>OZ017776.1:26467259-29451069 GCA_963969385.1 Philonicus albiceps
TCCCATGTAGGATTGAATTGTATCTTAAAGGTAAACTGCTCCGTCATTTTCTTAGGATTTGGTGTCTTCAAAGTAAGTTGGTCTGATGCCAAGGATTGTTGTTGTTGTTGCGTTGTTGTATTCTCGGGGTTTAGTGTCAGGCTTTGTTCTTCGGCTGTTTTCTTCGGGGTTGATACCGGAGGTTGTTGTTGTTGTTGTTGCTGTTCCTCTGGGGTTGTTGCTGAAGAGGGCTCTGTCATCTTCTTACAGTTATATTTTTGATGTCTTTTTAAGCCATCAGCCCTTGTAAAAGATTTCTCACAATTTACACAAATGAAACCCTTCATGCTGCTGCCGGTGCTGCTGCTGCTGTTAATCGTTTGACACCTCCGTTTAAAATGAGATATTTATGCTAGGACTACCCTTTTTATACCCCAAATTCAGATCAACAACAATAACAAGTCCGAACATGTTTAGAGAATGTATCAATAACCGTTAGTAGGAAGTTGTATTCTCCTCCTCCCGGAGGGTTTAAATTAAACTGTGTGATATTTCGGAATAAAATTTTATTCAATAATATTTTGTATCTTTAATTGTTTTACGATTTCAAGAATTTGTCTGCCTGTTTTTCTAGCATATAGAAGTTGAAGCCTTTCTATGAGTATATTTGGGTCTATATATATTTTAGGCCTCCATTTTCATTATCATCATCATCATCGCTAGCACCTTCACTCTCATCCTCTTTTTCTTTAATTTGTTCAAATCGATGCCTTTTCGTGAGTATATTTGGGGCTATGTGATTTAGATTTTCATCATCATCATCGTAACTAATATTATCAATTTTCCTCTCTTTTTCTTTTATGTGCTCGAATAAGGCGCTGTCCAAATTCTCCTGATTGTTTGCGAGGAGAGATATTATTTTGGGTGTTTGATTTTCTCTCGGTGACAACATTTTATTCCTAATATCTACTGCTCCTACTGCTGGTGTAAGTTTTTCTTCTTCTTCTTCATCTTCACGGGCATTATTTTTATGTATTTTACGTTTTTTATGCCGCGAGAGACTATCTCGACGGCTAAATGTTTTGTTGCATTCCTCACATGTAAACATAATAATAACTCTAAAAGAACAATGGCTGCGGGGGTATTTATATATATATATATATATATATAGATAGACTGACCAAAAACGGCACCGAAACTACACCAATTAACACCAGTACAACACGGGCATAACACCAATTAACACCAATTAACACCAATACAACACCAACATAACACCAATTAACACCAACACAACACCAATTAACACCAATACAACACCAACACCAACATAACGCCAATTAACACCAATTAACACCAATACAACACCAACATAACACCAATTAACACCAATACAACACCAACATAACGCCAATTAACACCAATTAACACCAACATAGGAAAACAAAGATAATCGGCTCTACTTGGTCCACAGGTGATTGTCATCATTAGCATCATATCTAATTTATGAAATTTGATACCTCTTCAATTAATCTTTAAAAGCTGACTCAACTTCCCAATGATACGCTGTAAAACATTTCGAAAATCCTAACAAACGATATTAATAGTTTGTCTTATCGCACCCGCTTCCTATTTTCGAGGTTCGTTTTAGGGGCCATCCAATTTTAACAAAACCATATCCTACCAACTTTTTAAGATTTAATACTGATTACCGAATGGAAAAAAATTCTTACAATTTCATGTGTGGAAATGTGGTTTACCCTGTCGAACGGAAAGTTTATTGAGTTTATTAAAAACTAAATATAACCAGGGATTTTAAGAAAAGGTGAAATTGTTTTAGGTGAAAAATATGTTGTCACTGAAATAAAATGGGGTGTCAGAATAATTATGATCATAATGATGTTCATAATGTTGATAATGTCCGCTTTTGGTTGCAAGCACCTCCAACACCATCAGTGGGTATCTCTAATTATCATTAAAGAACCCCCAATAAAACTCTGTTATTATTTGACAATATTCTTTTTTTATTTCGAAGTCTTTCTTCTAATTCATACCAAATATTCACTGCTCATCATCCTTAAATTCCCCATCTACGATCCACCCCCGAAAAATTGTTCAAAATCCTTTTTCTATTAGCGAATCAGCAGCGAACCAACAGAAAAATTAACAGAATTCAGCTCATTGACCTGTTAAATCAGTTCAAGGACCTGTTAAATCGGTTCAAGGACCTGTTAAATCAGTTCAAGGACCTGTTAAATCGGTTCAAGGACCTGTTAAAGTAGTTCAAGGACCTGTTAAAGTAGTTCAAGGACCTGTTAAATCGGTTCAAGGTCCTGTTAAAGTAGTTCACTGACCTGTTAAAAGCAGTTCAAGGACCTGTTAAAGTAGTTCATACCTCTGTAATCAGAGGGCTCGTGTACATAGATAGTTTTATTTTTTTGATTATTCGAAGAAAACCTGCTTGCTTCCTTATTTTCCTTCTTTAGGTGAAAAAGTAAAAAAGTAAATTCAAAAGAGGGCCCTTAAAGAGGCCACCTAAAATGTACAAAATAAATAAATAAATTCACATACACATAATTCTTCCTTATTTTTTTATTCTTTTTTTTTGTATATCTACTACTACTACTACAGACTATTCTTATATACATGGTCTTTTAAATCCATAGGGTACTGAACCATTATCTTCCAAAAATCTTCTTTTTTCAGCCGTAATTCTATATTTCTTTATCTCAGGAACAGTCACAACCTCGTGATTTTCCGTGCGACGTATATTTTGAGAAATGATGGAGATGTGATCGTTTTCATTGGGTTTTAAAATCATGTCAACTATTACACCAAAATTCACAAGTTTCGATGTTTCATAATCTAAACGAATACCCTTGACTTTACACTCGTTTTTAAGGCGATTTTCTTTTGCATGAAAATATTCATACGCGTAATTTTTTGGCCCTCCACACGCAAATTGTGTTATATAACTTCCATATCCATGGCATTCAAGTTCATCGGTCATATCACCAACGAATTCTCCTATTGGTGGGTCATATTCTCCTTCTCTGCTGACATAAATAACAGAATCGGTGTCATAATATAGAACTCGATCACCAAGTAGCTCTAAGTAGCTGTATAACTTGAGCCGTGCCTGAGTAGTAGTATAGGAAGCAATACAAACGTTGACGGTAGATAAAGAATCAGCGGCTTCTTCTTTGTAACACCAATTTACGATTATTGTTTCCTCATTGACCGGAAGGATATGGTTGACTTCAATAGCCGGATTAGTAAACAACGCATAAAATTCTGCTGGGTTATTTATTATACTTGTTTTCGGTTGAT
Organism: Philonicus albiceps; assembly: GCA_963969385.1. Lineage (NCBI taxonomy): Eukaryota > Metazoa > Arthropoda > Insecta > Diptera > Asilidae > Philonicus > Philonicus albiceps. Next base: position 26,470,569 of record OZ017776.1, read on the forward strand.
TTTCACGCTGTCCGAATTTTCCCCAGAAGGAATTCAATATTAGCTTTGCTAGAGATCTTAAACCAGGATTATTTATAATTTCAGAGAATTCGAGTTTTATTCCTTCAGTTTCCAGAAAGTCTTCAATGTATTTATGTTTCTGTTCTTCGAATTGACATTTACTCGGCCACCCAGACGCCTGCTGCTTCATTCTGATGAATTTATTCATCATTGTTGTAAACAGGCCTCCTGAACGAGTTAGTTTATCATATTGTTCGATTTCATAGCTCCAGATCTCGTACACTTCCAATATTTTATACCCCCTACTTAAAGCGGCCTTAACTTCATCAACTACCCATGTGGCTATTAATGCTCTTTCTTCATCTGTATGAGGGCATTCTTTATCTAGGTTCTTCTCTGCACTACACAATCGGCATAATGAAAACATAAGCTTATTGTTTTGTTTGATAGGAAGAATCGGGTGGTAAAGGTCTTTTGGTGGTAAAATTTTACATTTGATTAACCCTTCTGTTTTTTCCAAATCCAGTTTTGAGCAGTCATTATTTCCAATATGTAGTTTAGGGTGACCAATGGGGAATTTGCCATTTTTGCAAACCCATGGATACAACGAACACACATCGATATATTTAATTTTCTCACCCCGCTGACAGTTGTAATACTTGTAAGTATTCCCTGTTCGTCCACCATAAAAAGCATCGCGTGGATTTAGTGGTATGTTTACCATTAAAGGATGATCTTTCAAATATCGCATGTCTTTATTATTCTCTAATAGTCTGCGAAAATCACACTCCCACATTTCTATTACTTCGTATCCATAAGAACGCAACCGCTCGTTTTTAGCTACAGTAGCTTCATATCTCCTGTTTAAAGTGTCGTTGGGGTCATCATGTAACGGGGCATCACGATTATATGTTAAGCATGTAGGATGTCCGTGATAATAGCAACCGTGAAATTCGAAAATTTGATTTGTCTCGTTGCAATATCCATCCACTTTAACACCATTTAGCACAGCCTCTCTTTGTTTAGCTGCATGTAAAATGTTAATTTTGCGCTGGTTTTCTACCCATATTAACCACTGTATTGCTACTTCTGATTGATTATCGGCTTTTCGATATCCATTTTTCGGAATAATACCAATCGTGTTAGGTTGAAGAAAATTACGTCTGTATACAAGGTTGCATGCAGAAGCTATGGTTGTTGCCTCCAAAAATGGCTCAATGTTACATTCCTCGAGAAACAATTTTCTAAATTTTAAACAGGCCTCCGTCAAAATTTGCACATCACTAACACAATATTCAACAATATCACGCTGCATATTAAATTCATCATTTTTATGTTCTTCATACCATTTGAGAAATACATCTCGTTCATCTGGCTTCATTGTATCAGGGCTATAATATTCTATTGGAGGTAAGGTGCCGATATAATTTTCATTTTGCGTCGTGTTGAACAAATGAGGAAAATAACCCTTCTTTAATATTGATGACAACTCAAATGCTTTTGGTAGTTTCGCTAGAGCCATAGGAAAATAATTTAATGAATCTAAAAATTTGACGTTATCCAACTGCATCAAAAGAATTTTCGTTCCCCGCATAATTAATTCGGGTTTTAAATCTGTATTTTGTAAAATATAGCTTAATATAAATTGATGATCGAACGCCTGGCCATTATGAGCAATTACGATAACATTTTTAAAGTCTTTTCTTACTTTTAAAATATGCTGCATTAACTGATTTATAACATCCTCTTTCTTTATTGTAATCCTAAATTTACATTTTTGACAGAAGTAAAGAGTATTATCGTTTATACACTGGTGACATCTTTGTTGGAAAACACATAAATTTGGCTCGTGTTGCTTGATTTCTCCTATTGATCGTTCTTGGACAACTTTTTCTCCAACAATTTTTTCCTGACGAGTTTCCAGATCGTAGAATATATATAAAACATCATCAACTTTTGGCTCCCTTTTATCAGCCTGAATAAAACATAGGTGGTCTTGCGGCACATGCTTGTTGCATATTTTACAAAAGTATTCTCCGCATACGTGAATTTTATCTGCCTTGTATGTTTTCAAACAATCCATACATCTTTTAATTTGTTCACACACAGTCTTTCTATTTAACGAGCCAGACGCTTTGTGGTTATCAAAGCATTGCTGACCTCTAAAACGACGGTTACATTTTGCACACCCGATTTCGATTATATTTTTATTAGCACAGGCTGGTGATTGCTGACAACTGGGACATGTTCCACCACATCTGTGATCGTTTTTAGTATTATAAGGTACATGACATTGTTCACAGTAATAACTGCAACAAAAAGCAGCCGTGAGCGATGTTATAACATTATAATGATTATTGTGATATAACAGATTCAGCCTGGGACCATCACCCTGTCCTTCAAATATTACATCTCGCCCTTTAGTTCCATATTGATAAACGACAATTTTATATTCTTTCAGATGATTTTGAAATTGATGAAGTTCAGAAATTCCCCCACCTTCAATCGGAATATGGATTTTTGATTCTGTCAGCAGTTTTAAAACTAGCTGATTTTGTTGTTTTCCAATATTTCTCCTAATTTTCTTATAGTCGATATCTTTCTTTGCATTGGCAATTGCAACCACTAAAGCTCGAGGTAAACACATGTTGTCCTTATTCTCTATCGTTACAATGCCCTTCCTCACGGCGCACTCTTCGTTGAATGTATTATATTTATTAGCACGGTTATTTCCCCGCCCTTGTGGTAAGCGCACCGATGTCACACCCAAACAAAACGTATCTGTACTTAATCCTAAAATAAAAAAAATATGATAGAAAATCTCTGTCAAATCACCCACAAATATATATATATAAAAACATACCTTCAGAGTTACTTTGAAATATTTTCGAAATCATTTCCCAGATATCTTCTACTGTAATTTCTGAAGCGGGTCTAAAATTCATCCAGCCCGGACCCCTATCTTTAAAACTGCTTCCACAAAAAGTAATTCCAACCTGATCGGTTGGCTGAAGCCCCTTTACAGCATGTTGAATAATGTCTTCTACCGAAGACTTAATCCACGAGATGGGCTCCGCATTTTGGGGCACCGGGGCAATTTTAAACTCTACTTTTCGGCCTTTTATATTGAACCTTTTGATATAGGTTATGTTGTCTTTTGCAATAATGAATTTTTCCATCTTCAATAATTTTGTTTTACGACCGAACACTTGAAATATTCAATTAAGAATGGTTGGGCGCCACCGTGTATTTTTGTATTAACCCTCCTCACGAAAATTTATTCGCGATCGTGGATAGAAACGATTTGTTCACGAAGATATACGAAGATGTAGCGATTATAAATCAACATTGAAATTTTGTCTACTCTACGATTAAAAAAATATTCTCTAATCATTTTTATTCATGCATTGTATACTCAATATGTGTAAGCGGGCTGGTGAAAATGCTTATTATAGACTATCGATATTGATTTAATAATCATACTCATTATAGATTCCCGATATTTAATTAATATTTATTGCTGGTTGTGTTTCAAGGTAGTTTAATATATTAATCTTTTTTGTAGATCTTTCAGAGAAGTGTAAAAGAAAGAAACCTTTAGCTTTTCTTGGAAATTCCAGAGTATTTATTTGTATTAAAAAAAACCTCTCAGATGATTTCCTTAACTTATTCTAAATTACATTGTTATTTAAAAAAAATGTGCCTGGCCCTCTTCAACTAAAGTGAATGCTTTGACTATTTTGGCGGGTCTGTTCTTTTTTTTACGAGCGAGGTTATTGACTGGGGTTGATAATTTTTTAAAGCCCGGCGCTTGTTCATGAGATAAACAATTGGATATCAAAGTCAAGGTTGCGCGAGTGAAGATAATATAGTTGTTGTTGTTTTGAGTACGGAAGGTGAGTTATATTGACGTAGGTTTTTAGTAAGACTTTTTTAAAAGGGTGTTTTAATTGTGAGAAAATTATGCTTGAGAAATATTTTTCAAGTAAGGGAGGTATATCTCTATGCTGCGGTGAGTATTTCGATTAAAAATTTATCATTCAAAATAGCCGAAAAAAAACCATGTAGATATCAATATCGTATAAATACTCTGAAGCAAATTAGAATGGGCAAGAGGATGCGGTTTTGAATGTTTTCACAAATGAGTAGATATTTTAGCCATGGTCAAAAATATTTGAGACTTATCTTTCAACCCTCACGATAAACTATCCGATGTTTTTTTAAACCGCTATGCCCACCAAAAATTGAAAAATTGAAAAACTGACTTTCATTAAACGTAAAAATGTGGAGCATAGCAGACATTACTCGAATTTTTGAGCTATACGACCAACGGGAGGGCCCCCACGAGGAGTTGGAGAACTTCTGCCGGTCGTGCTTATCAACCCCCTTTAATGTTGTCTATAAATTAAGGGGGGAAGATGAGTGGCGGGAGGTATATACTCCATACACTGAGGGTTTAGAACCCAGCGTTTTTGTAAGTTGATTAATTATTTTAAAAATATATTTCATCCATTGTATTGTTTTACAGAGATATATATCGGTCCATGGGGATGAGGTCTTCATCCGCGGGTACAGCGCCGTGGATTATATCCGGCGGCTGCGATCCCGTTTGGAGGTGATGGGCGCCCCAGAAGAGAGCTGAGATTAGGGTTTTTTTTAAAAAGGTGAAAAATAAAAGTTTTTTTACCCTACAAGCTCGTTTTTTTCTGTGTTGTGTTTTTTCTTCAGTGGTGTTATCGTTTTATTTTTTTTCTTAAGGTGATTATTTAGTTATTCTTCTGCGTTGTTGTTGTTGTTGTCTATTGTAAAAAGTGGGTACGGTATTTTTCAGTGCTCCGATCGTTTTTTATTTTTTTTATTCATCTGCGTTGTTTTTTTCTTGGGGTGATTGTTTGGTTGTTCTTCTGCGTTGTTGTTGTTGTCTATTGTAAAAGTGGATACAGTATTTTCAGTGCTCCGTTTCTGGTTTTTTCAACATCGATATCGAAAAAATTCTATCTAAATATGTTATAAAACTTGATACCCATGGCCCGGATGTCGATACGATCAATTTTTTAATAGAGCCCCCAACCGTTATCTTTTTTCTTTGAAATTCCTCTGTTCTCGTAATAATATCCCCGCAGAGTTTTTAGAAAATAGAACCGCGGATTTCATACATGTTATGTGACCAGATCCCGACCAGGTCCCGAAGCAAATATTTATCGGCATGGTCGAAAGAAAACTTAAATTAAATAACAACGACAAGAATCTACAAATCCCCCGGTTCAAATCCCGGACCCACACAACCTGCTTTTTAATTCATTTTTTTAAATTTCTCCCTCGGATCAAATCCCAGAGCCACCCAACTTGCTTTTTAATTAATTAATTCATTAAATTTCCATCGTTACCAAATTCTCATAACAGATAGAGAGAGATGCATGACTAATTTTCGCTAGATCGTCCAAAACACCTTATATACACATAACCACAACGACAAGAAACCCTAATAGCCCAGCGGGTAACATACCGGCCTCTGAAGCTACAAATCCCCGGTTCAAATCCCCAAAGCTACCCAACCTGCTTTTTAATTCATTAAATTTCCAGCGTTATCTAATTCTCGCGACAGATGGCGCTGTTAACATGAGACAGAGAGAGAGACAGAGAGAGAGAGACAGAGATGTCTGACCAGCCGGCCAAATCAACCTCGGGTATTGAGATCGACTTCGGGTATTGATATCGACTTCGGGTATTGATATCTGGTTCGGGTATTGATATCTGGTTCGGGTATTGATATCCGGTTCGGGTATTGATATCTGGTTCGGGTATCGGCTGCTATCTATCTATCTATCTAACATGAGACAGACAGAGATAAAAATAAAGGGTTATAATAATAATAATAAAGATGATAATAAAGATGACGCATAGCTTAATTGAACCAAACCAGAATTGGAATCCCCTATGACGTCACTATTTCCTACACTCACCTAACCATCCCGGAAGTAGCGATAAAGGGTTATAATAAACAATAAAGATAACACCTGACACACACACAAAACCACAAACCACCGATAACAAAACCACAAACCACCGATAACAAAACCACAAGGGCATCTCAAGGTCAAACTTATTTCCCACGGTACCCAAAATTTTCCCAGGCCAAACCGCCCTAGTACCTACTAATATACCATAAAAGTAAGGGCTCGCTTTTACAATATCACCTGAAGCTTACGTTAAGTTAAACCAAGTCAATTGGAATGCTATCCATCGTTAAACTTACCCATTTAAATACCCAATAAAATTTTGCCGCCGTTTATATTTGCCTGATCTGTGTCTATTGCGCATAGAAATTTCTTTTCAATCACAAAATATAAGATGTTCTCGAAATTGGGAGCTTAAGTGTAGATTAAAATAATAAAGTAAAATTGTTTCTTTGAGAATTTAAGCTGAACTTAAGTCGATGTTAAGTTTGTAGTGTGAATCTATTTGGTGGTAGAAAGTTAATAAGGTTTTCACGTTTTTAAAATACAGTACTCTTTAAAAGAAAACCCAAATATTATTTTTTTATATATTAATGTGCTTTAAGTACTATAACTAAGTAATTGAAAAGTTTTAAATAAATATAGATATCTAGTTAATTTTTGCACTATAGAATTCGTTTGGGTTCCTATCTATAAAGGTAATGATTCTAAAAATATAAAAAAAATTAAGAATTTCACTTCAGTATATAAAGTTTACGGTGGTTATAGAAAAAATAATGTTCTTTTATTTATAATCTAATTTTATATATAGCATTTTTTCCATAGATTATGAATCTTCAAACGAAGATTAATTTTGTTTCCATTTTTGTAAAGTATAAATTACGTTATTTTATTAAAATATTCGAATTTCTCGGAATACTGCGAAGATTTTTAAAGCTTTTTGAATTTTTATATAATAGCTTAAAATTTAATACTACTTGCTTTTAGAATTCTGTGTTATTTTAAGCCTGTTTTTCTTGAAAATGGATATCAATTGAATATTTCTGTTTTCGAATTCATAATCTGTAGAAAAAATCATATAGGAATTAAATGCCATTTTATTAGCTACAAATTTGGTATTGACCTTGTATTATTACAATATATCAAATGGAATTATTTTATAAATAATATGCTCATACCGGTCATTTGAACGGTGATGGTACGATTATAGTATTAAAAAGGAGGAAGGCACCTCAATTTCATCATAGGGAGTGTTATTTTTGCGTAGAGAAGGACGAAGTTCTATTTTATTGTTAAGTAAGAAGTATTTTACTAAGTGAACAAATTCTGGGGAGAAGATAATGGAAGCTAAACTAAATGCTGTTGTTAGGGGCTGACTATAGGATGTTTGGAAGCCACTAATGTTAGTTGTTGATATTGTGACGGGCGAAGGTTCTAAAAAATGGGTTAATTGAAAACTACAGGGAAATTATTTTGATGTATTTAGATGTAGTCAAACTAGCAAAATGTATATGATTTGCTCTCTCGATCACGATTCCTCCATCAATAACTTTCAAATAGTTAAACTGATATTTCCGCCGTAATTTTATTCAGCCACGTATTCAGCTAATTATTATTATAATGAATTTTTGAAGAAACATTAATTTTAAATCAAAACAGACGAATATGTAAATAATTTTGTTAGAACACAATAATTCTTCGCCGTTTTTTTCTACATAACATATAACACTTTTTAACTACGCAACACTACAACTTCTATTAGAATTTTGAAAACTACAAATTCCCTAAGAATAAAAGAATTTTCGAAAAATTTTAACTACACTTACTTACCACTGTTTTTCTTGTACCTCACAATACAAAATTGACGGTTATTTTATTTTAAATTATTTATTATATTAATTTAAAACACGTATGCGTGCTAATCCGTACTATAAATATTACCGAAATGCCCATTTAAGTTTGAATTAATTTTTGTATTAAATTTAAAATTTCTTTAAATGAGAAACTTCAAATTATCAGTTTTGTTTTGTAAGTTAAAATGAGAAAATTGGTGGTAAGTATGGTTAAAATGATCGAAAATCTTACATTAAAAATTCCAAAGTCTTGTTTAATTAAATTTTATAGACAAATTTTGGTAATTTAAAGTTAAATTTCCTGAAAAATGTTACTTTCCGATAAAAATAGTTGACATTTTTGTTCGTCTTCAGTCAAAGTTAATGTTTTTACAAAATTTTATATAAAATCTGGACGGTAACCGGATTATAAACTTGTTTAAGAATTCAGTTTCTCATAAATTTTGTTTAACCTTTTGCTTTATGAATTGAGCCATGATTGTGAGGGCCACTTTCGATTAAAACTTTTCTTATTCGTCGTGACCACAAACAGTTTCATCACAGGATAAATTTTGCGCAATCCACTGGTTTGTTATTTACTATTTACTAAAACCACATTTTTATATTGCAACTGTAACAAACAATAGCAATAAACATTATCGTGCAGAAACAATCATGTGTTTGAAACGAGCTTCTCACTTTTGGTCAGGACAAGACATCACGTGTCTGATACAAGCTTTTCATTTTAGATACACAGAAAGGGGATCACGTCTCCCAGACGTTGTTTTAAGGCAAAGAGTTAAGAATATCCAGCGCTGAATTGAGCGGTCGACTGCAGAAATTAAATTCTTGAACAGAGGGTTTTAGAATCAATTGTCGGTAATGGTAATTTTCATTTAATAAATTATTTCTCAACGAAAGGGATACTAACAAATAATAATTGGTCCTCTATGTATTTTCTATTAAGAGTTTTTAAGTACTATCAAAAGAAGAGGTATTTTCTCCACGGAATCATATTAGAAATTCAATAATCAAAGAAAGAAGAATTTTCTTATGGTATTTCTTTTCGAAAATTTCTTTGATTTGTTTTTAATAAAAATAAAGCTAGTATAGTATAAAGGGTTTTAAAAATAAAAATACAGGATTTGGATACATTGGATACCAAAATTACTTGATCAATTTAGTTTGTTGTAATATTTCTCAAAGATAACTATTTTATAGTATGTACAAGCATAGTAGATTTGAAGCATTAAAATGCAATATGTATAGAGTGTTTATATAATCAAAATGCTTTAACAGATCAATAAAACAGCAACTCTTAAGTTTAATGTAACTGTAGAAGCATAAAAACTCGTCCTTACTACAGATACGAAGAAGCAATAAAAAAAAAAGTACCTACTTACTTTTCTCACTGGAAACATGATTTTTTGTAATTCCATCATTTTTGCTGTCAACTGTAACTGTATTATGGCGAAAAGAATATTGATTTACGATGTACCTAAAAGTTTATGCCCAAAAGAAAACATATTGAGTAAAGCAGAACTTCTGATGAATGCAGGCGGGTATGGTGAATTAAATTACATCTCTCATTCCGAAAAAGATAAACACGATGAAGTCAAGTGATGGATTGACTTTTATCCTCTATGTTTGGCAGAAATCAAAATATAGTAAGGGGGAATCCTTAATCGAAATAAAAAAGAACTAATATACTTAAATGGGATATCAGCTAGATACGGGCTTATTGGAAGAAGAATATCTTAAGAAATTCCAAAAGTTTTTCACGTCTAAGTATTGTTTCTATGTCCAATCATGTGGAGGAAAAATTCAGTTCGGAATGTTTATTTAGAAGTAAATGATTTAAAAAAAATATATATATACATATATATATATATTTAAATATATATATACATATATATATATATATATATAGTATATATTTTCTGATATATTTTTTTTCTCACAAAATCCCATTCTAATTATGTTCTAATGCTTTATTGACCAGTAACACATTGTGCCCGTAATTAGGTTTGATATTTTATGAGGCACGATGATTGCTTTCCATACTTTCACATACATTTTGCCAATTACTCAAAAATATTTAATTTATAAATTGTATACACATCTTTGAGGGATAGAAATCCTCCCTTATATGAAGTTTTTGTATTTACTTTATAAAAGAAAGAAATCCATTATTTAGAGCATATTACCTGTCAGTCAAAAAATCTTTCAGTTGACAAAGGTATAAAATTGGTCTAAAAGTTGAGAAACCTCTGGTCTGAAATTGACTCCCCATAACACGTATGTATTAATATAAGAAAATATGTATTTCCGGATTTATATATATGCTACCATGCAAATTAATAATTGATAAATACATGATAGATATCTACTTTTTAAATTTTCTTCTGGCATTCACAAAGTAAAATAATGAAAATTGAAAATTCATTAATTTAACTGGTGAACATTAACACTCTCTACGAAGAATTGATAAATTATTGTTATAGGATTTTTTCTGTAGATTACGAACTCGTAAATGAAAATACTCAATCATATCAGGCTTTCGAGAAAATATAGAGTTAAAAAATATAGTAGATCGTATTGTGGGACAGTTTTGAAAAATCATTCAAAATTAACAGATTTATCCAGGAGTTTATAATACTGCTCAAATTTTAAGTATATAAAAATCCGACATTTCAAAATAATCCGTCAGTTTTACGTTTTTTTTCCATTTTATACTTGTTTATTTGATTTATGAATTGAGACCATAGGTCTCTAGCATAAGATACAATAAATTTTTAAAACTAAGTTTGTTGATAACACCCTTGCCCATGTTACGGTGTTATGTTTAGTTCACTGACTTTTTTTTCCATAAACTGATTATTATTTTATAATAGAAAGCGAATTAAATGCATGGCATGCTTACATTCATGAAAAACTTGTTCGTCAAGCTGTGTAAAAAGATTTCTAGAGATAAGTTGTATTTGATATTCCTAAATTAAGATTTATGATTTCATTTAAGCAACGTTTCTATGATGAACTTTTATTTTTTAATGATTAACTCTAGACTAAACTAAGGTAATGATATATAACTAAGGATACTTTGAACTATTCTACAAAACTTCGAATATATTAATAATATGTATTTCTTTCAAATTTGGGTATACACGATCTGAAAAATAAACAATGAATTTATTTTCAAATATTATTGAGAGTTTTTTGCTTGACTTGGAGGCGAATTTAGATTTTTACCGCACACGGGCTAAACCAACATTTGCCGCTTCATTAAGTTTTTCTGTTTCTTTTTATCTTATCTCCTCGAATTCTTCTCCGAAACCTTCCATTAAATAAAAGTCTACTAACATTAGATAATGAAAGGATAAGTGTAAATTGATATAGTTAGATATTTACTCGTATATATCATCCTTACATATACTCGTAATAAAACCAGACTAATTACCATTGTCATTATATACAAACAATTATGAATGCAATTGTCTAACTAGTTTAAATAATATCAGAGTAAGTAGTAAAAGAAAGATAGATTTCTTTGTCTTTTAGAAAAAATCGAATATGCGTTATATTCACTATCAGTGGACCAGCGCGAAATTTCGCAGCTCTGAGACGGGATGCTTTTTGAGAGGTTTCTGAAGGTTTGAAGGTTTTGACTCGATGCCTTTCACTAACTCCTTTAAGAGTCTTTTTCTGTGCCATTGTATGACATCAATAGTCTAAGAAAAAGAAAAAGGAATTATGGTGAAAAGGTAAAAAGAAAACGCATACTATTGTTCGTATCCACTAAAGACGTTGGTCTCTGGTGTTCTGTTTTTTATTTAAACGCACATTTTAAACAAATAGCGTCATTAGTGGCGAAAAAGTGATGTTGACATTAAAAATAATATAACATTTTTGTTTTAACCGATTTCAGATTTTTCAGAACAATGTTTTAAAATTCCCAAAATGTTAACTTTAACTTTGAACAGATTTTACTTTGATTGAAACAACGGAAGCCAATTAATAAGTCAGATGTAAAAAATAAATATATGTAATCCTTTTTAGGAAGTAGATATATGGGTTCTCGGTAATCAAAACACATACAATTAATGGAACTAGAAATTATAGAAAGAAACCTTAATACCTTCCAAGTGAGGGTTTTTTTGAAAGTTTTTCATCATTCTCAAATTCAGTTAGATAGTAGGACTGATGCATTATTGCATAAAATACAAATGGGGAATTACAAACTTTTAGTCAATATCGACAAATGGAATGACTTAATGGAAATAATAATCTCATTAACACATCTATTCTACAAAGAAAAACTATTGATCAACAAGACAAACCGTCCGTAATTTGGCATACAGTTTAAAATTTAACATGTAAGAGGGTAGATATAAGAAAACCCAGGTCAAGAAGTAGATTTTTTACTCTTAAATCCTCGAAAGGAAATTCGTGTGTTAATAATAAAAACACAACTATATGTTGGGTTCATTTATATTATTTATAAAAATCAAATGAATAAATACAAGACAAATGTCTTGCCGAAAATCCACCTTATCATTTTTAAAAAATAAAAACAAAATAGCGTAAAGTTATAAAAATAATAAATAAGTAATAAAAAATTCAAAAATTCTAATATTCAAAAAATCTAACAAGTTGAAATTAACCGCTCAGTTTGAAATATGAAGAAATAATGATTAAATTTTTAAATTATCAATTTTCTTGAAACTTATCTTTTCACATCACGAAAACTAATCTTATAGATATAATTTTAATTTTACGTACATAGTTGATACAAAAAAAATAAGGTTTTTAAGTTTAATTTCTTCCAAAGTGGTAAAGAACGAGCATTTTTATTAGTTTTTAACGAAAATTTAACTACTATTAAAACGAATATCAAATATCAATTACGTTTTTGTCCTTAAAAAGAGCCAAGTTATGACCTTTTAAAGTTATTTTTACATGGAGCATTTATGGTACTAATTTTTTTTAATGTCAAGCTAGGTTCTTCTTCAGAGCTATAAATCCTTTCCTGTTGTAAATCTCTATCTAGGAGATTGAAAGGATGTAAGCTAAAGAAGAATTCATTGAAAATAGCTGAAAAGAACATGTCACATCGTTTCAGATGTGGTTTATGTGGTAAAATCATGGTTTTATTTAAGAGGTAGCTAATTTATCATAAAATAGGCACCTTAATAAGAAGATATACCTTTCGGCGGTAGTAATGTAGTAATTAAAAAATGAAAAAAACTGTCCCCGGAGAAGGAGAGGGGATTTTATCAAGCTTTATTTATGCATTAATTAAATTAATTAATCCTTTAGTCGAATTCAGAAGTACAAAACATTGATCAAAGAGATCTCTATTTTCTCTATACTAAAAATGAATATTTTTTCAACCTTTTCAACGCAGTATCTTAAGAATTTGTCTCAGTTTCGTGGATGTTGCAAAATATTTTTTATTTATTTTATATAAAGACAAACTTCTTCTCCCTCCTTCCGAACGTTGACAAAATTTAATCGAAACAACTTAACAAGCGAGAGAACAAGCGTAGTAATAAAATTAATTTTACAGAAATGGGTAACGTTGCTTTTTAAGAAATACGTGCTACCCTTATCCCTTTAACCAAACCACACTATTTACATAAGCAATCAAAAATTCAAACCTGTGAAATGATGTATAGGGCAAATATGATAGATAGCAAGAAGAATTGCGAAAAAAAATTATTTTTATATAACAAAATGTCCTTTGATTCGCTCCATTTAGAATTTAGCCGAGGGTATTGCCATCAAGGATATATAGGCTAAATTTGATCAAAATCGATTAAGAAATATGCGGTTTATATGTTAACATATTAAAAAATATGTAGAATGAAGTGAAAGTCATATCCCCCTTCCCAATATCCCGCAATTTCTTAATGTGACCTAAGAAAAGTTTGATCAAAATCCATTAAGAAATTCGATAGCTATCGCGATAACAAAGTCAATTTTTAAAATAGATGTTCATCAATCACTGCCATATTGATGCACGGCTTAGATGTACATCTAACATTAGAAGTTAAGGCATACGAAAAATATGGGGCTTAAACTATTTTTACACAAGTTGGCATAACCCATATTCTTTCCCACCTATGGCCATATGGGACCAATAAATATATTTAGTCATACATATACATCGCGTCGTTAAAAATACATCTTTATTAACTTAATATATGCATGCATGTGGGAATTACTCGGAAACGCAGTGACATTTTTGAGTGGTAAAACTCGAACCTGCCACCTTTGAATTAGTGCTCCACTATGCTCTAACTAACTGAGCTATACGGGGCCACTTGCCACTGATGTTTTTCGAGGGATTTTTAGTTCTAGAAATGAGATTGACTGATTCCACACATGTATGGTATGTGAGCTATAAAGTTGCATTAGTTGTATATTTTTATAAGAATTGTAGGTCTTATCATCCCCTCTTATGCCTTATTTGCTGCGGATAATTTTGCACTCTTATTGAACGAATTAGGTTCATGTTTCCTAATTAATAAAATGAATACCAATTTTGAACATACGCATTACGCAAAAATATTAAATAAAAAACGTTTTCATGGCAACGAAAATTATAAAATAATTTAACGAAAAAATATCAGTTTTATTCGAATTTCAAACACACCTCACAGTTAAATATTTACATAAGCTTTATATGTTTCTTTTTAATTTTATCTATCTAAAGTTTCTGCGACATTACGTTGTTTTTTAAGAAATTTACAAAATTACCCAAAATAGGTTCTATCACAACATCTATGATATCTTTTGAGAAAGAGGGGAAAAGTATTAAATATGAAATTTTATTTATAATGTAATTTCTAAAAAAAACAGGTATATAAAAACGAATGAGATAGAGATAGTGTTTAAATTTTAAATTCCCAAATTTATCGTCATATCGTTATAACAGAAATAACATATGCGGCTTTCTGAATTTTGTTTTTATATTAGGACACAGTTTTTACGAAAATGCTGTTTGAACAATTTGACTTTTTAACCGAAAAAGTGAAATCAAATTATGCAACGAAATGTAATTTTAGCAAACGAAATGAATTGAAGCGCACAGACTGTTTAAGTTAGCCACATCCTGCGGGTTCTAATCGATTACTCGTTAGCACTCAACAGAGATAGCGGACATATTGCATTATGTATCATTTGGGTACTGGAAATTCTTCGAAAATCCACAGGTTGCCGCGATATAACCGATGTTCGCATATAATATACTAACATACCTATCATACCATACCTTTTCCTGTCGACCTGCCCTCGAGGAGCACATGTTGTAGCGGAAGGAGATAAGGGCAATTTTTCACGCGGGACTATCGAACAAAATCAATAAAACGCGCTCTTTCCCATCGATGTCGAGGATTTATTGAAGTGCCTTGACAGTTTAGCTACATTGGGGGTACTTCGCCCCAGATAAGCTCAATTTTAACCATATTGCAAGGGCTGTAGTACTAACAAGGGGAACTGGCTGCTCATCCCTTCAACAGGGGCTCTGAATTTTATCCATTCAGAAATAAGCTTAGTGCGAGGCAATCGCTTCGGAAGGGCTCTTAATAAGGATAAATTCCGTAGAAAAAAAAAAAAAAAAGAAGTAGAATATTTTTAACTCTGATGTATGGCACTATCGCTGTGCCATAAATATCCTATCTGCCTGCGATAAAATGTGAGTACACGTTCTAAATTAGGGAGGATGCCTTCCTTCTCCTTTTTCTACGGCCCTACAGGACAATACTGTGTTATATGCATACTGATATGAAAAACACCTTAATTTTAAACCAAAATCCTGAAGGATTTGCATCAGAGATGGTATAGCCAGGCAGCTACCTTTCCACCATAAATAAATGTGAGCGATCGGACGTATGTATATCTGTTGGGTTTATACCATCTCACATAAAACAGAATCACTTTTTGAAGGGACCGACCGGTAAAAGGTCGTTCCCATTTGTGAGTATCCTCATAAACTTGACATAAGTTAACTTTGAATTTACTGGAACATTTGAATAAGCAAACACATCTGCACGGCTGTGATGGGACTATTAAGTTTAATCTAGTAAAATATTTTCTTTGTTTTTTTCTTTTTGAAAACAGCTGAAAAACTCTGAAAAACGGACAAACAGTATTTATTTAGGGCAGGGATTTTATTCACATATGGAGTGAATAGACTGCCAAAATAATAGAGGTCATATAAAGGTATCCCCCTGTCGTTCTAAAGATTTAAGGGAAAATATAACTTTTAAAGCCTAAAATTTGTATTTTTTACCCTCGTGACTTTGTTGTCACATCGTTATGTACGAATATCTAAAAGTAGCAGCGTTCGCCTGTAGAAAAGAGAAAATCGATTATGTCTTTTTAGGGATGATTTAAATGTTTATTTTGCATATACATATTTGGTGCTCCGGTCATAGACAGATATTTAAAACAAAGTGATGAAGGTCATTTGGCATTTATCTAAAGATTTATGCTAACATTCAATGTATTTCCAATATTATGATATAATGGAACTTTAATATTTTCAGGATATTAAAGTAGAATTCATTCTTATATTAATTTAAAATTAATACTTTACCCAATCTGGCAGGACAATATCACATATTTTAAATAATCCTAACAACGTTACTCTATGTGTTCGATTTGTAGAAATGAAATAAAATTTTTTTATTTATATTTATTGGTACGATTAACACTAACACATTATGCGTAAATTAAACTTTTAAAATTCAACTACAAATTAAAATTACCCCAAAACTCGAATTTTTGTAAGATTTGATTAAAATTTCATACGTCGTTTAAAGGCCGAAATTTTTAGTTATTGAAATATATCTCCAAACTTGAATTCAACTAATTTAAATATTCGCCTCTTTATTATTATAAAGTACAATTTTTAATTTTAAGTTCTATCCAAACTTTCATTCAATGTAGCTAAATATCTCCAATATAAAATTATAAAATAGCCGAGTAACAAATTGAGACAAAGTTGGACCTATATCCAATGATATGTTTCAATTTAATTTCCATATTGATGAAAGTCGTGAAATATGAGCTCATCAAGGGAATGTAGTGACTTTGAACAAGTAGCAAGAAATGAATAAATACGCAATGAATATATAGGGTAAATATATGAAATTGTCTTAAGGTATACTAACATATAATGCAATAATTTTTAATACTAGTTTTGCTGAAGGTGTAAAATTCCCAAATATAAAATAAATTAAAGGGATTTGGTGTATGGTCCAATTTTAACTGAAGTCGTTCTCTTGAAGGCTTTTAGAGTTCATTTATTAAAATATCTCCTCATAACTCCTCATGGGGCTCTATATATGCAGCTAAGAGGCATCCAAAACAAATAAAACTCAATGTTTATATCGGAGCTGCTAAAGCTGCATATGAATTCATGATTTATATGAAAAGTAGAAAAGCAGATTCCATCAAAAATCGTTTTTCTGCTTCTCTGGCGCAGTGCAGCCCCGTTTTATATTTTGGGGCCTCACAAATGGAGCCCCTGTAGAAACTTCCTCAAATAGACATTCGTTCGTTCCACCATTACCCACCGCCTTGAAATGATTTTCCGCATTTATCGCTCTACATCTTCTCCATTAATGAAAACTCCTGGAAGCGCGGTCAGCTTGGAAATGACTTGGACACAAAGTGGCAGAAAATTGAGTTTTGAATAATTTATAAGCAAAGTTTCAGATAAAGCGATGTCGCTTGACGATCTAAATATTTTCCTGGGAAGTTGGTAGTACAAGCATCCCAAAGACAGGAATCTCGGGTCGCCGACGGTAGTGTTTGCTTACATGAGTGGGGGTGGTGGTCAAATATAGAGAGGGTGAATTTCAAGTAAATGAATTTTTCGGGATCGGGGAAGTCTACCTGTGAGAGCCAACTTGCTAAGGTAGAGTCCTTCGCAATTTTTAGTATGACCGTTTTCAGGTGTTCTCATTCATTGTTGAAGCCCTTTTCTTTTTTTGAAAAGGTTTTTACCGACAATCTGAGAGGGGTTCAGAATGGGTTTAATGTTCTTTTTCATTGCGAAGGGATAATTACGTGTTTCGCACGCATATTTGACTTTGGGGAGACTGTTTAATTTGAAAATGCTAAAAAAAAAAATCGAGAATTTATTATTTTACGCTTTTTAAAAACATTTTCAGTTAAACCTATATTTAATCTTGTGATTTTAACTAAGACTTATATAGTTCAGGAATTTATTTTAAACATTTATTCGTGATTCTATAAAAATGAAACCTTTAAAAAATACTGTTAAGCTTCCGAGGAGGGATGCATATCAACACACGGGGGGAATTCATTTTTTTGGCGGTATGATTAATTTCATCAAACAACAAAAATACCCGAAAGTCATCGTTTATTGTTAAAACGTATCGTACAATTTTTATTGAAAGGACATGATATCCCCATCTTGGTGCGAAAATTTGAGAAAAAATCTACGATAAAATTCGGCAAGTATACAAGATGAGTTGCGAAAATTTGAAGGATATGTGAGTATCCTTCATACCGGAAGACTGTAGGGCATAATATGTAAAAAGTTAAAAAAAGTGACATTAGATGTGGTAAATCTACTTTAAATTATTGATATTCTGAGCTTTAATATAAATACAGCGAAATAAAATTTACAAAGATACTACGAAGGTGGACTGTTTCCGACCTAACAAAGGTAGGAGGAGGAAGGATATTTTTTCTTCGAATTTATGTTTATTATTCTATATAGTCTCCTTTTGAAGCTATACACTTCTACCAGTGATGCTTTCATCTTTTCAACCTGTTCAAATAGTACTCGGCATTTTTCTTTGCAAAATATAGTTTAAGAAGGTGATAACCTTCTGATTCGACAAAAATCGCTGTTCTCTAAGTGCAACTTTTAGCTTAGGGGAATAAAAGGTAGCTTGGAGCTAGATCTGGTGAGTAACGAGGATTATCCAGCAGTTTAAATTGTAATTTGTGGACTTTATCATCGGTAACCGCTCAGGTGTGCGACGGTGCATTGTTTTGGTGAAATAAAATTTTTTTTCTTTCTTCAACTTGTAGATGCGTACTATGTACATGTAATGGCTGTTCCTTTTTGAAGATAATCAAAAATAACTCTATGATTATCCCAGAAAACAGTTGCCATCACTTTCCCAGCTGAAGCAACAACCTTTGCCTTTATTGGAATCAATTCCTCTTTCGCAGTTCACTGTATTGACTATATTTTTGTTTTTGTAGTATACTGGTGTATCCAAGTTTCATATACAGTAATTAATCACCGCAAAAACTCTAATTTATTGCGTCTAAACTGCGTCAACTCGTATCTAGTCCAATTCTTTTGTGATAGTATTTAGTTACTAAGTCAAGTTCTTTTGATGAAGAGCGTTTTTAGTATTAAGAATTGTTTAATGTATCTGAAATCGAAAATGTTCAATTTCATAGCGTGTTATAATAAAAAAATAGTATTAGAATGTCAATATGGGCAATTAATGTTATTAAAATACATAAATTTTATAAAACTACAAGAAAGTTTAATTCCTTGCATCTTAAAGCAAAAAAAAATTATATTTCCCCATATAAAAGAGGTATCGTATTGTGCCCTGCATATCTTTTGAAGGAAGTAACATAAAATAAATGCAATAAGGCACAAAATAGTCGTTATTGCTAGCTGTATTCTGGTTTGCTTTTAGTTTACCCCTATCCATCCTTTCATATCGGAAAACTACCCTTATAAAGTGGTGCATAGCAATCTAGCATTAAAAAACGTGGAGAAAAGTTTTTAATACTTTTTCTTAATTAAAATGTAATACCTGTCACGTTTTTGGTACTAGAGTACTTTCCGCTCCTTTTAGTTTTAATTAGTTTCAATTTTTATGGGTTCAAGCGGCACTAAATAAGTATAATTGAGGTATGCATTAATATTATAATGAAGAAAAAGAATTAAAAACTATTTCATTTCACGTTTTTTAATGCATGAGTACTTTTCGCTCCCTTATAAGGATAGTTTTTCGATGTAAAAAGTTAATAGTGGTAAACTAAAAGCTAAATGCAGCTTGTAATAACGAATACTTTGAGCTTAGTTGCATTAATTTATGATATTTCCTTCAAAAGTTATGTAGGGGGCGGTCATTCTCATTTACACATTACTAAAATTCATATGAAAGAGGGTTTTACAAACCTTCAGTTTCATTTAAAGACTAATTGATTTTACAATAAAAATGATTTATCATGTACTTAGAATCTCACAATGAATCAAAAATTTAAACACTTGAATTATTTTTGAGTAAAATTCAGAACAAGTCCCCAGAGTTAAATTTACCACCAAATATTAGCTCTTCATAATAAAAATATAAAATCTTTAACAATGATATTTATTATTATTAATATATATTTTTGTATTAATTTTTATTTTACAGGGTGATTCGTAAACAAGTTTCTCAACGTGTGTCAATCGATTCCGATATGGGCTCACATCCCTACACACGCGAAAATATTACAGTCGTTAAAAGATGGGTGAAGGAGCGATTTTGCACTGTAAGGAATTGATTAGCACACGTTGGAAAACTTCTTTAAGAACTTCTTTACTACCCTGTATAGTCTAACTTTAACCTGTGTACCTTAACAATTCTCATATTACATTAACAACTTTGAAAATGGATTAGATTAAAAAACAAATCATTTCTACTGTAGTATTATATTATTATTGCAATCAATCGAATCAATCTTCATTATACATCCTACATACGCACAAAATGAGTATCGATTTGATTTGGGAAGATTTGTTTGTCTTAAAATATTCAATCTTGTTTAATTTGATAATCCAAATGAAATCAGGAATTAATGAGTATCAGAAAAACAAATGCTCTTCATATTTTTCTTCTAACTAACGCTGATTTAAGGAGTTTCTGGGTTCCAATTTAGCTCATTATTTGGTTTGAAATTACAGATTCATCTATGCCTCCTAAATAATTTATTTAGGAGTTTATATACAAAATACTTCCACAAATATTATGTATATACATAAATGTCTATAGAAGGGTCTTCGTCGATTGGGATAATGGAATAGTTTTATCTTACTCATTAAAAGAAAACAGTGTCTCATTTTAATCAAGGAATAGAAAATATAGGAGAAGGGATGAAAGATCGAATTTTGTATTATAGTTTTAGGTATCTTAGGAAGGACAATGGAATTTTCTCCAATTACAATTTCTGGTAATCAACAAAATACTCGAAACCTGACAAAAGCCGTTGAGGCATAGTTACTTAATTGGGTTAAATTTATTAGAATTTAAGATATAAAAAGTTGTTACATCCAACATTTCTTCTTATATTCCAAATTAATTGTTGCAAAAGGTATTTCAGATTATTAAACACTTTTTATATAAAATTTATTATGCCTCTATAGAGATGGCAATGTGCAAAAAGCAAGAACTTGAAATTTGTAAGTAATAAAAATTCAGCCTGCGTATGTTTTTGCTCGGAAAAATTGAAAAGAAGTCGGTTGATTAAACAAACTCCCCACGGATTATATGCAACTGTTGTAGTATTGGTCGTACGAATGCTTTGTAAAATTAAATATACATTTTTGATTTATAAATTCATTTCATCCAACCAAACCACTTTAGGCCCTTAGTTCCCATTTTCGCCCCACGGATTTTTGTTGTAAGCATAGACATACCTAAAACATTCTATTATAAGTTGAATATCTGGCTTTAATTATTGTGTAAAAATATTTCTATTTTGTTCTCATGTAGAACGGATGTAGAAAAAGAATATGCTTCGAAAAATGTTGAAAAATTGAAAAGGGAATCAAACAATTGCTGTTAACCACAGAATTTTCTACTCAGTATAATTTATAAATGTTTAAATTTTGTTATCCTTTAGTCGAGAGTGTCCGCTGAGGGTTAATTATTGCATAAGGTTTTTTGGAGTTAAACGCACCATACTTTAGCTGAAAAAAAAAACGATCGTTTAATCATCATAGTGGAATTTCTTTATAATAAAGATCTAGTTGAAATTTAATATCTCTATAAGGGTCGGATATATTCCAATATTAAAAACTCAACAAATATTGTTTTATGTATGCCCTTATGAGTGTCTTTTCATTTCTAGCATAAATATTTCTAAAAATTTAGTTCGAATATTAATTGGATATTTTTAAATTTGTTTGTCTTATTGTCACGAAAATGTGTTTACGAAATATTATTAACATCATAATAGTGGCTGTAAAGATGCAGATCCAGTATCTCTAACCTTTGGATTAATGTTGTACCACAATTTGTATGGTAAGATACACTTAAAAAACTTTTTAAAATGTTTAAATATTGATATTCGTTTATCACACCTTCTTACATAATAGAATATCGTTTTATGCATTAAATATTTGATGAACTAGTAAAATACTCTAACTAACAATAGAGCTATTGAAAATTTTTGAGCATCACTTTCGTATACCTACATTGCATCTTATGAAAACCTGTCATAAAACTCCCTTGAGAAATCAAGGTATAAAAATACATGTAATATAAGCCAGTTTGTTGGCATTTTTAGTACTTCTCTTTCTCAACTTATGTGATAAATGTTCATAATATCTAAAATAAGGTTTAAGGTTGTAAAAGAAAGATATATAAATTTTTGAACATTGGGACATCAATAAGAACATTATTTTGTCTATTATGTATGATACTTTTAAGTAATCATTTGTTGTATGCGATACAATAGTATGCTTCGTCATATTAAACTTTCAGAAAACTAATTAGGGCATAGATAATATAAGTTAAATAATTTACAAATTTGTGTTATTTGCTTATCTGTGTACTTATTAGTCTGTTAAGCATAAAGTACAAAGTACGTTCGTTCTTTTGTTAATTGCCCTTAAGAACTGTTGTTCAAGAAATTTGCATTAATTACCTTGTCATTATTCTCCGTACAGTAATACCTTGGTTTATTTAATAGCATACACCCGCTGCGTTCTTGCAAGACTTTAGGATAACTTTATATTCACTTTTTATGGTACACCATGAAGTATTCGTCAGATAAGACAATTTTACGGGTCATATAGTTTATATTCGCAGTAAATTTATGTTTTTTTCTCTACCTGCTTTGATGTCTTAAGCTGAAGGTGGGTATTTTATCGCTTTCTCGCTTTAAAGCTATTTTATATTGAAAACTGCCATGACCTTTTGTCATAAACTTGTATTTAATTTTAATAAAAAAAAAAAATTTATAGCTGGAGATTTACTTGTCATTCACTAAAAAAAAAATTATTAAATTTTCGAGTGTTTGAACTAGGGAATTTTGGACGGTTTTTGCTTATATTTGAGAAAAGAAACTTCGCACATCTTTTTACGATTATTAATGTTTTAAGAGGTCTTTCTAATAAAAAAATTGCCTTTCGTTTGATTTTCTTAAAGCATACGTTTCTAATAAATGTTGTATAAATTTAAGTGGTGAATTCCTAGTATTTCGATAGTTATAGTAATTTTTTATTTGAGCGATGAACCGGCTTCAACAAGAACATTTTGAAATTTTAAATACGTTTGTTTTTAAATGATACTTTTATAAAAAATAAGTGGAAAAAACACTTAGTTTATTTAAACATTTACTTAAATGAATTTTATTTCAGAATTTTCTAGTGGTAGAACCTTCCAGGTTTTCTTTACAGATGATTTAAGTTGTTGCAGTGAAAACATTTTTCCGCTGCAGCTTTGCCTTCATAAGGGCCCACACATTTTCAATTGGATCAGCATCAGTACTTTGTGAGGGTCATTCTATGACATTGATATCCTCTTGATATTTCCTTTCGGTACAAAGACGACTTCTGTGCTTTTGATCGTTGTCATCTTGCAAGACCCTCGATCAGTTTCCTGTTCCAAACCAAGAATCTGTAGAATGTAATTACCCGTTTTTGTAGGTTTGCAACATTCTTTCTGCATTCAGATTTACAGTAAAAACAATCAATTTTCCAAATTCTTGCGAACAGAAGCATCTCCACATATGAACCATTATTATTGGGTGTTTTACAGTACGTAAGATGTAATGGCACCCTTTTTTTTAACCATGTTCGTTTATGTCCTTGATATTCCCAAAATGATGATTCACCAGTGAACGCGACGTTTATCCAATCGCGGTTCTAATTTTCATTAGCCCATTTCAAATGGGTTTCGATGTGCTTTTCGATTTTTTATTGTGTAGTATTGCAGTTTTTTATGGAATTTTCCCTTATTTTTTGGCCTATGGTATAGAGAGATACGTTGATACTTTTTTTACGCCTCAGCGTCATTTGTGGATCCTTTGCAAAAAGCTTCAAAATAGCGATGTTTTCTTTTATTGATGGTTTTCTTGTTTTACCCCTTCCTAGCAAGTCGTCCACGTTTTTTTCCTCAGAAAACTTCTTACACCACTTCTTTACAAAAGCTGCTGCCTGACCTTCTTTACAAAAGCTGCTGCTTGACCATAAGTCCGTTTAGGTCCTTTCGGATGAAAGCAGCTTTAAAACGTTTATAAAATAAGGCACTTATGTTGAAAATTGATTTTAACAGTATAAAATTCAACGCAAAGCGTGACTTTAAGCATAACGCGCATATATACAGGTAACACTATACCCTCTTACCAAACAGACTGTATAAAGGGCAATAGCAAAGAGGAGTTTTACTATTGATTATTTAAAATATGAAATACTATTATAACTACAAGTAAAATAACCAATTATACTTTATGATAATTTTAAACATTACTAAAGTAATTAATTATTTCACCAGTAGAACTATATAAGTTTGTGTAATAAAACCCATAACACTTATAATGCTACATGTGTTTCAATGGCAATAGTTATAAATCATAACACATTTTGTTTTTTTATAAGAAAGGGGCACATTTAACATTTGCAAAACATACAGCTAACGCATACATAATCGTAGGGGCGTTTTCGTTGAGGAAATGTTAAATTTATGTAGCCGAGGTGCACGCATGGTAATCCCATCACTTTCTGTTATTATCGAGATCATCTTAGAGGGCAGGGGAATTATATAAGACGAACGTGTCCTCATTTGCATTACAACTTGTAGGGAATCAGGGAGATGAAAGCGAGAAATATTGCATAGCACAAATGTACCCCCTGAGTGAACATTATCTTATGCGGATACTCTCAAGGGACATAATATAATAAGAATAGTAGATTCTGGAGAAATACTTGACTCTTCTTCGAACGATTTACTCACCATTTGTATTCAGTTGAGGCTTTCCATCTTTACGATTGAATAATTGGACAACACTTTCGTGTCGGTAGAGAGATAATGTTTTTGGGAATTCAGTTAAGCAATATTTTAGTTCAAGTTCATGAAAAAACTAATTGTTTGCAAGCATTTATCTATCATACTTTACACAATTAGATGGAAAAAATGGAAATTTCGTTCATTAGAACTAAAAAACTTAATATTCTCCACAGAAAATTTAAATGAATAATATTTCTATAATGTAAGTTTATAGAAGAGATAAAATTATGAAAAAAGGGGATAAATTAGGATTTTCAATATAATTTTCATAATACGTTAGTATTTTGTTCCGTAACTATTATTTGAAATAATGGCCTTGCATTTACCAGGCATAAATTCAATTAATTGACGACATCTAGTGTAGACGTCCAAGCTAACTAATTGCTGAGAATTTTGCGGTTTTGCTACAGAAACTGCCTTTATAAAATCTATATCCATATGTTGGATTGGGTTAAGGTCTGCTGGTTATGAAGGCCATAACGTTAATTGTGTAGTCCTCAAACCACTTTTTAGCCTTTCGGGAAATATATTTTGGTTCGGTATGTTGCATTCAAGTCCACCGTTTATTCTTTCTTCCTCAGTAAAAAGAAGCATTACATTTTGCAATATCATAACATCTGCATAAAGCTAACTCCATATCAAGAAAATCAGTCCCAGACTGACTGTGTTTTTTTTTGTATACTGTGGACTAAATTCTTTGCAAGCCGGTCTTTGAACATACTTTTGGCATTCATTAGTATAAAAAAGAACTACTTTTGATAGGTCACTCTATAGAACATTACGCTATTTAGAAGAGGGCTATAATATTTCTCTAGCAAATAATATGCGATTTCTTATTGGTTTTGAATTTGATAGCATCAACTTAGATCTCAAATCAGCCTTCTTATTAATGAGTACTGAATGAAAGATCTAGATCCTGTTTAATTTATATCGCAATCGTAAACGGTTCCTTTTTTTAAATAATTTTATTATTACTAATTATTTTAGCCGAACATTTTAAAATTTCTTATTCTTCTATTTTTTAGTAGCTATCTGATAAGTGGCCTTTCTTCAAGTGTATAATGCTTTGTTTTGTATTTTTTCTAAAGATATTATACTTTAATATATTTGAGAGTGTACTATACACCGATGAGGAGAACAAATTCCCATAAAATAATTCTTAATCAAAGTATTGCCACCGTATATTGGTTTAAAATAATAAAGAGATTAATTACAGATGTTATCCTTTCAATCAATTCAAAGAGGAGATAATTAAAATTAACTTTTTTAAAAAAATGGTTCCGAAACTGCTATTTTAATGCACATTACTGTATATGTTTCCTTCCATAAATATAGGCACAATCGCTATTCAAAAACAGATGTATAATGTTCTACCTGCTAAAATATATGGCCAAATATATTGGGTATATAAATAGAAAATTGTGTTACTTGTACTGTATCAAATTTGACCATATTGACTACCTTCATGTTCAAGCTTTCGTATGTCTTTACATTTCATTATGCTTTAATTTGCATAAAGTGTAAACAACATAATACGTGCCAAAAAAAACATCATTTGCGGGAAGCTTTGTTTTTGTTCTTTAATTGGAAAAAAAAGTGTTGCTAAAATTCATCGATTGCTATCAAAAATTTACGGTCAATATACCCCTTCGATTGAAACTTACGAATTTTAGTTTTCACGCTGTAGAAGTAGCAATTTTGACACGGAAGACTTGGAACGCCTTGGCCAAGTGAAAAAGTTTAAATATGAAGATTTGGAAACTATTCAGTGAAGACTCGTGCCAAATGCAAAAAAAGTTTGTTTCACCCGTCATATTCACTAGACATTGCCCCTTTTTCGATTGATACAGAATGCCTTACTGGAATTTTCTTCCGTTGAAGATATCAACAATTCAAAAATTAGCTTGATATTCGTTCCTATCTTTGAAAGATGAGCAGTGATATCCGCAAATTGCCCGAAAAGCGGGGAAATGTCATAGGTACCTATGGACAATATTTTAAATAGTGTATTAATTTATTTAATTATTGAAATAAAACTATATTCTTGGAAAAAAATCCTTCATTTTCAAGTTATACACCGAATAATTGTTCGGTTAACTGATAACTTTATACAAATGATAGTAAATGAAAATCGTAACTAGTGAAATTTGTAAACTTTTATTATTAACTTATCTCATCTTAGCCCATTCCTCTTCCCCTAAAAACGTTACGTGTTTTATGAATGACCCCTAATTTAGTTTTACGGTGATTTTTGAACTCCAGTACTCAAATACACAATGGTAAATTTTAGAAAAGTAGTAATCTGTATATTCTGATTGTTGGCATGCTTTCCATAAATGTGTTCGTACAGAAACAGACAGGTGAAAATTCTCTTTCGATCTATAAATGTTACTATTTAACCCTTTCACTACGAAAGTCGTAAATATACGCCATCTCCATTTTTATATTATAATACCTTCCCTATTTTACTAATTGATTCAATATGGAATTTATCGTCCTTTGAAACATAGGAACTAAAGTATTGGCAATTGTTTCGAAGGATTGTTAAAGTCTACGAATGGTATTAAATCTCCAGGTACTGTTTTGGTCATTAGTCATTCATTTGCGGATGGATTACTCCGAGGACTGCGGCACGACCTCGGCGTAATCTTAGGCATATGACCACCATAAATTTAAAATTTTTTATATATGAGTGTGATTGATGATTTACTTTTATGAATTATTAAGTTAGGTGTCATTAAGAGCGTTAAATATGTAACAACAAAAAAATGTTTATTTGTCACCGTTTTATTGCCATTGCGTAAAGAAACATTAAAAGCAGAGTACGAAATAAATTTCGAAAAAAATATCTTAAGGCAGTTTACTTTACATAAACAAAAAAAAAAAAAGAACGCAGTTAAAAAAATATATACTCCCGTATACTCGTATATCTCTTTATATTTCTGAATTCTTTAATTCAATTTTTCGAGTTGTAGAAAAAAGCGTTCGGGGAAAAGCATCAGAAGAAATGGGCGAAAACTAATTCAGCTTTTGAACATTTTACGCCTACGGGTGACATTTTTATGAAAATATTCAGCGAGAAAGTAACTCGAGAAAGAATTCTGCTGCAGGATATGTCTCCACTTTGTTAAACGTTTTAAAAAAAGCGCTAGTCTACTTTGATTTCTGCTCTGTCGGCAGGGGATCTAAATGTGTCCTCAGGGGGTGAATGTACAAAAAGCAGTATCATTTCCCCACAAAATGAAGAAAGGAAACTAATATTTCACTAGTACGCTTCATTTTCGTACTCGTATAAAAATAAATTGAAAAGTATTTCATTTTGTGGACTTGTGGTAACCGATGGTCGAATTTTTACATATTTTTTGCACAGGCTGCTACTGAATAGCCGTAATTAGTTGCAAGTATAATGGAAATTTAGCCCATTAGGGTGGCCCCACAATTTTCTATGATTAATTAATTTCATTTCATTTAATGCTTGTTTGAGTTTAAAAATTAGCAAATAGCGCTTTAAAGTCAACATTTTCGAGAAATTTGTATGGACGCATTGTTTTCCATTTACACCCGTGAAAATTATTTTTAGCATTTAGCTCGTCTGGCTAAAAATAAAAGGGAACAAATATGCCACATTATTCATCCCTCGAATGGATAAACACTTAAAACAATTTATTGGTACATAAATAACAGCAGCTCGTGCATGCAAAAGGGCTAACTGCGAGAAAAGGGCTAACTTATTGATAGCCATATTTTAAAATCTAAAATTATTATATTAGGCATATTTTATACCCGATACACAAGGGGGATTAATGTGGTATATTTATTTTTGACCTTCTTTCATTTTTTAAATTTTCTAAAACTGTTGTTCCGATTCAAATACAGTGAACATCGTGAAATTCGTTTATTTGTTGCTCAATTATATCTAATTGCTTGGTCCGATCATTTTGATTTTTTTTAGTGAAAGAACTACATATTCCGGCCTAACATTTAGGCTACTGTTTACTTGCAGATTTCAAAATGGCGGCCAAAATTCTTAAATATCAAGGGATTGCCATCAAAATTGGTACTGGGGGTTTTAGGAGGTGGCGAATCTACGTTTAAAGTTTGGAAATTCAAGATGGTGGAGCTAATATAGCTTACTTAATACTAGCTAAACCATTTAATAATTTGTCTATAATCCCTTAGCCCGTTTAACTTCTGGGATTCATTCTGGAACACTTTTATATAATTTTTGAGTGTTTCCATTCTTTTTGTACGCGCTTCCACAATTCATTAATTCCTTTTGAAGCACAACATTCTAGTGAAGGGCTCGAAGTGACCATAATTAGTACGATGATTTTCGAGGCGAAATGTGGGGAAAGATCTAACTAATCTATTATTGGTCAGTTTAAAAAAAGAGACCTTTCCGCAGTAGCCATAAAAAAAAAGTATGATCCGCTGATAATGTTTCAATACACATCAGTTCGACTCATAGTCGTAAGTCACCAATAAGTTTGAAAAACGCAACTAGAAGATATGAAAGAACAAAGTCCAATAACCCTGGAAATAAATCATATGAGGGTATGATACCCTTCAGCAAATAGCAAATGAGAGTCCGATATGCACGTTTTCATGTTTACGTGGGTCGACTCTGACTACAACGGAATGATGGATAAAGTGCTAAACTTTTTACCTTTTCTCATTTGATATTTCTTTTCGTTTTTGGTTTTATTTTGTATTAGAATGTTTCTGACTTAGATGAGTTGGTAGGTAGGTACTTGAAGTTTATTGGAGTAGGTACTTACCCACCAATAAATCTTTCAAATTCTTTTTTCGTGACGTAATGAAATGCTTTTTACTTTACCTAATGTAAGTAATTCGGTGTGATGTTGCTTCCACGAGTCAAGTTAAAGATTAAGGAGCCAAAAGACGCCCGTGGGTATGAATGCCGTTCCATAAAGGGTAATAAATCTCAATAACTTCAATATCGTATAAATTAAAATAAATGAATAACAACAGGTTGTTAAAATACGAAAACTGCAGGTCTTTTTCGATTCATTTTCATTTCTACTTCTTTCACCATTCGCTTAAAATTCTTTTTAGTAATAAGACATTTTCAAACGCTAAATAATTTAATATTAAAATTAATTCCAACTAGTCTATTAAGATGTTTTTAAAATAAAATTTTTGGTTTAATATGATGTTTTTACCCAACTAAAAATTCATATTTGATTTTATTACTTTCGCGTAAAATTCATTAGATTCCTAAGCGAAAAAGAAAAACAATTATTTCATATATGTATGTAATAATTAAAAAACTTGTTGCGGCAGAAATTTGGGTATATAAAGTTACGACCTACTTATCTGCAAAATTGATTATTTATGATACTTCAGTATGCGTCGTATTAAATTCATAATTTTGAACTTTTTTATCGAAATTAAATGTTGACCAAATGTATGTGTATTTCTGTAAGAAACTACACGAGCTGTCGACTTGAAATGGGATATTGCTTTATTAAAACGTTTTAGTCCATACTTATTCTAGGAATCGAAATAGCCCTTAAAACTTTAGCGGAAGGATTTAAAAAAATCTCATATTAGAAGCATAAGTATGGAATAGGTACCCTGTATGTTTGATCGCCTTTATGCGAAAAAACTTAAGACTTAATAATATTAATAATGAAACCTACGACTTCTCAGGTTAAAAACTTTCCTTTCACTAGATTCATTTAAAGAATATAATTTTACGTTTTCTATAACTATTTGTGTTTCAATTTTAAATCTCGAGCGTATATGGAACAACATAACATTTTATCATACATTAAACATTTTAGATTCTATACCTTATTTTTCTATTTTGTTTTTGGTGCAGTCGGTTTTGTTATTATAATTTTAGGCATAAACTGAATTTAAACATTTCTATCTAGAGAGATATCTAGGGTTACTTTAAAACTTTTGAAAGCAAAAGTATGGAAAAACCTTTAATTAAGAATGCTTGCAACTGAATTACGAAAATTTTACGTAACTTCGATTACTAATTTCATGAGACAAATGCGTGCTTGTCACCATACAATACATAGATAAATCAAAATAAAATTAATGAAAAAATGTCTTCTATCTTTGTTAGGTCGGAAACTTTTTAGATAACCCATGTAAATTTATGGGTCCCTTACGTTCATACATCACAACGGGCATCTTCTAGCCTAGGTGTGCCTTGTGCAATCATCTTAACCTAACTTAAGTTTATATATGAGCTTCGGTTTTTTTAGGTTCATTACAGTTTGTCATTTAATCATAATAAATAATGCCTCAAAACAAATATTTCAAATTATTGAAACTATCCGTGTTCAATTCGTGAAACGCATAGGAAATTACGTAAATTTTATGGTCGTCCAGCTGAGTAAGCAATTTGTATGTTGTTAATAAATTTTATACTATCACATTTACCCTTCTTGGTTATAAGCTAGGAGTTGGAGTGAGGTATTGAAACCCCATTGCATTCAGAAAAAATAACTGGTTAGTGTAATTTGTATGCTGGCGGTATCATCGGCTCTTATTTCTTCAGAAATTCTGCTGGAGGCAATGATACAATCAATAGACTACGGTATCGAACCATGATCGTTTTTGTTTAAATACACGGAAAACATCGACCCACAGGAAATGTGGTTTAAACAGGATGCTGCTACTACCCATACATCTCGTGAAACCATTGATTTATTGAAAGCAAAGTTCAATGAAAATATTATTTCACTTTTCGGACCTGTTCATTGGCCTCCTATGATTTAACACCGGTTGATTATTTTTTTGGTAGGGGAGTTCTCACCCTCTTAAAATGATATATTTTTTAAGATATGTACAATAAACAAATTACGTACTAATGCAACTTCAATTAGTAAGACTCTAATAAAATGGTTAAGAGGACGGAAGAAGCAATAATCTTTTAAAATCACCATGAAAACGGTCCAAAATCCATTTAAGGGCTTGTTCTTAAATCCATAGACTAATCAAACCGAGGTCTATACCAACCGAATGAAAACAAAGTGGCACAACATCTCTCCACTTACCACTGTGTGATGAAATCCGGACTAATGGAATAAATTGGAGTAGTCCTGTTGCTGTAATCCGAGGTGTTGTTGCCACCATCCGGGTTGCGTAAATCCATTATTGGTTTCAGCTGTTCAGCCACATTCAATCAAGTTAATCCCAAAGACCTTTGGAGGAGGAGGGGTGGATATAGGGGGTGTACCGGAAGCAGTGCAATAAAGCTAAAGGTGTGTAACTAGAATGTGGGATTGTTGTCTCTAATTTGCCAGGTAAAAATTGTCCAACAAATGTTTCTTGTTCACAATGTTGGATGAAGAATACGATCCTTTCCAGAGCCCAAACTCAGGGGCCACACTTCGACTTTATGATGTCATCTATTGTTCACGATCATCCTGCAGGTTTCGGGGAAGTCCTGATATCTGAAATAAGTCATAAATTTTAATTAAGTGCGGTTATACTTAGCACATCATAATGCGATAATTGATGAAATCTCATCGTATTAAATTTCACTCAAAAGATTACTAAGGATTATTAGCTATCCCTGTTCACATCACCAATATACATAACTATAGCTGCCAAACGATGAATTTCATTTAGATTAAAATGCATCCATTAATCATTTTGGTAGATTTGTAACATGGCATGTGAAAAGGTACGGTAAGGATGTGCCTAAAAAATTAAGCTGAAATTATCTAAACTGATTCTAGTTACCCCCAAGTTTTTATCTTAATCCTAATCTCATTCCGCCTTGGAATTTTGGTCGGCTCCTTGCTATGGAAATTGCCGAAATCCTTAATTTAAGTACCTTGGATCCGGTAATTTCATGCTCGAGATAATATTTTTTTTTTTTGTTTTTTTTTTTTTTTATGATACCGACCTTTCATTTATGTGCCATCGGATGGGAGGGCAAACTGAGTTTATTACATCCGTCCTTCGGTTAAACTTTGTGTGCTGTCTGCCATGGTGGCAGTTAATTCAATATACCCGTTGGTGATGGTTTTGAGGAACATCGTCTACAAGCGACCAGTAAGTGATATATTCATAAGAATTCTATGTAATTAAGTTACTTTAGTCAGGTAGGAGCTTATAATTGCTTCAGTCAGAAGTCAGCTTAATAGGAAAGTTTATATTACGTCTTTTATGAATGATAGCCTTGATTGTGCGGGCTTCCCCCTTTGTAATTAGAGGAAAAGCAATTGCTGCACATTTTAATTAAAAAGGAAGTTTGTAAACTGCAATTCTGTAATTATTGGGACGGCAAACAGCTTTCTGTAATCAGATTATTAAGAAAATATTTAATGTAATATAGAAGAGAAGAAATAGGTGGCTAACTTTTAATTAGTTAAATAAACTAATTAATTAATAAAGGGATTCTATCATTTCCGGGGTTTTTCGTTTGGAGAACGATTTTTAAAGCAGCTTGTAGTAAGGAAAAATGGAAAAATAATGAAAAAAAAATCCAAAGCATATACCAGAATAAGAACGTATCAATCAAATGTAATTTAATACGAATTTTGTCTATATATTGACCGAAAAATATCGTTCAGAATTCGATAATGCGATAAAAAATTAACAAAATATTATTTTTTCCTTATTATTTATTTTATTTTCTTTTCTTTTACGCAATACATTTAATATTTGGTGATGTCACCGTTATTTTCTATTATAGCTATCTATTGTTCATATTTTCAACTAATTTTTCAGCATATTCTAGTGGTAGATCCTTCCAGGTTTTCTTTACAGATGATTTAAGTTGTTGCAAAGTGAAAACATTTTTCCGCTGCAGCTTTGCCTTCATAAGGGCCCACACATTTTCAATTGGATCAGCATCAATACTTTGTGAGGGTCATTCTATGACATTGATATCCTCTTGATATTTCCTTTTGGTACAAAGACGACTTCTTTGTTTGGGATCGTTGTCTTCCTGCAAGACCCAAGATCGATTTCCTGTTCCAAACTAAGAATCTGTAGATTTTAATAACCCGTTTTTGTAAATTTGCAGCATCCTTACTGAATTTAGACATCTTGTAAAAGTAATCAATTTTCCAAATCCTTGCGAACAGAAGCATCCATACACATGAACTTGTATTGGGTGTTTTACAGTACGTATGATGTAATGCCGTCTTTTTTTAAACATACTCTTTTAGGTTCTTAATATGCCCAAAATGATGACGCATCAGTGCACGTTTATCCAATTACGGTTCAAATATTCATTAGCCCATTTCAACCCAAACCCAAAAGTGGTTTGATTGTATGTAGTACTGCGGTGTTTGATGGAATTTTCCCTTATTCTTTGGCGTATGGTATAGAGAGATACATTGATACCTTTTCCCGCTAATTTGCTTCTAGCGATATCTTTGTTTTTTGATGTTTTTCTTTTTTTACCCCTTCCTGGCAAGTCGTCGGCGTTCTTACTCCAATTCTTTACAAAAGACCTATTCTTTTTAATATACGAGTATCTCGCTGCCTGGGCAGAAGTCCATTTAGGTCCTTTCGGATGAAGGCAGAGAAACACAGCTTCAAAACGTTTATAAAATAAGGCACTTATGTTGAAAATCGATCTTAACAGTAGAAATTTAAACGCAAAATGAGACTTTAAGCATGACGCGCATATGTATAGGTAATACTCATCCCCTCTACTTCAAATATTTCTGTCTCTTTCTCTTTCTTTCTGAGAAATCGTCGATACGCTCTTACCAAACAGACTGTACTTCTACTTTATTCTACTTTGTTTTTATTTAAAAAATTGTTATCTTTTCAAATGCTGTAAACGAACGTTTGTTTTGGAATAAATTGTAAAGCAAGGGGTTAAATGAAATCAACACCACGGCCAATTTGTATACCTTTAAAAAAAAATCACTAGCTGTTTCCAAGATTCAATCAATCAATTTAATTTCTCATATTTTTGGTTATTTATAAAGCCAGATTTTAAGTAAGCGCATACGTATTTATATTTATTTCATCCGAATATCTGTTTTGTTCTGTGTTTCTTAAATTTATTTTGGCTATTATAACAACACTTATTTACCTATTAGCAAAATAATAGTGCTGAATTAAAAAATAATAACTTACACAGGAAAAGTGAATGCAGGACATTACTTTAACCGATGAATTTTCTGTTTTATATCAATTTCAATAGTAAAGCTCTTGATGGCTCCTTGGAGAGTAATCCCAATTTTATGTACTTCTCTGTTTAGTTTGGTCGTTTCCATCAGAGACCCAGAAATCCGGAAAAAAATAAATTCAACTTGATCCCCCGGGACTGAGAAATATCAAATAAATTTGGTGCTGGTTCTGCTGCCTTTTCACTCTTTCGTCCTGTTGAGTGGTATTAGCATTATCAGATTTTCATTTCACAAATTCATTGCCTGTAATTCGATATTATCCTATCTTCTCGAATACTTCCCAATGGACTAAAAGGACAATTGCAGGATTTGAAAAATAAGACGACGTCAAGGATATTATCAGTACCGCCAGATGGAGTGGTGCGAGGTGTCTTATTTTCGGCAGAAAATGGATGGTATATCATCCCCAATGTGTTGCTGTGCACTCACCTGTCCACAAAAAAAAAAAAAAAAATTATAAGGGTTCATAAAGCCGTTTCTTGGTAAAAAAAAGAAATATATCGTAAAACGATAGTAATAAAGGGCGAAATAAATCAATTTGAGGGTAAATAAATCTTCGACGCCTCGGCTTTCAAATGGAGCATCGGGCATTACCGGGCAGCTTGGTGGAAAATCGATTCAATGACCCTATCCACTTCAACACGCTTCGACAACGTAAGAAATAGGTGTGCTGTTGAAAAGACTGCGACGAGAAGCTCTTGTCAGCAACCCAAACAAACAAAGCAAGGATTACACGGGATTTGTTGCTTCATTCTGTTTGAAACTCTCCCTGTAACACAGGGTACATCTAAAGAGCCTGCCTTTTTGGCGGAATAAACAAACATTAATCACACTGCAACAGGATGTTCTCCCATGCGTTCACACAGCGTGTAATGGAGGGCCGTCGTCCACCTGAAGTAATTTTGATTTCGTACTTCGCCGAATCTGATCGATTTGCGATATTTTTTCTTTTTTTTTTTTTTCATCCTATCTCTCTATCGAGCTGGGTTTGCTTTT
The DNA here is from genome assembly GCA_963969385.1 of Philonicus albiceps. NCBI lineage: Eukaryota > Metazoa > Arthropoda > Insecta > Diptera > Asilidae > Philonicus > Philonicus albiceps. The sequence goes on from OZ017776.1 coordinate 26,506,781, forward strand.
TGTTTATTTTTAGAAAAATGTGTAATCACTGAAAACAACGTTTGCGTGAGCTGGGGCTGTGACTTGCTTTGATTTAAAACTGAAGCTAATTTGGTCGTATTGATTTGGCGGAAGGTATGAAATAACACTAAATGGCTCTATACCACAGCCTGCCATAAGGGGTGTACATGAATATGCTTTTTGCATATTATGCAAAATTTAGTAGTCTGGAAATTGCGGATAGTTACAGTCAATTCAGACTACAATATTTCGAATGGAAAATTGCACGTGTCACATTTCCATTTGCAAAATTGGTTCTGTAAAATGCTTTGAACTATTCTTTTCTATTTGATTTGATGAAAATTTTTTAATTTTGTTGTATTGTGTATCATGATTTTCCTTGATATTAGAACCTAGAAAAATAAACACGATCTAAAGGACATTTATGTAGTTGAACCTAAAACTGTTGAATAACATTCTAAATTTACATTTATAAGAATGGAAGAGAAGTTTTAAATTTAAACTTCTGTATAACAAAATTTTTGTTTAAACTTGTTTAAATTGCGTCTCCCTATATTTCTACTTTACAAAATTAATATAGAAATTTTTGCAGAATTTTTCTTTTAAGAAGCAACAATCGTTACATTTGTATTTTACGAATTTAATTTACAAATCCCTGTAGAATTTTGCTTTTATAATGTAAAACTCATAATTTAAATATTTCCAAAATGTGGCGTTTTTATATATTTATCTAAACACTCATAGTTTTTGATAACTTTGTTTCTATATTCCTCGTATGCATAAACAAATTGGTTCTCAATTTATATAAAAACTATAATACAATAGTATAAATTTGGAAATAATGTACTATGATATGTTTTAGGCTCTTATGCTGAATTAAAAACTTGTGAATTTAATATCGCGTCTATGAATAGGTAAATTATACTAGTAGTATAATTTATTGGTTCAATCTTTACACAGAATTAGAGGTGATTCAAAATTACATAGAATATGATTTATAAATTTACAAAAGGTTTTTGCATTACTATAGCTAGGTTTGTCTATTATCTAGAGAATATCTAAATTTTTATTGTTGATAAAAGGAAAATTAAACTCTATTCTTTATTTCGTGTAGGTATATACAATCAGTGATTATGTGAACAAGGGTATTGCTTTTGGGAACAATATGAAAATTCCTTAAATTTGTATATTTTAGAATTTAGTATAATTCCAATGGTATAGCTATTTAAGAGACGCAAAGGAACATTCAATTTATAGTAGTTTTGTGAATTTAAAATTCACGAGATAGTAATTCAGTTTCGAATATAGGTACTATGATAATTGTTGAATTGTTTGCCTATTTGCCCATAAACGTCGACTATATCTGCTCTCCAAAAATCAGTATCTAGGTCTGTTGGAGAATATCTAAACTAAATTTCTGCAATAAAAACACACATAGACTTCTGTATAAATAGTTCGCTATAACGTTACAGAGTCAGCCACTTTTCTGGGTCCGCTGGATTAAGAGCTACTTGTATTCTAGTTTTGTCATATAATAAATTTTTCATTTTCTTTTATTGTTGTTCTAAAAGTCCGTCTTTTCTTAACATAGTCATTCTTCATACTTTACTTATTGCCTTAAGAAATTGTTTTGGTATCTTGACCCAGTGTTTGGTTAAAATGTTCAAATTCTATGCATTGTTGTAAAAAAAAAAAACATATCTTAGGGTAGTGGTCATCTTCCATACGTAAGATCTTACAAATTGAATTGATTATATGCTCGAATATTGTGCAATAATTATATAATTTTATAACCAGGGTAACAGGGAGGTAAACCATACAAATTTTTAAAAAATTGGATATAGATTTTTTTTAAATCGTCCATGTGGTTTAGAGTGTACACTGCTACCGTATAGGTATAACAATATTTTCTTAACTAAGGATTCAGGCAATGTCTTTTGGGTTTTTAAGAAATTAATTTTTAACGAGTTGATTAACAATACGGTCCTTGTCGGTCCTCACTGTATAAGAAAAGAGCGTGCTTCGCTTTTTGACCAAAACCGCCTTTTTGAAAGAGCCCGATGCTTGTGCTGATGATTAATTTGTTATCTGAGCAGTAGTACTATAAAGTGAGCAAAATTTTTATAAGCGTCCCTCCTACTGTTCAAGAATCTGATAAGAAAAAAATTCAATTTCATTATATGCTTACCGTTGTTGTTAATAACCTCATAAATACGATCCGGCATTGAATTTACTGTCTGTTTGAATGAATTTATTTAATCGTCAAAACAGGAACAAAATCCCACCGGGAGTCACAGAGAAAATCGTTAATAAGCAGACATAGGCTCGGCGGGGGATTTTATTTTAACAAAAGACTACATTTCAAGTTCTTTTGTAATTTAAACAGCTCGCGCTGAAGGGATTTTAAAAATTTTGCCTAGTTTAATAGTACTGTCCTTTATTATGATGCCAAATTAGAGTAATATTATGCTGGTTTGGTTCGATTATTTTGAGTCATTGTGCTATTTTATTTCTTTCAAAGTTGAATGAATTTTTCAACGTCTACATGAGAAGTAATTTCGTATTCAAAGGAAATATACAATCAATTTGATTTGCTCTAATTTTAAATACAATATTTGCGTTGACTTTATAAAATTATTCAATACCACTTTTATTTGGCTTTTACCTTTGACAACGTGCCGAACAACTTATATATCCCCGTTGTTGTTGGGGTGTGCTATCCAAACTTGTTATCTAACCCTTTTATAGAACTCCCAATCCTGTCGAAACCTAAGTAAACAGGCATTCAAGAGTAAGCACTATTTCACACCTTTTGTTCGTTCGTCTGCTATCAATTTGCATTCAATAACGCCCAGCCAAATTCAACCTTTTCTCATGAAATAGGAACTCCCCCATTGAATTTGTGCGAAAATTAATTTTAAATTACTCCCAAGGTGTAAGCAATTCAATTGGAGCAAACACTCTCCTCGACGCTGAGATTTTCTGAATTTTCCCCCTAAAGCCCTAGGCGCACGGATACACGAACACATATTTGAAAAACGAAAGTCCGCCTTTTCTACCATTAACCGCTGTATTCGGAACTAACTAGGCATTCACAAGGCCTCGGTTTAATCAAACAAATTGCAGATGCCTCCCAGAAGTTAAAATATCCCACAGAAACCACCAATCAAATCGGCAAGATTACGCATTTCGCTACAATCCATTAATTTGAATCACTGCAGGGGAGTAAAATTTTGCTTCGTGCCGGGTCACGAGAATTCAAGTAGCATGACAATTTTGCTATTTGAAATTTTGTTTCATCCACAGATAATTGCGCTCACATGCGAACTTTGTAAAATTACATAATTTGTAGTGGTCCCATTTTAGCTCAATGTGCATGCACAATAATTCTGCGAGAGAATTTTCGAGCTAAACTTTACAGGACATTCAGGCTACTGATACAAGTCATATAAATTAATCGATTTATTCGTTCATAATTCATAGATACACGACAAAAATGGAACTGAGGTCAGCCCGTAAGAAGCGAATAAATATCAATGGAATGTTCTGTTCGACAAATTTTGATCGATTACTACAATATTTCCACTTCAGATACCGAGTGTTGAATGAACTCTGTAAAACATTGCTTACACGCTGTAATTGTGTGAAAGGTACTGTAATATAATGTTATAAATATAGATTTTGTGGAAAATTTCTTGTTTCAAACTAGATACATACGTACACCTAGAAAAAGAAGGATTTGAGAGGGTTACCCTAAATATAGAATACGAAACTCGTATTAATTAGGAATATTTATTGTATATTGTTTATTAGTACATTTTATATAAAAATATATGTAGAATCGGACAATTGCATAGAAGAATCATTTTGAAAATCATAGTTTTGAGTTCTGTCCCCTGGTAAAAAGTCCTTCCTTTATTGAGTAATTTTTTCACATGTGGTGTCAGCAGTGGGATGAGAAAATGTGTCGGCGATAGTAACTTCATATTTTATCTAAGAAAAGGTAATAGCGTTGCGAATGTGTGCTTTTGTTAATATTTTATAATAAGGATCTTTTATGGTTCCTTGAAGAGGAATCCGACAAAAAGAGTGGCTTCGATTCCGATATGAAAACTCTAGTTAAAAAGTACTAAAAAATAATACTGAATGTTGCCATATGGGCTTATTTCCCGAGTGTAAGAAAAATAAGAAAGCAATATGAAAATTAAATTTTAAATTGTAAAATAAATAATTAAAAAAATATATAAATAAAATATCATTCAAAGGTTACAATAACTTTGTTCGGATGAGAAAATACTTAACATAACCAGCTCAGACGGTTTCTAGTGTTATTGGAGGGATCTTTGGAAGGAAACAATTTGCAAAACGAAATTTTTGTGGTGAAAACTTAATGGTTTGAGGGTACTTTCATTCTATGAAACACATTTGTTAGCTTATCCATCAGAATGAATAGTGCAGAATACATTTGTGTTTTAAAGAACAAACATCTATCGTTTTTAGCAGCATATTAAGAAGAAAATTTCACTTTAACAACAAGATAATGCGTCCGCTAACACAAGTAGAACGGCAAAATTATGGTTTGATACACGGCACACGGTCAATGTTTTGGATTAGCCTTCTTGTTCACCAGACCAAAACCCGATAGATAACTTATGACATATAGTGGTACGAATGTATACAAATAAAACAATACCATAATGTAAATTCTTTCCAAACAGCAGTATAAAGAGCTTGGTATGAAATTTTGAAATTAAAATATTAATTTTTTTTTCTGTTAACATTTGATGTACATCTTTTCAAGTTACGTTTACTAAGACTGACCACTTTTTCTACAGGGTGATTCGTAAAGAAGTGTTGCAACATGTGCCAATCGCTTCCTTACAGAGTTGTGATCACCATTCACGATGCATTTTATCAAAATGCACGATACTTTTTATTAAAACCTTATTTGTCATCCTAATATGTCTTTACGTTTTATATGAGCTCATCTCTTTGCACACGCGAAAATATTTCATCCGGTAAAAAGGAAGGAAGGAAGGAAGGAGGGATTTTACGAAAAAATTACTCATCGTGAACGCTGATTACAACACTGTAAGGAATCGATTGGCACATGTTGGAACACTTCTTTACGAATTATCCTCTATAAAAAGGAGATTAGCTAAAATCTTTTAAATCTCCAAAATTTATATTTAAATAAGTCATCATTTCTTCTGATACAATTTTTCTAGTTCTATAGCATGTAAATTTATAGGTGTAATATTTTAAAACACTCTATCGGAAAAATAAATAAATAAATGCAAACATTATACATAAACCTTTTAGGAAAACGTTCAACAGAGCAGAAACAGAGCACTTATTTATACCAAAAGCAGACATTCCTCTGATTTGTTTTTAAGCAAAAAAAGCTTTATTTTAGACAAATAGGCTTTGATTGAAAAGCAAATATTTTTTGCAGCTAATAAATTATTCAATGACTACCACTAACGAAGCACTTGGACTTTATTTGGCTATTGTTGAAAGGCTCTTCATGCTTTGCTAATTGTCCGTGATGCCATATAATTTTTAGTTTCATTAAAAAAAAAAGAAGGTTCAATAGCAATAGATAAAAACAGGCAATACTTTGACTTTGTATTGTTCTGATTTTTCGATTTTTTTGGTACGTTAGTTGGTAAATTAAAAATTTGTGATGGTTTTAAAAATAAACTCTAGTTCTCGGCAGTTCTTCTAATAATTGATAACTAATTAAAACTATCTATCATGGTTAATCTATATCCGGACTAGCATTTTCTTAGGGTTAAAATCACAGCTAAACCTGACTTTCTCTAAAACTGATAAGGGCTGGATAAGGTAATCTGATCAGCAATGTAGCATTTTAAACGATCCGGTCCAGATAAAGTAATCGGACCAGAGCCAAACAGGGAAACTAAACCAGAGTAAAAATATTAATTTATTTATTTACCATATATGGGCTAGTAAAATTTCTCGAAAACAAACAGTTGAAAGACGTTAGGAACGACTATTTTCTGTCTGTCTGGTGAGAGCTGCCACTAAATAAAGACTGTTTTATCGCATTCAAAAAATTTGTAAGATACGTAAAAATATGTCATTTTATGGATGAAAATTGAGGCAAAGTACTGTAACTATAAGTTGGATTTGTAGAATATATCTTTAATTTTATATTTTTGGTTGATTAATTGCTTAGGATGTATGACTTGCAAAATACAGAGTAAATTTTATTTCGGTTAAAAATTTCGAATATGGGCTATGACTATGGGAAAATCCACTTTAATTCAGGCAGTGAATAAGATGCCATGATAGGAAAAGAAGCTCCTGATGCTACAGTTGCAGAGTGTATGCTCTGTCAGCAGCTTTTTTTCGAAGACACACAAGAAGAACAGTGGATCAAATGTTTGATGTGTGGGCTCTGGGCATATAATGACTGTGCTGAGCCAGAGTCTGATGTTTGGATATGTGATTTTTGTAGGAAATATGGTTCAGATCAGGTCTAGGTAGGTAGGTAGGTTGCTGTGGCTGCCTAGAAAGGCACACTTAGGCCAATTTTGGCCCATTGTGTTACCACGTAGCGCAGGAGACCATGGTTATTCGTGGGATTCGAACCCACAGCCTCTGGGACGGTAGGACAGCGCGCTAACAACTGAACTATCAGAGGCCCCTAAGATCAGATCAGATCAGGTCTAATTAAGGAATATTTTGAGAAGGGAATTCATATATGTATGATATCCAATAAGCGCCGGATTTAAAATATCCTTTTACGGCTTGATCTAGCCCACCTTGATCCGTTCAGGATCATATTGGGGATTGCCTGACCAAAGCACTAGTCGGGTAATCAAGTAGTAGTGTTCGGAGGTCATATTTTATTAATAAATATTGCATAAAATGGAATAATAATTCACAAATAACTTTCTGATATAGGTACAGTTGTACATATACTCTTATGTTATTCCCAAGAAAATTTGTTAGTCTATGCAACTAAATAATTTTGTTATAATACAGCTTTGTAAATTTTGTTGCTGTAGTGTTGATTATTTAAAGATTAAAAGTTAAATAAGGTGAAATTTTAGGTTAAAACAAATTTTGTTTTTATAAGATATACACAAGTTTTTCAATATTTATTTTCACATAACACACATAAATAAATTAAATCACATTATGTAACACACTTAGCTGCAAACGACAGACATCTCTTCGAGCAACATTCGTCAGCAACGTAGCACTATAAAAAAAAAATGATTTATTTAGTTTTTCACCTATATAATATTGTACTATTAAATTTTACCCTTTCTCCAATTTTTTTGCACTGTTGTTGATTCTGAAAGAAACGAATAAATTTCCTTTAAATATTGTGATCTCGTGCAACCGACCGAAACCTATTTTTGTTTTTTGATATTAACTAAATACTTACCGCAAAATGTCCAATTAGCTGTTGATGTGCCTCATGAATCGTAAGAGCAGGTAAATTTTCAGCAACAGGTAAACTCATAGACTATAAATTTAATTAGATTATTTAAGAACATTTATGATAAATCTTGAATATTCTAACCTCTGTTGACATCATGATAACCGCAAAGAAGACTATTACAGAAAGAAATACAAGTCGAGCCATTTTTAATTTTACAATTTTTACTTCTTCACTTTAAATCGCAATTGTGACAAATGCCCATTGTCAGGCAGTTTTATATATGTAGCCCTGACGATTGATGAAATAGAAGAGGGGCATTATCACACGTTTTGTTGGTAATCTTAAAAATTGTGTCATGATTATATGAAAAAAAAAGAGAAAATAAAAAAAAATTTAGCGCATTTCGGAAGCGAATGATAACACACTTCATTAATGACACACCTCTGTGCTTCATTTAATTGGAAATCATATCAAGAAAATTGGTATGTAAATTGAGTTAGCTTAAAAAGAGTTAATGTGTTTTTAGTTTTTATTTAAGTGTCTGTCTCTTGTCTCGTTAATCATAAAGTAAGATTAAAATTTGAAAAAGAAAATTTTATTATGGTTCTTTTAAAATTTTATATAAACGGGCGATAATATGAAAAATGTTGTTAGCATTTATAAATTTAAATTAATTTTAAAATTCAGAAATTTTCCACAAAAATTGGTCTTTAGAATTTTTCGAAAATACTATTTTTATATTTTCTATAACATACATAACACATCACTAAGTAAGCTTCTGCTCTAGCTAAGCCAAACAAATTGTTTTTTTAGAAATTCGACTTTATTCATTTTCATGCTCTCCTCTCCTTTAACTTTTTAACGCATTTTTTGTAGAACGATTTTTGTTTACTCTCAAAATAGTGCTCAGTTTCGGCAATCACTTTTTTTATTTTAGCCAAATTTCTTTCCCTAGAGCATATTTTTAAGGTTTGCAAAAAGTCAGTAGTCGTTGAGGGCCAGATTTTGAGAGCACAATGCAAAGTGGGAAAGAAATTCGAAGCGTAATTCATTCGTTTTAATCATAATTTTCATCGAATTGTGACAAGGTGCATTGCCTTGGTGAAACAGTACTTTTTTTCTTTTACATGTTAGGCTATGGGCTACGTATATTCGATTTTTGATTTTTTTGTGGCGTTATATTGGTACTCATGTCGCTCATTTATGCTGATAAGCTCGACTATTTCGAATGTACAGTTAATTTTTGACAGCTATTTTGCTTGTACTTGTTTTGGCTCGTCTTTAATTTTTGCCTATTCCAAAAATTGGAATTTTGCCAAACAGCATATCCTTGAAGGTTCATACTTTTTTTAAGAAATTATAATTTAAAATATATTTGGTTTTTTTTTTTAAATTTCAAATTCAGTATTTTGTACATTCAGGTTTCTAGAATAGGTTTTAAATCATCTCGGTTCTTATTTCTAATTAATACCGAAAATCACTGTAGAGATTAATAATTCATTTCTTGTGCTTCAAAGATAAAATATGCTTCGTTTATCGTTAAAATGAATACCCATGTGAGAAATTTACCCATTCTGTGATATTTGCCTCTGCATTATCTGGTCGGATGAGTCTATTTAATCTTTGTCTATTGACTTCCCATTAATGGGATTAGGTGAAATTTCAGTTATTTCTCCTGTGACTAAAATTTCAGTTAAACCATGCTCTTGGGGACACGTTTTGTTCCAATTTGCGGACTATGAGAGTAGCCAAACATTTGAAAGTTTTCGGTGAGATAGAGTTAAATTCTTATTTGAACAGGATTTTTCATTCTTTTGAATTAAAAGCTTTTTATTCATTAAATATGTTGCTATTGTCGGTTAAATCAAATGGGAGAGAGCTGTTGGTTTTTTTTTCACTTTTATCATAATTTCTAGTCTAACTGAATGATTGAATCTAGGAAACATATGCTATTTTTATTTAATACTAAGTGTTACTTAATTTAAACCTAGGACCTTACACTATCTGTATAAAATAAATAATCTACATAGGGGTTACGTGCACCCCAGCACTTTAAATTAATGATGTTAACTGATTGTCGTAGAATTCTAATGCTAATAATATGAAGAATTGAATAGGATGTATGAAAAAAAAGCTTTAAATTTAATTTTTTGAATGTTAAAAATGCGATTAAACAATTTTTATCATTATCCATTAAAATCCATAAAATTTATTGCACGCGTATTTTGTAAAAAAATGTCTCATTGACTTTTGAAAACGACTGAAGGGATCATCCATATATATGTATTATAAAACTTGTGTATTAAAGAATATTGAGCTGATTACAAAAATTTTGGCATTTAACTATTGTATCATTTTGGCTTACCTATAAAGAAAAATTTATAAATCAATAATTTTCAAATTTTTCCTTTTACTTCCCCTATAAGACCTTCATACCAAATTTCATGATTCCACGTAAACGGGAAGTATCTTATAGATTTTGATGCATTAGTCAGCGCTTTAGTTAGTATCAAAATAAGCGGAGTCTCCCTCAATTTCGTTGCTAGACTTTAATTCTGAAAATTGGCGAGATGTTAGCTTAAAAAACAGGCCAATAACCGAGCATGTTTTTAAAATGATTTGAAAATTGAGGCTATTTTATTTATATTTTAGTTTTTTTAAATTTTTAAAGTTTTTTACAACTTCAAAAGTGTCTAGTATTCTTTTTTCAATTACACAGATGCTTGAAACTTATTTTCTTAGATTAGATGCACATTAGGCGAACCACAAAAAGAAAAAGAAGTACACACAAACTTTAACTGGGTTATTTGTGACAATTAATTGTTAGAAAATGGATTAATTAAAAAACAAAAAAATAAACATAACAATTAATAATAGAAAAAACAGACTTCATCTAAGACATATATGGCTCAAAATGTTTTAAATGGTGTCAACTCTTACCCTCTTAAGGCTTTTCATTCGGCTTTCAAATCCTGTATATATAGCCAAAAATGTGGGGTTACCTAACGCCAGGGTCACGGAGAAAGTACACTGTGTAACTTCCAAACCATAGCATGAACCTGGTATAGATAATTCACTCTATTGATGCGTTTAAAAGTTCTATACCAGCTACCCAAATTGCCAGAATGCCAGAACTCTAAAAATTTGGTGATGTTTGGGGAACCCTTGTATAGGGGTCCTAGGGAATTTTTCTAATCGCTTTATTTTGAGATATTCTTTAATCATAATCAACACTTAACCATGTAAGTAAAATTAATATTAGTCTTATTCTAGGTAAACTTTTGAGTTTTTAAAGAATTATATAAAATTTAGCAATCTTCGCTGAAAACCAAATTTTAATATTACTTCTAAAATTAAGGTATATGTGTAATAAGAATTTACAAAAAACAAAAACTGAATTCGATTTACCTAAACCTAAACTAAGCCTAAGCACAAAATAATTTAAAAAAAAATATATAATTCTAGGGGAAATAAGATAACTAGTAGTGGTTGTAATGTAATTATGATAAAGATAAAAAATAAAACTACAATTCTGCAATGAATGCTTCATGATTACTTAGCAATAAAAGCCGGCCGTGACTAACCTGGGAATTCTCAAGTTATTAGAAATGCGAACCGATTGCCATAAGCACAATTTTTAAAGTGTCGCAGTATGTGACTTCCGTAGAGTTGTAGATTACAGATAAAAGCTCCTATTGTTTCGGTTACATATCAGTAATTAAAATGGATTGCGGCATTCTATTTTGGAATGCTTCATGCTCGAGTTTTTGTTAATGCCCTAGAAAGAAATTCGGAAGGGAATGCATCGATATTTCTATTCTGTATAGTTTGTGATACTACTTCATCAGAACTTAGAAATAATTACTCGAAGGTATTGTTAACTGGTCTGGAAACTCAACGGTAAGATCATCGGAGCTCAAATCTGAAGGTCGCAACGTAATATTTGTAATATTTTGAAACATCTTTTATTTAGAATATTAGAAATAAATTCTAAAAAATTAATGTAGTTATTGATTATTTGAATTTTTTATCTTATCTATTGCCGATAAAGTTTATCTGTTTAGTTAATATTTTGAAATACTGTACAAATGCACGTGTATTTGGATCGCACTGATTAGTGATTGATTATTTTAACAATGGTCGTAAAACAGATAAATTGATTGAAGCAGATTTAAAAATTAAGATATCACATGGGCAATGACATTTTGATTATGCACATTATTTTTGGAGTAACGTTTTATCTTTTATCAGAACATTCATTTTAATACAACTGGTTTTTCCGAAGATAGGTACATAATTAGGACTTATTTTTAGCATTACTTCAAATAAAATTAATATTTTTGTCCGCATGGTTTTGTATTTAATTTATTATATATTGTAATATATATATTACAACTTATCAATTTTCGGTATTACTAATATATATTAAATATTAGGTGTAAAACTTTGCTTCCGCCGATTTTTACTCGAAATTCGAAGCTGGTTATATAATTCCATGTAGAAAAAAACTGGTCATACTTTTAGACGATTCACGAATCGATCCAATTTTTGATCTCTTCAGAAGAATGAAAGTGCTAGTCAGCCAGATCGTATGGTGCATTGATCGAAACATGTGATAGTCAGAGGTAACAATGTCTTGAGAATACGACGGGTGGGGTGAAACTTTCCAATTGAGTATTTCCAAGAGGGTTTTGTCTGTCTGTGCGATATGTGGTCGAGCATTATACTGCTGTAAAATTACGTTATCATACCTCTTGTTGCATTGCGGTCATTGTTTTTTATGTCTCGGCTCAAACGTATTAAATGCTTTCGACACCGATCGCAACTCATAAAACATTACGCCGTTTCACCAAATACAGAATATACATACATGACTTTTTAGCCGTGAATATTCGGTTTAACCATCGACTTGGAAGCATGACAGGGAAGCTCCCGTGATTTTCTGCGCTTGGGGTTATCGTAATGAACTAATTTTTCGTCTCCAGTCACAATATGATGCAGAAATACTTTCTGGCTTTGCCTTTCAAGCAGCTGTTTACAAGCAAACAATCGTCGTTTAATATATCGCGGCTTCAATTCGTACGGCACTCAATACCCTTGTTTCTGAATCATTCCGATGGTTTGAAATGATTTGTTATGAACTTTCGCCAATTGAGAACCAAATGATGCAGCAAAAAGAGATATTTTCTTTATGATCTCACCTCTTACCTGGTAAAAGGATAACATATTTTATTTCCCAGTTATTAATATTTCCAAGAAATAATCACGAATTAAAATTACCATAAAAGTAAATTCTTTGAAGGCTTCAACAAACAGACAAATAAGATACCTTTTTTTAAAAACCTGTACGTACCTTTAATTCGCTGAACACCCACTCTAATGCTTCTTAATTTACCTGCCTGATAAACTTCGTGATAAACTAACAACCAGATGAAATGGATGTTATTTTTTTTATCAGATAAGACATTTGTTTTTTAAATTATAAAAACATAAAATTAAAAATTGTTAAATGTTAAAATATTTTATATATGATATAAAGAGCTTTTAATTATTTTCCTAATGTTTGTCTATTGCTACAGTATACTTTTGATTCATTCAAGTCAATTGTTAAAGATTGCTGTGTGACGGTTTAAAAGTTAGCGAAAAGGTAACTAGCTACCGACCCCAATAATGTTTCGTTGCACCATTTTAGGTAGGGAATGCTAAAAATGAAGGAAAAAAATTGAATGATGCTGCGAGCATAGTTAGATAATAAACCCGCCCCCGTTGGCTTCTATTCATTAAAAGTTGTTTCCTTCGCTTCCAGTGCCTTTTCATTCATCCGGCTTTTCTGTAATGCTTCTCCTTGCATACCATAGGAGCAGCTTCTTTTATCTTATTTTAAATCTTTTCCATTTCACAGATCTGCTTCGTTGCTCAGTATGCAATATCTCTTTGCTTTCTTCGAGCAGTTTCTGAACGAAGTTTTGAGCATAGAAATTTACTTTCACTATCCTGGACGGATAATATTAAATGACTTTTATCATTTAAGAGATCTCATTTTAATATTTTAGGAGATTTCTTTTTCATGGGACTGGCCATTTCTATTTAAGCAATTACTTAATGAGTAACCAGAGAATTGTTTTTTAATTTTATAGCTCATTGATTGAGGCTGCTGAGTCAATGACTTATTAACATTCAATAATGCTTTCAATAACAAAGTTATTAAAAAGAATTTTGTAAAGCAAAATTTATTGATGATTTCGTATTATTAAATATAAATTCAACAAATTCTTTTCCTTGTGCTAATTTAACCACTAAAAGGTATATTCGAAATAAATTACGTTAAGGATGTCATGGGTGAAATTTCCTACTAAGTTTATGCTTATATATCTTTTAAATATAATAAAAACCATGATTATTATTAAATTATTAAATGTTTCATTATAACGCTAATTTTTATAGTGACCTTACAAATGTATGTAGATCATACATTCAATCAATGTTTATTAGGTCTTTTAAAAATTTGAGAGGAGCAACTTGCCTGGGATGAAATTTCCCCCATGATACTACCCTTTAAAGGTTAATGTGAAAAATTACAAATATTCTAAAAACTAACTCGGTATCTTGTAGAGAAAGATAAAGTAACATTAAAATATTAGGAGATGCTAATAAGACCTCTCCAACGATATCTCACTTGTTAAGATCTATCTTTAAATGTAGGATTTATAGCAATTTCTTTCATAGAAGACTTTTTAACGGAAGGCAAAAGTTTGCTCAGGATCCCCAAGAAATCGATTGGTATAGCATTTTCTACGTAGAACCTGAACACTCTCTATAGACAAATTCTAACATTCAGAGAAAGAAAAAAATATTGTATTTCACGCGATAAAAGCGTGCTTATTATCGTCTAAAAATCAAATAAGTTACAGTACAAAATTTTAAAGGTCGAATGGACTTTGTAGCAATATTTTTTGTAATGAAATTGGTTGGTAATTTTTTAAGTTGAATATGTCGGGAAGTATAGGAGATTTATAAATGTTGTTTTTTAGGGTTCCGTACCTCAAAAGGAAAAAAGGAACCCTTATGCAACAATGGTTTCAGCCATGAACAAACTTTTTAAAATATATATCAAGATTTGAGTTAGTTACGAGTATTATTTGTTACTACCCGAAGATTGCAACAGATTATATAGAGTAGTCCAACCCTCAGTTATACAAAAAGGTTGAAGAAAGGAGTGCTCGCTTTTTCAAAGCTACAAAAAGGGTAGAATAAAATTTGCCCGTGATTACATCTCGTAGGATAAAATGTGTTATCTTCATGGATGAAAAAAAAGAAATTAATTTAGATGGATCAGAACGGTGCCAGTATTATTGGCATGATTTACGAGATCACAAAGAAGTGAGAATGAGTAGAAACTTTGGAGGAAGAAGATTAGTGGGTTTAGGAAGCACTTAGTTTTCACGGAAAATTGCTAATATTATGGGTTCTTGGTAGAATGAATATAGAAAAATATATTGAAATGCTAGAATATGCTTTGGATGAAAATGTCGAAAATTACGCTGAACCAGACTATATTTTCCAGCAGGATAATGCTGCTGTGCATTCTGTTAAAGCTGTTAAAGTCTGGTTCAAGCGTTTTAATATCAATGTAATAAATTGGCCCTCTCGAAGTCCGGATCTAAATTCCATAGAAAACCTATGGGGAATTTTATTTAAAGAACTTTATGCCAATGGGCGAAGCATTTCAGAGGTTAAACGAGTTGTAAAACTTGCTTGCGAGGAGAGAGTATGTGATACCCTTAAAAATTTAGTGCAATCAATGCCTGGATAAGTTATTTAGTATTGCTAATAGTAACGGCGGACACACAATATAGTAATTTACAAAAACAACTAACTTTTAACAGTGTTTGGTACTAAAAATTGAATTGCTTTTATATTCATTTCGCGACATATTTTAAACTTTTATTTATTTTGTTGTATAAATTTTGTTAGAAAGACTAATTGATTATGTTTACTTTATAAATTATTGTAGCAATAAATGTTGAATAAGAATGTACTACAAGTATTGCAAGATATCTTTATTTCTATTTTGTATTACAGGAAATATCGTTTATTTTTAAATTCATTTATAAGACTGCATATATTAAAATAAACATTGTAAAATGTCTCCATATGTTTTCTAAACATTTTTCAATTTAAGACGCTTAAGTTAAGTATGTATCTATTCTTCAAGATAAAAATGATAATTGCAAGGTGTCCGGCTGGCCGAGAAATGATTTTTAATTAAATGAAAAATGGAAGTGTATCTCTAGTCGGCAGAATTTTTTTTATAATTAAAGTACAATTGTGGCAATGAGGGTTTAGTATAAAAGAAGCTGACAAAAGGTGTTTGTGGTAATTGTGCGGCTTAACGTGAATAAGGAAAAGTTAGAAAGATGGCTCGTTTGGTATTTTTATCTATAGCAATTTTCGTGGCAGTTTTTATGATGGCATCAGAGGTTAGAAAGTTTTATAGTAAATCCATTGTAGAATTACAAACTAATTATTTTCATCCCATTACAGACAGTTAGTCTTCCTGTCGGCGAAAATCTGCCTGCTCAACAGCAGTTTGTTGGACTTTTAGAGGTAAGTATAATAGTCACTATACTACTACCACTTAATTTAGGCAGTTTCTCGAAAAAGGTTTTATGTTCCTTTTTTCAGAGAAATACTTTACCATATACCATAAATATAAATTGACCTTTACTTTCAAGACCATAGGTTATATTTTAAAGAAACTGAGAAAAAGTTCTATCTTGAATTTTATAAAGAAAATAAAGTTTCAAATTAAGATCGAGCTGGTTTTTTCTATATAAAAATCAAGAGATTTTGTTCAGTTTTTTTAGAATGTAAGTTAAGTATGATAATTTTAAAATTGCGTTCATTCGAAATTCAAAATATTGTTTATTGTGTGTAGTATTAGAAAAAAATAATTATATATATTTTTCTGTTTGATAAATATGCTTTTTTCTAGAACCAACGGCAATGTAAGAATATTGGCGAAAAGGTAAAATTTATATATAAATATACGTGTAATGATTTTTTAAATTAATTATCTAAATAATTACAGTGCATGTTACATGAAGAGTGCTGTTCCCAAAGGTGCCTTTTCTATGCAGCGAAATGTGTAACATAAGTTGTGGCTGTGGTTTATTTCCAAGAATAATACAATAAATAAAAAACATAAAGCAGTATAAATGATTTTGCATAAAATATGTAAGAATGTTTAATTTAATCAAAATTATATTCAAATAATCTCATATAATTATAAATTTTCGTAAATTATTCCTAAATATCTAAAAATTTAAAAAAACAAATTATTTATTCTAATACTCCTTATTTTAATAACCTTTCCTTATTTATTTATTTTATTATTATTATTATATTAATTTGTTAATCATATGCTCAGAGAATCGAATTGAATTTTGGATTCTAAAATTTAATGCCTTGTATTTTCGGCTTGATTATATTGGGTTTACTTTTTAAATCTATCTTTTATATTTTATAGGAATTTACTTTAAAGCGCATTTTAATTTACAAAAAAAATTTTATTTAATTGGCAGAATCATGATGTTAAATAAAATTATTTAAGATTAAGAAGAGAAGAACTAATAAACGTGCGTTTTGATGGTTTTACAATTTCTTAATTATAGTTTAAGATGTATATCGGTATTTTATTTTGAATTTTAATACCTACATATGTCTCGAAAAGTTTAGCATAAGTTTTCGACAAATATCATTATCAAAAAAGTCCTTATACTAATTTTTCTTAACCCTGTATGGGACGAATTTTCGTCTTATCAAATCAACAAAATATGGATCTATAAAAACACATAAATAATGAATTTCAACAATTCAATGAGTAATAATTTCCTTTTGTGAACAAATCTTTAAGGAAAATCAAACATGAAGACAGTACGTCACTTAAAGTTGTTAAGAGCTTCATTTTCTTTATTCAATTTAAATTATTTTCTTTATTTATCATTACAATTTAAAAAAAAAAAAATTAATAATAACACTTTCCATCTCGCCGGAACCATTGTCAAAATAGACTTTTTCACTTAATTTAATTGCTATTTTTTGTCTACATACTGCCAAGTATGTGATGAAAACCGATCTAGGCATTCAAACTAGGTCCTTGTATATCCCTTACTTATCCCTTTTCCGTACAGGTAAAAAAACTTATTGAGAGTGAAGATAAAGTTCACATATGAAGGACGAATTTGGGGGCTAACTTTGTTTTGATCAGTAATGTATCTACGGGCATATACAATACTTTTTTTCTTTTATCAAAAACATCAATAGAAGAATAAATAATGATAATTGTATAAGATGATGGTTACTTTTTATCTGCAGTAACTAGCAAAATGTTTTGCTTTGATTTTTCAGATAAGAGGTAATAATCGTTATCAAGAGCATTATTGGTTAATAAATAGACATTGCCTAATAATAAGATGTATACGTTATCTTGTGGAAAATAATTCCATTATTTAAAAAAATATCGATATATTAATGGGTGACTTGAAAGTTACACGAGTCTATAATACGAGTAGTATGAATTTAAAGAAGGTTTAATCCTTTGGTTGGGTGGGTGCCTACACAACTATTCGATTTGGACCATGAACACAAATATGGGTTCTCACAGAGCCATTAAATTTGGGCCAATGTGATCTATAGTGAGTTTATAACGCTGAAATATTTAAGGCGTTTTCTGTCACAACCAACATATTTTACAATGTAATGACAGCCAACATAGCATAAACTCCTTCGTCCAGAGGGGTTAAAAACATATATACTTAAAATTAGACATCAATACTTGTTGCTCATCTTGCTTTAGCGATTAGTCCAAAAGAATCATAATTTATTAATGATTAGCTGACTAACATGGTTTAAAACGGTATATTATAAATATGTTTATGATTTCTCAAGTGCTCAACTATTTTAAATTTCAAACTTTTGAGCAATTTTTTGGCAATGTTTAAGTTAGTTAGTTGTAAAGTTAGGAAGCGGTGACTCCGTTTATTATAACATCTCTCAACAGCCCTCAAATATCTATCCATGTTCGGCATCATGAATTTCCACATTATGGTAGTATATTTGAAAAAATGTCCTCAATTTACGCTTACGCTAATTTGCACAAAAATCCTTTAAGTTTAAAACATAACCGATCGCTATAATGGTTCCATCAAAATTTTGATAGCAGAGCCGAAATTAGTGCCTTCAAGTTACCTTCAATACCAATTTTTACTTAAATTTGTTGAATTTTGAAAATTGTTGATTGCCATATTCATCCATCATCTTAACTTTTCAAATTTTAAAATTATTTTACTATTAGTGATTAACCTTTACGCTAATTTACATTAAAAAGGGCAGTTTCCAAGAAATTAGTCGTTATTTTAAATTTCCAAATTTTTATAGTAGACTCGAAATTAGTGATCTCAAGATACTTATAGTACTAATTTTCACTTATTAACTCTTCCATTTAAACTAATCTGAATCTTAATGAATGCCGTGTTATTTCTTAGAAAATTTCAATCAAATTAACCTTCTAATTTTTGTAGTACTTAGAAATTAAATTCTATTTATCAAATAGCCTCAATTTTGTTTTGCTACACAAATTTTTCATAGAGTTACGTTTTCAATTGCCTCTTCGTTGATAAATCTTCAATTTTGTTGACTAGTGAGAAATATCCGGCTTATTATTAATGTACGAGTACATCTGACTCAAACTTAATTTACCTGCATTTAAAATAGTAACAGTTTAGTAATCTTGTTAACACATTTTAAGCGCTGTAAAATTTAAGCAACTTTCCTCAACCTAATTTATTTTATCAAATTTAACAATATTTAGTTCAAGATTATTGAATTTGTGTGTATTTCCCAAGATAAAATTAATAATTGTGAGTGATCGAGAAATGATTTCTAATTAAATGGATAGTCAGGTGCATCACTGACCGACAGAACCTGTTATGATTAAAAGTGCAATTGTGGCGTGCTATCGCCCGCTTCCGAAACATACTTTAGATTATTTTTTATATTTTTTATTTTTTTTTGCATAATCATGACACAAATGTTGTGATAATGCCCCTCTTCAGTTTGATCATTTTCTGTTGAGTGGTAAGTATAAAAGTACCTGTTGAATTGTATTAGTTTTTAATTGTGCGATTTAACTTGAGGTAACATAAAAAATATGGTTCGCCTTGTATTTTTTTCTTTAGCTATTTTCTTGGCGGTTGTTATGCTGCCATCGAAGGTTGAAAAGTTCACAATTCATTTTAGAACAGTTAAATAATCGATTTTAATCTATAGACTATGAGTTTACCTGCCGGCAATTATCCACCTGGTCTGACTTTGAGTGAAGCGCAACAGCAGCTTATTGGAAATATTGAGGTAGGTGAATTTGAAATTTCTACTGTCACGAAACAGAAAATGCAATTTTTATTTATGTTTTGTTTTCATTTTAGCCCCAACAACAGTGCAAAAAGATTGGTGAACTGGTAAAAAATTATTACTTAGAAATAAAGAAATAATATTTAATAAAATATTCATTTACAGTGCTACGCTTCTGATGAATGCTGTTCCAAGAGGTGTTTATTCTATGCAGCCAAATGTGTAACATAATATAAAATTTAAAAAAAATAAATGTGTTAAAATTATTTGGTAAAAGTTATGTAGTTTTCTTAAATTGGGCTCTGTTTAGGGTCGAAAAGTTACTGAAACAAAATGGTCAAATTATTTTTAGATGCTGTTTTTATATTCAATTTTATTATAACACATTTTGAAGCAAAAGATTTTGGAGGAGCATTTTGTGATATTCATCAATTTGAAATATAAACTGGTCGATTGTAATCTTTACTTGCGTAAATAAAGTTTCGTAATACGTCCATGATATAACAACATTTTGAAAACTTGCAAACGTACCTTACAAATAATGCAAAAATATAAATTACACTATATAGTCAATCTATTTTTCTGAGCATGCTTTATGGCACTGAATGCGATTTGTATTGTAAACAAATAAGAGTTTAATATGGTCTAATTAAATAGTTACCAATTAAGTTAATAATTTTTATTAATTTCCGTTTGTTATTAAAACAAAAATAAATATCTTAATAAAGGCTTTTGTTTTTGTAAAGGTTTTATATATAATCGGAGTGAATTAAGAAAAGGCTTGATACATTGCCAAATTACCCCATCCACAGGTATGTCCATAGGGTCTAAAAATAAATTCCGTCAAACGTTAGAATTGAACACAATAATTTTCATTTTAATAATGAAAAGTGTGCCATTTTTCGTAACCTTCAGATGCAAAAATATGATGGTGCAAGGTTAAGGCTATACGGTAGATAAGCCATCACTTCACATTTCTGCTTCAATAATTTTTACCGAGCGACCAAAGATGTATGTGGTCTAGCGTTGCCATAGTGCAAAATTAAACGCTCGTGATTTGCTAATTTTTTCTTATACCAATTGCATTAGATAATGACAATACACATCCAAATTGATAGTTTGGTTCATCTGGAGCTGCGATGAAATAAAACAATGCCTTTATAATCTTATCAAACAGAGAAAAAACTTTCTTTTGATGAATGACGATGCTGTGGGCTCATTTTGCTTGCTTCACGATCGCTTTCGCACGAAGTTATTGCAAATGGAGCTGCAAAAACAACGTTACCATTACAGTACCATTACTATTACAAGTACTGCAAAAAAAAAAAAAATAAGTACTAGTACCATTACTTCTAATGGTAATTCAAAAAAATGATATTAAGATAATCAGTAATGGTACTGGTATTTCACCAGTACCTAAAATCATGTAAGCATTACTTGCATCACTCGACATTACTTGCCATTACTCGGCATTATTTATAATTGCTTCGTCGTTACTCACCATTTCTGAGCTTTACACGGTTATTTCTCAAAAATACTGTGCACTGTGAAGTATTTATTTATTCTACTCAAACTTGACGGGAAGTATAAAAACTTCGTATTTAAACTTTCTATTTCACAGCTAAAAATTGGTTATAAATTAATCCCGATACAAAAAATGTTATTTGATCAAATCTATTTCTATTATACATAGAAAAAAATGTATCTATTCTATGTTTATACATTTGCTCTTTAACCCCAATCATAAATAGTAGCTGTTCTGATTTTCCTTAAAATTAGTTTCGAAAAACAATCTGTTTATAATTATTTATTGTATCTTTCTTGAAATAAACATAGTTACTAAAGAATTGAATTTGTGTACTTTTGAGAGAGATTTACAGAAAAATATTTTTCGAAAAAGTGCTATTTTAATGAGGCTGGCTATATATCTCCTTCTTGATATTATACTTGTATATTACCTCCTACGCATTTATGCATGACACCAAGGCATTGAAGATTTCTGCAGCAGTCAGAAGTGTAAGTACACTAAAAAAAATTAATTAATAAATAAATGGCATCGTTATGTTTTACAATTACTTACAAATTCCCTCTCATCGCTGCAATTTTCCGTTTTCTATTTAAAATATAGTTGAATAAAAAATTTATAATATATGTATTTAATAATTCAATATTAAATTTACCCATGGTCTTCCAACAAATCGGGCTTGAGCTTCACCCAGAGATATTGATCGGACAGGATCACAAGAAACTTGAGTAAAGGCAAAAATTATAGCCAGTAAAGCAATTGCGAAATAAGTGAATCGGGCCATTTTTAATGTGAGGTTTCTTTAGTAGAAAAATTTCAATTAACATTAAACTGAGAAAACTTTCTTTTATATATCAGAATTTCTTATCATGACAACAACATAAATTTTGATAGTCATGCAGACAAACATCATCCGCATTTCTATTGTTTTCGCAGCTGTAAGTACACGAGAAATTTTAATCTTTTATTTTCCTATTTAATTAATAAAAAAGCATACGTTCGAATTTACGAACATACATACATTGACCGAAAAAATTATTGACACAATTACCCCTTAAAGATTAAGTGCTTATAGTACTGTTATATGAAAATATTCGAATAAAATTATGTATACATTATATTTATTTATTTATGTATATAATTAATAACATAATCTTATTTAGCACTTTAATTGTGGAAATGAAAATCTGAAATCTTAAAACTAATAACGCGTTGGCAATTCTTTTCTTTTTAGATAAGTCTCCTAATCTATTAGGCATCGATGATACCAACTTCTGGGTTACCTCTGGTTCAATTTTATTTCCATTCATCTGCAATCAATTCCTTAAGTTGGGCTTTGTTGGTAATGTGATGCTTCCTTAATCTTTTATCAAGCACATCCCATAAATGTTCAATCGGGTTTATATTAGGGATTGTGGGGGAGTTTTTAAGGTATGAGGAGTATTATACAGAATCCATTCATGCACTAAGTGAGCAGTGTGTTAGGAGTCATTGTCTTGTTGGAAGTAAAAATTATTTGAAGAATTATGTTTTTCTGCGCTTTTTTTGAGATTGTTCTTCAAAATATTAAAATATACTAACTTGTCCGTTACCATATCGATAGAAACAAGCTCACTAACACTAGATGTTGCCATGCCACCCCATACTATAACCCCGCCACCCGAATGTTTCATTATAGGCAAGAGATTTTCTTTATTCAATTCGATGTTAGGCTTTTGCCATACTGTAATTCGGCCATCATTCCGGAAAATATTAAATTTACTCTCATCGGAGAATACTATCTTCCCCCAAAATTCGATATTTTTATTAACGTACTCATTTAGAAAAACGTTTCTTTTTTTTTTTTTGGTTTATTTTACTAATATATGACTTTTTCCTAGGCACTCTAGAATTGAAGCTAGCCTCGCATATATTTTGCATTGTTCTATGTAGAAGTAAAGCCCTTGTTGAAATCATACGCGACGATTTTGAAAGACGTTAGTTAGAGGTTTTAAATCTCTGATAATTCCTTTTTGTTGTTTTATTTAAAAGTTTCCGCAGACGATCACTTCTTGCACGACTTATTAATTGTTTTTCGCCTTTAAACCAATTTATTACATTCCGCATTGTAAAGGCTTTTACCAATAGTACAGAGGAATTTCCCCTTCGAATGTAAATTCAAAATAATTTTTTCTTTCAGACGGCATGGTTTCTTTAGACTTTCTTCCCATGGTCAGATTCTTCCTAACGCACTAAAAATATTATGAATTATAATGGTAAATGCTTTACAATAGGTGCAGTTGCTGAATAATTTTTTGTAGTTAGTCATAAGTTAAGCATATTTTATTATAGTGTAATATTTCTTTATTGCAGGTCTGTGTCAATACTTTTTTCGTTAGAAAAAAAGATGTTTTTCTACTTATTTATTCTTTTTTACCTGTAAAAAATAATAATTCTGAATATTTTTGTTTATACTGACTAGAACATAAGTGTAGTAATATTCGTATAGTAACTATAATATTTGATTGAACATCTTTCAACTAACGAAAAGAGAGTTTTTCTCAATACTTTTGAGTGTGCCAATACTTTTTTCAGTCAGTGTATATAGTTTTAACATACACCGAGCGAGCTCAAAGTTTGTGTATATATTTATTTCAATTTTGTTTATATTTTCATGGCCACTAAGTATGTAGAAATTTATAAAAAATAATAGAATAACAGAAATTACGTTCCATGGAAAGTGGCCTTATAAGTCAAATATTCATAATTTATAAAACTTATGGTTTTCTAGTCTACATTTCTTTATTATTGTGCCTTGTAGTAAAAATTTTGATGAATTTATAGTACAACACTTAATTTTATTTTTCCCTCTTCCTGGTTAAGAAATAATACAAATTAAATATATTTCTATCTGAGTTCCACTCAAAGTATCATAAGTACTGCTCCAGATTCGCATATCTCTGTACTTAATTGTTTTCATTTGGTATAGTCTTACATAAATAAAGATATGTATTCAAATTTCGTTACATTTGAATCGTTGGTTCGTTAATACAGAGTGGGATATGAAAATATTAAAATTTGAAAATTTTCGTCTATCTTAACACCTCGTCACACATTTCAAATATTGTCCACGAAATTTCTAAAAATACCTACGATACATTTAATAACTGAACACTGCTTTTTCAAGATACAAAAATAATTAAAAATGATGCTTATTGCAAAAAATATTAGTTATTTTATTTAAATGTCTACAACCGATTATAAAAATATGGTCGGTCTAGACTTACGTCAATATTGCGTCATATAACGAAAAATGTTTGCTCTGATGCAAATGCGCTACCACAATGGTGTAGTTAACCAACTGTGACCTTTTTTCTTTTGTTTTAGACTTTTAACTTATTGCGCATCGATTGTTATTTGGGACATATATTGCCCTCTTGAAAACAAAAAACATTACATTACCTTAAAATTTATATCAAATAATGCATAATTTGTCGATTTAGCTGTTTTATTCAATTTCGTAACGGGGACAGGAATTTCCGCATAGCAACAGTTTATTTGCATTCATAATATATGATAGTTACCACAATCTATGAAACATTATTAAAAATTGAATGTATTTAAATATACGGATATATATATTATAGTACAGATTGACGTTTTTTAGTGTACGGTAGGTCAGAATGAAGAAAACATAACCATTATAGGATTACTCGTGTGTTTGTCCGTCTGTCGTTGTTGTTGTCTGTTGTTTTCTGCAATTCTACCGTACCAATTAAGTTAAAATTTGGTACATATATAAATTTTTATGACGCAAACACGGATGTGTAACGTAAATAAAAAAATATTAAAATGGGGTTTACTTTTGAGGGGAAATTAGAAAATTAAAAAGAAATTTAAAACTGTTCCTTGTGTCATATGAAATGAGAAAGGGTTTGTATAGTAGAGGGTCTAAAATATATATTTTTTTAATTTATCTTTTCTGACAGACAAACCTCTATCAAATCTCTTACGAGTGTGTACATTACCTCCAAGACTGCCTTTGAGGTATCGCTCATCTCTGAACGATTTAAATGAACGTTTCAATGTACATTTCGTATGGATACCGAGGGATAGCGATATTCCGGGTAATTGCAAGGCACCACTTCTGCACCACCTTAGCCGATTCGGAAATCACTCACCAGCTGAGTATGTAATTAGCTATCGGCAAGCTGGACCTAAAAAGAGCATCCTTAGTAGTTGCGAATAGACGCTGGCAAGCAGAACTACTTGCCTGACCACACGGTTGATTTGGCCATCTTTGGACCTGAAGCGATCGTTAAGGCTAATTTCACTCAGGCGCACATTCATCAGCAGTGTCGTAGGTGTTATTACTGGGCACTGCGCAACGACTTCTTCAGAACCTGCCTGAGGAGGAATCACTGGCTTATTAAATTGCCCTCGTATGCTTATCCAAAAAGGTTTTTGTAAGCTCTTTTTGTTTCGATTGGAACGTTTTCAATGATAGGGCCCCTGATTTCCCAAGTCCGATTCGCTTTTGATTGATTTTTATTAATATTTTACTTTATTATATACTCAAATAGAGTTGCGTTTAGCGACGACTTTTAATTTCATTATAAGGTTATTTTAATATGGCATTATTATATAATGCAGAACGCTGCTCTTGATATGGAAGTATTTAGACGTAAGTTCAATTTGTTCCCTTTTCGTCAGCTGAATTTATGACTTTAACACGTTCGGTACACTTTTTCGAAGTCTCTATGATCGGCTATAAGATGAAGTTGTTTATACTTCTGGCGGTGTTGTTTAACGTTATCATATACTCGTATATGTTGAACAATATGTGGTCTACGCCGCCAGACGGAGCAAATTAGGTGTGGACCACCGGTGGTTCACGCCGCCAGATGAATACAATGCCTGTAAACCACTTGTGGTCCACGCCGGGTTGAACGTATTAAACACTATGCGAATCGCTATTTTTAAATTCATCAAAACTATGTTAAATTTGTTTTTCATAATAATAAAAAATTCTACGTTGTAAATAATGTTCAAAATATAGAACTTTAGGGTATACTTCTTATTTGTCTATTCATTTATGGGTTCAAAAACAAAACTGGTTATGTCCATGAAATCAAAATTTTTATTAAACGATAGAAACGACTATTTCAATTATGATTTATGATTACATTTAGGACTATTTCTTTTTTAAATGTTGGGAATATCAGCTAATTTAATTATAACTTACTTAACGCACTCAATTCAATTGATTTGCCCAATTTTTAATTTAATCGTGGACTTAACCAGTTTTGTTTGTTTATAACTTATAGACGTGTTATAGTTTGTAACTAAATGATCAGGACTTTGGTAAGTTTGTTATCATCTCGCTAGATAGAATCGATCCTAAAAGCATAGCATTCCATCTTCTATTGACTTCATAAATCTTCCTCCAAATCACACGTTTTCATTTTGAAATTGCCATTAAAGTGGTTTTATTGGAGGATATGAACATTTCGCGATTTAAAATTACAACATCTATGGATTTTACCAGCTTTATTTCTAAGCTCTGTTTTGGATTTAAAATATAAGCGGACATTACTAAAATGTAAATACAGAAAAGAAAGTGTTGCCATTTAAATTTAATCGTTAAATTATGTGGACTTTGCCAGTTTTGTTTCTAGACCCTTTAATTATATTTAACTCAGGTGTGTCCCTTTTTTGAATATAAGGGTCTTATCAGGTTGTTGCATTGAGAAGTGACCATTTCTTAAACATGAGGCTTTTATTGAGAATTTGCTAACTATATACCTAAGGCTACCATGGCTATTTCATCCAATACCAGGGGCCAATGGGGTGGCTGTAAGTTCAAACTAATTTAAGGATACCCCTCGTTTCAAACATGTCTTATGGGGTACCTATTCGGAATACCTAATTTAGGAAACCTCCTGAAATAGCTCATGAGGGTCCTACTTTATTTTGGGCATACATTACTATTAAATAATAAAATATAATAAATTTGTATATTTTATTTATTCATTACAATAGTTTCATTTGTTAGTCATTTCTTAGGCCGTGCATTTCTTGATAAAGCTGTTGCAAATAAGGGCACCGCAACAGTTGTCTGTAGTTTGGCACTGTAAAATCATAATATTAAATCATATAATAAAAATAAAAGTACGTATAAAAAACAATAGTTTAACTACTTACAAAACCTCTCTCCTCAGCGCAGTTTTCTGTTTTCTATTAAAATAAACATGTTTAATATTTAATATTGATTTATTGTAATTATTTTATTCAAATAAATTTTACCCATGGACGCCCAATCCAATTAGCGTGAGCCTGACCAATTGAAATTGAGTCGACTGGACTGCTGCAAACTTCAGTAATTGCAAAAATTATTGCGAAAAATGCTACTGCAAAATAAATGAATCGGGCCATCGTTAATGGTAATCTTCTTTATAATTTTTAAGCGATTAACTGATTACTGAGTTGAGGAATAGGCTTTTATATCGAAGATTAACAATGCTAATATCCATTGACGCATCTTACGTCTATACATTTTGCATGTTTTCTCAGCTGTATCAAGTTTTTGCAATAGTTTTTTTTTTCAAAGTATCGTAAAAAATACTAAGTATTAACACTTCGGGTAGTCGGTTAACCTTATGAATTAATTTAACAAATATTTGGAATTTTGATTTATAAAAACAATTTTTAGGAAACAAGGTCTTCGTTTTATATTATATAATTTGAGCCGTTTATTTTGAAAGTGGCGAAGAGCCAAAATTTCATAAGATCTATTTTTCTATATTTCTTTAAGGTAAAATTGACTTTATGATATTTTGAATCAACTTTATGACATTTTGGACTTATGCCACTTTCAAAAATACGTCTCATTTATACTTTCGTATATTTTTTTTACAATTTACATATATTTAATAAAGTAACAAATTCATTGGGGCCTCTGGTAGCATAGCTGGCTGAGCGGTTTGGCTGTGATGTACAAAGTGTACTATTCCGAAGTTGTGGGTTCGATTTCCAAATGAAAACTGTGGTTAAAAAGTAGAAAATAACACAGAAAGTTGCCGAGTGCAATAAAATAATAAAGCAATTTGAGAATTAAATTAATCTAATATGAAGCTAAAATTTCGCATTGAATTGAATTTTTTAAATCATTATCTATAGCAAAACTTAAATTTGCAAAAAAAAGGGTATTAAATTTCTATAATTTTTCTCCACTCAAATATTAACTGAAAAAGTTATTGAATCCAATTTTTAATGCATAGTGGAAGTAAGTGCAATAAAATTAAAAAAATTGTTCCTAAATTTCAATTCAATTCAAAATTTTCTGTAAAATCTGATAAAGGTCAGATCAATAAAAAAACGCAGCTATTATTATAATATTTTTTTTTTTATATATTTACAGTGATGCATACAATATATTTTAGTTTATGAGAATTTTATAAAATTTTACAAAATTATATACAAACCTAAATTAGAAAATTGAAAGCTTATACTCAGTCGATTTTTCAATTATGGGCAAGATTAATTAAAATCAAGAATATCATTGTGTCGATTTAATAAGTTGGCAATAGATGTAACGAAAATGATCATACATACGCCTACCCGCTAGTGTCTCCATGGAAATGTAAGCAATGATTGTATGGTGGTAAGCAAAGGGGGTCAGCCCATAGTAAACTTTTGAGGACGAATTGCAAAAATTTCTTTTGCACAATTTGCACGCGGTCAGAGTGGAAGCAATAAGAAAGAAGGCGTCCATACAGAACTTACATATTCTAGAATGGGGCGTACGAATATAATAAATATAGAGTTTTTGTGGCATAAGGATAATCAAATATTTGAAACCACCTCTTAACGAATCCCAGTAACGAGTTGGCCTTGTTAATATATGTTGATGTGCTCGTCAAAGTCAAACTTAGATTTAACCAAACTTAGATTTAAAAGTTTCACTAAGTTAAGTCGTGCTAGTCAATTCTATTAATGATATACAAGTATTTGTGGCAGTTCATACTCGTATGTATGTGTTATTATAATCTAAAATTTCTCTTGAATCTCTTTAGTAATATAATTTAATAAAACCCCTTATATTGATAACTAATCTGTATTAAAGACACCAATGTGTATTTATTCACATTCAATGGTAGGTAATATAAGGCGCACTACACAGAAAAATTTTTTAAGTTATTAATTAGTAGAAGGTAGTCGCTAAGACAACGAATAGAGCGATATATTCTTCCATTGTCAGCATATAAAAGTATTTTGAATTGGGATAAGATATCAGCGTCATTGATAATAAAATAAATAGTAGAGGTCATAAGTGAGTACTTTGTGAAACCCTCGAGTTATTGTGGAAATGTGGTGAGAACGCACTTCGAAAAGATACCATCTGAAAATGATCCTTTAGGCAGTATGGTATTCAATCCAAAAACTCCTTAAGAAAACCTAATTTTTAAGAATTAACGCCTGATGTCTAATTCTGTCAAAGGTTTTACTGAAATCAGTGTAAATGCAGTCAATTTGTCTACCACGTTCAATTTCATTGATACAAAAAGAAGAGAAACAGTTGACTTTCCTTTCATAAAACCATGTTGGGATTCACTTATAATAGTTTTGCAGTGAAAGTATAAAATATCGCAGAAAATGGCTTCGAAAAGCTTATAGTAGGTAAAGCAGAGAACTTGGAAATAGGCCTATAGGAATATCATTTATAAAGATATTGCGTTATTACTCAACATAAAAACAATAATAATAATAGTAATATTATTATTGAACTGGTTTGATTGCCTAATCAGGCATTGTTATATTTGTCTGATCCGGCCCAAATTATTTGAAGCATCAGGCCCTGATTCGGATCTAGGGACAGCCGGATTCGGCCCTGATTTTAACCATAAGAAAATGCTAGTGGGAAACATAGTTTTAGTAAAAACAAAATATTTCTTAAATTAACAATTAATTTTAGACTCTATCATAAATTACATAAGTACACGAAAAAAAGGATGACAATCAAGAGAAAATCGAAGGAAAAGCATCCCGATTAGCATTTTACATAGGACTAGAATCAGGGCCAGAACCAGCTTTCTCTATAACTGATAAGGCCGAATCAGAAAATCCGATCAAGACTTGATATGGAATGCAAAGCCTCAAACTGGCTGGATCACGTAATCAAACCACAGTGTTTTAATTTTGACTCCGAGAAAATAACTATACAGGTAACCCTCCTAGAACACGGTGCGCAATTTAATTTTAAAACAGTGTCATAAGATGGTTTCTACATTTTTGGTACTGTGTTAGAACGAAACCGTGTGAAGGTTGTTGTCTTATACGAGGGTTTTTTTCAATGAGAAACCACGGAGAAACCGTGACATAGGATATCCTGTTGTAAGAGGATTACCTATTCGAGATTTGAATTAATTTACGAATGTATTTTAAAGTCCCTAAAATTTATTAATTATTAATCGTTAAAGTTCTAAATGTATTCTAAATGTATGGATGGCATTTTTAATGCAAGTTAATATAAGATCAGATGATCAGATGAAATAGGCATTAGATCAGGCCTATTTAGGAATATCTGAAAAGGGAATCGGGAATACGGTCCGCATCATATTAGGGCTTGTTTGAACTGAATAAAATCAATTAAATGATTTAAATTCAATAGAAATTTCGAAATTAATCGACTATACAGCTCCTGACCGGATAATAAATATTTTAAATCATTAGAAATATAATAAATAAATTTTTATCGTTATATAGCTTAAAATTCTATTTATTTATTCCTAGTTTTAATTAAAACAAAAAATGCACTACTGATATCTGGCATAAAAATCTGTTGTCAGCAAACAATTAGGTGATGATGTGACCTTTAAATTTTGTTTGAGCAGCTGCAAATTTATTGTTCATTCTGTAATGACGTCAAGTGAAAAAGACATAGTAAAATAATTCAAAGTATTTCATTCATTTCATGTTTTCCTGATAAACACACGATAAAATTACGCAATAATGCAAGTCATTGCATTTTGCTGAAGTAATACAAACTTTTAAGCAGCTTTAGGAACTTAAATCCTTTGTGATGGGATTTTCAATATAATTATGCATTTAATTTAATTAATTCAAAATTTTGTCCTTTTATGGCATACCAGTCACTTTGATACGTAACAAATAGGGTTGGTTGTGGTATTTAATTTTAAAGATGAATAATACCTTTTATTTTTAATTTGGTAATTTGATTTAAAATATTTTAAAATGATATGCAATATTTACAGCATGCACTTTAAATTAATTTTAGGTGTACATTTATATTTAATCAAATCAACGATGCATATACAGTAGTGTATAAAATATTTTGGACTAGTTTTAAGGTCTGCTGGATCAAAATTCCTTTGGATATGCAAATAGTTGAGCGTAAAGAATTATAAAATAAGGGATAATAAAAATAAATGATATTTTTAACAATTCCAATAAATTTTTAAAAACCTAACAAAATATCACAAATTCATCTGAGCAAAACAATTTGGAATTCATATTAGAATAATTACAGACTAATATTTTATCAAATATCCACGGTTTCGAATTATTTCGGCACATCTTTTGGGTATGAAAACGATTAATTAATTAATTTGTTTCCATTCATTCTGAAGAGCTGTAGTGGGGTCCGATATTTTGGTAAAAATCTGTTTATTAACTCTTCTTTTTTAAATGGCCTAAAGATTCTCTATAGGGTTTAAATCAGGCGATTGAGGTGACTACTACTGATCACCAAAGCCCTATTTTGTTGAAACCATTGTTTTATCAACTTTAATGTATGCTTCGGGTAAAGCTGTAAATAAGTACCATCGTTACCATTACCCGTGCAAGTAATGCAGTCAAGACAAAATATCAGTCATTTACAAGTATTGGTACTTTAATAAATTTAATTACCATTACCAAGTATTTACCGTACTTCAGAAGCATTACTTACCAATGCCAGGCATTACTCAGCATTACTTGGCATTACTTACAAATTTTGAGCATTGCCTAGCATTGCCTAACAGTACCTAGCATTTCTCCTATTATATTAGGTTGTCGAGTAATGCTAAGTAACTATTAGGCAATATTAGGTGATACTGAGTATTTATAAGTAATGCCAAGTAATTCTTTTTCTTCCATATATTATGTCGACAAACTTTTTTTCATTATAAACTTTAAGAATGTAAGATGTAGTTACTTTTGGAATTCCATACTTAATAGATGACTTTATTTTTGAATGGAATTCAATAGCTAGCTATTGCTTTCACTTAAATGAATGTAGGGAGTTACTAACTCTGTGATGTAAATAAATCGTAAAATATTGTGATTTTCCAGGAGAGAAAAACATAATAGCAAAAGCGGCAATAATAAGAGTTATTTAAAAACATGAATAGGATAAGCATTGCAGAGTCCAAATCAAATTGTTTTACATATATAAATAAAATTTAGCTATTTTGTCTTTATTTGGAAATAAGTAGAGTATTCTTTAAAATATTCGTTTGTATAATATCCTAAAAATAATATGAAATATCTTCAGGCTATTTCGAAGATAAAAAAGTGTAAATGATGGAAGTGTTTTTTTATAGCATTTAAATTTCAAAAGTAACCAAATCTACATTTATTAAGTACCTGAACATATTTTAAAATAACATTGAAACTACAACCAAAACTTAGTAAGATTACACAAACATTATTTTCTACATTAAAGGTACATTTTTTATTCTAAACAAATCCAATGTTATTTCATACAAAAAGTTGTCAATGGTTGATTAATTAAAAGGAACATAATTGTTTCTAACAGATTTCAACTATGTATGAATATTAAAAAAAAAAACAAATAAACCGATACAATTGTTAATTGCCAATATAAAAGACCGCTGCTAACTCTAATGAGCACTTATCATTTGAAGTCTACCAAGAAAAGTATCACTCAGGATGGCTCGATTAATTTATTTCGTAGTTGCATTATTCGCTATTGTTTTCGCGATTTCCGAAGTTTTCAGTAGTCCAGGCGATTCAATATCACTTGGTGAAGCACACGCTAATTGGGTTGGAGCACCATGGGTAAGGTTTCCAAATGGAAAAATCTACAGTATATCGATATTAACTTGTTTTATTCAATTTTTCAATAGAAAACTGAAAATTGTGCTGAAGAGAGAGGATTTGTAAGTTGTTTAAGTAGAATATATTCGGAAACTTGTATTTTTATATGTTTGTCTTCTTACAGTGTTATACTACAGATGATTGTTGCAGAGACCTTAAATGCAATACCTTCGTTAAAAAGTGCACTGCCTAGATAATTTCCAAAATGAACTATTATAATAAATAAATCCAAAGGTCACAACTTATTTTATTATACATCCCTGATTTTAGATGCTATCGAACAGCGGTAGAGTTAGAGAAATAGATAAGTAAACTATTGCGAACTATGTATGGTTGTGAGCAACGCAAATCATTTCCTTCAATCTCTAGATAAAAACTACCACATTTTACTCCTAGTCTTATAGAAAGTTAAATTTAGATGTGTATTTTGTAGTGGAAAAAATTTTATTTTTTCGTTACGTGGGGAAGGCTTCACGGCTTCAAATTGAGTTTTCAGGAAGATGAACCAAACAATAAAGTCCCCACTTTAATGACTTTACAGCGTTACTACGGTTAAACCCTTACAAATAGAACAAACTTAAAAGTAAGATAGTGAAAATTTTTCGTTATGAAACCGACACGCATGTGTTCTTTATGAAATTGAAAAAAAATATATAATAAAACACCTATAGCAATATTTTTGATCCAATTTTTTATCTTCTTTAGCTGATAATATTTTTATTACTAAAGATAAGACAAAATTTGATATGATTAAAATTATAGAGAATTTGATTTTCTACAGAACAACCTTACGATTTTTCTTTGTAAGTCACAAGGTTAACGAGATACAGAGCAGAAATTGTTTAGACATCTTTTTGCATTATAACGGCCGAGCATATTACCCGATAATCCCAGAAACTCAATTTTGTCTGCCCCAAAATGGATGGTTCGCCTTTTTAAATGTAACGTTTTATTAGATTATGATTCAAATTGGGACTTGTTTAAGGGGGTTATATATGTGCACTTATAACGGGCGAAATGACGGCATTTCCTTGATTTTGTTTTTCACAACATAATAAATATTTGTTTAAAAACTGTTAACAACATTGAATAATAAGTAAAATTCGCCTCTCATCAGGTAAAAGTTGATAACTCGACGAATTTAACTCCGATTTGACTGCGAGTTTTTGTTTCGGATAGCTCATTTATTTGTGCTTTTTTATTTGAGTCCTAAATCAAGCAGATCCGGAAAAGAATCCAAAAACTCGATTTTTCGGCCTAAAAAATTCATGGGCTAACCCCTTGCCATTTTCGCGAAAATCGGAAAAATATTTTTTTTTTTATCCTTTTTAAACAGTTTTCCAGTGCAGTTGCTTAGTAGAATTAAAGGGCGTTTCAGAACTGTAGCCCTCTTAGCGCGGAAACGCCTATTTGAGGACCCCGAGTGCATTTCCTGTTAAATTGTGACTTTCCTGTCTCCAAAATCAAGACTATCAAATTCTAGACCCTATAGCTCGAAATATCCCTTCGGGACCTACCCTGATTTTATTGTTTTATGAAAGGACAACATGTTCCCATAAACTGTGCAAAATTTCAGAAATTATAAATTTAATTTAGGGCCAGGACAGAGTTTTTTCCGGAAAAAGGACTTTTTTCCGCCTCGCATCATGTAAAAGTTGATAACTCGGCGAATTTAACTCCGATTTGACTGCGGTTTTTTGTTTTGGACAGCTCATGCTCAGCCCTTTTATCGAGACTATCAAATTCTAGACCATATGGCTCGAAATATTCCCCCGGGACCTACCCTGATTTTATTGTTTTACGAAAGGGCAACATGTTCCCATAACCTACGCAATATTTCAGACTTTTTTTTCTATATAGACATGTTTTGGGGGTATTTGTTAAATTTTTTCATCAGAAATTAGAATTCCAAAAAAATTCATTATTATGTTATATTGTCTAGTCACTGAATGAAGAATTAGTCAAAATTTGAATTTTTTAAAAAATGACGGTTATAACAAAAAATTTATTTTTTCAAGGATTTGCTCTTAAAAATTTTGTTTTTTTAAAAAAAGTTCAAATCCTGTATTAGCGATTGGCCTGTAATCATAAATAAGTAACATACACTTGGTACTGATCGGATTAATAGTTTTCTAGTAATTATGTCCACCGCAAAAGTACTTTAAATTTCATGTTTGTTTCTATTACTACACGAGGTAGCACGCAATAATGTCGGATTTAATATTCCGATCATTAAGAAATTTATTGAGAGTATATTTGAGATAATGCAATAAATCTGCAATAAAAAAATAAATTTTTACCAAGCAAATTTAAGGCTTATATACAGCCTTAAGCCTGGCCTAGCTTTAGATCAGCTACGGTTAAAACTGAGTTCAAGTCTGGGCTGATTCAAGTTTATTTGAAACCCCTCATAATAATAAATCGCTCGGTTAAAATTAAAAATGTTACCAAATATTATTAAATATTTTTTATTATGTAATCGATTACTAATTACATTACAATTTGTAATTGGGAGTAATTCCTCGAAAATGCATGCTTTTACAAAAGTTTCCGAAGCATTGAAGTGATCTTAAAAATTCTCCCAGTACATTACAAAAATTATGTTTTATTTGTAAAAAAGTTCTGCACTTTTCAGTGTTATTGAAAGTAATAACAGAAACTTTTTGGAATAATCCATTACGTATGGAATTAGATTTTAAAATAATTAAGAGTGACGATTCCATTGTAATCTTAAATCTTAATTATTAATTAATTTCAACTATGTGGTAATATTGATTATATCGGTTATAACGATTAGCGAACGACTTTGATTATTTTATAACTACGACTATTGTAATATGGGTGATCGAATACGCCCAATTTTGGTACAAAAAATTAAGTGAATTAACTCAATCTAACCATATGTTGGGGCAACGTCAAAATTGCTTTAGAACTTTTGATTTAGCCTTTTCTTTACTCAGCTTTATTATTTGTCGACATTACTACTTCTTACATATAAAAGGTTGTTTGAAGTTCAAATCTGCGAAACATTCGTTCGTTTGAATTTTCATTAAAATTAATGTATGAGAATTCAAGGTCATTAATAAAGTAATATTTAAACTCTTCCTGTTTGATTCCCAATACCTAAATTTAAGATATACAATTGGGTTCAAAAAATAAATTGATATTCAATAAATTTCTCGGAATAGAATGATTAGAATTTAGTTTTTTATTTTATCAAACTAATATGCCAGTGAAAAGCACAATTTGTTTAATCAAGAATTTACTTACGTTATAAGTATATTATGTGGATATGAATGAAAATATGAAAATTGTATAATTTGTGAGTAGGATGAAAAAATAATTATGTAATTATAGTAATGAAATCGAATAACTCCCATAAGTAGAGAGTATTAATTAAAGCGTATTAGTTCCGTGACGATTACAAATCAAATCTAAAAGTAAACATATAGGGTAATATTTTTCTCATAATAAAATTCTACAGCAGGGAAGAATCGTTATAAATGTTTTTAATATAGTAGGCAATTACAGTGTTTTTAGGCGAAAAACAAATTAAAGCTTTAGACCATTTCATTCTTTCAGTTTTAGAAGTTTTCGAAAGCCTTTAATTAAAATTGCGCCTGATGATCGATTTTAATTAAATTGCCCACTTATGCACATATCCGATTATTATAAATGGTTGTAATGTACCTCAATTCGACTAATTTACTTCCATTTTTATTTTTAATAATTTATAACAAAGTATAGTACTTATTTTATACTTACAGTTAAGAGTTAAAATGTTCGATTAAGACACGTGTAGAGTACTTTTTCTTAAAAACTTATTTCTAGTCTAGTAAAAGTAATATAATTTTTTTAGCTCTATGGTACGAAAATTCTAGCTACTTTCTTACTATGTGGTATTAGTAGGAGGGTATCTAAATTTTATAGTTATTATTGTAGGTTTAAAGGGTCTGCTAAAACTAAAGCTATGTACTCCTATAGTGAGACTTTAGCCAATTGCTAGCTTGCTGAGGTTTGCATTAATTTTCCGAGACGGAATGAAAAAAAGCTCTAGAAGTATTCATTGTATACTGTCGTATTGTGCATTTTGGGTTTATTTTGAAAAGAAAATGGAACTTAGCCATGTGACCTTCAACACAAGCAGCAGAACCAGATTCTTCTTTACTTAAAATTGTGAGAAAAGCTTGTGGATGTTGCTTAGTCTTAGTAGTGAACAATCATGCGACAAAGTTCCACAAGTTTTAAAGGAGAACGAAAGGAAGGAGAAGGAGAAGGAGAAGAATAAAATAATGAAAAAGAAAATTATATCAAAGTTCCCTCTTGGATTTTGATGAAACTTTGTAGAAACGTTCTTTTTGAGTCAAAACGAACGAATATATAATAATTTTTCGTCGGTAAATTATACTTTTCCGTTTAAAATTGTTATATGTTACTTTTTCGATAAACAAATTAGCACATTTCTACGTCAAATCGTACAAAATTTCACTTGTATTACAAAATCACTTATAACGCTGAACACTAAGCACTTAATTCCCAGATGCCAACCTAAAAATACCTATGAGTATAAAAATTTCTCATTAATTTTATCTGTTGACTTACTTGCGATTGGATCGCACCATAATGGCAGCATAGTGAAACTTACATTTGGTGACCCTTTCTTCCCTTCATTTTTTCCCCTTCCTACCTTCTCCTTCCTCCCCTCCTTCCCTCTTATCAGTAGTAAGTTCAGGTCAGTATGTTCTTAAACAAACGCTACTTACCTATTGCATTTAAGGGACCTTTCACAATTTGCATTAAGTTGGTTAAAAATTGCTAGCATCTTTAAAAAGGAGTGTGGAAATAATTATGCCAAAATAAAACGACTTGAACTTGACTTTTAAAGCTTTCAAATGTATGAAGAAAAATCAACATAAATTTTGTTGAACATTTTACATTAACTCCTTAACAACAGACGTCTAAATTTGGCCCCTATTAGTTTATTTTAAATGTTCAGAGAGTTCATGCCATGTTCTTCTTAAAATTTCTTTATAGATATTTAATAAAAACTTACAAATAAAGATTAATTAGAGTATTTTCATAAAATGCATAATAAATATTCTTGGAAAGAACAAATTTGTGTTAAATTGAAAATGTTAGAAATAACTCTTTAATAGTTTTAGTGTTAAGGAACCATTCAAAGGTTTTTTTTTTTAAATTCGGTGTATTTTTGTATTGTATAGTCAGAGGTTTACATAATCTGCCTACTATTTTAATTTTTAAATAATTTATACTAACATTATAAAAAGGAAAATTTTATGAGCTTGCCGAGTGTAACCTCAGCAACTACAAACTCGATTTAAAAATTATTTGCATTATTCGATAGGTGATACTTTCCTTTAAGACATGGCAATTTCGAATATATGCCCATTTAAAAATGCTTTCTGCGTCTGTTATCAACATTTTTAAATTCAAAATAAATATAAGAATTTGAATGAAAATGGGGGTTTGAGGGTTTACAGTGGCGCTGATTTGAAACTTTTTATCGAAAGCTAAATATATGTACAAGGTGGTTGTTTAAATGTATCATAATTATCAATATTAGGCGATTTAAAAAGAAATGGGGACTGAGTGCTTATTAACAAATTTCTTAAGCCTAAATACCGCTCTTTAAGTTTACATGTTTCTATTTTTGGATTTAACATTAAATTTTAGTTAATATATAAAGAAAATCAATTATATTTTTAAAATGTTTAAAAAATGTTCTTTACTCTCTACTAATCTCCCACTAGGACAAAAGGAAGAAAAATAAAATTACCAATCCCCTTATTTTTGATTCTCAAAAAAGAGGAAACAAATATTTTATATATATTTTAAACATCTGGATTTAGTGCGGATAAAAATGCTTTGCACAAATTTTAAATTTCATACAGACACTGCATACAAAAGTTTCAATCTAAAGAGACAAAAATATTTGTACTACCATATATACGGCTAGGTGCAACCTAGCAGAAGAATCTTTGATGAGTGTATTTGGTTATTTAGAAACCTTAGAAATTTAAATTTGCTTGTCACGACAAAGCATTTAATTTGAAATTTGAAAAAGTGCAGAGTAATTAAACCATGCGTAAGAATCGTGAGAATTAAATTCGGAATTCCGGGAGTAAATGCTTAAAGTAGCATGAAATTAAAAAAGAGAATATTCCAGTGAATGGGTCTCTAAAAAGCTTGAATATTTTATTTGAGTCGTGAAAAAAAAAACAAAGAAATTTGTTGCTAATGTGCAAACAAAGTTCCGATGAACAAAACCGAATGAATCTTGGAAAACCCATGATGCGGGATAGCCTTAGCATCAGTTCATAGTAGGAGTAATAATTGCAATGTTCATGTTTTAACGCGTTCGTAACATTCGGAAAACTACTGCGCCGTTTCCCACTTAAAACAAGAGAGTTGTTAAACGATCTGCATAAATATCGGAAGATGAGGCCCTCCAGGTGCATTCAATCGTACAAGTTAATTGAATTTACTGATCGCACAATGGCACGCGTTTCCGCAATCACCTGCTTTATCTTTTTGGCCGTTTTCATTTATATCGGTGCCGCACAGAATGGAATTTCGTTACAAGAAGCACAAAATCAATTAATTGGAAATGTAAGTAAAAATTAATGATGATTGTTGCTTATTTTAATTTTTTTAATCGTATTTTATTTTTAGTCACGACCTCTAAATACCAGAAATTGTCGGAATGTTGGAGAATTGGTAAGTAAAATAAAAATTTTATATTTAAATGTTATCGATATAATAGTTCAATTTTCTTTTTATAGTGCTCCGTGGCAGAACAGTGTTGCAGTAGACGTTGTCCGGGTTTTCTTGCCAGATGTGTTGCAATTTAAAATTTATTTATTATAAGTCCATTTTGTTTAATAAATTTTAATATAAAATATGATTACGTATTATAAAACATAGTCCCCTGCCGCGACTCTCTCAAAATAGTGTCTAAAATTTCATCAAATTTAAATAGAACAACTATATTGAATCTACTATTAAAATTTGAAAATTTAAAATAGCGTATGGCGTCGTCCATTTAATCATGTATGGGTCTAATGGAATTTGAATATTCAAAATGGATTTAAAATTCAAGGTGTTTTTTGTAACTAATTTTTGAATCGACTATATAAATTTGTAAATTCAGCACAAAGCGGTTGTCGTTAAAAAGTAAAACACAAACGGAGCAAAATAGTTCGCCCATAGTGGAAATTAGATCGTCCTCAGTTCAAAACCCTTTAACCTTTATTTTGTATAACCGCTTCAATTCGATCTGGCATATTACTTATTAACTATTGGCAATTTTCCGGCTCTATGAAGTCTTAAATATTTTGTATTTAAGACCAAAATTCTTCCATCTTCATGATAAGTTGTTGGCGCTTCCTTTTTTTTCATTTTTTCCCTACAAGGAGTCAATAGGAGTGGCAGATCTGAGCTAGTTGAAGGTAATCCCGTACTATAAGATGAATATTATTTGGAGCTAGCCACGCTTTTGTGGTTTTAGTCCTATGACAGGATGAGTCGTCTTGCTGGAAAATATGTTGTCCTTCAGGAGATTCCAACAAATGTTTGATACTTCGCAGTGTTGATAGTATCTTAAAAAAAAAAGTGAAGATATCTATCTCCCGTACTCAAATACATCCTTAGGCCAAAAGTGCAGCCGAGAACTTTATAGTTCTTCTCAAACAATATGGGTAAAAGGCTTATTTCGGGTTTCGTGCGATCTTTTGCCTTAGTTATGGACTGATATTGTCTTATTGTCCAATTTTTGTGTTTCTACACAAAAGCTAGCCGTTTCTTCTTACGTCTTGCACTTAAGAAACACTTTTTCTTTGCTTGAAGAGGTTTATTCATAACATTGACTTTTGTAGGGTGGCAAAATTAAAGTGTTAGAATTTGTTTTGTAAATAACTCGGGAAAATAACATATTAATTTATTGTTAAGTGATTAGTCGTTTATTTTGGACCATGAAAAATTTGTTTTGATCACTTCTTGAAAAGGATGGTCATGTAAGTGATCGCCTTTATAGCGAATGGTGTAATGAACTCATTTCTCAGCATTTTCCATCATTTTACAAAGATTCTATAGCAGATATTTCTTGTCAAATATTGCCCTTGAGTTCTTCCACAGTCCGTGACTTGCTGACATAGACCTTGGATTTCACAAAACCCCACAAGAAGAAGTCTGGTGGCGTCAAATCGGGCGATCTTGGTGGCCAGTAAAAATCATCGTTTTTAGAAATTAGGTAATCGACGAACTTACGTCGCAATATTCATTAGAACGAACCAGAGATATTGATTTGGAAGTCCAATTAAAATCTTTAACCCAAATTACTGTAAGTAGATATATATAAAACATAAATGTAGATACAAATAACCTATGAAGAATTTTTAGCTCATTAGTGCTTATATAGTCGTTTTTAAATGCAATTAGATAAACATTTCCTTAATGCGCGCTCTTAAAACTGCTTAAAAACTTAAAAATAATACAATTGAATTTTTCTATCGAACTTTTTTATTTTTTTATTTTTTTCTATCGAATTTTTTTATTTTTTAACTGTCTTTTAATCGAATTAAGGGCGTAATTATGATGATCTTCCCAATTCTGTGACCCTGTCAAAAGTTACTAAAATTAAGGATCTGGGGGTAATCTTTGGGACTGAAATTTGAATCGCACGTAGATGATATGTATAGAAGATCTTACAGACTTTTGGGGTTTATTCTTCGCACATCTATTCACTTCCATAAACTCTCTACTTCAAAATTGCTATTTCAGACCTTAGTATACCTTAGCATCCTTGAGTACTGATCGCTAACTTGGACTTCTTACCACCAAAACAAAGTGGATAAGATAGAGGGCGTCTTATTCTGAAGATTCTCTATCCTTACCCTATCCCCCTTAGTTGATAGAAGATTTTACCATTTAATTAATGGGCCGTTGCAGATAATCTTGATCGACAGACAACAGACTCAACTTGTAGTCTTTGATTTTTGTTAGTTTTTCACATTAACAGTTCTTGTATAATGGGGAATTTTTTGTTCCAGTAGTAAACCTCTTTAATAAAAATTATAATGATAATAACGTTTTTTAAATGAAATCCTTAATACTTTTGAATTCAGTTGAAGCAGTTCTTCCCAACAGGTAAAAATTATTCTCTGACTAAGACGTGGTCTTTTGGTCGGAAAAAAGAATTCAATTTTCAATTTCATTCCATAATTTACAATTTTACTGACTTCCCTGGAAGGCAGGAAGCAAATTTCGACGGAAATTGAAATTCTAATTTGAGAATTGATTGACTGCTTATCTCGTCAGAAGGGCCAATTCGAATAGGAAAATATGCACAATTTCTTTATTGCGAATGCACCGAGTCGTATTCATCCTTAACACTTTAGTTTCTGTCGATGCTTCCTTCGGTCCTTTATCGAATTGGAGGCTGAAGGATAGTGCCACTTTGACCTGACGACATTAAAATTCGCGGAAACAGGAAACGTCGAGTTGGTGACTATTGAATTATGCGACCCACTTGCACGTTACAGTGCATTATTAGCGGGAAAAAGTAGAAAATTGAATTTCAACCTAAGGCTTTTATGAAATTGTTTTCATTCTGATGCAATGCTAATCATGGAAAATTCATATAATGGTCGGATTGAAAAGTTCCCGACTCTAATTAGAAATGTAAACTTTTCCTAGTTATTGTTGACGCCATAATTTATTGTCTATGTTTTACTTGTTTGTTATTCTGATGTAACACTTTTGTGGTAACCATATCATTTGGGTTTATGGAGAGATTATTAGAATATCCTAATTAATTAGATATATTAGCATTAATACCACTCATTAAATATTATACAAAAAAAGGAAAGTTTCGGCTTGGGCTTGCTGCTAAAGCTAGCGAATTTCAATTAATTTAATTTAACTAATTCAATTGGTTTCAATCAAAAATGAGTTTAAAGTACGACATTCATAGATTTTTAATCTGTAGAGAGTAATAAAGATATAAATAGATATGTCATACTAACAGAAATTATAAGCGCACTCTAATTTTTGCTAGTTCTTTAATAATAACTAATTGCCGTTTGGAGAAATTATTATTAGCAAAGTAGATTAACGGATGGTCAACAACTCTTATCAAAACGTTCCTTAACCAAAACGTTCCTTAACCTTGCTCAACCCATCCCTCCAATGAACCATTCAGTTTCTATGCCCCTAATCTAGTCATAGTAGGTTAATTTAATTTAGCTAAATTAGTTTAGTTAATTTAGTTTTTTTTAATTGTTTGTTGTTATTTTTCTATGTAGCTTGTATTAAGTGAAATAAAATAAATAAATAAAAATAAGTAAATAGATGGATTATTTCGTTCAAATATTCTATCAAAATTTAAGAAGTTTTATTGCTATTTAAAAAATATTTCGTATAAAATATGATCGTAATTCTGCTTCTTCTGAGCTCGCTATTCGACCCATAATTAATAAGTTGGAAAGTAATTTTACTCTACTCGATAGTAAACCGTAGTGATAATTTCCTGGCGAATTTTGCGACTGGTCTGGTCTAAAATCTGGTGATTTTACATCATTATACTATTTTCTTTTGGGGGTATGTTAATTCACAGGTTTACACCAACAAAACAAAGTTTCTTAATAATGTCGAAGTCAACATTGGAACAATCATTTCGGTTAAGAATGCTGCTGTTCAGATCAAACAGTTTAAAAAGAAGTCCTGATAGTCAGTTGAACGGCACACGAGGTTCAGAATGATTCATAGGTAACTATATCACAT
This sequence comes from Philonicus albiceps, assembly GCA_963969385.1. Classification (NCBI taxonomy): domain Eukaryota; kingdom Metazoa; phylum Arthropoda; class Insecta; order Diptera; family Asilidae; genus Philonicus; species Philonicus albiceps. The sequence continues at coordinate 26,551,036 of OZ017776.1, forward strand.
TTTTCATTTCACATATTTTGCCATACATTATATTAGACTTCCTGTATAGGGATTTCAAACCAAGGTCTTTTAGTACTAAATTTCGCTAATATTCATTGAATTTCAAAAGATTGTGTTTGTTGTATCTTTAAATCTCACTTTTTGATAGTACAATTGGTTGCAATATTGGGTCTGCTAATTTTTAATTTCAAAAAAGTAGCCTATTTGTAAAGTTGCAAACTGTAGAGAAGTCAACAATCCAGCTAATAAGAATTAGTGATATATCGTGCACATATAGTGTAAGAGGATTGACAAAATTTTACTATTAGTAGGACAAAAATACTTTAAATAACGCCTGAGAATTTGTTGCTGTTTTTCTTGTACATATAACCAATTTTTAGCTAATCACAGTATATGTGAAAATGTTCAAACATTTTCCATGGTTTTCTTGGCTAAACTATGTTATCATAATGAGGGTTATTTTCATGTTGCAAAGCATTTTTATAAAATAACATCTTTAAAAGAATTCTTTAATTCCGCTAAAATTTCTTGGGAATATATTCAAGGAATCGTTTTCCGGGAGTGTGAAGCTCAAGCTAAAAAGCTAGACACATCAAGCGCCCTTGCTAAACATGAGCATTTTATCTGCGACCGTTGAGTGCCCCTCAGATACTCACAGATAGGAAACTCCTTTGATAGCACAAACTTTAATCTGAACTCGAGCCATCCCCAGAGCTATCATTTTAATGGTATTGCTTTGTGTGTACGATGGATGCAGAATGTCTCTCATTCAAATAACAACTCCACCCAACTACAACTAGCACGTCCTTTCCAGCTCCAAAAACATTACCCTGGCAAGAGGGTCGATTTTGTGGTGTTTCGCTTCGCCGAAGGGGCTCTGATGAATCTTTGATCAATGTAGGGAGCTCCGAATATGGGAAACGTTAAGAAGTTATTTATTGGAAAATTTTGGGCGTGCATTCGATTTTATGGCCCGCTGACACACCAATGCCATAAATTTTTGTCTCTATAAATTCTCTTGCAGTTTTCTAATCGATGTCAGCAACGAAATTAAGGTGCGATTAAGGAATTTGAGTACTGTTTACGAGAATTGATTGAAAAACTTGCAGTATCAACGGAAAATCGAAATCAATACTCTCAAATTTTTTGTTTTCATATAATAAAATCAAACAAAACAAAATTAATAGACTTGCGTAATATTATTATTGAGAACTTACCATAAAAGCTCATTATTCAAGCAACAGTTTAAATCTAAATTTTGATAATTTTAACATTGAAAATAGGGAATAAAATACTTTAAAAAGAGAAGAATTGTATTGAAAATTATTTAAAGTAGGACTTAAAAATAATATAAATCCTAAGAATAATATTTTTTATTAAGAACATAATTTGTAGGGTTTTAAAACGTCGGTCGGTAATTTTAAATTTCAACAAAATGCCACGAAAACAGGTATTTGAGGGTTTTTGGAGATGTTATAATAATTGTGAATTTGATTCCTAAATCTATAAATTAGAGAATGGCGGAAAGGGTTGCAATTACTGAGGTTATTTTGCTGGAATTCACATAATTACACTGTAAATCTCAGTGTTTTATTTCCAAACGCTTAAAGTCTTTTATAGTGACGTCTTCCATTTGATTGTCTCGATTGTAAAATAAAACAATGAGATTTATAGTGTAGATACTATCAAAGGTGCTATCAAACTTGAGCACTTGGGATCTCTTAAAATAAATAATATTTATGATATACCGGGTGAAATCGGGTTACCCAACTAGTTTTGCATAAATACTCATCATACTGATTTTACGAATTGCTTTTGAAAAATTATTCGTTACCACTTGTTCGATTTTCAACATTTAAGGACACAAGTAATAATAATTATAATAAAACTATCAAAAAGCATTGTATAATTAAGTTGTCGATGTTATCAGATCAGTCAAAAAGTTTGTTCGTTTCTCATATTTTACATATCACGTACTATCATAGATTCCTTGCTTTTTGATCAAACAATTCTCATTTGATGTTTAAAGCACTTCCAATAGGACTTTCTAAAAATTTTATTGAGTTGTAAGTAACACAAATTGAAAATGGAGGTATATTTTGCTTCCGGAAAGGAATTAAAGTAGTGGAGGAGCAAATGTGCAATGTGTACGGTGAGACTGAACATGTTTGCCAAAAATGATTCAAAAGGTTCTTGCACCATCTGATTTTCATCTGTTCTTATTCTTCTTCTTGCAAAACTCCAAAGAAGGGAAATCATTCATTCATTCATTCATTCAATTTTTACGGAAATCCCTAGGGAGTTCTATGAAACCGGAATTATAAAATTATCGGAAAGATGGCAAAGGATCATTAAAAACAACGGTCAATTATTATTGATTAATTTTTATTTAAAAGTTTTGTGTTTTATTAATATTAGAACAGTTTCCGGGTTCTTCTAGGTATTCGTAAGTGAAACGCACCAAATTTTGCTTTCTTTTTATTTCTTGCTTTTTTATTCTTTGAAAGGATGTTAAAGTTTTTCAAATAATCTATTGGCAATTTACGCAATACACTGAATAAAACAGTCGAAAGTATTGCGTTTCATTTAATAATTTTTCGATTATCAGTTTTTAAAAGAATTACATTTTAAAATATTGTTTTCTTTTATAGAATATAATCCGAAAACGTTACGCCTTAATATGGAAAACATTTTAGACGCGGGAATAATTTTTTAAGTACATTTCATATACAACATTTTTTGTTTAATGCAATTTTTAAGCTTTTCACTTACTCAACGTAATCAATGCCATTCATGGATGCTTAGCAAGAAACCGGCATTTTAAAGAACTTAATACTAAATCATTAAACAAGGTCTAGTTATATGGTTTAGGTCATCATTGAAACGATTTAGAAATTTTCATTTAAACTTATAAACATATAGATGAAATAAAAGGATTGTTTACTGCATTAGGAAGGCCACTAATATAGAGCTAAAAAAGATGGGACTTAAAATATAACCCTGCGGTACACTATAAAAAATATGTTTAGAGAATTGGAGAAAGTGTTGTAAATCTTCATATATTGTATTCGTCGAAAAGGAATATTGACTCGAGGAAGTTTATTTACCATAGGTCCTGTTTGAATTCAAGTCTTCGTAATCGTCTTTGTCACGTTGTGACAGTTTATAAAGTCAGCAAACAAGCTGAACTAATATAACAATTAAGACTAAGTTAAAATTAAACTGCTCGAATTCGTTTCCTTAGTTATAAATTTAACATTTGAAATTAAACAAAGTAAACCAAAAATTCACAATTTGATAGTGATCCTACAATTTCAGCAACATCGAGCTAAACAATTCTAACTGTTATAGTACGTAACTAAGCTCACCGCCAAAGAATTCGCTATGCCTTTACGAACTGTTATAACAAGATTAAGCCGGAGACGAGGGCATGGATACGGACAGGCCTCTATACGCTAGACACACAGCAAGTCTTTACTAAACTAAATTAAAGTAAATTAGTACTAATTATTCAGTATGATAGATTACAGTTTATTTATTTATTTCGCTTAATTCAAGCTATAAAGAATAAATCAAAAACGTAAAAAAACTTAAAAAATATATAACAAAAGTAACTAAAATTAAGACTAGCAGCAATACTGACATGAAGTGGAGCAGACAGGAAGGGCTAATTAAGATGGTGGGTTTGAATGGCAAAGGGAGTGTTTGAGGGTATCTTTATCGATGTGGAAATCGAAAGTGGTGGTAATGTTAACTTTGCGTAGCATTCTTGTTAAGGGTTTAAAGTGACCATAATTGGTACGTTGGGTGTCTAGGCGAAAGACTGGAAAGACTCTCATATTGTGGGGGTTGGTATTGAGGGAGATGGTATGTAGAAATCCAAAAAACCGCAGTCAAATCGGAGTTAAATTCGCCGAGTTATCAAACTTTTACCTAATGAGAGGCGAATTTTATATAGAAGAAAAAGTCCTTTTCCGGGAAAAAAACTCTGCCCTGTCCTTAAAACAAATTCGTCATTTCTGAAATTTTTCTCAGACTACGGGAACATGTTTCTCTTTCATAAAAAAATAAAATCAGGATAGGTTCCGAGGGAATATTTCGAGCCACAGGGTGTAGAATTTGATAGTTTTGATTTTGGAGACGGAAAAACCCCAATTTTACGGGAAATGCACTCGTGGCCCTAAAATAGGCGTTTCCGCGCTAAAAGAGCTACAGTTCTGCTACGGCTTGAATGCCTTTATGTGTATAATCGAATAATTTTTGATTGCACGTGTAAAAGGCTGTGAATAAGTATTCTATAATTATCAGTAAACTGAAATCCATAGTCCGTACCCTTTGAATAATTAAATTTACTCAACGTCACATAAACTTTCGCTAAGTTATTGACCTTTGCTTTTTGTGACACTGGTGGTGGCCTGGTAAAACTATTTTGATATTAATCTCATCAGTTATTAATGTATATTCATGTGTGTCTAGAAATTGTAAACAATCTATCCTATGAAATTATAAAATCTTACAAACATGAATTTTTTAATTTTTTGAATCTTCATATAAAAACAGGAAAGAGAGATAATGAAATGTTGTTGTTTTTTATGTCTGATAGTCGAGACTTATTAGATAGTTTAGCAGACACACCCCGCAGAAAAATTGCAAGACTTTCAATTTAGAAAATAAATATGTATATATATATATATTTTTAAATAGGGATTATAGTGATAACATTATCTCGGTGAATCGAATAGAACAATATAAAATCGGTTGGTTGTCAAATTTACAGTCATACTGATGATAGAATGCGGATGCTTTCATTATTGACAATTTTTACTGTTCGTTATTAAAAATTTAAAATAAAGAATAATGGATAATATCTATCAAATTGCTTTTACCTAAGTAAAAGGTTTAAATTAAAATAACCCAAATGATAAATAGCATGTCAAGTGAATATTTTGTGCTTTATTAATAAGTAATTTGATGAATCTCTCATTTTTTTCAGGATTTTTAAGGTACATAAAATTAATTAACCAAACCTTAAGTAACAGACCAAAGCCAGATGAAAAAGCCTAGTTATTTTTTAAATTTATATTGTTTTATGACAATCTTAATTTTTAAAATATATAAAAATACATATAAATGCTTTTAAAAATACTATTTGCACAACAAAAGTTACTCGAAAGTTCTCAGGTCATAAAATTCTTCAGGGACTTCAATTACTTAATTATAGGTAATTTGTCGCATATTCCATTAATGCAATGTAAATCACAACACTGTGCATCTGAAGAGCACTGTAATATTTTATTTATGTAATTAATTAATACTTTGAGTGAGAATAACTTGAATATTTCATACCGATTTTCCTTGGACATGGCACATTGGATATATTGCAAAATTTGCGAATTGTGGGAAGGCTTCAATCTAAATTCAAAATTGTACAGTACAGGTTTATACTTTTAATAATTTTATTTATATAAACATTTTACCTTAGGATATTCGTTCCATAAAGATAAGACCACAAAAATTACTAGAACACTCCAGACTTTCGCCATTTTTTTTCGAATGATCCAAAAATTTTCTGGTTGAAACTTTTTAAACAGTTTCGATAATGATGCCAGATTTACTTAACATTTGTTTTATATCACGTATATCACATGTGTTAAACTAAATGAAAATTCTCAAGGTTAAGCTTCCTAGATACAATAACTTTTTAAATCAAATGTGTATTAGCACTTACACCTTAATCAATGATTGCTTTTGTTTAAACTGAATGTAAATTACTCAGAGATTATTCTTAAGTACACAAAGACGCGTTTTACGCTTTCAACTGAAAACCAATTGGAAACAGACGAGATAAAATGAGACAAGCCCCCTTGATGGGGCTACTGGCAGCGATAATCTTCTGGGCCATGTATGTCTATCTTACTTTAAAATCGGCTTTTTAATTGAATTAAGCGATAGAACTTGTGTTTACAACATACTCCGCAGAAACTGAAGCTCATCAATGACTCCGATGCTTATTTTGAATATGACTAGAAAATGCTGGCAGTAAATTCTAGCAAAAATTTGTTTCCACTGGAAATCTTATCTTCTCTCACTGCTTTAGACCAGATTTTATGGTATCTTGTAAAATTTTCTGGTTTACCTACTAAACTGATTGAAAAACAAATTTTATTATTACGTAAATTTATAATAATATTAATAATAATAGTGATTTATATCAATGAGTACAATAAGAGCAGTCTTTTGAATAGTACAAAGCATAAATTAAATAAAAATGGTTCACGTAACAGCAGTAGAAAATTAAAAATTATAAAAATTAGAACTCTTAAGTGCATACGCCATATGGCGAAGATGTAGGAGAAGCAAGTCAAGTGTTTATAAACCAACCGCCTAGAAGATGTTGTACACTGCATTACTAGTGGCAGAGTCAAATTTGAATGTTTTGGACAAGTTTGGATTCAACATTTGGCTGGAAGCAAGTCACATTATTTGCTACTTTTTAAAAAGGTCAATAGTTTACTAAGATATGTGGGTATGCTATAAGAGTTGCCTTACTTTTCATCTGACTTAGGGTCTGGATCAACGGTTTAACATATGGAAGTATAAAATTAACACCTTGATCCACATATTTATCGGGATCTAGAATAAAGATCTGAAAGAACAACTTGTAACATATTCTAACAGATGTCACTGTTCCCATATTTCATTTATCACAGTTGTTTGCAATGATAAAATTTATGGTTATGGGTTTATGTCTAGTTTGGGTTAAATGATAGGAGAAATGGAGAAAAAGTCCGATATAAAATAAACTTATATTCCTATTAATAAACCTTTTACTAGCTTAGACTTTCAGAAATTGTAAAATAATTATAAAATAAGGAAAGTTCTGTTAGCAAATTTTCATACCTAAAATTACTAATCCGGTAAATGATCTGGATCATTTTTTTCACTTTATACTGATCTAGAGCGTGATCTGGATGAAAAAATCGCATTTAGCTCGATAATAAATTCCAAAATATTCTGGGAGGTGGCGCAAGTGTAGAATTTAGATAGATTGACAAATTTAGACTGTTTTGGAAAGATGTAAGGATGAGTCAAAAATATTCCAGGTAAATTTACATTATAGATTTTGTCAGTTTTAGTTTACGATACCCGGTGTATTGTATATATATACATATCTATAAAATTAAATAATTAGAATCACATAGAATATTTACACATTTCAATAATTAACAAGTTTTACTGATTTACGTAGTAAATCGAAGATGTTTTTTAAAGTCACCGAATCTATAAATTTTTATTACATTTATAAACTTTATGATGACGATGTGTTCTTCAAATCTGTTCCGGAAGAAGATGAATTTGTGTATGGCGACATACACAAAGATATTTACTGACAAAATTTATTAATCTAGAGTAGCTAGAGTTTCAAATTTGTATGCGAGAAAAGAAACTTTACTTCATTTTGTCGAGATCCTTTATGTGAGGTTAATTCTTAAAAATTCTTAAAAAATCATCCTCATTGGAAACATAATTGACAAACTTTAAAAACTATAACAAAATTATTAAATAACTAATTATGTTTTTGATCGGTAACGAAAGAGAAAATTGTTACTTCATTTATTCATTGTCTCCAAATTAGTAATATTTCGCCTTGTACTATTTTTTTAAGTTTACAAAATTAATAACTGATAGTTCGTATTCTCGGGAAATATTCCCCAGCGCACGCACACATCTATAGGGTAAAGTTTTCTGAATCTTCAAATAAGTGCCCAAAAGTTGTATGGTGAACGAATTAAACATGGGAAAAATTTGCAAATTAACGCTTATATCCAAAAACAACTTTCACTCACAATCAACCTAAGTTATCCTTTTGATTAGTGATACATTTTACCACATCTTCAAAAAAATTATGTAAAATTTTTAAGTTTAAATCCTATCCTCAACAGGTCAAATGAGCCCTAGACCTCTTGCAAAGTATACGGCAGGATAACACATGGTTCCGAGGAATCAAAAAAATTACTGCACTTTCCTCAGAAATTCATCAATATTTTTGGGTTATATAGAGTGAAAGTGCCTAAGGTCCTTGTGATTTTAATTTTATAGAAGTGAAATGTCTCTGGAATACAAAAAAATCTCTAGTTTCATTGAATTTTTCTGGAGATTTTACTTCGCCGGCATGCGCCCAGTTCACGGCTTTTAAATATCGAAGGTTTTGGCACAGATGTTGAAGTCTCATTGTGTGGGGCTGTTTTTCATGGTTTGGAGTACTGACTGACTGACTACATATGATCGGAAGCAAAATGGCAGTGCAAATGTATTGCAATATTCCACGAGACAATCCACCAATCTTTTGAATGGGATTGGGTCGGGCTTTTACTTTCCAAAATGATAATGACCCGAAACATACAGCCAGTATAACTTAAGAATATTTTAGAAATAATGACGTAAATTTGCTGGAATAGCAGTCGATATCGCCCGACTTCAATCCCATTGAATATTTATGGGATGAGTTAGACCACAACATCCGCACTTCATCAAGACACAACAATACTCAGTTTAAAGAGCAAATCTTGGACCCATGGTCTAATTTGCCCCTCAGGGTTTTACAAAATCTGGTGGAATCAATGCATAGACAGCTTCACGTAATTCTGCAAAATAAGAGTAGCCATACAAAGTACTAAAGTTCAGATTTTATTTGTTTTTACAATTCTTTGCATATGTTATTAATAAATGCTCATAAGAATGGCGACTATTGACCAAAAATTAATAAATAATATTTATATTTTCATAGAATTTTATAGTTTTGGTTCTTTTTTAATTTTTATACATTTTTTTTAACTTTTGGAGGGGACTAAATGTTTTTAATCTGAACGTTGAAAGCGGAAATTTTATTTTATTTTTATTTCTAATAGTTCTTTAAAAAACAGGAAAAAACCATTTTAGAAAATATTTTCATAAGAGAATATACCCGATTTTTTCTACCTCACTGTCCTTACCAATTTTGCGCCCAACAGATATTGGTTAGTTATTCTTTTATATTTCAGTCGTTAGTGCAAATTTTGTTGTTAGGCTTATTTGCTGCAAGGAGAAACTTATTTACATGTATAAATTAAAGAATTTTTGGATAAATGAAGCCAATAAGGAGTGCAGTGAAAAAATAAGTTGGAAGTTCTTTACTAGAGGAAAATCTAAAATATCGCATGGGTCCGTAATAAATATAAGAAACAATAGTGGACCATTACGCCATTACAAGATGCGGTGGTCGTCCGTTAGCGAGAATTAATGGGATTATGAAAAAGGAGGATTATTTAGACATTAATAAATAATAATTTGCCAATTTCAATTGAAAAATTAGGCATTCCCCAGGAAAATATCTTTTTTTTAGTAAGATAGAGACCAGAAGCATACTTCAAATATTGTTTAATTTTAATTTAATTTAGTTTCACTGTTAATAAAACAGGTGATAAAAAACAAAATTTTCATCTCCAAAGTAAAAGTCATTTTTAAAATACTTTGTCTCTTTAGAATGTCTGTAAATTATTAAGATATAAAAATTGTTCACGTCTCTTTTACTACACAGCATATGTTGATATCACAGTACATAATGTTAGTTATTTGTTAGATTTTTATTATGACCCATATTCCTGGTATAGTTTCATATTGGGCTGAATATGATCTAACTAGCAAATGGTTAAAGACATAGTAAATCATTTATATTTACATACAAAATCAGAGAACAACTCTCACAAAAGTTAATGCCATAACCGAAGGAGCAAAAACTAAAAAAAGTTTTATGGGAACTGAAATTTAATTACGGCGCACTAACTTTAACGTTCGTTAACTGATAAAAATACAAAAATTTCCAGTAAATAATTAGCTGATAGCAGTCTAAACCTAAAATTTCAATTTGTGAATTGAAATTTATTTTAACGAGTTTCAAGTGGATGCATCCTCGTCAAATAATGTTTTTTTGAACGGCATTAAATTATTAAAGGAAATCATGTTTGTTTTCATCATAAATTTAGGTTGAATTTTATTTTATAAAATAAACATTTTTTGATACTAAGCAAAAGGTTTTCTACCTTTTAGGATATTAAATTGATTCACACAAACGGAACTTTGTTTTTAAGCTTAATGTGCAGTTTTTATAATATTTATATTTAATTTTCGGAATCTGAAGTACTTTTTATAAATTAAAATATACGAACTGTTCATATTATACCTTTTCTATCAGACTCCAATAATCATAATAATTATTGCTCTTGTATACATAAATGTCTTTGAGATTGTTTATTTAGACGATATGATACGTGACTATTCTTAAGTTTTTAAAACGCTTGAACTTGACACATGGATCTTATAACAAAAATATTAGGTCAGCCAAAAAGTTCGTTGGTTTTTTCTATGTGCAATAAAATACAAATATTTTGTTACTTAAAACAAATATTAATCAATAATAATCTTTAGCCATTTTTCCGGTAATTTTTTAATTCCGGTCTCATAAAACACCCTTGGTTTTTCCGTAAAATACTAATGCAAGTACTGTTTAAAGAGTATTCAAATTTGCGAGTGATTTCCCTTTAATGAAGTTTTGTAGAGGCCAGAATAAATGAAAATCTGATGGCGCAAGCACCCTTTTAAATTGATTGGCAAACACGTTCAGTTAAGGCAGCCTCGCTGTACACATCGTATATTTTTTTGTGGGCCTCTACTACTTTCTTTTCTTTCCGGAAGTAAAATAGCAAAATATGTCTACATTTTCAATTACTTGCAACTCAATGAAATTGTTAAAATGTTCGATTAGGAGTATCAACTTTAAAAATTAAATGAGAGTTGCCCGTTCGAAGAGCCAGAAATCTGTAATACTAAGGGATATGTGAAATATCATTAAAAAACGAACGAATCTTTTGGCTGACCTTATAGGTCTGGTGAATTAATTAAATCAATTCTTCTTTGACTGTAATATTGGTGTAATGGCATACTTTAACTTATTTCCCATTGTCAGCGTAACTAGTAGTTGCAGAAGGGTTTATCCGATAGGTTTAGGAGCTTAAGGTACCTACTTCGTTTTCTGGTAAAATAAGTGCTTATTTTTTTGTACATTTTACTTTTATAGCTTTCTTAAATTTATTCAAACAACTGATACTGAAAAATAGTGTTCCTATAAAACTTGTACAATTTCTTTCACTTATTTTCCTAAAAATTTGTTAGCTATAAGTATTTCAGCGGTATTTTACATGTAATAGAGTGGTAGTATTCCTTTAAACGCAGATCGGTTTTTCAAGTTAAAATTACATACTTAAAAAAGAAGAAGAAGTTATGAAATTAGACATTGATAGATCTAATTTGAATTAATTTCTGGACATAATGAAATCAACGGAGTTAGATACGGAATTAAAACAAATTACACAATTAGAAACAGGCTCCTGAGAACCATATATAGTCGTGTGAGGGGGTTCGTACTGCAAATTTTTCGAACGAATACTCCTCTCAGATGCATATAAACCAATCATTTCCAAACTATTTGACAGATATGTCTTCAACAATATGGCCGCTATTAACTGTCAAAGTTCGGAAGTTCATATTGGAAGACCTTTTATTTTGGCATCGATTTAACTAAAGTTTGAAAAGTTTTCAATTCAATGTTGTTCCAGTAGGTTTTTACGCAATCCTTAAGCTCAGAAACAGTTTTGAATTGGCGCCCATAGATTGTCTATGAGATTACAGTCCGGACTGCATATTGGCAACTCCAATAATGCTATTAGTGTTTTTCTTCAAATCATTGTTTCGATAAATTAGAAACATGGATGGATACGTTATCTTTTTGAAACGTAAATTCTTTTTCATTGAAATCAACCAGGAATTGAAGAAACACATCTTTAGAAAATTGACTGAGCAACGTAAAACATTCAATTACTAGAATATACCTCTGAAGAATTAGTTATTATGCGTAATTCCGAAAGTATTTATCTAAACGAACGTATTTATATGCCACATACTCGTATTGGTATTACCAGTCTGATTGAAATGGAGGATCTCTCTTTCATAAAGTATAATAGGTATTTCGAATTTTTAATTCGTTTCAAAAGGGATATCTTCTCCAGGAAATTTTTTTTTTTTTTTAAATTTTTTAGTTATGCACAATATGAAGTGTTAGTCCAGGAGGTGTCATATTCAATCAGTTAAAATTCCGTGTTTAATTAGCCATTTACCACACGGAATAGTGGATGGTAAGTTAGTACTTTTCGTACAGTTAATTAAGAGAAAGCAATGCATTTTTAACTCATAAGTCTGTTAATTAAGTTGTAATATACACAATAATACATGATTAGGATTGAAGAAAGGGTAAATAGTGTTAAATTTTACGATATTTTTAAATATGAGTAAAAAAAATTGTTAACAATTAGTTAAATAGTCTGATTTCTTATATAGTACTATCATATAATAGTTATGATTTTATAGGATTTATGTTAGGCATGATACAAATTCCAGATTTGTTTTAAGATCAAGATAAAAATTGTAATATGGTTTTATTAATAACTTACTATGTTTCTGATATGAGAAGATTACGCTTACTGCTGGTACTACTGCTAGTGATAGTTCACTAATAAGCTAATAAACTTTAACTATCACTTCGTTTTTAATACTATTTCTTTTTATCATTTATTTTCACTACTTAAACCCGGTTATTATTAATTATTTAATTTTCCAATGATCACAAGAATTATATCTATTATTTTTCACAAGAACATATTCCTCATTTCTGTAATTTACTCACTGAAATCTTATGCAAGAAAATAAATCATAATTCAAAATTCCCCCTAAATCACAAACACGTACATAGACGTAAGATAAGAGAGAATGCGGTTACAATCTGCTACCGTCAGGAAGTACCTTTTATTGTCGAAAGTGCAATTTAATCCGCATAAATAGCACAAATGTGTCCAAATCAAATCAACGAAGCACATCTCTGGCCTTGAGAATGAGTTCCCACGAACGTGTCCACCTGCCTTGTTAGCGAACGCCAGTTAACTAAAAACGCACCGAATGCACTGTCTAAAGTGCTTGAACTCGAACCTTCAAAGGACACGTTGGAAATAAGGACAAAGTAGGAGACTTGCATTCCCCGTAGAAGACGTAGAAGAAGTAGAACATGCTCAAAAGTGATTCAGGGGAGAGCACGAAAAGTGTTTGCCATTGGGGGAGCTTTCAGGACTTTAAGCTTCAAGGGATTTTTATAGAGGAACCAATTGTCCCCTAAAATATAGAAGAGAAAAAATAATAGGTTTAAGTACATACTTTATCACATCTATCATATTATCCTTCTATGGATTTCCACTTTGAATAATTCAGATTCACTTTATTTATGTTATTATCTACATATTACAACAAAAATTACATGTATTATCTATTCCATAATTCCTGACCCAAATCTATCACTACTTTAAAGGATGTATGTATTTGGAATTTTGGATTTTCTTCAACGTCAGGATTTTTCAATTAACCTATGTTGGTCTAGCACAGCACGGTTCTGTCGGGATTTTGTGGTGATTTTTATTGGAGAGAGTAATTTTTTTTTAATGAAGAAGGCTTATTATTTTATTTTTATTAATAGTACAGTCAATCTGTAAGTGAGTCTCCGAAAAATGACCTACCGAAATTTGACCTGATGAATCGTTAGGGGGGCATATAATAAAGTTAATGTCAAATTCCCGAAGTCCCCCCCCCCCCCTGTTTTCGAGAAAATCCAAAAAAGTTAGAAATGCGTTTTTCTCGGAATCTATGGGTTTTGGTGAAAAATTTATTTAACAAAAAATGTAGAGGACATTATTAACTACATTTTATGTCATTGAAGTAACGTCATCCGACTTGAAATACAAAAAGTAGGTGGCGCTGAAGCATCAAAAAAGTGTTTGTTTGCTATTTTCGTTAAAAAAAAATAGTTTTTTTGCAATGTTGTAAATGAGAAAGTTGTTCGTCATAAAATCAGCTACAACTTTTATTTAAACTATTTTTTCATAAAACTTACCGTTTTCGAGTTGGAGCTTGCCGATGTGTACAAATTGTACATTATATGCTGCGCCGAAGCGTGTTTGTATAGAAAGATTATTTTGGTATTAATACACAATAATGTTTACTTGATATTCTTATTTTCAACAATAATTCAGATAAACAAATTATAATGGTACCCTTTAGTACAGCTTGTTGTAAACGGTTAACATACAGTTGAAACGAATGTAACACAAGATAGGAGTGAAAGATTCACACAAAATGTCAAGACTAATTTTCTTTTAATTTAAAATTTGTCACTATTAATTTAATATTTTATATTTTGGACTTCAATTTTCAAACGTTTGTGATAAGACCTCTTTGGAGTTATAAATTTAACGCGAGCAGTAGAAATGCTAACTTTATTGTTGAGCGACATGTCGCCAAGTACCTACAATAAGCTATTCTGACTCCAAATTTTGAACTCATATTTTACCTCTTTTTTATTTATTTTGAACAAATATTATTAAAAATTTTAATATTCCAAATAGTGATTCGGATCGTTAGTAATTGACCACATCAGTTGAATATGACTTAAAGTAACGATTTTAATGAATTACATATAATAAAAATAATTTTTTTAAGTGAGATAATTGTGGGTTATGTAAACAAAAACAGTAGCTGTACATTTTATTTCTGTATTTTTTTATTCAACAATTTTATTTTGTCGTACGTCGGGTCCTCTTTATCCTTGCTTGGTCTGGCGAATTGCTTCTGATTTCTACAGATGTTAGAAACCGAAAGTAACAAAAGAACCGTTAACTACGCTGCGTTGCATCTTTTCGCCTACAGCTCGAAAACGGTAAGTTTTATGAAAAAATAGTTTAAATAAAAGTTGTAGCTGATTTTATGACGAACAACTTTCTCATTTACAACATTGCAAAAAAAACTATTTTTTTTTAACGAAAATAGCAAACAAACACTTTTTTGATGCTTCAGCGCCACCTACTTTTTGTATTTCAAGTCGGATGACGTTACTTCAATGACATAAAATGTAGTTAATAACGTCCTCTACATTTTTTGTTAAATAAATTTTTCACCAAAACCCATAGATTCCGAGAAAAACGCATTTCTAACTTTTTTGGATTTTCTCGAAAACAGGGGGGGGGGGACTTCGGGAATTTGACATTAACTTTATTTTATGCCCCCCTAACGATTCATCAGGTCAAATTTCGGTAGGTCATTTTTCGGAGACATCCTATTTTTTCATTACAGATTGACTGTACTATAACAATGCCATATATACTAAGTGGACACGATTTTGCCCGGGCACATAAAGCCTAGAAAAAACAAGCCTGGCTTTTTTAACCCTAACTATGAGGTCAGCCAAAGTTTTTTATTTTTTTAAAGATATTTTACATATCATTTCGTACTGGAGATTTCTGGCTTTTCAAAACGGTTTGTATGCAACGTAAATTTAAAATGGAGGACCAAAAATTACGTTTTCGACATATTTTGCTACTTTACTTCCGGAAAGGAAATATGAGTAAAGAAATGTAGGCTCAAAAAAAAAAATGCAATGTGTACGACGAGGCTGCCTTAACTGAACGCATCTTCCAAAAATGATTCAAAAGGTTCTTGGGCCATCAGATTTTCATCTGTTCTTGTTTCTGCAAAACTCCATTAAATGATTTCGCTTATTTGGATACTCTAAAACAGCACTTGCATCAGTATTTTACGGAAAACCCCAGGGAATTCTATGAGATCGGATTTAATTAATTACCGGAAAGATAGAAAACGGTCAATGACAACAATTGCTAGCAATGAATTTTAATTTTAAATTACTATAACCATTACTGCAATGGTAATTTTGGTTTAATTAATTAATTACTAGTGAAGCCGTATTATAGAAAATCTCCGAAATTTGAGTGAATATTAGGTATAAATATTGACGGGATTTTGTAAAAAATTACAATATAAACTGTAACGTTAGACATGCGCCTTAGAGATTTGTGAAACAAAGACCTCTAAAGCTGTAATACGGCGGGGTATTTGAATTTTTCATCTTTTACAGTATTTTTGATTTCAGATTGTGTTTTTTCTTTTATATTGCCATTCAGTAGCACGTCTTGTGCAGTTGGTATATGTAATCCAGTAATTTGGAGTAGAGGTATTGATTATCCTGATGACCAAGTAAATGATTCAACAGAAGATTTTTTTACATATTGTCTCTCATATTCATTTATAATTTTGAAAGGTATTCATGTATTATTTTCTTAATAATAGAATATTAATTGAGCAGTAGAGCACTGCCTTTCCTGAGGATCCATCAACAATCGTGTTGTGGGGTGTTTCTAAAATGAAGTAAATCCTAACAAACCTCATAAAAGTCATAAAGTTGGTTGTCGCGGTCTTGTCCACAACAAATTATTTCCAGAGAGTCTGACAGTCAATAAGGTATAAGTAATGCGCCGTTTGTGTGAGACTATTCGTAACAAGCGGCGACATTTATGGAAGGACAACAATTGAATTCTCTACCACGACAATGCACCATCACACACAGCTCTTATTATGCGTTTTGAATCAGTAAAAGATTAAATGAATTAAAGGTCATTTCTATAACGCCCTTGTATGGAGGAGAGGATTTAGCGTTGGCATATGTGTGATGTACCTATAATAATTAAATTAAATCAATATGAATCAATATTGTGATGCACGAAATTAAAGCACCTTGGTAACTAAGAACATATAAAGTAATTTTCAAGTTCAAATTCACTCCTTAGTTACCAAGTAAAAACCATAAGCCAAAGTAAAGTCTCGTAAACAAACTACGAGCTCGGTGTGAAAAATGTAAACAAGTGACACATAAATAAAGCATGCGACTCAGCATGAGTGGTGCGCGCCGCGGTCAACACCCCTTACGCTAATATCCAAAGCGCAACCCACTTACGTAGCGACGTATGACACACTAAATGTGGTAATCGATATTGGATTATTGTAAAAGTTGTAATGTAAGAATCATTTAAATAGCCTAAGAATTCTAAATAAACAACGGATAATTAATCAGAAATTTTCGTAGTTCATATCGGAGTTGAGCTGAAGAAAACTACTCCGCTTAATCCCTTGGAGTTGAGCTTTAGCAGCTACTCTACCTTTTCCCTGGAGTTAGACTGTTCCAAGCTAATCCGCTTCATCACCGATTGGAAGCCTTCACACTACATATGTGTATCGCTTCAGAATTAGCTTACTTTGAGACGATAAAATTTGATTTGATTAAAATTTAAAATTATATGTTTTATTAACAAAATTCGAGTATTTATTTAACAGAATGTGCCTATGTACGTACTTGAAATCGTCGACCTTTATTTTGATACCCACTTGGATGTATTTAGAAAAATGTCGCATTATACATCTTATGTTACTCGGATTTAGTACGAATCCAATAACTAAATTAAAATTTATCTAGCCGTCGGTTTATTAGTATTTTTCTAATAACTAACTTTCCAATCATTTTTTGTATGTTTATTATTGTTGATTTATTAACTTCGTTTATTTTTCGGTTCCTGTTTCAATAAATGTCTATTATATTTTTGCATGATGCCTATGGTTACATAAACGCCAAATAATGATAGCTGCAGTCATATACACATGCGGTAAAACTGCTTGAGTTTGAATTTGTTTGCTTCTGTATTAACGAGACCTACCATGTACCTTCTTAATATGGTAAACGAAGTTTTGTTTCATCTATATAGAGGTGATGTTGAGGTTTATCTGAGTCATCCCACATGTAGGTTTAGTAAGTCGTCTTGCTGATGACCTAAACCAAATTCATATATAACCCTTGTTTAATGGTTTAAATAGGGTTCTTTAAAATGCGGAATTCATTTCTATTCTTTAATGCATGTTAATATAAAGGTAATAGTATTAATTCTGTTGACTCATTGAAACAAAAAAATTACATGTTAATTTCCTAAATGCTATACCCTATGTCGTTTCGTTATGTTAAAATTAAAGCGTTGCGCTTTATGAATAAATTCTGTAAAATAATATAAAAATATTTGAAACGCAGTAATTTCGACTGTTTTATGAAATTTGTAAATTCCCAACAGATTATTTGAAAAGCTTGATCGATAAATTTACCTCAACTAAGCGAAAGGTTAAAAATTATAGTTAAAGGTGGAACCAATGAGTCTGCGCATGATTTGAGAAGATCCGGAGACAAATTATCAGAGTCAGGAGTGTAATTATTATGAAGATTATTTACTGCCTCTCTAATATCGAGCTCTGGGGACCATGATTAGAAGGCATAGATACATTAGTAAGTGGATTACTAGTACACTAGACATGATTGAAAAAATCTTGCAAAAAGTTCACAGGACTCTGCTAGACTATTCGATTCTAATTCTCTATTAAATATAAGTAGTATAAGAGGTTTCGCGGTTATTATTAATGCAGCTTTATATGCAGTGTTATATTTAATACTAGATTTTGTGTATACAATAATTGTTTATAAAGAAAGCTATTCAAGCAGTTAAATTCATTCTTTAACCTTACAAGATTAGCAACGGCGGTCTCATCCATATGAGCATCATATTTCCACGTAAGGCTTTGTGCTTTTTGTTTACATTTTTTAAACGAATTAAGAGTTTATTTAACCCTTTTGGGTGATTGCCATTTAACTTATGTTTTAAGGGAACATATAAATCAAGAACCCAGTTTATCGCTTTAAGAAAATTACTATATGCATCGTCTAATGAATGCTTCATTAAGAGATAACACCAGTTAACATTTTCAAAAAAATAGTTTAAATTGATAAAATCAGCTTTTCTAAACTCATATACTTGGGTAAAAGGTATACAATCAAATTTAGCAAAAGTAAAATGATAAATGAAATTTTAAGGGTTTATGGTACAAATCACACGTTGATTAAAGGAGACAAATATTAGAAAACTCTAGTATAAATATTCTCAGAAATAAAGATTGAATCTAAAAACTTATTAAGAAGATTACGAATAGAATTTAATTGGAATAAATATCAAAATTTTTCAAAAGTTGAGCCAGGCGAGATATAACGATTATAAAAAATTATTGAAAATTACTTTGAGAATGATGCAACCCAAACAGCCTTCAATATAAGTAATGTCATTTGATACTGAAATTACTTCGGGAAGAAAATCAGCACGAATGGCACCTAATACACCACCTCCTCTGCTACAACCAGATGAAATTGGACATCTATCTCCTCTATGAATATTATAGTTATTAGTTGAAAATTCGAAATTCTAAGGGTCACTTTGAACACCTTCTACTAAAGATATTGGCATGGTTCCATTTTTTTTTAAAGACATCTTAAGGGTGCAATTTTATTGAAGTTTTAATCAAAATTTTAAAAAAAATTAAGTTTTAACGTTCATATCAGTCACATTTGCTAACAGAGCGGGACATATGATGTATTGTTAAAAAGATCATAATATTTTTTTATCAAAACTTTACTTGCTGTCCTGCTGTGTTTCGAACAGAAGTTATTACGTTTTAGATGAGCTTTCACCTCCATAGACACGCGAAAATATTTCAGTGAAGGAAGGATTTTACGAAAAAATTGCCTTCTTATCTGGCCACTACGGGTTGAGATATCACCTGCTTAAAATAGGTTTGTTAGTTGTCAGGACGAGGAAACTGCAGCTCAAATCTTCTGTGACTGCCTGGTTCCTGCAAGGACGAAAAGAGGGAATTTCAGCAAGTGGTCTGTAAGTGGCCTCCTTACTTTGCTTAGGGTAGTGAATCGTGCAGGGACGTCTTTGCACAAAAGATCGCTTTAGTAAAAGTGTCCGCCAGTAATTGTTTGGTTGGGTTTGAATACTGGTGGATCATTGACTCTTATGTCTTCAGAAATGTTGGTGGAGTCAATGAATGGAGTCACACGAAATGTGGGTCCAGCAGGTTAGACCTGGTGAATCTATTGATTTGTTTAAAACTAAGCTTAATGAAAGCATTATTTCACGTTTTGATTGTTTGATTTAGAACCATTTGAATTTGTTGTGGGGGTATGTTAAGTCATTGATGTACGCTAACCGCAACAATTGGTAATCTGGAAGCCAACATTGAACGAGTTCTAACAGAGATAACAAGATAACAGCGGATTAGGTAGACAAAGTTGTACAAAATTGGACTGACTGCAAGACGTCCGGAACAGCCGAGGTGACCATATACGCGAAATAATGTTTAAACATCAATTGCATGAAACAACCTTTGAATAAAACTAATTTTGTGAATAAAATTTATTAATTTGTATTCTTTAAATTTAACTTGTACTTAACAACTACTTAAATTTAACTGTAAATTACACAACACTCATTTGGCGAAGAGCATTTAGTATATAAAATTCTTCTCCAACATATATAAAATTTTCCATTTAAATATTTTTGTGCTTGAATTTCAATTTTAACGGATTTTTCTTTATAACCACCCGATAGCACTTTCACTGTAGAAATTGGATTCTCATAATCCTCCCATTTGACGAGGCTAATTGTATTGCAAGCTGCTACTCGCTACAACAACAAAATATTGAGTAAATATCCTCAAAAGCAATTTGGTTTTTTACCCTTTTAAGCTTTGCTACAATCATTTTCTCGGTCGAGTTTATAAACAAACAATTACAATGTACAAAGCCATCTGTAACATCTTCACCTCTGAGCCAAACTACTGGATGGTCTATCCCAAAAGAATAAGTGCCACTCAGCAGAAATGCAAAAGCAAACACAATATTCATCTAGAATAAAAAATACTGTGATGGCTTTCTTAAAGCACAAATGACTCACCGTAATTCAACCTTTTAATTGCTTCTTTTGAATTTTTTTATTTTTCTTCCAAAACTTTCTAGCTACAGGCTTAACGTTACAGTTGATACTGCTTGTTTCGGAACAACGGGTTAATATTTATAGTTAATTTCCAACCGAAAGCTTCCAAAGTAAATAATCCAAGCCAAATAATACCTGGCAACAAATTTCTGATAATTTTTCTACAATGGAACAAACAATATATACACTCAATTCTCCTTTTTCACGATAGATACGTTCGAAACACATTTACGATCATAAAAATACCGAATTGCTTCGAAAAATTAGTTAAAATAATATGATTAAATTATGCGAATTCATCCTTTTTAGTAGATTTGAATATCACTTTCATCCCTTTGAGTCAAATTAAATTGGGTATAAAAGAGGATTAAATATTTTTTTTAATCACATTAAATCGAATTCGCATAAAAACAGAAAATTCTGAAGGCGAGGCAAAAATCTGGCTAATCAGTGATGCTGATATTCTATTTAGCAAACCAACCCATAGTATTAAAAATTATATGGTAATAAGTGTCTAGTTAAAACGCCTGATCTTCCTGACTATCCATTATAGTGGAAGGAAAACCGAAGCGGTTGCTACAAGAGAACTGAATTAACCTTTTACCATGAGAGCAAATGCCAACCAGGCAGTCTTTTGGTGTCCTTTGAGATACGATACTCTTTGCATATGTGGCCTAACAATATTTTTCTTAAATCTAATGCTCTCTAAAATACCGATAAGTTGTATTCTCTTTCCATATCATTCTAACTTGCGAAGTAACTATACCTGGTCGATGCAATTATGAGATGTTTATGAAATAATTTTGAAACTCTGCCTTCCAGGAGGTTTGATTTTAAGACCTTCATTATTTTCTTTATTCTTTGAAATTCTTCTAGCATAGGTACAATGACAGTGTCGGGACTTCTGGTAAATTATTTTCTTGGAATGATTTTATACGAAATTATTTATAATTTTATTTATAATGTCGCCTTACAGCGAATGAGAGTCGCCACAATGGGTTTCTTGATACTTAAACCGTTGTACTTTCTGATTAAATTTTATAAAATATATTAAAATTGAATTCTTTCAAAACCTGATAATCGAAAAATTATTAAATGAAACGCAATAATTTCGACTGTTTTATTTAATTTGTAAATTCCCAACAGATTATTTGAAAAGCTTGAACCTCTTTTTATGGAACACAAAAACAAGAAATACAAAGAGAGAAAATGTTGGTGTGTTTCACTTGTTTTTACCAAATATGATTTTGTAGATGAAAAATGCGGCAACTCTTCGAATATCGAAAACTTATTACATAATAACCACATTTTTTGTTAATTTCATTATAATTTCTCTTACTTACAGTTTTCTTGTTTGCTTCTCTGCTTGGAAAAATTATAGATAAATTAATTAAAAATAATTAAAAAGAGTAATACCTACATCAATTACACCAATTACTCCAATTATTTGTTGTACCTGATTAATAATCTAGTTTTCAAAATTAAATCCAGTCAAACATTTACGCTTTATCGTAAAAAAAAAATTCGACTGGACGCTATTTCACACTTTTCGTACAACTGATCGAAAACATAACTGAATTTGATCCTGGAGAACATATACGAGTATTGCTCTTCTCCTTGAAATAGGCAGCCGTTAAAGTGAACAAGGTTGTCAGAGTGTACTTAATTTTCGATAAAACTGGCTGTACCACATTAGGCGCTTATGTTTATTTCAAATATTTGCGCTGCTAAAACTCTAATTGGTAATTTCCTATTAAAAGCCGTATTTATACCCGAATAGTAGAATTTTTCTCTCTATTGCATTCTAAAATCCACAGTTTGAATGAAAATTAATTATAAATATTGGCTAAAAACTACAATATCATGTGTTAGGGTTCATAGTGTTCTTAATGTTTCTTAAATAAAATACGCTTAATTTGCGAGTAGTGTAAAAAATATTTTATGCAAAGTATTTGCCATCACTTGCTACCATACACATTTCTTCAAGTTTTGGATTTGTTTTCAAAAAAGTCGTCTATCTTTAGAGGTGATCTAGTCATTGAGCCACTTTTCGATATTATCGAAAGTGCTACGTGGAAACTGCGTTTGTCATTGATGAAAACAAATACTAGGACGGGGGCAGAAGTTCCCGGCCAAGTGCAAAAATTTTGTCTTTCACCGCTTTCGCTCTATGGGGCGTTGTCGTTCTGCAAGATTACTTTGTCTTTTCGATGAATGCATGGTTCAAATTGATCAGTTGTTGTCCGTAGCGATCATTGGTCAGTGTTTCACCTAGTTTTAGAAGTTCTTTGTAAAGGGCTTACCAATAATAACAATAGGATTTGAAATATGAATAAAACATAATTTTGCCCAAAATATGGTATGTATTATTTTTATTAGGTGGTATATTCTATGTCATTTATAATTTAAACAATATATCGTTCAAATAGACACCTCGGCTCTTCTTGCATTAGTTGATCCGAACATACCAATTTTCGATGATTCGGTGGTATGGCGCAATGGTGGCTCGAATGTTGGCTTTAAGTTCATCAAGTGTGTTCCGTCCCCCCACATAACTTTCTAATAATAAATCTCATTTAAATTCATAAAATAGAATAATAAAAAAGATTCTACATAGGTTCAACTTTGCATTCTTATTTAAGTATTAATTAGTGTGCATAACTTGTCATTTGTGCACGATTCGCACTTTTCCGCAATCATAAAGTCACACGGATACCTGATTCATCAGATAACAAGTTTGGGAACATTTGGTTTCCAGTGGCCGGCAGTAGACGACAACTCGTATTGCTCGTATTGCTGACACTCTTCTGATTGTCCTAAATGCACAGCATTATCTTCCTTACGAACAGATTTGGTCTCGCGGTCGACGTTGATGCTTATCCTGGGACAACCTATGATTTACTCCGTTTCAGGTTATTGAAGTATATTTATTTATTGTTCATACCCCATTACGATTCGATGTAAAAAAACACTTCCTTTCATGTCGAGAAAGCAAAACTTCACAGATAGTTCTTCGCTTTTCGAGTTTCCTGTCGTTCAGCTCATGTGACATCAATTTTCCCGCTTTCTCGATCTTTCTCATGGCATGTAGTCAATCACAAATGGTTCAGCAGCCAACATTTAATCTCGCGGACATTTGTTTTTGCGTTTAGGTATCATCTTCATCCAACAATGCTTGCAATTGCTTGAAAAATTATTGCACTATCGCAAGAGATTCATTTATATTTTTGGCTTATATGGATACAAATTTGTGAGGTTACAACTTTCGTTTGAAATTTTACTATATTTCGTTGAAATTTCTTTAAGCAATCATAAGATTCAATATAATTTGGGTTTAGCCATGCGCATACGGCTTAGCAGCTTTCATTGGCTCCGACTTGGTGTGAGTTGATTATTTTGCTACGGACGAGCCATCTTCGCAACACACCTAAATTTCATTTCCAGGTGTACGAAGATAGCGATCTACGTAACGATACGAAAAGAACTGTTTAAAGTAATAAAAAAGTTTTCCTTTTATTGTAATTGTGCAACATCAAGTTGAAGATGCTGTATGCCTTATTGCACAGACCTAGAATAATGCTATATGTAATAAAATTCTTTGTTGATTCATATCTGTCAGACAAATTCTTCTGGTTTTGCTTTCTATCCTACTTCAGTTTTTATTGCAAATTTTCCATAAATATTTTTTCACTACTTATACTGATCTTTTCGCCTTTATTCTGTACCAACATTTTTATACTTTTGTTCACTTTTGTTTTTTTTGAATTGGGTTTCGAAATAAATTATTTCTTGCCATAAAATAAAATTTTATTTACTTCACCTTTTTTGCTTATAATTTCATTATGTTCTAATTAAATAGTACAGTAATTAATAAATAAAAGACTCTTGTTAGTATTAGCAACTAACTGATCCACAAACATAATAATAACATAATTTAAATGTTCCTTCTATATAGTTTCGTGGCTCTATTTTTACTGTAATGTTAAATTTGTCTATACCACCTTCTAGCACTGTTACTATGGAATATTCAGGTACGTAGTCACGCCATTCAACATACACAATTTTGTAGCAATTGGAAAATTTCTACAAGAGCAAAAATTGATAAATACTTTCAAAAATGATTTACTTGTTTACCTCTGTTATCGTACGGTTTCCAGATTTCTCTATTATGTATTTAGTGTAACATAATACAGTCTCATGATTTGAATTTTCGTCTCCTCTACGCCAAATTGCGGGATTATCTACGTCAAAAGCATAAATGCTACCGCACAGAAATACAAGGCAAAACAGAATCTTCATTGGAATAAAAAAGTGTTTTGAAGGTTTTCACGGTATTATTACTTTTAATTGCTTCTTTTGAGTTTTCTCACTTCGCTTCCCAGATCTAGGGGTAGACTTTACGGTTTTGTTAATACTGCTTGCTTCAGCACAATGGACCAAATTTATAGCTAATTTTCAATCGAGTGTACTTGTTCAAAGTCAATAACCCACACGGGTGTATCTTATTGACGTATTTTTTTATTTCAAATCTCTCTTCTCGCAAATAACACTAAGCAACAAATTTATTGTATATATTCTGGAATTGAACAAGTGATCTACTTTAGACGAATAAGTAAAGGTAATAGAATTTCTTAGCATAGTGTTCAAAAAATTGATACTCGTGTAGTAAGCCATTTGTAAGCCCTGTATATAGCTATCACGAGATTTAGAAAAGGAGGAAATGATATTTACTTGCTATATTATTAATTTGTTGCGAATATGTAGACCGTATATTTTTTAATAGACTTTTTGCAGACTACGCTAACATATCCGCAATTCTATGGCAATATCTCACGTACATTTCTAATGGATAGAATTCGTCAAGAAAAAAACTGATCATAAAAATCCGATGTTTCTTGCATTTGCTATCGATCAAGTTTTGGCTTTTACAGAATTGACTTCTTGATCGTATATAAAAATTGTGTAAGTTGTCCGAGGCGATTGCACCTATAATCATGGTGAAATTGTCAAAAAATCTTTTTCTTTGTTGTCATTTTATTTAAGTAAAATATCTGAGGAAAACGTAGACAATGTTGGTTCAAAATTCGCAGAAATGACGTAGTTCTAGTGCTCGCATTAGCACCAATAAATAGGGTGTTTGGATAAAAGGGAATGATCGTCATTATATATGTAAATGTTTCTGGGTTTCCATACAAATGTAGCCCGTTGAAACCAGAGTTGAGTTAAGTTCTTCTTTTTTTTTGGAGAAAATAAAATGTTTATCGAGATAATTATATATGGAAATTTGAATGAGACTCGAACGTACCAAACCAAAATTACACCAGTTACATGGAAACCCGCAGGGTTAACCTCAGTGTTTTAAGGGCCGCTACTCCAGCAGCAGAAAAAACATATTTTGGGAATTTTTTTTTAGCGGGAAATTGAAATAAATTAAAATTTTTCAATTAATGGGTTGCAACAATTAACTTTTCCCGAGCAACGGCCGGACCCAGAGCATTAATTAATTATATGGATTTCTGAGAAAATGTGAGGAAAAGGTAAATTCTAGAAAAATGAAAAACATTTTTTCCAGTTACGACAGTGAGTGTATCTCACCTGCAGTGGTAGATGGTAGCTCAGCATTGCTTACATTTTTGAAAGGATAGGATAAATTTAGGATAAATTTTTGGGGTGAGTTGGATATCGTTGCGTTGAGTAGATAAAAATTGAAATTTACGAACCACCTTGTAACTCTTTAACATTCTTTGGCGCATATTGAATATTTGATATTGATTGATTACCTTGATATTATACAGTGACTCGAAAAACTGTTCACGTAATTATTTTCTCAGATAAATTCCCCAAAAAAATGGAAATACTAAGCAAGCGGCAACACTGGTTTTTTTCAAATAACTGCACTTTAGCTGTAATTTGTTATTATTCACATGAACGTTTGAATGGGCAAAGCAAAGCGTTACAATCCTTCCTGAAGTAAAGATTGCAACGTGAACAGTTTTTCGAGCGTTTGGAGTTTCTATAAAAAGAAGTAAACTTCCGTTACTTTTTTTTAAAAAATAAGGTGTTTTGTATATTTATTATATCTATCGCGGTAAGAAAATACATATTTCATAGCTTTTCGGGTCAAAATGATTTCGGGTCAAAACTTATTTGTAGATAAAAATGACCAAACAAATTTCCACTGCTAAGAGGGCAGCTGTTGCTGAGGACTTTCTGTGAGAAACATCTCTAGAAAACACGGTATTTCGATCGGTGTAACCACAAAAATTAGAAAAGAAGTGGAGGTTGAGGTAAATAAAAATAAAGGTGGACGACCCAAAATACTAAGCGCTGAAACAGAAAGAATGGCACGGCGTTTTATCATGTCAGGAGCAGCAAGTAACGCTGTGGATGTCAATAAAGAACTTTCTGCCACATTAAATATCAATATGTGCAATGACACTATTCGAAATTGCTTGAAAAATGCAAATTTAAAGGCAAGAACTAAGATAAAAAAGCCTCAAATATCGGAGAAAAATAGAAAAGCACGATTAGAGTTTGCAAAACTTCACAAAAATTGGACTGCGGAACAGTGGAAATTAGTTGTATGGTCTGATGAGACAAAAATTAACCGATTAGGATCTGGCGGACGAATTTGGAGCTGGTACGACAAAAGAATTGGACCAACAGAAAAAAATATACTTAAGACCTTAAAGTTCGGAGGAGGTTCACTACTTGTTTGGGGCTGCTTCTGTGGCGAGAAATTGGGAAAATTGCGTCGTATTCAAGGAATTATGTGCGCCAAAGATTATGTACGCATACTTGAAGACTCGTTGTTGCCGAGTTTTGAGAAATTTGGATGTGAGACAGGTGACTTGGAGTTTATGCAAGATAACGACCCGAAGCATACGGCTCGTGCTACGAAAATCTGGCTAGAAAACAATGCGATAAAAACGATGAAATGGCCTGCTCAGTCACCTGATCTCAATCCAATAGAGAATCTTTGGGGTATACTTAAAAAAAGACTAATTACTCAAAAGGAAGTCCCAAAAACCGTTGATGAGCTCTGGGTGAAAGTTCAAAAGGCGTGGGAGGAACTTAGCTCCGAAACGTTGGCTAAATTAACGGCCAGTATGCCTAAACGAATTGAAGCAGTTATTAAAGCCAAAGGAGGAAACACCACATTTTAAAAGAATCTTTTATAATACTAAACATTGAAATGTATCTGCTAGTCGATAAACTGTTCATTTCTTGGATTTCAGTTTATGTTATTTTTTTCCTTTAAATATATAATTGTGTTTTTGTATATTCGAATTTATGAATTGTTGTTACTCCCCTAAAATATATTCAAAATCAAAAAGTGAATTCCCTTCTTTTTATTTAAAATAGTACCTTGTATCCCTTTTTGGAGAAAATACGTGAACAGTTTTTCGAGTCACTGTATGTATATTTTATATATGTGTATGTCGGAAATACCTAGGCTAACTAAAACACGAAACATCAAAGATGGGACCCTCGTGACGTATTCCTTTATATTTTTCGACCTCGGTCCTATTACCCCACCGGCCTTGCAGATTTTGCTAAAAGTAGATAGTAATAAAGGGCTCACATGTGAGAGAAAGACAAAAATTTAGGGGGAGGCGAAACGAAAACGCACAAAAACACTTTGTGGCGCCTTTAAAAATGCACAGTGCAAAAATTTAAAAGGCCTGCGTCCGTATATATGTTTGTGAGTTGTGAGTGTGCTACCTGCCTGTTCTCCTTCTCTGATTTAGAATTTCCCTATGCTGGAACATTGCGCGGGGACGGCACTAACACCATGCATGTAGCGGCACACAGCCCAACAGAAGTTTTATAGCGCCTTTAAAATGCTTGATAAAAAAACGCTGCATTTTATTGCCTACACTATAAGTGCCGTAGATGAGAAGAGAGATATTTGGCTGCCTATTCTTATCTCTTTCGTTATTATTAGAATTTAGATAAGGCATGTGAAGCAGTAGTTCTTTGATGCTTTCTGTAATCGGAACATTTTGCCCAGGCTGTTTTAGAAATTGCAAATGGGTTAGAGCTTTGGGCTTGAATAGAGAGTGTCACATCTATAGTATTTCGTGATCTTTGACGAAACATTTGGCAGTTAGTTGTCTGGACGAAATCAGGATGGCGTGGCAGTCTTGTAAGGGAATGTTATCAAAAAAAAGGTTGGGAATGCGGCTTAAGAAAGTGTTAAGGTTGATAAAGTTTAGAAACGATATAGCCAGAAAGGAAAACGCTATCTTTGAGATCATCACGTTTCGGGACAGACAAAATAAAATAAAAAGACAGCGAAGTGATGCAAGCAGACCTAATACGTATATATAGATTATGTACAAATATTGTAAATAATGATCATACTATTGATTCTCTGTTTCTAGCCACATCTAGTGGAAGTTGAATGCTGGTCTTCTTTATGTTCTGATGAACCCTTGACTGATTACTTAATTGTCGGCCTGTAACCCAAGCAAAAATGAAACTATTTTAAATTTATATGATACCACATTTATATAGCAAATTTTGCATTAAACATTCAAAATTCTTAAAATTGTCATGGTTGTTACCCATCAAAACATCAAATATTGAATTAAAAGTATTTTCGGATAGCACTTTTCAGTCATTTGGCATCCAATTTCATTGCTTGAATGAATGAAGCCCAATGATTTTAAGCGCTTTGAAATTGGTGGTTGTGTCAAGCCTAAAAATGCTGCAAGCTCTTTTTGCGTTTGATACGAGTATTCACTGAGTAGAGTCTTCAAATCTTTATCTTCGAACTTTTCCACTTGGCTGGGCTTGTCTTCCGTGTCAAAATTGCCACTTTTAAAGCATCGAAACTAAAATTCAAAAGTTTTAATCGAAGGAGTATATTCACCGTAAATGTTTGTAAATCCATCATGATCAGGTTATACACCCAATAATTAATTTATTATATATAACGGAAGTAACGAAAAATAATTGCAAATTATTAAGATTTACTTGATTGGAAAAATTTATTGTATGTGCACATAAATGTAAATATTTGAATTCATTGCATTAAGAATTTAGCCTTTTAGGCTGGATAACGCGCTAAAGAAACAGACAAGTGGGGAAAAAATAAACTTGGTTCGATACTATGAGCGTCATCTATTGAAGGACCATGATCACCCTAGGATATCTGTTTCAAAATAGCAGTAATATTAAATTTTTCTTTTAACTTAAAGTTTTCATTTCTTGTTCTATGTTTTGATGCTGGCTTTTCTCATGTTTAGCCACATTATGCCCTCAAAATATTCTTATTCTATATTTCCTCGTTTTATAATAAAAAAATAAAGTGTAAAAAGGGAAAAGAATAGTTTTTTTTTAATCAATGACTGAAACAGTTCTCGTATATGTAAAAGGATTTTATAAAATATTTCTGAAAAGGTTAAGATCTTAAGTTAATAGTGCTTTGAAGTTACGTAATACACCATTTTCTCTAAGGTAATCCTTTGATAATCCCACAGTAATAACAGAAAACTAATTTCTGTTCTGTAGGAACTATGCCAAATTTTGAGTTAAATTATAAAGTGGCTGGGTGGTGTGCGGGCCACCAACTTCAAGCAGGAATCATTTATGGTTAGTTCTCAAGGGGTGCAAATATTCATGACGACAAGCTAGCACGTGTGGCACTGTGTATAACTAACCTTTTTCAAATATGCCGTCGGCAAAATTTGCATTTTGTGGAAACGGCAGTAATCTAGGACGTGCGGCGTAATAGATGGTTATCACCTGGCTGACGCTGAAGCGTTTTAAGTGACAAATAATGTTGGATTTAACCGAAAAGGTTCACGGGAAAATGTGTGTCTTTTGGTTACAAAGCGAGGACAATTTAGAAATCGCTGCTAAGCGAACATTTCTCTCCTTTAAGATGCTAATCCAGGAATATCAGAAAATGCTCGAAGCACTTTTGTGTTTTTTGTGCTCGCGTCATACCAATTCCGCTTCAAATCTATTTTTCATAACTTTTTTTTGAGGAGTCACACATTGGTTTGTAGGGGAGATTTATTTATTTATTTATTTTTTCAAATTTAACAAATCCACTACAGTAAAAGCCAAACATTTTGGCCGTTGAACGAAGAAACTCTTCAATAATTCATAGGGATAAGTATAAAATCTACGAAACTCCAGGGTGCTTTTTCCACCCCCTACTTCTCATTTGCATATATTTTTTCTTCTTCTTTTTCTCCCTTTTCTTTTCTCCAAAAAGCATTCACTAGAATTCCGGCAGCAAAATTAAACTTTCGTTTATAATCTCGGGGGATTCCTCTACTACGTTGCATAGGCCAAACATCATTCACAGAAAACCTGTCAATTTTTTTTTTCTCCCTTTTGCAAATTTCATTATAAGATTCAGAGGCGCAAGGTATGCTGAGTTTCGTTAAGGTGAAATTATGTATGGCCTTGATTGAGTCACGTTCTCAACCAACATCTATTTCCATTTGCTTTTTCGGTGGAACTAGTTCATGCTTTCGAAAGGAATGAATTTGTAACTTCTGCTGATCCTTTTCCTATTTACTGATTCCAACGAAAGACATATATTTACTTTAGAAATGAAATTCTTCACAGGTTGAAATATATTATTATTTTTTTTCTCTGTTCCTTAAAATGTTTGAGGGTAATGATAAAACCACAGATTTCAGAATTATTCTCTTGTGAATAAAACTATCTAACCAAGATCAAATATAGCTTAAGAGATGTCCTGAATTTTTTAATACAAAAGACCTTTCGACGGCAGCGAGAAGGTAGAGGTAGAGATTTTAAAGTGGTTCATAAAACACGAAAAAAATTTCCTTGTAGAAGGAGTGAGATTTTCATCTAATTTTATTTGTATATTAATGAGGTCAGTCTTATCAAGACGATAACTTCTATATTTCATTGATCCCTTGATTGCTGAAGGTTATTTATTGTGTTTGAAAATAACAGTTCGATTCCTCTCCTTTTTACGAGTATCGTTCAAAATTAATAATTTTTTCGCAACCATTTAACGAAGTACAAGCTTGATAAAAAATTAATTTTTATAGAAATAGTTGATGCTGCTTCTTTTAACAAATAGAAGTCTGTTCTGTACAAGTCCGATTTTTACACAAGGTGATGTATCCTTTAACTTCACCCACATCTTTGATCGATTCAGCCAATTTACGAACTTAGCCAAGATTTTTCCGTAGTCAAATTTGATCAAAATCAATTAATAAATATACGACCTAAATGGATACAAATTACAATATATGGCCCCCGCAATTTATCACAAACCCCAACCTATATATCGAGCCAATAAATGTTTATGTTGTAAAGTTTGATCCAGCAATACCATTTCGATACATGCCTTAGAGAGACATGTTTTGAATGTGCATACTAAATTAGGTCGATGTCGGCTAAGCGGTACGAAAAATATCGGATCCATTTTAACAGAAATTAAGCTACTACTGCCCTTATCTATCCACCACTTTTATTATGTTATATCCTCTATATATATATATATATATATATATATACATACATTTAATTTAGAGTATTTTTATTTGAAGTCTACGACCTCTAACAACAATTTTGGCATCGTCATTCATATGAAATCTATCTCGAAAATATTTGATCTTTGGTAAAGCTTGGTAATTAAAAAAAAAACACATGTGTGATACCATATTTGAGTTAATGATTAACAAAGTACAGAGTATAAGCTTTATTCGCTTAGAATCATTCAGGTCCGATAATTTTTGTGGAAATACAGTACTACAAATTCACTTAAAATATTGGATTTTATTGTAATCCCTGAATTCTTTTGAGAAGTGTATATCAGGAGAAGGGGGAATTATTTAATTAGTAATAATAATTATAATTACACCAAGTTGTATTATATTATTTAAAAATCTACATTTTATTTAATATTGAAGTATATATCTTCTGAAAAATCGATTTTTCTTCATACATTTTCTTTCATAAAAAGACAGACTTTCGATTGATGAAATTTCGAAAACAGAGAAACTGAAAAAGTGACTATTGCAGTAACATAAAGTAATATTTTTTTTTTATTCTTTCTTAATATTAAATATTTATAAATGCAGTGTGTCTTTTTAACTTGTGCAACTAGTGTTATATATTTTGTGCAAAATTTCAACTTTTTCTGTTAATTAGCTTTAAAAAATTGGGTGCGACCAATATAGGGACATTGAAGACTGAAAGGAATCGAATCTTGGAATACCAGGAAATGAAATTTTTTGATTTTTACACATAGACATGACTCCTTAAGTAATCGTTATTAAAGAAAGGTATTACAGACCTACTTCGAGTAAGCGACTTAAAGCCGTACGGTTATTATTTAATTTGCAATCGGAAAAGGATTTTATACAGTTTGGCTTACTTTTCATCCAACAGAAATGGCCAATACTTCATATTACAGGCTATCAGCACTTGGTTAATTAATTTTGCTTTACCGGGAAGAAATTCCTTTGTTTATACCTATTAGCGTTTTTCTTTTTCTGGTCTGTGAATAATTATGCGGCATTATTCTCGAGTTACTTAGCGCTTTAGCGCTGCTCCTCCGGGACTCATGCAAGGAGTCAAACATGCGTGCAAATTGCTTCGACTGCATGCAAATCCAGATTCTATGCATAAAACATTACCATCGACAATAAAGATTCAAATTTTTCCTCCAAGGATTTATTTTAATTGAAACTTTTTTAATACGAGTTTTTCGATTATCCTGGCTAACAAGGCCGCAAACACTGAATATAAGAATTTCTAAATTAAAATAATTATTACCAAAATACGACTAATTCCCACGACAACAAAGGTATTGTAATAAGTACAAAGTGGTTTTAGTAAATTTATATTGCTATTCTAAATGTAGTGTTTTGCAGTTTTACATACATCTTGTTATTTTAAGTGTGGTCTCTAGTAATATTTAAATACAATGTTTTGCAATCTCAAACATATCTTTTGTAATTCATTGTGCTATACTTAGTTGTTTCTAGTTTTCTTTTTTTTTTTAATTAAATCAAATTAGTTCTGCTGCGATAACTGAAGAGATATAAACATAAGTTTCAGTAATTGGACTACAAAATAAAATAACTTGTTGATGCAACAGACCTTCGTTTACGATACCAGTTTATGATCCTAAATAAGTCAATTTGCTATTGCTTGTATATCTAATAGTAAATCTGTAAACCAATTTCTAAGTAGAAAACATCTATCATAAGGTGAATGGGGAATTTGACAACCCTTTCCATCGAAATCAGTACGTAAGAGGAATAGGGGTTGGTTGGCTGCCTCCTTAAAAATCCTTCTCTAGGATTTTAAATAAGTAAAATACCCAAAAAATATTTTGAAAAAAAATACTTGATATTAGTTATCTTATATAATGCTTAAAATTATTTATTACAATTATTTTTTCGTGTAACCGTACGTAAGTACGTAAATAGTATCAACCATTTTTGCGTAGTCATTATATTTATATTTGGATAGCAGTGTTGGGGAGAGCATCAAACGAACTCATATCAAGGTTGTTTTGAAGAAAGGAAAGGAAGGGAAAGGATTGGGTTTAGAATGAAAATGCCTTGGGTAACGCGAATTATTTTGTTTAAACTCATTTATATATTAGTTTAAGGATATGAGTCGAGAAACTTAAACAAAATGTAATTAAATCAACTGAGACATAGTTTTAAGTTGATTCGAACCTTAGAAATTTTTCTATCTCACACAGAGCAATGGATAGTGATAGAGAAATATAAAATAAAAGGTTTAGAAACTAAAAAGAGTTTAGAGGAGGTTAGAGAGGCTTACAAAGTAGAGAGAAGAATACAAAACAAATTAATTAGATATAAGTTTATTTTTTACAAAAATAGAAGAGTTTAAAGAAAAAAAGGGAAAACAAATGATTGCCCCATTGTGTTCAATTATTGAAAACTCTGAGAGAGCAGGGGGTGTATTAAAAACATTCGAAAGTTGCCAAATTAACGGCCACCCTTACGTATAAAGATGTTCCAAATTTTAAAGGGTACATATAAAGAAAACATTTACAAACCTCACAAAGTACTACTACAGTAGTTGTTGGTCTGTACTAAGACCTGTTTGTACTAAGGTACAGAAATACTCAACATTTTGTTGAAATAATTCAAACAAAATTATAAAACGCTTTTGTAATTTTAACAAACAAATTTTTCTCAAGTACAGGAATTCAGATCACCTTTTATTATATTATAACAAAATATTGTTATTATTATTCGAATTGAAGTAGACTAGGTATATTTAAGTTTTCTCATATTTGTCTCAATCGACGCATAAATGCTAAAATTTAAGTCAGTCCGGGGGGGGCGGATTTAGTATCGGGGAGAAAGAACATTTTAGCAGCGTTAAGCTGTTTACAGCCGAGGGCATCTCGGAAATTTATCCTTTTTACAAAGGCAACTGTCAAAGAATTCTTTCCACAAAGGAAATCTCCTTTCAACTTTTCTCAAGTTCTCTTCAGTGCGTTTGCTTAGTCCTGTCGTTTCCCTCCTCATCCAGGAACCAAATTCCTGTCGTCACAAAAGGATATGCACACTCACACGA
This sequence comes from Philonicus albiceps, assembly GCA_963969385.1. Lineage (NCBI taxonomy): Eukaryota > Metazoa > Arthropoda > Insecta > Diptera > Asilidae > Philonicus > Philonicus albiceps. The sequence continues at coordinate 26,586,447 of OZ017776.1, forward strand.
ACATTTTAACATTCCTCCCATAAACTGGCTACCGCCGAGCTTCTGTATATTTGCGATTGTAATCGAACCATTTTGGTTTTGATCAATGCGTGGTCCATTGAGCACAGCTCATCTATGAAACGGAATAAAGAGAATTTCTTAATAATTCATGGGAAAACTGGGACATCGATTGTTTCGTGGCTCGTTGATAAGGTATCGATTAGGTGGAGCGAACAGTTCATGCCCGGTTCACCTTCGGGTCCGCACAATAAATAACGCAGCTCGAGGTTTTCGGCGATAACTCCTCGACTTAAATGCTGTTCGCCAGGTGCTTTAAGGGTAGAATTAAACGGTCTTTTGCGGAGACCCACCATGTGAGCACCAACTGAACCGGGTCTGCTCCGAGGATAGGCAATAAGGGATGAAGCCGCATTAAATCATTTTGTCGTTTTATCGGGGGCATTTCCGCAATTTAGTTCGACACGGTGGGATTAAGTTACCTTAATCCGTCAAGTTAGCAAAAAATCTTGACTTTTTCATCTATTAGAGGTAAAAAAGATTTTACTCGTATATTAACTTAATGTTATCGTAATTTCGGACTGTATTTCAATTACAGCCTGTTCAACAAGAAAGTAACCGCCCTTTGTTAAAGATTATAAAAGATATTTCTCTATCTCTTTCTGTGAGTGATTATACTATGGAAGGACTGCGACGCTAATGCTAACTCATTTTAGTATTGCTTGAATAATACCAATCGTTACAGTGCAAGGAACTTATTCAAAATGAGTTCAAAATACACGAAACGGTATGAAACAGTCTTTCTGTGAACGTCGTAGGCCACTACTGCAAAAGTAATTGAAAAATCTAAAAAGTTCATTTTTAATGTGGGTAAACCAATATTTGGAGTCGACGAGCTTCCTGGATGGAAGGTGAAGAGAGCTCCGAAGAAGGAGGATGGAGTGAGAGCTTTAAGACTGCGGGACGCGAAGGCTTAACTAGCAAAAAAAGGAACCTACCTCAGTATCAATACAATCAGAGAGCGTTTACGTGGGGCAAACATAGAATACCGTGCTACGATATCAAACCCCATTCTTTCCGAAGCCCTTATAGAAAAACGAAGAGTCTGGGCTAGCGAAAATTTGAATCGCAATCGAACGAATAGTGTTCGGTGATGAATTTACTTTTAGGGCGTGGATTCACATGAAGCGTGCTTGGTCCACTAGCGGAACATGTTTTATCCAGCGCATTGTCAAGTATCCAATAAAAATCAATGTTTGGAGATGATTTTCCTTAGAGCTCTTTATCGAGAATTTGGACGCTAAGAAGATGATCAAAATTTATCAGTGTAGTCTCCTAAAATCAATGAAAACAATTTTTGATATGATTGGGTCTTATAAGAGGATAACAGTCTCTGGAAGATGTAGAGGCTGTAGAGAGGCTTTTGTTAGTTCTTTTTATAAATCACTGAGCAAAATGTTAGTCTTGAATTCTGTATGCCTACACTTGGGTGCAATGAAATCGTGCCACCTTGGACATTTTAGTTTGAAGACAAATTTTTCAAGTTATGTATTAAGAAATGAATTACGAGGGTCGGTCAATAACTCTTTAGAAAAAGATATGAAAACAAATTATTTTATGGATATTTTTGTTTTTATTTTCAACATAATCCCTTTATAGTGCTATACAATTTTCCAAGCGCTAAATTTTCGGAAGTTATACAAAATAGGCTACTGTTTGAACGATGAATTTCTCGTCCGACGTGAACCGTTGTTACGCGAGCCATTTTTTTAAGCTTGGAATCGCTTGCAATCGAAACTGCAAAATCGCACAATTGTATTTATTCTCCACTGTGAAGAAACAAGGCGCACATCTTGCCGAGATTTTTGTTATATCCAATTTTACGTGCAAAATAGAAAACACTACCTTGCGATATGCCTGTAGCCTCAACTATTTCGCGCGCGATTCTTCGATCACTCAAAACAATAGCGTGGATTTTATCAATCGTTTCGGGACGTTTCACTGGACGTTCCGAACTTCGTTCATCTTTTATGGATATATGGCGTATGTTTAAACTCATTTACTTCATTGTAAATAGTTGAAAACTCAGGAGCATATGCTACATTTCTTATGTGACTTGTAAGAATGTAACTTGCAGATCTAATGAATATTAGTAATTGAAAAAAAAAGCATCTATCAGAAATAAATATTACGTCGATAATTTCGATTCTCCGCATAATAATAGTAGACACAATTTTATATGAGTTTTTTCTTTAGTTATTTCGTTGGATGAGTTTTTCTAAATCAATATTAAAAATTAATTATTATTTTTGGTCGCTACCTTTATATCTTTAAAATTTCCAGTTTTGATTCCAAATAATTTGATTTTAATTGGTCACCATCTGCACTTAGCGACTCTTAAAAATTGATATTTTTCGAATTTTCCCAGAATTGAGACCTTTTGTTATTAGGTAGATCGATTTCTTGTGCCTAAATACTCCCATTCTGTAAAATTCATCAAAATCGTTACAGTTTGTTTGTTTGTTTGTTCATTATGCAACGCATGCAAAATTCAAAACTCTAGCTTAATACTAGTCGAAATTTTTATTGCAAGATTCCAGAGAAAATGAAAATTGCTACGAATCGATCATATTATTTCTTATTAATAATATAATAAAATGGAACATTTATGGGTTTCTGCATGACTTTCTCTGCATCAACGGATTTAGAATCACACATGCTGAAGTTACAAAATTTACAATAAATACTTTATTTTAAAAACAAATTTTCCTCTGCTTTAGTTAGTTCAGAAATTATAGTCTGAAAATATCACAAGAAGTAGAAAAACGTATTAGATTTATTTATAATGATTTTTAATAAAATTAATTTACTTAAATATGCTTAATTTCTCCATATATTATAATGCTTTAAATCTCAACTAGAAAAAATATTTCATTATCTTTTTAGAATTTATTGCACAAAAGTGTAACGACAAATAGCAGAACAAGGGGAATTAATAAATTTTTATCTTATTAAAGAAAATTTTGCCGACCAATGGATGTGTACATCCACCTACCTATTTAAATTCTGTGCTACATAAATAGGTTTTTTGCCTTTTCTTATGAAAAAAATCCAGCTAAATTGTCTTTTCTTTTAAATCTGAGCAAGCATTTATTGTCTCAGCGAACTTTCTTTTACAATGATGTTTCATGTTAAAGAGGAAAAGTTTCTAATCTCTTTCTTCAGGACTCGATTCAATTTGTTGAAATGTTGTATATTTGGAGATTTAGATTATAAAAATTCCGGCAATATCTGATTTACCCACAATTGTTCGTACAAAAGTGAAAGTAGTTAGATTCAAAAAGTTCAAGTTAATTTTATATTATGAGATCTTCAGTTTTTGGAATGTGACTTGAAGAAAGGAGTTTGAAAAAGTTTAATATTCTCCATTTCCTTCAGTCTGGTGCAATTTTTTCATTATCTATATATTTTAATAGCCGTGGCAAAAATTTGTGGTACGTTTTTACCCATGTTAAACTCAACTTATAAACATGTAACTTACATCACTGTAAAGAGGTAAAGGCGAGACAATTTGCAGAATGTAGGTTTCATGTTTATACGTTGTGTTTACATAGGTAAAAATGAAGTAGAAGTGACATGTGAACAACACTATAAAAAGAACTTTCACGCCTTGCAGTATACAAATTGGTTTAAAGGGAAGAGGTAAAGATGCAAAGGGGAATCTCTACAAAGGTGTTACACTTTGGACAGTAAATTTGTAGGATAAACGGAACCTGTCCTATTATCTTGCATTAATTATAAAACAGTGGCAAGTGTATGTAGTAGCGTTAGTTTACAAAATGAGATGCAATGCATGCTGTTTGTGAATTCAAGCTAATCGAACTTTCTGTCCTGAAAGTGATTGTATTTTTTCGTGTAAATTTGCATTTGCATTTTACATGTAGTCGACAGATAATTTGACACGCCTATGTACAATTTTATAACTTTAAATGAATAAAATTTCAATTATTTTCTGTTTAAATAAAATTCAACTATTTTGTAATCGAATTTCTACCACAGGGCGATCCTAGTTTATTTAAAAAGGCAAGAAATCAAGTACAAGCAAATTACATTTGCTTTTAAAGAAAATCATTTCAAATACCACTTCTAACGATATTTCACTTGACTGTTTTGACCAGCTCCATTACATCATTGGCGTTTTTTAATTAAAGTGTTTAATTTGCATAACTTCAACTCATTTGACTTTCGACTGAAATTTTAATATCGTGAGCCTTATGGAGTGCTCATGAATTTATTATAAGGACATTTTGGATTAAGTCGTTAACGCTTTATGTTAATTAAACACTGCTGAACGACTGAAACTGTGATGACTTGTTTAGTTTTGATGCTAAAGTTTTACATTTTAAGAAATGTATTTTTAATTAATCCTGAGAATCATATAAGTTTTATTGAAATTTGTAAAGCACATATACCATCGTGACAAAACTGTTCACATGTTTTCATATTTTTAATTCGTTGGGTGCTCTCACATGTTGTAGCAATGTTAAAGAGAATTTTTCTTATTCCTTGTAATCTGTACAATCGCAATTACAACTTTTCATAAATGTTATTACTCTTTTGCAATTCTCAATTAGTTTTGGCTATATGGATCATTTGAACAGAACAGAACAGAACAAAAATGAAAAAAAAAAATAATATTATAATTAATATTTAATCGATAGACCTTAATTTTTTGTTTAATTGGCATATTCCATAATTACATAAATTTCTGAGAAAATGTGAGGAAAAGAAGAATTTTAGTAAATTGAGAAACATATTCTCCAATTTCAGTAGTAATCTAAATTGGGTCAACACTGTTGCCACTTTCAGAAAAGGCATTAGGATTGTAGATTTTTGACGCGAGTTGGATGTCGCTGCGTTGAATTGATCAAATAAATATATAAAAATAAAATAATAATGTGCATACTATGGAAAATTGGAATTTACGAATCACCCTGTAAATCCCAAATGGTTAAGATTCAGTCAAGCCATACAATTTTTTGTTTATCTATGTTAGATCTGTGATAGTTGACTCTTTAAAAGACTCTGCTCGATGAACTGTTCATTCAAAAACTATCGGTTGGTAAGAGGAATGAAACGTGCTATGTAGACGTAATCACCAAGCATCATATATGACAAGATTTTTTATCCCACTGTATGTACAATATAATAAAGCCGTCTTTTTGATTCAATATTTTAACAACGACACTTACTCTGTGTTTAACGACAGTATAGTCGTATAGTCGTCATCGATTGATTCTCGCGACAGACATAAGTTACATAGGTACGCGCTTTAAACAGATATTGCTATATCTAGCTGGATAAGCAGTTAAAATAGCTCATATCAAAACCACCTTAATCTTTAGTTTGCAATTTCATGAGAACTACTATATTTTCTGAAAGTAGCCACCACTTACTATGTATTACCAAAAAATTTCATACATTGTCTTATGATGCGGAATTATATTTTCAATTGGCAAATTTATTTATATTTATCAATTACTATCACTGTGATAGTTAACAACTTGGATGTGGACGAAAATGATGGAAGCATCTGAAATTTTCTGCGGAATATGCGAAAGCGGGAGTAAAATTCGATTTCAATTATTCCTTCGATTAATCCACAGTGTGTACTCATTATCACCCCATTAGCTTTCACAATTATCGAATTATATGGTCGTGATAAGATCGACGTACATCTCTTACTTTCTCATTTTTGCCAACATGTCAGGAATTTCAATTATCTGTACGTTAATTACAATAAGCTATTAAGTGTCGATAATCGGCTTTCTAAGATTCATCATCCCCTAGATGGGTTCCATGCATGAATATCTGCTTGCTAAAATTGCTTTTCGTAAACTTTTGGGGATGTGGATTAAACTTCGGAACATATTTAGGTCATTACAGGGAGTTATAACATTCATAATTTATTTTTAAAATGAATCAAATTAATTGGTCACATATTGAAAGTGATGCAATTTTAGTCATTATCTCAGTATGGTGAGCGCAATTACTGCACATTTGTTGATTTTAAACTTTTGTTGTTCTGATTAAGCTTGGTCAATAACTCTTATGGCAATCCGGCGTGAATGAGCGGAATAAGCAGAAATTAAAATAAATCAATTAAGATCATGCACATTAAGACTTTCTGCACCAGTTGCTCACGGTAATTTTACTTTAATTCGGAAGCGAATCGATAGCAATTAATTCACCTGACTCTCACATGATTGGGATTTAAATTGGATTACCTATCCGCAAATACGAGATGTTGTGGATAAAAACAGCTGTTGTTTATTGATTTTTAAAAATATCCTCTGTATTTTTATAGGAACCATAATACGTTCAAAATTTGTCGCTAAAATCACGGTTTTAATGAGAAATACAGAACTGCCTGTAGAATAGTTATTCTGGAATACCAAGACAAAAAACCAACAAAACAAAACATCTTAAGTTTTTTTATTTTAAAACGAAAATTTCAATAATTTTTTTATCTGAATATTTCAAACCTATGAGTTGCAATTAGCACAGTTTTTTAAAAATCGGTAAGAAAGTCTAATTTCCACTTAATCTGGTTTTTGCTTCGATTTCAAACTTACAGGGTGATTTGCAAAGATATGTTCTAATATATACTATTCGATTCTAGAAATTTTAAATTTGACCCAGCTTAATTTATGTATAGGCTCGGATTGATTGCTTTCTCTTTAGCTATTTAAATTGGGCCAAGAAAATGGGTATAAAGGACATACATAGATATAAATAGATATCTCTTTTATATCTGAGAACTGTGAGAAATAGAGAACAATATTGTCTTACCCTGTATCAGCCTGGAAAAAGTAGCTATAATTCTAGAACTTTTTGGTACTTTGTGTAATAAGTTTAAAACACAATAAATAAAAAGGTAACTTTTCTGAAACCAATTGTTTCAGAAACAAGGAATGGTGTCGAAAAAAAAGAAAATGAGAAGATGAAGTGTAAGTTAATCACTCAGTTCTTTATTCTGCCCAAAACTGAGTACAAATCTGAACATTACGTTGAATAACCTAAACTATAACTAAACAAAATGTTGAGAAGCCTTTGAATGTATTTAAACTTCAAATATAAAATTACAGCAAATTTATGATCCAAAACCAAATATATCCCGAAACTTAATATAAACTAAATTCTTAGAAAATTCCAATTTAAATTTTTAGTTAATATTGTGAAAATTCAATTCCAGAATTACTAAACGATAAAAAAACCTAAGTCCGAAATTGCTTAATTTTGGCAGTTACTAAGTTCTTAAAGTTGCTCTGCTTGTCGTATTTTTAAGTTTACTCGGACATCGGAGGGCATATGTTACTTAACACGTTCGCGGACGGTATAAATTCACATGGGGCGTTAATATGATCACTCTCCAGAAGCTTTCCTTCAACGTTTGTTGGATCAAATCAAGACAAGCGAGTGGTGACCCACCAGGTAAAAACGAAAATACTGCATATGCAGTAGTCATCCGCGAACGTGCTAATCTACTGACCAAGAACAAATTAGTTTGAGCTACTGACTTAGCTCCCCTGATTACCAATTCATAATTTTGAGGTATTTTTGTACATTTTTTGATATTCCTCATGTATTTCGCGTTTTAGACAGCACTTATCATACCTTGAAAGTGCAAAATTAAATTTTCCTGTCTCTCACACGCAAAACACCTTCCTTTCTTCAGTTGTCGGATCAAAAAGGATTAAAAAGGTGTTTGTATCCCAAGATGGTGGTGGGCCGCCATTACTCCTAATTCCGGCTCGTTTTTGTTTTTTTGAGGCACGAATTTGAACGTCTTCTCTTTCTTTCTCTTTCATTGAAAGCTTGTGAGTGATTAATTTTATTACTATTTAATTACGTTGGCAATTTACGGCAAATCTGGTAATGCCATTGAATCTGCCAGATCAATTTGATTCCCAGGTAGAGCTGATTGTTGTCATAAATGAAGTAATCGGACCGGAGTGCGCATTTTAATCTCGAATTTTGGAAATTGGGGCTTGAGGTGGTGTAAGAGTTCCACTTTGCAGGTTGGTATACTTATAGGTCTGACAGGTGATGATTTGAGAAAGCCGGGCCACATAGGCGAAAATTTGATGATGACTGGCTGACGGTGAAAGGTTGATAATGATATGGCTGCGAGGTCGCCGGGCAAGGACAAGTAGCATTAAAACGATCGTCATGAAGGATGAACACCTCGTTATGCTGAATGGTAGAGATGATAACATTCTCTAAATTTTGTCTTTCAGGTCAGTCGGGGTCACAAATTGTAGGTTTACTTTAATATAAAACAATTTTTTAAATATGTTGCATAAACTAAAGAAATTCATATTTGATTTTAACCCTTAACGGAACAATGCCGCCATATAAGCGCATAAGGCATTTTTATTTACTGGATCCAATGCACATTTGCACATTTAAGTTAAATACATTTTAAATTGTTTATAAAATCGTAAAATAGGGGGGAAAAGCTGAAACTAAAAACTGAAGCTTTGTAAAACTCTGACACGATGATAACGATGATTTCAATAACTACATGTAATGACAGTAGTGACGACGAGTTTGAGTTTCGGTATTTCAAAGAAGAAACATACATTTTCAAATTATGATGATAGTGACAATAGTAGTGATGGCGAAGGAGTTCCTAGAAGGAGAAGACGAACACGTTACTGCTTATGAGAATACCGGGTGAGAAGATTTTACAGAAGTTGATTACATTCAATTCAATACTCTTTCACAGGCACCAAGTCCACAAGTTCCAGCTTACATTAAAGAGCCGTTCGAGTTTTTAAAGCTATTTTTCACAGATGAATTGGTAAATGTTGAGTACACAGTTTCTCAACTATGAAAGCTATCTTGGACCTGGTGGGAAGTAAACTTGAAATACTTCCGGACCGCTAAGGGTTAAAATGTGTAAATACGTGAAATATTCAAATCAAATCAATATTTTTAATTAGATTTTTAAAACACCATTACAATACCATACAATATCATCATTTTGCAAAACCCAGTATGTGATTGCATTTAAGTAAGAAGAATTAAAAGTGTAATTTCATTTAGCACCTTAATGAAAAGATAGAATATAAATCGAGTAGTATTATTAAGTTATAAAAAACATATGGTAAAACACTTTTAAATTTAGAATGAAGTACTGAATTCCCAAGTATAAAAAACATTTTAAATTTAGTTTTACCTGATACGGCATCATGTACCTCATGTACTCATGCAGAGTGATATTTTTTAAATCTTCTAATTTTCACTTATGTATAATTTTAATTTTAAGTTTATACAATTTTACAACGAAATTAAAATACCGATTAAATTTACTAAACTATTTATATAAATATGAAAAGAGGAATCTCCTCAATAACAATAGCATTACAAATTAATAAAATTAATGAGGATAGAGGACTTTTGGTGGAGATGTAATTCTTTCTAAATCTATCTATTTCCTGTCCCTCCAAAAAGGGTGCTACAACAATTTGCGTTTGTGTTTGCAACGCTGGAATTAAGGTCACAGACAAACGGTACACAAATATACTCCACAAACGTCTTCAGTGATATTTGCAACAATCCAATTTGTACCACTCCGAACGTTTGCCTGTCTCGTGTGAAATACAGAGGCAGGTCGATTTAAACGACTCGAGCCCTTTCTACCTTTGAGAAACAAAATCAGTTTACCAAAAGGATTTATAGGAGCATTAGGGAAAACCTTTGGATCGGTAATTTACCCATTTAGCGGTAATTTAATGCCCGTAAAGAAGGGCTGGAAATTATTTGCATTTACACAGCTATTCATAAAATTACCTTTAATTGGTTAACGTCTCATTACTGTCAAGAACTGATTTGTTTTTTCTTTTTAATTTGTATTAACAATATCCTTTGCCCATTCTATTTTTTATTTATACCTCTAACTAGTTTCTATTTTTTACTTCCGCGATTTTCAAACCGAAGTAAGTTTTCGTGTTATATTTTCTCCTGTAATATTTTAACTTACTTTAATTTGATAATTTTTGTCTGTTTTAAGGTATATCAATTAAAATTGTCGATTCCGCAGATCTTGAATACCTCTGCGTACCCATATTTATGTAAATTTATTAAACTGGTTAGAAATACTACCCAAACGCAAAATAATTCGTTAGTTAGTTAAAAAATATTTTATTAGTTATGTTTTTTTGTTTTTTCAGTGGTAATTTTTAGATTTTTGATAATATTTATGGTATATTCGAAAACAATAACTCGCACTTTAATTTTTTCGGGCTTGTGTAAGTTCTGGCAAAAATTTAAATGTTGACAAATTGTTCGCAAATATTGAAAATGCAGTACATCTTGAGTTCATTAAATTGACTTTAAATCGATAGTAAAATTGTTTATTTTATTAGTTTTCCGTCCAAAAAAAACTTTAGTTTAATCTATTTAAATTACATTATTGGAAAATCGAATTGCATTAATTTTAATCACAACTTTTTACAGGTCTTTAATCAGTTAACTGTTTCAATCTTTTTGAAAAATGTATTTATTTCTAAATTGTTTCCCATAAATTAAGCAATGACGAATATACTCCTCAATCACAAAATATGTTTAATGTGGAATATTAACTGTAAATTCTTTCTTTTTACCCATGTCGAATATACTCGTCATAATTCAAAGTTTTGCACTTTTTTTTCATGACGAACATATTCGTTAAAAACAGCCGGTTGGTTAATAAAAACTTGAGACGTAAAACAATACACAATGCAAACAAAAAATTATTATTAATATTACCCTGCTATTTAATCAATGATTAATATAGAAAAATAAGGCAAAAAATTAAAGTAAATCGATTCTAGATTGGAACATATATTTTTACGATTTGTCTCAGAAATCGGATTTTCAACAAAAATTATAAATAGTGGTAAAGACGGTATACAAATAATTTAAGCTTCCATAAAAATAGAATTTTTCTGAGTTGAGAGATTATGACTTTTTTTTTTTTAATTTAACGGAAACATAAAATGAAATAGGAATCTACTTATCACCTCATAAATGTCAGAGAAATGAAAAAGCAGAAAATTCTTAGGAGAAGAAACTTACTCCACTCTTTTCTTTCAACAGGAAAATTTCCACGTCTGAGTTGTAGAGAGCAAAATTAGCAGAAAATGTAATTTCCTTAATTCAGTGGAATGGCAAATCTAGAAAACTCTCCAAGGATATTTTCTTGGAAAAATTATTTGTTTTTAGATTTACATGGTCATCCTGTTTAAAATAAATTTAAAAATAAAAATAAAAGTTTTTAATATCTCATATTTCTAAAATCGCAGCTATGCAGGTGCATTATTATTAAAATTATTACTATGATGCGTAAGCATACATTGAATTTTCGTTTTTCGAGTGAGTTAAATGTAGTAATATGAGGTTTAATACCTTTCCATTAGTGTTAAGGCGAAACAATGATATCAGAGATACCGCATCGCATTGATAAGATTGATGTTCCCAAAAGAATACTAATTCCATTCATTGCTTTGAATTGAAAGGAACTCAGATAGCCACTGTAGGCATTAACCTTATTAGCTGCCTCTTAAGGGAGAATCGTCGATGCCTCCGGTTCTATTGATTAATAGCTGCAGTAATGTCTTACCAAATTGATATTGATGATATTACATGTGTGAATGTTTCTCTGGATAATTATATCGAATATCGTGGTACATTTTTTTATTCAATCTTACTATAAAATTTCATTTTTATATTCTTTTCGCTCTCTTCCATACAAATATAAATTTTTATAAGTGAAAATTTGGATATATGTACATATACCTCTGGCTGACAAAAAATGTTGGAAACTGAGGCATTATCCCGGAAAAAAGGAAGTTGTAAGAAACGAAAAACAACTCAAAGAGAAGATCGGTTTTTGGAGGGGTTAAGTTTAGGGAATTGTTTCTCGAATTCATCTCAACTGAAAAGGGCCTTTTGTGGAGGAGACAGGAACAACGGTATCAAGTAGGACAATACCGAAGTTGGATTTATTGTCAAGAGGCCAGCAAGGAAATCATTTATAATTATATCTTTTCCTTTGGAAGTCTTTTAATATTTGTAATAATTATTTTGGCGAAATAACACAATGGACAAAAATTAGCCTAAGTGTGCCTTTCTACGCAGCCACAGCAACCTAACCTAACCTAACGACTACTCGCTCGATTTCCCATATTTAAGGGCACGAGTAATAATAATTATAATTAGATTAAAACACTGTACTAAATAATAAGTTGTCGATATTCGAACATTTGCCGCCTTCTTCATCTACAAAAACTTTTTTGCTAAACAAATTCTTTGAAACAAGCAATTGAAACGTGTCTACATTTTCTTTCTTTGTATTTCTTGTTTTTGTGTTCCATGAAAAGAGGTTCAAGCTTTTTAAATAATCTGTTCGGAATTCCCAAATTACAGATAATAGTCGAAATTATTGCGTTTCATTTAACTTGACTTTGACTGATTTAACGTAATCAATTTTTGAATATTTGATTTTACTCTATGCTTATGAACTTAGAAGCAAAAGTTTTATAGAAGCAGAGTTTAGATGCAACAAATGTTGTTCATGTAACTTAAAATTCTCTTTATGTAGGGTTTAGTAATTAGAAAAATATTAACTTGGACTAATAATGGGTAGTCAGGAAGACTAGAAAGTCTCAACTAGACAGCAATTACCATATTCTTTTTAATACTATCGTTTGGTTTGCTCAATAAAATATCAGCGTTATGGACTGGTAATTAGATGACCTGAACATACAACATAACTCATATTATACATATAATTTTGTTGTTTGTTTTATTGTCGATTTAGAAACGATATCGGGAGTCCCCAGTTTGATACGCCGGGTACACCTAATTCTGGTTTTACGCAAATTTTAATTTTAAAATAATATTTTAGCTAATTCTTTAAATGTCGAACGAATTCCCCATTTTTATTATCGCGAATTTGTTGGTAACGTGTCTATTGCGTAAAAGCAGAATTGAGTGTATATTGCTTGTTCAATTGCAGAAAATTTATCAGAAATTTGTTGTCAAGTGTTATTTGGGTTGGATTATTTACTATAGAAGCTTTCGATCGGAATTCAACTATAAATATTCACGCGTTATTCTGAAGCAAGCAGTATCAATTGTAACGTTAAGCCTGTATCTACATAGGAAGTCTTGAAAGAAAAGCAACAGAATTCAAAAGAAACAATTAAAAGGTTAAATTACGGTAAGCAATTTGAGTTTTAAAATAGCCTTCGCGATATGAATGTTGTATTTGGTTTTGCATTCCTGTTGAGTGGAGCTCATGCTTTCGGGGTATACAATCCCGTTAATTGGACAAGGGGTTAATTGCATAAGTGGGATACTGGAGTAAGTTGTTACAGTTCCAATGTAAGGTCGTTGAAGGAAAAGGATGTATCTGTCCAAAAAACGGTAAATAACTAAAATACGTTTGAGAATATTTACTCAATATTTTATTGTTGTAGAAATTACTTGATTGTAATAACATTACATACGTAGAATGGACGGACTTTGCGAATCCGATTTCTAAAGTAACAGTGCTATCGGGTGATGTGAAGCAAAAATTAATTGAGGTTAAAATTGAGGCACAAGATATATTAAACGGAATATTTAAAATATGCTTGAGCATAGAAGATTGCGGAAATAAATTGACTAGGGAGGATATCGAAAATTATTATAATTATGTAGGATAGAAAGCAGAAAAATTGTCAGTTCTCACAGATGTGAGGCAATAATATACATCTAAAAATTATAAAATTGCAATTTTATTATTTTGAACAGTTTATGTCCATGAAAACGATAAAATATAAGATATAATTGACAAACAAATACATTTTACAAATATTTTACCATATACGTTTTTACAAACTGCTGTAATGTCGATAAACGATAACCTGATAAACCTTATGGTTTATATGCTACGTTTTCGTTCATTGTATTAAGTATATATATTGGAATTCGTTTTAAAAAAAAAACATGTTGATTATAAGCAATACTTATATTTTAATCAAAGTATGCTTCATCTGAATCTATAAAATTTTCCCATCTTTCTGGCAGTAAATATATTCCCTGAAGGAAGAAGTCTCCTGGCACATTTTAAGCGATCCAGTTGTCTAGTCAAATTTCGATGAGAACTTCTATGTCATTTCTCATAAGCCGCACAACATGTGGTCTTGCATTGTGGTGTTGTAAAATTTCTTTGCCTTTGACCTTTCTGATCGTTTTTGAATAAGAGCTCTTTTTAAACGAATTAATTGAGTTCGATAACGATCACCAGTAAAAGTTTCTGATGGTTGCAACGGTTCATAGCTTTCAATTCTGCAGCAGCAATTGCTTTCAGCGGCCCTTTTCTTTAAAAAGTAGTAATGTAGTAACATTTATCGCAAATGCTGTTTTGTAGGTGCATAACTCTCCATTTTCAACTTTCAATCAAATAAAAATGTACTTCATAAAATGCCAATTATGCTTAATGTGCTATGATAATCGACATCTAGGACTACAATAATACAGTTTTATTAGATTGAAATACTCGTAAAGGTAAGCCATATTAATTAAGACACCCAATAGAAATCCCTCAAAACTTATTTATACACCTAATTAATATGTGTTTTTCTTTTTACCAAGGCTCTGTTAATGTTTTATGCAAACATTTTACAAAGAACGACAATAATTTTTACTCATAGCAAAATTAACCCAACTAAGTTGTGATAAGGGTTCCTCATTCTGTTCGGAGGGAAAGAAATAAAGAATAATTATGGACATAAACAATGAATAATAATTTTTTACCAACGTTTTGGTTTTTGGAATTATGTTCAAAGAGTTGTCTAAATTCCGGTAATCAATAAGAAGCCTGATCTCTCATACACTTTGGAGCATAACTATGCATAGCAGCTTATAAGAGAGGGAGGGATAAAGCCTAAGTTTATTCAAAATACCGTCAATTTGACAACCGACCTGCCTGAAAGAAACTTACAAAAGTATTTTTCGATACAACTATCTAGGATAAAATTTTCGTAAAATGTTCCCTAATGATGTATAATATAAGTACATGATTTTGTATAGAAGCGGATGTGTCTTTTCCCCTCTCAGGCAGAGACAGCCACTATGTGCGTTTCGAAATTGTGATGAATTATGTAATTTTGGATCTAAAAACTTTTTACTTATGCAGATGCATTAAAATTTCCGTTTTAATATTGCTATTAACGTTATTCTTTTTTAAAAAAAAAGGTACTTTAGGGCTCCAATTCGCGCAAAACAAATTTTACACTTTCTCATATAACCTAACATTTATCTATTAAAATGATCGAATTCAAGGACCCTGTCATATCATATCAACTTGCATCAATGGAGTACATAATGAGTGTAAATGAAGATTATTAAGAAAGAATTTTGATCAATTCTAAGTGTAAGCAAAAATTAATCCTGGCGACTGGTCTCATTTCTAGATCTTTACCCTAGTTTGTGTTATCCCTGTAATGCGCTGATCAGGTACATTATCTATTGCCCCTGTCTGGCAGTTGGTCGTCGTCAATTTTACGGACGCTTGAGTCTGAAGATTGAGTGGCGCATTTTATATTTATGTATGTCCTCGGATTTTCTCAAATTCATTTTAGTTATCTTTGATTTCAATTAGTTTTTCCAAAACAAAACCAATACCCGGTAGTCTAGAATTTTCGAAAAATCAATTATTTTTCTGCTATTTCGAAAGTAATAGCCTGTCAATAATTTATTGTCAAATTTTTGTAAGGATATTGCCAGTATTTCAGGCTGTACAGTAGTATTAGTAGATAACGAATGAAGTCTTTAGAAATATTCATACTTAACATTTTAAACTCATTTATCTCGAAAATACTCTTTTTTTGGATGGTATTATGAAAAATAAAACTATTCAGCCGAATCATCTGAAATTTTGATTCAGAACACCAGTGGCTATTGTGGGGACTAGAATCAAAATTTTATTTCAAAAATCGTATATTTTACATTTAAAAATTGATAAGATAATTTTATTTCCTAGTTCCGGCCATAACTGCACTCATATTGATTAATAATTTGTTTTTGGTTTTCATTTTTTAGATAAATAGAAAAATCCACCACACAAGGGTTTCTTATTTAGTCCCATTTTTAACATAATTAAACATCTTTTGTGTACAGCCTGTACTATAAATGTCGACTCAATATTGCTGTTCATTATTTTAACTTTACATTTTCGCTAGACCAATGGGTCTAAATCGTAAATTACTGCAAAGGAACTTTATTGAGGAATTTCAATTCAAATGAAAGGTTTTGTAAGATTTTTTCAATTTGTTTCGATGATGGGTGATTTTTTTTTTTTAGTTAAAACAATTATAAGTAATTTAACTTAATAAATTTTTGAATTTTAAATAAAAATTTCCAGAGCCCTTATATGCTCAATCCCAAAACCCACAAATAGGCTTCATATAAATAAAATATATTACTGACTTATGATAAATGAAAAAATAATAATAAGTAGCAAAAATACTATTAGTATAATTTTTTTAAAGGCATTTCTTTCCGCAAACCTAGACATAATACACATGCGGATGAAGAAAATCTGAGAGATTAGAAGAAAAATAAACGATGAAAAAAGTTTGCCGCCTAAGACAGCTTTCTAGAAGCACTTGAACAAAGAATTCAAAATGTAAAAGAAAACTATTTCTGGGAAAATTATTTATTATAAAATTCAAGTCGAAAATTTATTTTCTTATGAAAAAGATGCATCAAAAATTGCTTTAAACTTAAAAGCGTACCTGTTAGCCGAAGTGGTGGAATTTTCCATACTTTCACTGCACTCCACAATAAAATTGCCGTATTTTCACTTTTAAATTAAAACGCCCGCATTGGTAATTTTAAATTAAAAAATGCACATGATTTTATTTTAGAATTAAAATACTGAGAATTTCACTACCGAATTAAAACGCCGGCATCTTTTCTCTAAAATAAAAGTGACCGCCATGTTGATCAAAAATTAATCACTCGTGTTTTTAACCGATAAATTTACCGATTCACTACTTCCTATTCGTCGATTTATAACACCCAATGCTTTTCACAACTTTTTTCTATACGCAAATGCACTTTTCCCGATTTTCCAATAATAAAACTTTTATAGCAATTTTTTAATAAAGAAAAACACGCCCGTTCAACTAGAAAAATTTTCAGATGTAGAGAAATCTGCAAACAGCTTATCCATACGAAATCTGATACAAAGGAGAAAAAAGAATAACAAGAATTTTCCAAAAATAGAGGGATTTAATTGGGGAAAAGGTGGATTCTTTCGAAATTAGGAACAAAAGGGGAAGGCAAACATGCAAAAACATTCCTAGTAAAACGAAAACTTTCGCACAAGAAACGGTTGAGTTTCAATTTGAAACAACCGGAGACGGAAACTTTGCGAAACTGAGAGATTAGAAGAAGAAGAAATTTGCAGAAAAGTTTTCCGGCTAAGAGAGCTTTTCTAATAAGCTTTTTTAGGAAGCGCTTGAACAAAGAATTTAAAAATTGAAAAGAAAACAATTTCTGGGAGAATTATTTATGCAAGTTTAAGTCGAAAATTTATTTTCCTATTTTCAATTACGAGGCAAAGAAAAAACGAGGAAAAATTTTTTCATTTAAAAACTAAAAAAATTAATTCCGTAAAATCGGGTTTTTTTTTCGTTCTAGGCTTACAACTTCTAAAAAAAAATATTTCTTCAATTTAAAACGAAAATTAATTTTCCTATGAAATTTCTATGAAGAAGCAGCAAAGCTTACCTGTGCCGATGTAATGGAATTTTCCATACTTTCACTGCACTCCCGAACCAATTGGCGTATTTTCACCTTTAAATTAAAAAGCCCGAATTCGTAATTTAAAATTAAAGCACTAAAAATTTTTACCTACGAAATTAAATGGCCGTGAATTTATTTTAGAATTAAAACACCCCGAATTTCACTCCCGAATTAAAACACCCGCAGTTTTCCTCTAAAATAAATGTGGCCGCCGCCATGTTTATCCAATGCACTTTTAATCACAAATTTACCGACTCGCGACTTTCTATTACGCAATTTACCACACCGAATACTTTTCCCGACTTTTTTGTATACGCAAATGTAATTTTTTCGGTTTTCCAAGAATAAAACTTTAAAATAATTTTATTACAATTTTTCAACAAAGCAAACACGTCCGATCAACTAGAAAAATTTTCAGATATAGAGAAATCTGCCCCAATTGAAATTTGAAACAAAGGAGACAAAAGAACTTTCCAGAAACTAAAAGAGGTTTAATTGGGGAAATGTTGGATTTTTTCGGAATTAGGAACAAAAGGGGAAGGCAAACATGCAAAAAAACATTCCTAGTAAAACGAAAACGTTCGCACAAGAAACGGTTGAGTTTCAATTTGAAACAACCGGAGATGGAAACTTTGCGAAACTGAGAGATTAGAAGAAGAAGAAATCTGCAGAAAAGTTTTCCGGCTAAGAGAGCTTTTATAATAAGCTTTTTTAGGAAGCGCTTGAAAAAAAATAAAATAAAAATTGAAAAGAAAACAATTTCTGGGACAATTATTTATGCAAGTTTGAAATAATTTTATTACAATTTTTCAACAAAGCAAACACGTCCGATCAACTAGAAAAATTTTCAGATATGGGTGATTTTTTAAAAAAAAATTTTTAGTTATGCGTAATATCAGCAATATCGAGAAATGGCATAGGTAGTAATTGTCTCTAGGAACTGAGGAGCAATTTTTGTTTATAATATGATGAGTGGGATTGTTAGGGCCGGAAGGAGACAAATAAAAATTAATAAATTTCATGTAAAACGCCGCCAATTTTAAAATATTAGGGTGCTAGGTCTAGGAACTGAACCAACTCGACATCAACCACACCGTGTTTTATTTGCCATTTACTACACGGTGCATCGTAATGCCAAAGCACATGTCATAATAATTCTTTTAACCCTTTAACCCATACATACATTTCTGTAATGTATCATTTTGCACTAAAATTCGTATATGAGGTTTTTTTTGGTCGCTGAATACGAATCTGAAATCAGATTTTAAAAATTCAAAATGGCGGCCAAGATGGCGAACCAAAATCCAAAAAAATGAACTGTTTTCTATGAAACTTGGTATATAAGGGTTTTTTGACTCGCAAATCACGAATTTGACATTAGATTTTCAAAATTCAAGATGGCGGAATAAAATAAAAAAAAAAACTGTTTTCTATGAAACTTGAATTTTGAAAATATGATGTCAGATTTGTATTCAGCGATTCAAAAAAACCCCCTTATATGACTTTTTGCCATAAAGTGATGAAAATAAAATCATTTCGAAAAAAGTCTAACTTTTGATCAGCCATATTGCATCCGCCATTTTTTATTTTGGAAATCTGACTTCATATTCGTGTTCAGCGACCCCAAAAACTCTAGAGTATCAACTTTTATCAAAAATATTTCATTTTTCAATGAAAAAAACGAGTTTGAGTAAGGTGGGACGTTTTACGTCCCACCATGGGTCAAAGGGTTAAGGCAAAGGAGTTCTGCTTCTATTTTCATAAATAAGTAATTAAAGAAAAATTTATGTTAAATACAAAGTCAGAAAAATTTACAAGATACGCTTTAAGAACGTACGTTCCAGGGCAAATTTACTCCATTTGAGACGTTTAAAAGGATACCAAGGTAACCATATAAGTTCAGTTCCTCAAATTTACCTTTTTAAATCAGAAAAGTAAACAATGCACCCAGGTACAAGTGTTCTTTGCCATAGATGTGCTCTGCTCCATCAGCAGCTGAAGGCATGTTATCAAAGCGCTATAAAAATTTATGACCTGAGTTTGTGCGGAAACGTAAATGAGCTGATAGCAGCCGGTATCATTTGTAAAGGGCTTCTTTGGTACGTTAGTAGCTCTCGTCGGCACATGGGGAAATTGAATGCGGTGAATAAAGTTTCAATGAGAGCCCACACCTTGAGGAATTCCAGGCCATTTTTAACACTTTTTGATTTTAAATTTTCTGAAAATGAGACGTTCGTACGCAAACGTTTTTGCTTTTATGCCTCATGTATTTAACCAAAATTGTTTCTTGGTCGCACAATCTGATTGCCTTAAAATTCAGTTTATTTGCCTCATTTTGGATCAGGGTATGAAGGCCCTCTGATAGAATTAAGGGATGCTTTTGCCCCTGTAGGGCACAATATCGCAAGCATGCTCAGGTGAGCGGGTTATTGCAACTCCTTTTGGGATGCCTCGTATATCCGCTTGTGCTTTGAGTGTTCCCAAATTGAATATCTGGTGCAAAATTTATTATATTAAGAGTTCTACATTCCTTTCAACAGAAATTTTGAGGTGTATGTGACCTTAATGCAATAAAAGTTCAATATTCAAGGTAATTTTAATATACAGGTAAAGTTCCGCAATGTAATTTTGTGTAATATAAAAATTATTGACGTTGTATGATTAAATTTTGGTGAAAAATGCCAATGTCCATTAGCTAACGTAAGTCCGTTAGCCAGATTGACAAAATTGGTTGAAAAAATATATATATATATTCAAATTAATAAAAGGACCATTCCATTGTGATTGGCATTTTCAAAAAAACTTCTTATCATAATTCTAATATTATTCGCAATTATAAATATTATCAATTCATCAAAATAGTACAATAATCGATTAATATCAATATTACCACTAGGTTTACCAAGGTGTCATTTTGACCCCTCTGAGAAAACTTTTCATTAATTTTCTTCAAGAAAAGTTTTGCTTTATTTTTTGAAAATATTTTAATTAATTCTTATTTATATTTAACTTCCGCAACGCGCGTCAAAAAAGTTACACGAGTACGCGCGTCGTGTACTGAGTACACCGATTGGTTTCTCATCGGTATTGGCTAATGTTGTTAATATTTTTGCAGGATATTATAGGAAATGAATGTATACATTATTATTTCAATAATAAATGATAAATTATGAATAATTTATTATAAATAATAATGTTTATAAACAAACTAATCAGGCAAACCGTCGTCTGAGTGTGTGAGATTCACAGTCCGCACAGTTGATCAGAGTTTTACAGTGTTTTTTACATACAAAACGTAAACATAAATTGCACGTGATCGTAGTCGTAGAATTTGGACATAATATACATCTGCCTTTCTTGGTAGTTTTTGATGGAACTTGTACTACATCATTATGAGTCAATGGACGAAATTGTTGAAGAAACAATTTGATGTCGTTTGGTAATCTAGGCAACGTTGCTCTTTCCAGCAACAGTGGTTTCAGTAATCCAAAAGCTAAATTTTTCAAAAAAACGATACGACGAACACGATTTTTTTTCACGATATCGATAGAAAACAGTTGAACTGAAAAATACATAAAAGTTTCCGAGTGAAAAAACTTGTTTTTATAGTAGTTTTAGACAGTAGTGGATTTACCAGGAAGCAAAGGAAGCAATTGCTTGGGGCCCCGCTTGGACAGGGGCCCCAAAAATTTAAAAATGTTGAAAATACATTCGGAAATCAAAAAAAAAAAAAAAATAAATAAAAAATGCGAAATGAAAAAATCCATGTACACAATATCGATTATTTATTATCCTCAAACGAATTTAAATTACTTCAAACTGTATTTCGCGCGTATAGTTGGCGCTTCGGTCGCTCGTATTTCGTGTCTTTCGTTACTTTTTATCGAAAAAGACAAGCTTCAAAAACTTGACTTTGATGATGTCATTTATCAATTTGCGACTGCGAAAAGTAGGAAAAAGTTGTAATTTAGTTCGTAAATTATAAGTAAACTGTATAATATATTGATTTTGCAAAATTAACTGGTTATTTATTATTTTAAAATATTGGGGGGGGGGGTTAATTTTAGAATGAGGGCTCCGAAAACCTGAGGTTGCTTGGGGCCCCGTCTTAGGTAAATCCGGCACTGGTTTTAGAGCAAAAACTGTCGCTCGTGTACTCAGTACACGACGCGCGTTCCGGCAGGTTAATAATACATATAAGCGCAAATCTAATCTTTCCTATCTTCTACTTCCAGAGATATTTACATGATATACCTATTTTTACCAAAGGGGTCATTTTGACCCTTCGAGTTAATTTTATTATATCTGGCAGCTCAATTTATTTGGTTGTTGTTGTTGTTGTTGCTGTGGCTGCCTAGAAAGGCACACTTAGGCCAATTTTGGCCCATTGTGTTACCACGTAGCGCAGGAGACCATGGTTATTCGTGGGATTCGAATCCACAGCCTCTGGGACGGTAGGACAGCGCGCTAATAACTGAACTATCAGAGGCCCCAATTTATTTGGTTACTTTCTTTTATTCAACAGGCTATGCAAAGAAAAAAATAATGAAAAGTGAAGTAATTAGCTCCGTTTTTTTTTTTTTTGATAATCACTCAGCAAATTATTGAGCACATCAGATTATGTACAGAAGTAGAGGCTTCGCGAGTTTTAGGAACGGAATGGAAGCTTACGAAAGAAGAATTTTGTGCATTTTTAGCAATTCTATATGCAATTTGAAGATATCATATATTTGGTTTAAAAAATGGGGACCTCCTTTTTTTTTGACAAACCCTGAGTAGAAACAAATTTACAAAAAATTTTACGCTTCATCCGCTTTGATAAAAAATCTGAACGGAGTCAACGACTTCAAAATGATAAATTTGCTCTAATATCAAGAGTTTGGCGCGATTTTATTGAAAACAGCCAAAAGGGCTTCATACCAGGAAAAGATATAACTATCGATGAACAATTATTCCCGACAAAAGCTCATTATAGATTTACACAATATATGCCTAAATAATATGCTGGCATCGGATGTAGCTACAAAATACGTCATAAACGGGTTCCCTTACCTAGGCAAGGATGAAGTAAAGCCATCATCGATACCTCTTGGTGAATTCGTGGTGATGAAATTAATTGAACCATAAATCAATTTATATTTTTTCCAATTAAATACACAAAAATGTCATTTTGACCCCTTTGGTAGAAAGAGGTATATGTCAACTCATGGTAAACCTAGTGTTAAATGAATACCTTACAATAAATTTATTGATTTCCTAAAACAAACAAAAAAAACTGACATTCATGTCCCATTTTCATTGATAGTGTGATCACAAAAAGCAAAAAAAATGATCAAAAATTTGAATCGGTCATTTCTAAAATCACATAAGTCAAGATTTTTCCCTATAATCTGGGTAAAATCCACATTCCTTCCTCTTCAAACAATACTGCGTAGTCACCTTTCATGAATTTATTGAAGATTTCGTTAAAAATTAAATTTGTATTTGGCCAGCCAAATGTTGAAAATAATCCAGATAAGAATGATAGAGAATATGAATACGTATGTGTGTTGTATTACGTGTTATGTATCTTAAAATTATAATAATATAAATTATATAAATTTGATTAAAAATATCACCTCACCTTGTTTCTTGCTAAAATAATATAAGTTAAGAAGAGTTCTTCTGATTTTTTCAAATTTATTATTTGTAAATTATAAAGATTATTCGATATGTACGAACTTTTAAGTCAAAACACCATACTCATAGCCGTATTCAATTCAAAAAATTCCTTGAAAATTCGTTTACTTATAAATAACACAGTTTTTATTGATTTATATGAGTTATGTGGTCTTTGAAATGACCGATTCAATTATTTGAATTGTCTCTTACTCCAGTACCGATGAATTATATGTATAATATACTGACAGGATGTATCCTCTTTACCATCTTGAGCCCGAAAATCCATATTTTGTAAAGAATTCAACAAAATCGTTACATCATTGCACACATAAAAGGTATACACAAACATTACTTCTGCAAAAGTATAGGATTTTTAAAGTTATATTGTTAATGTATTCTTTGCAATATACTAATTTATTTTTAATCTGTCAGATCAAATTATAAATGTTTTTCATTTAAGTAAATAAATTATCTATCTATATTTCTAATGTTAACTTATGTTATTTATTTTTAAATTTAGCTTACGATAGATTGAAATTTATAGATAGGACATCTAGACGTTACTTATTGTAAACCATAATTAATTGTATATAGATATACCTATTAAGTTGTAAACCATTAAAGATATAACAAGTCGTAAGTATTGAGTAAAAATTGTTGTCATGAATTTCAAAGAGAAGTTTTAAATCATCAACATAGGCATATTAGATAACATGCCTGCAAGAAGTTCGAACTAACATATTAATAAACAACATAAATAGAATAGGACTACAGTGGGTTCCTTGTGGAATATCCGAATTATCAATAATAATTCTGAAGTGTAATCTACATCAATCGTAAGAATTTTATTAGTTAAGTAAAACGAAAACTATTGAAGAAAAATAGTATTAAAATGTAATTGATGATTGAAATTTATTTACAAGAATAGGTATGTTAACTTTGTAAGTGTAAATCATGCAAAACTGGTAATGCTTTTCATAGAGTTTAAATAGAAATTTGTAAATAATTCAATATTAGTGATCGTAAACTTACCTTTTACAAAACGATGTTGCTGCGTGCAAATACGTTATTTGTATAATAATTGCAGCTTAATAAAGATAATAATATAATGTATGTAATATAATTAATATGGTTCACTAAAAATCCTCTTTCTTAAAAGAAGAATGAAGAAGTAACTCTTAGAATGGGCATTGTAACATCTAAATTGGACAGTAGCGGATTGGTAAAGTGTTGTTTGTCTTTTCTAATTAATTCAAATTTAATCTTATGGGATAGTCAGAGTTCGATGAAGAAAAGTCGAAAGATATTCCTTCTCTTCTTAAGAAATCATAACCACATCTAAGGGACTCGGGTTTCTAATGATTCTCCAAGAGTCCGTGAACGCTTCAAAGTACTCTTATAGAGGAATGATTTACAGAGACGTTATCCCAACACTGGAGTATCTGCTCAGTAACATCCAGATGCGATTTTTCAAGATTATTCAGATCTACGTCATCGTGCCCACTGTGTACCTGTAAACTTTTCGTTCAATACTGATATTTTCTAAGATGCTTTATGATTTGTCTTTTCGTAAATAGCCGAATACAAAGAAAGTTTAGGGATAAGATCGCTGCTATGATCTAGTAACAATTCTGATTCTAACTATATTGAGCACGTTTGACTAAAAGTATTAAGAACAACAAGTCATCTAATATCAATTCTTGTGTTATAGAACGACTAAGACGGAGTTTTCATTTTTTGAATTACATATTGCCTTTAGGTTTTCATCACTAAAATGGTTAGTTCATTCTTTTTATAATCTACAACATCCATATTTAAAATGAATTACCAAATATGAAAATAGTATTACAAAACTCCAATGAATCTAAACATAAAATTAACTCTATCAAAATGTCCACTTAATCATCTTTTGCAACAAATATACCTAATAAGTGCAAATGCGGTAATTGTTTTGTTACTGTGTGTATAAAATTTGATATAGAGTTATTAAGTTGCCTAATTAATAAGAAAATCTGAACCCCAATATATGAAATAACATTTTTTATGATCGGTGAGATTCATATATGGCATGTTTTTTTACATTAGGCAAATCTAATAATATTAAAATACGATATTATTATTTTTTTATTATTTAGTAATATATTGAAGTATCAAACGTCGCCAAATCCCTCTTTGTTACCTTCCTGGAATATGCTAGCCAAGTTTGGTCTCCTTACCAATCTACTAGCATCAACAGGATTGAGTCTGTTCAACGCAGGTTCCTTCGTTTTGCTCTACGTGAGCTCTCCTGGTCTGACCCTCAAAGCCTTCCGCCCTATGATAACCTCCTTCGGCTTATTAATTTGCAGCCTCTATGGAAGCGGCGGGACCTTGCCGATATCACATTCATTCATCAACTGCTAATCGGCGAGATCGACTGTCCTTCTCTACTTGAGCGGATCCCTATTTACACCAATCCCCGTAACCTCCGCTCGGCCCCTCTCTTTCGCCCTCCCTACCATCGAACCAACTAGGGTCTTTCTGAGCCCCTCACTAGAATGCTTCGAAGAGCCAACTCCTTCCCTTCCTTCGACTTTCACCTGAGCAAAAATTCTCTCAGGCACCACCTAAATAGTCTCCCCTAATCTGCCTTGTCCTCTAATTTTAGTCTCTTAGGTTAGCGCTAGTCTTAAGTTCATTTTAATTGTACGTAGCGTTAAATAAATAAATCAACTTTTAAACAGAAAGATATTTAAATGACCAATTTTGCATGGAATGACCCAACATTGAGTTTATAATCGAGCTTAATTTTGTTATTATAGTAAGAAATATAATTAGTTCAAATTTTAGGAGAAATTGTAGGACTGAATTTAAGTAAGTCTAAAAATAAATTAAATATTTAATATTAATTTTTAAATTACATATTGAAATTTTTGATAAGGGTGACATATCGGCTGGGTCTGCGAGAGCACTAGGTTTAAATAGGAGCTAGTTTAAGTGCAACAGGTTTAAATAGGAGCTACTTTACGACTAAGTAAAATTTATGTGTACCATAAATATGGCTAAAAATAAAGCAATAAAATTAGGGTTAATTAAGAACTAGCTGGAGTTATTATCAAAACGTCTAAAATTATCTGAAAGAATATTAACATTTTACTTTTGTTCCTTTGTTTTGTACATATGCCCTTCTACTTGTTTTATGAAACGTTTTGAAAATATTATTGCATTAAAACTCCCAAATTTCAAAAATAGATGTTCGTCAAGCACAAATGCTTATCGATATAGTGCTAATTAAAATCATTCACTTTTTTTAACTTCAATATAAAACTTGTCTTGTCTGCTGTAATTTCTGAAATGCGACTAATTGCTTTGCTGCCATTTAAAATCGTAGCCTAAGGTAACATTTCCACAGAGCAATAAATACACCACGTCATAGTAATATAAATTATCGATTAGTGCATTCAAGTCCTGCGTAAACATTAATAAAAGTTCTTTTTTCCCATTAAAAAATTGTAGGATGAAATTCCTTCGGCCTCATTTGGCTATCCTTGAAAAGCTGGCCGGATATTGAATGTTGGGATCTATTAAAACTATCTTTTTCCAGTCGACAGAGCAGATTAATAAATCGTTTATTTTAATCAAATTAAAGGGCTAACTTGTCATTTATAGAACACTAATTCGTAGTCGCAATGTAATTAACACACTACCGACGGGTCAGAGAACGAATTGTATTCGCACGTCTAGCTAGTTTGAAAAATCCCCTTTTTATAAATCATTCAATATTTTCAAAACTAACGATAAAATATAAATGATAAAAATAAGCATTAGTTCATGCTTTCCTAACACAATCTACGTGCTGTACCCGACCCACAGATTGGCACCAGTCTGTGGAAAAGGTATTAATACCCTTTCCGCCGATAGTGTGACCTCAATCATTGGCTGATCTCAAAAAAATTGTGGAGGAGACTTGTTGAATATTTGAAAACATTACACTCATCAATCAAAAGTAGGGTTGATGAGGCAATAAGAAAGAAAGGTGGTGCAACTCACTATTAAATGCAATAAAATGTTAGAGAACAAATAGAAATGTTATTTTTTATGTTTTTTTTTTTAATATTTTCAAAATATCAATATAGCAATTAACAAAACTTTCTTTGTCTGTCCACGTAACATTTGTTTTGCTATCATTTTAAATAAACTTAGAGTTTTTAAATCGGAATAATGAAATTTATATTTGACCTGCATTGCCGTACAAATCTTAATTATAAAATACCATTTATTGAGCAATTTATTGCGGAAATTAAAATTCAAACGATTCGATTTCAGAGTTGATTTGATGGATTTGTTGTGATGAAATCGAATCCTCAGGCTCGCTTTATTAACGATGTTCGATCTATTTTCTGAGAAGTGTTTACGAAAATTTAGGTTAACCCAAAATCTGGTCCTTTTTATTATTAATGGTTTTTGAAGAAGAGAACACCTGGCCTGAAGATGAGTAATTGAATTGTCAATTTTCAAATATCTGATTGCTTTGCGTTTGACCATACGATTTCAAGCCAATCTCATACATACAAAGCCATATTGTCATATAGTATATATTCGTAATATTGCTTTAATTAATTTCTAAACCATTCTTTTTTAAAGTTCTAATCCTACAAAATACATTCTAGGTGGAATTTTTAGTTTTACAATATATACTAAATATGCTAAAACAATTGAAAGAGCCTCTCCGAATCCTGCATCATTTATTCTAAACGTTTGTTCCCTATTTTGCTATCTTAGCATGATAATCGAATTGCTAGATTAAAAAGGAATACTCTGACGTAACTATTATTTGATTTAAGTTTCCTAGAATATTTATTTCCTAATGTAAGCAACTTTTTATTGCTTGATGTAAAACAATTACATATATACAAAATTATATAGAGGACGTAAAACTTTATCTTCAGAATTGTAAACAGCTGGGCAAATACTTTGGGTTTCAATATTAAAGAAATTTTGTGGTAGAAGAATAAACACCTTCTTTAATTCCAGTTCATTTTATTGAAGGATCCCAATAACCTTTTTTTCTTTTTTATATCCCCACCGAAATCATTAATTTTGGGGATAGCCTCTAAACGTCTCATGAGTGGCGTGACTGCGAAACGTTCCCGTCATAAACTCCGTTTGTAATTAATGGACTTTGCCATTCAGTAAATCACTTGTACTCGTCAGATTAAATAGGGGAATCAGTAAATTTAGCAAACTCAACTGATTAGAAAGCATTCGCCACCTCGAGACTCACGCACAGAAGGTGTAATAGATTTTTACAGATTTAAGTTAGATTTCTACATTTAAATATTAGACGCAGAGGGAATGAAAAAATTTGCTACGCATTATCGTTATAGCAAGAAGTTTTCTATAGGTATTTCTTCTTATTTTTCTATCTTACTATTTATTAAAAGAAATACCTTATTTCAGTACTTCGAATACGAATAGACAACAGTTGAACATTTAATTTATTATTATTAATTGCAATTGAAAAACTTTAAATTAGCTTACTTATTAAAAAAGTAAAACTAGCTAGCTACTATTTAAAATATATTAAAATACAATAATATGTAATTTAAAATTTAAAATGTTCAAATTTGATACTTCAACCCGCTTTGGAGATTAACTAAAAATTTTGGATGTAATATATACTCAAAGAAATAAATATAATGCCACTATGAAAAACTTCGATTTTGCTTATATGTTACATTTAAGCATGCCCACTATTTTGGTTTCTATGTACAGTTTTAAGTACTATTAATTTCTAATTTGTTGCATCAATGGCTTGACTTTGTACCTTTCGAAGGAAGGAAATAATTAGAATGCCAAGATGACTATAATTTTAAATTTATTGGACTACAGTTTTAATTTTTCGAATATATGGAAGCAATTTAAAATGCGTGATAATGAAGAACTGTAGTGTGAAATAAATTATTAATGAATACGCGGTAAATTACATTGCTAGTTTATACAAAAACTTCTTATTTTTTGTGCAATCGGTAGCTAAGCTAATATGGCAACTTTTGGTGTTATTTTTTAATTTTCAGCCAGAGTTTTCATATGGGAATCGAGCTTCACAACCTTGGAATGGCAAAATTAGACACCCAATACCGATTTGCTTAGTAATAAGTCTAGATGTTTGGATGTCAAGGAACCCCAAGAACAAGTCAATAATTAGTACAGGTACCGCGATTCACTCTCTACCATTAAAGTAGAATCCGCAATAATCTAAGAATCAAAGGAATTGAGTTTTCAGAGCGTACGCTAAGATGTTGTTGCATGAGGTAAATTTAAAATTTCAAAGATCCTAGACTGATTCCAAAAATGGAAAAAAGCGAGACTATCCTTCACTAGAGCTCATCGGCATTTCAGAGTGGATGACTGGAATAAAATAATTACTTTAAATATAAGTTAACCATTTTTAAACGGTATATTAATTTAAACATCGAAAGTTTAATTGTTTCCCAGATTGTTTTCAGCAATGAAACAATACTCCACGTCCTAACTACCTCAAAAAATTGTATGCGAAGGAGGCCCGAAGAGAAGCTTCAATCTTCCTATGTATACCCAAAAAAGGTGCACAACCGAGAGAGGACGAGGTCCCCTCTATAAAGTGCACCAGAACCAGTTTATAAAGGTCGTAAAGAATATCATTTTGACTTATGTACATTGCCAGGACAGGACTCAGACGAGAAGGGTGGACTCTCAAACAGGACAGTGCACTGTACCTTACAACTAAATCAGTTAAAAATTTGATGTCCAAAAATCACATTCCTATCCTTCATATCCTGGCCAAGCAATTCAACCGACTTAAACTCTATAGAAAACGATTGGTATATTTTGAAATCCCTAGTTTATAAAGGGCATAATTCTTTCATAAAAACCCTTGTTCAAAATATCCTTGAAATATGGCATGATGCAAAAGAAAATTTTAAATTTATTTTAAATAATAACAATAAATTTTTAAGACATTTGCTATTATGAGTTTTATGTATATGTATTATAGAAATCCTATTTAAATAATGATAAAAATTACCCCAATTTATGAAATGTTAAAATATCAAAGTAGTTTATAATGAGCTGGCCGGCATACTGTAGACTGCTAAATTTATAACACACTTTGGGTTTGTTATAGTCAGGTAAAAATTTTCTTTTTATAGAATAAAATAATAATTAAATCAAAATTAAATAGAATTTAGAATTTAAGAATCATACATTCACGATTTCGAGGTATGAAGAATTCCACATTTCTCATACTTGATTTGATTTGATTGACCCTATTATTTTCTTCGAATCCTTTAATTTACATGGTATACATGGTACGTGTTGACACACAAAAACATAGAATAAAATCAAATTTCTAGACACAACACAGCTTGCGTGTTCTTTAGGAAATAATAAATCTTACTAATGAATTATAGCAAACATTAAGGTAATTGTATAACTTGTTTTAATTTCCTTTC
Organism: Philonicus albiceps; assembly: GCA_963969385.1. Lineage (NCBI taxonomy): Eukaryota > Metazoa > Arthropoda > Insecta > Diptera > Asilidae > Philonicus > Philonicus albiceps. Next base: position 26,617,424 of record OZ017776.1, read on the forward strand.
TAGTTCTGGAGAATCGATAGGAAATGGGAAGAAAAATGTCGTTCTAAATTTGGTTGACTCAATAAATGTCGGTGTGTTTAAAAAATAATTAATTTATTAATAGAATTATTAACAGTCTTTTATCACAAATTCCCTTTCAGAAGAATTACATGAAATTCATGAAATACAGAAAAAATTAAGAGCCTGATACCACCCTAAGTGAATATTAAAAAGGTATATATGATAAAATTTGATAACAATGCATCAACAGAACTACATATATAAGGAGTATTAATTTAATTGTAATATATTTAAAAATAACAAAGAGTAAAACCCAACAAAAAGAAGTCTTAAAGTATTTAAAATTAATTCTGTGTAAGTAGTGAAAAATAATTTTACCACATAGCCCATAAATATGCAACCGGTGGCTGATGGAAATTAAGCAATTTATAAAGTTTGGGTAAACTTAACCTAATTTCCCGTTCCCTTTTTATAAACCCGGAATTCACTCCCATCATTTTGCGATTTTCTTTTCGCTCTACAAAATGCTTTTAAGGTATTTTATATTTTATTGGGGATGATTTTACGACGATGAGGAGGTATAAGACAAACTGCACGAAAAAGCTTTAGAAGATGGTAGAGCTTTTGAGGGGAACTAATTGTATAGAATTGTCGGCGTTAAAGATTTCATTTCATAATATAGCACGATTTTGTTTATAACGAATTGCCATTTCATTGAAGTAAAATAATAAAATGCAAATGTTCACTTGATTTTAGTTCAGACTATAGCCACATAGCCACACTAGCCTATCTTCGCTCAGTTCTATCCTCTTTTGACCAATAAAGGCTTCAACGATCAGCTTCTCAGCATTTCAAACTTAAATAAACGATGTGAAGGGGAGGTTCTCATCTAGAACACCAAAAATTAGGTAAACTTTGGGAATTTTTTAAAGGAAAACTATAAAACATATCAAGACGATATTTGGCAGTTTGATACAATGTACTTTTATTTATACATTCAAAATTTTTTGGAGAGAAAAAAATACAAAATGGCGTCCGTTATTCGGCTTTTCCTACGGCATGTTTTGGAAAATTTGCTCTACTGCCTGGTGTCCACAGGTCGCAAATCAATCTGAAATCAAAAACTTCTTCATGGAGCCATAACTAGAATAAATTTATTGGAAGATGAACCAAAATTTTCAAAAAAAAAAATATCAAAATTGACAAAATGGCGCGACTTTGAAATTTGAGTGCCGTTTTTCGACATTTTTTTTTTAAAGTTTATTACTTAAAATAAAATAGTTAACGTAAAAAATATTAAAATTTTAATGGTTCATCCTCCAATAAAAATTGTTTTCTTTCAAATGAAACTAACTAGAAGAAAATCGGTTGAACCGTTTTCGAGTTATGTCCCCGGCAATTTTTGAAAAAATCAGGAACGGAGAAAACGAGACTTTAAAGTTTTGTACATTTGAACTGGCAATACTTGCATCAGAATCGGATTTTCATAACGAAATTGGGTTTACTTAGGGTTTTTTGGGTCGCTGAATCCGAATCTGCGAATCTGAACAATTCATTTGCCCTACCTGGCAGGACAAGTATTTTACCTAAGCGGAGCGCTACGCGTATACTCAGCTCCTTCGGCTGCGAGCGTCCCGCTGCGATCATGACACCGCAACAATAAATGGACTGTAGAATACGTTCTACACCTCGGATCAACTAATAATTTTAACACAACATTCTAGACATGTTGAACTTTTAGAAAATGTAAAAAAAAAAAATCGAAAATTTCAAAATTCTAGATGAGAACCTCCCCTTAAAACAATAAACTGAATGACTAAAAATTTAATTTCCTAGATTACATATTGAGAGAAAAATTCTCCTAAAAGGACGAAAACTATTAGAATTTTTGATTAAAATAAAACTTTAGATGCCAACATTTTTATGTAATTCTAAAATATTTCACTTTGATTAAAGAACGAAAGTACACTACTGTTTATATTAAAACAACATTCAATTAAGGTAATCCACTTTTTATACACACCTCAAATTTTATCACTTTCACATAAATATTTAATTTCGACTTTTGCCAAGTGTGGTTAGTTAATAATTCAAAATTTTTTCTGTGTGTTAAAGATGTCGTTTTTCAATCCAAAGAAAGAACATTTCTGGCATGTACTGTTTTTCTTGTTTTAAAAAAAAAATAGATCGCCATCGTATATTCATTAAAACTTACAGTGACAATGTCCCAACTCAAGACGGTTGTGTGTGGTTAAAGTACGAGGTCTATTCAAAAATTATCGCGAATTATAAATTTCCGCGGGCTACATATATTCGATTTTCGATTTTTTTGTGACGTTATGTTGGTATTCATGTCCTCCACTTATGCTAATAAGCTCGGCTATTTTGAATGTTCAGTTAATTTTTGACAGCTATTTTACTTGGACGTATTTTGGCTAGTCTTTGATTTTTGTATATTCCAAAGCACGTTCAAGGAAAATAGCTGTCAAAAATTAATTGAACATTCAAAATAGCCGAACTTGTTAGCATAAGTGAGGGATATAAGTACCAACATAATGCCATAAAAAAAATCGAAAATTGAATATACTTAGCCCGCGGCAATTCATAATTCGCGATACTTTTTCAATCGAAATCATGAGACCCCCTTAGAGTTTAATAAGTCAGTGACTTTTTAAATAAAAGATATTTTTTTTCCGCAAATAAGCGTTTTATTTCTCAATATAGTCTCCTTTTGGGTATATACATTAAGTTCAGTGTTTTCCCAATATTTTTAATATTTTTATTCCTTCCAAATAACAGGTTTTATCGAGGCTCGCAAAATAGGCGTTGTGTTTAGAGATGATCTCTTTAATCGATCTCTTACCGCCCAGCCATTTCTTCAGGTTTGAAAACAGGAAATAGGCGCAGGGAGCTAAATCTGGTGACTATGTTGTATGGGGTAGCAATTTGTAGCCCAATTTATGGATTTCTGCCATGGTGACTATTCCTTAATCAGCGGACGAAATTTAATTTTTTCCATTTCTGTTAAAATTCACGAGGTTGTTCGCAAATTGCTGTCTATTAATAGATAGCAGCTGGCGGAAGCAGTACTGCATTTAAAATTATTGCGCGGGAAATTCAAAAAGTTATTGACTTATCAAACTGCCATCGTATATAGGTGTTTAACGAATCCATAGTATGCCCAGAATTCAAAAAGCATCCAATATACACCCAAATCTGGCCGGTAGCATTTTGTATAAAAAATATGATCATAGAGACGCCTGTTTAAAATAAAAATGAAAATTTTAACATTCAAATTTTATATATATTATGTATTATAGTTATCTTAATTTCAACTACCATAATTCCAATTACCCTAATTACAATCAATACCATCATGGACCAAATTTTACTGAAGGAAATCTATCTTCCGAATCAACACCTTTATAGAATGTTTTTTCGATCTTTTCCTGTTAGATTATAGTGATAATATAATTAAAATCGAATAATAATATAGTTATTTAATAAATTCATAAATAATTGTATTTTTATGTACACATGCATATGTACGTATGCGTAAAAATTTGGACTTGTTGCGGGCATGATACGGGCGTGATGCAGGCGTAATTGTTCAACAACCGCGTGCCTATCGCGGGCTTAAAAACTGAACAATATCCGGACAAAAACTTTGGGCACGTTTTGGGCATGCAAAAAGATTCTAAATATTTTTACTCGAGTAAATGTAACAATTTATTGGACTAAGAGGCAATAATTTCAATATATAAACACAAATTTGATTTTAAATTAAAATACTTTTAATCGGTTTGAATGTTAGTTCAGGAAACTATTTATTTGATATTGATTAAAACAAAACAATAAAGTTCTTATAACTTAATTAATTAATTGTTGTTATTTTATCATTCAAAATTAAAAATAGACCAGCGATTAAAATGATAACATGCAAGTGCCCACAGTGAAAATTGCATCGCAGGATCACTTTTGATATCATGCTCGTTCCCATCAAATCTGCGAAACGCGAATACTTTGCTAATATATTCCAAGACTAACACCTTTCATTTTAGATTTAAATTTTATTTGTAGTATTATACAATTTTTCCTGTGAAAAATTAAAAAGATTGAAGCTGAAAATAAGCTTTCTATTATTTATAGTATAAAAATTAGTACCAATGCAAATTAGTTGAACTGCAGTTTTCCACTATTTTCTTTTTAAATTCAATTGGCTACAAGAGCGCCGTGGGAAATACCCACAAGTGAGACAAAGAAATAGTAATTAATTAATCACAGCAAGTATAATTTATGACTTTAATTTCTCGATGCAATGGTACATGCATTTTCTTAAACATTAAGTTTCTTTGCATTAATTTTTCATTGGAATTTTGAATATTTATAATTTATTAAACGATTATAGAAATACCTCTTTATATATCAATAAAAAAAATAATTAATTTGTAATTTTGTGATTTATTAAGGGAGGTAATTGGTAAATTTCTTTCAAAAAATCGATTTTTTTTTTTAGCTTATCGGCCGGCTCCGAGCGTTCAACAAAAGGCTTTTTATGAAGAAGAAGAGGGTGTACTGTACGGTGCTGGGATAGCTGATTAAATGTAAGTTAAAAGACAATGTTAATTAAATCCCGTCAGCACGATCAAAGGATCATTTAGTTGTAACTCAGTCGCGCCGAAAAGAAACGAAAATTTTGAAGCGATTTATTTCGAAACAAGGTTTTTAAAACTGGTGTGACTTGTACAGGAAAAACCGATCAAATTACAGCATTCGGGTTTTTTGTACTTTACAGCCAATTGTTTTCTGAATACCTTCCCGTACGAAAATTATTAAAAAGTTTATTATTTATATTTTTTACGGTCACTCAAACATGAAAAAAGGGCAGGAAACAGCCATTCTTTTTCACTGCTCGCCATTTTCAATACAAAATACATTTTTCAAAATTTTCCTACGGGATGGTATTCTCAAATTAATATATTATTAATAAATTTGATGATGCACGCCGTGCGCGCGCGCGAACAGATGATTACCACAGGCGTACGGTGTCGAATTTCATTTCATAAAAATTTCAGTGAAAACTTCGCGAGACACCCTAAGCATCAGAAAAAACCCCGATGTTTAATCATGTATTGTTTTAATAAAAAAAAATTAAGAAAAATGCCTACTTTTTGGTCAAATTTACCAAGAACCTCCCTTAAGTAAGTAAGCTGATTTTTTCAATATAAGGGATTTAGATACCAAACTTTGTAGCCTTTAAAAAAATCGTGATTCTGTGGCTATGTTCGGTATTTTTTCAAAACCTACTATATCGATTTTTTTGATCCTTTTACTAATATATTTTAAAACTTTCTGGGAAGGTATTGGGGTATAATTCATTAAAATAAAATTCTTATATATAAAATAATTATGTGTTATTTGCTTTGATATCTCTACAGAAAATTTATACCTATTTTCCTGTGATAAATTGCTACCGTAATGTTTTTGATTTTATCTTGTACTGACTTAATGTTTTCATATAATTCTTTTAATTTAAGTCAAGTTGGAATATCTAATTAAGTTCTGATACTAGCTTGGAGTTTGAGTAAAGGAATTTTGAGTACCCGAATATTAGAGTTTTGAGAGTATTCAAATACATTAGGACTCAAATCCTATGGCTAATTTATGGATTTTTTAGAGAATTTATCAATCTGTAGGGGGCTTTGTAAAAAAGAGAACACTCCATGCCACACTACACGTTTAAAATTCTTTCATTCTTTCGGCTTTTATCGGAATGTGTTTTAATTAATTATCTTTAATGCACTAATTCTACAGGACTCAATCTATTATATTCATATACTTCTTAAGTTAGTACTCAAATATTCTCTTAATCGAGTTCTCTGATAATTTTTGTCTCAAGTGTTCGATTCCTCGAGTTCAGAAGTACTCGATTAGTAATAACCCGAGCTCAAAGTGTCCAAAATTAATTCCACTAGTGTAAGTATATTATCAATTTTATAATTATTCTTCTGTTATTTAAAAAGGCATACCTCCAGTTAAGATAATTTAAAATAGTGAATCTAAAATTCTGTCATTTTATTGAAATCTCGTAAAAATATGGAATTTTGGGAAAGCTAAAATGAAATTAGCCACCCTATTTTGAAAATGCAAAATGATAGAACTAAAATGTCTAGCTTAATATTTTTAAAATTGTATTTAAATATCTGGAAAACCGTGTATATGGGGATTTATACGTACGCTCATTTAAAATTTTTTTTTTCATTTTTAAACAAATTTTTAAACCGACTCACATCTTAAGATTTTTCGAAGATCGTTTTAATTTGTTTAAAGTTTTTTTATTTAAGTCTTAATATTCAATAGAAAGATAAAAGGCGTAAAAAAATTGGAAATTAAGGTCTGATTAAAATTATACGGATTGGATGCAAACTAATAAAATCGTTAAATGTTTATTGTATGCAAATACTCAGAATATGACGACTGCATGTTTTACATAAGTTCTTATTGTATTATTATATTTTTCCAGTTCCAGCGATTCATAACTGAAGAAAGAAAATATGGCAACAATTCTGGTAGCAGTCTCTTTTATATCACTCCTAGAAAGTTAATTAAGGAGAAGTTATATTAAAAATTTATTAAATTTAGTCACATTTTTATATTTACATTTAGTTATCTCTCGTCTTAGGAAATAAGATTTCCTTCAATGGATAGGGTGGAACCCATCTTGGTGGACAACTGTAGCATTTTACGCACTTATACGAGTAGCTGAGGCAAGCATTAGAACAGCAATCCCAATGATTTTGGCACTATAATAATAATAAATAATAAAATTAATAAAAATTATTTGAATAAGGAAATAAAAATTAACTCACATATTCTCCAATAGCTTTGCATGTTGGCTTTTGATTATTTTGTCCATTGCAAATTTGCAATAAAATCACAAACACTCCTAGTAAAATCAAAAGAGAACGCATATTTGCGACCGTTTCAGTTAACTTAATTTTACTGAATATGAGGAATATAGTTGAACACTGTAAAATTATAGATATTTTAATGCCAACGTATATCTAACTAATGATAAGAATGTGGAGTGAACTATCTCATCTATATTTTTTGTTTTGTTTTGAAAAAATCAATAACGAGTAACTCAATTTCATTTCAAGATATTTTAATTGATAAAAAACCATATCAAATCATATTAAATAAACAAATAAACCTCGTGAAATGTGATATCTAAAATGTATTGCCAGAGATAATTAATTAATGCGCTAGAATATTTAATCGTCTTCAATTAAATTAAATTTCAACTGGAAATGCTTAATATTTTCGAATTATTTTTATTTGCATTTTATATACATGTTGGCGACTTTCTGATGAAATATTTAATTGTGGTTTTAAGCAATTTTAGCCCAGTCATAATTTGTAATCATCTATTTCTCAGATTTTGAAATGATTTAACGATATATTTTATGATTTCTACATTTGCTTCTGTGTTTCGATAGATTCAAATTCTAAAAGTTGAACTCCGTCCAAAACCAGATATTGCGTATTATGTAAATTGCAGTAATACAATGATTTAAATTAATATTTTTTTACTATGAAATTACTTTTGTCTTCTACTGAAATGTACGTTATACATGTAGCAGATACTCAATTATTTTATTTAAAAAACTCACCTTAAATCGCACTGAATTAATATATTTTATTATAAAATTTGTGATGAAGATGATGTCATTTGGTTTAATAAACAGAATAAAAAGTGGCGCATTATTTGAAAATAGAATTTCAATTTTTTTTACCGACGCTTTGAATAGTTTTATCACATTATCAAAGTAATCTTGTTATTTACGACTTACAGTTTTCGACTCAATAGAAAATAATATTTTAACGAAAATATACATATGGTACACTTGCGTCCAGCTAATTAAGACAGAACATAATTTCATGAAGACTATCTTTTTTGTATGGTGTAAAATCTTTCGTTTGACTTACTAAGGGTTTAACATTGTAATTTACAATCATATATTAATTTTTTAATTTTTATTATATCCTGAATTTTGATTAAATGTAAAATTGTATTTCTTAAATTTGGAGAACTAATTAAACTCGCTTTAAACAATTTTACCTTATTTGAGGAAGATGTTTATAATGCGATTATAAAAATTTAATAAGATATTGAAAAGCCGATATTTTTAATTATTTAGGTATATCTCCTCAACATACTATCGATAAACTTGTTGACAAAAATATTGTTCCAAACCTCGATTCTTCAAATTTGAAATATTTCTTGATCTTGGTCTTACCTTCAGCATTATCCATAGGTTTTTTGTGAAGTTAAGTTAAAAACTCTGTGGAAGCTACTCAAGAACGTGAACAAAATTATCACTAAGGCATTACTTTAACACTCGTGTGTTACGTTTAGGATCATTGTCTTGCATAAATTGGCATATAAAGGGCATGTTTTTCTCGGTGTATGGTACCATTGTTTCGGTCGATATGTTTTTTTAAATTATATCCTTAATTTTTACCACAGGACTAATTCCTTGACCAGATATTGCCGCCCAGAGTATAATACTGCCACCGCCGTATTTTACGGTTTTCGTTGTATATCTTGGCTTGATTAGGTAGTTGCCGTATGCACCATTTTTCATTAGAGCTATATATAGACGTTGACTTTCATCTCTTCCGTCCAAAGAATATTTCTCCAATATTGAAGAGACTTGTTTAAATGTTCCCTCGTTAACTCAAGCCTTTTTTGCTTATTTATAAATGAGATCAAAGGAAAAAACTCCCAAAAACACAGTTACGTAATCCAAATTCAATAAGACGTTTTCTTATATTTCTTTTCTTTCCTTAAGCTAACATCTAACACAAAAAATTCTATGTCTATGTCTTTTCATATATTAAATTTTGAGTTTATTTCATTTTGAAACGGTCAAGACCTTTTCATTTTTGCGTAGTCAGTATTTTCTGTGATTTTAACATAACTATTTACAAATTTGGGGTACTTAATATTAATAATTTCCTTTTTATCAAGAATTCATTCATAAATTGTTATGGAAACTGAAGTTGTTCTGAAAGAGGTGGGGGGCATGTTGAAAAAATAACTTTATATATGGTGATACGTCTAAATTTAAAGAAATACAAGCATATATTCATATTTTAATGAAAAAATACGGACAAATGTGAGTTGAAGTTGCGTGAAGAGGGTTCCGTACGATATGCACAATATTGAGAGATTTACCATGTTATTTTAATACCATAGACTCCTTATAGGTTTTTCTGTAATTTATAAGTAAAGAACTATTTTCTTTAACTTTAGGCACTGTAGTTTCGGATATAAAGTGAGGGGAGGGACTCACTTACCAGTCCTCTATTCTATTCATCTATTTTCTTAAATAACTTTAAAACTATTTATTTTAAAATTATAAAAAAAAAATATATTTAAGACCCTTTCTTTTTTAAGTTTTCTAATTCGTCCCCAAAAGTGATCCCATACACAAAATTCATTTATTTATGTTACATGTTCTTGTTTAGGTCACAGAAATTCAAATATGTACCAAATTTCAACTTAATCAGTCCAGTGGTTTCGGATGTGACAGACCAGATACACGAATGATCCTATAAGTGTTCCGTTCTTTCATTAGGACGTGCAGAATCTTAAAAATCTTGTGAAATTAACAAAGATATTCATTACCTGTTTTACAATTTTTATCAAACGAAATATTTATTTATTTACCTAACACACATAAAATAATGAAAAAAAAATTTAAATTAAATGCGTTTTGTTCTTTTTTAGGTATATTTCGTAGCAAGATTATTTCTTATAGTTTGATTGGTTTGAATATTTCACCCACAAATATACACAATTTAGTCAGGATGCTAATTTTAGGGGATGATTTCACAACAATAATCCATCAATAGTCTCCGTACGAGATTATGAAAAAGTCCGATGATATGTTCAAATCTAAAATTCTTTTATTATTCTAATTTATCTATATCTAAATAAATTGTAATAATATATTTCTTCAAAATTTGATATATGAAATGCTTACACTTTCATTAGCTTAATTTCATCAGTGGTGTGATAAATTTTAGAACAAGAAAAAATATGAAATAAAAAAAGCCTAAACTGGATTTTTACCAATAGTACATCATTATGAGTTTTTTTTTCGAAATTAAACTATAATTATAGTATAAATGACACATACACAATTTTAGTAAATCAAAAGCTTATTACGGAATGTAATAATTTAAATTATTCACAGAAATTCTTTGTAATTTTGTAATTGAAACTTATTAGATAATTTTGTAATTAAAATTTATTAGAGAAATATTAAATTTAGGAATTTCCAACTGTCGAAAAAAATAGTTCTTTATGTACTCAATTAAATTTCTGGAGATCCACTGACCATAGTCGATTTTCTGTGAAATGAATTAGCTAAAATTGAATTTATTTATTATATTTTGTATTTATAAATCGTAATATTTATATTTTAAAATTGGAAGAATGATACCCATCTATACCTCCTAGTGTGAAGACTTAACGAATTTTTAAAAGATTATTTCGTAATCCTTAAATTTAACCAGTAGAAGAAAATATAAATTTTATAATGATAATATTTAGTCCAAACCTATTTTCTGCACACCTTTAGTTTTTTTTTTTTTTTTATAAATAACTTTAAATGATGAATTTACATCCTCAGTCTTTGTGATAAATAATAAAGAGTATTAATTAAAAAACGTATTTAATATTAATTTCAAATAAATAATGAAATTAAAAAATTACTAGTATTTTCCAAAATTTATTAAAAGTAAATACTGGGAACATGATAACTGGGAATTTTACATGAGTGCCTATTTTATAAATTTTACTCTGGTATACACCGAAGGTTATTTAGGTGACGCACTGATGCAAAAAGCCATGACAACGACTCGTACAACACTCTGAATTTCTCAAGCACTGCAGAAATAATATTTATTAAAATAATAATATATTAATTATGGGTTATCTTAGAGCTACCGTACCTTTTTTCCTATCTCAAGGCATTCGGTGGAAGTAATTGGAATTCCCTCAGTTGTAGTTGATTCTCCTGAAAATCTGTTGTTCAAGAGAATTTGATAGATATCGAATTCTGGTCTTGGAGTTGGTGCAAAAAGGCTGTTTATAAGATCTTCAATGCTAAGCACAGAATTATTGAAGTTGATACCGGGTGGAGGTGGAATATTAAATACAGGTGTTGATACTATGCTGCTTGGAGCAGCAGCAGCTAGTGGTCCCTGAGATGCTTGGACTGTTTGAATTTGTGGCTGTTGTTGTGAATTTCGTACGCACTTGTACAGATAGCTGTAGCAGCTATTTGAACAACATTCCCAATGATTTTGACACTGTAATCGAAACACTATAAATTATTTCTAATTAACTGTCTAATGCATTTACATATTCTCCATTGGCTCTGCATTCTGGTTTTTGATTCACTTGAGCATTAAAAATTTGCAACAATCCTACAAACACTACTAATAAAATTAAATTAGAACACATTTTTCAGTATATTTCACTTTGCCTAGATGTAAAGAATTCAGTTCTTGATTGTCTCAGAAATGAAATTAAATAAATAAGCGAACCGAAACGCGATGAGCTTATCTTTAACATTCAAATACGTCCGATCACTGAAAGAAAACAATTTTTAAACAACGCGTTTCTTGATAACTGCAGCTAAAGGGGGACTCACAAAATCTTAAAGAGCACAAAACCTCTTTTTATTTTTTTTTTTTGCACAAAACCAATCTTCACAGAATATTCACATGTTTACTTGATTTTTTTGTTTTTGTATCATACTTTTCTGTTCGCGCTTTTTTACCAAGATCAACTCCCTGACCGTTTAGATCAGTTTTAAGCTTCTCTTGATGAGACTAGAGGGGGGTCGAGAGGTACTGATTTAAAGATTCAAAATTCACCCAGAGATCAAGATTCTATGTCAAGAATGTTATTGGATTAAAGAAGATTTCATCTTGAACATGCTTACTTTGTTTACTTTTTTACCATTTCTAGAACTATTGCATTTAATGGTTCCAGCAGGTTCGTACGATAATGAAATAAAAACTTGCTTAACCTGTTTGAAAGAGCCTTGGTTTTACGGAAAGAAAAGATCTACGTTGTTAAGTCAAACTATAGATTGCTTCTTTCTTTCATTTCGATGTCAGTGACTGTATTATATGTATATAGTATGCAATTTTTAGTATTTAAATTATTTACCCTATTTATTACACTCCTATTATTTTCTTTTAATCAGTGATTTCACTATAATGAGAAGAGTACTTAGTTCAGAAAGATATCGATGCCACCTAATACACTATTCCAAATTTGTTTAGATATTTCTAAAAATAACATACTGTCTCTATTCAGCATTTGTTATAATAGTCAAATAATGCTATGCGAATGATAATTATGTTTAAAATAAATGTGAAAGAACACTTGCAGGATTTCAAACAAACGTTTTATACCAATTAATATTGCGCGATAATATATTATTAACTTTTTGTATATGTATACTTGAAATTGGTACAATTCAGCTGGATCTACCTGATCACAGATACTTTTGTATTAAAAAGGTTTATACCATAAATAGTATATGTAAAATACGTTAAATAAAAGTTTAGAGGTACATTTACACTATCAATAAAAAGTATTTCAAATAAAAATAAGTAAAAATGAAACCTTTCTTATACCACTGGGTAAAACAAATATTGGTAGCGGTGTTCTTTTATTTCGACTTTTGATTTGTTATACAATTATAAAACAACACAATTTTTCAATAAATTAAGTAAATAGAATTAATAAGACTAGGAATGTGACAAATTCATATATTATTATTTCAATAGTATCAAATTTTTTTATATATGCCAGGTATTTGTTCAACTTTTGTTAATTAGCAAAAAATAATACATATTAAAGAGTTATATAAAATTTACTTTAAAAAAGTAGTTATATGTATTTAAAAAAAAATAATAAATTCTAACAAAATAGTGGTGGAGGTCAGCGTTCAATTAACAAGCAAAGATATATTTTTATGCACATTTGGTTAGTTAAAGAATAGTAAATAAAGTATATTAAATTTAAAAGAAATCATTCATCACACTATGTAGAAAATTAAGAAATCTGCAATCGTGCCACTTCACAGATATTTTAAAATATTTTAAAATTTCATATTACGCATCAATCTGAGATATGATGGAAAGTTACACTGAAAAATATGCCCGCATATCATTTAATATCAATTGTAGAAAAAATAAATAAATTACCTCTAAATGTTTTGGCAAAAATTCTACATAAAATCCTATAGTACTCTGAATATTCATACTAAATCAATTTAAATTAATATGTTTTCTTATAATCACATTGAATTTTCTATACTAAGCACTCTGATATATTTTTTTTTTGATAATCGATGTTATATTTGTATAAAGAATACAAATTACATTAAATCTCGTTAGCCTCGGAAATTATTTACTTTTATAAGTTGTTATGTTAAAGCGATATTTTTGTCATGTTGGACTAAGATTTCTGGTTATCCACAAAATCCCCATCACAAAATCTCAAAAACACAAAATTTTCAAACTCAGTCTCTGGGAATAAAGTCACCCCACACATAAAATTCCCAAACTTGAAATTCCAAGTTTATTTGATATACTCAAAATTAGCTTGCACTCAACTCTAGTTAGACTAATTGTGATACTATAAATAAAACGATATATTGTCGGACATACAATTGCTAGTAATGTTAAATAATTTATGCATTTAATGAAGAGTTGAGGTTTCGAACTGCATTTAAAATAGCCTTGCACAATCTGTAACTATTAAAAAAGTTTAAGTTTTCTTGTGATAGCCTATATAACATTCGAACTTTATAAATATTAAGTCTGACATTCTCCCAGCTTGACACAGAGAAAAATCACAGTAGCTTATATTTTTATCATCTTATTACTTTTGAGTTCATTCTTTTTCTATGCTTTACTGTAGGCAGAAAGATGAAGAAGTGCGAAAAAACATTTTTCGTAAACATATAAATTTGATATGATTTGTTTTTAATGTTTTGATTGAGCACTATTTGCTTATTCATTATTAATTGGAAAAACCCAAGAATCAATTAATGCAAAAAACCACAACACTGCTTATAAATTTATTAAGAAATCGTTCATCTTCACTTTCTTCGAAGAAAGATTTTTGTGTTTAATCCTCTGAGAGCTGATTAAATATTATAATAAATGAAGTTGAATTCGAATTAGCGGAATTAACATATTAAAATTTAATTCTATATTTTGAAAGTTTCATTAAGAAATAAAATGAGATTAGAAATGTGGAACGAATTGGGTTTCTATTAAAGTTTATCGTTATATTGACCTACAAGTCCAATAATTATTGACCTAATTTTTAATATTTAAGTGAAATGCTAAAAATTTATAAATTCAACCAAACCAGTTGATAAATGCTAACGGCTAGAATTATGTTTTAAAAAATAGACTTTTATCTTTTATTATGATAATGATTTTATTTCCCTCAGAAAATTCGATCTTTGCTTATTCATTGTTATAAAACTTAGTGATTTCGTACATCAATGGACCGAATTAAGTTTGGTTTAAATGTATGAAGTTATTTTGAATAAATGATTTAAATTTCATTTTATTAATATAGATTTTATTGTTCCTATTCATACATGTAGAATTAATTTTTTCGTTTATTTTGGATTATTTTATATAAAATAAGAATTCACGGTGATTCCCTGATGATGTTCAATAAATTATTCTTGGAAAGAGTAAAGATAGAAATATGAGACTTGGAAATAATTTCCAAAGAGGTCAGTGAACGTCTATTTTCATCCCCCCTCCCCCCAGTTTTAACTTTCTTTTAGATACACAGTAGTATTAGTTTAAGTTAAAGGGGAATTACTATATCTGAAGGTGGTTTAATGAATTTTTAACCTCCAGATAAGATAATTCTACTTTGTCAATTCGATTTGTAATTTCATTTATGTTTGTTTGAGCAAAGCTACGTGCATGTAAACTAATTCGGATAATTATTTATTTATTGAAGGGTTTAAGTTCCTTGAAGAGTGTAGAACCGAAAAGAAACTGCAATTTTTCTATGGCTTGTATGTGTATAAAATGACTATGTGGAGGGTGATATGACGATCATTTAGTATACACTCTAATTTCAGATTTAGTATTTAGTTTTGAAAATTAAAAGTACGCGAAATCCAAAATGAAGGTATCCCATAGAAAGGAATTCATGGCAGATTTCAAATTTTTTAATTTAAAATTCAGTGCATAATTTTATCAAAAATGAGTTTTATATTCATAAGGATTTCAAACCTAATAGTGCCAGTAATTTTATATTCTTAATTTGTGTTCTCTTTATATATTATTATAATTTTTCCTTGAATTGAAACATGTACAAAATAATTTCAGATTGCGAGACAATGAGAGGTAGATCGAACATAGGTAACATAATTGTAAGGTCCTTAAGTCGAAGGGCGAGTTTGTGTATTAGTTAATGGGGGTTACTTTAAATACCTTCTCCATTAATACTTAAACTACCGTCTGAGCTAACGTCTGAGCTTTGAAACACAAGACATTTCGTAAGAGGTTGATCACTTAAATTTAATAGCAGACATTTTTTTCTATTTGAGTATATTCTAGTGACTCCACAAAAATGTAACAACTTTTTACGGACAGAAGATATTGACATAGTTCTTTTTTTATTTGATAAATATTTTAAGGGTACACTTTTCTTTTCTTTTTTTTTTTGTTTTTTTACCCATATTCTTATTAAGGTCGGAGGATAAAATTGAACATTTTTAACCAAAATTTGTAAATATTTTTTTTAAGTTTTAACGTTAATACCTGCCACATTCGACAACGAGTCGAGTCGTTGTTAAACAGCTTGTTTCGAATAGAAGTTATTACATTAGCTGACCTACCTGCACACATGAAAATATTTCAGCTGTTAAAAAAAGCATAAAGGAGGCATTTTACGAAAACATTGCTCATTCTGAACTCTTCTTCTTTACGAATCACCCTGTATATCACAAAATACAAGATCAAAAATCTTCGTACGCTTATATAGAAGAATCATATTTAAAAGTTAGATTCGTAGGTCGGGAAGTGAAGTCTATCGCCCCAAAGAAAGTTATATAAGGCAAAACGAAAAAAACGTATCGTGTATTGACTCAATACGTGAAACATTAAGGGAGTAATGAGGTGGGCATACAATCGACTCCAAAATCGGACAAAACAAAGACTTTAGCACATACAGATCCTGAAATTCCTTGGACTATCGTTTAATGAAACCAAAAGAGCAACTAGTACCGCTAATAATATGCTCTCAATGTGAGACAGAAAAGACAATTTAGAATCAACTATCAGACCAAGGTTAACAACTTTATCACAACGAGACAAATAACTAACTTGAATCTCATACATATGAAGTACGTGAGATGATTTTCTGTTGAAAGCTATAATAGAACATTTATTACTGTTTAGACTCAAATAACTATCCAAACACCACTCAAAGAAAGTGGAGAGAATTCGATTACAGAATTAAAGCATCATTGTGATTAATTACACTAGTCTGCAAGATATTTGCCACAATATGTGATGTAACTAATTTCATATTTATTCTGTAGATTAAAGTCATATTCAAACATTAATGCCATAAAATTATCTATTAAAAGAAGTTAATTTTATGAATATTAAGATAATTTTTCTGTGCTTTATTTCAATTTAAAGTGCTCGGCTTCTATAAAAACAGCCTTTAGAAACAAAATATTTGTGTAATATCGCAGAAAGAAGGTAAATGTGAAAAACTAGCCTTAAGGCCGATATTAAAAAAAAAAAACATTTCGCTTTTCTTCTTGGAAATTAATGACAAGTTTTAATCTACTTTCTTTATTTGAATGAAATCGATAGATAACAGATTCTTTTTTATTTTATTGTGAAAATATATAATTTTGTAACCATTCTAAAAGAACTCTATCTTCAGCCGTGAGATTCTTTTTCATTTTCATTCGTAATTTAGAAAGAACCTCTATCGGAAATGGAGGATTGGA
The DNA here is from genome assembly GCA_963969385.1 of Philonicus albiceps. Classification (NCBI taxonomy): domain Eukaryota; kingdom Metazoa; phylum Arthropoda; class Insecta; order Diptera; family Asilidae; genus Philonicus; species Philonicus albiceps. The sequence goes on from OZ017776.1 coordinate 26,634,526, forward strand.
TTTATATCTGATCCGAAGTATGTCGACAATCTAAAAAATAATAATAACATAATAACAAAATAGCTGCATTTTCTATGTACCTTACCTGTTCTAAATGTTCTTCTTCATTAACAAAATATACCATCCTTCTAATATCTCTTTCCATATCCTGATAGTCTACTAAATCGTCTCCTTCTAATAACCGGATTACAACAATTAAACCAACATTACTGCTTGAATAGACATTTCGAAGAATCTCCGATTTTTCTGAATCTGTAATATTGTCACTGTTAATGACTTTCACTAAAAGAAACTTGAGTAGGTCCGAATTTCGTGAATTTGTTAAAGCATATCTTGTTAAATGTTTTTCCTCTTCTTCTGATTCCAAAAAACGTTCAAATAATCGTATAAAGAGTTCATCACTTCCAAATCGAACAGCTTCTCGATAAATTGGAAAAATCATATTTGTGTGAAAAATTTGTTTATTTTGATCTAACTTAAGAAATGGCAACTTTGCTGATGAAAGGCATTTACCTAAATAAACAGCACAAGCCAGATTAAATATTTTTGGTCGTACAACTTCCTTTAGAGGATAATCGTTAGAATTTGGATATACACCCACATCATCGAACACATTTTCAATGAGTTCTCTGACAAATAATTCAAAATATTCTCGAATCATTTCACTTTTAATTTTATGAAGTAGCACATTTAAAGCTGTTAAACCTTCGTACCAAGGAACAGGATCCTTTTCGTGTTTTAAATATGCTAAAATATTTAATAGAATGGAAATATCCATGTCTTTTTCCTGGTAGGACTTAAATGCGTCTCTGATTAATTGACCTTTTGTTAAAACTGGAATTGCATTTACATTTTTTAATAATGCTTGTATTATCAATTTCCAATTTTGTTCATCATAGTTTACCCTATATGGACCTTGCTGTTCCTTGTTAACAATTAGCCAACCATCCCTTGAAAGATGTTTACCGAACTCACTGGGATTAATTATCATACTTTTTTGAGCAGGAAATATAAAATCAACTGTTGAATTCCGAAAATCAGAACATTCCCAAGTGGTAAATGTAATTGGTATCCACCACAAATCTGTTGAATTATCTTTGTTACTTTTCTGTTGAATTGTGAACGTTTCACTGGCATAATTCCTATTAACTTTTACCAATGGGTAACCTTTTTGATTTGTCCATGATTTCATTGCCGTCCGAATGCTGTATCTAATATTAAAAAATGGTATATCGAAAATAATTGCTGCTTTATGTAGACTGTCGAAAAGATCATCTTCTTTTACTGATGAATATTGACTGGTAAATGAATTTTAATGCCGTATTTTATTAATAGTAAATATTTAAAATATTTTTAAACTTACAATTTTCTTAGATAATTTGCAAGTCCATATCTAAAGGTTGGTTCTGTCAAAGCATTCTCAAACATGCGAAGTATGAAAGCGGCTAGACAAAACATATTCATTATTGTTTTAATTATTATTTTGCTTTTAAAGCTTAATATTTAAGTTTTACAAGGAATATGAATTTTTGTTATGGTAATTTTTCAAATCCAAAGATATACGACTATAAAAGTACTAAATATATAGATATCAAAATGTGCAGGAATAAAATAAAAGCAAAGAATTTAAGTAAGATGTAAATCTATAAAATAACACAAAAAAAACATTGAATTATTAAAAATGAAATAATTTTACCTTTGTAATAAATATTCGCTTTAAATGAGCTTCCTAAGTGTCCTGAAAAGTTATCATACGTCAAAGGATATGGATCGTCTTTCCACCAAACAGTTTCTCCAAAATCCACGCATAAGGCATAATGTAAGGTCTTCCATTCTGGATTAATCTTTTAAATTTATTATTATTTAAATAAAATACGTATACGAGCATACACTGCGCGACAGAATGATAGTCGCACTGGCTAATTTTGTTTTGTATTCATTTTAAATAGTAAATAGGTTTAAAATTAATTCATCTAAAGGTATAAAATACATACATAAATATGTGACACCCTTAATATTATCATGGTAATATAATGACAAAACACTGGAATAGTAGTTTACTTTTAGCAGCGGCTAAAAGGCATCGTTGAATTCATGCTACTTTCGATTAAAAGCGAATTAGTTTTTTTGGGTTTTACCGGTGAAAATAGCAATATTAAATGATTTTCTAAACTTATATATAATTTTGTATGGTCTTTTGGAAAAGTAGTCAGATTGGTCGCAGTGAATACACGATAAGGAATTTTCTGTAGTATGCAAAAAGTTATGGTACTATAAGGTCAAAAGGCTATTTGCGGACTATCTCTGAAACGAAACGAAGAGCCATCGTATGAATTGTATCGAATTCTACAGTAATTGCCAGGTCAATCGAAGTAAAGGTGAGTGTATAAGTCCACATTTTAACTGAACAACAAAAGTTTTTACACTCTACAACATCAAAAAATGAAACGTAAATCTGTCTCATTTCGAAGTATGTAACGCCAGATTAAACTTTGCTTTTCAACAAGGCAATAATTTAACCAATAAAATTAGCTAATAATATTTTTAAAATTGTAACTTTTATAAGCAAAATGAAACTTTTTTTTTAAAATAAAATCGATTCAAATATGTTGCGTTTTCCCAACAAATAATATTTTTGTAATATCTATTTAATATTTTAATGTTCCTTTAAATGAATCAACCACAACTTCCCTTAAAAATTAAAACTTACCAGATTTGTTATTTTGTAGCTATAAAATGTGCTTAATCCTTCACTAAGCCATGCGTATTTCCATTCGACTGGTGTTACAAGATTTCCAAACCAATTATGAACCATTTCGTGGCCAATTACATAAGTTGATTGCATATTTTTTAAATATCCAACATCAGGATAATATAATATAATGCTATTATGGTAAATGATAAGGCCCCAATTTTCCATGGCTCGTCCAACTCTTCTATTAACTGCTATATGATCAATTTTTGGAAGAGAATATCGAACCATAAAATAATCTTCCATCCAGTGTAATACTTTGGTCGCAGTTTGTAATGCTAATGGTTTTACTTTTGAATTAGGCGGGTAAAACAGGCGTTGTGTTAAATTATTTATAGTTTTTGTAACTTTTACATAATTTGAAATGACAAAAGCAATTAGATATGTTGACATGAATGGTGTCTCCATAAAGGTTGTCATTGTCATACCAGTCGAGCTAAAGAGGAAATATTAATTAAATAAATTCGATTAGCTTTATTTTTAAATTTTATATAAGAAATATTAGTGAAACATTTTTAAAAATTTTAATTCAATTATTGAATTTCATATTTCAATTAGACTACTTTTCATTATCATTTAAATTACTACACTTAAAAATAATTACATATGGTATAATATACAAGGGTTGTCGAACACTTCTAGGTGCGTATACAGTCTAACTTTTCAGAAGGGGTCATACAGGACATATCAAACAAAAAGGATCATTATATTGTATATAGACAATATATGTTAAAGTTTTAAAGAATTCCATATAAAATTCGCTGGTATTAACCCTTATTATCGCCATAAGTATTAGTATTTATCGATCGGATAGTTTTGAATTGAGTAGAACTGTACAAATTCGAATAGTTTATCTATTCGAACAATTCCAATAGATTCAAATATGAATATTCGAATAGCATCGAATATTTTAATATGTACATGTAATTTAACCGAATATTCGAATTCCATTTACAGATCAAGTTTTGAGTTCAGAAGCCAAAAATAAGTAATACTCGTAGATATTCCAATAATAAATAAGAAATTCAATATCCAGTTTATTAGTTCTATAATTTCTTATCTTGTTTTTAGTAGATGAGGAATTTACCCTTAAGATCCTTATCTTCTTGGGGATATTATATATATAGGTAACCCATAAACAATAAAATTATTTTAAAAAGTTCTAAGATAGAAAACATAACATAATTCGGGATGCTGTGTCAATGCTAATGAGGCGGTAAAAAACCCCCTCGGATGTGGAGCATGGTACCGTGGTACATGGGTTTTAGGCTATGGCTCTATTTCACTATTATGAGTTTAAATGGTTATATAGCTGTATTTTTTCGAATCACATGTACGATGTGACCGTAGGAACCCCGAAAATAAAATCGCTCAAAAATAACTAGATATTAATTTTCAGCATATGTATTTCATTGTGGGTGCATTTTAAAATATCAACCCCTATTTTCATTCCCACTGATGTGTCATATGATACTAGGAATCTTGTACCGCAGCACACCGAGACTCCAATCCAATAAACAAACAGCGAATGGATAAATCAGGAAAATAATTGATTAAATTGAAAAAAATGGAACAGATTGAATTTGAGGTTCCCTTATGAATTTTTATGGGTAGCGAAGGGGTTAAGCAGGAACAGATTGAGTTTGAGGTTTTCTTATGAAGTTTTATGGGACCTTATTGGAACGTTCATTTAAGGTCAAAAGTAACTAGACGACTTAAAAGTAAATATATTTTTTGATATATCAACGGTGATAGTGTGGAAAACTTCAAATTTAATTTATAGAAAAAACTAAAATAGTTTTAAAAACTTAACTACACGTAAATTATTTTAATTATAACCCCATGTTTTTGATATTTTAGTAATTCATAAAGCTGAAACCGACAAACAATTTTATACAGATGATTAAAAATTAGATATTGAATATACAACCGAATTGAACAAAACAAAATTGGGTTATAAACTAAATCTTATTTTAAAAATTATAATTAAACAAAAATTAAATGTAATACTCACTAATCAAGCTTACTTCGTAGAATTGGCATATTAGAGATTGCACTGTAGTTGCTTCCATGTGTTAGGATCATTTTAAAAATAGCCTTAAAGGAAGGTTCATCGTAGCATGGGAAAACCGATCGAGCTCCATACCTTTGCATGTGCGTTGATGCAATCCATCTAAAAATAGGAGTAATTTATAGTATATAATTGATACATAGTTTTAATTAAATTAATTTTTCATACACAGTATTATTTTGTGCATTCTTATATGAAGTTCTATAAAATCCCCGTAGATTTTCGTGTATAACACCTTTATAGGTACCAATTAAATAATACTCATTGTCAGGTTTTATATTTAAAAATCTTGGTGACGTAATTACCAAAGTATCATTTTGTTTTGTTATTGGACTTTGGAAAATATCGTAAGTTAAATCTCTATAATGTTCACTTGTTTGTAAGTCTATTAAACTAAAACTTAAATCATTCAATCCTATTCCATTAATTACTATTCGATTAGTATGTTTTAAAGCACGAAGCTTAATTTTTGCAGTACCCGAGAAATTAAATTCTCCACGGTGAATATTAGTTATAATATGTATCTCGTAAGAAATAGGTCTAGTCTCATTTAGATAATATAGTTCTATTTCGGCAGTGCTATCAGTAACAATAGCAGATACAATTTTTATATAAAACACAAATATAAATAATATCATCATGATGGGTTCACTGTTTGTTGAGTATTTGATAAGAATTTATGTTTCCATTATAATGTAATAGATATTTTCCAATATTTCACAATTTTAAGTTATTTTACGACATTGAATGGCACATATTAAATTAACCAAGAACTAAAATAATAAAACCGAATTTTTGTCAGCGAATATCTTTAAAGTGTTTTAAACGCGAAGTGAGACTGATCTTCTTATTTATCAAGAGGCGCTTGCATCCATGAAAATATTCAACATCCGGCGAACGTTGTTATTAGCTAATGTTAAATTACCGACGAGAGTCGCGCACATGTACTTTTGGTTTGTTCAAAACACTTCGTTGGCAATTTCATTTTCAATTTTAATCAAAATTATTCAAATTTTCATATTCATACGAAAATTTGCATATCTAGAAGGTTGAACCATTTAATCTCTGAGATCTTCACTTAATATTTTTATTAAAGTTTAAGATGTTTGGATAATATATTCGAAATTCAGTGCATACCACTGCTAATAAGTTTGATTTTAAAGTTCATTATTTTCAGGGTATCGTATTAATTTTTTTTTTTTTTTAATGAAGCAAACTTTCAAATGTAGTTCATCTATAATTAACCAACGTCAAATTATTTATTTAAATATATATTACGAGGAAACAAAATAATTACTAAAATCTTTAAATTAGTCTAAATTTTAAAACTGCCCTCGAAGTCTTCATTTTGCAAAGCCATTATCGTATGTAGGTACGTAGGTACGTACATGATTAGTGTCTATTTTAAATTTAGTATAAAAATGCCGCTTATGAGGTATTCTATCTTTTCTATCGTAATTACTAAACTACTCAATCAATTTCATCAAAAAATAGGCTATACTCGTACATATTCGGTTAAAGCTAGGTATGCGATAGAGTAGTCGGCTTGAGCTATTTTTAGTCGGCCGGAAAAAAGTGTAGTCCGATTTTATCCATTGAGAGATTAATCGAGGCTTAGGCCTATCTTGAAATAGACTTGCTCCTGGCTTAGGTTTGAGTCAAACTAAATTTCGTAGTTATCATTTTAATTAAAAGGAGGAATTTTTGTCGAAAAAAATTGCCTTCGTTTGACCCTTTCAGAGAAAATGATCATTACAGAAATAGCTTCATGAAGGATTTTGATACCCTTATTTCCAGTTGGAATATTAAAAGCTAAATAATGTATTTAAAAAAAACTAACTCTTATAAGCAGATTTAATAGAAACAATAGCATTGTTTTTAATTTTTTTGAAATAACTAGATTAAGGTTTTTCGTAGTTGAAAATATACATTTTGGGAAACTTTTCTCATTTTTAGGATACCATACTGTATCGGCTAACAGAACCCTATTGTTGCAATGTTGAGCAATGTTGTCCGCCAGTTAGAGGTTTATAATTTTCAAACAAAATGAAATAACGAATTAAAATTTGCACATAATGGGGCTTAGGACAGTATTTGTTGGCGTAAATGCGAATTTCATACATTGAACATGGACTTCAGAGTCCAAATGAATGACATCCAAATTCACATTCCCGCCGACGGAGTCTACAATAAATCCCAATATGCAAATCCTTGGCTAAAAAATAGGTAATGAATTTAAATTCTTTTATTTGAAGAAGACACCATAAATTTTAAATCTACACTAATTCTTGTAGGTTCGAACTCGCATTTTTTGAAGTGGAACTTTGCTACTATACAAAATCAGTTACCCATGGTTACTTGCTGCGTATGCCTTTCAATAAATGTTTAATTCTAATGAGAAGTGTAATCGACGTGAATATTTTGTAATTTAAAATTTGTATGTTCCGAAGTAACGTACACATACCATGTTACTTTTTATTTTTCTATTCTGATGTTGAAGCTTAATTATATGTATTTGTTACCTTTAATATAATAATTAAATTATTTAAATAACATCTACTATATCAAAATAACCTCTTAGTAGTTAGAAGTACCCAAAATAAAAATGGTTTCAGGAAATATATGTTTTCTTTCAAATACTTGATCGGTTTTTTTTATATAAAAGGTATACCTATGCAGATTTTATTTTCTATTTATTATTTTATTGATCACATACTCAAATGTTTCCATTGATAGAATACAAATTGTTATCAAGAAAAATAAATATCTCATTCAGTTAACCAAATGCCAATTTAATACTCGCATGTTCTTGTAATCCCAAAACAAATTCCTAAGTCGTGAACTTACAACAAAATGGATTTGTGTTGTTGCTCGTATCGCAAGGACCTTTCACGCAATTTCCCAGTATTTTCCACTAAAGGAAACCCTAACATGTCGCTTTGACTTCACATAATGAATTTTGATACAAACAGAAGTGCTATTGCTCTTCCTAGTCATTTAAATATTCTCCCTGTGTTTATCAACCTCTAACATGAGAAGGGTGGCAACCTAGCACAAAACAAAATTGAACAGCGTAGGGTGTATAGGGGATGAATAAAGCCACCAGACCTTAATGTATTTCCGCTAATATTGACAATGAACGGTGGTCTTATCTACAGAATGATTTGAATTAGGCACCCTCATGGAATTTTATTGAAAAATTCCCTCAAAAGGATGTTCTGTAGTCTCGTATAAGGCATACGAATATATCAAAGATGTACATACGAGTACAATTTAAAGTTAAATAGTAACGTAATAACTTCTTCTCAAAATGTGAGATATGAATATTAAACGAATTGAAATATATTCAGTATATTAAAACATTTTAGATTACAAAATATGATTACATATTAAGTAAAGCAAGGTCTAGAGATTCGGGAAATATTAATTAGACCGGCGTATTACGATGTAAAAGAGAACATTTTACTGAATATTTTCAAGCAGTTAGAGTTCTCCAGTACCCTTTTAAGTATCTCATGTCCAAAACAGCCCATAGACTACCTAAAAGCAAGAAAATGGCAAATTGCCCGCTAACTTTTCTGGGTTATTCGCCCAGAAATGTGTTCATTCAGACAAAACAGGCGGCTCGACACGGCTTCTTGAAAATACTACTTGTAGCTGTTAGAACTTTGAACTCTTGTTGAGAAAGTTTCCTCCAGAGATTTATGCCAATTTGAAACTTACTGTTGATTATATCACAGTTTTAAGTTTTTTTTTTCAGAAGAAAAGTAAATTTAACTAAAATCTTGAGCCCATAAATATTATTCATGTAACTAAAGAAATTTTATTACCACACTATAGAATTTCTCCTACAGGTAGTTATAGAGGCAAGTTGCATTTGAGTGAACACAAACAAATATTTTATACTATTTGATAAACTTTTCGACTTTTCTACTGCTTTAGGGGTTGAACTATTTTGGGAAATGCTGAATAACTCTTTCATTATTTTTATAGGCATTTAAATTATTTACTAGAAAAATTTGACTACACATAATTAGGTCCAGGTCGGGCATGTTAACATTACAAATCCAAATGTGCTATATCAAGTCACTTATGGATATGTATTACTTTAGTGTAACCACTTTTTACTCAGTAGGTTAGTCCTTTTTTCATTTGTAAATAAAACACACATTTTGAGATGAAAATTCAAAAATTTTTATTCATAATGAAAGGTGGATTTATGACATTTATGCATGAAAACCAATATTATTCATATGTCCACCACAGCTTCGTCAACAGGCCTTCATCCGAACATATAAATTTTTGATGATTTTTTCCAATAAAAGCGGATCAATGATTTCAATTTCAGCTCGTATGTTGTTTTTAAATTGTTGAATTATTTGTGAATTATTAGCATACACCTTACCTTTCAAACAACCTCACAAATAAATAATCAAGTAGTATTAATTCTGGGCTTCTTGGTGGCGAAGGAACTTCCTAATTTCTTGAAATTAAGTGATCGACAAATTTTGTTAACATTTAATGAAGTGTTGCATGACTTGTGTGACATGTCGCTTCGTCTTGTTGAAATCAAAGGTCGTTGATATCTAATTCATTTAATTTGGGCCATAAAAAACCAGTTAACACGTTGCAATAAAGTTTCCCATTCACAAAACAGCCCAATGATGCTACCAGCCCATAAACTACACCAAACAGTGACTTTTGGAGGATAAAATTCTGCTTGTTGAATAACATGAGGGAAATATTAGCTATATAGTAGTTTAGATTTTTTTTTTTGATTTTTTAATTGTTTATTATTAAAATGTTTAGTTCATTAATTGTACAAAATTAAAAATTAAAAATAGTTTGTCGTATATTTTGCACAGAGTTCTTTAAATGAACTTCGAGAGTATTATTTTAAGGGGTCAAATACTTTCAGTCGGAACTGATTTTAATCTTGCTTGAAATTTTTTCGAGTACATATTATTGAAAATAAAGTAAAAGTCAGGTTAAAACTAAATTTTTATTACAACCGTTTATAAATTTGTTATTAAACGAAATTTTTCATTGACATTTTTGAATAGTCTTAAAAATATATAGAAAAATAACCATTAATAAAACACAAATATGTTTTTATTTTTGTATGAATGTGAACCCTAAAATAACCTGAAAAGGGAATTAACTTTACTTGTACCAGAGGAAAAAATGCTGAAAAGCCTTTATATGATTTTATGAAAAGTAAATGTTTAGATCGAAGGTAATAATACAAGACTTCATTTTAATATGCCTTAGGGACACGTAAGTGGTGAAAATGTTCTTAACGATACGACGAGTGTTATCAATCAAATATGTCACGATGTCGTTACGCTTCACAATCATTCACAATTTGCTTTAATAAATTAACTTAAATTGATTACAAGATTCCAAGTTGATTCTTTGATGGATCGATAAATAAAGGATACCCGTTTTTTTTTTGCTGTGGCTGCCTAGAAAGACACACTTAGGCCAATTTTGGCCCATTGTGTTACCACGTAGCGCAGGAGACCATGGTTATTCGTGGGATTCGAACCCACAGCCTCTGGGACGGTAGGACAGCTAACAACTGAACTACCAGAGGCCCCTAACAAAGCCTTAGATATATGATAAGTTCCTATTTTATAAGTAATAACAAATAATAAGAGAAATTGGAACCAATTGTAAGCCGTTTTTAATACATTAGTGTAATATTTAAATTAGGGTTTAAAATTATTAATAAAAAGTCTGAAACTCAGCTAATTTTTAAATGCAGTGATTCGAGAAGTGTACATTTGGTTAAAAAATAAATTTTAACTTTTTGACTGAACTAGTTATTAAAATAATGCCCTTATTTGCTTATTTTCTTTAAAGTTGATCAATATAAAATTCATTTTGCTAAAACTGTTTGGTTGCTTTTCAGAAATCGGTATATTAATATTTTATATTATTAGGAGTATATACATATTTTGCATTATATAATAATCAAGCCATCTTTTTGAAATTACTTTTTCAAGTAGATAAATAATAAGAAATAAGTCTAATTACATTTTTTAAATAAACAAAAAGGTAATTGTTTTGAATTTGTTTGGCTGTTATTATTTGTATTGTTCATTATTTTTGTTTTAAAAAATTATTTCATTTAAATGTAGGATGTACTCGTATTTATTAAATATAAACATTTCCATTATATTTTAATTTTTAAATATACATCATATTGTTTTGAAAAGCTTGTTTAATTCTTGAATGGTTCTAATGTTGGTCAAAGTATAGCAATTCGTGTTTTGGTCTTGGCTTTGCTACCTCAAGAATGGTATTAATCTTGGTCTCGATCTTGGATTTTCTTCAAGACCAAGACCTATTTTGTGCATAACTATTGAAAACTTATCGACAATAGTAAATTAGTAAAAAATAGTAGGCAAAGAGTCAAATAGTAAGTAGGATTTTAACTTAAAATTTGTTTCATTGTGGTTTTAATTTTCTATTCTATTTTCTAATTTCTGAAAGTTAAATACTTTTTAAAAACCTTTACATGGAAATTAAACTGAATTAAACATGTGGTTTTTTATATGATGAATTCTTAGAAATCTTTCTCAATAGTTATTATGGGAAAATTCATAGGATTCAATTTTAAAGAAATTGAAAAATATTAATGAAGTCTTTGAGTTTGAATTCTTTTGTTAGGAAACCTTCGGCCTTGGCTTTTGGAGGCGATTCAAATTTATTGAGCGAAGTATTTGATTCTTAGTATGAAATAATAATCTGCATTAAGGTAGAGCTCGGTTAGGTAATGGCCCAGGGCGCCGAATCCCATCACTTAAAATGAATATTTTGTATCACTTCAATATATAATAATACCAGAAACGAATGTATACTGTGCTAATTCCTCTCATCAGTTAATGTGGGAACTTTTCTTCTATCACATTTCTTAATTACAGTTAAATCCTACTTTATAAACACAATAAAGAAATAGGAGTACAATATTTATGTACTTCAATATAAACTTTGATTAATATTTGTTTTGAAAGAATGCTTGGATGATGAAGGTAATATTGAATTTAAATAGAAAAAGTGTTATTAAAATTGTAGTTTTCCAACTTACAATATTTTTATACTTTTTCTTGATTAATAACAACTTTTTTCTAAATGGTACTAGCATAAAAAAGTTAAAAATTCGTAACCTATGCTCTAGTGTAGCATTCTGGTAACCTTATACATATATTAGATAGAGGTAGCAGTAATGAATCCAATGGTTGCAATCATTTCTTTCCGATTAATCAAACAATAAATTTAAAAATGTTGCGTTCTCTAGTTATATCTGCCTATCTGTGTTACTTTTGTCACCAAATTTATTTTAAAAAAGAAACGTCATAAGAGAGTTTGTTAATAAGACGGTCAGAAAAGTAACATTTTATTAAAACTATTTTATAATTAAATAATAATCTTTTATTCCTTTTTCAAGATTTGTGTCAATTGGAGAGCAGAGAGAGCCGCCGCACAGTGGAACTAAATAAGGTTTTTCATCCCAAAAATCAGCAATCTTGTTGAGATATTTATATTAAAGCTTTCAAATTATAATACTAAATATAAATAAATATTGTTTTTGTATGAATTTATACGTAAAACTACAGCTCAGAATTTTTGTATATTTTTAAATAATTATTAGAACTTTGCTATTATATTTAGCAGTGTCATGATTTTTGACTACCAAAAAAGCATATAAATAATTTTATTAATTTAAAACCTTTTTCCATCTTATTTGTTGAAGCAATCCCTTTAATAATAAAATTTCCCAAAAATAATATTGTTGAAAAATGAACAGCTGTAAAGAATACCCTGACAAAAAAATTTTACATTTGTAAACTCACAAATATCGGGTTTTATACATTTTATAAAGTTTAGTTTTAATTTTATCCAGGCTTTCATTAATGTAAAAATTATAGAATAACTATTTTTTTAAAACAATAAGTATCACCTTCTCCCTAATTATGCCATCTTTTCATTGAGTACTGGCCTAGTATAGCATCAGCAATCATTTAAAAGATGATCTATTAACAAAAATAATTATGTACAATAATACTAAAATGAAATATTCAATTGGAACCTTTTAATACGTAGATAATTGATATTATAAAAACTGGAAGACAATGTTTGTGAGTGTTTTTGATCGGTTTATTTTATTTTTCAATACTATCTGAAATACTAGAGGTATGTGGAATAGAGAAGAGAAAATTAAATATTTATTCGTTATGATACTGCACTAAAAAACAATTGTTTTTATTATTGGTGAGTAGTAATTGCCTTCGTAACTCTTAAATTAATAATATAACATTTAGTACAATAATAGTAAATAACTAATTGTATTGCAAAATAGAAAGATTTTAATTATTGTAAAGTAGTTAGTGGTGGTTGTTGTAAGGAAAGGGTACTCAATTATTACGAATCCGTTTCCTAAACATATGACAGTTACTGATGTCAGCTTCACATCTTGTTTTTAAAAGTCGTTGCCGGAAAAGTCTCATAAAAGCAGAATCATCTGGACGGCTTTCTGTACCAACTTTTTCCATAATCTTTTGACTTATTTTATTGAAAAAATAATAAAAATAATATCGTCCACCAGATTCTTGCATCTCCTTTTGATGGTAACCAAAATCTGAAAGAAATTCACTCCATGCGATTATATCTGGATCATCTTCAAGGCATTTATAAAGTTTAAATAAAATCGAATAGGATAGCATTTTATGTCCCACAAAATAGGCAGCATCTCTTATTATTTGGGCCTTACTGTAGCTATGTATTAACGTATTATTCGTTTTGAGAGCTTCAATTATTTTATAATAATTGCTTTCATCGTACATCACTCGATAAAATCCAGTGCATTGTTTATTAAAAATCAACCAATCATTTTCACCATCAAATTCAACTCCAATATCCGAAAGATTAAATGTAAGAAATCTCTCATTTTTTAAAATAATATTTGGTTTAGTTGTACTGAAGTCAGGGTTCGATGCAGTTGCTATAGATATTGGAATCCACCATAAACGTGGATCTGTACTATTTCCAATATTTGTAATTGGATGCTGTGTAATAATTATATAATTTGTGTGCGGATCTCTTGCTACTTTAAGAATTGGATAATGCATTTGATTTGTCCAAGAAGACATCATTTTTGCTACAGCTCCCGTTTTTTCAAATTCATGGACCATATCTTCAGATGCTGCTTCTTGGAGACACTCAAATAGATCACTTTCTTCGACTGATGAATACTGGCTGTGAAGAATAAATAACCAATTAATAAATTTGAAACATGTTCAGCTTATATTGAATAAATTAACAACAAATATGCTCAAATATCATACGAGAGCTTATAATTCATTATTTTTGAATATGAATCAAAAAGTTAACATTAGATTAATATATCCTCTTTTATTTTAAAGCTAATTAAACCGTAAAATCTATATAACTATAATATAATATAATACAAATATATGTCCTGTGTCCAAATCATCTAATTATTATTTGACTCTCGCTTTTGCTTCATGTATGTAATTCGATATTTTAAATATCTGATGATAGCAGCTTAATATGGCATTTGATTTCGAATATATCGATTCGATTTCTTTAAACACTACAAAGAGATACATTGTAGGCAATTTTAACTGGTTTTACTGAATGAATTGTGCTTTATTAACACTAAATTTGTACGTTGGCCTTAACTAGAAGATATACCTGATCAATAGATTCACGGAATGCTCTGTGGATATGATCATTCCCTATAGTATGCATTTAGTGCGTAAAGTCGCCAGCTGCTCTAATTATTTGGTTTTTTTTTTACTTTTGTTATCTTTTACAAATTTATTACATTATTTCTATAGATGTTGACCAGGAGCTCGAGATTTCTATCAATGCCCACTGTAAGCGGCGCTGCTAGGAATGAAAACTTTACACTATGCTTGCAGCAAAACATATTTCGCGGCTTACACTGCCGTACAGTGCAAGCACTCACTCATATAGCGAATGTATAACCGCTGCCAACTCTACCGTACCGAAAGGGTTAAGGTTAAATAATTTAAGGGCACTGTTCGATATATCGATATTATCTATACTATTCAAATATACTTACTATCGTCGCAGATATTTTGTTATTCCTTTTTTAAATGTTTCTTCACCAATAGCATGTTCGAACATTCGTATTATTTGATTCCCTATAATATAAATATTTCTATAACTATAAATTTATAAATGCAAAATCTTTACCTTTCCAATAAAATATCTTTCTAAAACTTTCCCAAACATCAGCTTTATTTTCAGCATATGAATTCATCGGTTGTTTTTCAAAATCAATCCATTCGTTTCTTTCTCTTAATAAAATTTGATATTCGTAGGTTTTTATATCTGGATATACCTGCAAATTTGTTTATTAAATAAAATTAATATATACCTACTTATTTTACGACCATATCTAAAACTTTATGCGAATAATACGATGCAATCCCTTCGTTTAACCAAATAAAGTTCCACCATTTCGGAGTTACTAAATTTCCAAACCATTGATGAGCTATTTCATGTGCGATTATGTTCGCTGTACGCGGATCATCTCTTTTATCACTCAAATCTTTTAATAAATGGAGACTGTAAATAATTAAACCCCAATTTTCTACGGCACCCGCTGGCAATCCGTCGACACCTATATGATCAATTTTTGGAAGTGGATAGTCCACTTCAAAATATTCCTCTAACGCATTCAAAGTCTTTGCAGCCACGTCCAACATCTGATAATTTTTAAAAGGACATTTTCGTGACACGTAAACGTTGGATGTAACATTTTTAATATTAATTGATATTTTTTCTATAAATCCAACTACAAAAGCTACTGTATATGTCGAAATCGGTGGTGTTTCCTTAAATTTTGTAGTCACCATATGTTCATCACTACAATAAAAAAATATTTTTTTACTTTAGAAAGAATAAATTACTTTTGAATAATACATAAATCCATAAACTAAGGTCCACCACATATCTCCATTTTTATAACAATTTTTGGACTTTTAATTTATGATTACAAATTATTTTAACGCCAACATTTAAATGGGAAATTTTAAGCAATTAGCCAGCGACACAGGGACAATTCAATTGATAAACTTTTCCCCAAAGTTAATTGCGACCGTGTGTCACCCTCAAAAAGCTACTTAAGACGCTTGAGTTTCATTCATCCACGATTTTGAGCTGCCATATCTTTCAGTTATCATATGCAGCTTTTCATATTTGTTAAAATGTGCAATGCCTGATACAAAACAGAATGATATGATATGATAGATATGCAGAAGGCAAGGTGAAATCCTACATATGAGTATGTCTCCACGCCTGAATTTACAGCTCTTAAAAGGTACATACTTGCCAACCTGCCGTGTGTCATGCGAATTTCTAAGTAGCATTTCACGTTTAAATAGTCTTAGGATATGATCATTTGAGCCGTCTGTGTGTCGCCGGTATGATACTGGAGGAATGTAAAGCCATAATCGTAATTCACAAGAATGGTAGTTCTAACAGGAAAATTGACCAAAATTTCAATTTTTTGTTTTATCTATTTTACAATTTGGAGTTTAATTCTCAAATTACTTCCTTATTTTTCATGCACTCAGAAACTAAGCTTATATGGCAACTTTCGGTGTTATTTTTTTAGCTTTTAACCAGAGTTTTCATATAGAAATCGAACCCACAATAATTTGTACATCACAGCCATTGCTAATTGGAAAAGTGATGCGAATTTTCATTTAACATTCTCATATAAATCCAATAAAACGGGAGGGCAGGACAAAACCCACTCTCAAAATAATAAGAGGATTAAGATGATATGAAATGAAAATTGATTACTCTTAGGTCCTAAATTTCATGCCCAACTTCTAAATTAGAGCCTATGAATTTCTATCAAAGCAAACCATACGAAGAAGATTTAATAAAAATAGAAAATGGAGGCGCTACGACAAAAATTCTATTCGTGCGAAAGTTGAATATGAAAAAAAATGGAATTTTGTCAAAATCATTCTCTAAAACCACAAGAGTTTTGGAAATCCATACTTTGGACTGATGGATCCATGATGCACTACAGAGCGTTCATAAGGAAGAAAATTAATCAGGCTCTGTATTATAAGTGCACTAGATCAAGATTTAAGCCACTTGGAAAGGGTTTAATGGTATGGGAATGGCTGTGTACAAAATGAGTAGGAAAATTAGTATTTCTAAAAGTACAACAGCGGTAACGCCTTTAAAGAATTCGCAATTCCTGAAAGAAGGAGAGTAATTTGAAAAGAATTTGTACGCAACAAGGTAATGCCCCTATCCACACCGAAAAAAAAAGTTGTAGAAGATGAAAATATAAATGAGCTCCATAAAGCCCAAACCTATTTTATTAAAAATAAAATTGAAAAATTGAATTGAAAGAGCGAATATACTCTAACGCTATTTTTATACTACCTTTTCGCTTTTATCATAAAATTCATAGCTATGTATCGGAGATTAAAGGCGAGATTTCTTCCTACTTCAGAGACTTTTTAAATTTGCAAAATATCACATTATAATGATCGATTCAAAGTCTTTATGAGAAATACAAAATTCGTTTCCTCTCTAGAAGTCGAATATTTTCGTGAATTAAGATGAAATTTGTCACAACAATTTTTTAGAAGAAAATCTGGCTAAGTTCATATATGGACCACATCAAATAAGTTGTGTGTCATTTCAAAGTTTTAAAAAATTAGTATAAAGACAATTAAAGATTTTCGCCTATACATCACTTTGTTGTATAGTGTGCCAACAAATAAAGAAACTCGTCAAAACTTACAGTCAAATTATATGTTTTCTTCTTACCTCCTTCAACGGGGGTAGATGCTTCTAAATACGTTTCTGGACTGAATGTTAATTTTCTGACACTAGTACACGTCTCCCTTATATAAAAATATACTGACTATTGTGACTACCATGATTATATTTTAGCTTTTAGAGCTACTGCCGAGGCTGTAGCACTTTACTACAATTTTATCTAGCACTATAGTTTTCAGTAATCGTTATTTTTTGTGTGTATAAAATCAAAATAAATGCAATTTCCAAAAAAAAAATCTTTTAAATTCAATCAATACGACAAACGGTTAAGATAAAATTACTAAAACAAAAGAAAATATCTTACATTTGAATTGGATTACATTCTGCAGGCATATTTGAAAGTGCTGTGTAATTACTGCCATGAGTTATTGAGATTTTAAATGATGCTTTTAGCTGAGGTTCATCGAAACAGGGAAAACCTATGCGAGCATAAAATGGTTCAAAAAAAGTTGAAGCCATCCATCTGAAACAGTAATAGAAAATAACTTAAAATTAATTAGGTTTATAATTAAAATTGTTATACATCGTATCAGTTTTCTTTCCCTCATTATTACAAAGAGCAACAGGTGTACTGTAGAATCCTTGTTCCTTTTCAAGTATACTATTAAAAGATAGTGTAAGAATATATTCTTTGCCTGCTTTCAACTGTAACTTTTCAGGTTTTGAGTAGATGAGAAAAAAATCGTTAAGTAGATATCTTTTATAGGCGAGATTTTCATATTTAGTGTCAGATTCTCTATCCACTAAACTACTTTTTATAATATTTAAAGACTTATCCGCATGAAGCACAATCTCATTAGTGTTATTTAAAACTTTTATGTTAATTGTTACTGTTCCATTATATATAAAATCACTTTGATGCACATTGGTAGTGATATGTAAATCATAAGAAATGGGTATAGTATCATTTGGAAGACGATATCCTCGAAAATCGTTTATTTCATTTTCAAAACTATCATTGCCGAAAAAATCACAAGTAACATAAGCCAACGAAATAAAAAGTATAAATTTGGACAACATCACGTACTAAACAAGAACAAGTAACTGACTGAGTTTAAAATCTTATCGCAATTTATTTCATTAGTGAGAATTCATGACTATTTTTATACGATTTCGGTCGCATATCTCAAAATTAAAAAGCTCATTACATTTGATAATTCCAGTACTCCGTACTCAGTACTCATTATGATGGAAATGCTAAGATTTGTGTGAATTGATTAAAAATTGTATTCATATGAATTTTCTAATTAGTACATTTGTTTATTTACGTTTCCTTAACCTGCTAACACAAGAAAGCTTTCTTAACTAACTAATTTAATTCTAATAAATTGCTGTAATGTTTGTTTATATGCGAAAATTTAAGATAACTTATTTAAAAAAACAAAAAACCAAAAAAATACAAATCAACCAAAATTGCTACTAATTACTACGAACTCTGTGGCGTACCTATTCTGGGGAAAACTGAAGCAGTAGGCTTGAGTTCCCATACCCTTGCCCAAACCTAATACTCTACACTCTAAACAATAAATAGAGGTTTACTTCACTCAATGCATTAGAGGGCTTAGACATTTTATTAACTTTAAACCATATTTTGTTGAAAATTCACAAATTGCTTAATATTATTAACAGAAAAATGTTTAAATTTATATTTCTGATGAATATTTCAAATAAATTTTCTTGTATTGTTATATCAATAAATCAATAAAAATCAATTCTTTTGAAATTCATATAGATATTTCTTGTTATTCGTAACTAAAAATAAATCAAATATGCATTAAAACAGATTTTTTATTAGCTGCATATGACTATTGTTTTAAATGGAAATTATTATTAAAATTACTTAACATTTTTCTGCTTTAAATTTAAATTTTCGCTTATTTGATATTTAACACTACGATGGCATTAAAAGTGTAGAAATATGTTAAAATTACAGGCTTACTAGTCTTTAATTCTCGTTTTAACTCAAGAGTTTGAAAGATGTTTAACACGTTCGCGGACGGACGGACCCACCCCAGTGGGTCACCACTGCATATACAGTAGATTTTTTTTGTATAATTTGAATAATCAAAACGATGAAAAAACAGTAGCAGAAGTTTATTTTTTCAATGGAACTTAACAAATATGAAACAACAATGCAGGTTTTTTTTATATATTTTATGTCTTTATATAAAATGTATCAAAATTCTCTTTTCTTGATTTAATCCAAACAAACGTTGAAGGAAAGGTTCTGGAAAGTGGTCATATTAACAACCCATGTGAATTTATACCGTCCACGAACGTGTTAATAAGAGAATACTTATATAACCCCGAGTCGAATAATTGAACCTCTTTTCATGGTTTTTACTCCTATTTGAACCTAACATGATACTTTTCAATACTACAGCTGCTTATTTGAACCTTTAACTCCTTCTCAGTAAAATTATGCTCCTATTTACATATCACCAAAGCCT
Organism: Philonicus albiceps; assembly: GCA_963969385.1. Classification (NCBI taxonomy): domain Eukaryota; kingdom Metazoa; phylum Arthropoda; class Insecta; order Diptera; family Asilidae; genus Philonicus; species Philonicus albiceps. The sequence continues at coordinate 26,654,666 of OZ017776.1, forward strand.
TTATCCCCTGAATTGGACCTATTACTCCTCCTAGGTTAAATAATAATTTTTATATTCAATACATATTTAATGTTGCATAAAGAACTTTAATTTTTTTTAATAACTAATTAATAAGAAATGTATAGTTATATTATAGATTCTTTTCTTTCTAATGAACACGGCGAATCATCTGGACAACAAACATCAAATTTTATCACGAGCTGCCATGAAATCTTATATGACTCTATGGACTATACGTCATTATAATTAAAACAAAAAATAAATATATAAGATTTGTTAGAATAAAGAAAATAAAATACAAGTAATATTAATCATTATTATTCGTATTATCATTGGGTTAATGTAAGTAAATAAATAACCTTTCAATTTTCATCAATATGCATGTATACTTTTTACATATAAATTAGTTAATGCCATTACGTTATAATGAATTTTTATTTGTTTGTAATTATAGTTATCACATTAATTTATATAGTGGTACACTTATAATTGCAAACGAGTAAAAATCCATTTTTTTAGTAATTTTGACTAATTTATTTTTGAAAAGTATATATATAATAATAATAATTATAATAATAATATTAGTAACTAAAGAGGATGTAAATCCTCAACGGAGATTCAAATTGAGGTCCTATATTGCGCCTAAAGATGGAAAAAAGGGAAATTTGTGCCACTTTTAGGCGTTAAATAGGATCTCATTTTACATAGGATTCAGACCCATTTTGATACTTTTAACTGCTCAACTATTGGGGAGAAAAAGGTCCAAATAAGGTTCAATATTTCGACTCGGGACGCCAATTTAAATTTGGTGCTAAGCCTGTACTACATAAACTTTACTCTACTATTTACAAAATTTAAATATTTATGTTCTTTTAAGATTTTTTTTAAAAAATTGAAGTTATTTGAAGCACCAACAAAATTACACTTACAGCTCACAATACCACAGTTAAATGTAAAATTTCATTTGCGTCATTTAGCTGAATTAATCGTACTTATCTCCTCTGCATTGAACTCAGACCAATCGAACAGCATCTTTTGACCTGAAAGCATTTTCCGGTCTCTGCATTTAGCATCGTGTTGTTCACAGATGTTAGAATTAGTTTACTTTATACTACCGAAAAAGATGATCGTGAAATTTGTAGCAACGATCACGATTTTAATATCATATTCTTATGGTTATGATATACAAAGATTCGAAAGGTTGCCAAATAGTACCAAACCTTTATCTTATAATTTACATTTTGTGACTGATGTTCATAAAGGTGGGAATAATTTTACTGGAACAGTTCAAATACGTGTTCAAGTGCTTGAAAACATCGATCGTATTGTATTGCATGGAGTTAATTTTTTCAATATAAAACTGAATTTAGTGGATTTGGAAACAGGGGAAGAAATAAAAAACTTGCAATACGAATTTAATTCAAAAACAGAGCAAATTATAATCACAGCAGGTCCGATTATCTTAAAATTAATCACTGGAAAAGAATACCTTTTAACAATTTCCTACAATGCTAAGCCTTGCTTTCGTCCCCGAGGATTTTGCTTATATTATTATGAAGATGAAGAAAACGCAAATAAGACCATGTAAGAGATTTATTTTTTTAAGAATTTTAAGAATGTAATATTATTCTCTCATTAGTCCATTGGCAGCTACTCATCTTTCCCGGGGATATGCCCGGATGGTTTTCCCCTGCTATGACGAGCCGGCGCTAAAAGCAAATTTTACTATCAGTGTTACTCATGGAAGTAATTACACAGCACTATCAAACATGCCTCGAAAAGGAGATCCAATCTCTGAGTGAGTTATTACTTTTATATTTTCTATTCTTTTCTCGATAATACGAGGGCAGTTTGATAAGTGAATGATTTTTTGAATTTCTCGCACATTAATTTAAAATGCAACACTAAACTACTAACTACTACTAACAAGCTGCGTTATTTAGTTTGTGTTTCATAGTAATTGAAAGTATACAACCTCGTGAATTTTAAGGAAAATGTAAAAAAGTGAATTTCGTGAGCTGATTAAGTATTATATGTAGTCACCATTGCAAAAATCCATAAATTGAACTAAGAAGTGCTGTTCCTTGCGACTATTTCTTGTTTCAAAACCTGAAGAAATTGCTTGGCCATAAGAGGCTTGAATCGAATGAAGAAGTCGTCACTGAAACAACAAACACTATTTTGAGAAAATCTATTATTTGAAAGGAATACAAAAAATTGGAAAAACGCTGGACTAAATGTATAGAGCTAAAAGGAGACTATGTTGAGAAATAAAACGCTTATTTGCCGAAAATATATCTCTTATTCAAAAAGTCATTAACTAGCAAACTGTCCTTGTATGTTTAGATAATACATTGTGGTAATTCAATGACCATTGAGTAAGTTGTAAACTTCGTAAATAAAATATTTTTTTTTCAAAAAAAACAGGGGTAAAAATATAAAATAATTGCTTTAAAGGCAGTCGTAAATTGATCGGAAACTACACTGAACAAGTAAGAAAGAGTCGGAAACTTATTAGTCGAAAATCAGAAAGACAAACTTACAAACTCAAAATATTGTAATAGTCAGGGCTTGCTGTCCCATCCACAAATGCCACGTTCGCGCGAATCTAACACTAGTCCCTATCCAAAGTATGAAGTATAAATGAAGGAAAATTCCGTACAAATTTCCATCACTTCTTCATGTGATTTCCATCTCTAAAATTTCTTGCTAAATAAAACGTCTGATTTCTGCCTCTCTAGTTTTTTTCTAAGTCCAATATTTGAACAATTTACGACTCATTTTTTCTATGCAATTTCTTACTACAATATTTAAAAAAATTGCCATATGTGCAGTTAATATCTTGCTAAGTCAAACATTTGAAAAATTTTCATTTTACCGCCTGAATTCTATCCGTTTAAAGTGTAAATAATAAATGTTGACTTGTTTTTAGTGTATAATTGAAGTTTTCGTAAATCTAAATAAATCAAATAATGTACAAATTCAATATTGTATTATATTGTAAATAAGTGTATGTAATAAGTAATTAAGATTTAATTTTTTGTAGTAAACGATTTCAAATAAATAACTACAATTTCCTTTAATAATTAATTTTCAATAGTATTAATTTTAACTTACTGAACAATAAATGTTTATATCAAGCTGAAGTTACTCAAAAGCAGAGATTAGAAATTTTGGTAATGGTGCAAAACATTATTTTTATTCATGCAAGACTTTAAATTTAATACAAATTTCAGTTTAAAAAATTCAAATTAATTTTTTTCTGCTCAAAATTTCTATGCAATACAATTTAGAATAAAAATACTCTTTTGATTGATTTTAAATTTATGTAATTATTTTAATTGATTTCATAATACACAACTAATTTGATACTGTTGTGTGATCTGATAACGCTTATTTTTAAAATCATTTTAAATGCAGAAAATATCGCTCTAAATCACAAAGAATTATTGGAGCAAAAATGGTAACAAAAAGTCTTAAAATTCGTTTAAAAACGACTACAACAATATAAAAGTGCATTGTAAATGGAAGCCTAAACTGTAGACACAAAAGCAAAGTATAAAATAAATCCGTAAAACTTGATTCCAAATTTTATTGACTTATACTTCAAAATTAGAAATCTATTCAAGTTTAATATGTTCTTTATGCTATGGTCAAAATTTAGAGTACTCGGTTAACTTCGAGTTATTTTGTATTTTAAGGAAATAGTTTAATACACAAGGTTTTATTTAAACCAAATTATCATTTCTAATAGCGATTTAAAATATTTTAAAAATAAAATCAAATAAAAATTGCTAAAAACAAATTTTTTGGGTTTTGCTACTCCTTTTCTAGACAACCTGATGTTCTGAACAATTAGTTTATGGAGATTAGCAATGTGTGGCAAAAATCCTCTTATAATTAATTATCACTCGCTTTACTGCATAAGCGAACATCAAAAGTGTTTACCAATCAGTATAATTCATTTATTTATTAATGGCTTAATACAAGCTACTGATAATAAGTTTTCTTAAATATTAGAATAAATTTAAAAAAAATAGTAATAAATTAAAAATGAGAATGGAACGGGCAAATTTAGGAGGGACTGTTAAGGTCATTCCTGATAGATGATTTATTCAGGTGGAAGTCAAAAGAATGGTGGTAGTTGGCTTTCCGAAGTATTCGGGTAAGAGACTCAGCAAGTCCATAGGTTGGTACGGTGATAACCAGAGCGAAAGAGAGGGGCCGAACGGAGGTTACGAGGTTTTCGTAAGGGTCAAGGTTTTGATGGTCAGACCAGGGAAGGTAATGTAAAGCGAAGCGAAAGACCCTACGCTGGACAGTCTCAATCCTATTGATCATCGCATAGTTAAAATTCAAATAGGCCTAGAATGTTTTGTAAAGGCTTTTTAAAATTCATCAAATTTTGTATTATGTTTAGTTCTTAAAAGCAATGCAAACAATAAGAAGAAAAATAATAAAAATAATATGCAAGAAATATTAGAGAAATGTTAATTTATTTAATACTTGTTACGTTATATTATTAATAAATTTTTTTTTCGGTTAAAATTTATTACAGAACCGATGGGTATGTGACGACAACATTTTTAGAAACACCTCCAATGTCCACGTATATTGTTGCAGTTACTGTTTCAAATTATGAAAATATAACCGAAAAAGTCGGTGATACAGATGTAAGATTATTTTACAAACCGAAATCGAAAGGTGGGCGTTTGGCTTTTGAAATTTCTAAAAAAGCCCTTATTTTAATGAACGATTACTTCAATATTTCGTTCCCGTTACCGAAAATTGATCATTTTAGTGTACCTGGAATGGCTTCCAGAGGTATGGAAAATTGGGGTCTTATAACATACTCTGAACATGTTTTATTGAATGATATAAGACGTTCAGAAGAAAATCCACTTAACTGCAAAACAGTGACCCATGAAATGTCACATATGTGGTTTGGTGATCTTGTGACACCCTCTTGGTGGTCTCAAATTTGGCTAAGTGAAGGCATCAGTACTTACTATGGATACAAGTTTATTAATATGGTAAGCAATATTTATAGTTAAAACTATATTTTCCTCACAAAAACATTTCTTTTTTTTCTTTTTAGATAAAACCGGAATGGAAACTCTCCGTTGATTACAAATATTTATGGTCTAATGAAGATGTATGTTCTCTTAATTGTGACGCTGAATTTTTGTGGGAATATGACAGCATTTTCGGGCCTACTCCTTATGTAAAAGGTGACTATTTCTGATATTATAAAAGCCTGAGAACTAATATAGGAATGTCGATTACAACTTATATTTATAGACCCTTTTACAAACATATCGTTTCAAACAAGTTTTTCATGAGTATGCGGTTGCTATTTATTTGATGAAGTAATAAGTGTATAGGAAAAAAGTAAAACTGATGGTATATTATCACTTAAGATGTCAGCTATCATTTGAACAACATTATAAGCTTCTGGAAAAATTTGTTATTTTATAAAAATATTTTTTCTCATCACTATAAAAACAATCATTCTATGTATATGATTAGAATTAATGTAGAATCATTTGAAGGAAAGGGTAAATAAAGTACAGATAAAAATCTTGTCCTTTTGGGTAATTTTACATGAAAATATTCATCATAGATGTGGTAAAAAATAGTATAGCCGAAGAAAGACGTCTCAAATAGTATGTTGGTTTTAAAATGCCGTACTTGTCTCCCTAGTTGCGTAATATCATCAGTAATATATTTTTAATCTAACGTAATTATATATAAATAGGTGATTTTATTCTTTCGATGTTTGAAACACTACTAACAGAGGAAGTGATTCGAAAGGGAATGGTGACTTACCTTAAAAAATAGTAAGTATGGTATATATACATTTTTTTGTCATATAATACAGCAATTTCTTTTGATCAGTCAATACAAGTCAGCAACTGAAGATGATTTGTTTAATTGTTTAGCCGATTCTATGGATTCATCACTAAATCCATACTTTAAAGAAAAATACTCTTTAAAAAAAGCCATGAAATCGTGGACAACACAAAAATATCATCCAGTTGTTATAGTCGTTCGCGATTATAAAAGTGGTACATTTATTTTGAAACAGGAACCTTACAAAACTCTGGACGAAGGAGGCGGAAAAGAATTGTGGTGGATCCCTATTACTTTTGTAACATCAACTAGTTCAGATTTTAATAATATCACAGCAGATTTCATATTTCCTGGTGTAAAAGAAATCCAAATAAATTCCACAGAATTTGGTAAAACTCTGGCATCAAACGACTGGTTGATATTAAATAAAAATCGATTGGGACTGTATCGAGTGAATTATGATGAAAAAAACTGGAATTTAATAATTTGCGCACTTGTAGAAGATCCAAGTGTTATACCAGATATTATCAAAATTCAAATGATTAAAGATCTCTTTGAACTATTTATTGAAGGTTATACACAACCTCATGCGTTATTTAATTTTTTAAATTATTTAGAAAATGAATCTAGCCAGAGACCATGGTTTGTTGCATTAAATTTATTAACAGATATTTTTGAAACGATAAAAAATATTGAAGATCAACCACCAATGGAGAATTTTAAACAATTTGTAGCGAACATTATTTCAAACGCCTCTGAGATTTATGATGCCGATGAAGAATCTGAAGATTTTCAATTATCATATGATAATATTTTTTTATTTGAATTGGCATGCGATATTGGATTACAAAAATGTAATAGAATAATAAATATTATTTTTGAAAAAATCAATTCATTAGTTAATATAACTGAAAGTGAAGAATATTTGTTTTTATATGGTTCTTGTAATTTTTACAAAAATTCGTCAGAAGAACTTAAGACTTTTATAGAAAATTATGTCAATGCACAAGACTACTTCAAAGCAAATAGATTTTTTTCTTGTATAAAAAGCAAGGATCAGTTAAAAAATTTTATAGAGAAAACGTTCAATGAAACAACTGATATTAATTTAAAAGAGGAAATTATTATTTCTGAAATGAATGAACCAAATCGCCTTGAAGCGCTTATTGAGCTAATCCAAGAGGGAGATTCTGAATTGAAAAGTTTGTTTTTGAAAAACATTGAAGTGACGATTTTTAATGCAAAAACAAGAGAACACAAAAACATGGTAAGTACTCCAAATATTAAAAAAGTTTAAATGTATTCTTTTCAAAAATATTATGACTTCAAAAGGGTTATTATTCCTGCACCGGTGTAACGCGTGTAACTCATATTTAAACTAATATTATTATTGTAGGAAAACACTTCATATCATGCCTAGTTAGCTTAATATTCAGAGTAATAAAGAGTCTGGCTTCAATGACGACAAATATTCTTAGCACTATTTTACTTCAAATTGCTTATAAGTAACAAACATTTATAGGTCAAAATCGGAATCGCCCCTTCTTTCGAAATATTTACTATAAATTAATTATAATAGAAATTATGTACAAAATTTCATAATTCTCTATTAAATCGTTCTTATACCATATTTTCATATTAATACCAAAATCATTTCATTTACATACCCATATATTTTTAGTTAATGCATTTTTCTAAACAAACGTATCACTGATTTCATGCAGTTTAATCAATTAAATTTATTTCTTTGCAGCTTGTGAAAGCCTGGAAAGAAATGGGTTTTTCACTAACAGAGGATCAACACGATAGAAATACTAAAAAATTTGAAAGACATGAAAAAATTAGAGAACGATTTCTGCAATGGTTGAAACATGATCCAGTTATTACTAATGTAAGTTGCTAAATAAATTATTTAAAATGCAAACATATTATATACACTTATGTACAAATAGAGACAATATATATGAAATAAAAAAAATTCTTCCTATTAAATCCATAAATTTATAGTTGATTACTTTTTTATTATAATCAAAACCCAATAGTTATTAACCTATTATTGCGAAATAACTAGGTTGTCCAAGAAATAATAAGGTGATCTATACTTAGAATTAGGGAATGTTGTAAATGAAAATAGAGGAGAAATTTGTATTTTAATTATATTATAAAAAATATTACAGTAAATTGTATTTTGCCTTATTATAATTTTTAAAATAAAATAAGAATCTATCTTTATTTTGTGAATATAATAAGGGGGATACACTTATGGTGGGCACTGCGACCAAACGGTCTTTTGTGCCAACGCCCCTCTAGTGAAGTAGACGATTCGCTACCCTAAGGAAAGCCAGAAGGTCACCCACAGAAGAATTACGGACCTCAGCTGAATTTAAGAACCCTTTGCCGAAAGTCCCACTTCTAATCCGTGTCAAAGACGGACAGTCAGACAGAATGTGAGCGCTATTGTTACCTTGTCCTTTAGACATAGGCGACATTCTGTCTCGATTGACAGACTTAATTTATAAAGGTGAAATCTGACCCGGTGATGGACAGATAAGTAACCCACCAGCAGCCTTAGATCCACTTTTCTGAGGACAGTGGTGTTTGTAAAAGAGTAGAGTGTAACAAGCTCTTTAGCTTGGCATAACTCTGGGGCATTGTTCCAATATATGTAGAACTTGTTGCAGTAGAGTTTAGAGCTTTGGCACCTAATAGATAGCCAGTTCGTCCGTAACTACATTTCCCTCAACGCCTAAGTGCCCCGGTACCCAAACGAGTGTGACTTTATTTGAGGCAGATAGGCGTTGGAGACAGTCGAAGCACTCGTTGATTAGTCTAGAACGAAAACTCCACGAAGAGAGCGCTCTGATTTTCGTTTTGCTATCATAGCGTATATTTATTTTTGCGCCTTTGAGACGTTTGTTGAAATTCAGCTGGGCACAAATTACGATGGCCTGGACTTCAGCCGGGAAGACATTGGTCCACTAGCCTATTGCAATCGATACCGTAGGGTTGGGCCCAAAGACACAAGCTCCAGTAACATGCTCCGATTTCGAGCTATCCGTGTACCAATTAAGGCTTTTAGAATCTAGATTTGAACCTTGGCCAATCCAATCCTCTCGTTTAGGGATGGAGATATTGAATCTCCTACCGAAACACAATTCCTTGTTCATATAGTCTGATTTGAAGCAGATCTTGATATCTGGAATATGCTTTAAGATGCTCATGTAACCTTTATCGGCCATGGTCTGATATAACCTGCACCTTCAGAGCACTAAGAGCAGCTGTGTTGTACCAGATTTAGGTATCTTACTTCAAATTTTTTAGCGGGCTTGGCTTTGGCTGGTCAAAAAGTAATACCGGTTAAAATTAAAAACAATATTTATATACATCATCTTTTACTTTTGTGCAAGATGATCGATCATCCCGTAACTCAAAATCCATAACAAAATTAATTTCGGGAAATTACATTGCTTTATATGCCGATTTTAACCGTATAGAAAATATGTTGCATGAACTAAAGAGACTACTTTATAAGAAAATAATACAACTTATTAAGTTTTACTGAATAGAATATATAAAAATATAGGGTTTGGAATCCCTGAGATAAAAGCTGAGTGTTAAAGCTTGCATATAAAGGGTATGCCAAGATGAATCAAAAGAATTAAGTTAATGAATGGTGACAATACTGAACATTAAGTACCTATTTATTTTAAAATTTCAATATTTCTTCCCCAATGGATTTTATATTAGTGTTATATGTAAATTTGTCTACTCAAAAAAGTATTTCATTACAAAAAATATTAAGAGTATTTCTAATTTGTTAGTCAGTGACTGTAAGTGCTCTGATTTTATAAATACTCACTATAACATGTAGTCAGACAATAAATCAAAATAACAATTGATATTTCAACTACATTATGCTTAATTAGATCATAATATTCTTCTTCTCAAAATTCCCAATGCGTCACTTCGCGAAATTAATCTAATTTAGTTCATCTTGAACATGGAGCAGTAAAAGATACTCGGTGTCTACCCACTTTTGGGTCTATGTAGTCTTCTGTTGGGTGATCTGAGAATTAGTTTATTCAAAACCACGGTGAAAGATGATCATCAAATTTATAGCAGCGGCAACGATATTGGCAGCATATTGTTTTTCTTACGATTTGCGAAGATATGAAAGGTTACCTAAAAGTACAAAACCTATATCTTATAATTTACATTTTCGGACTAAAGTCCATGATAGTGAAGCTGATATCCATGGAACAGCAACAATAAAAATTGAAGTGATTGAAAATACTGATCGAATAATATTGCATGGGGTCAATTTTGAAATAGAGAATCTAAATTTAGTGGATTTGGATAAAGATGTGGAAATTAAAAATTTAAAACATGTCTTTGATCCAAGAGCAGAACAAATGGTTATTATGTCAGCTTCAACAGATTTAAATCTAATTCCTGGAACACAGTATCTCTTGACGATTACATACCAAGCTAAACCCTGTTCTCGTCCTAATGGATTTTGTTTATATTGGTATGCGTCTGAAGATGATAAGAGAATGTAAGAAAAATTTTATATATTTTTTTAAATTATTTAAATATGTTAATAGATTTTTTCTACCTTAGCCCACTGGGAGCAACTCAACTATCACAAGGAAGTGCTCGTTTGGTTTTCCCTTGCTATGATGAACCCGCTCTAAAAGCTAATTTTATTATAAGTGTTACTCATGGAAAAGATTATGTGGCGTTATCTAATATGCCGCAAAAAGGAGACCTAATTCAAGAGTAAGTAACTTATTTATTTAACCAAAAGATCCATTAAGTGAAACGTTTTTAAAGAAATGCCACACATAGGGCTAAATAAAAGTGAAAATAGAAACAATTATTTGTGTAACTTAAAAGCAGTTGAAGAAAACCAAATATTTACTTTTTCGGAAAATTTTCTTAAAACAAAATATTAATTTAATAAATAAAATAAAAACATATAGAGGGTGATTCATAAAGAAGTGTTCCAGCATGTGCCAAACGATTTTTTACAGTGTTGTAATCAGGGTTTACGATGAGCATATTTTTCGTAAAATTTCTCCTTGAACCTATTTTTTAACAGCTGAAATATTTTCGCGTGTGTAGGGAGGTTAACTCATATAAAACGTAATAAGCTCTGTTCAAAATATAGTAGGTTTTGATAAAAGTATGCATTATTAGTTAACGTCTAAGCTTTGAAGCAATAGAAATCTCATAAAAGGTTGATCGCTTAAGTTTAATGGCAGACATTTTTTTCCAATTGAGTAATCTTTTGACTCCACATAAATGAAAATAACTTTTAACGGACTAAAGATATTGACATGGTCCTACCCTTATTTGAAAGATATCTTAAGGGTGAATTTTTCTTGTTTTTAAACCATATCCTTATTAAAGACTTTTTAAGGACGGATTTTTAAGCAAAATTTATAAATACTCATATTTTAAATTTTAACGTTCATACCTGCTACATTTCCCAACATATCGACATGCGAGGTACTGTTAAAAATCCCATAATGCATACTTTTTATCAAAACCTTAGCTATTACGTTTTATATGAGTTCATATTCCTGCACAAAGAATTGTTCATCGTGAACGCTGATCACAGCATTGGAATCAATTGGCACATCTTGGAACACTTTTTTACGAATCACCCTGTAGAAGTGTTTTAGTAATCTTTCTATAACAATACTGTTTTGACTTAAATTTTAGTTTTAAGACCCTTAACTAAATAAGTACGTTTTGCTATTTATCAACAATTTGGGTTTTGAAATAATATGAAATAGTTCCAGTTAAAAATTCATTTGTACTACTTACTCATTTGAATTTTAAGATTTTTTGAAATGTTCAAAACTTAGCGCGAAACCTTGACTTATATCAATCTAATACTAAATAATCAAGATAAACTGAATATCTTCATTGCTAAATATTGGATTTATATTAGCCAGATTTTCGTATTAACTTTAAACAACATTTCGTTTTAGTAAAGTTTTTAGTTAAAAGTATAAAGTTATATTTCTCTCACAGTTGGGCTAAAAATTGAATAAAAAAACAAATTTAACTCATCATGAATCATGAATGGTAAGTGAAAATGGGTAAAATTAGGCATAAAGAATAATGCGATGCAATGTGAATGACCCATACACGCAGATATTTTAAATTATTAAATTGTAGCAAAACGAGATTGAATTAACTCGCATTATGCCTGACACTCAACGTGTGCTGTATTATTTTTTTTCAATTCAGCACCTATTGTTAGCGTGAACGCATGACAATTTCCATTTAATTTTATGAGTCAATTTCATTTTAGAAGCTACGCAGTTGCACGCAAGCAATTGTGATTTTGATGATATGACAGAATTTTTTGTCTATTTTTAAATTAAAGTTCTTTGATGCTTTTAAAATTTTTTACAAAGAAGGCATGGGGTTGTAAACTTAATAAGGGTTCAATTCAGTGCAAAATTTCCTGAATTAATCTGAATGGAGAACCGAAGTAGAAAAACAAACAACACAGCTAATGTTTTTGCACAATCCAAACACAGCTCAAGAACTTGAATTGTTATCGGTATATAAAGGCATTAAATACTTTCGTTACCATTTAGAAGGAAGAAATTTTATCATATTTACTGATCACAAACCTCTCACTTTTGCTCTAAAACAAAATCCAGAATAATCTTCTCTCAGACAAGCAAGGCATTTAGATTATTCCTACAATTGCAATTTTCGCTACATAGGGACATGTTTTTAAGAATAAGGCTCGTTTGCTGAGGTAGATGAGTTTTAAAAAATAAAATAAAAAATGGTAGGTGTGTCGATTCGGGACAGCAGACTGATCTTCATCAGTACAGCTACTTCCTGATGCCCCTACCATAGACGCCACAATTGTTCAGATCGAACACCAATCCCTATATCCACTTAGTTCGAAGTGGCATTGCATGGAACGTAATTTTTTCAACGGATATTAGACATACAGTCGGAGAAATAGCTACAAAATCACTTACATTTTCGTAATTGTTTACAAACTGTTCAGTTGTTTTAGAACCAACTTTTAAAATATAATTCGGTAGCATTTTTAGCGTTAATAAACGTTAAATTCTTTTAGCTTTAGTGAAAAGTATTGAAAAGCTATCGAATTTATAAAAATTAGGTGATTCTAAAAAGGTAATAGATATAATAAAATCACTTTAAGTTTTTAACGTATTTTATTGAAATTTAAATAAATATAAAAATCTGTAGAGCTACCGCGTTTCTTAATAAACTAAAATATTCTTCTTGACATTGACAAAATTAAATGTTCAAATATTTTTTTAACTATTTTTCTCCATTCCTCAATAATTTTTAATTCGAGTTCAATTAAAGTTCACAAACATTATTGAATTCTCGTCCATTTTCATTTTCAACTCTCCTGGTAGGGGTTCTAGGTTCTAGGTTCTAGGTTCAAGTGGCTGCCAAAAGAAGGCACACTTAGGCCAAGGTAGGCCCATTGTGATACCACGTGGTACCCTGGTAGGGGTACCCCATAAGTTTTTAATTAGAGCAAAACAAAATATTAAACTTTTGGAGCCTCAGTTATTTGATTCGTCAAAGAAAGAAAATTTCTTGTCATGTCAAAAATTAATTTCGCTCATTTTCAGTTATGTAGTTCAAATTGGTTCGAAGTCATTCATTATTAGTCCTCTACCTCTATTACGTGATTTCAGGTGTTGCTTCATGATGATAATTGATCGATAGGTTAACGCGATATCCATGAGGAAATACCGATTTTCCAAAATTATAATAGGCAATCATGGGAGGCAGTTTGAAACAATTCTTTTCAAAGTGCTCTCTAATTTACTAAATTAGGAATAAAACATAATCGTACTACCTCCCATATCACCTACAATCGAACGGTTATCTCAAAAGATGGCACAGAACACTTAAGACCTCAATTAAAGGCTTCGAGACAGACTCGTGGTCTGAAATTGTACCTTTAGTTTTATTTGGTTTTATAGACCAACTTTTCCTAACAAAATATCAAAAACGATAGTAATGCAAGTATTATTAGTATTATTAAAGTCTATAATAAAAATTGGGTATAAAGTTTATCTTTTATTCTTTTCGCTATTAAATATTTTCAAAAACCTTTTTTTTTTACAGAAACGATGGATATGTAACAACAAATTTCTTAGAAACTCCACCAATGTCGACGCATCTTGTAGCATTTACTGTTTCAAATTATGAAAATATAACCGAAAAAGTAGGTAATACTGATGTACGATTATTTTTTAAACCAAATTCGGAAGGTGGTCGTCCAGCGCTACAAATATCAAAAAAAGCACTATCTTTAATGAATGATTATTTCAATATTTCGTTCCCGTTGCCAAAAATCGATCATTTTAGCCTACCTGGAATGGATCCAGGTGGTGCAGAAAATTGGGGACTCGTTATGTATTCAGAGTCTATGTTATTAACGCCAGATCCAGAAAATTTAAAAACAGTGTCTATTGAAATGGCACATATGTGGTTTGGGGGTCTTGTAACGCCAGCCTGGTGGTCTCAAAATTGGCTAAGTGAAGGTATCAGCACATTCTACGGCATTAAGTTTATTAATTTGGTATAATATTATAATATTAACGTTTATGTGGCTCAAACTAAAGGTAATTTTAGATAAAACCAGATTGGAAGCTTAAAATTGATGACACTTACTTATGGTATATTACCGAAGTATGCTCCTTATCTTGTAATACAAAATCAGAATGGGAATATGATAGTGTTTTTGGAAAAACGTCTTCTGTAAAAGGTATGTATCAGTTTTATAAGGAGATGTATTTTATTATTTTAAATTATTTTACGAAAGTATAGGTGCTTATCTTATGTCGATGTTCGAAAAGCTCCTTAAGGAAGAAGTATTTCGAATGGGAATTGTAAAATATTTAAAAAATCAGTAAGTATGAATTTGTTCTGCAGAATTTTTTAAATGTACTAACTCTTTTTTCTAATAGTCAATATTTATCTACCACTGACGATGACTTGTTTGATTGTTTAGCGGATTCTATGGAAGGATCATCGAATCCTTATTTTAAAGAGAAAACCTCTTTAAAAAAAGCCATAAAATCGTGGGCAACACAAAAATATCATCCAGCTGTTATAGTTGTTCGCGATTATAAAAGTGGTACATTTACTTTGAAACAAGAACCATACAAAACCCTCGACGAAGGAGGTGGTAACGAATTGTGGTGGATTCCTATTACGTTTGCGACATCAACTAGTTCAGATTTTAATAATATCACAACAGATTTCATATTTCCTGGTGTAAAAGAAGTTCAAATAAATCCAACCGAATTAGGAAAACCACTAGGATCAAACGATTGGTTGATTTTAAATAAACAGCCAGAACTATATAGAGTAACCTATGATGATAAAAATTGGGAGTTAATAACTTGCGCACTTTTAAAGGATCCGAATATTTTGCCTGAAATTACTAAAAATCAAATGTTTAAAGATCTTTTCGAGCTATTTTTAGAAGGATACGTTGAGGCACCCATTCTGTTTAATTTAATGTCTTACTTAAAAAAAGAAACAAGTAAAATACCCTGGCTTGCAGCATCGAATGCTCTCGTAATTATTTTCAACAATCTTAGATCATATGATAGTCAAGGTAAAGAATATTTAAAACAATTTCTTGGAAATATTATTTCAAACGCTTCTGAAATTTACAACGCTGACGAAAATTCTGAGAATTTTAAATTAACGGGCGATAATCGATTTTTATTTGAATTATCCTGTAGATTACAAATAGAAAAATGTAATCGTATAATGGATATTATTTTTAAAAAATCCAAATCACCCCAATCTAAGCAACAAATAACCATGTGGGAAAATAGTTTATTTTTCTATGGTGTTTGTCGTATTTATAAAGATGCTAAAAAAGATATGAAAGATTGTATTGATAATCTTGCTGATTCACAAAACTATAAAGATTTTCAATCAAATTTTGTTTGTACGAAAACTAAGGAGCAGCTAAAGGATAAATTGAAAAAGGAAATAAAAGGAGTAAACAATATGATATACAAAATTCAAATAAGTGCTCTAGCAATGGGTGATCCAATTGTTTCAGAAGCATTTGTTGAGCTACTTCAAGAAGGTGATCCTGAATTAATAAGGCTATTTTTGCATAATGCAAAATCTGCGATTACTAATGCTAAAATAAGAGATCACAAAGACCTGGTAAGTCATTAGATTATTTTATTAATTTTATTTAAATTAAACTGATATATTAAATGAAATAATATTGTATTCAAATTTTCTTTCAGCTTGTGAAAACCTGGAAGAGAATGGGTTATTCACTTAATGAGGGTCATTATTATGGTATTGATAAAAAGTTTACAAGACATGACAAAATTAGGGAAAGAATGGTGCAATGGTTGGAAAGTGATCCAGTTATACCAAAGTTAAGCTGCCAATGAAATTATAATATTCAATATATATAAATATTTAAAAGGTTTATTATGCGAATTATGTTTATTGTGCAAAATATATACTTTTAAATAATATCAAGACTTATAATATATGCATGTATATACATATATAGTTCTTTTTCAAATGACTTTCAAATATTTCGTCTTTTTACGTACGGATTTATATGATATGATTTTTTAATGTTAACTTCATTCATCATGATTAATATTGTTAAAAATGTTTCTTTGCAAATATTGCAACGTTTTTTCGTTTTGTGAAGACTTATGATTCAGTTGCATATAATTTTTAGGAGGATTTTTGAAAGAATATAAAAATTCCAACAAATATCTTTAATAAAATAATAAAATAATGTTTTCATAAATAAATATTTTAGTGATTTCATGCAAATTCAAAAAAACCTGAAGAAAAGCAATTCAAGTCCTGTAATTTTGAAATAAAATGGAACATTTTTATCAGTAATGTTGGAACCGAAAAAGCTTGTATTTAATTTTGAGTGTAAGCAAAAAACAAAGATCATACAAAACAATTTTTAAAGGACAATTGTGTGTAATTTTTTACTGTATACTTGAATTTTGCCACTTATAATTAGTCAAAATCAAAATTTCGTTAACTCTACGCATGAATTTGCCAGCTTTAATAGGAATTTGCAAACTGTATGTATGTAAATTTTTACTACTATTATACAAGTAAAAATCAATTTGTTTTTAACTGTATAGCTACAATTTCTACCTGGTGTTACGTTTAGTCAAAAGGGCTAAAATCATGATATTAAAATTTAATTTTAGTTTACCTGTACGCAAATGGTATTCGGGTAATAAAAGAAAAATATGCCTATCCAAAAATTACTTTTCTTTATTGTAAATTTCTTATCCTGAGGGCCACACAATCGATTCAATCCAACTGAGGTATGAAGTAACTCTTGTATAAATACTTGGAGGACCTCCAGCGCATCCTTGTCCAAACGATGTAATTCCTAACACATATGGCACTTCTTTGCCGTTTAAATTTGTTTTCATTACAATTGGACCTCCGGAATCACCCTAAAAGTATAATTTAGAAATTATAAAAAATTTAAATTTATCCAAAACGTTTTCACCTGACATGTATCCATAGCTTTATTTGGATCCCCAGCGCATATTTGAGAATTAATAATTCCACTTTCTAACTTGGGTCCTGGGGTATAATATCTGCTGCATTCTTGGTTAGAGAAAATATTTAATACTACTTTCATAAGATGTTTTGAGCCTCGTCCAGCTGCAGAAGTATTAATTAATTTATTTGAAGTTTTAAACTTCAATGAATAGAATTTTACTCACCAAACTGAGTATGTCCGTAACCAATCGCTTGTACTTGCCTTTGAGGAATTCCATTGGATGACCAAAGACAAGCTGGTGAATGCCTTTAAATAGTTTGTAGTTTGTATTTATGGTAAATAAATTCTAATTTAAAAGGAACTTACGAGGATGCATAGGATAATTTAATTAGGGCAATATCATTGTAAACTTGTCTACGTTTGTATGATTGGTGAACGTAAATATTCTCAATTGGAATGTTGTTTGCTAATTCATCATCAAGGTTATTTCCACCGGTGCGAACAACATCTGGAGCAGCACTGTAATAGTGGTCATAATTTTTAATTATTGACTAAAATGTTTGCGTTTATGTTTTTACGATGAAAATATCTATCCGATTTCGACATTTAAATTTCTTTTCAATATCATTGAAATAGAATGCAATAAAAGCATACAATAAAAAATACGTTGTGTTAAGGGGAGAGATAATTTATAACCTTTAAACAAATAGTTTTCATTTTCAAAAATTATTAACCCTTTACGGACGAGGGTCAGCATATAGACGCCCAAGTCTTTTTATCGTTCAGAACGCTTGTCGGCATATAGGTGCCCAACTTAGTTCATAGCTGCAAGGAGTATTATTGTTTGTTGTACTTTTATTGTTTGTTATTCATTTATTATTTGTTTATTGTTTGTTTATAATTTTGTTGTAATTTATGAAAAAGTTTATTTCGTATTAAATAAATCAATTTAAACGAAATCTTAAATGTTCAAATCCTTTTCACGGTATTACCTAGTTAAACTTCACTTAAGCGTCTAATTCCGGTAACTTATGGGACTACTTGCATAAACGTTGAACGTTGGTAAACTTGCATGTACCATGTTTAAACAAAATCTTTTTAATCAAGACTTTTTCAATTGCAGTTTTATCTTTGAATTTCTTAAGTCCAAAGGAGGACCTTCAGACCTAAGCCAAAATTCACAACGATTTCAATTTATTTAAGTATACCAGTCAGTTTTCAAGAATTTTTGAGATCTAAATTTGGTAGCTTAAGTTTGAACAGATTGTATAAAATCGACACTAACAGAGTAGATGTTTGAGTATAGATGGTAATATTTATTTATTATTACGACTTTAGTGTTAGCTTTTCTTGTTAAATTTTCATTTTGTACTTGTGTACCATGCCAACCAAATATTTAATACTTTATCCTGGAGTTTTGTAAATTGTATGTTTGTTTTTCAACGAATACTTTGGTCTTTATTATGCACAACTTTAAATAGCATATGTATGGAAGACATTTACCCCATATTTAATAATAGTAATAATGATACATAAATTTTAAACTTACCCTCCTAAACTTGTACAATGCGCTGCAGTGAGAACGAATGTTGGTGAAATTAACGATCCACCACAATTAAATTCAAATCCACTACCCAATCTTTTCTTCCATCCGATTGCAGCCTATAAAAATTAAATGAAAATTTTTAATTTGAGAGTATATTAGTAAATTACGTAATTAAACATAAACGTTAAAAAATATTTAAATAAAAACCTTTTTTTTTTGTCACTTTATAACAAAAAGAAAAAAAACGAATGAAAAAGAATGCGACAAAACTTGTTTCTCATACAAGATTTTTATCTTATTTCGGACAATCACCTTAAAGCATTTATCGTTGGAATTTTTTTTGGGTGTGGGTATAAAGTTTAAATATTTCTTAATAAATCGCATAAAGGTCACATACATGATTTAAAGTAATATACCACATTAATTCTGAAATGGCAGGTTTTCTTTTTTAAGGTTCAACAACCCAAATTTATATTTGAATTAACCGTGAAATGTATTTTTTTATATATATATTTAATTTGAGAAATTATAAGTAATTTTCCGATATATCATATGATGATAAAATGATAAAATTGGTATAAGATTGTTTTTATATCACGCATCATACGTACCATATGCGGAAATTCTCCGTGGGCCGTTTTAACACCACCAACTACTAAAATTTGCAATTTTTGCTTTCCATATCGTTCTTGGCATTCTTTAAAATCAAATTTTATTATATTACATTCACTAAAAGTCCATCAAATAGTTAAAACTTTACTCAATTCACTAATTCGACCTCCTCCACTTCCATCACTATGCCCACCATTATTTATTGTATGATGTGGATTTTGATGAATTTTTTCTGATTGTGATGGACAACAAACGATTGGATCAAAATGATTATGAGCGCAGATCACTGGATGAATTCCATAATTTCTATATGCTATTTGAGCAATTCGGCATTGGGAGAAATGTGCACAATAACCAATAATTCCATTATTGTTAAGTCTACAGTGTTGAATTTGGTGAGCTGACCGATCCGAATATGGATTAAAAAAATCTTGTCCATTTCCTATCAGATTAAATTATAAATATTGATTCGATATTTTTATAACAAAACTATAAAATTTTTTACCTCGAAGAGAAATTAAAATTACAACAAATAAAGTAAACGTTCTTAACATGATACTATCTAACTTATCAATGCTAAGCAAACTAAAGAACCTTCTGGTAGACACTGATTAATTAAGACTAATAATTTCTTACAGTCAAACAATCGTCTTCTTATAAATGAAAATATCAAATAATAGCTGAAACCAGTTTGATGGCTATTTGATGGTTTGATGCCATTATGAAACATTTAAAATTCAGCTGCTTTCGCACATTATGTCATTACTCAATTTTTAGTTTAGTTTACGTCTCATGTTATGTTTAAGTTTAAATTATGGAATACCCTAAAATATTGTTAATGGTTATCAATGGATAACATTAATTAATAGTACGTATGGGGGTCGCTTTAACTCGATTAATTACTTGAACGTGAGCTTTCGTTCTTCACTAAAATAAAAACAATAACAGAATGTAAATTTTATATTTGCATGAAATTATATAACAACTTTTAAATCTGGTTTAGTTGAAAAATATGCCTTACTATTTATCTTTTTTAAATGACCAATAATTAAATTAGGTATACCATAAAAGCAATTTTTTTTTATGATATTATTCGTCATCAAAATCTAGAACATACAATTTAGTTTTAATTTGGACGAATAAATATTTATAAGGGGTAAAATCATCCTTTATACTTGTAAAATCCAAATATACTAGTTATTAAAATTTGTCTCACGCAAATAAAATACTACTTAATTAAGTCTTGAGTTTTAGTCTGAATTTTTGTATAGAATTAATATTTAATATTACGAAAAGAAAAATTTTGGAGAAGAATCTTCGAAAAGTTCAAATTTACAAAACCATACATTTTATATCCAGTCAATTTGATAGATTCTGGAACATCATCTCTGTTTCTTACGACAGAAAAATTTAAATGAAAGTAATTTAGCTATTTTGCTAATAATAGTTCAATATAGCAACAAAGTGTTATACGAGTGCATGGGACGGCAGTCAACTAATCAAACGAAATATTTGTTTTTTTAGCGTTGATGTTGTTGTACATAAAATTGCTCGTACAAAAATTAGGAAAAAATAAATGATAGTTGCATATAAATTTAGTTAATATCTGATCATATAAAATGGTGATGTTTCCTCATTTCATTAATATCTCGTCAAATTATGGATGCTTTTACGTCGACTATTGAAACTGTTAAACTCAAACTTAAGGCCCAATTTCGAATATTAGAAAACGTATATAGCGGCTTCAATACGCTTAAAACTGCGTTTAAGTCCATGAAAATAAGGATTTTGGGAGTCGTTCATTTCAAATTCATAGTCCAATTTTAAAAACGACTAAAAGAAATTAAATTTATGGTATATTAATGCCAAAATTTGATATAATATCATTGAAATTAGAGGCATTGAAATAAAAACTATTCTAGAAAAGCATTTAAAAGTATTAAATACTTTCACTTAAATCTAAGATTTTCCTTAATGTTTGAAGGCAGGGTGAAAGACTGACTAATACTCGATTAACATTAGTCTGTTTTTCGCGCAGATTTCAATCATCTGGTAAAACTTTAGGATGCATTACCTAGAAGTTGAATTTTTAAGTGAATTTATTAAATAGTTTTTACTTTATAGTGCTTGAGACGATGTGAAGGAGATTTTATTGGTTTAAAATTTTTTCTAAATGGATAAGACATATGTAGTATTTTTTAGTAGGATATTTACTAAGCAAAATTCCGAAAACTAAGCATATGTAGGTAATGTACACATGAATGCCTTTTTTTATTATACTCGTATTCCATTTTATTTAAGTATTCAAATTATGAAAATCTGGTTCTCCCAAAAATTTAATCAATATATGTTTTCATAAACGTAAAAATTTTTTATTTAAGGAAGAAAAATCTTTGGATTTAGTGAGAATAGGGGGCCCTAAATACCATTTATTTTGGGGCTAATTATAATTACCATATGTGGAAATTCTCCAGGAGATGTTCGAACACCGCCAACAACAGAAGGTCTGAATATTTGCTCTGCTGGTGCATACATTTCTTGGCATTCTTACAGTGGAAATATCAATTAAATTTATTATATATTTTCTAAAAGCAAGCCAAATAGTTTAAATCTCACTTGATGCACTAATTCGTCCTCCTCCTCCCCTTTTCCCACCATTTCTTCCAAGATTTGGATTTTGCTGAAGGCGTTCTGATCGTGATCGACCAGATGGACAACAAACGATTGGATCAGAAGGATTACGAGCACAGATAACCGGTTGAACTCCATAATTTCTGTATGCTACTTGAGCAATTCGACATTGGGAAAAATATGCACAATAACCAAGCCCATTATTTTGAAGTCTGCACTGTTGAGTTTGTTGAGTCGACCTCTCGAAATATGGGTTAAAAAAGAATTGTCCATTTCCTGCATTCATATCAAATTTTAAATTTGCAATCAATAAATTTTAAGAATTTTTATTTTTACCTTTAAGAGGAAATGAAACTACTACGAATAAAGTAAATATTTTTAACATTATCCAATCGAATTTAACAAACGCACTAAAGAACCTTCTTGCAGACACCGAATAATTAAGACTAATCAGTTGGTTCACCTAAACAATTCTTATAGATGAAGAGACTAAACCAAAACTGAAACCAGTTTAATAGCTATTATGAAACTTTTAATCACAATCTGTTTTCGCGCATTGTCTCACTAGATGTTTAATTTAAAGTGAACTTTTCATAAGCTTTTATATTTTCTATATGGGTATGGGAATCCCCGAAAATATTCATAATCAGTATGGAGTATCAATAAATTATGGATATAGAGTACTACTAAGTATCAATCATATCAAAAGTGAATTTAGTTCCGATCTATGAAATGTTTTAATTGTTTTTTTTATTTTAATTTTTTTTAAATTCACATATTACGAGTATAATTAGATGCATTATCAATAACTACAATACTCAAAATTCGTATTGTCTTTAATAAATTCAAATTTTTTCCAGATAACATTAAAAATTGAATTTATAAGCGAGGTTAAGACTTGGTTTATTATAATCGATGAAATTAGTATGCCACAGGTTAGGTATGTTAGGTTTTGTTAATGAATTTGGACTTTATTATTTCAGTCCAATAATACGCTAACCAAATAAATGATAGTAAGAGACTTTCGTGAGAAAAACAATGAATTTCGGAGTACTTATCAAAACTCAACTTGAGTACAAAAATAATAATCTATAAGTCCATACTCAAGCCAATATGGGCATACGACAAAGCGACAAATATCGCAATAATTCAACGCAGACCAATGCTCTGCGTTACGTTAACAATAAAATCATACAGTGCGACACTAAAATAAGTCCAGTGCAAAGTGAAGCAAAAAAACTCTGCATGAAATATGTGAGTAGATTACGCAAACACCCTAAGAAGTCATTGAGAAACATCCTGACCACGGGAAAATTTAGTCGACTAAAGCGAATCGACCCCCTACAGCTAGCCTCATAACTGGTATAAAATACACCCCAAAAGAAAAAAGCCCAAACATAACCATGGGAACCACCCAGACGGGCGAGGTAATTAATGCAATCATTATCAGCCCAGTAGATGTGGTGTCAACGAGGATAGAGACCATCCTGCTAGTACTGACACCGCTTGTGGGAGTGTCCTTGCTCTATCAGTTCTATAAGTTCAAGCGCGGCCTATAGAAGAAATACAACGTCTCCATCTGCTGTTGACCACAATGGGACCGAAATAACCCAACACCGGGATCCCAGAAAATACGGATACCGCAACCCATAATCTTACGGAAGCACTGGTCTAAGGAGAAGACATTTTAACTACCTAGAATTAAGAGTCGCAATAGCATAAGCTAGAGGTCAATCAATGACCTAATCCTTATGTAAAAAAACTTACATGTGCCAATAATAATAAAAAAAAAAAATTACTTATGTTACCCTTGATCAGAAAAAATATAAATTGTCAGCGACTACATGTCCTTTTCTCCCCAAATCTGTGGAAAGGGGGTATCGTAAATTTTAAATGCTTTGAAATGAAGACAACCTTATTATAATATTAAAATTCTCTGGTTCTTGTTACTAACATATCTTGAATTTCTGAATTTTATATAATGCTTGGTTGTGTCATAGAATTATATAATAAATTGAATGCCTGAAAAATTAACATAATTATAATGCTTTATCGATTTTCTTGTTTTGTTCAAATAAATTTAACGCAAAACCTTTTTATATAAGAGAAAGAATCTTAGATTTTTTTTTGTGTAAGTCGATAACTAAATATGCTTGCAATGACTCTAAAACGTGAAATTTAGAAGAGTAATTTTTATTTATTATTTTATAAAGTTTTATGTTACATTAAATAAAATATGTGTTTATGTATCGCATTCATTTAAAATTACGTGGGATAAGTGTGGAATATGCGAAAAGAAATATTTTAGCAATCACGTTTAACATTTAGGAAGGTATGCTGGGGAGCTTTGTTTTTGCAATCTTGTGAAAACTAAAATTATAAAATATTTAAAATTTCGTTACAAAATTGTGTGTCTGAAATAACGAAGTTCGGAACTTCATATAATAGAGGGGAATTATAAGGGTATTAGTATCGCGATCTGGGTGTAACATTTAACGAGAAGTTAACTTTCGATTCCCACATGAATGATATTTGTAAGAGAGCTTACAGGGCTCCCAATTTTGGTTAGCTTGTTTTTCTTAAACTTTTACGGTTTGTTCTTGAATATTGCTCTCCTATTTGGTCACCCTATTAGCAATCTAAAATTTACAAGATTAAGTCAGAGAAAATTCACTAAAAACCTCTTTATTAAATTCTGAAAACCTGCTATTCTAAATATGATATCCCTGGCAGATAGAAGGCTTTATTTAGTACACCCTGTACCGTATTATCAATGGCCTGTTCCGTACGTATCTTGCAGATGAGGTTAACCTAAGAGTACCTGCTTATAACAGCCTAAGCACAAACAAAACCACGATAATCTACAACTTGATCCTCTGAATTGGTCCTTCCGTAATTTCCGTAAAATGTATTCTTGGTGAGTTAATTTCTTGACCTTTCCTTTTATTGAATTTGTGCTTTGTGCAATTGGAAATTAACGGCATTGTTGGTAAATAAATAAACTAATGACTAGCAAAAAAAAAAAAATACTAATAAATAATATACTAATATAACATTTGGGGCCTACGGTAGATCAGTTGTTAATGCGCTGGCATATCGTCCTAGAGGCTGTGGGTTCGAATCCCACGATAACCATGGTATTCTACTCTCCGAACAAAATGGGTCAATGAGTGCAATGGACAAAATGTCTGAGCGCTCGATATAACATTTATGAAACTCGGGCAATGAAGCAGCTCAAAAAAACAAACTTTATGGAATATTCTCAAAAAATATTTTCGAAATACTGTACCATATATGGGAATTCTCCAGGAGCAGTAAGAACTCCTCCAACTGCGAGGGCTCCAAAATCATTACCGTTCACCGGTTTTGGAAAATAAGTGTTCTGACACTCTCTTTGACTTCCACCTGTTCTTCTACCACTTTGTCTCGGTTGGGAAATTCTTATATTAGAGTTTCCTGAAAAGCCGCATAAAGGTGTTTATATATTATTAAAATTCGCGAATCTTAGAACTTACTTCTTCCACCAGTATTTAAATTTTGTGTCTGTTCAGAACTTCTAAGACTGAGACTGCTTAAGGAGCAACATACAACCGGATCAAGAGGGTCACTGACACAAACGGCTGGTTTTACTCTATAGTTGTAATAATTCAACCGCGCACTTTGGCATTGGGAATATTTTATACAAACTCCATTTCTTGGACTGTTCGAAGCCCTGCACAGTCGACGAGGTAAATAATTTCGAGAAACACCCCATTGAGGTTCCCCATTACCTATATTCGATTTAAAAAAAAATTTTTATATTTCAATTAATATCCAATTTCGCGGGTTAAGAATAAAATATTACCACGTAATGAAAGGTAAACGACTATGAACACAACTAACGTACTAAATGTATTATACATTGTCGATTAACACTTTATTATTTAGTTAAGAATTTAAGATCTGATAATCTTCACGACTTATTTCAGACTAACCATTCTTTAAGTTAGATCTTCAGTTTTTTTATAAGCGAAAGTGTTAACCTTACTATAACCAGTTTACGAATTTTGCTTTTATACATTTCTTTCAAATTTGCTTTCAATCGTTTTCCCACAGTTATTTTAGTTTTTTGATAGATGATTGGAATTCCCGAAAACTTATAATATGACATATAAATTAAATTGTCATTTTAAATTACAAATATCATTTTCTGACAAAGGAAAGAAATTATGTTTTTAAAGTTATCGTAATAAAATATCATATAAATATCATACCTAAAATTTCGAAAATAACTTCTAAATAAAATTATTAATTTAAAATGAGTTTATTCAAAACAAATTGTTTTTTAAATACAAATTTAATGGTGAAGAGGTTTTGTGTACTTAAGTAATGATTTTAAAATTTATTCATCTGATTCTGAATACTATATAAATACCATAAAAGTAAAGCTACTTGAAGTAATAATCATCTTGGTTTTTATTATTATTTTTTCGTACTCATCAGATCAGATCCTTTCTAGTGCAGCGATAACAAACCGCACGTTTCTTTTTAAAATTAAAATGTACTATACAAAATCCAAAAAAATGCTTATTTTCTGGCAGTGGTGTCACTGTTAAATTATGTTTCCAATCTTCACGTTTTTTTTTTATAACTCAGGTGAATGACAACTTGGTTCCTGGGTAATGTTATGTATAAGTTAATTTATAGCAGTCACCTTCAAATTAGGTATATGTAAATTAATAGGTGTGGACAAACTAAAAAAAAATTCTTTTTCGGCTGCTCTGCACAACATAATCGAGATAAAACATTGAATTTAGTAAATATCTAAAATTTTGTTCGAAAGAAGTTAATTTTTTAACATATAAAACAAAAAATTTAACTATTTTGTTAATAATATAGTTCAATATTTCAACAAAGTGTTATACTAGTTGTTTTTTAGCGTTGACGCTGTTGTACATAAAATTTCTCGTACAAAAATTAGGACAAAATAGAAATATGATAGTTACATACAAATTTAGTTAATATCTGATAATTTAAAATGGTAATGTCCTCTCATTTCATTAATATCTCGTCATAATATGCATGCTTTTAAGTCCGCTAATATTGGGACTGCTAAAAACATATTTGAATTTATAGCTAAACTCGCGGCCTCAATATGCTTAACGCTTTTAGTGCCGGAGGCCGATATATCGGCCTTTGCTGCATTGGTGAGAAGTGATATATCGGCCCGCAACTTGTAACGCTTTACTATTCTATATAAATCTCAAAATAAATTTATAATTAGTTATAAATGATCTAATTTCATTACGAGAGAATTTAAAAAAAAAAATAGTTTTTCGTTTTAACCCTTTGCGGACGACGACTTTTTCGGCTGGGCGAGGTGGCAGGTAAACGCGATTTTCGCGCCTTATTGGTACAATCAAATGATCTTATACATAATTTATATTACCAAGTTACCTTATCTCTGCTGTATCATTTGAAACTTCATACGATACCTTTTCAAGAACCAATACTGCGTTCCTATCATTTTGAGCTAACGAAATCTAACATAAACAGCGATTGTCTACGCTCGTATGTGCAAATATGTTTTGTAAGAGAGAACTTTCTTTTTTATCAAAAGGGCAATATGTTCCCATAATTTACGCAAAATTTCAGAAATTATAATTTTAATTTAGGGCCAGGGAAGAGTTTTTTCCGGAAAAAGGACCGCCTCTCATCAGGTAAAAGTTGATAGCTCGGCGAATTTAAATCCAATTTGACTTTTGACAATTTGAGTTTTTTGTTTTGGACAGCAGATAGTCAGACCTTTTATTTGAGCACTAAATCAAGCAGATTCGGCAAGGTATCCAAAAACTCAATTTTTCGGCCTAAAAAATTCATGGGCTAACCCCTTGCCATTTTCGCTAAAATCAATAAAATATTTTTTTTTTCCTTTTTAAACAATTTTCCGGTGCAGTTGCTTAGTATAATTAAAGGGCGTTTCACAACTGCAGCCCTTTTAACGCGAAAACGCCTATTTGAGGACCACGAGTGCATTTCCTGTGAAATTGCGGATTTCCCATTTTCAAAATCAAGACTATCAATTTCTAGACCCTGTAGCTCGAAATATTCCCTCGGGACCTACCCTGATTTTGCTTTTTTATGAAACGGCAACATGTTCCCATAATCTACGCAAAATTTTAGAAATTATAAATTTAATTTAGGGCCAAGGCAGAGTATTTTCCGGAAAAAATACTTTTTTTCTATATAAAATTCGCCTCTCATCATCGGAATCAATATCGTAAGCTTTAATAGTTATGAATACTACTATGAATAAAGTAACTATTTTTAACATTATTCAACCGAATTTAGTAAACGCACTAAAGAACCTTCTTGCAGACACCGATTCATTAAGACTAATTAGGTGCTTCATTTACCCAAACAATTCGTATAGATGATGAAACCTGAAACTGAAACCAGTTTAATAGCTACAATATTATAAAACTTTTAATCTTAATCTGTTTCGCGCATTATATCACTAGAAACTTAATTTAAAATGAAGTCTTCATAAGCTTTGATATTTTCATTATGGGCATGGGAATCTCCGAAAATATTCTTAATGAATGTCAATAAATTATGGATATTGAGTACGACGTATTAATTATATAAAAAGTGAATTTAATACCGATATATGAAATGTTTTCATTTATTTATTTGTTTATCTATTTATTTCGAATTTTAATAAATCTACATTTATATCAATAACAAGGATATTCAAAGTTCAAGTTCAAAGTCTTTAATAAATTCATAATTTGTTTGATAACATTAAGAATTGAATTTACAAGCAAGGTTAAGACCTAGTTTATTATAATCGATCAAATTAGAGTGCCAATGTTAAGTTTCATTAATGAATTCAGACTTTATTATTTCAGTCCAATTTTACTCTAATCAAATAAATGATAGTAAGAGATTTTCGTATAAAAAAAAATGGATTTAGAATTAGATATGTTACCTGTATTACATAATTTCTCAGAGACTGTGTGGTAAACGGTCTCGCAAATTTTAAATGCTCTGAAGTGAAAACAACTTTCTTATCACATTAAGGTTCTTTGGTTCTTGATCTCTTCTGTCCTAACATATCTTGAATTTCTGGATTTTATATCATGTAGTGGTGTGTTATAGAATTATATAATAAATGGAATATCTGAAAAATTAACATAATTATAAAGCTTTATCGATGTTTTTCTTCGTTCAAATAAATTTAACTCAAAAGCTTTTTGTGTGAGAATTAATCATCTTAGGTTTTATATTTCAAAATAAGACAATCACTTTAGAGATATGCTCGCAAAGAAAATGTAGCTTCTAAAAACTCAATCAAATCATTTAATAAATTTTTACTTTGCCCTGAATAAAAAAGGCGGCTATGAATTGTTTTCATCTAATAAAATTACCTTCAAATATTTGGATTTGCAATTTACTTTTAAAAGTTTGTTTTTAAAACCTGTTTTTTTAACATCAAAATAATAAATTTATGGTTTTTATTGTAAGTAATGTTAAGAAAAATTCCATTTCTATTATATTGAATTACAAGTTTGATTAAGATAAAAACAAATGGGTCAAGTGTTTATCCAAACATACAAAAGAAAAGGTTCTATAAAAGGAATAATATAACCGAAATACCTTAGTTATACTATCATGATTTGTACATGTAGCGATTTATAAATTTGTATCTGAATAAACCTGTTCGATGATGTAAAATGAGTATGGGGTATGCAAAAAGAAATATTTTAGCAATAAAGTTTAACATTTAGGAATGTATGTGGTTTTTTTACAATTTTTAAAATTGACCTTGTGAACACCAAAAGCATATTTAAAAACTCGGACATTATTATAGAGTTCCTGTTCTTAATAAACAACAAAAAATACTAGGGAAATTTATGAAACTCTGTCAAAAACTGTGTTCAAAAAACCAAACTATGTGGAATATTCTCAATATATGTCTCTAAAATTACCATATATGGGAATTCTCCAGGGGTAGTACGGACTCCGCCAACTGCAAAAATTCGAAAATCATCATCTTCTGTTTTTGGTATTGGTTTTGGAAAATATGCATTCTGACACTCTCTTTGACTTCCACCTGTTCTTCTACCACTTTGTCTCAGTTGAGTAGTTCTTACATTCGATTTTCCTGAAAAGCCGCATAAAGGTGTTTATATATTATTAAAATTCGCGAATCTTAGAACTTACTTCTTCCACCAGTATTTAAATTTTGTGTCTGTTCAGAACTTCTAAGACTGAGACTGCTTAAGGAGCAACATACAACCGGATCAAGAGGGTCACTGACACAAACGGCTGGTTTTACTCTATAGTTGTAATAATTCAACCGCGCACTTTGGCATTGGGAATATTTTATACAAACTCCATTTCTTGGACTATTCGGGGGCCTGCACAGTCGACGAGGTAAATGATTTCGAGAACCACTCCATTGAGACTCCCCATTACCTATATTCGATTTAAAATAAATTTTTTATATTTCAATTCAATTCAATGTTCAATTTCGCGGGTTAAGAATAAAATATTACCACTTAATGAAAAGTAAACGACTATGAACACAACTAACGTACTAAATGTATTATACATTGTCAATTAGCACTTTATTATTTAGTTAAGAAGAATTTAGCATCTGATAATCTTCACGACTTATTTCAGACTAACCATTCTTTAAGTTAGATCTTCAGTATTTTTTTTAAGCGAAAATGTTAACCTTACTATAACCAGTTTACGAATTTTGCTTTTAAATATTTCTTTTAAACTTGCCTTCGATCGTTTTCCCACAGATATCTTAGTTTTTTGATAGATGATTATTGGAATTACCAAAAATTTATAATATTACATATAAATAAAATATATAAAATTGTCATTTTAAATTATAAATATAATCACTTCTTTACAAAGGAAAGCAACTATGTTTTTTTAAAGTTTTCATAATAAAATATCATATATATATATATCATACCCAACATTTCAAATGAAATTATTATTTAAAATAACAAACATTTTGTTTAAATATGATCTTTTTGAAACTAAAACAATTTAATTGTTAAAAATTACAGCGGACAAGTACTGTAAGCAGTTAACGAGACTCAATATGGCTATTCAAGAAAAATGTTTCTAGTTTTGACCAATCAAACAGGTGTTATAATCCCCTGCTATAATGCTGGCCACACGTCGCTCAACAAACCCTGCAGAAGCTGAAGGAGTGACAATGGGAAATACTTCAGGACCCATTGGATCCATCTGGATATTGCGCCTTCAGATTTTCACCTATTCTTTATACCTGTACCTTGCAAAAGTCTCAGTTCCGTGAAAGCTGTCGAAAATCATCTATATCACTTTTATCATGAAAAAACAAATTCTTTCTTCAAAAATGGAATAGGAAAAGCTTTATTTTTAAATCTATTTAATTTAAGTATCCTCAAAATTGAGCACAAACTTATGCCCATCCAGATCCATAAGAAATTTACCTAAAAAGAAAGATCAAATGTACACGTATGCAAAACTTACGCGAATGACCACTACCTTGTAGTTTGGTGAATCAGTCACATTACTTTCTCCCGGTTGAACTTTCTTTGAAATTCAACGACCTTCAGAAATAAAACATAGCTTTGTTATGTCATCATATGACTTATTGCTCACATCATTCATGGCTAGACGCTATTCCGGTTTTGTTATTCTTAGACAAAGCTCTAGAAAACGATTTTTTATTACAAATTCCTAATTAATTATTTACCTATTTATCACTCATCCAGTGAATGCACTATACTTTGTTATTATTATTATTTTTCTTTTTTTATATGAAACTGTAATTTAAGTACTTTGACCCTACAAAACACTCAAGATTCTTAAAATCCTCTTAATCTTTTACACTCCTCCATTTGATCATTCTTAAAAATTGCAAAGTGAAATAAAATTTGAAAAAAAAAGCAAAACAGACACAAACCGATGATAAATAGGTTAACGCCAATTATCGGACAGTGGCTTTAATTTCTTGAATGGTTGTAAAATGACCGCAATTAGTAATAAACGGAAATGGGGAATGAAAAAAACAAAATCTATTCACCTCGTTCAGGTTAAAAATGTAAGATTACGATGTGCTGACCACACGTGAATCATATCTTAAAGAGATCTAGATCGGTTTATAACTCTGGAGCTAAGGAAATTCCTTTAAATTTTATAAAGTTCCCACAACTTAAGCGTCACAGTTCAATTGATAGAGTGGATTCCCCTATTATATTAAAAGCAGATAAGACCTTTGTAAGATCCGAGTAACCGGGATTAATAGGCAATCTTTGCCAGACTGCACTTATAATAAATTAGTGTCGAAAATTTTCACAAGATTTAGTATTGTACAATCGTTCTTAAAGTGATCACGATCGACGGAACCATCATGGGAAGTGCCATAATATTTTTATTAACAATTTTAGCTCTAGTGTCTAGTGAGTTAGTGCATTTTTTAGAAAATAATTTAGAAGAAGGATCCTATTGTACAACAAATTCAGGCTATAAAGGAAAATGTACAAGATTAAGAAGTTGTCCAAAAAATCAAAGGACAAATTTAGCTCGTGATATTTGTTCCTTTCAACAAGGTGTTAAAATTGTGTGCTGTATCAACAATCACATTTTTCAAAATTTAGAAAAAATTGATAAAACCGGATTAAATTACCTAAATGAGATTTCAAATACAGACAAGTTCAAGAAGACTTTTATGGATATTCAAATATTAGAACTTCATAAAGCAAAAAGAATTAGTGAACAAAGTAAGTTGATAGTGTTTTACGTAATATTTCACATTTTTTAAAATATTTGTGTCTTTAGAATTTGAGGAATATATGAAAAGGATTTATTCCGGACATGGAAACGATTTAAATTCGTTAAATGGACGCGAACTTTCATCCCCGGGACAATATCCTCACATGGTAATGTTAATTTTTATCATAAATTAATGTTAGTATCCACTTAATCTATAAAATATTCAGTAAAACCCTACTCTTGAGTCCATTTGGATCAAATCGAAAGAAGCTTATAAGCCCTTTTGAATTGAAGTCAGAGGCACCTGAAAGGAGTTTGTTACAAATTTAAGAATTTTATTATGAAATTTCAAATCAAAAGGATCTTGTGTTGTTTGTAAGTATTCAAGAATAGGGCCCAATTTTAAATTTGAATTTTGGATGTAGGTATAAATTGAATAAACTTTTCGAAAATCTTAAAACTGTTGGTATGTTGTGTAGTTAATGATTTAAAACATTCAAAGTAAGTAAATTTGGTGATCATTTCATTGATATTGAATACAAATTTAAAATTAAATAAATAATTGAAGAATTATGTATGATGCTAAACTTTGCGGAAACCAAATAATAGAACATTTTGATATAACTCATAACTTTTGTAAAAATCATCCGATTTTAAATTTAATCACAATAATTAGTTCATTTTTAAGAAATCTAGTGCCATGTATTTTTAGAATTTTTTATTCTATCCTCTAAAAATAATTATAGAAAATAAATGATATAATGTAAAAAAATGTGTTTTTTTAAATATGGAAACTAATAAATTTTCTAACAATAATCCGATTTTAAATTTTTAAAAACCAGTAGTTTCGTTTTTAAGAAATTTGTTTCTCAGTATAATGGTTGAAAATTTAGTCGGTGATTTTAAATTTATTCAAGTTGTATTGATTGCTACTATAACTATTTTTAGAGGACGAAATCAAAAAAAAAAAAAATAATCTAAAAATAATCGCCACTAAATTTCTTAAAAACGAACAAAATAATTTTTGAAAATTTAAAATCTGATTATTTTTGTAAAAGTAATGACCAGCCAAAGTTTTCTACTATTTGGTTTCCGTAAAGTTCAGCATCATAAAGAATTTGAGATGAAATTAATTTTAATACCTAAACCAATAAGAAAGTATCATTTAGCTTTAGAACAAAATTTGAAGAAACACAAGTAGGTGATGTAAAATATCAGACATTTTTAAAGACTCAATCCCTAAATAAATTTCTTCTTTAACGACATTTTGTCTCTGCTGACTTCGCCGTAGTCTTTAATAAGTTTAGTCTCAATATCCATGAATTTAAAGGAATAATTTATTATTCTATCCATAAGACATAGTCCAAAATTTAAGAACATAAAAATAAATCTAACATAAATAACGCCAGTTTTATATACATAAAATTTGTTTGAAATTAATTCGCCAAATATCGGATATCAAATATTAAAAACTTATTGAATAAAGAATTATATTTTCAATCTTTTAAAATGCTGTAAAAAAATGTTATTTTGTCTTTCATATTTTTGTTTACTTTTAACATCTTCAAATAAAAAGTATTAGAAATTCGGGTATATTCCCCTAATTTAACAAAAGCGTGTCCAATCAATATAAAAATTGATGGAGGTCCGCAAAAAATGTTTTGCCGCTTCGGACTATTATCAAAGGTCTTCATTTAGTGACCCATATTATGATTTCTTTGATTTTTAATATTTTGAGTGTGAATTTGAGTACGAAAGCTATAAATAATAATATGATCAAACATTTTGAAACAGAACAAAAAATATAAATCAACTAACATGCGTTCGACTAAATTTTTAAAATAAAAACACTTTTTTGTTTTAGCAAAATACGCATCAATAGTATTTGCTTTATTCTAATAAAATACTATAAAGGAAAATATTTGAATATTTCGTAAGATGTTAGAGGTTATCATATAAACAATTAAAGTCTATTTTACGGTAGTTCAATCTTGTGTAAAATTGTAAATTGATAAGAAATTGAAAAGCATGGGTTTTCACATGGAAATACAAATATTGTTTACAGGAACTTTGACAAATGTGTTACAAATAAATAAACAACTAATTTCAATTGCTTATCTAACCGGGAAAATAAAATTCTTGGGCATCTCATTTTGATGAAGTGATATATCAATCTATATCACTTATATGTATATAAGTGGAAATTCTTGAAAAACAGCACACTTTGACATAGGCATGGATCAAACCTTTGACTTACAAATTTCTGCTTTGATACTCTAATCAAATAGGCGATGTATCGTAATCCAAGAAATTCAGCGTTCCGGTCCAACATGTACCGAAAAAACACTCTACTCCTAAATAATCAAAATTTAAGACATTACAGAAATACCATCGATTTTCTGAATGAATAGTTTCCAAAATAGTATATCAGACAATATGTTAAAGAGGTTCAATTATTTTAATTAAATATTTTTCTTCTTATAGTCTGCAATTGGAATTACAACGATTGACCATGATGTCGATTGGAAATGTGGAGGAAGTTTAATAAGTGAAAACTTTGTTTTAACAGCTGCTCACTGTGCAGACTTTAATGGGTATGTTATTATGAAAATATAATCTTTAAGGAAATGGAATAATTCAATTAACATAACAATTGCAGACAATCTCCAGATATAGTTCGAATTGGTGATTTAAATTTAAAAGAGAGAGAAACTACAGTGGATCCCCAAACTTTTGCCATTCAAAATATAATTGTTTATCCTAGATATAGAAAGTCATCGTATTATCACGATATCGCTTTAGTAAAACTCTCTGGATATGCTGTGTAAGTCGTTTTTATTTTTATTAGTAATAAAAATTACAAAATAGGCTAGACTATATTCTAAAATAAGTCTAGTAAATAATAAAATAAAATACCAAATCAAAATTTGCAAAATCCTTTAGAAAAGAATATACAGAAAAGTAGTTAAATTTTGAAAAATTTATTTTTATTCATAAGTAAAAAAATTTTACTCTAATCGTTACTCAGAAATAAAAAAATAAAATTCAAACAATAATTGTTAATTGTACAAAAATAAAATAAAATACAAACAATAATCATTATAATGCGAATAAAATAATACAAAGAAATTCACGACTGTTATTACTATCCGTAATTATATAAATTAAACTCTATTAATTTAATCGTCATGATTAAGCAAAAACTTAATATCCGCTCGGTAAGTTTAATCGGTAAATAAAAAATAAGACTCGTCAGAACTTATTAATTTTAAATATTTCTTTAAAATAAACATAAATTTATTTAGCGTATACCCCAGGGAGGCTCAAAGATATTTTATTCAAATTATCCTTTGTCATGCTAAACCCATCATAAAATTTTAAAATAATTATTATTTTTGGATACCTGAATTGCTATAATATTGGAAAATTGATAAAACCAATATTTTTCTCTACCAGATTTACAATTTACGTACGACCTGCTTGTCTCTGGGGAAAATTGGAAATTCCTCACGATAACGTAGTCGCAATGGGATATGGTGCTACAAAATTTGGACGGGCAAAGACTAATAAATTGACTGAGTTAACAATAACTTTAATTAGCAATGAAATATGCAACAATCAATTGCCATATACATCAAAGGCTAAACAAGGGATTATCGAAAGCCAGATGTGTGCTATTGATTTTCATGGAAACAGAGATACATGTCAGGTAATATTGAATATCTTAGAACCAAAAATAATAATTCTAATTTTGATTAAATCTTAGGGTGACTCTGGAGGTCCACTTCAATTGAATATTCGAAAGAGTGACAGAGTGGACTATTTTCTAATCGGTATTACATCCTATGGTGTTAACTGCGGCAGTCAGTATCCCAGTGTTTACACTCGCATACATTCTTATTTAGATTGGATAGAAAATATTGTTTGGAAGTAATTTTGGAATATGAAATGTTAAAATAATGTCAGATTACCACTCTAGGCAAGAGTCTACCTCATTTTCAAACAATTTTAGCTTAAGTAAATTATTTTATCACTTCTTTTTGGATTTTGAATTACCAACAAAAAAATTTATCAATAAAATAAATCAACGTTTAGTTGAGTTTTTGATAAATTGCATATACCTATGGTATCTAGATACCTAGGGTATGAGAAAAAGAAAGTTCCGCTTTCTCATAACTCCTCCCGTAACTCCTACCATATGTATGTATTACGTGTGAACCGGATTAACATGTATTTGAGAGGACTTAATGATAATGCGCAATCTTTCAATCAATTAAAATATTTACTACATTTATGTGAAAGCATACGGTGAACATGTTGATGGTATGTACAGAACATGGTTCAGATAATTTAAAAAATGATATTTCTGATATTGAAGACGTTGAACGTGAAGGTACACCAAAATAGTTTAAATATGAACAATTGAAAACATTATTCGATGAAGATCCATGCCAAACTCAAGGAGAATTGGCAGTAGCCTAAAATGTTGAACGATCTACTGTTAAAAAAATGGTTACAAACCATGGGATTTATTCAAAAACAAACAAATTGGATTCCAAACGAATTAACCGAAAGGCAACATTAAAAGGGAAAGACCATTTATAAAGTGCTGCTGTAAAGATTAATAAAAAAAAGGTTTTCTTTTTACATAGAATTATTAGAGGAGATGAACTATGAGAATCCTAAACCTAAAAAAGCTTGGATAAAGCGTGGTGAACCTGGTCCGCGAGATATTCATTGCGATAAAGTATGCTCTGTATCTGGTAAGATATAAAAGGTGTTGTATATCATGAGTAGCTGAAACCTTCTGAAAATATTACTGGCAATGTCTACAGACGACAACTCATTCGAGCTATTACAGAAAAGCGATCTAAATGGGAGAATGGACACGACAAAATAATTCTGCCATACGACAATGCTAGACCACATATTGCTGAATCATTTGTCAGTGAGACAGAGGAGTAGAACTGGGAAGTGTTACAGCACCCACCGTATACCCCAGATATTGCTCCCTAAGTTTATGATCTGTTCCGGTCGATGCAATTAGCCATTAATGGAGAACGGTTCTATTTTTAAGAAAATATCTGCAATTGGCTTCATAATTAGACCGCCTCCAGGGATGAGCACTTAGTCATTAATGGAATACAGAAATTGCCCAAAAAATGGACAAATGTCGTAGCTTCCGATGGACCAGAAAAAATCAATAAAAATCATTTCTTTTTTGTTATACTTAGTTTAAAAGAATAGAATGAAAATTAAATAAAATCTTTATTCCCAATAAACTGAATGATTTTAATTATTTTTCTTTTAGCTTAAGGAGTTACTTTATATGTATATGTAATTTTGTTCGCATAGAATTTTGTTTTTTATATAGTTTTATTCATATATTTCTAGAAAAATATTTTTGTTTTAACTTAAAAATAATCCAAAATGGTGGAGCTAAGGTGGTTACTTCTAGAAAGTGTTCAATGCGAGGCTCAAAATGGCCAGAACTGTAAAAAAAGCATTACCCTTACAAGTACTGCAAAAACAAAGTACTAGCAATGGTACTGATACTTCCCCATTAACTAAAATCATGTAAGCATTACTCACCATTACTTGCATTACTCGGCATTACTCGACATTACTCACCATTGCTTATGAGTAATGCTAAGCTTCTGATGCTTGGTGAAACAGCTTCTGTGAGTTCTAATTTTAAAAGAAGTAGTAATACCTAGAATGGTAGTGAGATTTAAACAAACAAAAATATTTTACGAGCATATGTTTATTTGAAATATAAATTTATTTGACAAATATTAATTCTAACCAGAAAATGCAATATGTTCGATCCAGTCTAAATACGAGTGCACTTTTGTATATACACCAAGCGAATTCGGTTCAGCACAAAATTTTCCAAAGGATGTTATTCCTATTATGTAATTGATACATTTCCCATCTGGAACAGATATCTGAATTGGTCCTCCAGAATCACCTAGGCAAGTATCTTTTCCACCTTCGAGGTATCCAGCACAAAATTGCGAATCGATTATCCCATTTGGCAATTTTCTTTCATTTTTATAAAGAATGTTGCACATTTTGTTGCTGGCCAAGAGTAGATCAACTTTTTTTAAGTCATCGGATCTATCTCCGTCGAATTGCGTTTTACCCCAACCTATAGCTACACCATAATTTGTGCTAATGTCTGGAAATTGCCACAGACATGCCGGACGAACGTATCTAGAAAATCTTGGACGTCTCTCTAGCTTAAGTAGGGCAATGTCGTGATAGTATGCCGACTTTTTATACGCCGGATAACTAAAAGATTGAATAATTCTTATGTCTTGAGGGTCTGATTTCTCATCGAATTTGTCCAAAATATGTTGTCCTAGCCTTACGATGTCTGGTTCCAACCTGTAAAGCAAAAATAATTTGTTATAAGACATAGCCCGGTACTGAAATACGGTTTATAAATCAAACTCGTAAGTCTAGTTATTCTAGTTAATAGCTATGTATATATATAAGGCTGTATTTTTCACTACATTTCTTATATTAAATATTTAATTGTTGTAATTATTATTATAACAAAATGGTTTCGAAAGTATGTAAAATGGGTTTCAGAAGAAATGTACACCACTATGTACCAATCTATTCTTTACAGTGTCCTGAGCGGCATTTGTTCCAATATTTCTACCTGTTAAACCAAAGTAACGAAAATTCTACACCAATTTACCAACATTTGAAATTCAATAACCCATTCACTCAAAACTTTTTAACAGATATTAACAAGTAATATAGTGTTGGATGCCCCAAAGTGTTTACTTTCTAATGAGTTATTACTTCTGTTCCGGCGACAACGTTGACATGATTCTTTGCAATTTTATTAAGTATACTTCTTATCTTCTCATTTTCAATGTTACAAAAAAAAAAAAAGTAAACGAGTAGTAGATCTGTTTCTAAAAAGAAGAAATTCAAAAAAAGTAAACTTTTCTATATTTCGATAAGTTTTTTCTTTGAGCCTCATTAACTCTTACATTTAAATACGAATCGTAACAAGTAAAGTGTCGTTAGAAAGGTACCTTTATCTTCTATTCGTGGGGATTATGTCCTTACAAGGACCTCTAAAAACTTAAGTGAGCGCACCTCCTAAAATACTTTGATGTCAACTTTGTAGGGAAAAGGAGTGATTTTAGAAGGGGAATAACTTTTTTTTTTAAATAATCAACGCAAAAACGAAAACAAAGATAGTTTTTCGAATATGCACAAAAGTACATATGTTGAATAAACGATATGCATCTTATTTCTTTTAATAATGTTAAAGAATCGTTTCACTCCATATTTTTTTTTATCTGTTTAAGTGATGCTATGCTATTTTCCAAATAAAGAAAGAAATAAGTTTTTCTAGTAAACCGTACAGAGGATTAAACGCATGTATGTTAGTAATCATATTCAATATTTTTCTTGTACATTTAGCCCTAGATTTATAAACATTCGTCTCACAGACGACGTAAAATACGTAAGCACTTGTGACTTTTAAAGTGAAAGTGATAAAAAGATGAACTTCTAAGTGCCTTCTTAGATCATTCAATACTTAGTATGTCGCCTATCGCATTTCAGAGTACACTTATGCGAATGCAGTAATAGTAAGTAGGTCGTCCTTGAATTATATCATCATCAATATGTTCGTCTAATGTTTCTTAATAGTGGATCTTCCATGCAGGTTTATGAGTCTAGGGTTAAGATAACTAGCATATGTAGTCGCTTAGCTAAACATTTGTAGAATATGCTTTCTTAAGGTGAGACTATACTTTAAAAATTTTATCGATTTTCATTTTTGCACTAGAAATGTAGAACAAACCTTCCTCTGAAAAATTAATAATTTTGTTTCAGAAACTACTGAATGGATTTTGTTCTAAGTTCAACTAGTCATTGTCAGATCTTTAATCTTCAATAATACGGATGGGTTTTGTTTATTCGTATTCATTTTCTTCATCATTTAAATTTAATAAATTAATTTCAAATTCAAGTTTTTTGCAATAACAAAAATGTTAAATTACTGTCTATAGTAGTTTTGCTTCTTTTTGTTAAAAAAATATTATTGCTGATATTTTTTATGATCAAAGCATAGTATGTAACCATGCAAAGTCCCAAACATACATTTCTCACTATTTTTTAGAATTTAATTGATGATTGCACTTATTTTAATGGTAAAATCCGTTTCTAAATCTGTATATGCAATCAAAAGATATGGGTTTGTGTCAAGATATAGCTCTGCTTAACTCTTTGAAGCACATAACTTAAATTGTTTAATGTTTTAATTGTTAAATGAGGTATTAAACTTTATGAGTATGAATGATTTATACATTTTTAGGTAAGTTAAAAAATGCATAAAAGAATTCATTCATTCAAATACAAAAAAAAAACTATTCAATGGAGTCAAATGATGCATTAAATCATTTAAAACGATTTTCGGTTCCAGGTTAACGTTGATTATAAAAATAAAAACAATAATAAATACTTACCCATTTAAGCTGGTACAATGCGCTGCGGTTAGAACAAATTGTTCGCTGATTAAAGAACCTCCACATGCCCACTTGACTGCTTTTCTGTGTCGTATCCATCCAACGGCTGCCTGAAATTATGAAAGAAATCAATCAATCATTATTTTTTTTAAATTATTTAAATATATTAAAAGCTACTAACCATATGAGGGAACTCCCCGGGGGAGGTATCTTCACCGCCTACAATCAATGGAACGCTTGGCTCGCAC
Source organism: Philonicus albiceps (assembly GCA_963969385.1). Lineage (NCBI taxonomy): Eukaryota > Metazoa > Arthropoda > Insecta > Diptera > Asilidae > Philonicus > Philonicus albiceps. The sequence goes on from OZ017776.1 coordinate 26,696,387, forward strand.
TTGGGCAGCGGAAATGTCGCATTCCTCTTAAATCGAAAGGTTGCCGTAAAGTCAAGATACTCCTCACATTCTGGAAAAAATGGGTAATAATGTAACCTTGATTTTCGCACATATTTCATACTATAAACGGACTCAAAAGAATGTGTTTATTTACAAAAATGGTGAAATAGTAAAATTTATACTCACTTCGAACACTCACTCTCTTCTGATAGTATCCAAAATCGCGTTTTTGTGGACAACAAATAACAGCGATATTTTTTTGGCGAAATGTACAGATGTCTACTTTGAGTCCATGACTCTGTAGCTCATTGAGACCACCTAAGCAATCTGTTGCCAAGACGCATTGACCTTCTTGACCGGTAGAAGACATTCGACATGACGAGCCTTCTTTTAATAGTTTCGGCGCACTGACCTCCTTTTGCGGACTATCATGAATTAAATGATTTAATTTTGCCGGCTGATTCTGATGATGTAGCTTCCAATTTGGTGGAATACCCTTCGGAAAAATGTATCTTGTTCGTTGATAGTACTGCACAAATGCTTTGGCTAGTAGACCTAAGAAAATATGAATAGATTTTATAAAGTACAATTACAAAAAATAATATGCAGATAATCCATTACCATTTTGCAAAAATAAACAAACGAGTGTCAGAGCAGCCAGCACTTTTTGGATGTCCATCACTACTGGCCAGTCTAGTGATCGTTGCCAATAAAAGAGAATTTCTTCCTAAAATAATTAAAGCAATTATTATTTGTTATAATAAACGATATACTTAAATTATTCAAAAGTTTCCGTATTTACAAGGGCAGTATAAAAATCTTCTGATCTAGCAATAAAATGTAATTATTTTTAACTTGCAATATATTCCCCCAAAAGTTCAATACACTTGTTGCATCGTTTTTCTAATAGTTCTATCCCTTCATTAAAGAATAATTCCGTAATGTATGCAAAATACCCATCCGTCGCCTACAATAGCTTCATCATTTTGATGAAAAATGCTTTCCAGGCAGATATTTTTCAGATAATAGTCTCTGAAAGCTAAATCTGGTAAAAACGTTGGATGTTCAAGCAATTCGTATTGTAATTCGTTTAATTTTGCCATTGTTAAATTAATAATATCAAAGTTGGCCAGCATTTTTTTTTTCTACAAATTTGTAGAGATCTAAAGTATTAAAAGTATTTCGCCCAAAATAGAGAAGTAAAATACAAATGGTTTTGGATGTTTATTGGTCACATACAGTTTAAATTTCTTCCAGGTTAATAATATTACTTTGAAGATGGCCATATATTTAATTTCAAAGCCCACATATGGTACTTCCTTTAAGTTTAAGTTTTAAGTTAAAAGTTTAAACCTAAGGTAAAAATAAGAAATTTTCTTTAGATCTAGACTCATTTAATTTCTAACAACTTTGAAGAAAATTAACTAAATAAGTACTACACAATTTTTCATTAATAATATAGCTCAGGATTGACTGGTGATGAGTTAAATCGTCTTTTCATGTCTAAAACAATGTTGACCGATAAACGAGTTAACTCTAAATAAATTTATAAAACCCAGGGCGTTTTATAAAAATATGTCCAAAGTTTAATTTCATTACATCAAGTATAAATAAAGTTTATTGGAGTTTATTTAGAATGTTTTACTTCCATATTCAATTACGAAATAATAGCCTATGGCTTGCTCGTCAACAATGTGTTAAGACGACGTTCTAGGTTCAAGTGGCTGCCAAAAGAAGGCACACTTAGGCCAAGTTAGGCCCATTGTGATACCACGTGGGACGAAGTCCCCAAATAACTAGCCTTCGAACCATTTGGACTCTTTAATGAACTGCTCCAGGCTTCTAATCCTGACGGAGCTCAGTTCCGACAGATCATTAAAGAAAGTAGAGCCCAGGCACCGCTAGTGCTGGACATTGACACAGGAAGTGAAGGATGTTCTTCTCCTCTTCCTCATTGAGGCAACTTCTGCAGAAGTCATGCGTGGTCACCCCCATCCTATTGGCATGTTTGCCGATGATGGCCCGTGATGACCGCTACTACGTTGCTGATAGCGGCTCTCTTGAGCGAGACCAAGTTTCTAGAACTGTTGCGGTCGAAGATGGGCCAGATAAATCTGGTCGTTGCGCAGGTGGGCTCATTTCTCCACCTGCGATTTTAAGATGACGTTAAAAACCATAATATTTTCTGTTAATTTACCTAAACGTCGCCTGGGTTATGAAATATGACTTTAACATTAAAACTACGAAAACCAGTCAATTCGTTTCTTCATTTAATTGTGTATTTTTGTAATTCTCTTTTGATTTATACTAAAGTTTAATAGAATTGAAAATTACAACATATTTGAATATGTTCCTTTTTCCATTAATAATTATTTATTCAAATTTGAAGGCGTATTAAATTTAAGGGTGCTGAAAGTTGTTAAAATTACAAACTTGCGCGCCAGTAGTTCTAATGTTAAAAAACTTAATGCTAATTTGGGTGATTTCATCACATTACGTCGATCAATCTCCAACGTTACTTGGAAGAGACACGGATTAAAGGAAAAGCCTTTCTTTTACGTAATACTTGTTTTTGTCAATATACACTATAAAGATTGCAAAAAAAATAAATTTTTACTTACAAATTAAACCCATCTTGAAATTGATTTAGTAATTAGCGGTTAAATTTAAAAATTTCAATGCTGTTTTAATATTAAAAGCACTATGAAATTAATCTGAGAATTATACCAACTCAATTCGACAATTCAAGCTACGAAGAAACATGAATAGAAATGTGTTGTTGATTTTGTTGAATTGAATTCATTTTTACATTTATAATATAATTTAATCAAAATTTACCATGAAATCCTAAAAAGCAGGTAATTATTAACTGAATATAAAATTCAGCATTCCAGTTCAAGTTCAGGTGATTAAAATCACAAAATCTTTAATATTTTTAATTTAATAATTTTCGTTTATTTACAAAAGTGAAAATTTTTAACCGTAGCCTAAAATGCACTAATAATTTATAAGACCTATCAATCAATTGATTGACTATTTTAATTTTAAATTAATAGTTTTTGTTATGCCATACAACCCAAATACTAAATTACTAATAAGAAGTTCTTAATTTATTTTTTCACACTAAACAAAATTGCATATCGGGTCTCATACTTTTCAATTCTTCACAGAACTATGTCATTTTTCTAAGTAGGTATAGACCTAAATTGGATTTGGTTTGGTTTAAGTTATAAGAATTGGTCTTTCAGTAATTAATATTGCAAATTCTTGTAATTTTAAGCCCAATTTATCAATGAAAATTGCACCGGAAATCAAAAAACCTAAGGATCATAATTCGAGAGACTAATCGTATTTATTTTCAGTTAAATATTTTTTTATTGTGACTTAAAGTATACAAGGACTATAACAAGAACAACAAACAAAAAGGGGATCTATTTTAGTTTTGACTTCTTAAAACTAAAATTTAAAAAAGAGAGAGACAATACCGACATCGACCAAAGACGGAGGATCGTACCAAAGAGAAATAAGGATAGCCTAAACCACAGATCATGAAGTACAAGATACGACACTCTCTATACAAGCCCCAAGCTCTAACCCATTTGTAATTTCTAAAACTGCCTGGGGAAAATTTTCTCATTAGAGAGAGTAGTAAAGAACTACTGATTATCATGCCTTATCTAAATTCAAATAAGGATGAAAGAGGTAAGAATAGGCAGCCAAATATTCTCATCTACAGCACTTACAGTGCAGGCAGTAATGAGCAGTGTTTTACTTAACACGAATTTTTAAAAGGCGGGCCAAAGTTTCAGGTATACTGTGTGCCTCTGCAGGCATGGTGTTAGTGTCATTCCCGTGCAATGGAAATTATGAATCAGAGAAGAGGAACAGGCAGGTAACACACTCAGAACATATATACGAATACGGGCTGTTTACATTTTTTTACTGTGCATTTGTAAATGCGGGCCAAAGGTATTCGAACGTATGTACTGCTCTGGGTGGTGAAACGTGATTTAAAGTTTTGTTCCTGCTCCCCCTAAATTTTTGTCTTTCTTTCATACTTGAGCCCTTTATTACTATCTATTTTTAGCAAAATTTGCAAGACCAGTAGGGTAATAGGACCGAATGGCCGAAAAAAGATAAGAGAATACGTCAAGAGTGTCTGCCATCTTGTTTTTGATGATCTTTGGTCTAAACTGTGTAGTAGATAGGATAGACAATGTATAGCTTCTTTTCTCCTTCTCTCTGCGTTATATCTTTTTTCTCTCTCATGTAATAAAATTTGCCTAAACGCGACGAGTTCTTAAAATTTAATTGTCAATTCTCGTCCAACTATCGAATTGCCGCCTGAGAAGTTTCACTTCAGTAAATTTAAAATTTAAATTTGCCGCCTTTTTCAGGAGCCCATCTCGTATAATGTGAAAGAATAGAAAAGAGCAATGCTCCATGTGCTTGTATTCGGCTTAAGTGCGAATTGTCAAATAAGCAAACAGATTAAGATGGCAAATCGAGTGGTGTATTATTATAAGTCAGTAGATAAAACCTTGTAATAACGCAAATATAATTTGAAAATTACTGGAAAGCTATTATTCGAAAAAGCAAATAGAGTGGTCCATTTGATATACTGCAGACAACTCCATATTCGTTTGTTTTTTTCCAGAGTTCTTCCTATCGCCGCCATTGCGAGCTAGTACTACACTAGTTTTTGTTGTTGGTTGAAGTACTGGGCGGCATCAATCAGTTCGGCAGGTTATGAAGGAGTAGAGCGAATTTTGTGTTTTGTTTTCTCAGATTTGCCTAATAAGGACGCAATTTGTTTACCAATTGCTCGTGCTGTGCATGAAGTTGAATTTATATTTAAATACATGGCTAAAGGACTGCACAGAGAGATTTAGCCGAGCCCATCCGATTTCTGTTGGGTCCGCCATTTCTCCCATATCGGCTATCGGAGAATATTCAACCGAGGAATAAACGAAAATTGCACCGCCGGCAGTTGGCTTCCATGAACATTTTGTTGCGGTCCTTCATTTCTAAAGAATCATTAACATGATCAACGGGGAACATCTCAGTGAGGAGCAGGAGCAGTATGATTTTAATTCGTTTTACTACTGGCCATTTGGTTATAAATTTTATTTCAGGCAACTGGCAGACCAATTTTTGAATGATGGGCACAGCCCCACGGAATTTATAGCGGGGTAAGTGATAGCCAGTTTATCAGGGTACGTAAGTGTCCTCTTCTGTACCTTTAAGTGACGTTCTCGAGTGGCGTTCACAGTTTCCGCCGATTTATTTTGAACTTTTACCCTCACTTCCGAGAGTAGTCAGTTCGACAAATGAAAAATATTCGAATATTGTATTTTTTAAGAGAATAATTTTAAATTCTAACTAGAAATATACTCCTAGGTAAGTCAGCATAAAAGAGAACTGGGCTTAAACTTTAATATACTTTTTATTTTTTTAAATGTATTGTTTACGCTTTAACTATGCTGCGTTTTCAGGTAAACCCTCGATAAGAATTTAAAAAGACTCTGCCTTAGAACAATTTCTATGAAGTTTATAAAATTGCTAAAATAAGTTTTATCATCTTTTCTTTGACATAACAAAATAAGGGAAATTGAAAAACTAACTAAATAATAAATATGAGGATCATCTATTCAGAAATTTCCTAAAAGTTGACCGTAATCGTTTTCTTGTACGAAATACACAGCTATTATAGAACAACTTAAAATGTATATTCAAATTTATTTTCGTTAATTACACCTAATATCTAGGAAAAAAAAGAGCCCTGATATGGAAATCCTCAAAACAAAACCACCTGTCGAGGTAGGTTTTATTACAACATCTGATATAAAACGTCAGTAGGTTTTAGAGTAAGTATTTAGGGATAAATCGTTATCATTCTAGCTTTATTTTGATATATCATTTATATGATTACTATCAACAAACGTATTTGTGGGATTTTTCATATATTGCATTATTGACTGTCTTGTATATGTAACTAAATGATGTTTTCAGTTGCAAATAAACAAAAACTGTTACATTATTCGTAATAATAGCATTATTAAATAGTCATCTCGGTTGTTTTAGAACAGAGGGTAATTAAATGTATTACTTAATACCAAAAAATAACTTGCAGAACTTGTACTTAAGTTTAGTTTAGTTTCTTAGGTTAGCACTAGTCTTAAGTTTATTTAATGTACGTAGCTTGTATTAAGTGTTAATAAATAAATAAATAAAGAAAAGGTAAAATAAAAAGAAATAGATAATAAGATAATCTATATTTTATCTACATTAAATTTCCTTTATCTCTTACCTTACCACTCTGAATTATTGATGATGTTTAATTTTCCTCAATATATCGAATTAAATTCACAGGATTATTTAAATTGTTCAATGTTTCAAACAGGTTTTTGCAATGACAACTTTTCTAAAACACTAAATTAAACATTAATGTTCTTTTTTACTTAAAATTAAACTGCTGACTACTGCTTCTAGGCACTGCACTTCACTGAATGTGGGCCACAGTGCAAATTCTAACAGCTTATAAATGAGAAAATTGGATATTCCCAGGTTTTTAAAGTGATAACTACAAAAGACATTAGGTTATTTTGCCTTGTGTATTCGCAGGATAAATAGGGATAATGCAATAAAAACAGGTAGCAAATATTTATATGATACGATTTCAGGATTTTAGGGATTCCCCTCAACATTTAAAGGCTATCATATGAAAGGGGTTTTCCCATACCATCCCGGAAATTTGGTATAATATTACAATTATGCTTCCTCAACTTGTGAAAGGTTAAAGGGCGTGTGGTTTAATTTTATTGTTATTTATTTTTATGGCAAGGAAACTTTTGTACATAATGTAAACACATATCTTAATATGATTACATATTTCTTTAACTACCTAGTGAATTCCCGAATAATAAAAACTGATTATACCGTATACTTTTGTATCCTTCCAGAGAGCTTTCTCAGAGTGTTTTTCCAATGGGTCCCAGTCCAATCGAAGGGTAAGTCTGAGTTTTTTTTTCAAGTAAGTATTATATTTGATTTGTTTTAGAGAGTTCAAGGAATCGGATGTACCAGCTGATTTATCACATATTGATGTAAGCTAAATAAATTTTATGTTTTATCTATTTTATTTTAATTTACAATGCTTTGAATTTAGACTTCCGATTTAATTGGATTTTTGGAGAATGGAGTTATGGGGGTAAGTAGTTTTCTTGCATTTATTTTTAGAATACAAATGCTTATTATATTTTCAAAAGTGAGGAGTGAAATATTTATATAAAAATTGGGATACTGAAAAGTACCAATGTGGGATTGGAAGTCTTAAATATATTTTTTTCTTACACAAAATATCCTCCAAAGCCTAAGGTGGTGTGTTTCATTTGCTATTGAATTTTTTGAAAAAAAAAAACACTTCAGGGAATTATTTAAAGGTAATTAAAGGAGGTATTTTGGAATAGTGCCTTGGCGGTGGTAGCGATTTGCTGCGAACGCTCAAACAATGTACCTTAAGCTGAAAAAGAGGAGAATGGCCAAAGTAAGTAAAAAGGGTGCATATAAGTTTTTGTTAAAAACCGGAGTGAACACATTTGTTTTTTATTTTCAACATCTCGGCGCATAAGAAACGAAAATGAATTAAGATTTGTACATTTTAAAGATATGCGTAAAATAATAGAGAGTAGACTTTAAAATATTTTATGTACTTATTTAAAATGTAAGTGCATATACATAATAATAATTTAATTACTAGGTAAAACATCTTAAATTTGAAATTTATTGGGTAGTGTTATTTATCCTGCATGCCTTCTGTGAAATTTTCATTTCAGTTGTCTTGTTTTTCTTTCGGATATATGGCTAAATTTAACAGCTATTTGAAATTGTACCAAAATCAATAAACAATTTGTAGTTGTTGCGAATATCTAAAATTAAATAAATTTTAAAAAAGAAAATATTAGAAGAATATGAAGAATTAATTTTACTGCATGTATCAATGGTCGGTTTAATTTAAAAAGTCCATAAATACTCGTCTTGAAATTCATATGTAATATGTACAAAGAAAAGTTTTCAATAGAACGTGCTAACCGTTCATCTGTTTTCTGAAGCTCATACTCGTGAAGAATCATTCCTACTGCTTTAATCTGCGAAAAAGAGTTTTATTCTGGTGATATAGATGTTTCTTCTACAGCATGTTAATTTACTTCGTTTGTATGTAATTCAGCGGCGTTGGCGAACAAGTGAATTTCAATGAATGCACAGGAAAAAATTACTAAGCCTAAAAAGCAGCTATAGATCGGAAAAGGAATTTTGTCTAGAGCGGTATTCATAATTGTTAAACTTTGGGCAAACAATTCCGTCATAATTAGATATGTATTGGAAAGTAATACTATTGATAAAGGGAGAACAGTAACTTTCAGGCAGAGATTTGAGAAAATGCAACCGGATTCATGACGCCGTCTAATTTCATCAAGCTGATCGCTGAATTCACAAAATTTCTTCATTTTATAAAACGGTTTTTCATGTTGAAAATGTTCGTTCATCGTGAGTAGATTTATTTCTAACATAATCTTTCGAACTCTTCCATTAAGTTCCTTCATATAAAGTCTGTTGACTAGAAGGCTTGCATAAAAGAATTGGGCTAATAGAGAACGTGCAAACATTGGAGCACAAAATAATACACCTGCTAATGTGCTTGAGGATGATACACTTAATAATTTTAGCACTAAACTCACGTTAAGTATCACTGGAATAATTATTAGCTTTATCACCAGGGATCTAGTAATTTTTCTCAATGATATATTTCTTTCCGATAAGTATTCGGTAATTTCATAATGATAGGACAAGATTTTGTTATAGGTCTCTACAAGTTTGCCTCTACCATGTATTTGCAAAGCCTGGATAATTGTTAATATTATATCGTTAGTCGCTACATACGGCATCATTAATAGCACCACTTCGTTTAAATTTGTTTCTATATTTGCAATTGCCTCAATATTTGACGACGGAAATAAGTAACAGAAATATACGAAACACGTTGCAGAGTACAAAGTTGAAAGTGAAGAATTTTCAAAGTGCTGTTTTGTTATATTGTAAGATAGAGGCATAATTCCCATCATCTTTAAAGCCAGAAATAATGTAAAATTTACACGATTCCAATATTTCACTGAACACATCTTACAGGTGAATTCTTCGATAATACTGATGAAAGGTTTAATACAACTGTTTTCACTTACCCTAAAGGAAAATTATTAATTCATGTTTGATTAGTGGTTTTCACTTTGTGCGATTAATTGTCTGATAGGCTTTTATTAAAATGCTATTAATAAGCAACGAATAATTACCATCGTCTTCTGGTTTTTATTAGATCTAAGACCATAATTTTGATGAGTTTTAGGGATCTTTTAAATGTTTATGAAGAAACAAATTTTTAACATGTCTTTTGTGTTCACAAAATGTAGTATAAATATTTATGCCCTATTTGTAACAGTTTTTTTCTTTTATTGCAGCAACCAGTCTTGCCTAAATTGATTGAAAAAATTGAGGAAGAAAACAGCGAAATTCCCATACGAGAAAATATGATGGTAGGATGTTTTTTTATTCGCAAAGACTCTTAATTTTAGAACAATTATTACAGGGCGCAAATAGTCTCCCAAATCTTGAAGAGCATGATATTGCAGGAAGGGGTTTCGAGTTGAACTTGAACCCAAGTAACAATGGTAAAAATAATTGTTTCTATTCTCAGCAGTTGCGAAAAGTATTCATAAAACTTGATAAGACGTGCTACATAGAGGTCAGATACACTTCAAAAAATCCAAATCAACAACTTAATTTGCGGGCCATGATGGTTTATGTGAATCACATAATTTCCCCTGTTAAAAGATGCCAAAACCATTTGTTTACTGATCAATGTAAATAAGTAAACGGTTATAGCATAGGTTTTCTTTGATTTCATATTTATTTTAGCTGAAAGTGAAGCAGCTAAGCACAACGTCCTTCGAAGCGAAAATTCTAATGTTACCTACCATGGAACTTCTCAAGGGCAATGTGTTAAGGATCGGCTCTCGGTACTTATTCCTTTGGGATTTGAGTATCCTGATAAAAATAATCAAATTAAGCAGTCCATCGCATTAAAATTTGTATGCCAAAATTCTTGTATTGGAAGGGAGCCTACTGCTGTAATCTTTACTTTAGAAACTAGCAGGTATTTAATTATATTTATTTATTTTTTAATCTCTAACACAATATTGTTTAATTAATTGATTTTAGCGCTGAGGTTCTTGGCAAGAAAATAATGCATGTAAAAGTGTGCAGTTGCCCAAAGCGGGATAAAGCAAATGACGAAAGAAAGTATGCGAGTGAGAAGCGTGAAGGAAGTGATCGTAAGTTAAGAAACTTATTTTATTTCTACTATGTATATAAATATTGTTTATACCTTTTTTTTAAGTTGATCTTCATCCTGATAAGAAACCTGCCAAGAGAATGAAAATTAAGGAAGAGCCTGGCGTTGCTGCACCAGATTCTCCTGCTGTGCCAACAGCGTGCACCCCTGATCTCTCATTTGGATCTTCAGAAGTTTTATTAACAATTCGACTTCCAAATGCAGAACTTGCTAGATATATTACTGATATCGCATTTAATACAATTGCTGGTTGTATTGCACGAAATTCGCACCAATCAGATCAATATTGCAAATATCTGAAAGAAATTAAAAAAACTCTGGGTATGTATTTATATTAACTATTGACTTATTTGCCTTTATTCAATTTGATGTTACGAAAGCAAAACTTGTAGCATTTGCTTTAATTTTTTTACGGGGGTTTCTGCCTTATCGAGTCAGAAAAAAAAAACAGAATATTCTGTACAAAATATGTTGGTCGGTTTTTCTCAAAACTAAATTTTTTTAGATTGAAGAAAGTCTTAGGCATATAAGAGATTATTTGATTGGCGTGGTCCTAAACTCAAACTTTTGCGATACATCATAGACTAGGATAATGAAAAAGAATTGACTACTTTTTTTGTTGTTATAATAAAATTTCAGTTTAAAACAATTATTTCTCTCAACCAACATTATTTTATTTTTATTCTAGTCTATTTTATGCCCTGGATTATGTAATAATTGCGGATTAGGAAGCTGTTTGTTTTTTTATTTTCTGGATATTTTTTTTTAATAGTTGCGTCAGCGCAAGATTTTTGATTTGAGGTTTTCCCGAGTTTTGCATTCCTGGCAATTTAAGATTTTTGTTTTTACTCAATTAATATGTTGTGATAGTTTCTTCAATTATAATTCTATAAAAATAGGCCAATCTTTTTTTGGGTCCCCCAAGGAAAAAACCCCTCGCTTGAATTTCTTTTAACACTTTCTGTTAGGGTCCACATTATAATAGTCAAATTAATTTTGTTAATTAACACAATTTGTTACAAATGAAAAAGTTATTGCTCACTTGCAAAGTTTTCGCCTTTATATGCTAACAGATAAATTCAAAACTTGGCAAGTTTTCGTGATACTAATTCAAAAAAACAATTCTAATTATAGAAAAATTGGTCACAAGTCCGGCTAACTTTTAATGCACGACACTCAGACTTAAATGTATTTAATAATTTAACGCTAAAATATTTCTATGATGCCAGATGGAATAATCGTCGGTTGAGTTTTTAAATAAAGATTCACATCCCAAACATTCAGATTTTGATGAAAATTGGCAGGAAATGCCACCCTTGGTGAGATATTTAACAATCCGTTTTCAAACTCAGCTGAATCTCGATCCATAGGTAGGAAATCCTCTCTCAAAAAGTTTGCAGTTATCGATACAAAAATTTAACTTCATAACAAAATATGCGTCAATTTGTAGTTTTGTTATGCTGTAAAATACGAATTACTTGATATTATTAAGGAAATGCGTGCATTTACTAATTTCTAAGTAAATTATTAATTTTATCGGAGGTTTTAATTTGTTTTGCTAATAAGGACATACCTATAGCTCATTTTCCCTTACATTGGGTTTCCATTAAAATTTTCTGTTATAACATTTTTATGTTGACAAAAAAAAAGACTATAACAGATTTTCTGCGATAACAGAAATGTTTGAAATTTTTCCGGACAGCAATGTCTTCACTTTGTCATTTGGTATGCTATAAAAATGCCCGGAGTGAAATTTTTGTCGTGTAGATGTTATTAAAATTTATTTCACTACTTTATTCACTTAAAGTTTACTTGTCAACGACATGGTTAAAATAAAATGAAATGAAATGAAATGTTAACAGAATTTTCCCAAGCATAATTTCAAATGTCCACAACGGCGCTGAAATGCAAATTGTTATAACAGAAAGTAAAGATTTACGTTGAAAGTGAAACGATGATTTAAAGAAAAATTAATTTATGTATATGAGATTTTACTGGAAATTTAATATGTTTGCAAATTCGAAAAATAATTAGTATAACGAGAGATAATACGTCTTAAAAGAAGTACACTAAAATGGCTAATTTTCGTCCTTTGGTGTTTAAATACCTCACTAAGGGTAACATACCTGCTAAGTTGCATTCAAATCGATGATTTCGGATTGGGAATGTTCATTTGTTAGTATTACGCTACAACAATTAAATTAATTTTTAATTTTTTGTTACAGATAATTTTAACAACACAACCAAGGATTAAGAAATAACGTTTTTGATTATTTCAGTTACGAGTGGAAGACTTTATTTTTATATATATAAGAATATTACGTACTAAGTATATTCTAAGAAAGAAATTACATTGCCATTTATGTTTTAAATCGAACCCAGTTACATTTTGTAGTTTTCTTTCCAAATTTAAAAAAAAAAAAACTTGTAGGGTGCTGACCGTCTTTAAATGATGTGATTTTGTAATGAACATAATTATAAGATTTGTTTTTGCGGGCAATCACATTTCTACAATTACATACTTATATGTTTGTAGTATTTAGCATAATATTTTCTTTGTGCTTGGTAGATTAATTATTTTAAAATAGTAATGAGGCAGAATATAATGTAGTTTGTTTTCAGCTCGCTATTTTATTTTTATTTTTGCATGTACTTAATGTACATATGCTAGCTTAATTCTTCAATATATTATTTTGAATTTTTTATGATTTAAGTTCATATGAACTATTTCCTAAATTTTGAAGTTAAATTATTTTATGTGCAATTAAAGCAATTATATTTTTCATACCTGTTTTACAATTACAGAAAGTTATGTACTTTTTTATAAATTCATACTGTAATTTGTCTTTAATTTTAAAATGCAATACAATTTTTGCAATGAACAAATTAATGAATACAAGTGAATGTGATATGTGATTGCCCAGTGTGATAAAACACTGCTAACAAGTGCGTACAGTTAATTAAAAGTACAAAGTAAAGCTAAAAGCGATAATTGCCCGTGCAATTGGAAATGCGCAAAAGCGCAAACGGAGCATAACATTGCAACTGTACGTTATTGAGAGGAGTATTACGTTTAGGTGCCTTGAAGTATATATATATGTATATATATATATATATATATAAATTTCTTAAATGAATAAGAAGGTAGTACAATTTAATAAAATTCAGCGGAGTTTATCACACCACAATTTCTTCGAATTAGATTTTAGTTATATTTGATGCGTTTATTCAATAATTCACGCAAATGACATGCGTTTAACGCAAAATTACTTAATTATAGACAATGAGTACATTTCATTTCACCTTTTTATGTGAAGGTTACTTAAGACATATTTGAGTTTATGACATTAAGCTTTCGATGAAAAATTTTCAATCTGAATGTTGTATTCGTACCTAAATGTTTTTTAGTACTTTTTATACAAAAGGAAATAAATATTTTATATTAAAAAAAAAAAAACAAAACATCTTATTTTTAAATTTCAAATGTTCATTGAATTTAATAGATTTATTATGTTTTTAATACATACGAAATACGAAATCTTCAATTTAATCTTGATGAATGTTAACAAGAATTGTTTTAAAACCTGCACTACAATCGTTTTTGATTGATAGGAATATCATTTAGGTGGTATGTGTTAATATTTCAGGGATTGAAAAGAAATCTTTTAGTTTTCATATTTGAATTTGTCGGCAGGAGAAGGACATTTCTTTGGGATTTGTTTTGTTTTACGATTCATAAACTTTACTATTTACGATATAATTAAAATTGTTTCTTAAGCCCCGAAATGTCAAAGCCCGTTGTTGACTAAATCCCTGATGCTAGGGTATGAATCCTACAAAGTCAATAATTAAACTTTACGGCAGTGTCTTAATGGTAAAAAATTATCAACAGTAGTTCCGAAAATTTAAATCGGGTGACAAAAACGTGTAGGATGCTTCAAGATCTGGAAGACGCATCAAATTTTGATGATTACATTTTGAAATCACTGGTTGAAAGTAAAACAAAGTTAAATATAAGAAAAGCTAAAATCTTTAATTTCTCTAATTTATTTAATTTCTCAAGGAGTGTAAGAAAATTTAAAGCTCATTAATAAAATAAGTAGAATGGGTATTTAGACACCGTATGAATTGTCAGCCAATATTATGCAGCAAAGGGAAGCAATTTGCAATTATTTACTGACAATGTACAGAATTGAATCGCTTTTTTATTGTGTTATAATGAGGAATGAGAAGTGGACTGTGCGTGGTAACAAAATGAAAAAAAAACAATGACTTTATTGCGTAGACAAAGCCACGATTGACCTTAGAAAAATGTTTTATTGTGTGTTTGGTGGAACATGTCTGGTGTAGTTCATTACGAGCTATTCAAACCAGGTGCAACTATCATCCAATGTTTATTGCCTATAATTGAAGGTTGAAGGAGAAAGAATAACGACCAATTTTAATCGATTAAAAGCAAATAATCCTTCACAATAACGCAAAACTCCACACAGCATTGATTGTCTGGTGGACAAATTTGTGAGTTGAACTGGGAAGTTTTTATTCGTTGATTTAACACCCACTGATTTATCACATCTGCAGATCTATCGACCATTCCATACGTAACAAAAATTTTAAATAATTTAACCGTGGTGTAAGGCCACATCGCCGAACCTTTTAATTCAAAACCCATATACTTTTTTAAAAGTAGATTTAAAAAAATGGGTTACTCGGTGGGAAATAGTCTTATGAAATGAAGGAAATTATATTATGAATTAATATTTAAAAAACTTTGCCTTACTTTCCAGTTCCCTTAATATATTGGGTAAATTGATTATTTATATTTTTTTAAATGCTTAATTAAAAGTACGAATTTTGTGTAAGTTGTAATTAATTAACATCGACATTGAAACCCAAACACAACACCAAAAATTAAATTCGAATTCAGATGGTATTGGTGTTATTTCAACTTGGTTTCTGATTTCGGAAGCGAATCGATTCAAAATTTGGGATTCCTGTAACATGCCTATATTGAAAATTTGTGTACGTCTATTAAATAAGTAGAAATGAAAAACTGTCAGATTAACTCGATTAATCTTTAACTGAAAAGTTTAACCATAGAAATCAAAGATGTTCTCAAAGGGATTAGAGATAGACTTCTTTTCTTTTCTTTTTTTTTTAAATCTTACCCTCTCAAAAGAAAAACACGTGCATGAAGTGTGGCAGGATCGACTAAAAAATATGAGAAATAAAATGAAAAGAAATCTTGACGAGAATTTTGAGACTAAAGGCAATCAACCCACTTTTTGTGCATCAGAAGCACACAATAATTCCAAGTATACAATAAGTTAGAATGGAAAAAAAAAAAGAAATTATTCCTTTTAGCTTTTTTCTCCCATTTCAAGATAAGAGAAAATTCGAAGACGTGTGCATCCAACTAGGGGAATGTGACGAAGATTGTGGCCATCATCAGAATTGTGATAGGCTCAAGACTATTTGTACGCTTTTATTTGGCCGCTGTTTAATAAGACCGATCTGCAGGAGGCGCACGGCGACAGCCCTTTAATTTATATTTATAGCATTTACCAAGGGGGAAAAAAAATGCCTGGAGCACTTTTAAACGTGGTATTGCTCGCTTGAGTTATTCAAGTGTTCTCCACATTTTTCTGTTGGATCTTTTGATTATATTTTGGGGATGACAAACCACTTTCACCACATGTTCTTATCTAAAGGCTATAATAATTAATTGTCTGAATGTGTACATTTAAAGTGTTCTTAATTTGAGTACAAAGATTCTGTCTCAATGAGGTGCTTTTATTAAGGAGAAGGATATCAAATAACGAATATTTTGTATATAAGATATTTACATTTATTGAAAAAAAGTTTAGTAAAGGCATATTTATGAATATTTCGTTTCTAATAAAATAAAAATATTTTTACAGGAAGTATTTGCCCGTGATCTATATTTCGATATTTCGATCGATATTCAATTTTAATCGAACTGAAATTACATGTACCATATTTCGATCGTTTTCAAATTTATCGAAATGGTAAAACAGTTGCCAGATTTAAAATAAAATTACTTTCTACTTTAAAATAGATGCTATAGTTTTAGCAACTAGCAAGGGAAAGAAGTGAGCAATATGCTTGGGAGAAAGCGAATATATTGGATTTACCGGAGGGAGTAAGTTCACAGCAATTTGTACTGTTTTGCTCGTTTTAAGCCAACCATTAAGGTAAAGTAGAAAACATTTACATATATCTTAAAAGAAATAGAATCATGGATTAAATGAACTTAGATTTTGATAGTTAGTAAACTACCAGCTACGCTTTGTTTTTCGGCTAAGGTCTATCGACATTGTTGTGACGAGAACCACAGTATGTAAAATTGTTAATAAAGTTTTGATAACTTTGGAGATGTAAATATACTATACAAATTTGTTCCAACTAAGAATGACAGAGGAAGAAAAACGTAACTCAAAAACACATTAGGTCTGTTCGTTGAGTTCTGATGTCGATCACATCAGATCCAAGTAGATCAACTTAGATCTCGACAGCTGATTATCAGATCATATTAGATTAAAAACGATTAGAAATCGGAAGTCTCAACGAATACAAATTAATAAATTAACATTAGCAAGTGTCAATTGCAAAAATGAGTTTGTGAGAAAATGAAATTTGAAATTTTATTGAAGTAAATTATCGTAAAAATAAATGTACAAAAATTCTAATAGAATAAATTGCTTGGAAGAATCCACCTGCTTAGTAATTGCACTGTTTCTATCTAAAATAAGAGATAAATACTTTTGTTTTCCCTAAAGGTATTAATTTTTAGCTATTGCTACTTAAAAACGTAATTTTTACTTAATACAATTCCATAGCAGCGATTTTCTGTTGCTGAAAATCTCTAGCAATAAAAACATTCCGTTTATTAAAAACTGCGAGAAATATCAAAAAAGTTAAGAAAACTTTGGGAACTATGTAACCATTGCAAACAATGCCCGGAAAAAAGTTTATCATAAACTCTGCACTCTGTTTAGGTATATCTGAAAATTAAAAGTAGAGTCATTCTGCAGCATCTAGGGTTTAACCTTATTTACGAAACTGTTTTCCGCAAGTGAAAAACATTTTTCACCTCTCATGCATCCTTTATGATGACCATGGTCAACATAAAAACTAAAACTACTGCGAGAGAACTTGTAACTGTGATGATGCATTACCTGACCATTATACCCGGTGAGTTTTATGTGTTTTTATCAGGAACCAGAAGTTCCTTTTCTCGTTCGCTGTTATTTTTCGTGTGCCCATTTTCCATTTGTTATCATCACAAGCGTTGTCTCAGCTCATCAATAAATTTTCCTTCTGGCTGCCTTTCCCAAGGATTCCTCCAGTTCTCAACGACTCATTTTGTATGCGTGTTTTATTAATTTTTACGTGCAAGAGCAGTTCCAACATCGTGTTTATTTTCACTGGAGTAATGTACGTGTTTTCTTAATTTTTATTTCACTTTAACCGTCGTTCCAAACTCTTAACCTGGGTTATTTTAACCTTTGAAGGTGAAACGAACCTCTTTCCTGGACTAAAAATTGGTTCGAAACATGTGCTCCGGGCTCCGTGTATGTAAAGTTTTGATTCCGTGCGTCCATGCAACGAATTGAAAATGCGATAACGCTCGATTTATGGTAGATTTTTTTTTTGTAATTTCGTTATACCTTTTGTTCGAGAAAAATGTTGCATATTCCTCTGCTAAGTAGCTTTAATAAAAAAACTCCAATTTGTAGGAGAATTGTACGAGTAAGCCAAATTTTAAAGTCGCCGATTCTCACCAAAATTGCTTAGTGGTCGCTTTACATATTACGAAATTATTAAATATTTACATATACTTACAATTACTACAATTAAAAATAAGAAAAGATTTTCTAAGGTACCAACGATTTCCGATAGTGTAATTTTCGCATTCCCCTTCATTGAACACATTTTGCATTGGCGGGGTGCTTGGATATATTCAGAAATTTCTGATTCCTCAAGCAGAGATAGAAATACTAAATGAAATTAATAATGCAAGAGAAGTAAGAAGAAAGTTTTAAATGTATACTAGAAATTCTAAATGATAGATCTAGTCAAAACCAATCCACGACCACCACAGCTCGTGTACTTCATATGAATGTGTATTTTTAATAATTTGAATCATATGACTTTTATTATTAAAAAGAGATTTATCTGATCTAGTCCTTGTAAGGAATTATGAACATTTCAGTCAACCCTATTTTATAAGTAGATGGGTTGATTTTAAAGGAGCTTAGAAGAAAATCTAAATGAGGGTTTTTCAAAAAATCAACTGGTATACTGCTTTCTGATTATTTTCCGAAAGTCTCTTTTATATTTCCCGCATTCTCCGAAAAGGGCACTAACGATTAAGATGCTGATTTTGGGACAACGTTGAAAACTTGAATACTCGTAAGGTTAAAGTGAGGCTTAAATGAGATTAGAAGTAGTCTTGAATTAAGCTTTTAAGCTTAAACTGGACTTTAGCTAAGCTTGAGATAGGCTAAAGCAATACTACTACTAAGCGGAACTAAAGAAAGTAAGAGAAACTTCTATCATTTTAAAATTTTTGGAAGAAAACCAATATTTACAAATAAATAAAACACTGGGATGTATTTTTGCGAAGATATTGAGACCTTATCCATCCATACTTGAATTTTGGTGGAGTTGTCGCGCTGTGTAGTACAATACTTTACTGTTATTATTTATAACATAGTAATAATAATTTTGTTATAAATATAAAGAATAAATTTATATAAAAAATATAATTGAAAGAAATTAGGAAAATTCGAAACCTTCATTACTTTATGGGACTACGGGACTAAGCATCCAAAAAAAGGGACTGTACTGTTCAAAACAGGATGGATTTTCACTTTAGATTCACAAAGGTTTTTCAATGGTAATTGATAATGAAATAGTAATTAAAAACATATGTTAGGGCAATCCTGAGAGTAATCTTAATAAAGATATGATTTTGTATAAGTATTTCTCGTTTTCAGAGAAAATAGGCTGATATTTCAAAATTTCCCTATGTAATTTGCATAGTCTAACACTGGCGCGAATAAGTTTCTGATTAGGAAAATAAATTTTTTGAATAGTTAGTGATATGTTACAAGAAGGGTAAGGATACCCTCTGGAATAAAAGACTTCTACCGATTGTCGTCAACGATTCATTTATAATTTAAAGAAAAAAAGCTGGAAAATAGGGAAAGCGATTGTATATTTACGGGGGGTAGCAAAATATACCATGGATATCACAATGCCAAGAAAAATTTTGTTATTTTCTATTTTCCGTGTGCATCATGCATGAATTCCGGAATCGTATATTTTAAAAAAAAAATTTCCAGCACTTGAACACTCTGGGGGAAAATGCGGCAAAAGTTATGACACTCAACAAAGCCTTTACGAGCGATACAGCGCCCATAAAACTTAACTGACCCAGATTAAATTTTATTAAAAATATTTTGAGAGGAAAGCCGTTCTCAAGAACATTAAGTAAAGTAATTGCCTTCGGCTTCGTGTTCTGAATCAATTACAAACGTTGGACGGGCTCATGCCCCGAAACCACCCACCCATCCTCAGGATTTATTGGGAACATTCTTTTTATTTTTTATTTTTTTTTTTTCCTCAGAGGGTGGGTAAAAAAACTTTCTGACATTTTAATGAAAATGTCAACATAATTATGTACCGTCAATCAGTTATGCTCAACTCAGCTTATATAAGTAAACGGGTGTAATACAAGCTGCGGGATGAGTCCAGCAATTGCTCTGAGACTGAGGAAAATTTCCTCGTTAGGAGGGCATCCGAACCAACATCTTAAGGAGTTAACTAGCATCCTCCAGAAAGGATGTGCTTTCCTTCCTAGTTGCAGTGTTTTTAGTTGACTGCATGATTAAAGGATTTTGAAGGAGGAGGTCTTCTTAAGCAAAGCTCAAAAAATCACCCATCAGTTTTATGAAACTCGCTAGGAACTCAGCTCATTTCTAAGGGCTATTCTTGTTTCATATTACGTCGATGTCATTTTCGCAAGATTGTTGCCTGCTTGTTTTCCACGAATTTAATTTAATTTGAAATTTTATAACAATTAACCTGCTTCTATCCTACTTAGTATTAGTTGAGATCAGTTGCACTTAATCCAGAAAATGCAGTGAAACAAGATTAACTTCCCACTTTATAATCAAATTTTTCTTAACGTCGACTTTGGTTTTTATTGTTTCATAATACACCAGGGTCGGTAACTTTTATAACTATTAAAATAAAAGTCACTAACCGGATATTGTACAACCATTTTATTTTAAATTTAAAATATCGTTCATTTTATACTTATAATTTTCAGTCAAAATGAGACTTTTAATTTTCAGTCAAATAATAAAAGTCTAATGTGAGTTTTATGTTTTAGTCAAGCAGTAAAAGTCAACAAGTTGATTTTTGTTTTTAAACAGATAATAAAACTCCTCCCTTTACTTTTAATTTTCAGTTAAATAAAGCAAGTATTTTATTATCTATGGGCCCTATTATTGGAAACGTTCCAATCGAATCGAAAGGAGTTAACAAAAGCCCTTTATGGATAAAAATTCTCTAAGAAAATACCTAAAATTTACATAAATTCATTTTAGTTCACTTTGTTTTTAATTAATTTTTTTACACATAAGGTCAGAATAATTCCAAGTAATTTAACACTTTAAATAATTTGAGTCAAAGGTTACTAAAATAAGTTTATGATATTTTTGGAAATTTTATTAAGGAATTTTAAACCAAAAACGGCTTTTGTAAGCCTTCTATCTATTTGAATGAATTATTATATTATTATTTCCACTATTATTTCTCGCACACTTAATGTGGGAACCACAAATTCGAAGAAAGTCGAAAATGCATCATCATAATCAACCCAAAAGACATAAAACTTGAAAACATCGAGGTACTACTGATAGTGCTTACCTTCGAAATGGCACTATCATTATTCTACCAACTCTATAAGTATTACTGGAGAGGCCCCCAAAAGAGATATGCCAACAATCAATCTTAGGATTCCTTCACCTAGGCCTCAACCATTCAACTTCATCAGTTGTGGAGGATACACCATGACACCAAAGCTGCCTAAAACAGAGCCCAGTTTTACCAGCGTTTATTAACACTAGGCTAAGATTTGATAAAACAGATATTAGAGCTAGCACTAATCAGCTGATCCATGTCCCGATTTCCTACATCACATCTCCATCAACACCAACCCTCGTAACGTTAGATCCTTTCCACTTTTTCGCCTCTATACTCATCACAGCAGCTACGGACACCACTTCGAACCCTTCACGAAAATGCCTCCGCAAAGCTAATGACTCTACCCTCTTTGATTTTCATTTTGATAAAGCACTCCCTTTACCTGGCTGACCCACCTTATTAGAACCTACTTCTGTTTGTACCTATTAGACCTTTTCCCTGTTCTTTCCCCTTTCCTTACTTTCATTCTTGTTTCATCCCGGTCTTGCCGCGTTCCCGATACCTTATTCCTTATTTTTTTTCTCTTTTTTTAATCTTAGAGATAGATTTTTGGCTTAGTTTTTACATTTATATTTGTTAACTTAATTTAAGCTTGTTTTTATTTTCTTGTAGCTTGTATTAAGCAAGTTCTACAAAAAAAATACATACAGTCGACCTTCACATAACACATTTAATTGGTTTCGTGTTATTGAAAATCATGACATTCGAAACTAATGATTTATATAATGCTGGGTATTACGATCCCTGTTTTTTGAGGAGTTTTATAGTTTTTAACTATGCTCTTCACAACTTTCGTGTAATTCCTCGTAAAATCCTGCTATTCCAGGAATGCTATATATTTTTATGAAACTATGTATTTTATTTTAAATACCACTTTTTAGTAGGGTATTTTTATTAATTGTCTACACATGTTAAAAGTTATAATATTATAGTTTTGTCAAGATTTGAATGGTCACTTGTTACGATGATAATCGCCACTAAACGGCTATTGCTTTTGCGGGTGGGATTTTTTTAACATTTTCTTGAATTGCATTTATAGCTTCAAAATTTATATAAGATTTTCAGGAATTACAAGGACTTTAACTTTTGCGTAATTGTTGGTTATTCTAAAATGTCAGTACTAACACAAATGGTAAATAGTTATAATATATTATATTAAGTTTTAAGCTATTATTCACCAACAACGTGAAGAAATGTATTCAATTATAAAAGAATTTTCATTTGAGGATCTTTCTATCCACCAGATTTTAAGCGGAGTCATAATCAGGCTTTAATTAATGGCTGGTGATATGCACATCGAATATTGAATCTGTGGATAATTTAATTATAATTAGTACTCAGTTTTGCGCATACCTGACAAACGCAGGTATTCTGCAGAATTGAAATCGATTCCAAGTACTTGATTGCAATACAAACCTCAGGGGCACAAAAAGTACCGCGCTCGAATTTAGAAATGGCATTGCCCACGGGACCAAGCAAATTGTAGAGAATTAATTAAATTCAGTCCACAAGGGGAATGATGCGCTTTCGGGGTGTTGTAGATATTTATTGATAGTTCTCAACGTATATAACATTTATATAGACAAATAATAAATGCGGATATTGAGCACCCAAATTACACATATTAAATTGATTGGTGGGGCACTATACGGGGAGCAGGGAATGACTAATTTGATTCATACAAAGGTGTTAATTTGAGTTTTAGAAATGACCACAAATCGTGCAAAATGCGGAATTAATTAATCGGAGCGCTTTTAATGAATTTCCTAAGCACACTAGTCTTTGATGTCGCTATATAACAAACATAAGAAAAATAAGACAAATAAACCTTATGCACTTACATAAGTCTATTATTTTTATAAAAATTGCGAAATTAATGACGTTGGTATAATTTTAATTAGATTTCAAACATTATATCACTTTACTTTGTGATAGTAAATTTTAATAATTTTTAGATAAACAATTATTGCATTATTTTAATGGACTATCTTAATTTTGCATATACATGCTGTTTTGGAAATGTATGAACTGGGGTATGTTGATAATCGGATTCTACTAGATGATGACCATAATTAGTATCATGTTTATTTCGTTTTCGTATTAAATCTATTGCGCTTTTTACACTGATTAATCTTTACGTTCCAGCTTTATTTTTAAGGTTTAAGCTTTTGCTTATAGAACTAATTATGGTTCAACATGGGCCAATTACATATTGCTCAAGTATATTTAATGAAATATATAACCACGTCTATTTGTCGATGGGTGGAGCTGGTTTTAAATCGGCACTTGATTTGCAATTAAGACTGTGTTAAAAATCTTATTTCTTTACATATTATAAGTTGATTTGTCTATTGGAGCATACTCTGTAGACTATGGTATAAATAAATAAATAAATAAATGGGTGTATAATAATAGTGTGGAAAATAGTTTCGATTATAGAAGTAAATCAACTACTCTTCTTGCCATTATCGGCATAAAAATATTATAGTAGAAGAAAGTTATTAAATTGTTTGTAAGGCGTGTGGTGGATTCTCTGGACTGATTGAAAAACAATAATTTGCTAAACTCTTTTATATAATATAAAATATATAGTGCAGTTGTTCGATATTAAATTTTTTCTTCACTATCTCAGTTTACAAATCAGTTGCAGTTTATAATTTTTGTGTATAAATTCTCGTTATTTATTGTATATAACTTTAATAAATTCTTATTCTATTCGTATAATTCGTGTAATTTTTGTGCTATTTATTTAAGGAGGTAGTGCTTTAAATAACTTCTTTTTCTTTGTAAAATTGGACAAATTATAATCAAGTTACTCATAAAACCCCTGGGAAATTAATTCATTACTGTTTGAATTTTCTCAAGATTTCTCAGAAAATTATTTGTCCAATTTGCGAATTCCCACAGATCTAAAATCACCTAAAATAGATGTGCCCACCTTTTTGAGGAAGAAAATTTCCCACAGACCGAAACCAACCATTCCGACCAAGTTGTCATCATACACATGGTTACCGCTCTCGGATTTTATTTATCGACAAGTTACGCCAAGACCTGACTTTAGCCTAAAGGAATTTGCCGAACATCGACTCGGTCCAGATGTTCCCTAACTGATTTTCACTGATCATAAAATCCATGTCTGTTAGTCATCAATGATCCGACCAGACTTTTGACTCTATACAAGTCCCAAATTGAGTCATTTTCGTGTGTTGTGGCTTACTTGTGATGCTATTGCAACGGTAGCATCGCGGCTTTAAATAAAACAAAACAAAAAAAAAACATTTCTTTTTTCCCACATCCCAAAAAGTAATGTGTAACATTTCGTAAAAAACTGCTTTAACTAAAAAAAAAAAGAGATAAATAAAAAAACCCAGCTACGGGGACATTAGACATTAAGGAACGTCGTATCTCTTTAACTCGGTTCTGTTTTTTTAGGCCGAAGGTTTTCGGTAAGTCCTTTACGCCTGACAGATATATTATGTCTGGGTTATGCAACAGTTGGATCAGGTTTCACACTCAAAACCAGGAGTTAAGGATGAGTTCGATGACATTTCTTGATGATATTTTGGATACACCCAAATCACTGGTGTCACGCATAATAAAAATTTGTTGCATAATGTTGAAACACTTGCCTCACATGCATGAAATTTGGTATTGGATCGGGTTCAGTACATTTAGATTAATACAAATTCTGGTATTAGATAGATTTAATTGCTATAGCATACCTACTTAAGACTACACCAGCTGAACTGAAAATCTGTTTTATTATTTATTAAATGTATATTTTATTATTTATTGTTTTAAATACACAGTAAAAGATATTTTGACTTTTACTTGTACATTATATGACCAGCTCATTATAAACACTTTGATATTTTAAGATATCTTAGTAAATTAGGGGTAATTTTATTATTCTTGAAATAGGCTTACTGTAGTACATACGTATGTTACTGAATAGTCGATTTAAGTCGGGGAATTTCCTGGCCAAGGAAGGACAGGAATGTGTTTTTTGAACAAAGCATTTTTAACAGATTTAGTTATATGACACGGTACATTGTTCATTTGGAAGGTCCACCCTTCTCGTCTGAGTCCTGGTCGTGGCAATGTACGAGTAGGTTAGGTTGCTGTGGCTGCCTAGAAAGGCACACTTAGGCCAATTTTGGCCCATTGTGTTACCACGTAGCGCAGGAGACCATGGTTATTCGTGGGATTCGAACCCACAGCCTCTGGGACGGTAGGACAGCGCGCTAACAACTGAACTATCAGAGGCCCCTAAATGTACGAGTAAGTCAATATGATATTCTTTAGGACCTTTATATACTGGCCCTGGCGCATCTATTGATGACACCATCTACTTTATAAAGGAAGCCTGGGCCTTTCCTGAATTTTTAGGAAAATAAAAAACATTTTGCCATTTTTAAAAGTGAGTGTACTTGCAGTAATAGGTGGTAGGTCAATTATTATTGAAATTTTTGGAAAAGACATTGGGATAGGTTATTCTTGGCGTGAGTAAGATGTCGACAATTCAATCACCCTGTAACTCGTAAAGGCATGGGATGCCTCCTCCAACCAAATACATTTTGTTTGTTTGGATCTGACTTATGCTTTATCTTACTTATTTTGGTATGCACTATATGAAACACCGTGTATATCCTTAATTTCGAAAGATCATAAATTACTTCGGTTTAAAAAATAGGGTTGTACTTTTGACCTCTTCAAATTTTTCCTATCAATATGTTTTCATCTGTTTGAAATTTAGTTCTATATGAGTAGTTATTTTATTGCCAACATTTTTTACTGTGTCTGTATGTATCGAAAAAAAATATTTAATGTATTGTTCGAACAGAATCCGAAATTCTAGAGCTTCTTTTTCTCTTTTTATTTATTGTTAGTTATGTTTCTTTTAATAATTTACGTTTTTATTATTGTTATTAAATATTTCACTTACAAACCTTTACGGGGTGGACAGTACACATCATGGCAATTTGGATTCAATTTTACGAAAGTATAAGCTTAAGAAATTCTTTCAACAGAATCTATAAAATAGTTTACTTTATATCTGTCGGCTTTGAGTTCGTTTTAGCTTGAATTGCGAATGCGAGTACATTTCGTTAATCTAAGCTAGATTCTAGTTGCAATGCACAACTTCAACGTCCACAAAACATTCACCTCAAATCCACATTTTACAATTTTCATGAAATATGGGGAGTTGGGTGCAAACGGAAGCTGTACAGATGGTGGTGGTGGGCAGTTGTTTGAGTGTCTCATGTTAAATATTTGAACAAGATTCAAACAAGCGATAAGCCGCGGATGATAAATAGCTGCCCACTTGTCTTTGACTTCTGCAGGCCTCTACAGCCGCTGCAGCCCCTGCAGAACCCCTTCCCCCCAACCCGTTCTGTGTTCTAAATGTTCTGTGTACTTGGTGCAGCCGGTCGTTCTATCGTATTTAGAACAGAAACAGACGACCGAAGCTGTATAGGGTGACTCAGAACAGCCCAGAACATAACCCCTGCACCCGGTTTCTTTCAACCGGAATGATATATGTCGGGTGATACTATCTGATGATCATCGCCGATTTGGTGCCCATCTAGAATTAGGAGCGCTTCAATGTTTCAAATGGCACTGATTTTTGGCAAACACAACGCCCCAGTTTTCCCTCTGATTGAATTTAATCGGACGGGTGATTGATGACACCCTCAAAGTGATACCGACCATTTCTGGGTCATGGCACGTCGGGTGGCTCATCGATTTTTTAATTAAACTGGAGAAATAGGGCCCTTTATGAATGTGATAAATTTATCATGCTATTTAAGCATTTTTATTCAATAATATTACCTGATTTTAATTAAAATGAAATTATTTTCAGCTTTCGATTTAATATTATAAATTCTAGAATACTAACTTAATTAAAATATTTTAACTGCTTATTTTATATTTAAATCACTGTTTAAGATGCAGTTGTAGAAAAATTCTATGCTGCTAAAGAATTCATCTAAAAAGCAATGAGACACGCAAAAGAGGAGTACATTGCGCTTGCAACTGGTTCTCGTTCTTAATGGATTAATGTTATTAAGTCGTGACTACCGTGTGAAACGCATTTATTTATGTTTCACCGTACGTATAAACAGGCTAATAGCCTTATGGGGTGTAATTGCCCTTGGGCAGAAATAATCGGCTTCGCCGTTACTGCTGATGATAATTACAACTAGTAATGATAATTGCCATTGGCTGCAATGGATTTTTCCTATTTAGGTAATTTACTGGAACATGCTGTGGGCCAATTTTCATTTTTCGCTACCGATTGGTTTTTAAATTAAAAATTTATCCCTAAAAGTGGATGGGTTTTATGTTATAAAATCGAATTGAAACTGTATACCCATTTGAACGGAAATTACATTTATAATGATATTCCAAAAGTAGATGTTTTAAATATTTAAGGAAATTTCATTTAAGGTATATATGTATTTAAGTTTAATGACCTAATAGGAGCATTGTATCATCAAAACGTTAAAGGTCTTCAAACTAATGTGAACAATTTCTTCTTTTTTTATATGATTCCGGCATGATAACTCTGAGTCATAACCTACTGAACACAATAGCTATACCAAAAAAAATTAATTATTAATTCAATTCTCTACCAAATTTTATGCTTTGATTGTTTTTCTGAGCTAGTTAAGTATCTTTTGCATATTTTAAGTTATTTTTTTCCGTCTTCTCAGAACAAAAGGAGATTTTGATTTAATTTTTAATTTATCATTAATGAATTTACCACAAAAATTTTAAATTTTTTAAAAAGATCATCAAACTGCCATGACATGAATCATTAATAATCAGTAATGAATTAATAATGAAGTCAAAAGTTAATCTAAAATATGTTTATTTGAAAACGTGAGTAAGTCTGTTAAATTTGAAGTATTATTCTAAAACTTTTGGGTACTTATAAAATTATCCATTGCTAGATTTCAGTTAAACATCAGTTTGCGTATTGATCTTATCATCATTAAATTATTTCACTTAATACAAGCTACAAGAATAAAAGAAAAACAAGCTTAAATTAAATTAAATGTATATAAATTAAAACAAATAGTGGAGCCTATATGGTAACTAAGACTAAAATATGGAATAGGGAATACAAAGAGAACAAGAATGAAAGCTAGGGGAAGGGAAATCCTATTAATTTTTATTTTTAATTCTTTATAACAAACTTTTTATTATATATCAATAACTAGTATAAAAATTGTATCCATAATAAGGAAAATAAAAATGTGTTCTCTTTTAAAAAATCAAATGTAATATCTACAAAGAAAACAAAAGGCTTCCATATAAATTTTTTTATGGAATTTAAAAAAAAAAAACAGTCGAACTAAAGAGTAATTTGCATAGGTATCGAATACTGAAAAATTTATTTGATGTTATACTAAAGGATAGGTATAAAATCAAATGAATTTAGTCCTGTTCTTATACATTATTCGCCATGGAGATAAATTTACAACAGGTCCGATTCAAATTCTTCCATCTATTTGATATTTCCATTGCAAATATGTAAAATCCGAACACTGTTCAGTTGATATTCTAACTTTGGGCTTATGAACCATGAATATATGCATTTGTGCCTCCTAACATTTTATGTTAATAAAATAAAACAATTTTAGAGGTATTTATAGGTAAATAAAGTGCAATATATAAAACAAATATAGCTATATATTTGGAGATATTTTATAATGTAGTAATATTAATAAATATTAGGAAATAAGAAATTTCTCAACTCTTAGTGGGGACGAGTAATTTAAAAAGAAGACATTGGCTTGATATTTGTTTCCTTATATTTTAACGACAGCAATTCAGTAAGTATGGAAATATTAGAAAAAAGGTAGATAAGTAATAGCGGTATAGGGTTAATAAGTTCTTACATTTCCTCAGCCAAATTTAGTACAGTAACGTCTACAAAATAATGAAATAAAATCTTTTTAAAAAACCTTTTGGAGGCTATTGTTAAATAGGTTTTTTCAAAAATATTGCATTATTATATGTAGATAATGGTCTCCTATTTCTACCTGCTAAATTGCTATTTTCGAATATCTAAGAAGTATTCAAAATTGATGTATATTACAATATAAATATTTAACACATGACTCAATAAGTCTTTGGTCTAATTAAGAAAAACAAATTTTTAGAAATTCGACTTCATTCATCAACATATTCTCCTTCAAGAGATTCTAACGCTCCTCTGAGTTTTCGATGCCTTTTTGTAGAATGGTTTGCCTTTGCTCTCAAAATAGGCCTCAGTTTCGGCAAGCACTTCTTCATTTAATCCGATATCTTTCCCTGGAGCATATTTTTGAGGTCTCCAAAAAGCCAGTAATCGCTGGGGGCCAAATCTGTAGAATATGGTGGTTGGGGAAGCAATTCGAAGCATAATTCATTTATTTTAATCATTGTTTTAATCGACTTGTTACACGGTACATTGGCTTGGTGAAACAGCATTTATTTCTTTTACATATGAGGCCGTTTGTTTTTGATATATGTATACATTAAATCTATCTAATAATGCCATGTAATATTCGCTATACAAAATATCACGTGTGTCCTAAAATATGGATGCCATAACTTTTGTCAGCCGTCTTTTGCGTTTTTGTTCGCTTTGGACTGCTTTCCATTCAGATTGCGATCTTTTTGATACAGGTGTGTAGTAGTGGATCCAAGTTTTATCGATTGTCACATACCGATGTAAGAAATCCTTTTTATTTCTCTTGAACAGCTTCAAACTGTGCTCTGAATTGTCGGCGGTTTTTGTTTTTGGTCCAGTGTGAACAAACGAGGCATCCACTTCAAAAGCAACTTACGCATGCTCAAATTAAATTTTCCTGTATAATTGTAAACACACTACCTTCTGATATCTTTAGGATGTCATCTATTTTACGCAACGTCATTATACGGACTTCCAAAACTATTTTTTGGTCTCCTTTTATATTTGAGTAACCAGAACGTTCAGCATCGTCGGTGTTTGCACGACCGCATTTAAATTTAATATACCAGTCAATAATAGTCGATTTTCCTGGTGTAGAGTCTTCATAACGCTTATTGAACCATTGTTTGGCTTCAACAGTATTTTTTCTCATCAAAAAACACATTTTTTATACATTATTTTGAAAATAATATGCCGGAGACTTATTGTGAGATATGTTGCATTAGTCTATGCCCTCAATTTATTTGGTAGCGCTACGCTTGCTTTGCGTTTGTCTTATTTATTCAAATAAGAAAAAAATAAAATAAAAACTTAATTTATTTTTAACAAAATGTTTTATTACAAAGCAGCAGGATAAATCACATTTTTATTGAAATAATTGCATTATTGAATTGATTATTAACAAAACAAATTACTACAAATTTAACGCTCTAATAATTTTTATTTAAGACCATATTCAATACAAAATTTAAATTCTTTAATGCAAATGGGAGGTTAAAAATTTAAATTTTTTATTTTTGAAATTTTTTAAAAAAAAACTGCAATTTGTAATAAAAAGCCCGATTGATATCGTTTATATCCCTATAGGTAGAACTAATTAGAAGCTAAATCTAACTTTTTATTTCGATTATCAACCTATACAGTATTTTTTGTTTCATAAAGGCAACTCTTATGGTTTGGTTAGAATATATAAGAAAGTAGGGGGAAGTAACTATATAATGACGGTCAGAATAAAGTTTTTATAATATTAAACTAAATAAATCAACTGCAATGGTAACTTTGTGTTTTAAAATGTACATTTATATTTTATATTTATATATTAGCCTAAAGAGGAGAGCATTACAGATGTTAGCCTTAATATCTAGGCACACATATAGCCGTATTGATTACTAACTCTGCACTACGAATATGAATCGTTTTTATTTTGTAGTACAGACAAATTTTAAATTAAATAGCTCTGGTAAAACGTTTTAAAAACACGAAATCCAATTTAGAAAATTCAGAAGTCTTAATACGAATTTGGTAATTTTAAATTTGGAATATCGTTTTCTATTCTTTTAAGTTAAATGACTTTCTAGAAACGAATTTTGCTACTGCCAATATTTACAATATATTTAAATAATAATAACGCTAGTAGCGCTTGCCGTTTAGTTTCAAAGAAAGAAATATTCTTCAAAATGTTTCTTTCCTTTTTTCCGTATCTATATTTACCCCGTAGAATAATTTTATACAAATTCTAGTAATCTCGACTGTTATTTCAAATTGAAAATTTATTTTACAAAGAAACCTAGCAAAGTCCAAGTGAGTTGAGTTTCAATTTGCGTAAAGTCCTTTTCGACCAATAGGAAGGCTCTATTGCCTCTATTTCATTGACGCCTGAATCCAACCCTGTCCAGAAAGTTGGTAACAAATATAGGAAAGTCCTAAACAATCAGTTACAAACTTAGTAAAGTCCAAAACTTGGTAACAAAACTGGGAAAGTCCATCTTATACTTAACGTTTTACTCAAAAGTATTGAACTGAGCGTAATGAACACTTGTATTTCCATAATGTATTACATTCTGCATATAAATAATGTTTAACATTAGAATAGTTACCTGTAATTATTAAAATAATCGTTTTTATCGTTTACTGAACATTTTGGCACTGTGGACTTTACCAACTTTGATTGTATACCCCTGAATTAGAATAATTTTCATTTTAAAAACGTCCACATACGAATTTATTGTAGCAAGTGTAATTAGAATTCGTATAGGTCTCTGCATCTGTATAAATTGTAGCTGGGTTACAACATGAGATATAAAAATAAAAAAAAAAAAATAAATGAAATCATTACGATCATTTTATGAAGTCTCTTCAGATCGCACAATATTGCTCCAAATAGACGGGTTCCATTAATTATTTTTACATAATGGTGACGCGTTCTTAAAAAACAAAAAACTG
This sequence comes from Philonicus albiceps, assembly GCA_963969385.1. Taxonomy (NCBI): domain Eukaryota; kingdom Metazoa; phylum Arthropoda; class Insecta; order Diptera; family Asilidae; genus Philonicus; species Philonicus albiceps. Next base: position 26,728,720 of record OZ017776.1, read on the forward strand.
CCATTTGGAAACAAATTTCAAAAATAAATTTTGACCCCATAGAGGGACACGTTAACGCAATAAAGCATAAAATCGGTGAACGTGCAACTGAAACCAAAGAATCTATCATAAGATAGTGTTATAGATGGGCTGTTTATTTTTGGATTTATTTATGACACGATATGAACATTGGCCGCTTTTTTAAATTGTTGCCGTGTTTTTGTTGCATCTTAAATCATGTTTTTTTATTTGGTATAAATCTCAGCAGATGTACAAATGGAGATGTTTTAAACAAAACGTACATATAGAGTTTATTTATGCTGATGGGGACAAGTCTATTTAAAATGATCGCGATCATTTAGAGTAAACGATATTCTGTTGTTTATCCTAACTCTGTTTAATCTGTTTATAAAAGAAAGCCCATATTATCAAAACAAATTTCGTTTGCTAAAACTAAAAGATGTGCATAATTTTTAGAAATTTGATGATAACTTTTAAGATGATGTCTGAATCAAATTAAAGAGACATGATTCGGTGTAATTCATCGAATTACCAAAAATTTCTTATTTTTGAATTTTTGGAAAGGAGGCTCATAGAAGGCCGCTACTAGGGTCTAATCGTGTATCACTTGTTAAAATCAAATCACTCAGTTCAAGCATGACACAAAGTAATTGTTTGGGTGCCTAACTCAGCCTTGATGTAAGATGTCCCGTGTAGCCCCACCAAAAGAAAGAGTACAAGAAGTTCATCGTCTTGATTTATCACTTCCATTTGGAATTTATGGGCGGTTGGGAGCAATTTGCCCGAATGAAAAGAACGACTTAGGAAAAAAATGCGACCTAGGGTGGATATAACTTCTCCCATTTGTAACTGAACTCGTGGTTTATGTGGATGACAGTGACTTTTGTCTTTTATCAACCCTCTCGTCCCCTTGACGCTTTAGTTGAATCGAAATACAACCCTCTTCCGATTCCCATACCGTGCCACATAACATCCTTGAGACGACAACTGTGCAGTCGTGCGGTTCTTGTGTTCGGCAGGAAGTCGACAGCTTCACTTAAGGTCATGTGTCATGTTATGTGTAAACTCGGCTTGATTTATTTTAATTAGGGGGCCTGACTTGAAGGGAGTGGGTGTTACGATAAGCCCTAATTGCTTTTTAATTGAGCCTAGAGTGGAGAGCGTGCCCAGACAACATAATACGGTCATTTACTGCGTAGTTCAGTTCAGAACGCACCTTTGAACTTTTGTACGCTTTACCTTATAATTAAAATGAGAACTATTGTTATTTGGTCTGCTTTTACTATTTATAGCGAGTTGTTGGAATATGTTTATTCATTATTACTAATTAATTATTATTTAATTTTAAAAAAAAGTCATCATAATCTCTTAGACCGGATATGAACAATGATGTTAACTAATTCATCACTATTGGCATTTTGGTTCTGCTACACCTAATCTGTCTATGCCTGTCTACGTTAATTATCCTCTTTCCATAGTTGGTCGTTGTTAACTAAATTTATAATTAAATAACAACTAATAGATGCTAGTTGGACACAGTTAAACTTTCAACTAAATTGGGTATTAGTTGTAATAACCAAATCATTTTATTGCAAGAAATTGATATTTTGACTATCAATTCGTTTATTAGTTCAACAAAACAATTGTGTCAATGACTCAGTAGCATAATCGTATAAGATTCAGTTAATTTAACAATATTTTTCAGAAAAATAACATAAAGCTGAAATAATTATTTTTATTAATTGGTTGGAATCTACATAAATTTACTTCGACATCCCGGGCAACACCAGGGCGGATGAGCTCGCGAGGCTTGGCATAGGCTTGCCCGCTGAGGATATCACTCTTAAGCCGGGTGCTCCGCTTGCCTGAAGCAAGCGGACCATACAAGGAGTCCTTCTTGGCAACTGCAAATCGCAGGTGGAGAAATGAGCCCACCTGCGCAACGACCAGATTTATCTGGCCCATCTTCGACCGCAACAGGTCTAGAAACTTGGTTTCGCTCAAGAGAGCCGCTATCAGCAACGTAGTAGCGGTCATTACGGGCCACTGTCTTATCGGCAAACATGCCAATAGGATGTGGGTGACTAGGCATGACTTCTGCAGAAGTTGCCTCAATGAGGAAGAGGAAGAGAACATCCTTCACTTCCTGTGTGCACTAGCGGTGCGGAGAAATCGGAGCCTGGGCTCCACTTTCTTTAATAATCTGTCGGAACTGAGCTCCGTCAGGATTAGAAACCTGGAGCAGTTCATTAAAGAGTCCAAATGGTTCGAAGGCTAGTTATTTGGGGACTTCGTCCCACGTGGTATCACAATGGGCCTAACTTGGCCTAAGTGTGCCTTCTTTTGGCAGCCACTTGAACCTAGGCCTAGACCTAGACCTACATAAATTTAAAAGAATTTCTGTACTACAGTCTATTGTCCTAAATTATGTCGTAGTAAATGATTTTGTTAACTCGATTGATAACGATTATATACTGCTCGATTAGTGCTTATTACCGAATTTATTAGTAATGACTAAATACTTTGAGAAATATTTCAAATAATTGCGCTTAGCTATTAAACCTAAACTGTTTTCTCAGCGTAGTTGTAGTATAGAAAACTAACTAATAACTTTATTTGAAAAAATTTAATTACATCCACAAGTAACAACTATTAGTTTAGTTGTAGTTTATTGAATAACAATTAATAACCTTTAATTTTTTATTATTATAAAATTAATACAACTACTAGTTGTGCCCGCTTTGTTCACGCAGGTCACTGAGTTGCGTACTATTTAATTTGTTTCGAGAACTAAATACACGGAGAAAACAATTTAGTTATAATTACTAAGGGTATTTATTGTAAATATTATTCAAAGTATTTGATCATTACTAATAAATTTAGTAATAAACAGTAAACGTGTAGTTACTTGAGTCAACAAAATCATTTATTTGGATATATTTAATTCAAATAACTTTCACATATGTTCCCATAAATAAATTTTAAATTTTAAAATTAAGTTGATGGAATGTATATGAAGTACATACAGAGTGTTCAATCGGTCAGGGTGTTAATCGTTTTTTCAGTTATAAATAAAACATACATTTCGGGATGAAAAATCAAAAATTTTTATTTATAATTAAAAGTGATTCTATGCCATTTATGTATGAAAACCAATATTATTCATATGACCACTACGGCTACCTACAGCCTACAGCTGCCTACAGCCTGCATCCGAACATTAAAATTTTTGATGACTTTTTCCAATAAAAACAGATCAATAAGCTCCATTTCAGCTCGAATGTTGTTTTTAAATTGTTGAATTGTTTGTGGATGATTAGCATTCACCTTACTTACCAAATAATCCTACGAAAAATAATCAAGTGGTTTTAAATCCGGACTTCTTGGTAGCTTATTGAACTTCAGAATTTCTTGAAATTAAGCAATTAAGCTCGGCAAATTTTGTTGACAATAAATAGAGCGTTGTACAACTTGTGTGTCATGTCGCTCCATCTTGTTGAAACCAAAGGTCTTTGATACCCAATTCATTCAATTTGGGCCATAAAAAAATCAGTTAACATGTTGCGATAACGTTCCCCATTCACTGTAAGGGCTTTTTTCTGTTCGACCCAATGATCCCACCAGCTCATAAACTACACCAAACGGTGACTTCACGAACTGGATGATTATGTTGATACGGTCTACGACCTTCCACTGAGCGAGTTTCTTCAAAAAGAACAATAATTTTGTCAATTGCACGCTCAGTAGGATGTCCATGTCGAACAAGACTGTTGTGTAATTTACAAAATGTTGTTTTCTTTTTGAATGACCATATTCATAATACATCTTGACAATAAAAATATGCTGTTGTGTTGTTAGCGTTAGATTAGTAAGATTATAAATGGCATATTTTTTGACTTTTCATATGTTAAAGGATTTTTTTAAAACAGATAAAATTAAGTACTAAAACTCATCGACCGAAAAAATGACCAACAGACCCTGTAGGACTGAATGAATACTTTAATTTAGTAAAATAAGAAAATCATTAATGCATGTATTGATTTAGTTGAAAATTATATTTAAGTTATGCCAAACAATATTTGGTTATAATTACCAAATTAAATTTTTAAAGAATTATTGATTTCATTTGTTTTAAATAAACTATTGTCTCGATGAATCTGTATACACTGTTACCACAATTTATGACTTGGTTATAGTTACCAAATATTGGTTGTTCTAATCATACATCGATTTATTCGACTATGGTCAAACATTAGATATAATAAATAATAATAAATTACAATTTTAATTGCATTTCGATGATAATGCTTGTGCTATTTCATGGTTAAAAATAATTGGATTTTATTTTAAAACTAATTTATGGGATTAGTGCTGATTGTTTGAATGATCCTTGTTTTGGAAAATAGTTTTGAATAGTAAAAATCAGGTATGTTTTCGCGAAAATCGGAAAAATATGTTTTTTTTTCTTTTTAAACATTTTTCCGATGCAGTTGCTTAGTAGAATTAAAGGGAGTTTCAGAACTGTAGCCCTTTTAGCGCGGAAATGCCTATTTTAGGACCACGAGTGCATTTTCCGTGAAATTGGGGCTTTTCCGCCTCTAAAATCAAAACTATCCATTTCTACACCCTGTGGCTTGAAATATTCCCTCGGAACTTACCCTAATTTTATTTTTTTATGAAAGGGCAACATGTTCCCATAATCTAGGCAAAATTTCAGAAATTATAAATTTAATTTATGGCCAGGACAGAGGTTTTTCCGGAAAAAGGACTTTTTTTCTATGTAAAATTCGCCTCTTATCAGATAAGAATTGATAAATCGGCGAATTTAACTCCGATTCGACTGCGGTTTTTTGTTTTGGACAGCTTATGGCCAGGCCTTTTATTTCAGCTCTAAATCAAGTGGATCCGGCAAAGTTTTCAAAAACTCGATTTTCCGGCTTAGAGAAATCATGGGCTTAACTCCTTGCCATTTTCGCGAAAATCGGAAAAAAATTTTTTTGTTATTTTTAAGTATTTTTCCTGTGCAGTCGCTTAGTAGAATTCAAGGGCGTTTCAGAACTGTAGCGCTTTTGGCGCGGAAACACCTATTTGAGGACCACGAGTGCATTTCCTGTGAAATTGCGGCTTTCCCGTCTCCAAAATGAAAACTATCCATTTCTAGACCCTGTGGCTCGTTGGGACCGACCCTGATTTTATTTTTGTATGAAAGGGTAGCATGTTCCCATGATCTATGAGGAGACCTGAAATTCAATTTATGCCAAAAATTCTTATAATCGGAGACGTAGTATGGCTTTGTGAGGGAGTAGTTAAACATATTTTAAGTGTATTTATTACGAAGAAATGTAAAAGTTAAATGGAAAAATAACTGAAAAAGCTTCTAGAATTGCACTGCATTCCGTTTATTCATTTGGCTGACGACAAGTATAAAGTTTTGCTAGCATGAGAAAGGTTCAAGTTGATTTCGATTCGAAAACAGGTCAACAACCCTAACTAACTTCGGGCACGGCGTGCAGTTGGACAATTTAATCCGAGATGCAGCAAAGCAGCTGCACAACGGATTCAGCGGCATGCAAAACCCTATACATAAAAAGGAAATAACTTGGTGCTGGAACATGCCGTGGAAGTTCTACCGAACCCTGCCATGTCCTATCCTAACATCAAAAACTTTCCTTATCCCGACCGCCTCCAGCCAGGAAAACAAAAAAAAAAAAAAACAAAATCTGCAGTTGAGAACTTACTTTGAGGGCCCCAAAAAACTAGCCAGTGCAGCCGAACACGTGCACTCTCGCAAGTATCAGCTGGCGGTGGCCGAGAGTGTCACCAAATATAAAAAAAAAAAAAAATAATGTTTTCCTTCCTTATTCGGCGGTTCCATTGCGCGTTCCTTGCAATTTATGTAAACATCTGGCTGCAGGACTTTTTGCTCTGTCCACAATCACCGCTCTGTCCGCTATTAAGCGAATTTCCACACTTCATTTCCACGACCCTCGATTCATGCAAAATGAAAGTGTTCACTTCTTTCATAAGAGGACTACTTTTCTTGCGCACTCTACCGCAGAAAGATGATTACAGCCCGACGTGACAATTAACTTTCTTTTCAGAATATCCCTAATTTATTTTATTTGCGTTGCAATCTGCAGAGTCTAACTCTTCCAGACTATCCCTTAAGGGGTAACGCCACTCTAGAGACTGAAAAAAAAACGGCTAACTTTGACGATTTATTTTGGGAGTATGAAAAATGCAATAGGACTTCTTTTTAGAAATTTTATATACCACATAGTGAGGTATGGAAAAACATTTTTTTATTATCATTTTGATATATTAAATCATAAAACGTAGTTCTATAGAAAATGTAATTGTGACTCAACTGTCCATTTCTAATAGATCCTTGCAACGGTGTTGAATTAATCTGTCCTCCAAATAGTTTCGGGAAAAACGCGTTGAACACTTGAACTACCAAGGAGTTTTATTGAACATTTTCATTTTTATACAAATTTGATTCTCTCTAAGGAAATTCATGACATATATTACGAAAATGACCTAATTAATCTTTATTTACACATGTAGGTTTTTTAAATGTCTATAAAGAAATTTTAAGAAGACATGGCATGAAGAGAATAACATTAAAATAAACTAACAGAGGTCAAAATGACCCCTTGGTCAATGTTAAACTCCAAAATGACCTAGATACTTTAGCTAACTGGTGTAATATTAATGACCTTTCGCTAATGCTGCTAATTCCAAAATTATGACCTTTCACAGGTGTACAAACCTCGAAACTTCGTAATATGTAATGATGGGATTAATAATTGTTCTATTGATAGAGTTAACAACTATAAGGACTTGGGTGTTATTTTCGACTCAGTAAAGCGTTCAATTTGCTAAGTTTTATTAAAAGAATTATCAAAGAATTTCGAATTTCCTTCACAATAAAGACTATCTTCATAGTTAGATCAGTGTTGGAATATGCGGGTGTACCTAAGGTTCTCAGCTCTCTGTGCACCCAAGTGCAAAGAATCTTTACTCGCTTCCTATTTATAAAATATAAAATATTCGTTAATACAGTTCCACCTTATAAAACTCGCTATCATTTCATTTGTTATCCTACAAATGCTTAATAATAGACGAACATACACATTTGCGTGCCTTATTCATAAGATATATTTAGTAGTCATATTGACCGTCCTAAATTATTAGCCTTAATCAATTATTACGTTCCTGAACGAATAATGCGCAAAAGAGATTTGCTGAATATATTTACCTAGCTATAAAACGAATTATGGGTGTTCTGAAGTAATTAATTACTGCATCCATTTAAGATTTTAATAAATATTGCAAATATTTTGATTTTAACTTGCCTAGAAATTAATTTAAAGATATTATAAAGGTTAGCTTACCTAGTTTAGATAAATAGATGGATATCCATAGTCTATAACATCATTATAAATAAATAAATGTAGTGTTAAAGTTTCAAAAGTGATTTATGCTACTTAGCTCTCTATCCGGGGAGCTGCGGCAAAATCAAAAATTGAACTTTTTAAAATTAATTTTCCACTATAGAACCAAATGGATATTGTTTTTTTACGATAACACGGTGTTGTTTACGCCAAACGCAAGATCCAGTTTCCCAAAATCCTAGAGTGGTGTTACACCTTAATAACTAAATACACTCAAAGAAAATAACGCAAACTAGGCAATATTAAAATTTCTCAAAATTAGGAACGGCTTATAATTTATCGAAACCCTTACAATGTTTCATTTTCAAAGTTGGCAAAATATTTAAAGTTATAGACCTATTATTTTGGTTTACAGAAGTAATATTATTTTATATAATTAATAATAGTTCGTAATCATTTCCTCATTTTCCCTCACTGCGTATAAAGCCATGCTTTATTTTTAGAATGTTCAATGACAATTACAATTTATATTACTCTTTTTTATGTACAATTTTTATATTTGATTCATTCATTTACATATTGTATAATGAATGTCAATGGTAAATAAAATCATGTCATTTTTATTTTATTTAATTGTTTGCTTATGCTATATGTATACCCTCAAGAAATTTTTAACAAAAACATTAAATTTCGATGAGTTCAACTTTATGCGATCCCTTAAACGCAAGTAATTTATTCAATTTATCGAGAAGGACAAGCACGCATTCTTAACGTGAAATAATGACAAATCGAAGATATCTTAAATTATCTTTCATTCTTCTTTATTCTAAAAAATAATGTGTATCTTTAGTATAAGAATTATTAATTCATTTTCATCAAAACATTTTGGAATTAGGAAAGATATTGCGGCTGAAAAATTTCTCGGGAAATATAAACGACCGACTTTTGACCTTAATTAAAAATTTCTCCCATAATTTATTTTATTATTTATTATTTAGTGTTTACTCTTGTAATTATTTTTTGGTAAAACACAAAATTCAATTAATTTAGCGATACTCAGAAAGTGCTCACTTTAAAGCCACCGAGTAATCTTTGCGTTTTCAGTCCACTTTGCTGAGTTCACCTTCCTGTGGATTTTGAGTGCCACATGAAATTTCGCACTCATCCAGGCCTCTTATAATCTCAAAGGAGGTGGTACTCTTAATGTGGGCGCACGAGGAAATGCATCCGCTGGAGTTGGAACTAAAGTTGGAGTATTGCCTCCAACAGCATTTTGCGGAAGATTGTTAGCCGTAAATGACTTACGTTAGTGTTTCAAAGGAGCCCGTAGCAAAGTAATAATATGCCACTTGTCTCATTAGCGCCTATTTGACTTCCTCCAACTCTCATTAAGTTCATTTAGTCATCCAATTTGGTGAAGCTGTTCGTAAGGTCAAAGAGCTGAAACGGTGTCAAGTGAAGACAAGGCCTGAGTAGAATTACAGAAGAATTAACAGGAAAGTACCTTTGGCGGGAGCGAGGAGACCCCACAGTGCTAAAATACTGCTCCTGGAAAATTCCTTTTGCCAGGAAGCGATGAGCACTGGATTTTTGTACTGCTCCTCTGCTTCCCTTAAGTGTACGGCTTTCGAGGAATAGATTATTTTATGTTATCTAACGCCAGGCGGTGTGGCCTTTAATGGGACGTGGGTGGAGCCGTACGAAAGATACCTAATTGGTGTAGATGCGAAGGATGGAAATTCTGTAAGGAACTAATTGAAGTTTCGTCTTGCATGATTATCTCTAACTTATTAGATACTAAGAGTACTAGTTACAATCAGTGGAATGTTTACTCTGACAACGTATCCAACCCTTAAGCGGCGGTATTGATAGCATTGGTTTTTTCACACAGAATGTACCATAAGGACATATTGTAATTCGGTTATATCTTTAATTATTAATGTTTAAGGGGTATTATATGGTAACACATTTCTAATGAATAATACCTTTGCTTTAAAGGGTTTTCCTATATAGGAGCACTCGATTTTTCAACGAAAAATCGAATTCCCAGTGCAGAAAGTACCATAATACCATTATACCATTGTGCAGAAAGCACAATTCGTCGTCTACAGTATGGGGCCATAAGATTTTTTCTAATTTCTGGGATTTTTTCTATACTATCTATGAAAAATTAATCATCAATGACTTGCTTGTATACTTTCAGGTCATTTATAGGTATATAAATTCTAAGAATATTTAAAAATGTTTTACTGCTGTGCTCTCTGGTTTACTGAGAATTTGTTATATAATTGTTGTTAATAAATTTTAATTTCTACTTGGATAAGAGTTTTCGATGAGATATCGAGGTGATATTACTGACTGAGTACTAAAAATGTAATTTTGTCTAAAAGGGATATTTTAGAGTTACGATAAGAAATATTAGTTATAAACTTTTGATAATATCAAAATTATCCATAATTAAAAATAAAACAGGTGAAAAGGACATATCTCAGGCAAAAAAAGGGTGCAATTATATCCCTACTCAACGAGAAAAAGCTCTCTTATAAAGAAATAATTACAGAAAATGAATAAATAAATTGTTGCTGGAGAAGATTTTCTGTATTTTAAAGGTATTCGTAAAACTTCTGTCTGGAATGACTGTGCCATCATCCAAGCTGCAATTGAGAAAAGAAGGAGCACCAATCGAGACTTAACAAAGAAAACAAGAGCTCGAGACATCAAAATATCAGCAAGATTCAGAGTGGGCTTATTTTACAGGTGACCAGCAACAAGACTTCGACTGACTAAACGCATGAAATTGAAGCGTTCACTGCGAGCACAAATGCATAGGAGTTATACTAAAGCTTATTGGAATAAGGAATTTCTATGAAAAAGTTAGGCCAATGAAGTTTAAAACTATTTTATCCAATGAATAATTTTTAGCGACTAATGTAGACAGAGTCACAAAGTTTCGTAATCAGATGGACTAAGAAATATTTTAATATAGAATGCCTGCGAAGGACTGTGTAACATCCACCAGCTATAATGATTTGGTGCTGCACCAGCACTGAGGGAAAATTTATTTTGTAGAGGGTACTTTACGAAAAGAGTAGTATAAAAATATGTTAACAGACATTTTATTGTTCACATTCCTTACCTTTATCCAATTCCGAATATATTTTCATGCAGGATAGTGTGTCATCACTGTAAATCTGAGTGTATTATTTCAAAGCGTTTTAAAATCGAGACAATATTAATGAAATGGGTGGCATTAAAATGAAACACTTTAAGCATTTACAGTGATGCCATTCTGCCAGATTCATTACAAATATCTTAGATGAATGATAAACTTTCAATTCCTCGGCTCGGGATATCTCTTGATCTTAATCTTATCAAGGATTGGCCGAATACTTCATTGCTAATTTTGGAACAAAATCTTAGGGAAATGATTAATAGTTGTATGAAATGCTTACCAACTCGAATAAGAGAAGTCATTATTAATAAAGCAGGAGTGACTAAATATTAAACATTGTAAATTATTAGGAATAGCAAATAAACTATACTTAATTTTTTGTTGCTTAATTTCTTGGAGGATCTTATCAGCTACATCAATCACCAACCAGACCTTATTTTTTCGTACCACCATCAACAATTATCAGCGGCCCCAATATCGTTTCATCTTAAGCGTTTGCAAACCACAACAATCCTACATTCGATCGAAAGTTTAATTTTTATCGTTGAGTATTCCTTAACTGGAAGGGAATTAATATGGAGGAGAATTTTAAACACTTTCGGTACTGTTTAGGGTTATATGTTAAAAGGTAGGAAAGGTTGAGAATGCGTCGAAAACTAGTCAGGGTAGTGAACGCAACGTCGATAAAAGATCTGATCATAACCGAATACATACCCATATCTAAAAAAATAATGAACCTAAACGAGATGAACATCACATCGAAATATGGTCCAGAAGCAGATCGAATGCACGCTGATACATTTACATATATCCCAAATACACCTGAATGTAAAATGTTACCCTTAATTGAAATATTTCTAAGAAAATTTGAAACAGGTATCTAAAGTTTTTTCAATTTCTTGCCGGTTTTTAAGAACAGCAAGGTGTCTATTCGGCTTCAAGTAAACTCTTAGGCTATTTTTCAGCACATTCCTGCCTTATTTTTCACATCCGTGGTCAGATTAAACCATCATCTTGAATTTCTGTTTCAAAAAAGGATTCTTAATATCATAAATAACTATTTGTTGTTGAGGATATATAAATGTAATTTCATATTTAATTATTTTCTTTATTTTATTTAAGTTAAAGAGATTGACATTATTTTTCCTTGCATGTTAAATATAAATAAATCAATTTAACAAAATTAACAGCAGATTAATCTTGGAAAACTTAAATTCCTAGCAAATACCATAAGTATTGTGAAAATTGTGCGGATGCAGGTACAATTTATCATAGATTAACGCACTGCTAAAGATTTACTGATCAAAGAGTTCGGTTATTACCCTTTTTGCTAAAGTAAACTGTAGTCCTCTTTGTCTTTTTAAAAAACGTTAAAGAGAACGAAATACATAAATTAACTAAGTTTATAGACTTTATTATAAAAATACCTGTTAGATAAGGATAAGAAGAACTCAAGAAATCTACTCTGTTATGCAGCTTTGTAATACAAATAATTTACCTTAGTTAATTTAAAAATTTGCATTATCATTAAACTCTATATTATATGACCAAAAGCCATACATGCCATTATGTTTATAAATATCAATAAATTTAAGGACAAACAAAGCTACTACTTAAAAAGTAGAATTTCTCTAAAATAATTATAAAATGCGGTGAATTGGATTTGTGTAATTTGTGGTTTTCGTATGAATTGGTAAATGTGCATTATTTTGTAGAAATAATAAAAACCTGTTTTTGATTTATTTGAAGAGATGAACGCATATCTTACTGTTGTGTAATACAAATTTAATTATTGATTCTAAATCATCATCTAAACTCTATTTAGGATCTTCGTCATACTGATAGAAATTCCTTAAATGGATGCGAATTAGTGTAATAACCCTATAAATATAAAAGTTAATACATAAAGATAATTATTAATAATAAATGTATGCTATAATTTAAATATAATGTTAATCCTAGATTAAGACTATCTGCCCTGGAGCAGAAGTTATAATTTCATTTAAAATCCCTAATCTGTAAAACTCATTCGTATGTAGCGAAGATGTTTTAAGTTATGGTAGACGCAGCATAATATTGGTTTTTTATGGCACATTTACCAGGACACTAAACCCTAAAGAAAACATAAAAACAGGACATCAAATGTGTATACTTAGAGCCATCAGGAGCTCAGATAACAAGACAAAGCTGTCAAATCTGTAAAATATCCCACGGTTGAATTGTCCCAACATGCAACCAGCCCTCCTTTAGCTTGTGTCACAGGACTCGTAGGATCGAGATACATAAAAAAGGAGGTCGGTCATCAGGAGCATTAGTCTGTGTTGACATGACTTTCAAGCACAAATTCATGCCCCAACTAAATTTGGCTCTTCTGGAAATTACAAAATTCTGTCCACCTGTTAGCAAGTGGTGGCATAAGTTGTCCTACCCATAGTCACCAATGGACAGGGATGCAGCTAAATTTTGCTCTCGTTGGCTGAAACTAGGGCGCAATCTCGAGCCATGAAAACGTGTTGAAAATGCACCAAAGGGCGTGAAGGACTGTAATGAGGGCCGAATTGCAAGTTGTTACAAGTTTAAGTGGCCCTTATAGAAGTTCTGCTGAGGGCCTGTTGCGTCCTTGTGGCCTGGAATTCTTAAGACGCTGGCTGGGATCGATTAATCCTAAAAGTGAGTGGTTCACCGCATTTTGGAATAAGGGCGAAACAGAAAAGCAAGAAAGGGCTTAAGAAATTATTGGGTGCATAGTGCTAGGATTCAAGCAGCATAAGAGTTGCAGCCTAGTTCGCTGATAAGGTAAGTACCTCTTAATTTCACATTTCGATAGGAACTATTTTTTTTTTCAAGCACCTCATCAATCTCTCTCTGCTTTACTGATGTTTGGCAGCTGCTTCTATGTGAGGGTCTGATGATTGGCTTTAATTCAATTGCATTCATTCATCGAACCAAACAACATCATTCCCCTTCGTCAGTCTAATTAGTATAAATGGAACGAACTATGATCGATTGCATAACCATCCAAGCCGATTGCTCCTTCTCTGGGCGCATATAAATAGAACAGAAGGTTAAAAAATCCGGAAATGAATTGAATTGATAATGAAGCCGAAAAGCTTTGCGCATCACTTAACAATTATTCATAATAAGAGTTATCCTGGGTATGCATTTCTATCTCTCTATAAACGATAAGTCCCGGTAAAGTTTTCTCGGCAAATATATTTCATTAATCTTTCTTTATTGCTATTGAAATTGGGGTAATTTATCAATTTACAATTTGACGGACAAATAATTCTTTTCCTATATGCAAATTTCTCAAAGGAACGTATTTTGATCAATAAAAATCGACTATCATCCGAACGAGTAAAAAATTTGATGAAATTATCGTGGGGGAATTTTATAGCTTTAATTATCAGTTATCAGAGGGGGATTATTCAAATTGAATCTTCAGTAAATATTTAAAATTAGCATTAATGCATTTTTATTTATTTTAGTTAATTACGATGCAATTGCAAGTAGAATTTTGTAGAATAATTCCAGTAATTTAAAATTTGTTCTTGCGAATTATTAGGGGGGAATATTAATGAATTTTCTTATACATAGCCTGTAAAAACTTAATTTTATTTATAATACTATAACACTTGCTAGAATATAACTTTGAAAAAGAAGTAGCATATACACCACTTAGTATATTCACCAGTTACTACAAAAAGGCTTATTTTTACTACATTAAATTACGCAAAATCCTTTTCAGTAGTAATAACCCTTAACCCTCTCAGTTCTGTTCTAATCCCAAAGGAATGCAGGTTTTTCATATATTAGTAATTATTTTTTTTTAATCTAGTGCATGTTTTATTCCACGAGTTTAACAGCCAACGTATTTGATCTTGTTGGGACATCATCAGAGCTCTCTTTGCACTTGTTGGATTGATAATAATTTTATATTTCACTACTTTTTAGTGGTAAAATTGATAGTTTATTCATGCAAAAATTTACGTAGATGCCTGTGTATAATTACATCTTTTGAGAAGTAATTTTTACTTAAGAAATCCGTAAATGAATGCCCTTCTACTCTTGAGCAATTTCGGTTGTCATATTGAATCAACCACACGATTTTTACGGCAATCACTTTAAGTTTAATATTTTCCGCAACCATCTCTGAAGCGTCATTTTGAAACCATAAACTTTGTGAAATTAAAAGAAAATAGCCTATATTTCAACTTGAACTATACAGTCTCTTGTAAAAAAAAAATGAAACCAATCGAAAAGAGAGTTTAGACGTTATATAGTAACAAACAAACAAACAAACGCATTTTCCTGTTTCATACGTTGGTATACAGATTCGAAATCAATGCCCCCTTAACACGTTCAATCCAGAGCACTTTATCGAAGTCTCTATGACGATGATAAGTAGTTTATTTTTCTTGCGGTGTTTGTTTACATTTTCGTATATATGTGAACCACCGGTGGTCCACGCCACTAGACGGAGTAAACTAGGTGTAGACCACCGGTGTTGAGATGAAAGCAATACAAACTAGATGTGGACCACCGGTGGTGGAATGAAAGCAATGCCTGTGAACCACCGGCGGTCCACGCCGGGTTGAATGTGTTAAATAAATTTCGTTTGGGTGATGTTCGAAAATTTTTGGTCGCTATATTAGAGAGTAGCCAACAATGTAAATTTATTTACCGAAGAGCTATTTATTGAATAATTTTACACCAAATTTTACACTCCTAAAATAAATAATAATATTAAATTTAATAATTTCAATACCTTGCTAAAGTCACTGCGTAATAAAAGCCAAAAGTGGCTATAAGTACAAAATATTAAATGGTAATGAAAGTTTATTTTAGTAAAATAAAATTAACTACTTGATCAAATGCCTTTTTCTGTCTTTTCAAAAAAAATTAAAGTTTTAAAATGAACTTATCAAGTAAACTTTCTTTTGTTTAGAAAGAATATCCTTTTAACTATAATTATTCATTCATTTTTCTTCTATTTTTTTATTTAGTAAGGATTCAAATAAAGCTAAATATTAATTTCGCATTATATGATTAGCAAGTTGAGTCCCTGTATTTTACAAGTTTGAGAGCAAAATTAGTATAAACTTGTCTAATTGCGTGTGAATATAAATTAGTAAAATAATTAACTAAGATAAAACTATAGATAAAATAAGTCCTAGACTGAATAGCGTATCTAGTAAATTTTTGAGCCCTGCTCTCTATCCAATCCCTTAATTGGATAACTTGTCGACAGTAGTAATTAAGTAGAAAATAAGATAGTTAGTAGGATTTTAACTTAAACTCTCACTGGGTTTTGAAAAATTGTTTCCGTACATATGCATGTATATCTCTTCGACTAAAGCCATATAGCAATATTTTAGATGAATGAAGAAAACTTCTTTCAGCACTGAATTAGATATGTTCCTATTGTGTATACATTTGTAAAATAAAATAAATAAACTATTTTGATTATGTACTTCTAAATGTTCTTGTTATACATATCAAGTTATTGTTAATAAAACTTTCAAATTTAAAATCAAATTAAATTCTTATATACCTACCTTGAGAAAAGTGGGTTTTGTGAATAAGAAATTCAGAAAATCGTTAAAAAA
Source organism: Philonicus albiceps (assembly GCA_963969385.1). NCBI lineage: Eukaryota > Metazoa > Arthropoda > Insecta > Diptera > Asilidae > Philonicus > Philonicus albiceps. The sequence goes on from OZ017776.1 coordinate 26,744,898, forward strand.
ATAAATTTATTTAACACAATTACCTAGTTTAACAGAAACATCTAAAAACATTGCCAAATTATCACGTATTTTTTGTCTTTTAAAATTTCTTTTGTTCATAAGTTGCTAGATTAAGTAGCTGTGCCTGGGAGATGGAATAGATTTGGACTGTGTATGCAACCAAAATAATTATGAATTGCACGTCCGGTAAAGGGATCCGAGGCCCATAACCTGTCCGCCGTCTGTTTATCTCACAGTAATCAGATGATATCGTTTAAGTAATCCATATCAAAATTATTTCCCAAATCCGAGTCCAAATAACCCATATCCTCGGCGAGCAGCTTTTTCACATATTCGAACGAAACGAATTCATCTTCGGCATGATTGTCGTCCGATAAGCGGCCGTTCGATTGATTGCTAATTTCTGTGGGTCCCCCGGACTGTTCGATGGCAATTTCAATTGGATTTTCGGTTTGGCCGCTCTCGATCGTCACGATGCAATTTGAGAGCTCATTAAAGTTCATCGAATTATTACAGAGTTGGGTATGGGTGGCGGCGGTACTATTCCGGTGGTGGAGTTTTGCAGAATTTTGCGAATGGGGCTCACTCTTAGCTTCGGCAGCGATATCATTAAAAACATCATCGAATATAAAATAATCACTTCGAAATGGATACGCTGCAGTGGGAGGTGGACATGGTGCCGTTGTGGGTGAAGTCATTCCGAGCACAGTCTCCGCTGCCGAGGGCTCTGAATGGCGTCGCATTTTCATAGAGGTGGGTCCCGGAGCACCATTCTGATCCCGAATGGATTTCCTTCTCCCGTTCGCTTGGTCCCGGACGGAGTGGTTTTTAACATGCTTTCGCAGACTCGACGGATCCGTGTATCGTTTAACGCATCCCGGAACTTGGCAGGCGTACGGCTTCTGCAAAATTTCGTTAATTAATCGAAGTGGAAAATTTTATGGGATCATCGGGGGTTGGATTTTGTTCCCTTACAGTATCATAATGAGTGCGCTGATGCTTTGCCCGGTCGGAAGAGTTGCTAAAGGCCTTGGTGCACCCTTCGTATTGGCAACCGTAGGGACGTTCTCCAGTGTGGGATCGCTGGTGAATTTTTAGATTTTCCAGCCTGGAAAAGGCCTTATTACATCCGATAAACTGTAAAATAAAAAGGAAACTTTCGTCATTTTCTTCTCTTTCCAAAGGATAAGTATCTTATTTTTATTTGCGGGATGGGGATCAGTAAAGAGATCGAAAAGTAGTGCTCGTCCGACCAAAACTTGAGATCTGAATTAAATTCAGGTCATTCACCGAACCCGAAACCGAATGATTTGGGTTCGTTTCCTCAAACTTGCCAACTGCTTGAATATGCAAAACAGATTTCGATGTGAGAGACTTCTTGTTACTTTTTTGTTTTTTTTTTTCGTCCCGCCTAATCCTTGGCATTTTGATGAAAACACGCACACCCCGCCTTCTTTAGAAGGCATCATTTCTTTAAGGCAGGCTTTTTTGTCGCCGATTTTACCGAGCGATTTTCTCACTTTTGAAAATTCCTTGGTAAATAAAGCTCTTGAAAATTTGTAACATGGGTTGAATAATAATAAAATCGTAAAGTTGAAACGCAGTCCGAACGGCTGAATCAACGCGAGAAAGACAAAAACAAACAGTCATAATTCATCCAAAAGATACAGATGTTGCCGCTGTGTTTTCTTGTAATGTGTCAGTGGCCTTAGATAAGATTAAGCCATTGGGAAATTTCTCACCCTTACACTCTCCCGGTCGATAATAATTTTGCTGTGATTATTTGCGGAAAATTTGAGAAGTATTTCGTTATAATTTTATTAAAATAATTGGGAAACAACAGGTCTGGTTTGTACTTAATTTCTCTAGAATGCTTGGTTACTGCTACAAAAGAATGCTATGCCACAGCTGCTATTTATCCCAGTGGTACTATTTCTTTCCCTAGAAAAGCAGTCAGTTTTGAATATTCACATATTCGGAGAAAAATGGTACTATAAAATCATATCAAATCTGATTTATTACAGTCAAAGCTGTTAACCTATAAGAATTACATCCTAAATTAACATTACGATATTTCAAATTGAAAACTATACGTTAATTTTACAAGTTTGGTTGTATATTTAAGATGGATATAGAATTTCTCTATTTTGATTTATGTAACTACAATTTTCTGTATGTTTTTAAAATATCAGATATAAAATCATAGAGCGGAATACATTAAAATTAAGATCTCTAATCAATCATAATCTAAATACCTTGAATAAAACTGATATCAATTGAAAATTTACATGGTTTGAAATTCAATTTATGCTAGTCAGTGAATTCGATTTTAACTTACATATTTTAATTCCAATATCATGTGTACAGTGTGATCGACTCATTCAATTTTTGAAAATTGCTTATTTTAAGCGAGCTCCATATTAAAAAAAAATATTTCTTATATGAGGAAGACAAGAGGTTTTCATCCGCTATGAATTTAACTGCCTTCCTCCAAGTTTAATATAATTGTTCATCAGGTTTTAGCATAGTATTAATAATTAATTTTGTGATCCTTACTATAAATTGGATACACCCTGGTACAAGTGGTTTGCGACAATTTGTGGCATACAAAATTATACACTATAGACTATTTACGACTATTTATGACTACAAGTTCTGAACCGCCAGATCTGCTTGACTTAGAGCTCAAATAAAAGGGCTGGCCATCAGCTGTCCAAAACAAAATATCGCAGTAAAATCGAAGTTAAATTCACCTAGTTATCAACTTTTACCTGATGAGTGGCGAATTTTATATAGAAAAAAAATTCCTTTTTCCGGAAAAAACTCTGCCCTGGCCCTAAATTAAATTTATAACTTCTGAAATTTTACGTAGATTATGGGAACATGTTGCCCTTCCATAAAAAAATAAAATCAGAGTAGGTCCGGAAGGAATATTTTGTGCCACAGGGTCTAGAAATTGATAGTTTTGATTTTGGAGGTGGAAAAGCCGCAATTTCACAGGAAATGCACTCGTGGTCCTCAAATAGGTGTATCCGCGCCAAAAGGGTTACAGTTCTGAAAGCTCTTTAATTCTACTAAGTAACTGCATCGGAAAAATGTTTCAAAAAGGAATAAAAATATTTTTCCGATTTTCGCGAAAATGGCAAAGGGTTAGTCCATGCATTTTTTAGGCCGAAAAATTGAGTTTTTGGATACCTTGCCGGATCTGCTTGATTTAGGGCTCCAATAAAAGGGCTGGCCATTAGCTGTCCAAAACAAAAAATCGCAGTAAAATCGGAGTTAAATTCGCCTAGTTATCAACTTTTACCTGATGAGAGGCGAATTTTATATAGAAAAAAAAATTCTTTTTACCGAAAAAAACTCTACCCTAGCCCTAAATTAAATTTATAATTTCTGAAATTTTGCGTAGATTATGGGAACATGTTGCCCTGTACTATACTGTTTACTGTAGTATTTAGGGGATACCTAAAATGTGCTACTATGGATAATGTTTGTCTAAAATTCTGTGCTACCAACCCCAGTTGTTGTATTGTATCCTTGAAAATGTTGGGAAAGACGTACGATATTTCAGTTTTATCGAAAAAACTACGTTAATGTTACTAAAAAAAACTTATTAAAATCTATGAAAAAAGCCTTACTGACTTCTGGATGAAGAAACAGTCAACAAAAAATATTATCTGGGCGTTATGAAGTTATGAAGAGTATCTTCCAGTTATTTATTTATTTCGCTTAATGCAAGCTACATAGAAAAATAACAACAAACAATAAAAATAAATAAATTAAATTAACCTACTATGACTAGATCAGGGGGCATGGAGACTGAATGGTTCATTAGAGGGTTGGGTTGGGCAAGTATAGTGCAAGCTTAAGAGAGGTTTTGGTAAGATGGAAATCGAAAGCGGCAGAGTTGTTGACCAACCGCAGCATTCTGGTAAAGGGTTCGTAATAACCATAGTTAGCACTAGAACTACCGGCACGCAAGTCTGTAATTTTAACAACTTTCTGCACCTTTTATTTAATACATTTTCAAATTTGAATAAATAATTATTAATGAAAAAAGGTTTCTAAATATGTCGTAGTTCTCAATTCTATTAAACTTTGGCATAAATCAGAAGAGAATTACAAAAATATACAATTAAATGAAGGAAGGAATTGAGTACCAGACATATTGACTGGTTTTGGTAGTTCTACTGTTAGTACAGTGATTTTGAAGGCGAAAGGTGGGGAAAGATCTTACGTTACGGGTGTTAGTGTTAATGGATATGCTGCGTCAAGGCAATAGATGGAACCAGCTACCTTACTCCTAGCTAGAAGGAACAAAATATCGGCGACATCTTGGCAGATTTAATCCTGTTAATGAGTGTGGATTACGAGGTTGACCAGACCTGACAGGTATACTCAAGGAGTGGTCTGATAAAGAAGATGAAGGGTGATTTGGTGACATAAGGGTTAGAGAATTTCTTAGACCAACATTTAACGAAACCCAAAGCAGAATTGGCCTTGTTAATTGAATGTCTATGTGGAAAATTCTTCGATTTTGCACGATGAAAATTTACCATCATACATGGCGATAATTTTGAATGAATTTTTTACCATCGAACTTTCTATTACATCAATTCTACTATAATATTTTAAAGATCACCCAGTTTTTCTGAACTAAGAATTCGTAATAGAATTTTACTAAAAAGTTATTGAATTGAATTGAGATAAATTAAACAAAAATGAAATAAAGAACTTTTGTAAGTCATATTTTCCTTCAGTATTAAAGAGGAGGAAGGGGGCCTCTGATAGTTCAGTTGCTAGCGCGCTGTCCTACCGTCCCAGAGGCTGTGGGTTCGAATCCCACGAATAACCATGGTCTCCTGCGCTACGTGGTAACACAATGGGCCAAAATTGGCCTAAGTGTGCCTTTCTAGGCAGCCACAGCAACCTAACCTAACCTAAAGAGGAGGAGCAAATGTAAAAATGTGTGTTAATTTTCTTTAAACAAATTTATCTTTAAAATACCTCTGAAAGTGGCACTTAATGTTAAGCTGAGCTTGTGTGACAATTTTATTTGCGTGATTTACATAAAAACGTCGCCAAAAATAAGATGCATTTGTAATATTTTATTCCAAGGAGTCAATTCAAAAATTTCTCTACTATATTTATAGAAATTAGCAGTTCATTAGAATTGTTATAAATATTTGTATAAATGTTAAACCAAATTTGAGTGAAATCAATTTGCGAAAGTATTACCAATTCGTGTTAAGACGGTACGTAGGTAGGCATTTAGTTAAAACATAAGCATTATATCACTTTTAAATATACCAACCAGTTATTAATTTAAATTGAATAGGTGGAAATCGACGAATCCCTTATTTATTTTATTTTCATTTTGAAAACATTTTGATAAAATATAAATGAAAGTTTAAGAAGGGTTGAGGGAAGAAAGTATAAGCTGGAATAGAAATTCTAACACAATGGTTACCTGATGTAATTAAATAGTTATTTAGTACCAGAATCACAAATAACATGATGCCAATAAATCATACCATTTTTCTTTTTTTTTCATAGTTTCAAATATAATTGGTCGTTATAATAAAATCGATATACACTCTGTTTCAAAGTTATAACCGCACCTCTCGTTATACTGCTATTGACAAAATGCAAGAGCAGTCAAGAAAATGAGTGTCACTATTAGTTGCACTCTTAATACCTCTTGACATTTACCAAAACACATTCGAGATAATAACGGTTAATTCAATGTTTGTTCGTTATAAAATGAAAAAAGTGCTTAAAATGATGTTTCATTATTATAACCGCACCAGAGGTTCATCTTGAAATAATAAGAAAAACTTGACAAAATTTAACAAAAATAGAAAATTAATAATTTATTGCTTCTCCCTTATTTGCTACAATTTCAAAAATTCTATTCGGCATTGAATTAACATAAGGTTTCAACGTTTCGGGAGTCAAAAGACTCCAGGATGTTTGAATTGCATTTTTTAATTCTTCCACGGTGTTGAATTGCCGATTGTCAGCATAAACTTTCCTCACTAGCCAGCCCCAGATATTCTCCATTGGATTAGCATCCGGAGAACGTGCTGGCCAACCGAGCAAATGGATATTATGCCTTAAAAACCATTCCTTGGTCGAAGCGCTGACATGGATTCGAGCGTTATCTTGTTGAAAAATTAAATTTTTTTCCAAGAATCGGCCCATATATGGAATAAACTTTTCTTCCAGAACTGCCTGATATTTGGCGGGCTCTAAAAGGATCTCCAAACATCGTCAGAGAGACCATGAAGAAAGCACCGCGCCTGGACCAAAAACATAAGGAAGCGCGACTTTCTTTTGCTCGAGATCATATGGCGCAGGACTGGCATCAAGTGAGAATAATTTTTAAAATTTCGTAATTGCCTTTAAAGCCCCAGTACACTCCTTTTTTGCCTTTAGGTGGTTTTTTCTGATGAGAAAAAATTTAATCTTGATGGACCAGATGGTCTCAATGGATACTGGCGAGATCTGCGCAAGGAACCGCGTTATTTCTCGCGAAGAAATTTTGGCGGTGGTTCCTTGATGGTATGGGGTGCTTTTAGTGCTCATGGAACTGTTGATCTAGCGTTTCCATCCTGCAGAATGAACAGTACCGAATATCAGGCAGTTCTGGAAGAAAAGTTTATTCCATATATGGGCCGATTCTTGGAAAAAAATTTAATTTTTCAACAAGATAACGCTCGAATCCATGTCAGCGCTTCGACCAAGGAATGGTTTTTAAGGCATAATATCCATTTGCTCGGTTGGCCAGCACGTTCTCCGGAAGCTAATCCCATGGAGAATATCTGGGGTTGGCTAGTGAGGAAAGTTTATGCTGACAATCGGCAATTCAACACCGTGGAAGAATTAAAAAATGAAATTCAAACATCCTGGAGTCTTTTGACTCCCGAAACGTTGAAACCTTATGTTAATTCAATGCCGAATAGAATTTTTGAAATTGTAGCAAATAAGGGAGAAGCAATAAATTATTAATTTTCTATTTTTGTTAAATTTTGTCAAGTTTTTCTTATTATTTCAAGATGAACCTCTGGTGCGGTTATAATAATGAAACATCATTTTAAGCACTTTTTTCATTTTAAAACGAACAAACATTGAATTAACCGTTATTATCTCGAATGTGTTTTGGTAAATGTCAAGAGGTATTAAGAGTGCAACTAATAGTGACACTCATTTTCTTGACTGCTCTTGCATTTTGTCAATAGCAGTATAACGAGAGGTGCGGTTATAACTTTGAAACAGAGTGTATATAACCTTTGAATTATTGAAACTATTTTTGAATCAGTGAAACAATTAAACAAATTAATTAATGACCTTTAAAGGTGTTTTGTTGCTATGCTATAAATAAAACATATTTTGAAACTAATTCAGAAAATTTCTTAATCTTCAATGGTCTTTTGATCCCGAAAACAAATTTTAAATCTAAAAACTAAGTTGATAGTTTTTTAAAAAAATGTTTTGAATAAAGATGTAAAAGTCTTTTAAATGTTTTAAATTCAAATAAAAAATATATTAAATATTACATCGATTTCTGATAAAACGACAAAATTAGAATTAATGTAAATAACAATAACACTAGTCAATAAGAATTTTACCATAGATCATGTGAGTTTTTTAGATTGGTTAGGCTATTTCGAAAGCATTTGTATTTTTTAATTTGGGAAAGAAAGTGCTCCGTTGGTTTTAAAAAAATATCGAACCAAAAAGTGTAAAGATGTGTTCTTAATACATTTTCAAAATTCCTTTAAAAATTACCGAAACGTTATATAAAATCTCATTTCATGATACTACGATGTGGCATTTCTATGGGTTTTGAGTGGCGTTAGGAAAGAATAATTAAATGTCTTTCAATGAAAGTAAATTTTTAAAAACTTCTTCTGATCGAGTTTTACTTTAAGTCGAAACCTATGTTTTTCTCTATCCGAATTGGGTTATAAATAGACAAATATTCGAATTCTGAAATATTTAGAATTACGTACCCCAAAATGAAAAATTGAAATTCTTATAGGAACATTTTGTAGCATGTCAAGACCCTTTTTATCAGCAACGGGTAGGGGTTAATACCAAAAATATTAAAGCCTATAGACTAAAACTCTTAAGAATTCAAGTTTTTAAGTCAATGTTAAATTATATTTTTATACTAATTTCCCTTTTACCTAGAATTATGATATTTTTTTAAGCCAATATGATAATAATTTTTTATTTAATACGTAAATAAGCTCAATATTCTGTAATAACTTTTTATAGTAAAAATACATGTTTACCATTTAATTTTAATTCATTTTTCAGAATAAATTTCTCTACGACAAACAAACAGAATTGATTTAGTGCTGGGGTTTATGTAACCCCTGTGTAGGCTACTTTTTAGGTAGATATTTTATAGTCCTAGGATTAACCTCTATCGTGATAATTCTAATTAAAGCTCTTGTATGGGTTTCAAAATCCAAATTTTTTGGATTGGGGTAAACAAATTTTGAAAATGTTATATATCGAATTTTTGTGTTTATTTTTTAGTTAAAAGCTACCATAGAAACCTTTCTTTCGGAGCAATTCTACTTCATTACCAAACCGAAATTTAAGGCAGGACACATATTGAAGGAAATATTGAAACAATACATTTTGTTTCTAAAATAAAGCAAATATGTAAATCATGCATGTTGATGCTGCAGAAATGTCTCAAAATAAGGACAAAATTTAATGGATTTAAGCTGGTGAAACTCACCGGACATTTATTGGGCTTCTCTCCGCTGTGCACCCTCATGTGAATGAGGAGCTTGTATCTAGCATTAAATGGTTTGTACCTTCTTGGACATTCGAACCAGAAGCAGGAGAATTCCTCACCCTTCTTTACCTCAACATGTTTCTTTTCAATGTGGGCGACCAGGGCCGTTTGATTTGGGAAGATCTCATTGCAATCAGTCCACCTGCATTCTAGACCGAATCTGGTAGTGCTCCCGGAGCCTCCTATGGTACTGGTGTCCTTAATTGCGAACACATTTTGCGGTTTTATTTTCATCTCTATGGAAATGGATTCATCTTCGCCGACAGACCAAATATCCTTGTGTTCCCGATTGGGCTTTTCGTCCATTGGCTCGGAATTGTAATTTTCCGGCGGGTGCAGGTAAGAATCATACACCTGCGGTTGCGTTTCTAATTTGGTTGAGCGAGATTCGTTGAGGGATGAGGAACAGCCAGAGGTTGTACCAAAATGAGATCCGAACGAGGGCAATTTCTGACTACTATGGGAATTATTTTCTATCTTAGGCGATGATGATTCACGTAAATTTAGTGCCATCCAAGGATCAAGGGAGGGTGAAGAACAGGGCGATTGGTTCTTTGATTGACAATTTATCTCATCATAGTTAAAGTATTCAATATCGAAATTGATCTGTTCATTGAAATTGCATGACTTGGTCAGCCGTTCGATATCTTCTGGTTCAAATTTGAACACATCCTCTTTGACGTGTTCTGAGTATGTTGAGGCTGTCGTGCAAGCCTCATCAAATATTGAACTCGGCGTATTCACAAATGAGGAGACCTCAGTGAAATCGATTGGGTTTCCATGGTGGACCACATTCTGCACAGATTTCGTGTCCATCGGCATAATTACTTGGTGTCTCCCATTGCCTGACGAACTCGTTATATAGTGACAGACAGGGGAGTGGAATGATGCGAAGGGAGAAGTCGGTGTTAGCATAGATGTTGTCGTAATTGGGTCCAGTAAGTCATTGCCATGGCCCGGAATGTTCAGATTAACGGTGAGATTCTGAGATAGATGAGATTGCCGATTATAATCCCCTGGGGGTGGAAGATCCATGTCACACTTTATGAACATTTTCGCGGGAAAATATATATATATTTTTTTTTAAATTTAATTTGTCATCCGAACCGCACTATCCTTAAATACACTTTATAGTTTAAACTGTTTACAAAATCGCGCGGCTTATTTACACAAAACACTGTGCGCTTATAGTGCGCGGTTTACTTATTCTGTTAAGCTAATTTTAAAATCGTCTATTTCCTAACAACACTCTCATGGCACACTATAAATCTAGATGTACGGAACGGAAGATTAAAAGATAGAAAAGTACGTCAGTACGTTTTTTTTTTGGGGAAAACCCTATGAATAATATTTTGTGGTGGATCAACTTGTGGCCGCCTTTCTTCTACCCCGTTGGAAAGGCGAGTGCCAGTGCCGTAGTTCTTTTTAGAACGCACGATTTTCTCGATGGCATCCGATGGTGTTGATGAGCGCACAAATATTCTATTAAAGTACGAAAACAAGAGGCCCAAGTATTTAAACTGGAGGAGCTCCTGCAGCAGGTCCCGGTCTCATCCCCGAGGAACTAAGCACACATGTGGTGTTTTTCGTTAGAATAGGATAGAAAAAGTATTTTTATTTTTTTTTTTTCAACTAAATGACATCGTTGACTTTTTCATTTTTGGCTTTTTCTTTAAACGTGGAAGAGTTGTCGTACCGAAGAAAAGGTTGAGGCCTTATACTCTCGTATATGGCTAAAATAAAAATAATAAAAAAAAAAAAAAATAAAAACGTGATCATATCTTCAAGTAGTGTACAGCTCTGATCACTTGCTCTGATTTTAGTATTAAGGGACGCAAAGGGACGTCGAACGGAGGCACAACAGACTTTCTTGCGATGCCCCTTTGCATTGCATAGTCTTGTTTTAACACTTTCATTTCGTTTGTAAACATATGCACCGGAACATATGGACTGGCGGCTAGAAAAGATTGCACACATGTGGCCCTTTGGTGTCTATGATTTGTTTTTCATGCGTCAAACTTATTTCTTGCAAGCCCAAACGAAGTAATTTACTTTTTATTTTATTTGGTTTTTTTTTTTTTATCAGATTATTTTAGAATCACTTGATATCGATGAGATTTCAAATGGATTCAGTTAAATAAATAATTGACACTAAATAAACAAATAGACCCTAATGAAATGTTTTGTATAATAACGTAAAATTTATTGATCTCTTTGAACTGCTTATTTAAAATTATCATGATCCAATAAATTAGTTTAGTTAGTTAGTTAGGCTAGTTAATTAGTTTAGGCTAGTTATTGGGGGCTTCGTCCCACGTGGTATCACAATGGGCCTACCTTGGCCTAAGCGTGCCTTCTTTTGGCAGCCACTTGAACCTAGAACCTAGAATAAATTAGTTTAGGAGGGAATCATTACTCAAACTATAATTAATAGACCATATACTATAGGTACCGACCCCTTTCTAGTGGAAGAATCATGAAACGGATATTTAGATTCTAAAAAATCAAGCAGATAATAGAGATAGAGTCTAATAGAAGTTTAAAATAAATGTATAAAGATTCAAAATATTTCTTATATGATATTATAATTAATTTGATATATAAAACTACAACCAATAAGAAATTTTCCACTTATTAGCATCATAGTTATTTTGCTTATCTACGCAGGTATTTGTTACATGTTTTTCTATATGAAATTATATTGTTTTTTAGCTTACATTCAAAAATTACAGAGGTCTTATTTCAATTCAATAAAATCGTTTTTAAAATCTGAAGGTATATTTTCATTTAAAAACAGTCGATATATTTCAAATAGTATCAATTTTTCAATTAAAGAAGCTTTACTTTTTCAGTTAATTCAAATTATTAACTTCATACCCATGAATCTTAAATACAATAAAATAATTTTAAATATCATATGTGAAACATAATTTTCATAATCTTGGGGTCTTATGATCTGTAAACTATTTGTAATAAGTTCTGGTAGCGTGGAATTAAAAGTTGGATCCACAAGAACGACTTTTATAAGTAAAAATAATAAAATACATTTTTAATAGGTTTCAACATCGGCAAATACGACGGCAAGTACATGTTTTAGTTGAAAAATAGATTCTCCTATAATTTCACAAACTTTGCTAGTCTTATGAATGTTAGCATTGTATCATCCATGAAAGGTGAATTTTATATAGAAAAAAAGTGCTTTTTCCGGAAAAAAACTCTGCCCTGGCCCTAAATTAAATTTATAATTTCTGAAATTTTACGTAGATTATGAGAACATGTCGTTCTTTCATAAAAAAATAAAATTAGGGTAGTTTCTGAGGTAATATTTTGAGCCACAGGGTCTAGAAATTGATAGTTTTGATTTTGGAGAAGGGAAAGCCACAATTTCACAGGAAATGCACTCATGGTCCTCAAAGGGCTACAGTTTTAAAAACGCCCTTTAATTCTACTAAGCAACTGCACCGGAAAAATGTTTAAAAACGAAAAACAAATATTTTTCCGATTTTCGCGAAATGAATTTTTTAGGCTGAAAAATTGAGTTTTTAGAGTTCTTGGCTTTGGCTTACTTTTATAGCATATGACCAAATGTTTAATGTTATACTATATTTTGAGTCAAGAGCATATTGGGCCATGTTTAGTAGTAGTATAGGGTTGTTGTAGTTGTTACTACAAACGATAAAATCGATTCAAAGAGGGTGTTAAATTGGGCTCAGTATTAAAATTGAGCCCATAAATTGCGGTGATATCTAAAGACCGATACTACAAAACTTTAAAAATTATCGTAAACCCAAATGTGAACTAGAACATTTTAGTCTAGATTATTTCAAAATTGCGTTCGGGGTAATAAAATCTTGGCCGATACAAATCTACTGGCCACTTTGCAGTCCAATATTTATAAAACTGTTTAAAGAATGATTTTAACCTGCCGTATTTGGGATTGAAAAATGTTACACGGACATTGAGGTTGATCAATACTACCCGGGTATTAAATTAATAAATTTCAATGGTTATAACTTTTGTAGATTTGTACACGTATAACTTTCAGCACAATTTAGAACCTGACTGATTTCTTACTGAAAACGTTTAGAAGTAACGTATTTAAAGAAATATTGCAAATCAGAAACAAGCCAGGTACTTTTGATCCAACTTCAATGACGCCGGGTTAAATTCCCACTTCAATGATAACACAGTCAGGTTATCATTCTCAATTTTTATGTAGCGGAGGTATGCTTACATTTTTTATAGTAATATTATTGCCTTTGTTATGGATTTAATTACACTGGTCTGCATATTTAAAAATTTTTTCTCTCCTTGAAAGGATGGTAGATGTTTCTGATAAAACTATTTTCGCAGATTGTGAATCAGAAAATGAAAATATTCTATCGCATCATATTTTTGAGAAACATGAGTCTGAAAAGTGGAAAATCAGTATTTGGGCAAATTCTTAAATTTATCAAAAAATAAGGGTATGTTACAGAAGCTTGAAACATATGTCAAAATAAATATTAAGTACTTAACTGACATAAGATATCAGTTATATGTAAGATCTATCAAGATTTGTTTAGAAGTCAAGTTTTTCAATTGTAGTCCTCTTCCTAAGTACTCAGTTAAATTGTTTCTTAGGCCTTAGGGAAAGATTCATAAAAAATTTATTCCGTAAACAAATTTTAATAATGTTTATAAATAACTGATTTTATAAAGATACTTAAGGATTTAATCTATCATTAGAGTTATGTTTCTAATTCCCTCAGTAACCCACTATTTTTTAATAAGTTTTCACAAATAGCCAAAATATGATCATTCTCAGTTTTCAATATTACGTTTTTCGAAACCATGATGTGATGGAACATTTTCATCTTCATTTCAAAAATTCTATAAAATTAATTACATCAACTATTGGGGCAAAACTCTTGCAGAGCAGTGTTATTTATATGAGTACCAAATTTCAGCACTATAGCCCTAATAGTTTCTGAGTAAGATGACTGTCATATACGGACGGATGGACAGATAAGTATGACGAAACTATAAAAGTTCCTTATTTTGCTGCGGAACCTTAAAAAGGAGTTTCTAACCTAAATATATAACTACAGCCAAATTTTCAGGTATTGCATTTCACAATTCCTTTTCTTTATGCAAGGAAATTGGAGAATTGTTTATTTTAATAAAATTACTGCATTTCAATATGTAGATTTTTTGAAATCGGTCAATCATTAAATTTTTATATTATAAAATATGAGTTAATATGAGTTACATTAATATTTCAACGAGGGTTTCATGGGTCATCAACTGCAATTTTAATAATTTAATTCATCAATTTAAGATTGATTTTATACCTTTTTTTCTGATATAAGTTTTCCTATCTTTACAGTCAGTAAAGCTAAATATTATTTCGTTATTATTTCATAAATTTTAATTCAACTTATCAACTTATTGTTTCTTATTATTTTTATTATCAATCTAAGATTGTTTTTATTATAAAATGTTACTAATGTGGAATTAGTAAACTGGTTAAATAGAATTTACCAATTAGCATTAATAAATTGATCGAGTATAATTTCCCGTGTATCGCTTCTCAAATTTTAACGCATGAATAATGTGAATTTGAATAAAACCACCTGTTAAATGAGTTTCATTCTCAACGATGTCTTTAGAATACCAACAACTTGTTTTTTTTTGTTTTGTTTTTATTTTAAATGAAATTACCATTGTCAGATAAGAATATTCCTGATTAGTAGGAGCTTCTTTCGACCCGTGAGAAAATGCGGCCTACCTTAAAATCACGTTCGTTCGTTTGGAACCAACCCTTCTTTTCTAAAATATCAAAATATACGAGGATATCTACTTGACACGACTCAAGTGGTGGCAGACAAAAAAAAAAAAAACACAAACAAATAATTAAGTGGTATACAGTGGCTTATTGGTTTTCTTGAAATTCGACACTTTCGTGAGGGAGGCAGATTTTGGAATTTATGGCCGTAAGATTGACACGTTTTATTTACTTATAGAAGGAAGACACGCTTTTTTTTTGTCTGTTGTTGTCTGTTCTCACCACGCTACTACGTTCACATTGAGAACTTATTTATTGCCACAAAAAAACATATGTGGAATTTCGCTTTTATAGACTCTTTATAATTCCTAAACAATTAAATTGTTGATTTTATTTTATTATCAATAGCAAAATTTATCTGATAAGTATGAATGACTGTCGGGACTCTATTAACAAATTAGCCGTGATGATAAAGATTTAAAATGTATATTCAAAACAAGGATATATTTTATAAATATAATAAATTCCTATTATACTCATTAACATACACTCTTTTCGCTATATGTTCCATATTTAATTAGACTGTTTATTACAGAGAACAAGTAATAAAAACTTCTATTGTACTGTACTGAACTGTTTTAATCATTTTTAGGATAGAGCATTGTAATAAATTTTATGGAGAAACAGTATATTCCACTTTTCCGAGGATTAATCAAGCCTCAAAACAACTTCGCGGAATGAACAAAAATTTAATAACGTTCCGCGAAAAACATAAAAGCGCTTCATAAATGTGCAACGTACGAAGGAAACCTAAGAACGAGTGCTCTAACGTTGCGTGGATGAAACATTAAAAGCGTTTCATTAAAAATGTAATCTCAGCGATTAGAATGCAATAAAAACTTTAATAAAACATTTTTGTTTAATAAAATGAAATATGAATATTATAGGGTAAGCGAAGTATATACAATGCAGTTTTTGCATAAACAAGGCCAACTTTAAAACTTTTTGCTTTTTTCATTAATTTTATCATTACAATTTAAATGCATGCCATCCAGCAAGAATTTTGGATTATATTCCATAAATATAATTCGTAATGAAATTTTCATTATTAGTTTAGACATTTTTTAAAAAGTATCTCTCTAATTTGTAGTCTTTTACACTAATTCAAATTAAAAATATATATCCTGAACATGTTATCTATGTAAAACTAACAATATTTAAATTATTATATTAAATTGAATATATTTTTAAATGTTATATATTGAGTAAGTCAAAACATTACTCATTATTTGATTTAAGTTACCATCCAAATTTTCTCGTTCAAATTTAAAGAGGTGTTTTTGAAAGTGTTTCTTTTACGAAATACACAAGAAGAATTTTTATCGCTTAAGAAGTGGATGAAAACTCATATGTGTCTCGAATGTCTGGAATGATGAGTCGTAAAAATATATTTTTTACTATATTCAGGCGTATAAACTCAAGTGGGTCGAACACCTCATAAAGATTGCTTTTATTCCTTCTTTCGACATATTTTTAATACAAAATTCATATGGTAGTTGTCTATAACATACTTATAAATATTTTAGCTCAGTAGTGCAAGCAATAACACAGTTTTGTTTTACGAGCAGCTTAATGAAAATATTAGATATAATTATACTTTTCAATAGAAGACTTCCTTCACAGACATGAAAATAAAACAAAAAAATTATAATCCTATCTAAAAAGAGGAGTTGACAAATTTTAAGCCTACAGTATTAAAAGTGATGCTAGAAATGTATACAAAGTTTAATTTTTTATATTATCTCCCTCTATTTCAATTCACTTCTTACATTTCTCATTAAGGGCTTTTAACCCAGTGAAAAAATATTCGCCGTCTTTGCCTTTGAAATGCCCCTACGTCTTGCAACTTGCGTAGTGTGCACGGGCGCATTGCCCTGCAAAAACAGGACTCTTTTAATCCAATGCGCGGGACTCAGGCTTGGTAATGTTTCCGGTTCAATAAATAAAAGTCTAATGATGCTAATGAAATGAAACTCGGTATTTATACTATTGAGGGTATTCGGAATTAGTGATATGCAGGGCGAGAATTTAGTGACACTTAAAGGTACTTATAATCAAAACATTTTAACTACCCTCGTATTCTTGAACATGTATTTTTAAGAGGGTCTCTAGTAAAATGAACCATACTTTTCATTTGACTCCACCAAAAATCTTTTCAATTTTATAATTTTTAAAACAGTATTGTTCAAACGGATCAAATATAAAATTTTCAGTTTGTACTAATTTGCGATAGTTCAATTTTGATTTAAAACAAGTATCTCAATATATGACAAATAATGGTTTAAAAATATTCAATTCAATATGTATTAATAAATAAAAAAGGAAAAAAAACATAGTATTTATTGGCTTAAATATATTACAGTTTTTACAAATATTAAAATACAAAATTCAATGACATATTGGGTGATAAAGTATAAGCAGCGAATGGTTTAAAAGAAAAATCTTCAGTTAATAAGTATTTATAATATTATACGTGTTTATAGAAAAATTTCCATGCAAATCAGAACGCAATCATGTTTTAAATTAATGGAAAAATTAATTAATAACGAAATTTGCGTGCTTGTAGAATATTAAATGCGAACAACTGTGTCGCTTTTACGACTCAAATAATAATATCGCAGTATATTTATTTAATCTACGGCTCGATCAAGTGTTTTATTGCTACTTTAGTAATATATTAATTATCTGGTCAAATTATCTTATATTATTAGCTTCATTTTAATGCTTCAATTCATTTAAATATCGTAAAAATTTGATACTTAATGTTCTTTATTATGTCCTAGTACTATATCTATATTTAATTACACATACGATTTTTTCTAAAGGGCCAGTTTTCTTTAAATAGGTCTTTAAAATCGGCAATCAATCGAAATAACATACAGATTCATCTTTGTTCGCATAGGACAAATAAAAGCAAGTAGTAAAGTAATCTAAGGGTTAATGTGGTAGAAATAAATATGTTTCTCAATTCTTCAGGATAATAATCTCTATACATACATATATATAGGTATATGTATAGGGTGTTTCAAATTGCGCGGTTTTTTTTTAAGGATAAATAAAACATATAAATTTCATTAATTTTCAAAAATGTTTTATTGGTAATTGAAGTATCAGTTATGACATTTATGTATATGCCCTCCTCTTGCAGCTCCATAGACGTTCACTCTTTTGTTAAAATTTTCAATGACATTTTGACATAATTCAGGCTCTATCTTACCAATAACACGAATAATTTCATTTTTCAAAGCAGGAATCGATTGTGGATTGTTTTTATAAACCTGACTTTTCACATAACCCCAAAAAAAAATAGTGTAACGGTGTCAAATCACATGATCTTGATGACCAATTAACATCACCGTTTCTTGAGATTACACGTCTAGGAAATTTTTCTCTCAATAAATCAATTGTTTCTGGTATAACGTGAGGTATAGCCCCGGTTTCCTGTTGAAACCAAATATCCTTTATATCAATATTCATTTATTCAAACACCCTATATATATAAAATTCAAATTTTGTCTCTTTGTTGCTTAATCATGGCTAATTCATTTTCTGACTAAACATATTTCAACTTAACTTGTAGGCTACTCTTTATTGGCACATTTCAAAATAGCGGCCAATAATAAAGTTTAAGAAATAACCTTGAAAATTCATATTTGAGGGTTTTTGAAAATGCTGATTACATACCCAATATTATAATCAAAATTTATCGAAATTTAACAAATTTAAGTGAAAGGATATTTTATAGTACCGCTAATTTGGAAACTAATATTATGATTTGGAAATTCGAAATTGCAACCGATATTTTGGAAATTTAAAAGATTTTAATGTGAATGTGTAAAGGTAAATCGATGATCTAATACTTAAATTAAAATTAAATTAAATTGCATAAGTAAAAAAAAAGGCAAAAACCTCTCCAAATATGAAACGTTGTAGCAAAATGAGTTATGAATTATGGTTCTATATTATATAAAAAATTTAAGTAACAATTAAACATTTGAGAAGTCTTTAACTAAAAAGTATAATACATGCCTACGATACACCGGATAACATAGGCTTACTCAGCCAATAATAAATAAATCTAAAGTGAATTTATTTAAAAATTTTCTATTCTCGAAAAATCCTATTATTTTGTAAGTGTAGCTTAAATTTACTAAATCATATCCTTTATCACCTCATAAAACTCTTGCATTGATCCTCAAAGTACCTGGCATTATAGTAAAAAGAGTCATTAATTCTTTACTTTAAACCTCTTAGATTCTATGCCCCTCCCACAACCTGTCCGACAGAGTTCCCATTACTCATCCATTAAGCATAATTCGCACGGGTCTCCTTATGTCATGATGGTCCTTAATGGCGACGTACTCACAAGAGGGCCACTTAACTCGACATCTTGCTGGCCAGATTAACTTTAGTCGTTCTCCGGCAACAAGTAGAATGCACTTTATAAAGTGGTCGTGTCGGCGTGCGTTATATTTTGTGGTAAAAGATTGAATTCATTAGACCTAACTAATTGCAACTTTCGTATAAATATGATGAGATATTTAAATTTAATTTTCCCTTTTCATTTTATAAAAAATAAGTAATCGGATATAAATTTGAGTATAATTCCTCTAATAAATCTAATAAATTTTGGACTACATTATAAATTGATTTTTGATTTTAGTAAATGCCGATGTTTAGAAATTCCGTAGAAATAGATTTGAGCTCAAATTTTAGCGTTCTTCCAAAAGTCTCAGAAAAACGGTTTTGTCCTTGATTTAAATTATAGAATAAGGAATTTTTTGAACAAAAATAAAATAGATTTATTAAATAAATTCAACACAATATTGTCATATACTAGATGTTGAGCTAATTTCAGAACACCTATCTGCCAATTGATTTACATGGTCTCCTGACCAATGTTTGTTCATAGACCCTTCCCTAAAATCAGTCCCTCACCATTAAAATTACAATTACAATAAGCGTTCTTGTTTTTTACTCTGTTCTGGGTATTTCGTCGCAATGTACTATATCCCTACATCCCCTATCCATTGAATTATGACCACTCATATTTATCCTAATTTCTTCGAAAGTTTTACTTTTGTCGTAATAAAAATATGAATTTTCCCAAATTTGTATGTACTATATAACTGGAAGATATGGTGATGTAATCAGGTACCACGGAAATTCCATCCCTTATCCCTTTTTCTGGGGAATGTTAATTAGCCTACTATTCCCTTTACCTGACTTTAGAGGTATTCATATATGTACATAAATCTGCAACTTCCTCATTTTTCCGAAAGTTTTTGGAAATAATCATCTAAGTGATTTTAATTGAAATTTAATGAAAATAAAGATGGGAAAGTGTAAAGTCAGGTAAAAAAAAAGGCGGCAATAATTGCTCCAAGACTAAAAAGTTTTCCTTTCAAGAAATTGCAAGTAGGGAAAAGATTTTCCATTAAATGGTGCTATGGATTTCCAAAGTAGCCACCGAAAATGTAAAAGAAACGAACAATAAGCGAAGAAATTGTTGCTGCCAAAGAAAAACGATGCTTCGAACGAACCTTAAAATTGATTCCAAAATTCTACAAAAAATGTTTTTCGCCGACAATGTGTTTGCAACAAGATTTGCAGGACGAAGGAATACAAATATCAACAAGGACTTTTAAAGAGATGTCTGTATGAAGCCAATCTTAAGTCAAGATGGCCAGTGAGAAAACTTAAACGAACTTTTAAAATGCGACGAGTTAAGTTAGTGTTCGCAAAAACTCATCCGAATTATACATATAAAGCAAGTAAACTGGAAAAGGATAAAACATATTTAATAAGAATATTTACATGGATTTTTGCCTTTATTTTTTGGTCAGTTAGTATATTTTATTTATTTATTTATTTATTTATTTCGCAATGAGACATATAATGTCTATTAAATACAATGTCTATTAAAATCTATTAAAAAAACAATAAGAACAACAAATATTTGATATAACATAAGAAAAGAATAAATAAAATAGTTATAAATTAGTTACTAAAGAAATTCGTAAGCCGATTCTTCAATTGAAAAGTAGATAAATTAAAATCAATGATATCGGGATGCGAGTTAAACAGTCTCGAAATGAGCGTAGTTGGTTCATGGAAGCCATGCATATTGTAAGTTCTGAGGCCAGGGCGTGGGACGGATAAGCTCAATAAGCTTAACAGTCGTGGACAGTCGTATTCACCAGATAAAACTTTAAAGTCAAAAACAAGTATGGATACAGTGCGTAAAAACAAAGACATTATTTTTTTTTAGGCAGGTATTTAGCGACAAGTGCGGGTTTGAAGTAGTAAGGGAGAACCGTCAATACGTTTGAAAGAGGCCAGCAGAGCGATATAAGGAAGATTGCATTTTTAGAACAGTTAAGCATACTCCAGCCATGGTAATAAGGACCTGTATTTCAAGCGAAGGACCTGGACCAGTATATTTCGTCAGGGGAACTATGAATAGCACCCAGTACCTTGAACTGGATGACATTTTAATATCATATTTTAATTACTTGAGGGGTTGTGAATATTCAGACGCTTTCATGCAGAATGGTGCGCTCTGTTATTATCCCATATCCATAAGAAATATGCTGACGACCTGTGAAATCCAGAGTCTTCCTTGGCCGAGTAATTCTCCCGATCTTAACCCTCTTAAAATTTATAGTTTACTCATCTTCTAATCCCACTCTAAGCATCCTAAAAGAAAAGCTTACAGATATTTGGGAAAATAATACTGAAATAAAATAAAAAATAGAGCGATGCAATCAAAGCATACCTGACAGATAACAACAACAAAATACTGACACTTTGGAAATAATTATTATTAATTTCTCTGTAATAAACAAATCTAAAAGTATTTTATTTCTATTTATTTTTCGTAACTGCAAAAAGTTTTAGAGAAAAAATAAGGTAAAATTTTAATAAAAGCTTAGTGGTCCTAATTCAATTGGTAAGGACTGTAGATTTATGAAATTCAAAGTTCTAAGTCAACCCTAGTAATGAGTCCATTAGTAAATAATAAAATAAAATAAGGATTATTATGTATATATGTATATAAAAATTACACTCTCAAAGAATGAACAATTAATTTCTATATTTTTGATAATAGTCCATAAATGTTGCCAATAAAATAAAATCAGAATTGTTTATTTTCAAGCAATATTTAATTTTATTTTTCGTTATACTGACATTTGAATTTTGGGTTGTGATAATCCTTGAACTTTGTCTCTATTTAATTTTTAATTATAAGTGATTGATTTAGTTAAATTAATTTATGATTAATTTAATCATACTACCGATTTTATATAACGACTTAAGTTAGGAATAGGAAAACTTACCATTTCAAAGAATTTTGCAGGAGCTTTTTGCTTGGTCTAAAACGAAAGGATCTTAAAGAATTTCTTGGCCAAAATTACAAACAAACATACTCATATATGTCCAACTACTGGGATTTTTCTTTAAACCTTTTTAGTTATCATAGTTGAAAAATGTTTGCTGAATATTACTTCAATAATCAAAGGTAACAATTATTGTTGTAAGTTTCAATAGCCGATTAAATTTAAACTTTCTTAAAAGACTGATATTGAAAATAAACGTGAGAATTAAAAAGTAAATTCGACCAAGGGACAGGAGGAAACCTATGACTTTCGAATTTGCGTTTCGTTTTTCTATCATAACTAACTAAGCACGTTAAGCAAATTTTGGTATAGGTAGAAAGGTAGTGAAATAAAAGCGATAAGCTTGAGTTTAAATAAATGAAAATGTGGTATTTGTTTAAGGGCTGGCTCCAAAGGATCCTCATATTGGATATAATTTGAATTTTGCGAAATAAATGATGACGGCTGGCAGCGCGCGTCTTCTGTTTATTCAATGTCTTCTCCTATTAAGCCGGGAGCATCGCGTATCCGTTGAAATCATCTTTTTTAGATGAGCGAATTAATCTGTTCTCGCCATCGATACTTCATCAGATGCAAAGCGATGGTAATTGCGATGAAACAAAGTACTTACGGGCTGCACTTAAACATTGCAACAAAACGAACAAGGATGCGCTCGGAGCGTTACATTTAATGGGCTCCAGAACATGTGCAAAATTTCGCGTTTTGCTTTCTTTTGTAGCCCTCCTCCCGCTTGTATAGCTGGTAGTAGTAGGACTTCGCCCTAAAATTAGAACCAAAAATGTGAATTTTGTTCGAGGGCATGTGCTCGTCCATTTGTCGCACGATATTACTCTAAACACAGCAAGCCCTCAGGGCTCGTCGTATCTTTTTTTAATTGTCATCGCACGCCGTCTTAAGGAATAGCATCGCATTATCTAATCAGAGTCACTTGCAAGGGGTTCGCATCGCATTTTAAGATGAGGACCCAACCAATTAGAGGGCGCAGAGGCGGGTGTGTGTAGGACTTTAATAAAAATTACTCGGAAGATTTTTACTGCCATAAACATCAACATAAATCAGACAGAGGGACCCCGCGACCGGGAGCAGCAAATGCGCTTACAAGTGTCTTACTTTAGGACCCCCAGCCTTAAAGGAGCTATAAATACCCCCGGTTCCATGTTTGACCTTAGATGACATAAAAACGCATGATTTTGCTTTTTACTACTTTTGTGCCCTGGTGCTTTGAACTGTAACACGTTCTTTTTTAGGAGTGAGCCAGGCGTGCCTCCGTGCCTTATGCCCCGTGGATGCTTAGGGTTGATGCTCTGTCGTGTTTATGTTTGCTTTTCAAATTGATTTTAGCATTTGAGGGTACTTTTTTTGTGAATTACTCCATTTCCTCCCCCTAAAGACTGAGTGGAATTCAAATATATAAAAGTAGTTTTGGGGTTTTGAAGGAGAAGCTTTTTATTTCTGTGCAGAAAACTAGTTGAAAGCCTTCATAGATCTAGGCAATAATTTCCAAATAATCAATTTATTAATAATACTAATAGTACTACTTTTCTGGACCCTATATAAGAAACATTAAAAAATATGGGTATTAGGTATTCTTAGTTCTTTAGATATATTTCATATGAAATACTACCTATTGCACCCTGCCTGGTGAAAATGATACCAAAATGCATGTAGACTTCAAAAATACCCCTAACCCAAATGTTTGTGACTCAACTTATTGAACATATAATGCGAAAATAATATTTAGCTTTATTTAAAGAAAGAAAGAAAGGTGTTAGGAAGCGAAACACAATGCGCGATCAATAGTTGTCGCACGGCGAGCAAGTAAGTTGCGCGTACGCTTTGTTTATTTTTTTCTTCAAAAAATACAAAATAATAAGATTCTAGTTACTTTTCGCCTGTGATTTTCCAAAAATAATAAAACTATTGAACTAATTCCTACCCCATTCTATAACCCCCACCCTCTGCATACGGTCTTAGTAGGATAAATGCCAATTCTATAGGAGTAAGTATCAATTAAATCGCATGCAACGTTTAAGAGATACGATAGACTAAGTAAAAACCAAAGATCATGAATTACTAGATGGGACACTCTCTATACAAGCTTAAAGCTCTAACCCATATGCAACTTCTAAAACTGCCTGGGATAAATTTTTCCATTAAAGAAAGTAGCAAAGAACTACTGCTTTCTATGCCTTATCTAAATTCCAATAAGAACGAAAGAGATAAGAATAGGCAGCCAGAAATTCTCATCTACAGCACTTACAATGTAGGCAATAAAATGCAGCGTTTTTTTATCATGCATTTTTAAAGGCGGGCCAATCTGTCGGGCTCGCTGTGTGCCTCTGCATGTATGGTGTTAGTGCCGTCCCCAGGCAATGTTCCAGCATAGGGAAATCCTGAATTGAGAATGGGGAACAGGCAGGTAGCACACTCAGAGCATGTATACGGATGCGGGCTGCTTACATTTTTTCACTGTCAATTTTTAAAGGCGAGCCAAACGTATTCGAACGTGTGCGCTGCTTTGGGTGGTGAAACGTGATTTTAATTTTCGTTCCGCCTCCCCCTAAATTTTTGTCTTTCTCTCACGTGTGAGCCGTTTATTACTATCCACTTTTAGCAAAATCTGCAAGGTCGGTGGACTAAGGGGACCAAGGTCGAAAAAAGATAAGGAAATACGTCACGAGTGTCCCATCTAGTAATTCATGATCTTTGGTAAAAACTGCTCAACTAGCTCCATCCTACCATAGTTACTGAAACGTAGAATTATAAAAAAGGAAAAATATAAGAAATATTCTTTCTCTCTATCTTTTGTTTTAGGTCTACTGTCATTAAAAGATATTAAGCTCCAATTTCACTTTGGTTTGCCTGCGAGGGCTATTGCAGTTGACCCGTATAAAATTGTAATCGAAAAAATATTTTTTTTATTGACGATTTTCGGATTTACTTTCTTTACTTATGCTGTGATACCTTGCTTCTTTGCTAATTTTATGAGTCTAGGTCTCAACGCAGTAGCGGATTTACTAGCAGGCTGAGTAAGTTTGAGCCTAGGGTAGCTTTTTTAGACGTCTTACTGATATAAAAAAAAAAAATTCTATAAGACGAACTGACAAAGTCTACAAGACATCTTTATTGTACATTCAACACGGTACTGCAAACTTCTATATTCTATGGTAGAACACCCAGTTCACGGACCCTAACCAGTAATCGGCCTCTATCCACATTTTGTATGAACGTAGAGAATTAAAAAGGTAACTGCGGCGAAAATTTAACAGGTTATACTAGGAAAATATGTAAATCTGCTTATGGGACAAGGGAATTATTTACGAGCGTCAAAATATGTGACAATAATAAAAAGCTGTATTTTTTGATTGCGTTGAATTAAAAGCTTCATTTTTTTACAGCACCAAGGAACCGTAGACATAAGTATTTGATATTAATTTCAACTTGATACTTCTACGCATTCCTGAGTAAAATTGTATTCACAGATAGACAGATAGACGAACAATGAAGTGATCCTATAAGGGTTCCTTTTTTTTCGTTTGAGATGCGGAATCCTAACAACACTTTTGTCTGTGTTACTCATAAAACTCAATTAATTGACTAAGTGTTTCGTCTTTTAATGCAATTAATTTGAAAAGCTCACAAACTCGTTTATTGTAATATTTAAGACAAAACTTCTGATGTTTCAATAAATAAATAAAACTGTAGCTAGTTGCGAAATGAATGAATATGGGAAAATCTGTACTTGATAATTGAAAATCGAATTTGAGCTTCAGTAAGGAGCAGCAAAATTGAAGAATAACCAGTTCAGGTAACTCGAATGCCCTGAAGCGATTTTAATCAATTTTATCAGTCTGCGACAGACTGGTTGTAATTGATTTTTGAAACAATCTTTTGCGGTTATCTTTAGCCTTTCTTGAATTTGATGCTGGAATTTTTTATTAAATGGTAAATTATTTTCAAGAGGTAAAATAATATTAAATAATTTTTTTTCAAATTTCTTTTGATCAAAAATTGTAACTGTTAAGCTTAAAAAAAAAAAACCTGTATAATGTTTTGGATTACAGGGGATTTTTCGACTTTTTTACAAATCCATTAAAATTCAAGCTGTTCTGCATAAAATGTAATTTAAAGGTGGTGAAATGTACGAAATATTCTCGTTGTTTTTGAGAGACAATTAAACCGCACGGACGTGAAAAAGTAGAGAATTTCGTAAAATCAGGAAGGTCAGCGAAAAACCGCGAACGCCACTTTAAATGAGGCGCGTGCTTTTGTTAAAATAAATAATTCTTGGACATGTACCAATACCTATTTTATAGGTATAGGATAGGAATGAACTGAAATCGCGAAATCCATTTAAGCAGGGCACGTCAATGAATTAACCTCGGTCGGTGGAAAACCAAGCCAACGGGGTGTTTCGGGAACGTTAACTGGCAAAACCACTTACTGGGGCTGAACAGCTGTAGGTATGATTGCCAGCCAACATATGCGTAACACCCCAAAAATAATTTCCATTAAATTCACACTTTACATGCCATTAAAAATGGCACAATTAGCATGGAAAATATGCTC
The DNA here is from genome assembly GCA_963969385.1 of Philonicus albiceps. NCBI lineage: Eukaryota > Metazoa > Arthropoda > Insecta > Diptera > Asilidae > Philonicus > Philonicus albiceps. The sequence goes on from OZ017776.1 coordinate 26,771,512, forward strand.
CACCCTAAGGATTCATGTAAGCGAAAATCTGTTTCGACAGTAGCATCTCTGGTCCTGGGAGCTGGTGGCGATTATCATCCTCTATACCGCAGCATCTCCGTGGACCCCGATAGTGCAATAAATAACATCGACCCCAGCATGTGTATGTGATATTACGCGACCATTCGTTGGATGCTAGTCGTGTTTGCATTCCCTTGCACATCATAAATGCACTCGTGGTGGCGTTTCGTTATTATTAAATTTTCTCACAAGTAGATAAATTACGGACGTAAATACGACGTATCCATGGACCGGAGCAAGATTTACAGTCCCGTGCTCAACTGATTGGTGTCTTTAACTGATCGCAGTTTAATTAAAAGAAATCTGATAAATATCAGCGTATTTCAAAATTATAAAACAGCTATGTACTTTACCTTATTAGTAAAGTTACTGGCCTTATATTGTACGTATTATAAATATTGCAAGATGTTGCACATTATTCGATTTTATTCCCATTTATAATATTTCAAAAATCAAAAGACCAACTTAGAATCTACTAAAAGAATAGAATATTTATGGTTTTAATTGAATTTTTTTATTATAAGTATGAAAGGAAAAGGCTGAGGTACGAAAATTGTAATTTTAAAACTTAGTTGACTTCACTAGCATGCAAGAACTCACTTAAAAAATATATGACTAAGTGTACCGCGTTTATAAAACGAACTAAAAAGTATAAAATAGTCCCAATCAGATACCTAATCCCATACAGGGGGTCCTGAAAATTTGGGATTGGAAATTTTCAATAGCTTTAGAAATACTTGTAAGAATTAAAATGAAAAACGTGGGTACATTAAGCATTTTGATGAGACTATAACAGAAGCATATGTTAAATTTTGAGATATTCAAATTTCTCTTCAGCTGATCATATTTAATATAGAAAATTGTTATATCTACTTACGAACAATATAACCAGGTCCTTCTAGTTATGAATTACAAATATATGACTCACTTATGATGCTAAATGCTTTAGTTGTCGCATACTTTTCATCTCCTAACGTGGTGTATTACCAGTGAGGTTTGAGTTCCCCTACTTTTAATTCATCCAATAACCTGATATAACTTAATGCGATATACAGTGTTGGACATATTACAAATAAGTAGTTTTAATTTGAAGCTGTTGCAAAAATGTATACTCTGTGGATTAAATAAATAAAAAAGGTCGGCATAATGCCCTGATAAATTAAAACAATAAATAGAATCTGAGCAAAAATCTGTTTGATATAAAAAAGGAACACTTCATACATATTTACAATTAAAGCCGACAAAAATACTGCAACAATGGAAAATAATTGCTTCTGTTTCATTTCTATACCAGTTTTCTAAGTAGAAATAGTAAAAATAGATAAGCTAGTCTTAAATTTGTAAAAGAACACATAAATTGGCCCATATCGAAATGGAAGACTGTGCTATTTATTGATGAGTCTAAATAAAATTTATTTAGATCAGATCGTATGAGAACCAAAAAAAGGTATGGTCCTTGGACCGTTAAACACGGTGGTGGTAGATTCATGGTTTGGTCTGTATTGATAGTATCATGGATTGTTTCGTATATAAGGATAGTCTCCAAGACCTTGTCTTGCCTTTTGCAGAAGAAAATTATTCTTATATTTTAGTATTTTGTTTGATTTTCCTTACTTCTAAGTTCTTCAGGGAACAGAGCCAAATGAACTAAGAAAATTGGAAGCTGGGATTTTGGTCTATACAGCTTCTACACTACTCTTAACTCCTTCGCTACCAGCCTTCGCATATATGTGACACAGCGTTTTCTTATTAGAAACCGTCATCACATATATGTGACAAAGGTTTTTAGTCAAGTTATGAAGATAGTTTGAAATGCGTTGTGCTTTGAATAGAAGCATAAGTTTTAAAACTTTGATATATACGAAAAATATGTACCAGTTTCAAACAATGTTTATTTTATTTTTCTAGAATGCCCTAAATATATGTCCGTTAAGTCTATTCGAATTGGTGCCATATAATCCAAAAAGAGTTTTGGGCTCTGGTGGGAGTTTTTCCAAGGAGACCCTGGTAGCGTACAAGTTAAACTCATTTTAAAGTTCAGCGATCCTCAATTGTGTCGAGATTTCTCGCTTTAACCCAAACCATGAATACTTTAGGTTTAGAATTAGGTTGAGAGCCAATCCGACACCTGAAATCCAAGGAGATTATTTTGAAGTTTTTGGTAATCTTTCCTATCAACGATTTTTTGGCATATCTAATGAAGTTCACCATTTATTTTGTTCAGTTCATTGTTTACCATCTAAACCGCATCGGCTAATTTTGGTTTTTATCTGTCCAAATAATTTTTCTCCAGTCATCAGAAATGAAATTTTTATAGCACTGGGCAAAAGCTTAGTTAACGCTTCCTTTTTTATTTTGGCACGACCATTAAAGTCATTTTTTTTGAAGGAGTGCCTCATCAGATTCATGGGCTACCTCTATATTATTAAATCTGCTTTTACAGCATTGTCACAATGACTTTTTGTAATGAATTGTAAAATTATTCCATCTCTAATGGGTGGAGTTAAAATTGCTTTTCTTTCTGTCGTTTATTTTTCTACAGGAATATTTAAATTTTTCGTATTTTAAGTATGCTATGAATATTAACTATTCTAAATCTAGCAGCAGTTTTCCGGTATCTTTCACCGCTCTGCAAAAAATTATTTCTTCTCTAATTCTTTTTAGCTTGTCAAAAACGATATTTATTTATAATCATGTATTAAACTTTTCATGCAAAAAAATTTAAAGAAAGACTATTCTATGAGACAACATATTACAAAGCTAAAAATAGGAATTAGGAACTTTTCATGACTATCTTTCTTATTCATAAGACCCTCTTGGTCACAGCACGTAACCGAAGGTTTTATGGAAACAAGTTAAACGAGCCTAAATTTAATGATGGGCTTATTGTTATTCATTGAGGCTACATAATCATCTTATAAACATGATAACTAGAATTGTATATTTATTATTATCATATTTTCTTTTGTCATGAGGATTGAATACGTCTCCGAAGTTTCATAAGATTCGATTACGCAGAACTAGTTCAAAAATTGATCGTAACATTTTAAGCATATGTATAAAAGAAATGTTCAGCTAAAATAAAATTATTTGAAAATGTCATATACAATAAATTATTTCATAAAACACTGAAAATTTAGAGATTTATTTATTAATTTATATTTTCAGACGCTTAATAAAAATGATTTGTTTTCTATTCTATGTGTGTTCTTCTGATGAGAATTTGTTTTTAAAAATTGAGTTCTTAATAATCAACTTAAGCAAACTTATAACTTCCACTTTTTCATTTTTAATTATAGGAAAATTCGTCTATAAATTTATTTAGAATACTTTAATTAATTAATATTATATCGATTAATTATACATACCAGAAAAAAGTATGGTTTGATTCGTAAGTGCGACTATGCTATTTATTAAACGTAAATCTACCATTAAAAAAATTCATTGATTCTCAAATTTTTGAAGAGAACATAAAAAGGGGTAAGATCGCTTCCAAAATTAAAAAAAAATATATATATATATGCAAACATTTCTCAATAGATTGAAGAATAAAATCCACAATATTTAGGTTTAAAAACTGCTTCCTCAATGGGGGTGAATCGGATACTTAATTTAAAATTTTTTCGTTTGTTTTCTATGTGTCTAATAGAAATGAATGAAATTTTGATGCGAAATGATTCGGTTTAATTTTAAAGTAAGGCAGCATACGATTCTTGTATAAAATACTAATTAAAAGTATATTCAAAAAATACTCGTAATTTAGAGTTTTGTTTAGGGTTATTAACTTCAGGAGTTAGGTAATTAAAAATTTGCGGTGTGGTGCTTGAACTTTTGTAACACACATTTTACCCATAAACCTCTTGAGACCAGAAAACTAGAAACGACTACTTTTCTAGAATTTTTAAAGTTTTGTGGTATATTTTCCTCCATTGCGGAAACAGTTTTAACCCCAACCAGTGTATTTTACTTTTCAACTCATTGAGATCTTATTATTTATTGGGTACAATTTTTTTGATTTACGAAACCAGTATACTAAAACCATACTTGTTCGAAAATAACAAGTAAATAAACCTAAGATATCTTTAAGATACTCATTATTTAATATTTGAATATAGAAAATATTGAATGAAATAATATTGTATTATTTTTATTAAGGAAATCAAACTATAAATTTTATCATTATTGCTATGGGTACGTTAATTTAAACAAAATTGAATAGTATAACAATAATTTAGTTTAATTAAGATTTCTGCTGACATAATACACAATAATAACGAACAATGATAAAAACAAAAGAAAAATTAAATTTTTGCAATAAAATTAATATCTAATGGTTAAAAACCATTCATTCATCATCGGAAAACTCTGTAGTCAGTTCCACTTACGATTGTTGCATTTTTATTCTTTATATTCATGTCCCTAAAATTAATAAAAGCGATAGATAAAAAGTAATAAAGAGTAATTCTATTGTTTTTATATTTAAAGTCTTTTTTTAAATTATAAAGGTCTTGTTTTTATATATAAAGGTCTATCAAACAACTTATAAGCCAGGTATCTTCGTGGAGAATCACTGTTGATTTATTTGTATTCTAAACGAATTATTAGTTAAAAGTAAACATTTTGAATATAGTTATTATAGGTCTTTAATTAACGAAGTATATGGGTTTTTTAAATTCATATACCTACTATAAAATGAGTTTTGATATCAAAATTGGAATTTTTTGACTTAATGTTTCTAATGTTACATTCTAAAAAGATTAGAAATTGTTTAGAGGTTTTTCGAAATTTACAAAAGTTCCCTGTTTCTGTTGAATATCAAGAAAAACGTTATACTTTACAATTTCAACAGAAATAGCTTAAAGAAAATTATCTACTTCTAAAAGTTTGACCCCTTGAACTGAAATGACGAGTCCAGCTCGTCATTAATTTTCTGGAGCAAACAATAACGAGCTGCGCTCCTTAGGAATTACTAATTAACTATTGAAACTTTTTAGAACTATATGCAAGTCATAGCGAGTCTATTGTTTTTGGTATATTTGTTTGCATGTTTCTAGTAGCAGTTTAATTGTAATTTGTATAAATTGGTACTGTGCAGCAGTGCTGCCGAAAATAAATTGCAGTTCAAATTGTTAATTTCATTTTCAGAATTAAGACTTTAAGAATTATTAGACTCAAAAACTGTTGTATTTTATATATTAATTTCGTAATTTTCCTGTAAGTCTGATATAAATAAAAGTTATAAAGTTATTGATATTACCGCAGTATTACATCAAAATAGCCAAATATTCCACAAAAATAGTATCTGTGATAAATTTAATATTTAACAGCATTTATATGACCAATTCCGAGAAGGTGAAGAGCAACGATTGCCTTAAGCAACTGTCTCTGAGGCGTTTAACAGCAACTGATCAACCGGACCCCGGATAAAAGACACGATACGTTTCTGGGCCAAGGACAGAATATTGTTTAATGTCCCATTCTGTGATTGCTGCAGTATTCAACTATGCTCCAAGATACTTTCGAATGCTACTGCCACAGATGCTGTATGCTTAATGAACGTTTACACCTCTGTCCCCGAGATACATCTCATCTGATTGATTCATCAACGAAAAAACCTCCAATATGCGTTTGCGAGTGATCAGTTGATCTTAAGTCAGCTGCTGGAGCAGATGTATTATAAAATTGGTGAAAGGTTCATTTAGTATTGTAACATGGTCGAAACCGCGAAAATTATACATCGCGTCGATGAATTGCTACTAAGTGATTCGGGTCCACCTTCGGTAACCCTCAATGATCACTTCAATCCTTCAGTGCGGCTGCTTCAAATTTCTAAGACCGATTTTGGATCCTGTGGATTTCATCTATCGCGAAGCAAATGGGATCCCTATCCTTGGGTGCATAACAATTTTCTTACTATTCATTTTTATAAATATAATTTAATAGTGAAACACCATTTGTGATATTACCCTATCTATAGGTTTTAATCATATGTGCATTGTGTAGAAAATATGAAGCTAAAAGTTAAATGGTTTTTAATTGTGATTTACTAGGTCAGTGCTGTCGAAGCGAATACGCCGGCGGAGGTGACCGGATTGAAGGCTGGCGACTGCATTTTAGAGGTCAGTACCATAGCGATTTGTTTCACTTCTTGATGCAAATATGCACGCAAAGGCCTATTGAGTAATTACTTAAAATTGTTTCCTGCATGGATAAACTTGAATTGAAATATAATTGCATAGTATAGGTGTTATAACAGTGGTTTAACTTTAGCTTAACGTTCCTTAGATGTTAATGAAGCATTATGGTTTCTTTAGTCGATCGTAAGGTATGTCTTTTTCTCAGTCAATATTCAATGCGCGGAAGTTTATAGTTCATATCATACTTCCGGTTTTTAATTAAATATTTTTATATTCCTTTTTATTTTATCGTTAATATAGGGTGGCCCATTTAAAAATTGGAATTTCTTTTTATTATAAAAAACAAACGGCTCAATATTTTCTAATGGTTGAACATTTATTTGAAAGGCTGTTTTATGTCATTTATTTATGAAAAACTATTTCGGTCAAATGACCACCACGGCTGACTTGGCAGTAACTCACCCATTCGGTCAACCCAATTTTTGAGTACATTTTCGATTGTTTCAAGCCTTATGTCAGCAATACCAGCTTGAATCTCGTACTTGAGGTCATGAATTGTTTCTTCTGGTTTGTTGGCGTAACATTTATCTTTCACCGCTCCCCAAAGATAATACTCCAACGCTGACAGTTTTGCTTATTAACATAACCACCGAGGTGGAAATGAGTCTTGTCCTAAGAGATGATTTTTCGGTAAAATTCGCCATCTTCGGCCAAACAATCTTTCGCCTAATTTGCGAACCGTAGACGGTTCAGATGGTCAACCGGCTTTAGCTACTGTACGAATTGAACTTTATATGGCTTCATGTCAAGGTCTTTATGCAAAATTCGCATCAAAGAAGTGCGTGCAATGTCCAATTGTTGAGAACGATGACGAATTGATGTTGATGGTTACTCACGTACACTTTGAGCAACAGTAGCAATGTTTTCGATTAAGCGCAACGGACGTACACGGGTTGGTTTATCTATCAACATTCCAGTTTCATGAGATTGCTTCACGAATAGATCCACAAATTGGGTTTTTGGAAGTTTTTTTTTCAAATTTCTCATAATTTGAGTAGAAGACTCACCACTTTGGAAATAATGTTTTAATATTTCCCAACTTTCTTCAAGCGAATACCGTCCCATTTCGTAAATGGCAAACTTTAAATTAAATTTCTGTCTAGTCGAGAATTACATATAATCAACTAAACTTTAAATTACCGGTAGTTAAAATGCCAAACACTAGATGCACCACCTTTTACATAGAAAAATAAGAAAATTTATAATAGCAAAATACAACTTGAGTACACTCTAAAAGAGTTTTGTTGTATATTACTCCAAGAAATGAAGAAAACTGATAACCTACTATACAATTATTGCAGTAAATTTTAACAGACAACTAAATTTAAGCTTTGTCATTTAAATTTAAACTTTTTTAAAATATTAATATTCAACATAAATGTGGGGAAGTTTTACTTCTCTATCTTTCTGAGCTATCCTTGACCCTTACAAATGATGCCTTCTCGAGAAATTTTTATTCCAATGATTTTTGGTTACGAATAATAAGAAATATATGTATGAATTTTAACACTTAACGATCCGGAAATATTTCAAGTTTACTTTCCAATAGGTCCAAACCTATTTTCCATGCGAAGAGAAACTGTGTACACAACATCTACCAATTTATCGGTGAAAAATAATTTTAAAAACTCTAAAGGCTCGTTTATTGTGAGGTGGAACTTGTGGACCTGGTACCTTTGAAAAAATATTGAATTGTATTCGAAATGTAATCAACTTCTGTAAAATAGCATAGTAGCATTTTTGCCGCCATATACGCGGCATTGGATCTAGTAAATGAAAATGCCATACATCGTATATCGCATTGGTCTGTTGAGGGTTAATATAATTTTCGACAAATTTGATGTAAAAATACAACAGAATTGATGTAAAATGTCATCAGGAGAATTAAAGTAATTTTTAAATTTTCAAAAACTTCAACAGATAAAATATACCATTCAAATTTGATTAAATTTCATGGATTGATTTATTTTTTAAAGTATATTTAGTCTGAAATATTCACATAGATGTATACCCATGCATATACACACATAGAGGTGTATACCATGTATCAGTAAAAAGTCAAATTATTACAAATTACTATGACTTTAGTTATTATTTTGATAGAATCGATTTTTCTTTTTAGTTTATAATATTACTACCTAAAATTTGTTTGAAATTTAAATTTAAAAATGCCTTCAACCGAACACAATAAATGAAACGCCTTTAAACGCACTTTTCTCATAATCACATTTTAAAATCGATGAAAAAAGGTCTCAGAAAGTATGACGTAAACAAATTAATTATTTATAAGCTCACTTTTAAAGCTGGTTTAACTTATGGTTCTCTTGTCTGGGTTGGTTGTGCCAAAAATTTACATAAACAAATTATAAAGGACTCAAACTCAAATATTAAATATTATGTTTAATCTGTCGAGATGACAATTAGGTCAAACATCGATCTCAGATTGTTAATAACGTTTAAATTTCTCGAATTCATTCTACAAAAATATAAAAAATAATAATAATAATAAAGTTCATCTAAATTTTAATTTTAAATATTTAAAATATAATATTTTTAAGTGATTTAAATTTTTTCATGACACCTGAGAAGTTTGTTAATTGCATTTTTAACGCAATTACCTTTCGTTATTAGTTAAAACCTGAAAAGGGATAGCTGTTACGATTGAAGTTTACTAAGAATGGTAAATTACTTTTGGCAGTATTTAAAATTGTTTCATTAACAAAGATTCTTATGATATGATAAAAGGACCAATTCCTAATCTTGTTAAATTCACGACTATTTTTAAATATGTTTTTTTGAATTTAAATTGTAGTAAATATTAAAAAATACGATATAAAAACTTTTAATTAAAAGATTGACCACCTTAAAAAACTGTTAAATCCTAAAATACAAAATAAATTTAATATCAACTCCTCAGTTCATGTGTACATAAGAAAACATTATATCTTAAGATTTTTATTTGATTTGCAAAGTCGACACAAAAATATGACTTATGCTAAAAATTACCATATATTCAAGTACTTTTGATAATCGCATTAAGAGGTATAATGCGAAGCGTCGTTTTGCTGTTCAGTCGACAGTCAAGATATATTCTGAAGGTTAAAAAATGTACTTAAGTGTTTTTGTTTTTCAGTTGAATTAGAAATGACATTCGCAATATTAAAAGATAGAAATAATTTATCGATTGCTCAATTTTCCTCTCATTAATCCTTGAGGGATATGTAAATGTGTTCCTCATTTTATCTTCTTTCCGTATTTTTTGTCGTTAATATAAAAATACAAATAGCATTTTCAATTACATATTGGGCGATAAAATATGAACAATAAAAAAAATAATTGTAATAGAGAAATAAAGATATTTGGAAATGAATGGTTCAATAAATACTCCGTGAAAATTGAATTGGATAGTAAAATAAATACGAGTAAGTAGTATTATTAAAACAGCATCGGTTCGTAGTAGTTCTATCAATTTTATAAAAGAGAAATCTTAAGTATAATAAATAAGTATTTAATATGCGTGCTTCTAGAAAATTTTGCATATAGACCAGCACGCATTCGTGTTTTAAATTAATAAATAAACTAAACGCCGAAAGGTTGTGAACTATTGATTTAACTAACCATTCAATTATATTACTGCTCTAATAATAATATTAATAATTAATAAAAAAATGATATATGTATATCTAACATATTGTTGGAGTAAGTTTTGTATTGTCGCACCAATCATATTGTTTTATATTACTTGCTACATTTTACTTATACCAAAATAAGATTAATATTGAATTATTACATGCCCAATATAAATGTAACTGCTTGTAAATGTTAAAAAACCTATTAATTATCTAATTGATTAACACTAAGTGATAGTTATTATTATTAATTCTTTCAAGCTATTAGTTTCGCTTTTTACACATACGTTACGATTGTCAAAATAGTTGACAATCATTAAGAGTAACACAAAGTTTCTTCAGCTGATTTTAGTCATATATAAAATCTACATAGAGGTTTTTATGCGATTAGTTTAGGATTAAACGTTTAAAAATCCAAAAATAACGATATTTGTACAATTTTAAATGATTTCAATAGTTTTGAATATTTGCTAATTTTTAAACCTTAAAGATTTTAAGAAGTAGAGGAGTTAATTACAATTAATTTAAATATGTGAAATATTTTATTATTAAATAATATTTCAATGATTTTCATAAGGTTATATGCTAAAAATATAACAAGGCTAGGCGAGTAATGGAAAACTTCTCCTCAAAAATAGTTTAAGTTCGATTTCCATGAACGTTTTGAGGAATGTTTTATTAAAGTTTAGTTAAAAAAAAAAAAATTAATAGCACATATTTTACTGGTGGTTTATAAGAGAAACATTTTATAGAGTATTGTACATCATCATCTTGTCCACTTTTAAGTTTCCTAAAATATTTACAACGAGCTTACATATTCTGGTGAAATAGGAGCGAGGAAATTCCTCTTGAAATTTTGAAAAGGGAAATTATTGAAGCGCTGCTTTGAGGGATTACCCGTTAATGTGTTTTGCAAAGATTTTAATCGGATTTCCTTTCAGGTGAACGGAGAGGATGTTCTTGGGCTAAGAGTTACAGATGTGGCTGACATGGTTAAAAGTAGGTCAGAAAATGTTACCCTTTTGGTATGGACTTTAGGGAGAGATCCCTCTTGTGATCCAGAGGTATAATGATGGTTTTTATCTACCTTAAATTATGCTGATATAATCTAATCGATAATATTTTCAAGAGTCTATGCTGTGGACCAATGCCTCTTAATTTGGAACGATTGTCCGCCTGTATGCAAACAATTTTATCATCTTTGGAGTGTCCTGTTTGTATGGACACGATACCGCCGCCTGTGCTTCAGTGCCAGAACGGACACTTGTTGTGCGCTCGATGTAGGGCGCGTTCAGAAAAATGCCCGATGTGTCGGGAACGCTACAGTCCTGGCAGGTCATTAATAGCAGAACAAATTTATAATACCGTCACAGATGCCTTTAACCTTCGAGAATGTCCAGACAACAAGCTGCGAGATAAATTATTTGGCGCCAAGTGCAGGCGAGGTCCCTTTAGACAGTGCCTGGATAATGCAAACAAGGCTGCCCAATCGCCCACAAATAAATTCCTGGCAAAAATACTTGGTAAGGCGACATCGTTAGATAATCTTACATGCAAAAAGGATATGCATCGACTAGAGGCGGAGGATGAAGAAATTGTAAAAGGGAAACCATTGTCGTTGTCGACAAACGATTTGACTAAAAAGGAAGTCCCTATAGCCATACCCCGCTGTCCGTCCATTAATCGACTTAATCCCGAGGGAAACTTCAACGGTCTATTATTATTGAAACGTCCTTCCCAGCAGTCCGTTGCGAATACGTCAACAGAATGCATCAATGGGATCTCTGGCTCCGAGAAGTCGCTAACAATTCCTGTTCCGAAACGTGTGGAGGAGAGATTCTTTCACTGTCCTCATAGCTGCGAAAAAAAATTTAATGGTATAGTCTGCTAAGTCCTTCCTGGCTTCAATTGAACTCATTGAAATGGTACGATTTTTGCAGCGACATCCCTTCAACAGCACGTCAAAGTGCATCACAATATTCCAATCGTATCGTTCAGCTCATCAGGGACAGAACTCGCCCTGCCCCCGAGGTCTCCTATCGAAGATGCATCCCTGATCCTCGTACTTGACTACAAGCAGTTCTGGCTAAAATTAAGGGTCGATGAGTAAAAGCGCTATAAAAAGGACTCGAACAGTAGAGAAACGATTGATTTTTTTTTTTCCCCCCCTCTTATAATTTTAGTGATGGTAGCGTTTTCACTTCGGCACTCCTCCAAGGAGCTGAGGAGCAGAGCACGAAGTACATGATCGAAGTGCGGCTTAGGAACAGGGTTGAGGATAGACTCCTCGAGAAGGAACTGATAACGAGGTCAATTGTCTACTCATTGATGAATACTTCATGGAATGAGGTCCTCGAGCGGCAACTGGGGGTCCTTTATAATCGCACCGCTCTAAGCACAACATTCCCAGACGGGGGTGAATTGTTGCTTAGGGTTGATATTAAACACAGAGACGAATAGAGGATTTTGCGGGATTTTTTCCCTTCCTGCCTTGTGATTGACTTATCAGCTCTTTGCCACTGCTCTTTTCCGGGATGTGTGCGGAAAATCCAAGTGTTAATGGGTTATGCTATGCCGGATTTATGGTACATCACCAGGAATTTGTGGTAATTTTATTTAACTTACAATTAGTTGTTATGCATCCACTCCCTCATTTCCTCAACCGGGGAAAATAAACTTTTATAATGCCATGAAGTACAACGTATTGTTGAAACTTTACTCTTAATATTCCATGACTTTTGTTAGCATAAGTTTTAAACTATTTCTTTATTAAAACTTCATTAAAATTTATACTTTTAATTATGGATTTTGTTTTTATTATTTATTATAGCCTTAAATACATTATACATGGTGTTTGAATTCTATATTAGAAACGCTATACTATAAATCTATTCCTTGAACTGTCCTGAACAAACTTCTGTACTTCATTCCGCTCAGAATCTACGTTAAAGTTTTTTAAATAAGTCCTTCTAGATTTTTGTAAAAATATTGTAAGAGATAGAAGGGAAACTCATTCAAAAGAGGATAAAACTATCTTCGCAACGACACCTTACTTCTTAAAATCCGATTTTAAATGATAGAGGATTAAAACTTAAAAAAAAGTAATTTTTTCCATAGACGATATTTAATAAAAATAAAAGTTTTCTATCCCTACAGAATCGATTAGTATAGCGTTTCTAACATACACACGATCCGAACATAATCGTATTGTGTTAAAATTTAAATTTAAACCCTTACTCTCTTCGGGTATGTCGGTGATATAGTCGTACTAATTTACAACTGAATTTTAAAAATTATCCAGCCTGTTTTAGTCTTATGATGATGATGTTTAGATAAAAGATTTTGCTAAAATATTTTTATCAGATAAGGAAATTTATAGTACATAGTATACATACAGTCTATTTGGTAAGAGTATATCGCTCGGAATTCAAAATTAACAAAATATTATTTTTTCCTTATTATTTTCTTTTACGCAATAAATTTAATGTTTGGTATAGTCAGCGTTATTTTCTATTATAGCATCCATCTATTGTTCATATTTTCAACTAACTTTTCAGCATATTCTAGTGGTAGATCCTTCCAAGTTTTCTTTACTGATGATTTAAGTTGTTGCAAAGTGAAAGGATTTTTCTGCTGCAGCTTTGCCTTTATAAGGGCCCATACATTTTTAATTGGATTAGCCTGGGCATTGGTCCATTTAGGTCCTTTCGGATTAAAGCAGAGAAACATAGTTTCAAAACGATTATAAAATCATGCAAGCACTCATGTTGAAAATCGACCTTAACAGTAGAGAGTTAACGCAAAATGAGTATAAATAGGTAATACTCATCCCCTCCACGTCAAATATTTATGGTATGTCTCTTTCTTTGTGAGAAATCGTCGATAAGTCTTACTTTTTATTACACTTATGATTAAATTAATAAATAATAATTTTTAAAGTTGGGTTTTCTTAAAGAAGCAAATTTTAAGTATCTAACAATTCTTTTTCCACAGTCTTGTACACTGAGAAAAAGCATTGGTAGAAATAACCAAAAATAATGTTTACAAGTACCAAATACTTTGCAGGTTTTCAACCTACCGCGTTTTCGGTTATAATAAACAAATTCATTTTTTTAATTACAACTTTACCAAGTTAACTGGAAAAATTAAGGAGGATTTGTTTGAATTGTAAGTTATTGGAGTTTTTGGTAAGCAAATATTTAGTTAATACATCGGAGTTTTTGTTAAAATGTGAAAAATTTGTTAAACCTAAATACATATGTTTTGGCCAAAATGTTTGTTGATTTGTTGAAAATTACATGTAATACTGCATTAATCAACTTAAAAAGGCATGTTAAAACTAACCAACTCATTTTCGTTATTGCAAACAGTCAATTTTTAGGTCTTTGTTGAAATAATTGTCGCATAGCTTATAATTTTTATTATATCCAAGTACTTTTTCGGTATAGAAGTAAAACAAGTCAGTTTTGTTAAATGCATAAGTACCAAAAGATATAAATGCTGCTATTTATTGATAAAGATAAATGAGAAGAAATAGACCAATATAAAAATTGCGTTAAAATCCCGATGTGTGCTTTTACTTTTATATAAAAGCATTGAGATCGAAGCGAGTTGTTCAATTACAACTTGATTATCACGCATGAGTAGAAAGAGTGCCCAGACGCAATTCACATTGCCAAACTTGACAGTAACGCAATGAAACTGGTTTTCTGGCAAAGAAGGATGAAGACATGCGGAAAATTAAGCGCCGTATCTAAATTGAGAAGCAAAAAAAAAAAATAAATATAAATAAAAATAAACACCTGCGCGTGTTAGGAAATTTTGCCGAGTACTATGCTTTGCACAATCATCTACCTTTTGCTTCTAATTAGCGTTGTAATTATTTCAAGGTCAGCATTGTGCCAGATTAAGTAATGCTCCATAAAGACGTTTCGATATATTTCCAATTGGGAAGTTTATTGCTTAGAAAAGAGTAAAAATTTCATTTATTGTATTTTGATTACTTCCTCTAGAGTAGGATGTGAAGATTTGCGATTTTTCTTTTGAATATCGAAACTGGGCTTTGACTATTACATGTAAACATTACTACAGTTGATATGGGTAAATTTTGAAGAGATAAGAATTTTTTCTATTCATCAGATAGTGTTAAAATTAAATCTAAGATGTAAGGATTATACAGGATGTAGCAAAATAACGGCAATAACTAGAATTTTTAGTCATATTCAATCAAATTCAAATTCAAATGAAATTCAATTTAATTAAACCTTAACAGCCGAGAGCTTGTTTTATAATGCTTCCCTATAAGACGATGGAAAATTAGGTGAAATTTTAAAACGTTTATAAGATTGAAAAATTAGACAAAACATTTGTTTAAATTGTTTTTTTAGATATACATAAATTTAATATATTTAGTTAATTTATAACTTTAGCTTTCGAAGCAATTCTTTTCATGTCATCGTATTGGAGCCGTTTTCTATAGCATAACTGCTATAAGTAGGGGGGGGCCTTTCTTCCATTAAGGGTTAATATATGCATTTAATTAAACATTTTTTAAATTAAATATAACAAGTAATTAAGATTATAATTATCGATTTTTAGTAAATAAAATCAGTAAATATTATGGTTTTCTCTACATTACTTTTGGTACGTTAGGATATTCTTTGTGATTTGTCATTTTACTATTATTATTTAATTAAAGTAGGACTTAAACTATGATATACATAAAACACAGGTATACAGCCAATAAATTTATTGCCGAACAAGTGGCAGATTATTTCTATTCGATTTTTTCTTAGATTATGACTTCGTTAAGAAAAACGGTGGAAAAGCACAAAAGATCGTATTTTAACTATTTAGGAAACATTATAAAAAAATCACATATTATCTAAGGAGCAATTTTATAAAAATCAGTGTGGGGGGTAAAGCACTAATTGTGGTTTTTCATTAGTTTTACTGCTATTGAAAAGAAAATTCTACAACCACTAAAAGATTTAGTGGTAATTTAATTAAAATCGGACTATCACTAAACGTTTAGTGGTAGTACAATTTAAATCACACGACCACTAAATGTTTAGTCATAATACAAACTACACTACCACTAATCATCATCATCATCATGAAATTCCATTGGTATTATACCAATAGTGATCAAAATACACTGACCAATAATTATTATATATATTTTTGCAGAAAAAAGAAGATATCAAATATATGACATTCTAGCTAAAGTACCCGGCTTCGCATGGTGCAATAAAAGTTCAGTAATACGCTTTCACTCTCCTACATTTTCCTGAATTCCTAGCCTAGAAATTTCCTTGTGTAATGTGTTCGTAAGTAAAATCATCACAGTACACTTCTATAAATAACATTATTGTTTTTTCCTCTTGCTACTTATATTTATATAGTACAGGGATTCGAAATTAGTGACCTCAAAAATCACTTTGTTCTAATTTCCATAAATATAACTAAATATAAAAATTTGTTCTTAATTCAAAGTTTTGTTATTATTTATTTCCTTATAAATTTAACACCGTACTCAATAAATAATATCATTTAACTGATATCCTAAAATTTATTGTATTGGATTTAGCTCGCTTTATTAACAGACTTTGTTTTTCATTATTTGACAACTATTATTTGTTTCAATCGTACGCATAACATTTCAGTTAATGGTTAAATAATATTTACATACGATAATGCACTTCGATTTACACTATCAATATAATGCCAACGGAATTAGACTCCACTACCCACTAAACGTTTAGTGGTAGTGTGATTTCAATTGCACTATCACTAAAAGTTTAGGGGTAGTGCGATCTCAATTTTATTAACACTAAACTATTTAGTGGTAGTGTTATTTTGTTTCCAATAGCATTGAGCAGTTTAGTGGTAATATTCTGTGAAATTAACTTATTTTCGCAAATTATATCATACATTAAATGATGAATAAAGATCATAGCAGCAGACTCTCATGACAAACTTGTTCGCCAAGATGTTAAAAAAGGATTGAAGGTATTAATAGTATTTCATATTTCTTCGATTAGGAGTTAAGGTTTCAAATGAATCATGCCAAAATCTTCTAAAGTATGATATTTTACTTATTTTTCAAAAATGTCCAAAATATAGTTTCCAAAATTTTTCGCAGGAATGAAAGCAGATTCATTATTTTTATTTACAAATTCGTAATCTATAGAACGAATCCAATAGATATAAAGTACCATGAATAGATATAAAGTTACCACTAATGTAATCTGCTCCACAATTCAGTAATTTTAGAATTTTGTTATTCAAGTTTATCTCTGCCAAACAAAATTTTAATATTGTAGGTACTATCAATATCAATATGATAGTCAAAAGTTAAGTTTATTAGTAACAGAATATTTAATAATTAAAAAAGAAATTGAATTTAAGGGCTCTATTACAAAATTAGCGCTTTTAAGCGATACCCGAAAATATTTGTTATGCTCTTACTATTAGAAAATATGTTGCTTAATTATAATTTTTTATATAAACAGGTTCTGCGGAAAATAGTAGAGATATTATTGCATCACATAAATATTATGTCGTGTTAAATGAAATTAAAATACAGATTTCTCGGTGTAGAAAATCTATCCTATACCTTGCATTTGACCGATACCTTTAGATTATCTTGTCCTTAAATAAGTGCTCGTATCTAAGATCATGACATAACAGGCATTAAAAAAAACTATTAGGAAAATGTATTATCATTCGCTGAATAGCGAAACTTTTATAATTAACAGACAAAGTCATCTATTGTGAATTGTGACAACAATAAAAAGGAGGCCTTCTGAAAATTTATATGATATTTGCATTCTAATTTTCTTATGGTATTTTATTTTGTAAATTTAAAATAATTTGACCACTCAAGACCTGTCTGGCAAGTCAGTTTCTTTGGATCTCCATATCTTTGAACCGTACAACCTTGGTTGTCGCGAATATAGAATAATATTAATTTTATTTAAAGCGCTTCTCATCTTTAATCTAGATAAGAAAATTAATATTGTAGAACGCCTCACATTATTTGCAAGCTAAAATGTAAGGTGATTATACTATGCATATATGTTAAAATTTAATGATCATATAACACTACAACTTTTCTGCAATAAGATTTCCTCTTTATGTTACTTTTTCTTCACTTATTGCAAAGAGCATTTATACCACACCTCCG
Organism: Philonicus albiceps; assembly: GCA_963969385.1. Lineage (NCBI taxonomy): Eukaryota > Metazoa > Arthropoda > Insecta > Diptera > Asilidae > Philonicus > Philonicus albiceps. Next base: position 26,789,586 of record OZ017776.1, read on the forward strand.
CGATATACTCGCGAATGTTATTCGCCTTCAGACTACTCAGATACTCAGAGTATCTGAGACCGCTGTCTGAATGAAGAAAGTTAAGAAAGTGAACGTGGCCCACTTTGCCATCGTCACGGAGTTTCAACCTCAGTCTTGTGTTATGAGTCGCGTAACTTTTGATGTAAGATAAAAAAAAATAAAAATGGAAATGGCATCACCACTGTCTTATGTTTCAAAATTCTCTACAGGGATAGATGTTGCATAACGGTCTGTTTTTTCTTTTTCATTCCAAGTAATTTATAATACATTTTTCTTTTTTTTTGCCTAAATAATTGATCATTTTGCTGGACATTAACATATTTCTTCTAAAAATGTCAAGATTATAAGTGGCAATCGGAAGTTAAGCTAGAGTTAAAAATTGTCAACAAGTAGAGTGTAGGAGATTCAAGGTAGAACAAGTTTTTTTTTTATTTAGTTGAATTAAGAGCAAAACCCTATCCCACTCTCCTATCTAACTAAAGTAGTCGAAGAATTAAAGGGGCATGACCTATCAAGGAAATAGTAAGACCCGTTTATTTACGATACTTTTGCTGCTTTAGATGAGTTAGTTTCGCTATAAATTTGTTATTTCTTATTGGCAGTCGGCTTATTAATATTTATCACATACTTTAAATATTTCGCTGAATTTTTGGAATTTTTTCATTCCTTAAAAGCTTCTACTCTCACCTTGCTCTATTGAAATGAGATATATCAAATTTTCGCTATTGTGAGAAACATTCTGATTGATTTTTTAAGACATTTTAAATGAAGAAACCCGCCCATCAACGGAATTTCGTAAGAAAGGTAAATCTAATAAATAACAAGTGTTAAAACTGGTCAGATATAGTGACATTGATTTGATACATAATTTTCTAGAAATATTTTTGACCAGGTGAAATGTGAAATATTTATGAAGATTATGGGAAAATTATAAATAATTTCAAAAAATACATAATTATTAAAATTTTATGTATTATGCTACCTTCTGCTCAATAAGTACCCGGATTTTGTCAATTAAACATATATTTGTAATTTTTAATCAACATTTATTTTAATCCCTTCTAAGTAAGCCCTTTTTCAAATCGATACACCTAAGCCAGCATCTAACCCAATCTAACCCTGCCGGTGCAGGTATGGCCTTTTGTTCCTTCAGCAAATTCTATTGTATCAATTGAATCGACTTATAACGCTTCTCACGAAGTGGTAATTTGAGTTTGAGGAACAAGAAAAAGTCACACAATAGTTGTACCGTGTTTAATTAAAAAATTGTGTATAGAAGTGTGCGATCGTGCATTTCCGTGGTGAAATATCCAATTGTTGTCCTTCCATAAATCTGACCTCTTCTTACGTAATAGACTCACGCAAATAACGCATTTAACCTAAGTAATATTCTATATTAACTATTTTACCCTCTGAGAATAATTCGTTGTGGACAACATCGCAATAATCAAAGAAAACAGTCAGCATAACCTTGATTTTTGAGCGAATTTTGCGCAGGTTTTTTGAGATTTGGTTCGTTTTTAAACCGACACTCGGAAGATTATTGAATAGTTTTAACGTCATATTCATAAACCCATTTGTGGTCACCAGTAATGATACGTTTCCTGCTCAGTAATGGACGTTTGCATGCTCAAAAATCAATTGTCTTAAGATGTTTTTGTGCCTCATTCCCAAACCATCGTGCAAAATGTAGTGAACGGATCAATTTAGGATCTCAAGTTAAGAAGCAATAGCTCTTTCAGTTACACGACGATTTTCAAGTACGATTCCCTAATATTTTCTTCAGTATTTGACGTAGATTGTAGGCAAGTCTTCGACCTATTAATTTCCAACAAACTCGTTGTTCAACAATTTAATCCATATTAAAAATCACCAAAAACATTTAAGGTGATCTAACATAAACAGCTGCCGTAAATAAACATAGAGATTTTTTGTTTTTTAAAAAGGCTATTACTTAACGACTGCTTAACAAAAGTCGGGTAATTATTTAGCAGAAGGTACTTTGTATGATTTTTACACATATACTAGTTTAATCATGTTTTTTGTTGAGCCTGATTATGATGACCATGATATTGTTCTATAACGAATTTGTTAAATAGTCTGCCATTCATTCGATTTTAATGTTTCAGATTTTATTAAATAATTAAAGATGTATCTTTTAAAACAGTCTGTAGAAGTATTCTTGTTTTGTCTTTTATTGTTGGTTTTAAATTAACCATAGCATATCTGAGTTATTCAGATAAAATAGTTACATCTTATAGAATGCCATTCTAAAAGAATTTAAATAAGTTTTGAAACCGTCAGTTTCGCCTATTGAAAATGGAAAATTGATTTCAAATGACATCTACTTTTATAAAGTCATGGTATAAAAATTTGTCCAAGTATAAAAATAGTTAAATCACATATGTGCAAGAGTAGAGTGCATTCATACAAAACTCAAGAGATGTATTTTACAAATGCATCCAAGAAAAGATATGCATTAAAATATGATTAGTAATAAAAATGCTCGATATTACTTTAAAATTTGTGTAAACTGTAAAATTACATACATAGTATACTTTTTATAATGCAAATATTATGATCGAGTTAACCGACAGCGAGTGTAGCGAGAGAAGGTTGCTTATAATGTTTATTATAAAGTATTTAATTAATACAATATAGTAAACTTATATATCTTTTTGGGGCCTCTGATAGTTCAGTTGTTAGCGCGCTGTCCTACCGTCCCAGAGGCTGTGGGTTCGAATCCTACGAATAACCATGGTCTCCTGCGCTACGTGGTAACACAATGGTCCAAAATTGGCCTAAGTGTGCCTTTCTAGGCAGCCACAGCAACCTAATCTAACCTATATATCTTTTAGATTTTATACAAGAAGAGTAAACGAAGCATATACCAGCCTATAAAATTCTTTCATTTTAAGTCAATGTGTTTTTAGCAAATTAGATAAATAAAGCGAAAATTAGTGGCTAAAATATTCTAAAATGTGTTTTTTTAGCGTCTGTGCGAATTTAGACTAAAGTTTAGATTTTAATACCCCATAATAAATTCTTAGAAAATGTCGCTAAAGAAATAGAAAAGGCTGTGAACCGAAAATACGATGAAAGAAGTCATCATCTTAATTTCTTAAGGCCGAGCAATAGGCTTGTAGTGAATCAGCAAGAGTCTAGATTTTAGTGTGAATTTGTATAGGCTCTAATATTTAATAATTTTTGTAAAAAATGTATGTATGTAACCACATTAAATTACAAAGATCACAATGAAGGTAGTTTTTGTCCATATATATTTATGGTATATATAAAAAATGTTCCTTTGTTTAGTGTAGTAACGAAAATTAAACTTAAAAATGATCATTGTAAACCAGGTAAGGTCTCAACGTGCGATTCGGTGAGCTGTTCAAAACACAAAACCGTGGCATAGGTTGTGATACCTGGGCACACGGCAGCCGTACCTCTAGACACGGATGTGACAAAACCGGCTACGATCAGACAGGGGCTCTTCACCTGAGAGGTGTTTCTCAGTCTTTGCAGTGTTTCGGTCCATGAATAGCGGTTTCGGAGCTCCCAGCGGAGCTAAGTTGGGAATTTTTATTATTACCTGGGGAATGATTTGATCGCGCTTCTAAAAAATTACAGTGGCGCCTTAGATATCTTCTTCAGTTTTTTGAATAAATCCAAAGATTTTAACGTGCGGTACGTAACATAAACAAATTTAACGTGCGATCAGTACGATAAAACGTGAACATAGAAAGAAAATCCCCCAAGGAAAGTTTAATTGCTCGAATGGAACCTTCGATGACCAGTTAACCCACAATTGCCGTGGGGTAATAATTGGGTGGGTAATCCAGCGGGTGTTGCAACAATTCTTCGGTCTTGCACGGATCTTACGGCAACCGGTTCGCTGGCGGAAGACTTGCTCATTGTTCAGGTTACCGTTCGAAGTGAAAACAGCTTACGGTGCGATAACTTATCACAACATCGTTTACAATTAGTAAGATCGTTATTTCTAAATTTCGGGAATCATTATCATTCGAAAGAATCTTTTGTGGGATCGCAGTGGTTTCTTCAGAATTGTAAAGATCACAGTGGTCGCGAACGTGGGATAGTCTCCATGCCGAAAATGTCTATTTATGTAACCAGCTACAAGTGATTATACATGCAAATTTGTGAAGTGGTTGCTTTGTGCCTCTGCGCTTTATGCGATAGTTAAATTTATTTTTCTATGGACAAAGAATGATACAAATTGAATTTTTGCTAGTAGCTCCTGTCGCAGCTCGCAAATTTTTCTAAGGTCTATTATAAGAGGTGCAACTATTCGCCGGGTGCTATCAGCAAATTCTACTGATTCTATTTAACCAATAATTTGGTAAACTACATTTTTAGATAGTATGCGATTTTTATTATTATTTATATATTTTATTTTTAATATTACTTATACATTTTTACTGTTAAGCGTTAAATAAGCATATTCTGCATATTACGGGCGGATATCTGCCATTATGATTTTATAAAATATGATAATATTTTTGTTCGCCATATTAGATCCGCCATTATGAACCTTAACATTTGTAAAATGAATTCACAATCAGTATCTCCAAATATCCCCTAATATAAATTTTCATGGCAATTCCTTGAAATTTACAGTTGTTGGACGCCATTTTAACTTCGCCGAATTGAAATCCGTTAATATAAAGTATACTGTATTTTAAGTTGAAATGTGTAGTACTTTCAGTCAAAAAATAAAAATTATCGCATCAAGACTTTAGGCGTAATTGAGTAACAAAGAAACTAAATTTTATATAACAAATTTTTTCTCATACTTCAAAAATAGTAAAAAAAAACCGTTTCCCATCTTTGCGCTGGGATTTAAAAATTTGTATTATATTAGAGAATTTCGGATATTTTTTAAAATAAAATCAAAAGTTTCAAATTTAAACAAAAAAAAATTATTTTACATGAAATTTGAAGGAAAATGCAACATATATTTTCTAATTAAGCTCCGAAAATTTGTCGATTAATTTTTCTAATAAAAAATTGTCTAACTCCAAATTGGGTAGTCTAAAAAATGAAGAAAAAAAAATATTATGAATGTTCCCTTTAACCCTTAATGGTCCGGAAGTATTTCAACTTTACTTCCCACCAGGTCCAATCTATTTTCCATGCGAAGAGAAACTCTGTACTTAACATCTACCAATTTATCTGTGAAAAATAGCTTTTGAGGACCTAGTACCTTTGAAAAAGTATTGAATTGTATTCGAGGTGAAATGTAATCAACTTTTGTAAAATCTTTCCACTCGGTATTTTTTGGAATAGGTAAAAATCGAAGACGAGCCAAAACACGTTCAAACAAAATAGCTGTCAAAAATTAACTGAACATTCAAAATAGCCGAGCTTATCAGCATTAAGTGAGGGACCTGAGTACCAACATAACACCATAAAAAAATTGAAAATTGAATATACGTAGCCCGCGGAAATTTAAAATTCGCGATACTTTTTGGATAGACCTCGTATACGCGTAAATAAAAATGACATGCCGCTTATATGGCGACATTGGTTCGTTAAGGGTTAATATGTGAAAAAAATATAAAAACAATGAGCCATATTAAAAATAGTTGACTTGGACTGGAAGACCCCATATTTATTGGGATTCAGAAAATTTGTAGTTAAAACTAATAGCAATTAACTATAAGTATCTAAAATCTAGAGTGTAAAACGAATTATTACTATTATACCTACGTAAATGTATTTTAAAAATGAATACTAATTACAGTGGAAATGTAAAGCTGTGTTCATTTTTTTTATTATAAAACACTAAAATAATAAATTCATGGAATGACAAATGAGAGCATTAATTTAGCTACAAATATCAACTTATTTTACTTGATGCGTTTTCAACAAAATAACTACCTTTGAAGTATGCCAAATACTATTTCACGCCAACATAGTAAACGCCAGAATCTCGGAAAATAGGTTTAATCCTCAACATTTTCTTAGAGATACTTTTTAATGACCAATTAGAAAAATTAAATTACCAAAATTTCAAAACTAATGAATTCAAAAATTAATATCAGTTATACATATAATATAAAATTATCTGCTGATCGATAGAAATCAAATTTCGATTGGTTATGATGGAGGTACAAAATTTATTCGACCTTCCATGTTAAATTGGAGTTTGAGTCGTTTCACACAGTAATGACCTTTTGATTTTAAATTCTATACACTATATACTTTAATTTTTAAAGAAATTACACTAACTGTTGGAGGTTTTTAACTAATGTGCCTTACTTGTTTAATCATCAAATTCCAAATTCTAGTTTCTACTAAAATGAATTTTTTAAAAATTTCCAATATAGCGAAATTAATTGCTCTTATAAGTCATATGTTATATTAAATTAATTGTTATACACTTTATTTCAATATGTTATAAAAATTAAGGAAAAGCTTCCTCAATTAACTCCTTACTCATGAATATATCCAAAGTTGGTATATAATTTTTAATAGGTTAAATTTTGGTATACACATTTGTTGGTATGAGAGTTCCTTACCGATTCATAGCCTGCATGGTTAATTAGGGTGGGTCAAAATTGACCAATATACTTTACAATTATCTAAAACTTTTCCGAAAATTTTAATGGCTTAATTTGTAGTTGACACAATTTGGTCTTAATACAGTCTAACAATAATTTTTTGTTTTTGCTCGCTTATTTGAAAGAATAATATGAAAATATTAAGAAGATAAACATGCTAGTTAAATAGCCTAATATTTTATTCCTTACGGATATTAATTTGATTTAAAGTTACGTAAAATTTTCTCAGTGTACGTCCACATAGTCAGTAGATATATTTTGCATAGGTCTGCAACTTTAAATCCAGTTTATTTCTACTATTTCAAATTTTTTTGTATACATTATGTAGCTAGCTTATTTCAACCAAAAAGACCTCGTAATTAAATAGTCAACCAACTGGTCCAAACTTATTAATATTTTTTTTTCCAAGAAAGTTTCGCAAAGCATATTTTAAACTAATTATCTTTTTCATACCGAAATTTATTTGTTTTCACTCAGTCTATTTTTGGTAGAAGAGGAGCTTTGCTATGCAAGTCTTTTTCTTTAAAAAAAAAAGTTCCCTAGAGGGGGTATTGTGATAAGCATCTTAAATCATCAAATTCTTTTCTACTTTCTTTTAGTAATTTTAATTATTTTTTTTTTTCTTGGGACAACGTGCTTCCGATTAATTTCCCTCGACTTCTTTTATATGCTCAGAAGCTCTTCTCTGGTTGAAGTGTATAATTAGGTTTTCATCCATTCTCGAGAGATTCCTTGGAATGTACAGTGCTCAGGTATCGCTATAAAAGGCTTACTTTGTTCTAACTTAATTAAGGCGATAAGGAGTGCTACTGAATGGGCACAAAAATAATTTAATAAATCTGACCTGCCTTGTGAATGCCTAATTAGAGCAGCACTGGCCAGGGCATTTGTGGGGCATACCGAGACTGGCTAATGCATGCAGAGGTGGCTCTTTATTCTTACCGCTTACGAAAACAATGAGCATAATTGTTGTTAACGTTCATTGTCCACTGCAATAATTAGCAAGGTAGGGCACGTAACATGACTTAAGTAAAGTTAGATATTTGAAAAAAAAAATATAATTGCCATCATTTCTAAAATTCTTTCGGCTTAATAAAGCTAATTGATGGTTGTATACTTCTTGAATAAATCAAAATGCTAATTATGTTCATACAAAAATGGGCTAGGTTAAAATAATTTAGGGTTGAAAACTCGGAAGTAGAAGTTCACAAATTATTCTTTCAATTACGAAATCAATTTGTAATCTCATTGATAAAATAGCACAGTGCACGGATATCCGGCTCATGGTAATACCATATTTTGTTTTTATTCTATAAAATATATCCGCGTTTAAATGAATCACCTGCTGTTGGAGCATTATGAAGGCGTTTTGTGAATTGTGAAAATTTCTTTTTTTCTACAAAGAGGTAAATCCTGTTCTTAGAACCTATTTATGCAAATTAATTTTATGGTAATGAAACATCAGATCCTTAAAACTGATTACATTTGAATATGTTTATTATTAAATCCAGTTCTCCGCTAAAAGAACCGTATTACGAATAAAATTTTTATAAAAACTTTTCAAAAGCTTTAAGTTGTAAGAAAGAACTTAAACTGCGAAAAAAACAAAATTCAAAACTAAGCTTAACTTATGAACTCAAGGTTAAATAACATTAACAGCTGATCTCTGCTTGATCTGAGCTTTTTGATTTAAATTAAATACTTTAAATTATTTAATTTTCTTGTTATTTCTTAGCTGTAGATTATATAGAATTTCTAAATAAATACACAACATTGTGTCGCACTCATAACTATCCAAATTTAATAAAATAAGATCCACAAACAATTGAAATTCAATTCAATTTACTCCTAACGTCTTTATTTAGACCAATATTAACTCTTTGATTGTCAGGGAGTGATATATCTTTTGCTATGTCAAACCTATAGATTTTATTTATTTATTTATTTATCTATATATACCATAAATAGGAAAAGACAAAACAGTTCAGTATACCTTTTTCTCCTATGTTTGTCAACTGATTTTCTTTTCTTTTTGTTTGGTAGTTATTGACGAGCTTTAGTGTTAACAAAAAACAAAATTTTGGAAACAGAACGTTAATTATTATCGTTATTATGTTAGCGTTTAGAGCAGTTGAATTAAAATCCCCTAAGAAAGAACCTAAAATTTTCATAATAATTTGATTGGATTTTTTAAATCTATTTGAGCGCAACAAATATAATAAGTGCGGTCACATATTATTGTGCTTCGAATTAACGTTTTGCAAGTTTATTGATTTGCATTATGGTTTTGAACTCTCGTTAAATTCAAAGTAAGTGTCTGTATTTCTAATTTATTCAATAGTAATAAGGTGACATGAACCCTTTTATTTTTTTCAGGAAAGGGCATTATTTGGGGTCGAGTGTGCAAACACTACTTAAATTGAAGGTCTACCGATATTAAATCTAATAGACTAGCATATATAAATACAAAAATAATACTACATCATTTAATTTAACCTCTTAAACAAGTTAATTCCTAACGTGCTGATTTTCAAAAAGATATACTTTAAATTTCCTTCTTGATACAGTACAATCTATAGATTCAGATAAAAGGTTAAAATTAACTACACAATTATAGAGACAGGTTCATTTCTACCATAATTAGTCCTTAGGATCTTGATCGAATTATTCTCTCTGGTGCATACAGATCAATAAGCGATAAAAGTTCGGGGCATTTAATTTTTTACGACAGAATATCTTTAACGAAAACCTTGCAAGCAATTTCACGAGTAAATGTTGGACTTCTCAGACCGAAAAACAAACATATCAGTTGATAGGATGACCTGAGATCGGCAAACTATCTACAATTGTTCCTTTGAACTGATTTAATTCTTTTTATATAAGTCTGATAATAAGGACACCATATTATGGAAACATGCTCAAGGATAGAACACATTAACGCGAAATAGATGGACATAAGAGTGTGCGGGGATCTAAAATCTTTACAAAAATCGTAAGACTTAAAAAGTCCTTGTGAGAGTAAACTCAATATGATTCGCAAAATACATATTCGTTTTAAAATGTGCATCTAAATCCTTGATATGGTCTACTCTGATCAGATTATTGCTATTTATCATATATATGAAAAAAGGATGTACATTTACATTTCAAAATATTAAGACATAATTTATTATCACTACACCATTAATAAAGCTTTTATAATAAAAGAAGTCTACTAACATGTTTTTATTATTGTGTAAAATGTTTAAGAATTTTAGCTCAAAATTGATCGGAATACAAACTTTTATTGATAATCATGCAACTTTGTTTAAAATTATCTGAAAATTTCCTTTGGCACTCAATTACATAGCTAAGAATATGCGAAAATTCATCTCTCTACATAAACCTTCTAATTTTGTTCATGTAAGGAATACCAAATATTGTTTTAATTTTATGAAAGATAAGACTGAAATGAGATATTAAGACATGATAACATAATACACGCACTACCATTTTGTAGGTCAATCAGTCTTCCGTAGTTCGTCAATGAGTGTAATTATTATATGAAATTTAATATCTCCGAGAATTGTGATTTGATATTAACATACCTACATATATTTTATTCAAGTCAGTGTTGAGTATCAGTAAAGTTCTTATCAATAAATTGGCAAAATATTCAACTATCATGAAATTTAATTAAAATAACTAGTTTACTTTAGGAGAACCAGGTAAAGTTTAATTATTATAATTATTAATAATTAATAAGTTCTAATAAAATTAACTCTATCATAAGATTTATTGAGGACGTGAATTTTCTTTATAATTAGAAATTATAAAAATGTGAAAATGTATAAATGTTTCCTTTTATCTACCATTTAATTATATACAAAAGTAATTAGCATCGATAATTGTAGACTTCATTAACTTAAGCTTAAGAGCCTAGTGATCCTAATGGGGTCTAACAGGCGCTGCTATAAAATTTTGAGTAAATATAAATTGTTTTAAAAAATTATAGAAATATTTAACTTTAAGATCCCACCAGGTTTTTTGGAAAATTAAGTAAAGTATAAGTTGCTGGACATGTTATATAAAAAATACAACGTTCGGATGAACATTTTTTACATTTAGTCAATATGGAGAATAGTATAAAAATTAGGATAAAATTAGTAGAATTAGTAGAATAACTTTCACATATCTCGGCTCTATGTATTTTAGGGGATTATATTTGGAAAAACACAACTTTTGTTTGTAATGAAATGTTCTATTAAAAATAAAACTTTGTATGCTTAACAGGCATACAAATAAATAAATTGCAACGTTATTTCAATTAAACTAAAAACCTTACATATGTCTTACATTCTCAAATTATAAGATATTGAATTTTTATATATTTTAATAATTGCTTCGCCTGCTTCAAGAAAATATTTTCTTGGCTGCATATTTAGAGAGGTACTTTTTATTGTTCAAGAATGAAAAGAATAAATTTTCTGAAGCCTAAACGCAAACTTAAAAATGCTTTCTTGTACTTTAAGACGAAAAAATGGAAAACGGAGAGTACAATTTATGATAATTATAGTGTAAAGTAAAATAGAAGTTCATTGAAAACATCTCTCCTTTTATTTTTTTTTTGCAGTAGAAATACCATCGACAGCTTCATCCAAAATTGCACACAATTTTCTAATTTGCTACGAAAATTCCTGTCTGAACAAAGAATAGAAGACATGTGCAATGCGCTGCAAGCGGCAAGCGGTAAAATGCACTGAAATTGCATAATACTCATTGGGTTGCATGCGATGCACCGAAGGTATCAGCGTAGTGCTTGCGAATAATTAGAATCGTTAGCACGCAACAGCAAAAGAAAATGTTGAAATTGTGTAAAATTGGCGCCTGCCCGAACGGAACCCTCGGCCTGCACCTGAGTCGAGCACCTTGGGACCCTTATCCGTGGGTTAGTGGCGTTCAGGAGGGATCTAGTGCTTTTCAGGCAGGTGTAAGAACTGGGGACATTTTGCTTGAGCTCAATGGCTTTGATGTTCTCGGACAGAAAATCTCGGAGCTGGCCTCCAGAATTCGCAGTCATTGGGAGAGTGGCGGCAATTTTGTCTGTTTCCTAATTTGGAGATGCAAAAATGATCAAAGTGTGAGTATGAAATTTTCAATTATTGAAGTCATATTTTAAGAAGGGATTCAAAGTATTTAGCAAGATTGATTCAGGTAGTACTGCGAATAGAAATTCCAGTAATCTTTAAATTATCTATAAGCCAGGAAAAATCAGGATATAGTAAACTTTAGGAAAAATATGTAATGGGTAAACATTTTGTAAAAAATTTAACATTAGGGTTTTAAATAATGCGTATATAAGTTAGCTAGGCGAAGTTAAAGGTCGCAAAAACAGTATTTTAAAAAATACCTATATTAAAAAGGGCGAACTTTTCAAAAAAAAAATATACTTACTAATTTGTAGCTGAGTTAATTTGGTACAAGAACGAATTGAAAAGTTTTTCTGTAGGAGAAAACGTTCATGAGATATAATGGATATTATGTATAAAAATTGAGCAAGAGCTCAGACTCGATTTTTGTATAGAAACGAATTTTGATCAAATTCAGTTTTTCCATACAAAAATTAAGACTGAGCGTATGCTCAGTTTTTATGCATAAGAGCCAATGAGTTGTTTATAATTCCGCGCAATTTTCTACAGAACGTACTTACATATATCGTTCTACACATAAAACATATATTCACTATTGCTATCAATCATATCAAGACTTAATTAACTAACTAATTGTTTTTATAAATAATAATCATATGTAGCCTGTTTCGACTTCTTGCATGTATGTCGATAATTAACGCAAAGGGTATAGGAAAATTAAATAAACGAATTTAGTTATTTCTGAATAAAATATTTTACGACTACGATTAAAGTATAAATAATGATAATAGATATGTAGATAAGTATAAACTTATAAATTTAGAAGCATACCCACAAACATTTACCATCGAACTAGAAATTAATAGTAACTTTAATATCGTTTTTGGCTAAATTATGTACATTAATGTGAAAAATGAGATTCTCTCTGTCTTTTTGTTCTTGTTTACAAACATTTTAAATATCAATTATAAAAATATTCAATATTCCTTTCAAATCAATTCCTATTTAGTTTTGAACCCCCACCCCTCCTACTTTAACAATGAGTAACAATGAGACTAAGGTACATACAAAATTTTTTCTGCAATTCCCTAATAAAAGAAGAGCTCTTATATTTCTAGAGAAATGCCGTCAAAACCTTTTGGTTTTAAAAGAAATTTACAGAAATTAGACACGAAAGCAAACTTTCAAATTTATATCATTTGGTTTTATAAGTTCTTTGCTTTAGCCGTACTTTTAGCAACATATAAACGATTTTTTTTATACATATTCAACATCCTAAATATAAACTAACTTTAATTAATTAAATTGAAAAACCTTACTTTTAAATAAATTGTTTTCCTATTTGCTGTGTACTCATTTAATAAGAAAGTTTCACTATTAAGTTCACGTTGGAATTGGCAAAGGATTTTTAAGTGAGCTGCCATAGACAATTTTGTGAAAAAAAGCAAAGGAGTTTTGTGTACCCACCGGGTAAAAAAGCCTTCCTTATTTATGACTAACATTTATTTTGATAATTCTCATATGTCTACGTGCCTTCTTTTATCCAATTCTCAATATAAAAAATTGCAAAATTCTTGCATATTTCAATCACCCTGAATCGTACTAATTGCACGGAACATAAACAAAAATGAAACATTCCGATAGATGGTCGTTTATGGTTTTTGCTCATTACGTCAATTGCGATATGCGCAATCAATGTCAACCTCATTAAGTTTTTATTATATTTACATTATTAGGTTGTTGCATGCGATAACTATAAAAAAAACTCCTTGCAAACATTTGTTTTTCGGATAAACAAAAATAGAATTGAACGTAAAAATTTTGGTGTGGCAAGTAATATAAAAAAATTTTTCATTGTACCGTCGAGACATGCGCAAATGACTAATTTTATTGCGAATGGTTGAGGTAGATGATTGAGTTAATTAACTAAAGTAAACACGTTATGACGTACTAGCCCTTTAATACATTTTTTAACTATTTTGATTTTTTACAAGTATATTTCAAAATGTAAAAAGATGAGCCAACGTTTATGATTTTTTTTTCTCATCAAATAATTTTATAAAGAAAGGAATATGTGAAAATCTGAAGGTTAAGGTCTGGGGAGTATAGTCGATGCGGTAGAATTTCCCATCCTAGCTCTGAGATTTTCTGGCGAGTCGCCAAAGCAGCATGTGGTCTAGCATTATCGTGATGCAGTATGATTTCCTTCCTATTGAATATTGTCAACCTTTTTTCTTGGAGTACTTTTCTTAACTCCTCCATTTTTTGACTGTATTTCTCCGATTTAGCTTTTCCTTGAGTTCCAAAAACTCATAATGGATACTTTGCATGTCCCACTATATACACAGTATTCTCTTTTTAAGGCTCAAGGTGTAGAGGTGAAAAAGGCATGTTTTCCGGGTTCACGCTGTTTTCCTTACGATGTTTTCATATGTAATCAATTTTTCATCATTTGATCTTAAAAATATCGTCATCAACCACAAATGGCCGCCCAGAGCGTGGCATATAACTAAGGCCGAAATCACCTGCTTTAAATTTTTCGGACCATCTCCTACAAGTTCTGTCCGAAACAGCATCTTCTCCAAAAACTTTTAACAAATTTCGACACGCTGACAATGACATGAGTTATCTTTTTTTGTAGTTAATTTCGAAAGGCACATAATAAATGCAATTATAAAGATATACAGCCATATATAACTCAAACGAACATATCCAAATATATTCAAACTTGGAACGAAATTATCGGATAGAACTTTCCGGTAGACCTAATACTTGCCATTGGATTCCATACTCGGATTGATTTATTAAATTTTGGGTCCTATTTTCAGTGGATTATTATTATATCGTGGTACAGTTTAAACAATTGCGCTTCAACTTTGGTATTATGCATGCATTCAATATCTGTTAAAACATTTTTAAAACTTATATAGCCCTAGAAAAATAGTCTCCGTACAATTGATGCATACGAGACATTGTTCTCTTACTTAAAATAGTACGAAGTTGTTATTGTTTATTTAACTTCCAAATAAATATAAATACATAAACTATGGTGATTATTTTTCCATCTAAGTATAAATATATAAAACCGATTGGCTTATTCAAATCAATAAATAAAATAGAACATAAAAGCTAGTTACAACATCATTTAAATTTTACTGATGTATTCAGAGGCCTAATGTTATCTGTATGGTTATTGTGACCTCCGACTAGTACCTATCAACTTTAGACTTAATTCTTTTATTAATCACTTTACAATTAAATAATTAATGATCAATCCTTGCAAAGGAATACGATATTTCAATGATACGAATATTGTTTGTTATAAAAGTAGTTTTGTAATCAGTTCTAATTCTTGTTACATATTAATTGTTCCACTTAATGGTTTATTATGCCTTAATTTCTCGGAGAAGGTAAAATATTTCAAAAGGATTCGTAAAGGTAGTTGTCTTAAGTTTAAATCGAAATACACCTAAGGTTATTAATATTTATTACCGGAAATTGTTTGAAAATAATGCTCTTATACTCAATGTTCTACCTATGCTAAAATTTAAAATCATAACTTTATGTGTCACCAAAATAAATAGCGTATACTCCTGAGTTTTAAATTGAATTTTATAAACGTATTACAGATTTAATTATTCGCAACATTATACCGCAGCTTTAATAGTAGAAGTCTTTGAGGCGGTTGTTTTGAAGTCTACCGCACCTGTTGTATCCTTGGCTATAATAAGCTTACTTAAAATCACAATGAATTTCGTTGAATTTTTAATTAATAGCTTCTTTTGTCCTTGATATGGAAAGACATGAAAACAGAAAATATCCTTGCATAGCAACAATAAATTTTTCTGACTTCAATTATAAGTTAAGAGGGATGTACATAGTTAGAATTTATAATAAAATAAAATCAATTAGGTTTACGTTACAACTTAGAACGGTTCAAGAAGATTTTTTCCAGAAGGACGGGCATGTTACTTAATTTAATTTAAATTTAATTTGGTTTTAATCATTTTTGGGAATTGCCCATAGTTGCAGTAAACCAACTGGATACTAGAGGATGAAATAAATTTTTAATAAGTTAGCAGTTAAAGTAATTCACACAAAATAATTTGATGGGTCTTTGGAAATTTTCAGTATATGGAGTATATCCTCTAGTGCTTTTCGAGGTGAACAAATTTTCATGAGTTGAACGAGTGAGCTCAAGACCACAGACCATATCCAATTAAGTTTCTCATTAAAGTTAAAACATCGCAAACGTGGTATTTTAAAATTTTATATTAACTTTTAGTAATGCATTCAACTTAACTTGCTTGTTCTATATCTTTGCAGAGTATAAATCAGCAGTCGCTTCAGAAATTTGCAACCTGCCTGCAGAATATCGCCCAATTACTGGAGTGTCCTGTTTGCCTTGAGGTATGTCTGCAAGTTGGCAATCATATCATGGTTTGCTTCATTATGGGGGGGTTTTGGGTACACGGGGATGCTGCATGATGGTGTCTCTCTGGACGAGAGATGTAAGTTTCTCAACCGAGACGACAGCACTGAGGGACGGAGACGATATGAATTTGTTCTTAAATAACTTAGTGGACAAATTCATTACCATTCTGCCATCATAAAGCACATATTCCTCGTAGCAGCAGATATGCTCTAAGCGTAGAGCGTCCTGCTGCATGAATATATGAAGGCTCGAGACTACATCCTAACAGGATGTGTTATCCGAGAAGTGCTAGAATTATGAGGGGAGAATGTTAAATAACATCAAGATAACAAAACCGAAAATGATACAATTCCCTCGATAATAGGTAGTTAAACCACCCGGATGGCAGTGCTGTAATGGTCACGTTTTGTGCAATAGTTGTCGAGGTCGTACAGTCAAATGCCCTATCTGCAGGGTCACGATGGGACCAAGGGGCAGATGTCTTTTATCCGATAAACTGTTTACTTTGTTAGCAGAAACTTTTCCCTGTGATGGTAAGCCATCCCCTCCCCAACAGTTTCCACTGTTATACGTTATTTTATATTAATTTTAAATTTGTAGATAAAAAACCAGAAGAGAGTGGACGATGCCCTGACCGAAGAGCCAGCGCTCCCGCCAAGATAACAAGCTCCGAGGGCTGCTCCTCCGTCGACGACAAGCAAATAATAAGCATAAAAGTCGACTTTAAATCTCCACAGCCTGCGGCAGTGGTGGAGGCTGCGTCGGGACCAATAAAATCCACCCGGGATAGGCTTTATCAGTGCCCCACTGGGAAATCATGTGGCAGTCCAGATCAAGATGATGTAGCCGGAAAAATGGTTACCCAGTGGGACGTCTTGACCCACTTGCGCCGGTCCCACCGACTATCTGTGGTTCAATACTACGGCACATACGGCGAATGCATCCAGGTCGAGTTCATGAATAAATCCATTCCGTGCATTTCTATTGCCTCCGTTCGATTGCCGGTGAATGGATCCTTGACACCTCCGAATATTTCCGCAATTCCTCTAAATCCCATACAGGTGATGCCGGGTTGCTTCCTCGAGAAGGCTCAGGACGTTGAGTTATTCTTTGTGGCCCGGGTTCCAATCGATGACGATGCAGGGACCCAAACTATCGTCCGTGAAAGGTGTGCAATATTCATTTGGTATTGTGGTGCCGAATGCAATGCGAAAAAATTCCAAGCTGTGATCGAATGCAAACGTTCCGGTACGAAATGGACTGGCTGCATCCATCCGATGACGATGAGCTGGAACACAGTGCACGCCCGGAGGGAGTTCCTCCAATTGAAATTTGATGTTGCTGATTTTCTTGATGTTGTGATAAAAATTAAATAAAATTACTTTTAAACCACTCCTTTTGAACCATCCTAGCAAACGTTTCTTTCAGTCAACAGATGAACCAAAATATAAGCTATTGAATGCGTTTAAATTGGGTAGGTATTGTGCTGGAACACCTTAAGAAATTCGGATTTATTGCAGTATTATTTTAAATTTCTAATTCATTCTTTTTATGATTGGTTCATACTATTTGAAAAAAAATACAAAGATTTTCATTAATCGCTTTATACGATAGTACCTTAAAATACCCACCATTTTCCGGATTAAAATCGCTATTCCTGTTCTTAACGCTTCTAAATGAACATTTATAATAGTCATATTATTATAATAATAGATTCATGGAAATATCTGTCATGTATTGAAATTTTAATTTAAAAAGAAATTGTTAAATCATGTCCTACAAAATCTTCTACCTTCCAGCAAAAATTCCATCAAAATCGGCTCAACAAAAATCGAGATTAACATTAATAAGCATACAAATAGACAGGAAATAACTATTTTTAATAGATAATATAACTTATTGAATAGTGAAAACATTTTGGAAATTCATTGAAACGATTTTGCCCGAAAAACTCATCAACTTTTCCATTTTATAAGATTTTGTATAAAAGGATAGATCAGCAATTCAGTAAAGCAATATGCATATTTCGATTTATCTTATTTTAAGTTAAAAACAGAATTAGTTTAATTATTGTAGTAAATATTAAAGTTACTTAGTACAAAGAATTTAAGCTTACGTAAATTAACCTTTTGCGGTCGACGTTTCTTTTTGATCAACGTTAATTTATCCATTGGTTGTGGTAATTCATAGGTACCTTTCGAGTGCAAAAAATTGTATACAAATGAAAGTACCAAAAATCGTATACAAATGAAATCTCTTTCTTACCAAATGCATTTTTATATAGAAGTCTTCCACTAAAGCTTCATTAATTCTGGGACGAAACGTGTTCTAAGGTTAAATTTATTAAAAAAATAGATAATAAACCTTGATTTATCAAGAAATTCGGTAATAGTATTGTGGAATCCTAGGTTAGGAGAAGTCTAATATTCTTTTAAAAAGAGTAACTGACAGTTTTCATTTTGTTTTTAAAGAGGAAAGTATCTCTGACTTAAAATAAAAATTTATTTTAAACCAACTCTGAAACTTAAAGATAATAAATAGTTTTTGATTTTTTAACCTCATCCGCATCCTTCAGTGGACGGATACGATCCGATGGTTGGGGTCTTAAAGCCCCAAGAATTGATGGATACCACTAGAGTTAACCTTTCCAAGCCTCCGATTTAGCTCAAATAAATTCGGATAATGCGCAGAGCACTTTACATTCTGCAACGCCTGGAAATTTAACAAACTTTAACATGAGCACGATTTGCCCTGAGATCAATGACAAAGTTGTAACTCCAAATGTATGGTGATTTTTAATTGTTTTGTATTTATATATATTCCTTTGTAAATAAAATTTACTATTTAATATATCAATTTTTACCGAAGGGGTCATTTTGATCCTTCGATTTAATTTTATTGTATCTGCCAGCATATTTTCATTTATTCGCTTAGTTTCTTTTGTTCCATAATTATATTATATTTGTGAAGTAACTCAGTTTTTTCTAATTAATAAACAAATTATGGTAAGTACATCATGCTATGTACAGATCTAGAGGTTTAAGAATGGAGTTGAAGTTCACGAAAAAAGAATTTTGCGCATTTTTCACAATTCTATATGCAGGAGGTGCATATGAACCCAGAAATTTGAAGTTATCACATCTATGGTCTAAAAAATGGAGAACTCCTTTTTTTAGAAAAAATCCTAAGTAGCAATAATTTTACGAACATTTTACGGTTTATCCGTTTTGATAAAAGAACTGAACATTAAATTTTGTTCTAATACCAAGAGTTTGGGACTATGTTATTGAAAACGGTTGAAATTGCTTAATACCAGGAAAAGGCATTGCTATCGGCGAACAATTATTTCCGACAATGACTAGATGCAGATTTACGTAATACATGCCTAATAAACCAAGCAAATTCCGGAATATGTTATGAATGGATACTCCCCTTACCTAGACAAGAATGAAGTAAGGCTATCTCATGGATACCTCTTGGTGAATTCGTTGCTATGAAATTGATTGAACCATTTACCGGTGTTGGTAGAAACCGTATACCAACATTTTTTTTAACTAGTAACTAAAACCGAAATACCGAAAGGAGTCATTTTAACTCCTTTGGTAGAATTAGGCATATGTCAACTCATGGTAAACCTAGTGTTAAATCCTAAAATAAAGCTCATGCATAGTTGGAGTAAATTTAATTACAGCCGGCTGCTAAATGTTATTACTTTTATGACAGAAGAACCAGCCTAGTCTATAATTTTGACAAATTTTACGTTAAATTATATGTGCGGGGTTTTTTAACTAAAATGTTTGGCCAAATTTGTTGGAGCTCATGAGGCACGATCTGATCCAAAGATCATGAATTACTAGATGGGACACTGTCTATACAAGCTTAAAGCTCTAACCCATATGCAATTTCTAAAACTGCCTGGGGTAAATTTTTCCATTAGAGAAAGTAGCAAAGAACTACTGCTTTCTATGCCTTATCTAAATTCCAATAAGAACGAAAGAGATAAGAATGAGCAACCAACAATTCTTATCTACAGCACTTACAGTGTAGGCAATAAAATGTAGCGTTTTTTTACCATGCATTTTTAAAGGCGGGCCAATCTGTGGGGCTCGCTGTGTGCCTCTGCATGCATATGGTGTTAGTGCCGTCCCCAGGCAATGTTCCAGCATAGGGAAATCCTGAATTGAGAATGGGGAATAGGCAGGTAGCACACTCAGAGCATGTATACGGATGCGGGCTGCTTACATTTTTTCACTGTGAATTTTTAAAGGCGAGCCAAACGTATTCAAACGTGTGCGCTGCTTTGGGTGGTGAAACGTGATTTTAATTTTCGTTCCGCCTCCCCCTAAATTATTGTCTTTCTCTCACGCGTGAGCCCTTTATTACTATCCACTTTTAGAAAAATCTGCAAGGTCGGTGGACTAAGGGGACCAAGGTCGAAAAAAGATAAGGGAATACGTCACGAGTGTCCCATCTAGTAATTCATGATCTTTGGTTCTGATCATACTCTGAACTCAGAAATAAATACAATTTTGAAGCTCTAAAGAGTCTGAGCTAGAAAAGTTACACGAGCTATTTTTGGGACAACCCAAGTTCTGTTCTGAACTAAAAAAGAAATACGCCTTATGACTCTGACGGCTAACATTTTTGATAATGCTAAAAGCTTCAAAAATTATGTTTGAAGCCTAAAATTATGCTTTTTTCAATTTTTCATTATGAACTTGAAGTATTGCCTTACAGCTTTAATTTATTGACTATTGGCGCTAGCATTTTTAATAAGCAATGTGTAGAGTTTCAGAAAACTTTTTAAGAGAGTCAAAATACCCAGCTGAGGTAAAGAGCGCTGGTTTCGTGATTTTATTATAGATTTTTTTTGAAAAATGAACGACTCTTGTTGAGATTTTTTATTCATATGCTTTCGAGAACACGAGTAAAATGACTCGGTAATTCTTACTGCAACCATATGCCCTTTTGAGAAATTGTTAAACATTCTGAAATTTCATTAACACTTTTTCCTTTACTGTTCAATAGATAGCCCAAACATTTAAAAAACTCAATTATAATTTTAAATGGTGGTATTTAATTGATTCATAAATTTCCTCTAATAAAATCGAGACTCTCGTCTTAGCATCAATCGCATGAGAACATCAAAGACGTATCTCTGCTAAAATATTGATTGGCAATTAAAGTCTGAGAAGCTTAAAACTATTTCAGTTAATAGAAGTAAGTGTTCTTTACATAACCCGCGCGTATTAACTTCTTCATTTATTTTACCCTTACGCGAAACAATTAAATTAAAGAACTCATTCTTTTCAACGAAGTGTGTCTGTTAAATGCTGCCAAATTACGTTCGAGTTTTCTGACATTTAATTTAATTCTCTTTGCGTAAGTCTTCTTTCCTAGAAATTAACCATAATAAAAGTTTACTGCATGGTCGATGCTCTCTCTCTCTCACTTTTATTGTGCACGCGTCTATAACCTTTAAATTTTATGTGAAAGTAATGCCAATTTGGCGCCAAGATTGAAGACAAGATTTGTTTTTCGCTAGCGGTAGCAAATATTTATGGTACGTGCAATATGTAAAATTGATGAGATACCATTTCCAGAATTATTCTTTTTTAAATATATTATACTAATGATATCATTTACTTTTTACTTATCTAATTACTTGAATTAACACTAGAACTACCGGCGCGAAAGTCTGTAATCTTAACAACTTTCTGCACCTTTAATTTAATACGCTTTCAAATTTGGATTAATCGTAATTCTCAATTCTATTAAACTTTGGCATAAATCAGAAGAGAATTTCAAAAATATACAATTAAATGAGGGAGGAAATTAAGTACCAGCCAAATTGACTGGTTTTGGTAGTTCTAGTGTTAAATGCTAGTGGAAATTAATAGAAAAAGTACCCAAATAATTTAGTAATTGAAAAGTCGGATATTCTATTTGATTGGGTTTCCATTGCAATATTTCTATGTATATTTAGTTAATTGATTAAGAATACTGCACCAAACAATTCTTAACCCTTTGCCTTATGAATTGAACGACGATTATTAGTGCCACTTTCGATGATAGTTTCTGTCATTCGCCGTTACCACAGCAGTTTCATCACAGGCCAAATTTTGCGCAATCCACTGGTTTGCCATTTACTATTTACTAAAACCACATTTTTATATTGCAATTATAACAAACAATAACAATAAACATTATCGTGCAAAAACAACATTATTTGATATGAGCTTTTCACTTTTAGCCAGAACAAAACATCACGTATCTGATACGAGCTTCTCATTTTGGGCACAGAAAGGGGATCACGTCTCCCAGACGTTGTTTTAAGGTAAAGGGTTAAAAATATATAAGCTTGTATGAATTTGGTATATAATATAATGAAAAAACGAGTGTTGATTGTTATCAGTGGTTCAAAACCGGGTGTTTTACGCTGCTTTAATAAGCAGTAAATGACTTCCTTTTTAACAATGACTTTCTCTATAACAAATAGAATAATGGAAAAAATTACTTATTTTTATTTTTATAAGATGATATACTCTAAATTCAATATAAAGAATTTGAAAATTAAAGGCGGGCTGATCTTTTTTATTTTAAATTCGATTTTTTACTTGAAATGCCTTTGTATTATAATTTTAAAAATGTATTGTGTTTTTTCTTCCATTCTTTTTAGTATTTTTTAAATTGTTAGATTTAAGGTAATCCATCCATCATCAGACAATGAAAGCAAACCTCATTGCCAATTTAAAAATTCTGAGGCAGTTTTTTTTTTCACAGGGCAATGTCAAGTATTTAATCGTACTTTCAGTGCAATAGTACCTGAAACTGGTTTACTGAAACAAAATAGTACAATTAATACACACATATGTATGCCGAGTTTCATTATAGTGTATTTTCTATCAATCAATTCTGCAAAAAGTGTATACGGCCATTCTGGTCGTTTTTGAATGATAGCTCTACTTAAACATATTAATTTAGTTCGATAACGATCACCAGTATATAGTTTTTGAGAGTCGCAACTATTCATATATTCTAATTCTGCATCAACAATATTTTTTAGGTGCTCCAAAATGTTCTTTATCACTGACATCGAAATCTTTACTTTTAAATCGTCTAAACCAATAATCGCAAGTTTTTATAGATGAAGAATGTTCACTAAAAACTAAACTCGTCATTTTAAATCAAGTAAGAAGTACATCATAAAATCTCAATCTAGTTTAATTTACTATAGCATATATGATAGTTAGGCATCAGGTTCTTCAATAATGTAGTGTTGATAGAATAAAATAAATACAACTCATATTAATTAGGACACCTAAAGGAAATCTCTCAAAACTTATTTATATATCTAATAATAATTTAAGTAGTATATAAGGCTGCCTCCCTTACGTAGTAGGGATGTAAACATTTGTTTCCTATTTACTCCATCTATACCCCACGTTGAAAAAGGGAATTTAAATTTATTATGAAGTTTCTTAAACAGCTTTATTTTTTTTAAATTATGCCTCATTTTTAAAATATTCGACTCTAAAGTGGCCATTTTCAATTAGGGCTCCTCCTGTTTTGAAATTGGCACAAAACAAATCGATAAGAGTTTCCAAAAGTTAATATTGAATTGAAATTCCTTAATAAAGTTCATAATTTACTCACAAACTTTTTAATTATTAACATTATTAATCGAATTATTTATTTTATTCATTTTGAACGAAAAAATTAATTTGAGCCAAAGGTAACTGATATGAATTTGTTACAAATTTAGCAACTTTAATATGAAATTACGGTTTTAGTGAGTTCTTTTGGATTCATCTCATGACGATTTTAAAATAGGACCCTAAGGTTTGTGCCAGGTAAGATATCACCCTAAACGCAATTTCAGAAATGTCCGAAAAAATCT
The DNA here is from genome assembly GCA_963969385.1 of Philonicus albiceps. Taxonomy (NCBI): domain Eukaryota; kingdom Metazoa; phylum Arthropoda; class Insecta; order Diptera; family Asilidae; genus Philonicus; species Philonicus albiceps. Next base: position 26,813,655 of record OZ017776.1, read on the forward strand.
AGAATACTAACTAGACCATAGATTGAAATTACTTTTAAAAATATCACGATTCACTAGAGTCAATTAGTACTGTTCTGCATATTTAATAATTTTTTCTCTCCTTGAAAAGATGATAGATGTTTCTGGCAGAACTATGAAAATATTCTACGACATCATGTTATTGAGAAGTAATCAGTTAATTTGTTTTTAAGGGATTCATTTATTCATTCATAAGAAAACTTATTCCGTAAACAAATTTTAATAAAGTTTATAAATAACTGATTTTCTAAAGCTAGTTCAAGATCTAATCCTTTATTGGAATTATTAATTCACTTAATAACCCACTTATTTTTGGCAGAGTTTTCAAAAATAGCTAAAATATGACCATTTTCAGTTTTCAATATTATGTTTTTTGAAAACGTGATGTGTTGGAACATTTTAATTTTCGCATTCATAATCTTCAAAACAAATTCTATAAAATTAGCTACATCAGATATTGGGTCGTGAAGACCAGTGAAATTTACGACAGATGTAACTGACCAAGTTATATTTACTTGGACTCAAACAACTTCGCACACTAAGTCTTAGGCGTGCGATAATTTTTATAGCTTTATAACATAATTTTTCAGCTATTATCGTATTTTATGGGCTCAATTTTAATGCTGAGTGCAATTTAGAGCCTCTTTGAATCGTATTTTATCGTTTGTAGTTACAACTATGGGGCTCCACATTAAGTACTGCCTAACATGATATGGATCACTTTTCTTTCTATGTTTCTTTTCTTAATTTTCCATATATCATAAATTCTTATTACTGATTGTTAAGCGATATGAAACAGCAGTAGAACTCTCGACAGGATAAACAGCACGAAATTTCAATTCAAAGTCTGCCTTAGCCTAAATAGGATTCATTTTGTATTACTAAAGTGAAAAGCCCGACAACCGCCAGAGCATCATTTGAGCAAAAATGGAATATCCGACTAAATTTACAAAATCGAAAGACATAAAGATGCATCTAGATGTGGTCGTGGATATGCTCTGTCGAGTCATACCCTCACGTTCCGGGGCGGTAGCAACAAAAAACGTCTTATCTTCATCGAGCCTCAATTGAATACTTAATCATGTTTTTCCTCTTCAAGGATGTTTGCGATCATCGGCTAGCTGCGAGTCGACATTTCATTCTGCCGGTGCAAAGTGATGATGTTCGCGATAAGCCTCCATAGCATCCGCCCTGGAGGAAGCTAAAAGTCCACATCCATCCTCATCGGTTTCTGGCAATCGTCCACCGGAGGAAGGCCGGGGCGGAGACCTGGTTAAGGTGATGCCTACGTCCTCTATGTTTACATTCAGTCAACATAACAAACACAATTAGACCTTAAGTAGGCAATGAGACCGGCGGGATGTAAGCAGCAAAAAAAAAAAAACACCATTTATGTTGTGATGACGACACTAGGAAAAGGAGGAGGATTTTCATAAATACATCCGAAACCATTATTATCTCATTTTGCTTCGTTCACTGCCGCAAACCTGGCGCTCCTTGCAAAAAGTACACCACCTCATTTATGTGGCGAGCACTCTGCGAATATCATAATCATAACATAAAGGAGCCAGTGGAGCTGGCTTCGAAATCGTTACGGTCTTATTTATGGGAATACAATTATGCTGGGAATATATGGTGATGGCACACTTACATGATTGGCTGAGGCACTTTGCGCACGGCTTCATTCCTTCCGTATTTCCGGTATTTCGAAGATCCTGTGGCGGTGGCTCCTTCAAGGAGACGACTCCTCGAAATTGATACTGTTCTGAATGCCTTTTTGGCGGGAACCAAACCAAATCGGGCTTGAGAATTTCGAGTCCTTTTCCAGTCACAGTTCGTTTCTACCTCCGCCCCACTCTTTTCCTTATTTGATCATAAATCTACGAAAACCATCGAAAGCCACAGAAGCGAAAAGTTTCCTACTTCTCCTACTGGTTCTCAAGATTCGAAGAGGATTCGTCTGAAGAAGCATCTACGGAGCCTCTTAGAAAAAAAAAATGAACCCTTTATTCAGCTCCAATAATGTGGTTCACTGCGACTGCTGCCGCCGTCGCCGCGTCGTCCTTGTGGAAAGAAGTTCTACATACGGCGGGGGGCGGATCCCCAGAACACCGGAACTAGTTCTCTTTAATTAATTCCTCTTGACGGTGGTATGCAGTGTATGTCTTCTTCCGCGCTGGTGGGATGCTATGTTAATATAAATTCAATCGGTATCGAATCTTTCCGGGAAGTCGTGAGGTGTTGCGATTGAGACGATGACGACGAAGACGACCAGTGCGATTCGCCTCCCCCCATGAGGAGACTGGAGGATGTATCCCTCTGGGTGCCCGCCAGATTGTGATAATGATGACGACAGCCTTTTGAACTTTATGCGGGGAAAAAAAAAATTCAATCTTATGAACGATAAGTGCTCCTTTAAAAGGAGTCACCCCGGCAGTGGTCCTAGATCGGTGGCGTATACACGTCCCAAGAATTTAGTTGTCATGATAACAACCTCGAGTTCACCTTGTTTACCTGGGGAGCAGGTAAATGATACATGCGGAGGTTGTATCTTGCGACGTAGTTTTGTTTTTATAAGCCGATTTCCCATCTACCCATTCAGAATTGATCTCGGCTCGTTAGCCCATGGTACCACCACCGCTATGTTCCTAAAACAAGGGGATACACTTCAGCACACCAATTTAGTTTAAAACTGCATTTAATGACTGCCCCGTTGCCCTCGATAGAACCGTTAATTAAAGGGCGCTTTTCGGTATGCAAAGAAATAAATGGGGGATTAGCTTGAATACCTCGGACCAAACAGTTTTAAGCTTTTTGCTCCAAGAGCAAGTGAATGGGGGATGCATTTTCGAGGCCAGAATTTATCAACATTTCAAAAATTTAAGTTACTTTCTGTGGTATAGTTTTAATGTTCAATGCACATGCATTCAGTTTATGTTCAGTATAGTGCAGGTTATATTGAGGTTTTCTCAAACAAGGTTTAAAGGTTCAAGGTTCGAAATATAATTTAAATATACGAACGAAACTCCTCACTATAGTCGTGAGTTGTTTCAAGGTCAAATTTGTTTTCCTAAATAGGAACCCCTACATTTTTGTGGTTTTAGATTACTCGGAGAAAATGAACACCTTTTAAAACGTATGTATATTTTTAGGGTTCTGTACCAGCCAACCAACTAGGAACTAGGAATTCTTATAGGATCGTTTCTGTCTCATAGATCTTTTTCTCGAAAACAACGTAACGTAGGAATTTAAAATTTGGTAATGTGTCCAGGTCTTTACTAGCACACATTTCGGCAATCGAAAATTATTAAATTAATTTTTGTTTTTTTAATTTTGAATAGAGATGAGTTTGATCCCCCGAAAACAAAAGTTTTATGTTGTGTATTATGTGGGGTACTGTAGATGGGGATTATTTTGACTACTGTTTTCTTATATATTTAGAAATCGCTGTGATATACAAATTGTGATAGAATAGATAGAAGGGAAGAGTAGCTAATTAGTAATAATTTTATACAGCTAAAAGTTTGTAAAAATATATTTTTTATTTTTTATTGTTTTAATTTGAGCCCAAGCTGGTTCTTTGTTACTTGGCTCGCAGATTTCTTGGGCATAAAAACTATACTTAAGCAAGCATTGAGTCAATGTAAGTCCATTGAAATAATAGAAATATTCACAGCAGGTAAGTTCGATATGTAAATGACCGTTTTAACCTCTTCAGGAATACTGACACATATGTATACGTTTAGTTTTTAGAAATTAAAATTATTCCAATAGGAAAAAAATATTAAAATCTGTTACGGAAATTTATGTAGATTATCACCAATAAATCAATAACTTTGTGGTATAGCAGCATGGACAATATTTCATTTTACTTGAAACTCAAGTAGTTTTCAAAATATTTCAAAAATTCCACTGATTCTCCCAAGATTTATTTATTAAGTTAAATCGATTTCCTATTTTATTCAGATTCTATAAAATCTGTAGATTAAAATAGCGTGAATTTTTTAATAAATTCTTTGTCACTAGTTTGTTGTTTTTTATATTTTACAGTGGTAAAGTAAAACTCCTTATTATATTTTTAGAGAAATTAACTTCCTGCAAAAAATATGAAAATAAGCTTTTATTTCCAGGTATTTAAGCTTCTTTTATAATATTTCCATGAAAACAACAGCTAGAGCTTAAGTAAGACCTTCCTTGGAAATAAAGGAACGAAATACATAAAAAGGAATTATAATGCAAATGTGGTATGCTTCGCCTTGATATGTGACTCTAAAGCTGAGGTCTCACAACAGAGCCTCTGCCGTTTTCCACTTTCAATGTTCGTTTGCGTCTATCTCCCAACAATGGAACTTGGGAACAGAATTGACGAACATTTGAAACCGCCGGTACAATTTGCAGGTTACGTGCGGACAGATCCTGTGTCTGCAAGTGTTATCACGGGCGAATCCCGGCCATTCAAAGGTACCCGGGCGCATGGCAGCAGCCCTTATATGGCAGTAATCACTCCTTTCACGGTGGCAAATATGCAATTTTAATGAATGCATACAGTCGAACAAGCAAAATGCACGTAGACACAATTCGCCAAAGATAGCTGCCTCTCAAAAGCAACAACTCGAATGGATTTTTCCCTGGCAAAAGTTCGTTCATTTGCTACTAAAATAGGAGCTGCATACGAGGGCTTCGGTTCGACTGATGCAACATTTTAGCCTGCACAGGGTGGCATGCACTACGGTATGATACTACCCTTACTTTCACATTAAGTCAAAGTTGCTTCGTCGAGCGGAGCACCTAGGAAAAGCAGCCTCAGGCCACGGTATATTAGCCGGTGAAAAGGTCTGTGGCTGCAGAATAGAAAGTTCATTTCAATTAAGTTTCTTTGAAGGCGTTCTCCTTTCGCCTCCAGGCGGGGTAGTTTCAATGTTTTCTAAAAGCAAATATGAGTGGTTGCATGGCGGATATGCAAATACTAGGATTAATTAAAGCCGGATTCTCCATCTTGTAAGCAATTGACCTTATACAAACTTTAGCCAGGTGGTTTTTGACACGAATAATGCCTAAACTGTTTGTCGAATAAATCGATCTCGTATTGTTTTCATCATGATAAAATTTGATACAAGGTACCAATAACTTAGCCAACTCTGAATGGGCCCTGCATCAAAATTTCTTGTGGGGACCAATTTCGACAAATAAAATAAATTTGATCAAATTATTATTTGCAAAACCAACGTTGTCGTTTTAAAAAAAAAAAATTAATATTTACCATGAATGTGGGTATTACTCGAAAAAGCACTGGGAATTACTCGAACCTCTGGCTTTCAAATTGGCGCTTTGCTTCTCTACCCAACTGAGCTACCCGTCGATGCGTTCTCGAACAATTTTTGTTCTGATAAGAAGTGCGATCCACCGATTCGACATGAAATAGTTTTGCAATGTTTAATATCAAATAAACGATAATTTAAATTTAAAGCAGACAAATTTTATCATTTTTTTAAACAACATGGTTTTGATTCTAAATGAAGGTATCTAAAAATAAGGTGTAGCCCTACTATTCACAAAAAGAAACCTTTTAAAATAATCTTTTATTATGTTATTTTACAATATTATATAATACCAATGTTTAAAGCACTGTGCACTATGTATAGTGCCCATCATTAGGATCATTTGCATCCAATAAGAATTCTTTTTTAATACCGCATTCGATTGATTCTTGGTTATCAATAAGAAAAATTGTCGGTATAATATTCAATCAAATTTCTGAATATTTAACAAAATATTGTTTAAATTTTAATAAAATATTGATATTTACTTTACAAGGGCCATTTAATACATTAAACATCAACATATGAAATTTACAGAGTATCAAATTTTTTTTCATGGATTGAGGTAAATCTCAATTTATTTTTCAGAGTATAGTTTTAATATAACTGATAGATACAGTATAGACTGGATCGAATACATACTTAAAAATAACACAGGGGTGTAAAATATTTACATCGAAAAACTGGGTAGGTTAATTTATTGGAATTTATTTTGTGGATTATGAATCCGTAAAAGAAAATGTATCACCGCATCATGTTTTTAAGAAATATGGGCTTAACATATAACTGAAATAAAATATAAAATTTATGAAATAAGGGTTTTATCAAAAATTGAATTTTGAAGAAGGGAAAAAATCATAAAATATGCAGAACAGTGCATTTGGTGTAGCATATTGTTGAAAATTTATTTAAGTAATGTGAAAAATGATGAGAAAAAATAAATAAAGCAATATACATTAAATATAAAAAAAAATTAATATCCTGGCTTAAGTTACATAATTATTTGCTAACGTACTTTATAAATATTTGAATCAATAATTATCCAATGATGCATAAAACTAATTTCGAAAAACATCAAAGTAGTTAAAAGCAATAAGCACATTGTAATGTGGTTTAAGTATCATCTTTCAAAATGAGTCACGTGCCAGAAAATTGTTGCCTACCGTAGGGATTTATTATTTTAAAAAGCGATGTATACACACCCTGTCATTATAAACAAGGGCATATAATAAAAATCTTGTGCAGCCTTAAAGGCGTACAAACAAAATGAAATTTGCAGAAGACGTTTCCCTTGACAATTTTCCATTAAAGCACCTTTAATGCCATGAAGTATTTCCCAAGAGGTACCTTTGGCTCACATAAACTCACAAAAACAAGAAAACAACAAAGGCATTGAAAAAGGGAAAACTCAGCAAGCAAATGGGAAATCTCTTCTCATTTTTTTTTTTTTTGCGTGGATATAACCTCATTACTTGCAGAAAATTTGGTACGCTCTCCCTTGATAGTTTAAAAGGGACAGAGGGACAACGTGCTGGGAACAGGATGTGGATCGGTTCGAAGGGATAAACTCAGGACACCCGTGGGCTATTGAAACAATTCTCTTTGGCATCGGTTCGCCCCAATTGTTAATCGAGGGAGAATTAAAATGCCATTTCCTTGCCGGATACCCTTGATAAAGATCGAACCGAAAGTGCGGATTTTCGGGAAAAAATATGAATGCAATTTGCCGAATGGGAATGAAACTTTTGCAGAAGGGCAGTTATTTCAGCAATGGAATTTATTAAATTGAGCCAAACGTATAAAACTAAGGACTTACATAGATACAATGGTACAAAATGGTATAAATTTTCATTCAAGACACATTTACACATCTGTAAATCTGTTTCAAAACCTAAATTATTAGATTACGAATTGAGAATATGTGAATATCATAATAATAATAATAATTACTTAAAAATATAAAGCCTAATTAAAATAGAATTTAAGAGCTTACCTTTGTTTTATATAATAAAAATATATTTGAAATAAGTAGTATTCCCGAAAACCCCTACAGTAAAAATAGTGGCAACCGCATTTTTTTTACTTACATTTATTTCTAATTTTTTTTACATACAAATATATTGAATGTACTACGATGCAACTAATTAATAAATGGTATAGTCCCTGTCAATATCGAGAATGGCCCGGTATCTTCTGAGTATGCTTTCGCCGAGTTTTTCCGCAGCGAACGTCATATATTTCGAATCCCTATTAGCTGCTTCAGATTTTACACAGGCCGTCTAATGAGTTGATACTTCATTATGTCCCACACATTCTCAATTACATTGGCGTCTAGGGATTGAAATGGTCAGTCCAATGTTGTTATGTTATTTTTTGCTTTACACATCTTGCACAGTTGACTCCGATGTTTAGGATCGTTACCCAAATTCTCGGTAAATAGCTCTAAGCAGCCAAAACTGTGTTCCGAAAACCATCGCCAAATATTGATTTTTACTAGATGCTTAACAGCGAACTGGATGAAACGGGGCCTGTGAGTGGACCTAGTACGCTTTATGGGAATTCACGACTAAAAAATTGATACATCACTGAATACAATGTTCGACCAATCGCGATTCAAATTCTCGGTAGTCTAGGGCCTTCGTTTTTCTATATGGATGAGTGAATTCCCTTTTTTAAATTCCCCAGTTGAGTTTTTGCCTCGCGCGGGGGTGTGCTCAAAAAACTGTAGTATCAAAAGCATTTCTTCTTCGTAATTGCTCTCTTCAACCCCGTCCAGGAAGATCGTCGACAGTTTTTAACTCTAAATACCGGTTTACTTACTTCCCAATAAACTTCTTAGATTTCTAAATTGCCTTTGAGGTAGCGACATACGACAACTTTGGCCTTTTGGATGCGTGCACAGATAGATTGCTTCATACTGTTTCGCGTATTTTGAACTCATTTTAAAATTAGAATTAGAATTAGAATTAGTATTGGCGTCGTATCCCTTCCATGGTACAATATCAAATATCTTTTATCTTCTTTGAAAAAGGGCAGTTTCTTTCTTGTTGAACAGACTGTATATAATTAATATACGAGTACACCTAGGAAGCAAATAAAGTATTATGAAGATATACCAAGCTTTCTAAATGATTCAATATGATAGACAACTTATAGAGAAATATATTTCATTAGATGATTATAATAAAATCATATAATATAAATAAAAATTGCCAAATTCTTTTTAAAAATAACTCAATACTGAAATATTTCGTATTAATAATTTCTATGCATCGATACCCGTCGGCTCTATACCAAATATGAAATTTACCAGCTAGCAGCTAAATTTAAGAACGCTGTAAAAAATCCAGTGAATTGACGTTATAACATTTCCAAATATTTTAGTGCAATATGTTAAAAAATATGAGACGGGCGAAATAAAGTATAAAGAGTTTTAATCATTATGAGTTAATATCTTTTAGAAAAAACTTGGAACAGTTTCGAATTTATCTGAGCTTTTTACAATGCTATTTTAATGTTTTAAAGTGAAAATATTTCAAAGGGGAGGATTAATAATTGAGGCTTACAGAGAATTTTTAAAAATTGTTATAACCTTTCTAGTATACTGAAGCTCAATAATCAAAATACTAAACGGGCTAGAAATAATGGAAAGAAGTGTGTATCCCCTTCAAGTGGGGATTTTTTTGAAATATTATAACGGAGGCAGTTATCTGATAAGTAAAGCTACCATCTTTGAGTTTTAAAATTAAATTGGTGCTGATGAGGACTTTATAACCTTTATAATTAATAAAATGTTTTAGGTCCAAAATATAATTATTGTGTCACTTATTAAATTAGTAGACGCCGGCGGGTTTTTGGTTATATTTTGATCAGATTCCTTTTACTCTGATAAATAGAACAGCAAGAATTTAAAAGGAAATTTCTTTGTTTCTGATGAAAAGAATATTACAAGTGCGTAGGCAGGAAAAAATGTCTTGAGAAGTTTTGTATTTCCACTTTTTTTTTTGGTTTATATCATAAATATCTTCTTACCTAAAAAGGGAGAGATTCCACAAAGATAACGTAAAATTTGTTTCAGTATTAAATATTCAGTAAAAGTTTGGTTTTGTTCGCAATTTTAAGATGTAATTTTTCTCAATAAGTGGTAACATTCATCTGATTTATACCCTCAACCACTAATACTAAATAATCTTTAAATAGGGCTTTATGAGTTATCATAGATTTTTTTAAAAAAATGTAATATTGACTAAAGGTGAAAAAATTAACTAATTAAAGAATTTTCTAGAAAAGTACGTAAATCTATAATTTAAAAATCTCAAATTTATATATATAACTTAACTTAAAAAATTATTTCATAATGGTCGTTAATGCCACTTGAAAGTATATCTCATTTTTATGATTAAATAATCTATTCTTTAAATAATTAATTTAATTCAATACTTTAAGCTTTAAATATTTACTAAGTTGCTTAGATTGCATATAAATAAAAATTATACCATTATTGCAATTATATTTACCACGTTACAACTATCACTTTTCATAGTTGCAATAACTCCCAGGGGTCGAAAAAGTTTTAACAATGCCGAAATCTTTATTGCTTTTTCTCAAAAGTTGTGTTTCTAAAATGTATACATACGTTTTGTCCAAAAAGAGAAAGAAAAGATAGGTTTATAGTATACAATAAGACTGTCTTTCCTACGTACAAGATAACAATAGCTGAATAGTCTAGGAAAGAAATAATCTTGCTAATAATAATTTTAAATTTAAACTAACTTACTCGTAAACTGGACTTCAAAAAGAATGGGGCATCTTATATTCCACGGTGGTATATAGGTAGAGGTTATTAACTAGTTATGTATGTTTGACGTTTATACACGTCAAACAATATCTCTATTACGGTGCGTTCGACGTGTATATTCGTCGTGAAAAAAATAAAATTACCATTGTCTACAAAAAATTCGAAATTTTATTAAAATCCAATAAGAATATTATTTGATGGGATATTTCCTTTTCTATTACCAATAGAACTGCTAAACTAAAATTTTTAATATTATTTTTTTTTCTGCAAGTGTTTTTTCTTATTTATGTATTTTATTATTATTTTAGAATTATTAAGTTTATAATAAGAATAATCTTTTCAGAAATAAATTATTAAATTAAATAAAAATTGTTCTTTCTCGTTTTTCACAAAATTTATAATAGGACCAATTTGCCCTGCGTTCGACGTGTATACATGTATTGCTTGATTTTAATTCCGTACACTGTGAAGGGTTTTTAAAACTAAATTTCACGCTTAACTGGTTAAATACTCACTTAAGGGAAAAATACAAATCGATAATTACAGTAGACGAAAGATTAAAGTATTAAATAAAATTATAAAAACAATTCCCTCTTTTATATTTTAAATTTATCGTATTTAATACCATATTCCTTGTAATTAAATTATTTATAATATCTTGGGTGAGCCCTTGTATGCATTATAAATTCACGTTTATCACGACATTAAAAAAGTCAACTCCCTTATTGTTCATTAATGTGCAGGTATTTAGACAATCAAAAAAAAGTTAAAAACATTTTTTTTATTCGTGTTCTTCAAAACTTTCACTAGCTACTTGGTTAGAACAATATATACCTATATATATATATATATATATTTCTTGCACTACATTGAACATAATTTATTTGTTTCCGCAACTTTTGCAAAATCTAAAGAGGGATGAAAAATTATATAGTAGTAATATATCAAGTGTTAGGGAAACCTTCCAACATTACTATATATATATTTTTCTCTTGAGAAATTGAAGAAATTCTATTCTTCTTGATTTCAAGGATAGCAGAACAAATTATTAATCTATTAATCGCATATGCTTCAGTGTTAATAAACATGCTGAGCTTTTTACGTTAATATTGGCACAATTGCACTTAAAACATCGCTATTCTTCTTGCCATACTTCTTAACTATAACGTTTGGGTGAAATACTGCTTTTGATTGAAAACTTATACTCGTACGTAGACTTTATACACTTACTATACATACTATATAGTGACTAAGCTGATGGTTTTGTTATACTATGCCTTATCATATAGAAAAGTTCATTATATCAAAATTTATTTGAGTAAAGCAATCAAAAAGGTCTGTAGTTACCTGGAGCACCTCCTCATAATTAGACATCAGGGAAATTGAAAATTCTGAACTTTTCTCGAATATTTCTGAAAGTAGTTGAACTATAAAAATCGCCCTCGGCCCAACCGATTCATTTGCAGTTCCGGTGCAATTTATTTATTATCTGAGAAATATAATTCGCATCCTGATGTTAATAAAGAAACTACAAAAAAAAAAAAAAAAACAACACGATAAGTGCTCCAAACCCCAAGATGCTCTGCTCACAGATTTTTTCCAGATTTTATGCTTTGCGATGTTTTTTCCTCATTTCCCTGGAAGTCCGCTCGTTCAGCTGGCTCAGTTTTAAGAATTTTTTTCTCGTTGGGTGAGAGGAGGGAAATTCCATTTCAACTGAAGCGTCAGCACTTATAGAGGAAACAGTAAGTGTCTAGATGTGGATGTATTCGCCCAGAACGGGTGTCTTATAAACGAGTTTGTTGGGAAATTGGATTTTTTTCCATTTCATCAAATGAGAAAATCATGCAAATTGTTTGTGTGTTTCATTTTAAGCTTTTCTGTATCTCCCGAGTCTATTAAACTCCTTTACTCCAGGCTAAATTATTCGGGAATTACTGAGAAGGCGCCTTTGGTTAAAGAACCATATTAACATTTTGCCATATCGATTGGTTTAGCAGATTTTCAAACTTAAAGGGAGTACCACCAACACGGAAAGGGACCAGCTTCTAGATTTTCGGAGGTTGTCCGGATTGGGTACGTAAATATTTGATTAATTGATATGGCACTATTCGTTTTTACTGCAAATCAATCGCATTAGCTGATTTGCGGAAATTTTATTGATTTGCATTGTGCGCTGCGGCATCGGTCGTAAAGATAATTTAATTACAATCAGAGGACAAACTTTGAACTTTGAAAAAAATACCAAGTTTCATTTATAAGAACGATGGTAATCAGTGGAAAATGTTTCCACTACTAGTTGAATTAATCCTTCTTCATTATGCAAACTGGAATATGAAGAGTACTTTCTAACGAAAATCATAGAAAAGTATTTCCAACCAATGCGAAAAATATGACTAATATTAAACCTTGACGAAAAATTTACGATTTTGATAAGTAATGAAGATCGCGTTTTGCTGTTCGTATCGTATATATATATATATATATATATATATATATAAGTGTGGCGGCAAATTCTTATTTATCTGTCCCTCCAATGTCCACCAGAGATTTATTACGCTACATAATGAACCCTGGATATTAAAATGGATAAAGCTTCGCCATAATTTCCTTATCACAAGTTTTATGATGATTAAGGTTTTTCACGGTCTGACTTGAATCATTTCGCAATATCACTTTATTAGGGGAAGGCATCTGGTGATAAAAATCAGCTTAATTTCTTCCATTTTAACACAAATTTCGGAATAATTAGGATCTTGAGATGAGAATCGAATAACCGAGTGTGTCCGGTGATAAAGCAAAAATTCAAGATTTTTTTCCTACATTTTATGATTATTTTGTGTAAAATCAGCTATAAGATTGCTTAAATATGGCTCATCAAATTTCGAAAATTAATATTATAGTTATTCAAAGATTTGTGAAAATTAAAGGCGATAACATTTATATGGGAATTTATTTGCTTAGAGTCCTGGACAAGGGTTAGTCTATTCAAGGGTCATAAATTTTGTGATATGGAAAATAGTGCGATTATAAAATTTAATTTTTTATATATAATTCAATTAATTCTACATAATATCCCATTAATATCCAACACTGTAATTTAATTAATAACTACTTTATTTGTGTTAACATTACAAAGATATAAATTGCAACTGAAATTTGCAATATTTTATCAAAATTTTATATTCGGAAATGAATAGATGAACCAAATTAATTGCCTTTAGAAATATAAGAGAGCATCAACAAAAAAACGTACTAAACCTATTTTAAAATCTAAATAGATAAAATCTTACCACGGTTTGCTTATTTTAAAATAAATGCTAGTTTTTTTTTCAATAAAAATCACTATATTTCGAATTTTTCACAAAATTTTATATCTTTTGAAATGGATATCTTTAAACTGTAGCAAATATTTATGTGAAGTTGAAATATTATAATAATATGAAAAAAATATAAAATTTTATTGTACTACTTTTACATGAAAACTAACTACATTTTACAGTGAATAATTCTGAGTGTTTTATTATCAAACACTTAAATGTTTAGTTTTTAAATATTATTTAGCTGTTTAACATGTTGATGTAAATGATAGCAATAGATGTCTTTTCAGCTTATATAGCTTCCAGCTGAATTAAAATCAACGTGTTAAATATCTATGAAAAATTTTTAAACATTTTCGAACGTTTAAATTATTAAAAAACTTTAAGCGTTTAATTAAAACAGTTCCTAGTATGTGTTTTATTTTCATATGCATGTCAACCAATTAATACGAAGAATTTTGGTAAAATATCTAAAAATATTTGTATAATTTTATACTGCTGAGCATACCCTATTCCCTTTTACCTAAAGGTTTTAAGAGATTGCGGCAACTACCCATATGTGTGTACGACTTAGGAATTCGGTTACATGTGAATTATATTGAGTGAAAATTCATTTGATAAATGATTAATTTTAAACCTTTTTGAAGATTTTATTAATTATATATATCTTTAGTGTGTTAATATACAAACGTTTAAAATACATAAGAAGTTTGTTTTGAAAAAGTTGTTAAGTTAAATATATTGACGAATTATAATTAAAAAATTTAATGCTTTATTTTGAAATGCTTAGATTTACAGTGTATGAAACGATTCTAGTCGTATGTTTAAATTTTTTTTGATAAAATTCTATCAAAATTTTATGAGTGCTACAATTATTTATGAAATTAATATGCATGAAACAAATATTGGTTTCTTCATTAATTTCCGTCGGTGTATATTTATAGGCAAGGATGTTTAAATAATTCATTTAATTTCTCACCTTTCTCTCATTTAAAATTTTACCTTTGTTCATCTCAAAGTTATTTATTCGAAAAAGATTCAAATTTCACAGTCGAATTAGCACTTGAAATGTATTTTGAATTCTTGCAGCCTATCTGCTCATAAACACGATATGCAAAGGATCTGGAAAGGAGCTTTGTGAACGTCTTGTACACGTCCTCTGTACGGAAATATTCTGTCGCTCTAAAAACAGGTAGGCAAATATTTGCTCACCTGTTACATTCAGCATTCGGTTGATGAGATAATTAAAGGAAATGTCTAAAATGGGTAATTAGTTAGTTAAAGATGGGAGAACTCCTTTAATTCGTGATGCGAAGGGCTTTTGATGCATTTATGTGGTTTGAAAATTGGTGGTAAACCTCGTTAAGTTAATTGCAATTTCTTAGTCAATAGTTAGATGCCCGCGTTCTACAACGCAATTTAATTAGTCACAGTACATGTAACGTGAGGATTTCAATTATTAGAGGCGGTTATCGACTCAACATGCTCTGCGTCACAATATCTAAGAATTGCGGTTACGATTGAGACTTATCACAATGCGAATCTGGAAAGGCCGATAGATGCTAACTGCTCTAATGAATCTTTAATTATTGTCGCAAAGTTTGAAATATTTCCGTATATTATAACAAAATTTAATACACGTCATCGGAGACGACCTTCTGTGTTGCTTTCACTTTTGCATATTTAATTGATTCAAAAAAATCAACATCTTAAGGATTACGTAAATGTGTTAATCAGAATTTTCGGAGTTGATTAAGTCGTTACATTTGCTAGTCTTGTAAATTTGTCTTATTTAAGCGCCAAGTCGCGTTCATGTGGTCGCTCGAGAACAACACAACTAATGCAAGTTTGCATTAGAAAATCAGAGTGCCTTTTGTTTACCCTCCTGTTTACGATCAATTATTATCAATGGAAAATAAATAACACGGCAATGATGAGCCAGTTCACCGGGCTCTGTTTATCACGTTTCTTTGCCGCGGCTAGGCTCTATGCGAGCTCTCGGAGGCAGTTACATTTTCTGCGAAGTGTATCTATCTGGAGTATCTTGAAATGCTCAAGAAGATTTAAAAGCGCGTAATGAATTTCATAAAGTGTTTGCAAAAGTCTTAAGTAAATATCTACGAAATAATAATAAAGTGTGATTTAAATAGTAACCATGGGAGCTATTCCAGGTAATAATTATTATTTTATTAATATCTTCAGGTGTAGATAATGACTTCTAATTTTTTCTTTAGTAAGCATAAAAACGTATACTTTTTAATAAAATTAATTAACTTAAGTATACGCTTTAGGCAATAAAATTATATTGGATTGGACTGTTTATAATAAGAAATTTTATTTAATGCCTTAATTGTAATTTTGCCTTAGCCGAAAAACAATTTATTTCATCTTAAATTTATTTTTGAAGTTTTAAAAGTGATAATTATAAGACACGTGTAAAAGTGATAATGATTAAAATACACAACATGTGATATAATTTTGCGTATCGCTTAATATTTTAAATTCAAACTCTACCTGCTTGTATGTTTGCATATAAGTCGAGAACTACTTATCTAAATTACAGTGCGTATATTTATCAAGCTATCCAAATTGTTTAAGATCTCCAGCTTATTTATCTAAAATAGTTTTTAATATTAGCCAGTCAATTTTATTTAACTAGAATTTTATTTTATATAATTTAGATTAAAGACCAGGAGGCCAAATAAACTATTTGTGGATTTTGCTAAGTTTAAATAAATTTTTTTTTAAATTAAACTTATATTTTTAAAAACAAACATCACTCCAAACAAAATTTCATTAGATATCATCAAATAAGCTACTCGTATTAAATTGAAATGCAAAACTATTCGTTTTTTACCTATAGTTAGCTTATCTTTACGAATTTGCTGTACCAGTGAATTAGTTTTAAAATCATAATTTACATCTACCATTTTTAATTATTTTTACATACATATGTGTATTTGTATACTATGTTAGGATTGATTAACAATACTTTAGAGTTATGATGGAATATATACATATCCATTTATATACATGCGTTGCAAACCTATAGACGCACCATGCGATAGTGCCGTATCCCAGTTGTGGAACAGGAGAGGAAAATCTGCGTAATGCCAAAACGCAATGTTCTTCTTACTACCACTCACCAAAAAAAAAAGAAATTTACTTTAAGAACGCTACTTGTTCAGTAATTCCATAAAATATAGTAAAATTCTATAAAACCGCTGTTGCATTATTATAGACACAGTAGACTTGTTGAGCGTATTAACAATTCTTAATAACTTTCTGTGCAATATTTTCTGTGACTTCGTTCTTCTTTTATTGAAATAAAGTCAGAAAGTATCATTATACCCAGAAGAGTTTTGTTAAATGAAGGTGCTATTGACGCATTTTGGAGCGAAGATTTTTCAAAACGGGCAATTGCAAGAAAAATTAGAACATCACACTATGTTATTAGAAATTATTTGAAAACTATAGTTCTAGAACCTATCCCGAGAGAAAAAAAGGTTTTAGGACTTGCTTCTAATTCGATGATTTCTCTAGTATCCTACATGTGTGTTTTCCGAGCATAAATCAAGCGCTCTGAAATGAAATTCCAACTTTACCATGGAGATCATACAAAAAGCACGACGTCTTTAGCAGTATCACAAGCTCACAGGTTTCACGTTTGCATGTGCTCATATTAAACAAAACTGGAGTCAGGTATGCGTAAAATAACTTGAGGTTTTTTTTTTTCAAATAATCCATCATTAAATCTTCAGGTAACTTTTTCAAATGAGAAATATTCAACCTTGACGACGGTACAGATGGCTTATGGGGATAATAGCGGGATAAATGAAAAGAGCCCTGATAATTGAAACAAGAGGCGGTTTCTTTATGGTGTGGGGTGCGTTTAATAGTCGTGAAACACTTGTATTAGCTATTCCATCTTACCATATGAATAGCCTGGATTCCAGAAAGTTCTTTAAGAAAAGTTTTTTCCATATTTAGTAGGGTATTTGGAAGAAAACTTGAGTTATCAGCAAAATAACGCCAAAATTCATGTCAGTAGATCTAAAAAAAATCTGGTTTTGAAATCCTAATATTCTTCTCGACTGGCCGGCTCGTTCACCTGATCTTAAGTCTATGGAAAACATTTGAGGATGGTTGGTTAGAAATGTGTACGTAGATGGGAAGCAATATAACACAATCAATCAGCTCAAAAATGCAATTGCTTTAGCTTGGCAAACAATAAGTCCAGCAATGCTTAAGCCTTATATTGAGTCCTTGCCAAAAAGGCTCTTAGACGTAGTGACCAAAAATGCTACTGATTAATAATAAAAATGTTTTATCAATCTTTGTGCATTTTTATTACTGATAAACCTAGAAAAGTAACGTGCATCTATAATAATGCAACAGCGTTTTTGTAGACTTTTATTACATTTTATTTGTACAAGTATCGTTCTTAAAGTACATTATTTTTGGTGAGTGATTGCAAGAGGGACATTGTGTTTTGGTATCACGAAGATTTTTCTCTCCTGCTCCATAAATGGGATACTGCACTATTGCATGGAACGTCTATTCACCACTTTCTGTAGAAAAAGACATAAGTCTTATAGGTACACGAACCAGCAAACGTTTTATATAAAAAATTATAAAGAGAAAAACAATTTTTAATGCCTTAAAACGACCTTGATTGTTTCTGATTTTTAATTATAAATCAAACCTAGAATTTTTAAAGAATGTTTTGAAGAAAATAAGCCGTCTATTATTATAATAGAGGGTAAGTATTTTCAGAATAAAAATACATAAATTGAAAAATAAATACTTATGAATTTAGTAAACTGAAACAAAATTAAAAGTCCTATTTTTAAATCTATGTATTTATATATGAAGACTTACAGAACAAACGCACGTTGTGCTATTATAAACAACTATAAATTATAATATTCAGTAGTTGTATACTTTGCGACCTGTGATATGGGTCGATTGTACCCTTAGTAACCTTGTGGGATAAATTCCTGTTTCGTAAATTTTAAGTTAGAACATTTAAGGAGAAATATATGCACATCAACTGCCTAAACTCCCTTCTATTTTCTACGTGTAAGCTACCTTTGAACTGAACGACCACCCCATTCCCCTAAACTAGTACCCTTTTATTGATAAAATTGTTTCCACTTAAGCGAAAGAGAGTCAAATTTAAGGATGCCACATTGATCCTTTGCCACAGGGATTCAAATAAGAGGACGATCCAATTTAATATGAATGAGGCAAGGTGATGTAGGGCACATCCTTAGCGAGATGTTATTTGAAATGTGGCGCCCTAATATCTCGACTGAGTGACATATTCGAATTTCCCAATAATTCCGCCTCAGAAATTCCTTCACATAAGGAGGGCCTCTAGCAAGTGAATACGCCTTTGAGTATAACAACTCAAGAATTATAAATGAGAAATTGCACGCGTTTAAGATTGAGGTGAATAATTTCATTAGAAAGCATGTCCCGCCTGGCGCGATATTTAGCTTAAGAGGCTAATAACCCCCAACTTAGCCATTGTTCGAGCCCCAGGAGGATGACACTCCTTCCCCGCTGTCATCCCCCATTGTGTCCTGGAAGTCATGTTCCCATATCGTGGCACCAGAGTCGAGAGGGGATTTTATTAGCAAGGATAGACGTGGTGTAGATAAGCCAGCTGTTGATTGCTTTTGTCGTAATTTCACCTGAACAATTGCTCAAAGTCTGCCCCCATACTTTTAATATTTACGGGGATATCGTCAACATTTTTACTGCTTGTTATCGTCAGGTGTAAAAGCGCTCTTTATTATTTTTATTGTCAACAGAGAGCAACGGTACGTCACCACACTTGACAATTCCCTCAATCGATCTGCAGATGTCCCGACAGAATGAGTCTAGCCTTTTGGACGAACGCGAGAAAATTACCGGGAACAAAGATGATCCAAACCTAATCGAGTCCAATCAATTTCGAGGGCCAAAGATGTAATCAAATCGAAATCATTCCGCAAAAAATTGCCCATATTTTAAGGAAATGTGTAAACTGACCCTTTCCGAATTTATTAAAGTAAAGTATAATGCTATTTATATAAAAATTCGGAATAAATTGAAAATCGAAAAATTAGCTTCAAATAAAAATTAAATATACCATAAGCATTTTAAACTTCTAGATGTTTTTGATTATTAAAATGATTAGTTACGAAAATAAAAACTTTAGTTTCTTATTGTAAATATGAAATTAGATGAATTTTATGAAGATGGTCTAAAACGACGATACGATTTAAAAGGTAGAATTACATAGTACAAAGTTCAAATAAAAGTTTAAAAAGGAAATTCATTTCCGCAATTATACCATTTTTTAATTTTCTCAGTACCACTTAATTTTTATATCTCTTAGACATTTTATTTTAATTTTAACAAAGGCACTGCAGCCTGATTCAAATCTGTTCCAAGTCTAATATTAGAACTAGACCCAAGGTTGGCTACACCCTGGACAGAAATTGAATCCAGACAAAAATAAGCATTTTGTGGTTTAAAAAATACTTCATAATTAAATATTTAAATAACCATAAAGCAAAAATTAAGAATTGTTTAATTACAAAAGATTATAGAATTGAATTATTATTAAAAATTATTATAAGACAATTGCTTCAATTAGAAAAAATTATATAAATAAATAAAAATTAAATTAAATAGTCATGAAACGACAATACAGAATAAATGAAACATTTTAAATATTAAAAGACTAAATCAGAATGGGGTAAAGTTACTTAAAGCTTGGATGGAGTTTGAAAAACCAACTCTTAGCCAAAGACTATTAAACCAAGTAACGACTTCCAACATAATTGAAGGTTCGGCCAGATCATACTAGAAAATCCAACGCTTATCACCATTAGGCTAAGTTTGGACCTATTGTTAAATCCAGCAATTCCTCCATGGGTTCATCTTAAAATCTTATGACATCGATAAATTCTAAAATTTTCAAGTATATAACACATTTTTTGTTTAAGGTATATTTTTTTAAAATTAGGCGATTCGTATAATTTAAACATCTAGAAGTTTATTTTAAAAACAAAACCTCATGTAAAATTATTGCATTTATAAAACTTTGCTTTAAGTTTTAAAACACAGATTGCTATTGTTAAAATTTATGTAAGCTGAAAAATGGGTATAATTAGTAAAAGGTTTATAGTACTGTTATAAGTTTGAAATTCACAAAAGTCTTTAAATAATTTCTTTCTTCATAATGCATTACTTCTATGGTAAAATTGGAAAAAAAATTGATGAAGGTCGATTTACAGCATCGGGTAATTTTTTGTGGAATGATTTGAGAAGCTTTTAGTAAACAGATTTCATTAAGACTGTTTTTCTACAAACAGATGGAGGAAATTCGTCAAAAATTGGGCGATTATTTCTCAACCTCTAGCACTTTTTATAGTTTTTTTTCTGACGTGGGCGACAGCATTTAGTGTAGTACCTGATTTGACTAGACCAGACTCAACTTTAATGAGGATTGCATTTCTATTCATCGGCGCTGAAGTCACAGGAATTCTGGCCACATTTATCCGGCTCCCAGATATGTTAGGCATGCTCTTTTGGGGCGTTTTCTACACCAACGTTGGCTTAAGTGATTTCAGTGGATATGAAAAAGTTGAGGCGTTTCTCAGGTAAGTTCTCGCAATCCTATCGGGGAGTATAGTCAAACCTTTATGTTTTAAATTTTTACTATGATTGGTTCTGCCATCTTTTCTCATTCTATCTCCAAGTTCTTGAGAAACTGCGAGTAATTATTGTACAAAGACCACTATAATTACAGAGAAATGGCCCTGGTTAACATAATGCTGCTGGCTGGATTTGGTTTGGACTTGAAAGCATTCAAAAAACTTTACGGCATGATTATGCGACTGACCTTAATACCCACTGCTGCTGAAGTTGTAATAATTGCTGTGCTTGCACACTTCCTCCTTCAGATGCCTTGGCTCTGGGGCTTTCTATTGGGGTAAGTAATTTTCATACTTTTCCCTTTGCGCAATTGTTTTCGACCGTTCCTCTGAATTAGCAAGTCCTTGTACGTTTGCGGGACCCTCTTGTGGGAAAATCAGATTTTCGGTAAAAAAAAAAAAAAACGCTTAAAGGTTTTTATAAAAGTCTATTTAATTGGACGGCTTGGTGGGCTAATTAAATCCTTGTTGCCAGCAGAAGGCGAAAGGAGTTTGCTAATGATTTTAAATGTATCTTCGTGAGTAGATTTCTAAATGGCTTCAAAGTAGCTTCTTCGACCTCGACTTTAGAGGTGAGAAGGATTTTTTTACGGATATTTACTATAGTTTAAAGGTAGACATATATTTTCAATACTTCAGGATCGATAATTGGAATTTTCCTTCTTACCTTCGTACTACTACTAATTTTTTACTTTTTTTTACGGTTTTGTTATATTGTTAAGGGGTTACACCAGTCTAGAGCCCTAAAAAAAGGCCTAACTTTGACAATTTATTTTAGGAGTATGGAAAAAATAATCGAATTTCTCTCTTTTAGGCTTTATTAAACATGTATTTAAGTACATATATATAAAAATTTTATATTTACATATTGATACAAAATGGCGGCTACTAAGCCAATCTTTGGAATCACCTTTTTCAAGAGGGCCTCTAGGGGCGACAGTGATTCCAGGAACTCGTGATATCTGAAACAAAATAAATAACGGGATCTTAATCTACATAAGATTTACTAGTAAAGTACGTACGATTTTAGCTTTACATCAATTTTTCGCAAAATGGCGGACTTTTTAAAAAAATGTTCAATTTTTGACCCAAAAAATTAGCATTAAATTGTTTATAAAAAAAAAAGTTGCAGTGATAACAAAAAAAATCGTACGTACTTTACTAGATAATGTTACTGTGATCCAACAGTTAAAATTTCAGGTTGATATGTGCTATAGTCTCCGAGTACCATGGTCGCCCGATTTGAAAAATGCAGTTTCGAGAAAAAGGTGTTTAAAGTTTTAAACGTTGAAAATTTTGTTATACCTTGGTCCACCTACTTTGGATTTCCGTCCTCTTTTCCCTTTTTGCCCCGAATAAACGTGCTTGTCATCAGACATATTGAACAATGATAGTTTATCACTAGAAACCACGGTAGTCAATAAAGTAATTCGTTGAAGTAGAAAAACTAACGAAAACAAAAAGAAGCGGCAGTTAGAAAATGCGCTCATCGCCCTCTCCGAACCCTCCGACACTACAGCGGATTAGAAAGGGAAAAAATTATTTTTTCACCATTCTACCAATTAAATTATGTTTTTAGGACCCTAAAGTGTACTTAAGCAAAAAAAAATGTTTCGATTTTTTGAAAATCCTAGAGTGGTGTAACCCCTTAATTCAATAAACTCTAAAGCTATTAATTACTTTCGAAAATTCAACTTTAAAAATGAAAACGTCTAAGATCCTAAATCCTAAAAAATCGAGCAAGAAAAGAGAGAATAGAGAAATTTGAAAGGTTTGATAAAAAATTGTAGGTATAGATGTTTTATCCATGTTTATTTATAAAGTAAATATAAACCACAGAAAAGTACTACAAGAGCTTATTAGAAAGTTATTAACAGACTATAATGTAAATAAAATAATTATCTAAATTTTAAATTTTTTTAAAAATAGATTAGCTTCTAATAAATACAAGCAACGGTTAGGCTTTAATAACATTCTTCTTGCACTTTATGCAGATAATAAGTACTATTAATTTTATTCAAAAACATATGCAAACACTTTGATTGCTTAAATTAATTAAAAACGATTTAAAATGCCAAAAATTCCAAATTTCCATATGCATTGGACTGGAAAAACGTTGTAGTGACCTAAATCATGTACACCTCTCACGTGTTTTTCAGGAAAATTGCATGATTTGTGCCTGGTTAGCCAAACAGACGCAGTAAATTCATCAAATTGCGATTTTGGTGTCACTGAATCAAGCGGTGCATTTCATTTGATTTACTGCAATTTATACAAAACGCTCAGTTTAGTGGGAATTATTCAATTTTTAGAAGGTTTCATATTTAGGCGTAAATATTGCTTTAATGGATGTAAAAATATTTAGGTGATACTTTATGAAGTGTTTTGAAATAAATTCTTCAAGTTTGTGATTTATGTTGTTAATATGCTTGGAGTTTTTAGATTTTTCATTTTAATAAAAATTTAATAAATAAGAACAGTAACAAAATTCACAAAGTAATTTTAGTTAGATGTTTTATTTAATTCTACTAAAAAGTCATAATGCAAAATAATATTCGCTTAATAACTAAATTAAATTAAAAATAGAGAAAAACACTCAATTTAATCCACGACACAAAAGAGTTTACATAGATAAATAAATCTAGCCCTTGTAAATGAGAAATTCAATGAAGTTAATATTAAAAAATGTGCTCAGGGAGTAATACCATTCCAGTTCTTAAACAAACAATGCTTAATTAAATTTGCTTTTTTAAATATAATAAAACAAAAGTAATGAAAAATTAAGCTTTTATGTTTAGAAATAAAAACCTTTTTAGAAAATTTCAGATCAGAACTGCGTGCTTCTAATTAAAAAATTTTTAATAATTTGTTTGAAGAGGTGCGCTGTAGAAAATAAATGCATTAATGAAATGATCATAGAATTATTACTATGCGAGTTATAAAAGAAGGTTAAAGGAGGATACTCAAACAATTTATCAGCCTGTGCTTCTATTCAACCCTAAACCGCATAGAACGAAAAAAATCGGTTCGGATATGCCTAAAATTTGTAATAGCGGTTCTAAATGTTGATGCATTACTACATTATATTCCGTTGAAAATTAAGATGAAATTTCAAATGAATTCTGCTGCATTTTTATATTAAATTGGTTGAAAATCAATTACAAGTATATTGAAATTTATACAGATAATTCTTGTTATTCGTAATGGGTAGCTCAGTTGATTAGAAAACCAATTTAAAACCCATAGGTCTCCTCTGTCCCTTGATCAAATTTGCTTTTTAATTCCTACATTCATGTTGAGTATTCTCGAAATATTAGTTCTCTTTTGATTCTCCAATACTTTTATTGAAAGAGAATTCAAAGAATCAAAAGAAAGGTAATGATACCATTTAACCCTACACTATTTTGGTTCTCTTTTGGCAATCATTTACTGCAGATATTTCCGTTTTTTCATCATGAGAGAATTAAACAAGAATTAATCGAATTTTTTCTCCATTGCTTCTCTATACAAGTAGTTTTTAAATTCATTGGGATGAGACCCAGTAAAACGACACTATGAGCCTAGTTTATATTTGCACATAATTTTATCTATCAGGACGTTTCACAACCTTTTTAAAATATCTACATGTACCAATTAATTAATGATATTACTCGCAGTTTATAATTTTTAAAACATGTTGAATGAATAAACATAAAGCATCTTTAAAATTGATATACTTTAAAACTTGCACGAGGTCGTAATGTTCTAATTAGACTAAAACTTTGGAAATATTTTACTTACTTTACAGTACCACTTAATTCTATTTTATTTAATTAAGATATTGTGACATCTTTATTACGTCCTTCTATTCACGAAATAAGTGTAGTTTCCTAAGGACACAATAACAAGATGTGAAGGGTATCAAATAATATAAAAATAACTAGCTTTTTAATGATGTTTTGTAATTAAACAATAATTTATTTTTTGTTATATTAATTATTCAAGGTTTTCAGGACCTTCAAGAAACCACAACAATGCACCTCTAAACACGGCTTGATTCACATGAATCTTTCGCATATGTAGAAATGATAATATTCCATTGAAAATATTTTGGTTATAGTCTAATTCTAGAAGATTAGATTAAAAATAAATGATTACTAACTATTGTAGATTTAAAATTTCTGAGATTCAAAGACAAGAAATTATTCTGCGAAAAAATGAAGAAAACTACTCTGTTAACCCGGTTTATTGTGATTTTGAATTATGTAAGTGTAACAAATAGCCATAACTAAAGATCTAAATGCAATTTCGAGAATCAAACAGGAGTAAGAGATTCAGTTGAGAACTACAGGTGAACCGAGAGAAGAAAAAGAAATGCATGAAGGGAAGGAAAGAAAATAAAAAGAGATGCGTTACGAACTACATATGTAGAAAGAAGTAAAGCAGTATGCTACTATTTCAATAATATTTAACAAAAATTAGGTTTTAGAGTATAATTTAAGTAATAAAATAGTAATAATATGAATTTGATGATCTGTATGTACCAAGAACACTGAGTATTTAGTTTGGTTATCCTCATAAAGTGATTTCTTTAAATTTCCATAAATATTTCAATAGCATACACGAAAAAATTGGGAAAGAAATTGAAGGGATTAAGCCACTAGAATTCTAGACATTCCTTTCTAGTGATATCAAATAAGCTAGAAATTTGTAAAGGTCCATGGCAGTGATAAATTTATCTTTGCAAAAATTCCAATTCTTCCTTCTCTTCTGGTAGAGCAATTTCCGAAAATGTTTATTTTTCTTGCAAATAAAGATTTCGTCGTCAGTAGAGCTATCTTTTCGCCCTTCCCGAATAGCTTTGTGATTGTATTTTCTCGCAGTTAGCAAACAATTTCTTTGGGTCTCGGGCCCAGCGGGTGTCTTATGCTTTTAATATCAAACCATTTAAACTTTTGTCTTCAAACGTCCGTCCGCCGTTATTATTTTCACCCTTAGTGCCTACAATGGTGTGCTTATTCAAGCCCCAATATAACACTAACACCCAAAAATTCCTTTATCAAGATGATGACCTCTGAAATTTCCTTCTATCAATTTTTATCTGTTTGATTTAAACAGAAAGAGCGCTCTGGAGCCGGTTTCTCCGCATCAAAATTGACCATTCAAACTTCAAACATGGCAAAAGCCACTTAAGTCATCTTCTTGTTAAACTAACAAGAAATGGTCATTTTATCGCTTTTTCGGAGGAATCGACTCAGAAGTCCTCGAGATGCGATCGAGGGCGGCTAAGTAGAACACATCCACAGGAGGGGCTTCTCTAGAAAATATTTTTAACTTCTATATTTCGATTTTATGTTGTTCCTCTTGCCTTTTCCAGACTTGTTGTTACAGCTGTTTCCCCCAATGTGGTCGTTACCGTCATGCTTAAACTTAAAGAAGAACGGCTTGGACTCAACAACGGAATCCACACTTTAATTTACGCAATGACCACTTGCAACGACGTCGTCTCAATCTTTTTCTTTGGAGTTGTCCTCGGAGTAATTTTTTCCACTGGTAATAACTCTTGAACAATCGTCTTATTTCTGTTGTTGGGCCAACAATAAGTTAAAAGGCCTTTTAATTATTTCAGGTTCATTGGCTGAACAGCTCCTTCAAGGACCTGTTGGAATCGGAATTGGCATTGTGTTCGGCTTTCTCTATGGCCTCTTAATTTTATACATTCCAGCCCAGAAGTCTGTAAGTTTTGAGTTTATTAGTATTTCAGGTACTTGCCTCAAACATTTCTGTGTAATTGATTTATTGAGTGGTGCATATTTAACGAAATGGGTAAAATATGTTCTTTTTTATTTATTTATTTATTTGCGCTTAATACAAGCTACATAAAAATAAGGACTTAAAAAAAATTAACTAACAAACTTAGACTTAGAAATTAATTAACAAAAATAAAAGATGAAAGAAGAGTAGGGAAAGGGAGTGGGGCGGGCAAAGCTTTAAGGGGGGTTATTAAGGCATTTCTTGAGTGATGCCTTACTCAGGTGGAAATCAAAGGATGGGAGGGAGTTGGCTTTACGAAGCATACGCGTGAGGGGCTCAGAAAGGCCGTAGTTGGTGCGGTGGTAAGCAGGGCGAAAGAGAGGGGCCGAACGGAGGGTACGGGGATTGGTGTAAATGGGGACCCGTTGAAGAAGAGAGGGACAGTCGATCTCGCCGATAAGCAACTGATGAATGAAGGTAATATCGGCGAGGTCACGCCGCTTCCATAGGGGCTGCAGGTTAATAAGTAGGAGGCGGTTTTCGTAGGGCGGAAGATTGTGAGGGACTGACCAGGGAAGCTCACGAAGAGCGAAACGAAGGAACCTGCGTTGTACAGCCTCAATCCTGTTTATACTGTTGGATTGGGAGGGAGACCAAACTTGGCTAGCGTACTCCAGGAGAGGCCTAACGAAGGTGACAAAGAGGGATTTGGCAACATAAGGGTCGAGGAACTCCTTGGACCAGCGCTTCACGAACCCTAGCGCGGAGTTGGCTCTTGCAATCACATAGTCAATGTGTTCGCGAAAGTTGAGTTCGCTATCACAGATGACACCTAGATCGCGAAGAGAGGAGACGGAGGGGATGGGTTTGCCAGACAAACGATAGACTCGGGGGGGAGAAGTAGGGCGTCTGCGAGAGTAAGTGATGGATTGGCATTTGGAAACGTTAAGCTCAAGAGAGTTTTTTGTGCACCAAATGCTAAACTGGTCGAGATCGCTCTGAAGAAGACAGGGGTCAGAAGTAGAGGATATCCGTTTGGAGATTTTCATATCGTCAGCGTAGATGGAGAGGTCTGAGTGCTTGATGACACACTCGACATCGTTGATAGACAGAATGAAAAGCAACGGACCTAAGTGACTGCCTTGGGGGACCCCCGAGTTGGCTACAAAAAGGCTGGAGGTACAGGAGCAAAAAAGGACCCTATACTGGCGATGTTCGAGATAGGACTTCATCCAGGAGGAAAAAAGCTGATTAAAGCCAAGGGAGTGAAGTTTGAAGAGGATTAAAGCGTGCGAGATTTTGTCAAATGCCTTAGTGAACTCGGTGGCGATGACGTCAACCTCGTTGCCTTTTTCAAGGGCACACAGGGTACTAGTACTACTGCTAGGCTAAAAGCACAAATATCTTATGTTTGAATAAACTTAATGGAGGAATTAGATATATGTTTTATATAAGGATAATGCGAAACAGTTTGATAAAATATTAACCATACGGAAAAAATTATTTTTAAAATATGCGTGGTATTGTTACAGTCTGTTTGGTAAGAGTGTATATAGCTCAGAATTCAATTTATTTATTTTTTATTATAGCTAAACATCTATTGTTCATATTTTCAACTAATTTTTCAGCATATTATAGTGGTAGATCTTTCCAGGCTTTCTTTACCGATGATTTAAGTTGTTGCAAGAAAGAAATTTTCCGCTGCAGCTTTGCTTTCATAAGGGTCCACACATTTTCAATTGGATTATCATCAGGACTTTGTGAGGGCCACACCATGATATTGATATCCTCTTGATTTGTCTTTTTGCAAGACCCACGATCGGATTCCTTTTCCAAATCAAGAATCTGTAGACTTTAATAACCCATTGTTATAAATTTTCATCATCCTTTTTGCATTCAAATTTCCAGTAAAAGCAATCTATTTCCCAAATCCTTGTGAACAAAAAGGATAATGCCAACAAATTTCTTGAGATAATAAGATTTTTCGAGGCTATTTGTTTTAATTTATATCAATTCACTTTATGTATAATTTTAAATTATTACTACACATTGATATCTGTTCTAAATCAATGAAAAGCAGATAACCGAATTTTCTTTAAACTGTAGTGCCTATTTGAGATATTTCGAACGAAATTAATTGGTTCTTTATACATGAATCATATTCATTGGGTATGATTTCTTTTCTTTTATATAGTTTTCTAAATTTCAAGATTTTCTAATAATTTCATCCTTTTACCATGAAATATTGAAATTCTCAATTTTTTTCTTCGTTGAATTCCAATGTAGATCGTGTGCTTATGAACTCTTGTCGAAAAATGTATATTACCGATTTGTGTATCGTATCTGTTTTATCCTAATGCTTTATAACTATTCATTTTCTATTTGTAATACTTAATTCTAACAATTATTTATTAGTATTTTCACTTGAAGTTTAGCCTTATCATTGCCTTTGTTTTGCAGTGAAAATGTTACCTATTTATTATAATCTGATATTCCTTTTTATTAATTGTATTTCGGGAATATTCATTATTTTTATTAATTTTTTGTTATTAGCATGGTATGCTATTATCTACAATATATAAATATATTACTGTAATCATATGATATTTTGAAATTCAATATATTCTTACTTTTATTATTTTCAAAATTTCATAAATGCTAGTAATGTGTTAGGGCAATATCTTGTTTTAATAAATCTGTGGAACCATTTTTTATTTTATGTATGTACCAATTTAATATACCTATGTATATATATTTTGCTCCGATAAAATATGGGGGGTATTGGGAACTCTGATTACTTTCGAAATCCCAAAAAAATTATAATGATTTATAATATTTTAGTAATACTTTAAAAGAACATTTAGCCTCAAAAATACAGGGGATAAAACAATTAAAATTTTGAATCATATATTGGTGTGAAAAGGTTACGCTAACAGTCATAGCACACAATCCCAAAGAACATAAAATCTTTGAATTGGATGGAGCATTTCTTAAATTATTATTTGAGTAGTATTTAATTAAGTAATATTGCGTAATTCAGTTAGTTTTTAGTTTATGCAATCTTGGGTCTTCTCTTTATAAAATTGGCGTTATACTATATCCCAGATATATTTACATATTCAATTTAGTTGACTCGTAGATACGAATTTTCCAATAAGGACTGAATAGCAAGTATCTCTCCAAACCAATTATATGCAGCACACATTCGAAGATTAACAGCTCAGGTCTTCGAAGTGCTGATTACGGTCGTTTCGTCTGGCATAAAAGTGCCACTTAAGATGTGAAAATCCTTTACTTACGTTAGAAGTAATCCCATGCACTTGCATAATGCCAACCATTTTATATGCAGAGCTCGAAATTCAAAATTCACTAGACCCAGGGAACGAATCTAACTTAGGGTCGGGTCCAATTGCGCTGAGGAAAAGTTCCCCGGAGTAGCATAGGTTTTTGTACCCCCGCACCTGAAATTCCTTCTACAATGCGGCGTAGCACCTCAAAATCTATCCACTATCGGTCTAATGCTGGAATACGCTTATTCTCTTTTCTCGTCTTTTTCCCGGGTGCAGAAATATGCAAATGGCCTCAGATTCGTGATGACGCTCCTCGGAGGAACTATTTCCGTCATGGGCAGTAAAACCATTGGATATCCCTCAGCCGGCGCTTTGGGTTGTGTAATGGTCGCTTTCGTTGCAGGTGTCGGATGGACTCGACAGGGCGGCAGCACCAGCGTAAGTAATAGTAAAATTTTATTTAAGTCAGGGGAATGACTATAAAAGAAAAACTGCACGTTCATCTCTTCTTGTTTTTCTAGACAAATGTTACTAGCAGACTAGATTTGTTCTGGAAGTTCCTTAAACCAATTTCTTTCTCTCTAATTGGAAAGGAGGTGAATTTTGCCGCACTCGATCCCTCCGTTGTGGCCTACGGTATCGTCATCATCTTACTTGGTGTCTTGGTAATTATTTTTCCTTTCTTGCCCTCGAAGCGATAAAAACTTTTCACCCACTGCAGTTTCGCTTATCAACGTCGTACTTATCAACATATGGCGGTGAGCTGACGTGGAGGGAACGAGTTTATGTCACAATTTCGGGTTTCCCCAAGGCGACTGTTCAAGTAAGTATATTCCGGAATTCCTTCCGCTTCCCGTAATGTGCCAAACTATTCTTAATGGCAATCGCTCTGGATTCTGGAGCGACTACGGCAGCAGTGGCGATACTATGCTTGATACTTGTTTTTTCTCAGTCCGCATTTTACTTCTACTATAATTTTGCAACAAGAATTAGCTCAATTTCACCAAGCCACAATTTATCGTTATAGGCAGCACTTGGGCCGATTGCCTTGGATTTGGCCAGATCATTAAATTCCAACGAGAATCTGGAGCTCGCTAATAACGTACTGGTCGTTTCCGTTCTTGCCATTATATTCACAGCCCCGCTCGGAGCTCTCTTAATGATCCGATTAGCTCCAGTTCTTCTTAAAAAGTCCTCCGAGGAAAATGAGATGACAACGAATCCAGTGGCAATGCCCAGGGCCCAAACCAGGCAAACAACCGACATTAGAGGCCTTGACGCAGCTTAAGTGCTAATTATTTGCAGCACTGTTAACGAAATAATTTTAAGCCATAATTCACATAATGAATAAATAGTACTTAATTTATACAATCCCCTTTTAATGCACTCTTGCATAACCGACCTCAGACTCAATTTTCCCTAAAGTATCCATCATCTATTTTTCAGATACAGACTATAAGGTCCATAAGCAACATATCTACATAAGATATCCCAAAGATTACCATGTGTTTGTATATTTGCATCTTGTGGTCAAATATCGGTTATCTGACGACGTCCGTATCGATTCAAAGTTTAGACTCTCTGCCTTTTGGCAGTGCCCGATGGCGACGGTAACGGTGAAGGGGTTAAGAAATTGAATGAGCTAAAGTCTTCGAACGCATAGGAAGATTGATTTCTTCTGCTTGGAGGAGCGCTTCATACGTCCCAAACGTCTGCAGTTTAAAGTTTAATTTAAATTTTTTTTTTTTTTTTTTTTTTTTGTAATTTAAAGTTGCATGCTGCCTTCTCTATATACTTTTGTTAGTGCTGAAGGTTCGTGAAAGGAGCTCGTTCGGTCGAAGATAGGTTAGGCATTTTGAAATGGTTTGCAATTTTCCTTCCATTTTTATGTCGATATTAAGTATTCTTATCCGTAGAGACTTTTATAAGATTGAGAATTAAGAGGATTCTTGCATTAAAATATTATAGAATAACCTCATAGATATTGGGAAAATTTGAGATATTATGAGAATGTAAATAACAATTTTTCATTGTTATTAGGACATCATATCTGTATAAAATGTTCACAATGTCTTCAGAATGTTGCCTTTATAAGTCTTGTTTTAGTTCTGAATTTAAAGGATAATAAAAGTTCAGTACCTCAAAATGAAAAAAAACGTAAGTCTATTGTCCGTTTCTCTGTCCCCAAGTGTACCTTTCTCAGGAATGGCTAGAAGTATCGATTTGAAATGAATACCAAAACCTAAAGTCAAGTTTTTTACTCAATACAATACAAAGATACGGACCTTAAAAATCTATTTTCGTACTAATTGACCCATTTAAAGCTTTAGAGTTCTTTCAATAGACCAAAAATACTGAAATTTGGTTCCAAAGGGAAAAGTCATTAATTTGTAATCTATGCGGAATTTTACTTTTATAAATTAGATAGCTAATTACAAAGTAACTACTTATTAAATTTTGCGGTGATATAACTGTACGGATAGAAACTTCAAAGTGCGAGTTCTACTCGCACTTATCCGTCTTTTCATAAAGGGTCACATTTAATCCAATTTATTTTATTATTGATTATTATTCGTTTTATTTTTTAACTTTAACGAATACTCGTAAAAAAGAGAATTATTGAAAAATATAATTTATTATAGTAACGAAGCCATAAACGATAAATCCGGTTTTATAAGTTGTTAAGTAATATAATCTTTTTGAAAACAATTATAAATCAAAATTTTCCAGGAAAATGGTAAATTAAATTGCCAAGAAAAAATTAAATCTCTTTATACGTATTTCCTGTAAGTTGTAAATTAAAATTAAAATTTAAAATACAAACATATACAAATATCGAACTATTATCAATTTTAGCTCTTTTCATAAAAAAATGTATCACTTGTACATAAGATTTAAATTTACCGAAGCAGAGTAATTAGTAATAAAGCATTTTTGGATATGTTTACTCTTTTTATACCCCTTGTTCTTATAATTTTTATATTAGAATGATTTTTATATTAACATTTTCAGGTATACTCTGGATCTACTACCTTAAAAACTCAAATAATAAAATGGGTTGGTAGCCTTTTTAATCTTACAAAATCTAGAACATCACTGGATTTAAAAAAAAACATATTTGTTGTCCAATTTTATGTTTATAAACATTACAAATTTGGGCGTCTATAAATCCATTGAAATACATTAATTTAGGCATGTAAATACAATAAAAATTCCGAACATATAAGAAAATCGCAAATATTAATGTTGGATATGATACAACCTAAGAAAAATCGCCAAATTTTTTGATTTAGGGTTCGGAATCAGGATCTTATGTCTCTGAATATGTTCTCTTTTCTTTTCTGTGATTAATATGTTCCTAAAGTTTGGGAAAATATTTCTGCAATTAATAATTTGAGGGCCAGGTAAGCATTTAAAAAACTCATTTTTTCTTCATAAAATTTGACTCTCATCAGGTTAAAAATAATAACCCGGAAAATTCAATTGTAATTTTAGATATAAAGATATAAAAATATATAAATATAGTTTTTTGATGAAGAAACAAAAATGAGTTCATAAAAAGTAGTTTTAAGATATATCGAATTTCCGTATTTAGTTATAGTTTCCTTCTTTCTTTTATTGGAGTACTTTTGGCCACCGCAAATTAAGTATAAAAAGGTACAAGTGGTATAACGAAGTATACAAAATAAAGGATATATGTTACATCCGATGTTAGCTAAATTGTTCTTTGTAAACTTTAATGGAAAATGTGTAAAATATAAGTACTTAGTAACATACTGTACCCACAGCGAATTTTCCTTAAATTGAACAAAAACTCTTTTAAGAACCAATAAATGTTGCAGATTCCCTGATGTCATCACCTAAGCAATTACTTTATTTTCCCATAGAAGCTAAATTAGATGCCGGGATAAACTTACCGGCACAGTCGCAGGGCAGGAAGAGTACAGAAAACGAGAAAAATCGTGAATCCTTCCTGTAACGTCATTAACCCGAACCTTTCGCTGATCCCGGGAGAAACATAAATTTCCGTCAATTTGTTTGCAGAAAGACCATTTCATTTCGGTCAGAATGCTTTTTTCATCCTTTCGGGAGAGCCCCCTTTCTTTTCCTTTTATTCTTTCGCACAGTGCAATGAGAGCTAAATTTAATGCGTTCCCTGGGTTTTTGGCGGTTCCGTTTAAATAGTGTGAATGAATCCACTTGTTTGCTCCTGCATTTACACCCCCGTCTGCTGAATATTGCCATTTCAGCCAGTGTAATGAGCCGAGGGTAGGTCTTACCCTAGATTACTTATTACTTTGGTCAGTTTCCTTTTGGGTACTAAATATGAGGAAAGAATAGAAAGGAATACCGCCATTAGTTACTTTAAGGATAATTTATTTCTTAGGCCATTTCTACCGTTCACAGCAATTCATTTTGGCTATACATCGGAAGCTATTACAATTCGAGTACCGGGAAGTACTTGACCTAATTATTTGATATCTTATATTAGATGTATTCACCTTAAGGGGTTACGTATCTTTAATAGGGTGTAACAAAAGGAGAGCTTTTTGATTTTTCGGTAGCAATATTGGTAAATTTGATGTTCATTAAAAAATATTAATAAAAGAATAGGCAAGGAAAACTTTGATCCTTTTCTTGTCTAAGTGTTAAATGAAAGAAAATAATTACTTTAACCCTTAACGGACCAATGCCGCCATATAAGCGGCATATCATTTTTATTTAATAGGTCCAATACCGCGTTATTTTGTACATTTAAGTTAAATATATTTTAGATTTTTTATAAAACCGTAAAATATGAGGGAATCTCTGAAATTGAAAACTGAAGCTTTGAAAAACTCTGACATTATGATACCTATGATTTCCATGACTATATGTAATGACAGTAGTGACAACGAGTTTGAGTTTTGATATTTCAAAAGAGCAACATTACATTTTCAGATTATGATCATAGTAACAATAGTAGTGATGGCGAAGGAGTTTCTAGAAAGAGAAGACGAATACCAAATATAAGTTACAGTGATGAAGAAGATCAATACGTTACTACTGAAGAGAATACTGAGTAGACAGAGTTTACATAAGTTTATTACATCCCACCTCGAATACAATTCAATACTTTTTCAAAGGCAACCAGGTCCACAAGTTCCAGCTTACATTAAAGAGGCGTTAGAGATTTTAAAGCTATTTTCACAGATGAATTGGTAAATGTTGAGTACACAGTTTCTCTTCCCATGGAAAATAGCTTGGATCTGGTGGGAAGTAAACTTGAAATACTTCCGGACCATTAAGTGTTAAAAAATAAAAAGAATCTTTATTTTTTTGCAATTTTCGATTTATCGAAATTGTAATAAATAATTCAAATTAAGTACTTAACTGATTTCAGTTTTTTTAGCTTTATTTATTTATTTTTTCGTCTCATGCAATTAAAATTTACTTTTAAAACTTAATATTATGATTTTGTCAATGAAATTTTTTTTTACTTACAAATTAGGTAATTTAATTGCATTAATTTCTTTTTAAAAATTGTTCTTCTGTTCGTACTGACTACATTTGTTTACGTAAATGGGAAATAAAATTAGCCACAACTTCGTAGTAGTTAACCGTGACTTCAAATTGAAGAAAACGAAATATTTTTGTTGTATTTACTTAGTTAAAACTAATTTAAAGAAAATGCGTGTAAGTTCATTACTTCATATTCTAAAGATTTATAACAATCAGAATTTGAATATGAATGTAAAATTTATTTATTTATTTATAACAGTTTGAATATAATTTGCGGTTATCACTAACGAAAAGATAAACTGAAGTGCAATTATATGCAATAAATTAAAATGCAGACTTGAAACGGAAAGGGTAGACTTGAAATGAAATTAAAAATAATTTCCGGTGAACGAATTTTTAACTGAATATTATGTTCACTCACTTTATGAAAGCATGGCTTCCTGTCATAAACAAAAAATTATATTTATAATAATACTGAAATATGATTTTGTCCGCCTTTCCTGTTTTAAATTGTTTAAATGCAAATTCGTGTATACTGTCAGAGTATTTCAATAGTGCCACCACGATTTTCGCTGTAATTATTTGTTTGCATAGGACGTAAACTCATGAAATATATCCATTCGTTACCCGAGCTCATCAGGGTCGGCACTTTAATTATTAATATCACTTTCGTCAGCGATTTGCACACCATTTACACCCTCTTTTATATACGGGATCACATTTACAATTGTTGGAATAATTGTTCAACATTGGGCGGCTCGAAATTAAAAGCTTCTTTGCCGGTTCAACCAGATCTCAAACAGGGGTTAAAGGGCAAATAAAATACTAATTAATATTGGGCACAGGTAGATATATAAGCCCTTTATTACCTGGATTCTAAACCACCTGACTCGATTACTGAAAGTGATTATTGTCAGCTTAGTGCTTCTGTTGTTCTTATCATTCAATTAATAAGTTTACAGCTGTTCAAACGACATGCAAAACATTTTCAAGTGTTATTAGGACTCAGGTACTGAATTATTTATTATTTTTTATTTTTATAGTATCCGTTACTGTTTATTGAGGCAACATATCGATTTTGTAAAGACTTTGGATAGAGTTAGTATTTCGTGTTTATTTTCTAAGTTAGAATTCTATGGTTTTCATTCTTTTATTCTGATGTATGAAATAGGGTTCAATATGTTAAAGCTAAAAATAAGCTGTCAAGAGAAATTACTATCAACTATGAGATTCCTAAAGGAAATCATCTAGGAACTACACTCTTTTTGCTTTTTATTTTCAATTATGTCATAGATTTCATTACTGAAAATACTGCATAAGATGTAACAACTTATTAATAAATGTAAAATCATATCTTTTCATCGCAGTTCTTCTTACATTTAATTCGACCCATATTACCAGATACACGTCAAACGGAACACTATTTTGTATAATACGGCTTTGAATAACACAGTTTCGAATAACATCCCATTAACTATGCTATTCGAGGAATTACCTTTTCTATAGCCTGCTAGGTCCAGTTCCTGAAGACATTGAATAAATATATAGATATCGGTATATACATATGTATGCAGGTATTCTACTATATAAGATTTCAATTTTCGGTATTTTCAAATTGGTAAATCATAAACTACCCATTGCTTGAGTAAAAACATATTTTGAATCAGAAATATGAATTATTTGAATATTTTGAAATTTCTTGTTATTGAATTATCGATTTCTTATATCTAAGAATTATGAGTTATTTGAATATTTCAAATTTCGAGTCCATTAGTCACCGGAAATTACGCAGTAAGTTAGTATTTTTAATTTCTAGACCATTGTCTTGAGTAATAAAAATTTTTGGTACAGAAATTATCGGTATTTCTTTAATGAATTATCAATTATGTCGAATATTATAGGGACATTTATTTGTTTGATGAATTACTAATTATATAGGGAATGAAAGTCTCTAAAATTATGATGATTACGTTTGAAATACTGTAATTCTGCTTTAAAACTCATTGTTTTAGTATGGGCAAAAGTAATAATGTTTTTTACTTTATAATAATTTGGTAGCTATATGTAA
Organism: Philonicus albiceps; assembly: GCA_963969385.1. Lineage (NCBI taxonomy): Eukaryota > Metazoa > Arthropoda > Insecta > Diptera > Asilidae > Philonicus > Philonicus albiceps. Next base: position 26,851,414 of record OZ017776.1, read on the forward strand.
AACTATTTTGACTAACAAAATGGTCCATTTTGTTTCCAATTTATGTAAATGAATGAAATGATATAGAGATAGACAAGTTCCAAACTGTTCTCCTATTTACTGAGTTTTTTAACTTAGATATAATATAATTCTTCTTTAATGAGTAAGAATAAGAAGAAAACGTAACATATTTTAGTAAAGGGACCATTTTTCAAAAATAAAACCCAACCTTTACTTAAACGAAACCATTTCATTTGTTAACACCTAAATATACCTAATAATACCAAAGTCAAAGGCTAAACTCCTTATAAAAAATATGTAAATATTTAAGTAGGTTTCATTTTCGTATCTAAAAAATGCAATTCTCCTTTCCGCCTTTTGTTCCAATTATTTTCAGAAAAGAAAACATGTTTGTGCAGATGTCATGATCTTATGCAAAATTAAAACTTTTCTAAAAAGTTTGCTTTCCTTTAGAAGTTTCTTAGTGAATAGAAATGGCGGGAGTGTAAATCGGTTATTTTATTGTTGGCCCCTCCTTAAAGATGTATTCTTCCACTAGGTAGCAGAAGGTACCAAGAGAAAATGAACCAGAGCATTTGTCACTTTGTGAAAATTGGCATGGGATTCATTGCACAATTTCACAAGTTGACGTCTCCTCCTGCAGTAGAAAGTTTGAAACAATTGCCAGGATAATGTATTTATTTAAGCGAAAAGTTCAACTTTAACTCCTTATTTTCAGTACCTTGGGTACCCGGCGAACTTTCACAATTGACAAATTATTTTCTTTTCTCTCCAGGTGTTTGAGAAGTCTCTACAGTTCAAAAATGTTGCACTTCCTACCCTGAAGAGTTGCAAAACAAAATTTTTAATTATTCACAAAAAAAAAAAAAAAAAATTGATTCTGAATTGGCATTGTTGAGGAGTGCCAGTTTTGTGAATTTCTTAATTTACCTGCAGCACTATAAGTGCTTTTTTTCAAGAAAATTTAAGTCATCACTATTTTTAGAATTGCGAGTAGTTTTTGAACTAATTTCTAAAGCATTTGTAAAAAAACGAAAGTATTTTTAGAATTTTTTAGTGCTAACATTTTCATTTCATTTTTAATGATTCAAAATATGTAGACATGAATGAAGGTACAGTCATTAAAATAAAAAATAATACTTAAAAACATACATACATAAACGAAATTAATACAATACAATCCTCTTAATTTTTTAAATTGGATAAAAATGAAAAACGTGTAATTGCCGACCTTTTTTTTAATCAATTTTAAAAATTCTCTCCCACCACCAATAAAAATGAAAATAATTGCGCTTATAACACAATGATTTTCCCTATCAAATTTTATAGTAATTTCTCGTGATTTCCCTATTAAAATCGTTCTTTTTTTAAGTTAGCATGATTTCATATAGTTGATACTCACATATAAAAAATAATACCGAATGAAATTCAGTATTGTGGTTGCCCGGAGGCCATTTGGCATATAAAAAAAAAACGCAGTAAATCGAGGTTAAATAAACCTACATCGAAAAGGGAGAGTGATTGAAAAAATATTCTAGATCAAACCTGACCACATTTGTCCGACATTTGATACAAATAAAACAATTCATCTTTTTAAAGGCTCTTTCAGCCATTTGTGTAGTACACGCTGTATTCATGCACGTAATTGAGATGCCCCCGATTTTGTCTGTGTTTACATTGGATGTAACCATTCCATAATTAAATGCCGAAACAGAACACGAAAATGCTTGGAAGCGTGCAGATTATCCAATGGGGTCAAACCATCGGTCCACTTGCAGGATAGTCGCAGTGAAGTGTTACAATTAAATGTCTGCATAACGACAAACAGAAGTCCTTTGTCAAAACACGCTCAATTACTATTGGGCTACTATTGATTTATTCACTGCAATCGATGACGATGATCAAAATTAAATGAAATTATTTTATTTCAGTATTAAGATTATTTTTGTAACTAAATTTGAGATATATTCTCAAATTATATGTGTATTAAGCCATTAAACAAATTCAATCAGACCCCAGAAGGTCGAGTTAAATTTTCCATTTTCCAACAAAACCATAAAGAGAAGTTGCCATTTATATTTATTTATTTCGTTTAATAAAAGCTACATAAATAAATAACAATAAACAATATCAATAAAAACTAAATTACTAATTACTAATTATTATGACAACATCGGGGGGGGGGGGGGGGGGGGTACGGAGACTGAATGGTTCATAGGAGGATTGGATCCGGCAAGTATAGGACAAACTTAAAGGTTTTGGTAAGATGAAAATCGAAGGCGGTAGAGTTGTTGACCATCCGCACCATTCTGGTAAAGGTTTCGAAGTAACCATAGTTCGTACGATGCCTTTCAAGGCAAAAGGTACGGAAAGATCTAACGTTACGGCGGTTAGTGTTAAAGGATATGCTGCGTCAGGACAATCGATGGAACCAGCTAGGACTTAGTGAACGAAAGCAATATCGGCAACATCTCGACGTAAGGCTAGGTACTGGATGTTGATTAGTTTTAGGCGGTTTTCATAAGGAGGAAGACACAGTAGAAGAGAGGGACAAATTCTCAATTAAGAAATGTTCCTTAAAAAAGTATTATTAATATACTTCGTGACGTTTGTGATAGTCCCAAGATGTTAAATTTAAAAATTAAGAGTTCATACACCATTTTACGAAAATTTACTAAGTAGTATAATTTTTTTTCACTTAATAATTACTAGTAACATTGCCCCTAATTGACCAATAAATCCACAAAGTACCTTCTATGCCTATTAAAAGTACCTTCTATTAATTTATTGACATTTAGCTTTCACTAAGTAATTGTAAGGAATAGAAAATGCAATAACTTTATATGAACAATTTATTTTAAAAGTAACTTCATTTACTTAAGACTTTAGAAAGGGATTATTAACTTACAAGAAGTTTTGATGAAATCGTCCTTAAAAGATGATTCTTCCTTTCTGTCTGTACCTTTTGTTTTGAAACCACCTTTTAACTAATAAATCTTAAAATTTAGCCACGTAATAAAGTTCTTGCTTCTGTGTTGCTTTTGAAAAAATACTTTTTGATGCTTTCCAAAAATCAGAACTACTATCTCAATGTATTCCTGTAGGCATAATTTACGTAGAATTTAAATGTATGATTAATTAAAAGTAATAATTTTATATATCATTATCCAGAAAATCTTTATACTTTGGATGAATAGGGGGTTTAATGGGGTAAACAAGTTTAAAATTACTTCCTATATTATCGGCTGATAATATTCACTATGAGTACCGAAACAATCTGTATAATAGACATATTAGTGATTGTTATTTGTTTATTGTAGCTCATGAAAAGCGAGGTGTCTGCGATCCAAAAATGATAAATTTTCCCTTCGTTGATTCCTCCTACCTCCAATCCATTTTGAAAGGAGTACAATGCAATTTAGATAATGTTAATAATAGCGACCAGAGCAACCAAGCGTTCCGCAACTGAGTCGCACAGTATACCAGAAATAAGCTAACAAGATAAAATGTTGTAGTGTGTTTTAATATTTTCTACGCGAATATTTCACGGTCCATGCATTGGGAACGACGAAATTCTGCCCGACCGTTCAGGGAGTGCTGGCTGCAATTCTGGGGCTTTTGTCAATAATAATCGAAAATTTAGTTCCTGTATGCCAAAGTTTGTTCGCCATATCTCGGTACCTAATAATTTACTGTGCCATATAACTGGAGCACCATTGAAAGGATACTCGCAAATTTTCACCTTTCGTTCATCCAAAATTCCATATTCATACAAGCGCCAGAGACACTTTGGTCAACATACTAAAATGGATGCTGGTCCCTAAATGCAGAACCGATCTCTCTATGCTCCAGATAAATTAACGTATATGGTTCTGGTAAATATTAAAATTACATCCAGATAATTTGCTGACTATTCAACTTAGCCATACGGGAACAATGTATGGGTTTGTAGTGCATTTCCTCTGACCCAGAGCATTAGGGGTGCATATCAATGAGTGAAATTTGCAAATTAGGTTTGGCTATCTAGTCCGAGGGCAGAAAACAGCTTCAGGATAGCAGAACAGTTGATAAATATTTTATAGATAATTTTGTGTAAGCCTAATGGAAGATCCAAATGTGTTTTGAAAATCAATCCTGGCCATAAGTCTGTTTAGTGGGATTCACTTAATAGTGTAAATTTGTGGTGATTTATTTAAGATGCATCCTTTCAAAGAGCATCGGTCGAGAAAACCAGTTTGCATTTCAAATCCATATAATTTATAGTCTATAATACGACACATCGGTTTCTGAAGGATAATCTTTGTTTTATCAGCTGGACTGTACCAATTTGAGGGTTGTTTTTGTAAACAAACGATATCATGTTGTATTTTGGCAAAATTATCATCATTTTCATGCAGCTCAAACATATTTAGTAAATTCACAAACTTCTTCTATCTATTTTGGGTAAGGAATTTTAAATTTGATTGCTATTTTTTGAATGAAATCCCTAAATTTTTGTGTTTATTTCATTCTTAATAAATAAAAAAAAGAAACAAATGCAAATTCATAAATACTAAAACCAACATAATCATGTTTTGGAAGAAAAACCTTTTCTTTTCTAACTTTTATAAATACCATCCTTTTGGCCCGTTTTCTCTGAATATTTTTAAATGGTTGAGAATTTAGTGTAATATTTGAATAGAAAATAACTATATATTTAATAAGATATATATAAAAGAATTTATTTTACTAGTTTTAAAGTATGATTTTTATCTTCTCTATTATTTAAATATAAAGTTTAGAAAGAATAGGAATTATACGACACATCTTGGTTAATAAAATTTGTTAATTTTATAAAATGGAATTTATTTAAAAATATATATATATAATATAAATACGAACATTTTAAGCCGATTAACGTATAAATTTATACGAATGTGACTTGCATAATTCTCATAAAAACGTAAAAAATCCAGGTGATACCCTTAAGCATCGTATGTTTTTCGCTTTTATTAACTTAATCAAGCGTGTAATTAACAAACAAATTTCACAGATATAATTAGTGTGGCTAACTGAATCTCTCAGTTGAAACCGCAATGCTTATCAGTACATTTGTAGCATTATAAAAAAACAAAAATGCATAATGTATGGTAAGTTCATAAATAACCCAATAATCACCACTTGCATATTTGGTTATCTCACATGACCCATGCCTGATGGGGCTTAATTGATTTTAAACAAACACCGGCAATTTGCATTCGGTAGTTCATACAATTTATACGCATGTTTTACCTGGTTTAAAAATTATCCAATTTTGTTCGCTTTTTATATTATTCGTTTTTGTAATTAAAATTATATTATGATATGATATCCATTTCCTCCGCGGTTAAGTGGAACGTTAATTTGAAAATTAATCCCGATTTCTGTGAATCGATTTTATATGTATGTATGTTACAATTGCTGCTAAATTTTAACTTCCAGAAAATCTTTAACACCTTCGAGACTATTTTGTTACCTGGTTAATTTATGGAAACTTAATGAAACATCTCAAAGGAATCACAGATATAAGGAAAGAGAAAATTAGAGTTTTTCTTCACAGTGCAGGAGTCATTTGGTATTAGATACACGTAAAAGACAATAATCTAAACGTTCAAAGTCACATTTCATATTGCAAAAAGTACTATATAAATCTGTTCAAATGTTATTATGGTTATTTAAATCATTAGTTTAACAAAAAAAAACCGACTTTGTAAAAAACGAAAAATAATAGTTAGGACGAAAGTTGTTCATCTTCTTACATAAATACAATTTATTCTTATTAGTTACCGATAAATGTAAATTAAATGCCAAAAAGTATACTAATAAAACATTATATACAACTTTAAGAGTTTATTTTATTACGCAACTATACTTCAAATAAGTCAATTTTTCCATATATCGTAATTTTATTCCAATTTTAATATTAAGTTTAAAAATTAGCAATCGCAAAATTATTTTTCTGATTTTTATTTTAAAATATAATAGAAGCTTTTCTTTAAACTAAACCAAACTAATCTACTTTTTTTCTAAAAGAACAAAATAAAAGAAATTTTTGAGTACTGATTATTATTTGAAAATATATTAAAAACGAATTATTGAATTGGTAAATTATTGGAAATTTATATAATGAGATAGAGGGTGAAGAAGAGAAGTAGGAATAGTTGGATGCAAGTCGATTTTCAAAATCGTTACACCTTAAATTTCACAAATTATGGATAAACGAAGCCACAAAAATCTAAATGAAAATGTGTGGTGTAATATTTACTTAATTTCTAAAATTAAATTGCAACATGCTCCAAATTGCTTATGAATTATGATACCAATTCAGTTTTTTTCAATTTTTCGTTATAAATATCTAAGAATAGAAGTAACTAAATGACGATGTTCACTTTAAACGTACTCAACGTCTCTCAATCTACAATAACAACTGAAATTGTATATCATAAATGACCTTAAGCATGAATTCAAATGAAATCAGGAATTGCCTTGTTTCTGGTGGATTTGCGCAACCAAAGTATCTGGTTAACACCTTGAGGCTATCAAGTTCATAATTAATATTTAGAATATAATGGGGAATTGAGGAGAATTTCAGAATTTCTATTACATAACCTTGTTATGCTATCAACTTTCGGAATATCTATATATATATATACAATCTTTTACATAAATACTGATTGGGAAGAATTTAAAATACTTGCGACCTTCAAAGGACAACCTTGCATTATTAAATATTTTAAAAATACCAAATGGGGTGAATGTGGAGTAAAATAAATCTATTCGAAATTAGCACGCCTGTCTTTAATATTGCCAAATTATAACCGCCCAATTGTAAAACAGGAAAGCCTGTGAATTAAACGATGTTTTTTTTTTTTTTTGATATATCAACTATATATGTATTTTTGGGAGATCCGGCGGTGTATGCAAAAATAATGAGAGTCCATTAAAAATCCATTAGATGATATTTATTTGGAGAAAACCACTACTAGACATATGGAAAGCTCATTGGGTCGTGCGCCGGCATCATAAAAATAAATCACGAAACGAGCAGTTCGGAAGAGATGGAAAAACTGGGAACAGGAAAAATGTAGGGACCAACTCTTCCCCAAAATCATAATACACCCAGAAAGCTGCTATCAGCGCCAAAATACGAGAGATATCTGTTATAATAACATCTATACCTTATGCAGGCTCGATGGTCCTAAAACGGAATGAAGTAGGAGCTGCGGACTGAACTGTGATATGTGAAAAATTGAGCAACAGCTCACCAATCTTTTTTCAATAAACATTTATCATACATACATCCGAAATTTATGGTCGTTTGAGCGTGTTATTGTCCCGGAGTTAAATGTACCTATGTTGGGTGTATGCGTATCCTTCCTTATGGGGGTTCGGGTTCACTGTAATGTAGAACCTATCACCATAAATTGGGAACGCTGGTGGGTGATGGAGTTCCACATAAGCATGAATTATGCATGCCAAGTATTTGACGTTCGATTTTGTAAATTTATTTTTTCTTTGTATTCTTGAGCTTTCTTACTTCCGTATAATCGAGCCGCACAAAGCCTATTCCTTTGAGGGGATTGAAGTGAAATGAAGGGGGTTGGGTTAGTAATTATATGACATCTGTGAAATGCTTTAGTTATAAGTATATGTAAACTATGTCAAATAATAAAATACAATAAAATTACTTGGCTTGCCTAACTTGAAACGCTTCGGGCTCCAAAGAACAAGATAAGATTTTGGTTTACCCATCCGTAAGTCGTAGGAGCTTATGTTAGCAGAATATGGATTCTCTGATTGCGTCAATATGTGCGGAGTTATGACATTGTAGGCACAAAATTTAGTGCTCAAGATAACATTTTACGTTATGTATTCTTTTTTGGTAGAAAAATCTCATATTGAGAATTAATGATTATTACCAAGTATGAGTTACATAAAAGCCATATTAGCGTAAAAAAAGTATCTATTAATTGGCAATTATTCAACTATTTTGAGATACATTAAATGAAAACTTTCTATATTTGTGCTTATTATTAAAAACAACGAAAAGTTATATTAAGTTTAACGGCCCGTGAGCTACATATATTCAAAACACCATTTCTTATTTTAAGAAACAAAGAAATAATAGGTATGAAAGTGACTGAAATTCATTTCAAATGAAACTCTTACCAAGTCAGCAAAACTTCCAAAAAAGCAATAAAATACTCTTTTAAAACAAACTATCGGAAATTTGACCTTTTCTATAATACTTGCATCAAAAGCTATTAGTTTAATGCTTTTAAATAACAGGGACAATGATAATTTAAATCTATCAATACAATTTATTCCATAAATTATGATTGTAGAAAAGAAGGTTTCAATTTATTATTTTTAAGAAAACAATAATTCAATACGACGTTATTTTAGCTATTTATGAAAAATCATCAAAATATAAAGGTTTATCATGGGTCAATAGAAATTAAATATAAAGGTTTATCATGGGTCAATAGAAATAAAAAATACCACTAACTTCTTTTGCGAACAACATTTTTTTATTAACAAGCAATTATTATGATTTTCATTCTTTTTCTATATGAAGTGTATATTTTGTATTGTACTTGTCCAGGGGTGAAACCAGCTAGATTGATTTCTCGCTTTTGAAAACTCCTATTCAATAAATGTCAACAAAATTGTTAGAGCCGATAATACGATTATATAAGTATGGTATACATGAATATACAAGATTAGCTCGCTTAATAATATAGTTAGGATACTTCAAATAAAAAGCCACAAATTGTTCCACGAATAAACGCAAAGTAAATCCCGTATAAAAAGGAAAGAAACGCGAAAGATATGCAAAAGCAGTAATCTTAAGTAGGGAAGCATCAGAAATTCTTTCTTGCAAATTATGGCTATGAAGGTAATTTAAATTCACCTGCATGTGCTGCATACACACTGCAAAAAAGAGTGTTCTTTTTTTACCCTAACGGATGGGAAGACGTTGCTTAAAATATCTGTAACTATCTTAGCGACAGCGCTCCTCTGGCATATATTTAAAAGAAGCACCAATTTAAGGAAATCTTAAGGATGCAATTCACAGCTTGGAGATAAGAAAATGCAAGAGCCCGACACTATAGAAGCTTTCAGTTGAGTGTGATATGGGAAAATTGGAAATGTCTGAGGACTTTTACTTGAAGGCAACTTAAGCTAAATTAAGACTGCGAATCTTTAAGGTAGTAGTAAAGTAGTAAAGGAATATTTGCATATATGAGACGTAAATATGTGTACGAGTATATTAATAAAATATGATACTACGTTTGATTGATCGAGTATGAATTGTGTTAATTAAAAATAGTCATAAAAGATTTTTTTAGTAAATATTAAATATAAAAAGAAGAGGTAAAAATTGTGGTTATAGGTTACCAAATGTGCATGAAATTATGAAAATTTAGGCTTCTCTAAAAATTACGAAATTTAAAACAATAACCCTTTCTGAAACCCTGAAAACCTTGAATTATATTTTCATTATAAAGTTTCACTTAGTAATGTTCTTCATTGAATTTTAAATTAATCTTGTATATTTTTATCATTTAATACATTTACCGCATTCAGTGTACTTAAAAATAATATTCTGTTTCTTTTAATCGAAAAATAATTTTTCTTCAAATGCGTCCATTTCCATTTTTATTCGGTGGTGCTTTCAATACACTTTAAGACATAATAATAATAATAGTAAAATTTGTTTACCAAACGGCATCTTACTTACTAAGTTAGTTTTCTCAAGCTAATAGGCCTGAGGGGCCTTTCGTATAGTTAAATAATTTTAATTGTCCAAATAAATTAATAAGTAAGTTAAAAAATACTTGCTAGTATGAGTGGGGGTTACTCGAAAAAGCAACGACTTTAACAGAGGTACAGAGCTCGAACCTGTAACTCTTGATTAAACGTAACGTTGCTCTAACCATTTGAGCTACCCTTGGCATTTGCCGGCGATGGTTTCTCAAGCCATTTTTGTTCTGGTGAAAGGTGCGACCAATAAATCTCACACATAGTTTTGTTAAAGAATATTAATAATTTATTAACTATTTTTTATAATTTTAATAGTATACCAAATTATAATTTTTATTAAGAAATATACAATTATAGAAATATGAAACTATGGGCATTAGTGAAGCCTATATTTTGGGATATAAAAAGCAGTTTGAAAAGATGAAAAATCGAGCGGTTTTTTTTTATTATTTTACTTTCTTGTATTAAAACTAATTTATTTAATGTAATAACAGTGAAGCACTCTTTTCTCATGTAATTTGAGGTTCAAGTTTAAATCAAGCAGACGGTACTGAACATTTTGTTCCTCTAGCACCGGTTTGAAAGTTTGCACCGTGTTTATATTTTTGGGAATTAGAAATTTATTTAATTTGAGGTTGCAAGGATATTATTAAAGAAATTAAATAAAAATCTAGAGCGAATTATAAATAGTTATAAGAAATACAAACATATACCATATACATATATATATGTATATGGTATGTGTTTGTATATTTACATTTTTTGTACATTTACTTTATATATTTAGGATTTCATAGCTTGTTTTATTTCAGTTATTACTTCATAGTTTAGTTTTTTCCATAATTTCTCTCATCAGTTAATATTAAAATACGTGCTAAGTAGTATTTCGCGCTACATTGAATTCAAAGTGCGAATTTTATAAGTACAATAAGTATACCTAAATATAAATCCGACAGCACGTTTAACTCAGCGTAGAATACGTGACTTTACTTATAAAGTTCCATCTTCTACAAATTCGTCATTTATTAGTACGATCATTTTTCCCTATCAAAGTTTAAAAATTCAAGATTTCAATAATTTCTCTATTTTTTATGCTATCTTGCTAATATTCTTTTAGTCTTTTAAATAAGCTCGAAGACATTACGAAGTTGTCTTTAAAGTATTCTGTAGAGCAGAAATAATAGCAGAGATTTTTTAAATGCAAGTAAATTAATGAATTCTTTCTTTTATTTTATCTGTTTAGTTTAGTTTTTTAATAGGAGCTGAAATAAACTAAGACGCAATATTAGAAATACAATTAATATCTTAACTTTAAAAATAGAACTTAATGCGAGAACTTGCTAACAGAAAGACGAAGATAGTAAAAAACTACAATATAATTAGATATTTTACCATAATCTTAGTCCTATCTTCCACTTTAATTCCATTTTCCTTTTTTAAGACTTTTAAATCGTGGATAAATACGACATAGAGTATAAGTTTTTCAATTGTGTGATTATAGCATTCAATTTAAATAATGAAGTAAAATCAAAAATAAATGCTGAGCTGTTCTACACGAAAATACTTCTCTCTATCAATCAAATGACTTACAATTAGTTAAAGGCCAAAGTAAATGCGCTTTGATAAGATGCCTTCAAAAAGGGACAGATTAAGTAATTGGATTTGATTGAGGAAACCCTGACAATTCAATTCTCCAATTCCTTCAGTCACATGTGCTTCCTTTCTTTATGTCCAATGCTTGAGTTTTCCCAGATCCATTATCCTTTTGTGATGGTGAGTTCATAACTCTTGGGGTGTTTATAATTACCCAGTGCTCCTGGAATGGATCATATTTTAGCAGTTATTTATTTATTTTTTTTTTTTTTATATAACCACACCATTGTTGTGCCATTGAATATTTTCATTGTAAGCGTCAGGAAGGCAATTCTATTCATCGCGGATGCTTGAATATAGGGAAAAGCGCCGACAAAAGGGAGCATAGTAAAATTCTTGACGGGAAGTAAAAGGATACGGCCAAGGAATTTGGTGCGAAATCGATCTGATATCAATTGATGCGTGTACGGAAAAAATTGGCTTCGGAAATTCCTTTTCCTCTTGCCATTGATTCGTTTCGCTTAGCCATTTCGTCTCGCCCCATTCATCTCCAGTGTTATTGTTATTTTCACTCGGCTGGCATCTACCTCCGGTCTCTGGCACCTTTCCCTCCTTCCTTTATCCCTTTTTGGGCGGATGATGCTTCGGGAAAATGGATAAATATTGTCAGCTACCCAGTTTACTTTACTTTTATAGTTGAGAGGCCTTGGATTGCCTAAACATATTGGCGATGAAATTGGTTATTTTCGAGTAATACCATCTAATTTGGTCCTCGAAAGAGGCGTATTGTAGGCATTATATTATTCTCATCTTAATTTAACGGCGGGCGCAAAGATAGAACTCAATAAAGTTTTATATGCGAACACTCTCGATTATAGCATAGAAAAGTAAAAAATACTGAATCTCGTTACCAGCAGTACTTTTCGATAGCAATTTCGTCTTCAAATTGAACGAAATTGTAATATATGGTGCTTTTCATATAAAAAGTAAAAAGTACGTTATTTATTTAATTTTAAAATGCAATGTGTTCGCATAATACGATTGTTTTTATTCGAAAACTTATTCCATAAAAATTCTTACCACTGCATTTAAATCTCTGAAAGTATCTATCTAAAATGAGCTTCCCCAATCCCTATTTCCATAAATGACAAGCTTGCAGTATCCCGAAAAAAAGTTAAAAGTGAATTTTTAATGTTTCAAAACAAAGTTCAAATTCTCCATATCTCCAAGAAGCCACAAGCATTCCTCCCTTTCATTTCCTTAAAATCCGAGTCAAATTCCATAATTTCCGCTCCAGCTTCATGGCATCTTTTGCTTTCACCATTCAAATTCTTTTTGCAGCATCAAATTTCGAGTCCTCCTCCAATTCCCTCACATTTCTTATTTTGCGCTCTTATTTCCTCTTCCTACAGATAAGACGTTTCAGAACTCTGCATTATTTTCCGCCCTCGAGTGACAATAGATTAGGATAAGAGCACCTCCTCTTATCAACATCGGTTTATTGGTGTTTTTCTACATAAAAAAATAATAATAGTACTAATTTGGAAATTCGTAATTTCAGAAATGTCTCTGATATTCTAAATATGCAGTATCAAAAAAATAACTATTCAACACAACCGACAGAGAATTAATTTAAATTTTTTGCATTCATTCAATTCCTCGTTTAAGGTTCATTACTATCAGAAAAAAACCAATACAAATTTAATATAAAACCCAATGAATCAAGTGTTTTCAAATATACTTTTACGCAATTGCGGGCTCTTCATAATTTATTACAAATATTTTTAGATTACAATTTTTATTTCAAAATGTTATTGATTAGATATATTATAATCATGCTATTTACTAAAGAATTTTTATTTTTATGGTTTTTTCTAATCAAACCAAAATCTTTTAAATATACCTCTTATGTGTTTTATGTGAAATACATTGGAAGGACTAAAAAAGCATCATCTTCAGAAAATAAATACTCAATAACAAATTAAAGATTCAGACGATGGTTATAGATGTTTGGTGATACCTACATACATCTCTTGATTCCTTTGAAACTACCAAAATAAACGTATAATTCTTACATATAAAAATTATATGTCCAAAAATTAGGCATTTATATGCCTATTATTTGATTATGTTATTTATGTGTGTTTATCATTTGTGCACGGACCAATTTGCACTAGCCGTGATATTCTTCTCTTAATTTTTGGAGCACTTTATGACCTCCTCGATTACTTTCACGTTTAGGTAATTGTGTTTTACAAATTCTAATAAGAGTAGAATAGTGAAAATTCGTCTTTTTTGCTATTGCTCTAACACTTAAACCCATTTTAAGCATAACAGAGGATTTCTTTTGCCTTAGCGGCCGATGGGAGAGTTGATACTTTTTGTGAAAAAAGCAACCTAAAGATCCCTCGTCCTTCACTTAGAAATTTAATTAGGAAGCTCCTATTATTTAATGCAAATAACAAATAACAAATACAATGACCCAATATGAATAATTTTTGTTTTAGTGTTGCCGAAAAGTCTTAAAAACAAATTAATGAAAAGTAAATATCCTTTTCAGCTTATGAAGGAGACAGTATGTAAAATATACAATTGAAAAAATCGAAACTTCTCTTATAATTTCATTAGTTCCAGAAATTGTTTTTTTACCAAAAACTTTATGAAAATAAATAGAAAAGTAATTTTTCAACATTGTAGAGTTAAATATCTTGGGAAATACAAGCGATCGGTATCGTTTTTTTTTTACATATTCGTAAGCTTTGATCTTAAATGAACATTCTATCAACGTTTCATCAAAATCTGTGAGGACACCTTAAACACAATTTATGTCACACTTTTATAGATAACCAATAAAAGGGGCTTTGGCTAAAATTTGGTTTTAGATGTCCTCCAAATGCTCTAAGTTATGCAAACATCTGTAACACAAAATTCCAACAAACATTTGTAAGCTCAAATGTCACGTAAAAATATATATTTCATGCTAAATGGATGTAAAAAGGAAACACGTCTCGTGTTCAGTTTTTGTTCTTCAGGAACGACAATGCTCTGGATAACAATGACATTGTCAATAACATTGGAAATAGCTTCAACGTTCAGTATTCACCTGCGCAGGGAGGCCATACGTGAAACTTTATTTACGTACTTGTAGGCTTGTAGGCCCAGCAATGCTCCTCTGCCAGGAGTGAATCAAAGCTGAAAACTTTTACTAACTTTTCGCTGTTGCCGGGAGTTTGGTTTGCACAGACCGAATACGAACAAAACTTTCTGTTTATATATCACTCCCAACAGGTATGACTTTTCGGAGATATTTACCTCCTTTCAGCATCGTCCAAGTACGGAAAATTTGCCACCACCAGCTGTTCTTATAGTCTTGTCTATCATAGTGTAGACTGTAGGATAAATGAAGATCCCAGCCACCATAGAGAAATCTATTCAACTTGTATTTGAAGCTTTCCCCTATATACACAAAAGTCAAAGTGGCAATTACCGAAAAGTTCTTTGAAATCTTCGGTTTCATTTGGATTCCGTTGTGTTTTTGAAAGTGAAGACTTGACAATGACAGGTATTCCGTCTTCGTTCTGAAAGAATCTCGAAGAGTGTCTATGTGCTGATAAGGAAATTTCTTGAGGAATTTTTCTTACTCCGATTATTGCCTGCTTAAGGGGACTCAGATACACCTACGTGGAGAACATTTCTTGAATTCTTTTGTAGTATCTAGGAGGAATCGGAAAAGTTTTCTTCCATAAAATGCAAACTAAAAATCTTATAATATTTTATTATTCTTTTTTGAATTTGAGATGAAAGAAGAAGAATTTCAAAATAATTTTACATTAACCTATGTTATGCATTATATATATAATAGGGTTATTCTCATTTTGTCAGACATATTTTGATGTTGTATGGTTGCTAAAAGCGTAGAAAGAAATCAGCTAAAGGTAAATAAAAATGAATAGTTACACTCGATACATAGATTGATACCCCTCAATAGTTGACCTTTTAATAGAGATAGAGAGGAATGAATGAACCAGATATTTACCTTAAAATGCCAGTTTTACTTGCGTATATTTAATTTTTTAGTATAAAACGGTCAAACAATGTAATCTTTTGATTTTATGCGAAAAAATTTCCATATAGATAAGTTTATTTAGTTTGAATCTAAAAACTACGACCCTTTGACTCTTCAACTGTGAAAGTTTTCCTTCTTGTTTTTATGAATCCATCAAATTTATGATTGATGAAACTAGAACTCTAACAATGAATGGATATCAACGGGCGTGAGAGCTGCAAAAGTCATATAAATAATTTTTGCTGAGCTGGTACTAAACACCATAAATTGCATGTGTAGATTGTGCAGCACTAAAAGTGTAATTTATTCATTTCATCAATGAAAAATGATCCTATTTTCGCTAATACAAGAACCAAATATGCAAACCGGATATATATCAGGAGCCAAGATGAAAAACCTTCCGACGATGTTTTGTGGAAAAGGAAGAGTTTTTCGAGGGCAGAGTTCGGCGAGCCAGCAGTGTAATATGCTTATGGTATGTATATTTTGGCATTGGTACGATACGTTTTTCGAGCATAAATCAGACTCTGCATAGCATGAAAATTACAAGGGCCTCAAATAGGATGTGTCATGTTTAGAATATAAATAAACACAATATTTGCCAACACGTTTGCCGCCTTCAAGTTTCACCAGTAATTCTTGCAAACATGTCGTGTGAGAATCACTTGACTTCCTTGGACTCATTCTTTATTTATAATATTATACTTGGCGCATCCTGATTTGTAAAATTTCGCAGTGATTTCAGAATAATGGTTTTTTAAAAGGATTTAGGATACATAGCTAAAAAGTTTAAAAATATTTATAATCTCAACGTTATTTTTCTCTTTATACAGAACAATGCACTTAAATAATGTTCAATGTTATTTTTCTTCAGTTCACCTTACGGTAAGTCATCTTTATCTAACATCTCTGATACCACTTTGTGACGTTAAATTCGTCTTGGTCTTAATAAAAAAAAAAAAAATTAATATATCTACACATAAGCCTATACCGAGGAAAATTGTTACGTATTTAACATCCTCTCGTTTTAAAGGTTGCCGTAAAATTCGAAACTTACAAAAGCTTGAGAAGTACTCCAGCGAGATGAATCGGAATTCTTTAAATTTCTGACAGACAGAGATCATGACTTCAAAAAGGAGCAAAAATTGTAGCATACAAAAATATTTTATCAAAAGAATTTTAAATTGAATGCTAAGGAGCCTTTCTTTCATGTACGCGGGGCGTGCTAAATTATACGTTTTTCGTTCTATACCTTCGCCCGATTTCTTCTACGCATTGATTTTGCTCCCTCGCTTCTCATACCAAAACGAAGATTCGTTAAAGAGGTTTCATTCTTTTGGAAAAATACAACGTTTCTCCATTGTTTTCCGCGCAATGGAGTTAATTTGGCACTCCTCATCATAAAACTCAAACTCAATTTTATCGAAAAGGCAGTTATTTGAAATTACGAGGGGGAACATAGCAATCAAACAAGGACTTCAATGGGCAATTTTCGAAAAATGATAAAATCTCTTCTTAAAAGAAAAGCATTTTTAGTTGAACTCTTTGAGCTTTAATTAAATACGTAATTACGGGAAGTTTAGAATTTGAAAATACATGATACAATTATTTTAACTAGTATACGAATTATGAAATTAGCCTTATGTGATTGAAATTGATTAAAATTTAAGTTAACCTAAGCCACCACAATTGGTCATATTTGACTCTGCGAAATTAATTAGATTATAGATTTTGTATTTTTATCGTGTATTACATAACCTATGATATCGTCTACCATACATTTTTGTTTAAATTTCACAAAAGTTAGTAGTCAGTAGCGGTCATCACGGGCCACTGTCTCATCGGCAAACATGCCAATAGGATGGGGGTGACCACGTATGACTTCTGCAGAAGTTGCCTTAATGAGGAAGAGGAAGAGAACATCCTTCACTTCCTGTGTCAATGTCCAGCACTAGCGGTGCGGAGAAATCGGAGCCTGGGCTCCACTTTCTTTAATGATCTGTCGAAACTGAGATCCGTCAGGATTAGAAGCCTGGAGCAGTTCATTAAAGAGTCCAAATGGTTCGAAGGATAGTTATTTGGGGGCTTCGTCCCACGTGGTATCACAATGGGCCTAACTTGGCCTAAGTGTGCCTTCTTTTGGCAGCCACTTGAACCTAGAACCTAGAACCTAGTAGTCAGTTTGTATCATTCTTGTCTATAGCAAATTAAAGCTAAACTATTAACGACGTTTTTGAAACTTTTTATATTTCCTCATTAAGAATAAAATGTATCAAATTAATTTATATTTATGTATGTAGGTATATTACTGTTCAAGAAAAACAGATATAATCTTTTTTTATTTTCTTCTATTAAAAATTGTTAGCTGACCTAACTCTGTTCAATTAAGAATAAAACTTGAAGATGAGTTTTAATCCTATTAATTGTTTGTGTAAGGATTAAGTATACTAGTATTATATAATTTAAAATGAAATACAATACACAAATTTTCATAATTATTATTTTTGATCTTAAAACACTTTGGCGGCCGAAGTCATATTTCAGCAGTTATCGGCCGGAGTCATATTTATGTGACTTCAGTTTGCTGGCGATTGTTAGCCTGAATGATGTGACTTCGCTTGATTAACTATTTTGATACTTTTTCTTATCAATTTTTTCGAAAAATAAATATCCGCATTGTCATTTGTTGAACCTAGTTTTACTGAGTTTTTAAAAAATCCCCGCAGAGCATAACGAGTATGCTCCGCTGCCAAGAAAAGAAGCTCAACAGCATTCATGTACTCTTCTTTTAGCGTTCCATTGTATATTAATTTTAACAAAACCTTCTTGAATAATAAAAATGTTATGCTATAATTTTAATAAGTACGAATTTTCTCTTTTAAATAATAATAAGGGTTCAGGTTTTACTTTTAACAAAATTGTAAAAAGTACCGGCAACCAATACAAAACATTTTGTCAAAGGTGTGGCCGACAAAGTGTTAAGAAATCAACATATTCTGATAACTGTTATTAAGCTTTATATGATAAAAACAAATAACGATATTAAAAATTTGCTAAATTCAAAATGTGTTAGTATCGGTCTTTGGTTTATTCTAATTATTATTTTTAAAACATTAACGAATATAAAGATTTAAAGAAAGGTCTTTTGCTACAATCTAACTCCTTTTTCCACGTCATATAAATTACTAATATTAGCAGGAAAAAAAAAAGAAAAAGCTGAATTTCCCTACTTCTGGTAAAGTACACAATCTAAAAACATGCTAAAGTTGTGCACAACATGTTGCCCACAATTCTCTTTCTGTATTATCACTAGTCAGGAATATGGAAGGAACTAAACAACCAAACCAAAGCTTATAAACTCTTCTCGCTTTTCAGATAGTTTCATGCAGGAATTTGAATATTACCGACGCCGTGGCCACATCCTGTTTTTAGAAGAGAAAATGAACGAAAAGGACCCAGAACGAATGGCTACAACATCGAAATATATAATTTAACCTTTGTCACTTGTGCCTTATGTGAAACTTTTCGATGCGGTATTGTCTCTACAATGCTTCCGGTCTTCATCGTAGATTTTGTAGATATTCTCTATAAAACTTCACATATAACTTTAACATTTGTTGTGGACGGCACTTTCCTAAATGTGTCGTCATCTGCGGCTAGGGGTGTATTCGTAAATGAACTAATTATGTAGAACATGCAAAACAAACTATTTTCATTAATCTTCTGCATTAGTCGGTATTCTATTTGTTTCCCTTTTAGAAGACACATTAATATTTTATGGTGGAATATAATTTAGTATATATTATTTATTTAGTTACACAAACTAAACACTTTTATGTTTGTGCATTAATAAATTTTATTATAAAATTATTTTTCTCTACTTGATATTAAATATTTTGCACATACCTATTAATTATAATTTAAGAAATAAATGAGTTAAGCTTACCTTAAATTAAATTATGGCTGTGCTACAAACGTTCTTGAGCTGGTGCAGTGAGTATGCAATCAATTTTTATGCTCACGACAGTCATGTAATTTTGCACTTCCCACCATTGTTACAAATAACATATGCTATGCAAAATCCTCCATTTATGTACATAATGTTTAGACTTTCAGTAAATTAGATTTTCGCATTGTAGTGCTAGTGCTCAGGTGGATAACGAGCACGTACGTTGAAAATTTATTAGTCCTTTCCTGTCCACCTGATGAATGTGGGAGGACCGAATGTGCTCAAAATTTATTTTCATCAATTTCAAGTGACATTTACAAATTTCTACAATTTTTGGCAATGTCTTGATTTTATTCCGCACGAATTTTTCTTTTACCTTAAATTGTTATATCGCATGGTAAGTGGAAATTATTTGAGTTAATTACTGTGGAAGGTGTTTGTATACACGTACATACCTACATACCATATTTTTCACATAGGTAATTTAGATATTCCACTAGCAATTAATTAACTAGATCTCATTCAATCTTTGTTTCGTAGATTATTAAAAGTAAAATAAGTCAATACGTCTTTTTCATTTTGATGTAATTAAGAAAAACAAAAAAGGTACACCAAAAGAAATTTGTTTTTTCTAACATGTTAACACATTTTGATTAAAACTGCGAAACTAATTAAAGAATTACAATTTCAAATTACCGGGAAACTGCAATTCTTAGGCTCAATGTGACAAATTCTTTTAATGCATTACAAATTTAAGCAAAACTTGTTTAAAACAATTATTCGTCTGTATAATGCTTAAAGCTTTAATGTGACAGCACCTGCGTGTATCTTGTTACTCTCTAATTGGTATGGTTTTACCTTAGCCGCTAATTGCAACATTAATTAGAAAACTTTTCAAATTACAACTCTATCTCTGGCAGAAGTACTAGAAAGTGTAATGCTGGTTAGCATTGAAGTAAAGTTTTTGCTAACTACATATTTACATGCGCTGAGGAATTTTTTCAGCAAAGAATTCGAAAATGGAATATTTTGAGGTGCGACTAACTATGATTAGTTTTTCTGCCAAAAATGTGTTTGAGGCACTTGATTCAGATTCCATGCTTTCGTATGGGTTGAATGGAATAGGGGAGGAATTATATAAAGAAATCGATTTTTACTCTAAAAATAAGTAATTAATCTTTCTGTTATGCTGCAAATAATTATTAAATGCCGTAATTTCCTAATAATAATAATATTTGCAAATATGTGTTTACTTTTACATTTACTTTAAGAAACATTTTAACTTTGTTGAGATATGTATACAAATAATAATAGTTAATATTAGAAATGGTTTTTCAAATAAAATATGTGTATGCAAAACATCGTAAGAGGTGAATCTGATTTTTTTGTGTAGAAAACTAGTTTAACGTAAGGTAATTATTTTAGATTAAATCCTGAAAAACTTTTTAATTTAATATTATAAATATATGCTTTCACTTATTTCCAAGATAAATATGATTTTAAGTACTACCTATGCGTCCATTATGTACTTATTATACAGTTCCTAAGAAGTTATGTTTTGTAAAAGAATACAAATGATAAAGGAACAAATCACGTTCAATTAGTAAGTAAAAGTATATCTAATTATAGTGCAAATATTTAAGTATGCGTGATATATATTTGTTGAAAACTATTTTATCTTTAAAGTTAAAATTAAAGTTTTAAATTGAATAGCCATTGGAATAATTTAATATCTAAATGACAAGCTAATACCTTAGTAATTTTGTTAATGCCTTAAATTTTTATAACAAAACAAAGATGAAGTTTAGTCTGATAAGTCATTAAACGTAAGATTTACTCCTCATATTTATAGTTCTAACTTGAAATTGTTCAGATATCTATTGCATAATCTTTTTTAGGTATTTTAAAGTGAAATCAACAAAGCAAGTTCATAAAAAATTACTAAAATTTGATCCAAGTTAAGCAGGATATTTTGAATTGAATTGAAATGCATGCATGCAACCATATCAATTATTTTGTATTTAACGAAATTAATATTATAATATATTGCTTGGTGTAACGAGCTTTGCGTCAAAAACTTAAACCAACAACTTATTTGGTTTAAGGTTTGAAATTTAGGCGGGTAAATATAATGACAATTTGACGTAGTTTTCTCAAATTTTAAAATCTTGATGTACAATATGTACCTATGTGATAGTGTAAAATTAAATTCAATGACAAAATTTTCTAAATAATCCAAGCTAAATAGAAAAATTAAAAGAACCATTCTTATTTAAAATGGGAATTTGATATTCAATTTCTTCTTCTCCTTCAATCATTCCTAATAATTTAATTTTCGCCTCTAAAAGAAATCGTGGTATAAAATTTAACTCAGTTTAACCTGTTAATAATGACATAAGCCGACAGAAAATTTCAATTTCAAACAAAACTGAAGCTAAGCATAATTCAGCTTAAAATTCTTAATGGTTCGAATCTTAAGCAGTCAGCTAGAATTATGCTAAAGCTTTTGAACCATTGTCCAATGTTTGATTGAGCTGAAATGTTGCATACGTATGTAAATCCGATGGCAATGTAATATTATGACACCATTGAGTTGATCTGATGTTTGTTAATAATATTATTGCTTTAGGATTTCTCATAACGTCTTAGTGGAAATCTACGTTGCATATTATGGAAATGTGTAGAATTTGACTCTTCTATTAATTCCATAATTTCCCTATTTCTATACTAAGATAATTGTAAAATAGATTCCCTTCAAAAAGGTTTGCAGTACAGATGATTTCGTTCAATACTTGCAAAACCTCAGATCCCACTGCACTGCTATACGCCAATTATCAGAGATTGTAGGGCAAGTCTTGTAGAAATCACTGCGCACATAAAAATCATCTTTATTACCTCATGTAAAATTTACGGCTCCCAAGAGTTCGGAGGTGATAATTTTGGAAATGACTATCACCGTAACAGTGCGCCTCTAATGTGTCTAAATCGCGCTTCATCGCAATTATTCAAGGTAAACGACAGGCAAAAAACACAAAAAAGTGAGGCGCAACACAAAATTTATTGGGTTTTGTACAGTGGAGGTGGTGTCGCCAAATGACAAGCCAAATTTAACGCGAAATGTATTAAGCAATTTCCTGCCAAAAACCGCACCGATCGAGCCACGTAAATTCCGCCTAGCCCGCAAGCACATTAACGCCATATTAAACATGAAAGCCTCGTGCTATCTGCCAATATAATCGCCTTTAATCACATAAACAGACTATTTATTTCTCATATTTATTCCGTAATAACTTTTTTTTTTTTTCGAGTAATGAAAGAGCCCTGATAGGAAGCAAGAAGACGGGTCCCCTAGCCAAGGACATAAAAATTAATAACGTCGCATAAAAATAACCGCAGAATTAATGTCACATGACAGCTGACAGCAATATTCACCTCTTGGCATTAGGAGTCTGGGCTGTTGGTACAGCGTCAGGTCGCGCACTGTCGTGTCGACGTCGAGACGAATGGCCAATTCTTTAATGAAGAGGTGAACGTGAGTTAACAAGAAATCGCAGCCTCAGACGGGGACTATAAATGGACCGGCGACTCCCTTTCATTGCGACATTCAAAATAAATGGATGAGGGATGTGTTCTGCTAATGCTCCGGCCATATATCATCAGACTTGGCAGAATGATAGAGAGATTTCAGACGGAGCACGAAAAGATTTTATCCAAAAGCTCACGGATATGCTGGCGACGGGGAGCCCTTAGCCCTACCTTACGAAGTTTCAGGGGCTTCTCCATGCACCTCCTAATCTTGACGGAATAAGTTTATATCTATCTCTTGGCGAGATTTCTACGGCTATCCCCTAGAAAAGCTTCAATTCTTTGAGTGGTTTTCCAATACTTTTCCCGAGGACGGTAGATTACCCTCTCGCATTTTGGGTATATCCCTGTAGAATTCGAAGGTACATGGATTCTTTGTTATCCTGTCGTTTCGGTTGTTCATAAATAACCACGAACACGAGCCTTGACATGCCTTCGCATAGGTTGGTAGGTTCCAAGTCTTTTGTGGGGAATGTATTCCCGAAGGACTAATGTACACATCCTTTTGCGCTTTCACAACTACGTGTTACCCGGATAAGTTTACTTGTAACCCAACATTTCAATTCCCAGCCATGAATTCGGAAGAAAAGAATTGGCATAAGATGATTGCTATTTATGCACGCTTTCCCCCGCAAAATTTATTCTAATTTTCACTGGGCTATGATATCAGACTATGCGGCAATTGAAGGGATGCGAGTTCCCCAAAAGACTCGTATGAACAAACATTCAGCGTTCCCATTTGACTAGCAATTACCAAATAATTTACATATTTAGAAGAACTTTTTCCGAATATTTTTCACAAAACGAATAAGCTCATGTGTTCCACCTTAGGGGATTTGCGCAACCCGACCATCAAATGAAGTGAAAATGGTTCGCGAGGACACAATTGGCAATTCTTATTGAATTGTTGTCGCCGCTGTTGAAGTCTTTTTTTGGAAACAATTTGGTATTCATACTTATTTTCATCTTGTTTGGAAAATGCTTAGTTCAAGGGTTGATAAGAGTACGATAAATGGTAAGTAGGTACTATTCCACAGAGTGTATAGATAAATAAACCTGAAAATAACACGAATTTTGTTTTTATTAGT
The DNA here is from genome assembly GCA_963969385.1 of Philonicus albiceps. Classification (NCBI taxonomy): domain Eukaryota; kingdom Metazoa; phylum Arthropoda; class Insecta; order Diptera; family Asilidae; genus Philonicus; species Philonicus albiceps. Next base: position 26,875,481 of record OZ017776.1, read on the forward strand.
ATATATTAAATTTTATCTGATTTTTTCAAACATTTTTAAGTTGAGCTACCATGTGGTTGGAAAAAAAACTTCAAAATATTTTCATAAATAGCTTTCGTAAAAGGCGGCTTAACTTTAATAACTTTGAAATTATTTTTAACTAGTTTATTTTATAGGAAATAAATATGTATATATTTTGCTTTAGATATATTACACAGAAAACTTTTAAACATTTTAAAGTAAAACAGCATTTCCACGATGTAAGCTGAATTCCTTGACAGAAAATTGCATGATATATTTTTTGCATACTACGCAAATGAGTTTCTAGTGGTTTTCGAAGTTATTATTAGCAAATAATTTAATACCAAATCAAACCCTCAATACTTAAATAATTTTACAGTACATAAACCACTATAATAAGAAATTTTTAATTGACTTTATAATAGCTTTAACTTTAAACTACAATTTTGAATAGCAAATATTATAACTAATTTATACAATTAATTATCAATTACTGAATGAGTCTTACATTCCAGAATGAAATAGTAATTTAGGTAATTTAAAATTGTATACAGCTTACTTTTATTAAATGTTTAACCCTTAAGCATCTCAATTACCTTAGAGTTCTAGTAGATTAATTAGATATTGCAATTATGTTTTGTAAATATAGTTAATGATTACCATATATTTTAATATACTCGTATTGCTATATTATCTATCTTTCTATCACAGACAAATGAGTATCACAGAAGAACTATGTCCCTACTAAAAAAATTGTCGAAACAAAATTAGTAGTCGACTTGACACAATGTCCGATAATGATAATATAAAGCATGTAGTGCTGAAGATTAATTGATTGTCTGTTTTCTGTTGTTTTATTACTTCTATGCAGGAAACCCTGACATTTCACTGGCCTGGCTCTATTACTTTAGTGCTAACATGATGCTTGGTTATCAAGAAAGCCTGATGCTCCTTAATATTTTGAATGGTGTGGATTATTTTGTTCATACGCGGACTTGATTAGATTAACATTCTCTGGACCTGAAAAGTGGCATATCTTAGAAACGTCTTAACAGGTCCTAATGTGTTCTAAGAATTTCCCATGGTTAATTTTAGGCAAGATAGTACAAAATTATAGCATTACTACAAAAGCAATATTTAAAAAAAAAAGTTCATTCTTTTATAAAATGGATTCTATTTAAATCAAATTTCGCAAAAATTAAATTGGATTTACTAACCATACCAAGTTGAACTATCGATTGCAATCCAAGCGATGTAATTAGAAAGGCGTATATTCGTCAAATATTCGAAACCATCCAAAGGGCAATTAGTTTCAGATTAAAAAGAGAAGAAAAGAATAAAATAAAACAAAAAATAATGACCGAGAATCCGGGCAATTTCATCTATCCACTGTCATTAATTACATTTGCAGTTATCATTTCTTGAGCAATTTGCAGAATTTCCAGGAAGCAAGAGAAATGGCATCCGTAAAACTTCTAACAAAAAGAAAAACCGATAAAATGGTTCGAGCCGGAATGAATATTGAAATCATTTCTAAATTTCCCGGAGAGAAATTCAATCGTTCGCAAAGACTTTTCAAAGGGTTTTTGACTTTACATAAATTTTCTTGTCAATTAAGTACAGTTTTTTGCTTTCCAACTGAACAATATTCAATCTGTTTAGGGGTTTCAGGAACGAGAAAATTCTTAGAATTTGATTCCTTTAGTGCCTTCAACTTTCAGATTTTTCTCTGAAATACCATCGTAAGCAATAAATTTTACATACATTTTTGAATTGCTCCAATTGAAGGTTATTGGTTAAAATATATTACATATATATCGATCTCCATTTGTTAAAACATGTAATGACTACAGGGAAAATTATTACAAATAAATTTAATTTTTAAATGCGATCATTTTGTGATTATCGTCTTATGTAGTAAATTTCTTTAACACGATTGGATGTATTGGCACCATTAATTAATTTTTCCCTATCCTATTTTGCTTTTAAAAAAATTACAAATTTTCTATAAACCATAATACATATAACAACATATTTTCCAATAGAAATAAAACTATTAATTTTTAAGTTTAATAAATAAATAAGCGACATACAAACATAATATCGGTTCAATCAGGTACTGTATTACGAAATATCAATGTGTACATAATTAATTTGATAAATTACCTTAAAACAATTGAGTTTTCCTCGTATTACAGAGCTCACAATTCATTTTTACGCTTAGCCAAATTTTCCTTATCGCAAATGCCATCGCATAATTAATCATTATCGGAGTACCCAAATTAGCATTCATATTTATAGCCATTATCAGACGCTTTCCGATATATTCTTCCTGTGGATTCGTCGACCAGTTCGATTTGATTACAATTATTAACGGAAGTAAGTTGTCTCTAAATTGGTGCAATGTTTACAAATGGTGATTAAATTTGCATGAACAAATTAAATTTAAATTTTGCCGCTAATTAACAATTGTTTGCAAATTCCTGGTAAATTGGAAAATTGTGTTAATCAGTTAAAAATATGGAAACCTTTCAAAATGACAACAAGAGTAAGTTGCTAAGTTTTAGCAAAGTGTTTATTTTTCATTATTTCTTACTCTCTAATTTGATCAGACACTAGCTCTGATGCGGAATCAAGAACTTTTCAAACGTCGTTATTATGGAATTATTCGATGATGCATTATAAACAAATTGCTATTATAATAGTATTTACAATAATCTCATTAATAATAATTGTGGCTACAGCGGTCGTTTTAACATCAAACAAATCACCAGCTGTTAGTTTTCCTTCAGAAACTTCCAGGTAAGTTGCTCAAAATAGAAATTAAAGCACAATTGAAATCAATTTTTATTAGTTATATACAATACAGGAACAGATTTTTTGGTGTAAGTTGTTTATTAATTGCTGCCAGTGTTTAGTATTTATCAACCATTATTAACTGAGCTAGGAATTACATAAATTATCAATTTATCCATTTCTTAATGCCGAGTATTAAGACCTAGTAAATCGATGTGATTTCTTGATTTCTTTGGAACGTTTTGAAAAAAGCATATCTTAAGATATTTGAAAAAATATTTTTATTGCAGAATTTTTAAAATTCGATGAAATACAGCAAATTTATAACCACATCGCATTTTTGATATATGTCAGTTATAAAGGTCCTGAAGGATGATTTATTTAAATTTAAATTTTCAAAATTACATACAGCATTTTCAGTGAAAAGTTCATCAAAACTCTTCGCTCAGGCCCTTCCTTTAATTGAAAGAAGCAAAATTTTTAACTGATTTTATAACATAATTAATAAAAAGTTAAGTTACCTTCTGAATGAGGGATAGCATTTATATATATTTTATAATATCAAAACATGTATTCTAACATTTTTATATTAATTTAATTTTTAGACTTAAAAAGCTGATATGATGTTTCTCCAGTTTTTAATATTAATATATCATTTTAATTGTAATTTTCTAATTTTTATAAAAGTGTTTCCCCTTCTACTACTGTAAATCCGAACGATAGAATACGAATTTATTCCCGAAAAGAATGGTCAGCACTGCCTCCGAAGCCAGACATAACTAATCCAAATCTTAAACTTCCTGTTGAAATGGTGATAATTGCGCACACCGCTGATGGTGTAAATTGCACTACTCCGGTATTATTATTATTTTAACAAATATTTTATTTTTTCCTAACATTTCAGAAATTTTTTATCCCCAGGAAAAATGTCTTCGATATGTTCGAAATTTGCAAAAATATATGATGACAGAAGCTCCTAAGCCGCTTAATGACATTCCTTATAATTTTTTAGTTGGTGGTGATGGAAATGCCTATGAGGGTCGCGGTTGGTTCAAAAGAGGAGCACATACTGGCGATATCAACAATAATCGTTCGATTGCTATTGGTTTTATTGGATTGTTTAAGTTCTTGGAACCACCTGAGCAACAACTGCGAATTGCGCAACTTTTAATTGAAGAAGGTGTTTATTTGAGACATATATCTCCAACTTACAAACTTTATGGTGCATGTCAGCTAAATGGTTCCGAAAGTCCAGGAAAGGCTTTATATAAAATCATTATGAAATGGCCTCATTGGACAGAGAAAATGCCATAAATAATTAATTCTTAATTAACTAACAATGCCACATATATGGGGACATTCAAAATTTACTGCCTCAAATATAATATATTATAGAAGGTGATTAATTTTTTGATCATTTGATCATTTTTAAAAAAGTAAGTCTTTAAAACACGAGTCTAAATATATTAACACATTGTATATTTCAATAAAAATTATATATATATAACTTAAAAATAATAATTTTTTCACTTATAAATAAATGACGCTGCCAGTATTCTTCGCACACCCTTTAAATTCACGAGATACATGATTAGTTTCTTGCTATTAATTTTAAATTAGAAAACCATCGAAAAATTATGTTTAAAGTTTGCAATAGACACGCGCGTTTGTGACATTGAAATTTGTTATAAAATCTAAACTAATTTGAGTTTGAACATAACGTTTATATAGAATATTTAAGATATAACTCTATATATATGTTATATATAAAAAGAATAAAAGTATCATTTAATTATAGAATGTCCTCTTAGGATTAGTAAGCGCATTTAATAAATAAATAATACTAATGAAATTAATTACATTTTCCTTTATTCTTAACCTCTTTTAGAAAAAAAAATTTGGAGGAATACTATGTTAGAAAATACATACTAGTCAAATTTTAGATGCATTTTACTTGCCAAATTTAAATGTTCACTCACTATTCTACTCGTCAAGGAACTAAATAAAAGTGAAGATTTTTAACATATATGTAGAAGGAATATTTTTTCATATACCTTATAATGTAGACCATCGTTTACAAATATAAAAATTTGGGAGTTTAACGAAAAAACTTGTATGATCCTTCTAATATGATTATTTAAATTAAATTTTATATTCAATAATTCTATAACAATTCAATTCAATAATTCGAACTATATGATTTTGGTATTCAACCCTTCAAATTCCATAAGTATATTTGACGTACAGAGCTGCCAGGAATTTTTAGCTTTAATATAATTCCTTTTTTTAAGTAAGCTATCATAAGATTGCCGATGCGCCGAGTACTTGAAAGGTAGGCAGTTACTCGTATTCACGTTATCGCTAAAATCAGTACTACCGAAATAAATGTCACTTAATTAATTTGATAACACGTCACTTTTACTCTGGATAAACTTTTTTCTTATCAAAATTTCCATCACCTAATCATTGTACCTAAATTATAGCACCCATATCTTTAGCTATTATATCAAAAGGCTTACCGATTGGTTTATTGCTTCTGTGAACTTCATCAAAGTAAGTTGCCTTCAAAGTTAATAATTTTTGTAAAACTTGACAAAAATGCTTTGTATAAAAATTTAAATTTGGATGTAAATTATCATTGTGTTTATTTGAAATTAAAAAAATTAATATGGAGATCCCACAGAATGCGGAAGGTAAATTGTAATCCACTTAATATCGCTAAAAATTATTTTTATTTTCTTTAAAGGTATTAAAACACAATCAAACGTACGTTCTTATCTGTCTTTATTATGGGCATATGGAATGAAGCATTTAAAAATAGTTGCAATTATGATAGTATTGTTTGTTATTGCGATAATAATTATTATTTTCATATGCATTATTCTAACATCAAATATATCCTCTCTTCCTCTATTCCAACCGGTGACATCAAGGTAAGCTCAAAAATATGTACAAGTATTTATTATTTATATTTAGTGGCAATTTTTCTAATCTTTATTTATATATTTTAAGTCCTAAAGAGAGGATTAGAGTTTATTCCAGAGAAGAGTGGTCAGCTCTTCCTCCAAAGCCAGATATACCAGATCTTAAACTTCCCGTCGAAATGGTTATAATAGCGCATACAGCCGATCCAGAAAATTGCAACACTACGGTATTAATATTAAAATTAAAATGTTTTTATTAAAAATCTTTAAAATATATCTTTAGAATAAATGCTTACAACATATTCTGGCACTCCAGAAAAATCTAATGCACTACTCGCCATTCTTAAGTGATATTCCTTACAATTTTCTGGTTGGTGGTGATGGAAATATTTACGAAGGTCGTGGATGGTTCAAGAAAGGGGAACATACCAAATTTTATAATAATCGGTCAATTGGTATTGGTTTCATTGGAATGTTTGAAGTTGTTGTACCATCACAGCAACAATTACGAAATGTGCAACTTTTAATTGAAGAAGGTGTTCATCTTAAAGTAATTGATCCAAACTACAAACTCTATGGTGCCTGTCAACTAAAAGATACCTTTAGTCCTGGTAAAGCGTTGCTGAAAATAATTTCCAAGTGGTCTCATTGGACAGCGAACAAACCTTAAAATAACAGAACTGTATTTGTCTCTATTCACGTATATACTTTTCTATAATATGTTTATTATAAGCCTTTATCCTATTTTATATGCATCTGTTATCCTTTTTCCAAGGTTAACTCATTGCGTTGAGGAAATCTAATATTTTACTTTGTTTTTAAGAAATAGTGTGTTATATGTATATTGTATTAAATCGGTATAATCTCTGAATGTGATATATTAATAAAATATTATATGTATACCATAAAATATATTCTTCTCTCACCCAAGATGTAACACTTAACAAAATAATATTGGCAATCAGTGCAAATACTTGTCCTCTTTATTATATCAGATGTTGGAGAAAATACGCCTCGTGGGCACAGTATTGATTTGATTTCATGGGGTTTAATTAGGCATGGTCCATATCATCTTATGTGAACATATGCTGGGCCCCAGGGGAAGATCGATTAGCTTTGGTCATGGTTCACACTTGCAGGTGTGTGCAATATAAGGCATGATATAAGTTTTTCTTATTATCTGTTATTGTGTTTAAGTTCTTATTCGTGAATTTATATGCATATGGTTTATCGAAAACCGATCCTATTAAAAAGAGGTTTTTTTACGAAGTACAACGTAAAGTTATATGAGTTTTGCCATAAAATTTTGAAACCAACAATTTCTTTTTACATAGAAGCGTTGTGAAGAAATTTATATTTATATTTATTTAAACATAAGAAAGAAAACTGCTCACAATGTAAGTCATTTCTTGTAATCCTAACCTTATAAAAGTATGTGTTTTTTAAGCTAATATAAAAATGCATACCTCTTCCAAGCTGTATTGTAACATTTAAGTTTAAATAATAACGAAAAAGCATTAAATTTAATATATAAAACATACTATGAGAATGTAAAATAGCTTTAATTTTAAATTCATTAATAATATTTACCTTTAGCGGATTTATTCATAATTAACGTTAACGACCTTTTCCAAAAAAATGCTCTGCCGTAATTTGAATATTGAAATAATTGATGAGCATCATTGGCCATATTAAAGTCAATAAAATTAAAATTTTAAGTATAAAATAAACGAGGCTTTAACATCTTTCGAAATATTTCGTAAAACTCATGATATTTTATAAAAAATTAATTTTAATACAACAGATAGTGAAATAAGATTATAGAACAGGTTAAGGAGAAAAATAACTATTAAGGCTTCCATTTAAGCTATGTATGTTACAAGTTCTTTTTTATGTTCTGTTATTTATTTAATATTTTTTAATGATGGCTAAAAAACGATTTTTTACTCTTTAAATCCATTGCTTTCGTGGACGAGTTCTATATGTACCTAGTAAATTCTATGAAAATTAAATATTACTTGGGTCATTGCTGAAATCAATATATTTTAGGGTTAATGTTTTTAATTAACATATCAATACCACTTATATAGACGGTTTAGAACATTAAATTACCTCACCTTTCGATATTAGTGTAGACAGAACTATAAAAAACGGCATTATTAGTAACAAGTATTTCAGATAATGGGATATAAATTACCAGTACCATTGCTATTAATGGTAATTAAAAAAATCGAATTATCATTACTGTTATTAGATACTTTCACCATTATTGTAGTCACATCTTTTATTGTTGCAATATTCTTCGACCATCTAAGGCCTGGCAAATACTGCTACGAAAGCATTGTTTCCCGTATAAAAACCATAAACGAGAATTAATATATCAGACCACATTTTATCAAACTATTTCGCTTTAGCAGAACGAAATATTAGAAGCGTTAAAAATAATTCAAAAACACAATTTTTCTTACAATCAATCGATTATTTTTTAGTAATAAAAGTGAATAGATGTTTTTAACTACTTTAATATAACGTTAGATAATAAGGTAGTGATCGAGGATAATAATAAATCTTAATAAGAGGAAGAATGCTATTACTAAAGGATTACTTCGATAAATTAATTATAAAAAAATCAATAACAATTGAAGTAATGGGAAGCATGTCCAAATTAAAATATCGCAAAGATCAATATTAACTCTGTTGCTTTACTTCCTACACAAATGAGCTATTAATGTAAATTAATATGTGATATACGTGGACAGTAATACTTTTAGTGTATTCAGGAAATTCATTGATTGAACCATAAAATGTTATCTAAAAAAATATGGACAAACACACAAAATACCAGTTATATTATATAAAAGGAAAAGCAAATAAAAGCTATATAAATATTATGTTATGCATCAAGGGAAGGGAACTTAGAAAAATATCGCAATATAACGTGCCTAATAGACGATAAACTTTTTGGAAGAATTACTAAAATACTATACTACATAAGGAGGTTAATATAAATTTAAAAATCATTTCTCATTTTATGTTTACGAGTATCTATGTATGTATATCATGCCAAGTATCATGAATCATGAAATTAGATCTTATACAATCATAAAATTAGATCTTATAGATTTCTATAAACTATTTTTTTTTATATAAGTCAATTGATAGACTTATTGCGTGACAAACTTAAGTCTTTTTCTAAATAAAATTTAATATATAATTATAAAGTAGTATTTATCAAGATTTAGGGCAATATTATGTTATGGAACTCTTAACGCGTTAGTTCTAATCATTCATGTTTAGATAAAAATACGACCTTTTTGTTTAGGACTGCACTCAGTTTTTAATTTCAGAAAAAATATAAAACGTCGCTATACTTTGTAAAAAATTCTTAGTATTACATTTAAGAATTAATATATGAAGCATTTGTAAACTTAGTTTTAAATGGTGCATTATTATCTACTCTAGTATAATAGGAATTTGATAAGAGCGCATGTATACATTGAGTAAGTCCTGAATACGATGACCTCAAAACGAAATGGATTTCATACTTGTCGCACTCACTCTCATCAAACGTTCAGTCATCCATCTCGCAAAATTCTATTAAGTTCAGCTCTCCCAACAAGATTGGAAAATATAATTTAAGGGCATTAATTTTCAATTTTCGAACCAAATTGCTGTCATTCTTGACAGTTAATTAAAATTCTTTATCTGCGATAATAAATAACATCCAGGTCTGTGCTCGGCTGGCTAGTGCATAGACCGGCCGTGTGTACTTAATTAAATAAATCAATTCCATAAATGCAAATTGAATTCACGACGTTGGTGGACACGGATGGTACAGACAAAAGTACGGAACATAACTTAAAAACGGCGAGGTCCTCATTTAAATTACAAATTTTATTATGTTTCGTGTATTTTGCTGGGGCTCAATTTAGGCAACGGCTGCGTTCTATGGTGTGTTGTTAGAACGATGTAAGTGCGGCTTGACTGAGGGGGCGGGGATGGAGGGGAAAGAGGATAGGGCGCAAGTAGAATTGCAGAAGTGGTGGCCGAAGGACGACAAAGTCGCAAAGAAAAAGTTGAACCATTAATAAAAATCCGATAAAGCTGAAAACAGAACAACGGCGAAGAATTCTGTAAAAGTCAATAAAGCTCTTTGCATGAGTAATGTCCAAAGTTTGTGAAAAGTTGGCGAGCAGGCTGTAGATTTAGCGGGGAGAGCGCACGGTACAAGGACACTAAGGGCCAATGGGAAGTCAGCACTTTAATGACCCCCGGCCCCGGACCCGGTCCTATTTTCTTCGCTTTCTGCCTGATTGCCAGGAATAAAAAATGATTCAGCTTGGGCATAAAAACCAACAGCAACAAATCTTACAGCCGGCCACATATAAGTTTTATTAACCGTGGAACTTCTGAATGAGATGTGAGCCGAAGTCAAATGTCAAAAAATCCTGCCGGAACCGATGATTAATTGAGCGGATATTGCCTAATTGATTGGAAGGGACCCCCTTTATCTTTATGGGTGTATTTAATGGCGTTCCGAATTGCCCTTAAGCCAGACGAAATTTGAACAAAATACACGCCAAAACCGAGTTTGTCGAAACGGAAGTTCCTCCCTTGAATTCTGTTAGATATGCCCATTATTCACATTGTTCCGGAACTTGGCTCTAATTATTCGTTAATGGAACTACGCGAGCTTCCCTGATTGACGTAAAATTAAGCCATAATTGAATTAAATATTGCTTTGTATCAAGGTTTTGTTTCAGTGCCCTTTTTTTAACAAAATTGGTATTGGGGTGCATAAGTTGAGAATCGACTAAGCTAGAACCGCAGATTATCTGCAAAAGGCCAAAATTAAATATCGATTCACTTGGTAAAATTGCATGCAGGTCGCATGCGGCACTTGGCACAAACACTCGCCCAAGCAGCTATACAATCGCAATAAATTATCGTATCTCGCGACCGTATCATAAAAACAAATTGCAATGCACATTTGCTAGACAAACTGCAATGTAATAAATATTCAGAACTGGCAAATAATTATGAACTTCAATTAGTTCCACCTCGTCGTCCATACAGATGAGCCGATTTTATTATTCGGCGGTTGTGTGTCTAAATTTGCATATATTTAGCCGAGATTTATTTGCGAATAATCAGACCGACACCACCGGCACTGATCAGCCGCCGCAGGGTTCCCTTTGATGGCCCTCGGCTGAAGGAATCGGATCACAGCCCGTGGACCAACAAATTCCCGCCATGGATTAACACAATGATTTTGATTGTGTTTGTTTTTTTTTTTCTAAAACGTCTTTTTTATGCCACTATTTTACACTAACGCGCGACGCAATAACCATACTTCCCGGAAACTAAATCTAACCGGAAATTCTACTGGTGCGTAGTCTCTTTATTCCTTTAATTAATTCATTACATTTAATATAATGCTTAACTGAGTGGATTGGATTAGCATTTTCAGCGCCTCCATAACGAGGCAATATGTTTTCCACGTTCGGTAATGGAAAATCAGTTCGATTTGCAATTTCATTATTTAGTGAGCATGTGATTACTTGATTTTGATCACGGGCGATTTTAAGATAATAAATTATACGAACATACCATATTGTATTTTGTGTCGCTCCAAAAAGAAAAATAAAACATGCCTTTACAATATTGCTCTAAATTACAATAATTTAATTAAACATAAATGTTTTCAAAATATACTGGCCGACCAGAAGAGACCAATATATGAAAATATTTACACCTTTAACACTCAATATGGGTTGATTTATTGGATTATTTCTATAATAATAAGTAATGATTAGTAATTATAGACCACACAGTATAAAAAACAGGTATATCTATTTATGCGAAAGCATTAATTTCAGTTCTAATATGATTTTTTTGTTTCTATACATAAAATAATTTTTTTTTTATGATTAATGATTATAAATAAAAACTTCGGGCGCTCAGGTTTTAAATGCCTAAGAAATTGTATTTATCGTAATTGCATTTAATGTGATCTTAATAACTGTATTGTTATTATTATTTCGAACCCATCACAATAACACGAATAATAACTTCCCTCCCTATATACTGAAATATACTTACTCTTACTTCAATTTGGAGTATTTAAAGTTAAAAAGGAGACGGGCTTGATTGGCATATGAGGAGGTATATCCCATAATTTCAGCATATTGCCCTACTGGCTTTTAACATATGACTTTTTTCAGTAAAACACCATAACTAAACATATTGCAAAAGTGGTAACAAATTCTCTGGTTAAATACACACTAAAAGATATTGACTAACCGAAAAGTGGTAGAATTATTTTACTATTTGCGTTAAAAATGGCAACAATTATTGTTTCGGAATAAAAAAAATTTATTCTTAAAGAAGAACATCAAGAAAGTTATGCATCAATTCTTATTTATTATCTTAGTAAGAAGGAAAATGAGTACAATTTTCGTAAGAAACCATACTTTTTCTACTGCGATTTTAAAGGATAAGGATTGATTTTAGAGCCAGTTCTCGGAACAAATATTGATTAATCTACCATTGGAATGCCCACATTCATATAGTTCAAAATTAACTTATTATAATGTGATGGATACTTTCTAAACAACTTAATGATGAAGTTTTATTATATTATATATATTTTATAATCGAATTATTGCGCTTTACACTTATACCTATATGTTTAAATATTAAGGTCATTAAATTATTCTCTGTTAATAAGATGTAATTTATAAGACCAAATTTCAAAATAATTCTTAGGTACCAACTACCAGTTTCATATCTAAAATCAAGGATTCCCATTAGCTATTCTGTTTGTATTATTTGATTCATAGAAGAACACATATATACAGATATCAACGAAAGACAAACTGTCCATGTTTTAGAGGGTGTGTTTCCCTTTGACGTCGCAATTATTTCTTATCATACTTCAAGGGTCGCTAATGTCTGTTTTTTATAGACCATAAATCATAATTAATAACTACGGACACGCCGTTTTTACTTTTTTTCCTATCCGTTGTACCGCACCTCTTAAAATTATTAATTGCAAAGGTTTCCGGCCACTTGAATTGTTTCTATTTTGCGTGATGCGCAATTTCTATGATATCCACCACTTGAAAATAAAATTTGTGCCGCTTGTAAAATTTTATGCTAGATAGAAAATGAATTTCTTTTCATAAAAATTCAAATTGCGTGCAAAGACTTCCTCCTTTTCCCAGTGCTATTTGCAATTTATGTATTTTATACACAACGAGAAGTAGGCAATTAATAATTAAAATATACCTTTAAATTGATGAGGTAAGAAATGAATGTTTTGCATAAATTGTCTATTTAAAAAAATAAAAAGATAATTCAGTAATAATGCTATATGTTGTTCGACAAGATAAATATATATGTATCTTGATAATAAATAAAGATAATAAAAATGAAATAGCATATAATAAAATTTTGCTGGTTCTCAAGACACTTAAACTTGAAACTTATAGGTAAGGTATACAATACGTACCTCCTAACTCTCTCTATTCACTTTATAAGTTAGTGGAACAATTACGTTTTGTAGATCAGAATTAAAAAGTGGGGCTCAATTAAATAAAAGTGTGGAATTGCTAATGAATAAAAGTGGAAATTATATTTTGGGTAAATTCTGAAACTGGCAGCCGTATAAAATATCCAACGGCGTACACCAAAGAGTGGAGTAGTTTTAAATTTTTCCTTAAATAGGGTAGAAACTTTCTAAAGTTCTTTTATCTATTCCATTAAAGTTGGTAAGTGTGCCTTATACCGAGACAAGAACAGTTGCAGAAGTGCTGGGAAAATGTGTCTTGTTCCATTCGCTCCAAAGCATTTTAGGTTTTCGTCCTTCCCTTCTTCAAGTATGGTTCTCCCTTGAGAAACTTTTAAGCTTTAATTTATATATTTTCCAGAATATTCTTCCGAAATGTATGCAAAGATCACATACTTCCTTTTAAACTATTTATATAATGATCTTATTTATATGCGGCTAGAGAAAGTTCTGGAAATTGAGTTAATATATATAAAATATTTGGATTAATTTTCAAATAATAAGAATTTTCATTAGTTTCCTCCTGTGTGAATAAAATAAACCATGTGAGTTTCTTTCTGAGAACTTACATAATCTGTTTATACCCCAAAATATCCTGATTCCAGTTACCAGGTAGCCTGAGATCACTTCACATCCACTTTAAAAGTTTTTTGAAGTTCAAGCAGCTCACATTCACGAGAACAAAAATCAAAAATATTCTTTAAGTAGCTCTTTACGCCGCCGGGACATCCTTTGAAGTTTTTAATCTTTTTAGGACAAGTATACATACAGTGGAAAACAATCAACCTTTTCTGGGCAACTGGAGCTAAGAATGCCTGCACTCTTTTTAATTTAACCAGATTTTTATAATTCCAGGAAGTCTAATCCAATATTGTATGTTTATTTTGTTGTGTTTTGTTTCTATGTTAGAATATCGTTATGAAATTTTTTTTGTAAAGATATTTATAAAATTATTAATTTATACATATCGTTTCAATTCTGAAAAATATTTACCTGAATGTTAATTTTTTAATAACAATGCACGCCTTTCCTACACTCCTAATGAATATTTAAATCAATTCTGTTACATTTTTATATAAAAGCTCAAACGAATTGATTTAAATTTTCAATAATTAAGTAATAGAAATCCTAATAATCTTTTAAGAAATTTTACGTGTACCATAAAACGCATAACTTTAATTTTATTTTCCTGTTGAAATTTGTTACAATGATTGGAGGTAATCAGATGCTTTTTAATTATTAAACCGACCCAGTAAAATCAAGAGACGAGCTTAGGTTTATCTTTGAAATCGTAATGACGACGATATTTCAATTTAATTTTTTAATTCTATTTTGAATAAGACGAAGGATAGATAAAATAGGAATTAAAGACACATTAGTCAATTACTAAAGAACTCTAGAAGGAAATTCTTCAAGGAGAAAACAGCGCTCATCTCAGTGTTTCGTACTTTTAAGTTCATTCAATTTACGTTCAAATGAATTCAGACCACCAACGAGTTTTAAGGTTTTAACGAGTTTTGCGGCTGTTCTGCCTGCAGCTGATAGCTTAAATTTCAGTTTGCCAGGGGAATGAATAAAAGCGAACACTGTTGCAAGGGCTATTCCACCTCGTTTGGCACACAGTGCAACCTTTTAAAAATTTGCTAGCTAACGTAAACCGACGAAAATGGTTATTGGTTCAAGTTAGTTTATTCGTAAGCTGATTTATTTCCATTTAAACCCTTGCTTATGTTCTCTAATCGAATTCAATTTTTCGTATTATTTAAAAATAAAATTGTTTTTGTTTTCAGCACAAATTAAAAATATGTGCGCTTCAAAAACAAAATGCACCGCGATAGTGCAACATACACGAATGCTCAATAAATTAAATCAATATTAAGCCCGAAAATTTCACGATTTCTCTTTTCTTCCTCAATAAAATGATAAATTGTCACACATTGAAATATTTTTCAAATAATATATAAAACGCAAAATATCTCTCTATTTGCCAGTCCTGTGTTTGATGTATGTTCTTTTATCATATAAAAATGTTTTGGTCTTCATGCCCTATTATTTCAAATTATTTTTATAAAATCGATATTTACGTAAAAGTTCACCTACTATCAATCATGTCATATTTTAGACAAAACTGGAATTGTCACAATTCCATAAATACAATATTAAATAATCGGTTCTCATTAGAGTTTTATATTTCACATACATTCAAAATTTACGAAGTCAACTTTCTTATATATGTATATTATTATTATCTGCTAATTATATATTTATATGTATCTTCAAATATACAAAAATAACATAATTCAGCTCTGTATCTAAAGAAAGGTGAGGGAATTTAAATTAAAGAAATGATAATGAAATTACTAGCTATTAAAAAGCTAATTTTACAAGAAACTTTAAGATACTTTTTATTATATTTTCTTTAAACTCTTAAATTCAAACTACGTCCAAGTTAATTCCCAAGTTCTAGACTTTTTTTTAAAAGTTTCCAGAAATAGTTTCACTATAAGAGAAATCCTTCTGTTGAAACTTTTAATAATTTCAAATATAATCACATTGTGGTTAATTTCAGGCATTATTATCTTCTCTAGAAATGCTTCAAGTGTAACAAAAAATTGATTCTTGAATCTTTTTAACCAATTTGTTTTTTATGAGCATTTGGTACCTCATGTTTAGTATTTAAAAATTAAATGCATATTTCGTGTTTTTCGTGAATGGTTAGTTTATTAAGGTATCCGTGACAAAAATGATATTTATGTGAATTCTTTATACTTTTAAACGTTTTAAGTTTAAGTTTTAAGAACAAATTTATAAATTTATTAATCTTAAAAGTTCAAATAAAACTTTTTAATATTGGCATTAATTTTAAGGGATTTTCAATAGATAGCATAACTAGTACTGTATGTTGTCGGGTCATATTGTTGCTAATTCATGTTGCGAAACCGATTGAGGAAACTTTAAAAGCCAGAAATACGGGAACAAATAGAGGCTAGTGCTGGAAAAAATATTGTGATCAATTTCCACATAAAGCCTTTTTATCAAAAAATCTCTTAAAATTTATGCACACTCCCAATAAATAAATAAATAAAATTTATCAGAAAAGTGCACTTTTCAAATATTTAAACTAAAATTTTATAAGGGATGCTAAAAATAATCCTCACCTCTTTTGAAATTTAAGTAATTGTTTTAGCTTTGAAGAACTAGAAGATTTCTCTCTTTAACTAACTTTATGCTGAGATAAAAATGTGTCTGTCTAGTCCACATATGTATGTCTAACATCCAAACGACCTATGCGTCTAAAAGTATAAAGTATCCGTACGTTGTTAAGCTGTAACTTTCTGAATAAGGGCACGTGTCAGATCCTGGAACAATTTTGTGTAGGATTAAATAAACCGACTGGGTAAGCTAATCGTAGAAGTTGTTTAATCTGTCAAGACCAATCCAGAGTCAAATACGTCAACACCTCCGTAAATTGATTTTACATCCCCCTTTATTGCTCTTGTTACTTAAATCCGTTCTAATCCTTTAACTTCGTACAAATAAAAGAAAGCCTTGCGACACGCACTTTATCTTTAGTGAAGAAATTTTACGTGCTTTTTAGGGGAGGGCCAACTTTCGCTGAGGAAATCAACAAATCAAGCAAGCGTTTGTAGCTCGTAACTTTAAGCGCTAACTCAGTGGAGTGGGACCCCTAAAAATTTGCATACGGCAGCATGAAGTAGTCATAAACTCGCGAATAAATTCTACACAGTAAACCACAAATCCATGAAAAGGATTAAAGTTGCTACTCGCAAGGACTTTATGGCGGGACTACGAGCTTCGTTCTATTACACAAGTGCGACACGAATTTTAATTATGAATCCTTTTTGTTTACTTCCTGATGTGTGTGTCGCTGCTGCTGAGCTTATTATTTCTGTGGGTAGCCCAAGTGCAGATTTAACGTGACGTCGTAGTTTGCTGTAAAATGTTTGTGTTTTTTAGGGCAAAATGATTTATACGGAAAAAATGTTTACACGTAAATTTGAATAGTTTACTCGAATTGGGGGGTTGGATTCTATGAAATACTGCACGGTACTAAAGAGAAAGTATGCTTTATAATTCAGATGCAGTTCCTAACAATGTTTGCGGCAACCTCCTGACACAGTTCAAGTTAAATTTTGTGTATTTACCCATGTACTGATTTCAGTCATGTGTAGTACATTATAAGCTTAATAAGAACTCATTTATAATGGTATCAAATTAACCTATTTAAATATAAGTAGATGTTATTTTAATTAGAATTTTATTGGGTCAAACCATAAGAGAAATGAAATCAAGTAGCCTTCTTTTAATCCATTATCCGATTTTAATATAATGTGTTTAAAAAATCATGTCATTCTCAAGAGACTTAATTAACTTTAATTAAGACTTTAGGTTAATTTAAAAATTTAAGTAAACTGCATGAATAACAGAAGTATGAAACTTACATGCGGTTAACTTTACCTATAAGCAGCGAACTTAATACTCAACTAAAGGCTTGTTTAATCGATTACTAGCATAGTTTAAGATAGTAAGCTGATAGATAAAATATCAGCTAAATAAATGTGTTAAACATGATATTGCTTCATGATAATTGACCAACATACACAACAAAACTGGTCAAGGAAACAATTCAGGCGTTTGGTTGGGAAATACCCAGACTTGGCTCTGTCCGATAACCACTTATTTGCATCGATGCGTATCCTCATTTGCTGAGTAGCACTTCACTTCTTACGAAACTATACGAAAATAGCTCAATGACTGGCTTGCCTTAAAAGACAACAGTGTTTTTTTTTGTAGCATCCACAAATTGCCAGACAGATATATACTTGCTAGTTTATTACGAAGCTTATCCGCCAGATAAAATAGTCAGGGATCTGCGAAACTAGGGTTTACATGCTATCTAACACATAACCTGAGGATAGGCTGTTATGGAAGTTTATCAAAAACCAAGGAAACAGATCTTGAATAATACAACATCCTGTAGATTTATTTATTTATTTATTTATAGAAGACTCAGACTCTTTCGTTTATATATAAGATATATTTTCCGAAACAAAATTCTAATCTTTTACTCTTATATCAAACAATTTCAGCTTAAATATATTTAAAATACTTCGTCGTAATATTCAAATTTAATTGAGATATTCAGAGAAAATGAAAATGTTGAAGCAACGTATTAATTATTTAACAAGTCTGTTCTTACATATCAGATACATATACCTATATATACCTACACACAATTTATGTTCAAATTAAAATGATAGATATATGTTTTAAAATGTTGAATAGAAAACAAAATACGCTTGATTCAAATATAAACAATTTAGGTTAGTGACTTCATAATATCGCACAAATTTACATTGAGAATATATTAGAATTGTTTTGTTAAAAAATGATTCGCTATAGGTTTTTCTTAGTGAAAAAAAAATCGAAAAATATAGGTACATATGCATTTCTCTCATAAATTGAAAGTACGTGTTTACAAGTGGCAAAAATACGCATTTATTTCAGCGCCATTACATTTTCAAATCATTTTGTCCTCTGGTTTTTTAAGTGAGTAAAAACTCTGATCCCCAAAAGAATTGCCCCAAGTTTAAAGAAAAGAATATTTAGCAAGAAAATCCTTTCATATCCCCATGAAAAATGTGCAGCTCCAATGTTCCCTAATCGACATACAGCCACACGGGACCGGGACGTTTCCTTCAAGAAGTATCTCGCAATATGTGTACCTATAACAAGGCACTCATATCTCTTATATCGAATTACGATTTCTCCTTGTCGAAAAAAATTCTTATCACGTAATGACTCCATTCTACCTGTCGTGCCATGAAAAGCTGCAGCTCCAAAGGCTGAGCAGGCTGAGGAAAGGTGTTTTCCACAAGGTTTGGGGAAGGAAAACCCAATTTTTATATACAAGCTGACACCTCTGACAAAGTGGACAGGTCAGGATCATTATGGGTATTTTCGTGTTATTTATTTTCTTTCAACGAAGTCCGTTTTACAACTTTTTAGGTACCTAATTCTATTTTATGATAGTTGACATTTTGGTGATTTCCTGCTGCAATTTCTGTAGGTGAAATTTCGTTGCACGTTTTGAATGAATCGCCAGAAAAAAAAAAATATATTTTTCATAATTTGTTTGAGAATTTTGCGATCGTAAGCATTTCGTTTCATGAAAAAGTGTGATTACATTCTGCAGTCACTGAAAAGTTGCCGTTGCTTGCAAATTTCAATAGCCATCCGCGGCGAACCTGCAAAGTCAGACCCAATTAAATGCCAGCGGCCATTAATAATTTTCTGCCTCCTTTATTTAATCTTTTTAATTACAAAAGCTCATTCGAGTTGTAAGTTGCAACGCATAAAATATTCCATGCGGAAAATTTCACTTTAAATGGTTGAAAGGATTGTGCTAAAGGTACAGGAGAAAATTTATTTAAAATTTATTGGTTCCAAAAATTACAGAAAGAAGAAAAAAAAAAAACGAACGACTACCGAAAAAACTGGCTAGCGCAATTTATGCACAGGGTATTATTCAGTGCCATAGCCAAAATTTATGGCACTGCTCCGGAGTTTTTACTTTACACTCCAGCAGCACATGTAGGTAGTACTTTCAGAAGAAACTTTCTCCGCTTTTCTATCTTACTTTGAACACTCGAACTAGCAATGAAAAATTCATCATAAGTCGTGAGAAAGTGTGTTGAGAAAAAAATGCATACATTTGCATTGGTAATATATGTTGGAAAATTTCTAGTATAGACCACCTCTCTATGCACGATGATTTTGCTTTCTAAAACTATCGAAATATTGTAATTCATTTGCATATAAATTGTTCTATCAAAACTTCTATGAGCCCAGGTCATACTAAACGTTTTAGTTAAACCGTTATTAGATAAAGGGTACCTGACCAAATTCAATATTTTTGCATCAAAATGGAATTTAGTCTTCTTCGTTTATATGTACATATATAATTTATATGTTGCTAGAAATTATATAAATAGGCAAGACTAAGTTGAAGGCGACAGTCACTTTCTAAAAAAGCTATGTAGACAAAAACCTAAATCTAAAACCATTTGCTTCACTATTTAACAGTTTAAAGACAACTTAAGTATCGAAAATCTTAATTTAATAATATTCATTTAAACTTTAGTAAAAATTTACTACCTTTATTCGATTATATAATATTTCTATTAGGAGTGACGAAAATTATACGACAAATCTGAATTTGTATTGCTTTAGTTTTACTAAATCTGGCTTTATCATAAAAAAAAAGGGAATTATGCATTAACTATCAGACATCAATACGAAAATATGTAATAAGTTGTATTTAAAACTAAATAAAATAAGAACTATCGAAAAACATACCTTACTTAGCCACTCAATATGAAGATTATGGTTATTTAAAAATTTGTTAAAATTTCATATACCCTCGATGATTTTTGTTAAATTCAAATATCCGTTTTGATATAGTCTTAATTCAATTTTGATGAATTACCTGTTGATTGTTGCATCAATAAATTTTAATACACTTTTTATGTTCCGTAACCATTTGAAATTTACGTCCATTTGCAAAAATGTTTGATTAATTTCTTGAAAACTTCAACACATGGTTAGATACGTGATCTTATTAATATGGGAAGTCTAGGTCGGCGGAATTCATTAAAATAACTAATTAGAACCGTCTTTTAATCTATTTAGTATTTAGTATAATTTAACGAAAATAGCAGTATATAAGAGCATCATCAGACCAATCTGGAATGTCGACACCATCAAAAGAGTTCAATCAAAAATAATCAGAACAATAACTGGCGCACCGCGCTATATGTTCAACAAATTTCTGCTGAGAAACGTAAAAGTGAATGAGGTTGAAGACATAATAGCTAGGCTACCTAAAGAGGTTAAAATAATACCCGAACAAAACTGCCAGAGCCATTCTGACAGCAAAAAGTTTTTCTCGTCTAAAGAAAAATGGCCCAATGAATTGCATAAACAAAATCGTCCATATATGTATAATAATCAGACAGAAAACAAACCTATAGTAACCAGTTACAGACAGCAAGCAGTCCCGATGGGAACAACCAATGCAAAAATATTAGACAATGCAGGAGAGATAGTGAATACAATTATCATCAACCCAGAAGACATCAGATCAGAAAATATAGAACTCATCCTAATCATACTGAGGATCGAATTAGGACTATCCTTCATCTACCAGATCTACAAAGACTATAGAAGGGGACTCAAAAACATGTACACCAGCAACGTCGCCCACGTTTAAACAGCTATACCATCCAGGCCAGAGACGACCGGCAGAAAGACCGGGCAAAATCAAACGAACTACAGGACCGCAATTGCATTGACATTGAGGGAGCATTGAGCTTTTTCGATTTTTACGGTGATACTCTTGTAGAGAGGGAGTATGGCATAGTTTTGTTGGGTTCTAGAAATATTTCGTATATGGCTAGAAGAATTCTAGCAAAACTTTGACACTTTAATAGAAATTCTATTAAATTAAATACTAGAACGGTTAGTAAGAGACGTGTTTATTGGTATTCCTTTTAAATCCTCATATTTTACTATTTTTGGAAAAACATGAAAACATTTTACTAGATAATATTTAGCGTGGTCTTCAACAGCTGACTTAACGTTACAGTTTTAGACCTACCACTCATTTGGCAATTTTTTAATTCGAATGTTCAATTATTTTGTAAATTTCAATTGCCGTAATCTCTCAATTTATCGTAAAATTTAGAGATGCGTTTAAACGCACTTCTGTACTTATGAATTTCATGATATACATCCATTCATACATACATAGCATGAAATTCGTGAAAGGGTTTATTTCTCGCTTGGAAATATTTTTGTTGGAATTCACTTTAAAATTTTTCAGCCCCCAAAGTACAGTACGTGGGATGTAATTTCCCACAGCCTGAACCTGACAGCCCAGAGCAGTTTATATTTCTGTAAGTTCCATTTGAAAACAAAATAATTCCATGTAGAAGGAAAGTTGCACTCGGAAGCGCTCAGATACACCGGGTGCCCTGCGACCATTCAGAATTACACGTATCAATTCCCGGGGTCCCGGAGCTCAATTAAAAGAAGTAATACCCGAGAATATACTTTCGAGTTTCCTGTACTCTTTGCTCAGTGATTGTTCCAAGACTTCATGCAGACCTGCAGCTATAAATTGCTCGGTTACGCGAGCTTGTTACTTGCAGGTGTTCATGTCGATTGCATGAGGTAAAGCCAGATGGACCCCAAAATCAATGGTATTTCCGATATTTTCACCGTTCTAACCCATCCTGTAGGGGGTGCGCAACCAGACGTGCTCGACCGACTCCCCAGAGGAGTGCTTTCGGTTAATCGAGTCATAATCGACAGGAGGATAAGAGTACGATCTGAAATGCTTTTAATCGAGCAGCTAGATTGAACCGATCCGAAAATTCCTTGGGGAAGAAGGGCTTTGTACAGCCCGACAACAGAAATCATGAAAACATAGAAGGACATTGCACTTTGAATCGGTTACCTATAGAAAGCAATTCTGATAGCATGGAAATGAATCACAAATCACAGCGACTCTAAGTCTTGGCCAACATATTCGTTTTTGTCTCTATGAGGAAAGAATCACGTGAAGGAATTCCAAAGGGACGGCAAACAGGAAGAAAACCTTGCCGACAGCAAGAAATGTTTTGATTTATGCTGAATCGAATTTCGGACAGACGAAAGAAATTTATGATTTTCTCTACTGTTTGCCCTGACTACGCAGCGAAACACTTTTATCATTTTGGTCACGTTGCCACCGCAAGCACAGGGATGGGGTGGGATAAAACGACAACGTTCTCTTTGATAGACGATTTCGAATTATATGAAACAAGAGCTCCATGGCCTCAGATGTTAACTTCTTCAATAATTTTATTAGCACTTCTCCGTTTCTGGCTAGAAGGCAAGTTATCCTCAGGCACTGTGACAGTTGATTATATCAGTGGTCCGTCGTCGTGGTTATTAAAGTGCCGTGTAAGCATTCTATGTAGTTGCGGAGGAGTAGCAATTTCAGCAAACAAACGGCATTCAAAATTATATGTTTCCATTGTTTTACCGAGGGGTTGTTATATTTTTTACAGACGCTATGTCAGCCTGACTTCAGTGTCTTTATTCCATTTTAGCGGAAGGATCGATATGGGTCTCGCTTACCGTTTTCTATGCTTACATTTTATGCTCTCACCTTTTCGTATATCATACCTATAAGGGGCAGGACGATGCAAAATGTGTCCTACGTGTTATATCATAAAAATTTATATTCCTGCAGTGAAATATGAATTCCATCCTTGCGGTAATAAGGTAATAGTTATTAATTAATTTCCTAATGATCTCCATACAGTGTACGTAATTTCTATAAGCGCAGCCAGTTTTATTACTGTTTCCCAAATGTTCTCCATCGGACTTAAATCCGTCCTTCGCGACCACCATTGAATTACAGGAATATCCAACCAAAGTTTAATTTTGGCAAAAGAATGCACAGCATTATCTTATTGAAATATTGAATATTTTCTAAATATGGAATAAGAGATCAGCAGGTCCGAATATATCATAAAGTTTTATTCGGATGGGAATATAACAGAAAGGTAACTTTACATGATAGGAAAAGGAACACCACAGCATTAAACTTTCACTGCGAAAATTTGAAGAAAATGCTTTGCTAAAACGAGGTGAATCGAATCATCAATAATGCCTCATATACATACACTCAGCCCATTTGGGTCAGGTCCATCTAATTAAATTTGTTTTCGTACAAAAAAAATAACTTTTTGCCACTTTTCAATCCAGTTCATGTGGCTTTTGGCAAAATTAGACGCGTATTTTTATAGAATGCCATTACAATTGGGGAGATTTGGCCGGTTATGTAAGGAGTGTCCTTCATAATTTATAGGACTTTTTCATTTTTAATTGGGAGTTCTAGTTCTGCTAAAATTTAAGCTGTACTTAACTTTTTTTTTCGTGGCTTTTTCTCTTATCTTCCGAATAGCTCGTTTTGAAACTTTCGTATTGTCCCTTGGATGTTCCTTAAATCTAACAATATTGTCTATTTTAAGAAAATTTCAATTTCAACGTCCAATTCTCCTTGCGATTTCTCTTATACCGAGGCTAGTTTATCTAAATGCACAGATTCTGATCGTTACGATGGTTGTTGTCGAGTACAATATAATAAATCTTAAGATATAATGACAATTATGTATGTAGAAGCTAAAGGTTAAGAATAAATATATAACTCACATGAAATGTTTTCTAAAAATAGCAAAATACGTCTGAGTTTAAATAATAACAGATAATTTCTTCACAAGTGTCTCATTAGTCAAGAAATTACTTGCAAAAAAAAACTACAATTGTTGGAACAATTCGTGGAAACAAAAGCGAGTTGCCAAAGTTAGCCAAAGACAGAAAAGATAAAATGGCTAAATTTTCAAGCACATTATATAAATCGACTCTTACAATGTATAAAGCCGAAAAAAAAAGTTCTTGTCATAAGTTCCAAACATAACTCAAACGTATACTGGAAACTATTAGATTTTATAATAGTACAAAATTTGGTGTAGATGTGGCAGACTAGATGGCAACGAAATACAGCGTGAAGTCGAAAAGTTGTAGGTGGCCACTTTAGGTATTTTTCAACATTTTGGACCTGGCTGGAATAAATGCCTGGAGTTTGTATAAAGAAACGACGGGTGAAAACTTCTCGAGGCAGGAATTTTTGTTCCAATTAGTTTGGCAAAACTTGGCGATCCATAAAAAATCGATATCTTTTTTAATTACCGGTCAATTTGACCGCGCACGGTAAGAATAGGTATACAAGAATTGTCGGTAGGTTTAGTGTTAAAAACGAACTTTAAAATCCTCTATCTATTTTTGAACCACCATTTCGGAATTGCTATAATGAGTTTTAAAAATTTAATATTGGACTTGTAATTATTAATCTTAAAATTCCCTAGGTATGAAATTTCACACAATAATATTACGTCGTTTTATTTAAGAAGGATTTATTCCTCAACAATTTATTTAGGGTATTATAAATAATTTCAATATGTTTTAATAACAAAAATAATTTGAATAAGAAGAACAAGGAGAGAAGATGAATTTAAAATTCAAGCGGACAATGAAGCGATATTTTTCGATATACAAAAAGTGAATAACACGTAAATTTTTGCATTTTCTGAACGTATATACTTTTAAAAGTATGTGGGCAAACAATTAAGTCATAAATCACAAAAATAATTATGCTGTAGCCTTTTAAGTTTTACTTTCAAGTACATTCCTCTCGAAATGGCTTTTTCCGCCTTGGCCGAATTCATAACCATAACAATTTGATTTTAAATATTTTAAAAAACAATTTTTTTGTAATCGTAATTGGCTAAGGTTGCGCGCATCCGTTGTTGTTTTATTTTTATTTAGCAAAGATGCTAGATACAAAGTGTTAAAAGTTTTAAATTTCATATTTGTGCGACACCTCTAAGAAAGATCAAAAATTACTTACCAAAATTTTATTGAAGCTTCTTGAAGTTTCCATTTGGCAAAAAAACACAATTTTACGCGAGTTGCCTTAACTCAGACCGATTAAGATAATTTTGGCGACAATTAAATGAAAATTAAAGAAATATACTCCAAATAAAAAGAAGAGAAATCATTTTAATCACTTTCCATCCAGGACACAGAAGCACTGGAGCACCTCATTTTATAAAGTTGTCAAAACACAAAACAACAACCGTAGTTTTTGCAATTTCCCAAAAAAACTTCAATTTTTTGTAAAACTGATAAAAATAATTATTTTAAATTAATTTATTTAACTTAGGAGAAAATTTTCTAAGGACGCTCATTGCGGCAGGTTTAAACTGACGTGAGGAACAATGGAAACTAAAACTAAAAGTTTTTACGAAGCCACACAGAAGACCACCACTAAACCGATCGTAACACCCTCCAACAGGAAGCGTGGTTCATAACGAAAACAAATTATCGGTTATTCTCAATTTCTCTTAATTTTACTGCCCATAATTGACAGATCTCGGTGGTTTCTCAGAGGAACGGCTAACAAGTGAAAATTTGATGAAAAATCGCAAAAATATCAAAATTTTGCGGGTATTTAAGAATTTTCTCTGTGTAATTGTGTTTTAACAATGCTGAAAAATCAAGGTAAATTTTTAGCTATTAGAAAAAATGTTTAGGGCCAGGGCAGCATTTTTCATTCAAAAGGGCTCTTTTTTCCTACGTAAAATCGCGTCCTATTCAGTTAAAAATTCATAACTCGGTGAATTTAGCTCCAATTTCACAGGGGTTTTGCGTTTTGAACTTCTAGAGAGAGCTATCCCTTTAATTAGAGCCCTTGATCGTGTAGATCTGATGTAAATACGAAAAATAGAGTTCTTGGCCTCAAAAAATCATAGGTTTAACCCCTTGCAATATTTGCGAAAATCCGAAAAAAAAATTATTTTGCGATTTTTTAACGGAATTTAATAGAAGAATTGAAGGGCTTTTCAGCGCTGTGACACTCAATGAACTAAAAACCGCATAGAAACCATTGGAAAATTATCAGTTTTTTTTATATCTCACTTTCTGAACTTTGGTGGAAATTTTGGTCGAGATTGCAGATATGGTGGAATATTTTAGAACATGCAGACCTTTTTATTTTCAACCGTGTTCTTGGGTGAATATATAATTATAATTTGCAGCCATGTTTTCGGTAGAATTGTGTAATTGTTGGTTTTTTTTTTATAATACTTATACATACAGTTTGTTCAACAAGAAAGGATATATCAGTATACCACTCTGGTCAGACCATACTAAAAGTATTATAGATGAATGAAATTATAAATCCTAACAATAAATCATTTAATTTTATTGTATACATCTGCATATATTAAACTTAGAATAAAAATGTTCTCTTTTTCAATTTATTTTATTTATTTATTTGTTTATTTATCGCTTAATACAAGCTACTAACAAAACCAAAAAGTTTACTTAAATAATATAATATAATAAATTAGAAAACAAAAGAGAAAAGAGAGAAAATAAAAAGAACAGGCAACATTAGGAAGAATTAAGGGCATTCCTGAGAGAAGATTAACTCAGGCGTAAGTCAAAAAAGGGGTGGGAGTTGGCTTTCCGAAGCATACGGATAAAAGGCTCAGAAAGTCATTGTTTGTACGGTGATAAGCAGGGCGAAAGAGAGATGCCGAACGGAGGTTACGAGGATTGGTGTAGATGGAGGTCCGCTGGAGTAGAGAAGGACAGTCAATCTCACCGGTAAGCAGCTGATGAATGAAGGTAATATCAGTAAGGTCCCGCCGCTTCCACAGGGGGCTGCAAGTTGATCAGCAAGAGGTGGTTTTCGTAGGGATGATGGTTTTGATGGTCAGACCAGGAAAGGTTACGTAAAGCGAACAGAAAACAGAAAAGAACCCTGTACTAGCGAATTATGCCGAATTATTTCATTAAGAACTGAATAAATATCTGGGTTAGAATTTATTAATGTACTTCCATGTAAAGTGCTTAACTATTATCCTCAATTTATAATTTTATAACTAAACGGTTACATGAATAATTCAATAATTTATTGTCATGAATGGCCTTTGTTTGATACCTGCATAATTTGTTAAAATCTCCATAAGTAAATATGAGCACATGCCTGCTCTTTCCGTAAAGATAAACAAATAATTTTGACCGAAAAATAAATAAAAAGAGAAATGTGCCACCATTAAACGTAAATGGTCTTTGCTTTATTATATTGTCCTCACGAAACCAAGCAGCTCTGGATGGCTGCAGTATCTCGGGGTTATTATGAAACATTCGTCCTTAAAATCAATATTTGTTGTTCAACTCTTTAATAACATGTTCCCTGGGCTGTTCCATGCTATGCGTGATTAATTGACTGCGTTTTTTTTCAGTTATTTACTTAAGTGTTAATATATCACTGGTCCTGTACTTGTAGCAATTAAATGGAGGGCCAGAAGAGGAATTTCGAAATTCGTTGCCTTTTAACTTCCAGGTAATTAAATGGATTTTAATAAAAATGAAAAATGTGATTACTACCGGACCACCTACATACATATATTGGTTAAATACTTGCCCGCAAGTGAATATCAGGGATAATTTATTTTTACGCGGTAGTTGTTTAGCTAGAAAGGATGCATTTGTACAATGTGAATCAGTGCACCCTATAACTAGGTGAAACAAGAACAGGGCCTGGGTGAAGGATATTGAGTAAATAAAATTAAATTTTTCTCGACCGGAAGAGGACTAAAATGTAAACGGAAGGAGGGTATATTTGTCTTAGACATGACACGAGATATACCCACCCGGATCAAAGAGCTCAAATCAAAAAATCAAACCGTTTGCAATCAAAAAAAGTAAACCCTGGTCGAGGGAAGGGATGATGTTCGCCAAAGGCACCCGCACTCCTCTAGCGGCGGCGCCTGCATCCAGCTTTGGAGCATCCCCGTATCTTTAATGCTTTTCTCGTTTGATATTTACACAAGTTGCCTGTTGATGAAAGTTCTTAAAAAGTTCATTATGTACATAAAGTAGAAATTCTGGAATTACTCGTATCCCTGAACTTTTTAACCTTTGAAAAGAGCAAACCAATTTGAACGGGTCACGGGGGCTCGCTTCTCTGCTCTGTGATAGCCTGGAATTTAGGAAAATAAAAATAAAAGGCTTTGCCAGACACAATTTAATGATCTGGTCAGGTTTTCATCCAGCCAGTAGCATAAACATATTCTGAATTTAAATGCAAGATGAAGTAAGTTTGGGTATATAAAACAAAGTAAAAATATTTTCTTATTCCGTGACATTCTCGATTAATTATTCAGATGACTTTTTTAACTGTACGGATACTTAAAGAGAGATGGGGATCACTTCTAGTTCTCAATCCTTTAAAGCATGAGTTTTAATACGATTTGTGCAAGGAATACAGTGCTAAGATTAGAAAGATATTCTAAATTTTGTGTACCTGTAAATCGCATTAACTGATTGTGTGTACATTTAAAATTTTAGTATAGTTTTGTCATTTTAAAGTTTGATACGGAAAAAAAATTACATGTTGAACGTTCAAAGAAGTTACTAACAAAAACTACTAAAATATGTATAAAGTAGTCCCGATTTACAGTACTAATAAATTTTATTTATGGTTCTATATGAAACGAATTTTACCATCCTAATTGGTAATGTATTTAACATTTTATACCGATAAGTATTTGAAATTTCTACTTCTTGTACTGTAAGAGATGCTTAAAGGTTGCATACCAAAAAGTTATATTGGAAATAAACTAAAATATTGACCACAACCTTTTGGCGCAAATATAGCAGCCCAGTAGTTGTCAATCAAATTAATTTTCTTGAAAACTTCCAAATTCTTGAGTACTAACAAACAAAATCTTCTTCTCAACTCCACTTAACTAAAAATTATTTAGAAATTTATCTAATGTTATCGTCAAAGTTTAGAGAGAAATACTGAGAATATTTTCCAACACTCATCACCGAAAATGTCTGCATTTCTAAAATTTATTATTTAAATCAACAAATAAATTACGCATCAGGGAGCTTTTGACTTTAGAAAGCAACGAGAAAATTTAATTCGAACTTCATGAAATCGAAGCATCTCTCTAGCGAACTCCATTCTGGCCTTCCACCGTGAAGAAGGAAATCGCTGACAGCAAAAATTTTCATGTTATAAAGGATTCGTCGCTTGCATGCACTGGGCGCTTTGGTGCCGGTGAAATTGTGAAAGGGTTCAAATCAAATTTTATGCACTAAACCCTTACATGGTGCACCAGTTTTGCACCCGAACCTTTGTTTGGTTGAATTCGCGTGAAAAACGCATTTGTATTCGGTGGTTTTCACAAAAATTCACATTCTTCTTTGGGTTTTATTTTACGACAACTCGAGCGAAAAAGGTAGTGAGAAGGGAAAATAATAATTTAAACTGGAGGTGCACAAAGGGTTTACAAAAAGTAACTAGGATGGGGTGCCCCTTTTTTTTTGACAATTATGAAAATTTTAACGCATCGAAAGATCGAGACATTGCTTGTAAAGACGGTTTATTAGAGAGAATAGGTTTTAGACTCAAATATATAAAAGCCACCTTTGAGCAATTTGTTTTTGGGATAGAGTTTAGAAATGGTATTGCTATAAATATAGCGTCTTATAGCTTGTATTAAGCGAAATAAATAAATATGTTGAGATATAAATTTTTAAGATGTTTTGATAAAAAGGTTCAACTTTCAGTAGGTAATTTTTAAGATGTTTTGATAAAAAGGTTCAACTTTCAGTAGGTATATCTGTTAATATACTGCGTAAGCAGATTTTCTCATATATATTTATTTTGGTATATTAAGTTATAATGAGAGCTTTAAAAGAAACAAAATACAGATTAAAGATTAAGTATCTTTTGCGTTTTTAAAAAGATGTGGATCAACTCCAGTTTACGTCTTTCGTTATTTATTTCTCCACTCTAGTGTTTTACCATCGTTATGGAAACTCTGGGAAATTATTCCCTTTGATAAAAAGGGTAGAAGATCCGAAACCTCCAATTACAAACATATTGTAAAATTGAATTGTAAGGTTAAATTTTTCGAGGCGCTATAGCTTGTGAGATGATCCAGTTTCATTGTAAACCTTTCTTATTGCCATTTTAACATGGGTTTATGAAGGAAAAATCTACGTTTATTAACCAACTAATTATTCTTTATCTTCTATATAATCTAGCAAGCAGATTTTCATAGACTTAAGTAACACTTTCGATAGGATTTATGGATATTGGAACTTTGTTTACAAGTTGTTTATGCTGGAATTTTCTGCTATTTTTATTAATTGTATTACATCATACGGCCGTACTCAACGTGTTCGTTTTCATAGTGCACTAAACCCGTTCAATAGACGACACATTTGGCGTACCTTTGTCTTTTACTACGATAGTTGTATGAAAAAAAAATTCCTCAACAACTGATCTAAAAGATACATCCTAGGGCATATTTTAACCCTTTGCATTCGAATTATTGTTGGGGGTGAAGTTGTATTTATTTTTAGATAAATGAATTAAAGTAGTAGTAAAATATTTCTATGTATTACAAAACCTATTGCAAAATTGTGTCCTACAGAAACTCTCCATTAGCAATATTTTGAAATGTTCAAGTAAACCACCCTACGACCGATAAGACTTTCTTCCTTCTAGTTTTTAACGTGGAAAAAATAAATCAAAAGGTTTTAAAACTTCACTTTGTTTTATAATTATAAAACCATCAAAAATTGTAACAGCTTCGTTTCTTTGCAAGAGTAGGTAAATCAAATGAAGGTCACTATACAATTAATTTATTAGATAATTTTAGTTTATTTTTCTAGAAAAGTTACACCTTAATTTAAAAACAATAACGTAAAGATTCTGTTTTCTTGCTGTTTTGTAACTATAGAACCAAAACATGCTAATTTTGCATTTTAATTTAAAATGAACATTTGTAATTTTACTTTTTAATAAAGAATAGGACCTTTTTTAATATCTACCAGTTCAAAAATACGATTTGGTATACTTCTAATTAGAGAAATACGAAATTCTTGTAAAGTTTCTTTCCATTCTATTAAAAATGAGGGTAGAAACACCGATATGGTTTGGTACTGGACAGAAATCTTTCTGACAAGAATAGCCTACATATTCTCTAAGGGAATTTGATCAGGAGAGCAAGGTGGTCAATCTAAAATACAAATTTCAAGATCTTGAAGCCATGATATGGTTTCGTGACTTTAATGCATTAAGCTGCATTATTCTGTTGGAAAATTTTATTTACTTTACTATTTTGTCGATAAATGGCAATAATTTATTTTCTAATATAAACTTTTATTCGCTACTATTCGTTTGCGTTCATGGAAAGCCTAAAAGGTAAATTATCATTGACAGAGAAGGCTCTCCAGACAATAAAGCTAACACCGCCGATATTCCTTCTGACAATAAAATATTAAGAATCTTTATGCAAATTTTTCCAATACCAGTGGCTCCCTTCGTGTCCATCCAAAATAATTTTTTTTTCTTTAAATAAAATGAGAAAACTATTATAAATTATTGTCCGTTACCTTAAACCAATCTCTGTTAATTTATTATTATTGTTTAGCGAATTCTCTCCCAAAATACCTTATGACGAAGCAAAGGTTGTGGAACTTTCTTAAAGTTTTGTATCTGGATAATCGAACCAAAGATCATGAATTACTAGATGGGACACTTAAAGCTCTAACCCATATGCAACTTCTAAAACTGCCTGGGGTAAATTTTTCCATTAGAGAAAGTAGCAAAGAACTACTGCTTTCTATGCCTTATCTAAATTCCAATAAGAACGAAAGAGATAAGAATAAGCAGCCAAAAATTCACATCTACAGCACTTACAGTGTAGGCAATAAAATGTAGCGTTTTTTTACCATGCATTTTTAAAGGCGGGCCAATCTGTCGGGCTCGCTGTGTGCCTTTGCATGCATGGTGTTAGTGCCGTCCCCAGGCAATGTTCCAGCATAGGGAAATCCTGAATTGAGAATGGGGAACAGGCAAGTAGCACACTCAGAGCATGTATACGGATGGGGGCTGCTTACATTTTTACACTGTGCATTTTTAAAGGCGAACCAAACGTATTCGAACTTGTGCGCTGCTTTGGGTGGTGAAACGTGATTTTAATTTTCGTTCCACCTCCCCCTACATTTTTGTCTTTCTCTCACGCGTGAGCCCTTTATTACTATCCACATTTAGCAAAATCTGCAAGGTCAGTAGATTAAGGGGACCAAGGTCGAAAAAAGATAAGGGAATACGTCACGAGTGTCTCATCTAGTAATTAATGATTTTTGAATCGAACTGACTTTAAAAACTCTATAGACAGTCGATCACGAAACAACTAATTTAAGCTTAGCTTAATTTAACTTATACTTTTATTTGTTTTGACGATTCCACTTCCAATTTGGCTTTGTGTACATGCGAAAAGTTTCCTTATGGGTCCTCCTCTTTTATTTTAATATTGTACAATATTATTTATTATATATTGTATAAATTTATTGCCATTTTAATGAAACGCAAACGCTTTTACAACAAAAGTATATCAATTTTTGAGGATAGTCGTATACTATCTTGGGATCAAAACGTGACGTGATTAGACATTTGCTTGACAATTATTAATACATCATAAATAAGTTAACAAGTAATTATTATGAATAAATGAATGAACGCGTCATAGCATGAAGAAGCATAACTTTTTCATTAAATTTTTTTTTTTTTTGTGGTAGTAAGTCAGATATTACCTCAGGAATCAAATTAAGAATTTTTAAACAACCCAATGTTGTCATAAATTATGAAAAAAACAAAGTCCGTATTTGCTTTACATATTTTTAAATAGTCCTTAATTACATTCTAATTTACAGACATTTCATAAAATATTTTGCATGAAATATTACTCCCATTTTGAGGCAGATTACAACTTTTCACAGCAATAAATCCCCTAGTGACTTCATTCTTAAAAGAATTTTTCTCGCTTAAGTCATCGTGATTCTTTAAGATTTTTTTCAAGCAAATAGAAGGAAGAAAACGTTTAAAAATATTTTTTTGCAAGTAATCGCTCTTGGCATGAAAAAAAAAGCGGAATAGAATTCACAAAAGGGCATTCTCGACGCTTTTTTTAACATAGGAATGTCTGAAAGGTAAATAAATCACTTCTCGTCGGCCCAAAATACTAAAGACAGTGATCCTTCTGTCTTTTCACGTCTAGAGCCCCCTTTCGTAGTTAATTAATTAAAGGTGGATGCAAAATTACTTATTAAAATTTATGCAGAAATCCCATAAAAAACGCAAATCAGATCTAAGGATTAATTTTAGATGCCCAGACTCAAATTGGAATACTTTAATCCATGAAATTCCAATGACCCAAAAAAATTTCTCGCCGGTTCAGGGTACCAGGATGATGAATGCAAAGCGGTACAAAAATCTTCTAAATATGTAACATAAAAATATCCTCCTCATTCATCGAAATTCACCGAATATTGCATCAATAAAATCAGGCGAAAAATGGACGAATTTCAGAGGAATCGAAGTGCCGTAGAATGGTCAGGAACAGATCAAAATAGCCACAAAAAGTTGGATTTATATTAGAAATGACACAGCTGTCGAACCCATTTACTGAAGGATTTCGTTCCTTTCAACCTTTTCCTTTCCTTTTTTTTTACCCAGCATTTTTTGGATAGTCCCAATTTTGGTATCCCGAGAAAGCTGATAAAAACCTGAGGGATGTAAGTTCACTCAGCACTTAAAGGGATGACTTTAATGCTTCGAGGAGATCCTTAATCATTTTTGCATGCCTTTAAAGATTATTGAAATTTATAAGTGGAAGAGAACGTCAGATATTTTTTGGGTTCTGAGGGACCCAACAGGCTTTTCATAAAAAATAATTTGTGATAAGCCCAGATTTACCGAAGAGAAAATTTTTCACAAGTTGAATTTCAATTTCCCTTTCAATTTACTAAAAGAAATAAGGAAATATTCAAATGAAATAGTGATGCATCCAGACAGCTCTGTCTTTATTTATATTAAAAATATTAAAAATACTTTGGTTCAGCACATATGTCTTTTATAAATAGTTTAAATTTCATTTGGTTAACATTTTATCTTCATTTATTGAATTACTCTACCGCTATCAGATACGATTTCACAGATATCTTTACTTTATAAAATTTAAAAATATATTTATTTTTAAAACAAAATCGTTTGCTTTACTTAATAAAACACTTATGAAAGAAATATAAAGCA
Organism: Philonicus albiceps; assembly: GCA_963969385.1. Classification (NCBI taxonomy): domain Eukaryota; kingdom Metazoa; phylum Arthropoda; class Insecta; order Diptera; family Asilidae; genus Philonicus; species Philonicus albiceps. The sequence goes on from OZ017776.1 coordinate 26,910,591, forward strand.
TTACACTTGACAAAGGAACTCTAATTTTGGATACTCAATAAGGTTTATCGGGTCCTATTACGATCGAAAAATATGTTGAATGTGCTTTTCTATTTTCATTTCATTGTTAAAAACTTTTCATGGTATTAAATTTGTTTTAACATACATCAATTTTCGAAAAATAAAATTATTTTGTCAAATATTACATTTTCTAAAATTATAACATCTTTAAAATAATCAGATTAAATTTCAAATTGATAAGTGTAGGTCGGCTACCTTCAAAATAGGATCTAAGTCTTTAATTGTGGTTTTCTTAAAACTATGTTTTCAAAGTCCATAATCATAATATTTGGAAATTGTTAAAACATGTATTCCTTCGGTTAAGCTCTAAAATAACTTATAGGTAAATTAAAATAAAATTTTATCCGTTTTGTTTGAGATGTTACATTTTGTTTTAAAAAGTCCCTATCGAAAATTGGTAGTCAATTTATTGTGTATATAAAAAATTGTAATACAATAGTTTAATATATGATATTTCAAATATTAGAGAGGAAGATATTAAAAAGTGTCGATTTCAGCCCCGGAATGTGAAATTGTGAATTGAATACATGCTCCATGAATGTGGATCCAACAATGACTGCAAAATATATTAACTCTTTACATTTCTATTAGTCTATTAGTTGGTAATTTGTAAATTGGTATACCTACATAAGTTTATTGGATCATTGATCGCAAGATATTTTGATTTAAAAAATAAGAAATTTGATTGTAGTGTATGCCGTAAAGGGTTAACATAACATACATAAATAAAGACAGTTTTAGTGTTATTACATCAATGTTCTAACCATTCATCATCAATGTTTGGGTAGAGCGTTTACTTTTGTAATGTTGTTTTTTTTAACCCCTACTCAATCTTATTAGCAACCTAGTTTAAATTGCTATTCTTTTTAATAAAACTATATCAAATTTAGGTTTCCCATGGTCAGTATATCTTTGTTCCGAAAACTAATTTGTTTTTAACGAAGTTTAACATTGAAATTAGGACCTGTGACTCAAGTATTTATCAATCCATAAAAGATATGTTAGTACAGTTTTGTAACAATGATAAAAATCCATAACATAATTCAGAGAAAATTATGATAAAGAATATCAGTCTTATTTTTATGATAAACCATTATCTTAGGAAATATATTTTACAAAAAAAAAAAAAGAAAACTTAATTAGCGGATACAAAGATTTAGAACTTTAGAGAAAATAGGGATAGAGGAATTGGATTGTTGACTATTAAAAAAATCTTAAACTGTTTTAATAGAATGCAATTCCTTAAGTTTGCATATTGTAATGATTGTATTATACTAAGAAACAACAAATTGTTTTTAAAATTTATTTTTTGATATAACAAAATTAATTTTTAATTTAAATAACAAAAGCATATTTCGCAACAATTGAAATCTTTTTAATTATTTAAATATCTCGAAATGGAAATAAGTATCTAATTAAAAATTTTACGACATTTTCCAGTTCTGTCGGGCCTATATCCAGGTTGGCAGGGAAAATCGACGAGGGTATAAATGATAGTACCACTCGCTGTTACGTCAGTTTCCAGCTGTTTTGAAAAGAGGCCCTTAATTATTACAAAAGTGTTAGGGCTAACTTCTTTCTCGTTGTTTCCGCAAACAATTTTTGTAACTTTGTATTTAGCACAGTAATTCTCGGGTGTAGGTATAACACATTGATAGGAAGCTCTACAATCATCAGGTATTTCAGTTCCTGTATGAATCCATTCCTCTTGTTGCACTGGTGAGCAAGTTCCCAGACACACCATTCCTAGAAAAATCACTAAAAAATGTATCACTTTCATTTTAACTTCGAGATCGTAAAGCTGTCTAAATACAACTGACTGGTTTGGAAGAAATAATAAAATGCTTATTGTGTCTCTAAGAAATTACTGCTGATAACAGTCAAGATATGGCATTATACCCACAGCTCAATTGAGTATTTCAAAAACTCAAATGTCTTTTTGACTTGGAATGTTAGATAACCTTTTTGCGATGTCTTTGCTTTTTTTTTATAATGGACACGGTTAAGCCAGGGGAATATCGAATTATGAGTTAATCAAAGTCAATCGCTTCATCAAAAGTTTAATAACATCTTTCCAGGCTATCTCTTTGCTCTTAGAAAGCTGAAGGGCTTTCAAACTCGATTTTATAGTTTGCTCTAGGGAAATATAAGTCATAAAAATTTTTCAATTACAAACCAGAATTGCTTTGATTTAAATAGTTCTGCTTATGTGGATGAAACAATACATGACATTTAAATAGTATGTACATATTTACTGATATAAAGCAGACTCAATAAGGCAACGAGTGTTAATGGATGACCAAACTCTAGGGACATTCAAAAAGCTTTTGCGTTCTGGAACTTCGAATGAAATTTTTGGTGATTAGATTAGCAAAATTTCCACTCAGCAAGAGAATTTTCATTGTGTTTTGGAACCGTGTTAGGTCAATCTCACACAAACCACAAACTAGGTGAATCAATATTGCCAGCAGGTATACTCACTTTGCAATGACTCATTCTAAGTTTTCAAGGTATAATGAAACTTGGGTAACATACACCCTAAGGGCATTGAAAATCAAATTATTTGAAGCTGGCAGATGAAGTGATAATAAATTTAATTACTGAAATAACTTTATTTATTTAATTTTGATTTTTAAAACAAAAGTAGTTCAGTATAATAGACACTTTAACTACATTTTAATAAATTTCTAGATAAGAAAGCCATACCATACCAGAAATGATTTGGGGACCACTAAACATAATTACTTGAAACGATTCATCATTATATTGAGTGGTTTGAAAATATCATTAATTTAGAGAACGCTTTAAAAATGTCAAAGAAAAAAATATCTGTAATTAGCTACGTTAGGTCTAAGGCAGGTATACGGTCCTAGCATAGGTACTTAAAATATCGAAACTGACAAAATTATTAAATTAGTCTCTTTCCAAAAAATAAATTAGCTACTTTTAGTAGAATCAGCACTTTTGCCATTGTTTTTTCATGAATTCCGTGTTATTAAATAGGTGATCCACAAATTATATACAGTCTGTTCAACAAGAAAGGAACCGCATTTTTTTTTCTTGCACAGGAAATATTTATTTCTAATTTTTTTTGCGCTCAGAGGTATATTAAAAGTATTATGACGGAAGTAATTAATAAATTGTGTAATCCTCGCTGCTATCAAGAATGATCTGGCATCTTCTGGTCATGCTTTCGACGAGTAGTACGATTTTCTACGTTTGCCTCAAGTAAACGCTCTTTGATTATATTGATGATGATGTGAATTCCCTTTTTTTTACAAATTGAGCCTTCATCTTAAAGCGGTAATGCGCCCAAACAACTGCAGTATCACTCATTCTTCACATCCTTCCTCATAGTTGCTCTTTTCACCTCCCGTCCATGAAGGTTGTCGATAGGTTTCGACTGCACATACAGATTTAGCTACTTCAAAACGTACTTAAATCTTATAATTGCCTATCCAGTAGCGATATACGACAACTTTGGTTCTTTTGGATGCTGGCACAAAAAGACTGCTTTATATTGTTTCGCGTATTTTGAACTCATTTTGAATATGTTGCGTGCACTGTGACATTTCAAGCGACAACTGAAATAAATTAGTATTGGCGTCGTAGCCCTTCCATGCTACATATATATCTTGGAATGCAGCTAAAAATATCAATTTACTTTTATAAAGTGATTTAAACTAAATAACTTATATATTATTTGACCTATTTCATATTTTTCTCCATACTCGTATATATCATTTATAATACGAGTATTTCAGAACGCTCCTAAAAACGTTTCCAACTAGACTGTAATTAATGAATTAAGCTAGAAGATTTCAAAATAGAAATGATAGTTAAATTAGTTGGATAAACTTATTAATATTATACTCGTATTGCTATGCTATATTCATAAATATCAAATTATTTTACTCTTAATATATAAAGTTACGTTATAAATAAATTAAAGAGCTTTCTATCATTTCTCTAAATTTTAATTATTTCCACTAGCATAAGTAATATTTCATATTTAAAATTTTGACTGGATGCTTTATTTCTGAATTTCGGTTAGTAAAGTTTTCACCATTTTCGGAGGGAATAAGTTCCGATATCAGCGCAAATATTCATAAAGAGGATTTATCTGCGAGCAAAAAGCTTTTGCATAACGTCCGCCTTCATACCATACAGTCAGTTATTTTATTCGCGTTCAACATCCATCCACATGGATTTCATTGCAACGGATTGAGCCCGTAGTATGTCACATTAAATTTGCAATTGAAATTCATACATTAATGGTCTGGCTGACGAGTGCACAATGCATCCCATGTGGACTTACATCCGATTCCCGGAAGGGATTTTTCTTCTTGCTAATAAATTGGTACCTGTCGAAAATTCTAGGCCATACTTTTGATGTTAACAATATTGAAAAGTTTTGTTATATTTACATTTCTGATTCTATATTTATATATTTATTAAAACGATAAAACTGCCTATGTCAGGGAAACCATTAACATAACTATTAAAATTAAAGTATTTGCGTTAAACAAGAAAACTATTTTTTAAAATATTATACAATATTATTAAATCCTGAAACAGTTCGTGATTTTTTATTATATAATTTCTCACAAATAATATCACTAAAATAGGGCCTGAAGAGATGTTTTTTATTTGCAAATTCATAGCCTACGGATATAATTCAATAATAATAATCTGCCACTTGTTCGGTAGCAAATTTGACTGTTGGCTTTTGTAATATTTGAATAAAGTGATATTCCTTTATGATATTAAGGGGTATGCTGACTTTTTGAAAAACAAAAACTGATATTTTCTTAATTAATGTGTAATACTTTGAAAATATTCTGTGAGATTCATTCAATGAATAGTTTTAAAGATCCTATAGTAATAGTTTCTTAGCATCGACGGTTTAGGTGCGATTTTCTTAAAACTATATTTTCAAACGTAGTGATCACTTTACTTTAAAAATCACTTAAAGGATATAAAGGATACTATATTTATATAGAATATATACGTTTATATTATAAGTATTTTTTAGAAACACTAAACAAGCGTTCTTTTTATTCAAATTCAAAAGTAAACTTTCAGAAAAAGGCTATTTTATTAAATATGAAGAGAAAATAAGGTACAATTAAGAATTAGGTAAAATACTCCACTTCATTATTATGAAATAATTTTCATAGTCCTGATAATTTTAATAAGAAAATTTGTATTTATAAGAATATTTATACAATTTTGGTAAACGAAAAATAAGAGTATAAATACGAAAGGTATATTCTATAAGTACGCTAACTTCTAGTTAACTTAATGTAATAATAATAAAATTCCAAAACCTTGACAGTGATACTGCCGGTTGGAGTGATCAGGGTTAATTTTGAATAAATCAGTAAAAAGTACTAATGGTTACAAAAAGACTATTTTTAAAAGAGTGTTCAGAAATCCAGTAGATAACTTAGTACAGAATTAATATTTTGTTTTGAAATTATCATGAAGGTCACTATAAATATATATAGTGTACAAATTTGGTACATTACTTCAACTTCGACTAACCTTAACTCTTATAATTGCTCTTAAATTTAAAATAACAAGTTATGATTCGAAAAATTTTGACATATCTATTATAGAATGAATAATATCACTAAAATCGAAATATATAAAAATATCCACTGACTATAAATACAATTAAAACTTTTCTTTTGAAGCTAAGTAAAAGGACCGTAAAAGTATTTTTGTGTTCGTACTTAGCTCCAAAGTTTTGCTATACTCGAATATGATGAGGATTTCTTCTTTTGCATCAACTGTCTAATTAATTAATTAATGAAACAATTGTTTAAAAAGGTCAAGGCTACTTTTAATTTTACTTATTTCCCAACAAAAAGTGGGTATGAGTACTGTATGCTAATTTATTTTTATGCTTTTTTTCTCATCAATTATGATTAATAAAGAAAACGTATTCTTGAATTTTATCAAATAGTGTAAGAATGAATTTTATGTTTATTTTAATACATAAATCGAATAAAATTTAATTTTAAAATTCATTTATATAATAAATGTTGAATTCGTTGACTATAACAACTTTACTAATTTTTTAAAAACTAACGTTGATATGGTATGCTGACTAGTTGTTGTGTAACGCAAAAAATAAACATTTTTAGAAACCTTTAAAATTAATATTTCGTTTTGTGATGATGCTATCAATTAGATGAGGTCTTCTGATATTTTCGCGATAATAGTTTTTCCGCAGAAATTTTTCTACCCATCCATAGCTATTAAAGACGCTAACGATAATGCTGCTCTCAATATAATACAAATTCCAAGATGATAATCAGACCATAAATTTTCAATTAAAACTCATTTCCTGGGAAAGTTTTAGGCGAAGATGTTTTTCTTTTTCAGCAACACCATAAATTGAGTCCATTAAACTTTTTCTCGCCCCTTTGGAATCTAATTGAATTGAAGTATAGCGATCCGAAGAACCATCAAATGGTAGAGCAAAGGGCCAGTGGGGGCCAACCAGAGGACTCTAAAACCAGTCGCCCCCTTGGTAAGTCATTAAAACTTCCATCAAGGCTGAATCATTCATCTAGGCTCTAGGACCATTAAGTGTCGCCTTGTACCCTTAAACTTCTCATTAAAGTAATTACAAAAGCCAGAAGTGGGCACAAATTACTACATAAAAGACCAGTATGGAGCATTATTAAAATAGATATTGAAAACAATAGACGACCGCCGACACCAGGAAGTGGTGACGGGTTCCGGAGTCTTCTAAGTAGGACAACTTTCAGATTGATGAAACTTCTTGGCAGAGGAGGTGTGCAAATATCGGACTGAAAGGCGATAAATTCTCTTGAAAGGGCCTAAATTATGCAGGGAGCCTTTAGATACTGACGTAAGTACCCTCGGTTGATTAATTGTTTCAGATAGTTATTTAAATACGAAACCAATTCATAGGGCGTAATATTGTGGTTACTGTTAATTTGAGAATACTTTAAGGAAAGGTCAACGTACCCATTAAATTATTCGATTAAAGACCAAGGTTCAAATTGCAAATTGCTCTAAGAATAGGTAGATCCCGTACTGTTATAAACAACTACGTCAATTTGGGCAAAGAATACGGAACTAAAAAGGTATCGAAGGCGCACCGAAAAAAAATAACTAACAGATAAAAATCGCAAATTTTAAACGAGGCCAGAAAGCAAAATTTGTGTGGATCGAAAATAAAAGCAAAACTATAGCTGCCAGTAACCACACAACGAGTTCAGCAAATACTAAAGTCAAGCTCGACATTAATATACACCAGAAGGCTAAAGAAATCTCCCTTGAGCACCAACCATAAGGCGGCCAGGATGAGTTTTACGACAAACTGCATGTCCTGGTCTTAATAGTGGCAGAGAATTCTTTTTACCGATAAAAAGAAATTTAATTTGGACGAACCGGATGATTGCCAATACTATTGGTATGACATTCGGGATGCCAAAGAAGTTAAAATGAGCCCCAATTTTGGAAACGGAATAGTTCTTTTGATGTGGGTTCTTCCTAAAATGACATGAAATTTACGTAGATTTACTCCAAATGGTTTTCGATGAACATGTTGAGTAAGTTATGAGCTCAAATTTTAGTTTTAAGCATGATAATGCTGCTGTTCATACGGCTAAAGCTGTGAAACAATATTTACAAGCTGTAAATATAGAAATTCTACCATGGCCCGCACGTAGTCCAGATTTGAATCCTGTCGAGAACCTATGGGGTGTATTAGTTCGAAAAGTGTACGACAATGGTAAGCAATGCCATATGCAACCATTGCACAGTTAAAAGGCATGGACTGAAATTCCACTTGAAACTTTAAGAAAATTGATAAATTCTATGCCTAATCATATATTCCATGTTATCCGAAATCAGGGAGATTCTACAAAATACTAAAACTAAGAAAAAATGAAAATTTGTTGTAAAGAATTAAGTTTTGTTTGATTTTTATCACGCGGCTTTATCTTTATTTCGTTGTTTAATTTTAAAAAGGTGGATAATTTGAAGAATAATTTATATACAAAATATAAAAGATATTAAAATTATGTGTTGATTTGTTAAGTTAGGTGGAGTAAGTAATTTTATATATATGAAAACGTTTTCCAATATTTCCTTTATAACCTAACCAGGACTTACAATAGGTGGCTTTAAGTTAATTTCGCTCACTGTATTTAACACAATTAACTCACTTTAAAGCCTAAACACATTGCTAAAAAACAAAATTATTTATTAACTGGTATTGCTCTTAATTTTAGTATTTTATGAATGCAAATTATTCATTAATATTAAATAAAGGTGATGGGTTTGGACTATATAATTATTTCCAAAATTTATGGGATACTTCTAACCAAATTTACTATAAGATGAGGTTTAATTTTGCTTATTTGTACAATTTTTAAATCTATTGACTTAATTATTTAGATGATTTTTAAGTTAATTCTAATTACATTATATTTAATGTTCTATTACAAGTTTCATTCGTATTCGATAATTTGCAAAAAACACTTACAACACCGTCTTACTTACACCTTCGCGAATTGTTTGAATTTGCATAGTGCTATATGAGGTTTTGCAATAAGCTTAATTTATCGCAACAGCGGTGTATCTAGAGAGAAAATCATAAATCTGCATATGAAATAATCATTCGTGAGTGTGTTAATTAAAAAAGTTGTTTTATGTTTATTAGAGAAGATTGTCTGTTTCCGTATAGAGTAATTCTGATTGTAAGGAAAAATTCTAAAAAAATTCCCAGTCCGATTAGAAAGGTTAAATGCTATCAATATGAGCATATATCAGAGATTACATTTTCTAGTCAAACTTCTCCACAAAAATCAGAAATAAATAGTTCGGCACGTTGAAAATTACAGATTGCTAATAGTGTTTAGTTTTAAATAAAATATAAAAATTTGAAATGAAGACTACAATATTTTTAGTTGTTCTTTGCTACTGCATTTCATTAATAGTTTCTGATGGTGTACAAAATTCGACAAATGCAACACAAACGGAAATTTTAATCCCAGAAGGATGTAGAGCGTATTACGAATGCTACAAAAGAGATTTAATTAATAAGGAATGTACAAAATATCGTGTCACCGAAATCGTGTGTGATGATGAAAGATCAATATATGTCGATGAAAAAAATATTATAGAAGCTCACAGTGATTCGTCCGAGTCAAGCGAACCTTCTAACCATCAAAGGGTTATTGGAAGACCATCGAAAAATCCAATTGCCCTCATTGCCTTCCCCTGTCAAAGTGGATACCGTCCGGACAGGAAGGGAAGATGCCGCAAGGTCTTCCCTAAGTAGTTATTGTAATTTGCTGTATATTCGTCTGTATAATAAAAATGAAAAACGTTTTAATTCGAGAACTTATTTTTAATAGGATTCTGTTTAATTGCGAAATCTACTCACGTTTTTTTTCGCGGTTTTTACTTGCAAAAATATCCCAACCATAGGTACCTTAATTCATTTTTTGCCTGCCACCCACATAACATTTACTCCTTTTTATCCAGGTGCACGAGGCAATTCTCGGTTTTTTTTTTGCAGCTTCTGACAAGCACAGAGCAAGCGTGTGCCTTATTGCGTCCCATTTTACAATTTCTGCTGCACACCCCCTGGCCCTAGATTCATTCAAATTTTACAGGCCTTGCTATCTTTTATTAGGTTTTCTGTCCACCGCGGATGCAGCGAATCTCTCTGTTTAAAATGCAGTGCAAAGTGGAACTCTCTGCTGCAATGAATGCACAATTCCAAGATGTAGGTACAATAGGTCAGTTATAAAAGGTATAAAAAATTTTGGAAAATTGATGCAAAAATTTCAATTGTATTTTTTGATTGGTATAAAAATTTCAACAATTTTAGGATATTCTGCGGAAGAATATTTCTGGTATGCATTCAGATTTAATTATTTTTATCACTGAAAGTCTAGCTTTTGAACTTCCATCCAAATACATCCATCGGAAGTAATTTTCAGCAATCCCCTCCAATGGTAAATTTAATTTTTCAATGTACATATGTGCGAATGAATGAAATTGAAAACAAAATCTGAACTTTTTCAGACAATCCAATCCAATCCAAATCCATATGAGAAGTTAGACCATAAACAAACATTTGGTTTATCAACTTCGATTAAAAAAAATGTTTTTTTAGGGGTTTGTTCATTTTGTCTCTAAAATGTTGATTAAAAACAAATCACACCAGTAAAATAATGTAGTTTAATTAATTTTTATATTTCTCAATAAATATAAAACACTATAAATGATGTATAAATCTTTTTATTGTTCACTTTTAAAAAATTCATACTCAATTATTTAAATATTAGTTCATTAGTAATAACATTTCTAATGAGTATAAACTATGGGTTTTTTATATTTTTAGCAATACCATGTTTATTTTAATTTTTGTAATTTATTACATTACTGTTATTACCTATGATGAGAAACCTTTTATTTCCCTTCAACTATAAAGATGAATTCTAAAACTAACTGGTTTTTAAGAAAATCAACGACAAATATCGCAATTAAATAAAAGCAGGTATAAATTTTTACAATTTAGACACATATACTGAAAATGGATCACAATGATACCAATAAAAATGTTATCCAGATATTACAGAAAATTTTTACTAATCTTTACCAAAAATGTAAACACCAGGCAGTGTTTAAAAATATTTAACCTCAGCATATTTTACTTCATATTGTTAAAAGTGCGGTGATATTTGGAAATTTTTATTTCAATCCACTAGATCTCTGTTGTCATCAGCTGAATGTAAAGTTTCAAAAAGAGCAACAATTTGTCTACTTGTTGCAATACAATTTTGTGGTATTTTATTAAAAAGTAAAAAAATCAATATCTGGACTCAGAAGGTATTTTGGTACAGGAGGTACTTTTCTCCCCCTTTTTTAATTTTGTAATCTTTTAGCTATTTTTTAAAAATAACTATTTGGTTAAAATTATTTTTAATGACTCGTGAAGATGAAATGGAGGGATGGAAGCGAATTAAAGAAATACTCGTATAACTGATAGCACTGTTTTTATAATTTCTGCAAAGAATTTGTAAATCATTTCTATCGGATTTTGTCCATAGATTACAAATGAAAATGGTACATCACATCACATTTTCCAAAAAAAAATTGAGGTAATAAATACAGAAAACTTTATTTTGTTAGTAAAAAATAAAAGTAAATCATAGAAGCTTATATCGAATATATGTAACTCTTTATAGACCTTTTTCGTATTCCTTAACTATATGTTTTTCGGAAACGTTATATGGTGGAGCTTTTTCATTTACGAATTCGTAATCTAAAGACAAAATTATATAGGAATAATTTTCCAGTTTTTATTTGTACTTTAAATCAAAAACAAAAATAAATATTTCCATTCACATTGGTGTTCTTAAAATATATACGAGAATAATTTAGTAATAAATAGTTTTGTGAACAAAACACTGAATTTTGACAATGTTGTCTATCAAAATTTGTTCAGAAGAAAAGTTTTTCCTTGAGAGTTTTGCTACTATGTCTTCAGCTCATTTATTTCAAAGGGACGTAGTTTATGAAAACATATTTCGTAAACAAATATTAATAAGATTTATAAATAACTAATTTAATATATATGTATTTACTTATATACCATATGTATAAGAGATAAGTTCTAAATCTATTGAGTGTACCATATAACTTGAAAATGAGGAATTAACAACAGATAGAGTGACTTGTATTGTATCGCATCTGACGATAATACCTACATATTTAAGCTAAGTCATATGGCTTGACATTTTATTATTAATTAATTTACTAAAGAGTAAACAAGGTAATTTTTTCGGGCTACAAACATGTCAACATATATGCCAAAAAAACAGCATTTGCTGGAAACAATTTCCAAGCGCTTATTCATTAGGATTCAATCAGAAGCATTATCCATAATAACAACGCTCGGATTCATATTATTTGGAAAATAGTCGATGGGAAGTTTAATCTCACCCACTACATTTACCAGCCCTTGGCTCTTCTGACTACCAGTTGATTCGATCAATGCAGAATGTCTTTACTGGGCATTCCCTTCATTTCAAGATAGCTAACTTCAAAATATGAGCAGTGTTTTTGGCAAAGAATCCATAAATTGCCCGAAAAGTGAGGATATGTAATAGCTGCCGATAGGGGCCTCTGGTAGATTAGTTGTTAACGCTCTAATCTACCGTCCCAGAGGCTGTAGGTTCGAATCCCACGTATAACCATGGTCCCCTGCGCTACTTGGTAACACAATAGGCCAAAAATAGCCTAAGTGTGCCTTTCTAGGCAACCACACCAACCTACCCAAATCTAAAATAGGTGCAGATAGACAATACTTTGAGTAATGTATAAATTCATTGAATTATTGAAATAAAACTATTATATATATTTTTTTTAAGTTATACACCCAATAAAATTTTATTTAAGTTAATTTTTACATTCGTCCCATTATCCAGTTTCTTGTAAACAGTTTGTATCGTCTGTTCAATTTTAGTCCAATGAGTTTTAGTAAATTTTTTATTTAAACTATCAATTTAAGCTTGTTTTTAATCTGATATTATAAAATGAATCCGGATTTATTTGGTCTAGATTTCTACCCTAGAAGTTTAAAATTGAAATTAAATATTTTGGTTTTGTAAAAGAATAATACGTGTAATTTTTGAACTATTGACCTTTAGAAAGTGTTGTAAATTTACAATTAGTAAATTAGTTGTTGTTAGTTGTTGATATTAAAATAGGGCTTAGAACATTTCGGGATGATGAGATGAGTATTAATGAAAACAATTCTTATGCAGGGATGAGTTTCACGTTGCGCTTTCACTTAATTTTAATATATGTATAAAATTTTCGCCCCAAACTCTAAACGTATTGGATTACGAGTATATAAAAATTGATTAACTTTGACTATCACTTTGGAGTGTTGCACCTAGTTGTTTTGGAGTTTTGAGATCGGTAGAGAAGCGTTTCTATTTCGCATAACAAAAGACGTTTTTAAGAGACACCGAGTGCAGCCAAAGTAGAAAACTTGGAATAAAGTTAAATCGTTAAAAGTTGCCATTTGGTCCTTTAATGAAACAAAAGAAGAGGACAGGACAGAAAGATGTAAAACTGCTAAAGGCATGAGCTGAGTTATTCAAAAAGTTCCAACTAATCGCTTTTATTGACGACATCAAATTTGTTTCCCGTTAAACTTTTACGGAGAGACTTGAAAAAAAAATAAAAAAATAAAAAAATAAAAAAAATAAAAAATAAGTTAAGGTCCTGGGGGATGCTCCGGAGGCAACTTTCTAAAAGGTGGGACCCTTATCGAATTCAGTCGACTTGAAAGACCGAATGAAGTTATCTGAGAAGCTGTGTCAACGTAGGGCGGGGAGCATAAATCAATTGAAAAGTTCATAAAAGTTTTGTGGCCTTTTCCGTTCATTTTTTCAATCCTTCTCGGCTGATAATTACGAAAACCTTTGTCATCGCAATGCACAGACCCCAAAAATGAAGAAAATTGGGCCGCCCTCGCGCCATTGGATGAACGGATAGTGCCCCAAGGAAGCTAGGGAAGCTAGGGAAGCTAGAGGAAATGGAATAGCAACGAAAAATTTTTCTGCATTTAAATTTTACAGCTCAAGGAACAAATGATAATAAGAAATTTTCCGTTGAAGCAGCAAAAAGTTTATCAGTCCGCAAAATTCAAATGCTGCTGCGACGTTCCAGAGCGTAGAGAAACTTTTTCTTGCCCGCTGACGTCCCTTTTGCGGTTGCCGGATAAGTTTCTTGGTCTTGAAAAGAAATTCGTGAGAGTGATTTCTTTGTAGGCCGATTTTACAAGGAATTGATCGAAGATCTTTTCATTTAGTGGAAAGGGAAAAACTTCCCTAAGAAATGATAAATCGCACTCACAGACACCATTAATCTTGGTGCACTTGAGTAGCGGGAAGTTGAACTAAAAATCAATTTACAAGAAACTTCTTCTACTCAGTTGCAATTCTTTTGCTATTCTTTGTTCGTTCTGCAGCTTTATCGCTATCATAACGTCGTAAAATATTTCGTAAGATTCTCAAATGGTAAATTTATCTGGGAGTCGAGCTTTAATTTGGGGAATTGCGCCGCGGGATGTGAAGCACTATGGCCAACCAACCGACCCGCCAGTTTCTTTTAAATTAAATTTTAAAGTTATCCCAGCACGTGGAGGTTTACTCGACTGCCTCCTCGCAAAAATTTCGAGAGCAAACAATTTGAAAGACGTTTGAAGCTAAAGGATGAGTTAATCGCCATTAGATACACAGTCACAGCTGCCGCTATAAAAATGCCTTAGAACGATTCCCTCCCTTATGTAATCAGAAAGGAAAATATTTTGTTCAGCTAGGATCTAGGATCTTGATTTACGGCAGCGAACCAGAAAGTGTACTCGCAGTCTCCTGATGAATGGAAGCCATTCATTGCGAGGGAAACTTTAAATTGAAGAACGGAACTGTAGAGCACCCGTGCATTTTGTAAACGCGAATTCAATAGGGTTTCAAAGCTCTAGGGCTCATCAACCAACCTAGTTAACTAGAAAATATCAAATGCAGGTCATACACTTCCGTGAAAGAAATCAACCATAACCAGCAACCGAATGAATTGAAAGTAGTTCTCAAATTAATTCCTAACAATGAAATTAAGTCTCTACTATTCAAATAGGTAAGTATATTTATTAATCAGTTTATGGATACTTTACCCTCGTTCGAAACGAATTTAAAAATAAAATATATTTCACTTACTTATTAAAATAAAGTAATTATAATAGTAATTTTATACCTAAAAACCTGAAAAAGTATATTCTGGAGACCATACTTATTTTATAAACTACTGACATATTAAAAATTGTGGCCAGAAACCTCATTGATAGACTGGTAATATTTGTCGAATGTCGAATATCAGACAAATTTTAGAAACCATATTTGATCCGCCAATTTCAATCTAAAAACTTAGGAATTGATGCACTAAACCAGTAGTCAATTTAGCCTCCAAATAACTATGTCCAACTTACAACTGATTTCAGTATATTGGCTAAAGTGTTCGGTCATCATATTGGAACAACCTTTTTTGATTTGAATACTTTGAAATAATATTTCTTAGACTTTAAATCGTACATTTCCAAAATATTACAACGAATTTGGAGTGAAGTATTGAAAACCATTTTTAAATAACAATTTCCCTGACTCTTGTCAGTTTGAGTCGCTATATTGAATCCGTGATTATCATACGACAATCGAAATTGGTAGGTTCGAATTTTATTTGCACCTTTGGTAAATTTTCCTGTATAAACAAAACGTTGAAGTGTATTAGGTCATATAATTAAGTACATGCTACATGCACAAGTATAGAACTACACTCGAATAACCCAATTATATTTTACAGAAATATGTTGAACTTTTCTCAAAAATCAGTCTAGAAAGTCTATATGTAACTTATACAATAATTATTTTAGAACAAAACTTTAAATATGATATTATTTCTGTAAAAGAACAAAAAACCATTATTAGATTATTTTAGGCCATCGAAGTTTTTGAACCAGAAAATATAGGTTCTAGGTTCTAGGTTCAAGTGGCTGCCAACAAAAGAAGGCACACTTAGGCCAAGGTAGGCCCATTGTGATACCACATGGGACGAAGTCCCAATTACTACCGTTCGAACCATTTAGACTCTTTAATGAACTGCTCTAGGCTTCTGATCCTGACGGACCTCAGCTCCGACAGGTCATTAAAGAAAGTAGAGCCCAGGCTCCGATTCCTCCGCACCGCTAGTGCTGGGCATTGACACAGGAAGTGAAGGATGTCCTCTTCCTCTTCCTCATTGAGGCAACTTCTGCAGAAGTCATGCGTGGTCACCCCCATCCTAGTGGCATGTTTGCCGATGAGACAGTGGCCCGTAATGACCGCTACTACGTTGCCGATTGCGGCTCTCTTAAGCGCGACCAAGTTTTTGGACCTGTTGCGGTCGTAGATGGGCCAGATAGATCTGGTCGTTACGCAGGTGGGCTCTTTTCTCCACCTGCGATTTGCAATTTCCAAGAAGGACTCTTGTATGGTCCGCTTGCTTGATGCAAGCGGAGCACCCGGCTTAAGAGTTATATCCTCAGCGGGCAAGCCTGCGCCAAGCCTCGCGAGCTCATCCGCCCTGGTGTTGCCCGGGATGTCAAAGTGGCCAGAAAATATAAATCAAATTTAAAAATCGAAAATAAAATTATAATGTAAAATTTATATTAAATTAAATTTTATATATTGTATCTTGAGTTGGATTCCCCTTAAATTTCTTAGTAATTTGCTACAATATGATTTACGATTCAATTAAGTGAACACTGGCATAAAAGCATTTACAGCCCATCTCATATACACGTATCAAATAAATGTAATCTCCCTAGCCCTCATACATATTGGTAATAAAACTAGGATCTAATCCAGATCATAAAAATAAAAGCCCTCATGACCATAAAATTGTGTTTAGAGAAAAGAAACTTTTTGGCTGAGATATGCGCTACTCCTTTTACAGCCTCAATCGGGAAGCATTTTAATCAATTTTTCTTCTTACGCCTTCTCACAAAAAAAAAAAAAACAGGAATCCCGGATCCTTGAATTTTAGTGTATAGGCTAAAGTAGTTTTCTATTAAGGAATTTCATTTCCTGATATATTTTTTTCTTTCCTTATTTAATTTAATTTATTTTCGGAGTCTACGAAGTAATGCACTGTTC
The DNA here is from genome assembly GCA_963969385.1 of Philonicus albiceps. Taxonomy (NCBI): domain Eukaryota; kingdom Metazoa; phylum Arthropoda; class Insecta; order Diptera; family Asilidae; genus Philonicus; species Philonicus albiceps. Next base: position 26,927,408 of record OZ017776.1, read on the forward strand.
AATAAAATTGATGTTTTTTTGTTCCACGAGAAAGCAATAAATGTTTAATACAGCGCATTTCGGCTATTACTTTTTAAAAGAATTAAATTAATTTCGTATTTTTTTTCTTTTTTGGGAAAAGAGAGGTTTAGCTTCGTTTCAGATTTGTAATTCAGGATTTAAGTTACTTATGCAATACCAGTAAATAGGCTTATCATTACGACTGATTTAATAAATGCTTTTTTTATTAATAGTTTAATTAATTATAAAATTTACTCTTATTTTTACAAGTAACAAGGTTTTTTGATGATGATATCTTATTGATTGTAAAATTATAGAACAGAGGTAATTACGAAGCCTAAGTGGAAACTTTTATATAAACTATAACGACGAAAGGTTTTATGGCTTTTAATCATAGTAAAACTGGTCAGTTACGAGTACAAGTAAATTTCAAATAAAGATCAATTTATAAAAACAAATCTTTATATCACGTATGCAGGGAAAGTACTAACTTAACGCATGCATAAAACTGATGATTGATTGAATTGGAGTTGACTTTTTGATTTTTGTGGAAAAAATAATTTAAATCAATCAATCAAAATATTTTTGTTCAAATAGTACTTACTTTTGTAAGCTTTTTACTAAATTGGCGCGCTTTACTTGTGCGCCCAATTCCGTCCTTGTATCTCATAAACTGTGGTAGGTAATTCCGAACACGGGGATTGTTTAAACTCTTTTGAATAACAATTCTCTGGTAGTAAATTCTTTTATACTATTCTAAACAGTTAAAACTGATAAATTCGTGTATACCTTGATACCCCATATAAAATGAGATTATTTATAAATAAATTTGATGATAGTATTAGCCCTAATAATATTCTTAATTGTTTCTACTCTTCGTTTGCACTATCTACTTTTGGACTACTTTGGACTTTAAGGGGTTATACGCAGTTGCGAGGCTAAAAAAAGACGTCTTTTTATGAATTTTTTAAAGAAACAGTTTTTATTTATCAATTACAAGTGATTGTTATTTAAATAGAGCCTACTTTTAAGAATACAATAGCGCATCGATCATGTAAAAATATTGATGTGCATCGCTCCTGTAGATGATGTCCCGAACGACCTTCAAAAAGAGGCGCTTGGCGGTGATCTCCATTTCGGCGGTTTGGATTATCAGAAATAAAAAAAAAATGGTTGATTTCTTTGAGGGATAGATTAATGCAGGTATTGAACGAAGGACTAATAAAAATATTGATTTTTGACAAAATGGCGTCTATTTGAAAAAAAATTGAAATTGAAAACTGAAATTTTCATTGCAAATTGTTAAAAAAAAATAGTAATAATTTTTTTAAATCTTATTCCTTCGTTCAATACCTGAGGAATATATCTAAGAAGATTGTGTAAAAATTTGAGACCGGTCGCTTGAGCCATTTTTGAAAAACCGAGATCACCGATTTTGAACATACCGTTTTGAGAAAAACGCGTTTAAAGTTTCAGAAGTGATTTACACATAGTTAAAATTTTTTTTCCTCAACTTACATGGTATCATCTATTTTCACAATTATCACACACATCAACAACGATTTTAAAACTAAGTCCACGGGAAGAAGCAGTTTCAAATTTTATTTTTCCGTCACAAGAGTCACATTTCAGATATTCACTTATCTCAGTAAATACAGTGATGAAATTTAAAATTCTATATTCAATCGAAGGATCACGCTTTGTAACATTCTGACGTGGTCTTACAAATTCCGGTATATCTCCGAAAATATTTATCGGATTGACTTCAAATTTTCAGAGAATATACTTAAATATATGTACATTCCGAGAATACAAAAAAAAAAATCGATTTTTTTGAAAATTCTAACTGAGTATAACCCCTTAATGAAGAATAAATTGATAATATGTAATTTTAATTCATTCTGATATTGTTCATAATGTTGCATTTGTTGTAATAGTTACATAAAAATTATGCCAAACATATTTATTTTTATGTAATAGTATTTGAGATAAAACCGATTGTTTTTAAACTACCACAATAGTAGTGAGTAAAGTTCTAAAAAATTTGTTTTTCTTTTTACAAGCTCTGGCCAGATTTTATAATTTTGGAAAATAAAAATGAGTAACTTTAACCTAAGCAGTAAATTTTAATAAGTGAAATTTGCACTACTAAATACAACATTTAAAAAAAAAAACAAAAATTGTCTAACACTCTTTAAATCAGCAGGTGAGTTGTCTCATTCCTCTGAAATAGCTCCCAAAATTACTATTGATTATATTCACCCACAGTTACTTCACCCGTTTCCAAAAGCATTAAATCACTTTAATGCTTTTCTTCGTTTAGGCACATTAAGCCGAGTCCTTTGGGGTAATGCCTTAATCCTTTCTTGTTAATCTGCTCATTCCTAAATGGCTTTTTCTTGTTCGTTCATTTTTTCTCTGGCTGAAACTTTTGGTGCCAAGAATTAAATGAACACTTCATGCCAAAAATGTTATTGATGTTGTAATTTAATGTCCCACTTACATTTTTTATGAGGTTTTGCACGTAATTCTCGTTATGACAATATTTTCATATTTAATGTGAGAAATTTAATTTTTTTGTAATGCAATATACCTCGTACCTGGTTTAATTTTTGAAGAATTTCTCTTAAAATTTTTATATTTGTTGAGAATAAGAAATTGATTGGATACTTACCGAAATCTTTTTTATTTTCTGCATAAATTTTGTTTGTTTGTTTGTTTTGGTAATCAGTAAATTAAACACATTTTGGTACACTTACTTTAGAGATGTTTTTATTTATAATTTCTTAATTACTCTGTCAATTAATATAATTTTAAACTAATTAGGTACATCCATATAAAAATCCTCACTTCACATCAGATACTCTCTTACGTAATAAATAAATATCGAATCATTTTTTTTTTGTTGGTTTTTTTGTTTTAACATTATAATAATTATGCACTATACTTAAAAGTACGGTTCATCATTTCTTATTTTACTTTAGTACCGTCTTCAAACTACCCTAAGTAATTCTTTTTACAAAAAAGTCTTAAAACACCCACATTCCTATAAATCTCTCCTTCACCTGTCCTTGGTAATTTTTAAGACAAGTAAATCTTATACCTTTTTTGCTCACATGCGGTTAAAAATGAAATAAAATTGTATAGATGCAAATTTAAAGGTTTTAAAGGGGTTTATTAATTAAAATAGTCGACCTATTTAAAAAAAAAAGCATATAAAAGTCGTAAAGTAATTTTTAACTACCTATGGGAGATATTCAAATTTTAAATAATTTCCTAGGGGAAAATTAACATTTATGTACTAATTTAACTCGTTCAACTTTAAGAATTTGCAAAAGTCTGCGTGAATGTCGGAAGTAGAATATAAACTTCTTTCGTGAGAGTAATTTAAAATAATTTTTATCCTTCCAATTATCATTTATGTTCCTGAGACAATTAAAAGTCATGCAAAAGTTCCACTATCTAAAGAGCCAATTTCATGTAATGGCACCCAATAGAATGAAATTTTCCAGCTCAGTGATGAAATAAAGTGAAAAAACTGTGGGATTTCTTTAATTAGAAAAGATACTGGACTAAGTCCAATATAAAAATATTTCTTACGAATTCCTTGTAAAATAACAAAAAAATTTCCTGGACATCGGGTGACTGGAGTAAATGACCAGCAAGTCTGTCGTACATCAGTATGCAGCTCACTAGGCTAGAAGATAGCTGAGAAAGCAACAAGAGAAAAAAAAAATAGCACACATATTAAGATTCGAATCTTTCCTGGGGACAAGAATAGTTTTGACCCAAATAAAATTTAAATTCTCTGGGCGATTTGCCAACAAGTGAGAATGGAAATGCCATAAATTATTAAGAAGATCCCACCTGGATTGATGGTTTGCGGCTATCGAATTTCGGGATTGAAAAGCAATAAAAAGCAACTATAATAGATCACAATTTACGGATGTCATTTATTTTGATTCTATAGCAAAAGCAATATTGTCTATTTGTTTAAATTTAGCAATTTTCATTATAAGAAATCTTTTCATTACCTCAAAATTAACCTACACAAAGATCTAGAGGCTATTGTCTTGCTGATCCAACTATTTTGACTTCATTTAGATGACTACTGCGGTTTATATATTCCAAAAACAATGTGTAGAAATAGTTGCGCAATAAAAGTTTCAAAAATATAATCATATTTTTAGAAAATCCTTTCATTTAATAAAGTCACTGGACTTATCAAAACTTTATTTTCAAATCGGTATCGGTAAGTTCATATCTTAAAGCTAATATTCGAAATTATTGATATTACATAAACACCTTGATTCATAGCATTCATAGTTTTTGATTTTATTTTGAAATATTTCTGATAGGTTCTTCTTAAATTTGAATTTCATAGACTTTGTTTTTTTGTAAATTTATAGTGAAATTGTTCTTCCATGAAAAGACATAACATTCAGTATAATCACATCAAAGTGGGAGTATATCGAGAAGAAAAAGTAGTTGCTTAAAAGTTTTTAAAATTTGTAAAAGAAGAAAATTGATTAACATGTACAGTCCCTAGTTCTATTATTAGACGAACCTTAAAATTTTTACATTTTTTAAAATTCTCAAGCATTTTATTATAAAAGCACTTTCATTTTCTGATGATATAACAGTGCATTGACCTTAAACGCGCTAAAAGACTAGCTCAGTGCGTATTTAGTTTGAATTTCATTGAAGCGTATGTTGCAACGCATTTTAACAGCTTTTTATTTCAGTGATATTTTGTTCTATACTTTAAATAATGGGGTGAAAAAGCACAAATACAAATAACAAATTGAAATTTTAGCAAACAAATTACAATTTTTCATCCAAACGAGAATTTTCATCTAGACAGCGACGTTAAATATACCAGAAAGGTTATGGTGTGTTATTAGTGGTAAATGCACTAAGCGTTTTTACTTCGTGCGAGATATGATGAGAAAAGAGCAGTACAAAAAAGTATTGGAACGAGACTGTTTTTTGCAAATTTGAGACTGTATTCCAAATGGAGAACCGTACATATTTAAGCGAGATGGGGCTCCATGCCACACAGCGTGTTTCATAAAAACTTAGGCCTTAGCTGGCCTTGTAATTCGCCAGACATGAACTCGATCGAAAATGTTTAAGTACTGATCAAAATTGATGTGACAAAAAATGTAATAATAAATAAAATTGAGCTCATTGAGAGGATTATATTTGCCCTGCATTGTTAGTATGCCACGATATACAAGCTTTGTTTGCCGCCAAAAATTATTCAAATAAATATTAAAGACTTTAAAAATGTTTCCTTGAATGAAATATATCCATAACATATAATTTTTGCAGTAATATTAGATCTTTGTATCATTCAAAGAAGGACTATAATATAAAGCCCTAAACATTTTATTCTAAGAAAAATTACGGTGGCATTTTATTCCTAGAAAAATGACAGGGCCAGAGACTGTAGGTAGAATATTAAGATTTTATTTTAAAGCATTAACTTTAATGAAATATTTCAATTGATATCTAAATTAAATAAAAAAAAAATTACACTCTAAAACCTGTTGGTAGAATTTTAGTGTCTTTTTGGAAGAAAACCTTTCATAGCACAGTATGTAAAATTACACTTAACAAGTTCTAGATGTAGATCAATATTTTGAAAATATAAAATTTCTATGTCTCCAAAAGTGTAGAATTTACTGCAAAAAATGTTTTCACGAAGAAATTTCACTAACATTTGATATGAAAATACAAAACATTTACAAAATTAATGGGACATCAATTTTCAGACCTTTTTAAGCCCATAACATACAGTAAAATTAATGAGAAGTAAGGTAGGGTAGACCATATTAAAGATAAAATTAAATTAATAAAGTAAAAATATTAATAATAAAATTATTACCGCCGTGAGCAAAAATCCCTCTTCAGCCATTGCACACATATAATTTTGAAAAAACGTACAAAATCAGTTCTGACTGCACACAAATCGAAAATATACACTGTTGTTAATATCAATTAACTATGTACAATTATTGGGAAAAGCGTGTTTCCCACTAACAAGCATTGCTTCATCTTGACTAATGTTCATTTAGTGCTTTTATATATATTTATATGTGATTCCTAAACTGTACGGTCAATAGTTACATTCTTGTTTCTTTTTTAGGTTTTTGATGTTAAAATTGATTGAGTAGGATAGACAGTGGAAAGTTCGTAGAACAGGAATAACTATAGGATGAAGTGGAGTGAACCAAACATCGATATTTCCTATAAACCGAAATAAAATTTTTACTATATAGCTTTTTTACGAGTAATTGCAATGGATTAAAATATTTTTGTTATAATACTGAAAGTATTCTGGTGAAATTCAAACTAGTTGGAAAATATCGATGTTAAGAATCTCTTCCCGCATCATTTCCGTATTGATTGACTGTTTTGGTATTGGGCAATAAAATTCGGTTGAATTGTGTGTTCTTCATTTTATCATCTTTTTTTTTAAATTCGGTATGCCACTACAAAATAAAATAGTTCATACATATGTATGTTTCCCATCCCAGAACCCGTCCACTGGATAACCTATTTTTTAATGTTTCAGTGCAAAGGTTCATTCATTTGGTTTAAAATACACGACTTAGCACTAAGTTTTTGCTCCTATATAAAATAAATAAAAAAAAAAGATAGAAAATAAAGAAAAATACAAAATATATTTTGAAAATTAAATTTACCATAGTCCCATTATATTCGGGGGGAATTATCCGACAAAGAACTCCTGCAGAGCTCTATATCGCATACAAAGTGAGAGAATGGTCACAAATAAAGAGGACCATCGGGCTAGATGTGTGGATCGATCCAGTTTCGCATCTATCGCGCTGCTCCTCGATGTTGAACTGGCCACCATCTCCAAATCTTCTGAATGCAAATCCGATGGACTCCTTTGCGTGAAAAATTGGAAAATGTCGCTGACCTGGAATAATTCAAATCTCTAAATCCGAGCGCATAAGCATTAGACCGAAAACGGGTCATATTAATCCAACCGCCCGGGGCCCCCTTTTACGAAATTTTATGCCACAGCATCCTCAACAGTACCAGTGTTGGCGGATAGAAAATAGCGGGGGCAAAGTGTAAATTACTGCACCCAAAAATAGGGGCGCAATGTTTCGGACCGGGAACACGGCCCTTTGCACAAACTTTTCTTATTTATTGGAGGATTTGTGCATCCCGGCGCAGCCCGTATATAAGGCCCCAGACGGGATGTGTACTAACCTCGTTCCAACCGTATCGGTTTTTGGCCTGGACAATTGCCTCGTAAACTGAACGGGGCTGGAGGTTCCTTATGGTATAGGACATGATGTGTGTTAGTGGCTCCGTCGATATGCGATGTTCCGGGCGAAGGATGACGTCGTGCCATCGCCCAGGTTGTTGAAAAGTTTCATTCATCTGGAAAATGCGAAAGTTGTTTGAAAATTACTACTGTTCTTCCTCGCCACATTTATTTGGATTATATGGGGTCCAAGTTTAGGGACTGTTAAATTTTGTAATGAAGGAGTTCCATCTCTAGAAGATAATAGTAATTTTCATCCGTACAACTCCATCAAATGGGTACAACTTGCACACAGAAATTACTTGTGGTTTCTGAGCTGGTTAATGGGTTTCAGCTAATGGGTCGAACCCTCGTCATTTGACCAAATTGCTTGCTTTATCACGCCACGAGGGTATTTTTGTGTGTTTAGTGGAAACCAAGTAAGCTTTAAATTGATCAGCGGCATGTGTGTCTTGATATTGATGATGCTTTAAAAGGTCATCGGGGTCAAGTACCCGAGAGGAGAAATTCTCTGGATATTTGAACTGAGACACCCACAAAATGTAGAAGTTATAGAGCACTCTCTAAAATGGGGATATTATGTCTTGATTCAAAATAATTCCCAATTTAAAACACTAAAGATAGAAAGAAATGGTTGAAAAAAGGTTAATTGGAAGAACTTTTATTCGAATATAATACCTATAAATGAGTTAAATTAAAGCATTCTCTATGAAGAATTATTGGACAGAAAGTGAGCTATATTAAAACTCAAATTATATATAAATTATAAATAAAAGTAGAAAAAGTAGAAAAATCATTTCTTAAAAATAAAATCTCAGCGCTGGCATTCCTCGAATCTATTGCCGAGATTTTGAAACACTTTTTGGAGCACACTTTGTGAGATGTTGACTATTTCTTGAAGTTCTTTTCGCACATTGTGTTCCTTTTTTGCCCTGTTTTTTGTTTTTCTTATTTAATATTAACGCAGTCTCTTCTTAATTCTTGATCGACAACTTAATTTAATTTACGCTGATTTAAGGGATTAATTTACTTTACTAACATCAAATAATCGATTTATCTTTTGCATTTTTCGAAACCAAAAATGCTAGAATGCTCCGAATATTTTAACTATACTTTTTGATATCTTTAAACATGAGTACTTGAGCGCGCTCTATTATTTCGGCCACAGCTAAGCCGCTTACGTTTTTTTATACCTACGTTTTCCAAATCTAGGAAACTACTCAACCGATCCTTTTAAAATTTTAACCACATATTCCTAGCATATATGGGTTTGTTCGGAAACACAATTATATTAAATTTTACTATATTTGTTATTGTTATGAGTATGAAATAGCCACCAAACAATCACATAGGAATCATTATTTTTGTAAAAGTCTTTTACACAAAACGTTCTTCCTCCATGAAGTGATCTGTTTTGTCTAAATTTCCGAGAACTCAACTTCTGTAATTCTGTAAGATTTCATAAATTCAAAAATTTATGGCGCACCCTGTAGATTATTTGTAAGAGGTAAGTTTTATTAACTACTCGACCGATTTAAAGAAAAATATAACCAATCATGCTGTAACTAGTAACATTAGGTTGTTCTGGTAAATATGATAAATATTCACCCTTATTACAAGCGTATTTCATTCCCGATAGAAACTAATTTTAAAAAAATATACGTTAAATATAAAATTAAAATTTGTTTTTTGTTCAATTTAATCAAAATCTTATTTTATTTTACAATTTTAAAGAAACAGTTAATTAAGCATTAGAATTGTTTAATTTAACTAAACATTTCTCTCGGTGTTTAATTTAACCTAGATACGTACATATTTAACTTATTTTACCATGAAAGGCTAAAAAAGTATTTCATTATAACTGAAATTAATTATAGGAACATTTTGGAGTAATCGATTACGGCTATTAATTAGATTCTAAAATAATTAAGAGTAATGATTACCATGCAATCTTAGTTATAAATAATAAAATTGCCAGTTAATTCCAATTATTTTGAAATCATGATATTGATTAGCAGTAGTCATAATTACAAGGCTACTTTTATTATTTTATATTTGCGACGAATATAATCAAATGAGTTATCGTTTATATTTTGTAATAGATTATGCCCAACTCTGATATTTATACACCATCGTATATCTTGTTGTATATTGCTGGAAACTTATAATTCAAATTTGACATTTTTCAGTGCTCTGATATTGTCTATTCTTCTTTAAAAATATGAATTTTATTTTTGTATTAATCACAATACTTTGCAAATTTAGTTTTCCATCTTATTACTTTAAATTTTTAAGAATTCATTTGAAACTTTGTTACAGATGATGATATATTGAGGTAGATCCAAATTTGATTTGCGATTTATCTACCTTGTGTAGTTAAATAGAATTTAAAATAATCGGCATATACATGACCACTTTAAGTTTGAAGCTTAAGTATGAATCATGATCCGCTTAAAAGCTACTGCAATATCAATTGAATATATATTGTAGAATGTATTTCTGCCAAATTTCATGAACAATGAAATTTCTTAAACAATAAACAGATTTTAAGACTACCTTTTCCTAGATTTCTGATAAGCTTTACTGAAAAAGTAGACAAAAGTTTCCTGTTTTCCTAGTTATATTCTCTAGAGAATTACTAAAATAGAAATGCAGGAAATAATTGTTGTCATAGAGTTTTATTGAATCGATCTTCATTAGATTTTGAGCTGGATATTTAGCGAATAAAGTCTAGTTGATTGTATAATAGTAGTAGTCAAATTATAGAATTTCTTGATAAAACTTTGTATATAATGTACTTTGAATAGGTCCTTGAAGATTATATTAACTTTTAAATGCCATTAATATACGCGCAAATAGAATTTAGAAATCGCTAAACTACCTTAAGTGATTGAGTAAATATTGAATAAACGTTGAGGATTCAAAGGTACAACGAAAGAGTTTGCTGAATAGAGCCATAATCACTACGGGCAACTGTGAAATTTAACAAAACTCCAAAAAGCAGAACACTTCCGAAAAGCGAACGGTGTTAGTAAAACTACTTACCAAAAAAATATGAAAGGGATGTGACTAGGGCACAGTACGTGCTCTATAGCATTTACGTTGAACTGAACTGAAGTGTATTTAAAATGAACGGATCTCGTTTATTTTCTGGCCGCAAAACTTATTTAACTTTTTCCAATTTCTTTCTTGGGGAAACTTCCCAGAGGCCCCTTGACCAAATTTCCTCTCTTCGCCGATAAAAGAAGCCAAATAAAACTTTGGAAAAGTTCGAAAATCAAAAGAAAGTGAAAAAGAGCATACACGTTGGTTGGCTAGAATGTGAACGTAAAGAGTATAGTTGGATATTTTACAACAATACTTTAAAATAATACTTGTAGAAATACGGTGAGGAGCAGACACGGTAGATTTGGTTTAGCGAGAAGAAAATAAAAATCCCAAAGCAAATAAATCTTACCAAAAGCCGTCTGTAGAGTAAACGAACTTCTTCCAGTGGCGGATAGCTATCAACTTTCCAGGTTAGGTTGTAGCTATCGGGGGAGCGGCTCCATTTCGGTGAATAGAACTCAGCTGCTCCAGGGCGTCCAGATAGCTCCATGTACTTCCTCGAGCGCCCCAGTGAATTATCGGCAACACAACTGCAATTTAACATTATTTGTTATCGCACGAATTGGTCTTGCGAGTGTGTAATAACACAGGGATGGTCACTAAATCAGAGAAAAACAGAACGAGCTAGTGTTCTCTGCCACTGTTCAAAAGATACCTATTAATGGGTCCGCCAGAGTGGATGATATATTAGCGGGTATATCTAGATACAGGAGGGGAAAAGAACGCAATAAACGTACTTGGTTGGTACTCACCTGTAGTTACCGAAGTCATCCTGCTGCACGTGACGGATATTCAGAGTATGTCGATTTCCTCTAGAAGACATTACACGTCTATCGGTCGGCTGGAGCGGAAATGAGTTTTGAAACCAAGAAACCTAAAGAAAGGAGATATACCATATTCTTAGTGGACAATTGTTGGCTGATTGGTTTTTCTGTTACAGATATATTCACTCTATCTTAAATTCTAAGGTGATATGAATTTATGCCATCCATGTGAGACGTGCCGTAAAATTATATTATTTGGTTTCTAGATGACAAATTGTTGTCTTCTTGAAACGTTCTTGAATGGTTTTATTTATACTCTGGACTTACTGTGGCGACAGGATCTGCATGCACGATACACACGAGCTGCGCCTCATATCCTTCTCCAGAGTGGATCCAGGACTTTTCAACAGATATGTCTGGTGGAACTGGAATAAAATTTTTAAGAAAATTAAAAAGAGAACCGTGAAAAATTATGAAGAGTTTATTATACTGTGGTGACAGATAGTTGGCCTGATTCTGATTCCTCGCAAAAAAAACTACTTGTTATTTATGAGTCCCATTTGACTGCCGATTCCTCAACGATTTATTCAAAAGGATTTAAAGGGGATTTTCTTCCTTTTAGAGGTTTGGTTTTAAAATTGCCAATACTGTTTCTAGTGACTGTCAATTTGATTGATTTGTGGGCAGTACGTTTCGCTATTTTATCAGAAATAGACTTATGTACTTCAGAACAATGCTTGCAAATGCTGCTAAACTTACCGTGAGCTAGATCAACATAATCGTCCATTCGAGCAAGTTATTTGTAAAACCATGGATCGTTTTCGCGCCATGCACACTCTAATTGATAATACGTTTCGACAAAGATGGCATACAGTGCGCACTACTTTCTTTAAGGGTATGTGAATTCACTCGTCTATGCTAATAAACCATAGATGTTAGAGTACTTGGAAGTCAACATTCGCGCGCATATATACGGCCACAGTTGCTCGATAAAGTGGTCGAAAAATAGACTAGCCGATTACACTTCATTCGACTCAGCCGTGGCGCCAAGGTGCCCAAGATCATACATACATAAATATCGTTTAAATAAAGCCAACATCACGGCCATTAACATTATTTTTACTTATTTTATTTTAGTTTAAATTTATATACCTCTAAAAAAAACATCCTTAACAATCGATTGAGTATATAAATAAGTTTTAAGGTATTTCTGATAGGTATTGTAATTAATACGTTTTCTATTATTTCAATCTAGTAACAGCGCATTATTTTTGCATTAAATGCGAACTAACTAATTCAGTATATCAAATTTGGTAGAAATGTAAACAAGTATTTATTATTCACGGAGATAGGGCCAGAATTGAAAGAAATACACAATAACGTAATTATCTTACAATACGACAGTGTACGGCAAAATATTGCTTATTATGTAAAAAAAATACTTAGACTGTATAGGTGTAGACCACATATTTAAATATGAAACCGGAATTTTTGTGTAGAAAATACACGCTTATTGTATGAAAAATGAATTCCTATATGGAAATTTGTGAATATCAAACCTCTTGCAATTTTGAGGCAGACCAGTTATTACACCATTTTGGTAAAAAGTTAGGCGCTGTTCAACAACTACGTATCCCATCGATGCATATAAGTGATAATCGGTTGGAGCCGAGTCTCTTGTATACGTCTCATGTGAAAATATTTCCCAACTAACCACTCCCATCATGTGTTGGTATGTGTGATGGTGCATTATCATGAAGCAAAATCACTTTGTGTTGCCTCTTTTGATATTCTGGTTGTTTTCACGCAAATCTTAATTAAAATCGATCATTTGTTTTCGGTATCGTTCACAGTTTACACATTAACAATTTTCCTAGGTTTTAGCAGCTTATTGTAGATCACACCCTCTTGATCGTACCAAACACAGAAAATTTTTAAAATACATAGACATTGCCACTTTTGAAATTTTTAAACGTAAAGTTCTGTGATCTATCAAAAACATGTTCACCATAAGCTTTAACAAGCATTTTATAGCAGTTTTATTCAAATGGTAACAAAAGATCAATGCTATGATCGAATCGTAATTTCCAGGCACAACATTTTATATATTCAACGCTGTTCTAAACTATGTTGCGGTATGAAACTTGTATTGTTGTGAGTTAAAAATCGTTTCAAGATGTTAACAAAGTAAATGACACCCATTACGCAAACTAATAATAGTAGGACTATTTATAGGAAAATTTCAGGTTGCATTTTTATAAACTTGGTATTTAAAAAATAAATAAATAAACTATTTAAATGCAATCCATAACTGCTGATATCGACAGGTCCGATCAATCGACCAGGTTTTAATCAACCCCCATCATTTTTTGGAATAATGAAAGTAAGCACATCATTTGAATAAATCATCATCAATAATAAAAATAGGTTTGAAAGCCCGAAATTAGAAAAATATACTTAAACCAGACAAAAATTTTCTGTAAAAATATATACTTGAAATATATTTTTAAAATATGCATAGTCTATTCTTTCAAGATATTTCAGATATATTTTGAATATATCTCAATGCAAAATATAAATATCCTTAAAATCCAAAATTTTATGAACGAAAAAATATAATGTGCATTTAGGCCCCTGCCTATTTAGATTATTAAGAAACATTGGGTTTAAATTTACAAATATTTAAAAAACACTCTATCGATCGCTTGTACGAGAATATCATACTTCCCAAGATATTTAATTCTTATGTAAATTTCGGAAAATAATGAATAATTTGTCTGTGTGTAACTTAAATAATTTAATACAGGAAAACTTTACTACAACTTTATTCTTGTTGTTCAGTTTTACTAATTAATATTTATTATTTTTCTCTAATTAACATTGTTAGAATAGAGGAGAAATTAATTCTGAAGTTAGGAGGTAACAGCTATCTAAACGTATCGAATATGAATCATAATCATCATGGCGGCCACCGTAGAACGTCGAAGAGTGGAGTTCGCGGAAAATTAATTCATTTTTGAGGTTTGCGCTCGTCATTTATTGAAAATTGTGGTCTCGTCTCATATTTCATATTTCACATATCTTATATCGGGTGAAAACGTAGTCTCGACAATCGATTTTAATGCGAAATGCGAAAACTTTTTACAAGAACCTTCAGATAATTTGGTGACAATTCATAACATTTTTTGACATAAAGCAGCTGAATTAAACTGTGCTGTTCATGTGCCTTTTCGAGGGATTGTTTGATAATTTAAGCTAAATGCTGAAGTGAAATAATTAAAGAACTTGTGGAGATTTGTTTAACAACCGTTGTACGATCATCATTGGGCCAAGGAGAAACTTTCGCCCGATTGCACCAGTGCCCGCAACCTCACGTCAACTCGGTTGGGGACTTGCTTACATTTCCACCCGGCATAACCTCACTTTTGCTATACCTACAATACCTGTGCACTGTCTTTTTTTTTTTTTTTTTTTTTTTTTTGTCGTTTTTGGCGTCGAGGGAACGTGACGTCTTTTTTCTGCACCATGGCGAATATCAGTGTCTGCCCAATTTGCAGTGCGGACATTGCACGAAATGCAAAAAAATCAAAATGCATCACATGTGCAATTGTTGTGCATAATGCCTGCGCACAAAGCATTCCGAAATTAACTTCGGGAGCTTTTGCATTTTGCTGTGGGTCACTGAAGAAATCTCGTCGCTCGTTACTGCTGCCTCCAGTGCTTTCTCCGGCTGCTCAAAAATCCAACAACAACGGTCGACCTGCATCTGAAGCAGGTAACCATGGAGCATCTGAGGACCTTCTGGATGCCAAATTCGAGAAATGGTCCAGAATACTCGAGACCCGGCTGGAGGCTACTCTGACAGCTGTAATTGAGAAATCCCTCGCCGACCTTACTACCAGGGTCACTGAACTGGAGAAGAGACTGTCCGTGCTTGAATCCCAGCCGCGAACAGACATAACCGGACTCTCTGCCGATTTACCAATATCAACACAGCAACATCTACTTGGCGAATTCGAAAATCGTCGAAATCATGCCAAAAATGTGTTGGTGTACGATTTCCAGGTACCAGACGATGGAGATGACCTTCGTGCCTTCAACGCCTTGGCTAAGGATTTCCAGGAACTGACACCCCCTGTATCATCCTTTCGCTTCGGCACAGCCCGCGACGGACATCCCAGACCTCTCAAACTGGTCTTTGACTCCGAAGCCGGTGCAATCCGAGTACTCAAACGCCGCGCCGCCTTCGCTGCTCTTGGTATCCTGGTAAAAAATGATCTTACCCTGGATCAAAGGAGGTATCTTGCCAAACTTCGTAAGGACCTCAAAAGTCGGCTAGAGTCAGGAGGGCAGAACTTGACAATCAAATTTGTTAACGGCGCACCTCAGATCGTCAACATCTCAAAAAACGTGTAGTCCGGGTATGTACATCATCCCCACATCCACCATCTGATCTGTCACTCTTTTTTCAAAATGTTCGAGGTCTCAAGACGAAACTGGATCCCCTTCGCCAATTTGGAGCTACCACAGTTGCTGACGTTGTGCTTCTGGTTGAGACGGGCCTGAAGCCCGACATCTTGGATCACGAGCTTGGTTTAAATGGATTCACGCTTTTCAGATGCGATAGACCATTGGACAAGGGAGGTGGAGGAGTTCTGATAGCTGTTCGAGACAAATTTCCCTGTCGTCGAATCGAACTCGATTTCCATGACACTGAAAACGTCTTCGTGGAATGCATGTTCTCGAATGTACCTACCATCCTCGGTGTCGTTTACATCCCACCACAGTCACCCGTGGTTTTTTACGTGAACCTGTGTGACAGGCTGGAGCACCTCTTATTAGGGAAATCTTGCGACTTCCTTCTGGCCGGTGACTTCAATTTACCACTTATCACCTGGGACAATGACACCGACATCACTCGCTTTGCTCCACATCCGAATGCTACCAGATCGATGATTTCATCTGCCAACGCGCTTTGTTCCACCTGCTGCCATAGACTTGGCCTTAGGCAGCAAAATACCGTTCCAAATGACCAGGGTAAAACTTTAGATTTGCTGTTCTCCTCATTCAACCCGGTCCGGGTATGGCGCACAACGGATGTTCATCTCCCTGAGGATATTCCTTTTCATCCCCCTCTCTCCATCAGCTTGCTAAACCATCGACCAGCCGGGACCCCCTTCAAACGTAAATCGTGGAAGGACTTCAAGTCGGCCGACTACTTTGTCATCACCTCTGCCTTGAATCTCATTGATTGGGATTACCTCCACCAGTTGGACCTGAATGATGCTTCCTCCTTCTTTACAGAGATCCTGCGAAGAATCGTTGATGACCTCGTTCCGACGAAGTCTGTACAGTGCGACTCCTTCCCCATCTGGTGCAACAGCAAACTGAAGAATATGATACGGAAAAAGAAGATGGCACACACTGCCTCCAAGAAAACGGGCAACCCATCAGCTCAGCTTCAATTCCTGCAGTTGCGCCGACAAGTGGCCAACTACTCGGACTTTCTATACAGGCAGTATGTCAGCAAGGTTGAATCATCTGTATCGTCGAACGTGAAGTGCTTCTTCAGGTACGTGGACAACCTACGGAAGTCCCCAGCACTACCGCCCGCGATGTACCTCGACGAACGTTCCTCGTCTTCGCCAGATGTAATCAACTCACTGTTTGCCGCCTTCTTCGAATCAGTCTTCAGTAACAACTCGGCAGCCGCTCCACCTGGCACCCAAAGTATCCCACGTACGCTGAACGTCACTGAACTCCACCTTCGGCTTGCTGAAATCTTCGAGGGCCTGACGCTACTCGACGTTTCTTCCGGGCCTGGTGTTGACGGAATCCCAAACCTCTTCCTTAGAGAGGCACGTCACGGCTTGGCCAGACCGCTGTGGATCTTGTTTGAGAAATCTCTCCAGTCCGGGATATTTCCCGACTGCTGGAAGACGAGTCTCATTCAACCTATCCACAAGGCAGGGGACAAATCGAACATCAGGAACTATCGTCCGATAGCTCTCATCAGTGCAATTCCAAAGTTCTTTGAGAAACTCGTGACCCAACAGCTGAAGCCCTTGATCGACCCCATACTTGCCAATGAACAACACGGCTTTAGATCTGGTAGATCAACCTCCACCAACCTCGTTCTTTTGAACGATTTCATCTTTCGCCATCTTGATGCAAATAAACAGGTTGATGTGATCTACACGGACTTTGCCAAGGCCTTCGACAGGGTCGACCATCAGGTCTTGCTATGCAAGTTGAGGGCTACTGGCTTCGATGGACAGCTTTTGTCATGGATAACCTCCTATCTCTCTGACCGCAGTTATACGGTTGGTGTTGATGGTTCTACGGCTGCTTCCTACTCTGCCGCTTCAGGTGTACCACAAGGCTCCCACCTTGGCCCGATGCTTTTCAACATCTTCATCAACGACCTACCAACTGTCTTCAAATATAGTCAGTCGCTGCTGTATGCTGACGATGCGAAGCTTTACCGCCCCGTCGGCTCCGCTGATGAAGCTGCCTTGCTCCAGCGGGATCTGGACCGGCTGGTTGTCTGGTGCTCGAACAACGCCCTCGAGCTGAATGTGGCGAAATGCAAGGTAATGCATTTCTCGCGAAAGCGAAACACCGTCACCTACCACTACACCATCCATGAGGAACCAATATCCAGCTGCGATGATTTTGTTGATCTGGGTGTCAAGTACTCATCGAGTGGATCCTTCGGCCCCCACATTGATGATATTCTGTTAAGGGCACGCAGGACTTTGGGTTTCATATCCAGAAACTCCAAGCATTTCAGGTCGCCAAACACAGTTAAGACACTATACATCTCGCTAGTCAGGCCCATGCTTGAATATGCGTCAGTGGCATGGTCACCATTCACAGACGATGCAATATCTTCCATCGAATCCGTCCAGCACAAATTTCTTAGGCTTTTTATGTACAAAAACAATCTTTCAATGTCTCCCATAGAGCACGACTACTCTCTTGCACTAAGTCTCTCAAACGTTAATACGCTTGAATCACGTCGTCACGTTAATGATCTGTTATTTTTGCATTCAATTGTCAATAGCCGTATACTTTGTCTTGATTTGTTTAACCTTTTTCATTTTAATGTACCAGCTAGAACAGTTCGACGTCCTTTACTTTTTTGTGTGGACTACTACAGAACTTCTTTCGCTTTCAACAGTACCATTCCGCGTTTAACAAGATTAGCAAATTCTGTTTTACACTCGAGAGACGAGCTTAACTTATCTTACCCTCTGTTCAAAAATCTAGTCATTAGTCGCCTGTAATCTTTATTCTGTCTTTTCTTTGTCATTGTTTCTACGTTTCTTCATTTTTTCGTTTTATTATATCATGTATTGTACTTATTTATCAAGCCACTTATTTTATTTATACTGCACATACAGCCAGTCCGCATTGTACATATATACATTTGAAAGTGCAATATTTATGTCAGATGAATTTTTATCTTTGTATATTTCTGTATATTTTGTAACATTGTAAAAAGGGTGCATACCCGTTGATTTTGAATAATAATAATAATAATAATGAAGGTGTTTTTAGAAATATTTTAGGGTAGGTATACAAGCTATGTTACTACTTAACAATTAATGATTATAAAATTGGCATGTTCTTTATCAAATACAAAGGTTTTAAAAACTATTGATAATACACTGAAAAAAGAGATTATAGTTAAAAATAAAATGCTGTAGTTGATAATTAAGTATTCAATAATAAAATCCAAATTAAAACAGCACTCAAAGTTCCATAAAAATGCTATTACTGCTGATTTCAACTTTATATATAACATAGGTACAATAAAAAGCACTAATGAGTAATTTAAAGTACCTCAAAAGTTCTATTGAGTTCCAGATTTAAAATTTCTAATGTCCAGGTAATAATGTGCATATGTCTCAATAGCCTCTGTACAATGTATGCAAATTAGGACGACAGG
The DNA here is from genome assembly GCA_963969385.1 of Philonicus albiceps. NCBI lineage: Eukaryota > Metazoa > Arthropoda > Insecta > Diptera > Asilidae > Philonicus > Philonicus albiceps. The sequence continues at coordinate 26,946,540 of OZ017776.1, forward strand.
TTGCATTCACCTCATTTTACAATTTTCGTCGTCCACGCCAGGTAAATGGATGTCTGTCTAATACCTCGCGGGCGAATAACCCACAACCAGAGATATGTCGGTTGTCCTCCTATTTGAATAAATTTTACAATGGATGGGGTAAAGTAGAGGGTCTTCTGCATGAATGACAACGTCACATTTTACAAAGATGTCCTTATTATGAGGGCTTTGCAATTTTTCATGACAGGATGCCACCTGAATATCCGCATAATGCATTCTACGGAGAAATTCATGCTACCGATGGAATTTTTCAAACCTAAGCTTCTAAAATTTGATATGCACGTACAGCCCTTCATTAATGACATTGTTCTGGGTATGAACTGTCTTATGTAAACTACCATTTTTCAGTAATTTTATTGAAGTCCTTATTTTTGAGATTACGTTAAAACATTCCTTAGTAATTATATAAGTAAGGAATATTAGTAAGTATTAATTGAAGATTTCAATTTTAACTATATTTTGTGTTATTTATTTATAATGAAAACGTATAAACCCAACAAACCTGGATTTGACTAGTGCTTTAAAATTTGCTGTATTATTTAGAAATTGCGTAGACAAATGCCACGAGATAGCCCTAAGAAGATCCTAAAAAACAAAATATTAGTTCAGTATGGCATACATAACATTTTGACAATGTTTTCATTCTCCGAAAACTTTCAGATATAGCGATTTGTGAATGAGGCTTTTTTAAAAATTATAGGATAAATGAAAGCCCTAAAATGGAAACTGGATGGTGAAGGTTTGTTCTCAATTCTATCAGTTTATTTTTTATTATTCTAATTTTACCTTTTTTTAAAGTAGTAATTTTTCCTGACGTATTTCATATAAACTGACAGGAGAAAAGGGCGCTAAAACTTTGAAAATAATAACCACAACGGGAAGGTTAAATTAGGGCAATTTGAAAGATAAGAAAATTAAATGCAATTAAGGTCGGCATCAGACATTTAATAACTTCTGACATTTTTAGGGCGAACCCTTTATTTTTAAATATTTCAAATTTGTTTATGACAACATTTAAATTGATAGTTTATCTTTTAAAATGGTTAATTTTGAGGCAGAATATTGTACAGTTTTAAGCAATTAGATTTAATTTAGACTTATTATTATTATTTAAACCAGAAGAGAAATTAGTAGTCAGTGGTAGGTATGTTATGAGGTATGGTTATGAAGGTTTTTCCATATGCCAACAAATTCCAAAAGTTGGAATCATCGAGAAATCTACTACACAAAAAATTAGCCAATGTTGTTTGTGTGTTTCTAAAATGTATATGCATAGAATCATTAAGCTCATTAAATATATAAAAATAAATGTTGTTATTGAAATTTTAAGATTTTGTAAATGTTTACCATCTAGTAAAAGTTGCACTTAATGAGTTCCTAGAAAAATATCGAATACGCTTATGAAATTTCTAAGGCAACGTCGTTGTCCCAATTCTGGAAAAAAAGCCTTAAAAATTCTTTTACTAAATACCTTCATAATATTTCTTACGTTTTTCGAATAGCTATTTAATTAGTCACTTTCTTTTTATTTAAATTTAATTCTCGTAAAAATGTCGACAATGTTAAAATTTGGAAACATTTTTAAGCCAACATTACGAAAAATTGTACTTATATATTATATAAGTTTTGTTTTTTATTCCATTCAGCATTCAATATGGAAAACTAAAAATTTAGAAACCATTATTATGTTCAATGGGTTATCTAAAATTCTAAGTTTATAAAAAAACTTTATTCTTAAAATAAAATTAGAATTATTAATTACTATTCGTAGACAATGCAATTTTATAAGCATCAATTGTTATAATAATCAATCTAATTTAGTAGGTAGATAATGACAAAAAATAATAAATTTTACTCTCTATTCTCCATGACAAAGGTGTTCTATTATTACCTTTGTTAACTTTTCACATTACATTTGATTATGAAATGGGAAATGGTGTTAAATATAAATTTAATGAAGCAAGTTTAATTTAATATTAATAAAAACTTCTGTCAATTAAAAATAGTCGAATTTTTGGAAGGAAAATATTAGGGGGCTAGACCAACATATTTATATTTTTGTATATGGGTTGAAAGAAATACTAAAGACTAAATTCAAATTTACTCTACGCTGATTTACTGTGACTAATCAGTATCTGGTCTCTTGGTGGAATTTCCATGTAGACTTAGCCTGAATCAAGTTTAGGTCTATGGAAACAAGGTTCAATTGATTTTAGTTAGAGTTAGAGTTTGTTTTGCATGGCTACTCAATAATTTAAAATATAATTATTACTAAATTTACGACCTGAATGTTATATGTTTTGAAATAATTAAAGAGGATGACTTCCAGAGATTATAAAACAAGAATAACTTTTATTTAATAAATAGTTATTTGAAAAATATATGCTTAGTTATAAAATAGACAGTTAAAATTTGTCACTAGACCAACTATTTTGCATTTGGGTAGTAATATAAATTTCCACTTTACAAGAAAACAAATTACAATTCTGAATATTTGCTTAAGAATATTGTGTCAGTTCACATATTTATCAAAGAAATTCATATAAAATTGGTTATTGAGCAGCAGATATAAAGCGTTTTGTCGACAAGAAAATATAACTTAAGACGCCATATTTATTGCTTTGCCAATGGTACAATATAAAAATTTATTAAGTAAGCAAAAATCACAACTCATATGTTTTATATTCCAAGATATTTATAGATCCTTTGGTCTTGCTGGGATTGCTATGTAACTCTATGTAATCATATAAGCATTTTGAATGAATGCTTTTATAATATTTTTCAGTTTTTCCAATGCGTATTGCGTATATCGATAAATTTTTCTTCGTTATAATTCACACTTAACATTTCAATATATTTATAAAAATCATCTTGCTTGCTCTTATTGTGGATATGTGCGGCAGAGAGTCCATACAAATAATGATAAATTCTCGGGTTGAAACACTCATAATTTTTCCAACTCATTTATTTTGGTAGATGAGTGCCACAAATCTCATTTAGAGCCGAAAGGATTAATTTCAAAGCAAGGAAAGGAACATGCCATATAAAATTATTAATACCTATAGGCTTGGATATTATCTCATAAAATATAACGTACAGGGCAATATAAAATAGGCAATTGATCAAGACAAAATAGCTTATGTAACTACATTTGTATAACAATTCAGCCTATACCAAATTTTCCTATATAAATTTCTCTTGATTCCTATTAACGAGTATTATGGCTTTCAGAACTATAAACGCGAGCACCATTCTCTCATACCATAAATTATTATTATTCCAAAATCGCTGATGTATATACGACTGAATCCATATAAACTATGGTTGCTCAGGCAAAAATTTATGTTAGTGAATATCGATAGAATAGTAATTCTCTAAATTCTGAGTTGTGTTATATTTGTAAATGCTATGAATGCTATTAGAAAAAAGAAGGAGCTCGTCGAAACTCATTGTAATCCGAAAAAAGTTGTATTACATTAATTGAAAATGTAAAAAAAAAAATACGTAAACTAAAACTACATTAAGAGATTAAAAGAGATTTCCATTACATTTTAGAGGGCAATAAAGAATTCGTGTATTAATAGAAAATAACTTCCGCTGTTGTTAATTATCCCTGATTATTTTATTTTTAATAAAGATTTATTTTGATATAGGTAGGGCTACTATCCTTATCGTGTGGGGTATACGAGTCCCAACTTAGAAGGACACTTGGTTAAAATGTATTGGGACCTATTCTGGTAGCTACTGACTATACAGTAACTATTTTCGCTTTAGGCCACTATGATTGTTACATTTGTACATTTTCGTATTCTACTAATGAAAGTGGATATCAAAGGCACTCTGGCAGTGAATACGCGATAAATTACTGTTGCTATGAATAGCCCTACTAGTCGTTAAAGTGAGTTGAAAATGATTGAGGATTCATGATTATTAATTAGCATCCTTTAACATGATATGAGGGCAGATTTTTAAAACATAAAACTACAAGCCTTCATATGAGCTCTTATTCATTAAAATCTGTACATTTTTAGCGTAAATAGAGCTAGAGTAAATTAAAAATCATGGAATTTTTGTTTTAATTTCTGACGGGATCATTAATTTAATGTAAAAAAGAGGTAAAGAGAAAATTGAAATTTGTACATAGGAGAATTTAAATTATTATGATTTTTATAGCTCTTGAATTTCTTCTAGAATTAAACCATTTTTTAAAATTACTATTAAAAATTCACGATAATTAAAAACAAAAATCATAATTAAATTTTCCTTCCAAAAAAAATCTTTCAAATAAATAAACTCATCATTGGTTTGTTAAAACTCTTTAAAGTTCTGATAACCGCAGTGGATATATTACATAATTTCCATTGATCAATAGTCTTTGGGTTCGAAGAATTCGATTTTTTATTGAAATGGTTTTCATAGTGATTTATTTCTGAAATCAGTAGAATAGAACCATACTAATTATAAGTCATAATTATTTAATGTTTTATAAAACACATTTATTAATAGGAAACTCAGTTGTAATTAAAATAAAGTCCTATAGATTTAAGACCAAATTATTGCCACCCTAAGCGTAATACTTTTAATAAAGATTTATGTATTATTTTTGCAACCAATTCTCTTAAAACGAATTTATTCCCTAGATATGTTCCGATAATTTTAATTCTATTATTTTAAAAATTTCATATAGTCGTACTTTGTATTATTTTTACTAAAAGCCTTATTTCGACTAATTAAGTCACATTTAAATAATTAATTACAGTGGAACTCTTCAAGAATTCTGTCTATAGCCATTAATTTAAGAAGTAACTTATACAGCAAAGCAAATACCATTTGCATTATTCCTGCTTTCTAAAAGTTCGACAAACAAGCATATTTTTGGTGAGTGCATAATTTTTCGAAGAAGTTGACTTTTTTGTTTTGTTTTTTTGTTTGTTTAATATTTCAAGGAGAATTGCAATCTTTCCAAGGCCGTTGCAAAGTTTTGCTTCATTAATAATTCATATTTAGTCCCGGAATTACTTAAAAATAAACAGCCTCATTGAATCTGAATATTCGCCAAGTAAATCACGGGAAGGGAATGCTAAGGTTCAATCCTGAAGGATACGCAGAGATTCTGGCATTATTACAGGAGCATTTTTAAACATCAATAAGTTATTCCGATACTTTGTGAATGCGGGATCTAAAAGGATGCTGCATGCACTCGGACATTCTCGGGTGGGGGAAGGTATGCATTAACCTACCGATGGCACACAAATTTTCCAAATTGTAGATCTGACATAGTTCGGGAAAATACCGGACGTACGGGCATTAGCTGGGAATCGGGACGGGATGCCAATGGCACTATACATTGAAAATTTTATAAAGTGTAGAACCTCCTCTGGCAGAGTTGTGTCGCCTCGTAAAAATGCCTGAGTAAGAGAAGATGTGGTCTTTGGCCAGAACAGGGACCAGGAATTGTACCAGGAAAACGGGATATTTCCAAATTATACTTACACAGTACATCGAGTCGCATATCGACTGTAACGGGATCGCCAACCCCGTTGTCTGCAGTGCATTGATAGACTCCAGCCTGCTGTCGTTCAACTTTCTCCAATGTTAGAATTGGACCGTCGCCAATGCGAGCTGACGATTTTCCGGTACCGCTCTATGAAGGAATAAAAATAGAGGGAAATAAGTTTAAAAAAAAGAATACCAAGAATAAGAAAAATTTTAACCTAGCAGTTTTATGCAAATATATTCTTTGTTTTCGAGGTTATGCAAAATCATGGACCCACCCGGAAGGGGTTGAAATCAACCCCGTTCCGGAGCGGAACGAAGCCCGCCCAACCTTTTGGCATTATACGCCGGAGCATTCCTCTTAAGCGTAATTTATGTTGAACACGTCCCTGGTAAACGTTACGGACACATTTTCGGCTGTAAAATCGCTCCATGTTTCTTGATGACGTCAAAAGAAAAATCTATGCTACATACATAAATTGTAGAGTGAACATTATGCTCGTATAGCGGATATGTTATTGCCGCCAGAAAACCAAGTTTTAGCGCGGCCGTGCATAAACACACCGCCCAACTGGGAAAGACGGACGCATTTGTTCTTGATAATTTCAAAGGGGCGCCTGCCCGCCGACGCCACTGCCCGCAAACGCTAGGGTTGCCAACTGTTCTGGAATAATCATTCATTCATCGTATTAAGAATTATCTTCCGGTTTTTTAAGTTAATATATTAAAATTAAGTGAAAATCATAAACAGAAACTTCTAAGATTGAAGCTTATTTACGGGCTTTGATGAAACCTTCCACGAATATTCATTTTGGCTCAAAAGTGAGAACATATAAACAAAATTTATCAGTTCAGTCAGCTTGTATTCCACGAGATATTTAGATATTTTAAAATTAAATACAGGAGTCATTTATTCAGTCTGTTTTGCCAAATCACCAAGGACGGATATAGCGTTCAACAACACGTGCAAATGATAAAATTGTTCTATCAAAATGGGTTTTCTGTTCGGGTAACGTTCCGCGCGCTTCACCCATTTTACGGTCGCTATAATTGTCAACGGTGAGCGCTATAGGTCAATGATTACCAACTTCTTTTGGCCTGAATTGGATGATATGGACACAAACAACATGTGGTTTCAACAGGACGGCGTTACGTGCTACACAGCTCATGCCACATCGGACATTCTGCACTAGCGATTTGAGGGCATTGGGCATCTCATGTGGAGGTGATATGAACTTACCACCGAGATCGTGCGATTTAACCCCGTTAAACTTTTTCTTGTAGGGGTTTCTTAAGTCGCAGATCTATGTGAATAAGCCAAAACTCAGAGCGGCCCTCAAAGCCAACATAACGCATGCCATCGGTCAAATTCAGCCTGATTTATGCGGCAGAGTTATGGAAAATTGGACAATTCGGATTCGCGCCACACAGAGAAGCCGCGGCGAACATTTGAACGATGTAATATTCCGTACCTAATGGCATCGATAAGCCTATCAAACAAATAAAAAATTTCGATGATAACTCACACACACTTTGTTTTATTTAAATTTAAAAATAGGAAGTGTTTAATGAAAACCCCTTTATATGTTCATATTTCTGGATATACAAGCGACCGACAATTTTTCTATTATAAATATATCAACTTTTTACATCTTCTATATTAATGTTTCCAGAAAATTGCACCCAAATCTATTGTAAGTCGGCATAGTTCACTAAAAGCCTTTATCCCACTCTGGATGTTTTAATTATTAATTTATTATCTGAACAAAAACCTTTTATTTATTTGTTTTTGTTTCACGATTATTTAATTTAATTATGCAATCTTGTTCAATTCGAAAAACTTGTTATTTAAGACTGAATTTGAGTATAGGATCAACCTTCGATGCCAGGACTAGCACCAATTCTTCATAACAATTATTTAAAAAATATAATAATAAAAAATCATAAATCATAAATAATATGAAACTAACTGGATGGTTTATGGGTCTCTGGGTAACCTGCTAGCAAATTTTGTGTATATAAATGAATTTCTTATGTTTTCTCTACGGAGTATTTCTTAATGGCTTATTTTAGAAATACGAAGCAAAAAGAAATTCGCTTCGCAATCGCATTGTAGAATTAAGGCCTCTAGTCCTGTATAGGCTGATAGTTGGCAACCCTAGTGCCGTTGCTCTTTTAAAACACTGTCGAGGAAGAGGCTATTAATTTACAGGGCGGATAATCCAGTTATACACTTAATTTGCATAGTCAATAGGCCGGGCCTCCTCGAAGGGATTTGGGGCGACTCAGCGCGAAACTATTTATTGCTGCGGCTCCTCTATGGTGCCGCAGGGCTTCGTACGTTGAAAAATGACGGCATCCAGCTTGCGGACAGAAAGCTATTTAATTTTAAGCCTGCGGCAGCGTAATTAATCTTTCATAATGCTAAAAGGTCAAAAAAGAAAACAAATCGGCGGTAGAGGGACAGTACACACCTTTTTGGTCCAGAATATCGTTGGAACAGGATTTCCGGAAGCCTTGCATTCTAACGTTATGGAGCCACCTTTCCGGGCGGTCAACTGTCCTGAAGTCGGGATAGCTCGAACACTTGGTGGAACTGTAATAAATTAAAGTAGACCTTCAGCATAATCCTGGGAATAATGCAAAGAAACCTACCCAAAATTTCTACTGTGTGTATCTGGTCCCTGTTCACTTTATCACTTATTTGACACACATAGTCCCCGGCATCCTGCGGTTCTAAATCCGATATCTCTAAATTGTATCCATCTATCAGTCTTATTCGTTCATCCCTTGTCACCATAATGTTGGAGGCTGTTAGCACATTTGTCCCACGTCGCCACAGTAAAACAAAGTTGCCTGAATAAATCATAGGAATAGCGTAAGTACAGTTGTATAGCGACCACCACCTGGGCTAGTGCCTTGCGGGGGTGGTTTGTTTGGTTGCAAAAAAAAAAAAAAAAAAAAAAATAAAAATAACCTGGGATAAGGACTTTGGATTCGGGATGCCCGAAACAAAATAGAATGGCTTTTCCAGAAATCTCTCTCTTTCTGCTTAAATAATTTTCATTTCTGCGGAAGGGTTCTGATAAAACAAAACAAAAATCCCCTTCAAATTAGATGTAGATAAATTGTTCAGGATTTTTCTTTGGGTTATGCTCCTTCTGTAATTGGTGCACGAATTGCTTTGAGGACAGAGACACTTTGAAATTTTTTTTTATCCGTGATATATTTTTAAATAATTACCTAAGAAAAATGCTTCTTGGCAGCTTAAGAAATATTGTTGGTAATTTGTTTTGTTTTTACGTGTGCAATTCTTTCATATTCCACCTTGAATAAATCCGTCTGCACTTTTACTAATTGGTCCCCAATTCTCTAGAAATTTTATTTTAATTAAAAATTATCTCTTCCTTTTGCTTCCATTCTTCCGAAAAATTAGGTATTTCACTATGGAAACAGAAACAATTTTTAGTAAAATTTTATGATACTTAAGAGACTTATAAAGAAACCTCCATAAAAATTTTGCTGCTAAAAAAGTTATAATGTAACATTTTTTTAATAATTTATTAGTAGATTTACAGTTTGTCTAATAGTAGGCCACAAATACCAGAAATTCTACGGAGTGGCCCCAAAAGTTTCGCCCCACAAACTTTTTGTTATAAAAAGCAAACCAGCAAACATAAATTAGAAATTTCAAATACAGATTATTATTCTTATTACTAATAATGCGCATGTCTACGGTTATTATCTTATACATTCTAAAACTCTATAATTCTTGCAATTAATTATCGTCTATTCTTCGGCATTGTATGTCTAAATACTTGAAAAATCTCTTGAAGTCTAGCCCAAAACGTGTTCGATTGGGTTAAGATCAGTAGAGTTTCGAGGCTGATCTTCCGAAACAGTTGAAAACATCGATTTTGCTAGTGCCAATGTTGCCTTTGCTGTATGCGCTCATGCCCCATCCTGCATAAGAATTATCAAATTTTTATCTGGAAATTGTCTTCTGTTATCCTGGCATGTTGCGCAAGCTGTTAAAATGCTGTTTCGGTAATCGGATCCATCTACGGTTGTGTTTTCCTCAACAACATGAAGTCTCGACTTTCCACGTGAGCTGTTTCCTCCTGCAACCATTATCTTAAGGTCATATTTGGACTTTTGTATGGATTGAATAATGCTTGGATCATTTGTTCTAACTCTCATATTTTGCCTATTCGGCGTTGGGTGCGAAACAATTGGGGATTCATCCGTAAAAAGTACGTTAGCCCTCTTAGACCTTCCAAGAGCACTATATTCACAGAAACTTTCGCTTTGCAACCTTCTACAGAAATTAAGTCTATCTGTGAAATTCTTTGCAGTAAGAAGCGGTTTTACTCATCTCACGTAGGCATGTCTTCCCCAGTTCGTCGATTTAATGTACCTTTGAACTGTTGATCTAGACGTTGTCTTTCGCCGTTGTTGGTAATTTTCAGATTGATTTATCCTTTTGGTCACTGTCCTTGTTCCAATGCCTGTCTTGTTTGCCACCATCTTCCTTATTTTTATTTTTGTTGTATATGAAAAAGTTGTCGGTCTACTGGAACATCTTTTGTCCAGTATATCGCCTTTCCTGCTTTTTAGCCATAATCGTATGGTTCCTATTCACGCCTAGTGTCCTTGATATTTCGGAAACGAATTTTCCTATTTCGCCAAGAGTTTGGTTTTGAATCCTTGATTGTATCCTATTCGAAGCCATAATGAAGAAGTTCAAAAGTTCAAGTTTAAGTAAAGGAGTGTAAATACTCGAGTAATTGGGAATGTTAAAGTACTTAAATACTATAAATACTATAGTTTCAATTAATAAAAATTGACCTTGTGGTATGATCCACATGTAGATTTCATGAGTTAAGAAGTAATCGCTTTATTTGTTTACTATTCAAAACTTTTCTGGCAGTTTAAGTTGGAAAAGTACATCAAAATTTTAAAAAGAATTCAACTAGATTCCGGTATGTTAGATTTGAACTTTTGAAGCTACTACATCCGACGTCAAATATTAAATTAGCTATAATATTTATTTTTTTAATATACAGGGTGTCTGGAAAATAAATAAGAAAAGGAATTAACGCAAACTAAAATTTGATCAAAATTATCTATAAAATTATTGTTTTATATTAAAGTTAATCTGCTCTATTTACATTTTTACTAATTATGAAGGAGGAGGCTATAGGTAAATCAGATGTGGTTCTAATTCTACGGAATTTTTGCTATTTTGCTATTTTGCTAAACTTATTGCTTATGGAAAAGGTAAACAAAATGCCGAATACTTTGGAAGTTCTTAAAGTTATCGCCCCATACTCGAATTACTCATTATATTGATTTATTAGTCTTTTCAACATCTGATGAGATTACCCCTGAAATTCTGTTTGGCTTACTGCGTCAGAGCCTAAGTGATTTTTTCCCAGGGCAGACCAATATTGCTCCATTCATTCGCTCCCTATAAGCATATTCATCTTCCACAATAATTAAGCCAGTCGGGGTCTCCCCGAGAACTTTGTTTTCCAGGAAAGATTTTTTTATTAACCAATAACTCAAGAGCGTTAGCAGGGACATTAAGACCGTTCCCAGATTTATGGCTTTACTTGTGAAATAACTTTACGAAGAACTAGAGCAAATTGATGGTAACCATAACTTGTAGAAGCATCGCACCACCGGGGGAATTCTATTATATGGAAAAATAAATCTCGGTGCAAGCATAATCGTAAATAGCGCCGAATAAATTCTTATTATGTTGTAACAGGGGTATTTTGCAAATTAATTAAATTCCTCGGGGGAAGATCTTGAAAGTGGAAGAAAATTCATAGCATGTAAGTCCTTATTCGGCAGAAATTAAGGCGTTCAACAGTTAAATATGTGTAATGTGAGATTTTTGTATTCAAAAACTAAATAATAATAATAATAAATAATTTAAAATTGCATTTTCAGTAATAACATTTAAACATAAATTTTTACGATTCCACTTCATCCGCAACAAATGCACAAAAATGCACTGAAAACGTATTGTTAAATTCGTAATAATAACATTTTTAAGTAGTGTTCACCTTAATTTAAAAATATTGAAAAACGAGACAGAGGGAAAATTATTTTAAATTAAAAGAATTTTCCCTCTATCTCATTTTTCCCCAAATTTATTTTTACTTCTTCTTAGATTTAAAATTCGAACTTAAATCTACCAGAATGTCTTAAATGGAGGTATCGTTACTCCACATTTTATTTTTATAGTTTTTATTTATAATTTCTGTATTTTACCTCTACAAATATCATTCGGTGTGTTGTAGACGTTTTTAGACTATTCTGAAATATCTAGGGTTTCGTAACTTGAAATTAAAACAAACAGAAACCACTTAAGGTCGTTTTTTTTTGTCCGTCTGTTCTTTAATGTATTTTTTTCAGGAGCAGCTAGGGATATTGAGTAAAAATTTTTGAGGAAATCTTAATGTTATTGACATTTCATATATGATCAACTCTTTTCGAAATTTAAATTTAAGTCCACTTAAAACTTAAAATTTTATTCTAATTTTTAAACCTAATTGGCATTATAACATTTTAATATTTCCATTTAATTTTAATGAAGGTTACAAATGAATCCTTTGCTTTATTAAAAATTAATTGCAACAGAATACGTTTCTAATATTTAAATAATTAGATTAGATTATATAATAGAAGTAAAGATAATATTATTATGTTTTATAAAGGGTTTTTAATTGTATTAAATAATTATAATGTTTTAAAACATAAATTTATTGTCTATCAAGCAATCACCTTATTGGAAGTATTTTAAATAATAAAATTCATTGAACCTCGAAATAAGTATTTATTAAAATTAAATAATAAAGTATAGCTTTACCATAAAAATATATTTACGAGTAATATTCAAAATTTATAGAACGTAAAACACTATAGGACTAAATATAATTTTAAAATTAAATTTTAACAAGACAAACTCCGACTGCTAGAAGTAAGCAAAGAGCGCGTAGCATCTGTTTATTAAAATAACAAAATATACAATGAAAATAAACAGGAAAATGCTCATTTCTCAAAGATCTTACCCTCATTTTTGAGTAGGTTTTACTTTTAGCCTGGAGTAAATTACAAGCTTAACATTTACTAGAATTAAAAATTAATGACATACGATTTTAATACTTTGATAGGGAACTTTTTATTCCATACGAGCATTAAATAATTAATTTACGTCGTGATGCATTACATATTAATTCTATTTGAAGTATTTAAGCCTTTTAAAAGAGTAAAATTTAATTCTGAAATATATTAAAATTCATTGTAATCCAGAACGGAACTTATAAAATTATTCTCACATTTTTCTGAGTATTCTGAAGTCTACAGTCTCATAGTCCTGTAAGTCAAGTTTAAGATTTAATGCAATAAAAATATGTGGCCTTTCAAAGTGTATTTCTATACTGACAGACTAACAGACTGACTGATTGACACATCAAAACCTATAGAGTACTTCCTATTGATCTAAGATCATGAAATTTGGCACGAACAGATTAATTTAAAGTGATAGGTTGGGCGTAATCCCTGATTATTTCTTTTATAAAGATTGTGTAGAGTTTTAGGGTTAACAGGAATATCAAAAATTTTTTTTATGTGTATTCCTTCTCAATTTTGCTATATGATTTTTATGATTTCTAATCCCATATGGTGAATACCTCCTAGATGGCAAATCTCTTTACTTCTCAACCCCATTACTATATTTAGGTATCGAATGATGATGATGGTTTGAACCCAATATTACCGACGCCCCAAAGGTAGCGAAATTTCTTCCGTTTTAGTACTATTACTATCATTACTAATAACAGTAAAAGTTTGTTTTTAAACAGTTTTGTTTATATAAGCCTTTTAATAAATACTACTAATACATACGTTGAAGCGTTGAATGTAAAATCTTAAGAGTTTAATGTGTATGTCTGGTTGAAAGTAACTTAGAGGGCGGTATCATAAATAAATTAAAGTCGTCAAGCTCATATTCTAAGATCGATTATATGTCTATGAATGATTTAAATTTTTTGCAATTCTGGATATGGTCTGATATGTATGGTATGTAGCAATTGCAGCTTTGCACACCTTTAAAATTCAATTTATTTTTTTGTTTTCCTTTTTATTTTTTATGTTTTCGAAAAAAAAACAATTTCAAAAATTTCACACAAGGGAATTGTTTTTTTGGAATTCGTAGATAAATCCTTCCTACTTAATGTCACCCAAGTTGCTAGGTGCCTTTGCGGAAGAAACAAGGCAAATCCGTCACATGGGCTTCTCCGCGAATTACTTTCTCAGTGAAGTTAGAAGACAGATAAAATTTGATAGCTTTTGTTCTCTGACACGTCTCTCAGGTAAATTTTCCTAGTCACAGGAGCTGCAAAGAATTCTAATAAACCAAAAGTCCTAACCCCCAAAATTTAGGGTAGGAAGGGATGAAGGGTGATTCTTTTAAGCAACCGTGATAATATCAAACACGCAATATTACAGGCTAGAATTTTGGGGCTTTCGTTCATCTAATATTGCTAGGGGGCCGGATCGCGGTCTATAGCGGACCTAAGTAACTATTAAAAACCTCGCGAGTTTGTGCTTATAACGAGAACATGGCACCGCTAGAAGCTCAGAAATCTCTCATGGCCCGGTGAAAATGAAATATATGTCTCTGCCATGCAAACGTGTTATTAAGTCAAGCAAAAATTAATACTACAACTGCCAGGAAAGTGAAGTAATTAAAGGCATTGTTGAGGCCCGGGCTGTTTCTGTTCTGGTTCGGTGAAGGAACAAAGCCCTAACGCCGCATTTTCCAGGGTACTGGGCCCTCGCATTTCCCCCCTCTCTCCCCGAATTAACCCTAGATGGGAAAAGTCAGCTCCTGGGCTGCGGTTGGGAAAAAGAGCTTAATGGATGTTGATGTATCATGGAACAGGACTCCGGCAGCAGTGGATTATGTTAATGCGCAACGGGTAACATCTACCAGTGCTCTACGTTCCGGGTAAGTGTACCTGGAGAGTTCTAGCCCTGATAATCCCTGCTGCGGTCCGTAATCCTCATTCCACCACCCCTTTTTGAAATTATTTCAACAGTATGGGATTTTTGTCCGCACCATGTCATATGAATAATGCCAAGATGTCAAGGCAAGGTGTGAACCGCTCGCGTTGTTCACCTAAAACTCGGAATTTCTAATGAAAAAGTGCCCAACTGCCAACCTAGGTGCAGAGCCCTTGAAATGTTCAATTTCTGGCACTTTGAGCGCAAACGTTGCGCAAAATCTCAATGTAACCAGCATATATTTAACATAATCAGAAGAGATATTTAAGTTCCGGGATGTTATGCCCCAGAGACTTTTTAATTAACTGAAATTTTTACAATTTCCACCCTCGACAATTTCGCAAGGTAAGAACAGTGACAAAATATGCGACGGCTAAAGCGATGCTTTAATTTCCGTTTTTTTTACCCCGGGTGGCGCGGCAATGGGTCAGACCGCACAGAAGCAACCAACCCTTTCTCGACGTGGTCACCCCAAAATTATTCACATCTCTTTGGGTCGCTGCTTTTGCCATCTTTTTTTTTTTTTTGCTAACATAAATCTGCTAATTGAATTTGGCTGAACATGGATTCTTTTCAAAATTGCGCATTCCACTTGGTATTGTGACGAGAAATTATTTTTTCCGGTAAAAAAAATTTCTGTATTTTGGTTTTTTATCCTAGAGAAAAATATGTTCAACGTGGAAATTCTGGTATTCGAGAGATTTTAAATGAAAATCACCCAAGCATAGAATCATGGTTTTTGACTGTGGATAGGGCTACACTATACCCTTTAGAGGAGCTGCAATATTGCACAATCAAATGCAGAATGCTTGAATGATACAAATAAGAACTGAAGGAAAACTTCTTCATACCTCACAATCCCTACGACAGAAATTTGGAACATTATGAAAATGTTGTCACTACATCGCATGTAGAAGTTGTGAACTTGTCTAGCATTCAATTGTAATTTAATCTTCATTTTAAATTTGAGAACATTACATCCATTTAAATGAACAGATTGATATATCTTGAATTGTCCTAGAGAAAAGCCTTGAAGGCGTCAATAACACTTTAAACATTTGAATCTTGTATACCCATTCTAAAGTGGCAAGGCTTTGGTTTTCGCAAAATATTAATTTAAGAACGACTGTTTAAAATACTTTTGGGATTACGTATAATACATACATTCAGCATATCCCAAAGCGGAAGACTGAGGAATTTTAATATAAAAAATATTAAATATTTGTCTTTTCGATATAACGAAATTATTGTCTACATTATGAGGCTGTTGGTAGAGACCCATCCAAAACCGTAAACCTAAGATTATAGGTCTGTAGTTTGCCTATTTAAGAATACATGGTTTTTATTAATACTATCTTTAGGAGCATGCAATAAAAATCTAATAGTTCTGAAATAAAATAACACAGGTAGTGGTTTAGCTATGTATTGCAATTTTCACCAAGGTATACCGTATGGTATATACGAAATGAACTAAAAATCAACGTGCGCCGACGCAACTGAAAACATTGGTTTGAAACGTTATAATAAACTTTTGCTTGTGGATAAGTTCCAATTATCATTGTTTAAATATTTTTTAACGTGATCTTACAAAGTATTCCAATCAACTTCACAGACCAATGAGTCATATATAACTCATATACGTCTTTTGGAATACGCTCTTAAGTGAAATATGACTCATGTTACAAGTCATTTTCAAATATATTTTTTAAATTGAATGCTGTGTAGTAACTCACAGAACTTGGACTAAAGAAATTTTTATGCCATGCTCGTGAATCGCATATGAATTACTAATTAAAGATATATGTTAAAAATATTAAAAGCAACAGAAACTTTTTTCGGAACTTAAAGGTATAAGTATAGTTAACAATGTCATCAAGAAAAAGATGGTGGGCATGGGATGATCCAAAAGATCATTGTATGGGGACAAAAGTTTGTATTCTGCAGCTGTGTAGTTCACAAATGTGAAATATGATTGACGTACGACGCCACTTGCAATAATTATAACATCTTCCGATAGAGTGATTAATTTTGCGCCACCTTGTATACGTTTCTTTTCTTATAAGATTATATCTCTGAAAGAAAAAAGAGAACATGCAGAATATTCAACTTTTATACGACATAAGTATCGTATTTGTTTCGTATTTATACGAAAATTTATATCCAACCGTTTTTGAAATTTATTTAAGAATAAAGTTTTTAATTAATTGAATCGAAGTAATGGTAGACGCGGTTTTCATTGAATTTAGTGCACCAATCTTCAGTAGTCTATTTCTTAATTTTAGTTCTTGTGCTCAAAAAGACATTCTAGTTTATGTATGTTATATAATGAGAAAATACTTCGTTATCTATAGAAATTAGCAAAAGTTTTCCTGTTTTCTCTATGTAGTTAGACTTCATTTTCCAAGGCGGAAAATGTTTTATAGCTATATAACTATAGGACGAGTGGAGATTTTCTGAAGTCACTTAGTTCCGGAAGGAAGGAAAAAGGAATGTTGAATGGATGTGCATACGCTTTAAGCGCTCAAGGATTCAAGGCGGCTTTCAAAACAAAATAAATTGGGTACACAAAGCTTATTGTACAGTGCCATTAACAACTTACCCAAGTTTTCAACTTCGCAGGGTAGCACAAGGGTGTCTCCTACTACCGCTCGATATGTGTGCCCTCTTGATAGAAATCGTGGCATAACTGTTGATGCCAGTGGTTTTGTTGCAGAGGAGCCTGAAAAATAAAAATTTTATTTCATATATAATTTGTTCATCTTAACGTTGATTAATGATAATCACATATGAAGGAAGTAGTTAGAGTTCTTGTTTATGAATATAAGCTAAAATTCAAACGAAGTTTTATTTATTTATGTTGTTAACCAACCACTCAGTATCTTAACATACACCCTGTGAAGGTCACTCAGTTATCAATGAACAAAGAATCCTTCAAATGGAATTCTTCACTTCCAACATAAATTCTAATCGGAGAAATTTTAAAAATATTCAGTCATTATTTAATAGGCTAAGTTACAGAGTGTCTATTAAGACTTTACCTTAACTATATGAATTTTAAAAGGAAATTGAATAGATAAAAATATGAACCCTATAAGACTGCAACGGTACTCTTTAATCTTACATAGCTAACATATAAAGGAACTAATATATGCCTGTATATTTAAGCAAATTCATACTAAGAAAAAAGTGTATAAGTCGGCATTGAATTAGTCTCTTCATTTTCCTAACTTTGATATAGTATTTAAAATCAAAGAGCTTACAAAACTCCTTTCATAATTGTCTGAACGAACTTTAACAATTTAAAAAACGAATATTGAATCAGCTATTCAATGGAATTATAATTAATGTACTTGCATTAATGTAGAATTAAGAAAATTTAATTATTGATAAAAACCATAGAAACTATATCGAAATAATTTATCAATTACCAATTAAGATATCATTTCGAAATAATATGTTTTTATGATACATCAATACTAACGAACTAAAGCTTCTAACTAATTAATCTGACCCAAAAGCTGCAGTGCAACAAGTCTGTAAAATATTTTGTATAAAAAATGTATAATAAAAAGTGATACTGACAAAATACTCAAATTAATTTGATATATCACTTCTATAACATATCGTTTACATTTTTCCATACGTTCACCAAAATATAAACGAAATTTTAATCAATTTTATCTATTTATTAAATAAAGCATGAAGCTACAAAGTCATACTGGAAATATTCCCCAGATATAAACGCCCGGAGGCCTTTGAAAGGGACTCAATAACTTTACCGCGCTTTACATTTTACATATTGGCCATGGTTACTGTTTGCATTGATATTGATTTTCGGTCGGTAGATTCGATTTGTTTGCGATACGCGAAAGATTTTTATTTGCGTAATGAAAATAAAATTTTCATAATAAACTTGTTTGTGTTTAACAAATCACCTTAGGGAGTAGTTTAAACTTAAAACAATGGAAAATTATGATATGAAGTTATATATGTTTGCCATATTTTAATAATCTCAACAAAAAAAATGAACAAATTTAGAATTTAAATAACTGAAATCATAGGTAAAGGTAAAATTTATTTACCAATCGGCAACAGTACCTGCGAAACTTTACGGTTGGGAATAGGGAAAAATTTAAGTCCTGATTAAATCGTAGCAGCAATTTGTGCCCTTTATAATGCGAATCAGTGGCAAAAAGGTAATAACTCTGAAATTAAATTTCATAATTAACTCAAATGATTTGCGAATTTCGAAAAATTCTTTCTCTCTCTCTCATTTAGCAATAGCTTATAGCTCATTTGCAATTTAAATATATGCGAACTCAGCATTTCGCATAGTATTCCCTCCTCTTAAGGGGTGAGTGTTGAATTTCTAGTGATTGTGGGTAGGAAGAAATATCTCCTACCATTTACCTGCTAGAAGAGGGAAAAAAACTCAACTTTGAACAGTGCTAATCCTTAATTCTTAAGCTAAATCAGATTATGTCCTATCGACGAGGCGACACCAAAAATCAGGGACAACCGTGGCTGGCTAAAAGGGGCAATCGACACCGGAGTCAGCAGAACCCCGCGCTGCGCGACATCGCCATCAGAAACATTTTCATTAGCCGTTGTTGGCCTTATTTCAGGAATTGATGATTCGCCGATGCTCACCGAACCGTATAATCTAATTATTCCATTAAAAGGTGGAAATGCTCTCTGCCTCACAGCTATACAATTAGCCCCATTGAAAGTCCTCAGACCATATAAAAAGCGCCTTTTATCGGTTTTAAAATGCTCCATGTATGCGCGGTGCCTGTCAGACCTTGAAGGGTGTTTCCTATTCAATGGGGTCGTCAAATGAAAGGACTTGTCTACGGGTGAGAATGTGTGAACTCTTTTTAGGGCCTTTATTACCCTCTGGGTGCCTCTAGTTATTCATTCGCACAGAAAAAGTTCTTATTTACAAAGAATTAATCAGTTGAACATTTTATTTGTTGCCAAGAGAAGAGAATTTATACTTAAAATATCAACAAACAAAAATGAAACATTAAAAGCACTTTACTTTATAATTTTAAAGCTGTGTTATCTTCAGAAGTAACATTTTCAATTTCTTATGAAAAATAAGTAAATAAAATGAAAAATTAAGACACTGATTTAACGATACAAGTCTAAATTTAGGTAAATTCTTAAATGTTTAATTTTTTAGTATTTACGTATATAGACAAATTTCAAGAAAATTTGGATTTTCAGTAGTTCTTAATATATGAGATTTTATAGGCTAAATTTTGATTTGATATTACTTTACGAAAAAATATTTTAAGATATTACACCTAAAGAAAATTTAAAAGTCCAAAAATTGAATATTATTAAATTGCGCTTAATTGTTTTTCTGTTACATTTGTCATTCTAATAAACGAGAAACATTATAATTGTATGTACGTTTTTTACCTATTAAAATATTCTTGAGTCGTAGATAGAGTTGTAAAAATAGTACAATCATTACCATTATTAAAGAAATATTACAAAAAGTGCAAGCAAGACAAATCACCAGTACCATTCCCATAATTGGTGCTTCAACAAATTTAATTATCGTTGCCATTACTCCGCTTTACCTGGCATTACTTAAAAATACTCAGCATTATCCTCTATTGCCTAACAGTATGAATCAAGCTGCGCTGCGAAATTTTGAGTAATGCTAGGTACTACTGGGTATTTCTAAATGAAGTCAGGTAATGTTTAGTAATGCTAGGTAATGTTGCTTCTGAAGTACCAACACTACTTACTTGGTCATGGTAATTAAATTTGTTGAAGTAGTAGTTGCTTGCAATCCAGAATAATGCATTATTTTACAGCTCTAGTCGTAGAAATATAAAGCTTTAAATGTATTTATTTTATTTATGCTTTATCATTTTAAGACTAATCTACGACACGATTAGGAAATAAACGTCGAAACGCATGCTGCGCTAACACCACCGATCGATTATTAATCAAAAAAATTGACACAATTATTCCACGCTCTTGCAGTGTATAGCGCTCCATTGCTTGTCTGTTTATATTCTGTAGCTGTGTAGTTTACAAATGTCAAATATGATTGACGTACGACGCCATTTCCAAAAATTATAACATCTTCCGATAGAGTGATTAATTTTGCGCCACCTTGTATTATACAATAATACGTAGATTGAAGTTTAGATATTTTGCTTTTGCATTTTTCTCTAAACCATTTTCTTAACACTGAACTTAAAGATGAGTATGGGTCTTAGTTCTTGTGTCAATAGACTAGTTATTGAACTTGTACTTTATTTCGTGTATCAAGTGTTGGTCTCGGACGGTAGGCATGATATTAGTTAATATCTTATTTTATTATAAGTAATAATAAATTACTTATGTATTTTTGTACTCAGATCTATGAAAGTAAAATAAAAAATCATACAGGGAAACACACAAATTTACATTGAGTTAAAACGAATCATTCTTTTGTCAAACGTTCGATATTCTTTGTTGCAGAGACCGAAAATAACAATTCGAAAGTACTAGCTATAGATTGAGTGTCCCTTAACAAAGAGTTTGTTCTAATTTTTGACATAAAATTACTATACAGATTATTTTTTGGGAGGTAATTTTTACCTACTTGTGGGAGAGAAGCCGTGCACTGTACCTTTAACTTAATCCCAAACTGTTTTCTTTAATCTTACCAAACCTGAATTGTTTAATAAACCATTTGTTCTAAAACTGAAGTAAGGACTTTAATAATCCCTCATACATATATTTAATTTTTTAAATTACTCTTTCTTGAAAATTATAATACCTATGATACATATTAGAGTTTATTATTGAACATATTAAAAATGTTATAATTTTATCATATACCTATCAATAAAATCTTTATTTCAAC
This sequence comes from Philonicus albiceps, assembly GCA_963969385.1. Taxonomy (NCBI): domain Eukaryota; kingdom Metazoa; phylum Arthropoda; class Insecta; order Diptera; family Asilidae; genus Philonicus; species Philonicus albiceps. The sequence continues at coordinate 26,968,027 of OZ017776.1, forward strand.
ATTTCCCTTGTGTTATTTTACTTTTAGTAGTAGACTTATAAACAGTTTCTTTTATAATTAATATTTACTCTAAAAAATATTTACTACTATTATTATAGGAAATTTTATTTCTAGTTTTTATGTATATGTCTAATTTAACACAATTGTACAATTTTACAAATTAAGGGGAATATTAAGAAAATGTATATATGCCTTAATGTGTATAGGGCGTATGTATTTTATATTTTTGGCGAATAAACTTTTCAAAAGAATGAGATCACCTTCAAAAGTTAGGATCCTAATCATATGGTGTTCAAGTTTTATAAATATGTTTATGGGACCAGTTACAAAATAATCGTTCAGAGCGAATAACCGGAATTAAATGTGACTTCATATTAAACGGATGAATAGAGGATTTGAATAGAATAAAATTAGACCTACTAGATGTAATACAATAATTACGTTTTTCAGACGCAAAATTATAACTAAAAGACATAATTTTTCAACGTAAATGTTTAATTTTACATCTTTGATGAGAAATAATAGTTCCTTAGCGATAAATATACTATAGGTTGGTGTAAACTCTGAAATTTAAGAATTAAAGGTGCACTTTTATTGTAAAAATTCATTTTTGAAGCAGAATTCTCCAACATAGTTTTAAAAGTGATACTATGGCCATTTTCGAATTACAAAGATCATCGACTACAGTTTATATTGCAATATAGCAAATATGTATATGTAAGTGTAGTTAATTTTGCATAGAACGGTTAAACAAGTGTTTCAGTTAGAGAATAAATTTTAGAAATTATTTTCAATACACATATTCACGTATTGCGGATATACTGCATAAATCAGTAAATTCGACTAGATTTACTTCACAAAAAATATTATAATACTACTTTTACAAATCCCCGCGAACAAATTGTCGTTAATCAAAGATAACGCACTAAAATCCTTTTGGAGGGATACATCAATTGGTTTTTTGTCAACTCAGTGCCGAAAGCAGGTCATCATTCATTAGGAATATTCAGGGTGATTTTGTGAACAGGAGAGACACTTAGACGGACTTAAGCTTATTCGATAAATAAACATGGGCCAAGTAAAACTAACTAAACTATATAATATAAATGGGAGCGTACTTCCTCGTAGCTTATATAATACTTTTGGTGATGGTCATAATAAATTACTTAACAAGAGATAGTTTCCACTTGGCCCCTCCTTGCGACGAGCTAAGCCCTTTCCTAATTAATAGGAATTTCTACAAACGTAGATGGAAATAGACTCCTCATGCCCTCATTGTCCCCAACGATGCGAACTTGCCCCGGCTGTTATTTACCGTCGAAAACTTAAGTCAATAGCCGAAGCAGCATCTCAGCATCAATTACTTTTCCACCCACCCCCTGTGATCATTTGCCAGATGAGACATAGTAAAACAAATTGAAATTTATGAGGTAGTTCTTAACTGGTCACTGAGCATTCTGCAGAGATACTCGAGGCACAGCACAGTGCCTTAACGTCTCTCACTTGGCCCCATTCACCCGCACCACTTTAACTAAGGGCGGTTCCAAATAATATGCGAAGTGAATTATTACGGGAACGGGGCTGCAAAATTATGGTCGTAGATACTCGGAAGAGGACAGACACTAAACCAATTTTGACATTATTGTCGAATTGCAGCAGCTCCACTTGGCCTCGTCGACTATAAAATTGAAGAAAACTGAAGTGTTCCGCTGGGAAATTGGAACCAGCAGAATATCTACAAATGCATACTTCAGAGGGCGGATTCAGGATTTATTAAATCTTTCACTGAATCTGCTGGCCAAGGATAGTATTCGATAGAGGAAGCTGCTGATTAGCAAGGTAGCTTACTCATTAATTTGAGTTGTTTTGAATAGAATGGTTTTAGCTTCCTCAATTTTTAAAACCTCCCCCTCACATTTTATTGATTTCATCAAAGCGAGCACGAGGAAAAAAAAGATTAAATAAAATAAAAATCAGTACTCATTTCATCACACTTAATTGGAGCGTGGTGAAGATTTGAATATCGATTTCTTCCCATCCTTTAGGTAACAAACAATTCCCTGGTTACAAATTTTTTTTGGGGCCAAATGTTTCACATTTGCATTCAGTTTTTACAACGATTCTGTTGGAAGCTATTCATCCATTTCAAATGAAATGAAAGGAAATTGCTAGCGATATATAAAAGAGAAGGAAAGCGGATGCTGAAATTCTTTTATTTGAGGCTTTGAAACTTCCTCGAAATTTTTAAAAAATTCCAATTCATCGAACAAAAAAAAAAAAAAATTAATATTGAATGAGTTATTTGATAAAAGCTGCCTGGAAGCCCGTTTAGATTCAACGAGGATTTAAATCTAAATACGCCATTCATTTACGTTTTTAAACATATCTCGTTACTTCACAATTCTCTTAAATTACCCACAATATAAAAAAAAAAAATAATTATAAAATATTTACGTAAAAGTTTAAAGCTCCAACACCTGTGGTAAATATGAATTGAAATTTTAGAAAGTCGTATTAGAAGGAATAATAAAAAATGTTACATTTCTATAATAAAACTAAATTCAAACACGCCGGTGTATAAAGTATGATTTTAATTAATATTAGAAGCTTAATATAATTAATTAACTAATATCATGTTATACCACTTTAAATATTTCCTACAACAGAACAGTTTTCTTCATTTTCCCGAGAGTACACCGTATCCAATATTCATAATCTCACTAGTTTATCACATTAATTTCTTTTAAAAATGTACCTATATCTGAAATTTCAACAATTTTAAGATTAAACGTTTTAGTGAAAATTTTCCTTCCATATTTTTAAAGAGTATAATAAATAAATTTGTAGAAAATTAAATATAATAAAAAGTTCCGAGCTATATTTTGTAAACAAAAATATTAAACAACAACTTTACAAATATCATTTATTATTACTCATATGAAAAGAAATCTAATACATCTTTAAAAAGGTCAAATAATCTGATATTTTGTAACCTTAAACATTATTTAATCATTAAACAGAATTTATTTAAAATGTTAACTTGAGGGCACATTTAACCTTATTATTCTGTTGAAAATTAAGCAAGTTCTTCAATGCATTGATTGAAGTAAAATTCAACATATAAAATTTATAAATATTAAATTTAAATTTTCAAAGTGAATAAATCATGAGATTATGTTTAAATATATTCAAGTTATAGATTAACTCGTATATTGTATTGATTGATTTTTGAGGAATTTGTGAAGAAAGAGTTGTCAAACGACGGTTTAGTTTTAAGGCTAATTTTATAGTTTAAAGTCCTAATAATGTTCTCATGCAAGATACATTAAAGTTTTCAGTCCCGAAGGAAAATTCATATGTCAACTTTGGGTTTTTTCGGAAATGTTCTTATGTTTGTTGATATTAGGGAAGAAAAGGAAAATTCTTCAACCATATCTAACAATGTGTTATTGGTCAAATGTAAAACATTATTTATATGTATACAATTTGCTAATATTGCTTACAGGGCGGATTTACGAATTTGCCGCCCGTAGGCAGGCAACAAAGTGCCGCCTTTTTTTCTTAATAAAAATCTGTTTTGTAATTTTAAAAATTGAAAAATATGTAATGTAATAACTTAAATCTCCTTTTAATTTTGATTAAGATTTACAAAACAAAAAATACATTTTTCAAATATTTCAAGAAGTAAATCACAAGTCATTTCGCACTTACTAATGTACATTATGAATGTACATTTTTACGCGGACTTTTTCAACAGCAAATCTATCGATGATTTTGTTCAGATCAACTTTTTGCAAAGTTTCCTCTTCAATACACATTATAGCCAAAGCATTGAGTCTTTTCTCAGTCATCGTCGAACGCAAATAAGATTTGATACGTTTCAAGCATGAAAATGATCGTTCCGCGGTACAATTTGCTGTCGCAGTACAAGTAAACATTCTAACAGCGATATCGATCATCGGATACACCTGGTACAATTTTTCTTCGCGCAATCATTTGCCTAGTGAAAGAGGATTGGTTGGTTCTAAAACTGCCGGACGTATATAGTGACATTTGCTGACTTAACATATTGAGTTACTATAGTTTCATTAAAGTGACGTCTTGCAAGATTTTGCCGCCCTATTTTTTTTGCCGCCGTAGGCACAGGCCTACTTTGCCTATGCGTAAATCCGCCCCTGATTGCTTATATTATTGTATTTTGTACTTGAACCTTCAGTCATTGCATGTACATAACATACAATTGTATTTCTTTTAAGTCTAGAATTTTTGATATCTCAGAAATGGATACAAGTTTTGCGAAAGTAATAGTTCATATAGCATTTTAAAATTTGATTATTTTTCCTCTTTCTTCCACTTATTTATAGGTATTTTTCTATATTAACACGTTCAATCCAGCGTACTTTTTCAACGTCTATATGATGGGCGAAAATGATATGATAAGTTGTTTATTTTTCTGACAGTGTTTATTTGATTCGGTACTTGTTTACGTTATCAACAAGCTGCGTTTGGTTTATCACAGGAAGTGAATGTCCAAATTATGTAAAATGTTTTAATTAAATTTGCATATTATTATCTATTCTCTTCCCAGTTATCCAAAAGTAAAGTATGCTTTTAAAAACAGAATTAAAAACATATGTGAACCATCGATGGTTCCCACCGCCAGACGGAGAAAACCAATTGTGGACCACCACTAGTTCATGACGACAAATGAAAGCAATGCCTGTGGACCACCGGTGGTACACGCCGGGTTGAAAATGTTAAAGTGCAGCAGTTGAGACTGAATTTATAATTTGACAATAGAAATAAGCTGATTTTTCTAAGATCTTCATGCTTATTCTCTGAAAATTAAATTTCAAAACTTCAATAACAAGGACATGGACGTATGTATTTATAAACATTCATTCAAACTTCATTCTTGGTGACAGACGAAAAGACAATGATCATTCGATCGGGCTCGTCTATCTAGGGTAGTATGCTACAGCTATAAATAAAATTCGATATCATTCAAATTACATCTACGAGTATTTAATATTATGATGTAAACTTTGTGCAGCGGACTGGATGCAAAGACTGAAAAGGTTAAATTATTCAATTCAGAGAGAGTGCTTAAAATTCGTGAAATTAAAATTATATCACATGTATGAGAAAACTTAGTATTTTAGCTTGATATTTTTACCCGTCCTAGAGTTGAAATAATAATAAAACTTACTCACGATGAGCATTAATTTATTTTCCAATTAATAGAAGTTTTACTTTTTAATATATCCTAAATCATAATCAGTCATGGTCTAATGCACCCTTAAAATCTGTTGCCCCATTAAAATAGCCCGAAATATAGATGTAGCATTGGATCTACGGTTTCGTCCACACTTGGGGCAGGTTTGGAAAGCACAAACACAAGCATGCATCAATAAACTAGAATCCATAAAAAAAAAACGAAAAACGAGAGAATCCTCTGCTAAAATATTTAACAAAAAACATTTCGCAAAAATCTGGTGAAACACTTACAAAAACAATCCCCCCTAAATAATTCAGCTGGGATTTCATCTCATTTGGGCGTTTTTACGGGCACTTTCACCGGGCTGCACGGGTTCTGCTCAATAAATTTCCCGGAGAAAGACAAACCAATAATAATCTTTTGATCCGAAAAGAGCCCAGTACCCTGGAAAGTTGTAGCAACCACCTGTGCTACTCCAACTTAAAATTCTTTCACTTAACGCTCAATTTACCGACTCCAGAAATGGTTTTTGAATCGTCTCGTGTCTACCGTAGAAGGTAAAAATAGTGGCACCCCACCGCATTGGATTTCGTTGGAATACCCTCGATTTCCTTACAAAACACGTCCTTTTACGGAGCACTTTTTGTCTCAATGGATTATCGTAAAACGGTTGCCGGCAATGGCTCTGTACCTAATTCCCATTGTTCGGACAAATTGTTTTTGGCTTTCACTGGTACCCGGGAATCAATTTCCTTTTGAATTGGTTCTATTAACATAAAAGTAGCCAAGGCCGTCCCGGCTTTGTAATAAACTCGGAAGGCAAAGCAACCCCTCATTCCCCCCATTCAAAAAATTTAAGGAGGATTCGGGTGGACGATTGGGTGGCCTTTTAGCAATTTTTTCTTTAATAAAAGTAAATTCAACAAATTTTTCACGCCTCAACTAACTGGGAAATCCAATTTTTCACTTCCAATCGGAATTCTCTTTTGTTCGCAGCTAGATTTGATCTACGGGACAAGCCCTAGAGAATGGGACCAGGTTGAATTGGTGGCGAATATTCTCTGTTATGAAAGGGGAATCCTAAATCCGCACTCCTCAATTCCCGGAATCCGGAACACAGAATTCGAACTCGACCAGGAAGTAAATCGATATGGGCACGATGGTGCGCCACGTCTCACTGAACAACTTAATTCGAAATGTTATCAGAAGTGGTGATTTGTATCGAACGTAATTTCTGCTTTTATGAAATCTCAATGGTTCTCTCTATCTTTTTGGCCAATAATTTAGTATTTTCTAAAAAACAAAAAAATTTTTGAAACCCGAATACTAACAGATTAACGCAATCTGTCTATATACACAGTGCTGGATTAAGGTCTAATACTACCCGAAATTTTAAAGCCTTTGATTATTTTTTAGTTTATTCCCAAAATTTGTTTAAATACAGAACAGTTCTTTCTAAATGTTTTCATAAACTAGGGGTGGTGATGTTTTAATAATACGACAATTAAATTAACGATATAAAAAAGTCCAACAAATTACCCTAAATCGATATTGAAATTATCACCTATATTAGAAATGGTGTTTTTAAATGTAAGTAAATACTTTTAAAAAGCATTTTTCGTTGGTATTATAATGGTGTGGGGCATTATGATTGATTGACGAGATTATAAACAAAGAAAGTTATTTGGGCATACTATAAAATGTAATGTTGTCATTTGCACTAGACGATATATCCCTTCGATGGACATTTTAACAAGATAATGACAAAGAATACTGCAAAAATAGTAAAGGACTCGATTCGGCCTACAAAGCTTTTCAATTGGCTGCCATACTCACCGGACAGTAATCTTATTGAGGATTTGTAGAAGCAAGTTAAGGGTAGGGCTTACGCTCATAAACCCAAAAGTAAATCCGTATTGTGGACCGCAGTAAAACGAGAGTTTACCTAATTGCAAAAGAAAGCTGTGAAAATTTAATGGATTCGATTAATACCCCTTCTAAGGAAATTCATAGAAATAAGGATCGCGAAGTAAAGCATTAAGTTAAAAATTTAAAATATTTTTAATTTTTAATAAAATTTTCTCTTTAACCTTTTTTTTTTCACTCCTTAATTAAAATAATGAATATTAATTTGAATTCATTAAGAGCTCCTATTAGAGAAGACCCCTTTTTTTGCTGCGAATATATTCTACACACTTCAACGTATTGTTTCAATTGTCAGGCTTAACTTGAAAAGTATCGAAAGGTGAAAAGGACATTTGTTTTCGTACCACTGTATATATTTTTGTTAGATATTGGGAGCAATTCCTTAAATTGTATTATTTTTACATAAAAAATAGTTTTGTATATCCTACCATATCTCTAAAATAATTTGAACTTATTTCTTCAAAAATTAATAAAAGTTTAGTTTCGATCATTTGTTTAGATTCTCAACCATTCACTAGTCTGCCCTGTATGAACTGTAGACTTAAATTCAGTTAAATGTAATATCAAAATTTCTAAAACTTAATGTTTTATCTATTTTTATGAAAAAATGTTATAAATACTTTTCCCTCAGGATTAAAGCATAGCTTTAAGCTTTTGTTTGGCGGCGTGGTCCAGGGAGATGGTATTTCGATGCCGAGTAGAATAAAAAGTGATATTTACATGAAAAAGTCCTTTAAACTCCACAGTTATTTCGAATTTCGAGGAAATGTAATAGAGATAATGGGAATTGAAATGCGAAAAACGAACCAGTTGGTAACTGAAGGAGAATGGTATATTTACTCTGGAGATAATCCATTAGCGTTGCTGTTCCATAATCAGGCAATTTTTATCATCCATAAATTTCTTGTAGACTGGACAGTGGACGAAAACCCGAGAGCGTGGTGTAGCCAGTCCACAATTTTTATTCGCACATTCATTAATTTAATTGCATTTTGACAAATGACCCATATCTTGATGGTATCGCACCGCTAAATGAATTCGTAATATTTTTTGTTCTCTTTTTAATTAGGCGCGTAAATACTTATCGCCGGCACAAAGTACGCGTAATTAACAGGGGCTCAAAGCGAATACATCACGGTCCGGCCGGTACGTTCGCGGCTAATGGAGCTTTACATTTTATTGTATTACAACATGGAATAACCCCATGACTAATGGGCTGATATTAAACCACCCTGTCATTGCGGCATTCATTTTTTTCAATAATATTTTCTTTTATTGTATATAATTTATATACATATATATTTTTTTTTGTTTTGCACGGAAATGGTGTTGAAACCACAAATTTTTGGAATAGTCTCTAGGGCGGGGCCCAGTGCTCCTTTCGTTGAGGCAACTTAAATGGCTGTGTCATTATCCGTCTCCTAATTGTTGACCCTAAGCAACAAACCGGAATTGCTCCAACAATCAAATTAAATAGCTTCGTACTTTTCTTAAGAAAATGACATTTCTTAAGGCAACGGAGGAGCTGGACGAAACAGCTCGTTGCGGGCTCCCAGTGAAATCATTCGCAAAAGAACCCTTAATGAGGGCTTTGCTTCGGGATATTGCGGGTGATTACAGCTCCCACGGGGGACTCTGGCACCATTGTGCTTGGCATCTTTAGTTTTTTGAACGATTAAGTCGATAAAATGGACTGATAAGGTCCCGGACCGGGAGAGCTTGTAATTAGGGCAAATATCAAATTCAATTAGACGGGATCGTGAACGTTGATAAAATCTTGCCTAGCGAATCGAACATAAAATTTTTCGTCAAAATACGAGCCAAAGCAAGGAGCTGACGTGTCATGACGACCCCGCTGAGATGGTTTAATTTGAGATTTAATAAATCATTTCAATACCGATATAAAAAGACGGTATCACGTTATTGTCAAAATCCCTGCTGTGCGAAAGTCACAGTCACGATGGTCTCGTCAAGGACTTCAATCTTCCTCAGGTGTAAAACCACAAACTCCCAAATATGAGTTATATTTAAAGTTTAAGAGATAGAGATAAACAAGTACACTTATATTATAAATCCGCAAAAATTGATACCTATTTGAAGCTAAATATTCATATATTTATTATTATTAATTTTAAATATTTCTTAAAGATAATAAGAAGTGTTACTTCTTTAAATTAATGGTTATTTATAATAGCAAATTTACTCTATTCAAAAAACATTATAGAGATATATCTTAAAATTAAAGATATGAAATATCATTAATATTCTCTAAGGTTTATCTTTGATCATTTCATATAAAATCGTATAAAAATTGAAAGCAAGTTAAAGTTGCATCATTTTAAATTTTATTACAACTTGGTAGGTATACCATTTTTGTTTAGACACTAAGAAGAAAATTCACTTCACAAGATCACTCAATAAGTGTGATTCTTACTCTCGACTATCATGATCTGCCAAAATCGTTTTAATTGTCTAATCTGAACATTTTTAGTCTCATTTTAAAACTAAAAATATTTCTTCTCAATATACCATATGCTAGGCATCCTAATTAATTTTTTATATAGAGTTTTGAAAATTTTCGAAAATCCCATAATTCGAGCTATGAATTCATATGTACCATAAGGTAAGAGATAAAAAGATAGAATTTTAAAGTAATTACCTTGAACTTTAAACAGCCATGACGGTTGTTTTGTTATTTGTCAATTTAATGTACATTTTAATGCTAGTTTTTTGTAATATGTTCTTTAAAGCAATTATATTGCACACTTTGTAAGGTTTACGTTGATAAAATAAAGGGGCCCATCTCATCAAAATATTGAAATAATTACTTACTATATATTAGAAATGGTGTTTTTAAACGTAAAGAAAGTACTTTTAATAAAGTGATTAAAAACATATTTGATTTAATGAAAAAGTGGTAGCATAATATTGTGGGGGATTATGATTGATTGACGCGATTATGATCAAAGAAAGTTATTTGGATATACTAAAAAACGTTATGTTGCCATTTGCACAAGACGATATACCCCTTCGATAGACATTTCAGCATGATAATGACCCGAAGAATACTGCAAAAATAGTAGAGGACTAGTTTCAGCATAAAAAGCCGCCACAGTCACGGGAAAATAATCCCATTACGGACATGTGAAAGCAAATTAATGATAAGGTTTATCCAGAAATAAATCCGAATTGTGAACCGCAGTAAAAGACTCTCTTAGAGAGTTTAAAAAGAAAGATCTGAACATTTAGTAAATTCGAACGAATACTCGTTTCAAAGAAATTCTTAGAAATAAGAGTCGCGCACTAAGTTAAAATTATAATAGTTTAAAATTTTACATTAATAACATTTTCTTTGATGCAGCATAGCGACTTTTTTATATAAGGCGCCAATTTTTTAATATTTTATCAGGTACGCTGCATCATATCCCTGGTTTTGGAGCGAAAATTACCATATATGTTGTATAGACGGTATGACCTCCAATAACACCGATATTTAATCAGTAAGTATTCAGTCAATTGGAATTATTAAAATAAGAATAAATTGCTGCCATTTAAAATAACAAATTTCTTATCTTTTCTTAATTTGAAGTAGAAAAGGAAATGAAAAGATCATATTATTAATTATTAAAATTGGCCGAATTTATAGGTTGTCGTGAAAACCGTTCCGAAAAGCACATTTTTGAAAAAAACCCGTGATATGAAGAGGCATTAATTTTAAATTGCTATGTAAAAAGAAACAAACATAATAAAAACCTTATCCTGATATTTTCACATCGAGTTGTAGAAAATTATAGCACAGGTCTGTAAAATTTAAGTCAAAATATCTACGTTAGTTTTTGAGTTTTTTGTGATACTGATTATAAAAATAATATTCAATATTTTCACAACGATCAATTTTTGGAAAAACATTTTTCTATGTAACGATTTTATAATTTAGTTGGTTTTGTCATCGCATTCTTGGGTATATTGTGTTCTGGAGAGTACCCCAAAAATATCTTTAAACGTCTTCGAATCCCCAAAAGAGTCTACGATTTCTTTCGGAAAAGGTTAAATAAAGTTCAGTGTAAAAATTCTGAGAGTTGTTAGTGTTTTTTTGTTATATGGGTGCACAAAATAACTACGAAAAATCGTAACGTTGTATAAATCCAATATTTTGAGAAAATTGTTACATGATTGAATTTGTTTTTTGTAATCAGTATCCAAATCAATCAGATTCACTTTTCAGTAATTGTAATTGTTGCTTGAACAATACGTCTTTAGTCTCATAACTTTATGACTTCGTCGTATTGAGAAAAACTATTAATTAAGAAAATTGGGTTTGACGACAACATTTACTTAATAAATGAGAATTAAAAATCTAATATTGCGCAGAGAAGTGAAAATTCAGCAATTACTTGATATAATGAGAACTGCAATAGAACCTGACTGGACCAATTCACTGGTAAAGAAGTGGAAAACTTCACTAAAGTTTTCCATAAAGCGAGAAAAAGCTATTTACGGAAATGGAGTCAGCATGTTTCGGAAGAAATAAGGTTTTATTGTTCGGTGATACCGAAAAACCTGAATAGTTTAATTTTTTCCACTCCTATGATGTTTTTATTTACCTGCTCAGTAATTCGAAAGAATCGCCTATTTTAAAACTCCATTGAGTAAACCAAACTGTGCTGACTCAAAAACTTTCCCGATGAGTGGACCACATGCCGATAGTATCCCTCAGGACACCTCCATCCTGTATCGCTCTGTTTACGACTTGTGCTTCTTATTTTCAGTGTTATTAGACTGAGTAAATTTATTTCGGGCAGGCAACATATTTCTGAATATTTTTTCCCTTATTACTCCTGTTGTTGCCAACAGCTGGCGGGGTGTCCAGCGAAATGATAAAATGCCCCCATTTTTGGGCGGACAGAAATTGTCATGCAAAATATTCTGCCAACGCTTTTTCATATTATGTTCCTTTCAAAAATTGGCAGTGCTCTGCGGGACCATAATGAGTAATGAATGGAGTTTTAAGGATGGCCTGTCGAACACATTTCCTTAATATTTTGTTTTTCTTGAAAAACTCAGCATTTCCTTAATTTACTGCATTTAAAAGTTTTTTTTTAACGTTAAACAAAAAAGTTTTACCTAGTTTCTGTTTCTACTTATTCTAAAGTACTTCATCTCTTCTGTATGTTGTGCTTCCTTGTAGGAAATTTTTCTAAAGTCGTCGCTTAAAATTTATTCCATCGTATTAAGGTAATCTCTAGATTTATAAAATTATTTTTAAAGCTGCGAATTTGTTGCTGAAACTACAATTTTTTCCTTTCCTGTTCATTTGTCTCTTTTAATGAGTTACAGACAACTTGAACGTTGGAAAACCAATTATACACAATTATTGATATTACTACTTTCAAATATATTAGAGAATATAACGCCTTACTTACTTACATGAAAGTTATGACGATTTCTATAAATTAAAATTTTAATGTAAGTCAAAATGATAGAGTTGTTTCGTGACACACTAAAACATTTCGAAATTTTTAAAGGGTATTAAGGAAAATAAGAAAATAGTTTATTATAAAGTTGTATGCATAAAAATAACCTTTTCCGGGATTACTAACTAACCACAAACTTAAATGTTTAAGGAATTAAAAACTATATAGGCCTACTGACCACAGTTTTAGTAATAAGAAAACATTTAGATTTTTAAATATGAAAAATAATTTTGGGTAATCAGATGACCTAGTATAAACTTTCCTTTATATTTTAACTACTTATGAAAAATTATTAAAATTGAATTACACATTAAAGGACTATAGAAAGCATTTGCATTTTGTATTCATAGATTTGAAAACCAGGCTTTCATTTATGTCATATTATAAAACTTTTATGATAAACCTTTTTTTCTGATTATTTTGCAAAAATGTTCAAAATACGGTATTGGTTTTAATTGGAGGTTTAGAACAAAATGGGGGGAAAATATGTCCACTTTTATGACCTTGGTTAGTTAAAAACCTTCTTAACATACTAAGAAGCTAGCTAATCTCTAAACTTTAAAGTTAATTTGATTGAGATTCTATTTACGTTTTTAATTTGCTATGAGAAAAAAAGGTATTTATATTTTAAAAACGCCCATTGTACTTTCTTAAAAATAAAATAAAGATAAATTCAGCATGTCTTGGTAACCTTAGAAAAAAAATATATTTAAATTTTCATATGATTTGTGAAAAGCATATATGTCTATCAACTATTTTTCACCTCTCTAATGATTTAATTTCCTTCAATGACATTAGCTTTGTACATCTCTAATGAATACGAATTTCCCTAATTAAAATCCGTCCCAAAGAGCATAGTCAAAAGAACTAAGCCATGGAAGCCTGAAACATTGATGTGCCACTTAAATTACATTTTCTGGGAAGGATAGCATAATTTTCCAAGCAATCCTTTAAAGACAGGCAATTATCACAGTTGGAAATTAGTTGTAAAGGGTTTCTGTACCGTCATCAGTTTGACATCCGAAATGTTCGAATGTCACAAAATTTGGAAGGGATATATTTCAGTTATTTATAAATACATATGTACATAATTATTATTTTGGATAATGTACAATGTTTTGCCTCAGAGGAGAGGATTCAACAAATTTATTTACGAAACATAAGGTAAAATGCGCTCGGTAGATGGAGCTATTATTCAACCACCAAGCATGGCAGGTAGTCCAAGAAAGTGTAATATCATCAAAACTTTGTCGACAATTCATTTGCATATTTTATTTAATAGAGGTGTTGAACTGGTCCTCCCTCATTCATAGGTTGAGGACACTCGACTAAATTACGAATAAATCTCTTAATTCAGTTTAGGACCCAATTTAAGTATCTGCAACGAAACTTTCTTTCATTAAAAATTTAGAAGGGAGGTGACGCTATCAAAATTTCATTAGCATGAAGATCTTATTTGTTTCATCTTTTATAGAAATTTGGGCGTTTCCAGTAATATAGATACTTCTGTTACCGCTTTTAGTGGATTCTATCTAAGAAGTGCGCAAATGTGACTCCCACCTGGTATATTTCTCATGTATTAAGAAATTGTTCAAGATCTCTAAACGTGTAATATTAAGTAAAAAGGGCAAATTGTTTTCCTGTTTTCACCTACAACATAACATATTTATTTTTTTCTCTCTTTACACAATATACCTACTAAACGTGCTTCTTTCCACATAGTCACATATACGCTTCAAATGTTACATTACACGACTCAAAGCCCACAAGGGATAAAGGTGTTTCACAAGAAGATCAGAATGGCCCTTCAGTAAAATGACCCTTCAGGATAGTTTTAATGCAGAATGACTCGCAAACAGTTTCAGAGGAGTCATGATATGGAGAAATTATGAAACTTTTACAGCTTAAATAAATGTTTTAAAAGGTTAGGATAACAAAGGTTTCCTTTGAGCTGGTAGTTAATATTCCTTTATACCTAAGATTCTAAGGTGACGAATAATGTTCATTTATTAATAAGTACGTATACATAAATTAGTTCATTTGCTTGAACTATCACCTCATCTTAGATGAAAATTGACGAACAACGTAGAAATTATAATTATGGTATGGCTGAAGTCAAGAAATTTCAGGAGAACTAGTTTCAAAATTTATTATTTAAATTATAGTCCTATATTTACGACTCTTTGCCACTTACTTTAATCGGTAATTTAAAATAAGACAACTTATGAACAATAACGCAGTACATAACTTAAGACAAATAAATTGTTATTATTAAAAATTTAATAAGAAATTAAATTTATAGTTTGAATACAAATCAATTTTGCATTACGCACATCTACAGTTTATTTGTTGCCAACAAAATTCCAGATTATTTTTGTAAATTATGAACTTATTAAACAAAATTCCTCGAACAGTTTCCATTTTCGAAAAATAAAATGCAATTGAAAAAAGAGAAAATATCCTATTGAAACCACCATTTATAAAACATTATATAAAAACCTCCTAGAAGGCAGAAAAGTGGTTCAGGTAGGTAGTTTTAACCTTTACCTTTACCATGATTCTAAGCTAAACCTTAAAAGCTTTCTAATTAAGGATAGTTTATAAAAATTTCCTAATTTTAAAATAAGGTTTTAATACAAATTTTGGTTCACAGAAATTCATATGTGTACCAAATTTCAACTTAATCAGTTCAATAGCTTCGGAGCAAATTGATAGACGGACAGACAGATGGACACACGATTTATCCTATAAGGGTTCCGTTTTTTTATTCGGACATACGGACTCCTAAAAATAAATTTTCTATACGAACAGTTTTTGTACAAAGTCTAAAAACAAATCTAGGATTGATTATTATAATTCGCAAAATTAATAAAAAGCAGCAGTAATATTAAAGAAACATGTTACGAATACGAGCTTAGTTTCATTGGGAGCAATTTTTTCAGTTTTTTTTATATTAATTTCTTTATTATCATTGGTACTATTCTTGTTTATTTCTATGTTTATTGCGTTCGTTCAGAACATAAGTAATTGAAAAGACTGCTTAATATTTGCAAAATGATATCTCCTTAAATTAATTACAATCATCATTGATTTATTTAATTTATTTCTTCCTAAATTCTAAGAAAGATATGTCGTAATTATAAAGATACTCTTCGTAAGTTTAACGATTTTAATTTTCTTAAATTTCCATTATAGTTATAAAATGAATTGATGAACATTTTCTTAAAGTTTATTAAATTTTACTAATTTTCTTCCATTAAGAAAATTTGTTCAATTTTATGAAATTTGAAATTTTATCAAATCAAATGCAGTGTTTCATTATATTAACACATCTCATTTTTCTCAGGGTAGTTATGAGCAAATTAACTCTTTAAAATATACCTAGAATCAAATACCATTTGATAAAGCTAACTATCTAATTAAATGAGATTAGAAGAAATGTACTACATATTTCATTTTTCTGGATTTGCACCAAAAGCCCTAATAATCTATTTCGCTGAATCCCTAAAAAGACAGGTCACGGAAGAGTCATATTCTAACCTATGGTATAAGAAGACGACGAAAGAAGCCGACGTAAGAAGAAAAAATTATATTTTTGTGAGAGACGTGAAAGTTCCTGGAAGTATATATGGAAACTTTTTGAAATAAAGTAACAAGGATGGAAAATAAGATGGAGAAACTTGAAGAATTCTAACATCAATTGAATAAATCTTCAAGAAATTCTCCAAAGAAAAAAGAAATGCCCTTCCTTTTGGTCTGGTCAGGAGAGTGCACATACTCTCGGAATTCCTGAAAAGTTATGGTGCATACTTGGACACATTCATATTTCAGTGGGGGTAATAAATATGCTCTAAATGTAATTTAGAGATCCATAACTTTTCGCTCATTCAACATTTTTATTTGTCGCCGCACAACCCTTTCTTATTATCCCTAAAAATTATAACGTTTTGCATAGTTGAGGATTTATGTAGACGCTGATTGGATTTCATTTGTTATCCTCACATTTGACAGGTATTTCCTTTTGTTCTCACAGGGAAAGAAATATGGGGGGGGGTGTTTCGAGGCTCATCTACCAGAAATTGGGATTGTAAAAATTTGAAATGCCACAACCTATTCTTTAACTGCGATATTTGTTGACAACCCTCAAGAGGAGGGCAAATGAATAACTGGGGTGGTGGAACCTTGGACATATTTCAGTCCCGGAAAAGGGATAAAACCAAAACGAATTAATTCATCAAACGAATGGCCGGGAGAGACGTGCTGTGAAAATGCGGAAAGGACGAATATAAATCTTTAAAGCTATTGCATTAGAAGAAAAGCGTTTCCTTTTGCCGGCTTAAATCTTTCCTTTTGTGTTTCAAAAAGAATTGAAATTCAGCCTTCGCCAAGGAAACAATATGTCAAGCCCTCGCACTCGTTCTTATCCACGACAGACGCTTTATCGATGTCAGAGTTCACCAAAAATGAACATACCGGGCGAAAGAAGAAAAAAAATAAAAAAAACATAAATCGACAAAAACGAAATGAATTATTTATATCAACGCTTGTTATTATTGGTGCTGGCAATTGATATGAGTCAACCCCAACTGCTTAGATCACCGTGTTTGATAAGGGTAGATGGCTGGAAACAGCGCCAATACCTCACAACCGGACACGAACGATAGAGGAAAAATGATTGATGTTTGCATAATAGATATTTCTAATAAAATCAGCACCATGTAATACATGTAGACGTTTTTCTTTTTAACATTCTTTAAAAACGACGACAATGGTTGTAAAGTGCTGTCATTGCACGATACTGCAGACATTTCAAACATATTTTTGAGATGAGAGAGTTTATAAATTTTAGATATTCTAAATTTTAATGTTGCTAATGGACCTCCCGACATTGGCTTTTTTTTCTTTCAGTGTTCAAAGAGACGACTTAGCTTAATCGATTATTCGACTATCTTACCTCTGGTAGCTCAGTTGTTAGTGCGCTGGACTACCATCCCAGAGGCTTTAGATTCGAATCCCATGCGTAACCATGATCCCTGACGCTACTTAGTAACACAACGAGCAAAAAAATTGCCTAAGTATGCCTTTCTATGTACAAAATAAGTTGTTAGCTTATAGATCAGGATAGGATAGGAGATTTAATTATAAAAAAACAATTTTCCCTACCCGAATATTTCGGAATCGGTCCGGGTGAAAATAAAAAGCCGAAAAATAAAAGAATTTCGGTGCTGTTTATATGTTAAATGGTAAGAAAGACTGAGAATGCGAGGAAAACTAGCCGCGGTAGTGAACGCAAATTGATAAAACTATTTAATTATAAAATCTAATCATAACTAATTCACACCGATATCAAAAAACAAATAAAGACGACATCACGTCGAAATACGGACCGAAAACACCCCAAATGTACATTGATATATCCCAAATACGCCTGAATGTTAAATTTGTCGAAGTCCCTGAAATAATTAAATGAAGGAAGGTCGATTCGGCTTTAAATATACATTTAGGGTATTTGTCAATGCCTTTTCGGCCTATATTTTTGTCCCCGATGCCATTTCTTTGAACGATGCCAATTAAGTCTTTCGAGCAAAACTCTATGGATTATAAAATCCAAAAATTATATCTGAATCCACTAGGACTACTTTCCTATAGGCTTAATTAATAGGCTTTATTAATAATTAACAATTATAATTTCAAACATCAGGAGACAGACAAATTTAAACATGAACATGAATAGAATCCAACAAAGCATTAGACGTATCAAAAATTATGGTAGTTTTTAATAAAAGAAGAATTGGGTACTGCTTGTATTTCAAGCTACCGGAAAAAGACGTATTATATTAATAAATAAAATAAATTTTCTTCAACGAAGAACAAGAAATAATATCGGGGAATATTAGGCAAAAATATGGCGCAATTTACTACTACTTCTACTCGCTAACCCTAAACCTAATCGTCCAATATAAAACATGTTTACGGCAAAAATTATCTTATTCGGGGTGTTCTATTTTTATCTATAAAATAATTTATAGTCTTTTATTTTAGTTAAGGTAGATAAATTTTGTTTAATTTAATTAAATTTAATAAAGTTAAAAGGCCAGGATGATCCGAAAAGAAATCCAATTGTTTGAAAACGTAATTTGGTTGGCTCTTCCAAAAATACGAGTCCTTCCGGGAAAAATTTGGTAGTGACTGGTTAAATTGAAACAATTCTTTCCTGATTACTTTTACAAATGACAGGTATTTACTTTAAAAATTGGATACAGGCACAAAATAAATACACTCAATTTGCTAACAGGACAAAAAATTACAAGAGAAGAATTTTATTTCATAAAACCCTTCAAAAACAAATTCACTGCCGGAGGGAACTACCAATCACGGTATATCAATCGTGTACCCGATGTTTTTATGTACTGGTGAAAGCAATATTGACGGACGCGCCTCAGAAAAAATAAGGAAACCCCTTCTTTTTTTTTGAGAATAAAGGGGTGAACGGACGGTTGACATTAACTTTCGCGAAATTAACCCAGCAAATTGCGATAAGGGATACCAAGAAATAAATTATCACAACTTTCTCTCGGTTCAGATTTCTTCTAGCGTCTATGGTTTTTGCCATTTAGGACCGTCTAAATAATTCTTTTTTTCTTCCCGTTTTGATCCACCCTCTATTAAAATGAACCCTTTTACTAATTATAAGCACACTTTTCGGGTGATATTTTACCAAACGTAGCTTCTCTAGGAAAGGAGCGGTATTAAAACTCCTGAAAAGGGTATACATTGGGCGACAGGAAAACTTTACAAAATGAATTGCGAAGAACCGTCCCAACCCTTCATGGCAATACGAAGAAAAATGTTCGTTTAAAAAAGTATGCCAAGTAGTCGAATGCCTTTAAATACTTCTTCAAGGGTTCGGACAATAATTCAAAGTAAAAATTGTGTCAGCAAACTTATTGATTTTCCAGCGTCTATCAGTCCGCCTTTTCCCTTTATAGTTTAATATTGTGAGTAATGTTCCAAAAATAAGGCATATTGCTAAATATCATATAAATACACTATCAGTTCTCAGTTTGGTACAAAGGATGCATTTGAGAAAGTTTATAAATTAAATACGAACCTATGTTTATTTATTTTCTTGGTTAGTTTTCTTTCAAATGCGGTAAAATATTTAAAATTTGTAAAGTCTGTTATCAATTTTAAAAGTTATCTTTGATAAAATCATGGATTATACCATAACTTAAATTTTATAATATATTTTTAAGTTCTCTAATGCAGTTTTAAGGAATTTTGCTTTCATCAAAATATATGTATAAAATTTACGTCAGAAAGGGTAAAAACCACTGAAAGTTTCCAAAGAAAATCAAAGCATAATATCGAGAAGAAAGTGTTACATCAATTGAATTTACTTGGAAAAAGTTTAAAATTAGATTGTAGGAAAAGAAGAATTCTCTTGAAATTTTCGTCTTACAAAATCTAATAAAAATATTTTCATATCTTTTATAGCATAATATAATATTAAATTGCACTAAAGTTTTGCTTCGTTCGACTATACGATGTATAATAAAAAATATACCAATGAACCAACTTTTACAATAATAAATTGAACAAGTTGAACCATCAAAATGTTTCCAAGCATGCGATACTTTGATGAATGCCCTGTTATGCTTTAATCAACGCAATATTATAGAAATACTAGGACCAATTAGAAAGGTTTTCCTGTAGTACAAAAAAAAGCTATACTGAAAAGAGATATTAAATTGAAAATTTAATTTATATACTTCTGCATCAGTGGAATTCTTTTCATATTGCACAGAATTCGTAGAATGCGTGGGAAATGAAATACCAGCCAACATTAGTCAGAAAATCAGATGAAATCTTTAGTTTTGTATTCAGGATATTTTATTGAAAGTGATGTTATTTTCACAAAAAAAGAAAAAAAAAATTATTTATAATTTACGTGTAGTAAATAGATTTATAGAGTTATATATTTGGAGTATATACATACAGTACTTTGAGGTTTTAACTTGTAATCAAAGAAGTAGTGCTAGTGCTACTTAAATTTATATTTTTCGTTTTCGTTTTCGTTTTCAGTTTTTATAAGATTTAATTTCTTATTACAATATATTTCGATATTAATAATATGCTATATTTCTAAATCGACGAAAGATCTGATCTGAGGTAATTTTTATATTTTCATCCTTTAAATATTTCCAACCTTTTTGAGGTGTGGCTAGGGGCATTTTCCTATTGAAGGACAAATTCATTTTCAATTAGTCTTCTCCTTTCGGTTATTTTGAATCATTTCAACAAGTTTAGGCAGATATCGCCTATAACTTTACATTTTAAGATTACTTATTTTCCTACTTCATTTGCGCAAAAGGTATCCCCATCCCATTACTCTCTCTTTCAACTCTTTCCAAGTACCTTAAATGCATTTGTAAAACAGAGAGTTTATTTGAACAAAAACATGAATTCATCAGTACAAGGTACTGAATTCCAAAACTCTTGTGGTTCTAGAGCATGATATTAATAAAATCCATTATTTTTTTTTCATTTTCAGCTTTCTTATAATTGCAATTTTTCTCTCAACGTGTCCATGTTTGCTATATTCATACCCTTTATTTTAAAATTGGATTTTAGGAGCTGAGAGTAATGGATTTTCATTTCATAATCTTAATTCATTTATAAGCTCCTTTTGAAATGGTTTTTGCTCCTCTCGTTTTATTGGCTTTCTACGCGAATGTTAATTGGACGACCGAGTCACTTTTATAATGTATGAGATTTTTTGAAAATTTAGACAATTTTACTAATAGAATTTTGTGTATTTTGATTGTGGCTTTACGTTCTTCGAGTGTTTAATGCTTAAAACTTTTTGACCATTAAAATGAATTGTTTAATTCATGACTAAAATTTTTAAAAGTCAGCATTAAATCCTACTAAAAATTCTTAAAATTAATCTTTGTTTTATATTATTCTCTTTTAATAGGTGTTATTCTGTGTAAATCAATTCTTTAAATAGTTAAAATGATTAAATAACTTTGCACTAGAAAATTACTTTTGTAACATCAAAAACTGAACTGATATTCATAACTGCAAAAATGTTATAGAAAAACTTCTTGTGAACAGCTATTCTTTTAATAAGTGGAGTGACAATTTGATTCGTCAAGAATTTAAATTATTAAAACGAATTTTGAAATTTAATGTGCAATGGAAATTTATTTTTTTGATATAGTGTTAAAGAACACTACTAAAAAATACAATAAGAAACAAAAGAAAACCGAAACTTTGATCTATTTATGTTTTTTCCCATAATGATAAGTGTAAAATCCTCTGTCATCTTTTAAAACTTAGCTTATATGTTTTCCACGCTTCTTCACGTAACGTAGTTATGCTGTCCTTGTTGCAGCGAATTCGCATTTCTTCAGAAGGTATCTTTATCGCGTCAGCCGACAAGCACGCATTATTCGTATTTTAAATTAATACATAGCAAATTAATTGGTAGCAAAAATGCGCACTTTTACGATACTGAACATTGGAGAGATTTTCAAAATTAAACTTGAATGCAGTTTCTGCATACCTTATTTGTGCTGATCACCACTTAACAGACCTTAAAGTTTGTATTGAATTGTAAGAAGTTGTAGTAGCATCTTTGATTTCGTAAATTTTGAATAAAATTTACGTATATTTTTGTTAAATAAAATCATTATATAAAAATAAAGTATTTAATGTAAAGACTGAATTAAAATATTTTGCTATAGTGTGTTAAATACTCGAAACATCAACTGTTGAATTTTAATTTAACGATCTAAAGAGATTTGATAAGAAAATATTTCTTATAATTCGCATTATTAAAACTCTCATCTGCTAAATCTTCACTAAAATCAAATATTAGTGAGAACCAGCAATATGGTGTATTATAATAGGATTATCTTCAAACATTTATAAAGATAATGAACCGTTTAGAAGCACGTTGTATAACCATAAAAGAAGCTACTTGAATGGATGTTCTCTGAGGGCTGGATCAATATTAACCCAACTTTTAGGCGCGCAAACTTAAATCCGCCGGGAAATGTACCAAATTTAATACAACAGAAAATTCTGCAGTATGGAAACTTGAGAAAATTTAATGAATGGTAATCCTAATGAATATTTATCCCGCCCAAAAGGGATACGAACATGTGAAACCTTTTCTTAATACTACAAAATTTCCACTTAATAGTTATCCTACTTGAAACGTTCGTGTTCATAAGCTTGTATATATTTGGTAAAGTTCTCAAAAACGAAACTAAAAGGATTAATTCACCTGGAATCCAGGACCTCCACGAGACGGGCTAAATGTTTAATTAGTAAACAAGTGTGCACATTCACCTTGCTGCTCCTTCAGGATCTCAGGCTCAATTCCACGTCTTGCAGTATTTTCTGCAGTACATTTCTTATTTTTTTTTTAGAAATGCAATAGCGCTGCAACGAGGGTTTTTTTTTTATTTAATTGATGCATTCCTTTCCGCCTGGCTCCGGTTGTTCATTTCTCGGTGTATTTTGTCGAACACTTCCGCCGGGAGGTGCATACTTTAGTTGTTGTTATCTCTGTACCGCCAGTTTTAACAGAAGCAAGACCTTCCGGCGTTTTTGCGTTTTCAAAAGAACAATCTGAGAGGACAAAGGCTTCAAGAATATCTTCCTGCGTACCTACCTGTCTTGTAGATGGATTAGCACGAGCAGCTTTCAAAAGTCCGAAGGGCTTAACACGAAGGGCAGAACGAATGATACTTTTAGTTCTCGAATGAACCCTGAGATGTAAATTTTGTAAGTACGAAAAACAGAAAAACAAAGAAGTGAACTCAAGAAGGCACTTTGAAACTAATCACCTGAAACGATTTTCTGCACGATTTACCCTTTCCATCAGAAAAGCTTTGTACAAAACAACTTCAGCTCCGGTTAAAGTGAGGGGAAGGTAAGAAATTCCGCTTTATGAAAGTAAGAACTTCTTCGGTATTTATTAAATGGACAGAGAAAGCAGTTTCATTGCATTAAATACTGTCTATAGGAATTACTTTCAGAAACGGTTTTGAAGATGTAGTTCCTTTTGTTCGAAGTGTTATTTAATCTCTCTTGGGTTATTTTCTGTTTTTAGATATTATTAAATTTAATACAGCATAGTTTCAACTAGTTTTATTTTGATTTCATTACTTCTGAAGATTAAGCATTCAAAGTAAATATATTTTTAAAAAAATAGCAGTGTACAAGAAGTACCAATGATTTCAGTAGTCGGCGTTGCTGATAGAAGCTAGCATTATAATCGTATACTACCATTTTTTATACGACACCATTTCTATTAAAAGTGCTTAATGGTTTTCCGATTCAATGGAAAAAGAGTAATATTGAACCATAATTTGCTTTTCATTTTTGAATGGAAAAGCCTACAATATTTCTGTGTATATTGGCTTTTGATGAAGAGCTCCGAAGTTTTTTGGAACCAGAGAGCATAATCCTCATGGATTTTTTGGAAAAAGGAAAATTAAAAGAGGTAAGGCCCCATTTGGTACAGAAAAGAGAGAGATTTTATACCATTAAACATTAACAATTTCTTTTAAGATTAAGTTAACTTAATTTGAAAATGTTTTCAAAACTTTTACTTTTATTAATTTAACATTTCAACCTATAGGGACAAAATAAATGCGGCGGCCACGCCCTGCAAGGTCTCTTGTGGTTCCAGTCGAGCAGCTAAGCGGCAAAATGTTTGCCCTGTTGGCGCAACACGATTAGGAAATTGACGTCGAAATGCATGCTGCGCTAACACTATCGACCGATTATTAGTCAAAAAAATAGACACAATTATTCCAAGCTTTTGCGGTGTAATTTGTATGAGTAAAAGTTTAAAATGTAGAAACTATGACCAGATGACTTCAATACTTCCTCAGGTTCTAAGAGCATGGACAAAATTGAAATGAAATAGGTATGTGTTTTGATAGAATTTTTACTATGTCTGTTAGATGGAAACGTCCACAGCAAAAGGTAACCACAAGCTCTTATCTTTTAATTTCAAAGGCTTTGAAAGTTTCCTGTGGTACCGCATGCTATGCACATATTAACTAAAGTTGCATAAATGCAAACTTTGTTTTGTGGCATTTCGTTGGCATTGAGTTCCATCTGAATATTTTAAATTAAACCATCTCATTGTTACGTTCACTTCAATGAATTTATATATTTGCTTTGGAAGACGAAAGTTTTAAGATGATGCACATATGTTTTATTGATCAGAATAAAAAATTAATTAAATAATTTTTGATAGGATAAACCAAACTGGGTCACATCATTACTACTTATATAATTAGAGTGAGATTTCCACCTGAATGATCCTGATTAATAGATTGAAAAGCTGTGAGGAATAACTTGGACGAAATTCTTGTTATTGTTGTTGTATACACGTCTATATCCTCAGGGTGTTCAAAATAATTACGTGACTAACTGGATGAATCTCCGCTCGCTTATTTAGATAACACGCAATTTATCTTTTAAATAATCCTCCGCTTTTCCACCTTTTGCCACAATTATCCCTCATCTAGAATACAAACTATGATGAATTCTTGCCATCAGGAAGAATAAACATATCACGTTCTCATCGCTCCTGGGATGATGGAGGGAAACCTATTTAATGTAGGCGCTTGGAAAGGGAATAATTAGAAGAATCCTTCAGGAAACTTTGATAAGATTACAATTAATAATTTTGAAGGTAGTAGGAAAACATTTGTTGGATTTCCCACACTTGTATGAGACCTATGGACGATTCAATCTATCAAATTCAGGACTGTTGAAATCGTGTGCAGAAAGGTTACATGACACGCCCCACCATCGACCGATGTAATTCGAAAGGTTATCTCTACAAATAAACATATAAATATACTTAATAATATATAGTTTAAAATGTATATGTAGATTATATTTATATACAATTTTTATAATTTAATATAATTAAATTCAACAAAGATGTAATTTATATTTGTATTATTCTTACAAAAGCTTTAATCACCGAAATTAAAGAAGAAACGTTTACATTTATGAAAAGTATAGTATTTGAAAAAGAAGGTGGAATAAATCAACGAATTATCTGAGATATTTAATATCTTATAAATTTGTTTACATAAATTATAAACGACCAAAGTTTGGTTTGTACTACATTATCAGATAAACAATAAGTCGTAACATTTTTATAAGGACTTGACCTATCCTATGTAATACAGATTTAACTGCGATTTCATCTAGCTTCAGCTAAAACTGGACCTATGCTATGTAATTCAGGTGGAATTACGATTTCATCTAGCTTCAACTAAATTTAAACCAAATTATAGTAGGATTATAGGCTTAGCTCAGGTTTGAATGTTTCAAGTCAAGCAAACAAAGTTCAAGTGTAGCTTACGTAAGGGTTGTTTAAAATTTGAGTCAAGCTTAAGGCATTGTTAAGCTTAGTTTGAGCCGTTTAAGTTAGACTATAGTTAGTCATTTTGAAACAATAATACAATCAGCATCTGTCATTTTTTTGAGAATTTATTTAGAAAAATTAGACAATATCAGAGAAGCTTATGTCAAAATAAAAATTAAATATTTAACTGTACTCTATATCAGTTATTTGTGATTATCCTATTTATCAAGATTTGTGTTTGGGAAAAGAAGCCCCCTTTCTATGTACTCAGTTCATTTATTTCTTACTGATTTTACATAGAAACTTAAGGATCTAATTTTTGTTTTGACTTATTTTTCAAATACTTTTCATAATCGGTTCTTTTTCAAGAAGTTTTCAAAAATAGCAAAAATATGAATTTTTCAATTCTCAACCCTGTACCTATTTTTTAAAAAAGTGATGTGATATAACATTTTTGAAACGAATTAATAATTAACAAACCGAGTTTTATGAAAAAAATTAAACAATTATAAAGGGATGCTTAACCGCACCCGTTGCACTTAGATATTGGTCCGCCGACTATCATATTATTAGATCTCTGCAGCAGTTTTTAGAAAATAAAATATAAAGGAAATACATTGAGGAACATTTTGTTTCGTGGATCCTAGATTTCTATAAAAAAGGAAAGCCTTTGGTAATGATGGATATAAAAATTTGGATTTTACTACCAATTTGATTACTTATACATATATAAATGGAATAAAACATAAATCTTAGAAGATTTTTATACCGTCTTAATTAAAGTTAGCTTTCGATATTTTAAGATCTTTTCTTTTTGCGAAAATCATCTATCGCAATATTTTATATTATGGTACAAGGACATGTCTAACACAGAAATAAATATATTTAACGTTGCGTAATTTCATATTTCAAAATAAAAAATTATAAATCGGTAGTAAGTATAAAAAGTTTAATTTTAATTCTGGAGTTTAGTTTTAGAGGTAAATGGAAATGGGAAAACACAAATTTTACATCTTGTAAAAATTTCAAATGAGAGGTTATTAGAGCGCAAATTCAACAATATGTAAATACATATAATATTTTTTTTTAAACTATTTTCTAGAAAAACGTTTAAAAATTGTTCATCCCTGATGTTATTACCAAAAGAAGATCGCATAAATAAATTTAAAAGAAATCATTAAAATTTAGAATTAGGTGCAACCAGAGCAAAAATTACCACTCTATCTTCAAAGGTATAAAACCAAAAAATTTTAAGAAAATCAAGGACATTGACTATAAGGTGTAGTCAATTAAACGAAAAAATTATTTAAGTAGGGGCTTTTTAGTGTATTTTCTAATCGAATTCCGTGACTATATCCAATTTTCGAATTTATACACCTCAACGCGTATTCTATTCCAGTTCTACTTTGGATGGGGGAAAAAAATTTAAGCGCGGCCTTAGAGTCTTGGTGGTCTTGGCCTGTAGATGAAAATGTCGATACAAATGATAAATTGCTGGGCGGAATGACTATTTCAGGAATGCACATCAACTGCTCCTTGCCAATAAAGACAGTAATATTGTACACCACGATTTGTGAGTGGTATCTACCTGAATTGAATTTCTAGTTAACTATGGAACGGTAGAGGAAAAGTGGATGCACTTGCTTCCTTTAACAGCTGCATACAATTTACATATTTGTGTGTAACGCTCTTGAAAGGAGCTTTTCCAGTCAGCTTGAGTGCAAATTCATTGTCCAAAGAACTTCATAACGCTGATGCTGTTGGTCGATATTATGCATTTATGCAAGTTTATACATAACTCAGGCTTCCAAAACTCTTTGCACGGAAAGCTTCCTCCTAAATAATGTCCCTGACGTTTCGGTTGCCTGTGTCGAGCTAGGAATAAAGGGCGCAAAGTGGAAAATATTTCGATATAGATTTAAACTTAAGATATTGCTGCAAACAAATTTTAGAGGCCTATTCCTGCATGCCTTAACACTTTCCGGACAACATGACCATCATATGGGACATCCCTAATTTATAATGATTCCATATGGAACTTAAGCAATTTTATCGTTGTAGCAAAAGAGCACTATTAGAAATATCGTTCAATCACTGTCATCCGAAGAAATGGATTATTAAATAAAACATATGTATGTAAAGGGTTTTCCAATAGGGACCTAACAATTTTGTATTTTAATACGAACGAACCCTTAAGCGTTTTTCATAATCTGTCAACGTTAAAATATCAGTCAAGGTAAATATTTTTATTATGGTGAAGTTCACCAACAAGCAGTGTTTGGAAATTATTAAAAATTACTACTGCAATTCTAAATCGGTGATTGCAACTTTAAGAGCACTTACTCCAATTTTAGGTCGTAATAATCGTCCCACTAGACGTGCTGTAGTCGATGTTCCAGTGCCAGCGAAACAACCCAACGGTTGAAATACGGAAAATATTTCAGCTGTAATGCTTCAGTTCGAAATGAACCAAATCAGTCGATTCTACACCGTTCACAGGAATTGGAAATTTCTCAAACCACATTATGCCGAATTTTACATAAAAATATTTACAAGATTAAATTATCTCCCTTAATTTTCAACGCTGAAACTTCTCTGATTAGCCTCTGCTATAGTTTGAGGAAAATACTGAATTTTATCAAAAAATCATTTTCAGCGATGAAGCTCATTTTTTCCTTAATGGATTTGTCAATAAACAAAATATGCATTATTGGACAGCAAAAACATACATGTGCTTCAATATACTCCATTACAACCACAGGGGCCGTGTGGTGTAGATTTTTTACCAAAGGTGTAGCTGGACCATATTTTTTCATAAATAAAAATATCGCCTTGTCAATGGAGTTCATTATCGTGTGCCGTATTGGAAGACTATTTTTATCCAGAATTGAATGGACTTGATATCAGTGACATATAGTTCTAACAATATGGTGCCACATGCCACACAGCTGGTCAAACAATTGATCTATTTAAGGGAAAGTTCAGGAACCTTATAATCTCGAGAAATGGTCCAATCGAATAGCTAAGTCGCTAATGCGATTTAGCGTCGTTGTATTTCTTTTTATGGGGTTACGTTAAGTCGTTGGTTTATAAAAACAACCCAACAACGTTAGCGGACCTCAGGGGTAATATCGAACGCGAAATTGCCAACGTCCCGGCCGATATGTGTGAATGAGTGATGAAAAATTTACTGCAAAGAATCGATCGCCGCAAACGTGCTCGCGATGGTCATATGAACGAGATCGAATTCCATAGTTAAAATATATATAGCATGTTTGCTGCACCTGGAATAAATTTCTGCCTAATATCTCAATTATTCTGTGTTTTATTTAAATATAAAATTGTTATGTCCTTATTGAAAAACCCTTTATAATACTTACAAAAAGAAAGCTAGAAACAACTGTGTAGGTAGTACTAATAAATATAATAAATATACCATTTACTGGGAATTACTGGGAAGTACTTTTACACTTTTAATTTAAATACTGAACTATTTTTTCTTTACATTACTTCATAAATTAACAATTCACTTTGAATTACCCGCCAGCGATATATTTCGATGACTTCGTTGAATTTTGGTTTTTAAAATAACAACCGTCTACATGTCTGTCTGTTTGTTAATCTTCGCTAATCTCCGAAACAATTGGACGGAGTTTTATGGAGTTTTCACCCGTAACTTAAGCTTAAGCTCAAAGCAACATGTAGGATTTATTTCATCGAAATCCTTTCACGGAAAAAAAAAGTATAATTATTTAAAGAAGTCTTTTTACAGATGGCATTGCTATTCTCATTTTTAAAACGTGCTAACAAAATTTTTCAGAAGTTTCCCTCAGTGAGTGGGGCAATCATGCGATTACAGCAATAGTGATTTCCATTTTTGTGATAGCGTTGCGAAACATACTTTTAAAATAGATTGATTTGGCTAGGATATACGGATTTACTCAGTTTGCTTTATGATTTCGATTCTTGCTTTTTTCGATAAGTTAACCATTTATAATTCTTGAGTTTGGTATGTGATTAGTATTTTAATTTACTTTTACATTTTACTTTTAAAAATTTCACAATACACTAGAGCGACTAAAAGATTGAGTTGAAGTAAAGGGTGGAGAACGGTATAGGAACCTTTTTATTCCATATAATTTAGATAGCAACACATATCACATACCTGAAGTCCACGCGGACGGAGTCGCGGGCACAGCGAAATTTATTTAAGGGGCTATAGATTCGGAATCTATACTATGGTAATATATGTATAATAATAAAACTGTAGAAACGTCGTGTCTGTATTTACCAAAAACTGATTAGGGGTAAGGTACAAAGAAAATATAATTTTTAAAAATGTTGACTGTCTCTTTGTCTGTTTATACAAATATTAGTTAATACTAGTTAGATTGAATTCCTGAACTTTATATACCGTGCGAAACCGGGTAAATCATCCAGATAATAATAAAAAAAAAAATAAATGAAAATTAAGAAAATCAATTGTAATACCTCAATATTAAAATTATGACCAATTCAATATAATAATTAATTTATGAAATTAAATTAAATAATTATTTTTATCTGTTTTGAAAATAATCGGAAATTGCGAAAACTTCAGGAATAAGTGCGCGAGTGGATAGTTTTATAAAATGAATGAATTAATTTAATCGTAGCTGGTATTTGGAATTGTCGTGATCATTCTGAATTACAACAACTCGTATAACAATGTTTTTTTTTCTCAAACATTGAAACATAAAGTTCTTTAGATGCAGAGAAATTCAATAAAATGTTGGTAAGTAATTTTTGTTCTTTCCTGGAGCTCACACAAACAAGAAAATTTTATCCTTTTAACACTTTCTACGCAAAGGTTAATTACTTGATTTGTAATCTGGTGATTTATAAATTATTCCTACCAACTGGAAATTTAATCTCTCGTTTCGGAAGAGAAATGAAAAGTCTTTCTTTAACCTTTTGAAATATTTCTACCTTTTAAAATTTTCTAAATGCTCCGCCCTTGACAGTAATAATGAAGTATTTATAAATAGATTTCCCGCCAGGAGAATGTCATCTTAATAAATGAATCTTCGCTTATTTAAACGATGGAAGGTTAAATTATTTCTAAGATTAAGGGGAAAAATAAAAAACAAAGCGTTCTTAATGAATAATTCTCGTAATTCTTAGCAAAACAACAAAATGTCTGCACTTAACACTACGTTTACTGAAGTTTTTTATACCTATCTTAATAGACTGCATTGATTTCCACAATTATTCTTTATTTTTTGTCCTAATGACTCCTATGCTGCATACATACTTTCAAAAGTTCTCTATAGGATTAAGGTCAACTAAATCGCCAGCTAGCCACTCCAATAACCTAACCTGAACCTGAACCATTGTTTCATATGACTTAAAATATGTTTTTGATCTTTGTCTTGTTGATATATCCAAATAATTGGCATATTTTCCCCGTAAAAGGTAGTATTACATTTCTCAGGATGTCAACATAAGAAAACTGTGTCATGGTACTTGTACCACAAAATATTAGGCCTACACCGGACCAACAGGTTTGTCTTTCCGAATCGGAACAGTGCAAACCTTGATACGTATTTTGTATTACTAAACGACTTTTTAGATTATTTTATATTTCAATTCAAGTCAAGACATATTTTACCTAATGCTCCTTAAAGAGGTAACTTAAGTGCAATGCTTTTAGATGCAATGTATTCAACGTCATTTGGAAATAACAGATCAATCTAAGAAAGAGAAGTTTTCAAGTACGAAATATAAGAGCATAGTCTGATAGGACTTATAAAAATATATGAAACACCTATTTTATTAGACGCCACGGTATATTCATATCTAAAATGTCTATATAAGAAAAGGTATGGTATTTTATAGCCCCTTTATTGAGAAATCATTGGAAAAAAATGTAAGCCCAGTGTTTTAAGTATGTTATCTTTCTATTCCATTTACAACAGTGGTATGGTAATTTTTGAATATCTATGGAGTATGATGTTAAAAATTTTATAAAAAGAGAAATCTTAGGTATTAAAAACATTTGTCCCAGTATAAGAATTTTTATGATTTTCTTACTTCTTATTTCAATTTTAAATAATCATCCTTTTCATAATGCAGTGACTTTATTGAGTGATTTTAAAATTTTGTGTTGCCATCTAAAGACTGATTCCATCCACGGAGGTAATCAGCATATCACAATAAATCTTAATACAACACTCTGCTTATTCAAACAAAATTCAGAACAGAAAAGGGAATTGTAATTTCAGTTAATGAATGCAGACATTCCTTTGTGGGACCCTACCCCAGTTCAAGGGATGTTGAAAGAAGCGCAGAGAGAATCCATCCCAAATAATACTGTCAAATACGCTACCTCCTTGAATTAATTCATCTCAAAGTTATGCGTCTGGTGTTTGTGTGAGCTCACTTTAACTAAATTTTCAATTTATTTTATTCGAGTAATTCTCGAAAAAAAAAAACAGCAATAGCATCGCTACACTTAGTGTAAATTAAATCAAATTAAAAGTCTCGCCTGGGCACTTACCTCGACTTGAAATGACTGCCTCCACTGCTGCTGGCGCAAGTCCGATTTGGATAATACTGAAGCTAATTAGAAGAGAAATGGGGCAGATCCTGGTGCTTACAGTCAGCATTTTTATGCTACCGAAGAACGCCTTCGCGAACATTGTTGTATTACAGTTCAGAAAAACTTCTAATCTCTAAACTTAACTTTAGCACTACACGATTACCTTCTGTGCTCTATCATCTTTGAAATGAATTTCGATTCCCATCACACCGTTTTTCTCAAAGTGTTGAGCATCAAAACAATCATATTTTTCGACTATTTACAATCGAATTTTAAATTTCACTTATTATAGTAATATCACTCAATGGAAAACATTCTATAATTTTAAGTTTTATGTTTTTATTCATTAGCGAAACGATAACCCCGAATATCAGACGGTATACGAATTCACTAATTGCAAAAAATGATTAAATGTAGCCAAGGCGACGTAACTCCCAAATCGGATGAACGATGAGCTGAAGGGATGAAATTGACTTTCACGTTGTTGGTTGCATTTTGTTGAGGGAACAGTTTTAATTACCTCAATCCATCATTTTTGCATTTACCACCCACATTGTCAACATTTAATTGAATTAGCAGCCAAATACCATCAGCCAACTCCAATTAGTGCCTAGAATGAAAATGGAAGTTATATTAGTTTTGAAGCAGCATATACTCTCCCGGTGGCGTAATTTATAATATAATTAGATCATGCGTGTGTGTACTTAATTTCAGGGATATTTCCCTCATCCCTTACAACTGTTGCATGTTCATCTTGCGTTTTACAACAACAACAACAACAACAAAAAATACTATTTTAGAAAATAACCTATCATATTTTAGTAAAAAGGTTTAATTTCGTTCATAAAACTAAATACTATGTATAATCTAGAAAGTAATTAAGATAAGCTACTTTTTATTATAAAGCTTTACATATTCTGGCGTAAAAGCTAAACTAAATTCTTCATATTCCCCCCATAACCCATTTATATAAAATTTATGAAAATCGTTAGCTTGATCGATAGTTAAGAAATTAAAAGTGGGGGATACTCTGATAATGAAAGTAAATATCTAATGAATGAAGGGTTTAAATTAAAATATCTATCTTTAGTAGTCTAAACTAAACACATCCCCCTCAATAAATTAAGGTTAAACAGATCACCAAAAAAATTACTAAATGTTTCCAAAAATCTCATCACCTATACTTATGGGTCATCAAAAAACACGATAAAGTTTGCCGAATAGAGTTTTATAAAAAAATAAAAATTATACAGGATGTCTCAAAAACGAAGAATTATCCTGTGAGCTGAGGGGTTCATGACTAACCAGAAAAGAATCAACGTTTCCAAGCCACGTTACAAGCTTTTAGGGTAAAACACTATTTTATAATTATTTTTCAACAAATGGTAATTTTTGCATTTTCTAATTATATTATGCTCGAAAACAAAAGCTTATATTTTTACAAATTGACAATCTATGGAAAAAATTAAATTAAAATAAAGGTATAGAAAATACAAAATATGCCGACTAGATTCTGGCACTGGCACTGGCACTGGCACTCGACAAAATAAACCGCAAACCACGAAAAATTATTAGACACCTAGATGTTTTCTAGTTTCATATAAAACTATAAAGTAAAAAATAATTATATGAATCAAAATAAATTTCTATAATTTTTATAAAACGAATTATAAATTATAAAATTAGTTTTCCTAGCCTCATACAGATTCCTAACCCCATACAGATAGTCCTGAAAATTGGGGTTGTGAATTTTTAATAGATATGGAAATATTTTTAAGAATTAAAATGAAAAACGTGGGGTATTTAATAATAGTAAGTAGTTTAAAGAGTATCTGTTGTGATAAGATTAACATATTATAGTTTTTTAATTAACTACATGGGTCATTGAATAGTGGGAACTGTCCCACATCATTCGCACCAGGATAAATGTTGGATAATACGACTTCTGGTATCTTTCATTAATCAACTATGCCTTCAAAAGTGAGATTTCCATTAAACCAATAGAATAACACTTTTGAATCAAAATAAGTCCTGAAATTTTCAAGGTTTATTATATTTATTAGAAAAAAACGTGATAGGCTTTCTACACATAAAAATATTTTGTTATTTTAATCTCGTCCACATGTATGTTGTCTAGTTAATGCTGAGATTTTACGACTTTTATTGGATAATATCACTGATTGTCCCACGAGTGGAGAAACATGGAGTACGAAATTGAATAAAATCTCAAAAAATAAAAATGAGCGACTAGAAGTGGGCACCATCTATGTACATGCTCGAAGCTGCCAGCCCTGTCACTTCAACAAAAATTGAATTTATGTCAACTCATGCAGTTGACAAGCTCTCCTCATTTTGTCACCAACCAATTTCTCAAAAACAGGGATAAAAATAGCAACAACCAACGCGTGGCCGAGAACGCCCCCACTTGGTGGTTGTCCCTATGTCACCCCCACATCTCCGCCCTTTAAGTGTTGGCACCTAAGCTTTGAACAAAGCACATCTAAAGCGGGAGATAGAAAGCTTCAGCTAAATAGCCTGTAACCGCAGGGATTCCCCACCATACTGTTGACAATAAAAGCTATTTCGAGTGTATGAGCCGCCTGGCATGTTCAACAAACGGCGTTCTTCAAAAGGGCTCAGAATTAAAAGTGTTCAGTTAATGCGATATCGTTCCCGAAGGACCACTGTTGCACAATACAGCTGGCGGTTTAATCACAACTTGACACTGTTTCAAATACTTCAAACTGTTTAACATGGGACTCGGCGCGCACGGAGGAGCGCTCTGGGTCCTCGACCTAAATTAAACCGATTATTTTTTTTTTTTTTTTACAACCAGCAACGACAGTCCCTTCGCCTTCATGAAGGGACATGCATACACATATGCGAATAGTTGGAAAACTTGTCGAAATTGCTTTCATCGAGAGGAGTCCTTGTTTGACAAGCTCTTTAGCTCTTTTTTGCTGTCCCATCTTACAGCATACTCCACATTCGCTCATAATAATATCTATGTCCACGAAATCCAAGCGTAAATCACTTGGTCACTATAGAAGCATCAATTCTCAGCTGTCACTCGCAGCATCCATTCTACACTTTTTATATTTCATAGTAGGGATACAGTTTCATTCGACCGCCAATTTTAATCGATGTTTTGACAAATGCCTGTAATTTATTTAGTAATTTTATAATCTATATTTTAGTTATACTACTCTGATAAAATAAGAAAAAAAAACGCCCTTCTGTTTTTGAATGAATATTTGTAAAAAACTAAAATGTTGTATTTTCTGAGGTAATTTATTTATTTATTTCTCAATGCTTACAGGTATTATACCTTCTTCTCAATAGGCTTTTTTTCTGTTATGTTCGTACATCTTTTCTTGACATATATTATAAATTTGATCACAATTAGTTTTATTTATGACATCTGTTTATAAAAGATCACGTTAAATGCTTTTGGCGATTATAATATGGATAAAATGGTTCAACAACGAGTCCATTTGAAATTTTGTGTTTTGAACGAAATTTTATATATGTTAAAACGCTGAAAATGGTGCAGAAAGCTTTTTGAGACTTTACTGCATATGTCCAGAATGCAGGCAGATAGATACGTTCACCACATGTGGCACCATGTTTTGGGTATGAGATATGTTACTGCTCATCTTGTACCGAAATACCTCGATTTTTTTTTTTTGCAATAAGAATACTGGATAAAACGTCTTTGAACAAATAATTTTTGAGCATGCAAACGACCGTACATTCATAAAACGTATCATTACTGATGACGAGACATGAGTTTATTTCTATGACGTTGAAATTAGTCAACAACCGTTCAAGTGGCGATTCGAAAACTCAAAAAATCCGCGCAAAAGTAGCTCAAAATTCAAAGTTGTGGTGACTGCTTTCTCTGATTATCGGAGTGTTGTCCACAACGAATTCTTGCAAGAGAGTCAGATAATCAATACTTAGACATAATGCGACATTTGCGTCAGTCTATTCGTAAGAAGAGATCAGATTTATGGAAGGACAATAATTGAGGACAACCACCAACAATGCACCATCGCACACAGATCTTATTATACGTGATTTTTTTTACCAAATATGGCAGAACTCAAGCACTGCATTCACCAGATTTGGTCCCGTATGACTTTTTCTTGTTCCTCAAACTCAAATTACTACTTCGTCTTTTGAGTCGATTGAATCAGTAAAAGAGAATTCGCTGAAGGAACTAAAGGCCATTCTTGCACAAACCTACGAAAAGTGTATGGAGGATTGGCTAGCTAGAAGATTACTTTAAAAGTAATAAAATAAATGTTGATTAAAATATAAAATCCACTGAATTAACCAAAGAGTTGAAGCAAACTATACAATTTATGGACAGGTTCTTAATAACTATTATTAGTATTATATAGTGAATTTTAAAGTAATGACCTTAAACACATAGATCTTTCTGGAACATATATATTAAGTAATGATGGTAGCTTTGATGATTTTATTTGATATGACAAAATATCTTTAAGATAAGACATGTACATCTCGTCTAAATTTAAAACTGGGAAAGGTCTGGCTGCCGTTTGTAAAACTCTAGCAGTCTCTAGCATCTTTGTTTCAGTCTTGCAAGACTTGGCGACAAATAAAAAATAAAAATAATTTATCATTTACAAAAAACAAAACGTTAATATTCAAAATGGATTGTAGAAAAACTCTAAGTGAAAACTTGATTGGAAAAAACTATCTATCAATATTTGTAAGCATTTAAAAAAACAC
Source organism: Philonicus albiceps (assembly GCA_963969385.1). Lineage (NCBI taxonomy): Eukaryota > Metazoa > Arthropoda > Insecta > Diptera > Asilidae > Philonicus > Philonicus albiceps. The sequence goes on from OZ017776.1 coordinate 27,005,400, forward strand.
AAATAGAAGGAATGATATCGCATACCTCAGTAAAAGGTAATGTTATGTCTAACCTTCTTCAGGCAAAGGGAAAACTTTCGAAACGAAGATTCGACAGTGGGGCAATGACATTCCATAATTTGTATTGACGAGTCCAAGTTTGAGTACTGCTTGGGATAAAGGAACAAAAGGGTCATACGAAAGCAGGGGTAAACATTTCACCTTTCATATTGTTTGAGAAGAACATGATTTGGGGATATATGTATGTCTTCATTTTGTTGACGGTACTATCAATGGTGTCAAGTACCAAATATCCTACAAGAACTTTCACCTTCAATTCCTTCGTTAGGAACTCCTGAGGGTGAATACACTTTCCAAGAAGGATTGTTGCTGGAGTTTTAATAACCATTCAAAAGTACAAATAATAAGCTTAAAATTGAGTAAGAAAAAACAATATTTTATTAATTTTTTACAAGGACCTACTCATTCAAAAAACGAGTGGGCTAACTATTTTGCATTGGAATAATACTGTATATAAAAACGCCTTTGAACATATTGAAAAGGATCGAAAAAATTAAAAAGTTAATGAATAAATTAAATAAAGGTTTCTATTAAGACGGAAATTTTCAAATTTAAGGATTTTTACTTGAAATAAAAAATATATATGTATTTAATAGGAAAATATTTTCTCCAAAATTCAATAGAGATTTCTATATACTCCTTACTCTTTAAATGCTACGCAATTTTCTCCGTTGCTAATTTCTTAGGTGTATGAGATATATAGGAACAGACATAAAAACAGATCAAAATACAACCAACCATTTATCCTGGCCACTAAGTGCATCCAGAATATTACAATATACAAAGTTTCTATGCAAAGTACGAAAATTAAAGGGAATTTATGTGGAGTGTGGCTGAAACTATTAACTTGTATTAATTTTCAGACTGAGGAAAGCATATACGAAGTACCTGCACTCCTTAAATAATTCTGAACTTTCTTCTCAAGCTGTGAAGAGTTGAAATTTTGATAAGAATTGTTTGCCGTAAACTTTGAGGTGGAAGCAACGAGAAACTAATAAGGCCTGCTTTCCCTGCCCTGTGTGCATTCGCCTTTCTGCACTAAATAATTAATAGAATCTCGAAAGTAGAAAACTTCTAACAGATAGACTTACTAAGTTGAATTCAAACTATTAAATTGTTTCGCATTTACGATGAAATAGTTGTCGCAAGAATTCGCAGGGCTGCTTTAGAGAAATTAAAGTATACACAATGGAACGTAATTTTCCGTCAATCCATCGAGGGGAGCATCAAATAATCGGATAACATAAGACGCACTAAAGAAATTACTTTAGTCTGCAGCTCACACAATTCATTAAGGTCTTCTTCTGAGGTAACTTTGAAAAGTTTTCACGAACTTTGATATTAAAACAGTGTGGTTCACCCGTACCCGTACCTGTAATCCTGAAAGTCTCGCAGCTCCCCAACCCCACAGCAATCGTCGTCCCGCGAAATTCTATCACCCTGTAGAATTACAATACATTGAGCGAAAAGATAATATTCTCAATGGCCGGAAAATTTTAATAACCTTCCATCGAGAATTTAATAAAAGACGGTTATTAAGGGCGCATGTAGCTTATCATAAAATCGCTCCCTTTGATAGATGATTTACTCACTCCAAAGTCATGGCATCAATTTCTGTTCGTCTTAAGACAGTGCGGCGTCGGCGTTGTCGATGGTGTAATTAAAAGAGCATGGCTCCTTCATAAAATCATCCCCCAGTGTTGCCCCAAAAACAAAACCGGAATGGGGTGGTTTCATTCAGAATTTCATTAGAAATTTGCCTTCTACAAACCTTCTTATAACCATTACAATTATTTTGAGGGGTGAAATCGGGAAGATATAACAACAAATTGTTGGCAAAAGACTGTCTCGAAAATTAGCGACCAAATCTGTACCCCACATAATTTCAATTAGTTTGGCTCGTTATATTTGTAATGTTATTGCCATTCGCATTTTACCGTGAATTTTCTATATAATTAAAATGTTCGAAATACCATTGCTTCACTTGAAGTTTTATGGCATTTTATAAAGAAATCTTCGAATATTCTTCTCATAGACACTAGGGTTAAAGGAAAGAAATTATTTTTCTTATGATAAAATTAAAATTGTGCGGCTAACGTGCATACTTTTAAAAAAAATCGCAATTTTTAATAATTGTAGTCTAGTTGTTAAAAGTTACAAATGCGCCCCAGTAAATAAAAAATGATGTATGCTTTAATTGTATTAGCAATTAAATTAATTACTAACTTTTTATATGTAATTACATATTGTTAATTTTGTTTTTAGTGTTCATGTTTGGTTAGTAATATAATTTTCATTAAAGTTAAACCAGGTTCCACTTTTTATATATTATTAGGATAATTTGATTATTATTTTGCATACTGCACTGTATTCCATACGTAATTGTGATATATTTATTAAGCCTAGAATAAAATCATTTGTAAGCATTCAAATTTAACACCTTAAGGACCTATTCTGCGCTAGAGCGGATTTGTAAAAAGTCAAATTCAAAACCATGTCTTGGGCAAATTCAAACATATTTTTTTTTCGGAAACATATGAATTTCAAAAAGAAAAAGGTTTTCTTTAATGCTCACGGTCAATTCCAACTTATTCTTGGAATTCATTCTCGTTTTTCCTTATCCGGATAGGACATTTTTCTAATGCAGACAAAATTTTAGATACTGCAATTACTTTTCCAGACAGGGTTTTTGTTACTTAATGAATTCGGTCATAATATTTCGGTAATTTATTAAATTATATAATAAAAAATTTTGGAAAGACAAGTAATTTTGATCAAAAATGTTCAGTCTTACTCGTATATCCTACAAGATTTGTTAGCGGTCCTTAAGGTGTTAATATTTAAATAATAAAGTTTAAAGTTTTTTTTTACTATGTAATGAGTTATAAATTTAATTTTATAAATTAATATAAAAGATTATTTTTTCCTTAAATTAAATTTTATGACATTTTATAAATTGTAATGATGACCCTACAAAATATTTCGTCCTCAACCTAATTTTTGGCTGGGCCTTAAGACATGTATAGTTATTAATTGTAAATTATAAACCAAAAATTCAAAGCTCTTAGGTTTTAAGGCTTTTAGTTTCTTATTTGAACATTTAAAAATCAGTACACTGTAAAATGAATATGCTTTAAAATTTAGTATACATTTTTTAAAATTTAAGGGTCGGAGTGGTATGAAAGAACCACTTTTATTTATCCGGTATTTGAAAGAAGTACTATTGAAAGTTTTAGTTTTAAATAACATTACCCTTTTTTAAAATGAAATGGTAAAATTGAATACGATGCACGATATTATGAGGCTTTGTTTAAAAAAAAATTATTTAAGAGTTGACGAAGTTCCTAAATAAAACTGCTTAACTTAGAACCATATCAAAGGCATCTCGTTTCTTTTTTATATCTAACATTTAAAGTTAAAAATAGTACATTCATAGTGTAATTTAAACAGACAGTTTTGGAAAAAAATATACTCCTCTTCTTCCTCATATAATTCTATAATTTTTAAAATTTTCCTCATACTATCTGTGTCTACCTCATCTTTAGAATCTTACTAAATTACTATTCCAAATATAAAAATAAGTATAAATTTATTTGATTAATTTTCCAATAAATAATTAGTTTTTAAGTGCATACAAGTATATCCCATATTGGAATAGGAAATTTTTGAAATTTGTCTGGAATTACTTAAAACTTCGGCTTAGAATAATAGGAATCATGAAAATTATCGCCAATTTCTAGAAAAATGCATTAATTCTGATTTCTATACATATTCATTGATTCAAAGTAAAATACTAGGTGTAATAATTTCCAAATTTCCACATAAATCGTGGTTTTTTCCTTAGAAAATTCAAAATATTTCTACAACTATAGTCCACGCGATTTCGTAAGCCATGAATTATAAAAATTGCAATGTAATAAGTAATTAACAATTTAATTTCAACTAATTGCCAACAAAGTAGTAAACAAGTGTATTTCATCTGTTTCGTGTGCCTATGATTAAAATTTTGTCATTTATGGTTCTGTTTAATTTGCGCCCTTGCATGCCAACATTCCGAGAGTTCTGCAATTAAAAGGTATAAGCAGAAATTATACCCTAAAAACTAGGTTGTAATTTAAGAATTGTTAAAGTAGCATAAGGGGGAAAAATTTCCAGTCAAAATTCTTGTCAACTTGTCTTATTGAAGCTAGTCACGCAAAGGGAACGTGCCGGTTTAAAAAAACAAAAAAAAAATATGAGGGCGGGGGTGCTTCTAGTTAAGTTTCTTCTTCAAAAAGTACGGTAACTATAATTCCATCAGTTTTATGAAGAGCTTTTGAAAGTTTCCCTGTCTCGACTATTTTTTTAATAAATACCTGAGAAAGATTTATGCATTTATATACGACCTGTTAGCCCTTTAGAGAGCATCTTAAACTAGTTTTCTCTGCAGTTTTTAAAGAAAAAACTTTTTTTGATCACGTCTTGAACGAATTTCGTGACGGACGGACAATGACGACCCTGAGCAAATAAAAACAAATCACTTTTTTTTTATATCATTTCCGATGCCCATTTTTCAGGAAGCTTCATTACTTCCGTTTATGATCACAATTTGACGGTAGTGGAAAGGCTATTAGTCATACTAGTTCTACCCTTAATTCCTGAATCAAGCAACAGAAAACGAGGGAATTTCGTTGACTTCACTCGAATTGTTTGAGTCAATATTTATTTATGATTTTAGTTATAAGGTTTATTTACGCTTCTTATACCAAAGAATCTTACCATAATCTTACTGTATGTTTCCTTTTAAAAGATAATTTTAGGTAAATACACAATATCAAAAGTTTAGGAAATTCTCTGCGTATGTATAATTGGATATTCCTACAACTCAAATTTACTCAACGGTCGAAGAAATACGCAGAGTTCTTTATACAAACATATATGACTCTTTTAAATCTCATAAACCAAGTTTTTCATGTAGATTAATTGCTTACCTAAAAGATATACAGAGCCAGGATTAATTATACAAGGATTAATTTAAATAAAGTCTACATCTTTTATATATTTTTCTTTCCACCTGTTGTTAGGTGATTTCGATATAATGTTTTGCGCAGGTCGTTTTTGGAAATTACTTGAAAATTAACAGATATATGTATGAAGTTGAAAATATATTTTAAATTAAATTGTACTACGGTTTCAAAGTGTAGTTGAACTAAATTTTATATTAACAATTAGCAAAACGAGATATAAGTATAGAACAAGAAGAATTTATTGGATTAACTAATCACTAAATTTTCATGGCAAAGTTTTTTAAAATATTAATTTAATAAATTTTAAAACTCTTTTTTTTTTAATACAACATATTTATCAAAATACTATATTTATTCATATTTATCGAAACTAAAAATTGATTTTATGAAGATTTTGTTTTAAAATAATTAGTCTATATTGATAGAAAATTATAAAATTGATTTGCTTTAAAATAATTGGCCTATATTCATAGAAAATTAGAAAATTGATATTATTAAAGTTTCACATACCTAATAATATGTTTTGAAGAAAACCAATAATTACATAAAATCAGTATGTATGCAATCGTCTTCTAGCTGTCTAAATAAAACACTAGGATGGAGTTTGGCGAAGCTATTCGAACTTCATCCATCCATAGTTTACTATATCTGTTTGAATTTTGGTGGAATAGGCTCGTTGTATTAAAAAATGCTTACTATTACTATTATAACATAGGAGACGCGGTTGCGTGTTACAATAATAAAATATTTGTAGTGCTAATTTATAAGAAATTAGGAAAATGCATTGAAAGAAATTAGGAAAATGGGACATTTCCATTACTCATGGGACAACAGGACAAAACATCCAAAAAACTTTAGACTTTAAGTATACCTTCTCTCGAAACTTGGTTAAAATAATAAAATTAATATACATACCTAAATGAACCCATAGTGCAATAAATTAAGTATTAATGCCTAAATTTTTGATACTATACCCAAAAATCCCATTAAATTTGAAGCATTCTGTCAACTCGAATTAATAATTATTTTTTTAAGAAAAATAGAATTTAGAGACCGCAAAAGCCGACATTTAGAATTGAGAATTGTACGTTATTTTGACTTTAACATTATTTTTTAAAAGTACTCATTCGATTGGCATCTCTATCAATTAACACTAGCCGCAGGTCTCCTGTATATTAATTTTTATTAGAGAATGTTATTTTTAATTGATGTCATAATACAAGGATATATCTTCGGTGTTATTTTTTACATTTCAAGCCTCGTATTTCCGATAAAAATATATTAAAATCTTAAGAAATTTCCGTAAAACTAGTGTTAACATTTGATAAGTACAGATATTTTTTCATATGTTAAAATTTGTTTTGTTTTGACTCTAATACCTTACCTTTTCCGCTTTCTGTGAAAAAAATGGAAGTTATGTTGGTCGCACAGCATATTGGTAATGAATTCAAAATTTGTCTTTAAACTCGATAGCTCCGTAATGCAGACAATGCAAATATAATTGCATAATTGCATTTCTTAATAATTCTGGACATCATTTGTGATGTAGTCGATATACCGCACTAACCGCAATAAAACCTTAAAGAGGTACAGCGAAGAACTATAATAAAAGAGAAACGTCCTGGTTTGTGGCTTCAAAACGGAAACATAGTCCAAGTATTCAAACTTTGACTAGTTAGTGTTTTGTAAAATTATTCGTTGAATAAATCAGGAGATTTTTATGCCTAGAACTTTTTCTCCTAAGAAGAAATTTAGAGTGTTTTCTTTAAAACTTACCCGGAACTCATATATCGAGCTAAGGAAGAACTAACGTGAAATAAAATGTAAAATTTAAATATATATATTCCATTGGAATTCCTTCGAGTTGTTAGGTAATATGAATGAAAAAAAAGCTTCGAGTATAAAGGGCGATCGTATTTCAGAACAAAAATTGCTCGAGAAGACATCGACAGAGAGGCCAGAGGTATTTCAGCCGGTTAGATAGCAACAAAGCACCAATTCGAAGGACTATTGCACTATTGCGTCTATTTTCTTAATTCTTATTTCTTGATATAACAAGGAAAAACGTTAATTTAAAGAATTAAAAAGCTCCGGCTTATAACATTGATTCTAATTTTTTTAATACTTAAGTTTAGATGTTTTAATTAATAAAATAAATATTTTTAGCCGCTTCATAATTTATTTATATATATCAGATTTATAATGATGATTTATTCCTTCTTGGTAAAGCTATCGCATAAAATCTGAGACTTTGATGTAATAATTCAATATAAAATAAGCTGTTCCTTTCATTAAAAGAAATAAATTGTTAAGAAACATAATTTTACCCATTCATTTTATGTTCTATTCAAAGTGGCAAATAGCAGAAGTTAATCGGAAATCTAGTCCCACTTTATGAATATTAGAAATTCAGTTGTTGAAACAAATTTCGAACTAAAGATACGGTCCAAAAGATAATTCGCCTACAAAAGCAGTCAAACCCCCAAGGAGCAATTAAGAGGCAAAATTAAGCTGCTAATAGACGTCCTCAAGGATTCTCTTTTGTTCTCTAAAGAATCTTTTGGGTATATTCACAAATCCCTTTTTCCCATAAAATAATTGTAGTTCCTGGGCTATCTTTTAAAAAAAAAATAATAATAACGAAGCAAAAGCTGTAAAGATAATAAAAATGTAAAGATAATAAAATATGTAGTTTTGAAAAGATTCATCTAAAAACGAAACGAAAGGCGATATAAATGAAAATTAAATTTTGTCCTCAAATTAAATTCTCTATGGTGACTAAGTTGCCCTTAGTTTTCTCTTATACGAACGGAAAATGTTAGACAGAGTTCATTACTGTTTCTGAAGATAATCTGACAAGGGACAAATTTAATTTAATTGAACTAAGGGCCCCCATAGTCACCACACACAAAAAGTTGGAAACGGACATTATCTCAACTATTTCAAGAGCAGAGGGACGATTAAGCTTCCGGCCGGACACTTATTTAAAAAAAAAAAAAAAACATCTAAGGGTGATGTCTTCTTTCCAGTCAGACAGAATCCGCAGAACCAGCAGTGCGTACAAAAGATTCTACTGCGCTCGGATGATATGTATCTTGGATTTCTTGGAAGAGTTTCTAAGAAAAGGCCATAATATTTCGAGACGAGAAAAGCGAAAGCGTTTTTATTTTAGCGCAGAACGAACGTTAAGCAACACTAAATCGTATTTAATTAAGAGAAACGACAGCAGCAGTTACTCGACCCTATGTGAAAGTTATGGTGGTACCCTTCCTGGGGGGAAAGAGGCTTGTCGTCTATTCAGGCAATTATACCATGTGTGTTCTAATAAAAGGGTTTTTGCCTACACATAGCTATCCGTCGAGGAAGGCTTGTGATTTTAACTTAATTAACGAGACCATCCTCCACTGGCGTTTGTTGTTAAGCAATTTCCCTAGTAAAACATCACAGTTATGCAACGAGCTAAATGGATGTTTACTGATATTAGCCTTAAGATCAACTGATGTCCACACCCTACATTATAAAGGTCTAATCAACTCAAACCATCCCTAAACTTAACTGGGATAAAAAGGGCTAAGTAATAATTATTCACTCACCAAAAAAATTTCATTTCACATCAATAAATTGGAGGCAATTTTACTTCACCAAGATAAGAAGAGAGAAACATCAGCCGTAGTCACTAGGGTGACACTAACGCCAAGCAGGGCGAGTCACACAAATCCTTTAATGCTGAAATCATCTCTAATCCACGATAGATAAACAAAAATCCATTAGATGGCACATATTTAATGTATACAAACACTGATGGGCCCCTAAACGGATTCAGAATTTATTCGCATTGTAATTATTATAGATCCGTAGGGCTAGAACACAGCACACTGAGACAAACTAGTCACCATTTAATATTTTTTTCATGGGGTGGTTAATCCTTGAACCAATTCTTGGAATTTTTTTATACTTCCGGGTCTAGAATTGTCGGCAGCACTAAAAGTGCATTCAATGTATCCTTTTTAACCTCTATAAGATTTAGCAGTTACTGCTTTAAAATCAGTAAACACCACTAGTTACTTAACTACTCCCATTCAACTAAAGAGGGCTAGGTAGGTATCACTTTTCCGGATTCGCGGGTCCTTCCCGTTTGGCCCACTTTATTCTGCAGACGAGTGCTTTTCAAAATTGAGCAAAAACGTTCAAAAACATGTCAATATACTCGCAGCGTCCGACACCGACTGAACTCTGTCGTGAAAAACTGCCCTCCATAGCACTTCTTCTAAAGTGGCAGTTCACATAAAGACACTTCGGTTCAAAGTATCTGATAACCAGCATCAACACTCCCAGCAGTCAAAATCACCATTTCCCACGGTTATCGCATGCGCGGAAAATATTATAGGGGAAAAATCTGAATCTAATTCACCACCCCTGACGTCACTAGGCTAATCTGTTATCAGTAAATCCAGACTATGTTGTATACTAAAAATTAGCAACATTGTTTCAGAAACATGTTTATTAGGTAGGTTTGCGCCCTAAAGCCCTACAAAAATCTTTAAGGCGGGCATACGGCCGCACATTTCTTCGCGTGCACTTAATGATTCTTCCTGCCCTGAACATATACACAATTATGGTGTAATAATTATCAACTTAAATTGAAAGGAAGAAACAATTGGGAGTTGTACCTGCCGCGGTATTGTTTTTGGGGAGGAACATACCTGACCCTAGAATCCACCCTTTAATTTCTAAGGGATATTGGTTTATATTCTTCCTCATTCGCAAGCCGTACTGTCCTCTTTCGATTTTTGTTCCTCTTAAATAATAAAGGCGCCTTACCAGCAGACACTCCTCGACGCGAGTTCTTCTCCGCTCTAATTAAAAGCGCCGAGGCAGACCTTTGATTAAACACTCGACCGCAGGGCACTCAACCCAGTGTTCTTGTTCACTTGGCTGGAGAATAAAAGATTTTTGGCCCTTTCAGAAACGTGGGCGGACAGGAAATTCAACAGGGTGTAGTTCAGGAAGTTTGATTTTGTTGTGAAAATAGCATTATCACGTTAATTACGACCGCTTGGATTTATTCCAATTATTCATGGTAACAAGCTGTTCATTAAGGTCATCTAGCAAGTTGGAAACAAATTGACCGGAAGCATCTAATTGTTAGTTTAGCTAGTGGCATAGTACAAATATTCTATTCTCAGACAATTACTTAAAATTGTAATAACAATAAGATTATTTCGTAATTTCATAGAGGTACATAGTTTCATTCTTATTATTATCAGTAGGGTTATTAAAAATTAGAAAGTTTACTCCATAAATTAAAATAAATTATAAAAGGCTATCTAAATTCACTTTTAAAATATTATTGATAGCAGATAACCATGTTAAATTTTTAATAATTTCAATATAGATCACTGAGGACTATTTGCTTTATTTTTAAGTTCTCGTACATTACAAATCTAGCCGTGTTATTTCAAAGCGTGTAAGTATTTCTTTTAACGTGTTAAAAAATATGATTTTAGTACATGAGGTGTTACATCAAGACATGTAATATGCAATCTTAACCCAGTTACCTGTATTATAATCAAAAATCATAAATTTAGTAACATAGTAAAAGAATAACACACTTACCACAAAAACATATACCCCCCTGACCAAAAAAAAAAAAAAAAAAAACAGCTTAGATTTTTACCTGTTTTGTTTAGAAATGAGAGCAACCCTCATAAATGGGTAATGTTGAAGTAGTCATCCATGAGGTGGTTTTTAAAATAAAATTTCGGTAAACTGAGGAAGGAAGTAGTAAGAAACGAAAAACCACTCAAAGAGAACATCGGTTATTGGATCGGTTAAGTTTAAGGAATCGTTTCTCGAATTCATCACAACTGAGAAGTATCTTTTAGGAGGAAACAGGAACAATAGTATCAAGCAGGATGATACTCAAAAGGCTCACCGAAGTTGGACTTACTGTCAGATGGCCAGCAAGTAAACCTCTACTTATACAGATCATGAAAAGAAAACGGCTGGATTGGTCCTATTAGGACCAAAAGGAAGACAGGTTTGTTCATCGCAGATCTGGGGAAAGATACAACGCTGAGTGTATCACTTATATTGTGAAATATTCTTCCTACTTTATTATATGGGGACGCATCATACCCTATGGTGTGGACTAAATTATTATTCTTGAAAGAATAGTGAATGCTCCAAAATATAAAGAAATAATCAAAGATTACGTTCTAAGAACAATAGAATAATAATCTGAAAATGTTGTAGAACCAGTTTTTCAAGATAATTCTGCACCTAATCGGCCAAAACTCGTACGTTTTCAATAATATTATAATTACAATAATGACTAATTTTAATATTTATTCTATACAAATAACTGATTTTAAAGAGACTTTAGGCATAAAGTCACTTCCTTGGCCATCTAATACCCTCGACTTAAATTTGATTGAAAATGTTTGGGCGATAATGGGGAATAAAATTACGGACAAAAGGCGACGAACAATAGCCGAACTTAAAATGATAATCGAGAAGGTGTGGTACAATTACGCCGACCAGGATTTACTGTCAACCCTTTATGATTTAATACCTCGCCGAATTTTCAAGCTCATAAAAGCACCATAAAATCAAAAGGAGGTGCTTCTTGATACTAAGGAAAATAAGAGTGTTTTACTATTATAAAATTCAATGATAATGTATTAGTTTACTATTGTAAAATAAAGTAATTAGAAATAATCTTATCCCTAATAAATAGTTTTATTAGTTCCTTTGTTAATTTGATTCTTTTTTAATGGATTTTCAAACAAATCCATAAAGTTGATCATTAAATCAGGTAGGGGAATTTAATAATATAATAACGTAAAACAAAATTTGCCTCATTTACTCTAACCATATAATAATTAAATAATTAAATGTTAATTGTAAGAAGAAAATATGTTGTCTGTAAAAAACTGGAAATTTATTTGCTCGGCTTTCTTTTTTTTGGCCATGTGTGTTTAAACAACATGTGTAAGATCACTGTACACTTTTAAGGGTGCCTTTAGAACTAAGACACTTGAAATAATATATGGCTAAATCAGTATAAATACTATTTGAGAAAAACGTATGATGAATTTTGTTATTCCAAGGATAAATATAAAAAATTTATTAAATAACTGATAAAATAAAATATTTCGTTTAAACATAAAATTCGGTATACTGATGGTTAATTAATGAAACACATTTTTCTCTGTCCATCACATTAAATGATGATAAATTATGTTGGAAAATTATACTTTCTAAATTAACAACGATCTTGAGAAACGTGACAAGCATTAAATTTTTCAATATACATATATAATATAATTTTTATTGACAAGTTCAAAAAGTGAAAATAAAATTTTATGATTTAAAATTATTACTTTATCATCATTGATAACATTATATTCCAATAAAATTATACTACCTCGTTCATATACAGTTCCAGAGCTAGTAATTTTAGGAGATATCATAATTAGATGAAGTTCACTCTGATTTATCTTCAATAAATTCATGAAATTGATTCATAAATGGCTGATTAATAAGTTCAATTGCTGTACCAGTAGTTATACAACTTTTATGATTCAAAATTTTCTTATTGGCATACAAGGGCAGGAATTAAGTTTGATACACATACGTGTTTGATGTCGATAAGCCAAAGTAACTGCTACATTTTTTAAATTGTGTACTACTGGTATTAATACTTTAAAATAGGCATGTAATACCTTAAAATGGAAGTACTATTGTTACCTCAAAGGTCCAAATAATATAATATACCGTCGAATATGTACTAAGTAATGGAATTTTAATGTTAAGCTAGAAAAGCAACTTATATTTTAAAATTTTTAAAAAATGCTTTCTTTTAACTATCGTAAAACAGTTTTAAAAATAAAAATATTGCAGAATATTAATAAAAATTAATTTTTATTCTAATTTTTAATAAATCTTTATTTCTATGAAAAATTAAAATACACTATACGTGTAAGTGCGTCAATTTAACACTCTTCGATTTGCAATGTAATAAGAAATATATTGGGTTGGCGGGAAAGTTCTATCGTATTTTAAAGAAAGCATTTGAATTGTGCGAAACCCAAATAATCTGCTTAATCAAAATGTTTGATGTGTTCCTTAGCAGTCGAATGGTAGATGCCTAATTCCTTTGCAATTGCGCTAGAGGTTAGATGTAAGTTACTCTCCAACATAGATCGTCCAATATCATAATTGACCTTGGATGGATGGCTATAATCTTCTTTGAGCCTGCAATCTCCGGAATGAAGTTCAGGAAATTATCTTTAGCAGGTCCAAACATTTACAACTTCAGTTATCGAGGTCTCTAATAAATTTTTTATAAGCAACCGATGCGTTGCTTCCTTACTAGAACTCATATCAAATGCTCTTTACCCACTGCTATCTGCCATCACTCTGTAACTAACTTATGAAGGATATTAAAAGTAATCCTCTTATATCCCACAAGAAGTACGCTAAATAATAACATCCCACACGATGCATTTTACCTGCTTATTTTGACCTGAAAAGTAAAATTACATGCAGGTAGTAAAATACAACAGAAATTTCCTGCCAATCCAATATTAGAATTACATTGAAAACAAATAAATATAATCTTGAAAATTCTTAGATTCTTAATATGGTTATCTGCCCTGTACATATTATAAAAGTATATCTATCAGCTATTTTATTATTTTATTCATTAATCTCTTGCGCTGGAAACGTGTACAATGCACGTCGCCTTCTTATCTCTTCTAAAGTGATAATGACTTGCAATGCTTTCCAGCGCAAAGTTTAAGTTAAACATTCGGTTTATAAACTTAACTATTTTTATTAAATGCTACAGCTCTATAATAACAAAACGATTTATATTTTTTGATTTCAAAATAATTTATAATATTATAAACATCAGTAAATAATGAAAGAATTTTTTTGTATTTCTAAAACAAACATATTTTAATTTCTGCAAAGATTAAAAATTCATGACGATCCTTGACTTTATTTTTATTTATCAAAATATTGCGATTATATGAATTTTTTAAACACAATTTACTAAAACATTTTATAGAAATTATTCCAAATAAAAGCTCGTTTTAAATTATTTTGAATGAGATAGTCACGGTGTGCCAATTAATTTCCATCACATGAGGTTTAATTAAGTTTATCTTCTATCTATGTATATAATTTGAGAGAATAAACAAAACAAAAACTATATGTGTATATCTAAAATTTCAGTCAGAGCTAAATAATTCCCATGATGTTATTTAAACAAAATAAGTTTTCTTATTTTTTAGACAAAAGCATAAAAAATAGTATAGTAGGAGTTGTATTATTTTCTTTATAATAAAAAAATATATGTGATAATAATTATTTGATTTCGTATGACATGAACTTTGATTAAGTGGTCATTTTGAAATGATATTTTCTTTGAATTACGAATTCGTAAACAAAAATTGGAAAGAACTGGATTCAAAAAATACTAAAGAGGCATCAGTTAACTTCAACTTAATTTAAAGACGAAATATTCTTAAATTGTTTGTCTAAGCTTGTTTTTTCTTGTAAAATAAAATTACTGATAACATTCTTAAATTTAATTTGAATATTCCTAAAAAGTAAGATAAACACTTTCTTAATTCAAGCATGCAAAACTTTACCAAATATCCAGTGTGTCTCATAGCGCTTATATTTTTAAAATTATATTTAATTTACTTGGAAATATATGTAATAGTGGTATACTGCACTATTTGCACTATTTCTGTGAGATAGAATTTTTCCAGAAACTACTTTTTAACTATCTTCATTCTATTCTAGAACATAAAGAAAATCCAATATTACGAACGAATATTCTAAATGTAAAAATTGCGCTTGATTTATTAAAATAATGTACAACGATAATTAAACAATTTAGGTATATTATAATACTTAAAAAGCATACAAAAATATTTTTATATTAATGAACAAGAACTTTTAGTTATTTAAAGAATGGCACTGAAGATAACCCTCTCAATTAAAAATTTACCTAGATGGCGGGTGAGGTTTTGGCACTTTCACTTATTTGAAAAATTATAAAACGAAAAAATTATTAATCTATATATATGACTGTAGATATCCAGAAAAAACGAAAAAAAAATTGTATTGAGAAAATAGCCTGTTCTTGACATTTAAATACCCAAAACAAACTATTAATTCATTAATAATCCATCCATTCATGAGGCAAGCCAACCGTTCGCTACCTACTAAAAAGGCTGTAGAACCTAAAATACCGTCAATATCATTACAAAAATTTAACAGTATATTCTCAAAGGATTATACTTTTGAAATATCAATATAAATTCTAGACCACCGGATGATACCCTTAAGACTAATCTATCTTAATTTTAGAATACGATTTTTCGCTGAGTGTAGACAGTGAATAAAGTTTTAGATTTTGCTATGACTACCTAATAAAATAATTCAGATAATTCTATAGGTATTCATTGAACATTTATATTCTATTTGGCTACAAGCTCTTTTTACAATATGTTACTCTTTTACAAATTTTCAAAACTAATCTAAATACGATTTTGTGTGTTTTGAACACATATTTTTTTTTTTTAAACGCAAAAATGTATATGCACCACTGGGTTTAAGGTATGTACCTAAAATAACATTTACATAAAAATGTTCACATGTATGTAAACCTTTATTACATTTTTGTAAAGTGCTAAAATTATGTACAATAAGCGAAATTTAAAAATTCTAATTTCTATTAATTGTTCCTACTTCTAGGACTTTGTTCATATGAAAAAGGTGTTAGTGATACAATCATTTTGTGTCTATATTACGACTATCTGGAGATTTATAAAATGTATAACCTAGAGGACAGTATACATTCATTTTGATTCTCCAAATACAAAGACAAGTTGATTTAGTATAATGTCTTAATATATATTATTTTTTCGAATTATCTTTTGTTTTTCACTTTAAATGAGTTTAATTGTTATTAAATATTAAATTAAGGTCTCTGTAACATGCAACTCAAGAAATACAAAGAGTAGTGCAGTGGATTGCATGCACTCATATTAAAGCGTTTGTTTTGCACATGCCGTGCACTTACATTTCACATGAATTGAACGTAAGTTCCGTCGCAGGGTGACACTCGTGGAGGGTGCACGACATTTTGTATGCTGTATGTTTCGTAATTTGTTCGCATTAACGCCCTGACAGATAATTTATATCAATTTCGCCTGCATATAATTGTGCACCCATACGTTTGCGTGCGTTGATTACCATTCATAGATATCAGCAAAGGATTTCTGTTCCGCCGTGTTCTGTTTCAGGACGAATGTGTATGGTCCCACGTTATTGCGGGAAAACTAATTTCGCTCATAATGTCAACGAAGTCGGAGAATTTTTCGTTCTGGCGGGAAAATGTCCCATCTCATGTTGTTTGATCAGCAGGACCGACGGCAGTAAGGATATGTCTAATCCGATAAGATTTATGGTCATGGGAAACGCCTTTTTACTATCGAGTCGGTCCACCAAATCCAGGGGTGTGGAAAAGCCTCTCAATGCGGGAGTTCTCACAGCTTAAGCGTTGGACTGACGCAATCCCGACTTTTCCTGTTAAGCCATAGGAAGGGAAGATACGACCCAATTTCTCGTGGACTTTAAGTTTCTTTTTTTTTTTCTTTTTTTCACCCCTCACATTCGTTAAAATATTTATGGTGTACGCCAGTCGACGAATTGCCCTTTTATTGTGTATGAAGAGCCGGTATAAATTGCCGGGTCGGTTCGTTTGTTTACGTTTCCGGGTAGGCGAGGGTGGTTCTTTGCCATTGAAACGAATATAAATCAATTTGGTGCACAAAGCCGATTATAGTAGCAGTTAAGCTTCAAATAAATTTACTTCATTTCATCATTTAATACTTTCGACTTTTATCCGGAGGGCTTATAACACTTGGTTGGCACTATAAAAATGTCTGCATCCCATGTGACTCAATAGTGCAGTCGATCCCCTCAAAAATACCTCAAATACGAAATTATAATTCTGTATAGGGAAATATCTCTAAGTCTTCAATATTATAACTAAACAAACAATTATTCATTTGTATTAGAGGGGTATTCTTAGGATTTATTTCCTATTTTATAATTAATTTAATTTTTATTTTGATGAATTTTATACCCTCAGTGAAATCACACCAAATCAAAATAAATTAAAAATCATTATATTTCTGACAGTGCACGATTTAAATTTTAAATTATTAATACGATATTTTAATTTGAAGTGATCTAAAACGCAATACATATATATTAACCCTTTGCACTCGAAGATTTTTCACCAACATTAATTTATACATTGTTGAGGTGACTAAGAGTCTACGGCTTACGGTAGATCAGTTGTTAACGCGCTGGCCTACCGTCCAAGAGGCTGTGGGTTCGAATCCCACGATAACCATGGTATTCTACTCTACGAACACAATGGGTCAATGAGTGCCAATGGACAAAATGTCTGAGCGCTCGAGGCTACACGTCTCGCCCACTCCAATAATAAATAATAAATAAGAGTCACCTCTTGAGTGCAAAAGGTTAATACTGCAATTTTGTAATACGTAATCTGAAAAATTTTTATATTGGAATCCAGCACTGTATGGCTGGATTCCAATATAAAAATTTTTCAGAAAACGCAAATGAAGAGGAGGATTATTTTTAGTTTAACACGTTAAGGACGGCGCAGTTTTTTCTGTTTCGCTTCATTCGGCGGCAGCAAAAATCGTACTTTGCTTTATCTGGCGGCGGCTTCCACAAAATGTTGTTTAGCAAAAACTTCATACTCAAAAGTGTAGTTTCCTTTTATTCTTCGTTTATTATATCCTACCTGTAGAAATAAGCTCTTGAATTTTTCAATAAAAAAATTATTTTTAACCACATAAAAGTTTTTTTCATCTAACAAAACTATATTACAAAACTATAGCTGATGTGAGCCACCGGTGGTACACGCCGCCAGATGAACCATTCGCGTGTGAGCCACCGGTGGTACACGCCGTCCTTAACGTGTTAAGTAAATACCTTGAAAATATGAAGTTTTTAGGCTCAATTAACAATTCAATAGCTATGTTGACCAAAATATTAAAAAATACAAGTTACTTACATGTGATAAATTCGAAGTATTGGCCTAATAGTAGAAAATAATTAATTTTTACTATTTTATTTCACAAAACTACATTAACATTTTAGCGACGATTGTACATAAAACCCTAAAAATAAAAGCCAGCGAACAAATTCTTTAAAATATGAAAAGCCCACCTACGCGCATTGGGGTGAAATCAAATGTAAATCGTTCAGAAATTAAATACAGCAGACTATCAATTTAGAAATTAATAAAACAGATGTTAATTATCCGTTTTGAAGGCATTTCCGCAAAAAAAAACCCATACATCTTCCAATCTGTAGCACTATACAAAAAAAAAACCCACAGAGTAAAAATACGTTGCAAAATCATTTGACACATCCCAATTTTATGATAGGGGCCTAACTTCTCGCAAAATAAGTGCCAACATTGAAAATATTTAAAAGCTGAATATCTTTTAGGATACGTTTTATCCTGTACACGAACCATAGTCGATACATTTTCATTACAATTTCAAGAATTGAAATTCTACAGATGAATTGAGAAAGGACTTGGTAAAATTGAATTAATGAAAATAATTATTTAATTTTATTTAAAAATTATCGGCTGGTTTTAGTTTTAGATATAATAATAACTGAAAATGAAATTTTTACTTAAATTCTTAATTTGACCCCACAGAATTTTTGTATCGTCAAGTTGTGATATTCTTTTAATAGTTGGTACTCATGTAATGCTGTAGTTGGTTTTGTACGCGAATACACAAAGGATTCGAGCGGAAATTGTTGCACAGTCAATTAAAGAAGTTTTGTTAATCTCTAAATTGATCCGTTGTGTTATGTGAGTTTTGCTTAGCATCTTCCCCCCGTCCCCATGAATTTGAGCTGATTAAGAAAACTCATCTGAAGGAGTTCAACTTTATTTAACTACACAACTTTATGTGTTTTATTTCTTAATTGTGGGGGTACGTATAACGATAAAATCTTGAATTTTGAAACTGCATTTTTCTTTTTATTTAGGTAGAATATGCATAGAAATTAGTGTAAATTAAATAAAGTGAAGGAGTTGTAGGAGCATTAGAAATTGAAATTCATCACGCCCACAATTTAAAGGTGAACAGGTTAGTTATCAACTTTGCTTTTATTATTTATAGCAAAAGTTCTTTAAGACAAATATTTAATACTATACAAAATGAAAATTACTAACTATTTTACTTATGCAATTCAGCTGTAATGATGCTTTTGTAAAATTTCACACCTGAGGTGCGTATTTTTAACTTAATTATTTCTGTTATAGGTTTTCGGAGTCACTGATTCCGATTTTAAAGATAAAATTTCATATGGGCCAAAATCCAACAGGGTGGAATAAATATAGAGGCTGAAAGTAGTAAAAAAATTAAATAATTGATAATTTTCCGTGTAAATTTTAGATTTTGGATCCGAAATCAAGAACCCTAAAAACTCTTAAGTTACAAATATTGGAGAGAATTATCAATTTTTTGTTTTTCATTATTATTTCTGGTGGCTGCCATTTCTGATCCGCAATTTTGGATTTCGGTCCTTATAAAATTTTTATATTGGAATCTTAATCAGCGATTCCAAAGACCCCCAAGTAACAGATTTCACTTAAATAATAATAAAAAAAAGGGGTACCCTACCATTTTCTCATGAAATTTTATTATTAGTTGTAAGTTCCCTTTAGAGCTCCAAAAATAATAATACGCTAATTACACAAAATACTGAGATTTAAATTGAAATAACATTGAAATTCTCCATTTGTTGTTGTATTTATTCTTAGCACATAAGGTGTAATAGTCCTGTATAAAACTTATTAAGTTTAAATCAAAATAAAGAAAGTATTTCATAAAACACTTTGTGTGTGACTTCAATTGCAAATATTTTGTCCAGCACTGTATATAAAACTTATTTCCCCGAACAAATACATATTTTCTTTTTGTAATGAAGTATAAGAAATTGTAAATGAATTATAAAATTTATCGGATATACTTATTTATTTTTATTACCTAAAATATTGCAATGTAGGTATAGGCTACAAACGTTTATAAATGCTATCATGAAAATGCACTCACTTATGATCATACAAAAAATTATTTGAATATTTCCTTTTATTATTTTATATATCTTCTATGACTGAATCATTCATTCTAGATAAGTTATCAAAATTTAAATCTATTCGAAATAAACTCTGTTTATAATCGTTTAGGTAAGCTATTATATTTAATTTTTGGTTCCGATAATACATTTGCGATAGTAATTGAGTATGTAGCCATTAGTTAGTTGCGACTTACATCATAAAGACTTTAATATTTCTGTCTACAAGTTTGCTGAGGTAAATCCGGCCTGTCACATTGAATAATTTACCCCTAGAGGAAGTCCATAACAAATTTATTAATATTGTAAATTCTGATTTAGACTTGTATGTTCCTTTAAAAAGTAAAAACTCTTACAACAATCCAAAGTGGTTCAATAAGTCTTTGTTGCGTTTAAAAAATGCTAGAAATAAGGCTCATAAATCATATAAAATTATAAATAATAATGCAAATTTAAGAACCTACAAAAGGTTTTATAGGAAATTTGATAATCTGCACCGTTTCTTATACAGGCAGTATAGATTAGTAACATCAGAAAGATTAGTAAGGGGTTTTGGAGCTATTTTATTCAATATTAATAATTTTCTTATTCTTTCGATTACATTCTAGATAATATTTTATATTAACAGAATTTATTTGGTTTTTTCATTTGAAATGATACAGTCCAGAGATATCGTGCTCACTGCCAGACACTTTTTTTTAAAGAAAAGATTTCAAAGATCGGCTATAGCAGTTTCAAAAAGCATTACTTTTACAAATGCAAAATATCACAATAAATTTAAAAGTTACCACAATACGTATATAAATTTTTACTTCAATAGATTGAAATGCCTATCTAGGAAATATTCTTTGTTGGCCGAAGGACACATTGGTGTATTGGTACAATAAAAAATTCAATTTTAAACATTAAAAAACGCTACCAAAAGAAAAACTACCAAACATGTACAGGTGGCGCAAAAGTTGTCACACGAAGTTTTTTGGCTGTAATTTTTTTTATGAATGAAAAACTTTGGTTCTGATTTTGGATTGTGTTCATTTGATATGTTAATTTTTTTTTCCATTAGGTCGGGAAAATGATATTGGCCAAGTGGCCGCCGCCAGAATTGACGACCATACGGGTTCGATTTATGGCATTTTTCACCATCCATGCCAGAACTTCCGGCGATAGATTCTCGCATTCTTGTCGGATATTGTTTTTCAGGATTTCAAGAGTCTGAGGCTTGTTGACATAGACTTATGGCTTCAAAAAACCCCACAAAAGGAAGTCTGAAATGGTTAAATCGTCCGATTTTACCGTCCAGTACAAAATACCAAAATGAGAGATTAAGAGATCCGGAAATGCAGCTTTCAGAATTTCGGTTGTGGGTCATGCAGTATGCGCCGTTGATGCATCCTCTTGGTACCACATATTCTCCAGTCCCAATTCATCCAACTGAGGAAGGAGAAAGTCGTTGAGCATGGCTCTATAGTGCTCGTCATCCACAGTAGTCGTTTGGCTCCCGGCGTTTTCGAAAAAATAAGGCTCGATGACGCCTCCAGCATAAACAGCTCACCCATGCAGTAACTTTGATCGGATGTAATAGCTCTTTGTGGATTATACGAGGATTTTTGGTGCCCCAGAAGCGATAATTCTGCTTATTCACATATCCACCGAGATGGAAATGAGCCCGGTCGCTCATGATGATTTTCGATGAAATGTTGTCTTCCTAGTGGTCGAGATTCAGGATGGCTTAAGCGTAGGTTACAGGGCTTGGCAGTCAACGGCTAACAGTTGATGCACTGTCTGCATTTTGTACGGAAACATCTTCAGGTCTTTCATCAAAATTGTCTTTAAAGACCGTCGATTGATGCCCAATTGTGAGGCACGTCGTTTAGTCGATACTCTGGGGTCCTCTGCGACATCTTTAGCCACAGCCGCGATATTCTTAGCATAACGGCTGAGGGCTGGCCACACCTGGCAGTATCTCGTGTTGTTCCATACAATATAAAAAACTTTTAAAATATTCAAGCAAACGTTTATAGCATGCTTATATATAATATATATAATAAATATTTACTGTCGAATATCGAAGAATACTTTTTTGTGTACCTTAAAAACTTAAAGACTCAAATAACAAGCTGAAACCTGAAACCTGAAACAGAGAGATCACTGCTTTTGCAGGTAGGACTATTTGTTTACGAGAAATGGAGGTAATCCATATTATACTATTCCACCTTTGGTTACTTTCCTCTACAAAGTACGCACTTACATATGTCGTTAGAATTCGTCTATTAATTACCAAATCAATTTATAATCCAATCATAGCAACATATTACAAAATGGCAAGTTTAGGAGATTTTAAAAAGTGTCTCATAGTTCCCCTCTCTTTTACAATATAAAGTTTTTATCTCTTCTCAATTCAACTTCATAGTTTAGTAATTTAACACGTTTAATAAAAGCATATGCTATATTTTATTATATTTCGTTTTCATAATAATAAAAATGAGGAACTCTCAGCCACCTAAATACGATGTGACCGTGTAGCTTGGCCACAGACAACACGCTGATTTTTCCACCCTGACCTCTTTATCGCTTCGTTGGTCTCACGATCCTTCCTTGCAAGGATTCCTCAAACATAAAAAGCAGTATTTCCTTTTAAGTCAAGACAGCCACAAAATCTGCTGCTACAAATTATAATTTCTTTTTTAACCCAGGATCTTTGAATAAAACAGGGGTTGTGTGAGGGGGGGGAAATAAAAACGTTTCATGTCCAGAGCCCGTGTTTACTCAAGCGCGCCGAGTTATGGCTGAGTATAACTCCGGAGCATCCGACACTCTCGGGGAATGTAAAATATAATTTGATAAAGAACCTAGTCGAACTCTTCTGCTAAACTTTATATGATATCGTACATAGTGCTTTTGGCTCCCTGTAATATGTCAAAGTGTCAGAACAACTGAGGGCACCCCAACTCACCATAGAGTTCAGAGGTGGGGATCCCCTCTGTGCCGGAAGAGCCTTGTCAGCAGGAACAGGCTTCCGTGTAGCTGAGAATTATTTATACTTGCAGAAGTGGTGTAACATTATGTCGTCGTCAAAACGAAAATGCTTTTCTAATGTGACAGACAGATAAATTTTTGTTTGAAAACTTTCTTGTTTGCGGAGCAGCATGACCATGAAAGGTGATACAGCTCCCGGCCAAATGTTCTTTCTTTCTGACTTAAGACGAGCAAGTCTTCTCCTTCACAAAGTAAAATTCCTTAAGTTGACGATCAATTTATCTGGCGGTAAAATTAAATTATGTGTCTCTTATGGCTGGCCATCATTCTTGCGCCAATAACTCAAACAACGTTTTGGTAAGTTCTTAGCTAAATTATTTTTATACTTGATATAACTTTTTAACAAATATAGAGGCTGTTGCGTAACTATTTAAAATAAAGTACTCAATTGACCTAAGTCATATTTCCCTTTTCAGCCTTATAAATATACCTTTGAAAAGAGACATGCACAGTATCATTAATTATACTTAGTTTATAAAATTGACATATATAAGGAAAAAAAATAGACGGTCAAGTGCCATTAGATCTCTCACCTTGAGGTTTCTGTGCCATTATATTAACATAACTAATTAATAGTATTAGTAACTATTTAAATTTAATTATTTATCACGTAATAAGTCAGTCACTGTAAAAAATCATGGTTATCGCCTAGCCAAGTTGACACAATCGCTTCGGAAAGAAGACAATAGCCTATGTTTGGTGAGACCAAGGTGATGTGGTGTATTATGAACTTCTGAAACCTAGTGAAATAATTAACACTGATCATGACAAACAACAAATAAAAAATTTAAACCATGCGTTGATGGAAAAACTTTCAGAATGAGCCCGAAGGCACGTTGTTGTATAACAATGCACCGTCACACACAGCAAAACTGGTGAAAGACGCATTGAAATCGCTTGAATTGAACGTATTGTCGCACCTACAGTACTCTCCAGACCTGGTCCCGTCCGATTAACCGGTTATCACCTTTTCGCATCAAATGGGACCCACGCTGGCTGAGCAGCACTTTGCAAATTTCGAAGAAGTCGACAAATGCCTCGATGAATGCTTTTGCTTAAAGGACAAACGATTTTTCGGGATGGCATTAAATGACTTTTTGGTACACCTGGAAAAAGTTTTTTAACCTGTAAACCATTTTAAATTATATTAAAAATTTCCAAAAATACTTTTTTATAACAATTTAAAAAAAAAAGTATTCATTCAAAATTTTTATAAAAAAAATACTTTAATGATAATAATTAAATTATATTTACAGGTTGTACTACTGCAGTCAAAAACAATTTTACGTGAGAGAAAACTGTAAGTTTCTCTTATTGTTTTTATTACAAATAAGCAAACAATAATAACAAAAATTTATGTTTATTTTAACGACTAAATATTAAATAATTAAGTAAAGGTTTTAGCCATGAAAATTGAATCTGTGTCGAAACAACAATCTGTATGACTACAACTGATACTTCCAGAACTTCTTAAACCAATTAGCCTCTTCTTGAATTGTAAAACTTTTAATAATTATATCCAATTGAGAGATTGGTCGACGAGTACTTTCTTGTCGGCTAAATAAGCTCCACCTGAAAATAATCTCCCGCCAATAAAAGCAACAATACCAAGAAAATCAAATTACAGCCCTTTTGCTGTTTAGCAAATGAATTTTCAAATATTACAACCAACACAAAAATCTTCTTTCAGTGCACCTTCGCAGAACTTGGCGTCCATAGATTATTATTAATGGTTATTGCAATTATGTTGTGTTGCCGTAGCATAACCATTCACTTGAGGGAGTTGATTGTACTATGGTCTGTAGCTAGGGGCGTAAGCTGCTTTAAAGAATAATCCTATGGTTCCTTCTTGTGCAACCGTAACAGCTTCAAGGATGAATATTTGCTACAGTCTTAAAATTTATTATTTCATTTTACGTTCGACCATAATAGTTGTATTTATTGCTTCATCTATGCTCCGCCTAAAACTTCAGCTAAGTGCGAATAAATGGGTAAAGCATGCTATTCTCTCATGAAATTTTCTTGAAGAAAACAAGTCTTCATCCATGCTTGAATTATGCTGCTAAAATTAGCTTTTAATGTTTATTTAATCACAATATCACAGATACAGGCACAATATCTACTGTAGCATTGCCTTAGTGATTGTTTGGAAACATAATTTTACTCGTTTTATAGCGAGAAGAAAATTTTAAATTCGTACACTGAAAAGACAAACTATATTATTATAAATTACATATAAAACTGACTATGATTTCAGTCATACCTTTAAATTTAATATTTTATTGGCAACGAATTTTATGATGAGAAATAATTGGTTTAAAAAAAGCATACTTTTCACTAGTTTTTCTAATTGCATTCCATAATTCTAAAAATTTAAAACAGCTTACACGTCGCATAACTAACTAAGCTATGAGTTATAAAAAGTTTTGAAGTAATTTGTATAATTTTAAAAATCAGAAGTAAATTGTATAAATATTATAAAATTACTAAATGAATAATTATGAATGATTTTCAATTATACAAATATAGCAAAAAATCAAATTAGGGGGATAAAATGCTTATAAAATTGATAAGGAAATGAAAAGGATGATTCGATGAATTTGCAAGTTAATAGACTTAAATTTATAGATAAAAAATATCAATTTCAATACCTAATGTTCTTAAGTATTTACTCTATGTAATTTCAAAACAGATTTAGATACTACGAATGAATTAACACAATTCTCCTAGTCATGTTGCACTCACCGGTGAAAATTAATTTACTTGAAACTAGAACTAGATTTGGCGCGAAATGAGCTTATGTAATGAATGCATATCGCTGAAAATTAATTTGATTTGCGCTGTAATTGAAGTCTGGGCTTCCATTAGGTGATAATAGACAATTAAACCTAAGGCATGGTACAGACGAAATGTTACAGTTTCATAAATTAAAACATATTTGTCATTCAGAGACGAGTCATTCAATTAAATTTCGTTGTGGCCGGATGACTTATACCAAAAGCATTGAAAAATTACACATACAGGTGTTTTTCAGACACCGGAAAGGTTTCAATTAAATATTTCGAGGATGAATGCATAATATGAGTAACCATACGAAAATTAAATTTTATTCAACATATTTTCCACCATTTCAGAAAGACTGTGAGTGTTCACGAATCGCGAAATTAACAATATTTACACTGAGTGCGTACGTAAAGCTACTCAATTTTGCAAAACCTAACTTCACTGAAATTACTGCGCACTCAATTTGAAATTTGCTTTAGTACCAAAATTCAAACTTATATACATATATGGTAGGAAAGTATTTTATGGTCAAGTATGCGTAATCAAATAATAGTGGAGAAACACAAAACATTAAAAACATAATACCTATAAATTGGTTTAATTATTATTTTAAATTTTGTTTCAATATTCAGTTACTTTAATATCAAATTTAATTATATAGTAAAAGCTGTACTAGACTAGAAAAGCAAATCGTCACAGTCTCAAAATTATAAGTATATTAAGATACAACTTTTAATAAGCTTTCTTTATTTCCATGATTTATTGTATTAATAAAATAAAGAGGCACTACGGTAAATAAGTTTCACTATGAAGAAATTGATCGACTAGATCGTAGCTGTTTTGTAGTTATCATTTAGTGATGCACAGGCTACTCAAATCTCATCAAAAATAGCATGATGGTTTGCATGACTGGTATGAAAATTTAAATTTAATAGTATTTAATTAAAATATTGGACTAGTTTCTATAGAAAGACTTGAAACAAGCCTAAAGAATGTCTTAAACTATTAGCTCAATTTTATATGATTCTCACATTTGTTTTTCCTAATATAAAGGGAATGAAAATAGTTGAAATTTCCGCGAGGAAGCATTTCTTACCATTTATATTCGTTAGAGGGAGTTGTGAAGTCAAGAAATTGCCTCGCAAAGTGCTAGAAATACATTTAAGGTATCCTAAGGAAATACCCTTTGTCTTTGAGCAACCTCCGGGCATAGAAACCTGGAGCGATTCATCATGCAGACAAAACCCTCAAGCTCCAAGTCCTGTCACCCAACAAATTTTCATTTCAACGTGTCCCTGCTCTACCAGATGTATATAATAAACGTCTAATAGTCAACAGAGTCATATCACGTGTTTCGCTAACTGAAAGGCACCGGCTACGTGAATGTACGGATTGACGACTCCGAAAACAGGGCAGGTTGTGGTACCACTACCGCGTCCCAAGGCAATTTATCAAAAATTTATAGCCGGAGGAATTCCGCAATGGAATACCTGGAAAAAAAAGGAAAGAAACGGGCAAAGAATGAGGAAAAGGTTGCAAAGACGACCTTGTGCACGGAAGTCTCACCTTCTGGTACGCCTGGGCGAACAACTTGCTCCAAAGAGCTGAAGTGCTCCTCCACCAAGAAAGAAGGCCTACAGGGCACAGAAAGCGGCGCCAACTTTGTATATGAAAAAGAAAAAGAGCCGGAAAAACTCACGGAAAACAACACGGCCAACATTTAATTGTGACGTGTTCGCTAGCTCGTTAAGGCACCAATCCTACCAATGAATATTCAACATTCGGTCGAATTTGTTAACCGATATCTCACTGTGATTAGATTTTTGTAGACCATGTATCACGATATTAATGTAATTATGCGGGTAACTTAGAGTTGAAATAAGTGGCACGCACTAAAACTTGAGTTATTGGCCCTTGACTAGGTAGAGAGGTACTACGCCAGAAAATGACTTCCTCGACCAGGTTAATCGTACACCGTAAAGCCTCCGACCATCTATAAAACTATGAAACAAAAAAATCCCGCAGCTCAGCGAATATTATTGGACGACAGAGTCATTAAATGTAAACACTGAACACGATTTTCAGATAAAATTCGAAAGAAAGTGTTCGTTTTACCAAGTAAGTGCGTGTTATTACTATTTATGTATCCGTACATTGTAAAACATGTTTCTTTTAACTTCTTCAGTTGCTCTTATATCTTAATTAAGCGAAATTCTTTAACCTGTTTTTTAATTAAGATTTGCTAACTCCTTTAGAACACCAAGTTAGATATCAAAATAAAAGATCTTACAAGTATTTATTAATATACCATAATATCAAAACAAACGAAATGTTACATGTTTTGATTAATGTTTTATAATGAGATTCAAGCTATACTTAGTTAAAAAAATGTATCATTTGATTCCATAATTCTGCAAAATTAAATTTTAAAACAGAGAATTTTTGAAACACATAAGTATGCATGTATATAAGAGTAGTACACAAAAACGTTAAACTCTCAAAACCAAAGCGAAAGTTTAGTTAGTGGACGGACGGGCAAAAAGGATACGAAAATGTATATCTTAATCATATTTATTCATAACTTTGTACTTTAATTCTTTGGATATTTAACATTTATTATTGAAATCAAAAAGTAACATAAATTAAATTATTCTTATATATAATTATGTTTTTAAAAAAAATTATTAATTATCTGTTTTACCCACTCATATCGGGTAAAATGAATACTCAGGAATTCAGGTACTTTATTAACAAACAGTTAAAAATAGCGAATCAATAATTTAAACTGAATATGATATTTGTAAATCTATTTACAACATACCCTATTAAAATATAGATAACCCTGAATACAATAAAATGTACTTTGTACACAGTGTACTTTGTCGAAAATAGTAATTTTTTTGCCAAATTTTAATGTTTGTAAATAAAACACTAAACACACTCGTTCGGGATTAAAAATAACTCGAAGGCATATGTGCTAAACTTACGCATAGCTCAGTTGGTAAGAGCAACGAAGCGCCAATTCGAAGGTCGCAAATTCCAATCACGTCCCTTGTTTCAATATGTGTTTCGGATCATTATCCAGTTGAAACACCCATCGAAGTGGCATCTCTTCTTTTGCGTGCGGCAACATAATAGTCTCCAGAATATTTTTATAGCGGTACAGCGGTTTGGTACAGAGGACCAACACCACTGTTCGAAAAGTACCCCTTCACCGTCATATTTCCACCCCTATGCTTAACTGTAAGGGTACAATATCGACAATCAATTCTTTTTCCTCGGGGTCTTCTAACAAAGCGAACTTCATCTGAGCCAAATAGATTAAATTTGCTCTCGTCACTCAACCGTGTTTTTTTCCATTTTGAAATAAGCCAGTTTATATAGTCTATTTTAACCTAAAACCCGAGTATTTCACAAAATAACACTATAAAAACGAGTTACAAAAACATACCTCCTTTTGATATGCCTTTTTGTTAGCAAGGACTTTTTGCTAGGGCGATAAGTTCTTAAATTATTTTGTATAGCTCGCCTTCTTGTAGTGCTCGGATTAACTTTTAAGTTAAGTTGCCGTATGATATCAGGTGCAGAAATAAACGGCTGGTTTTTAACTGTTGCCCTTGGACGTCCACTCTAATGAACTGTCTCTGTATAGTCTGATTCTCGAAATTTCACAAGCAATCGACTTAAAATTGATCGGATAATTCCATATTTCTTTGCAACACTACATTGTGTATTTGCTGCAAGCACTTCTTGAATTAATTTTAATTTAAATTCAGCACTGCACTTTGTTGGTACCATTTTTGGAAATCGCGTAATTTAACCAATCTTATCTATGAATATAGTGCAAACTTAACTAGTTTCTCTAATTTTTAGCACATTTGAATCTATAAAGCAATAAAAAGGCAAATAATTCTAGAAAATACAGTCATCTCAGGTAAAATGATGCAAGCGTTGCTATTGTTTTGCATGCCCTCACTATCAGTGGTTTACTGATTTTTGGAAAAATTAGTAGTGTTTGTAAAAAACGACATATTGTTTCAAATATATTAAATGAATTCTATTATGGTTAGCAGGAATATAGAAAAAGAATTTGTGAAAATACAATAATTCTTCCTTTCTTTGAGGTCTTTGTTTTTACATATAAAACGTTGCTATTGCTTTGCACTGTATGTAGCTCTGAGGTGTAGAATTGCTATGACTGATTAAATATCATTTTTAGAATATTTTTTGTACACCCTGTAATTTATTATGGGACACCATAGAGCAATATGCTTATTTGCAGTAGTAGAGAACCGTCTATTAATAAAGGCTTTTAATTAGTAAGCCAGTTTTATTTACATTCGACGTTATATGTTTATCAAAATTCAGTTTCTTGTCCAGTATAACTCCGAGATATTTAGCTTTATCAATCCAAGTGACATCGTTACCACTTAATAATAAATTACTGTCGGGTAGTGCTGTAATGAGGCGCAACGTAGGAACTAATTTATATTGAATTTCGGCTTACTTCGCTACCTTCACCTTCTACAAAAGAGAGGAGTTTAAGGATTAAAGTATACTACAATCTAAGTTCGAAAACTGAAATTATAGTCTCCAAGTTTAAAAATTGTAATGACAAAAAACATTTAATACATTGTAATACGGTTTGAAGTTAACTTAAGCAGTTTCAAAAACGGACAAAAAAATTACTTTGAATAGTACCAAAAGCGGAAAGAACTAACACTTCCATAATTCATTGTAATCTGAGTGCAATTTGAACTTTTCAACCGTAAATATACATTAGAATGCGATTTGCACCAATAATCTCGCTGCTGTCGCATATGTCCTTTGGAAAATTCAAATTATCCGATTTATTTGATCGCCTTCGGAGCGGAAACTTTTTAATAAACGCCCGGGCGAAAGCTTCTACTCAAATTGTAATTTAATAAGCCATCGAACGATGGCTTCGAAACGGTCACAGGGCCATAATCCAAAGGACTCTACTTTGCGACGCTTAAGCAAACAATTACCATCGACCAGGTCCTAGTAGGGGTCCTGTTGGCTGAATCCCACCAGTCCTATAAACTAACGAGCACGATGTTAACAGTTGAACCGGACGTCACGTTAAATTTATATGCTCTGTGGGGCTGCATGAAATACGCTGCACGAGCAGCAGCTACTTTTAAATGTAAATCAAAAGATACCCTGCCCCGCCGCCCGGAATCGTCAGAATTCTATGGGCCCTGTACTGCACACACCCTTTTTCTAGCAGCCCCTTGCCCAACCAAGAGTATCGGCGCTGGCACCCCAAAAGGGTTGTTACTTGTTTAACTCTAAAACCGAAGGGTGGCTCCTCGACGATATAAATCATGTTGTGGACTTTGCCCTGAAAATAATTTGTTAATCTCATGAATAAACTTCTGGGGGAAGTGACACACGTCAGACACGTGCGAAACTGAAAGATACATTCGGGCTCTTCAATACTGTTGACCTCTTGGATGGGAAAAGTGTGTCGAGATCTGAACGAGCTCTGCGCCCGGATGCTGCACTGCACTCAATGCTTGGGATAATTTGTGTGGTGTTTACTTTTCCTAGACTGAGATTTCATCCCGGGGACCCTGGCATCCTCTGCCGGATTTAATGGCATTTGATCTTCATGAGATCCGACCAATGTCTGCTGCTATCTTTTGCCATTTTAACCAGTGGACAAGTACCCCGAGGGGGTTTTTGTTTATGAACGCGTATTCCTTTGAGACGATGTGGAATTATACTGCCGTTCGCAATTTCCGGTTTCTAAAGAGATATAACAAGAACGATGGAGAAGAAAGTTAATTACAGACTCGGTACTCTTTTAGGAGATTGAAAAATGCATCAAAAATTTTAATAGGGTTCAATTCGTGGTAGTCCTTCTATACTTTTCAATAACTTTATGCTCTTTAAAAATACCTTTTTTGATAAGTTGCAATTTAAATATTTATAAAACTATTAATGCTACTATAATAGGAAAATTTCTGAATACATCAGGAATTGTCTATGAATTGACCTTAGTGCCCTTATCTGATTTTATTCTTCTTTTAATGTTATTCTAAAGCTAAATCTGAAAAGTCCATAAATTTATTTTTTGTTATAAAGCCTAAGTAACGAAAAGTTTTGTCGTGTGTAAAAGTGGGTATAAATTTATATCTACTTAAAAGATTTTAAGGAAATTTTAACTTAATCAACTTCATGTACATAACTTTATAATTTTAATTGATAATTTCTTGAATGATTCCATTGTTGAATTGTATGGTTCTTTATGCCACAATTGGTGGTCGTTTTCGATACTAATACCAAATGATTTTTGAACTTATCAATGGCTTTTACACTTCCTCCTTGTTTTTTTTTTTTAAATCTCTCTTTCATAACTTTCCAATATTTTTTAATCGAACGAACATTTGATGTATTAGAAGGTGTGGCACCTGGCCACTAAAATCCTACATTTCCACTAATTTATTAGTGAATTAAACTAAATCCATCTCACATAAGTTAGCAGATTTTTATAATCATGTAAATAAGCTTTTTATAAGGCTCATTGGTTGAACGCTAATGGAAGCGACAGTCGAATTCCTTGTAGGCTTTCAAACCCCTTCAGCCCTTCAACAGCATTTGTTTTTTTACAATATTATTGCAATTTATAAAATCGGTTTTATTAACTTTAAAATGAAAGAATTTGGTGCATGAAGAGACGTATGATGTACTTAGTATTTATCAACGTCATACTCATAAACTCATGTCTCGTCACCAGTAATGATACGTTTTATGTATGCTCAGAGACGTTTTTCTGGTACACTTTTTCCAAAAATTCGAGGTGTTTCGATATAAGTCGAGCAGTAATGCGTCTCATACCAAAAACATCATACAAAATTTGATGAACTAATCCGTTTGAGATGTCAAGTTCACGTGCAATCTCTTTTTCAATTACACGATAGTCTTTAAGCACGATTTTCTTGATTTTGGCCCCATTGACTTCAGTATTTGATGTCGATGGGCATTCAGAATGAGGCAAGTCTTTGACCAATTCTCAACTGATGTTATGTACCACTCGTATGCCTGTGTTCTATACATAGCAGAGTCCTAATAAGCTTTCTGTATCATTTTTAACGTCTCAACATATGAACTTCGTTCAAAACATAAAATTTTGAAACAAATTCATTGTTCAAAAATTTTATCCATATTAAAAAACGCCAAAGCACTTGAGGTGATCTAACATAAAGAGCTGCCGTAAACAAAACTAATGGACAGATTGCGTTCAAATTTGTACCATATGCCAACGTCAAAAAGCCGGGCATTTATTGAGCAGAAGATATCTTTATATAAATGTGTAATTTGATATTTGATTCAATAAAATTCCAATCTAACGATTACAATTAGAGTCAGTGTTTTAAGTTAAGTTTAGCTCAAGCCATCCTAAGCTTAGTTGTTTTAATTTAAGATTCAAAATGTGCCAACTGCAGGTTATACAAAAGTATTTCCACTACCAGGCTTACAGAGAGTCTTCAAGATATACAAATTTGATTTAAAACTTTTGAACGCGTTGATTATAAAATAAGTTTCGCAATGCTAGCTCAAGCGAGTTTTTGTTATGACTTAGGTTGCTCACAAATTACCTGAGTAATTGAGCATATCAATCAATAGATGATACAATAAGACAAGTTGTACTTCGAATGTTGATTTTGGAGATAATGTGACTAACACATTTCTGTTCCTATGCCCTTTAATTGCTTCTGTTTTACCAAGATTTCCGTAAAAAGAGTTCAATAGTAATGTAGGTTACGTGCTGCGAATAGCGAAAGATATTCATGGTAAATTCTTTTACGTTTAATTAAATATAATCCACACAATGGACGTATACGCAGTTCGAAGAGAGAAGTATGCATCTGATTTTAGTTTTGTTACCTTTTGTTAAATAATTTACACATTTAATAACAGACTTGGACGAATTTGGCAGCCCAGGAGGATTGGTTTAAAGCTTCTTTGAGATCTTAGCCGACCCATTCCAGTCCAGTGACTTTCCAGGATTTATTTGAGCAAATTAACTTTAATGCAATTCAGATCCACACGTGGTGAGCAGTACCACCTCAGGAGCACGTCCGGGATGCCCCATATTGGGATTTTGTACTTTGAATTTGGGAAGGGTGTCTGTCCATAGGCAGGATTGCCCTTTGGCAATTAAACGAGCACCGTTCTGCTACTGCAATAATTCCCCTTTGTTCACCGTAATCTAATCAGAAATTTAGCACTTGTGCGTTTATCATTTCATTTGCCAGTAAGATATTGCTTCTACTGCTAACTCTGTCTGACAGAATTTAATATATCCCCGAAACGTGATTTGCCCCAACTCCCTATGGCGAAGAAACGGGTTTGATGCGAACATAAACAAAACTTTATAGAACTTCAGTAAACTCTCCCAACAAATTTAATATATTCCATCCATCTACCGGAGCCCAAGCCGGGGAAGTTAAGAGTCGGGAAAACTTTGCCGGAGTCATCACGTGAACAGCTCCTAGGTTTTACCCGGGCGTTACGAATTCTTTTCCTTTCATTTTTTTTTTCTTCCGGCAAGTCGCTCAAGTAAATCAAGAAAATTTTTATCCATCATTTTCCCAATTTCATTTTGTTTTATTTTATTAAGAATAAAACCGGAGACGGGCAAGCAACCACATCTTTCTTTAAAAAAAAATTAGGATTCCGGTAGTCGATGCCAGGTGAATTAGACCTCTGAGTGGTTTAGAGGCGGCTCCACGGCTCGGAGGCGGCGCAATTTTTATCAAAATGAACTTTACGATGGCAAATAAAGGGCTCCACCTAGAAAAGGGTGCTGGGCCGATGCTAAAGAAATGAGTGGCGGAAAGTTTTATGATTATTGGCGGCAATATAGTCATTTAGGTGAGCCTGGTTCTTTTATCCCAGATCTTTGCATGCGAGCGCTTCCCGATTGCTTGGAAAGGGTACCGAACCTGCTTTTGCGGGGGCAACAGTAGTAAAATTGTAAGAGAAATTTTTCCAGAGACCATCCCACATGTCAAAGGTCCGCGTAAATTTTATTTTATCGCTTGACGAGGTCATTTTATTAGAGGCAACTGTTTAAACTCAAACTGCCCTTTGGTCAGCTGGTTATTAAGGTAATGGGTCTGGTAAACTTGAAGGCTTTGTAATTGCGACCACCTTTATTTTTCGAGTTACTTTTTTAGTGTCATTGAGATCGTGTCGCATTTATTTGCCGCAATTACCATTAAATTCGGCGACATGCGACACATTACGGGAGGAACGTGAAAAGTGAGTTCTTTTTAGGGTAAGCCCTTCAGGCTTATCACCTTTACAGAGAAAAAGATTTTGAATGAATCAGCGATTTTTTTTTTTTTTTGGTATAAAAAATAAAATTCAAACTGGCAGGAAAATACTGTCAGACTGAAGTATACGAATTGCGGTGAATCCCTTACTGAATCATTAAATTTTCATTTTCCTAAAACTCACAGACATTATCGAACCAATGCTATTAAACGTTGGGCAACCACATCCTCCAGGAGGGTTTGGATACCCTCGAATAAGCCAATTCTCCGCCACGCTGAAATCCGCTTCAGGTCTAGAGATATATTCATATCCATAACTTGGGAATGGTCGGCTCAGAAAGGAAATTTCTGCGGGAATACTTGTTCAACTGAAGTCGCAACTGTTCCCATTTCGATGATACTCATTCATTTTCCTATATACAACTATCCGCACTTTCCTATGCAATGCTTCTATCCTGTCGAGGGATTATTTTCAATAGGAAAGTGAAATCCTATTGCAGTGTTTGTTGCTTTTTAGTTACGAAATTCATAAACTCGTGTCGCCTAGAAACGTGTTTACTCCAGACCACATAGGATCAACAGAAATATTTAAATATAAATGGAAAATGTACCGTGTCGTATATACGAATTTTGCCCGCGGGAAATGCATTTATAGTGTGCAGGAACTTTTCTAATGCCGAGGGGGATATACTAAAAATGTTCGTTTAATAGCCTCAGCTTTAGACGCATTCAGGATTTTTATCATTCCACCTTTCATCCTAGTTGAATGTATAGAACACACCTTATTTAAAAAGGATATTTGAAAATAATTTTTCAAATTTAATTCCCCTGATGATTTATGGTTCGACAGCTCCCCTCAAAAAGTTTTAAGTAACACTTTATACTCATATAAAAAACACATTGATTTAATATTTTCAGACCAAGATAATTTACATACGCATATATAGTCCCTTGCCATATTAATAGGCCCACTGTAGTAGTAGTATTTTGACCTTGGTGTGTGCTTATAATTACGAAAACTACAAAGTGGCTAATTTCTTCAATGGTTCTATGAATATGGTAAAGGACTGTACTTTTCATGTATTTTCCACTGTTTTGTAGCTTGTATTAAGCCAATAAATAAATAAATAAACCTGTCCAACTCTCCCTAAGCTTGATGGTTCATTCAGAGCCTTGTTTTGCTTATTTAATTGCATGGCACTGTTTCTCTATATTGTACCTAGTTTTGTCTTATTTTAGTGTTATTTTAAGTTCTATTGTAACTTGTATTAATTGTATTAATAAATAAATTACGGGAGCATTAGGTGCTTACTCTGAATCGTTGTTTTTTTGAATTTCGTACAGATATTATTTATCTCCTTTCACTTTATACTACATTATTACTACTCGCTGTTGGTGGTATGGATACTTAAAGCCACATAGGATCAAAACTTTTTAACTGCTCCTCTTATAATAAAATCTGTCCAATCGAAAAAAAATTTAAAATTTACCGACAGTGTAAATTATCACTACAAAGCTAATATCCAAAGATTTCTATTAAATACGAAAATGTTAATTGTGTAACATTTTACGTGTAATTTCAAAATTGGTTCATGTTGACCAAACCTTCTGATGATATCAATGAATAACATTTTCAGTATCTCCAATTTTCTATTCGACTACAAACCAGTGCTATTTTAAAAATTGTACAATTTATACAAGGAATTGTATATCTAACTAATAGATCTTCTGTTCAATTACAATAAAAGCATTACCAATTCTCAACAATCGGTTGTACTTTATAGGGTCATATGTAAGGAAACACATTCCCATCGTGACGTATTTCAAACATTTACATCCCATATTCCTATCAGCTGAACAAGAGTGTTCGCTGCTAGCAAGTGCACTCGCTTAAATTGAATTAAGCTTTAAAATATCTCGTTACACTTAATGGTCTTGCGTTCACAAACTGTTCAACACTTAACATCAGATGCAGCATTTCTTGATGGAATTTATGTGACCAAATCCAGGCCGCACCAGCAAATCTATGTATAGGGTCAGTCCGTGAGAGGCAGTAACATATTCACCCTTGATTCCATGTAAATCGATTGTTAATTAGGTTGTACCGGGTATAGTTGATGACCTGATGATTAGAGAAACTGATTAGTTAATTTATTTATGCATCCACCAAACGGGGAGTGACGATACCCTATAAGCTTGTAATTATCGGCAATGACTATCTCACATGATTTATATACTCAGTTATCGCGGTATCGTAATTGCCTAGGAATTACGTTTTTAAGTATAATGAAATGAAATAAATGAATTGTTCAACATAAAAATAAATTCCATATTATTAGCTAAAACGTAAAATACGTAGCAGGTTACACAAAACTTAAGACTAAGACCAATGCCAACTCCACATAAAGACCAAGTCTAAAACTCGGCTCCTAAGACCCAGGCCAAGATTAAAACCGTACGAGACTTGAAAATGAGTTAAAAGGCTTTTTAAAATAAAAAAAATAAAAATTTTCACATTTAATAAATACCACATTTGAATTAAATAAGATAAAATTAATGGGCAACTGTTCCATCCTATGATGATTTTCTACATCTAATACAATTTTTTTAATTTCAAAAACGTTTTTAATAATGTAAAACAAATTCAAAAAGGTCCATAACTTTTTGCTTAAGGATTAGAATAAATACGTGCAAATTCTTAGTAAAACAAATTCAAATAAAAATTAATTATTCTTTAATGCTAAATATTCAATGAATTCTCTTCACACGAATGGCATATACATCCCCTTAGACAGTAAAGTTCAATTTTTATGAGGCTTTTTTTCTATCTATTTTGCTGATCTAATTAGGCTATTCTTTTCACAAGGTATTAAATATTAATAAAAGTGTATATTGCGTACAAGAAGAAACAGCATTATTTTACAGGCTGAAGGGAATCCCTTACTGCATTAGAGAAAAAATAGCGTAGATATAGGGATAAGAAAATTTAAAGGTACTGGAACACTATTATCTTTTGTAAGGAATTTATGTTTGATTTGTGCTTTCCCGATCAAATCCAATTGACGGATGAAGCATTTAATGATGATTGGCTAAAAATGATGGTTACATTTTTTGCAAGCGTCGTGTCATGTATGTATGTATGTAAGGATATAGGTAACGTAATCTTAAACTGAAACTGTTGATACTAAGAAAAAAATATATAAAATTTTTGGAGAAAATATACCCAAATCTATACAAAAATTGAGTTGTATGCGGTAGGAACATCTTCCAGAAAAGGCAATGCCCTATTACATTGCATACCGTAATTCAAAAGCAATGTTAGTTGCTGTGCTGCGAAATGCCAAGTATTGTTAGGTAGTGCTATGTAATACTGAGTTTTTCTAAATAATACTAAGTAATGCTAAGTAATGTTTTTGAAGTCCGGTAACGTTGAAGTATCAACACCATTACTTGTCCATAGTAATTAAATTTGTTAACAAGTTGACTGCTACATCATTCACCGATGACTGATACTGAACTTTCTGTTCAGGCCGCGTCAATCACCGGTGACTGACAGTATAAAGTAAGATACGATAAACTTTACGTGTTGAATGAATGTCCATAGGTAAGTATTTTGTTCTAAACGTAATTATCTTCTACGATAAGAAACAATGGTCCCATTAAGTTTAAACACCTGCATCGACTTAGTTTTAATCTTAGAAATGCTCTTGGAACTGCTATAACACAATAACGCATGGTAGCAAGTTACTGATAATTTGTCTTGCTTAAATTACTTTTAATAATACTAAGAATGGTAATGCAATATTTTACAGCTTTGGGCATATACCTTATACACCTAGCAGGTAAAACATCGATTGGTAATCGTCATCATGCGATAGAAAGGTAAAACTTACTTAATAATTGTCCTGCATCTTTCAAAACTTCTACTACACTGCAAAAAATACTGAAGTTTCAAAATGAGTGAAACAAATTAAAATTTAGTGTAATCTAATGCTAATTTAATTTACAATTGCAATATTGATTTTAGCTTTGAGTAAAATAATAATGTTATGGATTTTCATTATCCGAAATATTCATACTATGATTACCTGTGCAAAATTCATTAAGATTGGGCTCTGTTCCGAATTATAGTGGATAGTGCAATAAAGCAACATTTTATCCTACAGAGCGGAATACTTCATAATTTTCAGTCTGCCATTTCAAAATAATTCCTATCTGTATGTTACTTGTATTTTATTATAGTTTGCCTAATTATATTGTGCACTAATAAACATTCTCTAGCCAAAAGGGATAAAAGCCACTGTCGCTATTGTATTTATTTCAGCCCAAAATGGTATTTAACATGGCCACACTATAAGGTAGGATAAGCAGTAATTAAGGATTTAATCCAGTTTATCTAATACTTAAGGGCGCAGAAATTAATAGGAGATCTACTCCTGCAATTATTTTTCCCTTTTCCCATTTACACCTTTTGAAAATTAGTCTCCCACTACTAAAATGTCCCCTTATGTTTCTCTCTTTAATAATGAAAATTTCAGAATATTTACTCCTGCGGAATTTATAAACACAGCGACAGTAACCCAGTGTGCGTTCAAAGTCCGGTAGCATTAAGTGATTAATCCCTGAAATCAAGACTCCACAACAATGAGCGGGAGCTATTGTCCCATTCTCCGTTTTACCACTTATATCGTTCGAGTGTAGCCTTACTGATAACCATAGGTCACATTATACTGAGTAGCTTTCCCTGCTTAAGTCGTAATGTATAGTCGAGATTATGTCGCCTAACGCATGTTTGAAGAGATTGTTCTATACATGTGGATGTATGTATTCCA
Organism: Philonicus albiceps; assembly: GCA_963969385.1. NCBI lineage: Eukaryota > Metazoa > Arthropoda > Insecta > Diptera > Asilidae > Philonicus > Philonicus albiceps. The sequence goes on from OZ017776.1 coordinate 27,045,651, forward strand.
TTTCTCGGGTATTAGGCCCTGCGAGGGGATGAACCCAGATAAGTCTAATTATAAAAGGGCATTAATTTTCGATTTACTGCTGTATAATGAGGGTAAGTTTTTGCGATTTTATCACCACTTCATTCATCCGTATAATTGTTAGGTACGGTATCATGAGTTATAGTCCGTAACCCTTTTGGTCTAATGCATATAGAGTGTTCTGGGGTATTTTACCAACAAATAATAAAATATTTTTACTTTTCAATTAAGATAGGACTAGTTTAGCAACACTCCTTTCAAAGACCGAGATAACTCTAGTCTTTTTTAATAAGATTTGTTGTATAAACGTATGATCATATACATAAATATATTAAAATTAGACTATAATTTAGTTATTATTTATTTATTGTTATGCGCTCTTTTAGAATATTTTCCGTACAGACCAGCACGCATTCGCATTTAAAATTAATATAAAAATTACTTACTGCAAAAAACAAAAATACTGAATTCCTAGAACTGGCCAAATATCTAATTGCCTATCTAATTATTTTACCACAGGATATTTATTTATATTTGTATTGATGGCGATAAAATTATTTTATATTACTAAATGCATTTTATAGAGATAATTAATTTAATTACCGTAACAAACGTTAAATATTGCCCAATGTAGCCAGTAGAATATTTGAAAAACCACCTAAATAATTAATTTGTTTATAATTACAGTTGCTAAATTATAGGGTAATTAAAATATTTAATACTATTTTAGCATCATTCATCCTTTAAAATAAAAAAAAAACACTTCCAAGCTTAATTGGAATAAAACATATACATAAAATAATACGCAATGAATTAAAATATCATATGAAATGAATATAATTAAAAATCTCTCATTACTATTGCCAGATTATTATACAAGTTTATTATGGGGGAGCGTTTTTAACTCTTGATTATTACAAGTAAATATGATCCAGAAAATGAATATAAACCAATAATTAAATAATATTAATGAGAAATTAAAATTAATTTATCTGCAATAAGGCTGAATAAAAAATAATTCACTTACATAAATCTTATTTTGATTTAATCTAAGCCTACTTTTTCAATATTACTTAGAAGCTCTAAATTTGTCCGCTCTTGAAATGTATTGTACTAATCGTGTTTCTAAAGGAAATAAAACCAAGAAAATATGTACTATCAACTGAAACATATGTATAGAGAGTATTATTAATTAATAAAAGATTTATTTCCCTAATGGGCTTCCTTGTAAGAGAAATAGCGTGCCATATCAGCTCATGCAGTAGGGTATTTTCTCAAGCTGGTGAGTGCAACAATTTATAATCTTATCCCAAATTTGTTCCATCAATAAAAGCTGGCCGGCAGGAATACTTAGTAACGCTTTGGTAATATAATCCGCCCCAAAATGTAATTTCAGGGAAAATTATCATTTGCACCTACCATTTGTGTTCTCCTATCCATTAGCAGTATCCCGCAATTAATTGATTTTATGTGATCTGTCGCACGCAATCATTTACCACATTAATAGCAACGATCCCTTTAAAGTCGTGAAATATGTCCGACCTGAACGTACCTCAAAGCGGTTAGTGGGTATACTACCAATTCTGCATCATTTATTATATCTATATATTTTTTTATATCCATATATCCGGTATACGAGTAGAGGGCGTCGGCTTTTAAACAAAAAGTACAAATAACACCCAACTTTGTGATTTCATCTTCGATAAATTGGAATAATTGCCACTTACCCAACCTCGAAATTTTCTATGAAATCAGAGTAGCCGTGACCGAATCATTTGCTTGCGGGCATATGTCCTGTGGTCTCAACCAAACGCCCTTGGGCCTAGAAAATTATTCTGCTCCACATGAAAGGGACTGGCAAATTTTGTTATAATTACGATTTTAATTGTAAATGTTTTGTTTCTGTATTCAACAAATTTGTTATATCTGATTATATTTGTATAATCTGATTATATACTTTAGTAAAATAAATATTGAATTCTAGAAATATGTATTGATTTGTACAAAGTCTGAAATCTTAATGTAAAATATTTTTTATGGCAGCCTTATAGTTTTTTTTAGTGTCTTAATGGTATGATCGCTGCAGCTAAAAATCTTTTAGGTAAGTTATCAAGAAAGAATAAATAAAATGCAGTCTGTGCATAATTATTTAAAAAAATAATTGTGGACAAAAATGACCTCGTGATGTAATATAACTTCAAATAAAATAAAGAAATTGATTATTTTTTGCACTTTTAAATTAGAGTTCCTCGAAGACCTGACGTGATGGATATTTCTAAGATAAGTTTCGGATTAATCGCGTCAGTAACCAGGAGGATACTCTGATTTACTGCGTTACTTATAATTTAAATTTATTCTGATGTATATAAAGTACGTATACAAGGTGTTTGGAAGCCGGGTGCAAAGCCTTAAGGGGGTGATAGCTGACACCATTTAGAATATTTTGAGCCATACATGTCTTAAACGAAGTCTGTTTTTTCTATTTTTAATTGCTATTTGTAGTATTTTCTTAATTAACCCAATTTCTGATAGTGAATTTCCAACAGAGTCCCAGGTGAAATATTATTAATTTTATAAAAAAAATTCCAATCATCTTTACTATTGAAGAAAAACTACTAAACATTTTTATTTGTTGTAAAATCATTTAATTTTCATTTTCGAAATGTGAGCCGCGATTTCTTATACAAGCACAAGCCCTTCTTCTCACTTCTGTCGTCGTTGTTTTCAGTTATGTATATCTCCTGCTTCATAACATTAAAGGTTTCTTCAATTTTCCTGATTAGCTCCTTCCGTGTTGTAATTTCTTCTCCTGTCTATACGAGCCCCAGATGTAAAAGTCCACTAGGATCAGGTCCGATGACCGAGCGGACCTAGGGATGGCTTCGTCTAAATGTTCTAAATGTTCAGTTATCAACCCCAGAAGGCTTTGCACTCGGCTTCCTTACATCCTGTATATAAACAACATCTTAAAAAGATATTTATATCTTTTTCATTTTTACATCCAATTTATTGTATCGATGCTGCAATGCGCAAGACATTTAAAACCACTATCATATTACTTTACCATATTTCATTTCCTTAATTTAACACCTATTGATATATAACGAAATTGGTTATAATTTACCTACCAAAAGAAGCTGGATTTTTAAATCAGTGTTAGTGTTTGTGGGTAATTAACCCAATCCTCCTCTCTTATGCAATTTAAATTATTTAACTATTTGAAATCCTTACGTTCACTGGGAAACCTTATCTAGTTTTGCATTAGTTATACCCAATTACACTTGAGGATTTGAAGATAAAGTTTGCCATAGAATCCGGCCAATGCCAGTAATGAAATGTGAACAATTCGCGGTGACCTCGAAGGGATAAAACCGCGACATTGTGTGCTTCCTTTCACCCATAACTCTTTACATATGCATTTACATATCGGCAGAAAGGAAAAGTGAACATCAGTTGCCACCAGAAATTGCAGTGCCCAGCAAAAATGAACATGTCGAGAAGGGAATGGAGTAAAGGGTAAAAAGGGAAACGATGAATCCATCTAGCCCTACGCGCGCCGTTCGAACATCACGGCAAAATCATGAATATATATTCGTCCTTCGTGGCATTCGATTTTCACTCGAAGGTGCTATTCATGAGCAATTTGAGCATTAGCCATGCGACTATAGTCGTTTACCACTCGGCTGCTCCGATCTAGGACTAAATCAGGGGAACTATAAAGATGCATACATGTGATGCAGATTTTTGCATAAGAGAGTAGCACTAAGTGCTGCTTGGTCGACTACTTGACTGCATCTCCAATATAATTTTCTCTGTGTGTTCGTTTTGAACTTCCACAGCCCTCGAGTATCTTTTCGCGTGTAATCACGTAAGAAATTGCCGCACATTTATCGTATTACGAATATTAAGATATGGAAACGATGGAGAGTTGTAACTTGCGGCACTCACGTCAAAAACTTATATGAAAACTTGAATTTAAAATGAGTTATGAGGTGAATATTTAAATTGAACCCCTACTTAATTACATTTTATTTATTTTTGAGACAACAACGCAAATTTGCAAGCATAGCATATCAAATAGAAAATATTTTATAGCATACATTGTGAATTTCATGCTCATTCATTAGTATAAAAAATTAACCAAATTTTATTTAAGGGATCTAAAATTTAAATCTTTAAACTTTAAATTGATGAATTAATTAAGAATGAACCTTATTACAATATTATTATTACAAATTCTTAAACTTTAATGAATAGACGGACAGATTAATAATTTCGTTAATTAAGATTTTAATCCTTAAGATATATATTTGGTTTTATTGGAACCAATTAATTTAAGCCGCATTTACGTCTGTCCGATTTTCTGGATGACGCTTAGGACTTGTAATGACTTAAACCACTTTTCTCAGAAAAGTTATTTTTAAACACTGTTTGACGTGGGTTAGTTTCCAGGAAATGCCACCATCGCTTGCATGTTTTTCATACTTTTGCGGAAATATCTTTTTACGATTGTTCATCATCCAATCACAAAATTTTCTTTCTTTATCGTCAGATAACAAGATTGACGAAGGGCCATAAGACCTGATTCTGAAGTGTGATCCGTTGTTTGTTTTAAATGACTGTGGGGAAAGTTTTTCTGAGTACTCTCTGTTGTTTGGTGGTATGATTTTATCAATTTACCATAATTTTTATATACTGTTTTTAGTGGTATTTATACTGTTTAAAGAAATTGTTTACAAGGCCTTTTACTGGTTTTATTTATCACCTATAAAACCTCAATTGATTGGTATCAAAATGCGTTTAGCCTTATCACGGAAATAGCTATTGAGAACATAATAAAATTAGTATAAAATCTTAGTGAACTTAAAAGCCATTTTACATTTTTTCCTATAGAAAAATTTATTAACAGCAGTTTACTTTACTAATCTGCTGCAAATATTCTTGGATGGTCGACCACGATTGGTTAAAAGTTTTTGACCAGTTTCTTAATTGTCTGACATGGATTTGCTTCCCCTTGCACCCTTAATAAGTAATTTTCTCTTCCTGATTGCTTCGAGTCAGAAAGATGAAAATTATCCGATTTGAAGTTATAAAACCACATTTACCACATTTACGAACGTCTAATGCGTTTAGATAAACATCGCAAATATTTTTGTAGTAGCAATCGTTGCGTTGCTACCCTTGTAAAACTCAAAAACCATACAATGCCTGGTATCTATCTCTTCTGGTGTTTGACTGGCCATTTCAAAATAAATTGCAAAAAAAAAATTTAAGATTTTATTATTTACGAGTAATCAAGTAACTCTAACCTTAAGATATCTTTGGCACGGCTTTGAAGTACACAATGATCTGATATATGGCAAACGAATATCGACATGCGTAGAAATTACATTACTTTCCGATACCCCTAATATGTACATATTAAAATCTTAGTCTTGTTTGTGAGGGTTTGTCTTGCTAAGTCTTGGTCTTGGTCTTTTTACCACTGTAAGAATAGCATTGCAAAAATAAGACCAAGATTAAAATTGCACGATCGATTCTGCTCATCACTAACCATTATGGAACGTATTCAAGCTCCTTCAAAGAGGGTAAAATTAGACAAAAATTGTTTAGATTGCATTTTTTCCTCGATTCGTACTACATAGGCCACTTCCAACCCATATATTATACATTTTTCAAATTGCTGTGAAAATCATTGACAAAAATTACTTTCAAATTAATTTACATTGCATGGGAAAAGCAACAGCTATCCTTTTTCGTTCCGGGAATTTCCCGGGCTACTTATTAATTAACTTTAGTTAATTCTCTCTTCGAATTTATAACATTTGTTTGGATACATGAGAACTATCATATTAAATTCAAATAAAATTTATATAGCTCAACCAAGGCCAGAAGCGAATGAACTAGTAATTTAATAACTTTCTTTTACCATGGGCAGAGTACCGAATCATCTATGGTACGTGTGAGTCAAACTTGAAAGGTTATTTTTTCGTACATACATATGGTAGTATGTTAGCCAAAATTTCTAAAGTAAATGCTAGATAATTCGTTCGAATACCTCCAAACATTTGATATTTTAAATTCCATGTGAGGGTTAAATTGTGGACACAAAATTACTCATTGGTTTGATAACTTTTTATGGTAAAGTGTAGAAAAACAAACGTCCCATTGCCATGAAGAATGGATGGAGGAAAATCACAAAAGCGATCCACCCAGGGAATGCAATTAGTAGAATAAAGTAAGATTTACTTGGAGCTCCAAGTGGAAAATGAGTTGAGAGAAGGACGAAGGATTTTGGGTCAGCCTTTCTCGTAATAGAATTTTAGAGTTTCCTGTCGAATGGATTCCATGAAAACGTTTCCCATTCTAGCGTAGCCCTTCCAATATGTTTCTAATTGTGCACACAGAACGCGCCCAAAAACCGGAACGTCTCCTTAAGGTGAGCTGTGGGGACATTCGAAAAATCTAAATGAGTTCAGAAAACGTTTTCCAGCCGAAGGGATGGTTGAACGGACGACGAAATCGACCACCATACCGGTGCGATGTGGTACGATGGTGCGGGTCAAAGTAAAAAAAAAAGATAAGTATCAAGTCACGAGCGAGAGTTTATCACTTTAACTAGACAAATTTATGTCCTTGATAAAATTAAATTGGCTTGTTTTATTCATGGCCCTGATAATATTAAGGGCCAATGAAGGAATACGGAGTAAAGGAAGCGCTGGAAGTGTTCCAGCGGGAAATGATACAAACGCTTAGCAGATTAAGGACGTGCACACTTGGTCGGATTTCTTGCTGTCTTTTTCGATGGCTGCACGGCAGCTTTGCCTCTCCGGGAACAACTTTGTTTTGCTAATGAGTTTCGAGGAATTCTCATTAAACTTTTGGTCCCTAAGTAGTTTAAGAAAGAATTAAGTCTCTCTTGATGTGATTTTTATCCGATTTCACTCGGCTTACTAGCATTAAAGGTTCTCTTATGCGACGGTTCTTAAAGACCCTGAACGACGAGTTGAAACATTTCCCTTTAATCAAAGAGTTAAGTTTCGCTAATGAACACAGTTGGGTCACGCAAGGTTCATAAAAGACCAGACCTCATGTGGAGTTTATTTCCACGAATTTGCTCCAAATTTTACCAAATTGAAGGACCAAAATCTACATTAAATTACAAACGGAGTCATTCATAAAAGTACCCTTCATGAGGGCGAATATTTTCAGTCGAATGACACCCCATGATTGAAAGAATCATGTTGAATAAGTGCATTCTCGAATACTGTGAATTCCGTCTTCATGGTTATAATTAAAATCTGAAAAATTTACTACCCCAAAATTTCGACAGAGCAATCGTAAAGAATCCTGGTGAGTCCTGGACATTGCATGACTCCTGCTGTCGGGTATAACATCAGATAAAATTTAATGAGTTCCCTCACAGCAGGATGTGCCGGTCAATTTTGCATGATAAGTCTCTTGCTGGGCTCAAAGCCATAGGGTGGCTACGAAGGGTAACAAAGCGTATTTGTTACATGTTCCTGAAGGAGAAGAATGCTCACTTCACAGGATCCCGTCACTTCATGGTCGGGAGTTCCGCCACGCGACCTCACCATATTCCGGGACCCGTATTTATGTTTGACACGATTCGTTTGAGGATATCACGAAAGATGCGAGAATGCTTTTGTTTATTAACCTATTGCTTAAAATAGCTCTGTTTGAATAAAAATATACAACAAAATAAATTATCTACCACTAATATTGCAATTTAGTCAGCTTTCCTCTATAAGAGTTCTATAGGAACTATTAAAAAAATGCATAAAACATTTGTTTCCCGTAAATTTCAACCACATCAATTCCAGTACAATATTTAAATTAAATTAAGAAAAAATCTAAAATTATAGATGATTTCCAAATGTTGTGGCAACGTGAACTTGTTCATGGTGCAATTGCAAACCTTACTGAATACAACTGACACAAGATATCGAAAAGTCATCCATAAACATGGCCGAACTGTAAAAATCTTACCTGATAAACCCTTTATATCGATTATAAAGTATCAAATTTAACGTAAATAAAAATATCATCCTTAAAGGGTATATTAAAAACGTATGAATTATTTTTTCGTTTCGTGTAAATAAATCAAATAGTTATCTGTCTAAGTATGTAGGTCTTCGTATAAAAATGTTTCTCTGGTTGCTTATTTCCTTGATTATTCAATGTTATGATTAATAACCTTTATAAGTGGTTTCTAAAATTCTGACAAAAATAATGATGGGATTTCATTAAAATCGGTAGAGTAATTTTTGAATAAAGGCTTACAACGATACGAAAGAACTTTATGCCTTAGTGCAGATTTGTGTAGATTCGATTAAAGTATCGTGTATGTGTGTGTTCTAAATTTTCACCACTCAAGCAATGTTTTCAAGTTTAATGTCGCCTTGTTATCTAGTAGGTCTGATTGCTCCGCTTTCCGGGTAAGATAAGTGCCCCCACATTGGAAAGTTCCTCGAAGGACCCTAAAGTGTTTGTCGGTATCGCAAAGGGAATGAGTGCAACACCCGCAAGTATACCCCGAGTAGGTTCTTCATAATTGGCTTTAGTAGCAGTGAAAATCACAACCCGTAAATATTATGGCATGACTACCACTTTTATAGGCGGCAATAAAGTCAGCAAGAAGCTCCCTTACACTCCACAAAACATTTCGTGAACGCTGCCGTGTTATAAATAATCCCGCCCCCTTCCCTATTTCTTCAGCCCCCGGTCGAGCGATTCTGCCCTGGGGCTTGGAACTACCACGGCGCAAGTTATGCTGAAGGTATCGTGATATATTGCGGCTGAGACCATTTGGTATATTAAGAACTAAGAGCCGCTCCAGACTTTCGTGTAAATAACGAATTCAGGTGTCGTTAAATACAAGGTGTAAGCTTTATTTTCCTTTTTAGTGGGAATTTTAGATAATTCAGCCCCTGCGCGTTATTATTGTTGTTATGCAGGAATGCTACATAATGGCGCTTCCGAGTGGAGATATATTGCGATTAATTACCCAGAAACTAGCAGAAGTCAAGTTGTTAGGTATTGTAAGGGCCTACGGTGGGCACTATTCAGTAGAGCCGTATAAACCAGAAGGTTTCAGCAGAATGGTTTGCTGCAACTCTATGGTGGATTGTCTAGACCTTTGGCTAGCAAACAATAATACCACAGCCTTGACGGCATCAGGCCAAACTAAGATACTTTTTATTTTTTTGTTTTCCTCAAAAATGCCCAACTCTTTCAAAATGAAATTCCAATTTATAACGCTTAATGTTCCGAAAGTTCATTCGATGTGTGAATATTTATTGTGCGAATGCACATGTTACTGGAAAAGTTCAGCGATATATCTCATTTTATATCCACAATTTATCTGTCAGGCGAGTTTATTTGTCTCTAGGCGAAATAATGGAGGTGCTTCTGCCGCTACTCCTGCTGCTACTCTTCCATGAAATGCAAACGAACTGCAATTTCGCGTTGCATTAAACAGCAAACTTCTGATTTGTTTAATTAATTTATTTATTTTACCCAGTTTACTATATACGTAAAATAGCCCTTCTTAGTCGCAAAATGGCAATAATGGACTTTACTATTTGAATTTACTATACCCATATATGAAAAATTATATAAAATAAGTCTGATACAGACCTCTCTGTTTAACCACTAGAAAGCCTTTAATTTTAACAATTTTCTATATCTTTAATTTAATGCGATATTAAATTCAATTTTGGTAAAATAATTATAAATGGGAAAAGGTTTTCAAATATTTCGTAACTCTCAATGTTATTCAACATTGGCATTTATCTGAAGAGAATTTTACAAAACAACAATTAAATTGACTAAATAATCCAATTTTACTGGTTTTGGTTGTTAATTAAAATCTGGAATGACAACGTAGGTAAAGAACTATATATCCTTCGAAAGGTTATTTTATTACCTTCAAAATAGATCAGGTGGACAGGTTCTTTTTTGTTTAGAATTTAAAACCCTAAAATCTAAAGTATTGCACTAATTAGGAATATATGAAAATGTAAGTTTGCGAAAACAAGAAATAAAACAAAGCAATGTTCAACAAGCTTTTTCATTTCTTTTCAATATCGGGTATTACCCCCCTTGCTGTGATAACTTCGTTCATTAGATTTTTTGAAATCTTGCGGTATGTTATTCCACTTCTCTATCTGAGCCTCTTTAAGCTCTTGGATTGAAGAAATAGACGAAATCTGGCCCTAATTCTTCTTTTCAATGCATCCCATATATGCTCAATAGGATTTAGATCAGGGTTCCGTGGTAGCTAATCCATACCTTGAATTTTGATGTTTGCAAGGTAATTTTGAACGATTGCCGCAGTATGTAACGTCGCATTGTCATGCATAAATAAAAAATTGTTGCTAATAAAACTAGCCTAAGGCATAACATGCTCCGCTAAAATATCGTTAATCCATCAAGCCTACTTTACATCCACCGCTACCTGACCGATAAATGAAGACAAAGTCGTTTTGAGGAGAATTCAACTCCAGACTATGTAAGATTCGCCACCATAGCTAACGTGTTCTTGAAAGCAAGACTGATCATACCGGTTTGCAGGTCGCCAATATACCCGTCTCCTTCCATTGTTACAATGAATGCATATCCTGCTATCAGATAATAGAACAGACCATATTGCTGCTATGTCCATTCCGGCATGCTCCCATGCTAATTGAAGACGTAACTAGCAATGAGCTGGTGTAAGTTTAGCGCCAGCCTTGTGGGGTTTTAGGTACAAACATCCATTCCTTGAACTTCACGAAACTACTTTTGTACTTCAACTGCGTTGAGTCGATGATTCCGCAGTGTTGTCATTATAAGGAATATGTTATCCTTTTTAATAGCATAAACCTCGATTTTACTACTATTCTTATATTACTCGTATATTCCTTTATAGGTTATTTAAAAGGTATTCGCACTTTTCAATTGTTCTAATTTGTTTAATAATTTATTATGTATTTTGTGTTCTATTTTACAATTTAAAATCGAATTCTCAAATTGCTTTCTTATTTTTTGTTCACTCGGCAACTATACCTTCGATGTTATTTTTTACTAAGTTACTTTTTACAGAGCTTTCATATGGGAATCGAACCCACAACCTCAGAAAGGCACACTTTGAACATCACAGTCAAACCGCTCAGCCAGCTATGCCTTGATGGTTATTTCCCTGATTACTTTATACCTTTTCTCATGTATAAAACTCGGGCGCAAAACTATAAAAAATATTTATATATTTCTATAGTCTGGAAATACGTGTTAGTTCCATAGCAGCATTTTGGAAATTTGATAATATTGTTTATTACAAATTTTGTGATAGTAAGGTATAGTTGAAATAAGTTACATATTTTTGTTTCCATTATGTATTATGAGGATTTTTTTAAAAATATCATTTATTACATTTGATCTATTTAACTTATTTGAAATGAAAATGTAAAATTATCATCATTCTAACAAGCAATTAAAATTACTTTTGCAATCGCCTAATTTAATTTTGTGTAATTCCTGAAAATCAGGATTTAAAAAAATTTAAAAAAAAAACCTAAATTGAAAGGTCTTTTAAGAATCGTAAATCAAAATGTCAACACTTTTCATAAAAATGTTCCGGCAGACTAACGCCGGCCACAAAAAGGATTCTATCTTCAGGCCCATAATTCCACTTCCTCGACAAGTGTAAAGTACTTTGGGAGTTCTTAAAAGATACTTTCTCTTTAACTTTTATGTCAGCAAATTTATTTCGAAAGTTCCCTTAGGTTCCTTAAAAATTATCCTTACCTTGCCTGTGTTTTGCTATTCCCGTACAAAGCCTCATAAATGTTTTATTTTCATTAAGTCGCAGATATGCATCACGAAAAACTTTCAAGGCCTAGTGATAGCTGCGGTGATACTTGTAAACTGCCCTGGTCCAAGAAAGCGCTTTCCCAGGTAACATAAATATGCCTTTAGCTCCTTTACCGTTTTATTTTTATGTTTGGTAAGCTCTTCTTATGCGTTATGCAAAATATCCTGCGTCCCAGATTTTACTCTGTTCGCGGACCATGACTGCCGTCAATATGCTTTCATTCCTGGCTACCATAAGTACAAGATAACATAACTTTGAATGTAATTGCAGAATTTTACCCAACATTTTACCACCGTCCATTTTGTCGGCAACTCTATAATTAGGTATATACCTTCCCTAATTGACTCCAGGCGAATTCCCTTAACGAGAAAAGCATGTTTTTTCCTCAGCACCACAGGGAGCTAATTTATGGGTATTCAACATAGATTTGTCTTTTAAAAGTTCTTTTGCCTGGGATCTAATTTAATTCTTAAAGAAACAACTGTTATAAGTATTGCGCTTCTAAGTTTAGTTCGGTTGAAATATCAAAAATTGTTTCAACAAGGGAAAAGTTTAAAAGGTCAATGGATATTTCAGAAAAAAAAAACTGGTTTAATTACTGCCACTTAAAATCCTTAGCTCTGCACACCTTGACCGAGTATCAACATCGTAGAATAAATTCACCATTTCGCAAAAATGCTAAATTTATTTTTATTTATTTATTTATTATTATTATTAGTTTATTATCATGACATTTATTTAGCGTATACAGAGTTAATATTATGTTTAAGAGCTTAGAATTCCTTTAGTTATTCCTTACAACTTAAATATAATGTTTTAGGAAAATAATATTATATTGGGTTTAGGATGAAAAATTGTATAAAAACCTAATAAAGAAAACTTAATTTAATTTACCATAAACTACTATATAACCTACCAACTAATCTAGGTAAAGATACCGAATCAGGGGGTTGCGGGCATACTCGCATTTTGTTAAAAAATTTATTATTAATTTTTTAAATTAATCTTCAACTAGATCAATGTGTGGTATGCAATCGCCTAGTTGAATAGTGCCAAGAAAGATTGAGTATCATTTTCAATATTTTGTTCTGAGCGATCTGAAGCTTCTTTTTGTGTGTGTTCGCACCATCGTACCATACTGACGCTCCATATGTCAGCACGGCAAGAAAAACTACTATTCCTTCCAAATAATTGGTTTTTTTCGAAGCTCTCAACATAGGCGTTTGTTTCTTTAATCGACCCAAATCTCTTACCGCCCAGCCATTTCTTAAGGTTTGGAAACAGGAAATAGTCACAGGGGGGCTAAATGTGAAGAATATGCTGGATGGGATAGCAGTTCGTAGATGGCTTTTTGCCATGGTGACTACACATAATGCTTAATCAGCACATGAAAGTTACTTTTTTCCATGTTCGTTAGAATTCACAAGATTGTCTGCTTTCAATGGCTATCAAACACAAACTAAATGACGCAGTTTGCTCAAAATGTAACAATAGTCTATTAATAGATAGCATTTCACGGGAGTATTGTTGGATTTAAAAATAATTTCGCAGGAAATTCAAAAAGTCACTGTCTTCTCAAACTACCCATATCTCGGCCACACTTGAAAAGAAAAACGGAAAATACATAACCACAGGAAAACGAACATAATGCCTACATAATGTTGTCTGGTCCTCCTGAAGAATGGTAAGGGGGTCCCATATACAGGATAGCAACTGAAATAAGAATAAAAATAAATTAATATATGAAATTATTAAATAAACAAAAAATAAATGAATTAAATTAGAAAAGGCATTTGATATACACCCACAAGAGGCTCCACGAATGGAAACAAATGCCGGCTGAGACAATAACCGCGTAAAAAAGCCATTCACGCCCGCGTAGACGGTTAAAGCCCCTAAATTCAATGCGCGAGATCCAAAGGATTACAAATTAACAATAAAATAAGTACTCACCTGAATAAAAAGGCTCATTTAGAGCCATAACCACTAATATTGAAATTACCTCCGATCTATCAATGTGACACGCCCGATTAAAGCCCCACCAAACAATATCGTCACAACTTAAGATGCTCCATCTTATGTTTGATATTTTGGGGAATTCAAATGCTGTGTGAGAATTTTAATGTATGCGCTGAATTAATTTTTAATTCAACACTAACCTCACTGCATAAAAGTGAAGAGTGTGAAAAATGTGGGAAATAGAAAGTGTACCTTGGAATATACTTCCAGACTCTATATGTCAGAAGGAAAATACTTTAAGCTGTAATGTAAACATTGTAAATGAAAACGAAATTTATAAAGCCGCTGGAAAAATTCTAGATTCTAACAATCACCGTGATCCCTAAGCAAACTCAGTAAAGCTGAATTAAGGCAGCACCTTGAAGACTAGAAAAATGTACCAATATAAGCCAGTCGCGCAGAGCAAAATCTCATATTTGTTACGATTCATTTTGCCAGTGGTGAAGAAGTAAATTTAAATGATCGGAAAATTTAATTAAATTTTTTCACATACCAACCGGTCCGGTAGCGTTATCCGGTAGTGGATAAACTTAGTTTTTACACAATTGAATTTTAATTTAGAAATTTGCTAGAATAATAGTAGAAAATTAATTCATACTTGATATTATATTTATTGTTGTTAGATTTACGAGTATACAGAAGATTATGAATTTACAAATTGAATTTTGTCTTTTTATTATTTAAATTACATTTTAATTATTAACTGAATTATATAGCTAAAAATATTGTTTACGAGTATGAGCAATAGACGCAAAAATAAAGCAATTTGACTTTATAGTGAAATCGAATGAGTTTAATTTAAATCCCGCCAAATTCATAAATATAATAATTTTTTCTGTACTAAATTATTGAGCCCTCGTATATTAAATTCCTATTGTATAAAAATTATATACCATCTTCTTCTTAATTAATAATTAGTCAAGAAATGTGATTGAAACAGACTTATCTTTAGTCATCTTTAATTATTAGTTTGCAATAATTGGTCTATTACTACTGCTCTACTATACGTTAATACTCCACATCCTTTTTTCAAGTTGATCTTTAACTGCCTTCTAAATAAGGAATGGGAAATGTTTCTCGAAATATCCGTATATTTTCAACTATGAAATAACTTGTTCTAATTCTAAATAAGTAACATTTTTGCAAGTAGAGCAAAGCACCTTTCATTGACTTTTTCAAACAATAATCTCAAAACTGCTGCAACGGCTGGAAAATATTAAATATTTCGAAAAGTGTATGCATTAAGCCTTTCAATTTTCAGTGATATCACACGAGCAGAAGGTGAACTTTTAATTGTTATACCTCTTTTCCACGTCCAAAAGAAAAAAGTTTTATTTCTTTTTATTTTCTATTTTTTTTTTTTTTATATTTTAAATGTCGAATGTAAGGCAAAAATTTCGCTCCAGACTTCTAAATGGCTCCGGCATTTCTTGTAAAATAGGACCAGATGCCAATAAAGGCAGGAGGCAAAAAAGCGACTCTAAGCTAGAATTTCAGCTCCGGCACCAGTTTCTGCCAGCAAACATGACTGTGTAATAGTTCACTTCCTATATATTTTAGCAATAAGGTTGCAACGTTTCCGCTGCTGTTTCTTCGGGGCGAAACTTTTCCATTGCATATCAACAGTTACAGGCGCAGTGGTTGCACCAATGCCAGATTGCGTCTTACATTCAGTTTCTTCAAATTGCGGAGCTTTACAATTTCAAGCAATTTTCCAGCCAAAACACTTTCAATGAATTTTTCAAGATAATTTCAAGAAAATTTAATTTTGCTATCGTTGCACTAAACTTCTAACTTTAATGTGATAGATTTGATCACTTTAAAAGTTTATATCCTTACCCTATATTTTTTCGTTTATTAATTCACCAGATGTCGGTGAACTCTGTGAATTGGTCTCGCGAAATAGCTTGACAATGAGGTTCTAACTTTTAGTGTCTTTATTTATTTACGACTCATTCGCAATAAAAATGAGACGGCTTCTGAAATAGCCAAAACTTTACCAAAATGCTTATCTTAGACGAAAGTTGTCCTTTTACTGGTTAAGGGTGATTTAAATTTTTAATTCTCTCTTCAAAAACTTCTTCCAGTTTTTGTCTTAATTATATCCATTAGTTTTTAATGGCACCTACCTAGTTTTAGTTCTAAAGGTGTAACACATAAAATAAAGCACTTTTTAAATTATCTACACTTTTAAATTGAGCTTTTTATTTCACTCAATTTAGCAATTGATAAAAAATATATAAATATACCTATCCTCCGATTTATATACACTAAAGATTGGTTCTACAGAGAACCGTGTAAATCGAAATGGAGGACTATCATACGTAAAATCGTTCGAATCGAAAATAAATTAAATTTTACATAATTCAGTCATTTATTTCAGCGTAAAATAAAATAAAAATGAAATTAGCAATGCCTTTTATAGATACGAATAATATAAAATACTGAAAAAAAGTTTTTAACATTTTAATTACTGTAACCGCTTTCATTTTTTCTTTCCAATTGGTAAACCATCATTTTTATGCCTTGATAGGATGCCATTTTTATTGATAGTTGATAAATTAAAGAAAGAAATTCGTAATTATGCATGCCACAAAAATGTTGATTTTTACTAGTCTTTTCTTTAATTTGTTATTTTTGAAAACCGTGTAAAAGCGGAATCATGTAAATCAAATCCAATGTAAACCTAGGTAGATAGGTGTACAAAATAGCCTGAAGTAGAATCAGAATCATTAACTTCGTTTTTACTATTTTAAAATAAAAATTTCCTTATATTATAAAACATTGTTTAAAAAAGTAACAAAAATACACACATGTTAAGGTGGGGATCCCTCTCAATAATCATTACCGAAGTTGCAGTGATTCCACTGAAAAGGAGACTCTTTCTCACTTTCTGTTCCACTGTCCAACACTAGCAAGGGCTAGGTATCGGGCACTGGGCAAGTACTTCTTCGATAGCATCAGTGATCTTCATCTAAGTTCGGGAAGCTAGTTCTCTTTTTGAACTCTACACTAGTTCTGATCTCACGATACTTCAATTTACCTTAAAATTTATTCTTGGGGATTCTGTGGTTTCAAAACGGCGCATCTTAATGCTAATTGGATCCCGTTTCAGTTGAGCGGGGTCACCACTTAAACCAACCAATACATGATAAATTTCTAATTACACTGTTCTGTATATTTAATTATTTTTTCTCTAATACTTTTGATTGAAATACAACAATATATCTATGTATAATCCTATAATCCATAGGTACAACAAATCTTTTAACATTCAGTAAAGTGATTATTTCTTAAGAACAAAAAAATTATATTAACTGAATTTCCTACCTTTGAACAATTAATTTTTTTCTGTCGTGTTGTGCTCTAAGTGGATAAATGTTTTAAGGTTGAAACCTCTAGGCAAATTATGAGTCTTTTTTAAAAATGATTGCGATGTTACATCCATGACTCAAAAAGCATACCTTCAGTACTTTTATTTATAAATTAAATTCCTTTTAATCTTATCTTTCAAAAGAGATAATTTTTACACCTAAAAGGAAGGACCTCACGTGGTATGGGAAATAAAAACATATTTTTTATGAATATTAGGGATCTTTTTATTATAATGATAATCTAATTTGTTATAAATCGTTGAACAGAGCATTTTGATTATCTTACATCAACTCTACTTTGCCCCATTTATGAAACCATTGTAATTTTTGTAAAAAATCCTTTTCCTTGATACAGGGATATCTCCTGCATGAAACACGAACACCATCATTTTGCATGCCTCATCCCATAGTATTGTACCGATTTGATCCTCTAACTAGCAAAATTTTATCCCAGAATTCTTTCTACTTTTATCCAGCTGGAATAAAGTGATCCGGCACTTGCCGAGGAAGGGGAACTAAATGCATCCACCCTGTCTTCATTTGATACTGTGGGATTTTCGCGGATTACTCCTGGTTGCACGTACGTGTTTTGCTGCTATTTCGTCTCGGACACTTAGATGATATATGACCCCCCCTTTCTGTGTAGGGTAGTTGTGCAGCCAGGAGAATTGCTTGCCATCATTATCGAGAATTTATGCATCAATTTATTTTGTCAATAAATATTATAGAGGAGATTATCACGCCATAATTCTGTCAAATGTAAGAAGATTTCTCTAACGAATGCATTCTGCACAAGTCTCTGGTCGATTACTCTGCACTTAGGGGTGGTTTTGTGGCTTCAATCGTATTTCGTATATGCAACTCTCAATTCAGGGGATGATGAAATGAAATTGTTTAAGTATGTGAATAGTGTGAACTAGACTTTGTGGTCGAGTAATTTATAAGGAATAGTTTAGGATCGATTCTGCAATATTTGTTCTTTAAAAGCATATTGGAAAATTTTACATGAACAACAAATTGTGTATTGTTTATTCATTTATTGCAGTAAATATGTATTTTGATTTTTCCTATATTTCTCAGGTACATGAGTACATAGACGATTACACTACTAACTCTACACTACTAACTTCTTTGTAATAAAATTTTATTAAAATGAAATATTCCTATATATTGATGATTAATATGGCAATTTATAAAACCTATTTTTGTAGAAAATCTTTGGATCTTTGTAAAGAAAGGAATAGGTGAAAATCTGTTGGTTAAAGTCTGGGAAGTATGGTCGATGCGAAAGAATTTCCTATTCTAGCTCTAAATCCTATACTGCTCCGGGGATATGGAAAATTAAAGAGAGAAACCCAACGTATACACCAACACCGCTACTTATCTCGTGATATATGACCTACAAAAGATATTTATTAATTAATTTATTTATTTATTTATTTATTTATTTGATACATTTTATGACATCTTTTACATTTGCTTACGAAAAAAGGTAGTTGAGAGCTCAGATTTATTTTATTTACATATCCAAGTTTACAATATGCAATTCTGTATACTTTATGACGGTTAGATGATTTTTCATTTCTTTATTATATTTAGCATAAAACCTTACATATTTATTTAATGTAGCTTATATAATTGCTGCAATAACTTTAATATGAATTAATTTTCTTTTGGATCTACTTCTTATTTGATATTTTGCTTGTTGAAACAATTTTGTTTCTGCCAGTTGATGTAGTAGTGTTTTCTGTTGTAAGGTAATATTTCTTATTTAGTAAAGGGTATAGCGTGACTAGATATTTTTGCTTTTTCTAAATTGTTTGTAGTCTTTAAAGATTAATTTTTGGTCGAGGTGCATTCCAAGATATTTTATGCTTTCGGACCTTTTAATAGGCTGTCTCTTAATGTTTATAAATAAGCAAAAGCGGTAGGTAACGTTCAGTTCTTCGACTTGTAAAGTAGATGAGTGGTGTTTTCGCAGAATTTATTTTTATTTTCCACTCGTTGTAGTACTAGTCAAGGAGTTGCAATTGAGCTTGCAAGATGTTTATTATTATTTGAGAATAATTTTACTACATAAAATAAGTCTGTTTGTTGAGACGGAATGTCAACTACGTTTAGAGGACGATGAAACTAAAGCTCACATCTTGTGTGACTCCCCGGCCCTAGCAAGGAGTAGAAAAGGGACTTTTAGGAAAGAGTTTCTGAGCCCGGCTAGAGTTCGAATATCTTCTGTGAAGAAACTTCTAGCATTCCTTAGAATAGCGGATCGATTACTTCACTAGTGGGGTCTTGGCACAAAAGACCGTATTTGGTTTAAGGGCCCACTGGAAGGGCCGCCCCTGTATAATAATAATTATTATATTAATTATTATTATACTAAAGTTTATTGAGCTTAAATTGTTCATTTTAATACCAATAAAGTGTTTCTTTTGTTATTTTAAGTATTGAGTAAGTTGCAATGACCCATTGTAATTTTTCCATAAACAAAAGTTTTGAATCTAATGCACGAACCAATAAAATTTCACCTTAATCCTGTAATCCTTTTTATGGTATAAAAAAAAATTCAGATCAAACTGAACTTCATTTGAAAAGTTTTATTCGAATCTATTTGTAATCCAATTTAAGTTCTTAGGGCTTTTCAATTAATATCTTGAGTATACAAATCATCTTACTGCTTTCATATTCTGCAAATAGACCGTTAAAAGATGTCTTTGCAATTCATTCATTTTATTTAAAATTGAATCCGTATTTGAGTGAAATTTATAAGACAAGACGTGCTTGCTCAGTTTCGTTTTTCATTAAGGAGGCAAATTCGCGTTCAAACATACAATTGGCCGTGAATAATCCAAGTAGAACAGGACGCCACTTTCGTCTTAAGCCTTTTGTTTTGATTAGCAGTGAAAAGCACTTAACGAAATCCTTTCTCCACAAGTTATCGCCATCACACCTGGGTTCACTTAACCGGTGAGCAGTTGGGCGAGGTACGACCACAACCCCCAGAAACACGTTCGCCCAGGTCGATTCCTTAAGTTGAATTATATGAACTTGGAGTGTTGTTACCGAAGGAAATTGTTGAAATAATGGGAGAAATATATAATCCATGGTGGCTCCCAGTTTGCTTTACTCCCACAGGAAGTTTGAACAGGCCCTTTAGTCGTGAGATGTAATAAAACCGTCAAGGGACAAAGGCGACGAAATGGATGGTGTTGATTGTGTCACTTCTTTCGTGTTAACATGGCGATTAAAATTTAACTTTTATATCCAAAAGTTTCCGGTATAACAACAATCACCCAACCGGTGCGTAATTGTTATTAAACTTTCAGATACTTTTAGCCCCTTTCTGTTCATATGCATGGTGTAGCGAAGGGTGGGGCATCGTTTCGGGAAACTAAACACCGAAAGTGCTCTTCTCTAATGGCAGACATATTTTCCAAGCTTTAGGACCTAAAAGGTTTTAGCTGTCTAGACGAAGTTTTCGGTCTCTGGTATTGTGACTTAATTATTCTTCGAACACGTACCCACCCATCACTATACCTCTTAATCTACTCATCCGTCACGTGTTGAATTTTGGACGAAATCACCAAGTTGCGCTCGTTAAAAGTGGACAAATCCAAAAAAGAACTTTACCAGTCGTATTGTCACTTACAGGATCCAGCCAGGACCTACCAGAAGGAATTATTTGTAGGCTTGGGTAAAAACATTGACTATCAAGCTCTAAATTATTTCGTGAAATGGTAAAGAATTTATAAATTCTTTTTGGTATAAAGAATAAAGAAATTTGTATCTTATTACTAGATTTATTTAACTCTAGTTAAAATCCAATTATTTCGTTCTATTCTTTTATTATTTTAATAATCGGGTCTTGTCTCAACATCATATACATAATTATTGAAAAATTTAAATTTAATGGACATTATTAATAATGCATAGGCGAATACTAACAAATTTCGAAATTGTTGTCTACTTCTATGTCTGATTTTGACATGAAAACTACTAACCGGATTTTAAAGAAACGTCCTTGAGCCGTAATATTTGCTATCTTGCCTTGATGTCGATTTCTGTCGCCGTTTATTCCAATTTATACATACAATACAATAAGTTAGTATGCTAAAAGGATGGAGTTAGCGAAGTTATTTACTTATCTATTACTTATTAATTATAATTACTATGAAGTCCTCAAATCAAGTCATCTTTTAATTTTTATCGGAGAATCAAATTGCATGGTAGAAGTTTTCTTGCATTTATGATAGTTAGTTATTTTTAGTTTTCTAAATATGAAGAGAGTAATTTGAAATTGAAGATATTAATAAATTACTTTTGTATAGGAACTTCTCTACTATCTTCTTTTAAAGATAATTTCTAAATTACTATTTACTATACTAACATGACATCTAAATTAAGGTTTTATTGTCGATTCGATCGTATTGCCGAAATGCTAATTGTAAAAATCGACAAGGCCGTGTTATCGATATGATGAATTCCATCATAACTAATTACTGACCTTGGATTAACATTTAGAATATATTTTAACTTTATATACTAAAATGATGATAAAATTCATACGCTTAGAATTTTTTAGGTATGTTGATTCATCAATACGCTATATAAAGTGGAAATTTAATATAAAGGACCCGAAAACATTGTTTAGTTAGTTTTAATCGAAAATAGATTTTGGGATTTCCGATTTCAAATCTATTATAAATATTTAGGTATAAAACTTAAAAATTATAAACTTATAACTTATAACTTAATAGTAATCATTTAAAGGTGTGTAATAACCCATTTCAAATTCAGCCATAAACTGCACATTGACTCGAAATATTTTTCTATAAAAACAATTAAAAATTGTAATAGTATTCTAATAAAATATAACAGTGGTATGCTAACTAAAACAATATTAAACAAGATCCAACGTAAACTATCAATTACAGGACAGGTTCCTTTGAATAGAATAAAATAACGTCAAATTTATAAGTTTCAAAATCATAACCAATAGTGCCTACTAATGTGATCCATTGCATATCCCAAATATAAAGAAAAGCCTGTCATTGGATTAAATTTCGTTACCCTTCATGAGTCCCTAGACGATTGGTTCGTCTAACAAAACTCATCATTTTCAGTAGCGTGAGATTTTCTATTTTATTAAGTGCCTCGATAATTTGTTCGCCGAAAATGTTGGTTATCACGGATAATTATCGAGAGCAGTTACACAGGTAGCAATTTAATGTTTCTTCCTCTAGGTCATATATACCATATATATGAAAATGTATGTTTAGATTGTAGTGTGACCGGTGAGTACACTTGTTGCTAAGCTAAGGATGCTTCCTTTACAGTTTAACAACCATCTACTTAAGTTTACAGAAGCACGAAGCAATAATTTTTGATTTAAATTTATTGGTATACCTCAATATTTCGTAAAAACCGAAAAATTAATAGAGGACCATTATCAGTAATGCTTAATCTTGTTGGTTAAAATAAGCACTATGACCCTAAACACGTTCATATTTCAAGAAATCACTACAAATTGTGTATGTACATTTCTTGAACAACCCGTAAAACGTGTTTATGTTATTAAATATCACCAAAAAATACAATGAAACGCCGAGATAGAGCATCTGACGCATTTGCTTCCGTTTTCTCTTCCTGTAACAACGCTAATGTGACACGTATCTGTCCTTACTCAAGGGTAATAGGATATGATCCCGAGGGAACCATGAGAAGAACTACATCAAAAGAGCGAAGAGGGATGATGATGACTGCTTGTGTCACCCGGGGAGGTATAGACCTAACCATCGTACCGTGCTCTCATGGCTGTCAGTTCCCATTCATGGAGAATGTGTAAAAATATGATTTGAAAGAAATAAAACAGAAATCTAATTTCTCTGATAACGCAAGTTTTACCCAATCGTAGACCTTTCTTCGTTGGACTATAAGGGACCATCTTCCTGTCTGCAACACTTAACGCTTCATCATGTTTGGAAAGGAATATGCCAGCGAGATTTCGTAGGCCTCGAGCTGTTTAGACAGAGCAAAAATAACACCGGATTTTCTTGGATAAACTTCTAGCTTGAGCGGAAAAGTTTTTAGTTTGGTAGTTGCACCGACCTATGTTAAGCAAAGGGCGGAATTTCACCTTTCTCACATTTTCTAAGGTGATAAGGGAATTTATTTCTCACCCTTTCTTTTGGTCCGACTTTTCTTTCGTTGTTTACTTTACATTGAAATGATAAGCCGATTGAAAAGTTTCTCTTATTTGTCTTGCTACTTTTACACTTGAGAGATATGTTAAAACCCTAAAACACTCGGGTTCCTTATCCCAACATTCGCAATACTTTCACACAGAAACTTAGATACCGAGTGCTTTTCGGGAACTGACACTTTATCCATTCTTATACCTTACAAATTTCAAAAGTGAAAAGTTGTAACGAATTCAATTCAGCTTCGCATCAGGAGTGCTTCTATTTGCTTTCCTTTCTTTGTTTATTCGGGACCTTTTGGATTTTGATTGATTTCAAATAACTAAAACGTGAAAAATGTCAACACTCCCCATTTATTGGGGGTAAATCATATAGAAGAGCTTTTCTGACAGCAAATGTGTGAATCCGTATGTATTTCTCAAAAGAATGGAAGTTGTTCAGTAAAAATGTCTCTATAATATCTACATTCTACACATGAACAAGAAAGTATAACTTAACTTTACTCATAGCATGGGTATTTCTCCGAAGTATGTAGCGATACGAGTCAAGACCCTTATCGTTTTACAAAAATCCACCTCTTTAGTCTGGTTACCGTCAAAAGGACGATTTTAATAATCAGAGCTGCTTTCTCCTATAGTGTAAACGTTTTTCTTTTTCTTTAGTTAGTCATTATAATCAAAGTTATTATAACTGATGTAAATAAGTACAAAAATGTACGTGGATCAAACAAGGTAAATATTTGGTAGATATAATATAAATCGTAATAACCGATATTGACTGTATTTTTCAATGCTTAGGTATCCATTCATTTCATATTTCATTTTTAATTATAGGGAAATAATAAATCTACATATACAAGGGGGCGCAAAATTAATCACTCTATCGGAAGATGTTATAATTATTGCAAATGGCGTCGTATGTCAATCATATTTGACATTTATGAACTACACAGCTGCAAAATACAAACAGACAACCAATGGAGCGCTATATACTGCAAGAGCGTGGAATAATTGTAACCATTTTTTTGACTATTAATCGGTGGGTGGTGTTAGCGCAGCGTGCATTTCGACGTCGAATTCCTAATCGTGTTGCGCCAACAGGGCAAACATTCCGCCACTTAGCTGCTCGACTCGAACAAACTGAAACCACAAGAGACCTTGCAGGGCGTGGCCGCCACCGGACTGGTCATTCTGCCGTGAATATCGCGGGTGTGGCTGCGTGTTTCAAGTTTAAAATGTTATTAAAACGATTTTTCTATATTCTTTTAAGGTACAGCGTTCGTATGAGACTTTCAAAATAAACTGCTCAATTAATGGTTCTAATGTTAAAACCTGAGAAATCTTCATAATTATTGAATTCCTTCTTTTAATTAAATAAACCTTTTTTGCCAGAGTTATTCTAAATTTTCTAATATTTAAAAACTATCGTTATTGACGATAACGTGCTTACAATATGCATTTAAGAAAATAAAAATTTAAAAACACATTTTTGCCGTGATGAATACAAAATAAATTGACATGCTTTCTCACAGTTGCGCAGGGAAACCGCTCGAAAATCCTCACCTTTCTATTCACCTTAAAGACATCATAAATCTTACGCAGCCGCACGCATCAACAGCCGTCGAGCCGTAGAAATTGTCGATCGCGTGTTGCTAATGAACGAGTCAACATTTGCATGTACACACGATAACAGCCACACTGTGGAGAGATAAATGATCACATGTTTGGAGCTTAACCCCAACAAGGGTTTATCAAGGCATTAAATGCTTTCATGTACCTGCAAATGTTTTTATGGCGTCCGAAAATTCTACTTTCGCAGCACGCCACACTGCTTGCTTGCCGGCCGCTGTGCCCTTTTCATTCATCAGAAAACAGAAAACGCCATCACCCAAGGACTCGACTACAATCGAACCTTGAGGAACCCCACCTGCCACTCCACTCTTCCTGCTAGCCCTAGGGTTTCGTTAAGACGATGGTAAAAGCTTATCGTAGCCACCGTAACTGCTCAGGCGCCCTAACTCTAGCCCTAGCTTTAGTTCTAGCTCTAGCTCTAAATCTAGTTTTAGCTAGTTCCCCATTGATTAGATGTGCCTGCGGTGTTTAAATCACATTTTGTCATGTGAAATTCTCGACAACTTATTGCCACCATAAAGAAATTTTATTAATAAATTCTGGACGAAATGAAAGTAGCCGTCGCTGTCGGTATCCAGCAGATTGCATGCCCTGGGCTCATATCGACCATTTTAGAGCCCTAGCATTTGGAAGGTGTTTACAGTAGAAACCCTAGGGCAAATCGGGGGAGGATACGTCAAGCTGCAAGACGCACGAGGGGTGCACTGCAATGTTTCTGTTTTATTAAAATATCTACCAGCTGGGAAACTGAGGTTTTAGAGCCCTTGCAGAAACGAGTGCGTAAGGTAACCACTTACTTTCTAGATGATTTATGAGCATGAACAATTACTCAGGCGATGCGATGGGCTCTTTCCCTCTCTATCCAGCCAACGGAGCCAGAATGCCTGATTACTTCCCAAATCACAAGTGGAGTTGGAATGCATAGCTTTAGGGTTGGTTATTAAAAATCTAGGATTAATATTGAAATTAGTTTTTCGTAATTGGCTTACGTGACGGGAATGAGAGGTCGGTTGTAACAGATATGAGATGATGCCTTGAAAAGATTTCGCAGATTACATCCAGGCCTTATAAAGTCATACGGTCACTTACAATTAGGGTTAAATTTATTACAATTATGAACTCGTCTTCTGAACTTGGAAGAATTTTATTATCATACTTTAATTGAATGGTATTATACAATATTATCGACCATCTTTACAATGAAGGAATCGCTTGTTGTTGCCAATATAAAACAAAATACTTTTTGAGAAATGAGGGTTGGTTTAGTTTCTGGTCCAATATACCATACCTTCCATACTTTTATATGCATTAATAAATAGCTTATTATTATTATTCTTGTTGTTGTGCGTTAGACAGGTATTTTCGACTGCTCAGACATTTTCCATTGCACCCATCCCCTACTCTATCCGAATTTCTTTGTTGCCCTAATGAACTTAAGAATATCAGATAGAGATTGAGAAATGAAATCTTCCATCCTCATAACATTAACGCCGAACGCTGTCATGCGCACACGAGAGAAGGCCAGACACTTACAGACGAAGTGCTCTGTACTGTCCTCATCCTTCCCACACGAAGGACATGTTTGGTCGTTGATGATCCCTAAAGTAAACATGTGTTGTGTCCCGTAAACGTCCCTGCCAACATTCTGCAATCCTTTCTATCTAAGCTAAGTAAGAATTTCGCAGTGTTCCTGTCTGGACGACTAGCGAGCTATTTGGTTAATCTACAAGTTGATATAGCGGACAATTTCTGCCCGTGAATTGAATCCACTCGTCGAGTTATCTAATTGTTCAGCGTTGTATAGTTCAAACCAATGATGAGAACAATCTTTGCCCTCCCTCGCTACATCGTCTCATTACCTTTAATTTCCTGGTGACCAGAGACCCATATAAGAATAAAGAACTTAATTTATGGAGAAAAGATCCGCTCCATATACACTCAAAGATCAATAAAAAAATATACTTAACAAAATACTTGAAAATCAGGTTCCAATAGACCTTTCGGGCAATATCTAATTTAATTTAAAATAAATGGAAAATATTCATAATGTTAAAAGGTTGCTTAGCCTTTTGGGATTTGTGACCATTTATTACTTCAGTATTCACATTTTTTTGTAACACAAAAGCCTAAATAAATGACATTTTACATCTATTGTATGAACTCTAACTCCAAAATAGACTCGAACGAATGGTCAATATAAATTCCTTTGTACTTTTTATTTTCGGAAAAGGGTCAAGTGTAAATACCATCTAATTTTTTCTGGGACCCCTTGTTTTTATAATTTTTATTAATGAATGTAATTTTGGTATAATATGATCTTTATTGAAAACTTCTTTGATGGATAAATAAATTTTTTAATGAATAGGTCCTCTTTTTACATTGCTTATTAGATCTTTTGTGGAATATAATTGGACTACTTTCCATTAAAATATAAAATCTTTTCATCTTTTGTTGAAATTAAAACATACTTCATATATATACAGCATAGAATATATTTAAGCGCTCAACCATGTGATAATATTATAGCTTGTATTAAGCGAATAAATAAATAAATATTTCTCTTAAAATAAAAATATATACGAGTATTATGCTGCGCGGTATGTATTGTGGTAAAGTACAAAGAGGGTTTTTTGAAATCAATTCTCATCAGCCAAGGTTGGCTTCTTCATATTTGGCCAAAAAAAAAAAACATAAAATCGGAATCCATTAAAATAATCCTTGTAAACACGTTTCCTTTTAAAATAATCGTTCGTACGTAAATCGATGTGAGGAGAAAGATCCCGCCCACGCAGCTAAATGGTGTTTTTGCCGTAAAGTTATTCTAAAGGAGCTTGAAAATTCTTTGGATCGAAACAGCTGTGAACTTGGAATTTCTTAGAACGAGAAAGACTTCTATCTACATACATTTCATCATATATACCGAAAAGCTAACGATTTTCTTGTGCAGATTTTTCCCCATATGTTTTGTACCTTCAAGAGGTGCTCCAATTCTACGACCTTTAGTACCTTACCTGCCAAGGTATTCGTCTTTCGTTTTATTTCTCAGCGAAATACCATAAATGTTTGTGCTTTCGTTTAAAACGCTTTAAACTTGGAGCCTTGTACTCTCCTTTACAAGTCAACGTTTGATATTTGGCCATTAAATGCCAACAAACCCTTTGAGGGTAAATTAAAAAGCATAGGGTGGGCGGCGTAGAGGCCCAGCTTAAAGTAACTCTTTGAAACAAAGAGAAAATCAAAGCAACGACGGATTTTTATTCCACTTGGTGTTCCACAGTAATTACAGACTCGTTTTCATCGTAACCGCCCACTATAAAGGCGACCTTCCTGGTACGTGTACCACGGATGGTTCACAACATTGTGTTCTAGTCGCACCGGGCAATCTTCCTTCTACAGGAGAGATTCCCTTTTTTGCTATCAACTACGTTGCTGATTGCAAGAGAAATTCACCCAGAATTCGAAATGTTTGAGAAAAATTTTGTTTTCAAGACAAACATGGAGCCAAGAAAGCAGTCCAAACATGGGGGGAAAATGAACGACGGGAAGGAAACTGCCGGCCAGCCAGATGAATCTTGAAACAACAACTATGGAATGTTACACATTCCGTAAGCTATATGATTAGTTACGTTGCTTGCCCCCGTTTAAAGTATTCTTTCCCTTCCAATTTAATAAAGTTGTTCGCTGTTGGTGAGCAACACAATTTTGGGTTGTCTGAAAAGGCGGACTTTTTAAAATTATCAGAGGTGCCAACTTTCGCCCAAGTATGTATACTGTGGAAAAAAAATATATCCTTAAAGCTCCCCCAAGTCATATGTTTCCTCGGATGAGGGAGTCTATACTTCTCAAACTCTATAAACGTAAAATGTTTGTGCAGAAATCGGGAACCTTAAAATGTCCCCTAGGTATTTCATACCTATTTATATCTGCCAGTACCATCACATTGTTATTTTTACTTAAAGTTTTTAAAGCGTATACCCCTTAAATGCTTACGATTCCAACACAGAAAAATATGTATTGAATTAATTTACAAATTCCGCATTTGTAACATTTTCCAAAAATTTAGTATCATTGTTATAATCGATAAAATTGTGATTGATTTACTTGTTTCAGATTTCTGTAACATCACATACTCCTTGAATTCGCTGATTTTAAAGATTGTAACGAAATTGTTGTCATGTGTATAAATTGAAAAGTACGTAACCGATTTTAATAAATTTTTTTTTGTATAAACATCATATACTGGCAATTAATAGTTCTTTATTTCGTAGTTGTTTAACACTTTCACTGCGGTGCGACCTCGCAGTAATCCATCAACAGGAACGTTAATCGCTGCGCTGTGCAGACCAGTGACTAGTGACCAAAACAGTACCCGGTATTTTGATACCATTCGTAAGACTTAAAAATCCTTAACGATACTTTAACTTCCTAAAATAAAATACGATAAATTCCATATTGAATCAATCGGTAAAATAGGGAAGGTATTAAAAAAAATTTAGATAGTGTATATTTCCGCCTTTCGTATATATTGATGAACTTATGAGAACCTACATATACGCCTTTCGTAGAGAAAGGATTAATGCTTCTTCTGCTGAATTTTCTAACTCTTGATCTTATATTTTTCATAAGCGCTGCACAAATCTTTTGGTGGATGCTTTCTGCACTAATGCCCAACCATAGTTCCACCTTGTTTTCTTAATTTTCCCTTCATAATTGCCTAATATTTTTCGATCGGGCGAGGATTTGGCATATTACCGATATTGTCTAACTTTTTAGCATAAGCAATGTCCTTGGAATCCAACCAGGTTATCACTGTGGATGCATATTACATAATTGCCAAATCGGGCCAAAATAAAACAGGAACATTATGTCTTTTGACCATGGGCAATAATATCCCCTCTAAGAATCCCTTACAATATATGACAGCGTTTATGATTCTAACAATAAAAAATGACATTGATTTCAGTCTTCGCAAATAGACTGCCAAACCATAAATTTTTTGCCAAATGTTTCAACACAAACTATTTTGACCGATTCACTGTTCTGTTTTTTATTGCAAAATCCTGGAATCTCGGAAGGGAGGAAAAATCAATTTTTACAATATTTTTATGATAAAACTTTTCTGTTAAAATTTCTGGAACATCTGATTGAACGTCTGAGTGCTTCTTTCTTTCTGAAAGTCTTCAAATTATGTCATTATTTTGCCCTTACCATTTGATGGCAAGTTCCGAGTATTTTAGCCATATCTCGTAGACAACAGGAATTGCAGGGCCTCTTGGACGACCTTACCTTTATTTATCAAATACAATCAACTCTTCTTTAAACCGTTTAATGCACTTCTGTGTAGCTCAAGTCACTGTCTTATTCATATCACACTGCCCTCGTAACAATAGCTTACAACGTTCGGACTTCTATCACTCCGATATAAAACGGACTTCGTCTATCCGATTTTTGAATAAATAAAATATTGCATTTTCTTTGAAAAGAAGAACAAAATATTATGCTCAAATTTAAGCTTATACTTTCAGGGGCCTCTGGTAGTTCAGTTGTTGAAATTACTAATTTCGCGAAAATTGCTTAATTTTTACTCTGTTTTTTGTCCTGCTGCTGCCCTACCATCCCAGAGGCTGTGGAATAACCATGTTCTCCTCCGCTACGTGGTAGCACAATGGGCCAAAATTGGCCTAAGTGTGCCTTTCTAGGCAGCCACAGCAAACTAACCTAACCTAATCTCATTTCACCCATACTCATTCAAAAAGCGGGTGGGGAACTACTCGTATTTTGCATCTTATTAGTACACTATTATTATTAAAAATATTATCATTAATACTCCTTATTTTTATTTTTATAAAATATGACTTTGTATGCATTTTTACATTAACACAAATACACCAAAGTCTATCAGTATAACCCATTATAACTTGAAATTCGTAATGCTTAGTTATGGAAAAAAGTGAAAACACTATTAATGTAATATAAAATTAAATATATTACATTATTAAGCATATTTACGTGCTAATAATACCCTTTTTCTTTCCTCACAAATATCGATAGAAGAATAAATAACGAAAATTGTACAAGATGATGGTGATTGATTGATTTGCTTTGCTTTTACAGTTTAAAGGTAAAGGTTTTGGTTAATTTTATAATAAGGTATAATAATAGAATAATTAAAAAAAATATTGGTATGCTACTTGAAAATAACTTGAACCCATATAGGGTTAAGAAACAGAAAGCATATTAACGTAAATCTATAAAAATTTAAAGATTTATAATAGAATAAAAATAATGTTAAATTGAGATAAATCCAAAACGTGTCACTTTTAAAATATACTACAACAATATATACATATATGACAACTTGGATTTTAGCAAATCCTTGGGTAAGAGTGTTCTTTCACTATGCGTAACATAAAATAAATAAAAGAATGATTTAATAAATTTTAGTCAATAAATTAAACATTGTAAAAAAATTATTGATTGATTGATTAATTCAAAGTACGATCATTTTATCTGCCTAAGAAGAGCTATTATTGAATACGATTGATTAAAATTGAATCGTAAAGCCACTTTAAGTCCAAGCGTATCTACCATTCAGCCACTATCCTAAACAATAATAAATGGAAATGTTACTTACTGTCCAAAACGCTCATTTACGAAAATCAACCAATGGATGATAATAAATCAAATTATTAAAGGTTAATTTTATGTAGATATTACTTATTTACTTATATTCATTTAAAATTGTTTAATAAACTACAAACTTTTATGTTTTTGAAACGACAACAGTCTCAGATATGATTAAGGACATAAAAAGGTCATGGCAAGTTTAAAACTCATTAAGCAATTCCATTACTTAAGGTGCCCCATAACCTTAGAACTTTTAAAAAATCTCAAAAGTATATTTAAAGTTCGAACTTGTTCAACACCAGCAACAAATTACTGCATTAATGTGAAATATCCATTTACCAAACGGAAAGAAAAAAAAAAAAACATTATGTATTAATGTTGCACTGCTCTCAGGAAGAAGTGATTAAAGTGGCCAATTAATGAGGGGTCAATTCAATTTGCACTAATTGCGAGCAAATACAGTGTAGTATCAATTAAATTTCCACTCAAAAGCAATCTCATCATGTATAACGCCTTATGCTCAACAAATGTGACCCATCATGAGTAATGGGCTAATAGAACCTCAAATGGCATATAAGTAATTAAATTTTATCAATTTAACCGCATATCACAAGCTGTTTGCATAAATAGCAACAATCGGGTGACCCTAATGCGAGTCCTATTTCAATGAAAGAAACGTAAAGGACAGTTAAGGAATATTTTTCAAAAATTCCCAGACTAGGGCATCTATTTCATGCCAGAAACGAAAAATACCGATGACCCTATTAAAGAGACATTACACCAGTAATTTGCAGCAATTCAGTGTACGATATGGAGGGCGTTATTGATTAACGAATGGTCCTAGTAATTAAGTGTGACCTCGTCTGCCGTGCAAACTCACATGTGTCGTTTGCGGCTGAGAATCTAAGTATTTGAGTATCTCTGCTAGGCATTTGGCACTCGATTAATAGCCAGAAGACCAACCATGTCCGAGGGGAGCTAATTGGTACAAATTGATACACATATATGTCCGGTTAGCGAATTTATCAACTGACATGCGACATGGGCTGCAAATAAATTTTAAAAATTCTCTAGTCGTGGGCGGCAAAAGTGGACTCATAACTTATATACAATTTTAGGGTTTTGTTGTTGAGAAGCTATCCGGTTTCCTCAATTGCCGGTCATTCCATAAAGCTTTCGTTTACACCGGAATTATATATTTTTCTGTCGTGCGCTCTAGTGTACCACTTTCTTACATCAGATGCACTTTCGAGTGCATTTATATAGCCTGCGGGGGCGGGAGAAGATTTAAGGACTCCGGTTGTTGTGTGTCTCGATTTTCTGAGAACCCAACCATCCTCTACTGAAAATATACGACAGTAGAGGGAAGGAAAAAAAAAATAATTTATAAACAGAAATAAAAAGTGAAGAGATTCCGGGAGAAATTTTCCAACTAAACATAAGCTAGTCCATTCAGTTATAGCGGAAATAAACTGTCACAGATTTAATAACAAAAATTACATTTTCCTCTACCATAAATGCATTAAATAAAAATTTCTCAAACGCTTTTTCCCTGGGATGAACTTAATTTAGAAGAGAGCAGGCAGCCGACTCAAACTCGTGCGCAGTGCACTTCTGTGAAAACTTCGTATATACATTTTCTTCCTAAAGTGATTTTGCTAGGAAATTTGTTTTTTGGTAATTTTATTGGACTCATCCTCCCCCATATAGTTTTGCTCTGCTTGCGTTGTCTATGCATTTAGAGCTGTAAAGGAAGTTTGCTAATCTCCTTAGATCCTTCCAGTTTGCGAAGGTAGCAACAATTTATATGTTACGTAAATAGTCCTCGTACCCGGCAATACTCTAAGTCCGGAAAGCTGATACGCTGCAAAAGACCAAAGCAAATGTGCCTTAAGAGCAAGTTTAACATCTAAGATATTCAGAAATCACCTCTGTATCCAAAAATTAAAGTTATAATTGTAGAAAGTGACATCCTGCTTAAGTTTGAATTGTATCGTGCAAATAGATTATATTTTAGATGTTCTCAAAATTTTCACCTTTATACTTGAAATTGTGTGACTATACCAATTTAACCAATCTTAATGGATATTATCAGAGAAACTCTGATATCAAAATAGATTTTCTTTTTCCTTTAAAGAATATCAACCCTCAAATGAAAGGTGCCAAAGTACAAATGGTACTTGCTTTCTCAAGAAAGCTTGTATTAATAGAGATGAATAATGCTATGAAAATGGAACTCATCTATCGATATACACTGACGATACAGAAGTATTTTCTTTTTTTCAGAGATGCGTCCAAAATTACCGCCAATCTCCAAAATGCGACGAATATATCTTTAAATTATTTAAATAATTGGAGAATGAAATAAACTCTAGTCAAACTCAAATTACACTCTTTACTCCCAGAAGAAAGAAATGAATTTTAATATATTATAATTCGGCCGAAATCGGCCAAGAAGGGGTTAGTATCAGTTTTTTCGGATGCAAAAAGAATTTTGTTTGTAGGCAACCTCCAAAATGGTAAAACAATAAGCATAGATTAATATTGTAACCTTTTGGACCAACTGTATATAAAATTTCGTGAGAAAAAACCTGGTTTGCAAAATATAAAAAACAAAATAACTCATCCTCTCACAAAGCTGCAAAAATCAGTGAATTAAAGTACTAACTGTCTTCCTGTAGTTAGGCTTAAGTCTAAATAATTTTAAATAAATAAATAATTTTAAGTTCTATTGTAGCTTGTATTAAGCGAAATAAATAAATAAAACATCCACCCTACACTTATTGAAAAACTTGGTATTTCGGTATAAAGGAAAGAAAAAATAAAAAACAAAGTATAAATGATACGACAGTAAAAGTGATTTACATCAAAATCGTCCCACTGAGTGGCAAGCACGTCTTCAAGACAATGAGAAGCAATGAAATCAGATGTCTTGACAGGTTTTGTTGCTTGTTGCACAGGTAATCAGTTGTGGTTATATTCACATTATGAATTTATGATTGTCTGTTATGCTAGGAAGCAATTACTGTCATAATGCTACAATGCGACATATAATTTGATTATACATGAGATGTCATTAACGAAGACAGGTTTTAGTCGAATAAACCTTCACCTTTGCGTAATTTTAGCGAATTTTCAACTTCTCCAGTTCATATGAATACACCCTATAGGGTAACTTTAGCCAACTATTTAAAGTGTTACGTTACCCATGGGCTTATTATTTCTGCAAGGAAATCGTAAAATATTCGCTAACTTTTCGCATGAAAATTAATATCATACCCACTGATATATAAAACATTTAACAATCTTCTCTTTAAAATTTAGTGGGCATATTAAGGGCTGCACTTTTACAATTATAAACCATAAAAGAAATAAAAATATCGAAATGTCTAGTCTCAACATCAATTGAAAGATTTAAGGCTATCGGGGATTGAATGATTTGTTTATTTCTGTTTAGCTCAGACGGATTGTTTATTTCTGTTGAAGGCCCCAGGGGGTAAGTTTGTTCCAATTTTACTGCGTGATGCTTGGAAATAAAAGTGGTATAAAAATTGCCCCAGTCCAGAAAATCGTGTATGTGGCAGCAACAATTTTTACAACTCTCGAAAAACTTAAGCAGTAAAACTCTCTTTAACCCATAAACTAGCGTGTAAACATATCCGCGTACAGTCGATTGGAAGCAAACAGAACGTCAAAAATTTTTTTTTTTTTTTATTGAAATATAACTTTCGTACAGGAGCGCCCTAGAGGCCCCTCTTGAAACCGGCTTGAAAATGGTCTACGGGCAAATTAATGATTTTGCAGTAGGCGCTAATCGCGCGAAAATTCTCAATTGACTGAACAGCTCAACATTAAATGGATTGGAAAATTCTGAAACCACCCTCCGTCCTATAACTGGTTGAATAGTTTTTTTTTCTTCTCATTTTCAATCGTTGTTTTGTCGGTTTAATTGCTCTATACAACGCAAGACCAACACCAATTTTCTGAAATGTAAAATTCATCTTAGGCGATGATATTTATTCGCCGCAAACAATATCTAAAAAAAATAAAAAATAAAAAATAAATTGCTTACCGTCTATTGAGTAAAACGCAATTTGGGTCACGTACTGAAAATTTTAGCAATTGGTAAATCACTGAGGTGATAAAACGGTCAACCACAACGGCGCACCCGCAGATCGGGGGAGGATGCCAACATAAGTTCAAATTTACACCTGGTCACACACAGCCAATCGTGCCGGCTAGCCCACACGACCTGATGAAGTGATGGCTACATAATAATTTATTAAACGCCGTCAAGAATTAATGTGCGGCGCTTTTGATAGTATTTAATCGTGCTATAGCCCTTTTTCACAACCACCAATGAGAGCGCGACAAAATCTATTTCAATTAGAAGGAAGTGCAGGCAAGCGACTGTTATTAATGGACTCGATTTTTTTCCCTAACATGCATTAAACATATTTTTTATTTTTCGCTTTTACTATTAATTTTTTCATTAGTAAATGACTCTATTTTTAAAAAGAAACAAGTTGTTAGATTAATCCTTATTAAAGATTCAATCAATAAAAGGGATATAAGCTTTTCAGCATGATTCCCCGGGTACAAAAATAAAATTATATGGTTTAGAAACCAAAAGAAAGTAGTAAGACTTAGTTAGTGAACAAGAGTCGAAAATTTCTAGACAAAAATCAAATGGAAAGATTTTACTAAGCTCATAAACTTAAAATATTGCTATAGTCCGGTTTTTTTTTCATCAATATAGTTATGGATTTGTGGGGGCAAGACGGTAGGAATTTTGGTATATAATCATTAAAAACGATTTTTAAACTAAAACAACACCTTTGGTTTCAATAAATTAAGAATGTTTGAAGGAAAAGAGCCATTTATATTTGCTA
Source organism: Philonicus albiceps (assembly GCA_963969385.1). Taxonomy (NCBI): domain Eukaryota; kingdom Metazoa; phylum Arthropoda; class Insecta; order Diptera; family Asilidae; genus Philonicus; species Philonicus albiceps. Next base: position 27,082,287 of record OZ017776.1, read on the forward strand.
CATATCGGCCTCATGCAACAAAACATCTTTCCACAACGTCAACATTGACCTATAGTTCAAAACAATCAGTCTTAATATTCAGGATTACAAAACCTTTCAACTAATTGAAGCAGATGTCCACTTATGAGAAAGATGTTTCACCTACTGGAAGAACAAACGATTTGTTGAACAAATTATTTCCAAATTCATCTACCAAGAACTATTTGGAGTTTGGAGAAAAATTATTTACAATTACATCCCTCATCACTTAATCTTGTCGTTAAATAACCTTAACTGGTAGCAGTATTATGTGGAGGCAAGTTAGGTTTGGAATTTTGGAATAATAAATGCTTTTTATTAAAAAATCTACTTAGGTTAGAAACAAAATTTAGTTAGCTATTATTTTATTATTATTTCTATTGTGGATGAGGCAGCTACATAGTCTCAAGCGCTCAAACATTGTCCATTGTACTCATCCCTTACTCTATTCGAATTTCTTTATTACCCTAATGAACTTAAGAATATCAGATAGAGATTGAGAAATGAAATATTTCATCCTCATAACATTAACACCGAAATCCGTCATGCGCATATTAAAGAAGGCCGGAAAGTTAAAAAGGAAATGGTCCGTACTGTCCTCATCCTTCCCACACGAAGTACACGTTGGGTTTTTGATGATCCCTAAGATGTATGTGCTCGTCACATGTACTGTGTCGCGTAATCGTCCCTACCAACATTCTGTAATCCTTCTTACCCAAACTAAGTAAGAGTTTTACAGTATTCCTATACTGGGCGACTAGAGAATCATTTGGTGAATCTACAAGTTGATATACTGCACCATCTTTTCCCGTGGATTGAATCCACTTGTCGAATTATTTAATTCTTTAGATTTGCAGAGTTGACACCAATGATGGGCTTTGATCTCTCAGAAAGGAGGAATCTGCACCCTTCCTCGACAAAAGCGTTTGAAGTCTCGCTACCTTGAATTTAGTTAGTCAAGTTCTTAATGAAAATGAATTTAAAAAAGAAAAATTCAAAGGAAGTCATTTAAAAATAATTTTTAAACTAAAATGATACCTTTGAATTTAATAAATTTAATAACTTTCAAAATATTTCATTTAAAATTTTTGAAGGAAAATAAGAAGAAAATAAGCCTTGAGACTGATACCTCTACCACAAACGAAACGATCGCGTGGATCGAACGCTTCTCTAAATATGGTTTGCAAAACCAAAGTACGAAGTATAAACGAAGGTAAATTCTGCGAGATATTATTTTTATCTCATTTTCGTCACTTTTCCGTCTCTTTCCAGTTAGTTTCTTACTTAATTACGGACTTAATCCAACATTTCAATAATGTCCGTCTGGTTTTTGACATTTTTAAATGAAAATTAAAAATTTCGACTGATTTTCATCTAAAATTTAACTTTCAGTCTCCTTTTCGTCACTTTTTATTTCATTATCGCTTTATAAATATGATTTTTAATATTTCCAGCAGTAAATAATCAATCTCGAGGTTTTTATGCATAATGCATATATCAACTATATTTACTATAATTGTATAATACCTCATCCAATCATTCATTCCAGCTTTCAATTAAAAAACTAATGATTATGCTACTAAATTGGCTGCTGAATTGGCCTCGTGCTATCGACCAATTAGTGTATTAAATTCCTTAGGTATATTAATGGAAAAAATAATTAAAAAGATGATGGTGGAATTTATGGAAGAAAGCAACATACTTCCAAACACACAGTTTAGTTTCCGAAGTGAAAATTCTACTTACATACAGATTAACCTCATTGTCAATTCCTTTTGCTTCGACCTCATCGAAATTTATCGTTATAAATCGGTTAATTTATGAAAAACGTTAATTAATTATTCGGGAATCATTATGGTTTTATATGGAAACAAAATCTGCTCAATCAGTAGAAAAATCGCGGAAAGATAAATAGACACTGTGTGATTTGTATGGACATTTTTTCAATAAATATTTCCTATTTTAAATGTTGAAATTTATATAGAAAATTCTTGAATAATTCCCGCAAAATTCTTTTAGTACTTCATTTTATTTAATTTTTTTTTTAAATTTAAAAAATTGTCAACCGCTAACTGTCCCATATATAATGTCAGAGGTTAAACATAATATAATAGTAGGTATATAAAAACACTCGGATATTCGAATACGACGTTGTATCAAAATTTCAATTCAATCAACCGAATACTTTTCGAGTTTTGCGAGCACAAACATACGCAGGATACATTTTTTATGGTATATAGATGTGAATCATTACGAAATTAAAATACTTAAGTTTTTTTAGTAAGAAAGCTGTATTATAATTTATATAATTTGACTAGAAAAGAAAATTTAAAGCAATTTAATAGTACTTTACTAATCATAAGAAAGAAATAAAAAATTACATTTATTGATTATTGTATTCAGATATTTACACAGTATTCTGTCGTAAACCCAAAAGTACTTTAAAGAAATAAAAATTCTTGGGATTATTTGTTTATTAGAGGTGTTTAGTTAGTTGTTTGCCGGAGGTTTGGTAGACTACAAAGTCCTTTTTGAAGGAAAGTATACCTAAATCTAAATAAACTTTCAAACGACTGTTTATACGGTGGTGTCTACATTTACTGTAAAGATTCGTCCGATAAAGCCACGCAAAAAAAAAATCAAGTTAAGGAGGTAAAAGGGATAATTGATTTGGATTTAGGAACGGTTTTATGCTCATTCATCAAAGGATTTGGGAGACCTCTAAAAATCCTTACGGTTGAACCAATCACATGCCCTTGAGATTTTTTTAAAGAAAAACCTCCATAAGAAAGTGAATAGTCCGATTTCGGTAATATCAGCCCTAAACAAACATTTTACAAAAAAAATAAATAAATAACTCTATTACCCACCAGACGGATTTAATAATATGCCTACTCTTGAGCACGAAATACCATCCTTTGGACCATATTTTCGGTCTTGTAATAAATTCAGTAAGGATTTTCGAGAAACCTTAGTGTAACTAACGTGGAACGTATTAGTTCCGTGTCTTTAGTGTGCGGTAATATTTTATTGATACGATTTTTAGCTACTATTTATTTTAAATTCCACACTTAGCTAGAGAAGCAAACATTGTCTGCCGCAACTGAGTTATTTATACGAGCCCTTTCGGCGTTGCGACGGTTCCGTCGCCGTCGTCGACATCGTCGTTGTAATCTTCAAAGTTCCCAGAAGCCAAGCCACTTGGCAGCGGGCTCCTGTATAAATATTAATAAAATACAGACATATTAGGAAGGACCTGGGCCGAGTTAACAATTTAAATATGTATATTAAGTGACAACCACTTTACGGTGTAAATCTTTGTTTCAAAATTCCAACCAAGAAATTTCCCCCGGAAGTGAAGATGAACTGTGGGGCAGAACTCGGGGTCGGGCACATGGTTGTGAAAGATCCTTGCAAAAGAAATGAAATTTCACTGTCGTCACCGCTTCATCCTCTGAATATTACCTGAAGCGCCCGGAAAGGGGATCAGGACCAGAACCAGAACCAAGACCAGGACCAAGACGAGGATCTAGGACCAGGACCAGGACCAGGACCAGGACTTTTCTTGGCGCGGTGTATGTGCAAGGAAAGGTGGAAGATTTAACTGATGACAAACGCCAGATGTTTTATATGTGAAGTAATAATAGCTGCCTGCCGGCGAATAGAATCCTTGAATAAATTTATTCCCGGATTTAGTATATTTCTTTTATGAGTAAAATTTACTTTTTGGGGAATCTCTTGAAAAATAGTCAAATACGTCGGCACCAGAGTTCCTCAGTCCGTTTGCCCCTTTTGTATATAGAAATTGCGCGACACAGAACTTTCTTAGTTCTCATTTAAATTCCTTGTTTGTTTTTTATTCAATTTAATTTCACCGCTTACTGGATCCTCTCCTTTCTTCCCTTTTCAATCCCATCGGAAGAACAAAAAAAAAAAGGAATTGGTAGAAAAGAGAGACTTTTATGCTTTTAAAATTCGTTTTCCAAACCATAAAGTGCAGAAAATGTGAGCGAGTCCCATGGTATAATTGAATTTGAATCGTTTCACGTTTGACAGAATTTACTGTGTGGTAATCCTGCCATACTAAAAATTATTGACACAATAAATTGGTGTATAAAGCCAAAATAATGACGATCAGAAAAATTCTCATAATTCACCATCGTATATCATTTGAAGCCTGCCCCCTAGAAAGACACTGTACAGGGGCAAAACACGTACGTGCATTGGAAATAATCCGCGAAAATCCCCGCACAATATCCCACCAACGCAGGGCCCCAAATGCATTAAAATCTCCAACGTTTCTATATAGCCAAGGGGCTTACCTTGTCCAAATAGATGAGGGCCATGAGGACTCCACAAAAATTCTGGCTTCGAGGTTGGTCATTAATTTATGTTTCCTTTCTGCCACACTAAAGAAAAAAAAGAAGGACTTGGCGCTGGCGCATTTGTATTCAGGGTGATGTAGCCGTGGTTCCTTTATAGCCTGAGATTGGCCCTCATTTGTCAATAATTGCAAACGCGTGCTTTTACCCCCTAATTCCTTTCTTGGCACAGAGAAGGCACAGAAAGGGTCCTTTAAGACATTGCTCGCCCTTCCAGCCATATCGTTCGCTGACAGCAAAAATATCTTTTTAATAAGTACACATAGCATTCTTCCCAGATTCCTAATTCCAGTTCCAGTTCCTTTTATCAAAAGAACCTTTGTGAGACGATTTATTAAGAAGATCTTTTCAGTTCAGCCCTTCTTATGTTCACAATTGAACTCTTTTGGGACGAAACGTAGAAATTCTCCCTTCATCTTTTACATTTTTAAGGAGACTTCTTTGAAACCAATATGTTATTTAAGACAGTATAAATATTATAAGGGTTTCCTCTGCAAGGATTTTGAGCTACTTCCATTTTTGTAAATATTTTTATACCTGTTTAACAACCACAAAATAATTTATGTTATGTTTCCATACAAACGTACAATTAAAAAAACTTCTTTCCCATTTGTGGTACTCTATTCTAAAAATCGAAGACATTTTTATATATAATATTTTAAAGATTATATTTTTAAGTACACAAAATATATGGATACGTAAATTATATAACCCTAATACAAAAAAATTTGGTAATATGGGTAACCATTAGAAATTGTATAAATTTGGTTATATTGGTTACTGAAAAACTATTTTAATTTTTCGGAATTACATATTTACGTATTTCATTTTGTGGATTATGAACCATTATTCTTTTTAATATCAATACACAAATTTACAACAATATAACAAGCTTATTTTTAAATAAAAGCTATAGTGTATCATAGTAAAGCGTATCTTTACATAATTTTAATTTTACCCCCTTTTAGTTTTAGTTTTTGAATGAGTTTAAATACATTGCACATCGATGACAAGATATCTCGTGCTGTTAGGGACAGTTGACAAGATACCTTGAATTTCCTAATTGTCAATTAAGGGTAATTATAAACTATGATAGTACACTAACTAACTAATGTATACTAACAAATCATAAATAATTTAAAATTATTTAGCGCAAAAAAATACCTAGCCACTGGGTACATTAAATGGGCAATGTTATAAGATAACTTTCTAATAATAGTTTTCTTATAATTATTAATAGCACTATATAGAGTATCGTTTTTGACGTCATAAAAAATTGTTAACTATCATTTCGTGAAAGGTAACTAATAAGTGTACAACTTTACTTCCGCCATATTCCAATAAATAGCTTTAGCGGTACGAGGTGGTCGAAATAAATAAATCGTAGACGGCACACAATAAACTTAGATATCTATCAACATAATGACATTGAAACATTAGTCGATTTGCGTCTGTATCATAAAGTTACCCTCGATTGAAAATGTCAGTTTAAGAGCCACAAATTCTTATTATTTGCGAGAAGTTTTATTTTTCTGCTTCAATATGAAGAAATCTTCGGCTGAAGCTCATTGAATGCTCTCAAGTACTTATGATGATATACGCTATTAGTGAAAGAAGGGTGGTTTTAATTCTTCAAGAACGGTGATTTTGACGTCGAAGATCGGTATGACGCTGGAGGTATGAAGGCTTTCGAAAATTTAGAATTAGAGCCATTATTTGATCAAGACTTGTGCCAAGCGTAAGAAGAATTGGCAGAATCATTGGAAGTGACTCAACAAGCCACTTTCAAAACGCGTCAAAGCCATGGGAATGATTCAGAAAAAAGAATATCTAGTGCCGTGCGAGTTGAAGCCACGATATGTTGAATGGCGTTTATTTGCTTGTGAAGCTTGAAAAGCAAAGACGGAGGGGATTTCTGCATTGCATTATGACTAGGGAAAAATAGGTTCATTAAGCGAGCGCAGAAGATCGACCAAACCGAATGTTCACGGCTTCAAGGTCATGCTCTGTATTTCTTGGGACCAGCTCGGTGTAGTGTGTTATGAGCGCTATTCAGCGTAGATTCCTTCGCTTCGCTTTACGTAACCTTAACTGGTCTGACCGTCAAAACCTTCTCCCTGTGGAGAGAATCCACCAATCCTTGTAACCTTCGTTCAGTTCCTCTCTTTCGCCCTGCTTATTAGCGTACCAACTATGGATATAATGGAGCATTTTTATTTAGAAATTCGTAATCTACAGAAAAAATCCTTACCAATTATTTTGAGACAAATTTGCTGTTAGCCAATGATATCAAAATATTTCTCTACTTCTAGTAACATTTCAATTTAGCACAGAAATTAACATAAAATAGAATCTTTTCTCGAATTTACCAATATACTGAACCAACTCATAAGTGTATATCACTAACATGCTGCCAAGCGTTGTTAATGTCTAGCCTTGTCTAGTCCCATTCGTAAAACAAAATAACCGCGAATATGAAAAAATCTGTAGAGGTCTAAAACTAGTCTTATTAGATGAAAAGCCCCAGATTTTACTTGATTTACATTTCAATCAAAAATGTATAAATTTCTCTTAACTACAACGACGGGAGATGGGTCACGATAAACCGGCCAGTTTGACTGAGAAAATCAAAGGAAGCTTCTGCACAAAGTGGAATGTAAAGCGGCCCTTTGGGTCCCACGAATTTGCATACATGAAAGTAAGTTAATCGCACAATGGCAGGAACTGTCGCTTTCAGGTGCATTGTTTCGCGCTCGTGACATATGTTATGAGTGAAGTGCACCATTGGAGCACCTGAAGCGCGACAAAGATTGATGGCTCCAACTGGGAGTCGGTAGATTTCAAATTGTGTCCTTTAAGGACACAAAATCCAGTGTATAGAGGTGATCATCGCTTTAAGTTCACCTCTCGGCTGGAATTCTTCCCGAGTCCCTTTGCTTTCCGGACAATTTATCTGTAGAGCTTTCTAGACACAAATCCTCCAGGAGCACAGTGCAGTGCAAACCTGCGGGGGCAACCCACCGTCATACTGAGACATAAAATGCACCAGCCGCACTTGCCCCCGCCGCCGGAGAGACACAGGGTTTTAATAGGGGCATTCAACAATAAAGCATCATTAGCGTTAAATTGCCTGTAAAAGACATAATTAATGCACTTTTAGATACATTCTTGTCTTTAGTTCTCGCTCCAACAATAACGCAGCTATTGCGAGTCTAGCTTCTCCCGCTCCTGCTGCATCCGGGAATGCTTCATTATGAAAAGTTGGTAATTGGCATCTGTTTAAGGGAAGTTTATTGCCTGGCTGCATGTTTAATTGAAAATGGAATTCTGCTAACGATAATTTCACGACAGGAACGACGGAATTTTCTTCAGCAAGAGTTGTTCGTTGCGACGTCGTAACTGCGCAGTATGCCTCTATTTCACGACAAGAAACTTTTGTTTCCGGGCAGAGGGAATTTCTCCTCCATGCTCTCTGTATAGTATAAAAGTTAAATGTAAAATAAATAACATTTACAGTGCTAAATAACTTTATGCGGGAGCGCAGGAACTGCGTCTCGATTGTAAATGAACTCTCCTGCAGCCCGCGTCGCGACGTCAACGTTAACGTCACCGTCGGAGTTTTGAAAATTATCTGCTTTCTAGACAAGCAATACACCAAGTGAATGCACTTACTTCCTTTATGGGGCCAGGAAGGACTGTTTTCCTTTTAAAGCCCTCTCCTAATACCTATTAAGGGACTAATTCAATTCAGGCTTACTTCCTTGTAATCAGCGGTCTCATTAAGGTAAAACTTTTTATAGCAAACCTTTTACAATTTCTAAGTTTCAAAAACTGAATTGATTTACTGTATACAACGATATTTTTTACATTTATTATAAGAGCTTATTGGTTTTAATAATTGTGCAAGATTTTGATATTACGATACGATGGTGAAAAGGAGCCTATTCCATACGATTTCGGAAATGGGCATACCAGCGAAGCGATGGAATTATCTGGTAAATGTTCCGTGTTTTATTTCCCTTTTTTATCATGTGAAGCAGCGTACGATAAGTTAGTACTTTCCCCACATACGTGATATAAAAGAAACTTATGATTTCGAATCTCTACATGTTGATTTTTTTCCCTATAGGTTTTCTTAAGTAAAGGATGTCTCTGAATGTTCTTCGTTTTTATTAGAAATTGTTCAAAATCTTTTCAATTATTCTTAAATTAAAAAATATAATTTAAATTTTTATTTATGGAAAACATCCATTTATAAATGCACACCTTCCGCTTCTTTACACTCATTTATCCTAGTACTAAAATTCTCAATCACCCGATGGAGCATAACTCTTCGAATTATCTGGGATTCTTTGCTTTAAAAGTTGGGTGAAAACGATTAAATAACTTTAAAGCGTTTTAAAATCGAGACAATGTTAATCAAATGAGTGACTTCAAAATAAAACACTTTAAGCGTTTTGAAATAATTCACTCCGATTTATAGTGAATGGCCAAATCTAGACTCCTCGAAGGCCAGTTGATGTCTTGACTAATTAGCCTTTCAGGGAATAAACTGTGAAGAACATTTAAAAAGTGATTTTTTTGACTTGGGAAATGGCTCCGTCTTGCTGGAAAAATGTGTTCTGGTTGTAGCCATTCTGCTTTTACATTTCTGATGCCTAAAAAGTCCAAATCATATGACAATATTGTTTTGAATTAAAAGTCTGATCGCAACCACAGCTATCCTCACAAAAATATAGGCCTGTAGTTCCTTCACTTGATATGGCATCCCTAACAACAATTTTTGGCGTCTACAGATTTTTCATGATTCTGCGAAATTCGACTTATTTAGCAGGATAGAAGGAAAAACAAGAGTTAGTTTACCACAGGAACTAAAGGCACCCTAAACTGGAAATTGGTTCCTTTTGCAGATCTTGCCAATATCCATCATAGCCATCAGGACCGTCAAAATTGAACTTCTTTTCATCAATGAAAATCATCTGATTATAACAAATTAACCAGCAAAAATTATACCAAAGAAACGCGAAATTTAGTTTTTAAAAGAATAGTTCTTAGCCTTATGTATTTTAATTATCAGTAATTTTCAAAATTACCTTATTCTAGTCCTGATGCATATTATTTCGGCTGAATTCCAATCTAGCAACTTTACAGTTGTCCGTTAAACGCGGTGTTGTTTTCATCTTAGCCCTAGAGTTAGAATTATTGGATTATCTTTAAGAACCCTCCAAATTGTAGATTTTAAGACATGTAATTTAAATGTGCGTTTAGTATCATTGCAGTTTCATATTGCAGCTTCGTATTTTTCGCTGTTTTTTGCCTAATAATAAAATCTGATCTTTTCAATTCTTTTTAACTTGATATAAGCATCAAATTCACCATTTTCGTGATCAGATAAAATTTTTCCACGAGGCATTTTAAATCACTTCACTCAAAAACAGAAACTCTTAACTCTTAACACTCTTCGAGATGATGATAGTCGTCAATGCGTTTATACTTTTGAAATGACGAACATTATTTATTATCTTGCCTTTGCAGTTAATTTTACTTATTTGTGTATTTTGGTGTTGCTAATCTACTTTCCTTCTAAGGGTAATGCAATAGTAATAATTTTTCTAAGCAGGAGTTAGTTATTACTAGGGAACTAGAAAAAATTAGGGTGCGATATTTGCTTCTTAACCTTTTCTGATTGGACACTTTAAATAGAACTGATTAAGTAAAAATAAATGAGAATAATGCTTGAATGGAGAGCTAAACAAATTTTTATTATTGTTACAAATAATGTAGAAAATAAACCATTCCATTTTTAGCTTACAATTCTAATTATATCCCAAATTATTTACCGATCAGATTCAAATATCAACATAATTTGCATGGATAATTTAATTGCTGCTTTGATTAAAGCAATTAAGATGTATATCCGTCACAGCATGGTCTAACTTACCGAAAGAAATTTTCAATGGCTTCATTAAAATTCGGCGAATCAGGCAAGCAGGCGGATTTTCATTAGTCCTATTTTTAATTCGATACGGAACAGCCGTAGGAGGCCGTAGGAAGAAACTTATAACTTTCATTGAAATTTTCCCCCTTCTACTGAATTAGGCGTTACACCAGGAAAAATTAATGAGTTCTCCAATTTCGGGGCCACAGGAAGCTCGTTTTATTCAATTTTGCTTATGAAATACAAACAGGAGGGAAATGAATTAATTTAATCCTGTTGTTCGGTCCAAGAAAAAACAGAATTGTGAAATCAGCACTTCTAGGGATGGTACCGTGCACGTTTCGAGGCGTTTTATATATATATATAAAAAAATAAATAAAAATCGCAGGGGAAACTCAAGAGCAAAAATGAAACAGCCCTTCTCAATGGCAAGCCTCACTTTATGAAGGAGAGGTGGTTGTTAGGAAATTCATTTACATCGCAAATATTTGCGTAAAAAACATTCTGCTCCGTACCCGTCTTCTTAAGGCCGGTCAAAGGGAGAAACAAGTAATATTTTTAGGATGCTAAGAAGATTCAATATATCTTGCTTTTTCTTAATCTTCCGTAATATTAGTTTTGGAAAATGAGTTGCTTAAGGATCTTTGAGCTCTTAAAGCTGTTTTACTTTCAAAGTAGCTATCCCTAAATTATGCAGGCCCTTACGTGGCTTATAGCACAGATATCGGACCAGGGTCTGAATTTTCTCAACTTAGGCTAATAAAGTGTTAATTAAAATGTGATCACTTTGCTGGCCATAACTTTAAAATATTACAAAAATTAATTAAGAAAATGAAATAGACTCAACTTCTTTCATCAATTTCAAATATTTTAAAATGTACCTAAATTACTTGAGATAATCCTCGGAATTTAAAATCCATTAACACGTTAACTGGTGGACTTGAAAACAGATTGCGCTCGAAAATTTGTGTTATTAATTCGGGAAGATTTTTGGAAGCGCTGATTCGTCTTTTCTACCTACCTACCTACCACCCTATTACTATTGAATAAATTAGAAATATAAACACTCACTTTGAATTCAATCGAGAGTTCAAAACGTTAATGCGAATCAACGTTGATTCGAACCACAATCGAATTATTTAGACGTTATATGTGAAAAAATTAATTAAAGTGAAAACTAAAATGAATTTATGGAAGTTTTAAGAACTCTCTTAGGGAATTTTTATTCAACTGCTCTAAACGCTAACATGAACGATAACAAATAATGTTCTATTTCTCATTTCAACTACGATTAACTAAGTTGAAGTATACATAATATTTAATAATTTAGGTTTTCTCATTTCATTCTAAAAACAGAAATAGTTTCATAAGCGAATGCCAGAAGTACTTTGTGTATTTGAAAATTAAAATTAAATTCTTTTTCGCAATAAAATCCACTTACCAACCTGACCAGAATCATCTAGGCACTCAGAAAGGACAGCCCCGCAAACCTTTCTAATGTTAGCGTAAAGCACTAGCAATTTCAATTATGATTTCATTTAAATTTACCTCCTGAGTGGCACCCATACAGACTGTGTTGTGTCGATTATTGCAAAATTAAATTCCTTTCCAGCGCAATATTTGCCCAGAACGGATATGCGGCAATGGTGGCACGGCTACCCACTGTGGCCCTTCAGATTCAGGGACTTTCAACTTTTCCAATTTCAGCTACTAACCTCTGGTCGTTGCGGATTAAGTTTATCAAAGCCGATATCAGGATTTAATGCGCCATTATTGTCAGTAATTGTTTTTCGTTATTCGTGTTAATGGAATCCTAGTGACATCATATCCAGGCATATGTAATTGCTTTCCGGATAGTTTGATGGGCATTTTCAGTAGCATAATTGAACATAATTACGGGAAACTAGAAGAACTCATCATCCCACAAAATGTAAGATAATCGAAATGCTTCCACGTAACAGGCTCATGGGGAGAATCAAATTAATCGAATTATTACTTAGAATGTAATTTTCAAGTGGACCATAATTGTGCCCTCGATTCTCTTTGACGCAGGAAACTCGATCGCTTTCATATTTATTAAAAATTGAATATCACGTAGACAAAAACTCAATATCCGTTTATATTCGAAACAGTGTAGGTAAATATCTAGATTTTTTTAATTGCACACTTCCACAAATTATGCATTACTATTCAAATTCTAGTTATTTTATTTCTTTAATTCTACCTACAATGGTAGGCGTCAAAAGAAAATCGTAATTTTTATAAAACACCTCCTCGAAAAATAGCTCTAAAGATTATAAAAATGTTTCTATCTGAATTACAAATTTAAATTATGGTCAAAAATATAAATGATGAAATACAACTACTACTACTGAATATGCATCCCTAAGTTGTATGGTAAATTTTGCATGTATCTCTGTTATTAGAGTACGTAATTATGTAACAGATTTTAAAATGTATGTATAACTAAAGAACATAAATTTTTACTATTAACCTTTTGCGGTTCGGTGCCCTTCTTGTTGTCCTTTTTATTTCTGAAACACCCCTTTTCATTTCATTATTTTTTAAGTTTCTTAGCGGTTTTTGGGATTACTGATTAAGGGCCTATTATAAAAATTTAATAATCTTTAAATATAGACTGGAGTACTTCATTTTAAAAATAGAAAAGTATTTGTTATAAATAAAAGTTCACCACATAATATGGGAATAAGTTTTGTGCAAGAAATGCTAATTTTAACTAATAATTAATTAATGGAAATTAATCGAAACGTAATAGTAATAGTAATAATGGTTTGTACACAAGAAAATACGATTGTCAGCTTTTTCGGGATTGTTTCAAAAATATGTTTGAACACTCTGCGATGAGGCTTTCAGGAAAATTTTTGCTAACTCACCGACTTGTTGCGTGTCGAAATGAAATGTCGGCACCCGGCTACGGAAAGCCCCGTCAGCAAAACAAAACTTTTCCGGGAATCTGAAATTTTTCAATTAAAGCCATCACCCCAAAATTACTGGGTGGAGTGAAGGTGGCATCTCTAAATATGCAAACCTAAGCGTGAAAATCGCAATGAGTTTATATAGCTTTTCCGCTTCCCAAATATTTATTTCAAATAATTCATTTCGTGTTTCCATTACATTTTCGACCCTATGATGCATGGCGATTGTTTAATAGTTAGTTTTCGCCTGTCACTGTCCATTATGAATCTTTGTTTGGGGACCAATTGAGTTAGTGAGTTCACTCAATTTGGCCTAGTTAGCTTTTATGAATCTCCCTAAATTACATTTTAAAATATAATTCATTAAACCTGCCAATTTGGGGTTACTTTAAATATGCAATACATGTATTTGCCCTTTTATTAGCTAAAAGAAATTAGCCGAATATACATCATTAATTTTTATTAGAGAATATATTTTGGCTTTTATTTTAAAACGTTACTAACCATAGTACAAATACTTTTGTTACTTACTTTATAATTCTGTCCAATATTCTACAATAATCCAGGATGAATAGTTGCATAATTATTTTATGACATACGTAAAGAAATTTATAAATATATCCAAGTATATGTAATTCAATTAGTTAGGTAGATGAGAATTGCGAATATCACTTAATAAAAAGAAGTTCTGATTATTTTGAAGTGCTGTATCATATCATACAAAATTACTTAACATAGTGGCTGATATCATAAGTTTAGAAATTTAATGATATTTAAGCCACTAGTGTAAAGTAGTACATCATAGTAACTCTTTATCAAAATTGCGAAATATTGATGAATTTAACCAGTAACTAAAGCTCAAAACTTCACAATTTGCAAAAAAGGCAGATTCAAGTTGCTTAACTGTCAAAATTATTAAGTGTATTGATAGTTAAAAAATATAAAATATACCCTTATCCCTATTTTATATAAAATTGAAAATTTGTTTATTTATTTGTTGCTCAATCCCATCTAAACACTTGGTGCGATTATTTTAAATATTTTATTGGACTCGTACTACATATTTTACCTTAATATATAGATTAATTTTGATTAACAAGCTTCAAAATTGTAAATATCAAGGGAAATTGGTATTTGGTGATTTTTTAGAAATCTTTGTTGAGATTCCACTTTCAAAAATATAAAATTTAAAATTTAGTTAATTTGGCGACCAACATTTTTCGAAATTTAACATATTGTTCATATAAATATATGAAACAATAGTAGAGTTATCATGATCTGAAAGAATGATTGCATATTCGTAATTATTGATTACATTTTTAAATAATGCAAAACGTAGCACAAATTCAACTAAGTGTCTGTATTCTAAGAAGTAAGGTTTAAGAAAATGTACACGCGTTTGATTTGGAGAAGCTTATTAAAATTACAAAGTACATTAAAACTAATTAATTGATAAGGCAAATACGAAAAGGAATTAATCTGAAAAATTAAACGAATTTCATACTTTTTAAATTAATAAAAATAATCCGAACTTAACGTTTCAATAGGATATTAAGCGTGGTATAACTGGTTCGTACTCAACTCTATCATAATTAAGGACTTTTCTTAAAATTTAAATTAAAATTCTTGAATTGAATCTTTCATATTTTCTTGTCTTGTCTTTAAATTGCTCTGGTTTTAGAATTTATTATAATTTTAAGTGTTTGTAATTTAGTGGTACTCGAAAGAAACCTTTTTAGAATGTTGGACTCAATCAAACCCTATTTAGAGAAAAAATTTCATTACTACCCCACAATTGCGATAATCTCTTAATAAATTGTACTCATTATTTTATGCCTTTTCCCTATTTTTTTTGGTATTTTTAGGTAACCCTCATATTTTGTTTTAATGGAAGCAGGACCACATAATGATGAAAGCCTGTATACAGGTGAACATCATAAATCAAACAACATGGCACGATTTGATTTATCACTTTAATTTATAAGGGAAAATATTTCTCTATAAAACCACCCTTCTAAGTATAATTCTCATATTCTTTTACATACTTATGTGATTAAAAACAATCCTGAAAAGTTGTTTTTGGTCGTTCGTATTTCATAACGTTATAAATTTTTAAGAAGTAAATTTTTGTCATCAGTAGGCAGAATGATAAATGTATCATCTACCTGTAATAACTGATCCGTTTAATAAATTTTGAAAATTTTTAAAATCTATCCCCGATCAATAATTCGTATGGTTTGTTCTTTTAGCCGAAGAGATCTCATAAATTGGTAATGCGCGAAATGCATTAATAATTTATATCAATTTATTTTCAATTTATTATGAAGTGGTCGGAATCTCCGTCTGATAAACAAACATACCGGCGGCAATAATTTACACTAATTGATGGCTCACGAAATTACCCAGGGCTGTCAAGATGAAAAATTGTATTTGGTACGTATCGGACATGTTAAAATAATTAAAAATTGACTTGAATAAAATTTCATCAATGATTATGAAAAAGGAATATTAATCAGTGTATCGGAATGCTGGGACATCCCTTTTCATTTTGACCGCTTAAAAAAATAAATAAATAAATAAATAAATAATGTTGGCCCAAAAAGGAAAGGTTCTCTGAGCAGGCAGTGCGGAAAATAAATGAAAAGGCGCCGGGGTGTACCCTTGAAAGGATAACAAATTGTATAGCGTTAAGAATGAAGAGACAGCGACATGGAAACGAGAGCAATTGCGTTCCCTCTTGAATTTAGAAATCCTGCGGGATCAGTCAACACGTAATCAATTACGTCGGAAATTGATTTTAGGCTTGGCACAGTAGAGCGAGATTGATTTTTTTTGAATGTTGCCTCCGTTGCTTCCTTTTTAGAAAGCCGGTGGCTTGTGGCTCAGCTCTTTTCGACTATACCAACCTAGATTTCAATTTTCCAACTGAGTTTGCAGTAAACCAGCAATGTCCGCAGTATCACCAGACTCAAAGATATTTTTCGTGGTTTTTACTATTCATGGCGGCATCTTTGGTACTTTAATAAAACGTAATGAGTGAAACTTTTGGTTCACCACGCCGCCAGATGGGAATATGCGCGCCCGAGGCAAAATTTTCACTTTAGTTTTATTGGTGATGGGCCCATCTCCGTCGTCAGGGGAGCACCCAGATTACAGGATAAGGGAAGGGGGAAGGAATGGATCTCGATTTGCAATATCTCAGAGACAGGTTCCATTGACGAACCTTTCAGAGACGAAGAACAAATGGTTTATCATACCCTCCCATTCACTTCATACCCTCGCTGAGCCATTCCTTTGCCTTACCTCTCATTCAATGAAATAAAACTCCTTGATGGGGATTTCGTGACTAAAATGTCTAGGAGTTCATTAGGAACAGCAAGGATAATCCAGGAAATAGTGAAGATGCCGTCACGTCCGGCATCCTCCTTTCATGGAAAGTTTTTCGTAACGCAACGCTTTATTCAGATAGAACCTCAGAGCGAATGTTCGTATCCCTTAATTTGATGCAATAATATGTTATGTGAGAATTCACCTGACTGTCACCTCCGTAAGTTACTGCTTTGCATATATTAGCCGTGTCCTGTTTGGGTCGCGAACAGCAACAACCCATAAATTACTTTTCTTTAGTCTAATGGGTCACCCCAGCCACCTTCGATAAGGCTACATTGAGGGTAATTAAAATTCAAATCACTTTCTAAGCAGGTGAGAAAACCTTTGTTTTTGTTATTCCGACCAACTTGATTATAGCCCGAGGTACTTCCACAGGCGAATTTATGAATTATCTCGTCCCCTCACTACAGTCAGATGGGTTGGAAATGAAATTAACATTTTGAAACAGAACAATAGCAATTTACGCCTTAGGAGAAATACTAGAATTTTAATTTTTTCCTTCCGATTATACAGCTTCTAAAGGTACTTTTAAAGTACATCTTTTGAGAAACTTCAACGGAATATCGTAACTTTATTATTAAATAAAAATTAAAAGAGAAACACTTTCTTAAAAGAAAATAAAACCGTCTTCAATGCATCTGAAGCACTAAAATGTATTAAATATTGAATTTCACTTAAAAATCAACTCCCAACCAAGCTAATACTACTAAGACTTTACCAGAAGACGTTGTGACTGAATTTATTCCTATACTCAGTATTAATGACATTCGGTTTATCTTAATTATTTAGTATGATTTGAATTTGAAAACAATTTCAGCATACCATACTAACGCCACCATTTTATCTCTTTCAATATAGCATTTTCGAAATAGAGCGCAAAATTTTATTTCAGCCTTACCTCCATATTTTTAAGAGATTTAAATAAAATGGGGGACACCTTTTTAGATTAGGTTAGGTACAGTGGTTGCCCGAAAGGCACAATTAGGTGCACCTCATTGTGATGCCACAAGAAGGGTATGTTGTTCCCTTCCTCGCAGTTAATTTTTGCTACCATTTAGATTCTTTGATGAATTGAGTCAGATCTCTGATGTCAGAGATCCTAAATCGTTCAGTTTATCAAAGAAGAGGGAGCGCAGGAAACATCTTCTGCGTCCGAAGATGGCCGGGCAGTGGTAGAAGAGGTGGATCCTATCTCCTCCTCCTCCTTCTCCTCATCTAGGCAGCTTCTGCAGAAGTCGTTGTTCGGTACGGCTAGTCTTCTGGCATACCTACCAATAAGGTAGTGCCCAGTAATAACACCTACGACACTGCTAATGAATGTGCGCCTTAGCAAAATTAGCCTTAACGATCACTTCAGGTCAATCAGCCACGTAATCAAGCAAGTATATTCTGCTAGCCAATGTCTACAGTCCCTGGCCAAAAAATTACAAACACTTGTAAATTTCATCATTACCTGCAATTGTCCTCGTCCTTTCTTCCTGGATATGTCTTTAGGGTATTAATGTTTATTGGTCGGAAATACCTAATTAGTTTATGATAGTAAAACGATGGGTTGATCCTTGTTTTCAGGTAAAAAAGTATAAAAAGACGGGTCAGAGTTGTTAGAGGTGCCAGTTGTTAAAGTGCTTATGGTAATTTAACTGTGTTCTTTTGGTGTTTTAATTGAACAATTTGTCTTAGTTTGATTTGAATTTCAAATTTTTTGTGGAAGTAAACATTGAGTTGTTAGGTAAGTAGTCAAATTGTTGTATTTTCAAACATTATTACGGTACAAAACGCTAAATTAATGAAAATTCATATTTTTTTATAGATTTTGTAATGGGACGAAAAGCGGATATCTCCAATGAGATGAAAAGTGCAATTTCTGCTCTGCTGAGAACGGTAAAGCACTCAATAAGAGAAATTTCTCGCCTACAGGGGGTTTCACCTTATGTAGTGGTCCAAATTTCTAAAAAAATTAAGAAAAATTCTTCGGTGACTTCAACAAAGCGGGCAAGTTGTGGACGAAAAAAAAAGACCATGCCTAGAGCAGACCGCAAAGTAGTGTCAATTGCTGCTGCAAACCGCAGGGCACCTTTGCGGGAACTCAATAAAATGGTTCATGATGCTGGCGTGGATATTTCGGACCGAACTTTGCGAAGGAGATTGAAAGATTCTAACTTTCAGTGTAGGCGACCGGTAAAAACGCCACGATTAACTGAGAGGATGAAAAAAGCACGACTTGCATTTGCTACTGAATATTCACAAGTCAGCATTGACTATTGGAAAAAGGTAAATATTGATATTCCTCCAGAATCCTTAAATTTTTAAAGTCTTAATTGTAATTTTTTTTCTATATTTTTGAGGTAGTGTTTACAGACGAATCAACGCTCCAGTGTCTTACCGAAGCCGGTGGATTTGTTAGAAGACGTCCGGGAGAGAAGTTTCATACATAGTGCGTTCAGCAAACCATCAAGCATCCGCCCTCTGTAATGGTATGGGGAGCAATTACCATTAATGGACCAGGACCTCTTTATTTCGTCGAAGGGACCATGAGGCAGGACCAATACAAAAAAGTTTTGGAGACCGTGGCGCTGCCATATTTTGATGAGATCGGGTTTTGGGCGTCTTCGTTTACCTTCATGCAAGATGGTGCCCCATGTCACACCGCAAAATCTGTAAAAAAATTCATTTCGGAAAAAAATATTCCTTTATTGCCATGGCCAGAGAATTCACCAGATTTAAATCCAATTGAAAATGTGTAGCATGAACTAAAGAGGCTAGTTTATAAGGAAAATAACACTAATCGTCAGATTTTAATTAATAATATCAAAAAAATATGGAATGAAGCGCCCGAAATAAAAGAATGTATCAAAGCTTGTATAGAAAGTATGCCAAGAAGAATAGACGCAGTGAAATTAGTAAAGGGTGGCAACACTAAATATTAATTAATATTATTATAATTTTTTATGTATATTCCTAATGTATTATTCTTTGATGTAATATATAAATTTTTGATAAATATATAGCTTTTCTACTGAAAATACACATTTCAATAAAAACTTTATAAAATTTTCAAAGTGTTTGTAATTTTTTGGCCAGGGACTGTAATTACAACATCTAAGGATGCTCTTTTTAGGTCCAGATTAGGTAGCTAATGGATAATGCCATACCCAACTAGTGAGTGATATCCGACTCGAGTAAGGTAGTGTCGAATCTAGCCAGCTCATCGGCCTTACGGAATATTGCTATGCCCCGGTACCCATACGAGATGTACATTGAAACGCTCAACTAAGTCGTTCAGAGATGAGAGACACCTCAAGGCAGTCTTGGAGGTGATGTACACACTCGTAAGAGATTTAATAAAGCCTTCCCAAAAATATATAGAATACATCAATGAAAGAATCATAAGAATTGATTTTGAACTTCTTTAGAAAATAATGAACTTAGCCACATGCATACATACATGCCAATATGTGTGGGGAAATATAAAACTTCTCTTTATAATTTTTTTTTCAATATACTCCATACTCAAAAAAATCTGTATAATATTGTTTACTAAAAATACGTATAATTTAAAAATTGTGCGAATAATCATAGTAAAATTTAAAATTTCTAATTATAAGGCTCTGAAACGGTAGCGCTAACTATCTACTAAAGGCCTTAATTGGACTAAAAACATTAAAAGTTTAACCTATAATAAATGAAAAATATATGTAGGTATCAAAACTTATGTAAATTCATTAAACTGCTCTATTTAAATAGTACAGGGCTAATCCAGAGCTCCGGGTCAAAATGAATTTGATGCATCAATTGTAGTGAGTCAAAAATAATTTGATCTACCCCAAGTGTACAGATCACCTGTCGATTACAATTCGCAATCGTTTATTAATTCCTGTGTAGAACTACCCACTGTTAGGGTGGGTTTTGGTTCATTGTATAATCAGGAAAACACAAAAGCACTGTTTCCCCATAATATCTCCTTGTCCCAACGCCAGAATTCTGCGCTTCCGGTTGCTTTCAATTGGAATTTATTTGGGTAACATCCCGAATAAAGGACTAACCCCGAAATATTTGCTGTCGTCCACTAAACAGAAATTAAATCCACTTGTTTCCAGGGAACTTCAGTTGATGCTAGACAAATCCCAGTGGGTAATCAGAAATATTTGATATTATGTAATGTCACGCCAATTGTGGGAATCATCCGAACAAATGGCAATTTATTTTCGGAAAACGTTAAATTCCAATTGTGTGAATTTGGGCACTTGTTTTATAATTTTGTTGCAATTTACAATGGCCCAAAATCGATATAATTCAGACCGTGCAAATATTCATTATTAAATGCAACTCCACTCAATCAAAATTCCTGTGAAACTATTGCACAAATGAATTTGTCTTCGCAGATTTCTCTTGTATCGGCATTCATTGGGATGAGATATACAAATAATATTGAATCTGAGTATTATCAGTTGATGCTTTGTAACTGCTGACTTATTGCGTATGTGCCTATTGTACCCATTTTATTAGCACTTTTCTACCACGTTCAGATATGGTTGAATTTTTTAATCATAAAATTCTGTCGTTTAGCCAACAATTGACTGCATATGATATGCGCGTGCACCGTGCACCGTGCACCGTTTTTAAAAAACAAAAAATGGTATAAAATCAGAGACCAGATAGCTTCAATAGAGACAGAGGTCAAAAGTCGCAAAAAGTCACATCCGCGCAAATAGCTCATCACTGAGCATGGCGAATGCAATATTGCCCGAAGAAATTAAATGTAATCAATGTTCCGGAATGATTTCAGAATCAGGGTCTCGAAAATGGAGATTCAATAGCACTGAATACGGGCTGGAACGATTCATGTTATCGATGTTCATTTTCTGATGGCAAGAGCAGAAAGGTAAAATGCCTACAAGCGAGCATAGCCCTTCATTTCCGAGTCATTTCAAAATTTTAGGATACGAACGAACCGATTGACACATCTCTCCAGCTAGAGAAGATGTAAAATGATAAAGGGCAAAAATAAATATTCACATCAGAAAATGATTAAATTTTCTTAAATATGGGTTATGATTTTCCAATGCCAAAGAAATATGTTATTAGCGTTTGTTTTGTTTTTTATACTTACTTAATAATATTCAAAAAAATGCCTTTCTAGGCAGAAAACAGACTACATTACCATGCAAAGTAGGATATTAAAATTAACACTCAACAGTAAAGACTGTGACAATTTCGATACTTCCTGATGTTAGCTACTTTACTTTAAATATTCAGACTGACTTAAAATATAATTGGTTTTGACAAAATTGATATCGGTAGTCTATGAACCTGAACTCAAATATTCTGAGTAACGAAAACCATAATTTACAAAAGTTGACGCATTCAATAAATTACAACAAGAACTTGACTACTTAAGTTATGTTAATTCTATTGAATTTTTAATTTTATTCCCAAATTTAATCGAAAAATTAAAATGCTGGAAGTATCTGAATTATAAGGCCCCTCTGTGGGAAAAAAGGACTAGGGGACAAATAAGACTATTTAACGACAACAATGTTGGGATAACAACTAGAAACGGCAAATATAAGTTTTAAAAAAACCCAGTTTGCGCTGACTCTGATACTCTTTTAAGGGTTTTACTCTGTCAATAGTACCAAGAAAATAGACTAACATATTTACCTAGCATAACAAATAAGAACCTCATCCAAGCCAACAAACTAGCTAAATTTATAAATTGCATTCTTCCCTAAAATATCTACCCTTAACATCCACTACTGGAAAAAGGAAAAGTTCGCAGTACTGGAAAATCGCTACTTTGCAGTTTATTTCTATTTTTACAGTATAAAATATGGAAAATTAATTCTAAAACATTTAGTAAATATAGTAACAGGTAATAACATTCATATGTAATAATTTTTAGAGAACATACAAACAATTGAAAGACATTTTGAAATTATTCATTAATAGTTACGAATTGAATTTGGCGCAAAATTGAAGGAATTTAATGAAAGTTTCGGAGTTTTAGTATTACAGGTGACTAAATTATATCCTTACACAATTCTTCTGAAAAATAATCAAACATTTGCATTTGTTCTGTAACATTTTATTAGATTTAATAGTACGTTACTCCACCTTTGTCTCTTATTACCTCTTCAATCCTACTTTTCCTTAATGAGTGTAATGTTTTCATATATTCTAAGTTAATTTTATTATACCAAGTTTCCTCTACAATTTTTTTGAAATCAGCCAATGATTTAGGTATTTTTTGGACGACTATTTGCTCGAAAATAGCCCAAATGTTCTCAATGATATTAAGATCAGAGCTTTTTGTAGTGCAAGGCAAAAAATTTATTCAATTTTCGATAGAAAAGACACCAATAATAAATTAGAGAATGAAATTTTATATAATCTTTTTGTAAATACTCACAGATCTAGTTCGATGGCAAGGGGCTGAATCATTTTGAAAAACAGAATTTTCTGTTATTTGACTCAACTTCTCCCAAGCGGGAACATGGTGCAATATTATTTTTTTATATTTCTTTGCCGCCCCAGGATTATTAAAGGGCCAAAAACAATCGCAGTAATGCTTCCCCAAACCATTTTGTAGGGTGAATGTTTTACGGTTAATATGATGCATTCATCGGTATATCGTTCACTTTTTCGATTTGAACTATGGCAGCTCCATCTGATCCCATCAGGTTAAATTTTGACTCTTTGGTGAATATGACTTAACCCTAACCGGAATCCATCCAGGTTCTTTTTTCTTGAGCCCATTCGTAGCGTTTGCGCTTCATTCTTGTACTTAGTAATGGTTTTTGCACTGGTCGACGAGATACAAGGCCCATTTCTTTTAGTCGATAGCGTACAAGGCGATGGGATATTTATAGCCCTGTTGCTTCGTCAAGGTATGCCCGTAAATTTCCGGAAGAAGCAAATGGATTTCTCAGGGTTAACTGCTTCAATAAGTTGTCCTGTCAAGGCGTAATCAATTTTTTGTTTATCCAGAATCTTACTTTTTTCCCCAAATCCCAGATTTACCAATAATTTTTCAAAAATTTTCGCACAGTACATTTACTGAATCCTATTTTATATGATATTTATTTATTTGACCACAATAAACTTTTCAAATTTATAATTTTTGATTTTATTTTAACAAGCATTCTTCGTCGCCTTACCAATTTAATACTAAAATTGTAATAATCAATGCTAATGCAGACATTAAGGATAGATTTACTTATATACTTATACTTATATTATTGTCAAATCCTGTACTAAAGTTATACTTATACAAACTCAACGAAATACACTGCTTTGTAATATTCGATTATAATTTTAATTAAACAAATAGAGGACTATTTACTATATCAGGAATGATACAGCACCTTTTCTCTAGAATGTTATTAATTATATGTCATAAAAATCTTATTTGAATCATATTGTGGTATCAATACGCAACTATTTCCTAGACCGAAAAGTAAAGTCGTATTCTTTATAAATTGAACTACAGACACAATGCTCAATTCTTGTGTATAATTTTTCGATTATTTCATAGACTTTCAAGTTCTTATTTTCTAAGTTCCTACGTAATCATTTTAAAAATTTATCAAAATGCTTTATTTTTTTCAGTCAGTAAATTGATTTTAAAAGTTGAAATATAAAATTAACGAAGTAGGTACTCTTTGCTTATTTTGCCCCATATATTTTACCTACATAAAAATTACTTTAGCGTACTTTCCATGGGTTATTACATGAAAATCTTCGAGCAATAGACGATATCCTTTCACCGTTCCTGCAACAGGAAGTATATTTTTATGAATTTTTCATGCGGTAAACCCGACATGCATCGTCCTTAAGACCTGAAGCGGAATTTATCGATAGACGTCTTTTCCGTCAATACACTTGAAAACCAAACGCCAAAGAAAGAAACTTATTATACAACTCTAAAATATAAATTCTCGTACGTAGATTGAGAATGCATCACAGCAGAAAACTTAGGTAATCCTGTAACACAGCATCATCAATTACTAAGGAATTTTGTAATTCTGGCACGTTCTCGACTTTCACCCGAGTGCATCAATCTGAACTGGGACCATAAAAACGTTAAACTGGAACAGATAAATTTTACGCTCCATTTATCTTCTTGAAGGATGTGAGAAACTCCTGGATGGCACCATCATTGGCAGCGTTCGTAAACGCACACCCCCTCCCCCAACATAGTCAGTGAAGATGGAACGGGGGTGCAAACAAAATCACTCAGCTCTTCATCACTTCACCTCCGCAAAGGGCGCCAGAATATGTAAAGGGCATTCTAGCGAACCTCCTGCTGGATGTAGGAGTTATCGAGCATTAACGCAAAATATGTGCACCCTGACAAATATATTTCAGATTTTAACAATTTTTACTGCCATGTTTTAATGTTTTCCAAATTTCCGGAATGCATGACCCTCGCTATAATCACAAAAGGAGCAAAAATTCGTCCGACAAAATCCGACTGAGAGAAAGGGTCCTTTACAGAGGGATACTGCAAACCCTGAGGGATGTTCTCTATAGTCAGATCGATATAAAATATTTTTGTGGTTACCCAGTTTGCTGAATAATGTAAATAAACGTTGGGATTTATGACAGGAATACTCCGCTTTGAGCTCAATTTTATGCTTAGGTAACAATTCCCAGAGGTGTGTCCGAATATGATGTCCCCCGACATGTTGACCTTAGTCTACTAGAAATCTTACCAAAGATTAACGATGATATTTCGCCTCATACAAGATGAGCCTGGAAAAAATATTGATGAAAGGCGTGCTCAGTGACAATAAATCTTCCTCCCTTTTCGCATTATATATCAAATGGAAGAGATTTAGTAGATTGATATTAGAACTGATAAAAATATTTCATTTTGCTCATCCGGCCGGACGATTAAATTGCCTTGATGGTGATTGCGCTTACAATTTTTGACATATGTTATTATTTAGAAACTTTTAGGGCATAACTTTATTGATAAATTTTTTAGTTCAATTTTTATTTATAGTTCTTATTCTTTTATTTTTGTAATTTAGTGATCAACTGATTTTAGTTTTCCTACAAAAAACATTAAGGGAGTCGTAACATATATCAGTTTCAAGATTTCAAAATTAAATATTTTATGGTTATCTTACTGAATTCTTTAACGATTTTCTAACAAAACAAATTACAAAGCAACTGCAATTTTAAATCTAGACTGAGTATAAGGCACATTATACATAGAATGCTACGGAGGGTCAACGACGGCCTTCGACTTTCATGTTGACAAAACCTCCCTCAAGCATGTCTTCTACATGTCCAACCCCCCCTAATTTAACCCGTCCATCCTTGTTTATTTTGTTTTGTTTGTTAATTTAGTTTAGTTTAATTAGTTTTTAATATGTTAATGTTAGTTACCTGTAGCTTATATTTAGTGAAATAAAGAAATAAATAGATGATCCAATCCAGAGATATCGTGCTCACCGCAAGACGACTTTTTTTTACAGGAACTGACAGAGATCGGTTATATCAGCTTCAACAATAATTATTTTTACAAATAAAAAACATCAAAATAAAGTTAAAAGTTACCACAATATGACTACATATTTTTATATTTAATAAATTGAAATGTCTATCCAGGAAAATTTCTTAAAAAGTCGCTTTTTTCAGCCTCCTGACTGCTATGAGTATCATTCATCAATCATAATGTCTTCATCACAATTTTAGTTCTAATAACATATGAAATTTTCACTGGCAATTGTTTACTACAAAGTAATTAAGTCAGAATTGCCACTAGCATTATTATTATTATTATTCAATTACTTTTAATGGTAACTCACTAGGAAATCGGGGTAGTAGGTTCACTAGGTATTTCCTTTACTAACAATTTTATTAGTAGAATTTCTTTTTAATCTTATACATGTTTGCTGGCATTATGTGCATAAATAGTCAATTTGCAGCTCAAAACGTTTGCTTTTACAATAGCAACTAATGACATTTTTATTAATAAATGCTAAAAATTCAAAGAAAAGTTCGGATAATAATTGAATATAGAAAATAATCGTATTATAAGTTAAGAAAGATAGATAGATAGGTATATTTCAAAAAGTGATGTATAATTAATTTATACAATAAGAATCTTAGTTCATTCATCTATAAAATTTTAAACGTAACATAAAAAATTTATTTTTTTGAAAATTAAATTGGGAGAAAATTTTATATGTGATAAAATTCCATGAAGCATGTAAACTACTTAACCACCAAATAAACAGAATGAAAGAATTAATTATTATACTTTTACTTAAAACTATTTCTACTACAATCACCTCAAACGCAGTTTTAAGATCAATGGATTTTCAGAAAGTAAACAATTTTCAAAACATTTGCTTGCCATCTATTTTCTATATCTTTCCATCCAGCGACCGATTCTACTTTCACTGCTGTACAATTCCAAAGTAGAAAAAGTACCATAGTAAATTGAGAATCATCTTAAGAATTTCATTGTGCTTAGTTTGCACTTTTTTAATATTAGAACCATATTGATGCACCATGCAGCATAAAGGCTTATAAATAACAAGCTTATTTTCCAAGTCAAGGATAGATCTTTTAATTATTATATGAGGTATAATATAATAATAATAATTAATAACTAAATTTATATGTTTCGAAAAGGTGAGAATTTTAACAAAGTTTATATGTACCTAAGTATTTTGCACAATCTGTCCAAGGTATATCACAATCGTGTAAATTTATATCGCTGCTAGGTATAGGCAACGTGGATATCTTCATCGAGTAAAGAATATTGCTTGGGTTTTGTTTAAATTAATTTTAATCTTCCAATTATGAAAATAGTTGTAAAGGACCTTTAGACCCCTTTGTAGGTTATTTCATATACGAATATGAGCAGATCTTCGTGCGAGACTGAAAATAGCAGCATCCTTGGTATAAATAGATGACTGACAATATGGAATGGTATAAAAACTTCAAATAATGCATATAGCTGCATTTAAAATGCGCTTAACTGATAAACGTTTTAAATGGATTTAAAAGGCCATTATCAATTTTTGGTTTTAGTTATTCTGAGACTTATGTATTTAAGATGTAAGAGTAAAAATTAAATGTAATTTTAAAGCTACCACCGCTGGTTAACCATTGCAATATAAAAGCCCTGAATTTAATCCACATTCAATATTTACCCATTGCCCATTGTTAACCGCTGCCTGTCTCTTGTTATGTTGCAAACACAGACGGATTATTTATTGATCTCTGAAATTTCGCCAAACAGTTTCTCTATTGTTAAATCACAGCTCGAGCATTAAGCATTTGCCTTCTGTCTGACATTTCCTCGAGGTATGAATTTTTAACAATACCCTGAACGAGTTCGAGTAGCGTGTACCATTCTTAAAGTCGAATCGAATTCACTATGGTTTAAAGTAGTCAGTATTGCTTTTGTTGCAGATCGGGGGTAGTTCATTTTGTTCAAATTTTCCCTCCCAGATTTTTTAATCATCTGCTCGTAATGTGGATAAAATAACAGAAAAAAAAGCAAAAGGAAAAAAACAAACAGCTTCAGAGTAGAACCTGCCAGGCAAACATCAAGAACAACTGAATCAATCAAATTTCCATTAATTTTTGTCACTTTGTAAGACTTCCCCGAAGAGAAGTTCCCTTGATTCGTCGCACCCCCGCAACAAATCCAGCGTGTTATCACGCAAACACAGCACTTTGGATGAAAGTAATACTTTTTGAGCGGCATAACGAGCTCAGGTGGGCAGAGGGACCGAAACGCAGGGGTACAGGATCCCAGTCCGGGTTCTGGGTTATTGAAGTGAAATCAGCCCTTTAAGTGATTTCAATTTGACGAAGTAAGATTCTGTGCAATATCGAGGGTAACAATCCAATGAGCGCCACCCCCAAAGGAACCCCTACAATAATCCACCGACGTGCCAAAGTACCTAATCTGCAGCGGATATCTTGCAGTGACATATTTACACTTTCAACACTTTAGGGACCCAGACCACACCGCCCGAGGCGGCGGCCAACACGGTACGGGGGCGGAACTTTAAAAACAAATTGAGATATTGCGACAGTTGTACTGCACCCCAGGCGTATTTGATTTCTGATAAGAGCTCCACCCTAATGCGCAGATAATAGGGCTGGAGCATTATGACAGATGAACACCAGGGGCTGTTTTTCTTTTTATAACATCGTTTCCTGTTCAATAGCGTCAATGTCAGTTCCAATCAAGGAGGGCCTTATTTAAACAGACAGTCGTTATCGGTTTCACTTTTAAAAGGCAACGAATTGATGAAAGATCTGCCTGTGCCCAGGCCGGGTACACACTGCTTCAAAGTGAGATCCTTTTACCTGATTAGAACAAAATGATATAATTTAATCGAAATAGAAAGTAACAATTGATCCTTGTCCCATAGAATTGCTTTGGGTTCATTGCATCTCATCTTCAATCTTACCATCCTCTTGATACTTTTCTAGTTTTATTTTGTACTTTTAATAACATTGGTTCAATTCGATTTGGATCTAATGGTCCAATTCGTCTAATGTTTTAAGTTTTTTTACTTTTATAGGGTGGCCCAATAGTTTCTCCCCATATAAACTTTCCAACAGGAAAATTAAACCAAGAAGAATTTTTGAAATATTTAAGTTTATCTAGCAAATTACAGACATTATATTTCTAAGAGCTGATAGTGCGTATTGCTTTCTAAACACTTCAAAATGCGGCGAGTAAAGCTATCACAAAATCATTGAGTTCATTTTATGTATAGTTGCTGCAGCCTTTCAATTAAATAACGTCGATTCTTCAGTATCGGTTGCCTAAATTGGCACGTCTAAATTGCCACGTCTTGAAGACGTGCCCAAACATGTTCAATTGGATTCAGGTTTGGAGAATTTCCAGGTCAATCTTCCCATAGAGTTGAAAACATTGTTTTTGCTAAAGTCAATGTTGCTTTTTCTTGCATAAATACGAACCGTGTCGAGTCTGAAAAGTGCCTACAATTTTGCAAACACTCTGGGTATTCTGGTAAAATTTTCTCGGTAGTAGGCACCATCAACGGTGAAGTGTGTGACAACATGAAGTGTTAATTTCCCACGAGCGCTTATTCCTCCATTATTTTGAGATCAAATTTCAGCTTTTGTATAGGCGAAATTGAGCTTGGGTCGGTTGTTCTAATCCTCATAGTTTGTCTGCTGGGTGTCGGATGTAGCACGATGTGAGATTCGCTCTTGAAGAGTACTCGTATATTAGCCCTTTTAGCTCTTCTAGTGGCACTGTTCGCACAAAATCCTTCATTTCGCATTCTTGTGCAGAAACTAAACCTATCCCTGAAATTGTTTTCAGCCGTTTTACTAGTTTCACATAAACGTGTCTTCTCTGAATCGTTGATTTCACAAATCGTTAGGCCGTAGATCGTGAGACATGTTTCTGCGGTTGTTGGTAACTTTCAAATTGGTCCTGGTTCCAATGTCCAGTTTATTTTTTACCATTTTACTTATTTTAATCTTCGTCCTTGGCGAAAGAACTTTCGTGCCTCACCTTCACTCTTTTTCTTCCATAAATGTACGATCCTTGAGGATCCTTGTCAACTAGGGCTCTCCTACCTCTACTTAACCTGGACATTCTGCACCTTGTTGGAAAGGTAATAAAATGGATAATTCGATAAAAATAATAAATAGGTATATTAATTACATGAATTTCGGAGAAAATATGAGGAAAAGCTGAATTCTAGGAATATGAGACAAATTTTCGAAAGTAAATGTACCTGCAGTGAGTGATGACATATTTGGAAAGGACATTGGTATAGTAGATTTTTGGTATTAGTGGGATGTGGCTGCGTTGAGTTGATCAAAAGATAAAACTACAATATCTATTCTATGGGAAATTAGAATTTACGAATCACTTTATAACTCCCAAACGGTTGAAATTTTCCCATCCCCCCTGGCATACAGTTTTTTGTTTGTCTAGGTCATTCCACTCATTTTGGCATGCCCACTAAAAAACACACTGTATAATGTTGTATCAAAATGATTTTTCTGAAATTTTAATGGAAATTCTAACGCAACGTTTTAGGCGAAACACATATGGTACATATCACGCGAATGTCAATTTGAAGGTTTTTAAAAAATCAATTTCACAATATCTACATATACTCGTATAGCATAACTAGTCTACACAAGCTAAGATTTGTTATTGCAAAATTGCAACCAAACATACTACCAAATCATTCCATTGGTATTAAAGTTATTCTTTAATTTAAAAAAACTGCACCCCGAATTTAACTCCGACTTGACTGAGGTTTTTCGTTTTGGACAGCTGATGGCCAGCCCTTTTATTTCAGCCCTAAATCATGCAGAACCGGCAAGGTATCCAAAAACTTAATTATTCGGCCTAAAAAATGCATTTCGCGAAGTTGCTTAAGAGAATTAAAGGGCGTTTCATAACTGTACCCATTTTAGCGCGGTAACGCCTATTTGAGGACCACGAGTGCATTTCCTGCGAAATTTCTAGACCCTGTGGCTCGAAATATTCCCTCGAGACCTATCCTGATTTTACTTTTTTATGAAAGGGGAACATGTTCCCATAATCTACGCAAAATTTCAGAAATTATAAATTTAATTTAGGGCCAGGGCAGAGTTTTTTCCGGAAAAACGACTGTTTTTTCTATATAAAATTCTCCTCTCTCAGGTAAAAGCACTAAGTGCTTTTACTTAATAATTTCCCTATCTATCCAATTGGGATTTTTTTAATTTAACTGATTGTTATAGAGGAGAAGATGAATAATATGAGATCACACAGTACCCTTTAACTTTCGCTCCTTCTTTAGAATCATTCGCGCAACTATTCGTTCGAGTATAAAAACTGACTCTGATTAGGCTTAAGCCTAATAAAGTGATGTGCTCGTTTTTCGCTTAAAATTCCAACAGTTACTGTATGAAATACTTTGTTATTTAACCATTTTATTTTAATTATTCAAATTTATATAAAAAACATTTTAATTGAATTGTATGTAGAATTTTATGTCACGATTTAGCAGTTGCATTTGCACTGTACAATATTTATTAATATTATAATTAATAATTAGATTTTATATATTTGTGCGGTATAGACATAACTTTTAATATCTGAAGGAAGCCACAAATGGTTTTCATCAGTTCATATACGCAACAAGTCTAATCGTTCTTTACTTCAACAAACTCTATTACAGACTTTACATTAAAGTCTCGGAAAGATAAACTTCTAATAAAGTTAAAATCGAAAGAGATGGACTCGTTGACGGTTATTTACACAGGAATCTCCTAAAAATTGAATTTTACTCTATTTATTCTTTGAAAACATTCCCCTCTAGAAACAAGAGTGCACAAACTTCCTTTCCCTTGTGGAACGGTTATGAGATTATGTATGGTGTGTTCTGTTTCTCTATCTAATCTAATTCAATGTGAGTTCAGCCTTTGGATATTCGTTTTTACCATTTTATTTAGTTTTCGAGGAAAGGCTATCTTCACCCATTTTAAAAGCAAATTTGTTAAGCATGCATCTATGTTACCATAAGTATAGTAATTTATATACCATATAATAGTGTAAGCTTAAAGAATTCATTTACTTTAATTATTTGATTGGTGAAGAGTTTAAAAAATTATGATTCTCTACAAATAACGAAGAAATGGCCAAGTCAAAATATTAATTTTATTTTACTTCTAAAAACTTAAATAACTAACTAAAAATTAAAAATCTAAAATGGCATTCTCTTAATACTTTTTTTAAATTCTGATATGGGAATTTTTAAGACCACTAATTTCAAGATTAGCTATATTAAGCATTAAAATTATTCAATAGTTTTCTTTTCAGCATAAAAAAAATATATTAGATGACGGATAATCAAATTTTAACATAGAATCAAAACCAAATTTAATAGCTCAATTCTTGTACGTTAATTTTTAACTCACTATTATATTTTAAAATAGATGTTCCATATATCTTTTACTATTGTCACATATAGTATATAAAAATACTTAAAACAACAAATTCACCTATATCCAGCTTTGGCTATTAAACCTAGAAAGATAATCATATTCCAGGTGGTTTTAAAGAGAACGTAGATTCCTCTCAAAAATTAGTTAAAATATTTAGTTGCCGCCTACGTCTTAGGAAAAACAAGCAATTTTTTAACTTAACTGAACATTCGTACAACGTTTCATCAAAATGCATGAAGATATCTCAAACTCAATACATATTTTTAATAATATTCGAATCAAGACTGAAAGCTAGCTATGATAAAAGATCGATATTATGATCCTTGAACCAAGCCTATGTGGTGCGAGCAATGTGTGAACGGGCGTTATCCTGCTGGAATATTATCCCTCGTAAAAGACATATCCTCTGCCTTAAATGGCGGAATATTCTATGTTGAAATGTCAATGTGCCTTTCGGCTGTTATATGTATAATCTAAGTACAAGTAATTACTTAATTAATTGCTTTATTAGAATCGGTCATTTAAAAAACCACATAAGTCATATAAATCAATAAAATCTGTGATATTTACAAGTAAACGAATTTTGAAGAAATTTTTTGGACTGAATATGTGGGATTTTCTTAAGTCGCAGATCTATGCGAATAAGCCAGAAACCAGAGCGGCCCTCAAAGCCAACATAACCCGTGTCATCAGTAAAATTTAGGCTGATTTATGCGCCAGACTCATAGAAAATTGAACATTTCGGATTCGCGCCACCCAGAGAAGCCGCGGCAGACATGTGAACGATGTAATATTTCGTACCTAATGGCATCGATAGGCCTTTCAAACAAATAACAAATTTCGATGATATCTCACACACGCTTTGTTTTATTTAAATTTAAATATAGGAAGTGCTTAATGAAAGACCAAGATAAAGGTTAAAAATCTTAGTGTCAAGCAACAATGCCATTAATCAAATTGACATAATAATGCTCATTATTTTACAACAAATAAAATTAACTGACCTCCTTATATAGCATATGTTATGCCATCATTTAATGAACAGTACTTCTATTTTAATAATTCATAGAAAAAGTTAAGAAAGCGAGTAATTCTCATTAAGGAACTCTATCAAAATAAATAAAAATTTTGATTACACATAACTTAACTAAGGCATATAATTTTAGTTTTGTGCCACTAAAAACTGATTGAGGTTGTATTTAAATTAGAGGAAACGCTCACTTCAATCCAGAGATTCACAGGTGTTTGACAAACTTGTCTAAGACCATAGAAGCACTTTAATTAGTGTTTTCTTCAGAAAACCTGTCTCTCGAGATGGGGACATAAAATATGAAATAAGCATTTCACGAACTATAAGTCAGGTACGTACGCCCTTTCCAGAGAATTAGTAATTTCCCTTTTGCTTTATTAATCCAAGAGTAAAATGGTTAGGTATACGACCAAATTCACTTAGGAAACAATGTTTGGGCGGGGCGTAGATGTTTCAGCGTAAATAAAACTTTTCCGGCTTTAAGTTTCCCAGCGGGGGAGCTCACAACTAACAAGTCTAACTTTCCGCCCAGGATAAAAGTTCGTTGACAAAATCTAGCAATTAGGAAACTTTACCACTAATAAATATAAATTTGTGTAAGGGCGGCAAATCGCTTGTAAAGACGCCCGGGCCCCACCCCGAACGACATCTGTTCACCCGGAGCGGGACGGCAGGAGCGCGTGTTCATCACGAGTACGACCCCCCCTGCTTATTACACGGAATTCGGGGGATCCTTCTGCTCCGAAACATAAATTTCATAAGTTAATATAAATATATGTTCCGTAAGAGGATTTTATATCGTACCCATCCGATGTTATTAATCCAGCCCGGTTTCTCCCGCTTCTGCCCTATTCTCCAGCGATTAGAACCTCACCGCAATTTGTTCTAACATGCGATTGTGAAATGTAAAAAAATTTCATCCCGTAAATTGTAATGTTCACAAACGTAACCTGGATGTCCGGAGTTTGGTCCAGCAAAGCGCGTATTTATTCACCCGCTGGCTTCCGACTCTTAGTCCTCAGCGGGAACGAACGGAAACTGTGAGAAAATGTCCCTATTTATCCCGGTTTTACCGACCCCGCAGACTAGGAAGCAATTGCGATCTTATTCTTATCTTGAAGAATACCAAAGAAGATGCTCCTGAAACAGAAGTTGAGGTGATGTAGCTTGCTGGACCATTTGCGACGGTTCGGCGGCAGCTACACATTTTTCGGAGCTCCCCAGAAAATTAATAGCGAAGGTGTCCCAGAAACATTCCGGGCTTATTATTCCACAAGGTCATTAGGGCTTCTTAATGTTAGGGCTTTTCGGAAGTAAGGGGTACTTAAGAAATGATGAAAAAGTATGATACAGGAGTCACATGTTGGAAATAACGTCATCTCTTAAATCAAAGTACCATTTCATGGGGAATAAATTTAATTTGTTTGCTGGTCGATTTCACGTCCATTTGTCGTTTCCTGACCGAACAAGAGGGTCGTATTTTGCCCTTCTGGGAAAAAATAACAATTTTCCAGATTTTCGCTTATTTATTTTTGAAAGAGTGCAGTATTTTTCGTTGACAACAGCACACTGAGGGATAAAACTATTTTATTCTCCTAAAATAATTATAAAGCAGATTGAGTTTGAGGTCTCTTCACGAATTTCGACAAAATTGTTTGTGACCGATTTTGATAAACGAAAGTACAAACAAAACATTTTTAGGTCGCAATTACTTTCTAACATACGATCTAAATGTTTTGTATATTAATTGTACCCCTCAAAATTTTGCTATTCTTCCGAGACCTCTAACAATACTTTTTTTACTTATTTGCGCACATTTTTCCCTTTTCTTCTAGTCAAAATTTAGTTTAGTGTTTAGTTTAGACCCTAAAAATACATAAAATTAAAATTAAAATATTGTCACTTAGCTTTCTGTAGTTTCTTTAGTAGATATTTTGAATAACTATATTCTTTAAGAGGTATGTTTAGTATCAAAATGATGTATTGGAAAAGATAATCAATTAACTAAACCTTTTTTCGATTGGGAATTTAGAGTTGTTGGAGAAGTTCCCACAAAATACCTATCATCGAATATCGTGAATATGCCAAACTCACTTTCTATTTCCAATATTTCTATAGTATTTTTCTAAGTTAAAAAAAATCAATTTATTACTAATGCTAAAGAGATCTATAGAGATAAATAAATATTATAGTTTTGAAATGTATTTTTCAAAATTAATAAGTTGATATCACAATAGAGGCAGATATGCTAGACCAGTTTTTAATAAGTCTTAAATGATTATTCTATAAATGTTTAAATTTTTTAGAACACTTAAGGCGAAGTTATGGTGAAACTACAAATTTCAAATTAATTTGTTTGATTCTTGGTCCAAAAACAAAATATTTCTTATAAGCGTGGTGATTAGTCACATACCAAAGCCCTGTGATCTGCTTAAGAAAACAATTTTAACTTAATTGCTTTAAATTCTATTAATGTGTATTAATTGTAGTAGTAATAGTAATTTTAGTATTAAGTTACAATGTCCATATATCTTAAATTTGTACATTTTTACTTTATCAATAATTAGTCGGACAATTTCTAGTTCGATTTCATGTGAAATTCTACCTATTGCACCTTACTTGATTTTTAGATACGAGTATATTGGATATAATAAATTTTATTAATTCAATAGAGGACATATGTATCTGGTTATCAATTTTGATCAAACTCTGCCTATAATATTTATTGGACCAATATTTCGTCTAAATTTGTAAATAGAAAGAATCAGTCAAGTGGGCTACGATAAATTCTGTAAAAATAATTTTGAGCCGATATCTATCGTTCGTTTCACTATTGACCAAATTTGATGTGTACGTTCACAAGATATCTTCCTAAACATATATTAATATAGCAGTAATTGATCAAAGGGGTGAGGGAGGCTACAAATATTTCAAAGAATGGTTTTGTTACCTCATTAGTTACCGCATTTCTTAATGGATTTTAATCAAACTTAGTGAATGCATTTATGATTTTCACTTAAAACATTTATTTTAATTTTCGTCCATATAGACCAAATATTTTTTAATCGATTTTATTCAAACAATATGTGTACTAAGTTCGCAAATAGGATAAAACAATGGGGGGAGAAATTTATCATTAAAACCAGATATTTTTCGTATTTTGCTATCGATCTAATTTCGCAAAATTTACTTCTTGATCGTGTATGAAAATTATATGATTTTTACGGGGGGTCAAGATAGTAGCTTTTTTGTATATTTTTCTTAATTTATTTATTTTGCTTAATTAAAGCTAGATAAATATGAATATATACAAGGTGGCGCAAAATTAATCACTCTATCGGAAGATGTTATAATTATTGCAAACGGCATCGTACGTCAATCATATTTGAAGTTTTGTGAATTGCACAGCTGCAGAATACAAACAGACAAGCAATGGAGCGCTGTACACTAGTAAAATTTAGTTGAAAGCACTAAGAGAACCTAATCAAATAATTGCACCAGAAATAAAACTCTCTACTCTCTGGACTATCGTCCTAATTCTCAATTATATTATAATTTTGATCCAATGAATGTATATGCAAAATTTTATTGAATTATACAATAATAAATATAAGTTATTGTGTTCATAAAAACGATACAGAAGAAAGTTTAAAACCAATATTGGTTTGATCAATTGCTTGCATTTTCCAATTCGACTGACCTCAATAATAAATAAATAAAGTTGTATCAAAATACCTACCTACCTACCTTTACTGGAATATCTCTTTTTAAATTATTATACTAATTTTATTGTCACTTATGTGGGAAGGTTTTCTATCGAATGATATCAAAATTTTTAAAGTTCGTGAAAATAATGAGAATTAATTCTTAATAGTACCCAGGGTATTTTGTCCCAATGTTCGCAAAATCCTAATCAGATGAAAGGGTTCCTTTCCAGGGTTTGTTATTAAAGGGAATTTTAAAAGTGGAACGGACCCACATTCGTCCGTAATTATTGCAGTCCCTGACATAATTTAATAATGAACGGCAGCTTAATTATCGCATTACACCCGCACCTTGCCATTTAAGGACTCTGGGGTAACGGATTGAAGCGGGGGGAATGAGGAGGAAGAGGGGGAAGGTGGTCAGGACTAAGTGGATACGAACAGAGAGGAAATTAAATGGAGATTTTTTTTTTTTATTTTTTATAATTTTCAACACTGAGTAATTACACTTTCAGGATGTTCGCCTTATTCGCACAGTTTTTGTTCATCATTTCTGGATCAGGACGTCACAGGATTCCGGGACGAGGTGAATGTGTCGTAAATGTGTGCAGTATTCCCGACTCCTTTCCGCTTTGCTCCACTTCACCTGGAACCGGAAAGGAGTTAGGCACTGCAAAAGTGCGGCTTGGGATGGTACAGACACAACCTGATGATGATGATTTTTTACGAATGAAACTTTTCGCTTAAGGAAGATTCCTCTCTTCCGCGTCACCATTCAGCTTTGGCTGCATGATATGGGTAACATAGGGGCAGAAATAAAAAAAAAAACAGGTTGCTTTCATCTCACGGTTTTAAGTAAACATTCCGCTAAAGGCCATAAAAGTTGTTAAACAAGAAAACGGGGAAGGGGGGACTTCTTATAGGAAAATTATGCTTCAAAGGACTTTAGAAAGAAAATTACGATGGTAAACAGCAGCATTTAATCTAATTGTAGGATCGTAAATGCGGCGCGGTGTTGCTACAGTCATTAAGCTTTACCCTGATGAAGTAATACTCACAACAGGAATAAAAACAAAAACAAAACCGTCGTTTTGAGACCCTTTCTGGTTCGTTAATTAAAAGGTTGAGAAAATGTTTAACTATGGTAAATTTTTCTATTTCTATAAATTTTCATAATTTTTTTTTTAAATTGCATCTAGTAAACTTTAAGTAAATCTAAATTTCACATTTTTCTGGATTTACTTAAATCATAACTCCATATAAACACACACGCATTAGATTTGTTCTTTTTATTAATGCAAAATAAGTAGAAATTTTACATTTATTTTATTTGATACGAACCTTTTAAATACCAAGGAGCCATATATCGCTCCCTATGTTAAACCTGTAAAATTTTCTTTTGATTTTATAATAAAGGAAGTCTACTAACATGTTTTTAGTATTGCATAAAATGTTTCAGAACTTTAAATCAAAATTGATCAAAATAAAGTTTTTTATTTATAATCATATAGTACAACTTTGTTTAAAATTACCTGACATTTCCTGAATATGTACGAAAATGTTCCCTGGAACTAAAAGTATTAATCAGGTTAGGGATTTCAAATTCCTGTTCTTAGACGCGTACATACATACAACTTTTTAGATTCATTTTTGATTTAAAAGTATATGCATATGTATCAGAATTTTATAGTTGTCATTACAAGTAATTACATTTTATTTAATTACCATTATTTCAATGGTGATTGTAAAATTAATTGTAATTTTAGTTCAATTACTTCAATGTAATTAATTACTAATGAATCCATTTTTATTTTCATTACCATTGAAATTGTTACTTCGTAATGATTCAAAGGTGTTGTTCTTAAAGATTCGGTAGAGAGTAATAAAACAAGTAAGTGAATAAGTAAGAAATTGGTAGATTTTAACACTAGGTTTACGGAGCGCGTCATTTTGAAGCATTTTGAAGATCTGAAAGCGAAATGCAGATTATTATTATTATTATTATTGGAGTGGGCGAGATGTTTAGCCTTGAGCGCTCAGACATTTTGTCCGTTGCACTCATTGACCCATTGTGTTCGTAGAGTAGAATACCATGATTATCGTGGGATTCGAACCCACAGCCTCTTGGACGGTAGGCCAGCGCGTTAACAACTGATCTACCGTAAGCCCCCGAAATGCAGATTAGGTTTAAATTCTTCATCCTACGATTAATCACTGAAGGGCCTATAAAATATCATGCTTGCTTTATAAAAACATTTTATATATCAAAATAGTTCTATAAAATATGTACTTCCGTTAACGTATAAGGATTTTTGTTTAATAAAATGACGCGTGTCCCTACAGATAGGTATAAAACAAATTTCAGTAAACCTAGTGTTAAAGCCATCTTCAATATTGAAATTTGAAAATATGATGAAAAAAAAAAGATAATGTTTTTAATTCTTTAAATATCATTGCGTAATTGCAGAATTTTTATTACAATTTAAATTTTAATGTACGTATACAATGTAATGATAATGAAAGCTTCACTAGTAATTAATTGGATTAAAGTAATGGCCGGAATAATGATTAATTCATTATATTATAAGTTTAATATACATTTATATGTAAGTAAACTTTCCTTAGATTCTAAGAATTAAAATTGCTTATATTGTATAATTTATTTTTATTTACAAATCTTGATGTGTGCTAGGAAACTACTTGACTAGATATCTATGTGGCATACTTAATTATAGTAATTGCGCCAATTTTTAACATTTTTTTTCTAAAAAGATTACAATATAGTTATTTTGGTTCAATCTATTCAATTTAAAATGTGACCGATATTTTAATTTGGCCGTTTAGAATTTATAATTGCAGAGAAGAAATCAGGCTTTAAGATTTATTGGAACGAGTGGCGGGTTTTGTTTTACACCTATGTACCATAATCTTTTATTGTTTAATCAGCCGCTCGAAATTAAACTCCACTTTTGAAGCTTTAGATCGTCGAAATTATTCTCAAGGTTCAAAATAGAGTTTCTTGAGAATTTCTTCTTAGTTTACATCTCGTCTTCATATTTATAAAAAATTTGAATATCCCTATAGTCCCTAAGATGAAATTTGGCATAACTCTAATTTAGGGCAAAATAGAAATGAACAAATTTAAAAATGATCAATTTTAAATCAATCACATATTAATAAACATGAAAACTGCTGGTTAACAAAAGGTAAGTTGACTTTGAAGAAGCTATTCTTTATTTTCTATCGCTTCATTTAAAACTTTTTCCTCAAATACGGTCAATTGATTCCTTTCCAGTAAAACTTTTCTGGAGGACTTGAAAAATTTTTCTGAACTTTGACATTTACATAATATCCAGAAAATATATTTCAGTAAGTATAAATACAACTTTTATTTATTTTTCGGTCATTTTTATTATTTTTACTCCTACAAACCATCGATTTTAACGACTATAAGTCAAGGCCATCTGTCGGCATAGCTATTATAAATTTTTCCTAATTCTTGTGGCCAACGAACTGCGAAGTTGACTTGAGTGCCATTTGAGCTCATGCGAGTGAACAGAATGAAACACGATATCGTTCCTGACTGTAACAAATAAGGTTCGAAATGTATCCTTGAACACCCTTTTCAGGGGAGTGTGGAAACAATCGGCACGTTATTAATTTCTTTCCGATTCGATTTACGTAGTCGTAGGGTGAAAACAGATTGATTGATGCAGGGCCAATGTTCTTTTTTTTCTTTTTTTTTTCTTTTGGAGAAAATGAGCGATATTCGCCCATTTGCCAATATGCGTTATATTGCCGGGATTTGTTTTGTTTATTTGTTTTCTCATATCCCGACCGAAATGGTAAATGGGGCGGAAATTTTGATGAAATGCCCTAACAAAATGCGGTAGGTATTTCAATTAGGTTAGCTTTTTAAATTAAGAAATATATTCGATGGGTATTGAAGTGTAATCGTTTGAGGCGTGATTTTCATAAATAGAACTAGGAAATGTGATTATGGGAAAGCTCGTTTGTTCAGAATTAAAAGGTAAAAGAAAAAATAACTTTCAATATTTTGTTTCAAATACTTTTTCCCAGCCGTATAATGTACATACATATTTACCATATATTTAAAGTACTTTTTTCATATGAAATGCTACCTTTTGCAGACTATATGGGATATAACGAATCTTGTATGTCTTAGTAAATGTTGTTCAAACTTTACCTGTACATTTATTGGGCATAATATCTTTGCTAAGTTTATAAATAACGAAAGGGAGAAGGAGATTGTAAGCTACATTAACTTCAGTAAAAATAGTTTCGAACCGATATCTATCATATCTCTTAATCGCTATCTACCAAACTATGTATCTACATTCCTAAGATCTCTCTCTATGTATCAACCATGTATCAAAATAGTGGTCAAGGAGGAGAGAAGCTACAACCATTTCAAAAAAAGATTTATTATCGCAATAACTACCGCATTTCTCAATTATTAAACTTTGATTATGCTTTTATCGATTCAAAACAATTGCATGGTTTGGGAAAGTCAGAGGATTATTTCACATCCCTATATATTTTAATTTGTTGCCATGCAGACTGTGTATCTTTTAATGGATTTTAATGAAACGTGAGTAACATCCTCGATGGAGGATATATCTGGGTGAATCGGTGACACTAGTGGGAAGTTAACAACCCTTATGTAGAAATCATTAAAACCCAATATTTGTCGTATTTCTCGTATTTCTCGTATTTCTCTATTGATTAAATTTAGCAGAACTGAGTTCTTGGTAACATATGAAAAAGGTATGATGTGGACGAAAGTCTAAAGGTAGTACCTTTTTTTAATCTTTCTCAATTAATTATATTTATTTCTTTCGCTTAATACAAATTACACAAATATAAACATATATATATACAAGATTATAAATAAAAAAATAATCCCATACTTTATTGCCATTTTAGCCCTCGCATTCGGTAATTTTTTCCGATTGAACTATCAAATTTGAGCGCAATTTTATGATACTCGTGAAACTGAGACGAATATAACGCAATTACAAAAAAAAAATGCTATTTTCAGACATAATATCATTAAATACAGAACTCATATCAGAAACCTTAAAAAATATACCATAATTTTAAATAGAATAAATTTGTTTGAGAGCGCTAAGAAAACCGAATCACATACACATCAAATTATCCACGCTGTAGACTAATATTCCAATTTTCAAATATGCTGTAATTTTGAATCAATGAATGCAAAATTTAATCGAAATATAGAAATCATATCCACAAGAATCGTACAGAAGAAAATTCAGGTCCTCATTCCTTTGACCAATTGTTTGGGTTTCCTAGATTGATATACAAATTTTATCAAAATCTCCTGGACTTTTATGATGATAGTTTTTTCCGTTTTTTAAAGACCATATTAAAATCAAACTTTCCTTCTAGTTACTCCCAAAAAGTCTCTTTTTATATATAATAATAATATACGACAGAGATATTGTCTCTTATAAGATAAGGAGATTGATTATCATTTATTGAATGAGCTAAAAACATTTTATTTTTAGACATGGAATGATATTTGAGAAAATTCTGTTGAATTAATATTTTGTTTGGGACTACCAAGCCGCAATAGCTACTACATTACGTTCATGATATAAGAATACTACTTCTATAAATATATGATACAAAAAAAATATCTACTATTGGTGTAAGAAGAATTTTTCTCTCATATGATAAAATATTTAATAATATCACATTATCGATATTAATTTATGATTTTAACTATTATTTTCTGTCTCAAATCCGTGTAGCATGAAAAGATACAAATGAAAGCATGTTACAAGCTTAGTAATGAAATATAATGGAGGAGCGATACTTATTTTTAGGTTTTATTAGGAGGTACGTATTACATGAGCATATTCAATTTCTCTAATGTTTCATTCATTATAAGATTATATTCTACGACATATCATTCCATTTTTTCTTTAACAATGCCTCAAAATTTCAAAAATATGAATATTTTTATTTTTTAATACGTTCTATCTCAAAAACGTTAAATGATGATGGAACATTTTTAATTTAGGATTTATAAAGGAATTATAAAATAAATTTAAAACATAATGTTGAAGTCACGAAGGTTTTCTAATAGGATTCAATTCGCAATTTTCAATTTCTATATTTTGGTAGTAGATTTAACATCAGCAAATCAAAGTTTTGATGGTATAATACTCAAAATAATATTGCTATTTTCCTTTAATTTAGAATAAAAGCATTAGAAAATTCTCATGGACCCATTAAAATAGAAAAATAGTTTTTTCTTGCTTAATCTACAAAACAACATCAGTTTACCAGATTATATGTAAATTTAAAATTTCAAATATGGTAGTTTTTTCGACATTATTAGAAAAGCAACGATGCTGTTCAAGTACAGGATTCGAACTTGAGGACTTTCGAATTAGTGCTTCTCGGCTCATTTCAACTTTAACTTGCCATCAATGTCTGATTGGCTGATCCCACATAAATATGTATGTTCGTATATTTATTTACTTCCTTTATATGATCTTTTTGTACTATGTACCCATATATAATTATTTGAAATAAATTCATAAAATTAATATTAAAATGCTCTCACGATTATGAAAATATTTAAAAATTCAAAATTTCAACTAAAGGAACGTGTTATATTTGAGATAAATGTATCTATCCTCCGATTCGATACATTTCCATTACGATATTTCAGTAAAACTGTCCATCATTTCACGATAAAGTACCAAATCATAAAACTACATAGCTGACGGATATGCGAGGACGTGAGGGTAAATAAGCGTCGTGAATTTGCTATTGAAAATAGCACGGAAAAAGCGCAAGCAGTACACGTAGATTTGTAATAAACTCTATAATATCCGGGTAAGTGTTGCACCATATATTCGAGCCATGCAGACTCAGTAAAATGCTCACGTGTTTGGAGTTTATCCTGGAACGTGCTTATTGCAATGAGTAATCCACCTGTCTAGGATCTGAGCCTCTTTATAGTGTATCTAGGATTTTCAGATACCTGGAGGCATGTAAATTTCTACCAAAACTGGTAGTCAAGGAGTGCTAGCTTAAAATTTGGCATGGAATTATCATAGAGTGGAATGTTTTCGGATGGTGTAAACGAACTGTGGGTTATCAAAGGTTAATGGACTAAAGCGGAATTATCGATTTCTTCCAATTCCGAAGTCAAGGTGGGAGAGAACCAACTCCGGCCCAACATTAATGCCCGGAATTTCCCTTGCAAACAAACGTTTCGAACAAAAGTTTCCGAATGGTGTCGATGCGATGAAATTGAATTTGCCAAAAGCGGATTATCGGGGGTCAGACATGTTCTGGTAATTCACGTAATTCAGGACTATTATAAATTGTTT
Source organism: Philonicus albiceps (assembly GCA_963969385.1). Taxonomy (NCBI): domain Eukaryota; kingdom Metazoa; phylum Arthropoda; class Insecta; order Diptera; family Asilidae; genus Philonicus; species Philonicus albiceps. The sequence goes on from OZ017776.1 coordinate 27,127,045, forward strand.
CGGGATATTACAACTGATTGGAATGATAGGGCCATGTAGGAATTATTGAATAACATCTTAGCTGAGCATTTATATTTGAATTGCTAATTCGATCAGATCAATATTGTCATCCGAGTTACACAATTTCTAGAAATCTATAATTATTTTATTTACAATTCATATTCGGACAAGCTGTTCGAGAATTTTACTTCTAACCGATGTATTTTAATTATGCCAAGAAATTCATTCCATTACGGCAAGGGTTTCTAACTAACTTACTAAAAGAAGGTAGTTAAATTAACGTCGGTTTTCTCTGACATTACTGGATTAGTTTTTGATATCGTTCCATAGAAATAGAATTTATATCTACATAAATTCATGGTGGCAAACCCAAAATAGGTACCGAAATTATTAAACTGCAAGCGATTGGGATTGTTTTGAAAATCAATTTTAGAGATTTTTTAAAGATTCGAATTTGCCATTAAAATTTCCAAATTCCACCGACCGAAATTGTTTAATTTTAAGCAATTTTAATTAAAATTAATATCTAGGAATCTATTGAGCTATAGAATTCAAATATACCAAAACTAAATATGCCAAACTAAAAATGGATAAAGAAAACTTAAACTTCAAGGGATTGCCGTGAAATGAGACAGTTGCAGCTTTTTGGGGATGTTGATTTCGAATATGACATCAAAATTTCCAAATTCAAAATAGCGGATCCAAAAACCCAACTGAAATTCCTCAATTCTAATGTAAATTAATAACTAGGAATTTTTTTGAGTTACAGAATTTAAATCGACATAAGTTCATGATGGCAAACCCAAAATAGGTACCAAAAATATTAAACTGCAAGTTATTGGGATTATCATGAACATCAACTCTAGAGGTCTTTTGAAAATTGCTCATTTCGAATGTGCTATTAAAATTTCCAAATTCAACCGACCGAAAATGTTCAATTTTAAGAAATTTTAATAAAAATTAATATCTAGGAATCTATTGGGCTATAGAATTCAAATATACCAAAACTAAATATGCCAAACTAAAAATGGATAAAAAAAAAAAAGTTAAACTTCAAGGGATTGCCCTGAAATTCAGTACTAAGGGGTTTTGGTAGATGCTGCTTTCGATTCTGTTACCAAAATTTCTAAATTCAGAATGGCACATTTAATATGGCTACCGATATGTCTTTACATTAAGCAATTTGAATGGAATTTAAATCTTTCACAAATTCATGGATAATTTTAAATTTCAAAAAAATCCATGACTGAACTTTACGCTAGCTAGGTAAATCCAGTAGTGGATTTACCAGGAAGCAAAGGAAGCAATTGCTTGGGGCCCCGCTTGAACAGGGGCCCCAAAAATTGAAAAATGTTGAAAATACATTCGGAAATTAAAAACAAAAAATAAATAAAAAATGTAAAATGAAAAAATTCATGTAAACAATATCGATTATTCATTGTCCTCAAACGAATTTAAATTAATTCAAAACTGTATTTCGCGCGTATAGTTGGCGCTTCGGTCGCTCGTATTTCGTGTCTTTCGTTACTTTTCGTTATATTATTTATTATTTTAAAATATTGGGGAGGGGGTTAATTTTAGAATGAGGGCCCCGAAAACCTGAGGTTGCTTGGGGCCCCGTCTTAGGTAAATCCGGCACTGGGTAAATCAGCTAATTATTGATTATTTATGCATTCATATAAACTATGGTTAATTGGACTCAAATTTCTTTGTGGGATTTTAACCATCTGTTTAAAAAAAAAAATTTAAATGAGTTTAAAATAAAAATAAATTAAAACATAATTTTTATTTCAAACAATTAAATTGAAGTTTCGTTTATATTCAGAATAAATGACGCCCTTAGGATAAGCGCGATCTTCCCTTTTATACAATTATGCCTCGGTTTTAGTAAAGCAAATTTGGCGGCGTAGAAAGGGGTTACCCTTGAATAAATTGTTGGGAAATTGTTTTCCCACTGCACGCATTCATCGCGGCTTCATTAAAATTCCAGTGCATCCCGCAGAATAAACAATGAAATTGAAATGTTCGTCCTCTGGCGTTCTGGAACCTGGCATAATCTCAAATTAAAATTATATATATATATATATTTTTTTTTTCTCTTTTTAAATTAATTTATCGTACTAATCGGGCCGCTTACAAATATCCTGATTAGCAAACTTATTAAGGTTGGCAAAGTTTCAAGTTAAGCGCAACGGTAAGCCCAGTCACGGAAGCCCCTCGATCCCGTCCCACCATTCATTTTAATAATTTTACTTCTCTCCTGATATCAATATTTTTCGTACAGGAGTCTCAAGACCTAAGGGTTTCTTCGTTCAGGTTAATGACGTCATTCGCAATTCTTATCACGTCCCAACAGTAAGGTGTTAGCGCACACCACTCGCGAGTGTGAAAATAACCGGCCCCAGCCTGGACCCCACTTGAGGCTTTTGGCGGGCTGAAAAGAAAAGTCTTCTTCAACTTCATCTTCACACCGTTGCCACCGTCGCGGCGGCCGAGACACCATCACCAAAAAGGAGGCTGTTCAAGACTTCTTGGGATCCACCTCAGACCTAGAAATCCTCCCCAAGAACCCCCCCTGCTCCCCCACGAGCCGTAACCCCAATCCTCTGCGGGCTCTACGGCGCGGTGAGAGTGGTTGTTGGCACTTTCCACAGCCGCGTGTTATATTTCAGTTTCAGTGTTCCCATTAAGGTAATGATTGTTTATGTTTAAGACAAGAGTAAAGAGTTCCCCGGTTGAGCAGCCGCGCCCCACCGTAGATTGTCGGGGATGCTTGGGGGTGGCATTGGGTGGCTGTGGATCGTTCCCAATTCACAGCCAAATGGCCCATAAGAATATATCGAGATAATGGATTGCAACTGGCGGCAATAAAGTTCTACCTCGACGTGTATTTCAAATTCCCTCTTCTTGTGTGCGGCGATGTCTTTCCTGGTTCTTGGGAATTGGAGAATTCGTTTTCTGCTACATGAATTTTTTAGTGCAGAAATTCTTTTCATAGGGTGTAGAGATTAGGGCTGATGAACACGAATAAATTTCGGTTACGGTAGATGAGGTTTACTAAAATTGTAAAAAAAAAAAAAAAATATATTCCATACCCGTCCTCAGACATAATTACGCTCATATCCCCCCGTATCGTGTAATCACCGAAACTAGCGTAAAATGATTGCAAACCGATGCTCGATTTTCTAAATTGAGATCACATCACACGACGAGTTTAAATCGCTTATTTATTTAAATTTCATGAAGTAAAGGGGTATACAGCGGTGATTCACGTGTCACACGGCATGCCGCTTAATATAAATTTGCTTCAAACAAATGTTTATGGGGGATAAGCTTTTGATGGGAGTTGTTTTGAAGTTTTCCGCGATAACCTTAGGGAAGGTATTTATTATTTATTTATTTTTTTTTCAATTTTAGTAAAATGTCTTAGGAGAAAAGCCTTTATTTATTAGTAAGGTAGGAAATATTCAGAGACACGCTTCGAGGCATGATATTTTAAGACTAGAACCCTACAACTATAAATTCACTTTCTATTCGAAGTCTGTTGAATTTTTTAAAGTAATCGTTTCTCGAAATTTGAAATCGTTCAGGGCTATATTTTAAGTAGTACTTAAGAGTACTTTGTTAACTCATCCATTTGTTGACTGTATTTCTACGAATTTAGCTATTTCTTGGGTTCCAGAAGCTCATAATGATTGAAGCTTGCATGTCCCACCATATACACAGTATTCTCTTTTTAAGGCTCAATCTCGGTGTGGAGGTGAAGAAGTTATACTTTCCGAATTCACGCTGTTTTCCTTACGATGTTTTCATATGTAATCGACTTTTCATCATTTGGTCTTAAAAATATCGTCATCAACCACAAATGATCGGCCAGAGCGTGGCTTATCACTAAGGCCGAAATCGCCTGCTTTAAATTTTTCGAACCATCTCTTACACGTTCTGTCCCCAACAGCATCTTCACCAAACATTTTTAACAAATTTCGACACACTGACAATGACATGAGATATCTTTGTTATAGTTAATTTCGAAAGGTACATAATAAACGCAATTATAAAGATATACAGCCACATATATGTAACTCAAACGAACATATCCAAATATATTCAAACTTGAAACGAAATTATCGGACAGAACTTTCCGGTAGACCTAATATATGTATGCGTCCATTTAAAAATATATCAAATTGTTAATTATAAATGTAATCTTTTGAGGAGAGTGATAAGTAATCATGAGAAAAAAATGATGTAAAAAATGTTAAAAGTTATTACCTAATAACATTAAATATTTGAAATTTTATTGTTATAGGGAAGAATTGAGCTTAAAGATTTTATGTTTTGTTTAGTATCTATACATACATACCATATATGAAAATTATAAACTTTAGTTGACTTTTAAAAGGATTTTGATGTGGATTTCAGGATGCCGTAATTTTAATGGTAATAATAAGTACTTAAGTATTTGTTTATTTCATAGATTCTTAAATTATAATCCGAAGGTGAAAATCAGTGATATTTTGTAGAATGCGAAGTATATCAAGATAAAGGATATCTATAAATTTCGAGGGAGCTTAAACATATTTCGTTCATTATATTTATAAATTCTATTTTGTTGCTTAACTTAATCTTTTTTTGTAATATATTACCATCATCTATGGCACGGTAGGCACAATGTGTGAAACATTTTGCAAATTCTCGTAATCATTTGGAAAATGAAGTAAGGTATCTTAGCCCTACATAAAGTCACCCGTAAAAAGCTTTACCTCCCAAAAATCCATGTAACTTTGCACCATTTGCGTAAAAAATGAACTCCATGTGGCTTTGCCAATTTATTTTGTTTAGATTAACTAAAGTCTCTGTTTTGGTTAATCTCGGGGGAAATAAATGACGAGGCTTTCCACTTTCGTAGTGATGTATGACGCTGTCTTTGGGTATTAACATATTCGAGATAAGGCTTGAATGGTCCAGGATATATTACCTAACTGACTGTTACCGAACCTTTTTGGCGGATTTTCACATCCCGGCCGTTTTTTTTTTCCCCTTTCTTTTTATATTTTTACCCAAAATGACAGGGTGGGCTTTCTGCCCAAAGAAGAGTGCCCTGCATAAAATGTCGCCTGATCACACAAAGCACTTTCGAGGAGGACTCCTATTTTAAAGTTTCCGCTCAAGATGTAGTGCAATCACGCCTTTATGCGGATCTCTCTCAGGTCGCCGGTAAGTCCTGTCTGCCCTCCAGGAGCGCTAACAGCTTGAAGTATGGTCCCTGACTTGAAATTTATACATTTATGTAAATTCGCTTTAAACGAGGATAACGCGGTGAAATATCTCAACAGCTTTTGCAGGCTTATCTCACGTAAAAGATAAATTTTTACTTTGCGCTGCTGCGTCTCTGTCTCCACGTAAGGTTGTAGCAGTTTTCTTATAAAACGACAATATCCCTATTAATCCCGGGCGTAGACTGAAAAATTTTTTAGCGCATGTTCAGGAGCAGAGGACCTAAATCAGGGCATAATCACGTACAGCCGTGCATATCGTTGCAACATCAATTAAAGCTATCAGCTTTCGGGATTATTTAATTATTTCAATAAGATCTTAGAAGATACTATAAGGAAAAAAAAAAGAATAAATGCGCTTTCGACCGTTCGCTTTATCGCAAAGTTGTAAGGAAACTTGCGGAAGAGGAAGCAGCATTTAGTCGACTAGAAATTTGCAAGACAAAATGTATTGCCCGAAGCTGTACAAGGGAATCGTATCCTTTATCTTTGTGTTTTATTTACAAGAAATTTCCGGCCAAGAAGCTTTCCCCGTCGTCTATGAAAAACGAAGTAAATCCTCATTTCTGCTCAGATTCTATACACTTGAATAGATTTCAATAGAATTGACGTTAACAATGATTGGTCTTTTCTACTGCTCACAGAGTCACCCAGAATTTCAGGAATCCAACAATTTCTGCTGCATTTGCAGTTAAAATAAACTTCCTGCTTTCCCATATTCAAATGCCAAACTCTTCTTTTCATGTAAATATTTCCAGACGTTCAATTACTGTGATCATTTCGGGCTATCACTTGCTTCCTGATAAAAATCATCTTGAGGATTAAAGTTATACTATTTCCGGTTGATACCCTTTGGTATGAAGAACTGAGAAAACATTCAAATTCAGATGTAAATTACTTATATAGGAAAGTTTTTTTATAGCAACTATAAAGAGTAGATTTCCATGTTGTGGCTCTGAAACTTCGACATAGTTGAAAATTTAACGAATTTTTGTAACTTTGAATTTAAAACTTTAATACACCACACACACACACATGATATACGCCTATATATGTTATTGTGGTAAATTTATATACATTTTTTGAAAATGTACATATTTTGTCTATATTCTATAGAAAATTTGGCTAAACTATATAAGAAACTTAACTAAAAGCATTAGGGAATATATATAAATTGTATGATATTTGTCTATATTCTGTGGGCAATCTACCTAAATTCCATAATAAATGTTCAGTTAAAATTACCTAGCTGAAAATCATCTACAGAAAATAGATGCTTTCTATATTTTTTTTTAAATGCATTAAATTTTTCATGTGTATATTTTGGTATGACCTTAAGAATGTAAAGACCTTGAAAATGTAATTGTATGTTGGACTTAAAAACAAAGTAATTAGGAAAAATGCTTCAGTTCAATCACGTTTTGGTCAAATCTTGAAAAGACTGTTAGTCTGAAACCTAATTTCCTCACTTATTGTTGTACTTATTTTACTTATGCTACTTTCTGGAAGTTGGTTAAAAACACATTCCCGCCGGCATGTACCACTAGTAGTACATAGAGAATTGTCCCATCGGACGGCTTATACCACGGGTGGTACATACACAACAGGTGGAGAAAGATTTTTAAGAATCAAAATATATATTAGCGCTCTTACTCTCAAGTTGATCACCACAGGTTTATCAGTGAGACGTATTTGTTTTTCTAAAATGTAAAGAAAATAGAGAAACAATTTATTTTGCACAGAAATAATTAATATATCCTTAATTCCTTAAAAATGAATTGAATTTAGTTTTTATTTCGGGTAATATTTTACTTGCTTGTTACACATTATTTTCATAAATCTATACATATTTGGGGCTCGGAGCTCTTCCGAACTAGTGTAAGAAATCGAACACTTATTTAGTTTATTTAATTTTCAATAATTAATAAATAAATAGTATAATTTGGCATTATCTTAATTTTTCGCTTGATAACAACAATTTACCTTTTATTAAAAATACCTTCATAGTCTTAAAAGAATTCTTGTTACAATGTTCAATTTTGTTTCGTATCATAAACATGAGCAACTTTTTGATTTTTACGACAAAGTTGACCCATTTTCGAAACAATTTCCATTAAATTGTGTCATCAACTTGCTTCGTTGAATTTGTTTAAATCCGCGACAAACATGCTTGGAGCATAATCTTGGGAGCGTGTTATTCGGCTTAAGCAGTTTTGCTTACACTTTCCGAAGTACCCCCTAAATAAACAACTCGACATAGTCTTAAATTTTATGCACCGAAGTTTTTCCATTATCAATCCAAAGTTGAAGACGGAATTGAATTTTGCCTTGAGCATGCAACCGGATTGCATGTCACTCTTTTTAAGTAATGCTTCCGCATAAATGAGTGAATTGTGCACGTCCTTTAAATATATTGCAGCGCTCGTCCTCGTGGGTATCCGTCGTGTCGCGTTGTAATATCTTTACCCCTATCCCTAAACCACCGAATTTCATCCCTTAGGAGGATGGGTGGATTTGTTCTTTTTTTTTTTTTTTTTATTGTGTTCCTTAACCGTGGTTTCTCTAAATTGAAACCCACGGCAGCTAGAACAGATTTTCAGAAAATAGATTCAAGTGAACTTGTCCCGGCACAATCATCTGCACATGCAGGCGCCGCGTCGCATTCACCCGACCGGTGGTAGTGGCGGCGGCGGCGGCGGCGGCGACGGGCATCGCAAATACCAACTAAAAGTGAACGAAAATTGAAAACAAATTTTATTGAATAAAATGCAGCCTTTCCCGGCTTTAAAGTTACAAAACGACACATACCCCGCCACAAGTCCCAATGCGCGATTTTATCGCTTCAACGTAAAAATCCTATACCACATTTTGCCCTCTTCCGCGTAGGGTGCATTTGTTTAGCGAAAAAATTTTCCCCATAACCAACTTCCCTTAGTCTGGCTGGATTTTTTTTAAGTAAAAAAAAAAAAACAACGAGAGATATCCCTCTGAAACAGATACACGTGTATCTGTTCAGATCGTCGTTAGTTACGTGTTCACGATATTACTGAAGACATTTCCCAGCAATGATTTGGGTCACGCGAATTTCGAATATTTAGGTTCAATAGCGGACGACTCTTTTATATCCCTGAGTGTTTTCACCAAAAGACTGCTGCAGCAGACGATGGTAAAGTGCTCTGAAAAATCATTTGATTCATTGAATTGGAAAAGCTTACATTTGCACTCTCTAAAATCAACTATTACTGCGACAGTTGTAAAATATCTTTAATATGATTACTTTACGAACATACCATAGATAAGAATTTTGAACTCAATAATCGGTATTGAAACAATTAGATTGGATTCTTTTGATTCGAAATGAATTGAGCTATCGACTGCAAATTCCACAATATAAACATCAAAACACATATCATAACTAGAATCAGTTATTACTCTTTATACAAATGTTTGATTCAAATAAAATAATACCTCTATGTATTTCAAAAGTCAAAAGTTTTATCAAATATAAGTGAGATAACATTAAAGTTTAAACACATTATTAAAATACATAAAAACATTCCAACTAGTAAGAAAAATTAAATATTATTTCAATAGGAAACTGCAACTTAAACTCACTTATTGCAGAACTCGAGAAATTCTGCGACGAAAATAATTTCGTTTATAATATACTCTGGAAAATCATGTCTTTTCAACATTGAGGAAAGATTCAACTTAAATAAACCGAACGGAAGTAAATTGTATAGGAACGATTTAGACTCTCTCTAATATTAAAATGTTCTGGTTGAATTGAGGATAAATATTTCCATTTATTGATTTCGTCAATTCTGTCCTTATCGTAAAAATTAAAAAGGTTCTCCATGTAACAGATCATAGTTCTAATAAAATGCTCAATCCTTTACAAGATAACTTAGATTATTTAACCCTTTAAAACACAGCAGATCAGATAAAAGTTCAATGACATAGAAAAATACGGTTAAAACTGAAATAACCATTTCTACTATTGTATTTTAATTGAACCTATTCGGCTACTCAACTTAGATGTGACGAAAAAATATTTTTAAAACTCTATTTGCCAAATATTTCCATTCATATATCTCTAAATAGTATAAAAGAAAGTCGGTTATCCGTATCTGTCCATGAATTCTGTACTTCTAAACTACTGACTAAGGGGCCTCTGGTAGTTCAGTTGTTAGCGCGCTGTCCTACCGTCCCAGAGGCTGTGGGTTCGAATCCCACGAATAACCATGGTTTCCTGCGCTACGTGGTAACACAATGGGCCAAAATTGGCGTAAGTGTGCCTTTCTAGGCAGCCACAGCAACCAACCAACCAACCAAACTACTGACTAAACCATAAGATATAAATATATCAAATTAATGTACTAAGTCCGGTATAGCATTTGTTTATTTCTTAGGTCTTTTTGGGTACCAATTTTTGTCTTCTCAAATCTAATCAATAATAATGGCTCATTGACAAAGTGATTTTGACGAGCGTAAGTGTTAATATTTATCCAAATTTAATATACTCGTATTAGTTGCCTTAAGCATTTAATTTAAATGAAATTTGTCCTTTACACCATATCATTTAACTGAATATATGTATAAAAAGATATTACAGATTTAAAAATTGCATCCCTATTATAACCGCAGATCTCAGGTAACATTCAACATTTAAATTTAAATTATAGACATCAATTTTAAGAATACAAATTCCGCAGAGTGGTTAAAAAATGGTACAAAATGTCAAGAAGTCAGTTTAGTTAAAGGCTTACGTTACATTACGTTTCTTTATGTTTCTATTCTGGTTAAGGCTTCACACTTGACGAAATCTTCGGAAAGTGAACAAAAAATAGAATAAGGTGATCACCTAGTATGAAATTTCATATAATCGCATACAATAATAAAAGGCCATTATAGAATTATAGTTAGGGATCTTAAAATTTTGGTACTGTAATTGACTTTTGATTCAACCAAATGTACCAATTTTACTGGTATCCTTAAAAAGGTTGATATTTAGTTAATTGAGAGACTCATCTACCAAACAACCTAAAGATACCAAAACAAAGTCATTCCCAAATAAAGAAATAGGTGATTTTACTATTGTTACACTAGGAACTATATTTTTTTTAAAAGAGAAAAATAGGAACATTGAATTTATAAAAAAAAATGTTGGGAATATTATTAAATTACTTATAACAAAACTAACTAATATTTTTAAAAAGCGTTTGTACATTGAAATTTGAAAGTAAACATTTAGTACAAATAAAGTAAGAAAATTGCTAAATATTAAATAGATTTGTAAGAGTAAAGTAATTACTATACAAGTTAAAATAGGGTAGGTGTAACCATGACATGGTATATGAAAATACCAATTATAAAAGCAATTTAAGTAGCTATTTTTGTGAAAAGGCAGGCTCTTCAATGTCAGGCATAATTTGTATCCCACTTCCAACTTTTCTAGACACGAAGACAGTGAAATGTCGTTCTTTGATACATAATCCTCCCACTTAATCTCCCTGACCCTTAACTGGCTCTTTGCTTAGTCCATTGACTTAGGCCTTTTGGTTTAATACCGCAAAAGTAGTTATGAACAACGCAAAATGCTTGAATTGGGCGCTATAAATATCATTCATCATCGTAATATCTTTTAGGTAATAAGGCTTTATAACTTTTTTTAAATCTTGGAGGATATGCTAATAATTTTTTAGGGATGTTACAAATTAAAATTAAATTAAACAAAATCTTAAGTACCCTTTGGTTTTTCTTCAGAAACCATAATCCGTAAATTCGGAACCTTTCCAAGAAATCAATTTCACAAGGTAAGTTTTGGGTGGTCAAAATATCTCTCCTTAAGGACCCCGCAAAGTTACATTGAACAAATGGAAACTTATCTGACTATTCGTGCTGCATGAAAAATTTTTAGAGACTTGTTATAAACAAATCATCCCTGAATATTTTACCTTTCAAAACTCTAAAGTAAAGTTATAATTAGCAGTAGATGATGGAATTGGTCAGAAAGAATTTTACAAAATTCTCTTTTAAATGAGAATTTCAGTCTGCGGTCGCATTCTGTAAAGTTTCCTTTATATAGTTCTATTATTGCGCAAACGACCACTTGAATATCTGATGCACTTCCTTACCAATCTTGGAAAGATTTTTGCAAGAAAATGGAAGTAGGATTAATGGTATTCGTTGCAGATATAGCTCCTGAGGGAGGGCGCAGAAAGATGCAGAATTAGGAAGGGCTTTTATTAGTTGAAATAAGACCACAAAAGTTCATCGTTACTTCGAAAGTTGAACCACATTGCGATGGACATACTTCAAAAAATATCCGTGGAAATTCAAACTAGACGATAATTTATTTTGCCGTGAAAAAGTTTTAACACCTTTCCAGCTGTTTTGAATTAACTCATCAGTTGAAAATTAAAAAAGTTCAGATATGTTTGACTGCACAATGCAAGGAGCTAAAGTAATTTCCTCACAGAAAATTTGAATATTAAAGCAAAACGAGACTATAGGAATATTTAATTATTAATCAAAAAAAAATAAGAACTTTGCCAAAAGAAATATTCGAATGCTAAGTGCTTAATTTTTTTTGTTCTTTTTCAAAGAATATTCTGAAAATCTCAAGTATTGTTTCTAGATTTTTTTATGTTCTCTCTGAATTTTTGAGAATTTTTACGCTTGTATATTTACCTAGTAATTTCCAAAGGCGGATGCACTTCATTTTAATATTTTGTAAGAACCTACAGCTAAAACAACTTTAACCGCTGCGAGTTCGTATCTAAAAGCAAGCACCTCAATGGAAAAGTGTAAACTTAGGAGGTCCTCGTAACTTTATAATTGCATATCTGCATATTGGTGCAAAAATTTCATGCGTATAGTTTTCGAGTGTAGGTAAAGCCTCATTTAAGTAAATGGGCCGTTTATTGCGAATAGTAAGATTTAAAAATGTTATTTACTTGAAATTATTTTTTGAAGTTAGAAAGCAGGTATATTAGATAGTAATTATTTGGTATAGTTTGTTAAAAATTTGATGTAGGGATGTAGCATTAATTTGATTCACATATTTATTTATTTCAAAAATTATCGCTTTCTCCGATTACATTTTCAATATATAGATTTAAATTCTAAGTAGAAACAATCTTCATTTATGGCAAATAAATTTTAGTTTAAATTCTAATTTTACATATTTTTGCACAAGTTATAAAAGATAACAACGCACAAATCTTTAACAACCAGATCAAGATTCATAAACTAGCCCAAATACCCAAATGATGGTTACGCATCTCTACTTATTACGTTCATAAGTGAAAATAAAATTTTTTAACGAACTTTAAAGTTTAACATTTTAGAACGAAATTGACTTGAAGTTATACTCTGGGAAAAAAATTCAACTAAAGTTTTTAAAGTCAATTGGAAAGTAATCGGAAAGTAGACTGAATCCAGTGAACAAGTGTCGGAAGTAAATTTTTCCGTCTAATTTCTATCACTTTTCCGTGCAGTTTCTTGCTAAGTCCAATATTTGAAAAATTTCCGACTGTTTTCTATCTGATTTCTGTCTCTGAAATTTTTTTAAGGAACATTTTAAAAATTATCTGACTAATTTTCCACTGATTTCTATCCCTTCGCAGTTTCTTGGTAAATTCGTAATATTTGAAAAATGTCCGATTGTTTTATGTCCTTGAAGTGTTTTGCTAAGTCCAATATTTGAAACATGTTCGTCTGTTTTCCGTCTATTTGCTATCAATTTTAAATACAAATAATAAATTCCGAGTGTTTTCCATCTAAAATTGAATCGGTCATTTCAAAAACCACATAAGTCACATAAATCAATAAAAACAGTGTAATTTAGAAGTAAACAAATTTTTAAGGACTTTATTTTCGGTCTAATTTTTTTACTCAGAATTGACAAGATCCGCGGCCTTATCATATGATGAATCGTCGGTTACTTGCTATTTGTTTAACCGATTTAAAAAAGGAGGATGTTCGCAATTCGGCTTTTATTTTAGATCGGCTTAAAATAATAATTTTCTTTTTACAATTTTATAATTTCGGCTTTGTTCCATCATAAATTTGGTTGAGATTTAATAATGGAGCACAACGTCGAATTTAATATCATAGAAATTATCATAAGCATTTTTATTTACAAATCAAATAGAATTGCCACCAAAAAATCTCAAACACTAAAAATTATTAAATAATTTCGCTTAAAACAATTTTAGTACTACTTTCGACTTCGAATCCTAAGATTTTACTTATAATTTGAAATCGGTGCGACTAATATTAGTCCAATACTAAATAATACTAATAAATAATAAACTTAATACCTTCATTATTGAGTGTTGGATTAATATCAGTCAGATTTTCGCATCGACTTCAAATTGTAAGTAAAACAGAAAACAGTAAGTAAAATCTTAGGATTAGGTTAGGATAAGAAGTAATAATAAATTAAGGGCCTGAGATTTATTGAAGGCAGTTATAATTTATTTATAAAGAAAAACTTTTCTGGTAACAGATTATCCTGTTTTCCATTTCATTTCCGAGTATCGTAGCCACGAGCCACTAAAATAAACATCAGGATTCGCCAGTTTGACACACTTCGGTTAAGTGATTGAGATGATTACTTTTAGAAAGAAATATGTTTATGAAAAATAAAAAGTTATATTAGTATATATGTATATAAAGTATATAAAGACTATGCTAATTTTTAAAAACTTGAATTGACTATTTTGATTTGATGTATTAAGTTTGATAATCCACATTTTCCCTTTACTGTATTAAAACAATTTGCTAACATTAAGAACATTTTTTCATTCTGCTGAGGGGTGATATTCCCCTAAATCACCACCTTTGACTTGATATTGCCTTTAGGCGACAAGAAAAATTCTAGGTCTTAAAAAAAGTAAAACAATAAATAAATAAAAAGGAATCTGCTATACAGCAACTTTTTTGATTGTAATAAAAATGTATAGAAATCAATAGCATAAATAAGCTGAGGAGCATAGCCTTAAAAACTGAATGTCATCAATTCCAATTTACCCTGAGGTAATACGATAAATATAAGGGTTCGGAACAAATGTAAAAGAAAAATGTCAATGAGAGCAAAACGTTCTCAAAACTGATTGTAGTGTATTCTTGCTTAGCACTGAAATTAGATGCTATAGGGTGCAAAGTAGGGGTTTTAGTGAAGAAAAACACGGTTATATGTAACTCGATATTTACTATTTAGTGTGTATTCTTAAAAATTTAATTTAATTATAGTAAAGAGGTATTAAACTTAGTGATGATATGTTTTTTTAACTACTTAAAAAATATAACTCTAAATTAAGCTAGTATTTTCCTAGATGTAAAAGAGTGTCATTTTTAATATTTTTTTTGAGGATAAGGTATAGGAAGTCTTCAACAGATCCTATAAATTCGCATTTAATCGAATTTTGAAATCATCTACATATAATTTTGCCTCTATAAAAAATAACGACTTTTGGTGTATAGTAAAATTTCATTTAGTTTTTATAAATTTGATTCTATTCTATTTAATTTCACGAAACTTGAATAATGTTAGCACATAATTTACCGGAGAAGTCATATAACATGACAATTAATTGGGTATTACACAATTTGATTGTGGTTATCGTATATGCACATTTTCCGACAAATCTAACATTCGTCAGGCGGTCAAATAAGGGAACATGTCTTAGAGGAAATAATACCGTCAGTTTCTGCAAAAATCCCCCGGTCAATAATGTGTTAAAATTTAAAGTAGACGAAGTTAAACTGAAGCTAGGACTGATTGATCTAAGATAAGACAATTTTAGGTGAAAACTTATTTTGTTGAAACAAATCTTATAATACGATCCGATAGTAAAACTATACAAAAAAGAAAATTGCAAATTTTGGTAAGTGTTAATACGTTGCATTAATTCTACTAAAAATAATAAACAAAAACTTTTATTTCAGTTTTTTTAAAACTACTAATTCTGCCGTTCTTTGGTAATATTTTTTTCAAATCCATATTTATTTATTTATCAAAAATTTCTCCTTTTCGCTTTTAATTAATTATAATTATTTTAAGATAGAGTTCAGTACTATGTCAACGTAGAGTGTATTTTTTCTTTTAATTTTTGTATGTATCCATTGTTATTAATTTTTTATAACAGCAATTATGGATTTAATTTTAATTTATATATGACATCATAGGAGTTTTAAAAGAAATTTCTTTAAAGCACTGCAAAAATAGTAATCAATTAGTTCCGGTAAAATATAAATGAATTTATAAAAAGAAATTTCTTTTAAGTGGATATACGCAGGCTTAATTTTCCCAAGATATGAAAAGAAAAAAATCTAATTTGATATAATTTCCTGAAGAAAATTAACTAATTTTTTTGATGGCGGGAACGACAAAAATGTAACGCTTCGTCACTTAACGAGCATAACTAACTGATGAAGGTATTTGGTAAGAGTTCTTTCACATACCTTTCCTTCCGTTGACTCCCAGTCGCGGTTACTTATAGTTATTAATGACTTTATTAACTTTTTTATCAATTTTAATAATAATAAAAAAATTGGTCTTACCAAAAAATTCAAAAAGCGTTAAGCCCAAACGGCTGGAACGGATGTAAACATAAAAAAATGTAACATTAAATGATTACAAAAATACCACTCAAAGGTAGTTGCGCAATCTTTTCCAGTCCTTGGTCATGATCTGCGACAGGCGACCAATGTGAATGTCGTTCTCAATGACCGTAGTTGAAGGTAGACATCCCGTTGCTCGAAGATATCTTGAAGAAAAGTGAAATTGCAACTTAGTGGCCAGAGAAGTTAGCTTCTCGATAGCGTCTTAAAGAAACCTGTTTAAGACAGGTGTGTGGGGAAAAAAAAAGTAATAAACGACGTATCGTCTTCAGGTGAGGTTAATCGAACTGATAGCCGGTGAAGAACCTTTGTCAATTCGGACAGGTAAGGCTAGCGAGGTGGCTTAATTGATTTAATGCGTGAGTTTGTTCAACACTATGCTAACGTAATTGACTATGCAGCGATCTGATTGGGATCAGCGCTAGAGAATCATTAGCAATGAAAAGAGAATTAATAATTGCAAACTGTGAAGTTTTCCCTCACCTGCAATATATCAATTATTATTTCATCTTTTTTATTTAGCTATAACTTTTTGATTGACAGACGTATCCTCTTCGGAATGTGACTTTTTTTTCAGTATTCTACAAAAGGCGGCGCATTGTTCTTCGTGATCTAATAATTTGGGTGGACTTTCGAAAAACTTAAACATTTCTTTTTCTCCAGGGTATTTCGTTGATGGAGAAAGGTTTTCTTAAAATTTTTGAGTGAAGTTGCGGTAATGATCTACTGCCCAACGAATCAACATAATGAATGCCTTCGATATGGTCAGAATCCAACAATTTAATTAGCCTTGTTTACAGATGGAACAGATAACATTTGAATCATCAGGGTATTCCGGATATTAGACAATGGAAGTAAATGGTGGTGAAAGCAGAAATAATGAAATATTAACGTGTGAGGAAATTGGTTTTAACTGAATACTCAAATTTTATTTTAAAACGCTATGCTAGTAGCAGGGGAACAATTTGTTTTATAGATTGGGAAAAAAATACCAGGGCCCTTCCGGTCAGAGAGTTTATACATTTTATATTGATTTCGCTTATAAAATCAATCAATCATCGTACAAATCCTACTACTTTAACTAATTGATATTCGTATAATTGGAAAGCAACCGTTTACGATCGCTTACCGAAAAACAAAATAGGTACATTGTTAATTATTTAAATTTGTTATAAGTTTCTTTAAATCTATAAGAGAAACTGTATGAATTCTAAAATATTACGTAATTTGAAAATTTGTTAAAATCGTTCGAATCTCCATAACTTTGACAATACATAACATACATAAAATTTAGCAATTGATTTTTATATTATCAATTAAAATGGAACTATCAAGCATAACTTTCTTTTTAGGATTTCGTAAACTTTTATAGAATCACTTCGTTGTCCCTCTGTCTGTCTATCAAAACCCTTTTTCTTATGAACGCTTGGAGGTACCAAGTTGAAATTAAAATCAAATACTAGCAAACAAATCAAAGGCTACTTTCCGTTGAGCTAGAATCATGAAATTTGGGAAGAAGCAAGATCTCATAGAACAAGGAAAGGAAAAATCCCTTAAGCCTTATATTTTTATTATTTCCGATTACAAACTTATATTTGCAGATGAATAATTAACCGTGAGGTATATCGATGTATGGAGAACAAGTCAAAATGATAGGCTTATTACATGGTAAATTATTGTATGAAGGTTTTAATTTAACTAGGTAGGGTAAAATAATACAATGGCATGGAAACCTGAAGGCGGTTTTCTATTTCCGCGTGTAAAACGACCTTAGATTTTATTTAAATTAAAATATAAGCCTGAAGATCCTACTCTACCATCTTATGGATTAAAATATGCTTCAATTTATATAGAATCTCTATTAAGATTAATTCTTCTTTTCTCCTCCTAGTTTTTTAAGTAACACCAGTGGGTTTAAAATTAAATTAAAACTTAGAGTCAGATTTAGTTTTAGTTTAGTTTTTAAATTTAAAAATTGTTAGGCTTTTTAAAAAACCCCATAAAAGTACACGCATATATATAACTAGTGAAAAAACTACTGTAAAATTAGCTAAACAGGCTTAAGTAAAATATTATGTATAGAAATTTTATACTTAGGCAAAATTTGTACTTGTATTTTTTTTATACCAAGCTTAAACTTCCTGTGATTAGGTAAATTTCTTAAATATGTTGTGCAATTTGTCTTAGAAAATTTGACATGTCGAAAGTTATTTTCCTAAGCCATGGTATAGTTTTTATATGTTTGATATATAAAACTTTGAATATTTTGAGTTTGAGTTTAGTAGTAGTACCTGTGCAATTCGCCTTAGTAAAAATTAATGATTTTCCTATTAAGTCGAATGAGTTTAGCACTTGGATAATATATACAAATGGCATATATTTTATTTTACCTGTTAATTGGCAACAACACTTAGGTAAAAAATAAATTCGTCAAATTTTCTCTTAATATAATTCACATGTAAAGTGTGGAGAATAAGCAATTTCGTAAACAAATTCCTAAGCCGATCTTACATATGTCTCAAATTGGCAATATGTTCAAGGTGAAGCAATCCCCATGGTCTGTCTCAGTCTCAGATAACCCCGAATCCAAAATTCGGAAAACCGAAAACTGCACTAGCAATAATTTTTGAACCATTTTACATAAGTTTTTCTTTCAGTGTAGAAGAAAATCGTATTTTTGAATTTTAAAAATGAGTCATCTTTATTACGGACAATTATCTTTAATCACAGAAATAAGCACTGAGCTCTTTAAGTCACTTAAAATTAAGAGCCCGTCTTCTAAATGTAAAATATGCAGATTTACGATAACACCGCAATTATTTACTAAAAATTTAAATGGTGCACTACCAATTAGGATAAAGTCTGGGCTCTTTCTGAATTTTACGACCAAAGAAAGCCCTTCATCTTAATTCATTAATTAGCGCCTGCTCTGCCAGAAAAGTTAAGTAGTTGGCTTACGTAAGAAAAGATGTCGCATGGCCATCCGGTAAAGATGGTCCTTTTGCACGATGCCACCACCTCACTTAATGTCACTCAAAATGGCCTGTATTTTCTTATTGCGAAGAACCTTCAAGACGGTCACTTATCGATAAAAGCTTTGAGCAATAAATAGGGGCGGGCACATCTATTTTTTCAATTTCTTTAAGTGAACCTCGAGAGCCGCGCTACCATCATCTTTTCCCTTTATTTTTCCATCTTCTACTTTTCCCCCAGGACTGGTATCCTCTGTTCTATACTCAATTTGAAGCACCTACAAGAAGTAGACTCATCAAATGATTGGCTCTGTTTTTGTGCAAGTTGTGCAATTGCATTTTTCCACAATATTATGAAAAATGAGGAATTTCTGGAAAAGTTATATAAGTGTTAATTAAGTACCATCTGATGAATTGAAGCATTTTGAGATAAGAAATTTGTAATTAGCAATGATCGGGCATGACACCGCATAAATTTCGATTGCAGGAGGTAAATTGTGTCCTACATCTACCCATTGCAGGTGTCTATTAATTAGAGCAGTTAAGGTTTTTAGTTTCCACGGCACGTTCACGTGTCAATTAAGATATATTTTTTTTTTTATATTTATACAGAAGACCCAGTTCGAGGCGGCAGTTTCTTTAGAAGATATTCCCGCACTACCCACAGATGGGCTTTAATCCGCTTTTTGTACGTTTCCAATCTTCTTTCGCTTCTTTTGTGTTTGTTTAAAAAAAAAAAAAAAATAAAATAAAATGGGTTTTCCCAGCTGCCTTGTTTGGTTTAAGACGAACCTCCACTGGGATCATCCGGCTGCACACCAAGCTCGATATTCCAGGCCCGGAGCACCAGCAGGAGGAAAACTTTGGGAAACTTTCGATTATCACGTTAAAAAGTTTACTCCCCGAACATAATTAAGATAATTTCCTGGCTTGAATTTTTTACGAATAAACGAACGAAATCACAAAAAGGCCTGAAAAGTCCTTGATTTTCCAGAAAAAGGGTCAAAGCTCTATAATTTATGAGCGGCGATTATCTCGTTAATTCCATGAACCCGCCCTGACTTTCAAAAAGAAAATTTTTTAAACAAAATCACAGCATTCCTCCAGCCTTTGCCGGGTAAATGGAAACGTTGGAACCGCCCTGAGGATGTCTGGTATTTTATAGATTTCTTTGCCTCCACGGGGACCCTCTTCTAGTGTTTATAGTGGGTAAAATTGCTACCCTATTTCGATGAGCAAGTTAAACCCACCAAAGTTATGAACTGATTGGGAGACTTATCGTAAATAGTGATTTTCAAAGGATGAGCTCCTCGATGGTAAATACTTCACAACATTCCGCTTTAAGAAGCACCCAGATAAAATTGCAATCGGTTACCAAGCTTTAGAATTATGCAAGGGTTTTCAATTGAATTCGAACAGAATTAAATGATGCAGACGATATTTATGTCTAGCATGAATATTCGCTGAAATATTTTCCAATATCAATAAGACTAATTGCAAGATTTTTGTATCAATTTATTAATTCAATTTAGGCCAGTTAAGTCACAGACTATTGGTTGATATGCTTGATTTAGGCCAAATTTTTCAATGGTTAGATATTGCAGATAATATTTTCGGATTAAATTAACTAAGACAAGGCATTTTTCAGTCGGTTTGAATTTTTACTGATATACAGTGACTAGTAAAATAATTCATAAAAAGTGATTAAAAGGAATCCGTTTTTGTTTTTTAAATACACCACAAATTTTCGATCGGATTTAGGTCAGAAGGTTGTGATGCTCATTCCATCATCTGAATACCGCTTCCCTAAATCAATATCTCGTGATTTCAAGCATTTTCAAGTCATTATCTTGCATTAATATGGTGACTCTTGGCTTGCACTGAATTATGTTAAACTTAGAAAATATGCACCGTCTAATAGCTCTATGTAACCATCCGCAATCATTCTACTTTCTCCGCAGCAATCTTAATTTAGTACCTTGGAAGCATCCCTAAATTTTCAATGATCCTCCATCGAATTTCAGCGTTTGTTGGATGTTCTGTAGCGTAATTCCTACTTTTGGATCATGCCGTAAAGTAAGAGAAAATCCTATCGTCGGAGATCATATCTGAACGTATTACTACTTTTCTTCTTCTTCTTTACCGATCAATATAGGTGATCTTTATTTAAAATTTTAAACGCATTTTCTTAAGAGAAATATGAGTTATTTTTTTTTTATATCTTGAACTTAAAAACAATATTGATACAAGAGAGAATTAATTTTTATTATTATCGATTTGTTCTTAAATAAAAAGTATACAAATGTTCCAATTTTAGCTAAGCATTTCTAATTTATAAGTTTAAATTTTATTGATAATCTGATCAATAATTTATTTCTTATTTAATTACTTATTTAATTTTACTTCATGGCCTATGACTTTCTCCTTATCCGTATTTTAATGTTCCGCATTTAGATTTATTCTTCATCTAGACATTTTGAATTGAATCTAATGCTTGAAATTGAATTCGACGCGGTAAACTATGAATTTTAAATCCATTAAGACGTGAAACGAATTGATTTATGGAGCGTTTAGAGCGATAATTATTATGATTGATAAGCTATATATTAAAATTCGGTAAGGTTATAATTTAGACAAATTCTGTATACCCAAACGAATGAAAAAAACTAAATATTTGATAAAAAAGATGAAAATTAAAGAGCATGTATAATTAATTTCTTACTGATCAACTACCAACCATTAATATTTTGGGTATATATACAGAAATTACTACAGAGTTGTATAATTATCATATTCATTACAATTATCATTACAATTATGTGTAATTGAAATTTGTTGAATTAATATTACCATTACTGCAACGAGAATTGTAATGTTAATGGTTATTCTGGTTCATTAATTAATAATGAAGCTTTCATTACCATGAAATATACCAATTGAAATTTACTTTATTATTCATTTATATATAGAGACTTAATCTTGATATATAAAACTAATAAGATCTGTTGAAAATGATGTTCATAAAGCGCACAATAGAATTTGTAAATGTTTCCTTCCAGTGAAAATTCTTAATTATTTTGAAAATATCAAGATTTAATTTAATTAAATATTATAATACATAGATATTTAGGTATTTATTTTTCCCTTAAAAATATATACATACATAATTTGTATTTTTAGGAGAAGATAACTTTGGAATCTTTGGAGAATATTATAAATAATTTCTAAATTTTGTTTATAAGTCCAGTTGAAAGTAATATTTGTTCGAAGAAATCTTTGGAAATCTGTGTCGATTTAATCCTTTTATTATCCCAATGAATTATTCCACTGAAGACATAGAGATGCAAATAAGGAAAACCCAATATTGACCCCTAAGACGTTAACTACTAGATTACGTTGGTTGATTACTAGAGTTTGGCATCTAATTGATATTTATAAACCCTATTTAGGTCATCTATAATTCAATTTCAGAACAAAATTTATTTCTAATTTATTCCTGGAGTTCTTAACTTAAAAACTCCATATAAAATTCAATATTTTCTTTTCCGTGTACTTATAAAAAACTTTACTTTGAATTCTAGACAGTAGTTTTAAGTGTAAATAAGAATTAAGCTGGATCTAAAATTTCCACATTGGTATTTAATTTCGAGTGGTAGAGCAAACGGTTTAGAGATCTATGGGTTACAAACGGTCGTTTTAAATTTCAATATGAAAATTTTAATACTTAATGAAATTTTATCTCAAATTTATTTAAAATTTTATAAGTATATCAATATTTTTACGCAATTATAATTTCAATTACAATGTGCAGTGGTAATTTAACTAGAATTACCATTGTACTACTAAAGGGTCTTCTTCCAATAGGGACTTCCGAACTTTGACACTTGATAGCGGCCATATTGTTAAAGCTATATCTGTCAAATTGGCTGTCATTTATTCAGTCTGTTTTGCCAAATTACCATAGACGGATATAGCGTTCAGCACTACTTCCAAATGATAAAATTGTTTTATAATCGTCAACGGCGAGCGCTATATGTTAATGATTACCAACTTTTTTTGTGTCATCAGTCAAATTCAGCCTGATTTATGCGTCAGATTCATGGAAAATTGGACATTTCGAATTCGCTCCACCCAGCCGCGGTGAACATTTGAAAGATATAATATTCCGTACCTAATGGCATCGATAGGCCTTTCAAACAAATAAAAAATTTCGATAATATCTCACACACACTTTGTTTTATTTAAATTTAAAGATAAGAAGTGCTTAATGAAAGACCCTTTAGTAATGGTAAAGGTAGGAGTAATCATTAGTAATATAATTCATTATTTTACAAATCTACTACTGGTTATTTAATATATATAATATAAACCTTTAAAAAAAAAAGCATCCAAACAAAAATGCTCGCGTTTTCTAAGTATAATTAATAAAAATATTTGAAATTATTCCCGTTGGGTACTACAACAAAAAGTAGACATGGATAGAGTTTACAACTGCCAAAAAGGGTAAGAATTCACATCAATCAAACTGAGTGAAATTCTATGGCCTAATTACAGATCTTGATAATAAGTCAGGCACCACTCAATCAAAATGAATAGAGATAGATAAAATATAAAAAGATGATTCATATATGCAAAATTTCTAAATGTTGTCTATGTTTTTAAATAATACAAGTTGCTTAATATACTGTGGGCAGTGTTCAACTTGGCCTTGAACTCAAATTTGAATACTCACTCAATATAGTTAGTAAACTAAGCACAATATGCTCTCTTCAGGTTAGCAAATTGTTAAAGTTATCTCTTCTATCTGATGACATTGACCGGATGAGTGTCTAAAAAGTTAATAAAGGTAAAAAGCCTCATACCACCTATTCATTAGAGAAATTTTCCTATTCCGATGAATGAAAAAAAAACTTGGAGCCTATCGGATGGAGTGATCAGAGCCGGATAAAATTGCTCCATAATCTTCTAAAGCAGTAGCTAGACGTTCGGTTCGGATAAGTGCCCGACTATTACTTTACAATGGAAGTAACTAACTATGACTCCGATAGTTGAGGGGCTGACTGAATGCGATTGGTATTCCGTAGGAAGCTGAATAAAATCGCGGATAACAAAAAAACAAAAAAGGTAAATTGTTTTTCACGGTTAAAAACACTCAAATGTTGCGCTAATAACTGGATCATAACAGGCCCCGCATTCACTTTATATGATACAAATTTAAGCGGGCTTTAAACCATCAGCTGAGTCAGGGAGAAGGGCCAAAGCTGTAGTTTTAATCTGTCCAACGTTCAGATAGTGAAAGTAGTTTTTCCGTTTCCATGCACTCACCATTGGTGGCCGTTGGGCGCCGTCGCAACTACTTCAGCAGCTGCAGTTATCTAACTCTGCGAAAAGATGAAGATTAAGGTAAAATAAAAATAAAAATATAAAAACAAAAAAAAAAACCGGCAGTTGTTAAGAGAGTACAATTACTTTTTCCAGGCCCCAATAGCGCTCCACTTGGGGTATGCTCTGGATGTACTTTTGATTGTAGCCAGACCTCTAGGAAGTAGAGAGAAGTGATCGTCTGATCTGCCACATTTGTGCCGCTTCCCAAAAAACAAATTTTTTTGTATTGCGTGAATCTCGCGAAAAGAATGTTATCTTGAGGTATAAATTGGAGCCGAGTGGCTAAGGAGGGTATCAAACAGCTGAACAGCTTCAACCAGTACACAATACACTCCTTACTCAAACCTAAGCGGAAGAAAATGATCGCATTTGTAAGGATCTCGACAAATTTTTTTAGATTATACTGCGGATATTTAATAATTTTATTATAATTTTCATATTTTAGAAAGCACTTCTTGTCATCAGCAGCATAGCTGCTAGCTCCTATGCTGGAATCATAGAATCTGGTGGAGGCGGTGACCTTGGAGGACATGACGGAGGAATCGAATCTTATGGCGGTGGCGATATCGGAGGAGGATATGGAGGTGGATATGGGGGTGGAATAAGCAGCGGATACGGTGGTGGCGGATACGGTGGCGGTTACGGGGGTGGATTCAGTGGATATGGTGGAGAATCCGGTGGATATGATGGTGGTGAAGAGCTAAGCGGTCACGGAGGATTCGAAGGTGGACTAAGCAGCGGATACGGTGGTGGTTACGGATATGGGGGTGGTTTTGAAAGTGATCTCGGAGGCGGTGGCTTCGGAGGTGGTGAAGTACACACCCAAGGTCAAGCAATCCCAGTTAGTGAACATGTTGAAGTCACAAAACACATCCCATACCCCGTTCTGAAAAAAATCCATATACCAATTAAGAAGCCAGTTAGCATTCCAGTTCCACACCCGGTTATTGTTCCAATTAAGACCCCGGTCGCAATTCATGTCCCAGTCACTCAACAAGTACAAGTTCCAGTCGCCAAAGAGCTAAGAATTCCAATTGAGCGATACCTTCCTGTTCCAGTCGAAAAGAGGGTACCCTTCCCCGTTGAGAAACATGTCCCTTACCCAGTCGTTAAATACATCACTGTTAAAGTGCCAAAACCCTTCCCAGTTAAGGTTCCAGTCGTGAAAACCATCATCCATAAAGTTAAATCTGGCGGCGGATGGCACTGACGGGGCTCGGCAATATGCTTTAATTAGGTGCCAATCATTTTTAATGCTTGAAGTTGTTGTGTATTTTTAATTGTTATCAATTTATTAAATGTTTGAAAAAACAAAAATTAATAATAACCACTTTTTCATTACTACTACTTTACAAAACACCTTAAAATTAAACTTTTACTGCAGATGAACGTTGTTGCAATTTGCTACGCTTTGCCCACAAAAATTCAGGGCACTCCAATGGGAGCAATTTGAAAAATTGTTGTGGGGCTTCAATTAAGTTAAATATATTTTTTTTGTCTTCCTCATTACCTTTTTCTTTTTCCTTTCATTCGAGTTCTGTCGCATGCAGTTTTAGCAATTTGTAAAGAGAAAGGCAAATATATGTAGCGCAATTTATGTCTTTGACCTCTAATAAAAAAACAAAATTTCCGGAAGAAAGTTGTTACAATGATGAATACGTTCACCTTAAAATTGTATGGGGGATTTATGATGATAGCCTGCAAATCAGGAAAACAAATTAATTAAATTTCCTTACAGCATTTTAAACTCGTTAACTTACTGCAAGTAACTTGTTAAATGTACTGCAAAGTAAATTATAACCCTCTATGGTCCCTTTCAAGACACATTTTAATGATATTTTTTTTTAAATAATTTAATTAAATTATTTTCTACAAGGGGGTATGGCAAAAAAAGAAAAGTTCGCACTACTAAAAAATCGCTATGGATATCTAACTTTTTAAGGCGGTAGTTCAATGGGCAATAGCTCGTGTATAAGTCCCTGATGATTTTCAGTCCCGCTTTGTTGAACGAGAGAAGATTTTCTGCTACCTTCACAGAAGCCTTAATAAATATTTTTGAATATCTAAGTCCAGATTGATTCAGGCAGAGCAATGATTTTTGCTCTTCTTCCCAACCACTTAATTCGGAGTTCGTATAGCTCCTCCTAGTCAGGCCACATAAAGGTTCCGGTCTAATAAATGGGATTTCCGTCCCTTTTTCGCGAACTTATTCGCATTTTCACTTTCATTAATTCCTTCATGGTCTGGTATCCAAGAGAGTTACCCTGTTGAGTTCAGAAAGTGATCTCAGAACAGGTAGGCTGCTCCAAATCAGTTTTGATGTAACGAAGATTCTAGAGAGCGACTTGAGCGCTGCTTAACTATCAGTTAATATGCAAAATCTATCCCCTTTAAAACCTTTGTCCAGAATGCACTTGGCTCAAATTTCAATGGCTAGAATTTCAGCCTGAAAGATGGCTGGGGGGGGGGGTTTCCAGGCCTATTGAGATCCTCCAGTTGGGATCATAGATCCCGACACCGGAATGCCTGTTGCAATCGGTGTACCAATTCAAAGTTCCTGGTTGGGCTTAGAGGCCAAAGTTCCTACATCACTGTCGGCTCTTTATCTCTATCTTAAATGGTACATCGAAATTCAGTTTCCTTGTCTTCAGATCAGAGGGTCCCCCGGTCATTTAGTCCCATGAGCAAATATTTAATATTCTATTGACTATTGAGAAATAAGACGTTTATTCAAAAAGTTACTGACTTATCTAACTGCCCTCATAAAAGGTTTGAAAATGTTCCGATAAAATTACAATTAATATTTTTGCTATTCACTGTAATTAAGTACGCAATTAGTAAATTTTGGCATATAAAATGGCAATAACAACAGCAGCAACAACGTTTTATTTATTACAGCAACTATAATCGTAATGCTCAATTCAAATTTGAAAATGAAGCCTTCTAATTCAAATTTGTACAACAACAATTTTTGTTTCGGTGCATCAGAGCGCACTGATTATTGGCTGGTATATAATATAGACCTATTATATACCTCTTTTTTATCATATTTGAACAGTCAATATCGAATTATTCCAACTTTTCTCTTAATTATTTCTTCGACCCTATTTTTTATAGAAGAAAACCATTTTTTCACATATTCTAAATTAATATCGTTATACCAGTTTCTTTCTAATATTTCCTTATTCCTTATTTAGTGTTTGTCGTCTTTACAACTTTGTGGCAGAAAATAGCGTCTATTGGATTGAGATTGTGGTTATTGGCAGGGTAAGGTAACGATATGCCCATTATGCCCAATTCCTCTTTGTAGGCTTAAAACAGTAATTTAAAATCTATATAATAATAAGAATAATATTTTTAATTTTTAATCACACAAGTACCTACATAGGAAGCTTTTATAGAAACAAATAAGACAAATTTTTAAAATTTAGGTTTGAATTATATTTAAAATGATTCAACCAATTTGAATGTTGCAAAATACTAAATAAATTTTAGTATGGATAATATCATAATGGTATTTAATAAAAAAGTATCGATATGCTTGATTAAGCTAAACCATCACCCTAAGGAGCCTTTTCTTAGAAAATTACCTGTTACAATTTCCTTAAGCAGGTAATCTAAGTGTAATTCAAATTTTGAAAAATTGTTATGGACATTTTTTCAATCTTTATCTTCTTTTCTTTATTTAAACTATTCTAGTTATTTTGTGATAGTTTGCTTATTTTGCTATTTGCCATTATATTGCATAAACTCTGTGAATTTAAATAAATAAATCTAATTCGATGAAGCTGTTAAAGTCTTTGAATCGAAATTCATTGCTGATTGATAGTGGCAAATTCTCATGGGTGCTTTTCCTTCGATATTATCAAATAGTTCCCAGAAAGTGATTACCTCAGCGAAAAATATAATAATTCGATGATATGTTGAGATTTTCTGCTGTGCTAATCTACCATATGTCATATGAAATATTATTTGGGCGAGAATCCTTCAAATTTTATTAACATTCAATTCAAAGATTTCCATACAAAGGGCATTCCGGATTACTCTAGGATACCATTTGTCACCCGGTCCTAGCTTTGTCTTTTTTTTTTTTTGTTGTGTTGTTGTATTGGACAGTGCTGGATTTCATCCGTCGCATCCCATTTTCGGATAAAATATACAACAGGAATGGTATGGTATTTTTTTTTTCCCCGGAGAAGTGTTATGTCCTTTTCGTCGTCGTATAAATGTTATGTTTCGTTTAGTGACGTAGTTGCGGAGATCCAGCCCTTTTTCTGTTCGGTGACCATCATCATAAGGGAGGAAAATGAAACCCGACCATTTTGAAAGAATTTATGTGAGTTGTAATTTTGTGGGGGATTTTCTGGCGAGAGCGTATCAAAGGAAATGGCAAGGATACAATTGTATAATTTTTAAGCTTACAATTCTTTTGCAGTATAAAATTTACGGAGAACTCATTTACTATTTAATGTTAATGTTTGTCATCCATTTTGGGCAATATATCACTGGCCTGGTATATCGTATTCTTTCGGAATTTTAAGTATTCTCGTGATTTGGGCAGATATTATTGCTTGAAAATGACAGCGGTCTCGCATTTATTTGCAACATATCGCTGACCACTCTATATGCATTAAATCCATTTCAGTAATCCCCATATAAGCACCCTTCTTACAATTGCATTTTCTGAAAATATTTATGCTACTGAGGGGACTTTTTATTACAAAATCTATTGCCTCTAGAAAAACCCCCTTTCGAAAGTTGAAATCATTATCTTCTAACACATATTTAACTTACGAAACCAACACTTTATTATTTATGTTTAGATTAAATTCATATTTAGGCCTAGTAACAAAATCCACTATTAATAGGTATGATATAGTAAAATAAATATTACTTATAGATATCAGCACTTCTGTTAAAAAATTATCTGTATAAATTGTGTAACGATTGATACTATTCTAATTCTTAATTATCCCCCTAGAGCCCAACTTCAATATTATTTGCTGATGCATTAAAATATTTAAAATATGCAACGATTGTAGGAATAGTTAGCTGAAAGTTAAATTAAAAATTAAAAAATTAAATGTTCAAAAATTAGAGTTTACTCATTAGAAGTTTTACGCAACCGATTCAATTGAAATCTGAAAAATAGTTGAATGAAGCAAAAATTCTTTTAGTTGACTAAAATTATTGGTTGATTTTATTTTAATATTATGCATTATTCTTTAAAGTTTATCATTGATTTTATTCAATTGTTATGTATTAAATAAGACTAGTCTCTGTAGGTCTTAAATAAATGCAAAGTTTAATTAAATAAAATCAATCTTTCTAAGGATTCTTTAAGCAAATTAAATAGGAGATAAATAGGATAAAAGCGATATCATAAGTTACAAGGCATTGATAGTAATCTCATGATCCTGGTTAGGTTAGGTTAGGTTGTTGTGGCTGCCTAGAAAGGCACACTTAGGCGAATTTTGGCCTATTGTATTACCACTTAGCGCAGGAGACCATGGTTATTCGTGGGATTCGAACCCACAGCCTCTGGGACGGTAGGACAGCGCGCTAACAACTGAACTATCAGAGGCCCCTTGCTCCTGGTTAGCATCCATGGAAATTAAATAATGAATTTGTAGATAAGGTAAGAAAAGTAAAAAAAACCCAAATAATTAGAGCAACGGGTGACTTTACGTACTAAGAGCACGTTTCATGGATGCCAACTACGGTACGGCGATCGTACCCAGAGAACTTTTCGTCGATGCTAATTATAGGCGGCGTTAGTACCGAAAGGGTTAATAAATGTATATGCATCTAACCCAGGAATATTAGACATAAATACAAAGTTGAACAAAGTTAGAAAAGTATAACGCTGAAAATTGAGAGACAGCTTAGTACTATTTTTATAAATGTTATATGAGGATCCTCCATTGATCGAGTGTCGCGATTTTAATTACGCGAGGTCACAGTTCGTCAAATATGGATTTTCGTAAATATCTCGACTTTTCAACAATCAAAATTTAATAATAAATTATTGTACTAGAGACAATTCTCTACAAAAAAGGTCCAAAGGTATTTTTTTCGCGTTATTGTATACACAACTCTTCCGCATCACTTTAGTGGTTGAATGAGTAGCGATTCTTTAAAGCGCTTTATCTTACAAATGGTTACTTACAAAAAAATATCTTAGGTCCTTTTTTTTATTGAGAATTCAGAGAAAGAACTCAGCTACAAATTATAAATATAAAGACTATCCTAGAAAAACTTCGACCTGCAAAAAAATCGTTAAGCAAATCGAGTATTGAATATTTTCAAAAACAACAAATAGAAAAGAATTCATTTTTATTTCCAATAAATTAAAGTTATTTCTGAACGTGTTTATAACATTTTTTAACCTTTTGTTTCAATCCTTTCATCTAAACTTAATTGATGGTTTCTGCTGCGTCCATAAATTTATTTTAAAAATTTTTATGTTGGCTTTATATTTTTCTATTATATTGAAAAACAACTCCGAGAAATTGGACGGTTTTCCTTCTTGAGGTAATATATTTAGTACAGGATAGAATAGCGCTGGGTTGTGTGATTTTATAAATGGTAGCAGGCGCTACTTGAGGTATTCTGTGAGTTAAATTTCACTATTTATGATACCTTTACTTACAAAATAGACAGATTTCCAGGCATGTGCATATGGTTTGCCATCCCAAATATTTTGCTGGGAATTTTGGATGCTCTGCGAATCTGAAATTTTACTAGAACACCCCTTCGGATCGTTGAAACATAGACATGAAAGCTGCCCAAAATCACCCTTGCATTACGTCTCGTCATCCATCATACGAGTATAGCAAGAAAATTTCATAAGAATATTTTTCATATAATTTCCCGGCAAACGTTCAACATTCAGCCTCCTCCGATATGTATAAATTTATCGTTTTGGCACTTTTTAGACTTTAGAATGATTTTAACTCTGTTTCCTTTGTTACACCGTCGACTTAGAGATTCCTATTTTATTCCCTACATCTCTCACTGATATGTTTGGATTTCTTTTAAAAAGGTCTTTAACCTTTCTCATAATACCTTTTTCAACACAACCTTTATTTCCTTCCAGAACCTTCTATTCTTTATATTCAAAGTTAAACCACACAATTATTATATTTTCAAGATAAAAATACTACTCTTTTTTAAACTGAATAACTAGATGAGACTGATCTCTATACCATGGACTTTATATCCAAGTTTAGCATCTTTATTAATAATTAGAAATACGAGAAAATCCTGGAAAGCATTTTTATTACTTATAAAAAATATGGAGAAAAATTTAACAAAGTAATAAAAGAGTGGTTCTATACCGTAAAGCGAGCCTAAATTTACTTTATGGATAAAAAAAATCGTTTTATTTTCATAAAATCTATGTGTATTGCATAAAACACTTATATCGAAGTAACCTTAAAGCTTTGGATCTTTGGCATAAGTTGCATTTTAACTTGCCTTGTTAAAGAAATCCCACACTTGCGGTTACTTTGATACTCGTTTTTAAAAATATACCATTGTGGGGGTGCCGGAGAAGGAAATGTTATACATTTATACGCCGAAGGACACATTATTCTATTGAAGCAAAATAAAATTAAATTTTGGACGTTAAAAAAAGTTATAGCAAAAAATGACAAAAACATGTATAAAGTAACACAGTTTTACGCTACATTTTAAATGAGATTTGTAATCACCCCCGGTTCAGCAAGAATAAGAACAAATTAGACCCTCCATCCCTACTACCTACCTACCCTAATACCTAATACCCTACTGGAATGTCCCCTTAAGGGATATTGTTGTGTCGTACTTTGTAAGAAAAAGTCGCTGTATTTTTTTTCTGGGACAGTATTATTATATTTCATCGCGATATCTAATTATTTTCATGTTGATGTCTAATTTTCCTGGACTAACGTTACAATTATTCAAAAAAGTAATGACTTTGACTAAGGGACAGGAAATGAGCCGGCGACCTTCGAATTGGCGCTTTGCTGCTCTAACCAACTTGCCGCTAATACCTAATCGAGCAATTTTTTAATCCCACATACGTACGTAATTGCTGAAAAAGGAGTTAACTTTCCTTTTAAAAATATATTTTTGATCCTCAGGTTGTGTGGTATGCGGTATGCCCAAAAAACCGATATTGGTTCAACCGAATCTCAAAAAGCCATTTAGACTTAATGAGAGCTTGAGAATTAGGAAAGAATTACATTTTTTTTTTTCCCCCGTCCGACGTGATCTGAACCCTAAGCACATATCACGTCACATGTACTAAGGGGATACGGAACACAGTTTCCCTGAAGTTAGTCAACTCGTAAACGGCGGTATACTTACTCATCAAGAAGCCAAAAGTTAATCAATTTAAGGCGAAATTTGTTGAAATAGCAAGAGCTCAAACATCGTTCTTCACAATTTTCCCGAAGGACGAAATTATTCATACATGTGGCGGATGGGGGTGTGCATTGTGTTCCTGTTTACTTAGCTACAAAACTTGTTAAAATCTCCCCCGGCAGCCAGCCAACCCTTTGCATAGCTTTCCAGATTGTTTGTGTTTTTGATTTCGTTTTACTTTACACAATGGATGATTTTTGCTGGACGAAAGGGGTGGCAAAAGTACCTCAAAGTGTTTTCTTACCGCAGCGCAGCATGGAAACCCTCGTTGAGAGTGCCTCTTTGTGTCGATAAATTGCTACGCGAACGCGATTTAATGGAAAATTTCAACAAAACTTCGACTAATTGAGACATCGTTTACAAGACCACCACCATAGGTCCCCTCCTCCGTCAGGACCGAATCGAAATCTTTTTGTTGTGGTAATTACGCACAAAATTGATTACGGCGCACGGCTCACATAGAAACGCAAAGGCACGCACTCGGGTACCCTTTAGTACTTCAACTTCGAACGGGTTGCGATTTCGAGATGGATAAATTGGAAAATTAAAATAGAAAAGCCCGCCGATGTCCGCTAATTAAGCGCCAAAATTGAACAGGTCTCGTTTATGTTGGGCACAACTGACGCCCCTGAGGATAAGTGGGATCCTCCCTTTTATGCAATTATTTTTGGATGGCGGTGAAGATAGGGCTACCCTTTAATAAATTGCTAGGACATTATTTTTCCACTGTATAAAAAGAATAAAATTTATAATTTCGGTATTATACGCTAAATTATTTTCAAAATATTCAAATTTCCATTTATAATAAAAATCTAGTTTTTAACTTTTTAAACAGAAATTTAGTTGTAGTAGTTTTTCAATGATTTTCCATATTTGTAACTTTTACGTGGAAAGAAATGACCTGAGTAGAAATGTTTTAGCGGGCTAATATCTAGCCTATTTGATGAATCGGGGTCTATAAAGAATTAGAAGCCTATTACACGCCTAAAATAATAAATCGATACTTCTAAACGGGCCTAAAGCGTATGGCCTTGTAATTTTTTGGAGCCTATTAGCTAGCCCATTTAATAAATTTTTTTGGGCGTGAATATACCAAAAGTTCCAAAAAATTCGTAAAGAAGTGTTCCAACATATGCCAATCGATTCCTTACAGTGTTATGATCACCGTTCCCGATGAGAAATATTTTCGTACCAAAAATAAAATCAAACCCGTGAAAATTCGCGCCAACTGAGGGTATATGATCCCTTAAGTAATTTTCAATAAATCGGAACTATGGTAATAGGGTTTTCACCTCAAGTCTAAACTGAAAATATGATTTTAGGTTTAGGACTGAAAATTGACTTTAGATCTAGGACTGAAAATTGATCTTAGATCAGAAATAAGTCGGAAATTATTACTTCTAGATGGAAAAGTGATACTAATTGGAAAACAGGCTGAAATTTCAGTTATATTTGGTGATTAAGTAACAGCAAGAAACTAAAATGCGACTAAAAACAAACTGAAAATTTATAAATGTGTTTTCAGTTTATTTTCTTCACTCGGACAAATTTGTTATAGGTTATTTTGAAAATATAGTTTTAGTAGCTTACTTTGTTTGCCGCAGTACCCATGCTTTTTACACAAAACATTAATATTTGATTCAATTTAAGTACGTAATCGTTTTTATTTAGAATGTTTTTATACATATACATTTATAACAAATAAAACAAACGTACTGATGTGGGCGAAAACCCATATGAGGCTTTTTCTTTCATAAGCATAGTCCGGGGATCTATGCTAATTTTAAGAGAGGTGTGTGCTAACATTTTGTATTATTTCATATCTTATTGTTTCTATAAGCACAAATATGCTTGCCCCAATTGCCTTCGAAAAGATAAATCTGACTAAAGGATTAATTCATATCTGGTGTGAACGTTGTGGAAAGGGATAATACAAGTATGCCCCTACTCTAAAAAAAAACATACTCGTCAATTAACGTTCGATTTACCGGCGAATAGCACTTCGAGTTACGATTGGGTGATGTCTGATTTAAAAAACAAAAAAATAAAAAATGTTTGGTTCGTTTGGGCTGGCTGAGCCCAACTATAAGCCTATCAGTTGTGCCAAATTGAAATGCAATTCAATTACTCTAATTGAAAGCCAGAATGGGAAACTACTGTGATATTTGATTGAATCAGCTTTTATTGAGATTGAACCTGCTTCACAGGCTTCAATTGAAACTTATTTAGCTCAAACTGTGTAGCTTTTTGTGAGATTGATATCTGCCCCTTATTCGGACATTTGGTAGTTGCCCTTTTCAGAATGTTTTTTTTTTTTTTATTATTTTTTTTTTTTTGAGTCGACGTCCCAATGCAAGTACAGTACATACCCAAAAAAGTGAGTCGATTCGCTGTTAACGCATTAATTTTTTAAATACAATTTGTGATATTGGCGTTATTAATTTAATTTTTTCTGAACATCTCTGAAAATTCTTTGATTTGCCTATTTTTGGATTTTTTGTAATTTAATGATTTGAGTTTTAAGGTGAATTTTACAAAGTTAATCAAAAATATAAATTATAATGACGAAAACAGTTAAAATTCGAATAATCGAAATTGTAAAACAATTCAGCTCCAAAAATTGTCAAACTGAAAGAACATTTGCGGAAATTTACAATAATATCAAACTTTTTCTTACACTGGATACCTGC
The DNA here is from genome assembly GCA_963969385.1 of Philonicus albiceps. Taxonomy (NCBI): domain Eukaryota; kingdom Metazoa; phylum Arthropoda; class Insecta; order Diptera; family Asilidae; genus Philonicus; species Philonicus albiceps. Next base: position 27,162,409 of record OZ017776.1, read on the forward strand.
CAGATTTTCTAGTTAAAGATCTAGTGGATTGAATATTTATAGAAATCTAGGTGAGAACTTTCCAAATTGTCTCTTTAGATTAAGATTAACTCCGTAGGTTAGGTTAGGTTGCTGTGGCTGCCTATAAAGGCACACTTGGGCCAATTTTGGCCCATTGTGTTACCACGTACCGCAGGAGACCATGGTTATTCGTGGGATTCGAACCCACAGCCTCTGGGACGGTAGGACAGCGCGCTAACAACTAAAGAGTCAAGTCACACCAAAGAAAAGAATCAGGTAGACTAAATCATAGTCTAAGCATTGTAAATTTTCAATTGAGTTTCAATGTCAGAATAAATTTTAAAAACAATTTGTTTCTCCAGCTCTTCCTCTAATGTATACAAAATTTCTGTAGGTCGTTTCTTGCTAATTTTATCTCCATTTCTGTTATTTTTTAGAGAAATACTATTGTATTTTAAAATAACCGGAAAATTAATTCCCTTTAGAGAATTTATAAAATGTTATACTATATCTAGTAGAAATTTACTGATTTTTACTGTGTAAACTTGCTATAGATATTTCAAATATTTTTGTGATTCCATTAAAGAGTTTTTAACTCATTCCACCCCGGACAAGATGCTCAAGTTTTTGAAAGACCAAATAATTTTTAGCAGTGATTTTTTCTACATACATAAGATCGCTACAAAAATTACGTTATCATGAAACATAACATTTAATAATGCTAATAATATTTTGTAATTGCATTTAATAGTCTTTATTATATTTAAAAGATTTATAAGACCAGTATAAAATTTCGCCCATGATACCCTTAACATAATTTATTTAGATGATACCTTTTAAAAGTTAAGCTTGGCTAAAATTACTAAAAGTAAGGAAAGGAGAAAAATAGAAAGTTATTTAATTATTTCTGACTTACAAGTACATTTTTCATAAACTATACGCATTTATTAATAGAAAATCAAGCCTAAAATTGGATTTATTTATTTGCGCTTAATACAAGCTACATAAAAAGAGAACTTAAGACTAGAAATTAAACTAATAAATAATAAGAACTAAGAAAAAAAAAATAAATAAATAGTGAATGGGAATGGGGCGGGCAAAGCCTTTAAGGGGGATTGTTAAGGCTGTTCCTGAGTCACGCTTTACTCAGGTGGAAGACAAAGGATGGGAGGGAGTTGGCTTTACGAAGCATTCGCGTGAAGGTCTCAGAGAGGCCGTAGTTCATGCGGTGGTAAGCAGGGCGAAAGAGAGGGGCCGAACGGAGGATACGGGGATTGGTGTAAATGGGGACCCGTTGAAGAAGAGAGGGGCAGTCGATCTCGCCGATGAGCAGCTGATGAATGAAGGTAATATCGGCGAGGTCACGCCGCTTCCATAGGGGCTGCAGGTTAATAAGTAAGAGGCGGTTTTCGTAGGGCGGAAGGTTATGAGGGACAGACCAGGGAAGCTCACGAAGAGCGAAACGAAGGAACGATAACGAGTATAATAAATATAAGGTGATTTTCCAAACTATGTATACTTACCTAAGGTGCTTCCATTTAACAAAATTGTGAGATCACACATAGAACAACCTACAGGTTACCTAAAACCAACTTTCAAAAATTATCCTTGGTATTTCTCAAAAAATAGATTAATTAAATTTTAGATATTGGGCATATTACTTCTACAACTTCTAGGAAAGCATGAAAGTAACTCCAACAAATTTTACTAGAATTTAAATGTGTATTCCTTTCTTCTTTATCGTGCAGAAGTCAAAATGTTGCTTTAAGGTACCACTTTGGATACATTTCCACCACTTCTGCACGGTTTGCTGACGAGGTGTAATATTATCTGTAAACTACGAAGTACATTTGCCCCCCATGCAAATTTCATATCATGATGACAATGAAAGTGATTCTGCTGCGTATCGCTAAGAAGTAATCTAGAGTCATGATCAACCCTTCATAAGTGGGAATTTTGCGCAAAGGGATATAAAAAAAAACTGTGGTTATCCTCAAGGAATATTTCCACACCCCCTCCCATAATATCTCGACATTGCGGGACATAGCATAGCTAAGCGAAATCACTTACTTCCCTTATCGCATTTTCCTACATCTGGATCCAATTGTCGACAAAATTCTTGGGAAATTTTCCAGTTCTCATCTCTCCAGCGGAATTAATACAGAGCACGTGGCGTCTTCCCTGCATTTCATTTTATTTAAAAAGGAACTTAATCAAAAAAGTCGTCATGGGGCTTCATATGTCATATCCAATCCATTCTCAAACGAATCCCCTATTGCTTCTAACTGCCTGATAAAACGACGACGACGATGTACACCCCCTAGAGCGCGAATGTTCTTCCAGGTGTGTGACGTCGTTGTCGTTCAACATAAGTCCTATGGTGGCAAGACAATCTCAAGAAAAAAATATATATATTCATATATATATATATATATCTTTTAAAGTATACTCTACAAGCAACTTGGAACCATACGGAAAAAAATTTGGGCAATATCTGCCTACTTACAAGAGAGCAGTTGTCTACTTCAGATGGTATTTAACAACTTCATTTTGCTCCCCAACATATTTCACTCATTTTTATTGGCCCCACCGTTGTCGTCGATGTCGACGTTGTCCTCATCGTCATCGGTGTCGTTGCGTTCTTTGGCCTTGCCCTTGCCCTAACTTCGACACAACGAACCGCCCGTTTAGCATGCCCTAGCCCAAAATTGAGTTTTTATAGATATAAGATGAAGCGGCGGCATTCTTCTGGTGTGAATGCATGCAAATTGGCATAAATTAGATATGAGCCCAGAGAAATCCACTTGAGGCATGTCCGCTCGACATCGAATTTCCACTTGATGTCTGTAATATCGCCTAAGTCATCAGCATAACCCCAGTTGAGTGGGGATGGTGGTCCTCCGTAAGGGTGGCAAATAGATGCGACCGACGGTACAGCAATTACCAGTCTCTGTTGCCGCACCTTAACGTGTCCCATCGCATTATGAACTGATGAGATTTCGGCTCGGGCGACATCACCGTAAAGGCGGGCGTAAGTTCCTCGAAAACTTTTGTGTTCAAATATCCTACTTTGCACTGTCATCGGCATACAGGGTGACTTTGCTCGAACGGTGCCAGGCCACGGAAAATTTAGGGTTCAACCTTCTTTATCCCGCTGAATATGGTCTTGTAATAGGATTCTGTGATTACCCGCTTTAGTTGGTACATTAAATTTTATTGTTGCCTGGTTCTTGGGCTATTCAATTACTCCAGGCATTTGGGGTGCACCCAAATTTAAGAGGAGGTGAAGGCTAAATCTACACCCTTTATTACTACTACTACATTTTATTCCAAATTCCGTTTGGGATTACAATGAATTTTAATAAATTTCGATATTATAGGGTATATAAATAATTTTTAAGGAATTTTTGTATAAAAAACATATCGATTGAGGCAATATTTTTATTTTAATCAAAGTATGCTATCTCGTCGTTGCTGCATACCTATCTAAAATGAAAAGAAGGCATAAAGAACCAACATTTTAAGGGAGAAAAAAATTTATTTATCTGATATCGGTCGGTCGGTGATATTGGCCTCATCAACGTCAACAGTCTCATCAATGTAATTCTCTAAAATATAAAAGAAATTAGATCCTAAATTATAGACGTGCGAATATACTCTGAATGTAAAACATGAATTCAATTTCACAATTAGATTAAACATAAATAGGCATCATTATATCACAAAAAACTTATCTTCTATGATTTGTTTATATAGTTTTACTTTGAAATATCACAGTCGAGCCTCTACACTCAAAGAAAGGTCTTTTACTGAAACTGAAATGATAGAAACAAACTATGTTAGTTAGGGGAAGGGTCCGTTTTCATATCTATGTATGTATAGAGAAAGCTGCAGTTATGCGATCACGAAAAATTTTCAAATATAGAATTTTAGCTAGAAAGTTTTATCTAAGGGGAAAAGAAGTTGTAAAGTTCATTTTTGAAGTCCTAAGCATTAACTACGTTTATCATTGAAATCGATGTGGTATCTCGAAGTCAACTTGTACTATTTTTATAAAATTAATTGCAATACAACAGATTTTTCTTTATTATTCCAATATTTCCCATTGCAAGCACACAATGATTGAATTATTTAGCCTATCTTTCTAAGCAGTAAGCATATTCGCCAAAGGTAGAAGATTTGTTCATTTGAAGCGATCCGGTTGTCTAGCCAAATTGCATCGACCGGAATAAATGAATATCTGACAAAGCAATATCTGGCAAATATATCTGGTAGGGTAAAACTTCCCAGTCTGACACATCTAAGTAATTTTTCACAGGCCGAGAAACATGTAGTCCTGCATTGTCATGTTGTAAAATAATTTCACTGTGCCTATTCGCCCATTTTGGTCGTTTTTGAATGAGAGCTGTTTTTAAACGTATTAATTTAGTTCTATAACAATCACCAGTAATATCTTCTAAAGGTTGCAGCTGTTCATAGCTTCCAATTCTGCATCATTAATTTTGTTGGGTGCTCCAAAACGTTCTTTATCACTGACATCGATAACCTTAATTTTAAATCGTCTAAGCTAATACTGGAAAAATTTTATATATAGTAAATGTTCAAATTTCTGTCATTAACCGACAGCTTTTAGCAATAATTTTCTTTAAAATGAAGTAATGCAGTAACACTTCCCGCAAATGGTGATTTGAAGACGAATAAATCTCCATTTTCAATCGAGTAAAAAAGTACTTAATTAATGTATTATAAATGATAGTGGGTTCTAGTACTACAATAATGTAGTGTTGCTAAATTGAAATAAATACAAGCCATAGTAATTACTGCACCAAATATAAATCCCTCAAAACTTATTTATAACTCAATAAATTTTACTCTTTTAAAGGCTTACAATAATTTTACTTGAAATAAGATTAATATGCTTAAATTCATTATTTAATGTTCTTATGAAATAGAAAGTCTTCTATCAAAGTATTAAAATGGTCTTTAACCCTTGTCAGTCATTAATTTCGAACCCTAGTAAGGGATAAACCCGTATTTACTCTAGGCTAAAAATAATCCTTAAATATCATTTGAATTAAAATGTGAGCTTGAAGATGATACGCTAGGTCCTTCAGAATCAAATTATAACTAATATTCCATTATAAAATCGGAACATCGAGGAGGAGAAGCTCCTGAACTCTTCGAAAACGGATGTATCAAAATATGGTTTAGAAATAGAATTTCTATAGAATTAATTTTTATTTGCTCTTCTAAATTTTTAGTGAGATCAATAGGTTTAAAATAAAATTAATATACTATTTGAGTACCTTTCCGAACGCACCAGAGTTTAGAACACCTATAATAAAAATTTATTTATGGTATTTGACAAAATGTAATCCGTTTTGTTTGCAACTTTCCTCTGATACCCACAAACTCTTAGATAATCGTTGTATTATTTAGAGATTAAGGAGCAATTTGGAGTTATTATTGTTTTGTGTTCGTACTCTAGTGGAGTAGCACTTTACTTAAAAAATTCCGGAGCGGAAGAGGAACAAACTCTGCGGTACCATTAAAACTCTTTAACTGCCGGAACTTCCAAAACAACAGACTCTTTCGCAGCGGTCTCTGTGGGTCGACCTAGTGAATGTCTAGAGGATTACATTTAGCACTGCAATGAAATTTTCCAGAACCTCCCCAGAAAGCAATCAATCGATGAAACAATCGGTTTCGGTCTAATAGATCTATCTATCCCTGCTAATATCCGTCGATATTTTCTCGGGCAATTGCAGAATGATTTAAAGGCACTACGGCTAAAACTTTTTCAAACGGATTGATTTTAGTCCTCGGCACAGTTTGGTTTGAACGCACGAGCCGAGTCAAAACCGAAACTTTGTATATGGCTTTATTTCCATTTGAAATTTTGATTACTGCGGACTTTCCGCAAATACCACATAAAAAAAAAAACACAGAAAATAAAGGCGAAACGAAAACAAACAAATAGGAAAATAGCCCACTGGCCGGACGCATATGTTTGTTGGGACAATAAATCCTCCTCTAAGAGGATTTTGGGGTTGGCGGACATACATATATTTTTCTCTCTAGGCAAGTTTAACAACTTTTTCGTTGAAAACCAATGCCTTTTGCGTCCTTAATTGTGTTTATCGGCCGAGAAATGTTGGACTGCATTCTGGTTCGAATATGAGACGACATTAATTCTTCTAGAGATAGCATGTCACTGAATACATTTTGTTAAGGCTTAGGACCCTACTACAAAAGGCTTATTTATTCGATTTTTCTGCCTAATCGTTAGCTTTGCGGGTAATGAGCAATTCGGCTTATGGCATCTAATTCTTGTAGTAAGCTTCATTAGCTGATTGAGTAGTGAATCCTTTTAATTGTTAGGTACTTCTATTAAAATCGCTTAACTTCATGTCAATGTACACAGATTGTAAATTGTAAATGTTGCAAAAAATATTACCATTACCATTAGCATTACCATTACCATTCCCATTACCATTACCATTACTAAACATAATTTTAGCATAGTTGTATATAGCCTCTTGGAGCTACTAAGATAATACTACTCTTAGTAATCGCAAGTAATAGCGAGTAATCAGTGGCGTACGCAGGGGAGATTTTGGGGTTTCAAGTCCCTTTACGGGCATTTACAAACACATAACCTTTGAATATAAAAGCCTGTGAAAAGGCAATATCACTCCCCGAGCGTAGTAAAATCTGAATAGTATTTATGCAGCCAGCAGTGAAGGTAAGAGTATAATAGCATTTTCTAATTGATATTTGATTGATATATGATTCATTGACGCCACTATAATGATTTTTTATTGTTCGATGAATATATCAATTTTTAAATATTTTCTTAACCTATTTCTGCTGTTCCATTCAAAAGGTCTTTTTCCACAGAGACATGAAAATAGAGGGTGAGAAAATAATCGAAATGATGGCCAAAGGGACAAAAACCAATCAACTCTCCGCTAACATTTTTTTCCTACGCACGCCCTTGCAAGTAATATAAAGTAAAGGCGAGTAATGGAAAGTATTACTTTTTTTCTTTTAAATGTTCAAAGCTAAATTCTCTATAGTCTATTGAGCAATTTTTTTTGTTATTTGTAATATTCATGATATTTTCAAGCCAACCATAATATGGTATTCCTCTAATAACTTTATTATAACCTCCATATATTTTTAATTTTAACTCTTAATTGATATCGTAGGGTTCAAATGAAACTCATCTCAAACATTTATTTTTGTCTTAAGTCAAAGGCTATATAATAATAAGTGACATATGTTATAAAATTTATTATAAAATTAATAAAAGTTGATTTTTATATTCGCAAAAAATTTATTATTTTACAATATGAAAATCTTTTACTTTCATTGATTCATAAAATACGATTTATTTCAATTTTTTCTATTTGGGTCCTTTTGGGTCTTCGATATAAACACTGTAATTTAAAATGCTGATACCAAGGGGTAATAACATATGTCCAAAAAGCCAGAAACATACCTACAAAAAAAAATGTCAGTAATTTTTCACCATTGGCGATATTTTGCAAATTGCTCTAAAATCTTAAATAATTATTAAGGTTAATTTAAGCAAACAGTAATAAATACAGATTTTTATATTTACCATAAAACGTTAAGAGGCTTATGAAAATTTCAAGTCATTTTCATGCTTGCGCTTAAAGAAACCTTTCAAATGGTGAAAATTTATTCTGTAATTTGTACACTGCCATAGAGATTACCAAAATGGAAAATTATCAATGAAAATAGAAGCGTTTATTTTTGTCTTTCTTATTTGTTACAATTTGAAATCGATTTTAGAGAATATTCAAATTTTCTTTGTGAATAAAAATATTCTTTGTATTGGAATACTTCTTAAAATATTTATAATCGTAGAAAATATTAGGCAAGTAATTACAAATATTGCAATATTAATTTTCTAACATTTTATCTTCTTTCGTGGATTATTGTAATGTTTCCTCAATTTTTGCAAGTAACCACTACTTAATATTTGCTGGTTATTTTGTAGAAATTTTAGAAAAATCTCTCATAATTGTAACATCCTAAAAAGAAAAATTTTAAATAATAATAGTAATAATAATTAATAGTCATTAAAATTTTGTTTCCTCAATAATTATCTCATTTTCGTCCCAGAACCCTAAAATCAGCCTTAAATATAGCAAATTCGAATGGTAGGTAATAAGAAATGTTTTTTTCTGTTTGAATTAATTACTAAAACATGTTTTTGTTTTTCTGTTACCAACGTTGTTATCTCAGCATTTTCGCTCTAATTTTTATGTAAGGAAGAAATTGATTTTTTTTTTTCTGAATGTTTATTGCTCTCATTTTTACTTTTACCAGTACTTTCCCACTGTGAAATTGAAGATATGAAATGTAGCAATTAAACTCTTTCGTAATTTTACATGACTTTCTTAAAAATTGTGATATATAAAGTCCGGTAGTGGAACCTTTGTAGGAACCCAGTTATAGACGAGCTGCCGTAAGGTATGTTAGCAATCCTAAATGTAAAGAAATAGATTACAAACAGCATACGTTTGTGTGGATATAATTTAATTAATTAAAGCTTTTTCTACAACAATTAAAATAGAAAACAGAAGCTACAGGTAACAATAACAATGTAAAAATAGGTAACATAGTATGCCTAGTGCCATCCGTGGGATTTTACCTTGTGAAGAACCGTCTTCACGATTGGAACTTTAACGGGATAGGGATGGGGGATATGCACTGCGACGTGCTTTTCTACAGGAAATGGGACATGCTTCTCAATTGGATAGGGAACCTTCTTCTCTACGGCGTACGGGACAATTTTTTCAATTGGGATTGTTATCTCTTGGACTATGGGAACGGCGTACGGTTTGGATACCGGAACCTTAATGGGATAGGGCTGTGGGACTGGCACTAAAATTGGGTGGGGTATTTGGATTTTCACAGGTTTTGGATATGGTACATGAATTTGTTTGTAAACTGGTACAGGGATATGTTTTGTTACTTGGACGTGTTTGCTGACAGGTATCGCTTCAGTTTTTCCAGGAATAAATTGGCCCTGTTGGATCTGGAGTTGCCCAACACCGTTGTGATGAGGGAAAGCGTTCACAAGTCCCGATGCGTCATAGAATGCTGATGCGGAAGGCCGATGTCCGCCGTTTTGACTCCCAAAAGTGAACTGTCCGGGGATTGCGTTATTGTGCGAAACCGGCTGAAATTTGTCGTACCCATTTGAATGGTGATGGTATTCAATGTTCCCGAGAGAGTATCCTGAATTAGTGTAATCACTTGAAGCGGATGATATATGGTTATCCTCGTGTCCACCACTCGTATATGCGGGAAGAAACTGTTGGCTATTTGCACCATATGCGTTATTGCCGGCAGCAACTGATGTAGCAGAGGCTGAATATCCGCCACCAGGAGCATTAAAACCTTCCATCGGATTCTCTGCCCCAGACCCGGCCGCAACTAGAGCCGCTGCTGCAGTTTCTGAGGGCAGTTCACTTGAGTGCTCACCAGCTGCATAATTCGCACTCGAATATTCCTGTGGCTGGGAAGCATAAGCCTTCAGATCTTGTCCTGAATTTTCAGTTGTTATATAAGTGGTCATCGCATGTTTTCCACCACCGTTGGTTCCCCCGAACACCATACGGTGACCAAAGGGTATCCGATAGTAAAATTCTTGATTTGAATTTCTATGCTCAAAACCAGCCCTAATTCGTGTTACACTCATAAGAAGTAAAAGGACTTTCTGAAAATCACGAAATTTATAAATTTCACACATCTCCAATATCAAACTGCAGGCCACTTACAAAGCACATTGCGCGATATTTTTATATATATATTATATATATGTATATATATATATTTTTTTTAAATTAAGAAGGACAACTTTTATTTTTCGTGAACTACACAAGAAATAATAAATTTTTTTTAAGATGCTATCTCTTTGGAGAGTGATTAGAAATTAAAACGTTTTTAGTAACAGTCACCATATATAAGCGGGAAGCATACCCACAGCTTAAAAGAATCTGAGAAATGAAAAGAGAAGGCCTTTACACACGTTTATAATTTTGCCCCATGAGAGGAAGTTACCTACCGTTCTACCTCCATCAGATAGTTACAAATCAGCACAAAACATAACAAAAAATAAATAAAAAAAAAAAACAGTACCCAGGTGTAATCGAATCTTACATGCACTAGTTAAAGGTGAAAGAGAGAAATATCACCTGAAGCGGGCAATTTAAAGTTCATAAGCACACCTGAGCATCAGAGCGGTAGTCCGGTCCAGCCAGTCAGTCTTCTGGTCCTTCCCTTTTTTTTTCCCACCCAGCATCCACTCGTAGTGCTCGTATCTCGCCTAATGTCTCAAATTACCTGATTGGATTTCAAATAATGTGAGCAATCTCTTGCCGCTAGACCTGCAAGTGAAATTACTTTCGTTTTCTAGCGAGATCCCCAGACATTGAATGGGTGAATGTCGACGTCTACTCCAACTGAAGGTCGATGGTAATGACCACTACTCTGGGGCCCCATGCCATCAGTTACAAGTCACGGGCAAGGTAGGGCAATGTACCCGTCTTCTTACATACACCCATAAATCAGTCAGAAAGGAACCTTTCGAAATATCTGAAACTATTGAACGCTTCTCAATCTCTAACCAATTTCGAGTCGATCCACTCCACCCGGGCTAAAACTTTTACCCGGAAAACGGCCGGTTATATAACTCAAGTTCGGTGTGGTGTATTTACTTTCATTATACTTTTACGCCTCAAGTAATTTAACGCTGCTAATTAAAACGACCGATTGTCTTGTTCCATTGTTTGCCTGGCTAAAGAAATCTAATTGGAGACGCTCTTCAATTTCGATTTCCTGTTAAACTGCCTCCATAATAGCAAATAATAGCAATGTTGATTAACCAGTTTTATTTCAATCTTATCGAATCGTTTTAAGCAATTCGGTTTCTTAATACAAATCGTCTGTCAGACAGACGAGTGCATTAGCAATTATACCATAGTCTTAATCGGCGGATACTCTTACAATTTATACGACATTTTTTTTTTAAGGGATCTTGGTTTCTTCTTTATATTTTGATTAGAAAGCTTTGATTGATCAATGTCAGTTTTTCATTTAGGTAATTGCTACCAGTTTTTTACTAGTAATTACCACGTGAGAGTGTTAAAGGTTATTTTAAACATTTAAATAGCTTTATTTTTTATACCTATAGTTCGTAAATTATGTTTTATTTACTATTCACGGTGTTTTTAACAACGAAAAACGTTTATCTCAAAGAAAACCACTTTTAAAATCTAATTCGAAATTAAATCAATAAGTAATTCTGAGGATAAAACTATTTAGTTGGTTTTCAATAATCTGTAAGGTAATATTAAATTAAAAAAATTTAATATTGAGGTCTCCTCACGTTATTTTCATTCCTGTAAAAATTCGTTGAACATTTTTCATATACCTTAAATTGAAGATGTTCCCATATTTTTATTCTTTAAAAATATATGCCAAAAACCTTCAGAATGAACGATTTAAAGACACATATCATTTTCAATTTATTAACGTATTTGTCTTATGAAATTACCAATCGAAATTAAGTAAAATATATTTTGAATCGTCATGTAGAATTATGGTATACTCGTATACATAAATCAGGTTAATACACTTTTAATTAAAGGTTTTTCCACAATTATCACTAAAGCATTTTAGGAATATGAATAAAATTGAGGCAGTAAATCAACAAATTTAAAAATTTTAAATTATTATAAATACCTGGGAGCCTCTAGTATTTCAGTTGTTAGCACGCTAGACTACCGTTTCAGAGGCTATAGGTTCAAATCCCACGGATAACCATGGGCTCTTGCGCTACGTGGTTGGTAACACAATGGGCCAAATTAGGTCTAAATGTGCCCCTTCTTGGGTAGCCACAATAACCGAAATACTATTGAAATCCAATTAGTTTCTAAAAGAATAAATTCCCTAAAACGTTTAAAATTCATAAAAATAGCATAATGCATAATAATAATGCTATTTACTATCCAATTGATTAGCATTTGGTTAATCCCTGAATCATATGGGTAACTTTATTTTAAAGCACGAAATAGTTACCATAGTGAATTACAAAATTAAGTAGGAAAGGTTATCATGAAGAGCGGTCTAAAGAGTCTGGGTATATATTGCGGATAATGTAATTAAAAGAAAAATGCAACATGTTTGCGTTCAATAATTTTTAAGCAACCCTTTCCTTACGCCATAAATTTATTTATCGTCCCAAAATTATAAATGAAATTATATACCGCATTCTTGCCTTTAGTAATTTTTGATTAATCTACACTTCTAATACTTATTAGCGTTTCGTATTCGGGAAGGAATTGTTATAAGGGGTAAAATATCATCAATTACATTAAAATAAATAACTATAGAAACCTACAGTAAACGTGGTCCGACACGTACTTGGGTAGTGTTTTCCTTTTACCTCTATTTAAAAGAAATAATACCAAAATGCATTTATTGTCCTGAAATATACCCGAATGAAGTGCTGTATGCCTCTATGCTTGCTTTGTGTTGTCGAGCACTAGTTTCTCTAAAATATAATGGAGAATTATTACTACTGAAAGGGATTCTTGCATGATTTAATGCAGAAAAGCTAAGCACTTTTGTAGGTAAGGTAAATGATAATGATAGTGAGAAAAATCGAAATTACAAAATTACCTATATAGCATTGCAAAGCTCATGTGTTAAGAGAATAAGCTAAGTGTAATATAACCTTTTTCTTTACGTTAAATATCTGCTTAACTCGATGAACATGATGTCCACTCAGTCTACCGAGACTTGAGCAAGGCCTTTGACATGGTGAATTATGACATACTATTGAACAAAACTAGCTCAATATGGGAAAAGCACTGGAGTGGTTTCGGTCATATGGTACTTAATTGATAGACACCTACAGATAAGGGTAAACGGTCATTTCTTAGCAACAACATCAAGTGTTCCTCAAGGGTCGCATCTGGTTCCGGTTCTTTTTAACATTTGTAATAAATGATATTGTTGCAAACATAAAATCAGATTATCTTCTATATGCAGATGATTTAAAGACGTATAGGAAAATAGCATCGCCTACAATAGGACATGATTGAACTTACCAACTTCCAACAAACTCAACTTAAATATTAAAAAATACGCCGTTATGTTCTTCTCACGTTTTCAGCCTCAGTAGAAAGCTATTTACATGTTAAAAAATAAACCAATCCAGAAAGGGTCGCCAGCGGACATATGCCGGAAATCATATTTAAAAAATAAATGTCATGAAATTATCTACCAAATTATAATAATAAAAAATTCATTCTAATAATATTTCTGTCTTGTATTATTATTTAAAGTTCTCAAGCTCTTAAAAAAGCACCCACTAAAATTATGGAAAGAAATGTTGATCCTTTTTGAGTGGAGATTTTTTCGAAATCTTGCCGCTAATTTTAGCTTCGTGTTTTATTTTAATCAACTGCCTACATTCTAACAATTGCCACTCTATCCACTCGTTGCACTCGTGCAAATTCTTTAGATGTTGAGTGGTTCGAATTAAAATAAATTACCTTTAAAGTAGGAAGCAGACAAAGTAAAATTACTGTTGCCGTGTTGGTACGTAACTGAATAATCAGTGGCCTCTAAGTAAACATGAGGCCGATGCCCTGACAAAATGTTCGACAAGAGCACCAAAGCTCACAATTAGCTATAACATTTAAGGGGAATCCCCAAAACGTGTACCCAGGGGCTCGAGGATGCCCTTGACAGCAATCCTTACGCAGCTGCGGCAGATCGTCTTCAAAGGCTAAGACGAAGGCAACGGCCGATTTCGGTGACACGTGATCCCAGAGCAAACATGACACGTTAGGCTAAAGCAGAACATCTGCGGCATGGGAAAAGTGGTAAACTTGTAAAGCAAATTTCAATTGAACATCCGACTTAAAAGCACAATTATCTTTTGAGCTAAAACTTCCTAGCGCAACCACTCCGCAAGTTTCCCCTCCTTTTGCATTGCACGGCAGCTAGAAAACTTTCTATGACAGCGATTATCCACACATGATACCCGGGCCCGGAACTCCACCCCCTTTCCTTTGGGAACATGTGTAGACGAAGGTCTCGGATGAAACTTTTATCCCTTTTAGCAACTTACATACCCCCGGGAGGAAGTCCCGGAATTATGACGGAGACATCGCTCACATACGTGGATAAATGTAGGATGCGATACTGCGAACCAGCACACAGTATCAAGCTTTGGCATATTTGCAAAATTCATACACACGTACCTTCTCTACCGAGATTTTGATAATAAGGGCCTTTGAGCACGAAACTCTACGAAATGAAGACACAATCGGCGGAAATCTCCTGCTCGCTTTCCGCGTCCCAAACGTTCTCACAACCGCCCCCATACCCCCATTTTTCAGACTCCAGAGGCACCATGTCCTCAGATGTAATCACGCGCCCTAGGTGAGGGCCGCCCGCCCCCGCAGCGCTTTTATCTTCCTCCCGTCACTACGCTCGAAAGTGTTTAATGAGTGTAATTAGTTGCGAATATTATATGCAATTTGCTGAGCAATTTTCGTGTATGCTGTTCGTATTGTGAATATTTATCAGTGTCATTAGCACGACGTTAATAACCATGGCCTAAGGAGCAACACTTTCTCGCTCTTTTGCCCGCCCAACCCTCCAACCCTCAGCTCCCGTGGTGAAAGCATAATTTTATTTTTAGTCTACTCTGATGCACACCCTGTGCAGGAAAAGATTATTAGTGGGCGTCGGCCCTGACTAATGATGTACCCTTTTAAATTGAAAATTTTTTTTTTCTTTTGCTCTTTTGTTCACTGATTTCGTGACCCGTTCCAATCTCATAGTTGGCGCACAGGTAGAGTGCGAAGGGAGTATAAAAATCCACCAGTTCGTTCGATTAACGACGTGACGATTTAAAAAGGAATTCTTGTCGGAATCATTCCTAGGCATTTCAATAGCACTTTTTGCACGACCTCTGCGAACCCATTTTAAAGGCTGTGCAAAAAAACCTTTTTTTCACAAAAATGAGAGCTAAGCGACGATAGATTTAAAAACTGGATAGTAACAGGGAAATTTAATTATAGTCTCTGCGAAAGAAAACGAGCCTTAGCTAAAAATATCTTCATATGTTTTATTAACTATGTATGAAATTTCCTAATAAAGGGTATTGATCAGTATTAAGGACCCAAACAGCAGGGTGTTATTGAATTGTTTGAAGCCCTTATCTGGCTGTATGTCTGTCTGTCCTGAAAATCTGTTCAGCCGTTTAAATATTATCAACTCTTTTCCTGGTTGATATAGAAATCTCAGCCATAAAATGGATATTTAAATATTGTTTGAAAAATTATTAAATTATTTTATTAATTATGGATATTATTACTAAAATATATTTGTACATCATACTTATTATACATAAACTACTACTAAAAAAGATAAATTAAATACGGAGATAAATATGTTGTATAGTAAATCAACGCTTTTATTTTAAATGTTTTTACATTTAACAATACGCCAACAGCGCCTATTTTTAATTAAAATATGGTTGCATAATGCAAATGCAAATCGCTAGCATTTCAGTATTTTTAGTTCATTTTAAAGTTCATTTATTCAGTTCGTTTAATGCAAGCTACAATATGTGATTAAAAACTAAAACTAAAACTAGTCTAAACTAGACAACGAAAGCAAACAAATATTAATGCAGGAAGGGTTAGTTTGGGGGTGGGTTCGGCGAATAAAGAGCTTGCTTGAGGGATGTTTTGACAATATGGAAGTCGAAAACAGTAGAGCAGTTAGCCTTGCGCAGCATTCTAGTGAAGGGTTCGGAGTGACCATAATTAGTACGATGATTTTCGAGGCGAAATGTGGGAAAAGATCTAACATTCCGAGGGTTAGTTTTAAGGGATATGCTGTGTAGAAACTCGGGACAGTCAATGGAACCAGAGAGGACTTGATGGACGAAGGTACTATCAGCGACATCACGACGTAAGGAAAGGGGCTGACGGTTGACAAATTAAAGGCGACTTTCATATGGAGGGAGGTTGAGCTGGTCTGTTCAAAGAAGGTAACGCAACGCGAAACGAATGAATCTGCGCTGAACTGATTCAATTTTGTTGATAATTGTAGATTGGGAAAGTGACCGGACCTGACTATCGTACTCAAGAATGGGCCTAACGAAGAAGATGTAGAGAGATTTAGGTACATAAGGGTCGGAGAATTCCTTTGACCAACGTTTAACGAAGCCTAGAGCAGAATTGGCACTACTAATGATGTGATCGAAATGGGATCGGAAGTTAAGTTCACTATCACAGATAACGCCAAGATCGCAAAGGGAGTTGACCCAAGGTATGTATTCTCCTGAAAGCAGATAGGATCTGGAAGGAATAGAGGAACGTTTACGGGAGAAGGTGATCGATTGGCATTTAGAAACATTGAGGTCCAAATAATGAAAATAGGAAAATAATATCTTTAAATTGAATATGAGTAATTTTTTATTAACTATTTTATCCTTTCAAAACAACAAATAGCTAGTACTACTAGTATTAGTTTTTTACAACATTTTATAAAATTATTACTGCAAAACTTAAAGAAAAACTAGCTTTTTATCGGTCGTAAGCATGATAAAAAGGAAATCAAAATGTATGTACTTTATTTGCAGGATTATAGAATTGAAAAATCATTTGAATAGGGCAATCTCAATCAGTTAGATCCGCAGGTGTTTAATGTTTATATTTTCCTGTTCTCAACTGCTAACAAATTTATCTCGTAAAATGTTCACCTTCACATTTGGACCAGGTTGTGACATTGGGCGGGAAAAAAAGACAAAGAAAAGATCGGTAAAAAGCGATGAGGTGTCTGCATCGAAAAAACATACCCCGGAAAAACGAGGAGCTGGAAAAAAAAGAGCCCTATGGAAAAATTGGAACGTATAACAAGCTTTCGGTGGGACAGGGACTCTGCCGAGGATCCCACTTGCTGTCAGGGCTTAATGTATTTGCACATGCAGATAGATAGATATGTATACCTGGGAGAAACGTAGGTGTGTATAGGGCCTGGAACAAAGTAGGACCTGTTCCAGAACATACGGTAAACCAATTTGGTTGCCCTCATCTTCTCGGGTCCAGGCGCCAGCACAAATATCGGGACGAGTTTGCCTTCATTGGCTGGTGGTGGCGGATATGACCAAAAACCCACTGCCGGTCTTTAATGAAATAACGGCAAAGTGGCTCTAACTCAAACCGATAAAAGGTCAATGGAATTGGTTTATTCAGCTCAAATATATGCACACGCCGATGGTCATACTATCTGAAGCTAAATTGCACCGACCTCCAATACCTGCTCAGGTGCGCTCCCACGGCGATAAGGAAAGCCCAGGAGTTAAAAAAAAAAAAATAAAAGTCCTGTCCTCCGTTCAGCCCTTATGCAACCGCTCCGTAAAGAATATCCAAAATCCCCATACGACAGGATCCATTCGTTGCCCTAGATATGCGGCAATTTGTACACCTTAGTGCTGAACGAATTAAATTCCTAAACCGTAATTATCCCTGACCTTTTTCACCAGATAATTAAAACGCCTTGCAACAAGGATAAACGGAAGCATATCAGGCATATTTTGTCCCATTTCTTTAAGATCTTCATACCTATATTCTTCTCGAAATTTTTGGTTTTTGTTCAGTACTAAAGGTAGACATGTACTAATTATTAAACCATTAACATTTAGGGAAATATTGTTGATAATTTATTTTTTTAAATTTGCAATATAGGTACATAGTAAAAATCTTATACAGTGTGTAACTTTAATATTCAGTCCCGCTTAAAATCTAGAATTAATTATTTGCTTTTAAGGCAAAATGGAAAATATATAAGCAAAAATTTCATTTTAATCGTATTCCTTGCACCCCACTTACTATAAAGCGCGATAATTGTTTTTTTTACGTTTTGTGTATTTAAGAATAAAATATCCATTTAATATTCTCCCTCTCAATTTCTGTTAAAATGTGTTTTACACGAGTACTTACGTAGTTAAACTAGAGACAGGGAGAGTAAAAAAGTACAGACATATGTAAGTACTAATTTTAGTACAATTGAATTACTTCATATTTTTTACGAAATTCTATATCTATTGATTTCTCAAACTCAAGAAAAA
The DNA here is from genome assembly GCA_963969385.1 of Philonicus albiceps. Taxonomy (NCBI): domain Eukaryota; kingdom Metazoa; phylum Arthropoda; class Insecta; order Diptera; family Asilidae; genus Philonicus; species Philonicus albiceps. Next base: position 27,180,608 of record OZ017776.1, read on the forward strand.
AAAATACAAATTTAAATCCTTTTTGCGAATAACATATAAATACAAAATTAAATCCTTTTTGTGAGGAACTCTTAAATTTTAACGCCCCAAGTAAAATTCGAATTTCATAAACCTCGGCACAAAACAATTCAACAGCCCTTGATCCTGGTTAATTGCTCTGTTAAGCTCACCTCCCATGAAGAGCCTTGTGATAAGTTGAAATTCTTCGAATAAATTAATGCTCTTCTGCAATACCTCATAACTTCTAGGCCTCTTATTCAAAAGGGTTGCTTAAGAAGTACAGGCTTCGAAGGACTCGATTCTGGTGACAATCGTACAGGTGAAACGATTACACAAAGGACTCTTATCATTTTGGACGCATGATTATATGAATCGAGCAAAATAAGCTTCCTGTTGAACAAATGGGAAGACACATTCCTGAACTCGTAGCTTTTGTTTTAAGCCTTTTCTAATAAGATTTAAAATATATACGGTTAATATATTTGGTACATTATATGAATGTAATCTGCTTAAAAATGGGCTACAAAGCTCCAAAAAGTATCATTCACCGTCTTAGTTAGCTTTGAGTATCAAGAAAAAGCAAATAACAAATTTTTTTCTTAATGTATTATATTTAGGTATAGTAGCTTTTCATCTTTTAAAGATTCTTAAAACATCAAAAATTGCTCATATATACCTTTAAAAGAAGCTATACCTACGTAAATACTTATATTATATTTTGTCTACATATCAAAACTGAGATTTCGTAAAGTAAATCTGTAGAGGATATAGAGGACAATACTCAATAAAGAGCAAAGAAATATAATACCAAGGTTTTATTAAGTTAAAGTAGAACTTTTAAAACCAAAAATTAATAATAGAAATTTCATTACTTGGGGCTAAGTTTAAGACCATCTTAAAAATTAATCAATCTGAAGTCTTATAATATCTGTTACATTTTAAATAGAATTCAAGAATTCTCATAAATATTTAAAATTAAATTACGCACAAAGAATTTTTAGGGCTCTGAATAAGCAAAAAAAAAAAACATCTACGGGGAACCCTCGAATATCACGGTATATAAATTACATGAAAGTCGGAAATACGCGATGTTATAAAATTACGACAATCCTCGAATAATACGGTCACGGTTTCGAATAACTTGAATCCGATTAACTATGCGATTCGAGGAATACCTTTATTAGAAGTATTGGAGCATCAATCTTAAATTTCTAAATTTCAAATGCGGATTCGCAATCAGCATTTTAAAAAATCCTTAAATGGCGATGATATAACCATAGTGATCCAAGTTACAATTTTATTTTGCAAGTTTAGTTACTCAGATCAATATGGCATGATAAGAGTTTTCAAATTTAATTAATTCCATGCTAGGAGGTTAGGCCTTCTGAAGAAATTTTGAACTGAATCTCACTTGGATCAATGTAGCATGGAAGAATTATGTTTTTTTTGTACCTTTATGCCAGAATCATTAATGACACTTGGATCACTATGGTTCTACCATCGCCAAATACCAATTATCATGACAATTTTTTAAAATTTGCAATTGTTGGCTGCCACTTTGTAATTCCATCTTTTATATGCATAAAAAGTAGCCTATGTGTTAAGTTGAATTATGTAATACCTTTAGTAAAAAATTTTAAAAGTATTAAACCAATAGTTTAGGCATGATTGTGACACAAACATCTAAGCAAATATACAAACTAACTTTATTGCAATTTATATTTTCAAAAAATCATTTTATCATAAGAGTGCACCAAATAGTTAAAATAAATAAACTTGTTATGTTCTACCCTCTCCAACCAAACTGGTTATTGGTTCCAAACTTACAATTGTGATCTAAATGGAAGTTTATTGTATAATTACAATAAGTAACTAACTAATTTATATTAATACTTGAAACTTATTTATGCGTCAGTGAATTTTATTATTCATTATTCTGAGAACATTCAAGATTTCTTGATTACGTTATCAGTAGATAGTTCTAGTCGGACCCTAAGTTTCAAGCCGAATTACAAATATTTAAATAATTTTATATGTAATAATTTAAGCATATGCTTCAATAATATAAATTTTATTGTATGGTAAAATTACGAAAAACCTATATTAAATACAGCACCCTCAGCCTGATTGTTTTTTTAAAATTTCTATCGTATTCTCATAAATATTTAAAACTAACTTTTAATTTAAATTAATTACTAAATATTTCTCTAATTATATTTTCAGGACTGCGTTCCCTCAGTTTGTTCCAGTTTTTAAATTTCACTTAATGATTCTTATTTATTTCATATTTTTTCACATCGAAAAGTTTTCGCCTACAAGAAAACATTAACTTCCTTTTTCTGTTCACAAAAAAAAAAACAACATAAGACAACCGTCAGCTCCTTTTGCTGAAGAAGTTTATCAAAAATTTATTTGTTTATGTGAGCAGCTCGTTCTCCTTTTATATTGAAAACTTTCTGCGTGACAATTTTCCAATTCAACTTTGTCACAAAGTTATTTGACCTTGTCTTCTTGGAAAAATAGTAATGAACGATATAAATGAAGTTTATTTTATTTTTAATTTTTATTGGCGTCCTTTTTAAAATTGTCTCAAACTCAGCAAATTTTTCGATGTGATGCCAAACTGATTTGAAACTCGCATAATTGTTTTTAGCTATAATTTTTATTAATAAAATTGATCAATTTTACTATTTAAATGTTACTTTATTTAATATCATAGCAATGTATTTAACGTTAAAAAAATGAGCTAGCCAAACTATAGGATTGGATGTAAGTAAGCTTTTTTCTTGAAATAGTCATTAACTGTTGGAACTAGACTTACCATGAAGTAACCGAAGCAGAAACTCTGGGACTTCTACAAATTAAAGGTTTTCACAAACCCTCACGTACAATACTTTTAGGACTATAACATATTTTGAATACAAAAAGATATCCCCTAAATTATAAATTTTTAAGGTACTCATATACGTTAAAGACCCCTGTTTTTATGAGAAATTCTGATATATGAAAATAGTAAAACTAGTAGTAATGCAACTCGAAGATCGAAATCCTTCTAAGCGCCTCTACTTTTCATCTCCAATTTTCCGAATTACGATTTGCAAAAGCATGATTTCGATTTAAAAAGCGTTTTAAGTTTTTGTTCTCGATATGATTCCATTCAAAATTTTATAGTGCAGCCAAATCCCAAAATATTCTTAAAGGTTAAACTGGATGTAAACCCTTTTTAAACCCGTTTTTTAAACTCCTCCTAGGCGGACCACGTAAAATTGTAAAACTTTAAAACCGTTTTTCTCAATACAGCACTATTTCAAAAACGAATTCACAGCATATTCCGAAACTTTGCACACTACTTTTAAATTGTATGGGCTCATCATTGAACGAATGATTTTCATTGTATTGGATTAATATCTCAAGATAAGCATAGTACCAAATTTTACTTGAATTTATTGAATTTTGAAAAATTGTTGTGACCATATTGAGCCCCCGCCATTTTTAATTTCTAAAATTTGAAAGTTAATTCACAATAAGGATCCCCAAAAACCTCCAAACACCAATTTTCATGGCATCATTGTGCAAAAATAAAAAAAAAACTTTCCATTAACTTTAGTACAATCGACATCGATTACACATGGTAAATGTAGTCAACAACTCGTTGGCAACGAATCGTTGCTAAATTTGCTAGGTTGCTTGTGTGCGAAGAAATGCATGTTTGCTTAACCTTTCCACAGGGTAAAAGTGGAAGAAAGTCTAATTTTCCGTAGTGGTAATTGTAAAAAGAGCATTTTCAAGAAAGGTGTAACATTTTAAAAAATTTGCAAACATCACAAGCATTGCTTAGTTATATTTGCTTGATCAAAGATTTCTTCTATTGCTGCTAATACTTTGTTAATTCGAAGCAAATCTCTATTTGGTTTCATATTAAAATGTTTACGCGGGACATATTTACCTAGAGCTGTTAGATAAACAAAATCATCGCTTACAACTATTATCCTCGTTTGCTGTGAGGATAATAAAGCCCCTGCATTTGCTCAACTTTGAACAGGAAAAGCCCTTGAGAGTCAACACTTCAGCACAACAAAAGCCATTTAACCACGACAGGAATTCTTGGGTCTGTGCAGTTGTTTGGTGTTGGGCGTGATTATTTTACTGGTCCCAATTCCTTGGTCTTTCAATGTATGCTCTGGTCTACCGCTTAAAACGCAACTGCACCCACGAACAGTACAATGATTTAAATCAAAACGAATACGAAATTAAACTGGGTTTAGTTCCGGTATTCACGAAAAAATTACATTTAGGTATAGTTGCACTACCAAGTTTAGAGGTTGAAAGATTACGACTCCGATGCAGGCGAATATAAAGCTTTATTTGTTAACTTCTCGGAGGGGGTTAGACAGGAAAAATTAAACAAAACCTATGACTATATTATATATATAGGTTTATTTCAAGATTTTTAAGAAATCCACATAAAATTCGCCGGTAGTAACACTTATTTGTACTATGCTATCTCCCTAAATAAAAGTGCAGTATTTATCAATAAATTTAATATTCCATTTGCAGACAGGCTAAGCAAAAGTAATTGATATTTTAATGAATTCTCGTTTAGTGCCTCTCATGCATCAATCTTCGCAGATTTATAATTTAACAGTAAACCCTATAGAAAAGATGAATAATACACTAACAGAATTTAACACAATAGCTAAATACTTCCATAAATGGAAAATTAAATTAAATTTGGAAAAGTCGAAAGCTAGTTTTTTCACCCGAAAAAGAAAAATGGGATAGAACTCCCATGGTATCAGAAAATCAGAAATATCTAGGAATCACCTTTGACAGTTGATAGTAGTGATTTTGGAGACGGGAAAGCCCCAATTTCACAGGAAATGCACTCGTGGTCCTAAAATAAGCATTTTCGCGCTAAAAGGGCTACAGTTCTGAAACGCCCTTTAATTCTGCTAAGCCCATGATTTTCTTAGGCCGAACATATTTCTTTAATTTTTTCTTGTATGAGAGGAGAGATTTTAAGTAAAATTGCTTATTTAAATTACGTTTATTTCTGGTGCGTCAATAAGAATATTGCGCAATATTTAAAATACCATAATGACATATTTTAAATAACCCATAACAATACATTTCAAATTTATCAAATTATCAGTGGATATAGCAAACATACCTACCAGCTACGGTAGGTACCCAAACACCTCCAATTATGGGCTAATTTTATTGTTCGGTTTCTGCCATTGATTCTGATTTTGCATCACAAACTCTACGGTGTAATTTGTCACTTTGCATTATATATACTATTCGTGGTGTCTGTTGAAGCACGTCTACGAATTGGAGACTACTCAATTATCACTATTATCCCTAAAATCCACTGACCGGAAGACAACCTTAATTAATTTGATCCACTAAAACCCAACAAGCGTTGAGTATTTCGCAAATGAGTATCATTTCGTCAGATGCAATTCAATTCAGAATCATCTCCCCAAATCTTTCCAGTTCACTGGTAATGGATCAATTTATGATATCGCCGGTAGATAGGTAATTTACATTCTCCATTCTCAATTCACTAAAACCGAAGCGAACCATAAAGTGGTTATAAGCAGTGCAGCAAGTCAATTGGTTCTAAAAAAGTCAATTGACGGAAACTAAGCAACGGATGCTAATTAACAGGCGAATCTGGCTGACTGTAATATCGAGATGAATTAGCAACCTTTTGAAATATTTGATCACAAGAAATTCCACTTTATCGCGATGAAATTTAAAGCATTTTAGTTAATCGGAATCTGCTTTAAGTGATTTGCAAAATGAAGTGCTAAGCATATTTTAGACATCAGAGATTCAAATGGTTTGAGGTTTATCTGTAATGTGCAAACCATTTAGCCAGGCTAAAGATTTTTGCATAAAAAAAAAGTTAAGAAGAAGCCAGAATGAGCTTGTTATTTATGTTTCCTACATCATAATTCCATCTTATTGTTTTATGTTAAACAGTAAGTTATAAATCCTTCCAGATCGGCAAAGTCCTTTCGAAAGATACAATTTCAAATAAAACTGGAGCAACTGGATCACAGTACAGTGTGGATTTTAACAAATTATGACTTTAAAAGAATGTACTTTCAGAAAGTGCAAAATAAATGATAAAAAAATACCTTGTGAAAAATTTTGTATATTTGCAATTTTGAGTAATGAAACTTTTAAATACGGTAGGTATGCTCATAAAAAAAATAGACCTTTTGGAACTTTTGCCACAAGTCTAGTCCTTTTCTTCTGAAGCTCTTTTAAAACATAAGCCAGTCATAAAAAATACATGTTTCTGCATATTTTGAAAAATGTTGCTGTAAAACGAACAATTAATGATGATATTAACTTTATTTTATTTAATGTACTACTGCTCTTGATTATATTCCTATAAAATAAGCTCAATTAAATCTGTTTCATTATATTTCTCACCCTTAATTCATGAGAATAAATGGGGAAATATAACAATTTAATCGTTCTAGCATCGGCAATCTACAACCCTCTAATGCCCTCAGTTCTGTTCTGATTTCAATGTTCCAAAGCCTTTTAATGAACGAATCATCTCTGATAGCTGAATATTGACATATGTGCATAAATACATGTAATGTATATATACAAGTAAATACAAATTTGGATGCACATGATTTGAGGTAAAGGTGATAGACCAAACAAATGTTATATTTTAGAGCTGTTCACTTGCATTTCTGTAGTACCAAAAACGATTTAAGATGTAATTTAATTTAATTCAATTTGAGAATTACAATGCTACTATAAAATAATTAATACAAATACGTACGATAGAAAAAATCTTGTCATTATTGTCTTTATATAAAATCTGAATTGCCATCAAATAAAATACCAAATTTAACCTACAACACTTAAAGTCAAAATATGTATGTAAATTTAGTTTAATTTGTTTTTATATATTTCTATTGTTTTTCCAAGGTTTGTCTTTTTATTAAATTACTTAATTAATATAAAATAAACAATGCGTAATCAAACGAGGAATTAGAGCATAACTTTGTGTCTTTGAAGATATTAAAGATAATTATTAATATAATGGCAGCTTAAAATACCTTTCGTGTAAAATTCGCTTTAGCACAAATTCACACAATATCACTTTATAGATTAAATAAAAAAAAAAACTAACAATTTTACTTCATTAACTTTTCACGGGGGACTTGCAATTTTTACTTTTTAAGCAAGAGAAATATTCAAATGACAGCTGCACAGCTCCGCGTGTCCAAAAAGCTAAGGATTACGAGCGCTAATGACATAGCATTTATTATTAATTTAATGCTAAAACCCCCAGATTATTTTTAATTTCAACTTTAATTGAAAAATAAACCTGGATTATCGCAAAATCTCGTCAACAGCAATAAGGGTTAACCAGACTTTTGTAATTTGTGAGTAACTAAGCGTGCATTTTCTGTGTAATTCATTTCTGTTCCTTTTCGGTTAATGATGAAGGGGTAAAATTTAATATAAAAATTTATATATAACTTTAATCAGTTTTCTTTGCCAATAAAAATTTTGCTTATACTTCAAGAACTCTGAGACTATGTCCACTTTTTCTTCTTACTAACTCTATAAATTTTCAAAAATAGTAACTAAAAGCGTTTTAATTTCCATATAATTACTGTGTATTAATTAGGTGATCAAATGTTATTAAATCTTTTGTAAAATATAAAATTATTGTAAATTTTCTTGCTTCGGTTATATAGAAAATGATACCAATATTTATTGCCCTCAAGCCATTGTACTTAAGTATCTTGGACATTTAGTTTACTAATTCAATTTATTTTACAGAACTAGATTTTGGATTATTGATAGGCATGCTTATTATAGAACATATTTTAAATTTTTAAATAGTATTTATTTATTAACGTTTAATACAAGCTACGTACATTAAATGAACTTAAGACTAGTGCTAACCTAAGAGAGTAAATACGTCTACTTCTATAGAAATTTGAACCTAAGAGAGAGAACTACACACAAATTCGGTGTTAAGTTCTGTAAAGTAAAAATTTTAAAATCTAGGTCTTTTAATGTTAACTACTAGTAAACAAAATATAAAAACTTTTATATCGTATCGAATCTTATTAGTTTGTTTGTTAGTGCCAAATAACAACCAAGAAGTAAAATCATATGATTTAATAACTCTCATTTAACCCCTGTTTATGTTTATGTATTGTGTGGTATTTGAACAGTATCAAATGCTAAATATATAAAATATAAATTTTCTCTACCCTTATGCTTTTTCCATTGATTACGTGCCATATAATAAAATATCCGGTTGTTTTTTCCAACGCACTCCTATTTACTAATAATAAATCACGCGGTAATCGTGACTATACTCTACACTATAGCTCAGTTCTGTTTTATAGCCCTTAAAGATAAATCATTATAGTGGCGGGAAAAAAGTATTCGCTCTTAAGCCAAACGTTACGAAATTAATGTACAGCGTTTCATGTATATTAAAATCACAAATTTAATTTAATTTAATTTAATAAAAAAGAAGTACTTATTGCCATTTATTCCAAAAATTATAATAGTTACCAAATAAAGCATTATTATAGGAAAACATAATCATTTCTCACATATAGAGAAAAAAGTATTCGCTATCTCGTAAAAATAGGCTAGAAATAATTTTCCCTTTATTTCTGGAATATAAAAAGCTTCAAACACATGTCGGAGAATCCCATATATGCAACTTTTGATAAATTTTGAGGTTATGTTAAAGATCGTATACAATTTTATTGAAAAAATGAAGTGTAAAACGAAACAAATGAGTGCAGAAGAAAGATAATTAGTACTTAATTTACGTAAAAGTAGAAAATATTCAATGAAATTGGAAATATAATTAACACAAGTAAAAGTACGGTGAGAAGTATTTATAACCTGTTTTATAGCAGCCAGAATTTGAAAAGAAGTTGTACACGGACTAGTCGTCCAAACAGTTTAACTCCCCGCGAAGACCAAAAAATAATAAAATTCGTAAAACTAGAACCAACAATACATCAACAAAAATATAGGAGTGTATAAAAAGTTTACCAAAATAAAGAAGTTAATTCCAAAATAATACGAAGTACTCTTCATAGGGTCGGTTATAATTCACGAGTGCTAAGAAAAAAATCTTTGATATCTAAAGTAAATCAAAACACTGCCTTGTTTTCAGATGAGAGCCTAATACCGAATTCGAATCGAAGAAGTGTGGTTAATAGTAAGTGATGGAGGTGGAGTTCTGATCAGGGGTTATATGACTTTTTCTGTTGTTAGAAAAAAGAAAATTTAAAAATAAGTGCTGAAAAATTATCACTTTGAAACCATTATTATTTTCAGCACGACAACGATCCCAAGCATACAGCTTACGATAGTCGAATGTGAGTTGTGCATAATGTACCAACTCCAATCCCCTGATACCAACCCTATTGAACATTTATGGGATGATTTAGAAAAGTGCCTGCGAACCCATACAATGTGCAATAAGGTGAAACTAAAATCGGCACTGATAGAAGAATAAGAAAAATTATTAGCAGAATTTACTAAAAAATTAGTGCACTTAATGTCAACTTGTTAAGGCATATAATAAAAGCAAACGGACGGCAATCATTAGAACATTTTAGCAATTGAGGGGTTAGAGACCTAATAATTTTTTTACACCACTGTATACAAAGTAAAAAGAAAAGCAGGTTAAATCCATTAGTTGTATTAAAATATAACAAATGGATTTGGAGTATATTAGCCTAGAACTTTATATCATAAATATTTCGAAAACAGGCGGTAACTTTGAATGTTGGCTAGCACCATTAAATTCGCACCATACCTGAACTAAATTTACGAGGTAAGTGCGCTGTCTATTGACATTATCGACTAACACAGTCAAGGTCAATACACTTGCTAAATGCTATGATAGTTGTTATTTAAATTAATAATAAAAATATGATAGAAATTATTAACAGACAATAACCTTTATACAGAGGGTACCAAAATATTGTCGGTACAGACCGAAAAAATGAATTTTTGTTTATATAACTCGCATTTTTATATCATAAACATTCCTCACGTTGTCAAGCTGAAACAATTTTATTTTATACATCTCCGCACCATTCGTTTTGTGTATTTGAAGCGTAATCGATAGAGCTTGAAGTGAGATATATGTAACTACCCATTTCCTGCATGATACCTTCAGGTTGTCTACTCCCACACTTCTTACAAAAGTACAGCCTTAAAAAAAAAAAGGAAACAGGACTAGCTGCAATTTCGTGGACCATTACACTCGACAGAAAAATATGTAAATAAAACCGTAGAATCCTCTGTGAGTGGATATATGTTCGGGAGTTATGCTCGATGGGGGGATAACCAGCATAATTTCTTTGCCGTAAATGCTGCTAAAAACACACTTTTTTTTCTGAAATATTTATTTTTTCCACTATAAACAAAGTTATAAATTTTAAAAATATTGCAAGGAGTAGAGGTTCCATATTGATACCATCACTGAGCACGTAATCCCCAAAGGATGTGCGCACGAGAGCCCGGCAAGCTCGGTAGACTTTAACCTCTTAATAGCCTCATAAAGTGTCTCTCTCATGGTTGAAATTCCGTGGCAAATGATAAAGCTGATTTCTGTGTTCCTTCTCTTCTATGGTTGGGGCCGGGGGTGCCTCTTTCGAGGGTGCTATTTTATAATGCGATATATGCCACCTGATTTATTGCACACGGGCGAATAGGTCCTTCCTCTGTATTTCGGAGTGGGCCTTGTGGTGACTGTATTATGAAATTTTAATAACCGAACCAGCGACTACATTAAGACCAGGGTGGTATGCAGTTGACGTGTTACTACTGTTCGAATGCAACATAAATCAGAAGTTTCGCGGGACTTAATGGCCCCTAGGTCATATACTGCATACACGTGTATTTTGGGATGCTTAGAATAGACCAGTTATCAATTAATAGAGTTACATATTTGGATAGAGAGAGGGAATCAGGTAAAAATTCATTTGGTTTTGGTCCCTGGCTTGGGGGCTATTTCGCATTGCGTACTTAATTTATTACAAAGCAGGATTTGCTCGTTGTTTATGAAAAGCTTGTAGCCATTAGAGTAAATCATATTTTATGGATGAACTTTTCATTCTATTGTTTTACACTGGAATATTAAATGGTTTCCATACAATTTTACTCGTATTAATGTACTCTAATACAATACATTTCCAGGTATAGAATATTTACCTATCAATATAAATCCCTTTCATATATTTGCCTTACAAAATAAGCACGAAAATAGCAACAAAAGTGCAAATTTAAAATCAAATGTTTCATGATTAATATAACTTCGTTATTTAGTATATAGGAAACTTATAACTTGTGATTAAACCTTTGATTACATCAAACTTTTTATTAATTGCAATAATAAAAACATATTTAATCCTTAACTGGTGTAGTAGGGTCCAAATTTAACCAACCGCAAACATTTATTGTTGTCTCAAGTCAAAGGGTATATAATAATAATACTAATTAAAATTGTCCGGACAAACCTTTTATTCGCTTTCAAAATAAAGGAATAGTCCGAAATGTTGGTAGCATATTCAGTACAATAAAAAGGAATGCATTTTATTAAAAAATTATTAAATTATATTTTAAGTGTAAAAATTTACTATACAAAGGATGTAATTTTGTAGTATCCGTATTTATCGAAGGCAATTTGTACACTTAATGTCTAGTCTTTCTTGGCTTTTCCTATCATTTTATTTAAATCTTTTTATGTCACTTATGTTATACATGGACATATGTAGATAATAAATTATAGAAGGTGCTCACTAATTTTAATTTAAATATGTAATAACAGACAGAAGTTAAACAGTGAACATGACGCCCACTTACAAAAATCATCTTACATTATTAAGATGATGATGATGATGATGATGATGATAATCTAGATCCATTCACATGAAAATTGTTTGTTAAACATTACACAATTAAAGTTATATTCAAGTTGGATTCAATCTCTGGGTATATTGATTTGGATTAAATCCTAAATCCTGAAATGAAGATTAAATTTTCAATGCAAAACGGATATAAATCAAAATAATTCGATTTGATTTTTGCAAAAACGTAGTTATATCAATTCAACTCAAAATTTATTGAATTACTCTAAGTTTGATTAGCATCGGATTGTGAAAAACAACACAGTTAATATTATACGTATTTATGTTGTTTTTTATTCAGTGAGTAATTTTTAATATTTTAAATTGTTTCACTGCGAAACTAGGAGAAGGATTAGTGAAAGAACTCTTACCGCTTGTGGGGGAGTTCAAGTTTAAAGATAAATAGGATAAATAGAACGCAGTTGAATCCTTACCGCTGGTGGGGGGAATTCAACCTACAAAGGTTACTAAGAAAATAACCCATTTTATTGTACAACTTATTCTTTTTATTGGATTTACCCACTCCTAACACTTCGATTTGTGTTTTAAAGCAAAGAAGAGATAGGAGGGTTGTAGATTCTTCGCAGATAAAGGAAGTTTGTGAACGTGAATCAATTAATGCCCTCTAGTAATTCAACGTGCGAGCTATTAATGCTTTATAGTGATTGGATTGCATCACTTGACAATCATTTTCGTTCTGCGAAGTACTTCCACAATAGGCCTAGTGAGTGTAATCCTTTCCTTCACTTAATTGTACCACATTGTGTGCCAATTGTGTCTAATTGAGTGGACATATTTGCCAACAATTGTTTGCTTATTCATTCGAACTTCGAGCATTATTCACAGTCATGTTAATTTCTGTATTTACATATACATTAGAATATTTAACATAATTTCTGGTAAGTGTATTTTATTTTAATTATCATGTTAATTTTAAATCTTCACATTTTAAAGTTATCTAAAATTTTGTTTTATGTTTTTTTCTAAGAAAAAGGTCGTGGAGGCCACGCACGCACTCCTTCAGATAAGGAACACGGCGGTGAATCTGTTATTCTGGTGTAGAAGATCTGTTCAGAATCAAGGGAACTTTTGATCAAACGTCTTATTTTAGACGTTATGAAGTAGCCCCCTAAATCACCCGATCTAAACCTTATCGAGCTCTTGTGGGATGAATTAGATCGGCAAGTAAAGAAACTAAATCTTACTTACGTTGAACACCTCTGGGAAGATTTGTTAACATCATAGAGTCAAATAGCAAGTTCATTTTTTTGGAAAAACTTGTAAACAGAATACCTCATTTAGTTAACAGAGTGCTGTCCGCATTTGACGAAAAATAGGTATAATCAAAAGACTGTAACAAATAAAACTAAAAGTACTGTACTAAATACCTGAATTATCTGAATCTATTAAACATATGTATTTTCTCATCTTATGTCGTTCTTCAATTAAAATGTATTAATATTTTTTTCAATAAAAGGGTTTATTAATAATTTCTCGATTTATTTTCTTGTCCGGAAATTTTTCGTCGTTAGTGTATGTTTTAAGAATGATTATAAAATTGATAAAATTTAATTTTTGTATTTGAAAAGGTGTATTATTTTAAAATATAAAAAACTTTTACCTTCATTGATTCATAAAACACGATTTATTTGCATTTTTTCTATTGGGGTCCTTTAAGACCTTCGATACCTTCAATGTAATTAAAAATATCAATTTTATTAACTATTTAAAATGTTATAGTTGAAAGTATGTTTATGTCAAAGAACTATCGAAATAGTTACAATTTAACTAAATTATTTTTCTAGGTGTATAGGTTCAGATAAAAATAATCCCAGTTTTTTGCAACATTTGCAATTTTTATCTCCGAAAGGAGAACGTAATTTAAAACGGTAAGAAAATGCAAGTCTGCTAAATTTAGATTTTAAATTAACCCAAAAGGGGGGGAAATCTTGCTGCACCATGAAATTTACCTCGTCTTCTGTGGGATTTTAAATTTTAAATGGCATCCGCACGAACCGCCGGGTTCTGGAATAATAGCGCATGTACATTGTGTCACTTTACCACCTAATCTTGAGCACATCTTATGCGGCAATAAATCAAGGACTCTCTCCCGGTATCTTTTCTTTCGGGATATATACGTGCCACATCTTCGTACCCTTAAGCTTCTTGGTTGGGCTTAAACATTTTCTTGTTCCTTTCAAATTTTATTATTTTTCCCCGTAACTCAGTTGCTACTTCACCAGATTCTACATGGGTCTTAAGAGTGCGATCTGTACGTTGCGGCACGGCATGAGATGATCCACCGCTCTTAAGACCTCACCGGACAATGGCAGACAGTAGTTCAAACATGAAATTGTCTCCACAATGAATCAACTGTGAACATTACTTCAGGTAATACAATAATAAATTCAATAACCGATAAAATTTCCGACCCATCCGTGCAAGCAAACTATTACCTGGCTGACCGAATAGGTGCAGGAAGTGATCCTTCATGACTTAGGGACTTTGATTGGTCTCCTGGTGAAGTGGTCGGATATGATTGCTATTTTATTTCATGAACTGATTGCAGCGTGTTATCGTTTCATTTCCTTGAAGAAGAAAAAATCCATTCGAATCGTAATTGCACGTTCCCAAGGAGGAAAATTGAAGCGAATTGCTTCACTGTCCATTAGTGATGACGATGAGCCTTCCTTTATTTTTTGCCCTTCTTTCAGATATTTTAGTGGCATTTTTTGTTCCCCCCCGAAATATTCACTATTTCCTGCTCGAAGCCCCAGATTCTGATTGATGATTTTATCAGATTTGTTGCTCGCTTTTTTGCATTCCCTCGACGAAAATTGGATTTCAGTGAATGGAATAAAATGCGTTGTACAGGAATCGAAACAAAGAGGAAAGCTTTTACATCGGTAGAGAAAATAAACGACTGAATGCGCCAGATATAATTTTAAAAAAGGAAAATCTTTTTACCATTGAAAGGAGTAATTATTAAGGCAGATAGTGGTTTTTCATATAAAAAATGATTCATAATAGAGATCTCCTGAAATAGTTTAGATTTCATGGACTTATATCCTTTGACAACCTCTCTAAAATGCAAAGAAATGCAGTTTTACATTCACGAAAGATTTTATCACTTTAACATTAACAAAACTAAATACACCCTTAGCATTTTCATTTGTCATTTATTATTAGTGCTGGATTAACCCCATTAAGGGTACAAATAAGTTTTGATGGATATACAAAAAATGTTGTAACTAGCATTAAATAGTATCGGACTATCTTATAACCATATCCATTTTAAGGCGTTATCATTTCCCTCTAAAAATCAGTCATAGTCATTTCGCTGAAGCTGTAAACAACATACTTTCTGTATGCTCTAACCATATCAACGTTTGTGTCAACAAAACAATTTGCGGGACGAAGTGCTGCTTTTTTATTATAATTTAAAGAAAAGCGCAGCTGATGGGCATCGATTGCTGTGTTAAACATATAGGGAACATGCTCCATCAATAGAATCATGTGACTACTGTTTCTAGCTTTTTAAAAAAGGCGATATTGACTCCAGCGACAAAGAACACAAAGGAAGGCCAGTAAGTGTTTGAAGACGCTGAATTGAAGGCGTTATTGGGCCAAGATTTATGCCAAATTCAAGAGGAGCTCTCTGAAACTTTGGGAGTAACTCAAAAAGCGATTTTAAACAGTCTCAAGGTCATATAAGTATAGTGTAAAAGCAAAGAAAATTGGTTCCGTATGAACTCAAGCCAAGAGATGCTCGGTCACATATTGCAACAGACGACAAGTAAAATATGGAAACGCTTAAATGTGATATCCTATTCCTCCCGCTGTATATTCAACAGATATTGCTCCTTCCACCACTTGTTCCAGTCGATGAATCATGGCCTGGCCGAGCAGCACTTCACTCTTACGAAGAATCCCCAAATTAGATCGATTCTTGGATTGCCTCAAAGGACGAAGAATTTTTTCAAAGCAAAATCCGTATGCTGCGTGAAATATGAGGAAAAGTCATAGCAAAAGATGAACAATTTTTGAAATAAAATACATTATACTAATTTCTCTGAATAAAGCTTCGAAGTTACAAAAAATAATAAGCTCAAAACTTATTTGTGACCCCAATATATAAAATTTAAATTATTTAATACAATATGAAATATATATTATATTATATGTTATACAGGGTGTGTGGCTGATGTCTCATGATCAACGTTTGTTCGGAGTTACTCCCTCCTTTATCCTTAAAATTGCAATTTGAAAATTTGGAGGGGGTCAACCTAGAAAATGCTTTATAAGTTCTTCCAGAGACAGGAAAGCTTTTTTTCCAGATAAAATTTCTATCTTATACAAAAAACCGACAGAACGCAGCCACTTGACGGATATCATCTTTTCCACTTAACAGAAAAAATTGTAAAGGTCCAAAGATAAAGATTTCCATCACTCAAAATATTTTTTTTTATTTAGTAAAAAAGTTATACAAAAACAAAATTGAATGATTAATTTTGCCCCACATTGTATATAGATGATAAGGGATATTCCTAAGCCTGACTTAAGTTTAGTTTAACTTAGCTCAAGTTTGTAAAGGTAAATAGATAGTACTAAGCTTTTATAGAAGAATTCAGTTTTTCCTATGAAAGGGGTTGATTTAAATAAAATTAATTATTTTAAAATTCAAATAAACTTTTATAAAAAAGAAATGAAACAACATTTTTAAATGATATATATATATATATAATATTTATATAGGTTTAAATCGATTGAAAGGAAAGCAATAACAATTCTTCGATGGAAATATAAGGCAGTTTTAATAATAAATAATAAATTACTTTAATACACATTTGTTTTTTACTTTACATTAAATCTTTTTTTCCCCTGATACTTACAACAGGAAATTGCATTGCCGAGACCATGTTATCTCTTCGGCTTCGGCTTGTAGCTGTTGGACATCTGATGGCTCCCTGCTGCCAAATTTGTTTCTTTTAATAAGAAAATAATAACAAGGAAATCTCTAAACGGCTATAAAGAGTGTTTAAAAGAAATTCTTTTGGAAATTTTAAAAATTTTACCTTGTTAAATATTTACGGTCTTTGTTGAAAATTGTTTAATAGAAAAATTTATATTTTCGCATAAAACAATAAACTTTATAGCAAAACTAAAAGAATCAAAATTGAAATTTTAGTAGGTAATATATGCATAAAATAAGTCTGCAGAAAAATTATTTACACTATGGAAATTTAACCAAATTTATGTTTCAAATGGAAATGAATGCCTTAAGTCGTCCATTTAATATTCCTCACTAGGACCTTTCAAGGGGTCAACTACCCAAAGCCTCCATATGCTGGCTTTTCGAATTGCCGCACTTAAAAATCTGAATAAATCCACGAGAATCCTTTGTATGTGCTATTAATTAAATCTCCTCTTTCCCCCTTTTAGTAGGTGGAAACTCGGAGGAAAAAAGAAAAATTTATATGCAACGGAGCGAGCCGCTCGTGACGAAAAGTTCAAAAACAAAAGTAAACCACTTTACAAAATCGATTAAGCCCTCTCTTACGCTGGCAGGTTTAATTGCCTGAAATGCAGCTCAACACTTTCGCGTGGTTGACACACAAATCGAATACTGAAATATTTAAATTTAATTAAAAGGTAATTTAATATTTTCGCTTGTTTCCCAGCGAGAGGCGTTGTCTGTTTACATACAGTCCACAGATTTATTGCTCTTGAACTTTATAAAATACATTAGGTGGAAAAATTGGAATCATTTTAATTTATAGCGAGAAAATTATCAACACGATGATTTACTGGACAGAATAAATATTTTATTTTTTTTAAAAAACGGAAACATAATCATGTTTAAGTCAGTATTTAATTGTATTTTTATTTAACAGCAATTATTTTGGATTGATTTAAATGCTCTGTGGGTCTATAAAAGTACAGAACGAATCTCTTAATATTACAATAATTTTTTATTGCTTCATTTCTTCAAATTAAAAGATCTAATGCGATAAAGTTCTAGCGACTTACTAGAAATACGAATCTCTTAGCGCTTCTTTGGTCCTTTTCGGTAGGAATAATTTTTAAAAAGCGGCTTTATTAAAACTGAATTTATACTTTTGAAGTGTTAGTCTAAAACCTGAGTGTAAAATCACACTGAACTTCTTGTAGGAAAATTTGTCACGATCGTGAAAGTACAAATTTTTGGTGTAAATCAACCAAACAGTGTGAAATTACCTAAATTAATTAATTTCTTTGATGTAAACCAAATTTCAGTGAAATCACTTTAAGAAGGCTTTTTTTTTAAATGCTATGCTTATTACAAAAAATATATAAAGCAATATTGGATTTACTTCTAAAAATATGGTAAAATTACCAACATTTTTTAAAGTGTAAAATTACACCAACATTTCTTAAAGAATAATTTTTAAATCCAAGCTTTATTTAGACTAAATAATCATTGAATGTACTTAATTCAAACACTCGTAATTTTTTAAAAAGATATGTAAAGTATGTTTGGTAAGAGCGTATTGCTCAGAATTCAATAATGCGATAAAAAATTAACAAAATATTATTTTTTTCTTATTATTTACTTTATTTTCTTTTAAGCAATGCATTTAATATTTGATGAAGTCACCGTTATTTTCTATTATAGATATACATGCCTCTATTGCTCATATTTTCAAATAATTTTTCAGCATATCCTAGTGGTAGATCCTTCCAGGGTGTTTTTACCGATGATTTAAGTTGTTGCAAAGTGGAAGCATTTTTCCGTTGTAGCTTTGCCTTCATAAGGGCCCACATATTAGTAGAATTGATTTTATATTCTTAATTTAATTTTACATTTAAAACTATTATTCGAATTATAAAATACACTTTCCTAACAGCAGCAACACCTTGATGTAGATAGATCAGAATTCCCAGTATTAGTTTTAGATTTTTCAAAACAATGTTATGCTAATGGTATTTCAAATATTTTAAAATTTATATATTTATTTGATCATCTGATAGTTTTCGCCCAATAAACATCTTCTCTGCTTATATTCCAGTGTGCGGAATGGCTTTAAATATATGTCTTCTTTTGGGCAAATAATTCAAGCTCCTCAAGAATGTAATTTTGGAATATATTGAACATAAAGTAATAATTTTGCTTTAGAATTTACATTTGTGCATACCTCTTAAATATGAAAATATAATGGACAAATTAAATTCGTCCTTTAATTTTTATATTCTTCTGATTCTTCCTCATTCTGCGCACTTTTTTCAATTGAAAACTATAGAGGTAAATCAACTCTGATATAGAACTAAATAGACTCCATCACTGTTAACATTATTAATGCACTTCATATATGTTTTCATTGATTTTTAAAGTGCACGAAAACTGCACTAACATTGCACAATAAGTGGACTGCATGTGTGTCAAGGAATCGAAATGACATCGCATTGACTATTCGATTTTATCGCAAGGTTCGTCAAAGCAATTCATTCTTAAATAAAGAACAAGTTTAAAGGCAACTGCTTTTGCTCACTTATAGGAGCACATTCAGCACTTACTTTCCAATAAGTAATAAGTCCTTACTTATTATTGCTTTTTGAAACTATTTGCTATCCTAAGGTCATACCATTTTAAAGTTATATGTTCCATCATCGGAAAATTACATAGTAGTCTATATGTTACCCGTACTACTAGGATATGCTGTCTCAAAAGAGTTAATATATGTAAAATTTACGTTTATATGAGTTATAAAAATTCAAGGATATTTTATTTAATTGCCTAGATCAATTTCTTATCCGAATTCCATCCACCCCGCTTAAAATATTCTCCAGCCTTATTATAAATTGCAAATTCATATTTTCGATCACGCAATCTGAAAATTTCACTACAATCCCTGGAAATAGCAATATAAAACTTTTTGCAGTCCTAATTGAACACCCTATATATAATTATTAGCCTATTGGGTAATCAGTAAAACGATTACAGAACACCATGTACAACAGTCCTATTAAATTATTAACGAACAAGACCATTTCATCACCGACCACTTCCCACTTAATATTGTAATAAAGTTGCACTGTTTGTGTTATGATTTTTCAATTTCCTAGAGCTCTCCGAAAAATCAGAGTATAAAACGATAAACGTTGACTCATTGAATATTTTATAAGAATGATATGTAACATAGCAAATAAACTTTTAACATTACTCGTCGCAGCGTATGTCTTTAAAAATTCATAGAGGTAGTTCTATTTTAGTTCCACAAGTTGAGCATATTGCAAACGTTTGGTATGCCTCAGATACTTCAGCCAACCTTTGAATTTTCCACACAGTCAAGCGTTCAGTACAATCAACGTAATCGCAAGGATTTCTGCGGATTAATAAAACATGAACACCTGACAAGTGTTACATGTGTCTATTGCAAGTCAGTCATTTCGCGACAGTTTACATTTTGAATATCATAAACGTACAATTATAGCAGCATACCTATTTACATGAATGTCTGAAGATGTAGCGCACTTACTTAGTAGAATTACACTTATGATGAAGGACGTCTATCGAGAAAAATTATTTAATGTCTTCTTTGAAATGAGGATAAATTAATTGCAGCAATGATTAATTTAAATCATCATACTGAGCACAATTCTAATTAATAATGTTAAGTTTTCATAAAGCATTAAAGTATGTGGGATGCACGAATGATGGAGTTCATGCCTTTTTTATGTATATCCTTTTAACACCTGTGTAAGGGTATATGATACCCTTAAATCTTTTCGAAAAATAAACGTAACTATACCAAATTAGGTGATAATAAATTAAAAATTGACTTACTGACAATTAAGTATCATCTTGATAAATTTATATTTTTAATTTATGACTTCTAAAAAATGTTGTCTGCTTTTTCTTTCTGTTAACGTTGTAATGTATTAATTTGCAACAACTTTTGACTGCTATATAAAACATATTTTCACTTAACTAAAAATAATGAGAAGAGCAAAACTAGACCAGACCAAAACTATGGTAGCCTTGGTATTAGTCTTAGTTTTGGCACACTGGATGTTAGCTTGATCTATAGTAACATCAATAGACTTAGGACGTGTGCCAATGCAGCTTTTGAAGAGCAAATTTGCATGAACAATTGCTTTTTAGCTTACTAATGGAAAAATTAGAAAATTAAAATACAAGAGCTCCATGTCATCTTCTATGTTTAAATTTATTTTATTTTACAATTTTTTAGAATTCTCTCTCTCTCGGTAACTAAGCCCATATGGCAAAAGTTTTTGTGTTATAGTAGTAAGCAGGTTGTCGCGAGGATAGTCAACCCACGCTAGAGCCAATTAGTCAAGTTTAGAAAGAGTATAAAATCTTCAATCTTCTTCTGCAACCCCTCTTTAAGATCATTGAGAAGATGATTGCCGAAAGCCTTTTTTCTGGCTTCGGCAAGTGCCGGGTATCTGTAAAGGAAATATTCAAAAAATAATGTTTTATGGTACATCAAATTTTTAATGAAAAAAGTCATAACAATTACGGTCCCTAATAAATATTTACGGTATCTACATCGTTAATTTTTAAAATTCAAATGCATATACTACTTGCCCTTTGGTTTTGAGTAAGTAAAACATCCAGGGAAAGGGTGCTTTTAAAATAGAAAAAGTGTTACTTTACCAATAGCTTAAATATGAGTGGATTTGAAGGATAAATATGAAATATCACATACTACTCGTATACTATAATATAGTACACATTTTGTCACTATAATGGGTAACTTGTTTAAGCTACTTTTAATACTGAGACATAATTTTTATCACCCAAAAAAAGTTTTCGGAAATGTAATATGAAATAATCAAAAAAATTAAGTTCAAATATTAAATGTGACTCCGAGTCATACCCCTCTGTATGAGAGGGTTAAATGGAAATCTACACAAAATAAAAAGAAATAATGTTAATTATATAAAGAGATCTTTACAAAAATACTATAAAATGTAGCCATGTACTTTTGAACATTTTCAATAATAGTTTCCAGCAGGTATCAGATATACCTACAAATATCCACATATATATAAAAGCTGATAAGTACCATAGTTTTATAATATGTATGTACTATGCTTATACAGAATATCCCTTTAGCTTCATACGTACAGAATATCCATGTATGCCAGAAATTAACACAAAGCCTTTATTCAGTGGGCATCCAATCGATAGTATGGTTCACAAAATTGTAATATCAATCTCTGTAACGTAATAATTTTAATTTTCAAGTAAAACTCTACATATATTTGTGATATTAGAATTTAATTTTAAAAGACGCATAGTAAAAGCTAAGTCATTGACTAGTATAAATTGATTTTCAAGCCTTGAAATTTGTTAATTGACATCAGTCTTATTCAAAGTTTCTGCCAAAAGATTTTTGTTTTAATTCGATATAAATTTATGCATTCCACTCTATGATTTTACATCTGATATTGTAGAAAATTGCGATATTATAGATCTAAATAGAGAAATATTATATCCATGTTAAATAAATAATGAAACTTTTAAAATTAAATTTAAGTTTTCAATTGAAGATGTCGTAATGGTATTTTAAAATGTAAATCATATAAATTAACATTTTGTTCTGTAAGAAATCGAATGCTTTAATTTACATTGATTTCGTATGATTTTACAATGCCATTTTTCTCTGGGTGTACTCTGCTATAAACTTTAATAACCGGCTAGTTTATAAAAATGTTTCAAACATCAAAATTGATTACTTACTTATTCACGTTATTGGCTAACGCGATATCTTATAAAAAAATTCGTATCACCTAAGATTAAAAGTATTCCATTTGTCCTGCAACCCCTCCCTCATGGACCAACGAAACTCATCTGCCGGAAATAATATTGTTAGAGAACTTGAATGATATTCTGTATTACTGTGTAAATCATTTTTATATAAGAAAATCCGTAAGCGAGGCGTAACTTTGCCCGAGTCTATAAAGAAGGCTGTATATTAAATTTTCGGCAAATTTTGAGCTTCCTTTATCCACCCTCTACCTAATTGGGGTGATGAGGAGTAGATACCCCCGCAAAGGAGGTACCTCCATCTAATGATGAATTTTGCCGACACAAGTGCCAAATGGCAGCAAACTCATTAAGGAAACTTTGAAAAGAACATAAAACTTCTTTAGCAAGATTTAACCCTTCTTTGCATGATTTTTGCTATTTTTTTAAAATAAATCAGGGTGATGTAATTAATGCTCTAGATTAAAGGAAAAATATTAAAAAAAATCCTAATGTAAATAAAAATATGTATTATGTAAAAAACAATATGATGGAAATTTACATCATCATGCATTGTCACATATTTGGCTCAGTACTAAATAAATAAAAAAATATTGTTTACTCAATCTTCTTTATTCTTTATGATAATTTAAAAAACAATTATTATTTTTATTTAAGCACAAATTGACGCCACATTTACTACACGAAATTGTGGAATAGCCTTTACATTTGGGAAATTTGCACCGGAGTGACCCACCTACTGTTGGCCAATGTTCAGCACCATCTTTTCTTATGTCTTTTGGAGGGGGTGGTGCTGGAGAACCTTTTCTTTTTTTTGATAGTAATTCCTCTTCTAGTGAACTGGTACTAGGACGACCTCTTTTAGCGTCTTTGGTGGGTCCTCTGTTGCATAGCACAAAGGCCAATTCATTTCTGAATTGGCCCATTGTAAGTAGACTCTTTTTGGGTTCACCTCTTTCTTGAGCATTTTTTTTATATATAATCCAAGAGTTTATAATAGCTAGATCTAATAAATGATAAAATATACGCAAGTACCACTTTTTAGACCTTATTGTTATATGGTTTCTGCCCAAAAAGCTATCCATGAGATCTACTCCTCCCATATGTTTATTGTACTCTTGGACAATAAACGGGCAAGTAATATCAATTTTTCCTTTTATTGTCCTGTCATATCTATTAACTTTAGTTACAGGCAATGCTCCAGCATAAGAAGATAGCAGGGTTACTATTTTGTTATCTTTCCAAGCCACACAACTCAAATCTATACCATCATGCACAGACACTCTTTCCTCAAAACTACCTCTGGGCACAGATTTTTTCATGAAGTTTTTCTTCTCTGGAAGTTTATTATTTGGAATCCTGTTTTGTTGCACAGTTCCCACTGTGTGAATGCCTGATTTAGCTAAAAAAACTACCAATGGCAAAGATGTATAAAAATTATCAAAGTATATGATATGGTTTTGCTTTCTTGGCACTCCTCGAAGTAAACGAACTACAACATTTCCTGTTGAACCAAGATCTGGTTCATCTGTGAGCTTTTCTGTATTCTCTTGTCCAGAATATACCTCAAACTTGTGGGCATATCCCATCAAATCACAGAGAACATATAATTTGAAGCCCCATTTATGGGGCTTCTTAGGCAGATATTGTTTTAAAAAATGCCCTATTTTGGTAGAACACATCTGTTCATCCACAGAAAGTCTTTGATCCATTGGCACTGTGGCAAACCTCTCATTGAGATGCTTGATAACAGGGCGGATTTTATAAAGCCTGTCATGTTCTGGATGACCTATAGGTTTGTGAAGATCATTGTTATTAAAATGTAATGATAACTTTATTTTCTCAAACTTGTTCAGTGGCATTGTTGAAGAAATGGGCTCATATCCAAACTTTGGCGACCAGTATGATCTTGTGCTAGGAAATTTGATTACTGACATGTACAATAATATACCAAAGAACTTATACAAATCATATTCTGTAACTGTTATAGATGAACTGGGATTACTCTGTATTATGTATAAATTTGTCTCCGCTACTAATGTTTTGATAAAATCTTCAGTGATAAAATAGTTAAAACATTGATATGGAGTTTCTAGGTGTGATAGACTACCTGAAGCAGTAGAACTCCCCAAGAAAGTAATTTTATCTGTGTCATACACCAGATTCCTTTTTTTCCAAATCAAGCTTCTTTTGACAAATGGAAAACTGGATGAAGACTGCAAATTGGATGAAGTTGATGGGTGAGAGAATTCTTGATCTTCTGTTTCTACAAGAGGAGGATCAATGTCAGCAGTTTCATCCACATCATCCCCATCATCATCATCATCGTCGTTCTCCTCCTGCAACACTCTTATAACTTCAACAGAATCGCGGTTTTCATCATCGGAATCTTGGTCATCGAGGTCATCTTCTGAGAGCCAACCGCCTTGTAACTTACTAAAATAATCTTTAATATCTCTTTCATTCAAGTTTCCCTAAAAAACAACATAAAATAAACATTTACAAAAAAATGTTTGCCATACATTACAAGTGAAATTACTGCATAGAGATGTAAATTTCCATCACATAGTTTTGAGCAATTTATTCACAGTGTTTTGATATAAATTGTACATAAAACAACAAAAACATGAAAACAAACCTTATTTCCACTCATTTTCACTTTTACTGTATTTTATATATCCGTTTATTTCCATAAAACAAACTAAAATCTCGCTCCTTTTTTCCAGTCACAACAAACAGCGGAATGACAAGTTCTAGGCCTGGTAATTGACAGTGACGTTTGCTATTTTTTAACAACTGCGTTTTGTTGTACGCAATAGTCGCTTAAAATGTTGCTAGCAACAACAAATTTACAGTACAAGGGTTTTGAGTACCTTTTTTTTTTGACTAAATACTATGATTGAAATTTCCCTCACCATGCAAAGAAGGGTTAAATAACGCTTATCTAATACGGCTGGGCCGTGTTCTTGCGCAACTAATAAAGAAGTTCCCTTAATTTTCTCTCAAAATAAAATATTATCTCCCCCGGTACAGAGTAGGGTGCTACTGGGCGAGAATGCTGGTCGTCTGTTTCGAAATGAAATAAACAGCAATTCCACTCAGCTGTCAGAATTACTCTCAAACCATTATTTCATGAATTAACAGGGATAAAATCAGGAATCCCTTTAAATTGTAAACTTAATTATGAAGGAATAAGGAGTAAACGTGAAGATGTGCTTTGCCAGCATTACATTAAATTCCGTGGGAACGGATCACCAAAAGGGGGACTGTGCATAGCCTTTAACCAGTTTTATCTAAATTTTCTTTTATACTATCTATGGAGGAAGTGTCCACTTAATATTCAATCTCACTTAAAAGGATTTACCGCGATAAGACGTGGCCTCAGTTGAATCGTAGAAGACGAGCCCTTAAATGCAGTTATTTACTCCCACAATTCCTGCACTCAATTTTTATTCCATTCAATCGATCAAATAGACTTTAATCATCTCCCGACATTTTTTGGGATAATGAGTGTAGACACATCATTTAAATAAATCATCATTAATAAGAAAAATATGATTGAAAACTCGAAACTACAGAAAAATACTTCGATCGATATAGGCTAGTTTACAGCCTGTATGGAAAAAGTTATATTTTTTACAATAATGGTCATATATTCTTTTTTAATTTTCATATATAACAACTATAAAATGTAGTCTATGTTTAGTATATGTATGTATACATATATAAATATATTAAAATTTATAGGTTATATATCTCAATTTATATTATAAAGCTGGGTAGTTCCCAAGCATACTCGTACATGTTAAATGTATATATTTTGAACATATCTCAATTTAAATTATAAATATACTTAGAAATCAAAATTTTATGTGCGGAAAATGAATATGTTTCGTATATTCAGCATATACTATAAGGCAATTCCTTTTATACTTTTTGGATTTAATTTTTAATTGTTTTTCTACGTATACTATATTATTACAGATACAATCGTCTGTACATATATCATATATTATCAATATTGCATAGTATTGTACTATTTGGAATTTCTAAGTCACTGCAATAGGGAGAAATTTATATAATGAATAAATTGAGTTAATCATATAACAGAAAAAAGCTTCTCAAATAACCACATCCAAATCGATGTAAAATTATACGCTAATCATTTTTGTTTTAATTATTATTCAAAATAACAATAATGTACCTCATATCAATTGCTTTAGTCATTAGTAGCCTCCGGATTATATGCAAATGTATATATAAATATATATATAGATATAAAAAATCATTAGAAAATGTTACCTACTGGCCAATTCAGATTATAAATGTGCGAAAATGTGGGCGATTTTATCATTTCCCAGGTTTTTCAATTTCAATTTTTCTAAAGCACTTTGTAGTAGAGTTGAAGGGAAAAATAATGAAAAATTTAACCTTACATTGTTTTCAGATATTAATTAAAATAGTACAACTTTACGAGGTATATTTACATATATAGTTTTTGGAAAATAGCTACCAAATCGATACAATTTACACAATTGATAAAGCTAATATATCCGTTCTTGTTAATAAACTTTATCAGCTAGACATTCACTGTATCTTTTTACAATGGATTTGTTTTTACCTATCGAATAGAAAACAAAATATCGTACTTAACAATTATTACTCTATAAATTTTGATGCTATTATTATAAATATGGTTTAAATTTAAAAGTTTTAGATCGTGTTGAGAAGATTTGGGTATTTTGCTGGACAAAAAGCTTTCCTTTGTGTTTCATATACAATATATAATTTCTAAAACGTATATAATGCTTGTTTTTATTAAAAGGAGTACTAGAGAATTTACTGATCCATTCGCTATCAAAAGTTTATATGTGCGTTAGATCTCTTTTGGAATATGCCACTGTTATCAAGTGGCCTATATATGACATTTATATTAACAGAATAAAAGTAGTGCAAACGAATTTCATTAAATTCTTATGTCTCAAATACAATTTTATTTCCATCCTATAAATCTCGATGTCTTTTATTCGATTTATCAACTCTTGAGTTTAGACGCGATTATAGTTATGCCATGTTTATCAAGGATTTATTGTGCAACGATATTAAATGCCCTGAGTTGCTTATTTAATAATGATTTATGCACCGGAAAGTCCACTTCAATCACTACTACAGTACTGCTGGCTCCTTATCCTAAAGCCAAATTATGGTTCTCTAGAGGTTAGTACCAAGTGCATTTCTAAATTTAACTATTTCAATATTTTCGTTGACTTTTCATTATCGAGAGCAAATTTGAAATTTTATTCCTTGAAAATATTTAAATTAACTGATTATGTTAGATTTCAATTCAAATTTATAACTTTGTATTGTTCAAACTAGTTATGTTTAATCTGTAGGGTTTTTTCTGACAGAATAAATAAATAAATTTACTTCATCGAATTGATTAATATTTCGCAATCTGTTGAACATAGAAAATTAATCTCTAAGTAATTATCTAACATAAAACGAAGAGCAAGTTTTAATTGCAGCGTCACCATATATTCCTTTAAATAAATTAGAGCATTTAAAGCACTTTGCATACTAACTATATTTTTTATATATTTCTTAATGTACAACTATTCTTACTTTTATCTCCGATTATATCTCTAAAACTTCCTTAAATAAATGAGATTTGACATAGGATGAAAATATCCTTCATTTCATATTCATAAATTAAAAATTAAAAGATTTTATAGTTATAAAATTGTAGTAAATTCAGTATTGAATTTTCTCAAAAAATTAGTAGTAATAAATAAATAATAAATAACTTAAACTTAGAAGCCTCGATGATTAAATTTTAATCTGTAATAAGTACACATTTAATTTTACAATAAAATGTAATAAGGCAACGCGGAAATTTTTGTTTAATACCATAAATCAGTTAAAAACTAAATTAAAAGCACGAAATTTTTGATCGAAAAATCTCCCCCTAAAAAAATAACTTTGTAAAATGATTCGACATAAATCTAATATAGCACAGTGCCAATTTACCAAGTATGAAGGTATATTTTCAGGAATGGCAATCGTTTTTATCATTTTATTCATCCTCCGTAAATCTGCAATTAACATAGATGCTCTCTAAGAAAATCGGATTAAATCTTGGTAAGTCTTAATGGCGTGAGCGTAAGTATTGTACTTACTAGCTAATTGGCATACCATTCTACAAATTCTTATCAACCCCTCATCCCTTCTAAGAAATACCAAAATTCTAGACATATCTTCCTTTGTTGCCGAATGTGGAAACTTTTGATTTTCAAATTTTCCATGAGCTTAACTGTGAGTTCATCAAAATAAACTTTCTTTTGCGCAACCCGTAAACATACCTCAGATTTTATTAACCGAACGCGTAATATTCTCGAAATGTCACAGGAAATTTTAATTTAATTGTACAACGAATGTGCTGTGTAGGTTCGTTCACGATGTGGGGTGTTACTACGGCTTACTATGCTCGTTGGTTCATAAATCTTTTAGGAAAGTCCATGAGATATATTTTTATGAGAACATATTAAAGGAACGGTGGATGCTGAGCAATAGCAGCTATAGAAAAAATGCCCCTTTTTATGCTGGAAGCATGTCTTTTATTTATTTATTTTTTATTTTTTGCGTATGCTTTCACAGGCACCACAGTAAATTATAATCAAATGCGGTTAATTTAATTGATCCGACATAAAAATTACGACAAAAATAAAATAGCAATATTCGAAATTGCTATCGAAATTTAACATATATTCGTATAGTGAACGTAAAATAAATTGGGGCACCTTAATAAAAGAGTATATCGGTTACATTTCTTTTAATCTCAAGTTCCATTATCTGCCTTTAAAATCACATTTAGAGAAAACCGGTAAGTTACTTTAAATCAAAATAAAGTGTTTATAAAATATTTAAATTATATTGGATTAAATTAAAATTATTTATGATAATTCTTTCTAATAAATTTCGATGCATAATATTTTAGGCAAAACCATTGCATTATTTTTATTGAGCATTAAAATTAGACCAGTTAATATTTTACAGATACCCTTCCAGGGAAATAAAAATTTTAATATTAACATAACATTTAAATATGTTTTTAACAGTGCCACAAAAATCAAATAAAATATGAATTTTATATTGCATGCATTATTAAGCAATAAAATATAATTTTATATGAAATATTTAAATAATGAGTTTGATTTACATGCATATATTTATGTTCCTCGATATTTAATTTAGTAACTCTAACTTTCTAACTACTGTTTTTGTGTGATTGTATTTTCTTGGATGCAATCCAACTAATAAACTAAATCACATAATATCCAAATAGGTGTATAATTTAATCGATTTATTATTAACATAATTCAGATAAATTCAACAAACCTATATAAGCTAAAATTAGCAACACTGACTCAATCAATACCTTTAATAAAATTAAAATATTTGATTATTTAACATAAAGTTTAAAGAGAACTCCAATAAATCTCAAAGCTTAAAATTTCAACGTAAAATTTAATTGCCGAATTTGTCTTAAGACACCTTTAAAAGTAAGGACTGGCTGGCATACTACGACAATTAATTTCCCAACATACCTACACTAATTTTTAGGAAGTAAGACGAATAAAACAGAAAAATAAAAGAAATAATTAACCTTGATTATCACAGAAGGAAGATATTATCAAATAAACTCTAAATCAATAAATATAAATTGATCTTTGACGAGAAAAAGAGAAACAATCTGGGCTGGATTAAATTTTTTAAGTGGCAAAGAATTTAATAAGCTTTTCCTACATATTCAATTTAAAAGGTTCCATAAAATCATCTAAAGAATAGTCCAGAAAACATTTAACCGTTTAGTTCGTCTTATAAATGTAAAAATACAACATTTCAGGTTTACATTATTTTCCTAAAAAGTTCTATAAATACTGAATTTTAAATTCATATGAACAATTCGTGGCTTGCAACAACAAAGGGTTAAGATATCTCAAAGTGATTTTATCCAAATACTTGGAAAAATCAACAATTTCGCTTTTAAAAATTTTACAAACCCTTAATACAAGTTATTCAAGTGCAGGCAAGGCACATCAATAGAAAGGAAACGAGGGTTTAGGTAGAAAGCCAGGGTCTTAAAAAAAGATGAAGAATACTTTTTCTCGGAAACCACGAACTTTGGAGAGGGATATTGCGATATTGACAGGAACATCAACTTCTATAACACAAGGGTATAAATAATAAATAAATTTGTGGACTAAGGAGCTGCAAGGTATAAAAAGTGCCTCTGAGTAAGGAAAAAGTAAAGAAAACTGCAAGAAAAAGATCGAAACTTTATGAAAATTACTTGACAAAAAACAATTTGTTGTAACGGGCAATACTTCACTGCTCAAAACCTTCAAAAATGCCCTCTTACCTTTTATCCAGCAACATGAAGGGTCCTATTTTGGTATTAATCATTATGCAAATGCAACGTTGAAATGGTACAAAAATAATCAAGTAAATATCGTTCCAAGGAATGTTTTGTGATTGAGAATTACTTGTAATCGTCATCCCTTAATTTGTGCAATACAATTTAGAAATAAATACATTTTCCAAATAGATTGAAGCAGTTAAGCGCTTAAAATGTAATATCTATCATACCTAACTTTACCTTCTACTCACTTATAGGAGTAGTTTCTCAATGTTTAAGAGTTGAAACGACGTTAATTAAGTATAATTAAGGTAGGTATTATACTTTAATGAAGAAAAAGAATTAAAAACTATTTCATTCACATTTTATGGTGCATAAAATACTTTTTACCCCATTAAAGGGGTAGTTTTTCGATATAAAAGAGTTAAAGTAGAAGCAAACTCGACTGCGGGTTGGAATAACAATTATTTTCAGACTTCTTGCATTATTTTATGTTACTCCCTTCAAGAGTTATACAGGGCACAAAAACAAATGCTAATTTTTGCGGTCACTCTTCACTGTTGACCTATGTTATTATAGATGCGTAGCTATACTTATTTTAGTCTTTTTACCCTGTAAACGAATATTTTATTTTGAAATTCATATGTTGCATTATTTGTTTTCAGAAAAACATACCCCTAGCAAAGGGAAATAAATAATAATTTTATTATATATAATTATAATTATTTCATTATTAATACTTCACAAATGTCTGTCGCATCTCATCTGTTCGTGACAGCATCAGTTTTATTCGAAATTAAAAAAGTTGCAATATGTTCTCATAATTGGTTTCTAGTAAACATCTTTTCAACATGATGGCATTGATTTTCCCTTAATTGCTTTTATTTTCAATAAATCTCATTATTCCTGAATAAATAAGGTGACAACAATTTTATTCTATACCCTTGACAGTATAGGTATAGGTTATTTATGTACTCGTATATATAAAAACTTGTATTGTAGCCCTCTTACCCCATTCAGACCTAAAATGTAGTTAGTTGTAAGTTATTATTTTCATGCAAATATCCTGCAGCAATAATTTTCCAGAAAAGCTGTTTTGTAATAAACACACCATCAAAACCTGCCACTGCACTCAAAGGGGATTTTAATTACAAGTCGAAGCAGTAAAGTGATTTTAATTAAATTTCCTGTAACGAAAAGCTAAATTTATTCATCGAACGTCTCTGTGTCATTCGGTTTTTGTTTTTTTTTTTATATACATATATACTTTAAAAAGGTGTCGGGAGGAAATGCACCACAGGTCGCCTTTCCTGCATTCTACAAACTCATTTAATTATTTTGTGGGGTTTTTTGTGTTAACCCCCAAAGTGTATTGTTGTCTATACTTACAGAAGGATAAGAAATGACTTTTCGATTTACTCACTGCAATTCTGTTTTATTTTCAGTCTCCCCTTTAGTGGCAACTTTGATAGAATTTAACTTCCACTCCACTGCAAAAGAATTAAAGAGTTTTCAAATAAAATGTAATCGGAAATTAGAAATCCCAATCACTAGAATATCCTTAGAAATTCTCTTTAATGGGAAAATCAATCGTTTGCAAGGTAAAAGTAAAACCACTTTATACGAGTATGTATCCCATATGGGAAATCTTGTAAATTACTTCAAAATTCTTTGAAACAAGAAAATATAATATATTCATATAAAAAATCAAGTATATAACATACAACCAAAAAAAAAAAGTTTCACTTAAAACGTATATCCCGTATGTGTATGCTAAAAACGAACAAAGTTTTTAGTCATTCGCTATTAGTCCCAAAAGTCTCATTTAAAAGGGTTCGCTTAACCTCGGATGGTTGCCAACACAGCATCATTTGGAATAAGCTCGATGAATGTTTGCAACGAATGTAGAATTGGAAGACTTTTCACTGTTCCACCTACGAAGGATCTAGAGCATATTCATTACTTTGGTTAACAAATATCTATAGAACTTTTGGCAGCACGTTCAACTCTGGAATAATGCTGGAAAAGGGTAAAAGAGCACCGTAGGACAATTGAATTATCATGTTTTATGTCTTAGGTGAAAATGCACCATTTTAATATACTTATAAGAGAACTTGTTGACAGAATTTATTACCAAAAATGTCTCTTACATACGTTTATCTTTAAATGGATCATAAATCATTTGTTATCTTTAACTGCATTTAAATGGAATTTAATTTTGAATAGAATCAAATACAAGGATGTTGCATAAACTATCAAAATCAAAAGGTTAATATTGTTATATAGTCCATTCAGTGGCATATTTACAGAGAAATTTAGATGGCTATCCTTTAAAGAAAAGTACTAATGAACTCTAATTACAGAAATTAATGAAACACTATTATATTGTAATATGTAGTATTTTCGCGCTCATTAATATTAATTCTATTATTCTATTCTGTATGAACGGGTATCACTAATAGCACTAATTATTATAGTTTAAGATCCATGAGATCCATAAAGTAATTTTAAGCAAAAGTTAAGCATATTAAAAATAAATAAACAAAAACACAAATACTTTTAGTTTTTGATTATTTTACTTATTTTACTTACTTTACTTACTTTTGGAAAGTTACCAAATTATAACTCTAATGAGTGATGGGTCGGACACATGACATTTTTTTTTCAAATAACAATAAATTTAAAATTATCTTAATTGAGAACGCTTTCTTAAGATAAAGTAGCCACAAAAGTTGTGTGTAGTTGTGGTA
Source organism: Philonicus albiceps (assembly GCA_963969385.1). Classification (NCBI taxonomy): domain Eukaryota; kingdom Metazoa; phylum Arthropoda; class Insecta; order Diptera; family Asilidae; genus Philonicus; species Philonicus albiceps. The sequence continues at coordinate 27,214,487 of OZ017776.1, forward strand.
ACTAAACTAATTTATCCCAAGAATAACCCTAATTAATAAACATGTAATGTAATTTAAAAAAACATACATTCCAGCTGTAAATGTAAATTTACACACAATATTGAGAGATTTACCATGTTATATTAAAACCATAGACTTCTTATAGGTTTGTACCTGTAATCTACAACTAAGAGCTATGTTCTGTATTTTTTTCAAAATTTTAGGATGAGTAGTTTCGGAGATAGAGGCAGTAATTCTGAGATAGAGGGGGTGGAGTCAAAAGGAGTGATCATTCACTCTTCTTACTAAGTAACTTTAAAAATAGAAAAAAAATATATTTGGCACCCCCACAATAAGTTCTCCGTATTCAAAATTCATTTATTTACGTTACACGTCCATGTTTGGGCCACAGAAATTCATATGTGTACCAAAATTCAACTTAATCGGTTCAGTCGATTAAGAGAAAATTGAATGTGACAGACGGACAGACAGGCACACAAGAGATATTATAAGGCTTCCATTTTTTCATTCGAACGTATGGAACCCTACAAAGAATTTTATTTCTTACTATTCGTATATTTCGGACTACTATAAAATTTCAGTTATACTATTTCTGTAAGCTTTCTGTAAGCTGTAGCATGGAACACATTTTTATGTAGGAGTACATAGATTTTTTTTGGGATTGCTAAAATATTGTTTTTCGTAACTAATTGTTTTCTTATTATTTTCAATTACTAAAATCTGAAAAAACAACCGCACCTTTGACCGAAAGTTTTGCCCTTGTCGCCGGTACTTTATAAAAATTTTATTAAAAATAAAACGTAAAGCCTCTGTTTTATTATTATTTAAGAAAGAAAATTCATACTTAATAAAATTAAAACATAACATTTTTATTATTCAAGAAGGTTTTTTAAAAATTAATATTTCAATTTAGTAAGATAATTTTCTAAACATTTTCGAATATACAACGAAACGCTACACGAAGAATACGTGAATGGTGCAGGTTCTTTTCTTGGCAGTGGAGCATATTCGGTATACTCTTCATGGAGTTTTTTATAAAGATAGTGAAACTACGTTAAACAAATAATGCTGGCATTTATTTTTAAATAAAAACCGATAATAACAAGCATCACAAGAGTTAATCAAGCGGAGTCACATCATTAAAACTGGCAAATTGAAGTCACTTAAATATGACTCCGGCCGATAATCGCCAGCAAATTCAAGTCAAGTAAATGTAACTCCGGCGGTTAAAGTGTTAAAATAATTCATATACTCGTAAATTTAAGAACTGTAAGGTGCAAAATTCCCTTAAAATCGAACTATCCATAAAGAAATTACCAACCATATCCCAAGGTGGTTTTAAATAAGAAAAATTTTAATTTTTTTTCAACAAAGTCACAGGTTAGAAAGGCCACTATCCAAATAAAAATCAAAGGTTCTAATTATTAAATAATCCGAAAAATAAAATACTGTATAGGCTAGGCCACTAATATTCAAATAGCATTTTGTACATATGCTCTATCAAATAATTCTAACCAAAAGAGGACCTATTCTACAATAAATTACCAAAGCATAAAACTAAAATTTATACACGTTATATTAAAACGCTCATTATTCTCGTTTTAAATTGAAAATTAAGCAAAACCAACCATCAGAAACGTTGCACGAAAGCCAATTTATGACCAGCAAATTTTGGTTCAACAAGCCTATTCCTGATCAGCATAACGCTCCAATGGATTTTCTCAGCTAAGCAACAAATTGTTAATGATACTCAGCTAGCCAAACTACATAATTACAGTCGAGGAACAAATGTGGAGCAATGCGAGTCATCAATTAAATTAATTAATGGCTAATGCGAGTGACGTCACCTACAGGAGGACAAACTTTAAGGTTGCCAAAGAATTAGTTATGGTTAGACAGATATCGAATATACGCGAAAGGCACATTGTAGCAGAAAATAAAATTAAGTGACCAAACTTTTCGATTTAAGAAACCTCAGTGGCCATTAGGATGGCAGAAAAAGGAAAATGATATCGAAGTTCAAAGATAACTGGGAAATTAATTCACATTAGAGGGAATCCCAATCGTGTATTGATTTTTCGCTCCTCAGAAAGCTATTAGACGGAAACTTTTCCTATTAACTTAACTTGGTCCTTCAGTCAGCCGTAAAAACGTATTTTCTTGGATTTAGAGACATTAGGCTTGACCTATGCCTCCAAAAGTTGCTACTCTATCCCAAAAAGACAGCAGGTAACTAAACGGAGACGATTGCAAAAAGTGCAATTGCTTCATATAACTCCCGGGGAAGTATGCCTCATGAGGTGAGTCTGCGTACAGGAAATGTTCCCCTGTACTATTTCTGGAGAAGAGCCAATAACCCGCATTCGGTCAGGAGCAAAAATTTTTGGCTCAATCTTAGGGGACAGTGGAATTTTCTGAACTTGGAGATAGCAACACCTCGCCCGGGTCGCGAAGACCCGAAGAAAGTAAAGAAATTAAAGTCGCAAACCGAACACTATCTTATCATTGTCCCTGTTCAGTATTGAAACAAAATTTTTCTCATTATGCATGTTAGCACTTTACCCAATTTGCATATATATACGAAAATAATATTTCAATTCACAATTGTGGCTTGCTCAACATCACCACCCCACTCTCTAGAATGTATGTACACATATTTTTGTGGCATTGAACAATTTCAGAATTATCTTTTTAATATTGGACGAGCAGCTTCATTTTATGTTGATTTAATTATGCATATGCCCTAAATATTGTTCCACTGGGAAGGCAACCTTTTTTTTTTGGAAAAAAAATAATACCATTCCGCGACAAATAAAATGTGCACTAAAAGAGTTTGAAATTTTAATGTATGCTATTTGGATGCATTTTATTTTTCGCAATATTTCCAGATAAAATGATGCCATACCACAAAATTTCAGTGGACATACATTTATAATGGTCTCAAAAACATAATTTTTGTGAAGCAATTTGGTAGATAATGGCCGTCCGAACCCTTAAGGGCCAACAGACCGTGCTTAATTTCAAAAAATAGGCAAATACCTGAAAATGTGTTAACATGCTTACATCAATATTTAATCCGTTTTTCATTTTGCTCTGTATTACAAAATATAAAGCGGTGTAAATTCACTTAAAATTCCCCAAAAATATTCTTCATTTATTTATATTTGTAGAGAATTTTCAAATCACTTAACTCATATTTTAATATAATACAATAGCAATGAGTAATTAATATAGCAAAATGTTCAAAAATAAAATATTATGCATATTTTTTTTAATTTACATACGTTTCTCTTTCCTCTTTTATTTTCTGTAAATTACCCCACGGGGCCTCTGATAGTTCAGTTGTTAGCGCGCTGTCCTACCGTCCCAGAGGCTGTGGGTTCGAATCCCACGAATAACCATGGTCTCCTGCGCTACGTGGTAACACAATGGGCCAAAATTGGCCTAAGTGTGCCTTTCTAGGCAGCCACAGCAACCTAACCTAACCTAAATTACCCCACACAAAACATAGGGAGTGGTCCTAAAGTTTTAGATTGTGCAATCCATAGTTTCACAATATGTATAGTATATAGGTCATCTTATAGTTAGTGGTACTAGCAGCTCCAAAAGCAAAACAAGGTCATCGAGCGACAGCGAGAGATTCAACCTCCAAGACCTAGGATATTAGAACTTAACTTAACTCAGCGTAACCTACGACAAGGTCTTAAGTCAGGTAATGTGCTCTAACAAACCGATTGAGCCAGTAAAACCTAGTATAACTTAACCTAGAGAGATACATATTAACCCACCAAAACAAAAATTTATTTCGTTCTGGTTTCTTTAGGTTATGCTCTCATGTAATGTTTCGCTAGGTTCTAGACATGTCTCGTCATGTTAGGTTGACTCGGGCAAAGGTAGCCTATCTCGCTTCAAGTTTGGGTAGTTTTACACTTCGCTAGTTTTTGTTATGGTAAGTTGAATTATACCCTTTCATTTCAATTTCATCGCCACCAACATTTTTCAATCAGGTTATTTTTTTGAGTGATGTTAATTGAGACTTCCGCGCAATTAGGCCCTATGGACCACAAAATCCAAAAATTTTAGCAGAATCAACTGGAGCTATTTGCGTATACTCGGTATGTTTTGTACCGGGTAATTTGTGTTTTCATGATTTCGAAAAAGATATGTACCTATAACTGAAATATGCAGCCTATAATCTACAGGGTGGGCCATCTATTGGGTATTTTTTCAGTCGATGATATTTAATACTTAATGTTATCTCTTTTAAAAAATTCCTTGGTATATGAAAAGTTTAAAATATGCCATTTGTAATCATAGAGTCGCTAACAGCGTATTTTGATTGTTCAAAAGTATTATGGATGCTTGAACGAAATGAAGGTTTTTTCATCAAAAATAATCTTTAACGATGAAGCTCATTTTCATCTTGATATAAAAACAGTAGTATTAGCTGTTCAGTTAAATTTAAAAGAATTTGTTTTTCATATAAAAGTCGACTAGGTAAAATTTTGAATTTAAATGGAAATAAAGTAAAGTAATAAATTACTTTGAGTTAAGATAACACTTACCAAGAGTACTCAAATCCTTTACGTGTAATTTCACATACCTTAGTATTAAAAACATCAGTGCAAGCGTAAAAAGAAAGTAATTTTAAGAGGATTACGTTTTCCTTTTGCTATTCTACTCAGATTTCTTGGAAATTGTTCAGTATTCCTGTTCTTCATAGAGAAAGGAAAACCTTTTGTATTTTTCTCAAATAAACAGAATAAATTGTTTGAGAATGGAGCACGTTTAAAATAAGCAAGTTTCAGAAAAATGGATGAGCGGAGTATTTCGATTGAAACAACGTTCCCATCTCATCAGTGCGGCTGAACCGAAGCAAACAATTAAATACTTATGACTTATTTTAAAATTGTAAATACGAGTTATATTGGAGCAAAATTTTTAATCTACAAAACTCCATATATTCTGAATCCGGCAGTTACACTTGGAGGAAGATAGGTATTTAAATTCATAGAGATCTAAAATGATAGCTCATCCATTTTTTAAAGCTTCATCCTCAAAAAATATATTTTTGCTTATTTGAGGAATTTTTCTATCTTCCTCCAAGTGTAAGATTATCATTTCTGTACTTCTTTGAAGCACTCCCAAAAATTTCATAATGTCCATGTTCTAAAGCTCTGATTAAACAAAAATTTAATTTGTATATGTTTTTTAAAAAAATATATTTTGTAAAATATGCTTGTTTAAAGCGAACTTTTATGATTCTTTTCGTTCAGTGTTATAACGTAATACATCTAGTGAAATGGAAAGGATTCTTTTCACCCAGAACAAAATCAATCATAATTTAGGAAGCAAATTGTCCGAGCCAAAAAATACTTATCCCTCTCGTTCAGTAGACTTATATAAAAGAAAAGGAAAAGGAAATTCTGACCCTCTGGATGGACGTTTGAAACAAATGTACGTCCGGGCATCCCAGAGATTAAAGATACATACATACATTCATTATGTACCAATATCTATACACGACCAATTGAATTATATAGAAAAGCAGCCGGGTCCCCATGGTCCCAATGGACCTCATCAAAATCAATTTTGAATAAAATATCCTGAACATTTGCACCTCTTTACACTAAAGTAGGATTAATTTTGTCTATCGGAAAAAACTTGTCTTGCCTTAACGTAACCCACCCAAAAGTTGACCTCTAAACTCTTGAGAAGCTTCTGGTTTCTATGCGGTGTGATATTCGTTTCAAAGTAGGGAGCCGTAACAAAACCAGAGCTCGGACATTCCCCAGCATAAAAGATTAGGCCCATAAGTTTTCTATATTGTAAGTAGCTAAATTATCGACTATATCCGGATAAGTAATTCTCTTATAGATTTCAGCAGATGACAGGTCCTCGACGAGAGCGCCCTAACTCAGTCTCATGGGGTGTGGGGGTGGAGGAAATATAACCAGGGCTACACGAATGTCTCTATGATGTGAGTTAAAAAGTCCTACTTTGTTATTTTCTCCATCGATTCGCCATTTGGGTCCTTGTTGCATAACTGAGTGCGGTGCGGCACGAGACCGATTCGAACGTGCCGCCGAATTTAATGTTCAGATTTATGTCAATAACAGAAAGCCATAAAACCTTATTTTGAAAGGATTTCAGCAACATTTCAAGTCGTGTTTCGAGACAAAGCACTTTTCTTACCCACTGACGAGAGATTAATGTAAAAGCAATTTCCCTAGAGTTTTTCCGTCGTAACGTAGCTCAACAGTAGACAGGGAAGTGGGTACATAGGACTCCTCATATATGTACATGTAAGCTATAAATTTCCCTTTTTTTCACTTTTCGTTTTTTTTTCTTTTTTTTTATTTTGGATTTAAAAGTTAATTACGCGCCATTAACTTGCTTCTTAACTATGTTACAAAACTCCACTCCATTTGAGAGCGTTTCGCGAGTGCATTGCGAAAGTCGAGGAAGCTTAAACAAAGGCTCAAGAATTCAGGCAAGTTTTCCACATAGGTAGTAGGTACTCTTTGCGGGACGAATGCTTGTGGCTACACCAGTCGGCTTCAATTAACGTGATAACAAGAGGTACTGTTCTGTGTTGGAGCAATTTTTGCATAAGTTTTTAACAACTTAATTAGTCCTCTAATGGTATAAGAGGAAGCCCTTATACCTGAAAATTATGCAACTTCATCAATTCAAAATTAAATACCTGAAACGTTACTTTCGCTCGAGTAACTTGAAATCTTTTAGAATTTCTACAAAAACCACACATATGTACGTACACCGAAAAAACTGAAATGTAATTGCAAGTGAAGAAATGTTTGGTTGTTGTAACAACTTTTTATAATCCACAAACATTTCAGTAGCTAAACACATATTTATGCAACCATAGACTAAAATTTGCATTATTGTGCTGCGAAATAAAAAAATTTGTTAACGCAATAAAAAATATTTAGTCACACCATTTGTTTACGGTACCAATTCATGTCAGTACAGTATTTCGTAAAATTTTCACTCAATATAATTCACATATCTATTGAAGTCAGTGGGAATGAATTAAAAATCCCCAACCAAGAATTAAAAACATAAACTAAATATTTTAAGAAACTTAGTAACTTAGTTCTTTAAAGTAGTCTGATAAAACTACAATCAATTAATAAATTTTCAATACCAAAAAATATTTAAACAAACATGGGTATTCAATTAGAAATATTGTGAAATATGTACTGAAAATTACAAAAATCGGTAAGATAGAGTTTTCGGGTCGCTGATCTAATACTAGACGCTTAATTTCCATAACAGCTAAAACAGGAAAACAGTTATATAATTCATATAGTATCTGACTCATTCAAAAGCTAATACTAAAAAGTGTGAAATAAATATTTTTCATTAAAAAAGAAGGGCTTGAATATACACAATCAATAACCACATGTCAACAATGATTAATCACCCGAAAAAAAATGGGAGAAAAACTTTCAGAGCCGTAGTGAATATTTCAGCTTAAACTCAACATCCATTAGCTAATTAAATATGAAATATATCATATTGTATATATCATATTAAATTATTAACATTGTATGTACCCAATAAAAATAAATAATATAAAAGCACTGAGTCGGCAGGAAATAATCTTGATAAAATACATACGTTCAATTGTAGAAAAAAGGTTCAACATTCAAAAAAACCGAATTCGTACACTTAGTGCATAGCCAGCACCGTGATATTTTAAACCTGATCCAAGCTTTTAAATTTGAAAGGAGTCACCACAATAAGCGTTTTTATAAATAATATATATTTCTTATAATTATAATATTAGAACAATTACAGAAAGCAGGAAATATTACGTTTTATTCATAGTTTAAAAATTTAATAAAATAATAATAATGTATTTTGAGATAGCTTTAAGTAGTTACATAAATTCTATTACACAGCACCTGATTTTGAGGTATACGCCTCTGCGTAAGTATTTACAAGTGATTTTCTTTCTATAATTTCTTAATTATAATAACGAAAAATAATATTCTTCTTTCAAAGTCTATCCAATTTTTATTTTAGTTTAAAACAAATTATTTACATAATTAAAACATTTCGAAAGTTGGTTTACTTCTAGTAAACATATCAAAATTGTTTCTCAAAAAGGTTTTACGACATATATTAGTAAATTAAAAGTATGATTTTTATGAGTAATTCATGTCTTTGATACAAAATGATCCAATCGTATCCTGACTAAATTTAATTATTATTAATCTTTATAGTAATGCTGCTAAACAGTAATGCTAACTATAATTTCGTTTAAGTTTAATAATTAAAATTTTTTCCACGATTATTTTGATATCTGTATTATCTCGAATTAAATTTAAGTTGTTCACTCTGATTGCTTAAGCAAAATTTATTTAATCAAATATAAAGTTGTAACCATTTTGGTGTATAGAATCAATTTCAGTACAAATGTAAAGATATGATAATGATGCTAAGTTTATAATGATTACATCCTCCTTGAAATTTTTTATTCTTTCGCCCAGCGAATCCAACAATTTCGACCATAATATGGAAGAATTGAAAGTAACAATCGTCTTCCCAGTGCCGCTTCACGATGAGTTCGAAAAGTGAGATAATATTTTACAACATCCGCTTTAATAGTCCACGTTGAACTTTTCAGATCCAACATTTTACCTAACGCATCGAGCACTTGGTATGGGGTAAAATTTCCGTAAATTCCGCCCATTACAAGAGTGCATATATTTTTACTGATGCATACTCTTAGAAATTGTCCCGGCAGCACTTCCTTTGCATTCAATCTAATTCAGGAAAAAATTAAAATTTCCAAAGAAAATTCATTTCAAAAAATAAACTCCACTTACAATTGCAAGGCTCGATGGAAATCATTTTCGAAAACATATTGTAAATATCCAAAGCCACGATTTTCACCAGAAAAATTCATCATTAAGCGAAATTTAAAAACAGGCCCTATTCCCGAAAATATTTTAACAAGCTCAATTTCACTTATAGTTTTAGGAATTCGGCCAACAAAAATCTATAAAATAATTTTAAGATAGACATTTTCATAGGAAATAATAGGGATTTTTAGAAAAATTTGCTATACCTCCTTATGTTCAACATCGACGCCATGTTGGTTATATTCTTCAGTCGGACATACAATTCTTTGTCCATTTACTTGTTGAATTTGATATTCGATTCCATTTAAATATACCAACGACATTGTACAATTTTTAATTATTTTCTTACAAATTTGCCACAATGTTAAAGTGAGAAAAATTCAAGGAATTTAAAAAATTCTTAGAGAAGAATAAGCCTTAAGAAGATCACGCTACAACGATTTCGAAGAAATGGACTTTCTATTCAGCATTGATTTTTATACCAAGAATTCAATGTATATAACAAATTTAAGAAGTAGGGATAGTATAGGTGTATATGTTTCTAAGAACAAGTTTGGAGGAATAAAAGACCTAGAACCCAGAACCCATAATACAGTTTATCAGAAAAGGCTGTGACCAAAATTTTGTTTTATTTCAAGTAGTTTTAAAAAAAAGTATTATATATTACAAAATATTCTCCAACCTTCGTTATATAAATACATATGCAGTATAGAAAATTAAAACAGTAGATCTGATTAGAAATCCAATTTGAATTAGTCGTTGTCAGCAAATTCTTATTTGAAAATCCTTTAACAGACACTAACCTAAAATTAGATACTCGTGTGTTGGGGAATCAAGGTCTTATTTTAACATCTCCAACCCCATCGTACCCAACTTTTTAGGTACACTTTATAAACTCAACACAGACAAGATTTTAACAAGAAAAGGAAACAATGGATTCTGTAGAAAAGCGTTGAAATCTCGTAACAATTTCTTATAAAAATAACCTTTCGTTTTTCGATTCGATCGTATACATTTTTAGAAAATATTTCCCAAGAGTAATAAATTGTTTTGTTACTTTGTCTGTGTATTTATCGAAATAATATCTAATTCATATATCTAAAATTTGAAGGTTTGGGGAAATATGGAGTGGTTGATAAGTTTGTTTCACTACTGATAGAGTGATAATTGTCAATATATATTTAAATGAAAGATATTTAGGTCAACAGAATGAACAACAATTTTGAACGATATTTTGTGATATTCACGAAACTGGAACAAATCTAATAACATTCAGTTGATATGGTTATAGAAACAAATTAATTTTCAGACACAATAACCTTTAAACGCCATTCAAAATAAAAATAACAACATTAACATGCAGATATATTACATATTATAATTTTTAAGGGGTAAACCTATATTGAAATAGATTAAGCAATATGGAAGTTATCAAATAAACAAGAACGGTGCAAAGAATTTAGAGACCCTCATCCCTTTAATCAATTTTGTTTGCATTTAAAAACTTCACTGGGGTATTGACCTCATTAATAAAGTTTTATCAGAATCAGGGGCCTGGACTACCATCCCAGAAACTGTGGGTTCAAATACCGCGGATAACCATGGTCGTTTGTGCTGCGTGGTAACACAATGGGCCAAACTTGGCTTAAGTGTGCCTTTCTGGGCAACCCCAATAATCTAAACTTAAAACTAAATCTTGACCAGGGAGAGTTTTTTCCATTTTTTAATGACCACATTGAAATCTATCTCTTCTCCCTCTTAAAAATCTTTTAAATACAAAATTCCAGTAATCAACTTTATTACAGAGATAAACTAAGAATACCAAAAATATAAATTTAAAATAAAATCTCGATTGTTTTAGATTAAATTGTTATGTTTTCTAGATACTAACACCATTTTTATAATGGTTACTATAGTATAGAAAAATATTTGAATAGTTTTTTTTTATTTTATAAAGTATGGACATAGCATACTCAAAGTAGCACGTATCGTTCGTTACACGTAGATAGTAAAAATTGACCCTAACACCGTTCACTGTTAAATGAATAAAAAACGATCTCTATAAAATATCTATGGACATTGCCTATGTCAGGTTAATTTTTCCGCATTCCAAATCGCTGCTCTATGTTGCGCTAAAAATTGCAAAAGCAATGTAATAACAGGATAAGGATTCTGCGATGGCAATCGACAGATGCGATAAGGCGTGATAAAAAGGTTAATGGATTGATTTATGCTGGTCCTATTTTGTTGCAACCCTAAATGCTTTTCGTTTAAAATCTCAGGATTTTGGGACGAAACATGGTATAAAGTAAATCGCGGATATAGTCGAAGGATTTTTGTATACGAGATAAAAATAAACGAATGTAAATTTGTTGATAGGGGATGTAAAGTCCCATGAGTTCGTTTAAAAAATTATATTGATTGGAAGGGACCAAATTGTTAAATGAACAGTTCCATTCAAAGGCCAAATGGTTTCGCGAGATGTTTCATTGATTACAGTCGGCAGCGTTTTCAACACGCAAACCACTCTCAACGTGAACTGAATTCTTTACTCTATGGGCATAAATCCGTGGATTTGGTACGATTTAATTTAAAGGGTGTGAAATCGTTGTAAATCGGAAGAGCAGTTCATTTTACTGCTTTTACAAGTGAAAAAATTTTGAAAATTTGTCTTTCACCCCTCAAATTGGCAGTAGTATATACGTTTGATGACTGTTTATTAGTGTATATAATACTACTATATACCCTGAGAAAAATTTTTACTCAACTAAATAATAAGCCCAATTAATACCAGGAATTTAAAAGAAATTTATTCTAAGAAAATTATATTTCGAAATTCAAAGATTGAAAGGTGAAACATTTTTAAAAAAGTTTGACAAGTTCATAATAAACATAATCGTTCCTTTTCCACCTTTCAAATACTAAAAAATATCAATCGAATCGGATAATTATAATAAATCAAATATTATAAATATCAAACACTATAGCACAACAAAAAAATGTTAAGATTATCATTCTTTACTTCTTTAAAAAATAAACTTGATGATTTCATTAAAATTTAATGACTTCTGGAATATTAATCCCATAACCACAACGTCTATAGTTCCTTTAAACAATCATTTTAAATTAAATAATAATAATAATAAATAATAATCTGTTTTGTAGTGGAAAAACATTAACAAGCTCCCAGTGGACTTGGATCAAAAGAAATACATATGTATTTTGTGGAGGATATTCAATTAAAATCAAATTTTTCAATATTTTTAAACTTCCTAATATGTTCTTTTAAATGTTATGTTATAGACATAAAACAAGCAGGCTTAGTTTCAATTCTTAAAATTTCTCTTATCTCGATTATCCCTAAAAAGTTTTTATCTGTTTTTTCTGGTTAAAATAAACCAATCCTTTTCCTTCTCAAAACACGATTATAATTTCGGTACAAATAAACCTTCTGAATAAGTTGTAAGCTGTTTTGAACGAAGCTGAAATTAAAAAAACAAACAAAAACAAAATCTAGATTTTAACAGCATTATAGCATTTAAAAAAACAAAACCCTGCTCTAAAAAAATCGACACTTCTTTCCATAATTTTTACCCTTATTAGTTATTTTATTATTGAGCATTAGAATATTATCTTAACTCACATACTTACTTAATCATATCTTTTCCAAAAATAATTACTTCGAAATCAACTGGTCTTTTCCAAAATAAATATTATTTAAGAGGCATCAACACTCTCCAAACATTATTTCGGCCATCCTAAAATATTGAAAATATTACACTAAAATAATATCTCAGTACGCTCCTAAAAATCTAAAACTGTTTTCTATACCTTGAGTAAGCTTTTCTCTTTATAAAAAAGAAATTTATTTATTATTCATTTTCAAATTTGGCCGCTAGTTGACTATTTTGAACTAATGTTCTTTATCACTATCCTTCGCATTAAACGATGATTAAAAATAAACGAATTTCTTCGTTTTTGTTTAATTCCTCACGAAGTTATAAAGAGATATAAAAACGTTTGAATAAAAGCTTCAAAATGTAGAAAGGTCAACTTTAAAAGGGTCTCTAATCTCATCAAAATCTATTAAATTTGCACAGAAATTTAAAAATTGGTTTCTGTTCTTTTACATACCTAAATACTTTTAAGAATATTTTAAAAACTAACAATTAATTTAATTTTAATGTTAACACCGTTCCAGAAAAGAGTATAGCCGTTTACAAAACATAATTGCCATTTTACTAATTTGTTTGAAAAGAATGTTAGCTGAAATGGTAAAGTTTCATATATTTTATTAAATAATTTTTAAACTATTTATTTTAAAATTATAAAACAAATATGTTTTAGACCCTCATAACATTTCATTTCATTTTATATGTCATATGGTACAGTTTGAAAAACTTTCATCTTAAAATTTTCTAATGTACCCTTCAAAAGTGACCCCTATATTCATATCAGAAATTCATATATGTAACAAATTTCAATTTATTTGGTGCAACAGATTCGGATTAAATTGGCTGTAACAGAAGGATAAATAGACACACGAATGATCTTATAAGGGTTCCGTTTCATTCAACCCTATAAAAGAAACAAATTTTTTTTAAAAATTAAATTTAGTATGTCCAGATCAATCCTTTAATATGGCCCGATAGTTTAGAAATTTTTAAAAATTTGTTTTCCTTATCCTAAAGATATTTCTGGGGGCGATAAAATTGCCTAATGAACGTCCAACGTAACCTACATCTCAAAATTCAATTTCCCTTTGAAGAAATAAAAATTTATTTCCAAGGGTCAAAATTTCTAAAGAGTAATCTTAAATTTAATGTATGTAGTTGATGCGAATATCTCGTTTGTAAGAAAAAGGAACACTTCTGGGTAAAGTATGATACACCATAGGGCACAATAACATCGTCATCGGGTAAGTGTGATGGTCCGACCATTATTATGTTATTTTCTAGACTGAGATATTATCAGATATGAGTTCATAAAAGTTACCTATAAAATCCTTTCAATCATAGTACTAAAAGCACCCATCACCGAGAGTGCTGTAACCAAGACGGAAGACGTTTTATCACACTTTTTTGTTTCATTTAACAACCCTTCATAAAGCGAGTTCACACGTTGTTACATTTTCCATTTATTACACTTTCGTCACTCGAACAAAGTGCTTAAAGTCAGTGCTGCATTAAATTTTTTACAGCGAAAATAATATGCACATTAACTGCACTTACCATAACACATCGTTGCATCCTTCCCCATCCCTCTATCCCAGCGGACATCTACACTTTCGCTTACTATTCCCTTCTAGGCTTCGACCTAAGGTCTAAAACGTGGTAGAGGGCGGATGAAAAAGTTTTGAGGGCAACCGCCGTGCAACCCTTTAAGAGACAATAGTGTAAAGTTGAAGAGGTAATAAAAGTTGTGAGTTACGTCAACGGCAGGAGCAAAGAAGGCCACAGGGCTGCTATTGTAGATAGAAAATAAAAGGATGAAAGGATTCAGCGGAACGAACTGAAGCTGCAGAATCTAATAAGGAGTTTCTTTATAGTAGCCCGTTATCATCGGTTCAGCACAATAATCCGAGCCGTAGAGATTGTTTCTTTCATCCCAATAAAAGCTAAGTGCTGGGAATTTACTTTGCCACTGAACGAAATAAAGGGAGTTAAAAGGATTTGATGGATTGACTAATTGCAGCTAGTTGGACGTTTCGATCTTTCGTCGAGACGAGAAAAATACCCTAATTTAATTTTATGTTTGGCTGGTGAATCACAGAACTTTTCTAGCATCTGAAATATATACCTCATAGTTTCTATACTGCAAATTAAATGAAAAACCTAGAGATAAAAATTTTCTTACAAGGGGAATCTCCGAGGTACCACTTACAATTCAGATTCAGGATGCCTATACTATTCGGATTCCTTTTTTGATAAAAGTAAAAACTATTTTAAAAAATTCTGGATCTCATGCTCTTTGAAATATGTGCAAGTATCAGTTTAAAGTAAAATTAACATTTAGAATCTACAATATTTTCTTATATCCTAATTTTCTTTATATAAATAAGTATTTCTCCTTTTATACGAGGGTAGTGTGATAAGTCAGTGAGATTTTGAATAATGTTTTTGATATTTTTTTTCTAGGTTGTCTGCTTTCAATGGATGTGAAGCACAAAATAAATAAATGAGTAGTCTATTAATAGAATAGAATAGAATAGAATAGAATAGTGTTGCATTTAAAATTCAAAAAAGTCAATGACTTATCAAACTGTCCTCATATTCAAAAATCAATTCCCATCAAGAGAAGAATTGCAGGTTTAATCGGAATAACGAAAATGAACAACAAATCTAATTTGCAATACATATAATCACTATATTGTTGCTGTTAACTTATGATCTAATAATATAGAGCCAAACCATAGTAATGGAAACTGCATATATCGAGATAGTTAAATAGAGTGCATAATTTTTCTCGACATACTCGAAATCTTACTGCAATTTTAGGCAGGTTGCCTATTTTGCAGTATCATAGAAACACCAATTGTCGTGAAAGAGTACAATATTTTTTTTCGGTACTCATGTGGTATAAAATTCTTCAATGTTTTTGGTATATGGTATATGTAAATATGGAATTAGGTATATGGACTTTGAATTACATATGTATTCCTAAGATGTTGTACTATCCATACAATAGAATTTTCCAGGTACATAATTCTCTTTCTATTCAAAACTTTATAATATCATACTTTAGATGTAGATGGTTAATTGTTAACCATAGAATGAGTCAAAAGTTGCGCAATATTCACACTCCACAGGGGTTACAATAAATCCTTAGCGTGAAAGTACAATTGTACATTTATTGCGCGAAATAGGCTAAAACGCGAAAGGGCTACAAATCACGTGGAACATTCCCAGAGCGTTCATTCTCAGAGCGAAAGGTATCTCGGGCCGTCACCGCCGTTCATTTAGTTTACAACAATGACTCGAAAATTGAGGACAATCAAGCAAATTAAGTCATTACCCGAGTTCAAAGAATAAAACATGCCAACATCGGGCAGAGTAAGGTGCGGGTAAAAGAGGTTTTATTGCTTCGACAATGTGTACGAAAACCAAGCTATATCTACTAGGGTGAGTTCAGTTCATAACAACGAACGACTACAATTTTGGAACGGGTGGAGAGCGGCTTTAAATTACCAAATCCTTTTAACTTTAGAACCAAAAGGATGGATGCTGGGCCAGGATGTCTGATGGAAATTATGGAGATAAGCCTTGTTGCTTGTAAAAAGGGGTAAGTGGCAGCAGAACACTGCAGAAAATGGAGTTAATGGTGAGCTCTCGGCAGCCAAGAAAGAATTTTGCATTGGCTTTAAGGTTTTTTTTTTTTAAATGCCTCGAGTGTTAGAAATTGGATCAATATCCGTTCATGGCTTATCTTGTTTCATCATTCATATTCTCCCTTGCCGCATGCGAAGAAGATTTTCACCTCAGTTAAAACGGAAAATGATTATAAAACTCCTTGAGGGGGTTGATCCAAAAGTCTGATACTGAAATTCGCCTGATAAAATATCCTGTTAGTATATTATATTTCTGTCATGCACTTCCGCTAAAAACCCAATTTCGCGAAAATTCAACAAAAAGTATCTTCTTCCAAAGCATATAGTCATGGCAAACGTACTTTGGCTGCAATAGGTACCCTTTTCATATGAAATGAATTTTTGAATATTATGTGAACTCTACGTTTATATCTATAAAGGCTTATGACATGAAGAGGCTTTGTTCCCGCCTTAATATGCATATGAAAAAACCGCAAAAAATCTGAAAATTTGTGAATTTCTGAGTCATTGTATGTAATTCCATCCAACCCATAGTCGGCGCGTTTTAATCTAACAAGCTTCGGGGGTTCGCGAGAAGGGGTACAGACAATTTTCAGAAAGTGTGTCCAAACGTTTGTTTACCCTACCTAATTTTTCTTCCGGGGAGCATCACATAAAAATATTCATTTCGAACCGAAAATTATATTCTACAGACAGACGTTGGGACCATGAACAACGTTTCTGAACATCCTACGCTGAAGGCACACGTCCGGGAACAAAGAACCAACTGCAGTCGGAGGGATATAAATTTTATTCATTTTACTGTCTAAACATACTCGTACATCTTGAAGCTTTGTTTGTCCGGATCCCTATATATTTATCGAATTTTTTTTTGTGCTTCCTTCAAACAACAAAGAAGCAGCGATGTACCTTCGTCACGTTCTTGGATTGGTTTTATATCGTTAAAGTTCTCACTGTGCAGGAAAGCAGTGGAAGAAAGGTAATACTTACTCAATAATGCAATAATGTTTATTTTTGTAGGAGCTAATGGTTGTGCATTGTCCCAACATACACGGGAAAACTGATAAATTAAAATTGTGATATATCCAGGTCCAGCGTTTATGTAGGGCACGTTAGGGCGATCGCCTAGGGTAGTAGACACTCAGTAAAATAATTGCTAAAATTAAACAAAAATGGGGTTTAAACCATGTATGGTATAAATGATAATGGTTTACTGTCAAGCACAACTAGTTCTTGTGTTAATCTCATCTCTGCTAATTCCTAGTATATCTTACTATTCAAGAAATTCGTTAAATAAGTATGCAAGTTACCCACCTAATCCACAATATTCTTGAAAGATAACCTTAACTTAAGTAGGGGAAGATGGGGCAAAAGCATCGTTATTTAGTATATAGGGAACTAATACCTTATAGATTAAACCTTGTTAATACTTGCTATAATAAACCATCTTTCCCCTTCGGATGATTCTACACGAAAGTTCATATCTCGAAAAAATTGTTTGTAACTATATTAAAAATTAATTCTTATTTTAATGTCTTATTTCTATAACCTATGAAAATAATGCATTTTGTCACAAATATTCTTTATTTTATAAAGTAATCACGGTATGAATTCAAAGCGAAATTTACAAGAAATCAAATTAGATCAGAGGAACAAAGATTTTATTTCTAACTCGTAGATCTATGAGACATTGTCATTCATAACATTGCTAAGGGCAGATTGGTTACTTATAATAAATATATTACCGATCTCGTAATTCTCCTGGTTTAGGAAATTTTAGGGGTACTGTATCTTACCCTAATCTCCCCTATGTATAATGCTTAAAATTAATACTAAGTTAGAATTTATGATATATAGTTGAAATGTAGGACATACTTTGCTCAACTTACATAACCATAGTATGCGGTGATTGAAATAAGTAAGGCATAGTTTTAAAAAGCCTTCATATTTTTAAGAATATTAGGCCTTAAATGTACTGTATTAATAGTGCCAATATGTACTCAATATAAAAATTAAAATTATGTTCCAGATATCATTTTAGGTTCTTCTCCCTGTTACACGGGTGGAGATTTAACTAAAATCGAATTAGATTATTAGATTACATTGTTTATTGACAAAACTGATTTATATAACATAACTAATTGATGATGACAATTATGATATTGAATTGATATTCTAAAAATGGCAGCACAATTTTTAAAATAACTTTAAATCCAAAAATTGGCATACTTCACTGCAGCAGAGTTCAGATGAAGAATTAGCTAAAGATCAAAATACTTAATGAAATTTGGAAACGTAATGGAATTCTGCAAATAAACGTAGATCATAGTTAAATGAAGCATTTGTTCTTATGCATGTAGTTAAATATAGAATGCCATATATCCGATTTGGTGTATGTAGCATACTGAAAACTAGCATAGAGCAGTACTTGCGCATGACTATCATTATGCGTAAGTTTAAGTAGTACACAATTTCAAAAAATGGTGTTATAATCAAGAATAACGATTGTGATCTGAAGCAGTTGATTCGTCCGAATATGCCAACATTTATCCTACCTTACTTAATTGTAAAATTCAAAACATTTTTCTGAGTGGAGATAAAACGGTGCCGAAGACTTTTAGTTTTTTATACAAGCTCGAAGACTTATTGCAATAATTAGACTTTTATCTACTACAAAATATGAAAATACAAGTAAAATTTGTACTTAAAAGAAAAAGAGTGCAAGAGTTGTATTTTCACAGCGTTCAATTCTTTTATTTCTGCCGATGCCTACCCAATAATAATTTTTTTTAGTTAATATCAGCATAAAAGCATTAAACATCTGTTGCCTATGTTCACTATATTCCTCATTGAACCATTCTATACGTAATATCTATCTACATAGATACACATTTCAAAATTGCCCCTGTAAAATTTCAAAATCATACCCTTTTAACAAAACAAGTTACAGCAATTTTAAAACATAATTTGTAGTTGGCTCCCAATCATTGCAATCTAGGAATCTAGTAAATTTTAAAATAAAAATAATTTGCTTGTTCAACTCTTTAATGACGAAGAAAACCTTACTTTGTATCATACTTAAAATGATCACTTACTATGCACTTTTCACCCAACAGAAAGAGCCTGCATCTTATCAAAGACACACAATCACGAAAAGATTTCGTGAGTTAAGCTCTATTCAAATGGTTTAAGTTCTCATTAATAAATAAAAATTCATTTAATCATCTAAAAACATGCTTCATAATTCCAAAAAAATTGGTTGTACCACATTGAGCCTACTTATTTTAATTATTTTAAATATTTTTGGTTACGAACGCAAAACCTTTCTCAGCAGCCCTAAACAGTTTGCTATATATAAGGGATATGTTTACTTTTCTGAGTAAATAAATGGAGAATGAACTTTTTGAAAAATTACGTTTACAACTACTGAGTAAATCTTATATTTTTTAATTAAATTTAGAGATAACTAACATTTTGGCAACTATTATTTATGTTGATTTGCACCATATTTGCCATAAGTCTAACATTTAATTGTGGTATAAGCAAAAACCAATCCCAATAAAGCCCCTCTCGACATTCTTTCCTGGCTGGGAGGATATATTAAAATCAAATCAAACTTTTAAGGATACCTCACTTAATTGTCTCTCGGTTAGGGTTCTTTAAGCCATATCTCAGTCGATTTATATTATCAGTTTATATATTAGCTAAATTTCAAAATCTTTTGAAATCTATTTACGAAGAATCACTGATAATTTGATCAGTGGCTTTTAATTATTTTAGTGAGACTTCTTTTATGTCACGAATGTTTAATACTGACGGGAATAGAATTTCCCCTTTGCAATGACATGGCATTCTCCAGTATCCTGCCAATTACGGGAATGTGCATTCTTCTAATTAGATTTCATCCGCGAGACGCATTCATATCCCATCGACATGAGGAGGCGCAGAAATTTTCTCCCATAAATGCATTAAAAAGCCTCAGGAAAGGTAAATCAATCAAAAGCTTCCGGCCGCTGTTTGGCATATTCAGAACAAAATTTATTATTCGAACTGAATTTCATGAGAGTGACATAGGAACTTTCATTAACATAAGATTTTCCACTATTTTATTGAACTGAGAGAAAATAGTATTTTTAGGTCAGATGCATGATGAAAATCAATCACGTCCATTTTCCATCGATTCTATTATTATTTTCCGGAAAATGGATACATCTCTGCCATGAATTGATAGAGAAACGTGATTTCCGTTTCATTAGGTGAGCAATCCAATAAAAATTGTTAGATAAACCTTCAAAAAATTAATCCTTTTATATGTTACTCTAACTATACGAGTATATTTTGTATTATATTAAATTCAGCCCGAAATTCTGATTTATGTCTTTTATGTCCACGCAAAATAGGACATATTTTTTAACGAAAATATCGGCATATATCGTGGAATTTAAAAAAAATAAATAAAAGATAATAAAATAAAGAAAATATATAAAACATATAATTTTAGGTAGAATATCACATTATTAGAATGAAAGAATGTTTACTTACGCGTCTATATAAAAGGAATACTATATTTCAAAAAATATAAAATTGTGGAATACAAATCTCCTGGATATGTGGAACAGTACATTTTTTGGGGGAGAATGGAAAGCTCGTGTCGCTTATAACAAAACATTTAACATTTAATGCGTATAAATTCAATAAAGTATATATAACCTTACAGTGTTATCTTTCAGGGAATTAAGGACATAAAATCTGAAGTTCAAGGAATATACCTAGAACATAGATCAGCTTAATCCTAAAGATATTTTTGAGTTTTACTTTTGATATTATCCAGCATTTCTTTTAATTATAGGTACACCTATAGAATATAGAATAAGGGAATAGAAAAATGAATATAACAAAATATCCTTAAAGGTTTTTAAATTATGAATTCAAGATAAATGGGCAATAGACCAGAATCAGATAAAAGGATGGAAACCAAAAAATTGATACCTAAAGCTTGCAGACTATTGAAACAAGTCATCATGACAATCCTTAAACTTATGCTAGTCTAGAAATATCAATGCTTGGTACCCCGGTATTCGGTCCTATTTGGCTTCGTTGTCAAGTCCGATAAATTCTACTGGTCTCACTAACTTTAAACTCGCTTATCTTTAAAATAAAAAAAAATACCAGAAAGACGTATATTATTGTCGCTATTTTAATACAAATAGATGTTGTTAGCAGTAAAAATTAAACACTTATAGAGTTTTATGACATTGGATATATTGGATTTCTTCTTAGCTTACTTGTTTGAGGAAAAATAACTCAAAAACCTCAGTAAATTTACCTTCTACTATCTTAACATCTATAACTATTAACTACCTAATAGCTAGCTAATTAGACCTACCTATGAAGGTTAATGCTAAGTTGCCTTATTAACGGGTTTTCCGAGAGATTATATTTTTCATAAAATTTTTGTGCGAGTACATTAATTCGAATTTCTACTAATTGTGTTTCAGATAAGTTATGTAGTTGGAGTGTCGACAAGAACCATGGAAAATTACTTATAATTTTTAGTAGTTTGTTTTGAGCCATCTGTAGTTTGTTAATATGACATTTTGCAGCTTTGTACCATAAGGGAGCGCCGTATAGGATGATTGCTTGAAAAATCATTTTAAAAGTAAAAAGTTTATTGTCAAAATTTAACTTAGACCTGGGGTTAATAATGTTAATTTTGTCAAGTACACTATCGACGTGTAGCTTATAGGTTAGACGCTTATCGAGGGTAATACAGAGATATTTTATGAATTTTTTCCGCCTGGTGAAAAACATAGTTTGGGTTTTTCCAGCATTTAATTTAATTTTCCACATGTGAAAGTATTTAGTTTAGTGCTAATTGTAGACAATTTGAAATATCGTGGGAATTTGATGCTGAAGAATATAAGGCAGTGTTGTCGGCAAAAATGTATGTGGTACAATTTTCTATTTCTGGGAAGTCTGCTGTGAATAAACTATAGAGGATAGGTCCAAGGACTGATGCTGGAGGCACTTCAGCGACTGTTTCTTGACAATTTGAATGTGTTGAACCAATGTATACATAGAATTTTCTACTCGTAAGAAAATTTCGTATAATAGCTATAAGAGGTGGTTAGAAGCCAAATTTAATCATTTTATATATGAGCGCTTCGTGCCATACCGCATCGAACGCTGCCTGAATGTCGACTAACACTAGTCCGGTAGATTCCAGAAAGACGTATTATGTTAGAAAATCATTTGGATTTGAATAAATTTCAAATTCTGGTGCTACTGTAAAAGAAACCTTCAATTTTTCTATAACATTTAGTTAATTTTCAAAAACTGAACTTCGAGGACATTTAATTATTATATAATTAAACTATGAATAACTATGAATAAAATTTCCCTCTCAAATTCAATTTTAAAAAGTTAATTAAATCACTTTTTCTGTAACCACATTTTGGAATCATTCTCAGCAAAAAAAATTATTCAAAATATGTAGGTATATGATACCAATTTTATATATTTTTCTGGAAACTTTATGAATTAATGTAATTTAAAAGTAAAAAGTACCTATGTCGCATTTACATTACCGCATATATCTCATCATCGGAGAGATATGGATGTACGGACAACCGTTACAAGCACGTAAATCATTTATTTCGATATTAAAAAACAATTTTTAATGATTAAATAAATATTAAGTTAAAAAAATAAATAAATAAAAGTAAAGTCTGAAAAAAATGAATGAGATTTCACCTTTTAGGGTGTGTCGAGTGTAAAGTCCATCAGGTTATAATTTTATTATAAAAATCACAAAATCCTTCAGCTTGCGTGAATCAGAGTGGCAGATAAATATTAATTATATATACATACATATTTGGAATTAATTATGCCGTAGACAAAAGTTGGTAGAATTATATGCTTTTTACAATATACCAAAAGCTAAATATATTCATTATCATGAATATAGCGAAGTAAAACCGAAAATTAATTATTGCTTTCGAAAATGTTTTACTCTGGTTTATCTGATGTAATTCTTTTTTTTTTTTACCTTATTTTATTTTTAAATCAATGAAAAAAATTAAGGGGGAAAACTCATGACGTTGGCAGTTACAGTGCCGTGCCTTATGATAATTATAATATAGAGGGGTCGAAAACGTCCAACAATTCCATCGTTGAAATTCTCATGGTCTGGCAATTCAAGCAGGCGCTCGTCACAAAAATTAATTGAAAATTGTCAGCAAAAATTTTTACCCCCTCTGAATTTTCATTAAAAAGCATTTTGTTGCGCTGAGTTTATGGCATACCTCCTCCGAGCGGAGCTAGTTTGGCATAAATATTTATGACTATCGTTGGCTCCTAAGTCGATGAAAATAGGTAGCAATCTGCCTTGCGAAAATCTGAAGCTCCTTTGCGCTTATGGCGCACAAATAATTGGAAACTGATTGAGTTCAACAGTTCCTGGTTTTTCAGATTTTCTGGATAATTATACGGAAGGAAGGAAATTTTAAAGGCTGTCTGTAGTTTGCTAAAAGCTCCAATGCTAAGAGGATTTATTTTATTCGGTATTTGAACAAATCGCGTAATTCTTCCTGTGGTTTAATTATCAAGACAAAATCTCACTAACGAATATGGCTTGCTTTGGTAAAATTAGTAAAACCATAACGAACAATTTTACCAAAGAGATTTATGCTTTTGATTAAACACATTATTTTAGAATTTGTTCACAACTATACAAACCTTTAAAAATTTTTAAAGTTAAATAGAAACATAGAAAAGGAAAGAAGTTCATGTACAATTTTCTAAAAGTTTAATTTTAATAAAACTAAAAAGAAATTATTATAAATGGAGCTCGAAAGAGAACAGCCTGATGGACTTAGTATCCAAAATACCCAAGTTCGATTATCTAGTAATGCGTTTGAAAAAGTAGAGCAATCGTAAAGCTTACTTTAAAAGTTTTCTTTTGTATTTATCTACATATAGTATATAGCCCAATATCCTACACAAACTATAACCACGTATGTTAGCTACCTGAAAGTTTATTTTTTAATTTAAACTAACAAGTTGAGAAAAGTAGCTGATGGAAAAGCCTCTATGTATCCTTAACCTACTTAGTCTCTCATACTTATCTAACTTACTCTCTGCAAATTAAATAATTTATGTGTAAAATTTCAGAGTTTTGACAAACCACGTAAAAATTATGACATAATTTTAATTATAGCAAGGTCGATATTGAACTCGTAATGAAGAGCAGCGACTTCGGTAAATTTAATAAGAGTCTTAAAATTTTATTTTGGCTAATTTTATAATTATTAAGGTGCGCTTTTGTACATGTAAAACATACCGACGCTGCAAACAGTAATACTGGTTAAAAATTGTTTTTAAATATTTAATAAATAAATTTATGGAGACATAGATATTTTTCGCTATTATTCCATTCAATGTAGGTGTAATTTACACAATGTGTTCTTTCCGGTAGATATCAAGAGTTTCTTCTTTTGGTGAAATAAATTGCTGACATATATCCTAATTTTTTATTTGTAGAAAGGGCTTAGTACTGACTTCTGAGGATCGCCTGTCTTAAACGTTTTTTAAGCATAAGAGTGAAAAACTTTAAATTACATAGTAATAAAAGACTATCCAAATAAACAAATTATTTATTAGTTTGTGATTTATTTTAAACTCTATATTAATATATTTCACAATGCCCACAGATTAATAGCCACCGACTTTAAAATTTAGATTCCGATCTTTTAAGAGAAATATAATAGCTTTAGAAGTGGGTATAATTTTTATCGCTCCACTAGGGGCTACTTCTAAAATTAGCTCAATAGATTGCTAATTTAAGCAAGTTGTATTACGTTATCTTCTAATTAATTTTTTAACCCAGTTATAATATCTTATCTTCTAATTATTCGTTTAGAATCTATGCATATCTAGAATTAAGCAGAAGAAGTATAACATAAAATATTCGACGATAAATAAGTAGATTTTAGGGTGTAGTTGGAATGGAAGAATTTCGAAAGGTTAAGCTTCAAAACGAGACATTACAGATCCCTCTGAAAGTACTATCAACATTAAAACATAGTATTTTTCAATTGTTTTACTTGAAATTATTTAAAAACAAAAAAAAATATATATATATATATACCCTAATAAATATATCTCATAACAGTCTTATCAAAAATTAAGTTACAAACTAATTTTAATGGCAATGCTCATCCTGATCAATAGCCTGCTGCCGTATCCAACCGAAACAGAAATAGCCTGCAGCTGCTCCCAAGATAATGGCCAAGCAGAGCCAATAATTATATGTCATAACTATTAACATAAGCAGGTATGAAATTGCCACCTGAATCAGGTGCATTAAAGTCTGGAGTAAATGGGCTTTATTAAAGATTTTCTGGCGGATAGTCTTTCTAGCCTGTACATCAGACATTCTTGGACAACACATTCCGTTGGCTTGTCCTGTGTCCTTTCTCATCGCTATCAATTGCATAACATCTTCTTGGGCTGCCACATGATAGTACTTCTCACGCAAATATTTTAATCCCTCATAAAAGAATGCTATTGCAAAAATTGCTAAAGCTGAAAGGAAAAATGATCCAGGTGTACTTGCTGTCCATGATTTCCAAAGAATTGTCTCGCAGTGGCCTGCATGAAACTATAAAACCAAAAAAGTTCTATTACATACATCAACTTATATTATTTTATTATATAAAATCTAAAAGAATCTACAAAAATAATAAAGATTTTATATCATATGACCATTTTAAAATATTGTTTACTTTTGCAATTAAAAACACATCATATAGAAATTACGAACTTTCACGAAAACTATCACCAAAACTCACACTCATTATCATTTTACAGGTTGCACCCCCCATATCCATGCCTCCGTGCATATGATCCATTTGTTATTAAAAAAATATAAACACTTTTTACAAATGCTTAAAGTTTAAAGCCAGCTAAACTGTTTGCCCTCCCAACTAAGGTATGTCTTTTAAACGATTGTGGAAATCTTTTGAAAGAAATCAAACTGAAAGTAGACGCAATAAGACGAAACAACGATTAGATTTTTTTTATCTTTCTTCATACTTATCGCTCGCTACCCAATTAAGATTCTGCAGGTTTCCATATTACCAGATAAAATAATCAGGTATACAACAGGAACGTCTAGCCAATATTTAAACATTTTCAATTATTTTATCTTATCTTAAAAGTGGCGGGAAATCCCATTGAGAGGGTTCATATTCCTTTAAGAAATAGACGGTCTGCTGTCTAAGCAACAAATGCCAGGGTAACAGTGGTTAGACCTATTAAAGCCTTATAAAACATTTTCGCATGAGTCGAGTGCAAATTTATAAAAGAATTTAAAGACGTCGTCGTGTGCAAAATTTCAATTATTTTACTCCTCTCAAAAAGCTTCTTGTGTGCCGTGTGAAATTTTTTCGAAAATTAAAGTTCTCTCATTCAATTTAAAAGGGTACTGGACACATTATATATCGGTTTAGTTCTATTTCTACCTGCAAATTGAATTTAGCTCTTATAAAACTATAAAAGGCATTACATATTTTATAACATCTCAAAATGTTGAAGAAACTTGTGGACACTTTTGTAATTAATTAAAAAACGGAGATTAAGAGGTGGCATTCCATAAGATGATAATTGGAATACATCTCAATAATAAATTTTGATAATCACCTATGTTTGAATTATTTCTGTAAGGTAATCATTCACTTTTATTAATACTATTTTTGCTAGCTTCATGCTGAACAGGGCAACAGAAGTTGTAATAAATAATAATAAATGATAATACAATAAGAATATGTCTTATGAAAGTATTTACGAATATACGACAGGTATAAAAGTCAATGTAGCAATAATGCAATGTAAAAAATGATAATAATTTACTCGCATAATCATAGACAATTCACAAATTTACGTACGTGTTATTCAAAATCGTCTCTCGCATACCGAATAATTTTTTATCTTAATATCCTAACACAAGTTTCTGTCTTAATATTTAATTGTAGTTCATTAAATATTTGCAACGCTCCAAAAAAAAACAAACTGTTCTGTGCAGTGGTATTTTTAAATTGCGATAATCTAAAGTCTCCTCTTAATCTCAAATTAATATAAATAAAATAAATACTTTGGTATTCATTTGCAAGTAAAAATAAAAAGGTTTATCATTATCCTGTGTCTAACCCCTTAACTAGTAGACTTGAAAACGAGTTCTGTCCCAAATTAATGGAAAATTCAATGAAAACATGATGATCAAAGGTTTATGGAGACGTTGATTCCGTCTTTAGGACTCATATGACCATACAATACAATTGGAGGATAACAATAGCGGTTTAAGGGGGTATATATCTATACACATGCATACATATATGCGAGCCGTGCACTACAATAGTTGACCCAGTCGATTTTCAAAGTCACCCAACTCCAAAGCATCTTCGAAAATGGAAAAAGTGTCCATGACAAAAACCCATAAATTGGGCTACGAACTGCTACCCCCATGCAGCATATTCTCCAAAATTAGGACTATGCGACTATTTTCTGTTTCTTAAAAAAATTGCTGGGATGTAAGAGATTTGGTTCGAATGAAGAGATCACTACTGAACAAACGTCTTTTTTGAGGGCCTTGAGAAAACCTATTATTTGGAAGGAATAAAAAAATTGGAAAAACGCTAGACTAAATGTATGTTAAAAAACAAAACGCTTATTTTATTCAAAAAATCACCGACTTATCAAACTGCCCTCGTTTTAAATAATAAAGAAAGATCTTTATTAAATTTATGGATTGTTTGCAATCAAGGAACGAGACAAGCCAATATCTACAGAAACTTGGAAATCTATCACTAATATGATCGTTTACGAAAGAGGCAAATCAGTTAGCTGGCTTCCCAATAATACCGACTTAATCCTTTGCCTTGAAAATAACGTATGGGGGACGTTATCCTCTGGTCACGAACAGCAGCATAAGAAAAGCTTTCATCGAAAATGGCAGTCACAATCGTCGCTCAATTCATAACGCAAAAGAATTAAGAAAAAATTATTAAAAATTATCGCTGTATGAGCTGTATGTTTTAAGTCAATATATTCAATTGCTGTAGAGCTACTCGTGTTTTTGTAAACACACGATAGTGAATATGCAGCTTTTGATTTTTGCATCATAATAATGCACCGGCTCACACAGCAATGCTAATTCGAGACCATTTCGCCAAAAATGCAATTCATATCGTTCCGCAACCACCGTATTCGCCTGATTTAGCACCGAACGACTTCGGAACAAAAGTCACAAATTCCGCAAGAGGCTCCAATATTTCCTGCAGAATATGTAGATAATTTTTGTATTCCCTACTCCGGTCTCAGGTCATTAATAAAATTGATAGAATTTAAGAGTTAATAACATTTATTTTGCTCAAGATTGACGAGTATCAGAAGTAGGTAAAATAAACAAATACTAGAGTAAAGAAAATAAAATTCTATTGGATACATTTACGGAGATGAATCAAATTTATCTTCGAACAGTCGCTTTAAATTGATTCTTTTCACGTATCGATGAGGAACAGGTCGCCTCAGCGCCTTACTGACGACGTATGCGATCCACACGCAAGAGTAGAATGCACCAATTACAGCAATCACTGGGCTGAAGAGGAAGAGCGTTGCCTTAGAACATTCCTTCTTCTGCAGCAAAGCGATCATATTCCAATGATTCCAAAATTTAATAATGTAGGAGGCGAGCTTCTTCTTTATGTAGCTAAGAACGTTGTGGACCTGATCACTTAGCGTACCCAAAAGCATCACCCATAACATCGAAAAGAAAACGATTAGAGTTATTCCTGGATCGTCTTTTTTCAAATCACCAGAAAATTTACTATTTAATGCCAAAGCAGACTCAATAATTCGATCGATAGAATCATCATCGTTATCTAGAGTTGGTTCAATATGAAAAAATTCTCTTTCACTTCCTAATGAGCAATTGCATTTCGTAGGGATTTTTTGTTTATGGTTATGCTTTGGTGCCGGTTCAATTGCCCGAGGCTTCTTTTCAAAATCAAAATTTGAACTGCTATTTGGTGAAATTTGTTTAGAAAAATCGTGGTTATAATGACTGCATTTTGAAGACCAAGTGCTTCCTACTTTTAGTAATTTAAATAAAAGAAAATATATAGGTATATGAATTTTATAACATCAACATACCAACTGGATCTGATAATAAATCGGAATCAAATTTCTTTACATTATGAATCCTTTTTTTCCGATTTTCTTCAAATTGTTCTAGGAATAGAGCGGCTCTTTCATACACCATAAGTGGGGAATCTGGTGATTTCTGAAGCAGATAAGCCCTCCTCTTTGATTTCGGACAAATTATTCTTTTATCTTCAGAACTATCGTCGCATACAGACGATGAATCACATTCATCACAGCTTCTTCGAATGTTCGGTGAAGAATACATTTTTTATATATTTTCAGGAAGGTCCCAGCTATCTAAATAAACTTTTAAATTTTTCTATATTTAAAATATAACGTGTGCCTATTAACAGGATGTCAAAGAATTGCTTACTGGGTTTACGATTTTTACTCCCAACAACATGATGATTGTAAAGTGTTTTTCCTTAATTTCGATCGTCAGCTAAACCATTTCCACTAGAATTACTAATGACTAAACTTTTTTTAACTGATGCTTTGGTACATTTTAATAACTGATAATCAATATATGGTAAATTATTAAACAGTAGCTCCAGCGAGAGAAGACTATGCCAATTTCTGGAGAAATGTTTTATTTAAATTAAACCACAGCATATATTTTAAATTTTAATTTAAAGCTTATGGTGAAATGGAAACTATTTAGAACTACAGGCGCTTTTTGCTAACGATACTTGGATCTAAATTACGAGAAGAAATATAAATGAAATCAAACTTAAACTACAAAAGAATCTTGATAGTCTATGCGCCTGGCTGAAGGCGAATAAATTAAAACTTCAGCAGTCTAACAAACAAAGACGAAGTTCGTGAATAGTGTTGAGAAATTAAGACTACCTGTTAACGGGGAAATGATCGAGACGATCGTATTCAAGTATTTTGGGAATTCAAAACGATGATAATTTAAAATTTAAAACTCACGTAGTCATCATAACGACCAAAATAGGAACTATACTGCAGTAAATAGCAAATAACAATGCCGGACTGGATTAATGTATTGGCCTGACTTCGGACAGGACCCCATTAATCGAATTGTTAAAATTTAAAAATAAATAAATACAAAGCAAACTGTACTTAAAACACCAGATTCGGAATCATTTGTACTTTTTTTTTTATTTAAAGTAATTTAACTTTCATAGTAAAAGAGAAAAAAATGCTTGCACTTTCTTAAATGCGTTACCCTTGCCCTACCAAAGCGCCCCTACGATCATCGTCCCAGAGCCCCCCAAATGCTTAATCCGGCCTGCATCACATTTCTCAAACTTCTTGAAGTTATTAAATCTAAGGGATACTGCTAGGTTTTACAATCTCTGAAAAATAAATATTTTACAAAATCAAACTCATTTAGTCAACTAAGCTATGTCGGGCTCTAAATAAATTCACGAATTACTTTTTACAATCATAATTTTTTCTCGATGTATTTCAGTTTGAATAAAATGCAGATTAAGAAATATTTACAAAGCAAATTTTTGTTTGACGCTTTTAACATATTATTTCAATTATTTTATTCCACAAAAAGTTATAGATCTTTTCTTCTAGTTTTTTTTTATTTCAAAGAGGTTTAAAAATTCCAGAAAATACATGTGCCCATTATCGTAGTACAGATCGACACATTTGTGGTTAATCTTTATATAAAATGTAAATGAAAATGAATGAACTACCGGTAGACTAAAATAAAATGTTTTGTAAATTAAACTAACGCTTTTTTCACTGATTTATTTAATGATATTTTTAGGAAAACCTCATCCTTAAATGTTCTCTTGTCTTCCCATATAATCCCAATTTTTATACCACAATCAATTAATAAGAAAAAATTACTAAGCCTTATAGAAAATATTTCTTGACCTGAATAAATGAAAATATAAAATTCTCTCTTGAGGTATAGTTGAATATTAATTTATTTTATCAGAACCCAGAAATTTAATAATCGCCGAAGTTCCCCAATGCCTTTTTCCAGCAAATTGTTTGCTTACCTAACCACGCAATTTAACTGAATCCTCGAAAATAACCATAAATGTCCGGAATAAAAATTACACGAATAAAATATCAGAGAATACAGTAAGAATTAATATATTAAAATTGATGAAAAGGTCGAATGCATATGATATAAAAAAAAAGGACTTAAATAAGATCAGCCACGTTCATAGGCATTTCATCAATTTGCGTTGAGTAGTACTGTTCAATATCTCGCAAAATCCTGATATCGTCACTTTTAACGAAATTAATAGCAACACCCTTGCGACCAAATCGTCCAGATCGACCGATCCGATGAATGTACAATTCACGATTGTTTGGCAAATCGTAATTTATGACCAGGGAGACCTGCTGCACATCGATACCACGAGCCCAAACGTCTGTCGTAATTAGCACACGACTCTGACCCGATCGGAATTCTTTCATGATCTCATCTCTTTCCTTTTGCGGCATATCGCCATGCATTGAGCTGACTGTAAAGTTCGCCTCTCGCATTTTTTCGGTTAACCAGTCCACCTTTCGTTTTGTATTGCAGAAAATGACTGCTTGTGTGATCGTTAAAGTGTCGTACAAATCACAGAGTGTATCAAACTTCCACTCTTCACGTTCTACAGCGACAAAGAACTGTTTGATGCCTTCTAAAGTCAATTCATCACTGAAAAAATAAAGGGGTTTTGATTTAAAATTGATGTTGAAATTGCTTGTAAAAAGTTTATTACCGTTTCACAAGAATTCGAATAGGATCTGTCATAAACTTTGAAGTCATCTCCAAGATTTCGTGGGGCAGAGTAGCTGAAATCAAGACGACTTGTGTTGCTGGTGGCAAATATCTGTAAACATCATAAATTTGCTCCTTGAACCCTTTGTTCAGCATCTCATCAGCTTCGTCCAAAACCAGCATTTTAATGGAACGGGTACGGAGTACTCGCCTTTTAATCATATCAAAAACCCTGCCTGGTGTCCCACTCACAATGTGCTGTCCGTAGTCAAGTTTTCTAATATCTTCCCCCAAATTTGTGCCACCGATGCAAACGTGACACTGGACGTTCATAAAATCCCCAAGGGCGAGTATAACCTTTTGGATTTGTACCGCCAATTCGCGGGTGGGCGACAAACACAAAACTTGTGTTTCCCGCAGCGTTGTGTCGAGGGATTGTAAAATTGCGATAGAAAATGTCGCAGTTTTTCCGGTACCCGACTGGGCCTGAGCAATTACGTCCCGCCCTTTTACAATCGGCAGAATGCTTCTTTGTTGGATCGCAGAGGGCTTTTCGAAACCTTTGAAAATAAATTTTAATTGTAATTGCGAAATTATTAAACAATTTAAGAAGTGGTTTCACTGGAAAAAAAAGGGGGCTAACCCCATTAGCCATGTTTGTAAACTCACCGTACGCGTAGATCCCTCGTAAGAGTTCCTCTCGCAGCCCCATGGAATTAAAAGTGGGAATAACTTCGACATCCTCACTGGTTTCAAACTCCACGTTCGATAAATCCTCACTCTGCACATTTCTGCGAGACATTTTTGGGTGATTTCCTGAAATTCCTCGTTGCGTGCAAAACTTAACAACGCTTTCACTTTGACACTTCTTGTTCTATGAACTTTCTTCTTCTTTAGCACGCTACTGAAAATTATCCAGCACGGATTATCTATTCAAATTATGTTCTTAAAGTTTAGTTATCCACAAATACAAAATACCCTTTGGCTCGAAATATTCCCTCGGGACCTACCCTGATTTTATTTTTTTATGAAAGGACAACATGATTCCGTAGTCTGAGCAAAATTTCAAAAATTACGAATTTATTTTCAGGCCAGGGCAGAGCATTTTCCCGAAAAAGGGCTTTTTTTCTATATAAAATTCGCCAGGTAAAAGTGTGATAACTCGACGAATTTAACTCCGATTTGGCTGCGGTTTCTTGTTTTGGACAGCTGAGGGCCAGTCCTTTTATTTTAGCTCTAAATCAAACAGATCTGGCAAAGGAATCCAAAAACTTAATTTTTCGTAGTAAATTTTAAGAGAATTTTTTATTAATAAAAAATGCAAAAAAAATTTCCATTTGCCCATTTCCATAGTTGCAATTTGATTAGAATTTAGTTCAAGTTGCACTTTTAAAAGTTTTAGGATTTCAAAATCAATTCTGATTTCTCAGATTTTAATTTCTGCTAAAAGGTTAAAACGGTCCCTTTCGGGAAAAAAATATCTATCTATAACTTTTATTTATTTTAATTCACTTTTGTCTTTAAATACTTTATAAAAAATATTTTTTTAAATCACTTTTGATTTTTATAATTTTTTGCGCCACTTGAAGTTGGCCCCAATTGAAATATAGCGAATAACAACTATTCGGTACAATAAATATGCCGGTATTATGAAATGAAAAAGAAGACAGCGGCGTGTTATGACAAACAGCCATAAAAATTTATTTGCATTTGAGGTTATAGTTTCTGGAAATGTCAAGGCCACAACTGTCTAGCAGTTAAATTTTTAAAAGCGCAAAAGTAATAAAATGGAATGTTGTCAACTGGTTTTGAGTGATGATCCATCTTAGTGAAGTTTAAAGTGCATCGGAGGAACCAGCACAGATCTCAAGTTCCTATGAAAATTTAAATCTTGCCATTTATTTTCGACCACCGAAATGAGTCTTCTACGGAGTGTTTTCGTACAAAAAGGAATTCTTACAGGATTCATTCGTTTACAAAGGACTACTAAACCGATTTGGGTTCAAACCACATGTGTGAAACAAGTTTCGGTATCTTATGTCCCTACTCGGAGCGCTAGCGTTCCATCAACCAAAACGAGGCAGGAAGTATTTGCAAAAATTGTTCCATATGCGGACCTAATGCGTTTGAGCAGGCCAATTGGTAAATATGTTATTAATATCCATCTAGAATTCTATTTGAAACTCAATCTACTTCTAATAGGCTCTTGGCTGCTGTATTGGCCTTGTGCCTGGAGTATAGGTCTTAGCACTTCTGCAGGCTGCTGGCCAGATCCCACAATGTTGGCTCTATTCGGGGCCGGGGCTGTTATCATGCGGGGGGCAGGATGCACCATAAACGATCTGTGGGACAAGGACATCGATGCCAAGGTTGAGAGGACCAAAACTCGGCCGCTGGCTAGTGGAGCTGTTACTAAATTAGATGCTATGATTTTCCTTTCCGGGCAACTTAGCCTAGGGCTGCTGATTTTGTTGCAGTTAAACTGGAACTCTGTTCTGCTCGGTGCCAGCTCCTTGGGTCTTGTGGTAACCTATCCTCTTATGAAGAGGATCACTTATTGGCCTCAGCTAATGCTCGGGATGACCTTCAATTGGGGCGCTCTGCTGGGGTGGTGCGCCACTCAAGGTACAGTTTGCTGGGAGGCTTGTCTTCCTCTCTATTTTTCGGGTGTCTGTTGGACTATTATTTACGATACTATTTACGCTCATCAGGTAATTTATTTTTACTTTTATCATTTATATTCCAATTGAACATCCGGCCCCATTCTCAAATCCGGCGGATTTGAGATTCCCTCCTTTCATTTCATCACCGCTTCATTGTATTTATTTAAAATTTGCTGGCAGCTTCTCAGATTTTACGGTAGCTGTCCTTCGTATTAAAGATCTGTTAGGTATTTAACTGCACGAGTTAAAATTTACATAGAACATGTGGTAATCTTCTTCGTTTAACTGGACCAATTCTAATTAAACACTAAACTGATTAGCGAAATTTGGCGTGTCCCTCTTAATATTTCTTATTTGATTACACTGTATTAAGTCTAATTAGATTGTTGGTATTTTTTTTAACTTCCCTAATTTTCGGTTTATATACATAACCGACAAAGTTTAGTCATATCTGTTGATAAATGTATTTCATTTTAATAAAGGACAAAGCGGACGATTTGACGATAGGTATAAAATCAACGGCCATACGTTTTGGGAAAAATACTAAAATTTGGCTAACCGGTTTTTCTACGGCTATGATTTCCGGTCTGCTTACTACAGGGACATTATGTGATCAAACGTGGCCATACTTTACCGCGATTGGACTAATTGCCAGTCACTTGGCACATCAGGTAACATATGATAACTTATCATTTTGCCGAAATCCTTTCTAATTGTCTTATAGATTTATTCCTTGAACATCGACAATCCCAATGACTGTGCGAAAAAGTTCATTTCGAATCACCAAGTTGGATTTATTTTGTTTTTGGGAATCGTATTGGGAACGCTTCTCAAAGAAGAGTCGACGACTCCGGCGCAACAAATAAAATCGAATGGTGCAATGGTGTCAATACCGACGGAAGAATTTTTACATAAAATGGGTTAAAATAAGATTTACAGTCGTAAATTGTGCCTTTTATATTATTTAAGTTGTTGGTTATTTTTTAATAAATTGCTTTAGCGAATAATAGTAATTTTTTCGTTGAGAGATGTCTCAATTTTTTAATATTCCTTTAATAAGATTTTAAATAATGATTTTATGTTTTTGAAATTCCTAAGAAGAAGCACAAAAATAAATAACTCAATTACTTTTGAAAAAATGAAGATTCATTCCAAAAAACTCAAGTATTAATTTTTATTCACTCCCATAAGGTTTTAAAATTCTTAAATACGACATTTTGAGTTAAAATACGCTTTAAAATTCTCCTATATGTAAATTGAAGAATTTGTATAGCTTTAAGTTTTTGAATGTTTATAACTAGACATTTAAAAGTTCATATAACTAACGAAAAGAGTAAATAAAATCGGTTACTTAAAATGTATCATTGATTGAATGGCCTACTATTAAAACATTTCAGTAAAAAAAGAGCACATAGGCTCGATTTTTCACTTTTATCTATGCGTCTATTTTGAAATCTTAGAAAATAATTTAAAAAAGGATTCCTATACAATTTGCTTATATTTAAACAATGGAGCCAATTCTCATTCTAGAGAAGGAGGATTTCTAAGTTATCGAGTTAAAAAAAATCGATTTTTATTTATATCTTGTGTAAAATATGAGAGTACATTTAAAAACTAAAACTAGTTATATTTATAAAATTAGAACGATTGCCAAAATCAAAAGAGTCAAGACACAGGATGAATTTTAATTTAGGTTTCGTTAATATCCGCTAATTTATTATACTAAAATTTGTCCGTTTATATTTTACTTGATGATTTTTAATGCACTGGGACTACGATGATAACATGATCATATCCCAATATCTATTACATTTAAAAGAAATATGATCTCATTTCTTTCATTCTTTCAAAGTTTTTCGTTTAAAAGATTTTAACTTTCTAGTTAAATACTTCTGAGAAAATCATCTAAAAGCATTGTATAAATTTTATAAAATTCAACATTTCCTATGAAGAAATTCCAATTCCAAAAAACCCAATAAATTATAACGATTAACGAAAGCATTTGCTTTTCACAGCAATCTAGACAAAATAAAACAGTCAAAAGTAAATTTTGACGCAACTCAATTTAAAGTTTATTTAAGAAAAATGTGTTTCTTATGTAAGAATTCTTTTTTATATGAATGTTTACGTAAAACGTTTCATCTAATTGGAAAAAAATCTAAGGAAAAATGTCCAGCAGTTTATTGTTTTTTTTATGATAATGTTAACAAATGGCGTTTTTCCCGATTTACTTTAGGAATAATTTTCGGAATATTTTCCGCTGTAATATTTTGGGATTTGTTTATTTTAGATTTATTTTCTACCCCAAAAATTGCTTACAGTCTCCTATTATTTTTAATTCTTTTACTAGGTAAGTTATAAATTCTTTTAAGAAGCATTTTCGAATTTATGGTAAATTTTTTTTAAGGAATCGGCTACCCTTTTTCCCGCAAATTAAGGTGTATCACCTTATTAACTTGTCTTGGATTTTTTGGTAAATCTGGAAGAAGTTACTTTAGAGCAATAACTTTTGCTATGATCATCGGAGGTATTTTTTTATTGAAGTTTATATGATTTATCTCTGTTTATTAACACATTTAGGGCCTATTGCAAATCTTGCACTTAATGGCAAAGAAATAATAAGGGTTTTCGCTTGTTCTACTGTTCTAACATATAATTTAACAAAAACTCGATATGATTTAATGTCTAAACCTTTTCTAAATGCATTGGCGGGAATGGAAGAGAATATAACTGAAGCAAAAGCGACATTCGCTGAATTACAAGATGTTGTTGAACCAATTAAATCTGAAGTAGAAAACGACGATATTAGTGAAAATTCATTAAATTCAAAAATACCAAAAAGTATCAGATATGAAAGGGATTCACCTTTTGATCCCAATGATAGTTCAATAATTACTGCAGAATATTATCGTAATAAATATATTGAAAAAATGAGAAAAAGATGCGAACTGCAATTATCGAAGGGTGAAAAAAAATGTAAGGAGGCATTTCAGAAAACTTATAATGATTGCTATGAAAAATTACCAACAATTGTTAATACTTTACTTTGTTGGCCAATGAAAATAACTTTTATTTGCAATATTCAATTGTTTGGCTTTAGTAAGGGAAAAGATGGTGTTTGCGATCCATCCAACATAATCAGTAAGGATTTTGGAGAAAATTATGTTAATCTACAAAATACAGAGAATAAATTTATATCGAACGTAAATAATACAAGCATTTATTATTCTGTAATTAAACCTAAAGAACTACCTGGAGCCAAGTAATATTGGAATATTTTAACAAAAACAAAATATTTATTTTAATTTTTAGAACGGCTACGCAGACAAGCGAAGCAATTGTTAGGGAGTTCAACGAAAAGAAAACAATTTTTGATAAATACATGTTCATAGTGAAAAGAATTCTTTCGATTATATTTATTAAAGTAATTATTGGTAAGATCAATATTCAATAAAAACCCAACGATAATTACAAAACTATTTTAATAGAATCTGTGGCATATCACAACAAATATCTCAAGGAAATTGATTTTGATAATTTCTTTATTACAAATTATTTCAAGAAAATTGATAAAAGAAGAATAGAAATGGGTCAAAGTCATCTTTTACCTCTTAAAAAGGTATAACATTTTAAAAATATTCAAGGTTTTGTTTATATTCCTTACAGATTGAGCAGAGTTTTTTAATTGATTCTTTCGAATCGAAGAGAACTAAGATTGAAAAGCAGACAAAAATAGCTCATACGTTGAAATTTTTTCTAGAAGTTATCACATCAACGATATTTCTTCTATTAGATTATATAATTTATATTTTACTCATCATAGTTGCAGATAACGCTAAAATTAGTTATCAGCAAGAAGGAGATCACACAGTCACTGTTTTGGTAATTATTTTCTTTTACTTATCATACAATGGTTTATAACAAATGCAGAGTAGATTAATAAACCTTTTTTTGCCTAGAGGTAAAAGGGATTAAAATATGAGAATATAGATTTTTCTAAATTATTACAATTAGCGAGATGTATATCGTTTCTTACGTTTTAAAAAGAGGCTTGAAGCGTTCTTCTAATTTTGATATCTACAGTATGTTTGGTAAAAGCGTATCGACGATTTCTCAGAAAGAAAGAGAGACAGAAATATTTGAAGTGGAGGGGATGAGTATTGATAGGATAATTGCGCGTCATGCTTAAAGTCTCATTTTGCGTTGAACTTTCTACTGTTAAGATAGATTTTCAACATAAGTGCCTTATTTTACAAACGTTTTGACGCAGTGTTTCTCTGCCTTCATCCGATAGGACCTAAATGGACTTATGCCCAGGTAGAGAGATATATTAAAAAGGATGCGTTTTTTATAAAGAAGTGGTGTAAGAAGTTTTCTGAGGAAAATAACGTTGACGACTAGCCAGGAAAGGGTAAAACAAGAAAAACATTAAAGAAAGAAGGCATCGCTATTTTGAAAATTAGCGAGAAAACGATATCAACGTGTCTCTCATAGGCCAAAGAATAAGGGAAAATTCCATCAAACACCGCAGTACTACAATCAAACCACTTTTATATAAAAGCACATCGAAAACCGTTTGAAATGGGCTAATGAAAATTTGAACGTTGTATTCACTGACGAATCATCATTTTAGGTATAAACGGAAACCGATCGTGGGTCTTGCAAGAAGACAACGATCCAAAACACAGAAGTGGTCTTTGCACCGAATGGAGAGATCAAGAGGATATCAATGTCATGGAGTGACCCCCACAAAGTCCTGATGATAATCCAATTGCTGAAATATGCTTTCACTTTGCAACAAATTAAGTCATCGGTAAAGAAAGCTTGGAAGGATCTAACACTAGAACATGGTGAAAAATTAGTTGAAAATATGAATAGATTCATGTATAGCTATAATAGAATATAACGGTGACTTCACCAAATATTAAATGTATTACGTAAAAGAAAATAAAGTAAATAATAAGGAAAAAAATAATATTTTGTTAATATTTTAATGCATTATTGAATTCTGACCGATACGCTCTTACCAAGCAGACTGTATTTATATTTTCGGTAATTTAAAATAAATAATTCTATGTACACTTTTAAAACGTCTAAGTAAAAGTTATACAAAAAATTTTAATTGTTGTTCTCTAGAACTAGGGAAAAAATTCAAATCTTCTTATTTAAATAATTTTGGAAAGAACTATTTTGTACTTTTAACCCACTAACCCCTAAGTAAAAAATAACCATACAAATAAATTTTTACTACCCGTATGGTGGGCATGATGCCAAAGCGCCGCTAGTGCAGTAGACGATCCGCTACCCTAAGAAAAGCCAGAAGGTTACCCATAGAAGAATTACGAACTTCAGCTGAGCTTAAGAACCCTTTGCCGAAGATCCCACTTCTAATCCGTGTCAAAGCCGAACATTGACACAGAATGTGAGTCCTTGTTTCCTCGTCCTCTAGACATAGTCGACATTCCATCTCAACTGACAGACCTATTTAATGAAGGTGAAGTCTAACCCCGTGATGACCAGATAAGTAACCCACAAGCAGCCTTAGATCCGCTTTGGTGAGGACAGTGCTGTTTGTAAAGGAATCCTTACTATTAAGAATTAATGATTTTTTTTAAATTAGTATTACTGCAATGGTCATTGAATGGTAATAATAATTAAATTTACTTATTGTAATTAATTACTATAGAAACTTTCATTAGCATGATATTTAAGTTTCCATTACTTTTGTCTTCTATACAAATTCTGATTTATTTGGAAAAATTCAAGTAAAACAAAAAATATTAAGTCTTAAATTATATATTGTATATACATATTTTTTCTTTAAAATTATATGTACATGATTTACATTTTTATGGAAAAGTAGTCTTTCTATCATTGGAGAATATTAAAAATATTTTGAAGGTTTTATTCTTAAACCCTGTAGGAAGTAAAGCTTATCAATTCTGACTTAGGTTTTGAGAAGTTGGTCATTTTCAAAGTCAATTTCAATATAGGAATTGAATATTTAATAAAGTGTTATTTTGTTTTTTAAATTAAATTTTTTTGAAAATAAATGATAATTTTCACAAGAGACAAAAGTAATGGAAACTTAAATATCATAGCGTATAATGTGCAATGGTAATGAAAACTACTCTTGTCTTGAATTAGAATGAACTAATTGAACCAGAATTATCATTTTAAAGAAATTTCATTACTGATGTGAAAATTGTAGAAATAATCAGTGTTTTGTTTTTGATTATTTTAGAAACTAGGTAATAATTATATATGTAAAATTCTAATTTATGCAGTTAATCCACGTTTTATAGATTAAATTGATCTGATTATTGTTATCAGAGATATTATGAATCGTAATCTGATACAAAATTTAATTTTTCAAAATTTGCATTATTCACTTATTGGAAATGAGAATTGTTAATATGTTTTAAGTGTAACTTTTAAATAGGTAACTCACTCTTCTCAAAAATTGACTAAAATGTTATAAACCCTGATCATTTATTCCTAAAAACAAAAGTTATCTGCAATATTTAAAACTGATAACGACCCTAAAAAATATTTCATTTAAAATGAATATAGTTATTTGGTATTATTTACGACATTTCAGGTAAATGGTACAGGAATAATAGCTTCTCTTATTCGAACAACTTTGCGAGGTTTCAACACAAGTGAAACTATATCTACAGTGCTTACAAATGAGCAATGCTTACCGAAACCGACTATTTTGAGCAATTGGTAATTTAACTACATAAAATTAAAACTAATTAATTTCAAATTTTCCAGGTATTATATTAAATTATTCTCTATCTATTCAACAATTTTATGTTTGATATGCAATGAGTATATTATGTTACGAATAAGAAGATTAATTTGTGAGTATTTTTATCCGAAACGAGAAAAGCGGCGAATTTTATTTCTATACAATAATTTATTGAAAAGAAGAAAAGCTATTTTCGAAATGATGTATAAAACAGTCAGCGAACGCTTATTGAAAGAAGAGTATAAAATACGTGTAAATATATTAACGGTGAGTATATTATAATGCTTCGTTTACTTTAAATTAAACGACATATGACTCCAGGTCCCTAAGAGTGTAGAATCGTAAAAGAGAAATAAAATAAAATATGCCTTATAAATCGAAGTGTCTGTTTAAAAAGTAGTGCACAATTCAAGCATCGCTTAAACTTAGTTCAAATTTGACTCAATCGAAGCCCAAACTTCGGCCATGTATGGTCTTTAGATCAGCTCAAATTTAAAGAAAACGGATCAACTTTGACTTGACTCGAAAGCCTAGTTCAAATTTGGTTTAATTGCCCAGATAAATTTTTTTAATACCCTAATTAAAACAGTCATTGATAAATGTAACCTGTCTATCAGGTTATTTATGTAATTAAAAATATTTTAGCTATATATATTTATGTCATAAAGAAATAGTTTTATAGTAAATTAATAATAAACTTTAAAATATTACTGAAAATATATCTTTAGCTGAATGCGTAGCTCTAGGGCCAGTATTACTCATTAATATATCGTATTTTGGGATTAAATGAAACCATTTGCAAGTTAAATGAAACCCTTTACAAAATAAATGAAACTATTTTTAAATAATATGAAACCTACATGTAGCAGAGATCGTTAACCTCCTCACTAGTACTACTACTAAGGGTTAAATTTACATGAAGATTTTGTTGTATCTTCAATTTAAAAAAAAAACATTTATTTGTAGCTTTCGGAGGTTTGATTTAACTTGAAAATGGTATAATTTAATCTAAGAAAGGTTTCCTTTAATCGGAAAATGATATTAATTAATATTTTTAACAACATTTAAAGTTTCAAACTTTTATTTCCAGAAAATTCGTCTGCGTTGTCCAATATTTTTTAGCTGTTTAAGAAATTTCGAATGGGCTCGACGCCAATGTTTATTATGTGAAGAACCAGAGCCAAAAAAATGTAAGTAGATTTTTACAACACTTAAGATTTAATATAAACTACAATGATATTTTAAGTTGACCCAAAACGGCCTTTTAATTTTGCTGAGTGTAAGACATGGGGTTGCTTTGCTGTATTTTGTGAAGAATGTTGGTTTGAATTAGGAGAAGTATGTCTCGCTTGCCAGATATATAAAAAGAAGCCAAAAAAAGTAAAGGATGAAGACGAGTGTGATTAATAATAAAAAAACAGAAACAGAAACTATTGAATATTTTATTCTCTAAAATTTTATTCATCCTATTAAAGACCGGACGAATGTAAAAAAAAAATATATTTTAAATTTAATTTAAATATTGTCTGCAAACTTTATTTTATTTATTTTATTTTAAACTGCCTTAAAGCTTCTTAATGAATTTTTAAGGGATTTAACGGCCTTCTTTTTGAAATACTTTCAAGATGTTTCCTTCAAAATTCTGATCACAAAACATTTTTTTTACATTTGTAGCAATATGTTTCGGACCACTGACTTGCTGATGTTTCTACCGCCCCATTCCAAATAAGAGTAAATTAAATTAAGTCCAATTTGGCATTCCTCCGCATACGTGTATATCACTAATTTAAAACTATGAATTTATGAACTGAGTTTTTTTCTCTAATTTATTTCGTACACATTCCACTCTTAAAATCTTTAATAATTTTAACTTTAAGATTTCGTTGTTATCGTTATATCACGCCACTTTGTAAAAACTTTTACTTTTAAATAGAAAAAAAAATATTTACGTTAGAGAATAAATCGTTTAGAATTTTATGCAATGTATTTAGCCAGAGTACGTACTTTGAGTTATATTTGGTTACTAAAAAAAAAAATAAACTTCAATCACATTTTGGCTATTTTCGGATATTTATTAAAAGATATTGGAGCACTTCCTTAAAAAAGTTACTTTACATTTATTCAGTATAAATATACAACAACATCTTAAACCAAAGGTAATAAATAAATCTAAAGAAGAGAAGAATATTGGCGACGTACACCCCTCCAAAATATTCGAACTCTTACAGTTTCCAAAATATTAGGACGTACCTGGGTATGGTGTGTATGTGTGTTTTCTTCGCTCAAAATTGTCGCACAGAAATTTCTCAAAATGATGACCAGAGAATCAATGAATTAGGACTTTCTTGTCATTGTTTCATATCTTTACCGTACGAAATTGGCGATGTATGAGAGTTGGTGGCTGATCTGTTACTCGACGACGGTGGGGATCCCCCAGATATATGAATGCTTGATTGTTGCATTTCCTAGAATCAATAAAAAAAATATTTGATTTAATAAAATAATTTTATAGGAAAGGTAACTAGGGTAGCTGTTTTCTGCTGCTCAGTCAGGATAAAGGAATGAATTATAAAAAAAGAGTTTTACGTTCAAGAACTAATTTTTCTTATATAAAAAATGCTCATTGATCGAATAGCTTCCTATTCAACTCGCATCAACTTCAAATTTTCCAATGATATTCTTAAACGGTAATACCATCAGATACTAAAACAAAATCCATTTTTCTTTCGAAAATTACGATGGTCAATGTTTCCTTAAACATCATCGAAAAGAAGAGTAACGCAATTTCAATTTAGTCATCTACCTTAATTTTAATTAATTTCATTAATTCAAACGTAATTCAATTAGATCTTTCTATCGATTTATTTTAACTATTTTGAACTAAAAAATTAATTAACATATAAGGTAGGTAACTAAAATGAATTTGTTACAAATTCAGGAACATTGTTAATAAATTTCAATTAATTAGCAAGCTCTTTTCGATTTGTTTCGTGCGGAATTCAGAACAGGGACCAAAACGAACTAGTAAATAAATATCGGAGAAATTTAAGGCAAATGCTAATATAAATTTTACGTAGTAAATAACGCAAAATCAAAATGCATTTTATATTTGTTCGATAAAAACTAACAAT
The DNA here is from genome assembly GCA_963969385.1 of Philonicus albiceps. Taxonomy (NCBI): domain Eukaryota; kingdom Metazoa; phylum Arthropoda; class Insecta; order Diptera; family Asilidae; genus Philonicus; species Philonicus albiceps. The sequence goes on from OZ017776.1 coordinate 27,259,160, forward strand.
TCTTGGTTTGAAAAGTTACTGTTGATACAAAATTCAAAATTTCTTAAACCGAAATAAAGTTTTTCAAAAATTACTACTTACTAGCCAGTATAACTATTATATTATTTGTAATATTTCTTTTTAATTATTATAACTATTATTTTTGTGTAGTTTAAAATATGCCTATACAATTTATTTAATTTTTACTTTTATTTTGTTATTGATTCTGTTATTCTAGTAAATTTGTTTACTTCATAAGTGATTTATGGTAGCTTACCTCCAACTCCTTTAGTGCTCTCATTATTTGATTAACATCCAATTCGGGCTCTTTTACTTCACCAGACATAATATGTTCAGTGTTTCGCCTGGGATCGCTTTGCGATACTTTTACTTTGGATACCGGTTTACATAAGTTCTGCGCCGCAATAGAATTGGGTGATGTGCTCCTACTTCCGCTACTGTTGCTTTTAACATATTTAGTTTTGTTAACATTTATGTTTATTGATTTTTTCGATCCAACCGGATAAACTCCGACAATTTCAACTCCATCACTTTCGCTACTGCTTTCATTGTCGCTTTTGTCTTGGAGCGATTTACCGAATCCTCCCAAACCCATGTCCTTTTCTACACTACTATTAACATTAGCTACACTCCTTATTCTAATAGGGCAATCTTTCGGAGAATTAGAACTTCCAACTGTGCTGTTGTTAGTATTATTGTTGAGCAGCTGATTAGTTGTGTTTATGATTTCAGAAGCATTTTTTAAATTATCAACTGTGATAACATGAGTGGTTGTCGAGTCTACATTCTTGTTTGGGGCAACAGATTGTATTGGGGCAGGAGCTAGCCCTAGTGCTCCCGAACTGGAATGCTGAACTGGGGCAGGGGATGACATAATGCTGTTAATACTATGATCAGTTGCTCGTTTCGTTGGAGAGACTAAGTCTATAGGCCCTTTACTTGAAATACTACTTGACGACGAACTAAGTGCTTTGTGATTATTTACATTACTGTTGCTGCTATTACTTATATTTGTTTTCTCAATGTTCGATTTAGAACTACTTTTTCCATAATTGCCACTAACTGATGTGGAACTTTGCGGGAGTCCCTTTGAGAAGGTAAAACAATCTTCTCCTGCCCCTACTTGCGGACTAGGCCTTGAGCTTAAATTGCTCCCAGTGCTAGATTTGTGGGACTTTAAGTCGCACTAAAAATTATGAAAAGATTTTTAGACCTGTCTTCGAAATAGTACTTGTCTTTACCTTGGCAAGCGGGCTGTTCCTTTCTTTGTTGCTACTCATATCGGCAGATATTTGCGTGATTGATACTGAATTTGGTTGCGTATTGACGCTAGGCACCTCTGATGAATACTTTTCGCTGCTTTTTGTTGTAATTGTAACCACTAAATCCTTTGTTGAAACAACAGACATTGAATTACTTGAGGATAAGACAGATTTTCCACTCCCATCGATAGATTTTTCAACCACGGTAATGCTAGTCTCATCATTAAGTTTGTTTTTATTAATCACTGCCGTCTCCTCTGGCTTTTTATTCTCTTTCGGTTTTTTCGCAGACATTTTTCGTTTTTCCAGCTCTTTTCTTAAATCATCAAATTTCATCCAACCAGTTGGCCAAATTGATACAACTTTATCCCGAAGGTAATTATTTACAAAATCTTCAAAAGTTTCTTTTCTAGTCCGCAGTACTGTAAATGATGTCCACCGTACCTGGAATAGCTCATAAAGAAGATTTCTGTAACAAGAACAAAAGTATGCATTATAATATAGTAAAATACTAATTTAATTTTCTTACAATAAAGAATATTACTTCTTTAAACCCTTAATTACTTTTTAGAATTGAACGGACATATATCTTAATTTATACTTTTAGTCATGCTTAATTCGGAAAGCTTTAATTATAAATAACAACCAGAAAATATTTAAAACTAAAATATTAATTGGAAGATGTCTCTTTCAACGAAATTAACTAAAAAAAAGACATCGTAATAAAACCTCAAACAAAATAATTTGAAAATAAAGAAGCCATCTGTTGAGGATTATTTTGATAAATGTAAATTTCTAATTTAATTAAAGAAGAGTATGGCCTAAAGTCGGCATTCGCAGACAGCTCTGTGGATATGATCATTCCCTATTAAGTCACCGGCTGCTTATTTGTTTTTTACTTTTCTATCAATATCCACAGTAAGCGGCGCTGCTTGGAATGAAGCTTCCGTGCAACCCACCACTCTCGTGGAAAACTTTCTCGTACAGCGAATGTATATAACCGTAGTCAACTCTACCCTACCGAAAGGGTTAAATTTGAATACGTAATCCAAAAGTATATATTTAAATATGAGTCTTACGGTTGTTGATTAAATTTCAATCAAAGTAATAAAGGGATTTTAAATTTTAATGTACTACCTAAGAGTTTCCGTCCAGGGAAATTTCTTTTTTGGATATTTCGGTGGATGATCCATTTTATCCAGTTCTTCTTGCGGAATAGTTGACCTAAAAAAAAGTTATATAAAAAAACTTGTATAAAAAAATAATAATTCTTTCGTAAAAACCTAATTTCTTCAACTTTTCTGCAATTTGACTCGTAATTAAGCAAAACGGACGGCATAACTTCAGCTACAGCTTTTTTTAATTTCATGTATGCCTTCTTAGTTTTAGTCCTTTCTTGCTTAATTCTAAGTTGTTTTGCCTTCCTCAAAAGAAAATACTTTGGCAAGCATATCTGATATTCAAGGTGAGCAAAGACTTGATTTCGGGTTGATTTGTCCAAACAGGAACAGGCGTCATCGATCCTATAAATTGCAAATATTATTGAGTAAAAAAGAAAAAATATATAAATAAATGGTTTAATTTAAACGGTCACCTTAAAAACACTTCGGTTACATTATCATCAAACTGGAAACTTTTACCAGAATGAATCATTGATTTGGCAGTATTCTTCAACTCCTGAATGTCTGCGAGCAGATCCTCGGACAAGTCCTCTGATAGTTTTACATCAGTTGTTCTCATTTCTGGAAAAGAAAATTGTTAAAATATTTTTGGGGCCAAAGGACAGTAACGTACTATCGGGATCTTCCTCTGTCCTTTTAAATCTTTTCTCACTCTGCTCCTCCTCTGAATCACTGTCCTCTCCAGAACTATCTGAAGAGGCTTCGTTGGATTGCAAACTTCTGACTACTTCGCCATTCGTTAATTTATTTTTGCCCTCACCCTCCTGCATCTTACGGAAACTATCTCGTTTAGCTTTAAGCATATCTTTAACTGTTGTGGTTTTTACAGTCTTTTCTTTCTCTTTCTCCTTGCCTGAGTCTGAGCATACTTCCTCTTCTCGCAAATCCTCCTTAGATTTTGGCTTTTCACCCTTTCTATCTTTATTTTTTACCTTGCCACTATCTTTTTCATTATCGCTGGTTTTCAGTTTCTTATCCATGTGACCATTTTTAATTTTATTGGCAGTGGAAATTGCATTTGCATCCTTCGGTGAAGAATACCCTTCAGTCTCTACTTCAGCTTCATCGGCGGCTACACTTTCATCGCCACTACTTGAAGACGGAGAAAGTGTCCGCTTTTTCGTCTTTTGCATTTTAATTTGATCATCCGGACGCTCGTAATTTGAGAGATGCTTGAACTCTAGCGCACCAGAGTTAATATAAAAGCCGCCCTCGACCGTTTCAATTTCTTCGGGAATGATCTCATCATACTAAAATTTATTTATTCATTTTTTCAAACTAATGTAACTTTTTAGTGAGAATAGATACTTACGGCCTCGGTGTTATCAATGAAAGAATCCGACTCATCATATCCTGCACCTTTATCGTAGTAATCGTCCTTTTTACTCTTCCTGCGACTGGCGCCTGTCGCACATGAAGATCCATATTTTTTTTCAAGCTCTTTTGCAATACGAGCAACTTCGTCGTCATTTTCCTCGAAAGGATCGGATACTCCGTTGAGTTTTGAAAGCCTTTTAAATTTTTTCTAAAAAAATACACCAACAAGAAAAAACAAATTATCGGGAGGATATCTTAATTTACATCATCTTCGAAATCTAAATCTCTAATCTAAATCAAATCTCAAAATGGCATTTAAATAAGAAATTTCAAGGTACTGCCATCAAAATTGGTATATAGGGTTTTTAGAAGATGCTGATTTCGAATCAACTTTCGATCAATCAACTAAATAGACGTAAGGCAGTTTTACTAAGATACTCCTCTGAAACAAGTATATAAGAATTTTTTTTGTGTATGCTCCATAAAAATCCGACGTTTCTATCCGAGATAAATATAATTTTCCAAGAGTTTAAATAATTTATCTGCTAAAAAGCGTTTCCCATACAACGTGGGGTAGGCCTTGTTTTAAATGGGAGCGCAATTTATGTTCGAGAGTGATGAGTTTTATTAGTTTTGTATGGAAAGTAGTCAAATTTTCTGTTATTATCAGAGTATTATCCACCACGAATACCTCCCGGAAAGCCTAACAACTAAAAAGAGTATTATTTAGGAGTTATGATTGCGTGAAGCCATCCATACTTATCAAAAAGCCAAATTTCTGGAAAAAAGAATGGATCTTGCAGCACGACAATCGACACAACATCAACTGTTATGTACGAGTTTTTAGCTAAGCTCACAACAACTATTATTCCCAAACTACCGTATTCATCAATAGACTTTCCTGTTTTCAAAATTTTATATTACCTGTGCGAGAAAAGCGTTTTGAGACCGCGGAAGAAGTAATGAGTAACAGCCTAGAGATTCAGATTATTTGCTATCTTCACACATAACACGACAGATTTGCATTTTCTATCTCTTTAAAAATTTCACTCTAGAGCTGAAAATAGGTCCTAGTCCTACTTCCGAGTTAAAGATAATCTAATACAAGATGTGACTACTCCTGAAGTTTTTCCTTATCTTTTTTCAACCTTGGTCCCATTGGCTAACCGTCTTTACAGATTTGGCTATAATTGGATAGTAATAAAGGGCTCACGTGGGAGAGAAAAACAAAAAGTTCGAGGGAGGCGGAACGAAAATTAAAATCACGTTCCATCACCCACACCTTCGAATATTTTGTCCCGCCTTTAAAAATGCACAGTGAAAAAAATGTAAACATCCCGCATATATGCTCTGAGTGTGGTGCCTGTCTATTCCCCTTCTCTGATTCAGAATTTCCCTATGCTGCAACATTGCGCGGGAACAGCACTAACATCTTGCATGCAAAGGTACACAGCGCAACAGAGACTTTGTCCCGCCTTTAACAATGCGTGATAAAAAAAAAAGTGATGCACATTATTGACTGCACTGTAAGTGCTGCGGATGAGAATATTTGGCTGCCTATTATCTCTTTCGTTCTTATTGGAATTTGGATAAAGCATGGGAAGCAGTAGTTCTTTACTACTTTGTCTAATAGGAAAATTTTCCGCAGGATATTTTAGGAATTGCATATGGGTTAGAGCTACACATGTACACGATTTCCTATAGAAGCGGACGGTTCCCTCTCTTTCACTCTCAGGGAGTAACAGCTCGTGAAATTACGTTAAATTAACGTTTTTTAATATCAGAGATACTTTAGAGCGCTGAATTGCCGTTGCAAATGTTCTCCGACAATTCTGTGGAGAACTATCAAATCACCAAAAATTTCTTTAATACAAAACAATTTATGATAATTTCCGTATAACAGAGTGGTTTCTTCGTCTCTTGTAAATTAGGGTACCCCGGGAACAATACAAAAGTCCATTTCATCCTTTATGCAACTTTATAATAGAAACATTTTAATTAAATCATTTTATATTTTAGAAACTTATCAATTTTCGTATGCCTTAATTCGTTAAAAAAAATACTGCACTCAAAATACCGAATTAAACATTTTAAAATAGTTTACAAAACAAATGAATAATAAAATCAATTGCTTTAAAATGTTAACACAGCAGTTTGGGTTAATTACACAAATTTGGCTCTTAACACTTTAACTACCAAAACCAGTTAATTCCTTCCTTCATTGTATATTTTTGTAATTCTCTTCTGATTTATGCCAAAGTCTAATAGAATTTAGAATTACGACATATTTAAAAACCTTTTTCTTTTAATAATTATTTATTCGAATGAAAGTGTATTAAATTAAAGGTGCAGAAAGTTGTTAAAATTATAGACTTGCGCCCCGGTAATTCTAGTGTTAAAAAATTTCCTTTATTTCGAAATTCTTTAATTACAACACAATAATTGTTAAATTAATTACATTTATGTTTTAAACGAATTGGTAACCCTGAGATCAGCAGTCCAATTGAACTGCCATTAAAAATGCTTTTTAAAACACCTAGAATGAATTACTTTCAATTAAAAATCCTCTGAGTCTACTTTCAGCATTGAATCCTAAAATTTTATTAAATTAATCCAATACTAAGTAATGAAAGAATTATCTTGATTATCTAAGAAGATGAGGAGATGGAGAAGAAAAGTTTTCTTTTTGATATCTTGAACGTTCTCTTGTACGAAAATATTTCACTAATTTCGATTCGTTTACCATCGTACTGCTTTAACAACAACAATAAAAACTTTAACAATTTTAATTTTAAATTCAGAAATCTCCTAACATTTCCGTGAACGCTAGCCACTCCCGCTAAAACTCCTAGCCACTTCCGATTCTCTTCAATTTTTGTTTTATTTTTAAGTTGTATTCAATGTGGTGATGATTGTAGAATGACTAAAGAGATTTAATTAATCCCGAAAATTCTTTTAAGAAAGCATCTAAAGGGCGTAACCCCCTGATCACAATCTGCTTTTAAAACAGCTTTTTTTTTTTTTCTAAACAAAACAATAAAACTTCAGGAATTCCACTTTCACTTTTTCGAAAAAAATGCAAGGCTATGTCACCGCGAGTTCTTATTAAAAATTGTGCACTATGACTATGCCTTGCGGATTTCCCTGTGAATGGGAAGCTTGGCCCTTCGGACCAGAGTGTAATTTGCCTATTATTTACGGGGAGAGAAAACTTAAAAAGCTCGTCCTGCTCAGGGATGAACACACACGCCGTGCCGAGCTGTTGGAATTTGACGTAAAATAAAATGTGCGATGCAAAGCCAACTGGAGATATTCAATCGCACAATTTCCATTTCGATAGACCCCGCGCACAGCCAGAGGAGAACAAAATCGCTGGGCAGCCTCCGCCCCCACACGGAGAGCAGTGGCCTACATTAAATTTTCCCAAGAGCCCTTCGCCCCATGCACTCACCTTCTCAAAATGAACGAGTTTCGAGTAATTGAATTCGGGAAACGAATCCGAATTGGGCTCGAACAGGCCCAACTCCAGCCGAAAAGTTTTGGACGTCCGCTGCTGGGAGATTGCCGCCGCCTCAGAAGATGCCGCTGCCGCCACCACAGCCGCTGCTGACACGGGGCCACCGCCAGAGGATGAGAACGGCTCATGTCCCTGGAGGAGTGCAGCTGCGGTCGCACCAAAATTGAACTTTTTGGATGAATTCGAAGTGATGCTGTCGAGGGAGCCGCCGCTCAGTGTTGTAAACGAAACACGTTTTAACTCAGACATAATGGAGGTCGCCGGCGGCGATTACTTTGCATTGCCGCTTTAAACGTTCAACAGCACCTTCCCTTAGACCAGGGCTAACGAATGGGGCGAAGCCTCAAAATAGCCACAGAGTCCACTCATCCAATAGAACATCAACAACATTTGCCACAAAGAAAGCCAGCACTCAGGATGTCGCGCGCGGTCGATTTTTTCCACCCAGCGATGTTCACAAACACTAAGAACAAGAGAATTAATGATGAAAAATCCGCATAAAACAAGTCTGGCCCATTAAAAATGGTATTTAGTTATTGTAATTTGCCCGTAAAAAAAATATGCTACAAAACGGTCGCGATTTACCCGCAATTTATTTATTTTGTCAATGCGGAACAATTTATTGTGGCGCTGTCCTCCGATTTTTCTTGGAACTTTCGCAAACTACCCGGGGACGTTTGCAACTTTTTACGGTACGGGTTTTTTTTCACTGCCTACATTTAAATTCTCTGCGATTTCTTTTTTAAGCTTTGCCCAATTAGATTATGAACTACTCTGGGCCAAGCTCACAATATTTTTCACTTGCGAATGCCAAACTGGATTCTCACTTGATATTATCAGAGAACAACCGTGGAGAATTTGTTGCATTAGATTTAATTTTTATTAGAATATCTCCCTTTTGCTATAAACCCGAAAATTCACCACCTTGCTGTTTTTGACATATAAACGCGCTTTGATCGCTTACCAACACGCATCCACCGTGCTGAATTTTTTAAGCTAATGACGTTTGTAATACGCACCAACCCTGCCAAGTGCGAAGAGTTTTATACCTTATTTTGACATTTAATTACAAATTTTGACCAATTTCCTGGTGCACTTTGTTAATTCAAATATTAAGTAGACATAAATTAAAATTCTGCACTTAGTTTTCCTCATTTTCACCTCAGCTTCATATAATTTTTAATTTAATATAACAAACATTCTAAGAAGAATTTAAATTTTTAGAAATAATGTAAAATTGTACTTTCATTTTTGAGAGCGGTTAGTCAAATGTCTAATGCGGTTTCCTTTAAAGAAAAAGGAAGAACAATACAAAGTTTGACAGTTTAAAACAAGCATTTGAGTTTGATCTGGTGGAAGAGCCGGTTATCTGTTAATTTTCTGTTTTTTTCGTCTAATATAACAAGGAATGGATAAATCTTTACATAGTCCAATAATGAGCGGTAAGGGGAAGAGTGGTTTTAATCCCCGCACCCGTCAAAGTTCAGCAAGCTCAGCAATTTCGGGAAGGAAAAGTCTTCTTGGCGGGACATTAAAAAAAGGCTCTACATCTGGGTAATTTTCCTTTAATATGTAAATCGTTTTTCACATTTTATACGTATCTTTTTACTCAGACGCTTCAGTGTATCAGGACGATCAAATCAATCCTTGCAAGTTGTCGCTCGTTCTGAGAGTAACGTGGTGGAGTGCTTCGGTTTCCCATTGCCAGTTCTTGTTAATGAAGCTCTTACATTTTCGGAAAGAAATACCGCAGTTTCTATAAATTTTTCAAATAATGGATGGGCATGGGCTGTTTATGGCCGGCGTTTGCTGGTTTGGCAATATAAAGAAACAAAGTTTGATGTCGCTAAAAATTCAGATTCAATGCGAACACCCCAAAGACGGGGTACTACAGCTCAATGCCGGGAATTGACCCTTCCACACTGTGATATAGGGCACAAGGCGTCATTGATAACTGTCCTCACAACTGAATCCAACCAGATGGCTTCTTGTTTGGCAGTTTCTCCAACCGGTGATATCCGATACTGGCCCTCGATAGCGCACGATGGATCATCTGTAGACTGCACTGGCATCCTTGAGGGGCAGGAGTTTGACCATCTCCTGGATATTCAGCCTCACGGCTATTTGCTCGTCACCACAACTTGCAGTTTAGTTCTTGTCCAATTAAATCTTCAGAACGGCAGGCACGCAATTCAGCACAAAACTGTAAAGCCCCCATCAGGTTTTTTTGGTGGAATCGGAAAGAAATTTGCTTCTATTATCATTGGAATGAACACGGGCCAGGACAAGGAGAATGTGAGTAAATTTTATCTAATTGTAAAGCAGTGGTTGGCGTGGTTTAAGGTTTTCGATACGGTTGAAGCAGAATTCTTACAAAAAATCAGAAACATTACACAGGTCACTTTCTTCTTGTTAAAACCACCTTCCATTGTTTTGTAACAACTCCTGCTTAATTGGACAAGAACGCATGTAGTTGAGATCAGATTGAATAAAAAATCAAACGTCTTTTATTATAGAAATTAAACCCTTTTTAATGGCATCAGGGTTGATTTTATTTAGGAAAACAGTTAATAATAATAAACAGATCAGTTTGTTTTCAGTGGTTCCTCAATTTGAAAATGGAAATGCGCGTTTAATCCATTTCCGAGATATAAAAAAATAGATTTCCCTTATATAAATTAATTTATTGGCTGAAGATGCCCTCCCAAAAATTAGGAAAAACTATTTTTTTAAACTGAAGGTTTCCCTTCTTTTTAAATCAAGTTAACACATAATTCGAATTCGAGTTTGTGCCGAAAAACTATTAATAATAAATCATCCAAAAATAGTTCAAAAATATGCTTGTAATATATAAATAAATAAATTATTATTCATTTTAGAAATTCGTAAAAATTACTGGAAGCAAATCTGCTGAAAATAATTGGAATATTTCCCTATTGGCTGATAGGTGGGTGCAACGATGGAATTTTTCGGACAACGGAAGTGAGCAGTTTGTATTTGAGGATAGTGAAATTATAAGAAAAATACGAGAAGAGTTTCAAATAAAGTGTTGGAGTGGGAGAGGTATTAATGTTTAATCATTTAGGTAATTAATTTAACTTAAACTCGTCTCTGCAGAAAATAATGAAATTGTTGTATGGCTCCTCGATATGCAGGAATGGGATTCAAAACTTTATATACTATCTGCAGCGGTGAATAGTCCATCCTCACCTATGATGCATTACGCAATTGGTAAGTAAAACAAATATTAAAATTCGAAATTAAAATTCTCATGAATTCTGGAGTGTTAAAATAATTTTATTAAAATATTTAATATGTCTTCAAAAGAAAAACTACACTAAAGAAAGAATTGTTAATGTAAGAAATAAATAAAATATAAAAAAAAGAAAATATGTTATTGGAATGTTAGGACAGTGCTATTTAAAATATAATTTTTTCATTTTGCTACAGATGAGAATAACTCAACGTAATTACCAATACGTAAACAAAAAAAAAATTAATAAAGTAACGCATAAATTTCTTACAGCTGTTATGAGTCCTGAAGCTGATTATCTGAGGCTAGTACGTTTTCTGCCACTACAATTGATCACACTTTATAGCGAAGCAGTTAAAGGCGAGTGGTTTGATTACAAATTTATATTAAATAGAGGAACAGCTTATCTATATAATGAGCGAACGATATATCCCATAAATCTTTCTGTTCCGCCCACATTTGAAGGAGGCATGGAACAAATCGAGTTTCAATCACAAAACCATAAAATTTTAGCAGCAGCAGATTTTTCGAACATTCCTCTGTTTTTCACTAGAAGTCACGGATTAGTGTGCATTTCTCCTGCAGACTTTGATTCGAGCGATTTTATTAATTCGTCGTTTTCGCCCGTACCAATGGGGGATACATTTAATCGAACCGTAACTGCCTCTACACTTGGTCTTACAGAGAATCTGGGCTTACATGATCTAGATCCAGACGAAATATATAATGGCAATAAAGATGAAGTTAATCAGCTAAAGGCTGCGTTTATATATCACTTGAAACGTAATTCTCCTATGTGTAGTAACATCTTAAAAGATATTATGCCTCCGAGTGATACCATCGAAGAAATTGACTCAGTCTTGGACAAGTACGAAATTATAATTTGTAGGCTATTTTATAACTTATTTTTGTTTTAGAATTGTTGTTAATATAGTCCAGGATTTAGCCGAAGACATTCCAGCCGCTGATCCCAGATGGGAGATTAAAAACGATAGACAGAAATTTTCTTTGGGAAGCTCGGGCTCTTTACAAATAATAACTCAGCTGAAGGAGAAAAATTTAGCATTAAATCATTTTATAGAATTCTTACACACTGTTGGTATATGGGAAAAGGTAAATTATTAATTTTTATAATTGTTTTTCGTATTCTCAATAATGTTTTTAAAATGTTCACAGTTGAATGCTTTAACGCATCTTGGTTCTGTGAAAGCTACAGCACATATTTTATCTGATATAAATGAAAAAATTATTGCAGCCATTGCACTTAAATCTATCCAAAATAGGTAAGTGTTAAAATCATTGAAATTAGTAATTAAAATATCTCAATTACTCTTTAGCCATTCAAAAATTGTGGATGAAGCAATTCAGTTAGTTTTAGAAAACTGGAACGAGTATCCTTCTGGAAATTTGGTGTATCAGGATATTTTTTATGTAAAGTTAACGAAAATTCAGGATATATTTCGAGCGTTTTCAGAAATAGCAGATCGTTATGTTGCATCTCATCAGCAAACAGTTCAAGTTGCGAGCGTTTTGTGTTCAATTAATTCAGTTGTTCTTGTAAGAAGCTTCTTTAATTAGTTAGCTTATAAATTATTAAAATTTAATTTAGACCATGCTATCAGAAGTTACTCAATTTCGGGAAAGTAAAAAGCAACTTTATGCATTACCAGCTTCAAAACAAAATTCATTTGAATTCCTGCCTTGGACTGCAAATTCTGGCAAATTTGGCCTGCGGGATATTCTGATTCATTTAATAAATACAACTCTTAAACATGGTGCGAGATCCACTGGAGAACCGGAAGTTAGACAAAAGCTTTATATACAAATGGTCGATCTCATCGATTTTGTTCTCGATGGGCGTAAAAGTTACTTGAAAAGTGTTAAAGATAACGAAAAATATGGAGTACTTCTTCAGCAATATGAATCTCAAAGGAGAGATTTAATTGCGCCACTTGGTAAAAAAGTGTATATATTTCAATATTTCTAGTTAATATTTTAAATATATATAGTTGAGGATGGCCAATACGAACTTGCAGCCAAGCTGGCAGAGAAGTACCTCGATTTTCAAATATTAGTGATGATTTGCGATATAACAGAAAATCAAGATCGGCTAGATAACTACATTAATATTTTCGAGGACTATAACTTTTCTCAATTTGCTATTAATTGGCATTTGCGGCATAATAAGCAGGGTGATTTATTTGAGCGCTTCAAAAGCAATCAAGCGGAGCTGACCAGATTTTTAGGCGATCATCCTTCATTGGCTTGGGTGCAGCTTATTTTTAATGGTGAATTAGATCGTGCTGCTAGAATTTTGTTCACACTTGCACAAGATGAAGCAGATTTTGTTTCTCGTAAAAAGGCTGGTTTAATTGATTTTAAAAATTTCAATTTATTTTAAAATATTTTCTATAGACCATGCTATCTTTGGCTAAGTTAGCTGTCCTGGCATCCGATACAGAGGCTTCTATTCATGTCGCTGAGATAAATACGGAACTGGCACTAATTGAATACCAAGAACAAGTTCCAGAAAATTTACTTGCATCATTTGGGTATGACACCGACAATCAGAGAGTACTTAAGCCCGAAGAAATAATTAATGTAAGAATTTAAATTGATTATCTTGCATTATTCTAATAAACGATTGTAGTTGTTTATTTCAGAGGAAAATGAGTCCGCTAATGAATTTGATTTTCGTAAAGCTCTTGAACTACTAAATTATGTTGAGGATCCATTTGAGGTGAGACATAAAATTTGGTGTGCTGCTATTCTGAGAGATTCATGGACGGATTATAACATGAATACAGCTTTAGAAAAAATCGAACATATGCTCTTCTTTAAACTTATTGATGTTTGTTATTTAATGGGTAAGAGTTATATTGAGTTATTATTTTTGTAATATTATGCAATTTATTTTTATTTTATTCAGATGGAGAATTGGAAGATTTTCTACCACCAATGGAAGATTTTCTAAACAGTCCTGAGCTAGGTGATCTACACAAAATGAAATCGTTTTTATATTTGCTTAAATTAGGATACGAACACGTTTCTGAATCTTATCAAAAAAAAGATATGGATCAGGAATAGATGAACAAAATAAATATTATTAAAAATCGCTCTTACTTTTCATTCAAAAGGGAAACAATTTTCGATATCGTCATATGTTGTCTGAGTATTATCTCTTGCCTGAACTTAAAATTAAACTAAACGTGCTTTTAGAAGAATAAATTTATTAGTTAAAGACAAATATTTCCAAGGAGTTAAAAATGGAAGTGTTATAAAATTCTTTCAAATGCAGTAGATACGAGAAAAAGTTAATCTACATATTTAGCGGCAATTAAAGAATAAATTAAAAAGGTTTTTTTCGTGCGTGTTTATTATATTTAAAAATTATTATAGGAAACTCTCAATAATGTCGAACGATGTAAAATTTTTGCTAATCACAATAAAAGCAAACATTCAAATCTGGAGAAAACTGCAGTATGTGAATAAAATGAAGAAACGGTTTCAATTTTGTTTTTTGTTTTACTAAATCCATCTATTTTGTAAAACTTTCAAAATAAACAGAGCCTATTGTGAAAAATGTCTAGCTATTGACTTTACCTAATTTTTTTAAGTAAATTTTATAATTTCACTTCGATAAAATAACTTTTTGTCATATTCTTAAATTAAAGAATACAAAATTGAATTGCATAAACAAGTAAAAAGAAACTAAAATAGTTACCGAAAAATTCATAAGGGCATAGTGTTTAATAAGGGAATCTTAATTGAATCGCATTATTTTTAGAATGTATAACGACACAGTAAATAAATAATGTGCAGGTATTCCCCTTGAAATACTTTCGTGAAATCAATTTAATTCTTACATTAGATAACAGTGGTATACTTCTTTTATTGAATAGTAAACGGACAGCAACTTTACCAAGAAATTTGATATGCTTACTTTTCGCCCGAGAAACTGAAACCCTCCAAGTGAGATTAACTCCATAAAACTATTACCTTAGATAGTCGAGTTTTATTTTCCTATTTTAAATTGTTACTGAAGAAAGATGAATTTTCCAAGAGTTTTGATGAAGATACCCAAAAAGATTTTGAATCTATTTAAACAGATTTCATTATTTGCAGGCATTAAACTTTTTAAACAAAAAAAAATATATAAAAATAAAGAGGTAGAGAGGAAGAGGAAAACCAGGTAAATATGATACCTTACCCATCATGAGTGAGGCTGGGGAGGTGAGCCAGAAGACTCTGGTTGCATTTTTCCTCGTTCACGAACTCTAATTAGTTTATGAAGAGGTGACTTCGGGTAAGCATCTTATGTATAGGAAACTTTTTATTTTTTAAACCCACCAAATTACCGGGCCTTTAGATAAAATTGTAATTTGTAACACCTCAAAACAGGGATTAAGTTCGGACAAGAAGTGCTCTTATCAAGTATTTTTATCACTTTCATTTTTATAGCTTGTTCAGTGTTTTGTGTTGTTTGTTTCGAATTATTCAACCTTTACGACTAAAAATATATTTAAAAGTTTATCGAGTTATCGAAGTAAGTGAACCCTAAGAAGAAGACACTATATAGTGCTGAAATATTTAATGTTTACCTATATAAAGAGGTAATTTAAAACCGCAGGCTTTTGCCTTAAATGACTGTGTAATGGATTCAAAAATATGGCTTCAAAGTGAAATAAACCAATTTTGCACTTGGATAACATCGTATTACTTGAAAACCACAACATTTATGTTGATTAATTAAATGATGGAGCATTCTATGATTTATTGAAGCCTCTGATGCTCTTGTTTTATTTTATTTCGCAATTATTATTTCACAATTTAATTTCCTAGTGGTTTCTTATACTTATGTAATTTATATTTTTATTTTTTTGTACTATAATATTAAGCAAGACAATTGAATTACATTTTACAGCTCTCAAAAATACCACAATTTATATAACAATTTTTTTAATAGGAGATATATTGGAACCAAATGATAAATTATAATTGAAATTAATATTTTTCTATAGGGCTATATGTAGATATTTAAGTCTATGAGTGTCCATAAATGTGTAGTTTATTTTAATAGTGCCTTACCCCTATTTTGAAATTAACACATTCGCTACTTAAGCCTCAGAAAAGAGAAAATCTTTTACCATATATAGCCCAGGGAAATTTCTCTTATAATGATTTGAATTAGCATTGCACTTATAACACTGAAAATAAACAAAATATAAAATTTTCTGAATTGACACTGGGCTAGGAACTAAAACCGCATTTAATTGACTGTGAAAAATGAGTGCAAGAGATTGTTCTAAACTGATCAGGTTCATATACAAGAAATGAGATATCGCATATATGCGACACTGGTAGCGAACGTGTTAATAATATAATTTAAATTTTTTATTACATATGGGATCGATCGTACATCTCACCAGAACAAAAATTGCTCAAAAGGCATCGGCAGAAAAGCTCAGTTGGTACGAGCATCGAAGCGCTTATTTGAAGGACACAAGTTCGAGCTTTGCATCCTGGTTATTGTCATTGCATTCAAGTACTATGCACATACATTTCGGAAAAATATTTTAATAAAAATTTAGCCTCTAAACCAAGGAACTTTTTTAAATCGAGTAGATCGAAAGGTTAACGGCTTGCATCAATAATTGCATATCAAATATCAAATACCAGTTCATATTTAACACATTCATTCTATTAATTTAAAAAAAAATGTATTAATATCAAGAAAAACTTATTTTCTAAAAGCGGCGCACCTAATAACACCTTGAACAGTATTTTTAATTTAAAACGTTTTACTAAAATACGTGAGAAGCCTTAAAATTTATTCTTTCCCATTTTTATTAAAGGTCTAGTGTGAATTTTAAGTTTATAATATACTTGTACATATCCCTTGATTTACACAATTTTTAAATTTACTAATAGAATTAGTGTTCTTTTTTATTACGATTATTTTACGTATTTCAAAACAACACAAAATATACAAAAAAAAATTCTATTCTTTCAGACAGACTAATTAACAAAATTTAGAATTTTCCCCTGCAATTTTTCGAATTTTCTATATTTGTAAATCTTATAATGGAATTAGACTACTTGTTATAAAGAGCTGTTGATTAGATATCTGTAGATGTAGTCTGTTTACCAGTAGACTCAATTCTACAGGAAATTTCCAATATTTACTGCAAAACTAGCTCGACAAAAACATACGTTAGAGTTAGAAATTAAAATAAAAACATAATTTTACAGAAGAATAGAAGATATTTAATTAATTAATAATGGGTGTTTTTTTTCCCTTATTTGTAATTACTTCTAACATTCGGTTAGGTAAAGATTTATAAAATTTTTTTTTAATGAGTGTTGGTGGACTTAATAACCAATTTCGTTAATCGACAATGCCTAATCAGCATTTGCAATAGTACTAAAGGCTAATGCCAGTAGTTACAGAAAACTGAATCATATTTAAACGCCTAGATTGAAGAAATAGAAAGGTATACAGATATCGATTATGATATCAATCCAATGTCTTTTTTTGAAATATTTGTAATATAATTCATCACTAAATAAACACCAATTTAAATTAAGGGTACTCTTGGTGGCATACTTTAGGCATCCAAATAAAGACTTTAACCTCCTTCAGGATTTTTTCAAAGTTTTGCCCTTTTTATGTTTTCATTTCCTTGATTAGTAGGTAAACAATGAGTAAATATCAACTAATCATCATAAAGTGTAGTATCGTGGGGAGGCACTAGTCGTTATAACTCTACTTTTGTTCTCTGATAAGTTAGGTAAATATTGCTTAAATATAAGAAGTTAGTAGTTAATACCTTTTTAATAATATACTTTTTGGACTATCAGTTCTACACCTATTTTCCCCATGATACTTTTGGTTGTTGTTATTCTTAAGATATCTGAAAATCAAGTAAAATCCTGTGATATGAACATTCTTTCTAGGTTGCTTCTAAATTAAATATTAAAAAATGGCATCAACTGAAAGAACTCCTTTAACAAATCCTGGTACGTCCAGGACAACTTACATATTTCCTGGAGTTTCACCAAGATCTCGTCGGCGTCAAATGCGCAGTTTTCAATGTTGTATGTGTGCACTTTTCTTGTAAGTTTCTTAATTAATCTTATCGATTATCAATAAATAAAATCACAACATCTATTCTAGAGGTATTCTAGCTGTTGCCTTAATAATAACAATTTCTTACGCAATTATGGAAGACCGTGGAACTAACGAAACAATAAGTGATAACAACGACATCATATTCTCAAACTCCATTGATGATATGCTGCTAAACGGAACAGAGGGGCTTATTTTTCTCATGAATATAGAGCAGCCCTTAGAGGATGAGATTCCACCCAGTTGGGCTTTGCCGCAGCCATTAATTAAAAAGCAGACAGAAGCAGAAAATTATGGTCTCAGAGAACTGGGGGATCGAGAAATTATAGAAGAAAATATTGCAATAATACCAATGAATACACCTTCGTTTCGTCATCAAAGGGCTGTAAGTACCACTGCCGAAGGAAGGAAGCTGTCCAAAAGAGGATATGTTGAATACCAAGCGACTTTGTATCTAGCAAAAAAAAATAATTATACTAAACCTACGGGCCGGAATAATATAGGCCAGGGGCCAACTTTAAAATTATCTGATATCCCACAACGTACTGATTGTAATTTCAATTCAAGATACAGAACATCAAATGGAACTTGCAACAATAAAAGACACCCCATTCGATTTGGTTGTGCGTTAACTCCTTTTCGAAGGTAGGTACATATAGACCTAAACATTTTGAATAATTATTTTCTAGAGTATTACTTTGATCTATTCGCCAAAACTTAGGAAATGATAAATTTTTATTTTACACCATTGTTATTTATTTTTTAAAAACAATTCATTGTAAAATCGGTCCTTACCCAGATGATTTGATGATTTAAATAAGAATTTAATCACGTAGAGTAAAAAACGCTGCCCTATTAAATTCATAGATTTACATTGGAAACGCTTGGGATACGAATTTCCCTTCTCTTATCAGATACTTCTACTTGACTTTCAAATTTAAATCGAATAAATCTTCTAAAGCTCTAATTTGATTTTAGTACGCTACTTGAATAATGTCACTAATTGTTTTCCTGAAAGAGGTGAGTGTAAAATCAATACAAATATTTTTTTTTGAGAAACTTAAAATATTGGGACTAGTAGGACTGAGATTCGTGGTGGGTGGGACGAGTAAACACTTGCATAAGAAATTCTCGAAATAAAGCATAGTTTTCTGAAATATTTTGTTATTGCAATAATCAATGGGGTATTCCAGTCCAAGTCAACGTACTTTTGACTCGACAATTTTTAATTTTGTTGTGTCTTTGGACATATTCAAAGGAATATTCATTATTTATTTATATAAGTTTAATTTTTGTGGATGCATTAACCATGCATAAAATATAGAAATTCAATACGCTAGAAATACTAAGTACATAAATCGGCATATGGGTCAAAGTAATAGTGATGATTTCTAAATAAAACTTTTATTTTCTTAGAGCTCTCCAACCAGACTATGGAGATGGTATTTCATCTCCTCGAAAATCTTTTTCGGGGAATGATCTTCCATCGGCGCGAGAAGTTTCCACTCAAATTCATCGACCTTCTTATGCTACAGATTCAAATTTTTCGGTAATGCTGGCAGTTTGGGGTCAGTTTTTAGATCATGATATTACAGCTACTGCTCTTACCACGGGTCAGGATGGTGAAGCGATCGATTGCTGTGCCCTATCGAAATTATTTCATCCGGAATGCTTTCCCGTTCCCATTGGGCGGGGTGATCCCTTTTTCGATGATTATAACATAACTTGTATTAATTTTGTAAGATCGGCTGCTGCACCCACAGGAAGGTTCGGACCCAGAGAACAAATGAATCAAGCAACTTCTTTTATCGATGGGTCCGTGGTCTATGGTACCACTGATCAAAGACAAAATATTCTTCGATCGAAAGTTGGTGGTCAATTGCGAATGTTTGTAACCGCCGACAATCGAACCCTTTTACCCATTTCGACAGATCTTAACGATGGATGCAACCAACAGAAAATGAATGACCAGGGAAAGTACTGTTTCGATTCCGGGGACCAGCGAGCTAATGAGAATTTATATTTAACCTCGTTGCACTTGTTGTTAGCTAGACATCATAATTACCTAGCGCATAACATTGAAAGGAAAAATCCCCAGTGGAGTGATGAGAAAATATTTCAGGAAGCACGGAAAATTTTAGGAGCGCAAATGCAACACATTACTTATAACGAATTTCTCCCTATCCTTCTGGGGGATGAGCTGGCGGGTAGTAAGCGACTTTTACCAAATTCCACTGAGAACAAGGATTTTTATAATGCCACCGTGGATCCATCGATTGCAAACCACTTTGCTGCGGCCGCATTCCGTTTCGCCCACACTTTACTACCTGTAAGTATATTAAGTTCTTTTCAAAATAAATTCCATTTAAAATACCCTCTCAGAATCGGAAATATGTTAATATTTAATTATATGTATGGTTTCATTTAATTCGCAATATCCTTTGAATATGTTCTGTGCTTTTTAATAACGGTATATCATTTTTCTTTAAGTACATATGGATTTTTATAAAACCAACACTTACTATCAAAAAACTGATATGTACCCGAAATTAATATGTAATGAAGATTATTTGAAGTTGAATTAGTAATCATTAGTATATAAATTATTAGAGCTACACTATGCGCCAATTTAAAAAACGCTGTTTCGAAAAACAACTTTTTTAGAAGTGTAAACAATTTCATTTTAATTTATTTATTCAATTTTATCAAAAGGCTTATTACTACAATATAGACATACATATGTCTTAATATGCATCTTAATAAATTTGTTCAATAAATTAACGTCGGTAAATAGGATGAAGTAATGAATGAATGAATCAATCAATCAATTCAATAGCATCAATAGGATTGAGGCTGTCCAGTGTAGGTTCATTCGCTTCACTTTATGTGACCTTTCCTGGTCTGACCGTAAAAACCTTCCTCCCTCTTGCTGATTAACTTGCGGTCCTTGTGGAAACGGCGGGATCTACATGATATTACCTTCAGTCATCAGCTGCTTATTGGTGAGATTGACTGTCCTTCTCTACTTCAGAAGACCTTCATCTACACTAATCCTCGTAACTTCCGTTCGGCCCCTATCTTTCGCCCTGCTTATCACTGTACCAACTATGGACTTTCTGAGCCTCGAATGCTTTGGAAAGCCAACTTCCACCCTTCTTTTGACTTCCATATGAGTAAATCATCTCTTGAGAATGACCTAAACATTCCCTCCTAAATTTGCCTCTTCCTAATTTCCAATCTTTGTCACTTCGTCGTGATATTGTTTTCATCCACCAAATTCTTACCGGCTCCATTGACTGTCCCTATTTCCTACATCACATTTCCATCAATACCAACTCTCGTAACATTAGATCCTTTCCACTCTTTCGTCTCGATACTCACTGCACCAACTACGGACACTTCGAACCCTTCACGAGAATGCTCCGCAAAGCTAATAACTCTAACCTTTTTGATTTGCATTTTGATAAAGCCTTCCTCAAGCATTATCTTTACTTACCTGATCCCCCATCTTAAAACCTATTTCTGTTTGTATCTATTAGCCCTTTTCCTTGTTCTTTCTCCTTCCCTTGTTTTCATTCTTGTTTAATCTTTTTTTTTTAGTCTTAGAGATAGTTTTTAAGCTTAGTTTTTACATTTATATTTATTAACTTAATTTAAGCTTGTTTTTCTTTTCTTGTAGCTTGTATTAAGCGAAATAAATAAATCAGATCCGTAAGTTAGAGTTCAAAATTTCACAGTCACGTACAAAAAATACAATACGAAAATACTTAGTGTCGTCAGCATAACATAAAATTTTCCAGTATTTGATACATGAGGATAAATCATTTGTGGACTAAGATGTCTCCTTTGAGGTACACTGGAAAGCAACACGTTGAATTTGGTCAGATAAATGTAAATGGATCCAATTGATGAATATTAATGGAACCAAGGGCAATTAATTTGAGAATTAATATTTCATAATTAATCCGATTAAAGGCTTTTCTGAAATCAATAAATATACGATCCCTCCGTAGAGGTGCAACTTTGGGAAAATTATAGGTTAGTAATAGTCGGTTTTCCCTTCATAAATCCATTGTCAATCCTCAAAAATCTTAGCAATCGATGAATTGATCTATAGTTTCAAATATCAGTTTTATTGCCCTTCTTATGTAGTGGGATAAAGAAAAAGGGTTTTCAAGATGTAGAAAAAATACTTGTAAAAGAAACAATTGCATGGATATACAAAATTTATATTCGGTTTACTTAAGAATTAAATATTAATGAAGTTTCTGATTCTAAGCGAGGATATCGCGGATACTTTTAGAAAAAAAATTAATGTTCCTATCTAACTTATGTAATTAGAGTTTAGGAAATCCTGTGCTATGCCTCGATTTTATGGCTTGTCTTTTCTAATTTAGAGCTTGATGAGAGTGAGAACGGATGACGACAACTTCGACAACATCCAGCTTCACAAGATGCTTTTTAATCCCTATTCCCTCTGGACCTTGGGGGGTGTCGATAACGCCTTGAGAAGCGCAGCGAACACTCCGACCTCAAAGGTTAATCAGTTCTTCTCGGTGGAAGTGACAGAGAAATTATTCGAAGAAACGCCGGCTGCCAGCGAGCCCAAGAAGCAAATTTGCGGCCTGGATTTGGTCTCCCTCAATATTCAGCGGGGCCGGGACCACGGGATTCCCTCATATTCGGAGTGGCGGAAGCACTGTGGTCTACCCCCGGTAGAATCGTGGAAAGCTATGGCGGGGGCCGTTGATGCAGATTCATTGGAGAACATGAGAAGGATTTATGAGTGAGTTGAATCGCAATGAATTTAAGGGAACTAACCACCCCCTATCCTATCCTTCAGAGATCCCCGGGACGTGGACATGTACACTGGCGCTCTGAGTGAGCCCCCCATTGAAGGAGCTATTTTTGGACCACTTCTCGCCTGCCTCATCACCGATCAGTTTATGCGGATTAAAATCGGGGACTCCTTCTGGTATGAGCGGAAAGTGGGCCCGCAGCGATTTTCCAGAGGTTATTCAATTTTTTTTTTTTTTTTACTTTTGCTTTAGAGGCTTGTTTAATTTTTATAGAATTTTAAAATTACGTGACAAGAAAATGAAATTAGGATCTAAATATTTAAGATTTTAAAAGCAGCATATCTTCCCGCCAATTTACTCTACATTTTTTATAGGCGACGGGTTTTTTTTTCTTAAATTAGTGTAAAAGTTCTTTTTTACTTATTCAGACTTGGATCTGTCGGACCCAATTGAACATCTCTGATGTAAAATAGCTGGCAACAAAAAATTAATATTAAAATGTTTTCTCTGCGGGATTATTAGAATCGTTTTTGAAGATTTATAAATCTGAAAACGGCCCTATTTTAAATAATATTTCAGAAATTATATTTTGCAAGTAAATATCGGTTATAACGACATTGAATTATAACTCTTTTCTCTTACAGTGTAAGGGTTTTCATTTTTTATCACTCCCCGCGGTGAAATTAGTCTTTTCGGCTCATCACCAAACTTATAAACAACGACCTTCAAATTTTTACGCTTGTTTTTGTCGTTATAAGCGATATGTTACTGAACATTACCAAAAAATAAGTCGTTATAACCGGTGGAAATAAGTGCGAAAATATATGTGGGCCAACCCTTAAGAAGCAAACACTTCTCAGCACATTGTTGAAAACATTCACCTATTTTTAGACTGTCTAGCCATAGTGGATCCATTTTTCGCATCCAATAATTGAATAACTAATTTGTTTTTCTTTAAATATTAAAATATAACTCGGTTTTATGGTATTATCCCGAGTCAAACAAGATTTGGTATAAGGGGGTCACACATATCGTATATTCGGTATATCGTTATAACCGAAAACAAGTTTTTAGCTAGCACAATTTATTATAAAAATTATATAAAGAATTATTAATAACTATGCCAACTCTTCCACGCAGAAAATAAATTGGGTTATTTATGCAAGTACAGGGTAACCCCTTTATATCACGGTATCTTATAACACGGTTTCTCTCTTTCACGATAAGAAAATGGGGAAACCCTCGTATAAGACAACAACCTTCACACAGTGTCGTTCTAAGACGGTAATGAAAATATGGAAATCAACATTGTTATAAAATTAAATTGCGCACCGTGTTATAGAAAGAAAAACTATAAACAGTTTTTGCCATACCAAAATAGCATTTTTTCTACGATTAATTGTGTGATTTTTTCAAGCTACAGCCTTTTCCATTCTTTTACATACCCTTAGGTATGTGGTTTAATTTTGGAAAAAGTAGGTAAATATGTGTTTCATTATACAAATTTGCCCTGGGAACCAAATCACCGTATCCTATGTGAATTTAACTCTCTGAATTCAAATCCACGTGCCATTGAATTTCTCCAATTCGAATCCGTCCCAATACAAATTTTTTGCACAGGAGGTCTCACTAGGTTATCTGTATATTTTTATGGTTACTAAACCCAAATCTGATGTCCGTTTTGCTCCATCGGGTTTCTGTGTTTTCTAATATAAAAACAAAACATTTTGTAATGGCATGTAACCCTATCTACAGATAAAATGAAGATAGTCAAAACCCTACAACCCTATATTACTATAAGCATATTATGTAGGTTTACAAGCTCATGTTATAACATTTTAATAGCTTAGAATATGGGTTTATGTTAGTTTGGCTGCTTATTTCATCGATTTCTTGAAGCATTGTCTTCTAGAGTAGTCTAGCAGCCTCATATAGGATTGGCGGCTTAGCGCATTGGGTTATGTAGGGTTACGCAATTGCGGGTTTTTAATATCTTGCTTTAGAATTCTCTCTCATATCTGGAATCGTTGTCTTATGGATTTTGGTGTATTATACAGGGTTTATAGTCTAGGAGTGTAGGGCTTAGAGTGTTCAAGGTCTTTCGGCCTAGTACGATAGAGTTTAATGGGCTTTTAATGGTTAATAGATGTTGAGGTTCGTAATATTCGATTTGGGATCAACAGATTGAACTGAATTTTTTTTCGCTTTTTACAAAAAGCTGAAACTTGTTGGCCTTACTTTTATGGTGGATTTAGAGATTCAACTTACTCTAGGATATGGTGGCCTAATTCTGGTGTAATTAACTCTAACAATAAATAATAATAATTAATATTATCAATTATTTAGCCCTTAGTATCACACTGGCGACTCTTTTATAACGAATTTATGTTATTTTTGTAGTTTTTTATCTTCTAAATACAAAAATTCCTTTGCAAATGCATTAAAATAACATGGGGCGTCAACAAAAAATTAAAACAAGATTTATCTACTTCGATTTATCGATATATTTTTTAAACAAGTTTTAAGAATTGCTAAAATCATAACTTTTTTATTTTTTTTTTTTTTTAAAGTGATATGATATAAGGTTTGAAATTTCAGATGCGTATCCTCTGCAAAGACATTAAAATTAAAGTAATTAATTATTAAAATTCTTCTAGTTTTTGAGAAATAATAATCATTAGAATCATTCAGTCCAGAGCCTACCATAACTACAGTATCACATAGGCGCCAGGCTTGTTTTTCTTGTTATTTATGACTTTTTTTAAAAATCATTTAAATGTTTGTAAATGAAGCAAATAAAATAAAGAAATTAATTGCTCATTTATGTTAACCTTACGAAAAGAATGTTAAAACATGTGCTAGACGCGAACAAATAACAAATTGATAGCACAGTGATAATGTGATAGTAAAACTGGTCGTTAGTGGTTTTTATTGTGAGATTTTTACTATTTTAACGTTTTATTGTTAAAATTTCTGCCACCATATTCCCTATCTAAAATAAAAATAATTATAAATTGTCAATTTTACCATTATATTAAAATACGAGAGATTTTTAACATTTTCCTAAATATTTCATAAAATTCAATTTATTCCAACTGGTGCACATTCATGGGAAACTTATTTCTCAGCATGCGTAGCAAATGCTGTAGAAAAATTATATTTCATATTTATAGGGATTCAGGCTTTAGATTGAATTTTTATATTTTTTTTTGCGCTTTTCATAAATTTTTGGAATGCAATTTTATTTATGTTCAAATATTCATAAATAAGCCTTTGAGACTGGGATGTGGAAATTATTTGAATACATATTCATATAAAAATTAGCTTACTATTTATTACCCGGCGACGATGCTGTAATAAATGTAACATCGTTTTTAGAAGTCGTAGTTTCAAAAACATTTGCCGATGTTTAACCAAATTTATAACTTAACAAAAATTATTAGAATTAGGTCAACAGTTCCAAAAGGAAGATTAAATTAAAAAATTTAAAGAATAAATCTACAAAAGAGCGATTAATCGTTAATCAGGGAATATATAATTTTTAAAAATGTTAAATTATCAATTTGTTAAAACTATTTAATAAACATAACCAGAGTTCGTTATGTTACATTAGAAATTTTTCGTTTCAGGTCAATTGGAAGAGATTTATAAAACCAGCTTAGCAGGAATAATTTGTATAAATTCAGATGGAGTTAAAGTGATTCAAAGGCATGTTATGCTTCGTCCTAACAACAATACAAATTCTTATATTAATTGCAACGATTTACCAACATTTGATTTTAATCAATGGACAGACAAGAAAATTAGTAATACAATGGGACATGTAAAAACGAGCTTCTCTAATGTTTTAGTTACTAATCTTCAATATAATGCGACTAAGAAGGAGAATTAAGAATAATTTTATAAATTTTAGAAAAGCTGATGGACGCAAATTATTTTATTAAAACATCATGTAAATAAGTTTTTCATACAACGCATTATTCTTATTTACCTATTTACTAGGTTTAAAACTTTCTTCAATTGTTTTCGTATTCTAGGTTGCTTCTTTAATGTGCTCTTTACATACATACACTCCGCGACATATGTTTGATCCCTCACCCTCATTTTCTTAAGTTTCTAGACAAATAATTATTTCTGAGAAGTCTGACCATAATTACATTATTAATGTCGGAAATTCCTAATTACTTTATGCAATAATTCTCCGTATTTGATGCGTTGTACATCAATTTGTTGTCCAGACCCATCGATTTTCCTAGTAATCCATCCCCATAAGTATTTTATAATATTAAGGTCGGGAGATAATGATGGCCAGTCAAGAACTTTTATATTTTCTTTCGTAAGGCATTGATTAACAACCCTAGCTGTGTGAATGGCTGCATGGTTATGCTGAAATACTCAATTGTGACCTTCAATCTTTTCTATTATTTTACGTTTAATGTTTCTAAGGACAATTTTGTAGTCATTAGCAGTTTGTCGTCCATTAATACAAATCAAATCAACGGGTCCATTATATGAAATGGCTCCCCAAATTCTAACACCTCCCACCCACGACGACGTGCTAAGAAACTTTCCTCGTTCCTTATGACATGAAAATAAAATGCGAATCCATCTAGTCCCTTTAATGTGAAGGGCTTTTCATTCGTAAAAATAACACGCCTCCACTCATTTGTCCAATCCACGTGATTCCTAATAAATTGAAATGTATTTTCCTTATGTCTGCTGGTCAACAGTGGTTTCTTTTTGAGACGACGACGTTGTAGTAATGGTAACATCTTTAATAAACGTTGTACTGTTCGAATACTTTCACTTGTTCCAGCAGCTGCCTTATTTGAAGCTATTCTCAGGATTCTCCGCCTCCTCTGGTTTCATTATTATTTTTTAGTTAGCCCTTTTTGGTTTCGTCCATAATTTTCGGGATCTTTTAAGAAGCGCTTCTATTAATTTTTCTAGATATTTTTCTATTAGAATACCCTTCGTCTTTTAGCGCTTTATTTTCCCGATTTCTTCTTTAGTCAGTCTTTTATCACTAACCATTTAGTTAACTTCTTTACTTTATTGGAAATAACAATGACTTCTTAACAACTATTTTTCAAAAAAACAAGGATCCAACTTGCACGAAACACAATTTAAAATCGGTGAGGTCAATCATTTTTTTTTTATACCACTTTCTAGGTAAAAATTCATGAAAAATGCACAACGTATCGAATACGGAGAATTGTTTCATAAAGTTTTTAAGAATTTCCAACATCAATAGGGAATTATGGTCAGACTTCTCAGAAATAATTATTTGTCTGGAAATTTGAGAAAATGAGTGTGAGGTCAATTATGTGTCGCAGAGTTTAGATATAATAATAAATATAATTTTTGATTTTAATACATACAGTACATAGAAATACTTTAATCGTACAAAATTATATCTTGTAGCAATGTAGGAAATATGAAATAAAATTTAGACATTCGTATACGAATATTCGAGTTTTAATTACTTCTTGTATTCATCCAGAATTAAATATGAATTAGGTAATTGATCTGGTATATTTAAATAATCATAAATGCGCCAATTCAAATCATGGTCTTTTAAACTTAATATTCTATGATTTTATAAAACTTGCTTATTATAAAACAATTTCATGTCCTGAGGTTGTATTTTCAGTGGATCCCACACTACAACTCGTAGTAGCATATGTTGATATCAAAACACAAACCTCTAACATATAGTAAAGTATATCTTGGGCAAATTCAAGCATCTTTTTCTTCGAAAATGTATGAATTCCATTGAAAAAAGGTTTTGCTTTAATGCTCACGGTCGATTCCAACTCATTCGTAGAATTTATTTATGTTTCTCCTTGATTCGCATGGGATATCTGTTGGATTTTCCGGACGGGATATTTTTGACTTAGTGAATTCGGGCATAATATTGGAGAAAATTTATTATTTGAATATTTCCTAATATGCAATACGAAATTTATAAGACGATTCATTTGAAGACTCTTGTGGTATTGAGATTTACGATAGCGATTCCGATAACGATACTGACTTACAATGGCAGACAAAAGTTTATATACATTTACTTACTATTTCTAATGTGAAATATTCTAAAGTAACTAAATAAACTGAAATATTTCATGTACCTGAAAATTTTAAAAGAAAATTTAGAGCTAAATTGTAGAAAATGAGTCTGTTATCTCCTCGGGTCTTCCAATAAGATAGCAAACCAAAAGTATACGGCAAGGATAGTGAACGAATGTCTATTGTACACCACCCCTAAATTGCTTCATTCACCTCCATAATCACCAGACCTAAATCCCATAGAACATCTATGGGAAGTTTTGGACAGAAATATTCGAAAACGAATAATAACGTTTAAAAGAAGTTTCCAAACCGTATTAGCGGAAGAATGGGAGAAAATCTCACCAGATATTACCCGGAATCTTATTAACTCCATTGCATGAAGATTAGATTCCATCATAAAACCACAAGAAGGTCTCAAAAAATATGAACACCTTTTTTTTTCAAATCTAGGCTTGTTTTCTGTTTGTATACTAACTTTTGACTGCATTTTTCAGGAGTTCTTTTTCCATCCACAATACATAATATCCTTATTTTACATAACATAACATAAATAAATAATAAAACCCTTGACTATAAGGTTCACTTTTGCTTCAAAATATTTCAGTTTATATTAGTTACTTAGTTTACATCAG
This sequence comes from Philonicus albiceps, assembly GCA_963969385.1. NCBI lineage: Eukaryota > Metazoa > Arthropoda > Insecta > Diptera > Asilidae > Philonicus > Philonicus albiceps. The sequence continues at coordinate 27,288,322 of OZ017776.1, forward strand.
AAATAGTAAGTATTAAGTGTATACAAACACTGTACATATAAAATAATATATATTTTTCAATAACATCTCGAATTCTTCCTATTCTACAATTCCTGAAAGTTTTTTTAAACCCTTAAAAGGTATCATCCAAAGAAATTACGTTAAAGGTATCATGGGTGAGATTTCACTCCAGTATATGCTTATATATTTTTTAAATATAATAATTACCATTAAATATAATTAAATACATTATTAGCATTATTAAATGTTGCATTTCATGATAGTGATATTTTTATAGGTACCTTAAAAATGTATGTAGACAAAATCATCGTTAAAAATCATAAGGCTTTTCTAAAATTTGAAAAAAAGCAACTATTATGGGGTGAAATTTAACCCATTATACCTTTTAAGAGTTAAAACTGATTCATATATAGCTGACTCCTAGTCCCCTATAACACGGTTTCCTATAATATGACATTTTCTAGGAACCTATCTACAGTGTTATAGATTAAAATTATTAACTGCAAATAGCAAGAAATAATAAAATATTCTGAAAAAAATGTTCTATAATGAAACTATTACAACTATCCTAAAATATCCTATTATATTTTCAAAAAAGGAAATTTATATTTATTTATACTTATCCAAGGCTTTAACTCATTATACTAAAAAGACAGTAAAAAGGGGAAATTTCAAAACTTGTTAATTTCGTATTCTAAAAACAAAGCAACTTATTTTCTTAAACTCTTATCTGGTAGTTTTGAAAACAGGTTTCGTCCCAAAAGTGATAAGACACAATTTAATTGAAAATTCAATGAAAACATAATGATCGTGGGGTTTTTAGAGGAGCTGATTAAATTTTTGGAGTTTCTATGATCATATGACATAACTGGGGGATGACAATAAGTGTTGAAGGGGGTATATATTCTTGAAATGGTCGTATTTTTCGATTTGCACGTCTGATGTGATCAGAGGAATCTCGGAAATAAAATCAGTAAGACTAAAAACACCTAGAAACCAATCCTCATTACATGAATCTCATTTTCGGTATATTTCAAAATATTAACCCTTTTCAACCTCTATTTTCGTAAGGGTTTAAGATATCAAAGTTGGTAAAAATTACAGGAAAAAATAAAATGAAGTTTATGATTAAGTAGGCTTGGGTCTTCTGGATTTTAAGTCTAACATGCTATTTGTTCTACGACTAAGATCCATTGAGTTCTTTTACTTATGAAACACCCTGTAAGTACATATTTTCTTTTAGCAAATTACGTTAGTAATTGTAAGAAAGTGTATTTCAATGTTTAAAGGTTAAAAGGGGTAGGATTAGAAATAATAAATAAATTTTTGGTTTCCCAAAAAAATCATTTATTTACCTCCAGCGCAGTATTTTATTGCCAATTTCTTTGTGGTTTTTAACATGTACTCCTTTAAGAAAGATGACGGAATTATCGCAATATATTGCGATAGAATTCTGCCCTGATTAGGCCAAAAACGATAGTAAAAACTCTACCGACATCCGTTGCTTGAATTACATCAGCATATTTACATCTCGTAATCTGTTAGCACCGCAATCAGTCTTTAATTAGCGCGCGGGAGAAAGATAAAATAAAATGCTTGACGAAGGCACAAAAACAAATTAAGTCGGCTGGACTCAAGCGTGTAATTTCAGGGCAGCCCTAGGGTTTGCCTGGTGCTCCAGAAAGAACCATTCGATCCATTTGGCGAACTAATTCTTGATATTGTTGTTCTATCCGTCCGGGCTCCGATGGACGCGTTAGGGCACGTTCCGTACTCCAAAACGCTAAGAGTACATGCGGCCGTAAAAATTGCGACGAACGTAATCCAGAATGTAATGAGGGAAATTCTTCGTGCATGTCTCCACCAAGGATCCTCATCGAAGGGTAACAACTCCTCGAGGGTGAGTCCTTTTGTTGCCCTGCAATGAAGAATAATTGGATGCGATTAATAAGGGGTTAATGAATTTTTGATGCCCTAAGGTGATTTATTACTTGTTCTCATCATTTTAAGATAACAAATGCATTACAAGAAAAATTATTTACATATAAAATGAGTTTATCTATTTTTATATAGATTTATTGCCTAGGTCAGTCTGCGTAACTTCGTGGAATTCCTCCGGGAACTTATCGCTATGACATTGAATAAATTTCATTTCCTGAGATTCGAATATACGTTAAATTTCATTCTTATCAAAAGTTTATTATTCATGAGCTCTGATTATTTTTGTTTACGCGGGGAAAAATTCTTGATCCAGCACAGTAGCTGGAAAAGAAAAAAATTTAATAATACAATCCTTTATTCTTGATAATAAGCTTAAGATTTAGGAGAAATAAAGCGCTATTCGGTACAATCAATTCTTTATAAGAAAAAGATGTTCTTAAAATAGATAGGGATTTTTGAAAATGTGAAAAGTTAAGGCAGGCCAATAGTCTAAGGACTAGTCATTTTGAATAAAAGGTAGTTTAACCAATGTAAACGTTTTTAGAATAAATTTTTAAAGCCTAATTAAAACACAAAAAACACCTTACGAGTACAATGAGAGCCTAAGGTTGGTCTATCTTGGATTTAGTTGAATTTTGCATATGTTATAGGACAGATAAGTAAATACTTAAAAGGAAAATTATAGACGTTCAATAATATATAAGATAGAAAAATAGGATACGGGCTATTTGAGGGAGGTTTGAGGAAGAAAATCATTGTTATTGTTGAGTTACCCTACCTCAAAAACAGGCCAAAAGTTTACGAATAGCGTTGCATTTTGTGTCGAATCGATTTTCATTTTAAAAACTGGGAAGAACTAATGTTTTTCTCAAACTATCGTAATTGCTCCCTACTTCATCAAATTGGAGCCTATCCGGAAACAAATTTTATCGTAAAGAATTAAATTTTGCTATGCCAAAATAGCGACGGAAATCTATCCTTTATAAGGACTGTCCTAGAAAGTAACGGACATTTTTGTAGCCTATTTTAGGTCATGATATTTTGAACCTCACTATAAAAAAATTAAAAAAATAATTAAATGAATCATTTATTGTAGGAAAAACATATAATTAATAGGTTTTATGTCCTATTGTAGAAAATGGTCTTCTAAACGAGAGAATTTGGTTAGTAAATAAAGAACAATCGTATTCATGGATTGCTAAATAAGCTAAAAGTAACCGATGGGTTGTACAAAAGGACATTAGATCGGTTTTGTCAAAGTTAGAAAATAGCAGAATAATCAAAAGAGTGGTAGGCTTAAAGGTGCAAATGATGAAAATTTAGAAAAAATGGTAGTGAAGTTTGTAGAGAAAAGCATATCAGTATCAGTGCGTGATATTGCCAAAAAACTTAATACTGCTAAAAAAACAAAAACAGAAATATGCAAAAGAACAAAAAAGCAGCAAAACACTGCAATTAAATATTTCAGAAAATTTATATGATAAATTGTGTCAGTTAAGCGAAAGTTGTATAGTAATGGATGATGAATTGTACTTTAAATATGATTTTAATACTCTAGCTGGACCTCAATTTTATAATGCAAGAGATAGAAATAATGTTTCTGATGCTGAAAAAAACAATTTATATAAAAAATTTGGCCGGTTTGGCAAGCCATTTGTCAGGGCTTAATTAACAAGGAAATGTATATAAATCAGTGTATGAAAAAAGGATTATTTCCGTTTATAAAATCGCATAAGAAGTCTACACTATTGTCATTATGCAGGAAAAACTTTGAGTTGATACCGAAAGAATAATGTGATTTTTGTAGAAAAGGCAATCAATCCCCCTAACCAATTCAATTTCTCAGAATATTTGTTAATTTTAAAGTTATAGATTATAGACTCAGTCTATTTGTTAATTTTAAAGTTGTAGAACTGAATGATATAAATTAAATACGAGAAAAATAGCTTACGTATAGTCGTCATCGTGATAGTCATCGTTGAGTTTTTTCGGTATTGTGACGATGCATTGCTTCAACAGTGGTGTGGTTTCCATAACCATATTTAAAAATATACCTTTTCACTTTTTATCGAATGAAAATTTAAATAAAAATTCCTTCTATTATAAACGCGTGAAACAGTGTATAGAAATTGGAGAAGAATCTCATTATCACAAATATTAGTTAATTTGAATATGAACCACTTAAAATTTAGTAAAGAATCGTTCCACTGCCAAAGGAGGTACCTTTCGCCTGGGCCGGCCACTCACAGTAAACTGATTTGAGGCAACTCAAAACCACCAAGTGACGAAGCTATATGAGAGTTATAATAAAAATTGCGATAATTATTTCGTACGTATGTACATTGAGTGGTTTTGTGCATGAGATACTCTGCTGGAGGCCTTTCGTCATATCACTTTCTGAGCAGTCGCGGAAGTAATCTCAATTTTTGTTTACGTCCAAACAGTCACTCATGCACACTACAATGTTTTATTTTTCTTTAAGCTCGTTAATTAATCCCATGTACGACATCATTACCTAAGTAATTAACTAATTTGTGTTCTTTACTAAATAAAAAGAAATTTATTTATGTCTTTATTTATTTGATAAATTTTTATATCCAAAATAGACAATTACCAATAGAACGTAGCAGCACTTCAGCTTATTTATGGCGAAGCGGTTGCTTTCTCTACGATATAGTGGTATACGGAATTAAATCATCCCCCTAAATTCGGCCCTACCATAAACCTGACTTCCGGGCGGTCGGATTACAGAAGATGCTAATCTCCCAGTCGATAAGAAAAACTTTTGTTTCGTTCAGCTCTACATATACCCGACGTAAGCTAAAGCCATACTTTGAATTTTAAAAATGATCAAAATAGGTAGATTTTTTAAAAAAAAATGTTTTTTCGTACCATTCGTATATTCATTGTAAACATTTTAAAGTTATTAATTATCCTCGTATATAATTATTTTATTATCACGCATTTGGGGAAAGTACTAATTTACCACACTTTTCCACTTTTCCGTGCGGTAAATGGCAAATAAAACACGGCCTGGTTGAATTGGGGTTGTTTTTCGTTTTATGTAGAAAAACTATTTTAAATCAAAAGTATTTATTTATTCATGTAGTCGACTTAATTTAATGCATAAATTTACAAGCGCTCTCGGAAACTAAGTTCATATGGCGCAAACTCAGTAATCAGCCTAAAGGGACATTATTTGAAAAATAAATCAAAAGTAACTAAAATAAATTTGAGTTTTATAAGCTTCTTTTAGACAGTCCGGTTATTAACTTGGCGGCATTTTGCATGAATCAGTTTCTTTATTAATTTGTTATTATTGTAGTTTCCGAACTCGTTATATAAAGTAATATACGGTAATATTCTATTCAGGTTTTAAAGTACAACCTGCTTTTGTTTCATTTAAAAAATAGGATAAGATGGTAACGAACATGTTATATGCGAACTCTTCCTAGATTTTCTTCAAAACAATTTTTTTAATTAGCTAAGAAATTCGTTTTCTAAAGAGGACAAAAATTTCGTACTTCGCAGAGAAGTTCTATAGAATTTTAAGAGGGTGATACTTTTGCAAATTTAAAATATCGAAGAAGTCTTTAAAATATGAAGATATCTCCCTTTCGATCTTCGATTTGCAGCTTGTGAAAAATTACAATATAAAGCTATATAATTACTCTAAATAAATTGAAAGAATCTGAAAAATAGGTTGAAATTGAAATTGAAATTGTGGGAGGAGCCTTCCACCCGTATGTGGGACACTGCGATTAAATGGTCTCAAAGAAATCGAGGAGGGGTTAAATAAAACGATATTTTCATAATCATAAATAAAAAATTAAAAAATTATATACATAGTTAGAAATTGTTGGTATCTTGGGCTTTATGGAAGGCCCTGAGTGGCCTCGCTGTAAATACAACTCTAATTGTGATCCTTGCATAGACATTTTCAATAATCTATTGCCTCGTAAACTACATAGAAACTGTTTATAATTTCTTTATGATTGAATTTATCAATGATACAAGTGAAATTTTTATTTACTACATTAAATTTGTGCCACCTTAAAACTTCCTTTGGCCCCATCCTGTTTTTATCCCAGATTTTTTAAGGTATTCGTTCCCTTAAAAAATCTATTCAAAAGCTGCAACTTTCCACAACTTTTCCTTTCACTGTATCCTTAAAAATGGAAAGTGGAAATTTTGTTTTACCTAGAAATTAACATAACTACCAAACGTAAAAGGTTTGCATGTATCTGAAAATAAGGTTTGTTAATTTTCTTACTTATAACCAAATGACTGGATTTGATAGTTTTATGTAAATTTATTAGGAGTTAATTAAAGAGATTAAGGGAGGAAGATAAAATTTTATATTATGGATTAAAAGATGTTTTTTTTTGTAAAACGAAATCATTTATTATGCTGATTTTCATATTTTCTTATGCCCCATATTAAAAATATTACAAATTCATTGTGTGGGCTCTTAAAAATGATTTTACATATTTTATATTAATTAATAAAATAACATCTACTTTTGTTAGTATTCATCTGCAAATAAAATACAAATTTTTATCTGGCATCTAAAATCATGTTATTGATTTTTAACAATATACAACATATACATACATATTTAATTTTTCACATTATTTTACATCAATGCATTCCAACAATTTTTCGTTGCCAAATTCACGCAGTTTTTACGTTTTTGTTTATTATGTGAGCGAATAATTGAACAGGAAGAAAGCATGGTAAGGCTGAGTAAAGTTAGATTTATTGATCTTAAATTTTTAATTAATGTTACAACCTGTTAATAATAGGTGTATATAATTTTTTTTTGTGTTTTAATTTTTTATTGATATACAATTTAGAAGATGGCATTTTACCTTCAGTTCAGTTGTTTGCGACTTTAAGTTTTTACAATTTTTATTCAAAGCTTCAAGCATGATAGATATGGTTTTTGAAGAAAAATAGATTTTGTTACACATACTTATTTTTGTTATTTTAATTTTAAACGCTCCAAATTAAGGTTGATTCCTTGATAGAAAGAAATTTTAATTTAATTAACAGCATTATTAAAATACATCCAAAAATTTACATTTAGTTTTGGGGAATAGTTAGTTATTGACACAAATTGTTAAATAATGGTGTCACCGAAATACTGGAAGATATTATTGCTATTATTATTAACATTAATAGCAGTTCTTTTTAAAAAATATGATATATTGGCCAATTTAAAAACCATTCTTTATATTAATTTGGCGTGTATTTTGTAGATATAATGGATTAATAGAGCTTTTGCATAACGTTTTTTTTTTTGTTAAACAATTTTATATTGAAATTTTCTTTTTTTCCATAATATAAGTATAACAAGAAATAGGTAACAATTAATAATTTTACTTACCTACATCACGGTCACAATTTAAATCAATAACAATAAATTATTGTGTGTAAAGGAAGTTTTGAATTATAAATTCGGTTGAATTAGAAATACCAGTTTACCTTTATTTTAAATGTAATGAATACTTTTTCAAGTTATATTAATTAACCATTCCCTTATTTTTCATTGGGCGGACTTTTTGATTTTTTTTTTCTTTTTTCACAGTATAATAATTTTACTTATAATCACAATTATATATATAGTTTGTAAATTAGGTACATACTCGCTTATTTATATTAAATTTATTTGTTTATTTCTTCTATTTCAATAAGGAGCACAAAATGAAAATAAATATTTTGTTATAATTATTACAAAAATATCCCAAAAATTGTTCCACACTATTACTTTTGGGCGAAAATAAAATATAAACTCATGTGTTACTTGTAAATATAAGAAAATTATTAAAAAAATTGCAAAATGTAGTTTTACATTATAAGGGTAGGGTACATACCTTCGTATTTGCTTAAGTTGTCTGCAATATTTTGGATCATTCTTCTGAGTACGGGGGAAACCAATTTAAAGTCGTAATATTTAATCAAGAAAAATGAATTAAACCCAAATACAAAGTTTTATATTAAATACCAAATTAAAGCATAAGATATGAAGCAAATAACAAAATCATCCTAAGAAATTCAATAGCTTTTATGCATATGTAATTAGATTTTTATTTGTTTTTTTCTCAAGTATTTATTCATTGGGTAATATGTTAAAAAAGTAAGCCAAAGCTCAATCTCAATTTTACCATAGAAAAATCGAATTCGATCTCAATTTAAAATTCGATTTTCTATATAAAAATTAATTTCTGTTTTTTAGAATATGAGCCATTTTTACCATTTGCTGGAAACAAAAGCTGTGCTACTGAGAAAGATTTCAAAACTGTTCAATAAATTTTGAGATAACTATTTTGCTGGTCTCAGTTCATTGTAGAAACAGTGGAGATTGCGAAAGATCTATAAATTGTTATAAATTACAAAGAGATAATGTGGAGTTTAGTAGTAAAGTTCTATACCGATTTATTAACGAAAATGTAAAAGTATTTGGCAAACTACTTTTCAGAATCTTCCTCGGGGAAGTGTAGGGCGTTCCTTTAAGAAATAATGAAAAACTTCGTATTTATTTAAGAGTTTTAACCGAATTCGGGTTTTAAAGTGGAGTACGCGAGGATGTAGGAATTAATTATTAACAATTTATGAAGTTTCATAAGCAAAGTTAAAAATTTCGTCAATAATACGTACCAAAAAGGATCAGCAAACAGAAACAAGAATAGTCATTTCTGATTTCTAGTATTTTTCTATGTTGAATCCAAATCCTGTCGCAGAATTGCTCTATTATGTTACGATTTCGATTTATCATAACTTAAAAATGCAAAAACCACGGTTTTTCGTTATTTTTTTAGGTTATATAACAAGACAAAGTAATTTTTAGCCATAAAACCTGATATGGTAGTTAAAGGTTTAAAGCTTTAAAACCCACTTTGAATTATATCGATATATTTCTTTTTCTACAAAATATCGTAAATTGAAATTTATTAATTAGACCTTCAATAAATTAGCGTAGATCTCTATAGTAAATTTCAGTTTATTATATTTTGAAGAAAAGAAGGATATCGATAAAAATCAAAGTGGGTTTTGAAGGAAAAGGTTAGTACTTTTAACTATCATGTCGCAATTTATGGCTAAAAACTATATTTTCTTGTTATATAAGCTTAAAAATAAGACACTTAATAATTCTAGGTATGTTCGTTGAGCTCAATGACGTATAATAAAATGGATCGCTCATATAAATTTCCTATAGAAATGGACGGTAAGATCTTTGTTCCTTCTGTTTCCCTCTCAGACAGTAATAGCTACGATTTGTGATGAATTTTGAACTTTTAGCTTTAGGAACAATTTTTTAACTCATAGCGCATTATTTTCATTGCATTAAATTTCCCTTACTTTTCTTAAAAATGATACTTTAGGGCTCCAAATCGCACAAAATCGATTTAACACTTTTCCATCTAACACAACATTTATCAATTAAAGTCATCGAATTCAAAGACCCTTTATATCATATCCAGTCTTTTTTTAAGGAAGTATCTAACAAGTGTAAATTAAGTTTATTCAGAAATATGATTAATTCTAAATGTAAATAAAAATCAATAATAGTTAGGCTAGTCTTTCTTTCCTAATCCTACCCTAACTTGTCTAATCCTTGCAATGCGATAAAAATAGCCAGCGATAGCAATTGTGGAGGCTGGAGATCAATTTATCCACTCAACATTTTGACCATTTTATTCCGCTTAAGTAACTAACGAACAATACTTATAAAAGTGTATTTTTGAGTAGGTGTTGTTTTAAAATAGTTAACTAATGTTTTTCGAATTCCTAAAAAAATCAGTACTGTTATTATTTCAATATGCCATGTAATATTTTTATTCCATTAATAATATAATTAAAAAATCTTTTCCAAATAATTTCACAGTGGGATAGGATGATAATTGCCGCTTACCATACGTTGATCAGATAGGTACACATCTTCTCTCATCCATCTCAGGCAGGCAGTCGTTTGAGGCAGGAGATTAAGTGGTCTTAATCAGATCAGATCGAAATAGATCAATTAAGATCACAGTGCGTGACGATCCACCTCACATCGTTTTCGATGAACACGAACAGGATCCACTTCTCATCTCCTGTAAACTGTAACAATGTTCTACATGTATTTGGAGCTGAGCCTCGTTAAGCTTATGTGGTGTACCCACTTTCCCAGTTTATTCACCTTCCCTAATCGTTCAAGGTGGCGATGGACAGTAGATCCTGATGAATTGGGGACCTTAGCTAAGGCTTAAACTGTTACGCATGGGTCCCTTTTCAGAGTACTGTACAGTAAGTCGTCCAAACCGTGGCTCATGACAAAGGTCAAAATTAACTAATTACACTAATGACATTATTACCATAAACTTTATGAATTTTCAGAGCCGTTTCTGAAGAAAAACAACATCAAGTGTCGAATGTGCTCTTTGGACGGTTCCATTGTTTTTATCTATAACTTTATTCTTAAATTGCTTAGCCACTTTATAATTTTCAGTTATATTAACTAACTAGTTAGCATCTTAGATCAGACATAACGAACGCGAGGCAGATCAGTTTAAGTCAGAAAAGGGTAGTGACAGTGGTTCGCTTGATCTTTTCTGATCTAGATGGATCTAGATCAGTCAACGAACATAGCTGATACTATCAAAACAATTTTCCCACTCTGTTATTATATCACTTAAGGGTTGTTTTCTTTTGTGAAGGATTAATTGAAATTTTTGAATAAAAATACTGAACGTTTTTAATTGTGCAACAAAAAATCATGGAAATTTGTTGTTATCATTTGAAAACTTCATTTTAAATAAAAACCAAAGAAAGGTATTATGCAATTGTATTTAAATTGAAATTGTTAAGTCTGCTATAGTAAAAAATTATAGACATTATTTACCATAAATACCTAGGAATCATTTCCCAGAAAGCTAGACGTTATTTACTTTATATATTTATTTTATAATTAGTGTAAACTTGAAGGAAATGAATACCCTCCATTGTTGTTTTTCTATTTTAAAAAATTCATTAAATATAGCAATTAATAAAAAATCATTTGTCCACCGTTAGTGTCATGTTCCTGTCGTTTTGTTATGTATTTTTTACTATCATAAGAACGCTGAGATCAAACTGCATAAGACCCAAAGTCTTAGTACGATCGATCTAAAAGATGAGAAATAATAAAATAAATTTATATTTTTGATAAACACAATGATCGTTTTGTATTAGCGAAATTTTTGTTTTATTTTGATGAACAATCAGACAATGCTAAATTCTCTTCTCTAAACATTATTTTTATGCTTTAGAAATCATGTAAGCGATTTAATGATATTTATTTAAAATATGTTTTATATATTTTTCTAAATTTAAAGCTTTTGTTGTCTAGGACGCATATAGAGATCAAAATTTTGAAATGTGTTATGTTATTTTTAATTTGTTTAAATTTTTGATAGTGTTTTTTCTTTGATTACGATCTCATTTTTAATTCTAAATCAATTTGATCATATTTAACTGTTTTAAATTTTATTTTTAATAGTTGCAGTTTGATTTAACTATCCCTTGCCGTTCAGGAGCCGGTTAGGTTTGGTGGGCCCAATTTTCATATCAATAAATGAATAATTTTTATTATAATTATTGTTTAAAACTATACCTATATTGGCAAGTAACACATGAGTAACTTGTTAACCGTATTAATAGCGTGAAACCACCTTAACATGCAGTGATACCACAATTAGTACTAATCCAGTATCATTAAATTATAGAACAACTTCCATCGGATCGTAAATATTTTATTTTCTTGTTTTCTAAAAGAGATATGAAATAAATCAAAAAATAAAAGGGGTTACAACAAATATCGATACTCTCGTACAGGAATTATTTGAAATTAAATTATAAAATATAAATTTACCTGTTACTTGCTTTATCCTCTACCTTTTTAGACAAAAATCCATTTAGTTTTTAATTAATAAGGGTTTTATTGAATTAAAGAAAGGAGCAAATGATCAAAGCAAATTTTATACCTCAGTCAGTTCAATTTTAATGATACCAACCATAAAACAACAGATAAAAGCTGGATATAATCGGATGGGGAACTTTACAGAGAATCGTGTTATTTGGCTAAAATAAAACTTTATGAATGTAGAGACTAAGGACTCATAAATCTCCTATAAAGTATTTTATGGCAATGGCTATATAATGTGGATGCGATACAAAACAAAGTTTTCGGACGAACGGACATAAATATTTTAAAGTTGTATATTCAATCTGATGATTTGTTTAATTTTTATCAATTTCCAATTTAATATTTAAGTGAGAAATTAAATAAATTGTTTCAGTTTGTTTTATTTATAACTGAATTACATCCAAAGTTGCCATAAATTGATATTCAATTTCACTTTGAACTGTTTAATAAATTTTTTGGTTTCGTACTTGAAAACCATTTTATCACTATGTTAACATGTTAAGGAGATAGTTACGATTTTAATAATATTTTTCATAGAATAAAAATATAATTTGTTCTCTTTTTATATAAATTTTCATGTTTAGAAGAATATTAAAAATTTTGAAATGAAGTAGAACTTTGTGAATTTGGCTGCATACAACTGGGATAAAAGAAACCTTGAGTGCAAATTAGGTAACAAAATGCAGAAATCTTAAAATCTAATTTTTATTTTTGTCACATTGTTTTCCTTTATTTTGGAAGCTCCATGTTGAAATACAATTTATTTATTTATTTCCTTTTTTTTCTTCGTTTCTTTTTTTAATAATACAATCTTAAGTACATTTCTGGACTTATTAATACTTCGGCATACACACGCATTCTTATTTTGAAATTTAGTTTTTACACGTCTTCTAATTTAGGCTCTTGTGCTTATTTACGTTTTTGTTTTTTTTTTTATTTATACAGGGTGGGCCAACTTGGACTGACTGTTTTTAAAAATCTTTCATGTAAAAATAAAAATTATAATAAAAGATTAAAATTACAAAAGTTATATGCATTTTACATCAGTCAGTCCAAGTTGGCCCACCCTGTAGTTATAATATAAATAAAATAAATTTTATAAAGGCTAAAATAATAAAAATTAATCTAATTTTTTTTATTATTTTATTTTTTCTAGCGTGAAACAGCAATTTCTTTAAATTTTGATTATAAAATGTAAAAGTAGGTGGGCAAGAAATGGCCATAAAATATATTTTTATTAATATTTTATTTTAATTCGCTGTTATTTTATAAACTCGTCTTGTTACATAAACTTATCTGAATTACAGACAAATGTTTTTGTTTTGTTTTTTAAATGAGGCGACCACTAAAAAGAAAATCAAATTTTAAATTTCTAATAATTTAATTTGGTACATATTAGAAAAATTACTCAATTCTAACTAATTTATATTTTGGTCCTCAGTTTATTTAGTGTAAATTATATCGTTACACTATAATTTTTGTTTTATATAAAACAACATTTCAAATAACTACTTGATTTAAAAAATTTTTATTTGTAAAATTTAAAGGATATCAAATTGACTGAGTTTTTGGGATGAAGGTAAATTTTATTTAAAAGAAAAATAAAAATTTTACTTTATTGATATGAATTAAAATATTTTAAATAATCAATTTCTAAACATACTAAAACTCAGTTTTTAAAAGTACATATATAATAAGATGACTCGATAAATAATTAAAATTTGATAAACGTTAAAATTCTTTCCTAAAAACGGACAGGAAATTTATTTTGAATTTCAAATTATTAGAACGAGTAGTGTTTTGTTTTGAACATAAAATTCAGATTCATCTCTCTAAAGATTTTCCGTTTTAGACTATGACTTTAGAATGAATTGAAGAGTTAAAAAGAGTTTTACTATTAATTTGTTTTTATTGAAAAGAATACAGTAGATGACTTTTAATACATTTGGTTTTGGAAAAAAAAAAACAACATTTTTATTTTACTTAAATAGCAGTCCTCTCTACTCTATAAATATATTTTATAAAAATCTTAATTGGTGTTTTATATCAAAAAATCAATTAAGTGTATAATTTTCTCAATTGTATTTCGTTGTAGCTAATTGAAATGGCTAGTTGAATAAAGTTTTATGTTTTATATTTGGGCGGAGCTGATTTTTTTTTATTTTAGAGTTATATTTAAATAATATTTAGGCAATTTATTTCAAATTGATGATAATAAAACGTTACACACTCGCAAACCCCTTCCTCAGTTTACAGAGAATCAAAACAAAAAAAAAAACCCTATATAAGTTTTGGTGAATTACCATATATAAAATTACAAGAGTCTGAAAGCTGGTAAAATTGGTAATCGATAGTAATAAATTTAAATATCAAATTACTTTTAATCATTGATGGACCGTTTTACAAAATTTAAAATTTTTTAGCCAATTTAAAGGAATTTAATTTTTATATTTATGGCTTTTATTTTTATATATACCTGTTGTATTTATATATTTTTAATAATCGACCGATATAAACCGATTATAAGACATGTTTTCGTATTTTCAAAATTTATATTTATCATTTGGTGTAACATTTTAAGAAGTAGGTATTTTTTGCTTTTTTTAGTTTTCATGAATCATGCATTATTTTACCATATGGTTTTAGGAACTAATAAAGATCATGGTTAGAAATAGGTGACTAATGTATACTATACATACATATGTAATAAATGACATTAGTTTTAGTCCTCTAAATAGTGGTGGTCACGAGTTTTAAGACTTTTCTATAATTAGTTTCAGCCATCTAAAATAATGGAGATTGCAAAATATTGCAGTTGTTAGATTCGGAATAAGGTTAAGAAAATCTATTTAAAAAGTCCAAAATCTCTTGACCTAGAGGGGATATTTTATGTCAATTAAGAGTCAGTCGAACTCTGCTATTACGTTACTTTTGTTTCTAATTTTAATTTTTAATATTAGGTATATGTTTCAGTTTTACATGACATATACCTGAAGAAACTCAATTATTTTATTAATTGTGTAATAGAATATTTTTATAATACATACATTCATATACCATACAATTTGTTGTTAAGACGACGAAAAGGAGCTCAATGCTATTTTATAGTGGTTCCTGTCCCAAGCTATTATGAAATGAATTTTTGTTATTTTCAGTATGTTTATCATTGATATATTCCTTTTTTTATGTATAGTAAATTATAAATGCTTTAAATAATACCCGAACCTAATAATTTTATACAACATTTTTAATCCCCAGAGTTTACTTTATGTACCATTCATAATTTAAATGTAGAAAGTCATTATTTTATTGTTTCTGAGAAAACTGATTTTATAAGCGTATTGTGCTTTGGAGAATAAATTTAAAGAATAGAATTTGAAAGGTGTAGCGACAATTTGAAAAATTATGTTTACCTCTAAATAGTGTTTAGGGGGAGGACAATTAAAATATTTTCTTTATTTTAAAACCGTATAAAAATAATTGATTTTGGTAGTACGCACTTTAGAATGGTTTTTCTAAAAATCCACTAAATCTATACCATTTAAAGCAAAACCATAGGCACTAAGGCATTTTTGCAATTTTTAAATTTTGATTTATTTTTTAAATACTTCCTACTCGGATAACATGCAGGATAAACTTTTATAATTTTAAATATATCAGAAAACAAACCTTTTACAGTTGCTGCTCTTTTGTTTTATTATTTTTATGGATTAAATGTTATTTTTGGATACCATCACGATAATAAACATCATGAATATTAAACCATATTTATCACAGCAATTAAACATCTGTTCTGTTGGAATTGTATTTTTAAAAAAAAAAATCAAAAAACTAAAGGTATGAATTTTTTAACATTTGCCAATTTGTGGGGATATTCATTTTAATTTAAAGCAGAGTACATTTTTAAAATAATTTAATATTGGTCGGTTTAATTTCAGTGATAGATAGGTCTCATCCGCCTGGTTGAACATTTTCGTAAATAAATTAATTTACAGATATTAAAATTTATTTAAAAAATAAAAAGGAAAAATTATATATCTCTGGGTATGGATTTATTCAACTGGAGGGAAAAATCATCGTTAATTTATTGAAAATATGCTTTTTGCCTCTTTATTATAAATTTATTTATTTATATATATATTTTTTTTTTTAGTAGAATGTGCTTTATTTCCCTGCTATGCTGTTTTCACTGTAAATAAATTTAAATAGTAGACGTGCAAAAACTAAGCGATTTTTAAACTTTAAAATAAACATAAAATTTTTGTTCGTTTTTTATTTCTTTTGGAATATTGCGAAAACAAATTAAATAAAGTAAAAAATAAATAGTTCAACAAAAATTAAGTAAGAAGAAACACACTTAAAGAATTTAAGCGTCTTAGAAATCTCTTTAATTTAACTAATTTTAAGCTTATCTGCGTACCTGTTCTTTTGTTTTTTTTTATTCTTTTTTAACATTTCTTTAGCCTATAATTGATTTATTTACATAATAAATAAAAATATTCTTTGGATATACACGTACATTTATTCAACATCACTAAAAATTATTTTACTATAGTACATTAGCCTTAAAAATAAAATGACTTTTTATTTTTTTCTTTTATCGTTTTAACAATAATAATAAAAACCAAAACATAAAATGGTTTTTCTTAACAATAATAGAAAACTAAGGTTTATCGAGGAAGATTCTCTGAACATCTCTTTTTTTTTTTTATGTACATGTTGCAAATAGGCAATTTGCTCGACTTCATTGCATTATAACGTAGTTATTAAAAAAGTTTCCTTAAGGTAAGTTTGAACATAGCAAGTCATTTTAAGGAGCTCTCTAGAACCCTTTAATAACTCCATAGGCCTCCAAGCTGCTAACTATTAAGTATATCAGCCATAAACCAAACAGTACTGCTCCGCTCACATATTTTATTACCTTCGGACCACCCAATTCGCCGCCCACAACTTTACTTCTTCGCAGAAGCAGGACAATTATTGCTATGGCGGCTTCTGAGCAGAACAACGTTACAGAAAACGCCAACCTGAAAAACGAACATGTCTTTAAAATTACTTGAACTAATCATTATAATGGTTATTCATAGAACTTTTGTTATTTTAGAACAGATTTTCACAATATGTCAACGATAATTGTAAAAGTAATGCAGAAGTAATTGCTCAGTTATAATTAATTAGTAATGAAGCTGTTATTTCATTTATCTATCGCAATTTAGTTAAATAATTAATTAAAATAAAATAATTGAGTCTCCATTACCGCTATAATTACTTTTTGGTAATGAAAATCTGTATTAATTACTCGTAATGGTAATGGGCAATGACAATATTAATTACTTCAAAAGTAATTAAGAATTTAACAAATCTGTTTAGTTTAAAAATGAAAGCAAAGTGTACTAAACTTTAAAATTTAGTCATACAAATTTTAGGGCAATACCTAGAAGAAAACTACAATAGTTGGATAAATATAGGCTACTCGTATGTCCTATACATTTTCTCTCAACCCGATACCCCTCTACATAAAATTCTGTTTGTTGCAGTAACGTTATCAAAAATCCAAATATAGCTGAAGAAATATACTTTTTATTTCAAAAGTTCAAAATAGCGACTATTTGGATTATGGGCTGAAATTTGGTATATGTAGAGATATCCGCTATAAAGATATGTATTTTATTATTTAAGTTAAGGCTCTACATGCCCTTCATAAAAAATAGGTAATATTTACTTATCCTATTAAGAGTGGGGTATCATTCATTAAACCGTTTTTCAAAAATAAGCTCCATTTTAAATATTCGACTCCAAAGTGGCAATTTTCGATTAGGTTTGTGTCGACCAAGATATCACCCCGAATGTAATTTCAGGAAAATCTCAAAAAAAAAAATCTATAATATTAGAACATATATACATAAATCAATTTTAAAAATAGTCCTACTTACTAACGCCAAAAAGTTTACGATTTATTGCCGATCAAGTTTATTCTTATTTGGACTTAAACAACTGTTCAAGAAAAACCGTGAAAAATAACTTTGCATGCTTCAGACTTCAGTCTGCGATAAATTTTATAGCTTTATTACATCGCTGTTGAGCTATCAGCGCGTATTTTATGGGTTCGATTTTCATGCTGAGTCCAATTTAAGACCTTATTTGAATCGATTTTATTATTTATAGTAACAGCTACGAAACTTTACACAAAGCATAATCCGATATGCTAAAAGAATTGAAATAGTATCATAATAACTAATTTATTTTCTTCTTTTAAATGATCTTAGGCCAATATTTCACGTACAAGTGTGAGTTGAACTTGCATGGAGAGGGTTCCATACTACGAATTTGTTATCTACCATGTCTTTTTAAAACTAACCCAAATTTGTTTGTAGTAAATAAAAAAAAAAGTATATATGGTACCGAATTGTAGAGGGAAATTTCGGAATATATTAAGTAAATATGTACGCACAATATTGAGAGATTTACCATGTTATTTTAAGACTATAGACTATACATATATAGATAAAGAACTATTTTCAAAATTTTAAGCTCAATAGTTTCGAAGACAAATTCATATGTCCACCTAGTTTCAACTTAATCGGTCAAGTAGATTCGGAGCAAATTGGCTGTGACAGACGTATAGAGAAACAGACAGACGCATGAGTGATCTTATAAGGGTTCGGTTTTTTAATTCAAATGTATGGAACGCTAAAAATGTCCTAATTTATTAGGAACATGGCTTAAAAATTTGACCATATAGTCTAGAGTTTTAAAGTTTTAAATGGTGGAATAGTGAACATGTTTTTTTATACTACAGAGAAGATTTAAAGATAACTAACATTTATATAAGGATTTTAAAAGTATTATTAAATTTAGTGGGAAAGTAGGACCATATTACTGTACGTATTTTTTTTATTATCTGATTTCTTTAGTTATTCCTAAAAATAACTAATAACAAAATTATGGGCAAAAGCTGCTTTGACTCCAGTCAATTTCGGTGAAGATAGTGTAAATCACTTAAAACTAGCAATAAGACTAATAAGGCAATAAGAAAAATTATGTATAAAATGCACTTCATGAAATATATCCGGAAAAATTATAAATATATCAAATTTTAGCACCTGGCCAGCGATTAAGGTAGAAAAATCAATTTTCCGCCTTAAAATATTAACGAGTGCCGAGAAAGTCCCTTCAGCGACAAACCTCAAATTGGTAATGATGGCAAGAGTACATGCCCAGAAAACGTGAAGTTAAGCAACCATCTGCAGTAAAGTGGCCACTTGTAACAAGAATCACGTTTTTATTGTGGAAATGAACCAGTTTCGCGGGCGACGTTAGTCTCAATTTGCTTAGCTGAATATTTTGTATACATGAGACATTCCAGGGACATGCTCTCTCCTAGGCGAAATCCTTGGCACACTTCGGTTTACCCATCTCGTTGGACATCATTTCCATACGATTTTGTTATACTCGTAAATATTCAAATAAAACTTTCTGTGAAAACTGACTAACGTTCAGTTACCATCATCCAAAATAAATAGATTCAGTGGTGGCGGTAAGCAATTGAAATTTCAAAATTTACTCATTTTCAATTCGTTATTTAATTAAACGGAAAACATCAAAAGTCGGAGTGGTCAGGGAATATTGGGAAAGTTTTAAAGGCTTTCGGCTGTGTGCTGAATAGTGCGATGTCAAGGAGGAACGAGATTATAAATCTTAAATTGCAATTGCAATTGCAAAACCCGAAATTAAAGCTTCTCTGATTGTGAAAATATGCAATTTGTATGTAAACTTTCAAGGGAATTTTGGTTTTTAATTTTTATAATTAATCTTCGCATATAAAGTGCAATGTAGGTGGTATCATAAATTCTTTAAAATCTAGATTAAATATGAACTGTAACCAAAAAAATATGTTTTGTTCTCGTTTTACTTATTGCAGAGAAAATAAACCGAAACAGGTTTTGGCCGAGAGAACAATCGAACCTTTTTCTTAATTGGAGTACCATAAACTTTTCTACAGTCGAATTAGTTACTTTCTTACTACGAGTAGCAGATTTTCATAAATCGTTGTAGCATTTTTACTTTCTTTCTTCAAGATACATAGTTTTAATTAAAATTCAATAGCGCTCAATAATTCGAAGTTGCGGGACGTTAGCTAGATTTTCTCGGTACCAGCTCAAAATTCTTCCAGCATAGTGACACGTTGCTAAGTCTAAGTCAATTTGAAAAATCCTTTTTTCATATTGAGATTTATTCAGTCAGTCAGTATTAATTGAGTCCTTAAAGAAAAGAGACCGACTTTGCTATCCATACTCACAAATGGTCTGCCAAACAAGAGTTTACCAAAAAAGAACTGCATCCGAGTTCGATCTCAATTTGAAACTCTGTTTTCTATACCAAAATCGAATCTGAGCTCTTGCTTAGCTTTTTAGAATAAGAGCCATTGTCTCATATGACACAAAAGTTATTAAAGGTCAGTCTGATTCTTTAAATGGGAAAACATAGTTTTGATATCAATTTAAAACTCTTCTATACAAAAATCGAGTCTGAGTTTTTTTAGAATATGAACTATAATTTTTATCCCTTTCATGATAGCATTGAAGTCCATCTAGAGTACTGAAATGATATTTAAAATGCTCTAAACGGACACAACATTTCATATAACTTTCGTGTTCTTTTACGTATTTCTGTTTTTTCAAACTTTTATTGTACGTTTTTATTTTAATTTTATTGACATTTAATTTAGAGATATTCAATTTAAAAAATACACATACGAGGAAAATGGCGTTAGTATTTATTTTTCTTAAAAATTATATAGTCTATAGCACTTTCACAACTAAAACTTGTCTAACGACGGTCGATTTATTAAAATCCATCAATCAACTTAGGCTGCAAGGTATGCCAAGAAACATATATCCTTAAAAACATACATACAAAATACATACATACATATTTGCATATGTACATACAGTACTTGGCCAAAAAATTAGAACCACCATTAAAATTTTCGCATTTTCACGTTCAACCCTTTCTTAAAAATGTTACTACCTATTTAAAGGTAATTAAAAAAATACTGACACTTGTCTAATTATGTGGTAATATTACATTTTGAAGAAACCCCAGTTTTAGGTAGATAGTTATATAACAAAACCAATTTGACGTCAACGCTACCATTTGCGATAGTTACTTCTTTGAGTGAACTACAACCAAAGTTATCGAAGAGAAAAGAAAATAAGGCATCGTATTTTTAGTATTGTAATGTTATAATACCAAATTTTATAATAATTTTATAATTGAATTACGAAGATAGCGATTAAAATTTTAATTTTTGTATCAGAAATCATAATGGGTAGAAAAGGAGATATTTCAACCGAAAAAATGAGTGTAATATCTCCTCTTCTGCAGACTGGCAATCATTCGATACTGAAAATAGGACGACTTCAACAGTTTTCCCATTGCGTGGTGTGAAGGCATTTGAGGGAAATTTCTGCAATTACAAAGAGACAAAATTGTGGGTAACTAAGAAGAGTTATCATATAATTGAAGGAGGAGTGAATATATCCCAAGGTACTTTAAGACTAGAAAATCTGAATTTGATTTTTACTTCAGACGACCGTCAAAGCGACCTCGGCTTATGGAAAGTGTGAAGAAAATGAGGTTGAATTCATTACTCATCTATGCCACACTGCAAAAGCAATAATAACATTTATTTTAAACATAAATCTCTCTGTTTTGCCTTGGCCAAGTAATTCACCTGATCCAAACCGTATTGAAAATGTATGCCATGAGTTAAAAATGTTAGTTTCTCAAAGGCAAAACCCAACTCGGGAATTATTAATTAAAAATATTAAGAAAGTGTGGCAAGAAGCTCCTGAAGTAAAAAATTTGCATTAAAGCTTGCATAGAGAGTATACCATCATCCTCATTATACAATTCTAGTTGCTACCAGAAGATTATATTTGTTAATTATAGGCACTATTGCGAGTATCACTTTTCAGTCGAATTGAAAGACAAAACACTAAAAAGCCTTGTGTCTTCGGTTTCGATTAGAATGAAAAACGATATTCGTAATAGGTCCCTATATGTAAACTTTTATGGAATGAGAATTTAAATTCATAAAAATGTTGTCTAAACTCTTTAAGAGACTTTAACATTAGGATAAAATTATAATTAATTATTTAATGACTTACGTTCCCGGCTCAACGTAAAAGTGTTCCCCATTGGCGGCGTGGTAAATTGCAGCTATGGTCCACGCAACACCAATTCCCAGGAAGACATTTACAGCATTACTGCCCGTCACATTGCCTACACTAGCGTCTGCATGTTTATCCTGAATAGCTGCGACCTTACTAGCAAATGTATCTGAAAGTAAATGTATAAAATTTAATAATTTTAGAAGACTAACTTTAAATAATAGAAACAATTATGAAACTTTTAAAAGGGGATATTTACCTGGTATACTTGTACCCAGCGCTACGAACACAATGGCAGTGACTGCATCCTTAATACCTAGTGTACAACCGAAATGAGACGCTACATCGCCGATTACAGCCGTAACGATTCCGATGCAAATAATCGATACCACAAAACATAAATATCCTCCGGAAATATCTGTAAAGGTAAAATGTACGTAATATTCAGTTTTCGGGATTTAAATTCAAAAATCTAAACTAAATAAAGTAATAAAGTAGATAACGTAAAAATTGGAAGACTGATCAAAATCCAGAAACCAGAAAACAACAGGAGTGCTCAAGAGTTTTTTGATTTTTATTTTATGCAATCTGATTATCACCAACATCCTCCAACTTTTGAAAAACTTTTCAAATTCAGTGTTGCGAACAAATAACTTTTCGACATAACAACAAGCTTCCTTCTCTTGTTATTTCGTTTTTTGCAGACTTAGCAGTCGGTAAAAAGCATCCGCAGGTCTCCGAAGTAACTGAACTAACCTAAACCAGAAAGGAAATTCTCTCATTCTTGGATGCACCCACACCTCAAAATTATTCAAAGTCCCTTTTCGTCGATTTTCTTGAGCACATCAGGTGGGGAGGGAAATGAATTTCTTAGCAGATATGTAAGTATTACGGGTTGAGGAAATGCACTGAAACAAAAATACACTTTTGGGCCTTTTTCGTCTTTGAATTATTTCAAGTTTTTTTTTCCATGAAGGATTTCGCAAGTTCTTAAAGAAAGCCATTGTACAAAAGTTTTATTGGATTATCACCCTGTCTTTTCCCTTTCTTTTATAAGAGTATACCCTGAAAATGCCAAGGAAAGGATTTGGTGGGACAGCTTGAGTGTAATTGATGGTAGTTCTTTCTTAATTAAGGTTTAGAAATGTACACATTTCTAACTATAAATAGCACAATTGAACTGTCTTAATTTGAAAACAAACCAGAAATTAAGGCATTCATTGATATTTGATTTAAAAAAATACTAAATTAAACTAGGACAGGTTTAAATTGTTCTTGCACACATACCGAATATTTATAAATTACCAAGTCTACATACACCTTTATGGCATTTTAGACTTACACCACTTTCAAAATGAACGGTCCATATATCGGTCAAATTTTAAAAATCGGTCAAGAATTAGTTGAGACGTGAGTAATCAGGGTTCCGTACCAGAACAGTCGACCGATTGAATTTAAGGGAACGTTTTCATTATGTGGATCATTCTTATATTTTTGTATATAAAAATTCAGTCTGAGTATGTATGCAAAACTCGAAAATTACATTACAAACAATGAAGTGTGAGTAGAGGCATTATCATGGTGTAAAGCCATGAATTGTTTCATCGTAAAATAATTGCTAATTGTTCCAGAATTCATGTAACCTCTTTAATATCTAACATAAAACTAAACATTTGGTTTGAGTAATAATGATAGATATTTTTCAAATATGTTTATCAACAAAGCAATGAAAAAGTCTCGCGAAAATACAAAATTCTTGTTATTTCCGTGCTCTCGAGTGGAAGTAATAAAAATGTTTATACTAAGGTTTCAATATTTCAAACAGCATTTCACCATGCTTTGCTACAGTACTCTGGAGTGGAAATAATAAAAATTTGTATATTAAGGTTTAAATATTTCCAACAGAATTTAACCATGCTTTGCTACAGTAGTCTGAAGGTATAAATGCTGGATAAGTGACAAATAAATAATTTTAATTTAGAATTACCTGTAGGTGGGATAAACGCAAACATGATTTTCCAAAATAACGTAAGGAAATGCATTACGTAATCTCCACAGCTAGGGGTGGGTTCCTCCCCGTCCTCATTTTCGTCATCCTCGTCGCCTAGAAAAAAAAATATATATTTAATATATACCATAAATGTATGCTATGAAGTGGCACTAAGGACTATTATTTATTTTGTCAATTCCGGACGTGAATGTGGCCACACTTAAGTATTCAAGGACTCTACCAAAAGAACAAGTGATCGTATTGACTTGCAGGCCAGCAAGGACCTTTCTCCGCAAAATGCGGCAGCACAATCATTTATTACATACGGCTGTGATTTTGACAGGCACAAGCTTCTCGTTTGGGGATATACCTTTATATATATATATATATATATTTTTTTTTTCTTGTTTTTAGCAGAAGTAGGTGGGCCTGGGATCTCTACAGTACATTTGCATTTATTAGAATTCTAAGAAGGCCTGCATAAGTTTCAAATGCTTTAACCTGCACGATTATAAGATAAAAAGTGACGAGGAGTCACTATCGTCGCTTGGTGCAGACGATTTAAATGATTTATGAAGGCTCTCGCTACGTCTGCGCCCTGAATAATTCAAAGTGGGATTCCTCTACTCGGAGGATTTGCATATACCCAAAATGCTCTTGACACTCATTGTTCGGTTGCGATTCGAATACTTTTCGTCAACTCAAAGCCAACAGAGGGTGAAATTAATTACCTTAGAGTTGTCGAAATGATGTTTTTTTTGTTTTTTGGGAATTTTGCATCTATGAAATATACAAGTTAAGCTTTAATCAATGCTAGAAGAACTAAATTAATTATTATTTCAAGGAAGTAATACTTGAGGCTGTTTTAAACAATTAGTAGCATTATATGGAATATTGAAATATTCGGTGGGGGAAAAAGTTCGTGGCGTATTTTTAGTAAAATTCAACTGGTTTACTTATAGTGTGAAAATGAATTTATTTAAACCAAATATGCTCCATTATTATCGACAATGATTCGCCATTTTTCGGGTAGAACCATATGGCATCATGGTGAAGAACTTCTGTGGTTTCTGGTTGGAAAACTGAATCAAGTGGTTTTCACAGGCTTCATTTGAAGCCAGCTTACTTCCCCATTGAGAGAGTTCTGCAGAGATCGGAATATAGTGATAGTCAGATAGTGCTATGTCTGGACTATACGGTGGATACATCAAAACCTCCCAATCTAGATTTCGCAATTTTTGAGGGGTCATCAAAGAAGGGTGTGGTCGTGCGTTATCGTGATGGAAGACAACGCCTTTCCTATTATTCAATTCGCGCCGTTTTTTTTTTCAATTGTCTGGCGTAATCTCTCTAATTGTCTACAGTAGTCTTGAGAATTTATCGTCTGACCAAGTGAAAGTAGCTTATGGTAGACGATTCTCTTCCAATCCCACCACAAAATTACCGGAACGAAAGCGAGCGAACCATTTATGTGCAGCAGATTTTTTGTATTAATTATTGATTTGCAGTACAAAAGGTTTAAATATGGATCGATTTAAGCAACGTTTCCTAAAAATTTGGAATAAAATGGAGCAAATCATCATACTTGCCGCTTGCGTGTATTTTTTTTTTAAATATTTACGCCTTGCAATTGAAGGGAAGGGGGAGCGATTTCAGGTAACTAAATAATTTTGAAAATTTTATATGTCGTAGACCTGAAAAATAAACTAAATTTTGTGCTTTAATTTGATTTTTATTGCAATATACTTTACTGATAGTTATTTCTGGCTACAGTCTAAATTTAAAATTTTAAAAATTAACGTAACTGTTAAATACTTAAATAATAAACTTATATATTTTTGAAGAAGTTATAAACTTGTTCCAAATTAGTTTATGCTAAAATAGGAAGAACTTATCATCTCAATTCGGAGGTATGTTTTTTTTTTTTTTTTGTATGTATGTTACACGATATATCGGCCTTTTGTGATCCGATTTTTATTATTATTTTGTTTATTCAAAAGGATGTAACTTCAGGGTAGTCCCTTATAAATATCATCATCATCATATCATTGAGATATCATAAAAACTAGATAACTGACACTAAAAAGGCTGAAATAAAAATTTTAACCGCATCCAAAAAGCCTTAAGCATTGAAAAGTATTAAATAATTTCACTTCATAAATCCTCTCGTACTACTTTTAATCCTGAATCATGAATTTTATTAGATGTTTAAAGTCGGTGCAGAAATCTGATTGATGGTAAACCAATACTCAGTAATGAAGGCACTCAGTTTGTCTTGATTATTAAGTATTGGAATTTAGTAAACATCTAGGAAAATCACAGGATTGAAGGTTGAAAGTAGTACCATAGGATTTGAAGTTATTTATCATTTTTAGTGGTTGAGATTTTTTATTATACTCATAAAACAAAAGTCGCTTTTCGTAAAATATAATTCTGTTTTTAATTCTATCGGTGAGAGTCGTGGCCACGAATTTGACACAACTTCTGTAACTTATTAAATTTAAAATGTGGGTTGCTGTCGCCGCAATTCGATTGCACGTTTCGCATTTCTGATATAAAATCTTTTCCCACCCACAGATAATAATAATAACAATAAGAAGATATTTATTTTAAAAATTTTAAAAATATACTTAATAGACAAGGATATTACTTACCAGCGCTCACGGTTAGGGCTTCTGAAAACTGCTCTTTCCAGGAAGATGTACCAATGAGGAGAGAGGCGTTTGCTCTTTGTACCAATTTATCAACAGTATTCTGAAATAAAATTTGTAAAAAATTAAATTGGTGCACTATTCTAAATATGTTTATATTTTTATATAAGCCAGAAATAAGAACTATGTACTATATGTACATAATCTCGTATTTCAAATAATCAAAGTTTGTTAACTGGGTCATGATTTCTAAATTTAAATAGTTTTGTAAATTGCTTATCAGGTTCAGAATTATATCTAATGGATAATTTGCAAATTGGATTCAAATTAAACAACAGGAGAAACTTTATATTAAACTGGGTCATTGAGTACGTGAATTGTTCCAACTTCCAAATATAAATTCAAATATAAATTAGGGAAAATGCCTTTAAGTTGAAATTGGGCTCTTTTGCTTTTACATAAATAAAGTGCACGCAACTCTGCTATGGGGTCATTTAAACTTATTCTGTCTGTTAGTTGAGGGTGTTATGTTCCTGCATTTATTCTCCCCCTTGCATTTGTAGTCTTCTATCGTTAAATAACGTAGAAAAGTCCCTTCCTAATGATATGCGGAATTGAGGAGTTCCTTTGGCGGCACTCTTTCGTTGTTCCAGCAACCTTTCTGCTGCTTGAATCAAAAAGTTTGAGATTCTTTTCTTGAGAAGTTTTCCCTTTGTTAAGTGCTGCACACATGCACACAACTAAGTGCATAGTGCATTGAGTGCAAATTCAGGATGCATCCTTCTATAAAAGAACAAAAAATATAAAAATCCAAGAGGTTGGGTCATAGTGGTGCTATTTATCGGCCACCATTGAATCTGTTCTCAGGAGTTTCACTATGGTTAAATTTTCCAGTACCAGTAAACTTTTCCCATATAACATGGACTGAATTAGCACACAATTTTTATTTTTACAAGTGGACAATGCGCAAGCCTTTTTTTTAGTGTTTTTGTTAAAAAAATCTGCAACTATTCGCATTGCTATCTTATCGTTTAGCCAACAAAAATAAAGACGTAGATGCAGTTTTGTCTGGCAGATATCATCAAGTGAATTTGTGGTAAGTGGTAGAGAAATAAATGGGGCGGATCGATTATTTGTGTGTGTAACCAAGTTTTTGTTCGTTCACTTTACATAAAACCACTAAAACTCTTTCAAGTTAGGGTAATCTATCTTATTTTAATTGATAGATTTAAACTAAAGTAATCACTTAGTGGTTTTTATGTTTATTATACGTACATAAAATGTTATTTTCGATAACGATTATCGAAGGGGCTTTTCGATAAAGAAAAGGAAAAAAGTTTTATTACGACTTTGCTTAAATTTAATAAAAATAAGGATTAAATAAGAAAAACAAAACTATTTATTCGAATGTGATTTCTCCTTACTTTTGGATTATGAAGTTTTGGAATGCACTGACTTTGGAAGTTGTGTAGATATCGATTTAGATTAGGTTTAGAAGATAGTTGGCGAACCAGAGGTATAGCCCGACTGTAGTACAGTAGAAGGCCACTTCATTATAACCACGTACAAAATTTTGTTGTAAGCTATGGACTTTGGAAGTTTTGAGAATATTGATTTAGATTGGATTTAGAAGATAGTTGGCGAACCAGAGGTATAGCATGACTTTAGTATAGTAGGAGGCCACCTCATTATAACCACATACAAAATTTCGTTGTAAGCTATTTAATGGAATTTTCAAATTGTCATTTCTAAAGAACTAATATACATATATGATTTTATTTAATTAAGCACTCTGCAGTGTTGTTTCATTTGAGATCGTTGGGTATGTATAAATTTTAGTGATCTTCATTTTTCTTAACACTATGCCGTTCGTACTTCTCATCGGGATTTTTTTGTTTGGCACCGGTAGGATCGGTTGAGATCATTTCCCTTATCGCCAGCGGTTTTTCGAGGTTTTCGTGAGATCATAAATTGTCAAGTTTTACTAATTTCATCGTCAGTTTTCATGAGTTTTCAATGCTGTCCCTCTATTTTCATATAATTTCGAGGATTACTTAAACAGAATACAAGTGATATTAGCGTTTGTTACATAGCTTTTGGACATGACACCATAGTGGTGTCACTGGCCTTTACGCGATAGTTTTCGTGGGACACCAACGTGGTATCACTAAACGGCATAGTGTTAATATCAATAAATGTTAACAGAAAATAGAAAAACTATTATTTCGTTACAAATTCTATATTACAAAGTATTACAAGGTTTTAACAAATTATAAGGGTAAGTTTTTAATAGATTTGTCCTTTTGTTTTTGGATGTACCGATTTGCGTTTTTTGAATATCGAAATATTCTAATTTTTAGAAAATGGAAAATAAATCCGAAAAAATGTCAGCTATTTATTTAGGTAAATAACATTCTCTTTGGGAAATCGCAAAATTGGAAGGCGTCAGCGATTGCAGTGTGGTTAAATTGGGAAAGAAATATCGGGATGGTAAAGACCAGGCGACTCCTTTACCTAATCGAAACATTGTTTTTACAATTAGTTCCTGTGATATCTTAAAAACTACTGGACAAATTTATCTTTTTAAAGATTATGATTTTTATTATGGTATGTGAATTACGAGTGCTGCCACTTTATGTTGAGATCGAAAACTTTTCAGACAACCATTATTAAATAACAAAATGGTTAGTTTCAAAAGGTTTAATTGTGTACACTTCGATGACCAATTTTTAAACATTTTCAAACGTTTAAACGATTAAAACACTTTGAACGTTAAGTAGTTTATATTTTAGTTTCAAATGATAATCTTTTAGTATTAATATAAAACATTTAAAATACTTAAAATGTATTGTAATATTTTAAATTTGTTTTATTTGGAAGCAGATTTAATTTAAAGCATCTTAATGGTTTATTTAGAAACACCTAGATTTGCAGTGAAGGTACTACTAATTATTTTATTAACAATTATCGTTTATTTGATAGTTGGTTCATTGTGCGGTTAATAAAATAAAATTTGATTACTAATTACCCATTATAATATATGAATGAAGCACCATAATAATTACCATTACTTGGGTAATTAAAATTTTAAATAAATGGGTGATAAAGGAATATATTTTAACGAACAATTTTAAAGTAACAAACATCCCTTTATCCGATTTCCGGCTTAGACTAATCAATGTATAAAATAATGATAATAATAATAATTAAAATTTGAACTACTTTAAATTGCTGGTTTGAGCTTTTAGGTAACATTTCGAGAGATGCTTTGTGACGCTTATTCAGCGAATCTTGTTCCTCAGTTATTTATTTAGATATATGAAAATATCCTTCTCTCAAACTTAAGGCCATAATTCCCTTACCTAGGGACTAACAAAAACTAAATTTTAACCCTATGACAGGATTAGAGCATTTCATTTAGTTTATCGCGGTCGGAAGCAGCACCACATCAAAAAGGGTAATTTCGCCAAAAATAAGTGATAACGAAGGTTTCGTGCCTCATATAACTTTAATTAACCGGCAGGTGCTTCCAGTGCAAACGGGGATCGTACAAAATTAAAAGGATTTAACACTTTGGTTGTTTCCAGTTTTCATTTTTCAGTATGCACAAAAATAATTTGAAAATTTTCTACTAAAATAAAACTTTTTAATTGTAGTAGAAGCCCCATTTTAGAGGTATACTCATTTATGAACCTTTAATAGTTCACGAATAATCCCAGTTTTGGCTGACGCTTGTTTAATTGGGTCGTTACAAATGTGGCTGTTGTTAATATTTGTACGAATTGTTTGCGATGTTAACATTGCCTACAATTTATTATTTGTGAATTGACAAATTTAAAAATCTGCCCCAATTTTGAGCCTTCACAAAAGTTGATCAGAGTGGGTTTTGTTATCTCAGTTTATTTTTGGTATATGTAAAACGTGTTGGGCAGCGAGTTTTCCTGAACATTTATTTTACAATATTTAATCTACCTCTTTATAATCAATAAAATTTCTGGGAATTTTGAAACAATTCAAATTTATGAATACCGTGACACGATTCCGTTTCCTAGGAAACAGCCACTTTTATAGGAATATTTTCCACTCTAATGTAAATAGACAAAATATTTTCATTACTCTTAACATTTCACCACAGAATTTCATTTCGAGCATCAGTTCAAATT
The DNA here is from genome assembly GCA_963969385.1 of Philonicus albiceps. Classification (NCBI taxonomy): domain Eukaryota; kingdom Metazoa; phylum Arthropoda; class Insecta; order Diptera; family Asilidae; genus Philonicus; species Philonicus albiceps. Next base: position 27,319,188 of record OZ017776.1, read on the forward strand.
ATAAATGGAAATACCATTGAATTTGAGTGGTTTATGCTAAAGCATTTATCATTTTAAAATTCTAATTAAAGCAAAAGTTATTCAAATGGTAATTTCCTCTATACAGTTTCATTTACTTATAACTCGAATTCAAAAAATTTATTATTATTTTTGGTCAGATTCGGGTTCATATGCACATAACACTTAAAGTGGCCCTGAAATTATAATGTTGTAATATAAAAAAAACTTGTTATTGAACTTTTCATTTTCAGGATTAATTAAAATATTTTTTTTTGTCATTTAAGAGAAACAACAAACAAATTTCTGAAAAAAAACACATGCCCTAATTACTAACCGTTTTTGGATAGGTAATATAAAAAATGATATACCATATGTCCAAAACTTTTTAAGATATCTTAAATGATTTCATTCATATTTAAAGTGAATATAATTTTTAATTAAATAAATTACAGGCAAAAATGATATTTTTACAAATATTGTTAAAATTTAAAGTTATCTATGGTCAGAATAATTTTTTCGGAGGTTTGATTTAAAATGTTTCTACAAACTGCTTTTTACCACTACTGGTCGATATTGGGACATCATCCTTTTTCTGATTGATTCTTTTTTGTAAGGATTTCTTTTAATATTTTATATATGGAATTTTCAAAACTTCACGGAGTCCCTTCCTAGAGTATTAGTCTGTCATCTGTCTGTAATAGCTTGATGAAAAAATTTTGCTTTAGCGTTAAAAAGTTATAATTTTTCGAAAATTTTAAAATTCTGTGGTATTCAACTTATCATGCATCAACCGTTTTCAGCTCGTATCGTTTACGGTACGGAATTTAAACAAGTTTTCATATTATCATACAAGTAGCTTACCGCCACAAGGCGTTATATATATATTTTTTTAATGGTTGAAATTGCGACGATTTAGGTATACAAACAATTAATTTTTATAAAAGAAACACAAAAATTTAAATTGGCAATGTTTAATAACATTCTAATAATAATAATAATTTTTATTAAAGATTTTACCTATATTGTGTGTGGGAAAAAGTTCGTACCAAGTATTAACCTGAACTATTTTTAAACTAGAATTTTACAACACGGTTACCTATAACACAATTTCTCTCTTACACGATCAAAATATTGAGAAAACCTTCGTATGTAAGACAACAACCTTCACAGGGTTTCATTTTAACACTGTACTACAAATGAGGAAACCATCTTATAATACTGCTATAAAATTAAAATGCCCACTGTCTTATAGTAGGGTTACAGGTAGCTACTCTTATCACCTAAAGAATTGTACTATTTCAGGGATTTTTAAACTTCTGTATCTCTGTAAAAAATTATCCTATCTGAATGTTCTGAAGACTTTGTCAATTATTAACACATAATTTGTTATCATCTATCTGTTACTCTGTGAGTGTAGAAATAAATATTGGATCAATTATCTCTTAATTTTTACGATAGTTGAGGACACCAAGAAAAAAAAATTCAAGAAAATGTGCATTTGTAAATTATTGATGGGTATCTTAAACTAAAGAAAAATTTAACAATATTAATAATTTTTCTATATTTTCTAAAGTGGTGTTTAGATATGTAAAACCTGATTACCCTTTTATAGAGAATCGTTTTAGCTTTCTGAAAACACCCTTTAAATTTGGATGTGGTCATTTACAAAGGAGTTATAAGCGTTTAAAGTTGAAAATAACAATTTTTATTTTAATGCTTATAACTATTACAAAAAATAAGGAATTCCAGAAAATTAAAAATAAATAAATTTAGGATTTCTGAGATTTATAAAGTACAGATTATAAGCTTTAAAATAAGCTCCTGATCATTTGGATACGTTAATATTTCGCGGAGATACAGTACTTTAGAAATCACTTAATTATTTTAAGACGTACACTATACTTTGTATATTTATAAACATTTTGAAATGGATAAAGTGCTTTAACAATATTTTGTGATCTTTTATATATCTTTTAATAATAATTTCATATAATCAATGATCAATCAATGATCATTTAAGAAAATTTTCGGTATAAAATCCTCAAAAGGACTTGTGTTTAGTAAGACAAATATCAAAACAATTAGAAATATGAAGTGTTTTAATGCATACTAATGAAGTATGTGAACATTATAAATTTTAATTGATTTTTTTATTAAAACAGCTTTAAGACTTTAGGTAATAGTTCATAAAAAGAACCCTGTATAGTATAGAAAGATAAAACTGACGAGATTCGTTTTTCAAGTACAACTGCCAAACAGAAGTGCGAAAGGTCATAATAATTTTTTTATATGTATATCAATAAAATATTTGAAGTTGCCATCTGCCAATGATTTTATACATTTTATATATCTGGTTTTGAGCCAACTGGTGAGGAAATACTTTTGTATAAATTTCACAGGATGTCTGACGGAGTTTACCTTCAAAATCAGGAGACTTAATGCGACAAGGATATTTTTTGACGTAGGATGCCACGAAACAAATCAAATTTGTCTGCTGTCGTACACGTAAAGAGGGGGAGTATTTTGCTTTACGCGTTATTTATATACAACGTTATATGTAAAATATGATGGAAAAACAATTTTGTAGTACTTACTTTTATAATCTCTGGAATATAAAATCATATGGGGGGTAGGTAGAAAATAATAATTTTCTTTTTTTAAATTTATCTACCACTCCTTTTTTAAACTGAGGGTTGCTTTAAGTTATTTTAAGTATTAAAAGCTTTAGTGAGAATTTTTTTTAGAGATTTTTTTCAGTAATATTTTATCATATGGGATGTTTTTATTTTATACATGTTTGAGAGAACGTCTTTAAAATTGCGCAAATTTCACAAGCGATTTTCCTCGACTCTCGCTGCGAATGAGTTAAGAGTCGAGTATGATTTTACCAACAATTTAAAAATAATGTTTTCAATAACAATTCCTAAACTAAACTTTTAAATTAAGGATTCTTTATAATTAATAAAGAATTAATTCCAGAAAGATTAAGATCTTTTTTTAAATATGAAGTCTTAATACCTTTAAAATTTTGAAAACCCGAAAAACTCTACAGTGAAACGGTTTGACAATTTGTTAATAATAATGCCAAATTACACGTTAAATTTAGTGGTTTAAACTAAGTTTAAAGAATAGAATAATAAATTATGAAATACGTGTAGATTATTTGCCATTTATTTAGACTTTAAACAAATTAACCCTAAACTCTCGGCATGAAAATTACTGCCTCCTTTCCCTCGATGCAAGAATGGGCGGAGGGTCTAGTTTTGCAGCCAGGGTCGATTCAGGTTTTCACTGACGGCTCGAAGAAGGAGGTCATGGCTATATCACAGGCAATTGCGCGGCTGAGGGCTACAGCGAAGCTCCTGGTCAATATACGCATCTTTAGCGATAGTCAACCTGCGATCAGATCGCTAGTAATTGTTCACAGGACATCCAAGATCGTTGCGGACTGTCGCTCGGAGCTCATCCGCATGGCTGATAGAACTGAAGTCAGTCTGGTCTGGGTGCCTGGCCACTTCGACATCCCGGGCAACACCAGGGCGGATGAGCTGGCGAGGTTTGGCACAGGCTTGCCCGCTGAGGATATCACTCTTAAGCCGGGTGCTCCGCTTGCTTGATGCAAGCCACCAGACAAGAGTCCTTCCTAGCAACAGCAAATCGCAGGTGGAGAAATGAGTCCTCCTGCGCAACGACCAGATTTATCTGGCCCATCTTCGACCGCAACAGGTCTAGAAACTTGGTCTCGCTCAAGAGAGCCGCTATCAGCAACGTAGTAGCGGTCATCACGGGCCACTGTCTCATCGGCAAACATGCCAATAGGATGGGGGTTACCACGCATGACTTCTGCAGAAGTTGCCTCAATGAGGAAGAGGAAGAGAACATCCTTCACTTCGTGTGTCAATGCCCAGCACTAGCGGTGCGGAGAAATCGGAGCCTGGGCTCCACTTTCTTTAATGATCTGTTGGAACTGAGCTCCGTCAGGATTAGGAGCCTGGAGCAGTTCATTAAAGAGTCGAAATGGTTCGAAGGCTAGTTATTGGGGGCTTCGTCCCACGTGGTATCACAATGGGCCTAACTTGGCCTAAGTGTGCCTTCTTTTGGCAGCCACTTGAACCTAGAACCTAGAACCCTAAACTCAAAGAAATCTTATATACTCTATTGTCTTAGCTAAACTTAGTTTCAGTTAAGTGCTGTTTATATCTTAACACTAGAACTAAGTTACCAAGGAGTTATTTCGGAAATATACATTTTGTTCTCTCAAAACTTTACGAAAATACCATAATTAATTAATTAAATCCCTACTTACATACATATAATGCAATTTTAAGAAGGTATGGCATCATCTTTCTTGGAGAGAATAAATTCAAAATAATCTGAAAGGGATCAAAATTACCCCTTGGTACAACTAGTGTTAAACTTCACTTAAGCGCCTTAAATTTTATTAGCTTAAACCAGCACTTTACCTTAAGTTTTTAAGTTAGTACTGTGATATTAAAAAAAAAACATTGTGTAAACGCTTAAGCTTAAGTTTTCTGCACAGCTTACAGTTACACTTTGAAATTAGGAATTAGTGGAGGTAAAAAGAATATTTGCTTAAACTCAAATTTCTTATTTAAAATATTCGTTTTGCACGTTTTCTCGTAATTAAAAATTTGTTATTCCTATACTTTTAAAATATTACGAAAATTTAATTAAGAAGCTTTTATCCTAATCTAATGGATTTTGTTGGAAACGCATTACGTTTAGCTCTGATAAGTGATAACAAAATTATGCCGGTGAAGAAGTCTTGTTAATGAGAAAGAAGTGTCTTTAATTGTAATTAACATGTCCATAAATTTCTAATGGAATAAAATTAGAAGGGAGTAACTTGTAATAATAGGCCATCTCTGTGGGGATGTTCAGCACTTCCATTAGAAATTCATTCAGTATTAAAGAAATAATGTGAGACTTACCTTAAACTCCTTACTCTCTTTTATTCGCAGTTGGGCACGAACGACATCCCCCGCCTTTGGACGGCCCAAAAGGGCCATTTTATCCTCCTCAGTCAGTTCTTCGGGTGGCTTAGCTTCAGCTGCTTGAATGGCACTTACTAGGTCATCTGAATAAATCCAAGCAAGAAGCGTGGAAAAAGAAAAGAAATAATATAAATGAAATTTTATCTATAGCAAAATTTTGTGATAATTATTTCTTTCCAGAAATATACACAAAGTGGTCGGGGTCCCAACAGTGGGTGGGTTTAAGGTGGATTGAAAGACTATTAATAAAATTGAAATTAAATTCTAACGAGCAAACTGAGAGACTTTTTAGGAGGAAAGAAAAGGTAAATGGGGAAATAGTAACTACTGAATTACGTTAAAAAGTATTTGAAATCAAACTGGCATGCAGAAAAACTATCAACAAGAAATTGAAAACTTAATTATTTTCAAAAACTATATAAAAATTATGATTTGTAGGAAAGCTTTTAAGCCGAGTCTAGTCACTTTTTACATATCATACAAAATTTTTAGCAATTTTTCATTTCATTTGAAGTATTTTTATATAATATAATGTACACACACGAATATATACACATAATATATAAAAGCATATAAAAAACACCAAACACAAAACTTTACAAAATATACACATCATGGTAAACCGTTTATACAATATGAACATAGCTTTAGTAAATGCGTTTTATATATAATACAATTTTAAATTAATATAGCGAAATTGGAATTAATTTACAGATTAAAATATGATGGTAAACGTTTTTAAGGACATGAAAAATGAATGTTGAGATATATAAATGATTACATGTCAACAGATTTGATAACTTTCAGTAGTCCAAAATTGAATTTTAAGTACGAAGATAAATGAACCAGTATAAGAAATAATATTCTTAATGGTTACTTTAAAACGTTTTTGGTATGCACTAATTGATTAAAATTAAAAGTATTTAAAATATATGTAAAAAAACAGATTTAGGTCTAAATTTTTCCTCTTGAAAGGGCCGAATGTTACACAACTACAGTCTGTTTTGTAAGATCGACGAACTTTTCAGAAAGAAAGAGAAAGAGACAATATTCGAAGTAGAGAGAATGCGTGTCATGCTTAAAGTCTTATTTTGCGTTGAACTTTCTACTGTTAAGATCGATTTTCAACATGAGTGAAATCATCATAAGGTGATAATTAGGCTTTCCATAATATAACTTGCCTTAGTCTTTTCTCATTAGGCCCATAGAATTCCAATCGGGTTACGGTCATGTATCGTAGACTTTGTAAAATTCATAATGTTAAACGGTAACATTCTGTCAACGTAATACTGCTTAACCTATGAATGTTCGGAATCTGTGGTTTACTTTACATAGTCGCATTTTTTTTGGTTTTTTAAAGTCCGCATTCTTTTTAATTTCAAAAGTAGAATACCACTTTAAGTTTTAAATTTCAATCAACAGTTCTATTTTCGAACGGAAATTCCGCATTTGAGTAGAAATAAATAAATTCCAGAAACCAATTATTTAATGACATGTATTTATCGAAATTGTTCAACTGACGGTCCGCTTTACCTAAAACTAAAAATTGCGAAATATCTCGACAATCATAACTTAATTTTGTGAAAACTTTTATCATATCATATTAATACTGCGCAAAAGACACCCTGATAATAAAGTAGTAAAATTTGCGCGGAATGTGGCGTGTTTGTACAGCAGCATGGAAAAAAATTCGTAGGACCTTCCAAACTAAAGAATTTTTACTTTTAGTGCTCTCTACTTGTTCTCTACCACCTATTCAAACCCTATTCAAACAAAGTATAGTATATAAAATTTTTGAATTCAAATCGAAATCCACAGAAAATATCTGGGGCTCGGTACAGCGGAAAAAAGACTTGATACCAAAGAATCGAAAAATTACTTAACCAGTAAATCATCATAAAAGTCCCTGAGGTTACAACTTTTAAAAGCTTTTATATCCCTAGAGCCTAAAGAACCCGATTAAAAGAAATTTTTCGTTGAAATTTCATTAACCCTTTGACCCATACATTTCTGTAATGTATCATTTTGCACTAAAATTCGTATATGAGGGTTTTTTTGGTCGCTGAATACGAATCTGAAATCAGATTTTCAAAATTCAAAATGGCGGACCAAAATCCAAAAAAATGAACTGTTTTCTATGAAACTTGGTATATAAGGATTTTTTGACTCGCGAATCACGAATTTGATATTAGATTTTCAAAATTCAAGATGGCGCATCTAATATGGCGGATTAAAATAAAACAAAAACTGTTTTCTATGAAACTTGAATTTTGAAAATATGATGTCAGATTTGTATTCAGCGATTCAAAAAACCCCCTTATATGACTTTTTGCCATAAAGTGATGAAAATAAAATCATTTCGAAAAAAGTCTAACTTTTGATCCGCCATATTGCATCCGCCATTTTTGATTTTGGAAATCTAACTTCATATTCGTGTTCAGCGACCCCAAAATCCTTAGAGTATCAACTTTTATCGAAAATATTTCATTTTTCAATGAAAAAAACGAGTTTGAGTAAGTTTTACGTCCCACCATGGGTCAAAGGGTTAAGCAGTCATAAGATTCAATATAAGCTTCCTTTTTGGCATTGCGCATACGGCTAAGCAGCCCTTGTCGGTCCGGACTTGGTGTGAGTTGATTACTTTGCTACCAAAGCGCCAGCTTCGTAACACATCTAAATTTTATTTCCAGGTGTACGAAGATGACGATCTACGTGACGATATGAAAATATGTTAACTCTTCAAAATGATAAAACAGATTTCTTTTTATTGCAATGGCATAATTTTTCGACGCCTCAATTTGAAAATGTACTTGTATTTTTCGCTTTTTATTGCACTGACCTAGAAAATAATGCTATATGGAATAAAATACTTTGTTAATTCACATCTTTGAGACCAATTCGCCTGCTTTTGCTTTCTATCTTACTTCAGTTTTTATTGAGTATTTTCACATAAATATTTTTTGAATATTTATACTTATGTTTTCGCATTGTTATTATTAATTAAATTAAACAATTTCTTGCAATAAAATAAAATTTTATTTATTCCCCTTTTTGGCCATCTTTAAATGTTTAATTATGGGCAGTAAGTAATACTTGTTGCCTTTGTTTTGCACTCATCCATGTAGCAGAAGTCTAGATCCCCATCATAACGCGCACATACTTTAAGTTTTCCACTTACAACACTTCTTGGCTCTATTTCTATTGTAATGTAAGATTCGTTTATACCACCATCTAGCACTCTAATTCTGGATTCATCTTCGTAGTCTTCCCATTCAACGTACACAATTTTGTAGCAATGAATACTCTACAAGAAAAAAAAAATTGAATAAATACTTTCAAAAGCAATTTACTTATTTACCTCCTTTATCTCTTTCGTATAGTAGGTGTATATATTTTGTTCATAACAAATTACAGATTTATAATTTAAACTTTCGTCACCTCTACTCCAGATTGCGGCGTCCACATATATGCCAACGCACAGCAATGTAAGGTAAAGTATAATTTTCATTTCGTATATAAAAATGCTTTGAAAGGTATCTTAAAATTCAATTATTACTTTTAATTGCTACTTTTGAGTTTTCTTACTTCGCTTCACAAATCCTCAAGACGTACACTTTGCAGTTTTGTTAATACTGCTTGCTTCAAGCACAATGGGCCAATTATATTTATAGCTAAATTTTAATCGAGTGCTCTTGTTCAAAGTCACTAATTCACACGAATGTATCGACGTATACGACGTATTTTTCTTCAAAGTTCTCTTCTTTCAAAAAACAATAGGCAACAAGTTTATTATATTTTGTCTGTAATTGAACAAGTGATATACTTTAGACGAATAAATAAAGGTAATACAATTCCTTAGCAAAGTGTTCGAAAAATTGATACACGTGTAAGCCAACAATGAGACTTTTGGCGTGAAAATATCTTTTTAAACCGTACTATATATCAAAATGGCACTGATCGATCAAAGGGGTGAGGGGCTACACTCATTTAAAAAAATGGTTTTGTTATTGCGATAGCTGCCACGGGATTAGGGTAAGGGGAAAATGATTTTTACTTTGCTATATATCTTAATTTGTTGCCATGTACAAATGCAGGTCATACTTCTTAATCGACTTTGGTCACATATCTGACATAAATTTGTAAACGGAATGAGTCCGTCAAGAAAGGAAGTAATCATGAAAATCTGATGTTTCTTGTATTTGATATCGATCAAGTTTGGCTTATACAGAATTGTCTTTTTAGACGTCTATGAAAATCGTTTGTTTTTCATTTTTTCAGAAGAAAAAATTAACAGAAATGATGTAATTGCTTGCCCTGTACCCTATAGAATATGTTGAGCCTAAAATTAAAGCTTCAATCGCGTTTTTATCATAACCAATTTTTTAAGGTTGTAGATCAGATATTACCTGTCGTTGAGCGTAGTTTTTTTTTTTCATTCTAAAAATTTCTATTATTTTTAAGACATTGAAGTCGACAAAAATCGAAATTTTTCTTCAGGTAGTCGCTATTATATGAAAAATGTAAAGAAAGCAAAATGAGTAACCCTTAACGATAATTACAGTCTTACTTAGACCGTTTCGTAGACATCCCTAAATACTACATCGTTAAAAACGTGTTCAATAATTCCTATTTTCCTCTTAAACTGAGAGTCTATTCTTACCTATAAAAAAATTCTCAAAGCACATTACCATTATCCATTTCCATAAAAATTATTTTATGGCCACATTTATAAAATGGATCCAATCAAACCATATTTATAAGATATATTTATTTATCAGAACAATATCTGGTTCATGTTCAATAGAGGGTTTGGAAAAAATTGAATGATCGTCGTTATATCCCATGTTCCCATGAAGAGTTAAGTTAGAGTTAGTCCGAGTTAAAGTCACAAGAAACCGGGGTTCGATTGAGTTTCGTTAAAACCAGCTGAACTCTGAAACTGAAACTAGCTGAATTTTGCAAATGAATTGATAGATTCCTTGCTTTTGTGTCTAGCCGGATTTTTGGAAAAAACGAACTTCTTATCGAAATAATTATACAAATTTTAATGAGACGCAAATGTACCACACGAAAACTAACCCAGTTATATGGAAACGTGCAGAGTTAACCTCAGTACTTTAAGGGTAAAAAATAGGATGGAAGAGTTAATGAAAATAAAAAATAGGTATATTAATTATCTAATTTCTGATGAAATGTTAAAAAACCTGAATTGAAAAATATGTTTCCCATTTTTTACATCTTTGGAAAGGAATTGGTATAGTAGATTTTTAGCGTGAGTTGGATGTCGCTGGTAGATCAATAATGTTGTACATACCATGAAAAATTCAAATTTATGAATTATCCTGTAACTCCTGAGTTGAGATAGTCCCCTTCCGTCATATAATTTTTTATTTTTCTAGATCAGATCTTTTAACCCATTTATTTTGGCATACGTTCTATCAATGTGTAATAGTTAATAATTTTCAAATTTTGCGAGTAGTGTAAAATTTATATATTTCATATTTCTGCCACCTATCAGTTGTGGATTCCCTTGTAGAAAAACCTTTCATATTTTGAGGTGATCCAGTCATTGAACCATTTTTCGACATTTTCGCAATTGCTGAAGTGCTGTATGGAAATTGCGTGTGTCATTGATGAAAAGTAGTCAGACGGTGCCAAGTCTGGTGAGTACGGCGGATGGTGCCAGCTTAGTGCAAAAATTGTGCCTTTGACCTCTTTCCCTTCATGCGATGGGGCGTTCTCGTGCTGCAACATTACTTTTCCGAGTTTTCTAGCCTATTTTGGTCGCTTTTCGATAAGTTTATAGTCCAAATAGACCAATTGTTGTCTGTAACGATCGGTAGTCACTTTTTGTACCTGGTTTCAGAAGTTCTTTGTGCACGACACTCTTTTGATCCCACCAAATATACAGCATTGTAACTCATCCAAATCGATTTGTTCTCGTTTTCGACGTTGATGCTTGTCCTGGGTCAACCCATCATTCATTTATAATTCATTTAGGGTTGTCTTCGAATTTGTTAAGTTGAGCTCGGCATTCTTTACCCTTTAAGTTTAAGCAGTGCACACAAAAGTCTGAAGTTGGAACATTGTTACCGTATGTTTCGACAAGTATACGATGGCTTTACCACGCGTTTTCTTTTGATTAAGGAAGAAAAGTAGTACATGCCGTAATTGTTCTTTATTTGGCTTAAAACTTGGCATTTTTAACACACGAAAAAAATATGACGCTATTACATAATCGATTAAACAACAATATTATAGAAAAAAGAATGATACAAGGAATGAGATTATGAAACAAACCGATTTCCCAACGTTATCTCTTAAAAAAAAAAATATAATAAAAATTATTAACCGCCAAACCTGGTATAAACTGGAGCGCTAGGCATGTGCTTTGAAGATTTATTAAACAAAGATCTCAAAAGTTGTAATACGGTGGCCTATTTGAACTAATCATCTTTTACAGTATGTTTTATTTCAGATGAAAATGTGTTTTTAGTTTTGTATTGTTATTGAGTAGTACGTGTTATTCATTTGGTGTATGAATTCCAGTCTTGGTGATTTAATTAAATTATTGAACAAAACATTTTATTACATATGTATTGTATCTTCTATTCATTTTGGAGTTTGGACAGTTACTCATCTATTCTTTTCTTAACATCATGCCAAAAATGAATGGAAAATATAAATTTAGAAGTGGAACAGTCCTAAATTTATGTTCGTTGGAGCTCCATCGAAAAAAAAGGTGGATATGAAATAGGTGGTTCTGTAAATTCGTAAGTTTTTTTTAAGAAGAATGAGATTAGTAGCAACATTATAGAGGAAATTCTAAATGCACAAATCATCACAATTTCAAAATGCACATAGTGGCTGTCTCTGCCTGAGAGGAAAGACACCGTACGCTTGTATAGAAAATCATGTACTTGAGCGGTCCATTATATTATACGTCATTGGGTAAAATTCTATGAAATTTTTATTCTAGAATGTTTTATCCAAAAATACTTTTGAAAGTTCTTTTCAGATAGATCGGTTATCAAATTATCGGCTTCTCATGGGTCACCGCAATTTAAGCAATTCTTTGGTCATAACTTCAAAAACCAATATGTTGGTTAAAAAATTACTGTTATTTGCTTATATGTGTAATTATAGTGAAAAGAATAGTTCATAACTATTCTTTGTTGATTTGTTTCCTTCCAAACAGAATGACTGAACTACATCCAACTAAGTGGGATTAGCTATGAGTAAAAATTATTTTCATTCTCTGGTTTGCATAAAAAAATTAAAGGAACGTCGGTAAAAAGAAAAACACATATTACAATGAATAAAAACGTATTAATTATGTAATGGTTTATCAAATTATCGTTTATCGACATTAGAACAGTTTGTAACAACATACTATATGTGGTAAAATATTTGTTGGCACCAGTCAATTATATCTTATATTTTCTAATTTTTATGAATGTGAATAGAACTAATCAAAATAATAAAACCAATTTCCATCTATTGTAACTTTATAATTTTTCGAGATATTTTACAGCCAAAAATTGAAGATCATCACTATTCTTTCCACTATAGACATTTTCTCAGGTAAAGTATTTGTTGAACTTTAATAAAATATTTTGTTGATTCACATCTGTAAGAACTGACCAGTTTTCTACTTTCTATACGTCAGGTTTTAATATGAATTTGCACATGAATTTTTCTTCGCGATATATACCGATGTGTTTGCTTTGTTTTTTGTACCAATTTAATTTTCACTTTTATTCTTGTATTATATAATAATAAAGTAAAGATTTCCTTATTATTATTTTGTGCTTAATTTGCTAAATACCATATTAACAACATTTGCTATCCTAATCACATAACGACAAATCTTTACCATAGCATATTAAAAATGTGCCATTTAAATATTTCCGTGCCTCAATTTTAACCTCAATAGATTTTTCATGCACATTACCCGATTCCACTGTTACTATAGCATATGGATCCTCATAGTCCTCCCATTCAACGTACAAATAGCATAGGCCAGTGCCATCTATAGACTACAACAACAAAATATTGAGTAAGTATCCTCAAAAATAGTTTATTTATTTACCCTTTTTTCCGTTGCTACAGTACCATTTTTATACGAACTTATAATATGTCTGCTACAAAAATTCATAGTTTTATTACGATCATATACCCCTCTTTTCCAAACTGCTGGCGTTTTTGCTCCGAAAGCATGAGTACCACTCAATAGAAATACAAAACAAAGAACAATATTCATCTGGAACAAAAAATATTATGAAGGCTTTCTTAAAGCTCAAATAGCTCACCGTAATTCAACCTTTAAATTGCTTCTTTTGAATTATGTTACTTTTTTTTCAAAACTAAAAAAGATACAGGGTTAACGTTGCAGTTGATACTGCTTGCTTCAGAACAATGGATTAATACTTATAGTTAATTTCCAATCGAACGATCTACGCAATTCCCGCAGAAAGCTCCTAAAGTCAATAATCCAACCCAAATAACAACAGGCAACAAATTTATTATAATTAGTCTTCAATTGAACAAGCAATATACAGCCAATTACAATACACTCAATTTTATTCTTACGAGATAGCTATATTCCCATCAAATTTGAGTATATACATAGATAGATAAATAGAAATAGATAGATAGATATAGGTAGATAGAGATAGATAGATATTGATAGATAGATAGATTATATAGAGTTAGATAGATAGATAGAGATAGATAAAGCGTAGAATTAGTTCAACATTTGAAGAAACAGCTTTTTTTATTATTTATTTTAGAAAATATCGTATTGTGAGAAACCGTGTTATAGGGGACAAGGAGCCAGTACAAAATATGGGGCTGGGTTCCGAAAATGTTTTAGAGGCCGTAGACACTAATAAGAGTCGAAAATACAAAAAATTTAAAAATATATTTTATTATTATTTATATAATCAACTAACTAAGCACTTAAAAAATAAGATACATATGAATTATGCAATGAAGCAGCACGCAGTCAATTTAAAATTTTTCACAAATCGAGCAATACTGTATTTTTGCTACTGCAATTATCCTTAAGGTAATCTACACTTTAAAAAATAAGGTGAAATTTCCTTCAATCCCATAAAGAAAATTTGATATCAGTTAAGTTTCATCTATTGATTATATTATATATATTATTAGATGGCTCTTCAATGAGTAAAGTAAATATACCCCTTATGAAATTTCAAATCAATTCTGCTATATTTTTATATCAATTTTATTGAAATTCATGCAGATATTTCTTGTTGCTCGTAAACAAAAATCTTGAGAATAAAAATTACACGAGAAGGCATCGGTGACAACGACCACAGGTAGCTCAGTTGGTTAAAGCTAGAGTTGTTATGGACATAAAGAAGCGAAGCGCAAATTCGAAGGTCGCAGGTTTGAATCCTGTTCCTTTGTATTGTATATTAAATTTATTTGTTAAAATTTACTGCAATATTGCCTTCAATTATTGAAATACTATTTAACAAAAATTGTTTAGAGTATACAAAGTATCAAGATTTCAGAAAAAGTGTTACTATTTTTTAATTAGTAAGAAGTGTTGGACAATTAAGCGTACAAAAAGTGTACCGTGCAATTATCCACTATTTTTTGTACGTCTCGCTATAGGAGAACAGAACTTTAAGGATGAGCAGGTGGTAAATTACCTTAAAAGATTTTGTTGGTGGAGTAAAACCGAGGACTCAGTACGGAAAACTCTTATGCAGATTGTTTACGATTTTGTGAACTAAACTTAGCGAAACAGCTTGCGATAAGTAGATGCTATTAATCCTTCTAAACATGTGGTCACGGCGAATAAAATGTGTCGGACGTTGTAGACATTATGCCTGCAGGAATTTAAACGCCAACGTGATAAAAATCTCAATGTGTGGGTACCAGCAGAAGTACACAATTTGCAGGGAGGACGGGGAGGGATTGCATTGGAGAAGCCACTAACAGACCGTGACCAAAATAAATTGGGTCGTGTCAACGAAAAACAAAAAGGCACCATTGGGTGACGGGAGGGGAGTGGAGGGGAGGGGGTATGTGTAAGACCAACCATCCTGGGAACTGGACCCAAAGTCGAGGCAACTAAATTCCTTGAGGCTAGATAATAAAGTTTTTATTCTACTTTATTAACTGGGACTTTTACGTTTTGAGGAGTTTTTGCGCTTCTTTGCACTCTTCCCCGTCTTTCCATTAAAGGAGAGTTTAAGAAGATGAATTTTCTTATTAATATATAGTTAGACTGGCATCCGTGACTGTGGAAGATTTATAATTTTCTTAAATGAAATTGGCCCTCTTGACGACCTAATTCAATGTTTAATTCATGCAATTCCCAAAATTGTATGCACAATCCAACTCAATCGCTTTATTTAAGACAATATCATTTTGAACCTCAACTTTCTCAACAATTGTTTGCTTGCTGGTTAAGTCTAGATAAATAGCAAGTTTTGATAGCCCTTTTGATAGATATAAATGTTATAGTTCAAAACCAAAATTGTGCAATTTAGACATAGCTTTTAACGATGTGTGAGCTGGTGCATTATCGTGATGATAAAGAATTTTTCTCGTCACTAAATGAGGCCATTTTATCTTGATTTCATTCCTCGAACGTTCCAATAAGCTGATATAATATTTGCCGGATAATTGATGAAGATCATGCTGTATGCATCCCAAAAAATACTCGCCAAAACCTCATTGGTTTTCTTCGGGCGGGAATTGGACAAACGACGTGTTCACAGACGAATCATCGTTTTGGGCATATTTTTAGGACATAAACAAGTATGGTTAAAAAAAAGTATGGCAGTACATCATACGTACTGTAAAACACCCAATCAAAGTTCATGTGTGGGGATACTTCTGTTCGCAAGGATTTGGAAAATTGATTGCTTTTACTGGAAATCTAAATGCAGAAAGGATACTGCAAATTTACAAAAACGGGTTATTCAAGTCTACAGATCAGATTCTTGGCTTAGAACAGGAAACCGATTGTGGGTCTTGCAAGAAGACAACGATCCAAAACACAGATGTTGTCTTTGTACCGAATGAAAAGATCAAGAAGATATCAATGTCATGGATTGGCCACCACAAAGTTCTGATGCTAATCCAATTGAAAATGTGTGGGTCCTTATGAAGGTAAAGCTGCAGTGGAAAAATGCTACTTTGCAACAACTTAAATCATCAGTAAAAAAAAGCTGAAAGGATCTACTACAAGAATATGCTGAAAATTGATTAAAAATATGAACAAGAAAATAAATAATAAGTAAGGAAAAAATAATATTTTGTTAATTTTTTATGGCATTATTGAATTCTGAGCGTAACGCTCTTACCAAACAGACTGTATATGAATAATTTAGAATTCAGTTTTGATTTTATAAACATTACAATTAATTTGCTGGATTAAAAAGAACCACGCTATATAAATTCTATAGTAGTTATTATTTAAAATCTATACTGCATTAAAAGTATTTGTATTTATAATATTTGTTCAATACTTGACGAAATATTTTTGAAAATATGAAATTTTATCTTAACTGAAATACTTTGATCATATCATAAAATTAAAGAAACGAATTCCACTACAATTGTCAGCCTATGCTTTTGATCATAATTCTAATTAATTTTATGCAAATGAAAATGTGTTCAACCATATCAAATCGTATTTATCTCTTTGTAACAAGAAAATAAATTTGCTTTATATTCAACATCCCACACAATTTACTCAATCCTTTTGCCGCTTTAAACAAGTGCCCTTTTTGCCCTTGGGTAAAAAAACAACCTTAAGGTTAAGGTATGAAAGTGAAATATACATATATATTATATTGCATATAAAACAAAAAATAAGAAAAATATATGCAATCCAGCAATCATGTCACGTGGGTACGTTAAATTCTTTAGTACAGATGTGTTGCCTTCATCATACAACTTAAAAAAGTTCAGGTGGAGACGAAAGTACTATGAAAACTTTTCTGATTATCATTTAAAGTTTTCTTAAAGTTAACTTTAATGTGGTTATCAACTTTTGTAAATTTGTTGAAGGGATTATAGTCTTTATTATTAATAAATTCTGCTTCTATCTACATAAATGTTTTTGAGTTTTGATTTTGAAATTAAGGCAATTATTGTTTAAGTAAAAGGATCACAATTTTATTTAAAATATTACTGATTTGTCCCAGTGACGACAATGATGTGATAGTAAAACTCTTAATTAGCACTAAAGCTATTAAATTTAGCTCGACTATGTCAAGTGTTTACATTCAAAATTTGTAGTTTCGCGTCGAATTGAGGACAAAGTCCCACATTAAGGGTTTACCGTGAAAGTGGCGAAGCATAATTTGAATGAATTTGACCCAAAATGTTTGGCATCCCGTCATCGTTTCAGGCATTTACATACTCACCGCCTAAAATAAACAATAGCATTAACGGCCTTTAATTTCTTAATTGCTGAGTTAACATCATTTAGCGTCTCACCTCCTTTAGCATAGGATTTTGTCGTATGCCTTCTCTTTTATGAAGGGAAGGGTAAACGTTCAATTGGGTTGGGTAAAAGCAAAAGATGAAGAAGTCCCTTAGAATTTCACCTTTAAAGAGCCTTTCTTCACAAAATTAAACAGAACTTTCGAGTCGGGTTCGTCCCCTTCATTAAGATGGATATCTTAGAGTTGTGGGATAATTAACTCAAAACGATATCCTTCTCGGTAAGCTGAACATGAGCATTAAGTGAATTAAAAATTCTGGTTTAATTTAGACCCTTTTTTTTTTGTTGCTTCTTTCTAAAGCTGTGATTAGGTTAATTTTTTTCGGTAATAGAACTTTTGCGCTAATCTTAAATAAATGTATAAATTTTGTGACTTTCAAATTTTAGCTGATATCGAAAACGGAAAGAAAATCATGATTGATGTCGTTCAATTGGAAATTTTTTGGCTGTATCTTGAATTCAATCAAGGCACTGAATAATTTATTCCACGAAAATTAAAAAAAATATTCACACCTTTTTAGTTTGCTTAAATTAATTTCAATATTTTGTATGACTTCCTTTGGCCTCGATAATGGCTTCACATCGTTGCGGCATGGATTCGACTAAGTTTTTTACAACAGTGCTATCAATATTCGCACATTCTTCAGTAATTATTTCTTGTAATTGTGTTATATTTTTTGGATTTCTAACATTTACACGTTTTATCAAAATGTACCCATAAATGTTCGATTGGATTAAGGTCTGGTGACTGCGGAGGCCAATCTAGAATCTTAATCTATGTATTCCTCAGTAAACCAGAATTTTAATATTTTGGTGGTATGCTTCGGATCCGAATCCAACGCTTAAATTTAGTTTCGCAGCAGTTGACCGAAGCTTTTTCTTAACGAGATCTAAATAAACCTCCTTTGTCATTATGCCATCTTATCGATTCGATCTCTCTGCACCCTTCCTAAGACATCGATCACCATATCATAGGACCTCCTTTAAATTTAACCATAAGATATACTGCAGAATTATTTTGGTTTTAATTTTTTATTTCTTACCCCCTCCGTGTTTTATTGGAGATCTTAAACATTCTTTTCTTAAACATTCTTTTCTATCTGTTTCTAATCTTTAATAGTGTAGAATATTTTATTTGTTGCTCATTGAAGTCTTTTGTAGAAATTTTTTTGAGATATACATGGCTTTTTTACCGGAAGTTTCTATATTCTTTTGATTTTATTCGGCTTCTAATAGTTTGAGGATGAAGTTTTACTCCATAGTCATTTTAAACTTTAACAGCAATTTTAAGAGCTTATAGATCACGATTTGATTATACTTTTCTGAAAATTTCTGTATTTCTTCTTTCTATAGTTTTCTGTTTCTGTCATCGTCCTTTCAAATTTACGACTACACCGGTCTTTTTATACTTTTGAATGACAGACGTTTTTTACTTTTTTTACTACTACTTTTTTTTTACTAATACTCAATCTGCCACCTATTTTTTTATACCATAAACTGGAATTGTGGTATTTTACGATTAACTCACGAATTTGGTTACAAAGCTAAGCGATTTGAAACAAAAGTTAACTAAGTTATAAGAGACGCATGTACATTTGCACAAAAAAAAGAACCATGTAAAAGTTATGTTGCATAAAATTTGGTGATAGTAAATTTTGAGGGGTGTGAATAATTTTTAGATATATTTTATATTTTATGCATTATTGCTTAAATTTTTTCTTATTTATCTTGTTAAGAAATATACTTTTTCGAAAATCGCATATACGTAACCAGCGGAAATTCAAAATTCGAGATACTCTTTGAACAGACCTCGTACATATTAGAAAAGTATGATTATCCTATTCTTTCTTAACCAGCCTGAGCCACAACAGTGATACAACTAGTATTGAATAAAATAAGAAATTTGATTATTATTTGAAACTGTTACCTCCACTCTTTCGTTAATTCTAATTACCACAACGTTTTCTTTTGTTTTATTCTAAAATGTAGGTGATTAATGCAATATATAGCAATATTGTTTTCGTCAACCAAGTCCTAGCCGGTTCCATTGATTGCTCCGACCTCCTTCGTAGCATATCCCTTAACACTAACCTCCGTAACGTTAGATCTTTTCCTACTTTTCGCCTTGAAAGTTATTGTACAAACTATGGTTACTTCGAAACCTTTACCAGAATGCTGTAGTTGGTCAACAATTTTGTCGCCTTCGATTTCCATCTCATCAAAACCTCCCTTAAGCTTGCCCAACCCAACCCTCTAATGAACCATTCTGACTTCACGCCCCCTGATCGAGTCATAAGTAGGTTAATTTAATTTAGTTAATTAGTTTTTTTTATTGTTATTGTTTTGTTGTAATTTATCTACATATATAGCTTGTATTAAGCGAAATAAATAAATAATAGAAATCACTAGTTATTAAAAAATACTTAATTTCCAAACTTGATTCTAATTATTCTACGAAATTTAGTAAATGTTAAATTTCCTTTTCGAAGATTAATCTTATTGTTTGGTATAATTAGAGTGCGCAATATTTTGAGGAAAACCAATCTTTTTTTTCTCCAAAAATTGTATAGGAAAATGAAGTTTTTCTCTTCAGTGGGTATGCTATCATAGTCTGCTGTTTTTATCCTTTTAGGACCTAATCCGGCGCTTTTAACCAGGAGGTTGAGATTCTTTTACAGGACCCTGTCCATTTTTCTTCCATAAATAGCACCTGACATTGATGTCCTGTTGGGTATCTTTCACGCGATTATGTTTACCATCAATAGCTTGCCGCAACCAAAAATGCCAGCATGTGATCACCGAATTCCGGTCGATGGTGGCCGTTCCTCAACCGCATAATAGCCGCCCAGACGATGTTCGGAGCTCTTGCAATTTGCCGGGGATGTGTCTCGTGGGCTTGGAAAGTCCCATCGGTGGTATTCATTTCGAATGAAAAGGGTCTTTGATTATGTTCTAAGCTGAAGAATGAGAAGGTTGATTATTTTCATGTTATTGATAAATTAGAATTAATGCTGCGCTTATGTGGAAATGGTAGGGTCCTACATTAATCGGCACTGTGTTCCTTACATTCTTTTGTTCTTAGCTATTTCATGAACGACCTTTTCCAGTAACTTCATTGAATTCCCTAGATTCTTAATAGATATATGCTGATAATTACAAGGACAATGACAGTGAAACTAATTTAATTACTTTTTAGATATGACGCATTCAGCTTAGTCTGTTTGTTGAAAGGTCTAATAAAAAAAAATTAAAGGGCGTAAAGAATAAACATTTTCCCTACAATCTTGACACTATAAAATTATTACGATTCTGAAAATTTTAGCTCCCAATCTAAAGCATTTTTTTTCGTCTGTACTGGCTGAACTGATTTTAATAAATTTAACACAGTGATTACGAATTTTTTGATGGGTATGGAACCCTAATTGATCCACCTTTTTTTGCGGAACCCCATCTTGACAATAATTTTGTTTTTAAGTCCACTAACACCTTATTGTAATTTTCGTTATATTTCGTTGTAAAATGGCATAGGTCTAGCGAAAATGTAATTGCATACCTGAGTTTATCTCAGACCTAAAAGGCACCAGGGATGGAATATGGTTCCTAAACTATTGTACGAGTATGTGGATGCCATTATAGTTATAATTAATAATAATAATAATCCTCAAAGTTCCAAGAATATAACACGGTTCTTTGGGATCTTTAAGGCCGTTCTAATCTAATTTTGTAACGCCATCATAAATATGTACAAATTTTTTGAAATTAAAAAAAATTTAAGAAAGTCTTGTGTTAGTGACTAGAAATAAAAAACGATAGAAGACAAAAACTTAAACAATTTAATGGTATTATAATTTCTGGAATAACCGAATTGGAAGACATAATAACTGACCTATTACCTTCTTTGAAACTGAATAGTGGCTTTTATTATTTAAAATGAACATTAAGATGGGTAAAGTGACAAAGGCTTCAATCAGGAGCCTCAATTTATCGTATTTTATCCTATTTATAGGCTTAAGCATGCACTCGCACACAATATCATCTTATTCCGGAAAACATTCATCTTCCGGGTATTTCCAGGTCGTCTAGAATGAAGGCATAAGGTAAATAAATTCAATTCCGTATCACACACAACACTCACTTTAGACACAGTCGCGCGGCATGTTGTTGAATGCAAACAAATCCATGGGAATCCTTTCATCTGGATTCTGGAGCTCTTTTCCGCTAGCATATCATGGAAGATGGGACCCAGGGAAAACTTGAGGGCCTTAGCAAAACTGGATGATATTTTTACGTGTATACTTTTTTCCTTTAGCCCATTCCTCGGGTGTAAATAAGTTTGAAGAAGGTGCCTGCTCTTACTTTACATAGAGCTCAGAATGGGGTGCAAATATGGCTCTATATAATTGATATGGGATTTTTAGGTCATACTGATGCTGTGCAAAAGATTGATGAGCGATGTGGGCTGCGATAACGCAATTGGCCAAACATTGTAATATAAATACCTATCATGAAATTTAATACTATAATGCGAACATTTCTTTTTTTTTTGCGAAAATGCTCTTTTCATACACGAGTTCATTATAACGTTGCCAAGGACCAAGCTGGGGGGGCTACACGTGTACCATACTGCTACGAATTTTGCTGCGAGCACTCCATTTGAAATTTTTCCAAAAACGAATTGCTAAATTGAAATGAAAAATTTACAACGACAATTGTTCAATTGAAAATAAACAATTTACAGGATGGGTAATTTTATGCTTGAAAACCTTTTACTCTGATCCCAAACAATTACATTTTGCAGGGGGCATTAAAATTGAATTATCTCAGTACCACTGTAGCTATTTTCATTGTCTTTACATTTGTTTGATTAGCATAGGTAGTAATCGATTTGGTTAAGATCTTTTCAATAACATTCATAAACCACCAGTCATAATAACTTCAATTTTGATAGTACAAGCAATTAAGTAACTATGGAATGCAGTATCAAAATATAATAAAAACAAGACATTACGACTAATCTATTCGACATTTTACCTTGATCACCTTATCTTTTATTTATTTAGGGTTCGAACCGAACCTTCCTATGGGTGACAACAGTGTTTGTTTCAAAACCTTATTATTTTTTTATACAAAGTAATATAGGGCATTAAAATGGTTACATAATATATAACTTGTCAGCCTAAATATGAAAATAGTATTTAAGGGGTTACATAGGTTTTTGGAATGTCGAAAAATCGGATATATATAAGAGTACACCTTAAGAGCAAAACTGTAGACGTGAGAGACTTTTGAAACTTCTCCTATACGGCTTGACCGTGCAAAATTGTAAAACTTTAAAAAGGTTTTTTTTTTGTTCCAATACACCACTTTCATAGTCGGTGGGCAATATATTTCAAAAATGAATCAGAAACGTGAATAAAACCTACCGGTCGCAAATATGTTAAAACAGTCTGAATCGAATGCAGCCTGTTTGGTTAGTGCGTATCGATGATTTCTCAGAAAGAAAGAGAAAAAGACAGAAATATTTGAAGTGAAGGGGATGAGTATTATCTATATATGTGCGTCATGCTTAAAGTCTCATTTTCTGTTGAATTTTCTACTGTTAAGATCGATTTTCAACATGAGTGCCTTATTTTATAAACGTTTTGAAGCTGTGTTTCTCTGCCTTCATCCGAAAGGACCTAAATGGACTTATGCCCAGGCAGCAAAATATATTAAAATGGATGCATCTTTTGTAAAAAGTGGTGTAAGTTTTCTAAGGAAAAAAAACGTCAATGATTTGCCAGTAAAAGGTAAAACAACAAATACATCAAAAAAAGAAGACATCGCTATTTTGAAGCTTTTTGAAAAGGATCCAGGGAGACCAAGGATGACGCTGAGGCGAGCTATAAGCAAATTAGCGGAAAAATGTATCAATGTGTCTCTCTATACCATAAGCCAATAAGGGAAAATTCCATCAAACACCGCAGTATTAAAATCAAACGAAAATGAAAATTTGAACCGCGATTGGATGATAAACGTCGTGTTCACTGACGAATCATCATTATGGGCATATCAAGGACCTAAACAGGTATGGTTAAAAAAAAGGATGGCAGTACATCATACGTGCTGTAAAACACCCGATCAAAGTTCATGTGTTGCGGGGATGCTTCCTTCTGTTCGCAAGTATTTGAAAAATTGATTGCTTTTACTACAAATCTAAAAGGAGAAAGTATACTGAAAATTTACAAAAACGGGTTATTAAATTATTCTTGATTTAGAACAGGAAACTGATCGTGGGTATTGCAAGAAGACAACGATCCCAAACACAGAAGTCGTTTTTGTATCGAATGGAAAGATCAAGAGGATATCAATGTCATGGAGGGGCTCTCACAAAGTCTTCATGCTAATCCAATTGAAAATGTGTGGACCCTTATGAAGGCAAAGCTGTAGTGGAAAATATCGATAAAGAGAGCATGGAAGGATCTACCACTAGAATATGGTGAAGAATTAGTTGAAACTAGAAACAATAGATGTATAGCTATAATAGAAAATAACGGTGACTTCACCAAATATTAAATGTATTGCGTAAAAGAAAATAAATTAAATAATAAGGAAAAAAATTATTTTATTAATTTTTTATCGCATTATTGAATTCTGACCGCTACGCTCTTACCAAACAGACTGTACATATAAATTATATGATTTTTAAAAGTTTGTATATTTTTGAGCACTCAAGTTTCATATAGACCTTAAATAAAAACGGATAACAAAATTTTAGTTTTTGTTATCTCAATATTTTAAAAAAGTTTAATTCAGTTTTGATATATAAGATTTTAAAAGGGTTTTTAAGTTTATGTTGGGCTTTTCAGTTCTTCAATTTTTGAGTATTCTTTCGTATAACACAATTTATAGAATTTTAACCTATAAATTCAGTCAATCATTTTTCGCAAAGTTGTAACAAATTATTTGATGATTTATAACTATAGTATTTTAAATAGTGTTTTTGCAGATGATTATGATTATATTACTAATATTTTATAATGTCGTTATTTTTGGTAATTCATATTTGTTTTATACACCACATTGCTTACCTTTAACTTACCTGATTTTATAAATTATTACTTGTTAATTGAAGGAAAACAAATTAATATAAAAAAATTATTCAGAAAGACGTGGATAATATGAACAACTAATCTTTAAATAAATTATTTTAAAATTAAAAAATGGAAGAGTTTACGAGATACACTATAAAATAAATAAATTTGGGAAATTTATAGTAAAACTTTTAAATGGTTCAAATATCGTACAACTACATAATTTGAGTTAAAATGTATGGAGAACCAAATCCACTTTACAGCTGTTGTTAATTTAAGAGGCATTTAATGGAGAATTAACTAGAAATCGCCTTAGTTCATTTTACGGTTTAATGAGATTATGTACGAGAGCATAATTATTAATGGTTTTGGGGTGAAATATAACTTAAAACAGTAAAAGCATTGCAAAACGAACATCACTCAGCACTGTATTTCGTGCCTTACATTTACAGTCCCAAAACGTGTGATTTCATTTTGAAAAATGTACGTATAAAGATATTTAAAACGGTTGGAAAAACGCATCTAACTGAAAGCTTCATGCACAACATTGAACATTGAAAATATTCTTTAAAATATATAAAAAAGAAAAAACCATACCGAAGCCAATCATTGCAACAATAGTAACAATTACACATTAACTGGATGTGGAGTATATAAAATATTGCGTAATACGAACTACAACCAAATTTCACAATATTCAAAATATAAATTTACTTACAAAATTCATCGGAGTGGTGAATTTTGCCAGAAGAATTTAGCGTTTTTTTTTTTTTAAATTAATATTTTTATTTAAATAATATCATTGATCACCATTAAAACACAGTCCATTGATCGAAAGTGTTCAGCGTTTTATATAACAAATTTCACAGTTTACCAATCACAAGCCGAGAAAAATCCACACATAACACCGTTTTTAATGTTTTGCAAATATATTTTATTTTTTTTTTTCCAAAAGCAAAATTCAATAAATATTCCAAATCGTTTTTCCAAAATATATGTATTATGTTGCAAGAACAGTTCGGGTATACAGTGAATTCATACATAAAAAAAAAGAAATAAAGCACGATCGTTTTCAATCACAAATTAATCAGAGTGTGTTCGAAAAGAAGAAAAAAATTTAACATTTACTAAAAGTAGTAAAGCTTATTTTTGTGAAAAATTTGTTGTGCCTTAAATTACTATAAATATTATCCTCGTGTTTCTGTTCGGAAAAGATTTGATAAGACGAAAAAAAAACACGCCTTCGTGTGATTGGAACGTTTAAAAGTAATGGTGTCAACAAAAATATAATTTACTAGGCAGCGTTTTGTGTTCATGTTGCAACGACAAAAACTGACCATTTTAATTTAGCAAAATAAATAGCTGTGCTATGCTTCGAGCGTGACATACTTAAAGCCATTTCCATACAGAAAATCAAACGTTCGATTTGTTGAAAAATTCATTATTACAACATTAAGTAAAATATGCATTTGCCGCACTTTTTGAATATATTTTCTATAATTGAAATTCCATTGCTAAGATAATTTTGATCAATAACAATCTCCTTTATGTAATAAAATTCAAATACAATACTTATCGTTTAAGAACTGTTCATTTAGTACATACAAAAAAAAATATAAGCCACTTGGAAGTTTTGGACCATTTATAATTTCAAATTTGAACTACTGATTATTTTAAGTGTAGCACTCAACGAGTAACTGTTTGGTGTGGTTTTTAAATCGGCAGTATCATTGGGCCTTTTCTCTTCGAATATGAGGAAGGAAGCATACTTTGCAGTGAATGGTAGAACTATCGCTCAATGATAATTGATTATTTGTGGCTTATTTTCGAAGATATGAACTTGGACAACATTTGGTTTCAACAGGATGGCGCACCGTGTTACACAAGCCATGTAAAAATTTAAATTCTGCGTAGAAAGTTTGAAAATCGCATTATTAGCCATTTTGATGATGTACATTGGCCACTGTGCAGCTGCGATTTGATTCTGTTGGATTATTATTTGTGGTGAGCCCTTAAAGATAAGAATTACGCTGTTGAGGATCTTAAGGATGAAATTGGTGCAGCCATCGGTCAAATAAAAAATGTGCTGAAAAATTGGGTTCATCGTATGGGTTACTGTAAGGCCACCAAAGGAAGTCATTTAAAGAAGTGGTTTTCCAAAATTAACCGGAAAGATTATACTTTCGAATAAAATAATTCAAAATTATTCGTTTTTTATTTATAATCAAAAATCAAAGTATTTCAAAAAACTTAATTGAATCACTTTATTACTTAAGAGTGTGGTTCTTATTTTTGTATGTACTAAAAGCTGTTTGATAAATTAATGTTTTTAAAATGAGACAATCCGATTAGTTCGATATACGAAATTTTAGAATTTTCTTTACTTCGTCTAAAGAATTGTTCAAATGTGGTGACTACGAGTATATTGAAAAATAAATAAAATTTTGGTGAAAAGCATCTTTAAGAAGTTTCTAACTTATCAAACAATTTAAAGAATAAATTTAAAAACGCTAATACAAGCAAAATCAGCATTTTCTGCATGTTATATACGTTAGATTATCTCAGTAAAAATATATACGAGTAGGGTAGAGCGATGTCTGAAGTTTTTTCGGTAATATCCACTAAAATTTATAATGAAATATAGTACAACAATTTTAAAAATTCAAAAACGATGAGATAATTTTTATACGAACTATTGAAATTTAAATGATATAGATTTTTATAGTAAATTACAATCCACAAATTTGTAATTTGATACAATCGTTGTAAATACATTTCTCAAAAGAATTAAGGGATCACCTAAAAAATTCAAAAATTTTAAGTTTAAGCTGTAAAATGAGCTCCGAATCATTTGGATATGGTAATTTTTCGTAGAACATTAAAAATCACTTAGAATTTTTGAATGTGATCCCTTAATTCTTTTAAGAAGTGTAAAATCTTTCTTGTATCTTGAACTATGTACAACAACTGAATTAATTTGCAAATTATTTTAATTTACATATAAGAAATATTTACAAAATATACACTATAAATTTCAGTAGTTCAACCAGTGAATCTTAAAATTATCCAAACGTCTTCAAAATATTTCCATATATTTTAGAATGAAATTGAAATAATCAGACATTTACCGATCAGAGAATTTCTATTTCACTAATTTATTTTATTTTGCTTATAGTGCTTATTTGAATAACGCATGCAATAAGGGTATATGCAATAATATGCATATAAAAGTAGTGCAATTAAAAATATCCTGTAAATAATTGTAAACATATCATACAAATTAGAAAACATACGGTACAGATCATTGTTCAAAAAAAGTAATTACTTTTAAATACGATATACTTTCTGCTCAATAAGTACCCAGATTTTGTTACTCGTTAAGTAATAAGCTTTTTTCAATGTTATGTTGGCAGGTCTTTACTTGAGATAACCTCAAGTACTTTTAGGCGATTTTTAATATGGATAAAATTGCTAAACGAGCTTATTTTGTGTTTTGAACGAAATTTCCTATTTTAAGGCGTTGAAAATTATACAGAAAACTTATGGGGACTCTGTTATGTCTAGAACATAGGCATACGTGTGATACAAAACATAAAGTAGCCGAAGATTGCTTCGTTCTGAACACCTATCGACATCAAATACTGAAGAAAGCAAGGAAATTATGCTTGAATACCGTCGTGTAACTAAAAGAGAGACTGCTTGTGAACTTGACATTTCAAACAGATCCGTGCACCATGTTTTGGGCATGAAATGCGTTGCTGCTCGAGTTTTTGCAAAAATAGTACCGGAAAAACATCTCTGAACAAATGAATTTTTACCCTATATTCATGAAACGTGGTGAAACTGGTGAGTTTTATGGGTTTATGAGTATGACGCTGCAACCACCAGCCAACAATCGTCCGAGTGGCGCTTCGAAAAGGAAGCAAAACTCAAAATATTGCGCAAAAGTCGCTTAAAAAATTAAAATCAAAGTTATGCTGACTGTTTTCTTTGATTATCGCGTTGCTGTCCACAACGAATTCGTGCCAGAGGGTCAGGCAGTCAATAGAGAATATTTCAGTATGAAAATATGCTCTATTATTTCATAACATATAAAATTTGCCACAAAATTCATCATGAAGTACTGCTTCCGTAAAATGTTATTAAAATCCGTGAGGAGTCTTGACTTAAGCCAAATTCGAAAACCTCTAAAGCTAAGAACCATTTGACAGTAGATGATTGTCAGTGGGCAAAAATCAGTTAAAAACATTGAAAATGTCGTGTTATATGACATTTTCGAAAACTGCCTAGCTGTAAAAAGAAGCCAGATGTATGAAAGGACAACAATTGGATTCTCCACCACGACAATGCACCATCGCACACTACTCTTATTATACGTAATTTTTTTACAAAACACCCGACTGAACCGTATTCGTCAGAAGTGGTGGTGTGACTTTTTCTTGTTCCACAAATTTAAATTGCCACTTCATGGAAAGCGCTTTGAGGTAAAAGAGAATTCGCTGAAGGAACTAATGGCCATTGTTGCACGGGCCTACAAAAAGTGTATGGAGGATGAGGTTAAGCGATTAAATACTCGTATGTGTTTCGCTTCGGAAGGAGCTTACTTTAAAGGCGATCAAATAAATTTTGAATAAAAATTACAAAAATATATGTTTTATTAAAAAAATCTAGGTACCTATGGAGCAAAACGTATTGAAGGTTTTCCTAACAACAAAGACATGAATGTCCATAGTTAACAAAATACAAATTCATTAATCAAAACTTATCGTATGGTATATTTTACGAGGAAGTTACCAATCTTGATTAATTTATTTTTTAAATTTATATTATGAAAATGTATTTGTTGTTTATTTTAGATTTCACCGTGGCAAGTACAATATATGTTCGAATTTTGTACGATATGTCTATGTGAACATTCTAAAATGTTGAACCTACTTTTTAAGGTATTAAACGTGGTGAGCAAATGCATATATTACTTAAGGTGTAAAAAATTAAAGCCAATGAAAAGTTGCAAATATTTGTACAAAACATTATGCTTAGCGAAATACATTTTGTTTGTGAATAAGTGATTCTCAAAAATATTTCAAAAGTGAAAACCAATAATGTATAATACAAATTAATCACAATAAAAAAA
Source organism: Philonicus albiceps (assembly GCA_963969385.1). Classification (NCBI taxonomy): domain Eukaryota; kingdom Metazoa; phylum Arthropoda; class Insecta; order Diptera; family Asilidae; genus Philonicus; species Philonicus albiceps. The sequence continues at coordinate 27,348,906 of OZ017776.1, forward strand.
AAATCACTCTTTGTCTAATTTAAAGAAAACTTAGTCTTTATATTCACATTATTCTAAAGATACCTAAGCTTACAGAAAAAAAGAAGACAAAAGTTAAAATTATATGTGGTGAAAAAAGTTTTTTACATTTTATATATATATATATATATTAAAAAAATATATATTCACTTTTTCAACCATTCTCAATGCAGTTTGTCACTTATTTTTTCCAAAATGTGTAGAAGAGGGAAGAAAATAAGCGACATCAAGAAATAAAGTCATTCACATCACTCAAACGTAGCTCAAAAATATGAGAGGAGTTTTATTTTTTTTTCTTTATAAATTAAATTAAATGACGTAAACAGCTTTTGTAGATAGAAATTTACCTCCAATCATTTGAGGTTCACCAAGATTTACATAGAAGAGCACATCTTTTTCGTAGCTCCCCTCTTCTATAATTCCAAGTGGTATAATTTTTCTGAAAAAGAAAAAAAATAAATGTATTTTTAGTTATCTCATATTTAATTTTTAAATCGGGGATTATAATTAGGGTTTTATAAATTAGTTCTTCGTTTTTCTTTTTAGATTATAAAATACAAAAAATTCTTTATAGCTACAGTAATTAATTTAGTTATTATGTATAGTGGTAGAAATTCCTATAAAACCACAGTATTTTTGAAACCTTAATAGGTGATTGACCACCTAACCTTTACTGTCATCTATCAAAATAAGTTAACATTCTATAATTATGGAAATGAGTAATTAAGTTGGCTATTATATGCGGAAGTTGCGTCGTTTAACAAGAGGAAGTGTCAAGTAAATTCTTTTGAGATACTGCAGAGGGAATTGTTTGCGACGAAATCGACTGAGGCTCAACAAAGTGTAAAATTGTCGAACTTTGTAAACACAAAAGTTAAGCCAAAGTTGTGAAAAAAAAGGTATAAATTTATTGTTAATTAAAACTCATAGAACAAGTTCGGAATAGGGGTAATGCGCCGATTCGAATAAAATTTTGTAAATTAAAAAGCAAGGATATTTTCTAAATTGTTATTAATTATCACAAAAAAGAAACAGCAATCTCCTAATAGTTTTGTCTACATAGGAATAAATTATTTCTTACGATAAATTTATTTGTTACAGACCTTTTTCCATTGGTAAAGAAATTCTCACAAATATTTACTACTTTACTTAACACATAGTTTGCAAGTTTAAATACCTTTCTTGCCATTAAATCTTTTAAGAAGAAATAAAAATCCTAATCACCTACATATGCTAGAGCCCGTATAATTTAAAGATAACTTTCGTTTAGTCACATTTTAAAACTTTGAATTATATAACGTCGGTACTTATCTTTCTAAAGTTTTAATGTAATTAAGAAAAAAGTTTTAGCAAATTGCCTCAGGGTGATAATTTAACTATTATTTTGAACTTACATTTAGGATGTCGCAAATCCTACTAAATTGAACATATCTTTGGGAAAGTACGACCAAACCTTCATTTTACGACACACTTAAAAGTTAAAATTACGAAATTCGGTTTTAAATAGAGAAATGCCCAAATGCAAATTGTAAAATACTCTTTAAATTTGGTAAGGTTTTATATTTGGAAAAGATGCCAGACTAGATATTTAAAAATACAAGCTAGGCAAAATCTTTTAATTTAATTAGAGTACTGTTTAGCAATTCAAAAAACAGACCCTTTTATAAGTTACTAAGTTACTAAGCTACCATTTCAGCCCTATAAATGAATAATAATACTAAGAATAAATTCCTAGATTTTGATTTTCAGACACATTGAAAAGTAGTATCTTTTAGATAGTTCTAATATTGAAATTTATTTTTAGTAAGATTCTTCAGCTAGAAAGAGTTCATTTTCCATTTTTGAATTGGAATTTTTCTTATATCGTCTTTTACCTTCCATAAATTCTTAAATATTTATCAATACCAAGGGCACAGTAGAAATTATGGTAAGAGCAGGCAAAACATTTTCCCGAGGGTTTTCAATTAGAAATTCCAAATTGTTTAATTTAATTATTCCTATCCGTCTCCATCAGAGAATTGCTCATTATCGATCTCTCATCCTGAATCAGTAAACCTTCGGCGCTTTCATTACCTGAATTTGTGGTAACAACTGATAAAGTGTGGAACGCTAAAAAGGAAGGAGCGTCTCAAATTATACGGTGCCGGGGAGTGGGCAGTTATTCAATACCTTACACGAAAAACTGACATGTTACTATATAAAGTTACCCATATAGGACGACATTGGGGCTACTTCTTCTGTCTACACCACAGGAAACAGGAAGTTGCTTAACGTTTAAACGAACAAATCAATATATATATATATATATATATATATATATATATATATATATATATATATATATATATATATATATATATATTATCCAGAACTGAAAACACGCAAACTTTATCTGTAAGTTAGTTTATATCATTTCGTTCAAATATTTGAGGTAACTCTAATTATGATAGATCACTGGCTGGATTGTTTTGCGGTAATGTTATTTTCCTAAAATTTTGCTACTTTTATCTTATTGCAAACAACTTTGATTTTTGCCCTTTAGGGTATATTACAAATTTCGTGTTATAGATTTTTGAAAAGCCACAACACTTTTACGAAATTAGTAAACTTTAAATTAAGCAATATAACATCTATTCATGAGTTAGGTTTTAATAGTAGGTATAACACGCTATGGGCACAAAGGAGTTGATTCCCCACAAAAGCGCTCGTCCGTTTTATTGTGTAATCGGTTACGGAACGGGTGTAAAAAAAAAATAAATATAGGGAAATTTAATGTAAAATGCTGCCAATTTGAAAATGTCAGGGTATTCTTTTTTAATTTTGTTTAATTATGCACCGCACCATATTAAGAAATTATGTAGGAGGGAATTATCTGGCCCAAATTCAATTAACCAAAAATTCCGTGTTTTATTTGCCTGTTAGCACACGGAGCAGCGTGCGGTAAGTTATGATTTTTAAAAATATTTTTTTTTCTTTAATTTAGTTATTTTTTAAAAGTTACTTAAATAAAATATCCTAATCAGAATTGTTTAAATATTACACCCTTAAGTGGAAATAACGAGTCTCGCCAATTTGGCGGCTGGAACCCGTGATTATTTTATTAACGCATTTTTGCAATTAACTTTTAACTTGAATTTACTCGTTTACAATACGAATTTAAGCTTACATTGAGTTAAATCAAATTCTTTGCCTAACCAGAACTTAATGAATTTGAGTCTCACAGTACTCAAAACTTTAGCTAATTTACATTGTTATCAATGTTAAGTCGCATTTACGTAAATATGATTAATTAAATGTGCGAGGGTAAATTAAGGAAATTTTAAACATTGTTTTGTCAGAGCTCTATACTTCGTAAAAGTACATAGATATTTTGTGCTCTAACCCTTTAAGTATTGTCGTTACCTTAGTTTCAATAGGCAAATTGTTTGATTTTAGCAAAAATTTGTTTAACAATTTAGTTATAAAATGCAACGTTTTTCAATCTAAAGTAAAAAAGCAAAACCACAGAGTTGTTGAACTGGCTTGAACTTTTTTTTTATATTATAAATAAATTAGATTTAAATCGATCGCTATATAAAATTTTTATATACAAATTATTCTTTGAAGTTTTGTAAATATACCAAGATTAAGATGTAATCGGATAATATACAGTCTGTTTGGTAAGAGCGTATCGATTTCTCAAAAAGAAATTGTGGAGTGGAGGGGATGAGTATTACCTACATATGTACATGCGCATCATGCTTAAAGTCTCAGTTTACGTTGAACTTTCTACTGTTAAGATCGATTTTCAACATGAGTGGCTTATTTTATAAACGTTTTAAAGCTGTGTTTCTCTGCTTTACTACAATTAAACCACTTTTATCCGAAAACCGTTTGAAATGGGCTAATAAAAATTTGAACCGCGATTGGACAAACATCAAATCAACATTTTAGGCGTATCAAGAACCTAAACGAGTATGGTTAAAAAAAGGACGGCAGTGCATCATACGTACTGGAAAATACCCGATAAAAGTTCATCTGTGGGGATGCTTCCGTTTGAAAGGATTTGGAAAATTTATTGCTTTTACTGGAAATCTGAATGGAGAAAGTATACTGCAAATTTATAAAAATGGGTTATTGAAGTCTACATATCTAAAACACAGAAGTTGTCTTTGTACCGAATGGAAAGATCAAGAGGATATCAATGTCATGGAGTGGCCCCCACAAAGTCCTGATGCTAATCCAATTGAAAATGTGTGCCTGAAAGGATCTACCTCTAGAGTATGCTGAAAAACTAGTTGAAAATATAAACAATAGATGAATAGCTATAATAGAAAATAATGATGACTTCACCAAATATTAAATGTATTCCGTAAAGGATGTGTATTTTCTTTTAAAACAGCTCCAGAATCCTAATTACACAGTTTGGTATATCTCATTTTTGTAAACAAATAATGTGCAGGTATTATTAAATTCGCACTAATTTCACCCTTCCTTCGCAATTAAATATATAAAAAAAGAAAGATTAATTAAATCTCCAAAAACGCCATGTAAATTATTTCGAAGTGAGCCCTGAAGCAAGTTGAGTGTGCCTCACAAAGCAAAAGAGAACCTTTCCTAATTAGAGCCAAAGGGGACAGGCTTCACGAATGCGTTTCTTTAAATTACGTTGATATCATTCTTCTAATTTTATTTATAACCAGATTTAATGACAATGCCTTTTCTACCCTGTCCGTTTTAGGAGATAAATTAGTGTTTTCTATGAATTACTGCCTGGGATAAGAAAGGGAGGCATTTTCTTTAAAACGACTTAAAAAGGAGTTTTATATAGCTTAATGTTTTTCCTTGGCTTATGTTATATTTCCTTTTTGTCAAACAAAAAAAACACGTAATGTATACAAATGGCAAACAATATTTTTTATAAACATAATTTTTCTTTTTTTTGAATATAAATTACGGACTAAAAATATTAAAGATTATCAAGTTAATTTATGATATTAAATTCATTTTTCTTAGCAAGTAAATTAAAGTTTCAAAATTCACAAATGTTTTTTGAGAGAAATAAAAACGAGGAGATTTTTATGAGTAATTTTATTTTGTTGTTACTGCATTTTTTATGCTTACGGATTTAAAGAAACTAAAGCTCTTCCTCTAGTCTACAATAATTGAAAGAGATTTATCACAAAAATTCTATGAATAACAACTAAGGGCGAAAGTTTTCTTTCCCCAATTTTTGTTAATATATTCCTTATGATAAAAAAGGAATTCTGAAGAAATTTTCTATTCTTTTTAGAAACTCCAAGACACAGATCAGAAGTTAAAACTTGAGTAGAATTTTGAAGCTGATACTGTTAAAAACATGAAAGGTAGGTTCTTAAGATGCGAAAAGTATTTGGAATTTAATATTACGCAAACTTTTTAAGGAAGTTTTTAATAAAATGCGTATATATAGCCTCCCTCGCACACAACTTCCGTATTCAGGAAGGTTTGTGAATTTTATTAATTCAAAAATAAAAAAAAATTGTTTGCCACTCTTAAAATTGTAACCGTCACAAAATTCCCAAGGTAGTGTGTTTAGTAAACGTTAATTGAAACAAAAAATGTTATTTACACTTATTTCTTTTCTGTAGGTTCTCAAGATAAATGAATTTCTTTGTTGAAGGCTTGTCTTGGCAGTATTGATCCAAGAAGTACTTAGAATAAGCATTGAGAAAAGCCCCATCTCTGTCACGTCTTTAATTTGCTGAAATAGATCAAACCTCGGCATTTTTACCCGGGGCGACGTTATTCTGGCGACTTTTACTGATTGAACCCAAGTAATTCAGTTTTAAGGCTTGCTGCTGAAATTACTTCCGGAGGTTATTACTCCATGTAGTAAGCAATTTATGGGTTTTTGCTTCTTTTCGGTCGATAATAAATGCCAAACGTAATGTTTATTGTATAGATAACACCCATCACTCTTTATTTCTGTTGTCAGAAAGCAATTTAGTAGAATACATTCCTGCAATATTAAAAAATTTAATTCATTTTCATTTAGTTTTCTTTTTACACAATTAAACAAATTATTGCAAAAAGAAATAGGAACGAACTTTGGAGCTGTACACAGGACTCCTAAAATAAATAATAATTTTAAATTTAATAAATTCAATGCCTTGCGTTACAGTTCCATTCGGAACCTGGATTAAAAATTAAAAAAAATCATTACATAAAAGCAGTCATAGACATTGTTATTGTATTATGCAGCAGAGCCCTGTCCAAAAATTGCCAATTCAGTGATAAATGAAAACTATATATTCCTTTCCTTAAATAGGAATCTGTGCATTGTGTATAAATCGAACCAGTAGTACAAAATCTGAGACAAGTCTGTCTTGTTACTTTCAATGTCCGAATAGTGAGAACAAGAAACTGAATTACAAAAGATTTAACAATATCAGCTTCAATCAAATACTCCCCTACTGAATGCAAGAAACTGACTTTATTCGGCTCAACTCGTGAGCGGAAGGAGTCAAATCTAATTGTAGAATTTCATTGAATTATCCGAAAGCACCAAGAGTAAAATGCTACTGAGAAATATTCATGGTTTCAGCTCATTCATTCAGTAAAACCCCTCCCCGAATATTTTAGTGACGCCTGAACGGCCCCCCACAAAGGCGGGCTTGTTCCATTTTCTCCCTTTATGATCCTATCACCAAATTGATTTTCCATTCTTTTAAGGAAATTTCAAGCACTTTGAATTGTTCTCGCCGTCGAACCTTATTTTCCCGAAAAGACTAAATTTATAAAGAAGACCCAAACGATTGTGAGATTGTCTGAAAAGGGGTTTAGTGAAACGCTGAAATTGCCCTACAGAGTCCAATTGCCGGAGACAAAATGTTTCAAATAATTTGAATTATTCTTAATTTTACTTCAGTGTTACGTTCGTTTTAAACCACTAACATCCTTGAAGGCAATTTTTGGGTATAAAGTAGATATTAATGGAAAAGGTAAATTGAATTATAAAAAAAAAATTTTTTTTTCTCAAAATTACGTTTTGGATGGAAATTCAAAAAAACTTTCTAAGATCCAAAGCATGGAAGTTTTTCCTATTTGGTACCAGAAATATTTCGAAAAGCATCCAAACTCTTAACATAGGGTTTATTTCTTTTTAAATTTTACATAATATTAATAGTGCTATACTATTTACTTAACCAGTTAACTGTTTTTGACGAATATACTCATTATAGATAAATGGTAATATTTAGTGTTATGACGAGTATTCAATGAGCAAGCCTGCACCTTTTTGATCTGTTGTGCTCTGACAGCTTCTCTGAGCTAAGCTGAATTGGTATTCTCTATTTTCATAGGAATTAAACAGATCTATTACTCGTCCTTTGTACTGAATCTTAGTGCGACCTATTTTAATATATGTTATGCTTGCTGTGCTTGATCACCTTTTTATCTCGTCCATATTAATCGCCTGGGGGATAACCAACGTAATTTTGTGCCTTTTGCTTGCTCATGAATCTTCCTTCCAACAATCCTCTTTGGCTACTTGAATAGGGTCAAACTTATTAAAATTGATACCTTAGAGCATCTACGATATGCCTACAAAATTGTCTTTGACTCGAATTGTATACAAGGACGCATTGATTTTTCTACCTTGTTGTCATGATTTAAAATATCTCTTTTAATATTAAATCAGTGACAATCATATTGGCTAAGATTAGCAGAATAGGTCCCATTATGTGTATTGAATTTCAAATCTATCACAAGATTTTTATTGTAGAAAGTTTAATATAAGTGTTTATATAAATAGGACAAAATTTTTACACTAAACTCATGAATTTAAAATTCTTAACTTTTGCTTAAAATCAGCGCGCCTTAAATTTTTATGAAAAAGTATTAAAAATAAAATCTCAATATTTATATCCATGATCGATGTTATTTGTGTCAATTAAGTAAATATGTAAGAATCAATTTCAATGGGTCTCCCGTTAATAGTGTTCATTAAAAATTAATTCATATCTTAAGAGTACTTCTAAGACTTGAATAACGAAAGCCACCGCTCCCTAGGTCAGCAGGAGATTTTACTTAGAAATTCCCATCGCAAAAGAGTCATAAATTCACAGGAGAGTGTAATCCTTGATCTGGAAATACGAGAACATTTTAACGTGCTCCTCTTAAGACAAACCACCCGCTGCCCACATCCATCCTAGACAGAGCATAATAGTTCGACATGAGCTCCTCAAGACCGATCAATACACTTAGCATTTTATATGCGAAAACGTGACTTCATTTTCGTGCCAGCATTGGCACATTTGGGTTCTCGTACTCAGCGTGAAAAGTATTTGAGCTCATCCCCGAGGTGAAGTTATTCTTGACAAATTATTAACTTTAGGTTCCCGAGATTTAGTAATCCAACACCGAAATAGATTGCATGTTTAAGATAAAAATTATTGCCGATTTTTATTTTGATTCGAGCATAAAACTGAAGATATATAAATGGTGAGAAATACTTAAAATTTTAATATTATCCATGTATACAGGAACCAATACAATTTTTATTTCTTCTGAATTTTATAAGCTCATTTTTTTGAGTATTAAACGATCTTGCTCAATCAGAAGGTTAACAGAAATGTCTTTTTTGGAATTTAAAGCTTATGTAAAATATTTTATAACAAGAATAGATAGAACTTAGAGCATTCTATAATAGAAAATATAATTACAAAATTATGTTTATATCTATTCAATTTTTTTCTAAAATGCTTAACTAAACCAGCTCACGGCTTTTCACAGAACTAGATAAAAATAATTAAGCGATGAAACAGTTTCAATGGGAATGCAATTATCACCTTCTTTGGCTTTAAGTAATAAATCACAAAAAAATGACTTTATTCCTGATCAGGTAAATAGGCAATTAATATATATAATAAATCGAATTACAGTATGTAGTTATTTTAATGCTATAATATCGACTCACCCGAGTTGAGTAGAATACTTATGGATTTTTTTAAAAATAAATAACAATAATTTTACTATAGACATCCAAATAAAATATATCTTCAATGAATATTCAAAAGATAATATGTTTCGAATTTTGGAATTGTAGAATTTCAAACCTTTTGCAATAGACGTTTTATTTAATATAAATTATGGTATGATAATAATGAACGATAGTCAATAGGGTCCAAAATTTCAGCACAATCGGTCCACTAAGATTTTTAAAAATTAAATGTACAAGTTTAAAAACTAATCTTTCGAAATAGACGCGCTTAAGAGAATTAACCATTCCTACTCCAAATCTTATATTTTTGGTTAGTTCTTTGACAACTGAAATTTTGTATAAAGGTAAAAAGATCTATATAGTTTATGAAAATAAACAATTTTAAGTATTTCAAGTATATACTTCGAAGCATTGTTTATAGTGATTGTAAAGTGGAAACTAATGTTCAAGTTCTCTCCTCATTAAAAATTGCCAGTTAAAATTATGTTTTTAATCCTACTAGCTGCAAGAACCCGAAATCTACATTTATTGGAATTATTTCACATCTCCATAATATCCATCTGAATATTCAGGGCGCAGTTCACATGATGACGGTAATTTATTTTCGAAATGTTAACCCTGGAAAATTCACACGGCTAAAATCCGACAAGTGGATATCTACGTACTTTTCCAGTATTTACATCATCGATGTTGTGCGAGTTTTATATTTGTTGCAACCTATGTGAAATTTTATTAGTTATTGACTACTCTTATCGTCGACATATCTGCAGATGTAATCGGGATATCGTTCGAGCATGACAATTCTTGTTAATGAAGGTATTCTGGTTGCCTCGCAGCGGTTGAGTACTATCAGCGAAATTTTATCAGATTTAACTGATGGAGCCCCCTAATTGCATATTCAAAATGAGGAGGCTTATATTAGCATATTATTAATTTTGTATGCAGTTTTGGGGTATTCTTTCTACCGCATTCTCCTCCGAGCACCCAGAGTTGGGCTATACAGACCCCTTGAAATATTTATACCTCTGACCACATAAGAGCTATCCAGGATAACTGAAATGGATGTGGTCTTTTATCTACGCTCATATTTCATTGAAATCTCAAAGAGAAATTCTTTTCTAACCACTTTAAAAGAAACGGAAATGAAACGAACCTACTTTAGAGTTTTCCACGATTGATTTGATATGTACGATAAAGTTCTATAGGATTTATTTCAGTTTCATTTTTCACATCGTATTGTTAAATTCACTCACCAAATTGCCCCCAATTTGATGAAATTTTGATGAAACAGACTTGTAAGATTAAAAACTGAAGAAACAGGAAAGAACTTATAAAATTAAAAACAAATGCTGATTTCAAGATTTTCACTTTGAAATAAGCCTAGAGGAAAAGAACAAAGTTGTAATTTTAAGAAAATGTTCAAAACAAAGCTGTAATTCTAAGAAATTCTAAGAAATAAGCCATATGATGGTATCTCGGTGAAATAATTTAAGATACTAAAGATTACAAATTCTATGGAAACATACATAAATTTATATATACCTAATGCTATTATTCATAAAAAGCTGATTACTTATACGGAAAAATATACAAACAAAAATATCGCTTTTTCTATATACGAGTACATGAAGGGTGGTTGCTGGATTGATTGATTTTTATATATTTTAAAAAAATATATCCGTCTCCTTAGATGAGATTTTATTTCATTAGTATGGGGCATACATATATATTTTTTTGTTTTTCTAATTTAATCTAAGGATGAATATTGTTAAAATCAAACGAGATTTTGAAGCAAAACTTAAAAACAAAAGTCTTAAGAGATCGAATTTGAACTGAACGACTCTAAAAATTTCGATGTAGCCATTTTACATACGAATTGCAGGATATTTACAATTTTTGTTTGAATTTACCCCTACTTTTTGGTATTCTTTCATTCACAAGTTGAATTTCTATATTAAATAAAAATTGTACTAAACCAGAATACAATAAATCAAACACAAATTTAAATAATATATGCAATGATTATAAAACTTCTTAGGGATGATAATTTAAAACAAAATATTCTTTAGCAACAAATCAGTGAAAGTGGCATGATTTTATTTATCCATTAGCCAACAAATATTTTCCCTGACCGAACAAAATTAGAATATAAGTAATCGTAGGATATTATAGGCTTTTATTATTAAACCTACGTTTTATTTGGATTTTTCTTGAACTAAAAATTTATTTCATAAAAGTATTTATTATAAGAGGCTTTTAGTTAGGTTCGAAAAGTCTCGGTTTGTAGTAAAACAAATCTATTATTATTATAGCGTTAGATATCTCTTGTCGACGTTTTAATGAATGTAAATCAATTAATTCAAGCCTACTTTCACAACACGGTAATTTTAATTAATTCAGCCACAGCAAATTTTACAATACGAAATGGAAAAAGCTAATTCTGAACTGACTTAATCCTTGATTTATGTACCATATATGCAGAATAAGTCTCCGTCACATACGTTGCTTCCATATTCAAGGATTGAATTACCAAGTCCTACAAATTAAGCTTATGAATAATGAAAATCCATAGGCGTGATTCTTCGTGGAAAAAGACATCATAAAACATTTATCCAAATTCAAGGGAAGATCGTTTTACTTGTACATCACATTATAAAATAATTAAAATCATCCTGTAATAAAAGACAATTGTTCAAACATGAAATTTCCCTAAATATATTTACAACATCAGCAGCAATATATTGAATATCATTAATAAATAATATAAATAACAATTTCCCTATGTGAAATAGTTTTAAATAGAACTGATTTAAAAATTACTTGTTACGAACCGTCAGGCATGATTCTATCTACCATTTTCAAATAAAAAAGACGATATTTTGATCATTTATTAAATAAAATCGTTAAAAAATAGGAAATTAATCTAGGAGTTGGTAAAGTTGTTTAAATGAAAGCTTGAATTTTAATCTGTTGTATAGGAATACGAACAACTGAAAAACTTTTCTAAATATACCATGAAAATCATTTCTTTTTCATAAATCGGATAGTGAATGAAGATCAAAGCAGGCGCATGTTTATGAGAAATTTATTCGCTAAAATGTTTTAGAAAGATCCATAGAGATAAGTGGGATTTTATATTTCTAGATTAGGACTCAAGATTTTTATATCCGTCCAGTTCTATGGCTATTCATAAATTCATAATATACAAGAAAACTCGTACAGAAATGATCTGCTACTTCTTGGGGATACAAAAACATTAAATTTATTATCTAGTGTAATAAAAAAAGCATCGCCCAGGCAACAGTGGGTCGCGGAGGCGTGCAGGTTCATTTTAAATGTGCTCTGCTCGAAATCGTTTAAAGGCGATGCTTTTCAGCAGGTATAGGAGTAGAAATTGAACTTTTTAAACAGAGACTAATTTTCAACCAGGTGCCATTCCATATTATCAAGATTTTGAGTGATTTTATGATATTTAGTTTATCTGGCAAGACTTAATCAGATAAAGTACAGTCTGGCCTTTCCAAAGCCCCTGGGTGAGATTTACATACATCGAAAAATCTGTGGCGATAATTTCCTTTTTTTTTGAAATTTCAACCTGTTTGAACTTGGGCACTGACCAACAAACTTACCACAGGATAAGCAGGATTTTCTTGATTTATCTGATGAATTACAACATGAATTGAAATCATTTAAATGCCTTACTTTTCTTTAATTCGCATGGAACACCCAACGGAGCCTATCCCAACGAAACATTTCACTTCTCATGCTCAATTTAGCAATGGCCTCTCTTTTAAGTGTTTCATATCACGAGAAATGTCAAACTAGAAAATTCACAATAGATAACTTAAGAATGAAATGTGACTGATTATAACAGTTGGGAACTATTCTAAATTGTAACGAACTTAGTGCAGCTTGTTACGTCATTGTTAGCGTTAGTGTTGAAGAGTCCAAAAATAATTTTTATTAGTTTCACGGTTTTTCTAGTTATTAGTCCTGAAATTGTTAAGAAAAATGTTCTCTTTTGGTGATCAGAATTCTAGAAATAAAGATATGGAGGTTTTTATTAGGCGGAATCAGTGGAATTATTCGCATAGAATCGAAGAATAAAAATGCCAGGTATTTTTTTAAAATAAACCTGTTTTTCTAATTAAATTTGTCTGAAAATGCAATAATCTGGTTAAGAAGTCTGGCCAAGTAATCTTAAGTGCATTTAATAAGATCAAGATTCGATCGGGAGCTCAGATATTTTTTTAACTTCACAGAGGCAGGGACTCTACTTTCAAGTCCGTGGAAAAACTAAAAAAAAGATGCACATCACCAAAAATAATTGGTTTTGCGGTGGAATAAATTCAGATGAGCAAGATTAAGTTAAATATTTAAATTTAGTAGTAATAAATTGATCAGAATTGCTTCCTTAAAGAAAAAGGGGAGATATCCATGAAGGTGCAGTTCTTGTAGTCGTCGATTCAATTAAACTTAATAAGAATAATTTAGGGTTTAGAAGCCAACGATTCCACATTATCGTTTGCGAAAAGTGGAACATTTCGGAATCTATACCCGACCGCCAAGAAATTCGTTTTACACCAAACGGAAAGCTCCTGCAAAATTTTATTGAAATCGCAAACTTTCTCCCATTCCTAACTTAAGCCGAGACCTTGAATATATTTAAAAAAATGTGTAATGTATCAACACAAATTGGAAACCAAACCACTAAAAATTTATATCAATTTAGAATCTCGAAGTTCAGAAAACTTGTAAAGAAAACCAATGGTTATTTTTTAACCAACAATTAGAAAACACATTTTTTTTATATATATTTTGCGGTTGATGGTTAATGGTTAAAGGGTGAAATCAACTCTAACACTAGAACTACCAAAACCAGTCAATTTGACTGGTACTCAATTCCTTCCTTCATTTAATTATATATTTTTGTAATTCTCTTCTGATTTATGCCAAAGTTTAATAGAATTGAGAATTACGATATATTTAAAAACCTTTTTCCATTAGTAATTATTTATTCAAATTTGAAGGCGTATTAAATTAAAGGTGCAGAAAGTTGTTAAAATTACAGACTTGCGCGCCGGTAGTTCTAGTGCTAAATAGAGCACTGGATAAAGAAATTTTGAAGTTTTACATAGGGTAGAGCGGCATAAACCGGTTTCTTTTTATTTTGCACTTTAAATGAAAAGCTCTTTAAAACAAGTGAATATGCATATTTTGAAAATGGTTATTTTACTAAGCGTCTGATCTAATTATAAGTTTTGATGATTTCTGTAATCGTTTAAAAAGTGTTGCGGTTTGAAATCCCAAGATCTTAATCGGATCCTCCTTTGCAATTTTTATTTAGCCGCGTTTTCACAATATTTTTTAAATTTTAAACCAAAACTATATTTATCCAAATTTTACATACATTTATTTAAAAAAAAATATATATCAGCCTTGTTTTGAAACACACAAAATTTATTATAATATAACTAATAAAAAATTGTTCCACTTTAGACTTTTCTGATCTAGTTTAGATAATTTTTTTCGATTAATTTATTTCTTTATTTATTATGATTTTAATGAGCGGGACATTGAAGTACCCTTTTGTTCTTGAACTACTCAGCGTATTTTTGAACCTTTATAATTTCGGTCGGATAGGATTTAGTCGCCAAGTTAATGGAATATACTAAAACCCTTCTATTCTAAATTTTACTAATACGTAAATTTTATTGATTTTGTTACTCACACACGCTACTGTTGATCAACATTTTAGAGTACTTCACGCAGTCTTAGAAAGCTGAAATTTGGAATTCGTTCGGTTTAGCCTACAACTAATATGTAAATTAAAAACAATTTGTAATGCTTACCCTTCAAGCCCATAATGCCGTGAAACGACCAAGCCTTATTATTTAATTTGACTGTGATCTATGGTAGACTTACTTAGGGCTTGGCTCTACATGATTTCTTATAATTTTTTAAAAGTAAAAGTTTTCAGAATCTTGATTATTAGGATCTGAGAGGAGTTATGGAATTATTTTACCTTTTACAAAAGTTTATTCCCTAAAAATAAAAAACGTGTAATGTTTGTTAGAGAGAAAATAACTCTTTTGTAGGATTTATATTCAGTTAAGGTTGTGCTAGGTTAGGTTGGTGTGGTTGCCTAGAAATGTACACTTAAGCCAATTTTGACCCGTTGTGTTACCCCCTAGCGTAGGAAACCATGATTATGCGTGGGATTTGAACCCATAGCCTCTGGAACGGTAGTCCAACGCGCTAACGACTGAATATGACCAGAGGCCCCCCTATATTCATTTTAGTTTAAATGTTATTTTAGGTGTGTTTTTTTTCATTTTCTTATCTGATTTAGATTAAATAGCAATACTTTTATTGAATTGAATTTTACAAACCATCACGTATATCAAGATATTAAAATTTATGAAAAGTGCATCACATCGTTTTGATGTGATATGCAAACCATAGATCGGATAACTTCTTCATTTGTTTTTGTAGCAAACTGTGTATTAATCCAGGCAATTTGGTTTTATTTTCCCGAAATAAAAAATATTTGATATTCATAAAATATAAATAAATATAGATAAATTTCAATCCAGTGTAGCTTAATCTGAAATACGACTGCAATTTTTAAATATCACAAATATGCAAAGTTATTTTTCAAGGATAGTTTCAAATTTATTCTCATCAATGTGTACATAACTACATATTTTATGTTGTCTATATCTAACAATGTTGTTGAGGCTATTTATCGATTATAATATTTATTTCCGCAATTGCATTAATCGAAATAGGGATGAATCTCTATTTTTATCGGTCGGCATAAATAGCGATTCACTTTTAACCTTTAATAAGAATTTGTAAATCAAAGAAAGCATGTCATTTGTTTAAAGCAATAAAACATTGAACAAGTGATATATTACAATCGTTTGGCAAACTCTCAAGTATTTTTATAGACTTCAGTAATTAGGAACGAGCTAATTTCGAAAAATGCAAAACAAAAGAGTAACACAAACATGTTCGATATTTGCAACCAATAATAAATAGAATAATTTGCAGTAGGCATAGTGAACATAAGTCCGTCGCCTACCGAAATGCACAAACAGACAAGACATTCCCCAAAATTGCCAAGGACTATTGAAAATTTAATTTCAGAAAATTGGGCCTTTCGTCCTCAGATTTATTAGATTTTCGTCACAGTTTTAGCTGGCAGATATTTATTTGCGGCAAGTAAGGTAATAAATATTTATCACTTTTGTGATTTTTCAATTTGTTTTAAAACTCTTTGAAAGTATTGTTCAAAAATTGAATAGTGCATTCGTCGTCTGATATCCTGATTTGTCTGTTGACTTACATATTTATTGTGCATAATACTCCTCCTGTTCCTTCGGGATCTATCTTTTAAACAACAAAAGTAGAGTGCAGTCGGAGACTTTATAAATACAGAACGGCTCCAATTAGGTTCCTGCTGCAATCAGCTTCCGACTCCCGATCTTCCGTCGTATCTAAATCTTTATAAAATCCAGCTGTCGGTAGCTAAGCGCTTAATTGTGAAAAATTTTCTTGTCTTCGCTCAATCTTATTAAGAGGTACATTTGCACCGAGAAATTAAAGCAAAACGGCGCACAAATGTTCTCGGCAATTGTTTATTTACCCCTTGCAGTGTCAATTATGAACTCCCTCACCGCTGAAAGGATAGCCTACTGGAAAGTTGGGAGTAAGAAAATCCCTCTGACTCGGGAACTCTAAAGACGAGCTTTGGTATGGAGGTGGTGGCGAACAATTCCAGGACCTTCGTAAAAGTAGCACTTGTAAATGCCGTCTGCTTGCATGGAACCTGTTGCATAAATGTACTTCAAAAACACTCGATTTAAGTTTAAGGACGTCTTGAAAGAAGAGTTGTTGTGATGCTCATCTGCACTATTCTCGTTTTTAAAAACAACAACAGCTAACATTTTTCTTTCTGCTTAAGTTATTATGTGAGCATCATCTGCAGAAAATGAATGATCCTTGAAGTTCAATTGTGGCTGTATTACGACGTAAAATTTCGCTGAGAAAGTTATCTTATTTAGATATTGTGGGAAAGAAGTCTAAAACACATTATTATTAATTTATGGATGGTTTTTAGATACTTAACATATGGTCGGGCTCTCCGCTAATGGAAAAACGGAGACTTTGGTGAATTAGTAATTCAAAATTATCTCTAGAGATGGAAAAATTATTTTAATTATCGATTAATCGATCCGCAATTTTGTCACAACTACGAAAATAACACATAATAATCGATTACTTAATGTTGTGTATGATTTATAATCGAATTCTTCTCGTTGAACCAAGTCAAACTTGTGTTAGCAATATTAATAATATCGAATAAAAATAATCGATTAAAATTCAAGTATACATAGAACCATTATTAAGCTCACAAATAACTTTTTGAAATGATGGCATGGAATAATTTAACCTTTTACTGTTCTAAAGATAAATATGGTTTTGCGAGACTTATTTTTAGTTTACAATTGCCAAGTTAAATTTTCTTAATACTGCTTAATGAATCAGAGGATGAATTTATCGCATTTATATTGATTTTACCAAGCTATTTGATAAAATACTAAATTTGAAATTGTTATGGTTTAATTTTTCCAAGAATATTGTGGTATTGTATGTCTAAGGCCAAATCTCACTAATCATCCTTTTAATATAGAAATTTGTTTTTTATTTCCAAGTCAGAAAATCTGGATATCTTTTGGTTTTTCCTATTTACTTTAAGTTTAAGATGATAGCGTTGTAGATCTTGGAGTACATATCGATGCCAAATTTAATTCTGAACGTCATGTTAAAAGATATTGCCTTTCTAGTATCCAACTTATAAATATTATACCGAGGTATCCCTTATTTTTATATCTCGAATCTTTAATTAAAAACCAATTTAAAATGAAGTGCAACATGTAATTGAGTTTAGTACCTGAATTTCGATTAATTTTCTCTTATACTTTAAAGACTTTCTAAACATTAATACCGGAATTGGATTTACGTCTTAAGAAATATTAAAACGCTTGTGTTATGTTTATGTGCAATCTTTTCCGAGAAAGATTATAAAAATGCACCACGCAGTGGTAATAACTTGGTCATTTTTATCTTAAGTGTAGTGAAAGAAATTGAATGAATTCTCAGTATATAGCCTTTAAATTGCCGCTTTTCTCCCTTATATTTAACCTCAAGTGTTTTAATTCTCAATTTGTTTGACTTTAAAATCTTCTCCTTGGCCTCTATTTATTTTCTCTTGTCAGATTGTTATTCATAAAGTAGTTTTTATTTTGCGAACTTTACTGCATATTTTATTCTCTACTATTTTTACTTATTTAGGATTATGTGGCTAACCACGTTGGATAATATCTAAAGATAAGGATAGATTTTATAAAGCGATAAAATTTTAAAAACACATTGGATAATATCTAAAGATCTAAGGATAGCCTCTATAAAGCGATAAAATTTTAAAACCCCGTTGGATAATATCTAAAGATCTAAGGATAGACTCTATAAAACGATAAAATTTTAAAAAATCATAAGTATTTCTATTTGTTGAATGTTTCAATTGCCTAGAGCATTTTGAACGAATGAAATTGTTAGATGTTAAGCACGCAAAAGGAAAATTAACGTGCAGTTCTAATTATAACGAACCTACTCATAGTCCGTGTGTGGGCAGATTAAAATTGCATTTAATTTAAAAATACTCTTTTATTTTCCAGCAGGTTGAAAAAGGTTTAATTACCTGAGAAAGTACTCATGTGAAAAGTAGAGGCCAAACCCACACCGCAGGAATATAGTTGCTTTGAAATGATAAAATAGCCTAGATATTCATAAAATTACAACTAAGTTTTATGCCCACGAGGGTAAATTAACAGTTCCACTTTTCCCTTTGGGGGTTTGATTAAAATGCCAATCGGTAGTTGAACGATCATAGGGTGGAGAATTCACGAACTTTAATAAAGTTACGTGAAGGAAGGAGGTGACGTGCACGCAACGTTCAACTTAAGGATTATATTGCATATACCACCGGAGGGAGAATTTATTTCCTAGTGACTTTCTTGCTAGTTAAAACTTTGATGTAATTATTATCAAAGTTTGCATATTTACGAATCATCAGGGACATGCCACTGACCTTGTTTTTGAAACGCTTGCAGAAATTTCAAGGATCTTTTCAGGATCACGACATAGCCTTTTGTGGTCTAGGTAAATAGGAAGTTCAACATTAATAATTATGTACTGTTTGTATGAGGTACACTTTTAAATATTATTAAAGCAAACATTTTTGTAATTTATATTGCTGTATTAATTATTTATTTATTTCTATGCGCAGGTCCAACAAATCTTGAAGATTATAAGGACAGCTATGATATCATAATACAAAATTTACTATAACTCGATATGTGCCATTGTACAGTAGTATTTTATACTTATTAAATCTAAAATCTTATCCGGAATTCTAAAATATATCTGATTATTTCTTTTAATGCATCTAGTAATTGTAAATGCCTTTATAATGTTTTATACAATTGTATAACGAAAAAGTTAATTATGAGTCTAAAAAGGTTCATATATCATTAAACTCGAGACTCTTTAGATCTTTGTTTGTTACCATTACTCACCATTATTCGTTATTAGTGAACATTACACAGCCATATTCAAAATTGAACCAAGTAATTGTGAGTAATGTCGAGTAATTAGTAATACCGAGTAATGATTAATATTGGCGAGTAATGATAAGTTATACGCATTGTTAATGGTTTATTTTGAAATTACCACTAGTTAATGGAATGCATTATTAAATAAAGTAGTATTTTACATCCTGGCCAATGTTTTAGAAAAATCAATGAATGTAACATCAACTAGCATGGCTTTTTATACTGCTGAGATGCAATAGTTTTTAAATAAGGTTAAATTTATAAAAGTGGATCTACTAGATCCTGTTGGGAAGCTAGCAAGTGAATTTTCATAATAGACACTTTAATGTAAGGTATGAGGGGTGTGATATTTTCAAATATTAGCGCATTCTGGCTGCAAAATTATGCACCATTTGTCAAGGCGTAAGTAAGATTCTCAACTAAACCCTGATCCTGATTACTTTTCCTTTTCCGCTTGAATTATGATTGTTTGCATCAAAGGGTATTCCCTAAAGCTCTGGTTTTATCATAAAAAAAGGGTTGCTATATTTTACTTTCGTTTAAAAAGCCCAAACTTGCTAGGAAATGTTATAAATCAACGTATAGCAAGTTTAATAAATCCATCAGCCTTCTATATGCATATATAAAATCAGTATCACGTCAAACTAAACCTGTTTTTTTGTTTTTTTTTTTTTTTGTACAGGTAAAAAGAAATCTCAACGGAATGCAAATATTCGGCGATTCCCTCAAGTATACCCTCCAGAGCTACAAATAACTTTACATTTTCTGACTTCCTGGGGGGAAACTTGGAGATAGTTTTGTTGCTTTTTCGTGGACAAGGCCGCATAGTCTGCACATTGTGGATAACACTTACAAACATTTCCACTTCACAGGAAAAAGCTTTTCGAGTTATTTATTTTCTGGACATTCACTTTTTGAACCTTTTCTCTATATGTCGTTTTGTGTGCTCGTAAACAATGTCATTGTTGAAAAATTTTATGTTTTTAGAACTAAAATAAATAATTATCAGCATGTCAGTTTCATAACAAGAGAAAATGTAAAGGTTCGTTTTACAAACAAAGCCAATAAAATACAGTCACCCTCCACTCGAGCGTGAAAGAAGCAAGGGAAGCGATTTGATTTAAAAGCAATATAGTTGAAATTTTTTTTTCCAATCTCTGCATATAAATTCCCCCTAAAAAATGGGAAACAAGTTTTTCGATGGGGTCGAAAATGTAAAAAGGGAAACTGCAGCAATTTTATGAAACGTAAACCTATATGCAAACTTGTATAAAATTGTTATCTGCATTACTTTCAATTGTAAAAGTGATGTTTTCCCATTGTTATGGTATGCACTTTTTACTTAAAATTTACCCAAGCCTGCATGTTTCCACACCTTCTCATGAAATGAAGGTGAACTTTGTTATTATGGTTTTGAACAAATTTCCAATTCCATTCCATTTCAAATTCCAGTGGGATTTATTTAGTTGCAAGCAACTGAGTATCAAAGGGTTGTTTTTACATATTTAAAAGTACATATATTTTTATTTTAAACTTGGTATATATTTTAGTGAATTTTTATAAGATATTTGCATTTGTAATGTATTTTTAAACCTAATTTAGAGATAATTTTCGTGCAAACAGGAGGACCATAACATATATTTTATTTTGAAATTAAGACTAACTTTTCAACTTTCAACAATTTTCCTCCCAACAATTACTTAAGAGTTTTAAAGTCGTTCAATTTGAATTTAAATATTTGGAGACCTAAAGTGGTGGCTTACCTTTAAATAATTTTATTGAATATGAATGCAAAAAGGGTTTTTGTTTCACTGCTATTAAATTTACTGTTTGCCACCACAAATTCTCAATTTTAAAAATGATTGTATAGTAATTTTTGTTCCATTATATTCCCGTTCGTTTTTTTATATAAAGCTCTAAAATTAATTTTAAAAATGACCCATTGGTTAAGGGCGACTTGGACTCATGAAATTTGGGTTCCATACGTACCAGAACTTTATCAATGAATAGTCGAACAACCGATTTTATATTTTCATTACATGGATTGATAAATTTTAGGTTTTTTTCAACTTTAAGGAAAATTTTTGTAAAATTTCTCCTTCAAATGAGGAATATAAATTAAAGTATTATTTTTCTCTTTAAATATCCCGAAAATAACGCTCGAAGTGGAGACTCCATTGCGATACCAAGAATTCGTTTTCAACAGCACACAAAAAGAAGTCTACTGTATGGTAACATTTCAATATTATTCAAACATACAGACGATGACCTTATAAATGTAGACATTAAACATAAGTTTCGATTCTCAAAGTGTGTACGCCTCACAAAGATCTAACTCCTTGCCAAATTTTAAATTCCTACTATACAATTTACTTTAATTTCTATATTTTTGATATCTCTTACCTTCAATTTACAATTTCTTTATGTTTTCATATTTTTTTAAAAGCAGTTTTAACTTTTTAAAGCCCTATTACACAAGAAAAATTCGAATTCAATATTTCAATACTTTAAAAAGAAGAACCTAGAGAAAAGAAAGAAATGTTTGTAATTTAACCATTAAATATGAACAGATTTTAAATCTCATTATAGATAGATATTTTTGAGCCGACAGGGTGGTACAATCTAAGGAAAGGCAAATTAGTCAGAAAATCGGATATCTGCACTGCCGCTCATCAATCATGGCATAGCATAGAATTTCGATGAGGTATCGATTATGATAAATTTCGCTATCAATTTTCCTTTATAAATATGTAAATTAAATATAGCCCCAAAAATAAATTTTAAATTACCTACCTTTTATTTTTCCCTGAGCCAAAAAACATTTACGATAAAAATTGTTTTGGGTGGGTGATGCACACGTGCCATGAAATAAATTTTAATGTACTTATATTTGGCATAAATGTACTTTACCCTTGGGCTAACGAATCTGGGATTTTGGGAGCGTATATACATCACTTTTGTTTTAGTCTGCGACAATTTTCGGAATTAACCACCTGCATGCCAAACAGGTGTTATACACCACTTTGTGTCAACTTATTTAAATGCCTCTCAAGTGGATTTGTTTTTCCATTAACTGATTGACCCAATAAAAACAAAATCGGAAGTGTATTTTTTTTAATTGTTGGCAGTTGCTGCTCTTGTTGTCATGTACTTGGCGTTCTTAAGTTTATAAATTTTAGGTACATTGTAACTGCTTTCAGTCACGCAAAATTTTAGTTTGAAAAAGCATATAAGATATACTGGTATATTTACATATACGAGTATGTAAGTAAATATTGCAGAATATAAAAGTTACTAAAATTAAGATAAAACTGATTTTTAGTCGTCCTCTCTATGTCTCTCAAAATCGACTTAAATTTGTATAGTTGATAAAAACAAAAGAGTTGAAAACTGTTAGTGATAAAATTAAGCAATGTTCCCTTCGTCTCTTATAGCTAAATTATGAACAAGAAAGACTGTGTTTAGGGCCGCTGATTTCTACCCCGCTGTACAATATTGAGAATTCAAAAAGTTCTTGAAAATAGGGTGATTTGGTATCCAGTGTTTTAAAATACTAAACCTATAATACATAATAGCGTTTTGATACTAAATTTTACTAAACTCTTACGAATTTTAGTCCCAGAGGGTTTTCGGGATCGCTGATTTCATGTTTATTGCTGATTTTCAAAAATGTAAGATGGCATTCTTCTAATCTAATTATATATGTAGATCCAAACTTATTTGTTAGATATTATTAGGGCGTAAAATATTATAAAAACATTAAAGAGCAATAACAAAATCGCCACAGAAATCAAAAAGCCCTAAAGGTTTTTACGAATTTTTGTATCGAATTATTTCGTTAAATTTATAATAACAACTTATAACAACAAGTTTTGTGTAAAACTGTAGTGTTTTCTTAAAATATTCCTAATCTAGAATAGAAGTTGCATTTATTACCAAAGAGGAAAAAAAAAAAACATTTTTCTTATTCCATTTGTCACATGTAAACCTTCAAATCAATAGAAACCATTTATTTTGGGAAAAGAAAAATGAATTCAGCTAGTAATTTATCATGTGCTACATTTGCCAGCTCTTTTTACTTATGTATGTATGGTATACATATGTACTATATAAAATGTTCACAAATTAAGGTATTTCGAAAGAACTATAGGAATAAAGTACACATATATTTTCCCTTCCTATTTCTGCTCAAATTTGCTGGTTTTTCTAACATTTGCGTCTCAAGAGTGTGGAATGTGTGAAAAAGTATGAAAAGTAATAAAAACAAATGTTTTTAATTACAAAGCTCGTAAAGAGTAAGAATGAAAAATGACTAAAAGTATACTGGATTCAGCTTGCCAATTTTCAAATACAAAATAGCGCTTTACTCATAAAAATTGATGAATTCATCATTTTTAACTTTACATTTTTGATATAAGCATTTCTAAAAGTGAGTCATGCTTGAAAAAAAAGCCGATCAAATTAAGTATTTTTCCTTCGCCTTGTTGAATTTTTGTTTAGTTAGGTTAGGTTAGGTTAGGTTGCTGTGGCTTAGGTCAATTTTGGCCCATTGTGTTACCACGTAGCGCAGGAGACCATGGTTATTCGTGGGATTCGAACCTACAGCCTCTGGGACGGTAGGACAGCGAGCTAACAACTGAACTATCAGAGGCCCCTTTATTTAGTTAACTTAATTGAAATCAGAGTAACTAAAAACCCCTTTGCACCGTACCAGTTTTAACCATTTCAGACTATATTTTGATTTTTGGCTAGCTAAACTAATTGTAATTATATAAAAATTGTATTTATATAAAAATATTAAATTTTTCTCTCAAGATTACCATTTTATTTTTCTTATAGTGCAAGTTAAAAAAAACTATATACGTTAAAAATTCTTTTCGGTTCAATTTTAAATGAAGTCGATTTGAGTTATGTCGAAGTCTACTATTTCAATCTGAATTTAAATCGTATATGTGAAATTGGAAATAAAAAGTTCAATTGTAATATCATTAATGGACAATTTTTCTATACCAAAACTTATCGGGAATTTTGTCAGGATAGAGAAGCACTAAAAGAACAGGAAGTAAAAAAAGCAAAAACCAATTTGTCGCTTTAACGATTATTTAGGAGTATTTCCTGCAAAATTGGATAAGCCATTGACAGAAAGATACTGAGGGCTTGTCGCGCCAATTTTTATTGCTTTCTTGTACTCTTTAGACTCGTTGAGTATCGATTTACTTGGCCGATTCTTATACAATTCTATCAGACCTTTGCATGATTCTCCAAACGGAAGCTTTACCAATGCTGAAAGATGGTCAAGGACTGAGTTTACTCCGCGAACATTTTTAAATTTATAGAAGTTAATGTTATAGCCAGGAAAAATTCGATGCATTTTAGTGTTTGTGTCCTCGAAATTTACAACATATTATTTAAAAATTGCATCTTTCTTGAAATACAACTGCAAGAAAATGCTCTTTCGTTTATTGATTCCCAAGGCCCTGAGGGCGGTGTTGGCAAGGTCTTCTTGCTGCACCTGGTGGGTGTTTCACAAGAAAATCAATGTGTGCTTAATCAGGGGATAATAGCACCCTTCTCAATAACAGAGAACGTTTGCTAAATCAAACAATTCTAAGAATTATTCCGAATGCACTCAAATATTTCTTGAATTATTTATACTCCGCATCGATAAAAAGATTGATGTACATGTGTTTATAAATCGTAAGGGCTGAAGGGCCTCTAGTAATATTTCTATATATGTAAGGTCAAATCAATTTTTGCAATTATGGATTGGATATGTTGGTTTCCTGCGTTATTACAAAGCATAAATACAAAGAAGGTGGATATCAGAGTTGTTAAATCATTAAAACTCAAACTCAGGGGAGTTGACATTTAAAATTTTATAAGATCTGTATTTTTAGCCTTTTTGTGTTCGACCTACTGATTCTACTTTTTTATTATAATAAATATTTCAGCTAATAGTTAGTTCCATAATTTGTTAATTGTGTTTTATTGTTTTTAAGATGAGGTGCTAAAAATTGTGAGTGATTTTTTTATGACTTACTAATTCGTCAGATGGAGCGCTTTGAATATTTTAATAACCTTGGGAATAATCATTTCAATTACTGGACTAGATATATTTAGATTACCTAATCTATAATCACGTTTAAATTTCAAAATACCAAATCTAATGTAGTTTACTAAAATTTCCAATTCCTCCAATTTTAATTACTTCAAATGGTCCTGAGTCCAATGCCTTACAGGAAGATTTTTAGAGCCACTAATTTCATATTTATTATGAAAGTATGAAAACTCTATATAGTGATAAAATAAAACTTTTTGAAAATTGTTCAAATGCGAAATATTTGTGTAAAGCTGGGTAATTTTATTTAGTTTGATCTCTTTAAAAAAGAAAAAGAACAGTGTGTAAATTGTCTACATACATGGAAACGATATGTAATCAAAAATATCGATAATGTACTTAGTATTTGGGTAGTATCGATACATCAAGTTGTCGATGATTTTAAAGATGTTTGTATATATGCTGGTCACTTATGGTAAAAATTTCAATTAATTAAAATTAAGTATTTATGTAGGTACATATAGTGGTGTACAACTACTTAAAAACGACCGCATTATTAAGGCATATTTTTAAATTACATCTATCCTTCGATTTACACTAGAGATCGGTTCCTCTGAAAAGCGTGTATATCGAAATCGTAAATTTTTATACATATAATACGTAAAACCGTAAAAATCGTAATATATCGTAAAATATAGGGTAATTCGAAAAGCCGTGTTCAAATTTAATCAACGTTTGTTGACTGACACTCTTTTAAGTGCACTTACTTAATCTGCTCGAAGTCCTTTCAAGAAAATCTCTCTGATCGCCATTATTAGATAGAAATAATGTAAGTGAAATGGGCATCACCACATTATTAATAAATGCTAATTTCACAATTTTGGTTAAATTTTTAATTCTTCTATTGAAAAATCACTTAATGAATATACGTTAAAGAAATTAGTCAATTTAATATGAGTAAAATTATCGTTTAAAAAAGTAATGGTATCGAATAAAAATTACTCGAAGTATACCGAAAAGTATCGATATTTTTTCATGGTCTATCTACAGGCATGTCATTATAATACATATAATACTACTAGTGCTATATCATTTGGCATATCACTAATTAGTAATGTTCGACAATGTTATTTTCTGACCATACCCAAGTCATTTTATTTGCCTACTTGTCTGAATCAGAGCAAAATTTCAAGATATTCAAGGGATTTTCATCCTACTCATCCGTCAAAATGTCTTACTTATTGTAAGTGTGAGATCGCCTACGTAAAGATGACTTTTTGTTGAAGAAGTAATTAAGCGCTAAATGTTTGTGGGGTTGAAAGGCTGTTAACAATTCCATAATCACACATCTTTGACTAGTTTAGACCCACTTATTCCAGAAGACTATTGATCCACCATAATGCCATTGGATGACACTGACTGAAAATTACTTTGGTTTGTCCTTGGCCTTCTTCGGATAAAGTTCCGCTATTGGCAGAACAATTTACGTTATTACCCCCGCAAGTTTTAGGAACGCTTCCTAGATATTTTCTTCTTTTTTTGACCTCATTTTCTTAGAATTTATTGCCGTGCAGAAAAAGCCAGTTTCTACAGAAATCAATTCACGCCGTCAAGGCTTAATAGGCACATTTACTGGGGAAATTCCGAGGAGTCAGTAGAATTTTTGTTAGGGATGATATCACACACAATCCCCACTTAGCTACTTGACCGAATTACTCTAGTTCACTTGAAAGTCGCCAATAACTTCCCTTTTTTTTTGTTAATAATGGCAAATCATTTTTAAGAGGAAAATCATTTTTCAGACATATGAATGCATATTTTAAATTTTAGGCTTTAATGAGATGCTGATAGAAATGCTCAATCATCCAAGCTTTTTCTGTTGCGGTATGTTACCATTTCGCAGTTTTAAACTAGTTCATAAATTTTAAAAATAAATTTGCGTAAATGTTCAAAACATTTTTTTTGTTTATTCACACCTTTGCTAAAAACTTTTCTGTTTCCGTATTTTCTAATGAACTTCGCATAATTGGTAAACAAAGTTAACTTATTTTACAGCTTTTGGTTGAAAAATAAAAGGAAATGTGATTTTTCATAAACAGACGATTTGTGCTGTTCGATTTTGTGGCTAGGCTAGCACAGGCTAGCATATTTCTTTAAATATTTCCTTTAGATAGAAAAAGAGTCGTTCAGGGCGTGATGTGTGAAATCCCCCAATAAAGTTTGTCCTTGGTGAAGCTGTAATGAAGTGTTTAATGTGGGTTTTCTGAGCTACAGTAATTAGAGGGTGTGGAAAACATGCTGTCTCAGGAGGGATGGAAATTATCACGTTGAGATAAGGGCGGAACTCCTATCATTTCGACACTTTTACCCAACTGGACAAGAGCTAAACTATGGTATATGAAGAGTAAACATGCAACCTGATAAATCAACTAAACGGACGCTCAAGAGAAATTATTGTTTCACTAAAAGCGAGCTCTTGATTTACGCAAACGACATTTTAATTGAAATTATTTAGGAAAGCGCTTTGGAAAAAAAATATCAAATTACTTTATGAGGGCTTTTTATATTGACAATTTAATAACTGCTTCATCTGCCGTCATGACATAAATCTCAGTAAGCCGTTGGGAAAGGAAGGAAAACATAATGTCCTTTGTTTTATATAACATCTCATAAAGCTAAACTTTAACTAAAGGACTGCCATATAATAAAGTTATTAAACAAGATATCACTAATGCTCCAACCTTTAGTGGTTTAAGGTTTAAACTGACTTCAACCGTTGGTTTAAGTTAAACTTAGTTTATTCTATTTATTAAACTAAGTTAAGCTAAGCCATTTAGAAAAAAACTACTCTGAATTTGGTTGGAATTAAGTTAAAGTTTAAGTTATCTCAGTTCAGATTTACTAAACTTGAGCATAAACTCATTTTTTGTTTTTTTTTGTAAATTAAGAACTTAACAATGAAAATGTTCATCATCACGAGTTAACTAAGTTCAAGAAGTCGAAATTTTAAAAATTTTGTAAAAAATTAATGCCATCATTTAGTAGCTTAAAATATCAATTATTTATAAGTTTTATTAAATTGTTTGCGAGGAAAGGATTTTCATTAGACAGAAAATTTTTATTATGCATATGATAACCATTTTTATGTTTTATATCGGAATTAGGGGAAACCTGAAAATTGGAACGTGAGCCTCTTTCATAAAAGTTATGTTTTTATTATTGGAAGTAATCGCGTATCTATGTTGTATTTAAACCAAAAAATATCAATAAGAACTTTTATATACAGTATAAAGAAAAGTTATATTTTTATTTGTAAATGTTTCGTTATGCTCCATCTGAATTTACAACTTTGGTCCATCTTTGTGGCAGTAAACGTATTCCCCTAAAGAAGAAGTCTGATACCTTTGAAGCTAATTTTTAATATATTCTTACAAACTAAATTAAAGTGTTGACTGCATCGACCGGAATAAATGGAAATCTGATAGAGCAATATAAGGCGAATATCGTGGGTGGGGCAGAACTTCCCAGTCTGAACCTTCTAAGTAATTTTTTACAGGCCGAGCAACATGTGGTCTTACGTTGTTGTGTTGTAAAATGGATATGCTGTGTCTATTCGCTCATACTGGCCATGTTTGAATGAGAGCTTTTTTAAAAGGTATTAATTTAGTTCGATAACAATCACCAGTAATACTTTTTGAAGATTACAACAGTTCATACTACATCGAAATCTTTACTTTTAAATCGTTTAAACCAATACTCGCAAGTTTTGATAGATGGAGAATGTTCATCATAAATTTTTGACATTAACTGATAGCTTTCATCAACACTTTTCTTTAATATGAAGTAATGCAGTAAAACTTCCTATATATGCTGTTTTGTAGGTGCATAAATCTCCATTTTCCGTCGAGTAAAAAAGTATTTAATGAAATTTTAATCAAGCTTATGGTAATATATATGGATGGTTGGCATCTAGTACTACAATAATGAAGTGTTGGCAGACACCTAATAGAAATCCCTCAAAACTTATTTATATACCCATTTATTAATTTTATTTTGAGAGTCTTATTTTATTTTTACGTGAATTTTGAATAAATCTTGCAATAAATAAATCCGTTAAGCAATTTCTTTGAACTCGGTAAGTTTTATTAATTGTCCGTAATTATTAAATAACTTAAATTTTAGTCTGGTCCGTAAAATATTAAAATAAAGCCATATTATTTTGATTTGATTAAGCATAAATTCTTGGTTGCAAGATCTTTTTTTCAATTTCTTCATTATTTCAACATTTTGTAGATTTATCCAAAAATTCTATTGTAAATTAATAAATTATCTTGCCTATCTTGAAAATTGATTGACTGTTAATTGTCTACTATGCCAATAAATATTAATCTATTTTTAATCTTTGACTCTATCTTCATTTAATGTTACAACTGATTGACCTAAAACCTATTTGTTTTTTCATAGCGTCATTTTACTTTATTGTGTGCTCTAAAAAGAGTTTCAAATAAATTGGGTATAACGCTGCTTTCATTTTTCGTACGAAATTGAGCTTTGGTCTCTTGTTTTTTATATACATATGGTATGCATGTGTCATCACTTTAGGGTGGTTTCACAAATTTCCATCTACTAGAGTGAGTAAATAGGGGTTGTTTTTTTTGAAAAGCAAAAAAGAGTTTAAAAATTGATGGGATGTTTGATTTTAAATTTGTTTTTCTCTTCAATTCAATCTCTAAAATGAAAGAGGGTCATTGTGTATTGTAGAATTTAAATATTTTACTCTTTTCCAATAGTACGAAAAATAAACATTATTCTCTCAAAATAAATTGATAACTACTTGGTGTGATTTGTAGGTTTTTTTTCGAAGTAGGTGAAAATGTACATATAATTGGGCAAACGTTAATTGAAACATTTTAGATTATCATCGGTAAAACCTAAAAGAAAACGTAGCATAAAGGACTGAAGTTGGAAGTGACAAGTACAAACAGAACAATTTGAATCACTTATTGAATGCTATGAAATGCTGATGGAGATGAGATTAATTACACCCCCTCTTTTCTGTAGATTAATTCAGGGCATTAATGATGGATGAGTTGTAGCCACGAATGCGTAAATTGTGCAAAATAACTTCCATTTCATTAACCAGTTGTTTTTAGATAAACTTAAGGGACTTTGAATCATCCAGACTTAATCAATATTTTGGGAAAATACATTCGCAACTCTTAGAGGGTGGTTGTAAAAATCTCGACGTATCAGTGTGCTTATTAAGCAATTACTTTCATAAATTGCGTATTTTTGACTCACCCTGTTCTTAGATGTGGCCTCAAAAATTACCGAAAAGTTTTCCTGTTCTAAATTGTTCATCTTCTGAAGTTCGGAGCGGCAGTTGATTCTGCATGATGTCGAAGAAACATGAGCTCTTGGAATATGTTACTCAAGCACAGGATGCCGCAAATATAACGATAAAGTGAAGAAATATTGCACCCTGTGCAGGAACTTGTGAGACCATGTCGGCACTCGTTTAAAAACAACTTCTTATCTCACATTATAAATCAAGCATGTTACAGGGATGCTGTGTGTTCAACGAAAAATTTTTAAGTGGGGGAAACGAATGGAGCAATGAGGGATACACCTACCACTGTTTATTATATTGCTATAACAAAGCTTTTAGTGAGAATACAGTTTTACAGCATAAGCATCTTGATTTATGTGAAATTCTAAAGAGGTTAGTTCTTCCGGGGATATTGCGCACTGCAACACTAAACTGTGTTCAAAACCCAGCCCAAGTTTTGGGCTGTTGCGCCCGAATTTACAAAGAATGTTTTGTGAAATGTTTTGTATAAAATGTTCATTGCAACTAGCATCTCGTAACTCTTGCATAAGCACCATACAAGTTCTACAGAACAGATTCCGAACTGTAAGGAATTTCACAAAAACTTATTTTGCTGAAAGTTGCATCAGGGGATAGTAGATATTTAGAAAGAAATATACATATATGTATATAAATGCATATGCATATTTTTAATGGAATGCAATTACTACCACCATAATGTCTATCCGTTTGTTGTTATTTTTCTGTATGTTTCTAATAACAAATTGTCTCTTATACGATTTTTTTTCTATGTTTCTAATTTTTCGAATCAACATTTTCTTGTTTATTTTTAAATGTTTAAAGTAACACTTCTTTTAATTCTTTAATTTCTTTTCTACAATTCGTAATTTACATATTATTTCAAATAAAGATCCGAACGCTTGAGTAGTTTCTAATTCATCTGTTTTAATGAACGACCTTTTACATTTATAAAGCAAAATAAGGAGAGATTTTAAGACATTTTTCCAATTAAATGTTATTTCATTTCATTTTAGATTCATTTCTACGTTTTCAATCGGAATTTGGGAAGAGAAGACTCTGTGTATGCATGAAAGTAAACCGAAGCCGACAATGTGAGATATTGTGATTTTGTAAAAGAAATTTAAGCTGATATCGGTGAGTGTAATCCATATATAATTTGTATCGTTACTAAATTATTATTTATATTAATTATTCGTAGCTTTTTAAAATGGGTTAATATCAAAACTAGGAACTGAATAAGCTGAAAACACCCCGAATTGTCTACATGAAAAATTTTAATTTAATTTCCTAATTCCCCAATATTCGCCCTTGCGTTTGTTTTCTCTTTTATCATATTCTTGGAAATCGAACTTAGGCCGATTGTATAAGGGTCCAAAAAGCTATCCATTGAACTACGGAGGCCGATTGAGTTTATTTGGTCAATTTGTTTAATCCACTTTTGAGGAATTTTTAGCAATTTATATTGAAGGTCTGCTAAATAAAGATGAATTACTTTATAATTTTGGAATAAATCTTTGACGATTTAGCTTAGGGACTTGTTTTTATTTAGTTCATATTGTAGAGTCTTAGAAGACAAGTTTAAGACATGCAGATTATTTCCGTGAAATATAAATTTAAATAGACCACAAGATATTGGTCTGTGAACTATAAAATCTTATTCGAAATTGAGTCATTTCCTCTATCCATGGGATGCCACATTTGTTTACATAATTAAAATCTTTTTATTTGATTCCAAAAATATATTTCAGTCAATTACCTCTTCAATTAAAGTTTCCAAATCGCAATTACCATACCCACAAATAGATTAATGGGCTTAATGTTGTGAAAATCAATTTAAAAGTATTTTCATTTTCCACATGGAACGATGAATCGCGGCCTCATGTAGAAAATGTGACGAAAGAGGTAAATTTTCACAGATTAGACCACTCAAATAATAATCATAGGCGAAATAAATCAATAAATTTTGCGACCATTTAATAGTTCTCTTTAGTCATCGGCGACCAAATGTCCCATCTGGAAGAATTGCTGCTAGAGTTTTATGTCGGAAAAGTAAACCGGAAAAATATTATTCAGCAGAAAGTAACATGTAAGTTTCCTCGTCAGATCGATTTGTTTTGTGCATTTTCTCGTTTTTACTTTGGCACCGGCGAGTTTGGCGAAAAGTATAAATTAGATTGAATACGTTTTGCGCATTTTAATCGTTCTAAATCTTAAACTTAACTGGTAGAGTAGATGGATGGTTGCCAAACAGACCGAGAACATCAATGACGTGTTCCAATATCGTTCAATAAATGACTAAAGTTGTAAAAATAAATTTGAAGAAATTTTTGTAATATTGTAATATTGATCCATAATAATCTGCTCTGCTGGAGATTATTTTAAATTTAGATATATCCTTTGATCTTTGTTAACTGATTGCCATTTTATTTTATTTCTGCACATGTATTTCAATTTATTTTAAATTAATATACGTTATTGACAAATTACTTTTGATTTAGCAACCCTTATTTGGTAGATAAGATGACTTAAAAAGTTTTTGAGCAATTTTTCTTCAAATAGCAATAAACATCTCAAAGCAAACAAGGAAAATTAAAAATTACGAAGATACCATTTGATTTTATTGGACAAAAGTAAATTTTGTGATTTTGAATAGCACCAATAAAATCTTTTTAACGAAATCGTGAAATTAGCTTCCTTCTACAGGCTCTTATTTTTTTTAAATCATATTTTTAAGATAAAATTTATATTTTGCAAAATTTAAGTTAAGTTATGTTAAAACTATAAAAAAGCTTAACGTTGTCGTATTTTGCATACAAAGAACAATTCGTGCGAATTTAATATGCGTTGTAAGAGCGATTTTTGTGTTTTTATGCTCCATACACATTAAAGTTTGGTATTTAGAAAAAAGAGCCAGAAGTTAAAAGATGCAGAAGTGGGGTTAGTCAACGATCAGGTGTGGCTGAAAAATTAGGGTACCTTAAAAAGCGACGGAATGTTAGAGTCTGACGTTTTATAGTATACCAAATTGTTACCTTATTAAAGAGCTTTAATGTTTCTAATATTTGAATTAATCTAAATTTTTAATTATTACTATATCTTATAGTATAACAATTAAGTAAATTAATTCAGTGTCTATCGTTTATGCTTTCCCAGTTGCCATAAAAGTCTTAAATTTTTTAGCATTCAACAACTGTCTCTTTAACATATTTATGGACCTCATCTTAAAGACTTTTCCTAACTCCTTCCAACAATTCCCAAGGCCTTCAACAAAAGGAATGATGAACATCTTTAAAATCGCAAAACGGTCTTGTAAAGTTATTGCAAGATGCGGAACAGCAAAATCGTGGACTGAATATGAAATAAGCTCGAATATCTCTCTAAAAATGACAAATCAAACAATAGAAGCCATTTGCTGCAGTCAAATGTTTTACAACCCTTGCAGCCCTATTTTAACATTTTAAATTTCCCCTGGTAAGTTTTCCTCTCTTGAAATTGGGCCACGTTTTAAGGGTTGAAGTGGAGAAAGTCAACCGTTTCCTTTTGTTAGGCAAGTACATATTTGTTCCCCCCTTCTTCCTCCCGAAAGATGAACAGGATTTTGGAAGGAAAAAAAAAATTTCCACTGCCCAGGAGTAGACAGACTTATGGTTGATAAAGGCCACAAGTACTCCGTTTGCGAAAATGTTAGATTTATTTATTTTTAATTACCACGAACAACACTGAGAATACACTCTATAGCCGGGGAAAAAGGAATTTGCTGTTTTTCTGTTTTTGAAAATGTTCCTGAGAAGGGGAATGAATTAATCTGAGCTGTTATATAAATAAAACTGTACTCAGGGGATACACGCCCGCTATTAACGTGCATTTATTTCTTTTCCTAATATAACCCGAGGGTCGGCGAAAAAGGGCAATGGCTTTTTCAGAAAGAATCAGGGAACATTCCTACCTCAGACTGTAACGTGTATTTGGTGCACGCTTTGAAACTGTTTACTTTCATTTCATAAAATATTTATCCTTGTGTAATCAAAGAAAATTATATTGCTTTCACTTAGGAAGGATCGCTTAAAGGTGAAGAAAGGGTCAAAAGTAACACTTGCTTCTTAGGTTCAAGTAATTTTCAGATTGCCTTTTATTTTAGGTAGTGCTAATCCAAAGCCGTACTTGTATTTCATTAGAGCAATACAAAAAATTAATCTTAGCTGGTATCTTCCGGGAAGCTCTGAATTTGGGAACTATTCGTTATACAGATTTAAATTCTACACTTTTTGAGAAATGGTCAAGGGAGTGAAGGATTAACTTCTGTAAAAATGTTTTGGACCCGATATCTTTCTTATGGTTTAACACTTATTGACCAAATTGATGGTACGTACATTCACAAGAAGTCTTTCTATGTCGTATATAAAAGTCGTGCTGATTGGTCAAGGAGGTGAGGGGCTACAGCTATTTTGAAAATATGATTTTGTTACCGCGATTGCTACCGCAATTTTTAATAAATTTTGATCAAACTATGCGTATGCATTTATCGGCTCAATATATGGGTCATATTATAAATTTGAGGTTTGAATTTCATTTCACCATATATATTGATTTGCTGCCATGCAGGCCGTATATTTCCTGATCAAACCAAAATATCCGCTATGGTCGTAAATAGGGCGAATCGGTCAAATGGGTGGGGAGTTAAGAATTACACTCTCTTATGTAAAAAATCATTAAAACCCGATATTTCTTGTATTATGCTATCGATATAGCATAGGGTTAACACTTGGAGCTTTTTTTTTTATAGATATTACCACCAACTTGAAGCAATTTTAATGAAATATGATTTCATATATATGCCCATAAAAAGAAAGGTGAAGTTATTACGATTTCCTTTTGTCTTTGTGTTATGAACTGAAAATTATTTGCATTGTCTCCATTGTGGCGCCGTCGAGTTTGAAGACAAATTTTAAATAGCTCCGCTCTGGAGACCTCGAGTACAAAAGGTTAAATTTGACTTTTACAAAATTGATTTCTTGGATGTGTATGAAAATGGTGTGATTTCGACGAGGGGATGAGAAAGGCATCTATTTATTAAAAGGTGAAGTCATCAACCTTTTTTATAAAAATTACTTTATTATTATTGTTATTACGCTTATCTTTATTAAGTAGTATCGATCAAACTATCAATTTTGAACGCAATTCTCCGATACTCGTTAAACTGAGGCGAATCTAACGACACTCTCTTGATACGGTGGAATAAAAATGTTATTTTTAAATACACCATACGAAGAAGCCTAAACAAATATACCCGGGATGTAAAAACCGCAATTTTTCTATAGAAAATGCACGATTATTGTATGAAAATGATGAAAAATATTTTATTCGAGGTATTGTCCATTATTTCTATACATTTGTTCCTAACTGTCTAGCAATTTGTAAATTCCACGCCAAATAGCTCTTGCTCTTTTGAGGAAAATCAGTCATCGAGCCAATTTCGTACATTTTCGTGAAGCTGCTCAGCAAGTGCGTGTCCCATCGATGCAAATGAATGATATTCGGACGGAGCCAAGTCTGGTGAGTAAGCCGCATGTGAAAGTATCGTAATCGTTTCCTTGACCAGATTTTTTGTGTGTAATGGTGCGTTATCATGAAGCTAAATCACTTTGTGTTGCCTTTTTGATATTCTGATCATTTTTCACGCAAACCCTGATTCATTTGTTCTCGGTAACGTTCAGCATTAATTTTTTTGCCAGGTTTTAGCAGCTCATAATATATTAAACTCCTCTGATCCCACCAAACACAAAGCATTGTCTAAATACGTCAAAATAGCCAGTTTTGAATTTTTTAAATCACTCAAAGCACTGTAATTTACCAAGAGCATGCTCACCATAAGTACATATTTACAAGCATTCGATGCGATTTTGCAGCAGTTTTCTTCAAATAGTAACAGAAAATCTATGCTGTTCACAAATCGTAATTTCTAGGCACAAAATTCGACATGTTCAATGCTATAACAAACTATGTTGGGGTATGAAACTTTTATTGTTGTAAGTTAAAAATCGTTGTCAGAAGTAAACAAAGCAAATGGCGCAAATTACGTGGCTAGGACCATTTATGAGCAAATTTGAGTTTCATATTTACATATCTGGTATTCTAATTTTTACCAAATTAAATATGACTAAAACCATTAAGGAAATTTAATAAAATACACAAGGAAGAACATTCTCCACTCTTCGGACTGAAGTCCCAATTTTCAAATATGTTATAATTTTCATTCGGTACAAAAATTTGGGATAGTTATTGTTTTGACCAATTGTTTGCATTCTCATTAATACATAAATAATATTTCATAAAAATCCCCATTCCTACAAGAATAGTTTTTTTTCGTCCTTTGTAAGTCACATTGATTTTTACCTCTTCCTTCTGGATGACATAGGTACCTTAAAATACCTTAAAATATTTTTGTTTGAACCTCGAAATTGATTCAAAATCATTTCTTTGAAAGAAGTCTTATGTGGTAGTCAAACATTTAAAAAATAATAGGTTCGTTGGAAACAAAAAATAGATGTACGGATACGATTTCTCTATAGTTCTTTTTAATGAGTATTTATATAAAGGAGTTAGTGTTGTTCAAAAACTTACTGTGATTTATTTTACAAAGCCAATAGTAATTTAAACACATTTTAAAATATGGAACGGAGTTCGGTTTTAATTTTAGTCCTACTGTTTCTTATTAAAATGAACCTGAACCTTAATTTCGAACAGTTACTCCTACCATAATTCAGTCAAACGTTAGGTCTTTTATTTGACTATTTAAGTTTACTCGTATACTAGCTTAAGTTAATTTGTTATCGCATCCGACTAAAATAAATCGTAACACAATCACGTTGGAGTCATTTTCCCTGGTCTCTTACAAATGGGATATAAACTTCCTTATGATATTTATATAGTGTTCGCCATTCATTTTCTAAATGAATTAAACGATAAAGAAAAGGTATTATTTTTATTCGCAAAAGCGAAAACACCTTAGACTATGTAATTATCGAACTTCTGAACTTTCGCCTGGAGAAAAAAGTCCTGGCACGTTTTTCACAGATCGTCTCAATAAGATTTATTGCCGATGTGACCGCAAATGATAAATTTCTTTTATCGATCTCTTACGTCGTCTTATAATACATTGCCTAAGAAGTTGTTTAACAAATGAAAATTCATGCAAGATAGTTTTACTGAATTAACAACTAATTCTTTCTAGAATCTATAAACTCTCTACTTTAAATAGTGGGTATAAAATTAAAAACATGTCAACTTTATATTTTAATATTGATTTACCAATTTTTCAATCAAATTGATTAAGACTAGTTCATTTCTTAGTCCATAAATTAAGAGGTGGGTGAACAACTTTTGTTTTGGAACTAGAAGTCAATGAGTTGAGACTGTCTTGTTACATTTGTTGAAACTTTCGCCCCAGGGTACATTTTGCATTTAAAACTCCCCCGGGGGATTGTGTGTAAGTTAAAACAGTTTCCTTGTCAACTTTTAAGTGAAATAATTGTCGAACAAAACAAAACTTTACGTCGCATTCAATCTCTTTTTGAGTTGTGACAAAGAGGCGTTCATTAATACGTTTTAATTGATGCTGCAAAAACGCCCTTGCGACCAACCACAATGATTGCCGGAATATTTCCAGAGACCTGTCGGCTCGAGTCAGACGTTTAAATATTGATGGAGGAGTACACGTTCCACGTACTGTTCTATCGTCAAGGGAAATAAATTTCACACGATACACAAAGTGGATTAGAGCCACTTTAGAACTTGAAAAAAAAGCCTGAGAGAGGTGTGGCTGCGAAAAAACACATACACCCTACATAGTTTTTTCTAATTGGGCTCAGTGGGTTAAAGGGAAACCGAACTTTTCTACACTGGATTTGCTGTAAATTCACAGGAGAGTTTCCCTAAATGATTTTAAGTGATTTTGAATAGGGAGAAATTTGCACAGTGATACAAGTCCATTGCTTTTGATATCCTCGTACATTGGAGCATTTATTTCATGGTCGACGAAAAGTTGAAAGTTACTTTTATTTTTAGCCTTTTCCGGTGGTCAGAACTGTGATTGCATTGCCACATTTTTGAAATTTTTAATTTTTGATAATAAAACTTTAATTTTTAAAAATATTTGTAGAAAATTACATCGTTTTTAAACAAAATTACATAATCAATAAATATTTTTTAAAAAATATACTAAAGTAATACATTTTCTACACTGTCATAAAAACTGTAGACTAATTTTTCACCTTGACAATATCAGACCACATGTTGCTGAATCGGTTAAAAGCTAGAACAGCCTGGATCGTCGTATTTATCAGACATTTATTTCGATCAATGGTATCACCCCTGTCTAAAAAATGGTTCAGTTTTTTTCAAAAGTATGGAAATTTGACTAAATAATTTAAGCAAACTAACCAAAGAACAACAATTCTACAGAGATAGAGTCCGTAAAAAGCCTGGAAGATGGACAAAGGTTGTAGTTTAGGATGAAGCATACTTTGAATAAAAATGTTTTCGTTGTATAAAAAAACAAACAAACAAAATTCTTAGAGGCTCTTATAACTCTCTTTAACGTCATTTTGTCAATTAGTGAGAAGCATTAAAGGTGGTCAATTTTCTTTTAAATCATCAAATAGAGATTTTTCTTTAAGAGTAACACTTATGTAATATAGTGGGAAATAGGTATATTTTTATTTACCGAACAATCTTTTATAGTTTTAAATTTCAAACTTTGTAAAGTAGGAGTAGATCAGTGTTTTTTTTACCATATGTTATAAAATTTGATTATTCCTTTAAATCAACTTCTTTTCAAACCCTTATCTATCAGAAATATATTTATATAAAACAAATCTTATATAAAATTTAAAAATTTACAGAAAACTATATAAAAAAGTTTAAATATGTTCAAGAGTTTATTCAGAACCGCTTTACATTGATGGGATATTTGCGAAAATATCTACTTATTAATTTGTTGCAAAGATCAGTAACGATTTTAAGTGAGGAAATTTGAAAATTCGATAGGTGCCCCGCTGGTGTTTAATTTTAATGACTACGTAGTTATTTTTAAACATATTGATTTTTACGGTATTGTACCAAAAAAAATAAATGAACTTTTATAGGATCATTTCGTTGTCTGTCTATCTGTTTCTCTGTCAGTCTAGCTATCCGTTTGTCTGTCTATCTTTCTGTCTTTGTCTGTCTATCTGCCTATTCGTCAAGATCCTCTTTTCAGGTACGCGTGGAGGTAACAAGTTGAAATTAATATCAAGCTTCTAAGTCAACCCAATCAAAATCGCATGACACGCGTAAAGTAAATGAAAACCTATAGGGTACCTTCCGCTGAGCTAGAATCATGATATTTTGCAGGAAACAAGGACTCACAGTACAAGTAAAGGAAATAATCCGAAAATCGTTAATTTGTAGTAATATTCTTTAAAAAAATATTTCTTTTTCGATTACAAACATACATTTGAAGTTTGAGAATTGACCGTAACGTATATCGATGTATGAGAAAACATTTTTTATATAAATAAGTCAAAATGATAGGCTTATTATTTGATAAATGGTTCAATTTAAATAGTAACTACTTATTGAGTAGGTAGCATAAGAGTAATATAATGGCACAGAACCTTCAAGGCGCAAGTTATACTCCCACTTGTCCGTTTGTTGCACGGTACTTTATAAAAAATAAGAGACGTGCTCAATTTTAAATAATCTTTAATACAATTCAAAGAAAAAACCAATTGTACAAATGGGTTGTGGAGGCGTGATCTGCTTTTATTGGAATCTAGAACCGAAGTGCCGGAAATGCACTACTTATCGATGCGGCTAAGTACCATTGTTTTTAAGGCAATGATCAAAATTTGAACATAAGTATGTAAAAATATATAGTGGAAAAGTTCATTGAGTAAAAATTTTGTTACAGAAATAGAACGCTATTGCTATTTAAAATAGCATTTCTTACTATAAATAATGATTAAAGTTAAGGTGTTTTTTGTTAGTATTCTTTCTAAGCTGAATGGTAATCTTACTCCGGCTTGAGAAATAAGGATTAGTCGGCTTAAGCCAAGGTTGATAAATAAGCCGAGAATTGCAATGTTTGTATAAAACTCTGCTAATCGAACACTTCAAACTTCTATTTTTGCGAAATCAATGATAATGATAAGCTAATAAATTTTTGATTAGAATAATATGGAGTACCTACTTCATACCTATTGCAAAGTAAGCTAAATTGGTCCGGATTGGATTTAATAAGAAAAAAAAGTGCGATGATGGTAATTGCAACCAAAAACTTGTTTGAGAGATGAATATTTTCGTCGCAGAAACAAATTTATTTTGTTTAATTGGAGGAAAATGAGTTTTCTTTGCTTACTCGGGATTTTCTGTAGCAAATGAAGAAATTTTGATTCGTCATGCATATAAAGAAAAAAAAAACGCATATTCCACAACACACATTATATTTAATCATGTATGCATATTGCCAGGGGAACTTCCGAGAGTATCGAGTCCGCAATTTCTTGATCGTTTATAATACATATTGGAAATGTTTGTGCGAACATTCTTAAGCAGTATTCAGCCAAATAAACACATTCGCTTATCGGCTTATCTCCATTATCGATTTTACCTTTTTATGCCATTGTAACTTTTTATTAATATTGATTTCTTATACTTTACCATGAAAAGCATATTGCCTGCTTCTCGATTTTCCTCCTGTACTGAATATCTCCTTTTTTTCAATATCGGAAGTCGTTGCTGTGCTATCTATCACAAAAGATAAATTCAAGGAACGCCCCACCTCCCTCGTATGATTTCGTTTTGAAGAAAAATTTGCCCTTTGTGCGCTAGGGAAAGAAAAGCATTACGAGAGGGCTCAAAGCTCCTATGCATATTAGGCAAATATTATTTCAAAAATTTACTGCTCTTAGAGCCCGTTGATGTGTACATAGATGTTGAATGTTATCTTCTATTTAATTTACTATGGCTCATGTCGATTCATCCACTTTCCATATATTTCCAAGTTTAAATATACACTGTATCTTATTTTCGTTCTAGAGTCAATGTGAAACGAACAACCAAGACACATTCATTTCATTTCTCATTCTGTAAATTTAGTTGTTTTACTCTAGAAAAAGTTAAAACGTTCAGTTTTTAAACGTTTCGATTTTTAAATTTCCATGAACAATATTTAATTTTTATTAACTCGTATTTATTAATCGCTTAATACAAGCTACTAATAATAAGTTTACTTAAATATAAGAATAAATTAAAAATAATAATAATTAAAAATGAGATTAAAGTCATTCCTGAGAATGCTCAGCTGGAAGTCAAAGGAATAAAAGGCGTTGGCTTTCCGAAGCATTCGGGTAAGAGGCTCAGAAAGTCCATAGTTGGTATGGTGATAAGCAGGGTGAAAGAGCGGGACCGAACGAAGGTTACGAGGATTGGTGTAGATGGAGATCTGCTGAAGTAGAGAAGGACAGTCAATCTCACCAATAAACAGCTGATGAAAGTAATATCAGCACTGCCGCTTCCACCGGGGCTGCAAGTTAATTAGCAAGAGGCGATTTTCGTAGGGGGAAGGTTTTGACGGTCAGACCAGGGAAGGTCACGTAAAGCGAAGTGAAGGAACCTACGCTGGACAGCCTCAAATCCTATTGATGCTATTGGATTGAAATGGGGACCACACTTGGCAAGAATATTCAAGGAAAAGCCTGACGAAGGTGATAAAGAGGGATTTGCCAAGGTAGGGATCCAGGAACTCCTTGACCAACGCTTCACGAAGTTAAGCACGGAAACATTTTTAAACGTTTAAATTAGTTTTTAAATACATTAAACCTCTAATCTAATCAGCTTATGTGCTTTTTTCATTCATATAAACAATTTAAAATGGAGAAAATGGAGTTTTATCCTAGAATCCACTTTATATTAAAAATCTACATATATTCAGGTTAAAGTACGGCTTGTGTTTAAGTTTAGGCATGTGTTAAAATAAATTTATTTATGCGGATATTTCTAGTTAAAAATGGATTTTAAATATAGGAGTTTTCGTAAATGGAAGGGTCAGATCAAACATGTTCTAAATAATAAGATGTGATATCTTCAATTTCATTTCTTCAAATCAGCATCGAGAAAATTGTTTAGATAAAGCAGCGAAGAATTACTGCATCCCATTCCTTGTGTAAATTCCCATAAAATCGAAAGAAATAAGAATAAACAACAAAATATCATCATTTATAGCACTTAGAGTGCAGGGAATAATGTGTAGAATATTTTTACCACGCATTTTTAAAGCCGGGCCAAAGTCTCAAGCGTGCGTTTCTTGCTATGATTTTAATTATTTAAATTTAGTTTCTTTTTGTTGTCACCTCATTATCCACATTTGAGTAATACCCTGACAAAAAGCTTAGGTGACGAACGTGTTAACAACAGGTCCTATTCTTGTCCGTTCGGATTGGATCGAAAAGAGCTTGCAAAAGCACTTTTTGGATAAAAACTTCTTAACAAAGTTCCTTAATTTCTTGAAAGATCATTTAAGTTACTTTAGACAAAGGCAACTTAAATGAATTTGTTACAAATTTGGAAATTTTATCACGAAATTTCAATTTAAAAGTAGCTTTTGTAAGTTCATTTTCATTCGATCCGAAGGGATAAGAATTTGGATAAGTAACAAAACGTGGGGAATTTGAATAATATAAAGAGACACCGTTCGTTGTCTCATATTCTCCTAAATTTTTATTTTCTAAATTTTACACATGATGTCTTTGTTACTATCTACTATTTCTTCTACTTTTCGTAAAATTTACAAAGTCGATTGGCTAACAAAACCAAGGTCCAAAAACGATAAAGAGATCTTATTATACCTATATAGGTAGTTCGAAAACTAATTCCATTTTTCCCATTAGAGGACTTAATTGTATTTTTTCATAATCAGCTTCACACTTACGCCGCATTGTCATTATATATTTTGCCAGGAGGGTATAGCAAAGCTTGTTTGTAAGAAAATTTGTTTGATTCTGCTGAATAGGCTTTTGTTTGGTGCCTTATCAAATATTGAAAGTCTAAACCAGCATTTTCGGCATATTTTACTTTTTTACTATCGAGAAGGTAAATAGGCTTGGTGTGCAAACAAGAAAACAATAATACGATGTGTATAGACAAGATGTATTGACAGAACACTTTATGAATATCATCTTTCTTTTTCACTGAGAAAAAATTGAACTTACTTTCCGAAAAACCTATGGTCTTTGGTCCATTTCCTTGCCTACCGATGGGAGGAGGCAGATGCCCAGTCCTC
Source organism: Philonicus albiceps (assembly GCA_963969385.1). NCBI lineage: Eukaryota > Metazoa > Arthropoda > Insecta > Diptera > Asilidae > Philonicus > Philonicus albiceps. The sequence continues at coordinate 27,393,291 of OZ017776.1, forward strand.
ATTTCCCATCGCGGTCCATACGTATGCTCGACTTATGAATTTTAATTTACAAAAATGTTTATGAAATTTCAGATGTGAATTATATTCAGTGAAAATATGGCGCTTTTATACACAGTTTATTTTTAAACAAAACGGTTTTATGTGGTAATCAAACTAACAACTTCAAAAAGAAATTCTCATAGCCAAACCGCTCAGCTAACAATATCACTCATGTGTATTAATATGATTAATATGAGACATTTACAAACGTTTAAAATACACAAAAATTTTTTAAGCAGTTGTTAAAGTAAATGTATTGATGATGTATGCATAAAAATTTAATGTTTTATTTTGGAACTCTTAGATTTACCTATAGTGCTTTCCTGAGTGCTTTAAAATTAAATCGTAAAAATTATAGAATTAAAAATTTTTAAATTTATGAAATCGATTAGATTGTAAAAGGTTTTTATATAATTTATTATAATTATATTCTTCTACTTCTTCGTCTTATTATATTAAAGCGGGCCAAGTTTTTCAATTTTAAACATATGTATTTCTAATAAATTCTAGTTGATAACTACTGAGAACTTCAAATTGGTTTCCTTTTTAAGTTAAAGATTAAAGTGGATTCTTATTAGACGTTTTAAACGTATTTAAATTAATAAATTTGGGAATGATAAAACGATATTTTAACACATTGACCACACAATTTTATTCAGCCACATATTCAGCTATTGCATGCCACTTATATGCAAGTGAACACAGTTTTCAAAACAAAATTAATTTTTTAATAAGAAAAAAATCGATTTATGGCTTATGATTTCCAAAAATATAATTCATTGGCAAATGATTCAAGAGTGCATAAAATCACGCTAGTGATAATGACTGTGGAAATTCGCAAGGTCTCGCTTATAATGCTAATGGGTTAAGTATTAATTAAGTAATTCAATTTTATAATTTCCATTTTATTCGATTCATCACGTAATGCGGCTTAATTTGAGAGAACGTTTGCCTCATCAACAACTTTTCAACGTCCAAAAATTAGAGTACCCCGCATGTGGATTATTACACACATACCGGTACATCAAAATTTTAATGCAAAATCAATAGTTTGATATAAGGTACAAAAGATCTTTTTTTAAATCCGCAACTTTTCTGTAATAATTTCCTTCTCGTTTTTGTAATTGATTTAATAAGTTTTCATATACTACATTAACAATGTTATTATTTCCTTTTCTTAATTAGTATTAATTCGAATCTTAAACGCTTCTGCCAAAACAATATATTTTAAGGGAAGATTTTCGGATAGTCATGCTCACAAATTTATGGCAGCAGACAAGTGATTTAAAGAAGACCGACAGGCAAAAGGGTATTTTTTTTTTTGAGTATATAGGGGTACAGTATACATGTTTCTATTAAGGGAAGGTATAAGGAAAATCAGCGGGCTAAACTCACCCATGTTGAAGTTGAACGAAAGTAACGCCTCGTCGTTTCTCATTCATATAATTAAATACACTAGACAGAATCATTTTAGATCGATGTCAACCTGTATGAAATAAATTCGGATATGGATGTATAGAACTGAAACGCTCATCACTTTTTAAACTCATTTACTTAAATTCTACTATTTAAATACATGTTCCAATTTATTAGTAATTTTGTTCAAACAGAAATCAAATTTGCTTGAAATAGAAGAAATTTGGAAGCTGAATATAAAATTGTATATTTCCTTAATTTTCCCTTATTATAACTATGAATTCTATTTTTACGTAATTCTTTTTAAAATTGGTCGAATTTATTTATAATTGTTGTATACAGATCGAATAACTACAAGCTGGAAACAAACATGAATTGAATCCGCGTAATTTGAATTTAAACTCTGATGCTCCGACAGCTGAATTAAACGACCAAAAGTACGAACGATTCCAGATAAATTAATAAATTGAATTTTTTTACCACGCTTTATCTAAAATTTATGATTTTTGAGGAAATCTTTATCTATTTGCTTACATCTTTTTATTGATATTTGACCTAATTTTCTGTAATTTTAGTCATAAAACAAATCCGGGAGCTTTGTAGATTTCCTGTGACTGATAGTTCTAAAATTGAAAGTTATTTATACATCTTTCTTCCTCTGTTTAAGTTCTACGATTGATTAACAAGAAACAAGAACATTGTTTCGATTTTATTACGGTACGGTAAACCTAACTAAAATACATAAAGTGTCTTAATTTATGAACAATTTTGACAACATTCCAAGACGTGATAATATTTCTTCGTTAATGGTGTATTGCCGCCAAAAATCAATCGATCGTTGATTGATCTCTTCCGTGCCTTATTAGCCTCATTGGTGGCTTCAGTTCAACACAACATGATCGCATCCCGCAGTTTCCCGCATATGCATCATCGGAGATCAATTTTGAAATATTTTCTGAGGTTCGCTCGCACATTGTAAATTGGTCACTATTTTATTGAACGAACTTCTTCTTTTTGGCCGTGCGAGAATTTCGCGTCCGGCCAATTGAGCAGGTTCCAGCTACCAGACGGATTCATCGACGGTTTGTATTCTTTCGATGCAGTGATAATTACGATTCCATTTGTTCATTTGTTTATTTATGCAAGTTTCTTGCAGCTTCTGGCAATTCAGTATATTTTTGCTGAACAATCGTAAACAAATTTTCAATAAACGTAGAATTCCTTACCACATTTCTCTTACCGTGCTTTTGGCTAGAAAGTAAATTTTTTGTTTCATTTTAGAGCAAAATATTTTTCTTGAACTATTTTAAAAACAGTAATATCAATAATTAATTTCAAGATAAAAGAAACTTAAATATTATTCTTTAACCTTTCTTTCTTTAAATTTAAGAGGATAGTGTCAGAGTTTTGAAAGATGTTTGAGAACAAAGAAAAATTTTCATTTGAAAAATTGGTTTACATTCGTTTGAGCTAAAATGTTCAGAGAAAAATTATACAATTAATTGGAGGCAATGCGATAAAAAGTTCTAAACATTAAGCAAATTAAAGAGCGTTAAGTACAAGGTGCTTCTGGCCTAAAACTTTTTCAAGCGCTTTTCCTGAACCGATTTGAAAAAATCGTGATTTTAAGAAATTCAGTTTTAGTTTCAATACAAAATTGAAAATAAAGCATTTTCTCGTACAGCATTAAATTAATTTTGTTTTTTAATTTATATGTAAATACAGTGGTGATCAAAATAATTGTTTGTTTTGTTTGTTTTGCAAAACAATTGTTTTTTCAGTTTTCAATACTTTGCAAGTTGTACCTGATTAAAATTAAATTCTTTCCAAGACATATTTCCTTTTTTTTTCATAATTTCAACTTAATAATTTATTGCGTTTATTATTTCTAAGAATTTCTTCCAACAAAGAAGGTTCATAGCTTTTTTTTGAAATCAGGTTCCATTATCTTTTTACTGTAGTTCATAATTCGAATTTATTTTTGACTAGCTTCCTCAAATTCTCAATAAGATTACGATCCAGTGGTAGTGCCACCTAATCGATAATAGGAAGTTTTTAATGCCAAAACCAATCCTTTACTATTTTTGCAGAGTGTTTTGGGTCATTATCTTGTTGAAATGTTCATCGAATCAGTGCGTCCTTCTGTGTAAATCACAAAACACCAACATCGCGTTCTTTAGTGTGTCCAAATAACTTTATTTGACTATAATCCCGTCAATAAAATGAATTGAACCTGCACTGTACCAAAAAAATGCTGCCCACACTACCAAGAGTGTTTATTAAGCGGGTGAGAACTTTAAAATTAAAAAAGAAATACAAAAAGGTTAATTTTATTTAAAAGATTAGTTTTATTTAAAAGTTTATTTTATGTCATGCTCTTGAATATTATTTCGGGCATATGGCCACCTCGGCTGAACCTCGTGTTGCAATCAGTTAGTACCACATTTTCGAGCAAAAGCCCATGTTATTTGGTTATAACTCGTTCGTTCAATGTTTGCTTTCAAATCACTAATTGTAGCTGGTTTGTGTTAGCATACACCAATGATAACTTACCTCCACAAAAAATAATCAAGCGGATAATCACACGATCTTGGAGGCCAATTAACAGTTCCAAATCGTGATATAATATTTTCATTAAACTCTGTTTTCATAAGACTTATGCGCAGTGGTATCATTCTGTTGGAACCACATTTCGTCTGGATTGTTGTTTTCCGTGTTTTCAAACAAAAAACTTGTTCTCCAACAGCATTTCTGAAGAAGTAAGGGTTTTTCTGAATGCAATGATATTTTTAATTCCTGTTCTGGATTAGACACATTCTAAAAAGTAGTTTACCATCAAGAAGGGTAAATGTGATATGAAATTTATCAACTGAACGATGAATTGCTTTCTCAAATGCATGTTGATTATGTCGACTTTAAAATTAAAATTCACGTAATTTTCTGTGTTTCATGTATTGAACACTGATTTTCGAAGTAAATTTTAATCTTTTGAAAGCGTTGTTGCGGCAGGAGTCTTTCTATGATGAATTGGCAACTTATAATGAGTAAAAATGGCTACATAAGTTTTACATTAGCCAACTTCTTTTACTGTTTGTCCCTATCGCAAGTTCTATCACTTAAAAAACACAACCTTTACTACCTTTTCCATGCTTAACAATCTTTTTGGTATATTGTAGATCAAATACTTTGCTGAGAGGACGCCTAACAATATTTTCCGTCCGATTCGAAGATGTTGAATTTATACCTATTACTCCAGAGACTATTTCCCCATTTTTTCCTTAGCAGCTTCTCTGCTGCAATCTAATCATGCTCTTGAAAATCTGAGTGAAAAATATTGGCCGGAATGATTCTGAAAAATAGCCTAAAAGTTCGTTTAAACGAATAGAGACCCTAGACCTACAAGAAGCTGAAAAAAACGGTGATACTCGTACATTTTGTTAGTTTTTAGACTTAGAAATTTTGTTCAGTTTAGGAACCTAAAAAATTTAACATTCAGGCGTATTCGGGATAAATCAACGTGTATTCGGCCGTGTTTCGACGTAATGTCAGTACCGTTTCGGTTCTTTATTTTTTAGATATCGGCATATATTCGTTATCGGCTTTTCATTCACTGCCTCGACTAGTTTTCAACGTATTCTCAGTGTTTCCTACCATTTAAAATTTAAGCCTAAACAGTTTCGAAGTTCTTTTATTTTTCGGATTTTTATTTTTACTCGGGAAAAAGTTGGTTTTATATATATTTTTTTTACTAAGGAGAGCCACTTTTCTTCTGCAGGTAAATCGGTGTCCAATAATCTTCTACGAATTATTCTAAAAAATTTTTCCCATAAAATCATGAGTTCTTTTTAGAGATAACCACAATTTTTCGATCTAATGATGGAATGGTTTTCTGTGTCCTGTCGCGATTTTCTTTATTTATCTCTCGTTCAGGAATATTTCCAAAGAGCTATAAGAAATTTTGAAAATCTGTCCCATAGAGTAACCGTCGTTTCTTAGACGTTAAATTTCTATCCTCTTTTCAGGGGGACAGTGCTTATTTCTGTCCATGTTTCAACTAGACAACATTAAATTTGACTTAGTACAATTTACTTGAAGAAAATCGAATATGACCCGAAAATACTTATTTAAAAACACTGTACTTATTATTTTATCTAATAGGAAGGTCTTTGACAATTATTATAAATTTAGGGTCCTATTGCGATTATCACTTTTCAGTCGAATCGGAAGCTAAAAGCACTTTAGCTTCAAAATTGTGTCTTCGATTTCGATTCGAATAAAAAACTGTATGCTCAATAGACTCGCTTGTCTTCGGAATCTACCAATTAATTAATCAATCTAATCCAAATTTGCTTTATTTATTTATTATTTTGACTACCCCTCTATATTTACGTACTTAATTGAATATTTTATTTAACTTGAATGAATCATATGAAGTTTTGTGCAAAGTAAAGCAATAAGTTAGTTTTAAGAAGTTGAAAATAACTAAAAGACATGCAACGCCAGATCGATGTAAAATAAACATTAAACTTCCCATGCAAGAAATTTAATCAATATATGGTAAAGCAATTTAACTGATAAAATAGGAAACAGCAAGTCGATTGCCATAAATTTTGATTTATTTATTGAAATCAATTTTCCATGCTCAGTTGACATAAATTCGCGAGTTTCTACATACCTTAAAAGATGTGCAATATCTACAAGTGTCCGAAAAAAAAATTTCATCAATTTGTCTATACGTAAAGTAATTTATCAAATATTCTACGTACACTAAAATCTTAAAAAACGCCGCGAAATACAGAGATAATGTTCAAAGCTTTTGTAGTTACTTAATAGCTCTAAACGTGTTTACGTTGTCTCACCCACGCGTCTGGACCAATTTGCTGAATTAAAAATAGTCTGAAGACTCATGATATCACTAGCCGAGGTAAATGCCTCTATGCATGATTACATTTCGCACGTTTTGATTGCGTAAGCGAATGATTTTTTTTTTTTTTTAGACTATATTTTAAGTTTGAGGAAATGATCAGCTGTCAATTTATGATTTTGAAAATTTTGAAGAATTTTGTAAACACAAAGCCTCTTGCTCTTGATGTTAGCTAACACAAATTATAAAGTTTTGGATATAATTTGTTTGATTTAATGATATTATAATTTCCAAGGTTTACTGATCAATTAGTTGATTGAACGTTTTGAAGTTATTATTACTTTTTTTACGGAATTAAATCATTAACTCTAATACAATTATAGTTTTAATTTTAAGGTTTTTACTTATAATATCCCTAAAAAATATCGTTTATATCTTCATACGTTATACAGTTCATTGTATGGAAAAATAATTATTTAATGAAACGTAAACAATAAGAAATTCTCACATTTTCTTTTAATTATAGATAATTGTTTTATCCGATGCGACAGTTGAATAGTGCTAGTGTTGCTCAAGTCACTGAAATATTTTTATCCTAAAAGCACTAGTTTTAATGCTCACGCTCATGTCGGTATTAAAAGTTTTCTCTTATAAGAATTTTCCCACAATTTAAAAGAAAGAATGAAAAAGTATAGAAAATGTAAAAAATTAATTTTTTTTAATGAATTAATGAGGGTTAGTAAAAAATTGTTATTTAATTACTGTTTTTTGATATATAAGTAAAACCTTAATAAGGTATACGAGGTTTGTTCAAAAAGTATCGCGTATTTTGAATTTCCGTGGGCTAGGTATATTCGATTTCTTTGTGACTTTATGTTGGTACTCATATCCCTCACTTATGCTGACAAGCTCGGCTATTTTTAATGTTCAGTTAATTTTTGACGTGTTTTGGCTCGAGCCGAACTTGTCAGCATAAGTGAGAGACATGAGCACCAATATAACAAACAAAAAAATCGAAAATCGAATATACGTAGCCCGCAGAAATTTAAAATTCGTGATACTTTTTGAACAGTCCTCCTATAGTTAATATTCTTTAAGCGTGTGGTATGTTTTAAAACATTCTGGTAAGTGCAAAGACATCCTGCATTATTTACACTTCCACGGAGTCTCACTTCTGATTTTATTCTTGTAACACACACAGCACCTCTTATTAGATTTTCTTTTATTCTTTGAAGTTGAAGATATGTATTCTGGAAAATGTCTCCATCTTTTAGCCTCGAACCTAGCCGGTGCGTCACTATATGAAGGACGTACACGAGTTTTATAATCCGATAGTGTAGCTTTTTTTTTGGATTTGCTCTGCTATGTCTAATCGAAAGCTCGCAAATCCGAAACGAAATTACTTTCCGAATAACCCAATGTTACCTTACCCTATCTAGTTTATAAGTATTTTATATTTAAATTGAATCATTTATCACGTAATAAGTCTATCATTTTGACTTATTTATATAAAAAAATGTTATCCCATACATCGAGATACGTCCCGGTCAACTCCAACTGCAAATGTAAGTTTATAATCGCAAAAAATAATTATTTTTCTTATTTTATATTAATACAAATTAACGATTTTCGGATTATTTCCCTTACTTTTGCTGTGAGACTTTGCTTCCTGCCAAATTTCATGATTTTAGGTGAACTGGAAGTACCCTTTATGTTTTGATTTATTTGCGAGTGTCAAAATATGCGGCAAAATATAGCGTTGACTTAGAAGCTTGATTTTTTTTACAGCTTTACAGCTCCAAGGGACCGTAGATCTAAGTGTTTAATATTAATTTCAATTTGATACCTTCACGGGTTCCTGAAAAAAGAGGGTGTTGACAGACAGCTAAGTGAAATAATAAAAAATATTAAGAGTCGAGTTAAATTATTAGAAGGAGTTTTAAGATGGCACGACTGGAGTAATAAATAAGTGTTAAAGTAAAATGTGTAATTTTTGCTCGATTTACGATTAATGTCTATTTTTAAAAAATAAGTAACTATACTAGGTTTTGCAACTATATATAAAAATTGAAATATTTTACTTACAATAATCCAGAATATGTACTAATAAATTTTTATATTGTACGTTAGACTCAATTCATTATGACACTTACCTGTAAATGAAAGAAAAAATACAAATATTATTTATTAAAGAGAATATGTATATACGAGTATATTGACATAATACCCCAATTACGTGTTATTTTTGCGTATAACAAAATGCCAGTTTCGAATTATTTCGGCACAAATTTTGAATCAAATAATAAAGACTAAAAGAGCATTTCAAGCCTAATTCAAGCATTTACAAAAGCTTCGTAGAAAATAAATAGGCAGTGCGAACAGTGCCACAACACATTACACTTTAAAACTTCATTATCCGTGTATTTATTATTCCCTCTTGTGGCATTTGAAACTGAAATAACAATAATCATGAGGAGGCCCACTTTTTAGCGAGGAAAAATAATTCCATAATCAACTGGGAGTGCCTCTTGAATGGCAACTGTGTTGTTTATATAGAAAAGACTTTGATTTCTTCCTGCCCTATTGTAATTTAAATTAACTAAGAATACTTGAACAAAATTGAACAAGCTTCCTCAAAATTTATAGGGCTTTTGTTACACCTAATTGTGATTGGTTTCATTTGTATTTTGAAGGTATCGATTGTATTTCGGGGGAGTGACTAATTTGAATACTAAAGAGTTCTAGAAATGTATTCGTATGATAATTTTTTTTCAAAAATAAATCCATTCTTTATATTTTGCTTGAGAAGTCCAAAGAGCAATATGAAAATTTTAGAGTTTATTAATAAAAAATACAGATTTTTCCAGATATAAGCCAGAAAATACCCGTATTAAGTTTATTTTTTGTTAAATTTATTTAGAGATGTTACAAATGATATATCGGAAATAATATGACGAGAACTTCTTTATCCTTTCCTATTAAAATTAAAATTAAAATTAAAATTTGCAGGGTTTTTCTTATTGTGATACTCTACAGGAATCGATTGTATTCAGACATTGACTAATTACAATTGAATACCAATTATATTTGCCTGATATCTAGATGTAATAAATCAGTCAAGCAACAGACAAATATTCTACAGATATGTTCCTGTATATGCCCACATGAATTATGTCTCTACAGACATATTAAGAATTTATTTATAAAAAAATAAAAGCGAATTGCATGAATATTTTCGAGATAAAAGCCAGAAAATGCCTGTATTTACCAACTTAAATTGTTTTTTTTTTTTCATTCTTTTTAGAAATGCTGCGAATGGGTATTTTAAAAAAATAAAAAAATAAAGAGAGAAAGCTGCAACTTAAAAATTCACTTAGAAAGTCTTAGGCAGGAATACGTTCACACTTTCAATTTATTTTTATTTGCAGTATCCGTCCACGCAAATTTTCTTCAAAAATCCCCTTGACAGAGGAGCTAAGTAGTACTACGAATCTGATGGCTTAGTGTGAATGATGGCGTGTATATAAACGAAATCGCTTTAACGATTTAAAAATGAGACTGAAACCACTTTAATTTTCTCCAAAAATTTTCATATTACCTCTAGTAAAAAAGAAAAATCGATATTTACATTTCAATTCATAGAACTCTCATGCAAATTAGCCAAATCCGGAACGAACGAAAAGTTATTAAATATTGTTGTAACAGGAATAACGCCATTCTGAGATAATTTCCGATAAATTTCCGGAATCCGGGCTTTTTGACTTCATTTTATCTAAAATGATGGAGGAATTCAACTAATTAAGCTAGTGAAAGGTTTTGCACTTAAATGTACATCTAAGTTCAATTATCGACCAAGGTAAGAATCTTCCTCAACGGTCAATTCTTAGAGGAATTCCTGGATTTAAAAGGAAATTATTAAACCTCCTATGAAATGACTGTGGAATTTTAATTGGGAAAGGCACTTGCCTGTGTTCAGCTATTGATTTTCAGGTATAATTATAATTTTTCCTTGTACTTTCTTGACTTAATTACACTTAAGAAGTACTTTTGCATTATTTCTGCAAGTCGTAAAGGATTACTTGGTGTTATAGTTTCATTTACTTTATATAATAAGTTAAATATTATATGAAACTTATTTTTGAAAATTTAAAACCTTTAAATGATAAGGTAGTAATTTATATCTTACCATCTTGGAGATAATGTGATTTAAAAGCATAACCAAATTATACATTTTCATCTCTGAGAGAGTGGGTAGTATTGGAATTGTTTAATTCTCCTAAAAATTAGTCCAGTATGAACACTTACATTTTTGCAAAACAATTACGAAAGGGAACACGATTTTTGTCAGTTTTTACATATGTATGATGGGCCCTAATCGTGTATCCGTTCGTATCGAATCGAAAGGAGCTTTTTTGATAAAAATTCTTTTTAAAGCTCTTTTCGATTCGATCAGGATTCAAGAAGAGGTCCCAATATTCCTTTATTAAAAAATAAATACGGTTGTATCGAACCACACCTTACGACTTACGACTTATAACATGGTGGGGCTAGATTTGTGTTATATAAGAGCAGACAGGTGTGGATTCTATTCTTCCCCCTGCTATCGATCGAGGTAGTGACTCTTTCGATATCCTTCCAATACCCATTTATCTCTCCGATCGAGGAGGTGACTTTTTCGGAATCCGCTTTCTTTTTCAGGCCCATTTTTTTAGAGTTGGTTGTGGCATCGTCCCTTCAACCGGATTTTTAATATAGTAAACTCCCATTTTCATATTGCCTTACCGATTGATGTGGTGACTCTTTCGGCTTCCTATCCCTCATTTTCAGGATATATATTATTTTCTCTGGCATTTGTAGAACTATCCCTTCAACTTTATTTAACTATTTCGCAGATATTCTGGTTTTACCGCGTTCCTCTCTACTCCTTTTGTAGAGTAGGCATATTTAATATAATCCTAATTTTGTAGGATTAATTTTACTCTTTATTTCTTTTGGAATTCCAGCTGAGTTTAATCGTTACGTTATAGGGTGTCCTAAAAATCATATAAGTAAAAATCATATAGGCACTTTTTTTAAATTGATAAATATCGTAATTTCAGGACAATGGCTCATATTCCTATAGAGAAAAACATTCAATTTTATATCGATTTCAGTTTTCTACGTAAAACTTTAGACTGAGTGTTTTTTAATTTATTTAGCATATCAGCCAGTGGCTCGTATATACAAAAATGAGATCGAGCTCAGAGACTGAGTTCTGAGATTTAGATCGATCAATTAGATCGAACTCTGGTTTGGAGATCGATCGAAGTTTTTTATTAATGAAGTTTGGATTTTAATAATAAGCTTAGTATCAACTGTCTGGGATATTTTTAAATTTCTTAAAATTGATCTTACTACTTTTATGCTACTTTGTTTACTTGTTTATTAAATTAAAAGAGAGCGGCATATAAATCACGCCTTTTCTTATAACAAGTATGCGTAAGTTTTTTGATAATTAAATAAAACTAAAGCTTTTCTAATAATTAAAATCTACATATGGACCTGAATATAAGAAAAATGGAAAATAAGGTAGAGGTTAACACGTCCCACTTTGAATATTTTTCTTTCACAAACACGTAAAAATAAAACACTTTTTCAATTTTTGCGATTGTTAGTCATGGCAGTATTGACTATTTTTAAGATCAATCAATGAATATAAAATTGAAGTACTAGCTAAAGAATTTTTTTTCTTAAATGAGACATCACATTTTTGAATTAAGTTTCATTTTTTTTTTTTGAGATTTTGTTCAGCTTTATGAATACAAAAGCGAGATCGATTTTAAATGTGAAGATCAATTTCAAGTTCTCTACTTTATAAATACGATTTGTCGTGATACCGACTTATTCAAATAGCTTTGACTAGGTCTATTTGGTAGTTAATTTTTTTATGAAGTAATTTAAAAAGTACTTAATAGACAAATATTACATTGGATATTGCCTAGTTCTACATCACCTTCTTTAACATTTAATCTTCTAATTTCTCCTCCCAAGAGTTTTTCTAATAAAAAGTCATCGTGCTTACAGAATAGCATCATTCGTAATTCGTGCCGAGATTCGTTATAAAAAATTCTTAGTAACATTTTTATCTTGTAAGAAATATACATCATTTTGTGAATTCTAAACGAAAAAAAAAATATTGTTTTTGAAAAGTACCCAACGAAATTTATTTCACCATTTCGCCAAGACGTTGAGAAAATTGAATTACTAAAACAGATTGTCTGAGATTTCGACGCGGTAAGTGGTAACAGTGTCTAATGGTCGAAACAATCATTACCAAATACACGCACGTATTCCCGATTTCGACACGTGCGACGAACGGCAATATTCTTGATTAGAATATATAGCGTACCTGATGTAGCATACTGGTGCCTATGCTTGAATTCACTGAAATCTCGGAGAATTTGTAAAAATATTGATCATTTGCGGAGGGAGATACTTGATAAATATTGATTACCAGTTCTAATTAAATATTATGCAAATTTGTTAATCAGAGCATAAATTATTATTAAATGATAATAATAGGTACTGATAATAGTGTGGTATTTAAATAAGTAATATGAAACCGCACAGTTTTAGTAAAGAGCCCATATAAATATTTAATGAAAAAAAAGGGATCTAATGTTAGCAGCTAGAATTAAGCCTAGAAAAATGTCGAATTTATAAGTTTCGAGTAAAAGAGGTTTCTTTTTACCGAATTTCGTAAATTTCAATTCATAATTCTTTAAACTACTGAAGTTATAGAGCTCGATGTATTAGAAAAATTTACATATAAAGAGTGTTTCATATATCGTATGCCAAAATTTTATTATTTTCGCTTACAATATATGAAATATCCTGTGTACTATCAGGGATGTGTTTTCCTAAGGGTGTACAGAGTGATTGCCAGGGATGGTCGGAGAGCCGTTTTCTGGATTTCAGTGGGCATTTCGGATCACTTTTAGCAGCTGCTCCTCTATCGTAAAAGAAATATTTTGGTATAATAAAATCACGGAATTTTATTTATTTTCTGTTTAAAATGTAGATGATAACTCTTTAGAGAGAGAAAATGGAAAAAGCAAACAAATTAAGCATTTGGAAAATAAAAATACTAAGTACCGTGTTACATGTACTACGACCAGTCTACATATTTTAATAAAATAAGCCACCAATGCCAACATACAATCACAAAGACAAATTTACTAAACTCATGAACTCCAAATATTGTTACAGTTTTGCTCGCCGAGCCGCTGGATACCTAGTAAAATTGCACAGTTGGCTCCCACCTATACTCTATGATACTTTTACAATTTTGTTAAAATTAGTATGGTTATGACTTGGTACCCCTATTACTACTAAAGTGTATGCATCTGATTTCCGTTTCTTTGTAGTTCTTTACTAAGTCTAATATATCAGTTCCTTGCTAAAGTTTAACATTTAAAAAAATTCCTGTATGGTTTCAATAGAAATAATAATTTCGATAGTTTTCTCAGTCTTTCAGTCTCTTTTCCATCTTATTTTTTTACCCGGGAAGTGCAAGATTTTATTTGTCAGCTGATAGTTCCTTTCATTGTATTTACCTTTTCCTATCGGGTACTAGGGTGGCTAAAATTCGCCCAAATCGAATAATTTGCAAATGCATCTCTGTTTATTATTTTTGTTATCATCAAAAAAATTGCCTTTATTTCCTTTCAATCGAGTGCTATCTTTAAAACTAAAATTATCGATTGTCATGCCAATAGAATCATTTTCTATTTCGACATAATTAAAGAAATTATGGATTAAATTTATAAAAACATTTGAAACAGTCAATCATTTTTAAATTAAATTTCGATTGGTCATATTGTGCAAAATCATACAAAATCAATTTAGTACAGCATATAAACGCATGAGTGAAAGTAAAAAAATAACCTTTCAAAGACAATAGGCCATAAATAGCTAAGTTAATTAGTTTTTGCAGCATTTCTCATGAATTCCATTTATAAGTAATTACAAAATCAATATTAGACCACCCGTTTAAACTTATTTATCAAAGTGCGTCTATACTTTTTCAATAAAATTTTCTTTTCCAGACCAAATATTAATACAGCTTTTTTACTTTTTTCGGATTCCAAACCCCCACATTTTTTAATTACTCATGATTGTCTCATAGCAGACTACCCTTCTACCATAATATGCATATGATTACATCACATTTGAGAATTTTAAATATCGGCATGGATTTCAGCCACTTAGGGCATTTATGAGAACAGTCATTCTAAAAATACTCGGCTCTGAGTGGCATATTTACAGCCAATTAATTCACGAAAAGTTACTAAAGACCAGCGAGGTGAAGAAGATGACTTCACGTAATAATGCTTTAATAAGTAAGACCTTACCCAGTAAGAAATGTGTCAACCTGGTATTAAATTACTAAGCGCTTATATCCGCAATTCCACGGAGGTGTTCGCGTCAGCCACTCAGCTGGGTAATTAATCAATGTAGAAAACAGTGTTTGAATGTTAACAATGTTTGTGGCATTAGCCTGCCGGCATCTTAGCAAGAAAGACTCTCATTCATCGCCTTTTTGAATTTTCGCATAATTTTCATCCAGGGATTGTTTACAACAACCGCCTTGAAAAACGCCCTAATTATCTTGAAGCTTAAACCCGCATTTAATTTCTTATTCTCTTGGCTTCAATCTGCCAACTAATTTGGCATACGAATTAATTTTTCACCATTCTTGCGGTGTTCATGCCATGTCTTTTCCAAAATTGATTATTAATTATTCTTCCGCCAATAATAAATGCTGTATAGAAAATTAATTTCGAAAAAAGGATGAAACTCACTGATTCTTTTATTTTGAGAACTTTGTTAAATTGGGATCACTTATACTGAAATATGATACTTTTGAAGTTCGATCTTTTATACATGTCATGTAAAACTATCAAGTTAAACTTTCAAGGGATTACATGTTTTGTAGACTTTTTATTCGAATATATAAACCTGTATGAGTATTATTAACGCGTAAGTAGCTACCCTTAGGGTCTCACAGGACAAATTTGCTTAAAATTCTTTTTGAATTGAGAATGTATATTGAAACTGACTTGAATTGCCTGTTCGTTGAATTCTGATCTCGATCAGTAGATCAACTTAGTTCTCGGCAGCTATTTATCAGATCAAATTAGATCAAAAAAAGATCAAAAGTCTCAATGAACATAAATCGATTATTTAAAATAATCCAATATCAGTTTTCAAAATTAAGTTTGCGAGAAAAAGAAATTTGAAATTCCATTGAAGTAAATTATTGTAAAAATAAATCGGTATGTGTGACTAATTGGACCTTGTTTTTATCTAAAATAAAATGGAAATTTATTTAAATCGTAGCGATTAACTGACAAATTGATCTACAAAAATTTATGGATAAGACAATATTTTTAATTCGAAACCTACATCAGTCATAACGAATTGGAAGCAGATCAGTTTAGATCAGAAAAGATCAATAACAGTTCTCAACGAATGCGGATCTCTTGATATTTAAAGTATAGATCCGCGAGTTTGAATGTTTCACAAAGATTCTTCTAAACTACCAGTAACGTTTTAATTAAATTCTGTCGAGCATATTTATTAGCACTATTAGAAATTTAATATCAAGAAAATAAATCTTAAAACTGTTTTGAAAGTCTTACAATTATTATATTAGCCGCACCGAAAAATACAGCTTTCAAAAGAAACCTTTAAAGGTTAAATATTGCTTTAGCGCCCACCTCCGAAAAACGGATGAAAAATTGTGTTGTAATGGACCAAATCGATTATTTTTTATCCTGAAATAGTCTCAATATTCAATGTTATTTCGTAATTTCATCGAAATGATAGATATTTGATCGGATTTTATCAATATAAATTCACTCAGTGAACCCCTTAGGGTATTTCAGCTTAGAACTTTAAATCACAAATATTTTCAAAATAGGCGCTAACTTTTGGCTAGCACCATTGAATTCAGCGTACTTGAATTAAGTTTACCAGGTAGGTGCGCTGTCCATTGACATTTTCGACTAGCACAATGATAATCAGCAGTATAATTGTTTTTTAATTTTAGAGGTATGCACTACGTTAAGAAGTTCCTCGATGAGCTTCAATTTAACTTTAGAAAATAAAGTATAATGTTAGATATTTCAGTTTAATACAATTAAATTATTGTTAAGATAGCTTAAAATTATTCATACTTGTCCTGTCGATAAATCAAATAAAACTATAAAATTTGTATTTGTGATAAACAAATAATTTTATATTTCGAGTTTCATTCTCTGGCATTTATTGAGGAAATTTTTGGTTTCATAACAAATTCCATCCCAGCATAATTTACTATCAAATTTTCCATTCTTGTGTAACTAGTAGAATATTTAAGACTCTAAAAATAGCCACATATTATTTAATTAATAAGAATTTCATATGACAACATCTTTTTATTACATTAAATGTCTCCTATTTCAGTTCACTCGAAAAGAATACGTTTTTTTTTTCCAAATGGGATTGTAATTCCAATTAAATTTTTATATAATATTTAACTAAAACGTTTTAACATTCTTCCATAGTCTGGACAAAATTTTAACAATTAGCAACTTTTGCTACAAAAACTCCGACTCTCATCAGTTTGAAAATAGGCACCTCGGGAAATTTAATTCTGATTTTATAGACACGGGTGCATTAACAATACCTGACAAGAAACTTGAAATTCACTTCTTGTTTTTTTTTAGATAGGTTTTCCTTTTGCCATTTTTGGGTTTTCGATGCAATTGAATAATTCAATTAAAGAGATTCTCAGAATTTTAGTCTTTTTACCATTGAAAAGTCTGATTCCCTAGAAATCGATAAAAGAACATGGACTTTTATAATGTGAACTTTTAAAAAAATATTACCTCTAAATCTTTTTCAAAACTTATAGTTTTAGAGGGTTCGATATTTTTAATTTTTAATTTAGGAAATGTACCTATGTTGCGACTGTGATAATAATACTCTAAAATTTAAGCAAAGATCATGAATTTGATGTAGATTATCAAACATTATAAATATAAAAATTTTGCGATATTCTAAATAAATTATTAACTATAAACTCATCTTATTTTTAGGAGCAGAATGGTGTCCGGAATAGATCTTATGATAAAAAGGGAAGGAGTAAATCGCGATGTTTATGACATCTTCGCATTTAGTATCATTTTGCCGAAATGAGTAAATGATGCCTTAAATAATGTTGCGATGAAAGCCAAAGGCCCAAGAAAAATGAGAGGAGCATCGTTTGCTGGTGGTTCTCTAACGTAAAAATGAATTTAAGGGAAGCATCCCCGACATGAACAAAAACCTTTCTACTTAATAAAATATGACACGTATATTCGGCTTTTGGCTCTTTATGATGTGCTATCAGTTCACACGAAAACTGCATTCCGATTTTGAGGTGAGTATTATTTATTATTACATTTTGTTTAAAAGTTTATCTAATATTATAAAAAAATAAATAAATTACCGCGTATTTTGCTTAAAACAATCTCTTTTTCAATATTTAAAATAAAACTAAATCACGCTTAGCTTAGAATAGAAAATACAACCCTTTTTGGTATCTGTTTTTGATTTGAAGCATAATATTTGAATTAGTTATGACTTCATATATCCTAAATTTGATATTATAAATTTAAATATATAAGACACGATTACGAATTTTCTGCTGATTCAACCGTGTTATTATAGACGGCACCCTAAAATTCAGTATTTTAAGGTAATTTTATCGATTTCAGAAGAACCCGCGATTTCCTATGAATAGTTTTAGGAACTTCGTAATATAATGATTTCGGAAATAATGTTTGATTAATAGGAAATGCATTTTGGCGTGGCTACACAAATCTATGAATATTTAAAGGTATAGGCACTGAAAGGAAATACTTCATAAATATTTCATTTTACCCATATGAAATCATCGATTTATTTATTTCGAAATTATTCTGCAGAAAATAAAACGTATGTCGTTTGCTAAATTACTCTGAAGTCTGAAAGACGATAAATGCTTTTATAAGACATTTTTTCGTAGATCCGAAACTGAGGTTGAA
Source organism: Philonicus albiceps (assembly GCA_963969385.1). Taxonomy (NCBI): domain Eukaryota; kingdom Metazoa; phylum Arthropoda; class Insecta; order Diptera; family Asilidae; genus Philonicus; species Philonicus albiceps. Next base: position 27,411,702 of record OZ017776.1, read on the forward strand.
AAATGAAAAATGTTCTTATTTTACTTTACTTACTAATTTAAAGAAAATCATAATATCGGTTCATTAGTTTTGAGCACAGGGCTAATAGCTATTTTATTTTATATAAAATTTTAAATAATTGTCGCCGTATAACTAATACCTTGTTTAAATTCCCAAAACAAGAGAAATATCCACTTTTTGACTCTCCATTTCAGATATTAAGAAAAAAAAATGTTTAGATGTCGACAACAGCGGAACCTATAGAGTCCAAAAGTATCATATCTTTCAAACTGGAATCAGCCATTCATTGAAAACGGTTAGACGGTTTCGGAGATTAGCGTGTACGAGTGATACGTAATTTATATAAATTAAGATTAAACAAAAAAAGATTGGTAAATATCTCCATTAGTAAGAGAAAATTTTGTAGTACAGTGCACTATCAATTAAAAATTGATTCGAACAAAATTTGAACTTTAAAAATTTTATAATAGTGAAATGACGAAGTAGTGCACTATGCACAACTCTGAAACTCGACAATTTTCGTTACGACAATAAAATTGGAATCTCACAGATAAAAATAAATATAACAAATGAAAGACGGAAGCCATCGAGAAGATGAATTTCTAAAAATACTTTCAACAGAAAACACGAACGCGCACCGAATATCTATGATAATTGTTCACTTTGAATCAGATAGTCGATGGTGTCAGCAGTGTGATAGATTTTCTTGAGTTTAAATTAGTTAATTTCTTGTAATTGACTGCAGACGAAGCAGTTTTGAGGAACAGTCATTAAAGATCAAAAGTCAGTAAATGCCATCTCTTTTGTCATTTTTAAGACCCGAATTACAACAATGTTGGCGAACTGCTGTACGCTAAATTTATTTAGCCGTGACTCTTAAATAGTTTTAAAAGTCGCATCGAAAGATAGTAGAAAGAAGCATGGACAAAACGGCCAATACCTGATTATGACGTGACGTCAATAATTTCCTATTTGAGCTACAATATATCGAACTTCTTGAATGGTATTCCAGAAACCCTGCAGCCCCATTTCTAGGGTGTGAATTACAAAGGCCAGAGTCATACTAGCGATTATGTTGCCATAATAACTCATTGGGGCGAGCTCACGTGTTTGCGACGTGTACTCTTTTTTTTTTCGTATTTTTCATTCTGTATTTTGCGGGAAAGCGTTCTTTTATGCAAATTCACCATCGATAGTCGGTCTGATGGGAGGCGTTGCTGAATCAGAACCACTCGTTAGCACTGAATTTCTGACTCCCTGTACAATTTTATTATGGATTTTTTTTTCTTCTTTACCTCCATTATGTGTTTAAACTGCAATCTATGATCAGTCGCTTCGCAGTGTCGGGCACTCGGCAAAATTAAAACATTTTCATGCAAATCGAGTCGCATTAATTAACAACGAAGTAGTAGGCAAATATATCCCGCACCCCCGCACAAGAAAAGAAGAAAGTTTTTATCTTAATCATTTCAACTATATCTTTATATGTATCCCTCAGGGTAGAGCTGAAAATGCAAATGAGATGTTGCTGAAAAATTGTAAAATCATTCTCCTATCATTCAATTCATTTATGACTTAGAACCTTAAAGTTTTAACAACAATTTTTATGTAATTTAAACAGTCCCATCTACTTCAGCGCATTGAGCATTAACATTTTTATAAGGTTTTTTTTAAACAAATAAAATAAAAATGTAATATTATTTAATGATTATTGGTATTTAAAATACTTAAAATTTTAAATATTGAAAATTTGCATGATTTTTTCCATGGGTGGAAATTGTGAAAAAAAACTAAGATCTTTCCATCTGATTCATGTAAATAATTTTACATGAGTGTTTGAGAAAATTCCACTTTACTTAAATATGCAATTTCATAAAGCAAATGCGTGCTTGTCATCGTTGATAAATTTAATTCGTTAATTTCAAAGGTTCTTGAAGAATTTTTTTTACAATAAAATGGAGGAACGATTTTTAATTTAAGGTATTTATAAAATTTGCAAAAAATGTTGGTAGGAATATGCAAAAACCCTGATGGAAAAATGTAATTTTTTTGAAAATTTCACGCGCAAAAGTTTAAGACCACCTCTGTTTTTAGGAGTACATATTTTTTTATTTCAACACTCAAGATTTACGGGGCCGAAAGGTTTCATATTTCGTGCAGAAATTTACAGCAGTCATACATATTAATTTTTAGTAAAGAATGTTATTTTTAATTGATGTAATAATACAAGAATGTATTTTGCGTATTTTTTTACGTTTCGAGCTTCCCATTTCAAATATAGTAAATATGAGTTATAAGGTTTCTTTTCAAAATTTCTATAAATCATACGAAAAATGTCCGTAAATCAACAACCTTAGCTTTTAATATCGTTTTTGGAAAACTTTCTTAGTTATTTTAGATTTTTATGAGTATGAAAGGCACATACGATATTTTGATAAGAATTTGCAATATTTAAAAAACTAGGTTCGTAAAATGAAAATGTTTTAATAGCTAGAGATTTTTACGTACAACTTTATCTACAAGTGACCCACACATTTTATTTGCTTATTCCTCACTTTTGGCTCCAAGTGAACATTGGTAAAAGGTTTCATCAAAATGTGTGAGAAGACAACAAACTCAATCTGTTCTACTTTTTATAATACCCATATACATAAAATAAATGTAATTTTTATTATTAACTTTGTATTCCATAAAAAACAAAGTTTATTTTTGATTTGTTCACATATGTGTGAGCCATTACAAATTTTAACATTGAAACTAAAACTAATGACTAAACATTTGCAGTCATAACAATCAAACTACAAAATTAGGACACCTCATAAAAATTTTTTAGTGTTTTTAGTCACTAGAAAAGGTAAGAATGTAGGAGTTTCCATTGATGTTTTTTATGGAACCGTAACAATTCAATGATGTATTTATGAAAAGGGTAGAATATTGATTAATCCCTAACAAAAGACAAAATATTCAATATTACAAAAGGTCGGGTAGTCCTAATTTGTTAATATATTTTATATTTAGGGCTTTTAATAGTAAATCCAATTTTTCATACTTTGTAAACTTTTTAAACAAAAGGCACTCTCTGTATCAAAATTTTTTTCCAGCAGTAGGCTCTGGAATAAAAAATAGATGATACAAAGGATGTTGGATTAATTAATTTATCATCCCATAGATCGATATATAAAATAAAACCAAAACCGCAAACGTTTTTTTCTTTACATTTTCTGCAAGGAGAACTTTAACAAAACGATTTTATTTAATATACCTTCTATCTTTAGAACGAATATATAAATTTGGTGCTAAATATCAAACTTTCCTTAAACTCATTAAAACGCAAATATGAAGAAGGTTTTTTACGAGTACATAACGATTTTATTCTGTTTTGAAATTAAATATTTATCATATTATGTCGCAGAAATTTTGCAATCTATCTGTTATTTAATCTATTTATTTTTAATAATTTCGTGCCTACAAATTTGATTTACTTATTGATTAAAAGCTTTTACAAGTTAGCATGCCACATGCAATCAGATATTGGAATCCGACCTACTAAGTAGCTTATTAAAAGTGATTAGCTCACTGTGATATCACTTTTAATCAGTTTAATCAATAAAATTTTTGTGAGAAAACCATTTCTTTATAATTAAAAACAATAATCTTATCTTAGGTAAGAATTACAGATAATTAGAAAATTTTTAAACGCAATCCTAATCAATTGGATTAGCGGATTATACCAAAATAAAAGTATTCAAGGTGCGGCTATATTTTACGACAGACGGATACTAATTTTAGACATCCTTGCAACGATGTTATTAGTGCATATTTACGTAGGTACTCTGACGTAGATGAAGTAGCTGCTATTCTTAAAATACACAATTTGTAGATTAGGAATTTAGTCATTATTTCAACATCTTTGTGACACTATTCAATAGCAAAAACACATTATAAATGTAAAATGTGTTTTCTGAGTAACAGAATTTTTTTAATATTTGATAATATGAGCCGTGAATTTCTTCAATATTGGCAAACGTTCATAGTGCATAGTTTCGTCTCAAAAAATACATCAATAATTTTTCCTGAAGCTAAGAAAATTTAAAAAAAAATATATAATTTTCTTGAAATTAACGAAATGTTCTTAATGTTTTTTTGTTTTCTACAAATTAAAGAAATCTATTTTTGCTTTACTTTTTATAAATTTATATATAAATATGGGAATTACTTTAAAATGCAACGACTCTAACCAGAAGACAGAACACGAACCTGCGACCTTCGAATTGGCGCTCCGCTGCTCTGACTAACTGAACCTACCCATGGTGGATATTTGCCCCCGTTTCTTTATCGAGCAATTTTTGAACAAAAAACACGATCGATCGGTTATATTTTTGAAATGTTCTTCAAAATTACTTCATATCAAATAGTAGAGTATAAAATTAAAAAAAAAAAAACCATTGTCACACGCCGTCCTTAAATGTTAAAGTAGAAATATTTTTTGAATAACGATGCTACTTACTACTGCAAGTGCCCGAATACCGAACATAGCGCTACCCCTTCCTACTCCTCTATGTAAAGCTTTACTTATCGTTTTAAGCGCAACCATTGGAAAAATTCGTGTATAATTCTAACAAATATCGGCTTATCTGCTTTTTTAGTACTCGAAACTATCTTGATATGATTTTTCAATATGAAGGTTTTCCAATTATTTCAATTTTAAAATAATAACCAATTGGTCTCCAGAGTTCATAAGTAAACGCATTCGACTATCAATCAAGTATCCCAAGTTTGATTCGGATTGAAGAACCTATTGAACGTTTTCTGTTGAACACACGGACTGAGAAAAATGTTTGGGTAGTTTTAAAGTTTTTCAAGTAGTGTCTTTCTTCAAAAGCAATCAAACTATCGAATGTTTTAAAGATTGTTTTTCTCTCTTTTCAAGAAAATATTTCTGCTTATTTTTATTGTATGGCGTTTTTTCTTAAATCAGGAAGCATCCCCCTACGAATTTTATTTTTGAAGATATACTCTGGGGGGTCCTAAAATTTCCGTTCAAAATGAAATATTTTGTTTCCGAATAGTATTTGTTGTTTCGTTTTAAGAATGGGGCAATATCACAAAAATATCGCTCAAAACCTCCCCTCAAAATAAAGGAAAAGTGTAGAAATAAGAATGAGAAACCCAGGACTCAGATATATCTTTCTAGAGGTTAATTAATCAACTAGGGTCATATCCACCTTCCACATACAGTAGTTAATCTACCCCTTTCATTCTAATTAAATAAAATATGAAAAAAAAGAGGTTTCACTATGTTATTTGGACACATTTCCATTTTCTTGCGGGGCTTGAACGATATTTTGGTCTTATTAGCCCATAAGAGTAAATAAAAACACCATTTGGCTTCAAACAATTAAGTTTTCGATGGACAATTTGAGGCCTTTCCGAGATTTCAAAAATAAAATTCTCAGGGGTATAACTGATTTGAGAAAGAATGCTCCTGTAATAAAAATATTTTAACCAATATAACGATAACAAAATTTTAAAATAATCAAAACAGAGAGTAGCATAATTGTCTTTATTAATTCTGCATTTAAAGTTAAATTTTAAATTTTGAACCATCAACTTAAAGCTGCAGTTCTTGTTAACCAACTGCATAGAATTTGTTCAATGTTAAAAACATGCTGCGGACAAATTCAATTATCAAGCAACCTTCTACGAAAGTAATTGAAACTTATCCGGTCTGTCCATGGTGAGAAATTAAAATAATGCTTCCGGCTAAAGCGATGATGTTGTGGTTTGCAAATTGCAATTTTACACCATGGCCGAGTGAAAGCCCCAAAAGGGGCCAGTTGAATGACAAAGGGTAATGTGCATTTTGTAATTTATCTTATTACACTTGATGAGTTTGTGTCTGTCACCGACTAAGTCGAATGTGAACAACAATTCGGTAGTAATTTTATAAAAAAATATACTCAACTCTCTTTTGATAGCAGGGCTTAGCAAGAATAAAGAAATAACTTGCATTTTTAAAATGAAAAAGTTATTTAAAAATAATAAAGTCCGACATTGAGAGCGAAGGGCTTTTTATCGTCTGAAATCCTCATAAGGTTTGTAACAACTAAAGTTTATTTTCTTATTGAGAGCTTGACGTCTTAGCTGTAGAACTATTATAAAAGTACCCCTATATAAATAACCGCAAGTATTTTCAGTACACTTCTTTTGCGGGGCGAATGTAAAAACGCTAAAGTAGGGAAAAATAAGGGAAATGCAAGAAAAACTTTCCCATCTAGCGTCCCACTTTGTTGGGTAAACACCAGGGTGAAAAACTTTGTTCAGTACGAAAAAACAAAAACTAAGAATGTGGTCGTTAAGTTCGTACACAAACAAAATATCATTGGCACCGGTTAAGGAACGAATTCGAACTGCCCCTACGGAATGCCACTTATTGCACCCAAGGGTATTATGCTAATATTTAAATTCTGAAGATATTTTTCTCGGCCAGATGTGGGTATTATTGGAATCGCAAAAAGGGGTTAAAGAGCTTCCAGACACTTAAACTCCCCGTAAACAGTTTACCGCTCATGTGGACCTTGGAATTTAATAGATAATATTGGGGTTGAAATTTTTTAAATGTATTTTATATGGTCCCTTTCTTATAATTTGTGAAGGCGATGCTATGCATTTTTAATGCTAGTCCATTCCATACCTTAAATCTACGGAAATCTCAGAATTAATGGCTTAAAATTTGTTCGTCGGGCAAGCTATTAAATGGAGAGGGTTATCTCAGCTCTTTAGAACAAAGACACGTATCGTCTTTAAGTACCTTTTAGGACTCCCACTGAAATGCCTTTAATATAGCTCAAGTACTTAAAGATTCTCAGTAATTGCGGTTTATAAATCCTAAAAGTTCTATTATTTAGGTTTTAGAGGGTTTATGAAGTATTTACTTTCAATAGGGAAATACCTTCTATACAGAACCTGTGTAATGGTCGCTTACTGGACTAAATGATATGTTTAGTCGTTAAATGGATACAGAAACTTATTATGATTACTTTCTTTCTTCTACGATTTTCTTATATTCTTATTAAGATCTAAAAATTCGGATTCAATTGTTTTTTGCTACTACAACTTCGTTTATTTGAATGCTTTTCATTATAAGCATTATCAGAAGTATTTTCTTCAACTCTGGAATCGTAAAATTACTTAAACTGACCCTATTTATTTTGTCTTTACGTTTATCAAAATTTTCATATATTTACGAATTTAAGAGATGCCATTGATTCGAACTTCATTTAGTTTTTAGTTTAGTTTTAGTTTTTTCATGATAATTTTATTGAACTGAAGAAAATTTACTCAATTTAATGAAGATATAACAAATCAAATGCAGTGTTTCATTGAATTAACTTATCTCATTAATCTCGCATGTATGCAAGTTATAAAAATATTTAGGTCCTTCTAAAACCAAAATGGCAAATCGTCTATATTTTTGGTACTCCGGAATATCTTAATGTTGTCCGCATAAATAAACTTACATAATTTAAGCCGGTATATGATATCGTCAATATGCTAAATTACTACCCTGAGGGAAACCCGAAATAGCTAAAATTTCCTTAGAACTAACTCCGTGGAAAATAATGTGATAGAATCTATCAATATGGGAATGAATCGAGTTCAAGAAAGAAGATAAAAACCTCATATTTATCGAACGCTTTGATGAAATCTGTGTAAATATGTACATTACGTTTGCAAACCTTTCTTGAAACCTTCGATAATAAAGAGAATGATCTCGACAAGTTAGCTTAACAATTGGACGCATACATCGTTCTTTCTGCTATTTTTATAAATCGGTGTAATATACGTGTTTTTGGAAATTGTTCACTGTAAAACTATTTTTGGAAGTAGGTCGATATACATGTTATCAATGAATTATAGCGCAGTTTAAGAACTGCGAAGAACTGTTAAGAATTACAAAATTACTTAAATTTTATTAAAATCATGAAGTTTATATAAAACTTAATTTATACCTTTCAAATAAAGGCACACAAAATTACAAGAAAAATTGTATAAAACAAACTATCATATTACTATCAGTAAATTGTTTTAATAGTTGCAGACGGGGTCTTTTATAATAAGAAACTATAAAAAGGGAATGAATTAAGAAAATCCAGGGTATGTAATAAATTTTAATTAAAAGAGCGATTGCAATTGCAATTTCTTAAATAAATCCATTTTTATTACGCCAGAGCCAAAATTTTTCGAAGCGTGTTCATGGTAGTGAATCAGTATAAGTTACAGATGAAAAGTTTGCAAGAAAAGACAGACAGACAGCCGAAAATGTGATTAACATTAAACTTTTATGGGGGCGATTAGAGACACAAAACGGTCAACACCAAAAGAGCAGGGCAAAGCTGTCTGCAAACAAACCACATTGCAGACGTATAATTAAATTACAATGAAACCTTGGGAACGTTCAGCGCAACATGAGTGAGACGAATTAGACTCTTTGCAATGTTCAAGTGCATTTCTCCTACTTTGTGGGATCCCTCACACAGTCGTTAAAACCGTCTAGAAAATGGAAAAATCCTATTTCTCTTACAGTCGTATCGAACTTATTCCAATCTTATAAAAAAAAAAAAAACAAAACATTCACTGAAGGCCCTACTTTTTCCACACTATTAGAATTATTAAAAATTATGCTCTATCATTACTACACCCATAACACAAATTACGTCCACTGATTTTTGAAATGGGCTATTTTTAAATGACCGGCTTCTCTCTCAAAAAATGTTCTGATTAAAAATAGCAAAATCCGTATTAATGTTGTTTTTTTTCGGTTCTGTAAAAATTAATTAAACCTTAAAGAAAAATTTGCAAAAATTAATATCTGTGTCGTGAACAAATTTCCGTAAATGAATCTATCATCGTACTTTTAAAATTCATACTTTCAGGGTTTTATTACATATTTTTTTTTAATATTCATACGAGCATTCATATCTGTTGTATAAATAATCGTACAGGAGATATTTATACAAGTTTAATGGAAAACTCAATGTATTTTTTTGTAAAAAAATGTGTGCGTATTGCAAAATGATTTGAGGTTTTTATGCCAAGTAAACCATATTGAAACACATTTACTATGAGTAAATATTTAATTTATAAAATTTGTTAACAATCTCAGTATTAAGAATAACTTATTTAACCAGTTAGCTGTTTTCAACGAGTATATTCGTCATGGAAAAAAGTGCAAAGCTTTGAATTATGACGAGTATATTCGATATGGATAAAAAGTAAAAATGTTCAGTTAATATTCCATATAAAACATACTTTTTGATTGAGGAGTATACTCTCGTCATCGCTTAATTTGTGCGATACAATTTAGAAATAAATACGAGTACATTTCCCAAAAAGGTTGAAACAGTTAACTGGTTAAGGGGATATCCTATAATTAAAATATTCAAATTAGTTTAGTTTTTGTAACTAGGTTAGGTTAGGTGGCTGTGGCTGCCTAGAAAGGCACACTTAGGCCAATTTTGGCCCATTGTGTTACCACGTAGCGCAGGAGACCATGGTTATTCGTGGGATTCGAACCCACAGCCTCTGGGACGGTAGGACAGCGCGCTAACAACTGTAACTAGTTCTATTTGAAATTTTACGGTTTTTTTAAAAAAAAATTCAATTGTCATGAAAATTAGTATATGGAGGTTTTCGAGATTACCAATAATTATATTCTAAAAATTCTATTTAGCGGTTAAATATATGAAGAAATTTTAAATTTTTCGTTGAAATGTAAATACAGAAAATTCCAAATTTGTTTTTTATTCCCCTTATTCGTATAATGACTTATGGTATATCCCTTGCATCCACACTCTGATTATACTAATTTCCCAATATTTTTGGAGTTAAAACCGGCTGGTAATCAATAATGACTACTAATACCACCTAGAAGATGGGTGTACTATGGTAACAATAAGCGGTGTATATTTTTTAAAGTTCTATGGCTAGTTGGAGAGGGTTGCTTATAAAATCAATAGAAATCATCTTTTTATAGACATTATTTATAACATAAAATATTTCATCAAGAAATTAGTTTGACTGACTATTTGATTTAGCAATATTTAACAAGTTGAGCCTGTCGTCAGTCCCTACAGACTGACAGTGAACTTTTCGTTTCGCCGGCGCCTGGCTCTGGAGACCGGCGGTGGGCTTTTCACTTCGTCGGTCTCTGGGACTGGAAGAATTAAAGTTAATAAAATTATTGCAGTAATTTCAATGAAATTTATTAGAAGATTCTATGCAAAAATATGCTATGGCTTAGATTTACATGATTGTAAAACATGATGATTTTCGAGTCAAATTTTTGGCTATTTTGCTTTTCTCTTATTTCGGTCAAGTGCCCGCTCACTGCCAGCTGAACGGTAAGAACAGCAAAATCACCGTCGGTTTCAACGTGTTAAATATGTTAGACTTATTCTGCTTCTTTGTTTGTCTACAAACCAAATCTCAATTACTTAAAAACGCAAAGAATTTAACCAGGAAAAAGGACTTGAACCTACGACCTTCAAATTGGCGCATTGCTGCTCTAACTAACTGAGTTAGTTGTGACCCTTACCGCCGATGCCTTGTTGAGAAATTTTTGCTCTGTTAAAAAGTGAAATCAACTGATATACTATAAATTAGATTAGTAAAACTGTGGTCGTATTTTTGTGTCCATAATCCCAAAGGCCTTATCAGAACTTATTTACGCTAATAGAAAAATCCCTAAAAACTATGAGAAATTTTTCGGAAAAGAGCTAGTTTTGTTTTACTTCTTGTAAAGGGTAAGTTATACAATTTTACCGAGAATATAAATTCCTTTTATGCGATTTCACATAATTGGTTGCTACTTCTCCCTCACTTAAACCATAATTGGTGTTTATGAGATATAAATTTATGTCTGTACGTGCGATTCTGACCCTGTTCCCTCACCTTTAATAAAACACAAAACGACACCAATATTGTGATTATTAAGGGTGCACATTTTGAAGAAATCTTTTTGATTATAAATTAATGCCCACATTAAATATGAAGTGATATTACGCTACTTTTGGGGGAAAACATTTCTTCACCTTAAATTTTCTCTTAAAGTCCGTTCACCGTGCCTCGTCAGTACAATGACATTTTAGCCCCGTTGCAAGACACTGCCGCTTAAGAAGCTGTTGGATTATTTAAAGGCATCTCTGGCCACAGATGTGTCTTAAAGGGAGGGATGCTCGTTTACTGGAATTTTAACATTTAAGGAATGCAAACAAACACCTGCGTTATAAAAGCTTCTTCTTTATTTATAGGGCAGTTTTAATGAAAACATTTTATTGTTTACTCTCATGATTTTCGATAATCCCCTGTAACGTGGAATTATTATGATAAAAATTTTAAATTCCAAACGATTATTCATCGGTTTGTGATTCTACTGGCACCCAATGTCATTTGTAGCACATGCGACACGCATTTGGGGTGAGAGATAAAAACCATAAAATTCGTCTAAATTTCTTTAGGTAGTTGAACATTGGAAAAATGTAAGTAAAATCGTAGAAACATAAAATAGGACTTAAGGAAGCATGCAGGTGTACGGGGTGGTTAAAAAAATATGAGGGTTGTGCCCCCTACACCCTTGTCGTTTGCTTTTGTGTGAAACTTATTCAAATTTTACGTTTTTTTGAAGAAAAAAGTGTAATATAGAACAGGGACTTCATTGAATTAGAACCACTCACAAGTTTTATCAGAAACTTTTACCCTCACAATTTTTTATCAGAAATTTTTATCCGTAGCATATTAAAAAAACGAAAGTTTCCAAAACAAAAAATCATTTTATTTCAGTTTTATTGATGACGCCAATATAATGGCAGAATAATGCAACACCATAAACCCTTTACCCCTTTTTCAAAGTGGTTCTTGTCCTATCCTTTATGGGTGTGTTTAGTGAAATTTGTGTTAAATAATTGTGGTAATAGCTGAAAATAGTAGACATTTATAAAGTGCAGCGAAATATAGTAAAATTTGTTGGAAAACACCAAAATGGGAAAGCGCAAGGACATTAATAATGAAAAAAGTTAAGTATAATTGTCTGAAACACTTTCTTTTTCCGAAATTGCAAGAAGAGAGAAAGTATCTCATCAATGTATAATGAGAATATCTAAATCGTTGAACGAAAATAAAGAACAATCGAGCAATAAGCGTCAAAGTTGTCGCAATTAAAGAAGGATAACGCCTCAAACTAACCGAAGAATTGTCCTTAATTGTTCGGTAATCGTTTCGCATTAAGTGTTACTAGGTGAAAGGATCGAAATATCTCCAATGACTGTAAGGAGACGTTTTACGAAACCAACTTTAAGGCAAGACGACCAGTGAAAAAACCAAAACTCACTGCGAGAATACGCCGAGCTCGGCTGCAGTGGGCAAGAGATTATCGCCATTATACTGTAGCGGATTTTAAAAAGGTATTTGATATGTTTATACCGCACTTACCTTGTTTAATTATCACTCAGAAAAGAAATATTAACGATTTTTTTTTAGATAATATTTAGCGACGAGTACAAGCTTTAAGTTTTTGCGGACAGCTGCCAATTCGTTCGAAGGAGGCCAAGAGAACCGGTATAACGAAGAATGCTTAGTAAGGACTATGAAACATTCACCATCCACAATGATATGGTCTTGTACCTCCGCCAACGGACCTGGAACTCTGTTTTTTTTTTTTTTGTCGACCTGATAATGAACAAGGATTTGCATAGAGAGCTCATCGAGGACATTCTAATACAGTTTTTTAATTAATTAAAATCGTGTGACCTTTCTGACACCTTTATGCAGAATGGTGTACCCTGCCACAATACCTGATTAATAAAAAACATTTTTAGCAACCATATTCAAAATTCTTGCAATGAAATTATTTGGTGCCTACTCAAATCAAAAGTTTATTCCCTTCCTAATCTTACGCAAACGATTTTAAAGCAAAATATTACAGATGTGTGGGAAAATAGTTTCGAAACTAATGATAGAGCGATGCTATGAAAGCCTAGCAGAACGAATAAATGCAGTTATTAGTCCTAAGGTGCTCCTACTAAGTATTAACACTATGCCGTCCGGCTACACCACGTTGGTGTACCGTGAAAATGATCGGATAAATGCCGGTGGCACCACGTTAGCGTCACGATAAAGCTATCATACGAATGGTAGTATCATTTGTGTTCTGTTTAAGTAACAATAAGTTAGAGGCTGTAATGCGACATATTAACAAGCTTTGTTTGTTCTTTAAGAAATCGAAGGAAAAGATACGCTTATGCAAGATTAATGCGTGGACAATTTGGCTGACGTTCCAATTAAGTCTGAGAATTCTGAAGAAATAGAAGACTTTACATCTTTGGAAAGAAAAAAAAATCTGAAGATATAGAAGGTTTTAGTTAAGGATTACTAAAATGATGATTTATTATTTATTAGATTATAATCTCCCAAAAACCTCGAAAAATCCCCTCCGATAGGCGAAATGATCTGAACCAATCCTACCGTTGCTAAACGTTGCGGACGGGTGTTTAGATATTTTCAAAATATATTGTCCATTAATTAATAGCCAATGAAACAATTAACCAAAAACTAGAGTTCTTTTCTTATATTTAAATATAAATTCATGTTTTACAAGAAAAGAACGAATTTCAAGAAAATTCTAAATGACCCAAATTGATAAGTAGGTATGGTAGGTACGCCACTCCAGAAAATTTTATTTTATCTTTATTTTATTTTCTGCAGAATAGGGTTAGCTTAGGTTAAATTGCTGTGGCTGCCTAGAAAGACACACTTAAGCTAATGTTGGCCCATTATGTTACCACGTAACGCAGGAGATCATAGTTATTCGTGGGATTCGGACCCACAGCCTCTAGGCCGGTAGGACAGTGCGCTAACAACTGAACCACCAGAGGCCCTTTCTGCAGAATAGGTTAGGTTAGGTTATGTTGCTGTGGCTCCTTGAAAGGCACACTTAGGCCAATTTTGGCCCATTGTGTTACCACGTAGCGCAGGAGACCATGGTTATTCGTGGGATTCGAACCCACAGCCTCTGGGACGATAGGACAGCGCGCTAACAACTGAACTATCAGAGGCCCCAATTCTGCAGAATAACAAACCTTTAATTTTTTGAATTTAGAACACTGAAATTTTTGATAGTATCATTGTTTTTTTTTTTTTAATTCAACCCCTCCTCATTCGGGGTATGCTAATGATGCATACAAAAAATTTATAGAAACAACTTTAGTAAATTTTCATCCGCCTATAAAATCTACCGAGAGAATAACGAGAATTTTTATTTAAATCAAACTTTTTGTTTCAGATAATCGCCGGAATTTTATTTAGTAAAGCATTTTACGGTTCGTTTTAATGAAAATGTTTATTTAATTATTACTAATAGCTGTTGACTAAGTTTAAAAACACTCAAAAAGCTCAATATTAATAATTTGTGGTTTTTTTAAAAGTTAATGTGCCTATATATTTTATGTTCTGGAGAAGAAACAAATACGGTAAATAATTTATTTTTAAAGGTTCGCGGTTAATTTTATCGGTGAATAAAAAAGCTAAGAATTCGATTATACTGCTTAAATTTTTATTTGGTAAAAACTGGTAGAAGAAATCCATCTCTAAAGACAAGTACATAGGAGAAAATCTTTACATTTGCATAAGAAGCCTCTGTACCTTTTTTTTTATTTGAAAATTTAATATTTCAGATGCAAGGCAAATACGTATAATTTATTTATTCAAAAGAATAGGCAATTACCTATTTTACCCAATAGTCAAAATGACCCAGCTTTAATTCCCCAAATGCCTGAAGGTTGTACTTCCAAAGAAGGAAGGGGAAAAAAAATTCAACTTTCAAACTAGAAAGTGCCCTTGAAAGATCCTTTTGAATCTTTAAGCCATAAAGTGGATTGACACACAAGCACCAATTGAAGGGACCAAATAATCTTAAATCCAGCCCTAATAACATTAAGTTCCTTGGAAAATTGGGTAACCACAAAACAAAATCGTGTTGGTTCTTATCAATTTAGTTTTGGAAAACCAAGGAAAGGTAATTACGGTTGTGTTAACTTTTAATTACTTTTGGTCTCTAAGGGAACTTCTATCCGTTGGATTTATTTGTCCCTTTTAAATGCTTGTGGCTCGATAAGCAATAATTTCTTAATAGACTGAAGAAATCTTTACCATTAAATGATTTAAGTAACACATTTTTTCTAATTATTTTTTAAACTGAGCATGCGAGCTCATCACATGGGGGTTGTTTAACAAAATTGTAAGGAAAAATTAATTAAAAACTTTTCTCTAAACAAAATATTTCGAAATAAATAGGTAGGTATTATAGGTACTCTATATTTAATTTACCCTGCTCATTTATAATTTTGTTATAAAATATAAAAATAACTTTGCACTTAATAGTTTTATATTTATTAAAATATGTAGATTAATTTCTGCTTTTTAAATATCTTAATATCCATTTTTGCCATCATCATATGATGTAAATGGTAATGGTAAAACATCTTTTGTTACTGTGCTATTTTTATCATATTATACTAACTTGGCCATAAGTATAAAGCAACCTTAAATTATTGGTTTTTCTGAAAGAATTAAGCAGGTTTTCAAATTGGTGGATTTCCCAGTTATCCTTCTATCTTTTATTAACAGATTTACCCAGATATATGACTTCATGTTCTTAGGTGTGGTCCTTTTTAATGAAATCCTATTATTTCTGAAACAGATTCCCAATGTGTTAATATCGTGGTGTTATTTTTTAAGTTTAGAAATATCTTGTGAACTTTTTGTCGAAAGTAAAAATTAAAGACACTCTTAAGAAGTTCTTATGCCCAAAATACGAGAATTCAGTGAAAATGAAAGGGCACAAATCGTCCTTTTATATTCACAGGGATTAAGACAAATGGAGATCGCAGAAAAATTGAAATATTCCTAGGACTAGACTAGGAGTTATTCAAATAAACCGCGACTAGACAGAAATCGCGTTACATTGTATGATTATACGCGATTTATTAAAAAATTGTTGCAAGACTTCTACAAAGCTTGCTATTGATCTTGCTTACGAAAGAAGTCAAAAATTTCATCACGAACTGTTATGAAAAGATTAAGGGTAGATGAGTTTAAAAGGCTGCACAGCCAGAAAGAAATGGTAGCTCTCAGAGGGCAACATAAAGCGACGGTTAAATTGGGCTAAATAATTGGAGTGCTTAAGATTGGGCCAATGTTACTTTGGTCAGATGAATCTACTTCTAAAGTAAGTTCTTTTTACATTATCCGGCAAAAAATAATAAGTTATGCAAATTAAATTATACTCTAAATTAGAAAAATCATAACTTAATGTTAGATGACATTTTCCTCATTATTTTTTTAGATTTCCGTGACTCCTGGTGCGATATTTATTCGGTGCAGAACTAGACAAGCCTACCATTAAACATGGTGGAGGAAGTGTAATTTTTTGGGGTTGTATGGCAGCTGATGGGACCACATTGTTACGTTTCTATAAGAAAATATTCGTCGTCAGGTTCCATTCGTCCACAATATTTGTACAGGACAATGCTCAATGCCATACTTCCCGAAAAATCATGGATTGGTTAGCTAAAAACAACTTCAGACTACTTTCACGACCTCAATCCCGTCGAACATGATCCTAAAACGAAAAATTAATGAGCATTGAAAGATGTTTTATGTCAAGAATGGCAAAATACTACTCCTTTCGTCTGCAAAAATTTAGAAGGTAGCATGCCGAAGAGAGTTATAAAAGTTAAGGGCCAATAAAGTATTAGAACACAAATAAAATACAAGTGTTATTTCATTAATAGCGTTTTTTATTCTACATTTTCATTAATTTGGAGACTATCATGAATTCATACAGATGCTTCATACTTATGGCTAAGGTCTGTGTATTACAAGAAAAGTATTTATTTATTGTTTTTTGTCAGTTAGTCAATTATGCCATAAGAATGTCGTAAAATGATCGTACCATAAAATAAATAAAAGTCGATACTCAGATCTTTACATGACTATTCATGCGAAATGAATTGCTCTAAAGTGTTACAAAATATTGAAAAAATTAAAACAGTCTTATCTATGCAACTCAGTTTCATTACAGAGAGAAAATATGCAAGCCGGTGTTTTTAATTTCCTCCATTCGCTATTTTACCATATTGAAATAAAAAACGAAAACGATAATTTTATAAATTTAAAAGTGCTATTTGAAACTGACTAAATCAATAAATAAATTTTTAAATAATGAATTAGAACGTTTAGTTTTGTTCGTTCGTAATTTGAATTTCTTAGTAAAAGTTATTTTTAAAACACGAGTATATTCCCAAATTGTTCACTATTATATGAATTAACAATTTAACACAACATCTTGGAAATGTTAAAAAGAGTTAACTAATTTGAAAAGAACAAGTATTTTTGTAAATAAACATTTTAAAGTTTATTAACTCGATGTAAGTATTGTAGAATATTCAATTCAATTCAATTCACATTTTATTAATTCAATATTGTGGTTTTATAAACTAAAAAGGATATACATTCAGTGGTAGAATCCAATTCAGTATTATTTATGTGCGTATGACTTAGCCCGAGTGTATGTTGAGTAATATCGCAATAAGGGGGAAAATTCAATAAAACCCCAGTGAATTTGATTAACTAACTACTTACTATAATTACCTAATTAATCCTTCTTATTTGACTATGCTATTCTACTATTGCCAGGCGCCTGATTAATTATAAGCTGTCTGATTAAGGGGGTTATTCGAATAACTAAATTTTTCGAAAAATTTATCTGCCATAATATTGAGTTTCCCATTTACGGATATGGTATAACATTAGCCCGATTATGTAGTTCAAGGGTGGAACAATGCCACAAAGTAAATTTGAAATCATTTTAAGTATTTTATGCTGCATGACTTGTATCTTTTTGTTGTGCGTAGATGCGCATTAAAAGCAAACAAACTCCATAAAGCATTAATAATTTTATTATTCAAGCTTTATTTGTAGAAAAATGTTACACCGATATTTAGGTACCTTCAAATATTTAACCTGTAATTTTTTTTGCTTTTTCCCAAGCGACCATAATCTTTGTAGATTCACTTCTATACGCATATATCAGAGATTTTTGAATAATAATAGCCCTACAGAGGAAATAGGATAAATTTGTATAGAGAGAGTAAAGTGCTATACAAATGTTGTTACCTAAGCTCCATATTTCGTTTAAATTAACTGCCTATTTTATATTACCCTGTTCGATATATTTTAAGGGGTAATAAACTCGTACAAGCTCATATTAATTATTTTTTGTGGCGTATCCTTTCCCCCTTTTTCTTGTTTTAATTAATCCTTTCGCTTGAAAATGGTATTTGTGGCGCTCGTCTAACAAAGTGAACGAATTAAGGAAAAATGAAAGAAGTCAATCCGACCATAAAGGGTTTCGTGAGTGTAATGGATAATGTCTGATTGTTCTAGACTACCTGTATCACCCACAATAATAATAAACTTATTTGGATTTCTTCCTCTACAGTTTTTAAAATAGTTAGGTCTATGCGAACAGACCTGAGATGATTTCAGATCTCAAATAAGAAACTGGCGTTAAATTCGCGAAATCTAGCGACCTTTACTCCAAAACGTCTTCCGAAATTTCATTGAAAGAATTTCAATAGAACTTTGGTAGCCTTTTAACCTATTCGCTGCCGAGATCATATTCAGCTACAGATTCAGCTATAGGCAACTATGAATATGCTCATAGTCGGCAGGAAAAATTTCATATTTAATGGATATGCTTTACACTTTGTTAAAAAAAAAAATAAGTAATTCATAAAAATAGTACGTTCTTTTATTTATTTAAAATTCAAATTTTGAAACACCCTTTATGACAAGATGCGGTAATTTGTAGCTCAACATCTTCATATGGTAGTTTCGTATTTCCGTATTCCCGTATTTCTCTCCAAAATATCATAAACTGAAATTTATTACACAGGTCTAACACAGGGTGATCAAAAAGCTCCAGTATGGTCTGATAATTGCAAAAATTTCACGTATCAGGGTAAAAACAAGGTACTAGGAGATTAGGATTTTTATCTGATCTTTTGGGGATGATCTTGAATTTAAAAAAATAAACAAACAAAAAATTTAAAATTGTAAGAAATAAAAAAAGGAGTGTAAACTAATCGCCGCCAAGGGTTGCACTCCGAACAACGTTACAACAGCATAATTCAAGTTTTGAAGGGAAAGACTAGTACTTTGTGGTTTTATAGCTAAAAGTTAACCTTTGTATTGTTCTATAACTGCAAAAATAACTTTTTTTAACTTTTAAGTTGGGATATTTTGAAATGACTGATGTAATTTTTGCTTGTGCTTAATAAATGCTTAAGAATTTACTTTCTGTAACTTTTGGCTTTCTCAATTAAGCTTAATAAAAACAATTAAAATAAAAATGCATAAACGCAATATTTTCAAAACATACTCACTCGACTTCATTGTTTTCGAATGTTAGTTCGCCTTCCTGTGCTTCGTAATCCTTTCCCCCTTTTGCAGTACCGTCCTCCGTCCAAAAAGGTATCACAACTTTTCCGCGAGCGCCCGAATACCGCTGTACCTTTAACTCATACGTTCCAACAGATTCAACAAGTTCATGATCTTTCGTACTAAACGCAAAAATTCCTCCATGATCATCGTCCAAAATCATAACCGTTGCAACTTTAGGAGTTGCTAAAATTGCCGGCTCACTGATATTACTCAATCTAACGTAAAAGTGTTCATCTTGTTCGAAAACCTCATCGTCAATTACCTCAATTTTAAATCGTTGCTCGTCAACGCCCGGGGGAAAAACGAGAGTCCCCTTCTTTCCAACATAATCGGAGCCAGCTTCTGCGGAACCGTCCTCAGTTTCAAAATCGACTGTTATATGCTGCGATAGATCTCCACGTCGTACGACACGAACTTCAAATTCACCGCAGCTCTCCATGACCGTGTAGTGTCCTGGCTCAAAATAAATTCTACAAATTGAGTCATCTTCATCGATATTAACATCAACTTTTTGGAGCTCAGCCTTGACCTCGCTAAGATCACTTTGGGCGCGCTCCTGAATTTTTCGCATTATATTTCCGCTTCCCATCATTTTTCTTGTCGCTTGAATTCGATAAAATGCACGCGACTTGGGGCCCTTGTTTATCAATTGTTCCTGTGCCATCATTTCTAATTGCTCCAAATCACTTTGTGGATATTTCTTTCTTAAGTCTTTAAGCGTTGAAATGTATTCACGTCGTGCTTCTTCAAAATCTTTAATCTCTTCGGTAACAATGCCACCGTTCTCTTCTAAAGTTTTAATACCATCTTCACGGTTGTTCATTTCAAGTACAGCATCACCTTCAGCGCTAACGATAACACCGCGCTTATTCATTCGATAATTTTTATCCAAATATTTATAAATAAGCAATCGTTGATCGGCTATATATGCTGTTAGCACAGTTGCTGGGAAAAACATGAACGTTAAAAATCCTTCCCATATTTCAACCCTACCAGGTGAAAATTGTGCTAAAATTAAATATAGCCAAATATATGCAAATACCGACCAGGTTGCGGTCACGAAAAATACACGCAAATGCTTTATCTTCCTGACCTCACCATCTGGAATAACAACAATACAAATCGCTATGATAACGAACAAGTTGTAGGCGGCTGAGCCGACGATTGTGCCAGGACCCAGATCTCCAGCTTCGAACTTTTTCGCAAAC
Source organism: Philonicus albiceps (assembly GCA_963969385.1). Taxonomy (NCBI): domain Eukaryota; kingdom Metazoa; phylum Arthropoda; class Insecta; order Diptera; family Asilidae; genus Philonicus; species Philonicus albiceps. The sequence continues at coordinate 27,432,470 of OZ017776.1, forward strand.
ATCTCGATCACGGAGAGCAAAATTTCTGGTGCACTTGATCCTAATGCCATTAATGTTAGATTGGCAACAGTTTCATTCCATACCCGTACAACGACAATCTGTGTCTCACCACCGGGCTTTTTAACTACAACCTCTTTTTCTTTAGACGTGATCACTTCAATCGCTGCCATAAAGCGATCAGAGACAATTGAGACACCAATAAATAAGTATACTAGGGAAATGAAGTATACAAGGCCCCGTGAAATGCGATCACCAAGAGTTAAATTCTCTTGTGGCATCCAGACGGATAGTAGAAGACCGTCTTGGCATTTTGCCTCATGGTATTCGACGGTATCGTTTGATGAATTGGCGGCAACGGATGGGGTATACCACAATTGTAATATAATTAGGGATATACCCAATAATTTGAATATATTCCCCGAACCCATTGTATTTTGTCGTTTTGAATTTTCTTAAATTTATTTATTTATTTTTTATTTTTTTTCAGAATGTTTCTTACTTAGACCGGATTGGTGAGGGAAGTTCGTGTCTTTGTCGCAGACGATTTAAACACAAATCATTTTATCATTGGAATTTTTAGATAAAAGGTAATTTTTATGACGAAAATATGATAATAATTATAAGAAAAAAAAAAAAAAAAAAAAACACACACACACACACACCCTCCCTGATTAGGGGAGGGGGAAGGCGAACTTTTTTTTTTTTTTATAGTACACTATGAGATAATTAATAACACGTATGATGTCAGTTCAAATTAATGAAAGTGTCCGAATAATTAGCAGAATAAAAATAAATAATGTAAATATCCTCTACAGTCGGTTTAGACAGTTGCCGAAATAAGTTCCCCTAGGAAGCAGGGCAAACTGTTCCATATTTAGTTTGCACGCTGTCTATAAAAATAGATTTTTTCACTTCTCTCTCTCCTGGCTAGACACTGAACACACAGACAAAAAATAACAAATTTTATTTTATTTGATTTTTTTATTTATGTTACGCGCCAATTATTTCAACACTAAAAATCACAAATATGGAATTAATTTTTATATTATTTATTTTTACACTGATACATATATATATATATTTTTTTTTTATATAAAATAAAGAAAAAGAAAAATTAAGCACAAAATAATTTTTTTAAATAAATTTTTTCTCTCACTTTTTTCTTTCTCTTTCGGGCGGGTCTCTTGTGGCCCCCAGCCCTTTATTTCTAATAATTTTAATCTTTCTTTTTTTTTAAATGGTATGGTATCGTAGAACAACAATTTATCGGTTGAGGTATTTATTTTCGGTGAACAAGATTCGTGGATTGGATATGATTGGCCTGCGGGTCCGCACCGATGTATAAGACACAGGAGCGATTTTAGTTTATTTTAAAATAAACAGCGCACAGCCACAATCTAAAGAAAATTTTGCTGGGTGAAGAATCTCAGGCCTCACAGCTCGTTATAAATATTTGTTTTTTTTTTTTTTGTTTTTTGTTTTTTTCGCACGAAAAAAAAAAATTTTTTTAAAAAGAATTAGGTTAAGTTGAACTTTCACATAATAGGCGCCTTTAGTGCACTTATACTCATTTTATTATTAAATATTTATATATTATTTTTAACTATTATTAATGATCCTTTTTAATTTTTTGTTATTACAGTCACTGGAAACTTAAAACGGCTGTTAAACGATGATCCTGGATTTATATGAATCCTTAAAATTTACCACCATTTATAAATCCATTGATTCGCTGGACCGATGCGAGCGATGGAGGTGGTAACGCACACCGGAATAAGAAAAAATTATAAAACGTTAGCATCGCCTTAGCGAAAAAAATAGGGACTGATCGCTAAAATTCATCAAAATTTTAGTAATGTTTAAACGATGACGAGATGTCGACGTGATAAATTTTTTTATTTTATTTTCTCTTCAAATCTCACAGTTTATCTCATTGTTTTGGCACTACCATATAATCATTGGCCAAACGCAATTGTGTTGTTTTGTATGCAAAAATTTAAGAAGCTTTCCTTTCATTGATGATACAGAGGTAAAATTTTTATCGGTAGATAGATTTGCCTAAGATCTGTTTTAAGTTAAGTTTTATTTAATTTGCTTCTAGGATAAAATACTGTTTTATGTTAGTGTGCTCTATTAACGACGATTCCATATACGTTACATTCACTTCCACTATTTAAAAAAAACAAAATCACACTCTATCCCCAATTTGTCCGGTACACGTTTTTTTATTAATCCGATCCATACACTATCAAAAAATAAATAAAAATTTGTTTTTAAGGATACTAGAGATGCATAAGTGTTTAATTATAGTACGATTCGTTCATTTCATTAGTTTAAACTAAAAACATAACGAAAAAGAATATCCTCAAACCGGAATCATATACAGGCCTTAAGATATAAAAATAAAATTATTGTTACACCTGTTTAATTGTGAGCCAAAATTTAGCTATTTTTGCAGACTGTGTGGATCAATGTTTCGTTATACGATAGCAAAAATTAAAAGAAATTAAATAAAATAAATACGAAATCGGAAAGCTTTTTAAATCCGATTAATCGCGACACAAGTTCGTTATAAAAATAAAATTCGAAAAAAAAAATATATATATATATATACATATACCATATTTAATATATATTGGCACTTTTTTTTTTTTTGTATAAGACTTTAAGATAATTCACTTTTTAATAAGATTTATCACTAAGTAAGCACTTAAGACATTAAGGCCCTTTCTTATTTTTTATTTTAAATTATTATTTTGCACTATGTTGCGATATGATTTAATCAAAAACAACCGAAAAAAACACAGTCGGCTTTTTAGCTCTCCATTCTAAGCCGAACAGCTGATTTTATAGTTTTGCAGTAGCTTTTCGTGGGGGTATGATGAACGTACCGGCCGAAGTATATACCCCCCCAAAAACAAAAGTTTGTATTTTACTAGAAAAAATAATAAATAAAAGTAAAGTAATAACAATAATAAAATAGTTTTTTTTTTTTCTTCCAGATGATAAATATCGAAAACTCACTTTTAATCTAAAAACTAAACCACCAAGCAAGAGCACTGGTACGGCTTCGAGAATACGTCGTTTGAGGCGTTGCAAAGCGAACCCACTAAATTTAGCACGACGAGCGGTATAACTTTTGATTCCGCACCGCTGAATACCGCGTCTTTATGGGTAAAGATACAACAAAAACAACAACAACAACGACAACAACATCATCATCAGCAGCAGCAGCAGCAGTAATAACAAAAAGACAAAAAAAAATATATAAAAAGAATAATGAAAATTGTAAATCTTTTCCGATATTATTAATTTCTAGCCGATTAGATAAGTCATGCTAACTTATAAACCACAATAAGGGTGAAAACAAAAAAAAAAGAATAGTTCAAGTTATAGGAAGATATAATTTAAATTTATTTAGTCGATTATTATTATTATCATTTAATTAGAGAGTATCGAAGGTAACGCAGCTAGATATATAGATTGCTTTAGCTGCACTGTAATTTTATAATATCAAGTAAATTTTAAGGAAAGGAATTTTATCAAAGAAGATTATATTAAAAAACTACAGAATTGAGTAGACCCGAACCGCGAAGTGCGTGCTCGACGACTGAAGAAGGATATACTGGCGACAGTCGGGTCTAAAGAAGCTCCAAAGCCCCATGTACTTTTGAAACCAGAGAGGTGGACAGATGGGGGATGGGAGTAAATATCTTGGAAGAAACATTCATAAAATTTGATATATACTCGTTCGCTCAAAGCTTTTGTGTGAAAGTTTCATAAAATTCCAGTATAACACTTTTCAATATACCAAAAAACAAAAAAAAAAAAATATATATCACAAGACCCTTCTCTCCCAAACGTTTACGGCACCATACCCACCGTATACCAAAAAGAAAGTACCAATGAGAGTGAAAAGGGCTGATACTGAAAATCAATTGTACTTCTTTCGCCAACGGGTTGATACTCTAGACAATGAGAGTTCGCCAATCTGCTTTAGATAGAAAGAGGGAATAGAGAAAGGTATCTTTTTGAACGTGAAATCGGACAAATTTTAAGCTCTCTCTACAACAATTTCATTTCGGTAAGTTTTTCTTTTTTTTTCTCTTAAAAAAAGCTCTAAGCATCGCGCAAACGTGTACACCACAATCGTTTGGTTGCATGTCAATCGTACATCAGTTGATAGGCTTCGCTTTATTAGATGTAGTCATTTTTTTTTTTTTTTATTTTTTCTAGAATTCAGCTCGATTTCAGGTTGGCTAACTCAATAGCGTTAGACCAAATATATCTTCTTACTAGATCTAGTGTCATGCTCGATTTAATCTTTATATAAAATTGTATACCACCCATTTTCATTGTCACGATATTTACTAATGAATGAAATCTTTTCGATATTTACACAGTATTTTTTCTACCTGTTGTAAGACGTTGAGCTCAACGTCTATCAATCACCTGTGAGTTAATGGGTACACTATTATTTTTTAAATAGTACCATATAAAACAAAATCACTTATCCGCCTCTGTATTTATTTGTTGCTTAGTACTTCTAAACTACTTGATGGATTTTGATATGGTTTTCATCATTTTTCATCATCATTTATTGAGAGTGATTGATGCGTGGTACAGGCATTCATATTTATTGTAAGGATAACAGAGTGGGCGTTTGTGTAATCAAGTCACTTTTAGGATGTTTACTTGACTTATAGGCTGACTAAACCAAAAAGATATACATAAAATTAATGTACTAAAGCATTGTAGTTCTCAAAAGGTGACTCTCTCAGTAACAATTTTTATTTTTCAAAATGTAATTTATATATAACAAACTTAGTAGTAGGTTTTAAATTAAAAAATACATCTTATTTACATACAGTGAAGGTAATTCGTTTAATCGCACTATTAACTTTTCAGAGCATTCAAATAAGGTGAACATTTTAAGGAAGGAAGGAATATTTCAGAAATATTAACATAACAGAAGAAAAGAAAGAAAGAAAGAAATTCGTATAAACGCATATTACTTATGATGAACAACATTTTTATCAATAATTATAACAAGTATTATTTAGTATTTCATGTGACCACCATTGTTTTAAATTAATTTAAAAAATTCTATTAGTCATCGACCTTATCAAACCGTCCAATAGTGTTTGAGTAAATTGTTTCCCAGCAATCCAAGACCGCTCGTTTTAATTCTTGTGTACATGAATGATATTGTCGGCCGTTTTCGTAAATACTCCTGGCCATTATACCGCATAGATGAGGTATCAATAGGGCTATCAATCACAGGAATACCTTGACTTCTAAACCATTCTTTCGAAATTTTCGAAACATGGATAGCTGCGTTATCTTGTTGAAATCCAAACTCACAATCTTCAACCACATTCTCTAAAAATGGTATCAAAACTGCTTCCATCATTTCACAATATTTTTCGGAGGTTATTTTATATAGTTGGAATAAAACACAATTTTAATTTCTCATACGACTAAAACACACCCCATACGATTAAGCTGTCTCTTTGAAATTTCTTGCTCATTCTTGGTGGATTGTTTTTGCGTAAATCATGACAATAGCAGCTGAAATCATCTAGACCATCGAGATAGAACTTTTTTTTATCAGAAGTTAGTCTAGCCAAGTCCATGTGATTTCTTGCAAAAACAAGATGAGCAGTCTTATGGTGAGGTTTTAAGGCTGGCTTTTTCGAAGGTTTCTTGAATACGACGTTCGGATTGCTGGATAAAATTTACCTCACTCTTCGTTAAGCTGTGATGAACACAATTTGATTTGTTTGTCGACGCGTCAGTTTTGTACATATTTCCTGGTGTAGGAGACTTCTTTTCGTAACTATCGCCAAGTTTTAAAAAATTCCTTACCACGCGCTCAGAACGGCTAATTTCTTTCGTTAGTTTATAATTAGATTATCCTCTCTTTTCTTAAAAATGCTAATTGTAATTTTTTTCCCCTTCCGATAAATATTTTCCCTTTGCGATTTCATTATTTTTGATTTTCAAAATAAAGAGTCTTTCATTAAGCACTTCCTATTTTTTTAAATTTAAATAAAACAAAGTGTGTGTGAGATATCATCGAAATTTTTTATTTGTATCGATGCCATTCAAATATCCGCCGTGGCTTCTTTGGGTGGGGCGAATCAATAAATCGCATAAATCAGGCTAAATTTGATCAATGGCACAGGTTATGTTGGCTTTGAGGGCCGCTCTGGTTTCTGGCTTATTCGCATAGACCTGCGACTTAAGAAAACCCCACAAGAAAAAGTCTAACGGGGTCAAATCGCACAACCTCGGTGGCCAATTCACATCACCTCGACGTGAGATGATCATGCCCTCAAATCGTTCGTGCAGAATGTCCAATATGACATGAGCTGTGTGGCACTTAGCATCGTCCTGTTGAAATCATATGTTGTTGGTAACCATATCATCCAATTCCCTAGTAAAACTCACCCCCAAGCTCTAAATATACGAGAAAATTATCAATTCTTCGTTTTTCATTATTATTAAACCGGCATCTTTGATCCGCCATTTTTGGTTGCGATTTTTATTAAATATTTATATTAGCGATCACAAAAACCCTTAAGTAACAGATATCACTTAAAAAACAATTAAATGAAAAGGGGTGCTTCAGAAATAAAAAGGTATTCTCCCTCAAGGATACCTCGCTTTAGAGGGTTAAGGAAAACAATAACTGAATTCAGCAGTTTACTATAAACAGCTTACAAGATCAAAGCCATTAAAAAAAGCACATTCCTGGCTCATGTTCTTTAATTTATGATTTGAATTTTAATAAGTATAGAAATTTTTCTTATAAACTGATTTTAAAGTTTTTATTTTCAATACAAGATAAGGTTTAAGTTGTTTAAAAATTACCTTGGAGGATTTAAAGGAACAGTAGGCTAATTCAATTTACCCTATGCTATTTTATTGCCTAATAAAGAAAAAAAAAGGGTTTTTTTCGGTATATCCATAAAATGGTAGAGGACATTCGTCGATTTTGCGAGAATTTGAATAGCTGAATGAAGTTTTTTTCTTAAAAACATTTAAGAGGTCAACGAAGGACGTTTTCCTATCATCGTGCCGCATTAATAAAAAGCACATTTATGAGTTCTGCGTTTAGGAAATATCATCCTTTCTCATTTATTACCGCGATACCGGTTTTGTGTATGTCACGCCTCATTCCTTATTTATGAATTGCAATTAAGATCGTTTTTGTGTTAGGTATTCTCAGAAGGTACATACCCCGCAGTAATACGGCTTAATAGATGAAAATTGCTTAGCGGATGAGATACAAAGAAACCATGGAAAATTGGGATGGTAGAAATTTTTATGTTGACTGAATACAGAGAAAACTGTGAAAGATTTTTAATGCCTTTATTCAGTTGAAATGGTAAAGTTTACTATACAAACATTGTTGCGTTCACACAAACATCTATCGTTCTATAGGAACAAACATTTTTGTTTCCAACAAACAAGCAGAAAACTTGGGCATATACGGCGCCACTTTTAATTATAAATTTTGCGTCCTGAATCCTGTTGAAGCATGTAAATTGTGCCAGACGTTTTTCACAGAGAACATTTTCATCGTCCTTGGCACAGTTGAATTAACTAAAGCGTGTAAGTTTTCTTAAATTGTTAAACCGTTGATATTGAAATAATTAAAAGTGTTCTAAGGCATAATTATTTCTTGAACATGTTGCCTTCAACTAATTAATTAAGTGACTCAATAATATTTACCACAAGTGCTTTTAAACACGTTCTAAAAGTTTTTCATTTCAATGTTTTGCAGACTATAGGAATACTAGAAAAGTAAAAACATTTTTCACTTTTGTGTATGAAAGCGTTTCAAGAACGATTCTATGGTGAGAAAAGAACTTTGGTTATTCAATCCTCTTCCTCTAGATCTAGAGAACAACCTTATCTGACTCTAGTTGAGAACAAATATTTTATTTTCGATTAATATTTTATCGATATCAACAAACTTGAATTTAGCAGGACAATGAAGTCGATTGTAATTTTACAATAAATCACTCAAAAAATTCAAAACTAAGACTAAAAGGATGTTGGTTCATACTTTTTATTAATATTTATAGAAATCTATTACTAGGTGACGCAGGATGTCCTTTATTAACTTTCTTAATCACACTTTTTCGAAATGCCCAAGAAAATTCTGTTGAAGCACGTTGTAACGAAAATCAACTTGTATTCTCCAAAAATTTTGAAAACGATCCAATCAAATCGAAAGGAGTTTACAAAAGCCTTTTTTGGATAAAAAAAATTCCTTAATAAAGTTCCTAAAATTTCCATAAATTCAATTTAGATTGATTGAATCGTTTTCAATGATAGGGCCCATAGTATTGGTCAAAGTAATCGACTCTTCCAATTTTAAAATAGAAATTTCCACTGGAATTGAACGTTGGTTTAAACTAAATCAAAAGAAATTCAGGAGCAGGTACTAAGAGAAAAATAGAAAGAAATAGCAAAATTGCATTTAAATGAGCAGTCTCAAGTGAGATATCATTCGCGGGTCCAGCGCAGAGTAAATTTCGAAAAATGGAAGGCTATTTACAACGAGGACATGGACAACAACATTCGATTTGTCCTGAGAAAGAATGGTGGATCCCTTCCCTTGGTGTCTGATATAAAAAAAAGTGAACAAGTTCCGAATAGGGGAAATAGGCCGATTTGAATAAAAGCCTTCCGTTTGGTCTAAACCGGAAAGATCTCAAAGAATTTTTTGTCGGTCTGCTATAGTTTCGGAATTATTCAACTTTTAATTTTAACAATTCGTTTTAGACCAAACGGTAGGCTCCTATAAAATTTTATTCGAATCAGCCCATTTCCCCTATTCCGAACTTAAGCCTAAAAAAGATAGTTATGAAGAAGTAAAACAAAATTTACGAAAAGTAATATTTCTTCTTGCTTTATTATTGTTTCATTAGCCTTACTCATTATACGGTAAGAAACACTTCAACTGATACCTTCCTCAACTCTATACAAGACATCCTGGGGTCTTATTTTCTATTGCAATATTTTGTGCTCGAGTTGTATGGCTTTAAACTCTATTTAGCGTCATATGAACGGCTATTTCACAATACTTCTAATAGAGAACTTCTGATCAATGATATGAACTATTAAATGAATTAAAATAAAAGAAATACTCGTATTTTTTAGTACTTCTGAGGAAATAAATACGAAAAACTATTTAATCAGACTTTTATTTATTAAAGTTTCCCAGAAATATTGTATTTTGTATATATGTGTCTAATATTTGATAAATATGTCATAAATAGATGAATTAATATCTAGAAAATATTCGTACGTTTTTGATTTTTTAACGTTACCATTCGATTTACAGCGGGTGAATGCAGACATTTTCTAGTAAGTGTAAATAAAAACATAAGAAATCTTGAAGTTTTTTTTTTTTTAAAAAATACATAGTGTATGGACTTTATCTACATACAGATGAATTTACAACAAATGTCAAAAGTAACATGAGACATATTTAAATTAACAAGTCAATTTTACACTACCGAAATAGTAGCATAATTCGTAAATATAACCAAAATTGGTTTAAATTTCAAAAAGATACAATAAAAATAAATAATAAAACAATTACAGTTTATTTCTCCTTTCTAAATTTATCCTTTAAATAATTTGCGCTACTTTGTACAAAGTTTGCTGCATTCTGAGACCAATCCTTCACACATTCAACCACCAAATTAGAGACATTTTGAACGGTGCCATGAAACTGAGAAGAAGGAAGAATTGATCTATTTATTTTGGAAATAAGTAAAACAAATACTAAAAATTCTATTTAATATTTCAATCTTACCTCCCCGTCTCGAAGGGTAGCTGAAAATTTTGTGGCGAGTTTTTGAGTCTCATCCGAAGTACCCCAAATACCAAGTCTAACCGATGAGTAGATCGTGATCATGCCAATGAGACTTTTTAAAACAAATAATTTATATCCGCCCCCACTTCTTCTAACTCGTCGAGATTTCTGTATAGATGCCATTGAGGTGCATGGAACATATTGCGGTATGAGTTTTTTAACTTCCGGCGATCTTTTGGCAACGCTGAAAGGTTGGTTACCCTCCTTAAATTTTTCTTTCACAGATGAAAATTCCCTTCGAAAGTATTCGTAGTTAAAATTTTTTAAAAATCGAGAAAATACATCTGGTGTTGATTTTTGAATATTAACAGCTAAAAGTTAAAAAATTGAAATTATTTAAATAAAATAAAAATTTATAATTCACTTTTTTCATTTGACTGTGTTGGTTTTGTCGATTGAGGTGGTTGTGATGGACGAATTTTTGGAGAAATTATTTTTGTTGGAGGTCTATTGGCCATAGAACTAAAAATAAATTTTAGTAGTATAACTTAGAGGAAGATTAACAAATATAAAAATGTACGCAATTTATTTAGGAATTTAAAATATTTGTTGGGATTTCTGTATATTTTTGTAATGACACATTAGTTTTATTTGCCTACTGTAATCAGTCAAATTTTACAAAGGTTATTTTGATTCTTACAAACCTTCCATTTACAAATAAATAAATAATTGCAAAAATAGATCCACATTCAAAGTAGAAATAATTAACAAAGTATAAAGGAAAATGCATACCAAAATGAGGGGTTAAATCTAGTTATAAAATTTCAAAAAATCATTTTCTAAAGGTCAATATCCCATGAATATATGTTTAGAACTTTGGAGTCCATCAGAGCAATATTAGATAAGTTATACAATGTTTTTATCAAGCTGAATCGGAACGGTCAGGTCAACAACTTTGAGTAGCGTGTACAATCTCCGAAACCGCCCAACCAATTTCAATGAAATTTTGTGAGTGGGTATGTTTGATTCATGCTTCAAAGATAGGATACTTTTGGACCCGACAGGTGGCGCTGTTGTTAAGATCTGAAATTTTTTTCATCCAAAACTAAATACACAGCGTGGAAATTCATTTCGGCATTTCTCCAATGTTGTGCGAAACAATAGCAACTACTTCAATACAAAAACTTAATGTAGTTATTTGCGTAATAAAAGCAACCTTTTAGTTCCGTCCTCAATACTAAGTAGAATATCCTTTATTTTTAACCCATTAAGCGCTATGAACGCATATATGGTCTCCCACACAGCCATTCGATTTAGGCCATGAACGCAGATATGAGTTTCTCATACAGCGATTCGATTTGTGCCAATTTGACCCATAATGGAATTACAGTCAATCCAGCATGCGCTCCGTCCTAAAAACAACACAGCTGTGCGTGTACTTTGCCGTAAAACGTAGTCAGTGTTTACTAAGTGTGTACAGATCTTCAGTACGGTCAGACTTTTATTTGGACTAGGGTTGCAATTGGCGCAGAGGGTTCGTTTTTCCCATACATTTTGTATGAAAATTCACTCACCGGAGGTTTCTAGGGCTCGCAGCTCAAAATTTCTCCTCTGTACTTGGTCTAATTTTAACTTTGATTTAAAGCTAGCCTTATTTACTTAGTGCGCACAGATTTTGGGAACGGTCAGACTCTTATTTGGACCAGGGTTGCAACTGGCGCAGAGAGGGTTCGTTTTTCCCATACATTTTGTATGAAAATTCACTCACCGGAGGTTTCTAGGGCTCGCAGCTCAAAATTTCTGTTCTCGACTTGGTCCAATTGTAACTTTGATTTAAAGCTAGAGTTGTTTGCTTAGTGTGTATAGATTTTGCGAACGGCCAGCCTCTTATTTGGACCAGGGTCGCAACTGGCGCAGAGAGGGTTCGTTTTTTCCATACATTTTGTATGAAAATTCATTCATCACCAGATTCCGGGGCTCGCAGCTCAAACTTTCTCTTCTGCACTTGGTCTAATTTTAACTTTGATTTAAAGCTAGCCTTATTTACTTAGAGCGCACAGATTTTGGGAACGGTCAGACTCTTATTTGGACCAGGGTTGTAACTGGCGCAGAGTTTTAGTTAGCATAACTCAGCGCTCAAAGGGTTAATGACCTCAGCACACCTTCGTAGCATAAACGCTGTATTTTTTGATATTCCTTTTGTTATGTTTCCATAAGTTCTGCTTTGTTACTAAAACGATGTCCTCCGACTCGCCGTTTAAAAACCTTGAAGAGATTTTCAATGGGATTCAAGGCAACGACTCCTTGACCCTTGAATCCTATTCTCATTAATCTAGTCTTTTACCAGCTTCGGGTCATTATCATGCTGAAATACCCATCGAAGCGGCATTTCCCATTCAGCATATGGTAACATATGCGTTTCCAAAATATTTTTATAAATAAAACGATCCATTATTCCTTTTATTTTAACAAAAGGACCCAAATAGTAAGCCGAAAAAGAGTTCCACAACATTACACTACCTCCCCCATGCTTGATTGCCTTGTCATGCCCTGAAATATCGTGGATTGAGTCGCTCACAGTTGCATCGTCGTACAGTAATGTCATCGGAATTTATTAAATTAAATTGTGATTCATCGCTGAACAGTACTGTTTTCCATTTTTCTAAGGACCAGTTCAAATCGTCTGAAGCAAATTTCAACCTGCAAAATTTAATTTTATATAGAGAAACATACCATAGTATCAAATTTACCTTTTTTGCAAGTGTTTTCTTGCAACCAAAAGGTTTTTTTTTGGCCGGCCTTATTTTCTAAGGCGCGTTTCCGATGCACGCTTAAATTTAAAATAAAAAACCGCAGTCAAATCGGAGTTAAATTCGCCGAGTTATCAAACTTTTACCTGATGAGAGGCGAATTTTATATAGAAAAAAAAAAGTCCTTTTTCCGGAAAAAACTCTGCCCTGGCCCTAAATTAAATTTATAATTTCTGAAATTTTGCGTAGATTATGGGAACATGTTGCCCTTTCATAAAAACATTAAATCAGGGTAGGTCCCGAGGGAATATTTCGTGCCACAGGGTCTGGAAATTGATAGTTTTGATTTTGGAGACAGAAAAGCCCCAGTTTCACAGAAAATGCACTCGTGCTCCTCAAATAGGCGTTTCCGCGCTAAAAGGACTACAGTTCTGAAACGCCCTTTAATTCTACTAAGCAACTGCACCGGAAAAATGTTTAAAAACGAAAAAAAAATATTTTTGCCGATTTTCGCGAAAATGGCAAGGGGGCCCATGAATATTTTAGGCCAGAAAAATTGAGTTTTTGGATACCCTGCCAGATCTGCTTGATTTAGGGCTCAAATAAAAAGACTAGCCATCAGCTGTTCAAAAGAAAAAACCGCAGTTAAATCGGAGTTAAATTCGCTGAGTTATCAACTTTTACCTGATGAGAGGCGAATTTTATATAGAAAAATAAGCCCTTTTTTGGAAAAAGCTCTGCCCTGGCCTTAAAATAAATTCGTAATTTCTGAAATTTTACCCAGACTACGGCAATATATTGCCCTTTCATAAAAAAATAAAATCAGGATAGGTCCCGAGATAAATTTTCGAGCCACAGGGTGTAGAAGTTGTAAGTTTTGATTTTGGAGACAGGAAAGCCGTGCTTTTCAAATAGGCGTTTCTGCGCTAAAAGGGCTACAGTTCTGAAACGCCCTTGAATTCTACTAAGCAAATGAAACAAAACGAAAAACTTAATTTTTTTTTTTTTTTAATTTTTATTATTTTTTTTATACATTTTCTGAACAGAGAAATATGAACAAAGGCTCTAAATTCCTATTATGTTTTTAACAGAATTTAATTTACAATTATTTCCTGATTAAATCTAGTCAACTAGTTTTACATGTTACTCACATTTCTTCGGTATTTCCCCCTCATTGTAATTTAAATGCAACCCAAGATGTATGAGATTTCGTCGCAAGTGTTTTTCTCTTTTCTTATTTAAATTTATTTATTTATTATTTTTATTAATAATAACAACAGTCAGGCAGTATTTTAGAGATGCGTTGCAAGTCTACCATTCATGTTTCATCGGATATCTTTTCACCTAATCTTACAAATAAAACTTTTTTTTTTTTTTTTCCTCTCTTGTGTTTGTTTGTTAAACTAAGCCTTTAAGTTTGTCTCTCTTTTGTTATATATATATATATATATTTTTTTTTTTCTGTTTTTAGTTTTGTGTTCATAAAAATAAAATTTGAAATATTTCATAAAAACAGCTCTAAAAGTGGAAATCTTCGGAGAGCAATGGTCTGCTTATTTTGTAGTGTATGTGTGTATGTGTGATTGTATCTGTGTGTGTGTATATATATTTTTCATTTGTAAACGGAGAAACGATTCATATGAATTCTTGCGCAGTGTCGATAAATTTACTTATGAATTTTATGCTATTTGATACAAATTGTCTATTATGCCTACTTAATCCTTGTGTGTCTTATTTCTTATTTTATTGACAAATGATGCTGATATTACACCTTTTCAAAATATATACCTATTACAAAATGTTCTCTCTTTTTATGTGTCGTATTCATATCTCCGTTGAAATTCCTAATTATAATTTACGTTCCAATTAATTCATTTTTTTACCAGTTTATCGGACTTACCTTGAAGCTAAACTTTGATATTTGAAGATCTTTAGTAAATTAAATACCAATTTCAATTTTCCGCCTAATAACTACGGAATGTGCGGCAATATATATATATATATATTTTTTGTTTTTTTTTTTTTAAAACAAATCCTTTGTAGAATTTAAATAAAATGCAATTATAACTTGAAAACTATTTAAATGATTAAAAGGTAAAAAGCATTTTAGGCCCGTTTATAAATAAAAGCTAAAAAATTCGTGAAGATAAAAATACGACACTACCAATGGTCTCATTCAATAACGATATTTCTGGAAAAAAAAATAATAATAATAATAATTATAGTTAACATAATTCTAGAAGAAAAACTTTCAAAAACGTTCGCATTAATTTGTCGTTTTCAACAAATACCTACTCTCAACTAGAGAATTCAATAACAAAGCAAAGTTTAAGGAAAACAAAATAAAATATTAAAAAGATTAAATAAAATAAAACGCTAAAAGCTGCTTATAACAAACCTCCATCTAAAATTATGAACAATTATCATCTATGGGAATTTCGCGTTTACAAACTAAAAGGAGGCGAAGGATTAATATAAATATGAAGATTCGCATACAATAAAAAAGTATAGTTTTTATCTCTTAAATTGGTTTCTTTATTTCCTTCTATCTTATTTAATTTCTACAATACATATACAGCGGAGGGCGAAAGAGCTTTAACAACGTTTAAAAGAAAACATTCATTAAAAAGAACGAAAATAATAAAATCACTTAAACTGAAAAGCGTGAGAAACAATTTAAAAAAAAAATAATAATAATAATAATAATAATTATAATTAATGACCTATACAAAACATCGAATTAAAAAGAAAAAAGAAAAAGGAACTTAAACGGAACGAAATGTTAAATTAATTTTGGAAAGAAAGTAAAAGTAAAATCGTATTTTTTTCTTTTTTTGTTTTTTTTGTTCAATTTTGTGAATTTTTCTATTTTTTTATTTATTCTGCTTTTATCCTTAATTGTTTGCACTCTTTAAGCTTATATTTTTCACACTTCTTTGTTTTTATTACTTTATTACTTTTATTAATTTTAAATTAATAATATGTTTCTTGCTCCAGCCATCCACCTGGATTGCGACGCAGGTAGAATCGACGTGTTTCATCATAGATGAAAATGGACAACATGAATGGAAGTGCTGGTAACCACCAAACGAACCTAGAGGAGGGAGAAAAAATTCATCAGTTGTTAAAAAAAAAGGTGTGTGTGAACTTAATAAAACTCGCTTTCCATGTTAGACTTAAAATTATCTATGCTAATTCATATAGATGGTAATTTAATTTAAATTATATGCTCATTTTGATCCATCGTACTATCCGCAACAAAATAATTCCAAAATTTAGTATGTGGAGGTTTCTTGAGACAATGATTTTAAATTTACCATTTAAACCACCAAAGTGGAACTCAGATTTTTACTTGGTTTGAATTTAAAAAAAAAAAATTATTTGAAAACTTATTGTAATTTAATTATCATAGCATATTTAATAAAATACTTTATTTATAAATAAATAAAATTATTGGCAAATTTCCACCCAAAATAACACAACTATTCGTCGATTATGATTTTCTAGTTTCCTAAAGGGTGTCTCAACAGGAGGTATCATTTTAAATTGAGCTTTATTTGTTTTTTTTTGTCCAAATTGTAATCAAAAGATGTGACTCTCGTGATGTATTTCCTTATCTTTTTTGTCGACCTTGGTCCCATTAGTCCAATTGTTAAAAGTAGATAATAAGGGGCTTGCGGGTTAGAGAAAGACCAAAATTTAGGGGTAGGTGGAACGAAAATTAAAAACGTTTTACCATACAGAGCAGCGCACACACTCGAACACTTTGTTTCACCTTTAAAAATGCACAGTGAATAAATGTAAAGAACGCATATCCGTATATATTCTCTGTATGTACTGCTTGTTTCTTCCCCATTCGATTCAGAATTTTCCTGCGAGAGGCACCAGCGCAACAGAGACTTTATCCCGCTTTTAAAAATGCATGACGGTGCACATTATTTTCTACACTATAAAGTGCTGTAGATGAGAATAGTTAGCTGCCTATTCTTATTGAAATTTATATAAGGCATGGGAATCAGTAGTTCTTTCCTGTTTTATCTAATTGGAAAATTTTCCATAGGCTGTTTTAGAAATTGCATATGAATTAGAACTTTGGGGTTGTATAGAAAGTGTCACATCTTGTACTTGATGATTTTTGGTTGTAACTTTATTCTGCTATTTTTTGCTATTAGTAAAAATCGAACAATACACGCTTGAAAAACACATTGAAATTGTGCAAATTCACTACAAAAATGGTGAAAATTTCACGAATGTAGCACTCGTAAAGTTCGTACGTAATTTGATCGAAATGAATCGGCCAATCGTCCCGTAATTGTGAGTTTAATCGAAAAATGTTAACGTATCGGTCAAGCTTTGGACGTAAACTTGTGCTCGATCAGCCAGATCAACTGAAAGCATTGGTGCTGTAGCTGAAAGTTTTGCAGAAGATCATCGTTTATTAATTCGAAACAATTTACGTGAGCTAGCCTACACCATATTTTGCCCAAAGACCTTGCCGTAAAGCCTTACAAAAGTCTAGCTTTACACAAAAGCTTAATGCCTGCCGTTCGTTCCGATTGTGCGCTGGAAATTTAAGTGAATGAATTTTTCAAAATAATCATTAAGAGTGGATGAGGTACATTTTCATCTTTCTGATTACGTAAATAAGCAAAACTGTCGCATCTGGTGCTCTGAAAACTCAACAGAAATAAACCTCTTCAACCACAACGAATAGCAGTTTGGTGGTTTTTGGGGCTTGAAAATAAAACGTGCAACTGTTTCAGTTAATGGTATGCGATATCATGAAATATTACCAAATTCTTTTGTCCTAAAATTGTTACTCTTACGCTCAATAAACAATTTTTTTTAAAAATAATTTAAAATGAAACCTCCTGTTTAGGTACTGTTTATATTGAGCTTAGAAGTTAAAAACAGTGAATCTATGATACTATGATTGAAATAAGTAGTTGTATTCGAGGAAAATGTGAATATATCGTTTTCTGGAGATACTGATTTCGAAATATATAAAAGATTATTCTTCAAGCTTTACATAAATCTCTTTAAAAAATCTAGATACTGTTAAGACTGTTGACTTGAAATTAAACTGGTAAACAACATCCACTCATCCTAAAAATATCGTCCCGGTGTTATTTGATTCTTTATGAATAAAACTTATATGGGCTTATTGTTGATTCACAAAACAATGTAATAATTATATGAGAAAAAAGTTCTATATACAAGATGCTCGAATTCTACATATGAAACGCTATTACCAATCGTTTCCTTGGAGTATGTCCTGAGCAAACCTAAGTTTTTGAACCCTCCCCCCATCGACGTCAAAGTGTTTTAGGCTTTTTTTAACTGAACGCATTCGAAATAGGATAAAAGTAGCTTTTTACTTGTTTAGATTAGTTTTTAAAAGTTTCTTAGGAGTTATGGGGCTTCAACCATAGAAGGGGCTTCTCCATAGAAAAGATTTCTAAGAAAATAGAAAAAACAGCAAGTTTTTCACAAACATTTCGATAAATTTTGAATTTGAACTTCGATAGCTTCTACATTTGAAAATAGATCCTAACAAGTGAGATATCTTTAGAGTTTTTTATACTTCTACACTTTTTCAATTAGCCTCCACTTGATATCCTACGGTATTCTTACAAGAATTTATAAGGACTTAACCCTTTGAACGCTGAGTTAAACGTGTGCTGTAGAATGACTACGTTTTTCAACAGCAAGTGCTGAGTTGGCTGTAATTCCATTGCAAAATATGTTGATTGTGACAGAAAAAGCCTTAATCCTTTGAGCGTTATGAACTAATTATGGGTCAAATTGGCTCAAATTGAATGGTTGTGTGAGAAGTCACATCTGCGTTCATAGCCCAAATCCAATGCCTGTGTGGGAAACCCATATATGCGTTCATAGCGCTTAATGCGTTAAGAGAGCACACCTCCTAAACAATTTTGACGCCGATTTTGATAATGAAGGGGTGATTTAGAGCGAATTTGTTCAGGACAACCCGAAAAATCGATTGGCATAGCGTCTTTTACGTAGAATCTGAAAACTCTGTATATGAACTTCAAAATTAATTAGAGAATTAAGTAAATATTAGTGAGAAATTCCAGAAAACACATAATAATTGGACAAATAGAAATTAAAGCATTCGATATTTTAGTGCTATGTAGAATTTATCTAAATTTATTATATATCATCATGTTTATAAAAATCCAAAAAAAAATTATATATGCTCTCATCAGAAATTTTGTTTAGTTCAAATTGACTATCATAATATTAGAACTATAAAGAAAACATGATAATAATTCCATAGGAACGAGTTTTTAGGACAGCCTTCATCTACTTTAATTTTACAAGTTCATTATATTAAAACGTTTTGAAAAAATTCGTGGATATTTATTAGTTTAACGAGAACCAAGTCATATTATAAATTATTTAAAAAAATATATCCGGAGTTCGCACATCTCTCACAGGACGAGGATGTTAGTTCCATTTTTTTAACATATGACTCCTTGAAATCGTTTAATATTCAACAAAATACTCAACATAAAATTGTGATAGGTAATTTGAGACAATTTCAAAAATATAATAGAATAATACTTACTTGAGTGGGTACATACGCAGACCCTTGTCCATTCCAGGACAATATGACAGGAATGCAGCTAATAATGTCTCAAATACTAAGCCGAAATTAAGTGCCCAGTTCCTCATGCCCTGATGGAAAAGTGAATTACGACGTGTCTTACAAATGATCAAATCCGCCCATTGTACAACGACAATTGATACGAAGAAAGCAGTGTGGCAGGTAAATTCAAGAGTTTTACGGTCACGGTATGTCTGAAAAATTGATT
This sequence comes from Philonicus albiceps, assembly GCA_963969385.1. NCBI lineage: Eukaryota > Metazoa > Arthropoda > Insecta > Diptera > Asilidae > Philonicus > Philonicus albiceps. The sequence goes on from OZ017776.1 coordinate 27,451,897, forward strand.
ATTTATTTAAATATATTTAATATAAAATTCATTTTTTTTTCTATCTTACCCATTCTTGTCCATAAGAATCGGTTAAGTCGTTTACCGCCTTCGAGTCCCACATTTTACGGATACCAAACAGTTTCATTGGTAGGAAACCATTTTCAGCCATGATCACAAAGTATACAAAGAAACCAGCAGCTGCTTGAATCATACCAATTTGACCGTATGCCATAGAAATCAGCCTGTTTATTAAATATAAAATACGTTTCATGAGAACATTTTCCTATATCCATAATTATAATAGAGAGAAAAGGGAATTATTTTAATACAGGCTGGAAAATGTTTACCATTTAGATTTTAATTTTGAATTTTTAAAATATTCTTAATATCTTTTAAGTAAAACATATTCCAACATGTTATGAAAATTAAATTAATTTAGTTTAGTTATCGACAGATCAGTTTTACACACAGCATGTACAATAGCGAGATTCAATTTTACATTCCAAAAAGCTCATTTACACTGTGATTAGTAAGCAGCATGCAAAGATTAACGCTATTTTATACGCTTCTTTTAAGCTTAAAAAGCGCAGCGAAAACAGTATTTACTGGTTTTTTTAGTTTTCTTTTTCTCGTATACGCGTAAACAGTACTTACGGTTTCAAATATACAAATATCTGTACATAAACCCTTGGACATGCGTTTGTGCGCCACAAGATGAGCACATTTATAATATTAAGAGTTGGAAAAAAAAAACAAAATTAAATATAAACATTTATCGGCAGAGCAAAGAAATCAACTCCTTACGCTGCCTCACTACTTACTTACAACAAGAATGTGCATTGACTGAAAATAACACATTTTTCCCCCACATCAATAGTTCAGAGAGAATTACTCTGATTTTCTAATTTTTAAACAATAACTAAAATATCTACTTTAATGTGTTGATAATATTTACACATGGTATCACGAAGCGTTTCGTTTTTTAAACAATATTTTTATGATTAATTACAAGAAGTTCAGCATAGAATAGATTTGATGCATTAAATTTTCGGAATAATCCTTGAAATAAAATGAAATTAAAAACAAATATTTTATTCAATTTATCGATAGTGACAAGCACGCATTTTTCATATAATTTTTCATCTTCAGAACTCCTGCAGGATGTAAAAACTTTTGAAAAGTATTCCTACAAAAATTTTCAATTAAAAAAAAATACAAAACAAGATTTATAAGGTATTAAGAAGATAAATATTGAAATATTGTTAAAAACGATTCTTAAATAAAATTTTCAACCTTAAGAAAAACAAATATTGGAATAGAAGATTACTGTTCATATTTCTCCTAAATATAAACGATAATCGAAAAATAAAGGTTTACTTAAAGGTAATACGTTATTTGTTCTTAGTTTTAAGAAATGGTACCAGGTTTAGAGTTTTAGAAATATACTGTAGGACACTTGATCATCCTCACTTGAAATTTTCAAGTAAGTTATAATGCCGTTAAACTATTTCTTGGAAACGATCATACCGCCTGTTGCATGCTACCAGGTGACTGAAATAAGAAATTAAAAAACAGGAGAGATGGACGTCCATTCCCATATTCAATTTTCGGACCATTTAAACCTTTGGCTATCGACAATTTCCTCAAAGATTTCGAAAATTATGGAAAACGCGAAAAGACCGTTTTTTCAACGTCATAAAGTTCATAGATGAGAAATTTGTCTCTCTCACTTCAATTAGTAGGAGAAATCGCAGCAAGTGGTTTTTTCTGATGTGAAAAAATTTAATTTGAATAGTCCTGATGGCTTTCAGCATTACTTCCATGATTTGAAGAAATCTAAGCTATTTTTGTCATGTTGTAATACCGTTGTTGTTTCTGTTATGGTATGGACTGTAATTTCGTATCATGGAGAAATAGACTTAGCTATTCTAGAAAGTCGACACAGACGTCAACAGATTACATTGAACTTTTAGAAATCCAAAAATTAAAATTTATTTAAAGAAAGGGTTCAACGGTCGACGATGGATTTTCAAGCAAGGCAACATACCCATCCACACAGTAAGAAGTGTAAAACAATGGTTTTCACACAAGCTCTGGATTGCCCAGCTCTTTCTCCCGACCTTAACATTATTGAGAATATTTGGGGATGATTTTTCATAAATAAAACTTTTGAAAAAATCTCTGGATTATTTAAAAAGTTCGTATATATCTTAACAAAATAGACTTTTCGCGGTTTTACGTAAAAACGGAGGACCTACAAAATATTGACATCAAATAGAGGTATTAAAAAAATTACAGGTCTTTGTTTTATTCAATTTCTTTTTGAAAATGGGGGTAATCTAATGTCCCTTTTTAACTGGTCTGAAAATTGAAATTGAGAATTTCTACTCTCTCCTGTTTTATAATTTCTTATCTCCATCATCAGGTAGCACGCAACAAGTATGAAATGCTGTGAGAATTGTTTTTAAGAAATAGTTCCACGTCATTATGAATTACGTGAAAATTTCGATTGCGGGTAACCAAGTGTCCGGCAGGGTATAATCGAAAAAAAAAGTTAACTGGTGTGGCATTAAACGCACCTATTAACAGCTTAAAGTTTGCAAAATGAATAAAGTTACAAACTTAAAAGAAAAACACTTCTTGTAATTACAGATGTGATTTTTTTGAAAAATAATTCTATTCAAGCAATTCACTTACCATGCTTAAATATTGAGTTTTCTTAATTTATTATCAATCATTACTACAGACTATCTAAAAAAAAAATAATACACATAACTTGGAAACACATAGAAAGCTATCGAACGTTTTACTAAAAAATTTCTACATTCTTAACAGATTTTACCTCACACAACTCTTAAGGTGGTTTTGTTCACAAATACTTTTAATGAAAACGAATTGGAACTAGCAGAAAATTATTATTTCAAAATTTAAGACAATAAAAGCAAATTGGCTGATAAGGTCTACAATTAATTAAACTGAACTAATATTTGTTGGAAACAAAAAGGGTTTAAATCAAAAAACTTTTAAAAATAAATAAATAAATAAAATAAAGGATAACGACCAATGTCAATTATTTAAATTAAATTATTTTATTATTTTTTACATATTGCAATTCTTAGCTTCTGCTAGTCCCTTTTTTTTTACACAAGTAAAATACTACTGACGTTTTTACGAAAACAAAGAAATACTATTAGAGCAATTTATGTCATTTCCATCAAAAATAAATAGGTCAATCCAATTGAAATAGTAGATATTAATTATCTATGAAAAATTTAAAAATAGGCAACATTAACTTAAACATAAATCTAATCATTAAAGTTGTTTTATCATACTACCAATGAAACTATCCCTTGTTAATTGTACGAGTATCAAGTAGCTGATCATGATGATATTTGTTTAGATCAAGGCCAACCAATACTTGCAGTAGATGATTTAATTTAATTTTAAATAGCTTCCTCTACATTTAATATTTTTTTAAAAAAACTGATAAAATCTAAAAATGTTTGTAAATAAGAGATAAAAAGAAATCTAAAAAATTTATATATTAAAATATATTTTGTTGTTAACGACACAAATTGCTCGTAGTTTTCTTCAAACAAATAAGGACAGATGTACTTTTTCCGGTACATTCGGAACTTGGTGAACAAGAAAAAAAAATATATATATATATCCTAAATAAAACAAAAAATAAAAAAGGCGACATTGAAACAAGTCTTTAAAAATTAATGAAATGGACACTAAGAACGAAGAATTTTTATTTTATTTTTTTGAGACAACGTGGAGACCAATTCAAATTTGAGTGTTTCCTGTGAATCTCTACCAAACTTTTAAATTATTATGATTATTTATTTATTTTTTTTTTTGTTAGCTGCAAAACTAATCGCTCTAATTAAGCGAATTTACTAAACAAAAAAAAATATATAAGAAAACTAATTAGACTACAACTTATCCACTCAAATTTGGTAATAATCTTGAAAATGACTTGGGCTTGAGAGCGTAGCGTTAAAAGCTTCAACTACCTGAACATTTTACTCTAAATTAAAAAATTATATTACTAATTATGTATAATCCTTAAAATTGCATAAACCTCTAAACCTCTTAAGCACTGAGGAGTTTCAAGTCATTTTCAAAGGAACTCAGAAATTTTGCGGTATTTGAAAAACACATCTACCACCAGATCCCGGTTTTGTAATTAAAGAAAGTACTTTTAAAACTACTCTTCAGTCGTTTTGAAAGTAGTTTCCTTATTAAACTGATTTTGACTTTGTTTTTTTTTTTTGTTTTGTTTTTAATAGTTCCTGACCTGCGATTTACCAAGTTGTCGCGATACGGATCTCTCGGTTGTCGTTTCATAATGTCGCTCTCTGGGGCCTCATAGGCTAGCGAAATGGCTGGCACCTTAAGATTTACGTTTATGATGTTTTAATAAAAAATTTCGGTTGATGTGAAATGGTAATAACTACATATTTATAATTAATAAATTGTCCGCTAATTTATATGAGAAAAGTTATGTATATATAGCCATCGTGAAATTTTCAAATCAATTTCTATTAGAAATATTTAATTTTAATAATTGACAAATTCAGAATAGCTATAATGAAAATATATTAGGTAATTAGGTACAGTATACAGATGTAGCGGTTCAGAGTCTTACCGGAAATTTGTAATTAAGAAAATTAAGCTCTAAACTACAATTTTATAATAATAGCAAAGGGATTTAATTCAATAATTTTTTAAATATTTAAAATTCATTCGCAAATGCACTCGACCATTGGAAAGATAAAATCTCACCTTGGTCGTTCGCTTCAAGTGTATAAAAGTAAAAAATGTTTCTAAAAGGAGTAAATGTCCTTTCTAAAAAAAAAAATAATAATAATAATAATATTTAAAATTACTTAGGAATTAAAGGCTAATATTTTTGTTTGTTTTTTTTTTTTTTTATATATCTAAACTAGTAAACATGAGTGACTACTTCCTTCGGGCGTGATGAAAATTACACAAATATCTGAAGAAATATTTTCATTCATTCACATAAACCTCAGTGTAGAGAGAAGTTGGTTAAAGACATTCCAGAGTGTGGTGGAAGAAAAAAAGTTCAATTCAGCATTCTTTACCTCTACAAATATTTGATAAAGAGGATCTATTTTACTACTAAGTTGTAATTATTTTGTTATTTTCTTATTTTATTCAATTTCCAAAAATTAAGAAAAAACAAAAAAAATTCTTCTCAATTACTCAATTAATCAGGGGAGCAAGTAATATTTTGTCTATGTGTTTATGTTGGGATATTGTGTGCGAACTAATTTTAAAACTGGTCTTAAACTTATACCAAAAAAAAAAATATTAAAATTAAAATGAATAAGGGATGATTAAAATAAATAGATGAATTATGATACCATTTTTAAAGCCTTTTGCTTCAATTTTTGTATTTCTATTTTCTATTTAGTAATTTATTCATCTCCAGCATTTTAATTTATTGGAATTATATTGGCCTACAGCGATAGATTATTTTAGTAGCAATTGCACTTTGTATAAAAAAAAAATTGTGCAATGCAATTAAATTACAAAATTTTATTGTTACGAACGGATGTGCCTCCAAAAAATTATAACAATTTTATAATAAAACCCCACACCTGATAATAGTTCGACTTTAAATTTATGTATATATGAAAAAAAAAACCATTTCTAAAAGTTCCGATAATTTTATTGAAATACGTTATAAAATTTTTAGCAGTAAACTCGAACCATCTTGGTTTTATAATAATAAAATACGGGGTTATCCATTTCATGGTCCGAATTCGGAAGCCCTGTTTCAATGGTATATGTATGTCAAATGACACTGTATAAGGCATCAAATGTTTAATTAAAGGTTTGCCATTTCACAGTATTGTTTAACAATCGCTGAATGTGTTAAAATAGTGAAAACTTTCTACAAAAATTATGATTCTGTAGTAGGTACATTTCGTGCATTACGAGGAGATTATAATCAACCAAATCGCACATCTAAGCGTACTATAAGCAAAACTGTGAAGAAATTTGAAGAAACTGAATCTGTAACAGATGTGTTATCGAAACTCGTGCTCGAATAAAAATACTGCTGCTGTTAGTAAAAGTTTCGAAGAATATGCAAATTTACCCATTGCACGGCGGGTCGTACAGCATTTAAACCTTACGGCACATTATGGCGTATTTGATTTTCACCTCCATTCTTTCAAAATTCAGCTAAAAGAACTCAAACCGACTGACCAATGCCCAGAATATACGCCCGAAGAACAGCGTACTGTCGAAAGACTATTGCATCCATAAAAAGTCACTGTATGGTGTAATTGCCCGTAATTTTTTGAAAATGACGATGGTGTTACACAAACCCTAAAATTCTGATCGCTATAGCCATATGATTACCGATTTTTTAATTGCGTGAAATTGAAGATATGGATGTGGAATATATTATGGTTTCAACAGGACGGTACCACAAGCCACGTCTCGTTTTGGCTTTGTTGAACGAGAAATTTCTTGGATGTGTAATTTCACGTTTTGGTAATATGAAATGGACACTAAGATCATGCGATTTGTCACCGCTAAAGGATCGTAAAGGACCGTGTTTATACAGGCAATCCTCAAAATCTTGACGCTTTGAAAACGAACATCCGTCAAATTATAGTCGAGCTATTACCCAAAATATGTCGATGAGTGATCAAAAATTAAAAAAGGGTTTTAGTACTGTAAGGTACCCCGTGGAAGACATTTAAATTATGTTTGTATTCTACACATAATTACAAGGTCCTAGCAATAAATTGAAATAAAAATTTCAACGAATTCTCCATTATTTACGTGTACTTTCGGAACCACAAAATAGATAACCCAATTGATATGAAATTTGATAAAGCGCTGTATTTTTTTGTCTATTTAAAAACAGTCAACGATTTGAGTCGATTTTATTACCGTCTTAAAACAAAACTCTATTAATATTTTAAAGGTTTTAAGGTACGTTTTTTTGTCTACACAAATTATTATTATTACTATGCCTGGAGTCAAAAAGTTTTAGGGCCGATTTTAAATATAAATAACATGTGTCACAGCTAAGAGATATACAATGTAAGAAATACTCATAAAGGTAGTATTTTTTTATTTAATTTAAAACATCTAGTTAGTGACACTTTTCAAAAAACTAGTTATCCTAAAACTGCTTCCTTTATGCGAATTTTTACCACTATATACTATTTATAATATTAGGATTAATGTATATAAAAATACGTGAATGTGAAATCAATGTGTAAATTTCTGAGATAAGGCGATTTAATATTTTAGAAGTAAAAAAAAACAAAAACATCCCGGAAATATTAAAAGTCAGTCCATTCCTACAACCCTCTATTTTTTTACTGCCAAAATGGTGTAATTTTTCTCAAAAATTAACTTTACCGCACTATTATAAAAAAAAAAAAAAACATTATATAAATAATTTAAAATATCATTCAAAATTAACTACCCTACATGGTACACACAGTACAGGTGATTATTGAGGAATATGGTTTTTTTTTGTTTTTAAATTTTTAGAACTAATTTATTTAGAAAAGAGTAATCGTAACTTCATTCAGTAAGTATATAATTTTAAAAATAGAAAATACGGGGGGGAGGGACTACAAAAATTCCATTTAAAATAGGGATAATGGAATTTCGTTATTTTTGATGACTTACCTTTTATTTGTTATTACATAAAATCGCATGAAATCACATCGATTCAAAACTGATATATATATATATAGAGTCTACGGTTTCAAAATTGATATAAATGTACTCAACTAAGTAGTTGTATTAAATCAAAAGCAAACAATTCCCCTCACAAAAGTTGGTTTCTAAAGCTTTTATAAAACTTAAATTTATTATAAATCTCAAGAGATAAGGAAAGGGGTGCAACAAGATTATTGAAAAAAAAATACTAAATAAAGAGGATTATATTGAGATTCTCGCGCATTACTTTATATCTTTTTTTTTTCTTTCCTGACTAGTTTATCAGCACTATTTACCACATACAAACAATACACACCACATTTTTTTTACCAAAATAGAAAAAAAGAGGATAAATTAAAAATAAATTTCAAGTGCCAGCGGGCATGAAACGTTTTGTACAATTCTTTTAAAATTTGCACTGCTTCTTGTTAACTGACACATAAAAATTTAATGATAGCCAATATAATTCTCAATTAAAATAAACATCGCAAAAATTTCAAATTTTTGAAAATGTAAAGCGAATAACTTAAAGATACGCCAAAATAACATCAAACTCTAATAAATAAATATAAATTATCACCACGATACACAACATTGCCCCATAGTAACAATAGTTTATGATAACAGACAAATAGAAGAGAGAATGCCGTATGAAATGATGCAAGATAATATAATAATAAGAGAAAACAGCAGAGCAATATTGATAAAATACAAAATACGGCTGTTTAAATATCTCTCGCAAGGTTAAAGTTTTGAATTTAAATAATTTTCTGATTTGCAAAGCTAGAGAAGTGAAAATATAGATATGTAGCCATAACTACTTTAAATCGAATAAAAAAATTATTTATAGTTCTTTGTATAGTTGCTCTTATTACTGACTTTAAACATTTCGATTTTTTTTATTTTTATTGCAAAAAATTTTAATATATATAGAGTGGTTGCGTTCTGATAAGAAAATAAGATGTTACCTTTCATTGACGAGCTTGTCAGTAAAAGGGTTCCTGGGTTGTCGTTTCATAATATCTGATTCGGCTTCCTCATACGCTAATGAAATAGCGGGCACCTATTGGCAGACACAATCACGCTCTTATTTTAATTACGATCCTTTTTTATTACATATATGATTATATATTTCTATTTTTTCTTTTTATTGTAAATGATAAATGATTTTTTTAACTTTCTTTCATATATATATTTTTATTATTAATTTAAATGGTACCGTATAAATGGCGAGTTAATAGATAAAATGGATCAATGCTGCTTGTTCAAAACAAATGCAAAATTATATAAATCCGTTGACCTTGAGGGAATCAAATAAATTTTGATTTTCTGACTCGAAAATAATTTTATATATAAATCGCCAATAAATATCCCCTTCAGATTCCATACAATACTGAAAATAAATTACTTATGGAAAATTGAAATCGAATACGTTTTCTTGTTCTAAAATTTGTGATTTCCTATTATAAAAAAATAAGTGTTTTACGCCCAACTTTAATGAGTGAATTACAATTTATTTTTAAGTATTTCTTAATGTTTTTGTTTTTTTATAAAGAAGCATTTTTCATGTACACCCAATTCTCTTTTTATACGATTTTGAGAAAAAAGATTTAATTCTGCTTTAATACGACTTATTTTGATTTAACACAATGGACCCAAATTATAAAAACATTTGTTTTACTTTTATTTTTATAACTGCGACATTGAAGATGAGAAATGCTATGCGATTTCCATTTGTCAGTATTCCCCGAATTTTATATCTTTAATATGCGCTATTTTGCCTATTTTGTTGTGCATTTTAAGTTTAAAAATTAAAATACAATTAGTGCATAATACACATTTATAAAATTTTGCGTAAAAGCCAATAAATTGTAAGTTGTAGTTTTAAAACTTTTGCTTTATTAATTACAACTTAAATATTTTTTTGTATATATATATAATGTCACAAAGGATAGGTTAATTTTGTCTGGTTGCCTATAAAGGCGCACTTAGGCCATTTCTTTGACCCATTATGTTACCACGAAGCGCATAATACTATGGTTATGCCTGCGATTCGAACTCACAGCCTCTGGGACGGTATACCAGTGCGCTAACTACTGAACTACCAGCCTCTTTGGATATTCAAAATTCAATTTTTAAATCGTCTTGCAACTGGAAAAGGTGCAACGTTTGTAGGAAAGCATTTTAATTATTGAATTCGTTTTTATATCCACTGAAGCATCAGTACCACAGGAGGCGAATCCTAATTTTTTTTTAAGAGGTTACAAAAAGAATTTCACTAATGGAGCAGGAAGGCTATAACCAAGACATTTCTAGTGATAGCAGTAATATTGCAGTACTACGCAAACTTATGATTGCTATAAAGTGACTTTTTTTATGTATATCTCATATTGTTTTGCCTAATTTATGTGTTCATGACATGTTTTTTCCTTTTCAAATGATAATTTACTTTGTATGATATGTGCAATTTGTATAATTAAGATCCTAACATGAAAACTGATGCTTATTTGTATTATTTTTGCTGATTTCTTAGGACAGGAACCAAACTTCGAATTATCCACATTTTTCGAAAACGTATCCATCGTGTAAAAACAGAATTAGGTGTATTTAAATTAAAACGAACCTTTGCTGAACATCCGTAAGTGTACCTTATCATATTTAAATACATAGAGCCAATATATAATGTATATATAAGTTATATAAGTTAAATTTATATATATTATTTTTTTTAAAAAATATATAATAAAGGGAAAAGTGAATTATTACATATTTCAATTATCTGAAAGCGGTAGATTTTCAGGCAAGAGTTGATATTGAATTGTATAAGAAAAAATTTTTATGGGGCCATGAAATTATGACCACTGCCGAAAAATATAATTTCGGTGGCTGTTTGAAAATCCCACTGATCTTTTAAAAGCGAAATACGCATTATTGGAATTTTGTACTCACCTATTGCGTGGTCTTGTTAAAATTTGTCAGATCTTTACGGCAGAACTGTTGCCGCAAAAGAAAAAAGAACGACAGAAAAGATCGGAGAGTGATATCAACTTTATACGGACATCACATAAGAGGGTAAGAAGTATGTTGCCATCAACAAAAACGCCCAGACTGATCGAGGCGATGAGAAAAAAGGGGCTAGAATTCGTTAAAACTTTCAAAAATAATAATGTAATCTCATGTAGTTTTCTTTTCAGATTCGGTTCACCCAAAAATCAACAATCTAAACTATAACTGAAGCATCGTTAGAAGACATCCAAATGAAAAATGTCGGCCTTTCTGCGTGGCGTAGAGGGAATGATGAACCAACATCAGCACCTAAAAATGCTCTAGGACATTTTAATTCCGCCGCCCTTGGTACGACATTCATGCAAGACAATGCTCCTTGCAATATTGCCCGATACGTCAAAAACTTTCTTGAATTCTCTGAAATCCCGATCATTGCTTGGCCATCTAATTCTCCAGATCTTAACCCCATTGGAAATGTGTGGAGTATCCTCAAATTCGAAGTTTATAAAAGATCCAACTACACAAAAGGAATACTCATCCACAACATTCGGGATGTATGGCATAATTCATTCCAAATCAAGGACCACATTAATTCGTGCATTGAATGCATACCCAAGAGAATAGAAGCGATTTTGAAAATTAAAGGAGAATGAACGAAATACTAAAATAAAATTGGGTTACTTCTTTTTTTTTTTTTATTGCCAAGTGAATAAATATTAGAAATAAATCATTTTAATGAACACGAATAAGGATTTTCATTAAACTCTCAGAAACGGAAATCGAAAAATGCAATAAAGGTAAGGTGATCATATTTTCATGGCCCCATACAGTATATACCCCTACACCAAAAACGTTCCTAAGAAATATTCTGTGAATTCCTTTTATATAATTTTTAAATTGGTGCCATTTTAGCCCATAGCCAGGAAGTTTGTAAAAACCAGGAATTGAAAAATAAATCAGAGGGCGATCACTTTAAAAAAACAGTGATAATATATTTTAAAAAAAAATATATCGTTTAAAAACAAAAGTTCATGAAAATACAAAATGTTTGTCTTGAGTAAATAAAGAAACAATTATTATTAATTATTAATTAAAAAATTCCTGTTCCCTAATGTAACCCAGGGGGGGAATTGGAATGAGTAACTATTTTGTTAAAGCATTCGAATTTTGATATTCGTTTTTATATAAATTTTTACTTAAAAGGTACAATATTTCTCCAAGTCGAATATTTAATAAATTTAATAAGCCAAAGCTCACTGTTAGAAATGAAATTTTAATAAAATTAATTTTACATATAAAGCATCCCATTTTATACACTGCAAAGATAAGTTCTAAGCAATATTTTTATATATATATTTTTACCCATATTTATATTTAAGCATTTGAAGCAAGCAAGACGAAATCTTTTACAGAAGATAGGGAAACCTATATTTCAAAAGTGAGATATTATTTTGAATTTTTTTTTAAAGAAATATCGAAGTATTCTTTTTTTTTTTTTTTTAAATTGGCATATAGATGTAACATCATTTAAAATATTTTAGCAGATGTAATTAGAGGAAAATATAAAATATAAACCACTGGAAGTGAAAGTGCAATTATCATCCTGAGTGCTTAAGATGTGTGATAGAAACGATATAAATATTCGAAGAAATAAAATAGTATCGTTTTCACAAAATTCACAAAGTTAAATATATTTTTATGAACTTATTACAATTTGAATCCGATAAAACTTATGAAGAAAATTAACATTCTTCAATATTAGTTATAAATTATCGTGATTCATAAAACATAATATCTCTCTGATGAGTTTTATTTATGAATGATGTTTTGAAAATAAAATGCGTATATATAAAATAAAACAAAAAATTATTACGAATCTCGAAATATTAAATAAAAGCGTAATTGAACGCATAAATATAGGTCAAAGAGAGATACACTGAATAATGAATGAATGTTAAAATAGTTAAATAAAACGTAGATAATGACCAAAACAATTATATATGCATTTTTAAACGTTTGAATTGTGTATACTGTGTGATAATGTATTTCCTGAAACGTAACATAAATACTGTCTGCACATGCAGATTAAATCTGCCCACCCATAATTAACCTTCATTACAGAGAAGATTTAAATTAGACACAAACGCGACGTGTTAAATGCTACTAGTAGTCTGTGATTTACCACTTTCAAGTGCAATACATCTAACAAAAAATATCCTATGTTACACAGAGTTTCATTAGTTGTATTAGTACAAAAAAAAAATATAATAGAACCCGAGAAGCTCAGCGGGCGATTAATTGGATTAAATTTTTTAATATATAAAAAAAAAAAAAAAAACATAATGAATTGCAATGATGTAACCAATATTAGTGTGACGTATACATGAAAAGCTTTGTTATTATGTTTAGATCAATGTTTGCACCTGGAATTAACTAATTTGTCGTTGAATGGATCTCTCGGAGGTCGTTTCATGATATCTGCTTCAGCTGCTTCGTACGCCAATGATATAGCTGGCACCTAAATTTTATGTTTATAATTTGGAATATGATTATAATTGCTGAAAATTTTTTTTTATAAACTTATGAAACTAATTTTTTAAAATTTATTCAACCGGATCAAATCTAAAAATGTAAACCTTACTCTTTTACTACAGCACCTGGCGATAAAGGCGCAATCATTCATTATTTATGTTTGGCTTACTCAGATTAAAATTACTTGGAGTTAATTATGATTTTTCAATTTAATTTTAAAAGATTATATTCTTTCATTCTTACTACAATTTAGCTGTAGTAAACGTTTAAAGAATATGTTGTTGCAACACGTAAACTCTGCTTAATTAAATTTATTTTTCGATGATTACAACTGCAATATAATTTTATTAAGAAAAATATTGCTCCTGTATTTAATATAATAAAATGCGTGCGTAACTTTATATTTCTGAAATAATTAAGATTTATTTCTGAAACAAAAAAACGTTAAAAAGCAAAAACAAGGGTTCTTTTATTTTTATAGAATGTGTTCATTGAAAAATCAAAATCTTATATTACTCCTCTAGCAAAAAACCTACAGGGAAAAAAATGTTTTCTTCTCATTATTACTGGTTTTACCTCTCATTAACTAGTTTATCAAAATAAGGATTTCGTGGTCGACGCTTCATAATATCTGACTCAGCATCTTCATATGCAAGTGAAATTGCTGGTACCTGTTTATTTGTTATAATTATAAATATTTAAAATTCACTAATAATTTGTCTTTTTTCGATTTCAATAAATATTTATGTTTTCTTTTTTTTTTTTTTTGTTTTCCCTCAATATAAAAGATGAAATAAAATTATATAAGATCTAAATTTTATAATATTCGTAAAGTGAAAAAACTTACCATGTCTGTACCCAAATCAATGCAAAGGATGGTCACAGTTCCTAATGGCAATGGAATATCACAAAGAATGAAAGCCAAGAAAGGTGAGATTTCGGGAATGTTAGAGGTCAGAGTATATGCAATAGATTTCTTCAAATTGTCGAAAATAAGACGTCCCTCCTCGACACCAGTAACAATTGAAGCAAAGTTATCATCCAAAAGGATCATATCAGCTGCCTGGAAATACGAAAAAGAGAATTTTTATATATTTTATCTAAATGTTTAAAATTAAGGCAATAACTTCGTTTTTTACCAAAAAGGTAAAATGTTTCTTTTTACAGGATCTCGAACTTTAGCCTTTTAAAAATAATTTTTAAAAACATCAAGTAAATATTCATTAAATTGCCGAAATTTAAAAGCTCCAATATAACATATTTTGAAAATTTTAAAGAATTTTCGAGAAAAAGGAGTTAAACACTCTTTTGAATTTAGTTTTACTTTAAACGGGGGACTAATTCTAGGAGCTGTTCATGTCTGTCTTTTAATTGTTCCATCTGGGCCCGATTATATAACAAATTTTGGATTGAAATGAAATTTTACAAATCGTCACGCTGCTAGAATTTCATTTTAGAATAGATTTAACATATTTTGTATGTATCCAAAGCATAAACCGTATAAAAAATGATTCTCTTTTTGTAAGCAAAAATAAAATGATTTTATTTACCTGTTTGGATACATCAGATCCAGCAATTCCCATAGCAACACCAATATCAGCCTTTTTCAAAGCTGGAGAATCGTTGACACCATCTCCAGTTACAGCGACAATAGCACCCATTCTCTGGCAACCTTCAACAATGATCAATTTCTGTTGTGGTGATGTACGGGCAAATACAATTTCGGTGTGGTATCGCAAAATTTCGTCAAGCTGATCGGATGAGACTTCACGCAATTCAGAGCCATGAACAACAGCAGCCTTAGCTTCTCGTGGGTTAACTTCAGATACTGGAATATTAAGACGTTGGGCGATATCTTCAACAGTTTCATTGCCTTCAGAAATAATGCCAACAGATTTGGCAATAGCCTTGGCAGTAATTGGATGATCGCCAGTAACCATGATAACTTTAATACCAGCTGATCGGCATTTAGCGACGGCATCGGGTACGGCTGCACGGGGAGGATCAATCATAGACATCAATCCAACGAAGCGGAGGTTGTCAATGGGGAAGTTAACATCGTCGGTATTGAATTTAAATCCTGTTGGATATTTATCTGAAGGCAACATTAAATCACAGAATCCAAGTACACGTTCGCCCAAACCGCCGAGTTCAAGGTAAGCATTGTTAAAGGCTTCTTTCATTTCTTCATCCAGAACCTTTTCCTTTCCATTAATGAAAATGGTCGAACAACGTTCCAAAATTCTTTCGGGAGCACCCTTCATTACGAGCAAATAGCGGGGATCGCTAGGATCTTCTGTTTCGTGGATAGAAACTTGATATTTATTAGTAGAGTTGAATGGAACTTCAGCAATTTTCTTGTTCCTTTTTCGAATAGACAAAACGTCACCGAGGGCGAGTTCCATACATTTCAATAAGGCGGCTTCAGAAGCATCACCACTAACTTCTTTCTTCAAAATTGGAACGCCTTCCTGACCTCCTTTAAATTCAGCGCGATTACAGAGTGTAGCAATTCGGGACAATGCTTTGAATCCAGGACTTGTGCGATCGTATTGAACACCAGATTGATCTTCAGTTGTGTCAGCCTCAATGATTTGATTATCGAACCACATGTGAGCTACGGTCATTCTGTTTTGTGTTAGGGTACCGGTCTTATCTGAGCAAATTGTCGATGTTGAACCTAAAGTCTCGACGGCTTCCAAATTCTTTACCAAACAATTCTTTGAGGCCATACGCTTGGCAGTCAGAGTTAGACACACAGTTACAGTGGCTAATAGACCTTCAGGTACGTTTGCGACAATAATACCAATCAAGAAAATAACAGCATCCAGCCAGTGATAGCCGAGGATGAAGGCAATAACGAAGAATGTAACACCCAAAAATACAGCGACGCCAGTAATAAGATGAATGAAATGATGAATTTCCTTGGCAATTGGAGTCTCTCCTGTATCCAATCCTGAGGCTAAGCCAGCAATTCGACCCATGACCGTGTGATCACCGCAGCTAATTACAACACCCTTGGCAGTACCTTCAACAGCGTTTGTTGAGAAGAAGGCCAAATTTTTAGTTTCCAATGGATTCTCATGGGTAAATTCAGGTCCACGCGATTGGGGTTCAGATTCTCCAGTAAGTGATGAATTGTCAACCTTGAAATTCCTAGCTTCAATAATTCGAACATCAGCCGGAATACGATCTCCGAACTTAACTTCGACTACATCACCAAGTACCAGATCTTCAGCACGTAAGGTAAGTTTTTCACCTTCTCGAATCACAGTGGCAAATTGGGGCACCATATTTTTGAAAGATTCCATAATTTTGGAACTTTTTGATTCCTAGAAATATGAAAAATTCACATTTAATACTTATAAATTTTTACCTAAATAGCGTTTAATCTTTACCTGATAATATGAGAAAATACCCGTAACTATCACTACGGCGGCAAGTACAATGCCCAGATACAAATTGTCATCTGAAGGCTCCTCACTGGTACTTGCTTGAATTGAATAGGCAATAAAACATAATATGGCGCCGATCCACAACAGAAGGGCAAAACCACCGAAGAGATTTTTACAAAATTTAACCCATTCTGGTGTTTGTTTTGGTGGGGTTAAAGCGTTTGGTCCATCTCGCTCCAAATTTTCTTTGGCCTTTGCATGGCTGAGACCCTGAAATTTATTTAAAACGTATATTTAGAAGTATATATTTTTATATATATTCAATATTTCGCAGGGATGTCGCAGAAACACAAGGCATATGTCTAAAATAATACCAATTATTTATAACGTCTATCAAGATTATCTTAAAAATTCTTTCACTAGAGTCCTTCACGTAATTCTTTTATTTCATAGACTTTGGACAAAGGTTTATGCTTATTCCGTAAGCAGATTTAAAGAAAATTTATAAATAACTGATTTGAATGGAAATAGTTAAATTATTTTGCTTTAAAAGTTTTCAAAAATGTTTATCGAAAAATTGATGTTCTGGGATATTTTCATTTTTATAATCTACAGAAAATTTATTTTATAAAATAAGCTTATCAAATACTCAAGGCAACCATTTTTCTCATTAGTGTAATTCTTCAGAAATACCACTAGAAATAAAGAACCAATTTCAATTCCGTATTAGTAATATTCTCAAATTTATTTATACTTAAATATTTTAATAAAAAAAAATATAATTTGATACTATTAAAAATTTAAATGTTTTAAGTAACAGTTGAGCAGTTGACAAGTAACAGAGAGGGTTTTGAATCTTTAAACTAGTGTAACTCTAAATTATTTTAATTTAATAACTGGCGATAATGATTAAAGATAATTTACCGTGGCGATCTTTTTCAAAATTTAAATATATTTAATTAATTTAACCAGTTAACTGTTTCAAACTTTTTAGAAAATGTATTTATTTCTAAATTATATCAGACAAATTAAGCGATGACGAGTATACTCCCCAATTACAAAGTATGTTTCATATGGAATATTAACTGCAAACTCTTACTTTTTACTCATGTCGAATATACCCGTCATAATTCAGAGTTTTTCACTTTTTCTATGACGAATATACTCGTCAAAAACAGCTAACAGGTTAATTGGTAAGTCCAAAAGATGTGTATTAGGGTTTATGGATTTTGTTTTGTCATTTGAATAGGTACGTAAAATACAGCGATATAATTTCTAACCATCTTAGTTTATTTTTAGTTATGTTGTATAAAATTTAAACAAATTTGTAATTAACATTAATACTTACATTTTCTGGATGGGTCTGAAATCTTTGATAGAGTTCTTCTGGTGTAATTTTATGGAAATCGATATCTAATTCCTGTTTCAGGTCATCTAAATTTTCTTTCCCCTTTTTAGCGGGCTGTTTCTTCGGCGGCATCTTGCGTCGTGACTACATAATAAGAAAAAAATAAATACATTAGTTACCAAGAGGCAAGAATAACGAAATATACCACTGTTTATAAAAAAAAAAAAAAAATAAATCACCAGATTATATTATACCTAACAAGAACTCATAGTAAATAAAAGCTCTTAATCACACTGAAGTTCAAATAATCGAGATTTTTAGAGTAATGACTTAAGTATGCAATTTGGAGTTTATTATATTCTTAGCAAATAGCTTTAAACTGATAAGGTATCAGTTCATACAGTATACAAGAAAATTCTCTTCCAAGACAGAGGGAATAAACAATAAATCACTTTTTTTCGCTTTTCTAATTTTGATTATTTGAAGTTCGTTATATAAGAGCAATAAATACTACGTTTACTATAAGATTACGCATATTGTTAAATTGATTTTACCTCCTCGCTTAATAAGTGCTTAAATTAATCCAGACGTACCTGCACTTTGGCATTAAACGATCGAGCGAATTTGTTTTGTTTTTTAATCTATGTGATGGAAGCAGTCTTCTTTATCGCATGCACCAAAATAATATTTAAGCTTTATTTAAATAATTTTACAAAAGCCATGTTGCTAAACAAACATCTCAAAGAAATTAAAAAGTTACACAATAAATATGAATTTCTTAAATGATAGTGAAATTAGTAAATAGCAATAATAAGCTTTAGTTTTATTTTATTAATCCATTTTTATGATAAGCAGCACGTTTTCCAACAACAGATTCAATTCGGAATTGAACATTTTTCTCAGTTTACGCACAGACTGTAAAAAGTTTATTAGCTTAGTGTTAAGTTGTTAAAGTATATTATAAAAATTTATAATTTTATGTACTAATCATAATGCTAAAACAAAAAAATCCTCTAAAGTAACTAACTATTTAAATTCTGTTAAGATATGGTTTATATTTTTCAGGATTTATTAAGTCGGAAAAAAAAAATTAAAATTCATAAGTACCACAAATTACTGCAACCCACGTTTTGGTCGTATATTTAAAAATTTAAAATATCGTGCCAGCGTCTGACACGGATCTTGGAAATTTTCTTAGTGAAGCGTACTCGTGTCAAACACGGACATTAATCTTAAGTGGTTAAATAGCGCCAAATATTAGACGTAATGAGATCTCCTGCATTTTTGGATAGCGTATTAGATCATAACATCGTCAAAAGCTTTTCTTATGAAATTTAGCGCAAACTAATTTCAAGTGAGACTATTTTTGCCACTTAAGGTGGACCGTTTGAGATGTAAAAAATGAAAAATACTCCTCACATTGGTTTGCATATTAAATTTGAGTCTTTTTTTGTTCCATATAAGCATCAATTTTGATCACCTTGGACTCCTACGAGTTGTGTAAAGTAGCAAATATTCATAGTGAGCACTAAAACAAATATACGATGATATTAATAAAAAAAAAAAAAATTCTTCAAATTGATTGCAGCAAATGCAGCATGAATTTATGTTGTTTTTATTCCAACCACACCTTTTATTGCATTATCATAACGATTCTACGGGAAATAGTGTTATCTAATTGGTAACAATCACGACTTATCAAGCAAAGGTTTATGAAACTGCGATAATTTTGTTTATGTTATTCAAATTATTCTATTTAAAGCAAATTTTCTAATTACATAACTCAATAATTACGAACATTATTATTTTTTCGTTTCCTCCAGACTATCGATACGAATTAATGTCAGTAAAAATTTTTTAATGCGATTTATTTTAATAATACAATAATATGCTATTTCTAAAAATACCACGCATAAAATAAATGTATAAAAATAATTAAATGATTTCTTAATTTCAGAAAACATAAAATTTTCAAATTCAGTCTATTTAAAGCAAAATGTGCTAGCGTAAATGCATAAGTTTGAAGAATTTATAAACAAAGTATAGCTGTGTAAAATCTCATGTGAAAACAGCAAAACCTAGCCAAATTATCATAAAGATACTTTAAAGCAAAAATAATAAAATTATTTTATAGTAAAGAAAAAGAGAAAAACTTTAAAATTAATTTTGACTATATGACGTAAGAGCTATATGCAGATATCTAGCCTTATCGCTAGTGGCGGGCATTTAGAGATTTACGTAAAACTCTGAAGCACGTTTTCGGATTTAAGTACCCATACTAATTGTTAGTATGCGATGCATCCAAAAAAATCACTTAAAAGCGCCAAGGATATTAATCAATTGAAGCAAAGAATAGTGTAAAACTTTACATTATCGTTTTAAGAACGTCCTCACCTAAATAATTTTTTAAAGTGTCACGATAAATTGATTTTGATATTTAATCAGACTACGAAATCTGGGCGCGTGCTTTATCTTGAAAAAGTTTACGTTAAATGCGTTGAAGTGAATTGTATAATTTTTTTTTTTTTTTAAGTACTTATCAGGCGCGTGCAAACAGCTAAAATAGAGGAAATTGCGGTTTGTGGGCATCCTTAAATTATTCAGCTAAAACAAATCTCGCGCACTTATCGATAAAAATATGATGTTTCACCGCAAGCGTCTTGCCTCATGTATCCCTACTAACATGAAATTTTTGCTTGAGCTAAATTTAACTTCAGACGAAAAGCCGAGGTCAAGATGATGTGATTTTCACTTAAGAAATTTTGTTTGGGTTTTTCCATTAAATAGGATCAACCTCAAAAAGCGGGAAATATTCTCTAAATAATATTTATCATTTAAAATATATGACTTTATGTACACAATATATGAAATTTTAGAAAAATATTTAAATAATACGAGAGCTATTCGATATGTTAAAATAATCGATTTATCGAATTATAATCTTCTCGTATATCTTTAACCCAATTCGATAATTTTATATAAAAAACTCACTATATACCCTTCAATCTTCTCATCTTACTATATGAAGACTATAACAATAGACGATTTTAGTAGTCTGCTAAATGACAAAATTCAAATTCAAATTTGTAATACGTATGTACTTTGGAGGATCCACAGAGGAGTTATTTTGGCCCTCTTCTATTTCATTTCATTTATTAATAACGTTTTTTATATTACACTCTTACATTACATTCTTATTTATGCTGATGATGGTTAAAGTTAATAGGGCTTAAATAAGACTTTAGACTAAAGATCTCTTATTTATATTTTTTAAGAAAACATAATTCTATTAAATTTTGCTACTATTTTGTTATGTAGACTTAATTTGATGTGAAATTCTAAAGAGTATTTAACTTATATCGTAACAATTAAAAAATCTAAAGTTTTTCTTTAAAATCTATAGATAATTTCATATTACATCTAATAGCCTTAATAGTCAGTTAACTGAAAATTTGAGACACTATTCTACAATTTGGATACTGCCTAAGAGAGAAAATCTAAAGAAATAACAAGAATGTGATTTTATGGTATTTTTCCACATTAAGCAAAACAAATACAATGCTCCATTAAAAAAAAACCAATAAACTGGCAACAAAATGCTTTTAGCAAGAAATATATCAGGTTAAGTGTCTCTTTAGCCTTTTCTTTAAAAACTAAGCATAAAAGGCTAACTTTTCTAAAATCGATAAGGCAAGAACTTACAAAATCGCTTAAAAACGTAAATTATTAAGGTAAGTATTAGAAAAGTAAGGGCATTTACTTTCGAAGTAAGTTTTAAAATTATATTTGATATATGTTAGTATTAAAAAATAATATTTAAATCATAATGACTTCCACCCAATGCTGTTATGATCATGCACATGCAAAAATTAAACGTTGAAAAATTTACTACCTTGTATTGACCCTCTGCCGTGAGATTGTCATCCTCGGAAGGTATCACCGTGGCGACTCTATAAGAGTCTGTCCTCCCATGCTAAACAATACAAACAAAAAAGGCATAACACAAATGTTTAGAATGAAATCAAACAATAAATTATAACAAATTCAATTAAAACACAAACTTCTCTTTTTCTTTTTTTTTTTTAGCATAATCAGGGATAATTTAAAAGGAATAGAATGGATTTATGTGTGTTTCGTGTTATAAACAAATAATCAAATGTTATTTTCAAAAAGAGATTAAAATTTTAAGTGTAATTAGTATTTATCTGTATGAAATAATATCAATCGATTTGTAATAATGAAGCTAAATTAAATACAAACTTCATGTACGTTTTATGAATAAAATTTTAATGATTACTAATAAACACTAAAAAGTAAAATAAAGCAGCAATTCAAATAAATGACTAAAAACTCTATGAGTTAATAAAAGCTTTTTTTTTCATAAAATCATTTTCATTCATTAGGAAAACAACTTTGTTTCCAAAATTTATAAATATGCATATTATTTAATTTTCCAGCCTATTTTACGTACATCAGTTAGACAAGTCCTTGTAGTAGAACCAAAATAATTTCTTTGGTTGGTAGTAGTTACGCTTAAAAAATTCTACTAGGACCGTGATTATATTTTCTTTATTTTTTTAACAACGAACACACATTGAGCTTAGTTAACCTAAAGGAAGAAGAGTGGAAAAAGAAGAATAGTTAGTGTTGAAAATTTTTATTAATTAGATCTAGGATCGTATCGTAATTTGCACAGAAACATTTTTCGATTGATTCAAATTTCAAATTTTAAGTTTCTTTAAAAAAAATGTTTAAGATGAATTCATCCAAAAATTGTTGAATCGATTTTACGCAAAATTTCATTAGTTTAAAATAAGAATTCGAAAAGTTCCAAGTCATGTTTCATATATCTGTCCGAGAGGTAAGAATTTTTCTAAATAATTTGTTTGTCGATTAAAAATTTTGCTAAAATAGAAAGACAAGTTACAGCTAAATTTGCAAAGGATATTCAAATTGCAGGTTAAAAAATACATTAGTTGTCATTTGATGAAATTTAAAATATCGAACTATCATTCTTCCTCATTTGTAAAGTAGAAACGTGAGAAATTTTAGTGATGGAACACTATCCGATTGAAAAACGTATTTTAATAGTCAATTGCTTTACTGAACACAACATTTATAATGGACGTTTATATTTTATCATGTGATCTAACTCCATTAGACTACTTTTTGTACGGCTATGTGAAAGATATGGTCTATGCTAATAATCCACAAACGATTCAGAAGTTAAAAGATGAACTTATTCGTGTTAGAACTGACCTAGAACTACATTTGTTGATAGATGCACTTTAGAATGTCGATAAAAGAGTGGACGTCTGTGAACGTGTAAGAAGTGGTCAATTGGCCGATATTTTGCTTCATCATAATTCCCAAGACTATACATTTATTGTAATAAACTTGAATGTTTTAAAACTCTTTGTTTGTACTTCCTCACCTCAAATTAGTAAAGCCTTTTATAATAAACGCGGATGTGTTATATGCGAATAATTCGAAAATGTACAAAACTTCTGGTATTCTTTATATTTATAAAATCAATTCGAATTCATCAAGTTGCTCACATTTTTTATAGAGAGATAAAATTAATGTAAGATTTATTTAATAAATTGAGAGTTTAGCAATATATTCCGGATGTCTTTGTATTATACATAAACGGCAAATTTCTTCAAACAAATTTAAAGCCTCTCTCTGAATTAAAATCAATGCGAAAATTAATTTATTGATTATATTTTTCTTTTTAATAAAAATTATTTACTTTCGAACATAGTGAGTAAACAATCAAAATTTAATGAATGAGGTCACAAGTTCAAACAACGTCCAAACATCGATAACCGTCTGGGGGCATACATATCCCTCAATATTTTGTTTTATTTAAACTTTGAATTTTTAAATTGTTTAGATTAATATGGAAGATTGATCTTTGACTCCTATTTAATAAAACAAAAACCGTGATTGCAAACACGATTTTTGATTTTGATCAATTTTAAAATTTTAATCAGAAGAAACTTGAAACTGAAAAATAAAACATTCGTTATATTAAAAAATATATTTTTTTATATATTGTTCATAAAATAATTTTCCTGTAAATGTGCAAATTACAATATGCCCTGAAATCAAAAGTTTTTAATACATTTAAAAGTAAGATAAGTAATCAAATTCAATCTTTTATTGAATGGTGTCCGCTGATTAAAATTGAATGGTAAAAAGCTTCAAGTTGTGGTCTTGATGTTAAATGAATGTTGTAACAATTTGATTTAACCTAATCGATGAATGAAATGCGCTTGGTACACAAACATACACGAACAGGAGAATACAATAGGACAGATCGAATGAATTAATGACGACAAATGTGGACAGTCACATGAAACTTTTGTAGCTTATCGAACATTGAAAAAAAAAAAAGGTAATAGACATACAATTGAAGGCACTATATTTTGATAACCTTTGGTTTTTTTTCCAAAAATAAAGTTGTAGTAGAAATACACATTCTAGCACAGTATGCAAACTTGCATGAATGAAAATTAAAGAATCACAACAAACTCGTCGAGGACGCCTCCATGTAATGATCACGTCAAATAATGAATGCCCCTGCGTCCATTTAATCATCCGTGACAATATGCAACTATCGTGAAATACCGAACTTGACTATAAGTAAAAGTTATTTACGATTAAACTGGTTTAACGCCTTGTGACCGCTTTAAGAATTTTCTTAAATATTTATCTTGAACTATTTACTCATCAAGATCAGTTTATAAAAAAATATTAAAAATCAAATACCCTTTTTAATCACTATTTTATATAAATACAACATATACCCTACCCTAACCTACAGTACGGTGTTGGTTGAATTTGTACAATCAAATCTTAGAGAATTAGGAATGCAAAAGAACGTGCGTCATATAATTGAATAAATTACAGCAATTAGAACAGATTGTTCAACTTAAATGAATAAATATAATTTGAGATGTGTATGATACTTAAATAAGGCCCCATAGCTACTGTCGCTCAGGCTAGCGCATTAGATAAACTTCGCATATAAAACCGGAATTGACATGGTGAGTTGCAATAAGCTGCACCTTTGAATGTAATCACAAAAATATTAAAATTAAGATCACACAGTAATATGTTTTTACAAAAAATTTTCGAAAATAAATAAAATTGAATAATACAAATTCGCACATAAAATTTTTGTATGATGCTTGTTATTATAAATAACTTTTTCAATGTCAGGTACACCTGAGATTGTGATAAATGGTTAAGTGAAATGCCAAAATGTGAAGAAAGGGAGCTTGAGCATATTTTACGTCATTAAAGTATATTTTTAGTAATAATTTGTAATTAATAATGACGCATATTTTTCCCTCTGTAAAAGAGCAAAATTTATTTTTAGTTAGTAGCAGCACAAAGTCTGGATAAATTTTCTGTAAGTTTACATACATACAAAAGCTCTCTTCTGAGCAGTGTATTTTCTTCGATCGAAGTCTAAAAATTCTTTTAGCAACACTAAAAGAAGTCGTTACATTCAAAAAAATTTTTGGCACCGAAAACAATGCAACGAGAAATAAATGTTTCATTGCCCCCCTGTTTTTAAATATTAAAATTTTCGATTGCGAATAAACGAGAATTTAAAATAAAAATGTATCATAATGTTAAAGTAATGACTTTTTGTTGCATTATAAAATTTTCTATTGTAATTACTTTAAAAATAAATTAATTACCGAAATAATTAACTTCTAAAAATGAGAATTTTGTCCAAGTCCACAAATTACAGTTGATTAGCTAGGCATTAAATCAGATAAACAGATATAATAAATCTGTTTGATAATAATTAAATACTTTTTAAGTTATATTTAAATTGTATTCTAATTCAATTAGTAATGAGTAGAATCGGTCTCGGTCTTGCAAATAATCCCAAACCGAGGTAGCAAGACCAAGACTCGACTTACAAACCCGAGATCAAAATCAATAACAGAAGATCCCTTTTGAACTAACCATTTCAAAACAAAATGAAGCACACTGAAAAATGAAAACAAAAATATTTCTCCATTTAATAAATACCTTTTACATTTCAGTGAACTTATTCGTTATGATAAAAATAATGAATAATTGAATAATGAACAATTGAAAGAGGAACGGCCCAATTCATCGTTATACAATTTTGAATATCAAAAACGTTTTAAACTATACAAAATAAATTACAAAAGTCATTATTTTACTATGCATAAATTCAAAATAAATAAATACATAAATAATTTTGTTAAAATAACGTACAGAAATCAAGATCTTGAAGATGGCAGAATCTCGTCCTCAATTCCAAGATATTTTTTGTCGACAAAATGAGTTGTAAATCGATCAATTTTTTATAAATGAGATTACTTTTTTAACTAGTTCAGCTAAAATTTTCTAGAAATAATTACATTACTTTATTAACTAGTTCAATTCAAAAGCTAATTGTCCATTGATGTAAAACCAAGACCAATACCAAGTTATAGTCATTTTATCTTAGTTTTATTTTGCTCATGACTAAATTCAATGAAAATTATGTGTTAATACTGAAATTCTCAAATAAATTAGTTGAGTTTGATTAGATAATGATTTAGTTAAATTCCAAAAACAAAATCTTAACACATTATTGACTGGCTATGAGTTAGCTCGAATGTCTGAACAGCTCAGGAGGAATATGCTAAAGTTAAATTTTGGACAATGTCTTTGCGTTAAAAAGCTTTTTATTTTATTCTACAATTGCACTATTTACCTAACTGGGGCAATATTCATTTTAAAACTAGAATTAGATACGTTCAATATATACAGTGAATATCGGTTATAATAACTTCAGTTATAAGGCGCATTCATATTACTCGTATCATGCAGCAATCGTTTCCAGCTCGTAGCGTTTACGGTAAGGAATTTAAGTAAGCTTTCATATTATTGCACCACGAACCTTCCGGCACAAGCTGTAATTTTATATAATTCTTAAAGTGCTAGAAGTAACAAATGCGATAAAACTTTTTGAGAACGTATCTTCCTCATAAATCATAAATAGAAAATAAATATTTAAAAAAAGCTTTCTTGTTTTAAGTTCAATCTTTTAAAAGTTATAAGTTACTATCATTAATATCGTACAAAAATTTGAAGGTAGCTGTTTTAGTTTGAATTGAGTTTGGGATATTTTTCAGTCGAAAGCAGCTACAATTTTTATACTACAACATTGCGAAGGAAATGGCAGTATCTACCCAAACATCAATTACGAAATAATTTGTAAAACAATCATTTGATGTAACTATCATAGTTTCTTTGATTAAAAATATCACAGGGTGTTTCGGAAAAATGTAAACCACTATATGCCAATCGATTTCTTGAAGTATCCTAACCAACATTTGTTCCGACACTTTGTCCGCTTAAAAGACACCTTCACCATTTGTTTAAAGGATAAAATGATGAATTTTTTTAGTCAAATCAGCCAAAATTTGCAGTTCAGTAACTGATTTATTTGAAGCTTTTTAACAAATATTTATCAACTAATATATGGTTGGATGCGGTATAGTGTTTACTTTAAAAAGGGGCATTATTTATGGTCGGTTGATATGATTCTTTAATCTTTATCTCGAAGATAAAAAAAAAATTTGTTTTAATGTTACAGAAATAGTGAACCTCTTCACTTTAAAAGAACAAACGTTAATTAGAGCATTTCAAAGAATTAATTCGATTGATGCCCATCTTTGCGAGATACCCTGTACATATTAATTTTTAGTTTTACTGGACATTCATTGTACTTGATTTTAACATATCCAACAACAAAAAAACAGATTTTTGATGCCTAAATCGTTATAACTTGAATTAGTTTACGAACGGTATTCATTTATACCTCAGTTAATATTTTCTAATTCTTCTAAAAATTGTTTGCGTTTACTAAATAGTAAAAATAAATTTCAATACTATCAAATTATAATTTATTATCACCTAATTGCCGGTTACATAAAAATGTAACGTTTATTTGTTAAGTTTATACAAAGGGAAAAGCTTCCTAAAAGGTAGATAAATTGATATAATATAAAAAAATTTATGCTAAATTGAAGAAGGTCAGGTCAATACCAAGAAAATTTCCAAATTCAGTATTGTTGCATAACTGAGCAAAATTGATTTTATAAAAGCATATCGAATAAATTTTAAACATTATTTTAAAGGGTTTTAATTAAAAACTCCTGTAAAAAAGCAATTTTATAAGAATTTTACAATTTAACCAAAAGGAATGTTTTAAAACCAATCCAAAAGAAGACTGGAAAAAAAAAATCGATTAAAGGTGAATTCAGGGAATGCAAGCCGCTTTATCAAAGGTGATTATGTAAAACGTACCGCAAAACGGGCATAGGGGTGCATTAGTTGGAAATTTGTGTTAGGACAGTCAAATCATCAGAAAGAGAAAAGATAGTTGGCATAGGGTGAGCCTGAAATGCATTTTCACCTACCTTATCGTCCATTTTTATTCTTTAATTTTACTTTTTTTTCTTTTTTCTTTTTTTTTTTAATCCGTTCTACAAACTCTTTCTCTAGTGTAAAAACTTGGCAAGGTGTTGAGGCAAGCAATGAACGATTTATTTTAATTTATTTTTTTCTTTTTTCTTATTACTTTGAAATAATTCCTTTTTTTAAAAAAACATGACTATACGAATTCTACCAATCCTTTCAAGCGTTCATTTGTTGTCCTCTCCTCTCTTAGTTCATTCGAACCGCTGAGAGAGCATTCGCCGACAGGAAAAGGAGTGTTACGCAACCACTACTCACAAAAAAAAAAAATTTTTTATCCAAAAATAAAATCAAATGATAGTGTTTAATTTGTGAAAAGTAATTCGTTGTGTTTTCTTGTTTTATTTATTTTTTGTTCTTTGCGGAGAGCACACTGTGTACGATTCTTAGAGATCTTAGAAATCCGGCACGTGAAAATCGAATTTATTTTATGTGTGTTATGAAAGAAATCGATTTTTTAGTTTTTTCTTTTTTGACTGTGTACTGTGTTTTCCGGAAAAACATGAAAAATTGTACACGAGGTAGATTAAAAAATTTATATATATATATACAAATAATATAAAAGCGTTTCGCTGCAATAGTAAATTATTTTATGTTACTCTTCAATTGAAGAGCTTCGTTCTATTAATGCACTTTAGAAATAAGCACTGCGAGGAGGCAAAATCAAATATATATATACATATAGAATTCTATATATATGTATATATATATTTTCAAATTTTCCATTTCCCGTTCGACTATACTGCAATTCAGCACAAAACACTTTTTTGGTTGAAGAATTGTGTAACAAAATTTCCACTAAACATATACCACTTTTTTATATTATAAAATATTTCTACCTTTTTCTATTAAACTATAGTTGCACAACTATTTTCTTTTATTTTTTTTTTTTGGACACAAGTATGCGATTTTATTAAAACAAAAATTAAACGGTTTTGATAATCCAAGAGAAGGAGCGCTCTTCCCCACCAAAAAAAATATACCTTCTTTGCACAAAAACAAAAATTCCACTAACTGGCTTTATTTTATTTTATTTTTTTCTCACAATTAAGAAGTATTAGTAACCTCTCTAAGCTTTGTAATTAAAGCTTGAGAGTGTTGGGAAGGTATTCAACACTTTAAAATCCCACTCTATTTTATTTGCGCGACCTTCTCATAACGGGATCAGAACTCGACTGGACGGCATCTTGCAGAGCATGGTGTACGAAGCTTTTCGTCGCAGCAAAAAAAAATTTTTGCCAAAGCTTTTCTTCGATTAAATTCGAAAAAGTAGTTAGCCGACTCCGTGAGATAACACGGAACAAGAGATAGAAAGAGAGAGATATAAAAAGAAAGAGGGATAGAGAAAGAGAGAGATAGAATGAGAGGGGGAGAGAGCTTTCTGAAAGTATAGGGCTTGAAAAGGAATTTTACGGATTCTACATTTATTTTATGGGTTATGACGTAGATGCCGGGAAAAAAAGCGTCCCTCTAGGTCGCATGCTCTTTTCCTCAATTTTCCCCACAAGTTCATAAAACGGTGCAAACATTTTTCTTTTTTTACATATGACTGGACATATTCCAGCTTTTAGCGGGTGTAATGATGTAACATAAAATTGACAATCTTTAGATTTGGGCTTATGCTTACATTAAGGAAAAGTCACGAATTTTGATAACATTTTGCATAAACCTTCCATTTTCCCTGAAGCAGTTATACTTTTCGAAATATTTACTTTTATTAGCAAATTGTCAAAATTAAAAATTGCTATTTTCGTCTTAGAATTACTTTAGACCTTCACCATTTGAAGAAATCCACAACAATACAACTAACAAGACTTTATTTGTTACTTTTATCATATTAAATAATCTAAAAACAATATTAAATGAAAAATACAAATTCTTCTTATTACGTATATCATGCATGTTATTTGATTTGACTTTTGAATTTTCGCATATAAATGCGTGCTTATCTGCATACAAAAATAACATAGGCAAATTTGTATTTTTCATTTAACATTGTTTTTTTCCACGATTTTAGATTTAATAGTTGGAAATAATACGTTAAATAGTTTGGCACTGAACGTGGGTATATTAATCGATCCTGCATGATCTTTTCATCAACGTTTGTTGAGAATTTGTATGTTTTTCTGTATTGAGTCCGTGTAGTAGCCGCAAATTTTTATGTAATCAATTTTAAAATTCATCAAGCAATGCGTTTTTTTTTTTTTTGGAAGTAAAGTTATTAAGTGGCACCTCTTGTTTTTGAAAAGAAATTTGTATCCTTTGATATATTTTATATTTTACACGATAAAGAGTGAAGAGGTGAAAATTTCAGTCTGGATTTGGTGTATGGTAGAATCGATTCATACGTATAATTCCAAATTTTATTGTATTGCAGATACATCTCTTTCTTAAAAATTAACCCATAAAGCATTGCAAAATCTTTGGAATTATGTAACTAATTCTGCAGTTAATGAAGAGCAGTTGTAAGTATTTTTGAAAAGAATTTTAACGAAATTTATTCGAGATGAAATTCGAAAAAGAAAAGCTTGAGTATTTTGAACAACATTTGAAAAGGATTGATGCGAAAGAAATTGTTTGAAAAACGATTATAATCCAAAAGTGGTTTGCTTGAACTTGAGTTCAAATCCATTGCAATCAAGTGTAATTAACAGAAGACAATACGAGCACCTGTTGTATCTCGGTCAGTAATTTTGCAAGTAGAAATTGTCATATAGGTTATATTTTCACAAGGAAAAAATTTAAATATCATATCAAGGGTACAGAAAAACAACCACGTTTGCTTAAGTACAGAAATTGCACTATTTTTACTATATAAATTCATAAAGCTTTCCCAGGAAGTGAAACTATGTAAAACAAATATCAATATAACCGCTATTATGCAATTTAAGCAATAATATAAATGGAGTATTTTTAGTAAATGTTTAATAAATTTGTTCAAACTATATGAAAACTTGATAGTACAACATATTTAACCGATAATTCTCAGTTAGCTTATCACACTGTTCTTTTCAATTATCATTGGAAATGGCGCTTTTTACACTTGCATTCTTATTTTAAATTCCAAATCACACCTTGAGGTTCGGTGGTTTTATCCGGTATTTTCTAGCAAGGTCAAGTAAAACCAAGTGTCAACTAATAATTTCTAGTATCACATAGCATTATCCGGTTTTATTCAGCTAATATTTCTTGAATTAACATTAACGCCAAATACATTAATATTTACATTACAAACTCTTTAAGAAAAATATCCAATATACATTTGGATAATTTCTTTTCAAATCTATCAACAAGAAGTAGCACCTTGTTTCTCTACACCTTTCAATATTTTCAGGTGTTGGCACTTGACATATACTGCTAAGAACCGCTTATAAATAATTTTTATCATATCAATACAAATAGATATATCCGATAGTGTCAGACATACGGTGTTTAAGAATAGAGAGCAGTAGTCGTTTTACTTTATTTGAAAATTCCACAAGAAAAAAAAGAAAATCAATTCTTAAATTATCAACTCTTTTTTGGTAACATCTTCCCTTGACACTTTTTCTGCTTCACGAAAACGAGGGCAAACGTTCAGAATATCAATGATACAATACGTTGCAAAAATAGGGTTGAGAAATTGTAATTAGGGTTAAGAATTTTAAAAATTTGTTCAGAATATTATTAGGGCATATTCTAGTTAACTTCGATTACCATAAAGTTCGACTAACAAGACTACCATTCCATTCCCCATAATTTTTTTTCTTTAAAGTGAGACATAAACCATACGTTTCCAATTAAAGAAAAATATTATGTATCATTATACGAATTACAGAAAAACTACAAAATGCTAGGAAATATTTTTCGAATTATTGCTAATCAATATTGCATTATTACTTTTTGCATTACATAGTCCCACAAAGAGAAAACGGAAGCATTCATATTCATTTTAGCCACAGCTGCTCAAAATAGGACATGTTACAAGAGAATATGCTATCACAACCAAGAGAAATACAAACGCTGAAAGGCAAAATTCTGACTATGTTTTATATAAAAATAGCATAGTAGGTGTATCTTTAAACACCCTCTATAAGAGAAGAGTTTGCGCTTTAGTGACGTCACACTGCGTCATGGCACACTTCCATTGGCGTCAGAATGACTGGAACCTTCTGCATTTATTTGTTACAAGGTAAATTTTGGTAATAGACATTTATTGGAAATTTGGGCAAATATCAAAAGAAGATTTGTAATTTATTTATGAGATAGAATAAAATTCGATTCCTTTCCCTTCAACAAAAAATATGTCATGGAAAGTAGTCTAAAGTCTCAGACGAGACAAATCGATATTTCGACAAAAGCTCTACTTACAGCTGGGTTGGGTAAAACTGAATCCAGAAGTAAATGAGCAGTTAAATTCTAATAAAATAGAATTTTTATAATTCCAAGTTACACAAGTCTTTGATAAAAATCGATTTATTTATATTACAGAAAACATACTAATAGAATAATTATATTGAAACTTTATTAAAATACCAAATATATTTTGCATTATATAACTACAGCCGGGGTTCTGCGCGTACAGGAAAAAAATGTTTTTTCTTGTCTTCTTGCTTCTAGGGACCTACATAAACATTCTTTTACATTTATAAACTAAAGAGCTTTTAATTCTAAACCAGAGCAACAAATGATTTTATAGTTTTGAAGAAGTACATTCGCTGTTGCTAGTGGCACATATTAAAGAAAAGAAAAAAAGTAACACACTATCCAACTTGTTATGAAGCCGACTACTTCAAAGCGAAAAGAAGGTTGTCGTTCTTTCCCCCGATAGTGTCCTTTCTATCTTGAAGGGTATTAAAGGAATCAGAGAAAAAAAATATGCAAAAAAGAGTCAATATTAAAGGTTAAGTTACAAAAATAAAAGTATTGTAATATGCAATATACGTTACCAAAAAAAACAAAAGCCGGTATTATCAACAAAGCAAATCTGCGACTGTAATTTTTTGTCATTTCTAAAAATAAATCGAATCTAAATGTGGTAAATTATAAAAATCTATCTTAATAAAGAATTTTTTAATTTCAGTTCATTATTATTTTTTAATTTCTTAGAATAAACACTTCGTGTAACGCATATCAACGATATTAATGAGCGGAAAATTAGATAGTCTATTGGTTGCCTTCTGTGGACTTAAAAAACTATTTTAAAATGTTGTGTAACGCTAAATCTAACTTAAAAACTTTAATAGATTAATAGAAAAGTTGCAGCTACTTCTTAAAAGGAATATGAATCATAAATTTGATGCTCGAAAAACTAAATTTCAAATTTTTAATTAGTGATATTGACAATATTAAGTATTTCTACTACTCAATTTTTGGCTGCATTGGGCCTTATTATTTAATAAGTTCGAATAGGATCGAAACAATAAAAATCTTAAAATTCTTATAAATTCATTAATTTAAATTAATTTTACGACACAAAGCTAGTTCTGGAATCCGAAATGAAACGAATCGAAAACAGCTTACTAAAGCTTCTTTTGAATTGAAATAAAATTCGTGAAATTCTCAACAAATTATTCTAGTAACTCTTGTTTTTTTCTGCATACTTTTAGTATGGAATTTCAATTTAAAAAGACCTTTTACAAATTCTTTCAATTAATTTTTTCGTTCAGTGGTTCACGTTATACGAGTACTTCAAAAAACTTACTTAATATCAAAGGTATACGAGTACTTCAAAAAACTTACTTAATATCAAAGGTAACTGAAATGAATTTGCGAGTATTTTAGAAATTTATACTAAGAAATTTCAAGTCAAAAGCTCTTTTCGATTCATTTCATACGAATTCAACAATAGAGGTAACAATTTTTTAATTAATTTTCTATTATAATTAGAAATTTGACGATTAAAAAAAAACAAGCAAATTGAGGAAGGGAATTTTGAAATCCACTTTTCATGTATAGGGTTTTCAAACACCTCCAACAGTATATATGGAGATTTTGATTGCAATCGGAGCAGCGGAGTAGATTTGTATAGTAAATAAACAAATAGAGATATTATTTGAAAAAAAAAAATATCATAATTAAATCATACCCGGTAAAATACCCAACCTTCCAATAAATATCCCTTCGCAATCAATTCAACTGTTCACGAGATTAGCATGCACAAACAGACAAAAGTTGTAAAAATATTTGTACAATCTTTTATGTCATATAATAAAATATCCAAACTAATGTTATAGGTTAGGTTACGTTGCTGTGGCTGCCTAGAAAGGCACACTTAGGCCAATTTTTGACCCATTGTGTTACCACGTAGCGCAGGAGACCATGGTTATTCGTGGGATTCGAACCCACAGCCTCTGGGACGGTAGGACAGCGCGCTAACAACTGAACTATCAGAGGCCCCAACTAATGTTATAAAATTAAAACTAATTTTTAATGTATGCTTTTCTATTATTAAATTTAATGAAATTTGATGATCTCATCGTTTCTACTAAAATTTCAACAATAAAAATTTAAATGCTATTAATTTATTTTTATATTACAAATTCAGAAATAGTATTCCCATTTAACATAACAAATGGGAATAGGTGAAGTTAATTAAAATTTTTAGATGAGCTAAATGGCGATAACTACAGAGTTTCAATCTGGTAATTATATGTAATAATAATTCATTCTGTCCCCGTGCAAGCGCATTTTTATTACCTTCACACTGGAGGTAAAATAGATAAAGCAAACTAAGCTCTATCCATTGGCGGTAGCGACCGCAGCACACTTGCTTGATGACATTCGTAGGAGGACAGTTTATGAAATGCCCGGAAAGAGCCAATTGTAGTGCGTTTAATTTACTTGCTCCATCGGTCCATGCAGCAGCAGCACATGTGTGTCTTTCGCTGGTCGTCAGTTGACACATGCGAAACCGTTTTTTTTTTTTTCAAAGCCCTCCCCTCCCCTTGGGGTCTCCGATATAATTGAGGCATTACCAGACTCAAGATCTGTTTTTGCCGCTCTAAGGATTAACCTTTATTTTCTTTGATCATCTTCTAACAAAATAAATCACCGCACCCGACGACGAACGGGAAAGGAAAATTTCTGATAATTTCCAGCTTTTTCTGGCATCTCCCACGCGATTTAAAAAAAAAAAAATTAATAATACCATGCAAACTTTTAGCTATCAAATTGACGTCAATTCATGTGTTGACTGGGCCAAGAGTTTAGTGGTATTATCATAATTTCTGCAAAATCGTCATCAAATCCATGATCATGTTATACAAAAACTAGAAGGAAAGCTTCTTACTTGTAACTTGGCAATTTCAATGAATTGCACAGAGCGTAGTATATTTTTAGATTTAGGTTTTCACACATTCTACATGTTAATTATTGGAGCGATAAAGAGATAATAACGCAGACACTGTAATTACTTCTTCCGTGTTTAACCAATTAACACTGGTAATTTTAATACTGTTTAAGAAGACCTATTTTGTCAAAATATTCTTAATTATTAGATACCCTCAGAGCAAACTTATAAATGTACTATCAAATAGGGGTGCTTTTTATGTAACCACTTCTATAAATTGATTTCATTCAAAAGTAGTATAGTTCACATTTTAAAATTTTGAATCTTAGAAGAGGTTAATAATTCATTTAAAATTTCGTTCTACACGAATTGTATACAATTTAAGGAATATATACAAATTATTTTGAAGAGATCCTTAACCTTTATGAGTATTGTTATTATACCAAGAGATGAATTAAAAAATATCATGGCGATCATTGGTAAAACGTGACTATCGTTTAATATTACAGCGTTAAAAGCTAACAAATTACATTTTCTACTACTGGATATAGTCAGGCAACTACATCTGTAGTCGTTTTTAAAGCAGCAATTATTGGTGTTTCTGACACTTTACCCCTAAGTTACCCCGATTGCAGAATTTTAGTGTATATTTCTATTGGAAAAGAAAAAATTAATGATTTTGAACTAATGAGACTTTTAGCAGATAATTACAATAATTTTACAGATAATTAAAATGATACATTAGATAACATTAAAATAATTCATACTTATAATATTATTATGTGTACAGCCCTCTCCAATTTACTAGTCTTTTTCCAATTAAAATTCTTTCAACGCTTTTCAACCCGACCAGACTAATGTTAGGTGACTTTTAAAATTAATTTATATAATTTAAATGAATCAATACAAATTAAATTCCAAAATACTTAAGTGTAAGTCTGTTTATAGAAGAATTATAGAAATGTTTCAAAATGGTAAATATGCCACAAGGGAAAATATCTAAAATAATTAAAAAAATATATAGAGCAAAGAAATGTCCAATACCAACTCGAAATACTTAAAACTGGGTTAGCAGGGAAAATATCGCAACATGTGGGTCATGTTATTTATCAAATTTCAAAGAAATATCCAACGAAAACAAGGGTCGACAGCAACACAGAATTGAAGAAACAAAGTTTAGCCGCAGTAGGGGTTATTTGGATGATGTCCAATGAAGAACAAATTTTTGTGACGTGTCAATGTGCGTAGATGATTTAAATTAGCAAAGCCATCATGTTTTGTAGATAATACGGCAATGGAGTACTACACTATGGAGTGGCGATAGTAAATTCAAATATTCATGTAGACCAGTAGATAGAAGATATAATCCCTATTATCAAATTACCACTGTTAAACATCGCGGTTTTTCGCTTTCTAGAGTTATTGGCCAAATTGGACTTTCACATCCTAAAACAACTATGCTTACTCATGTAGAGAAGACATGTCGATGAATGTTCCAACAGGATAACGATCCTAAGCACTTATCTCGCCTTCTTTCAAGTGGATCGAAATGTAAAACAAAATTCCCGGAATTAAATCCCATAGAACATCTGTGCAGGCATATAAAGAGGAAACACCTATTCGATGAAATTTCACGATTGGAACAACATTCCTCTTTAATACATGTGTCCAACAAGGGAGATATCCAGATATTCGAAATAATCCGCATTTAGTTCATCTTACTACGTGCTACTGAATACTCCGGAAATACCCTATAAATCAAGTCGATACCCTAAAAAATTAAGTTATGTCACTGACGACTTTTGTGTTTAAATTCACTTCAATTTCAAAATGAATTCAAATAAGAAAATAAAGGTCTTTAATTCAAGAGAGTAAGATGTTCTCATTCTCATTTATGATAATCGTTTATGGAGCAAAACAAAAAAAAAAAAGGTATAGTCATCTTCTACATAAAATCGTAACTCCCTTCGTGCGAATATCACGCAAAAACTACCAGAGATAGCAAGATGCGTTATTTTTAAATTTCTTGGTAGAAGTCCAGTACTCTCTTTAGGCTATATTTAATCACAATGTGATCACAGAAAGTCGCCTAAATAAACAGTGAAAGAAAAACATACATTTCGCCTGCTTTGCTCTCAGAATTCTGAGCCAAAAGCCCATTTTGAATTAAGAACTCAATGTAAAAATTCAGCAAGCTTTTCAATATTGCATTAATAAAATTTCCAAAAGTATACCTTTAAGAAGAAGTAACCTCTACCATTACTCAAAATATTCTAAAAGGACGAGAGTATTACGGTCCTCTGAAACAGCAGAAGAGTGTGGTAATCGGTTAACTAACTATTGATAGAGGGTGTGACACCCGAGGTCAAGCTACGGCAGATTGGCATCTCAAGTCGCAATCAAATTCCTTATAAGTTTACTTGAACATCATTGAAGAGGTACCATGGTTACATAAATATAAAAGTTGCTTTAACTATTTTATACAAATTAAGTACGCCGATCATGGACATATTGGCGCAATGATAGAAGTAGATTTATACTGTCATGCTTCGGAAGTAGAAAGGTGAACCAAAAGGCATGTTCTGTGCTTCAAGAAAGATACGTTTGCCTTCTATTAATAAACCAGACGAAGTCGCGGGTATCAACTAGTATTTAAAATTATGTTTCCTAAACATTTTTCCATCACTGCATTTACTAACTTCGAAAAAGTAATATGACTCAGAGTTTAATTTGATAACTTTTGAACTATTTAACCTCATAGAAGAAAACGAAGAAATTTTATGATTAGTCATACGAAAATCCCAAATATTCATGAGAAAATTAAAATAACAATTTGAAAAAATAGTTTAAACATCTTTTATGAAGTTCACTGTAATCTCTTTTGAATCATAGGTATGCAAATATAGAATGATTAAATAGAAAACTTAGAATAACAATTTACTACAAAACTAACTTCGATATTAACTTTAGGT
Organism: Philonicus albiceps; assembly: GCA_963969385.1. Classification (NCBI taxonomy): domain Eukaryota; kingdom Metazoa; phylum Arthropoda; class Insecta; order Diptera; family Asilidae; genus Philonicus; species Philonicus albiceps. Next base: position 27,490,651 of record OZ017776.1, read on the forward strand.
CTATTAATCAGGGAAATGTAAGTCTATAGAAATTTCTCAAAAGCTTTAAAAATATATTCCATATGTTTTTCTTTTTAAAATCAGTGTTTTAGCTGTAGTTTAGCTGATTTTCATTTGTAAATATTACTGCATAATTATAACAATAAAAAACATTGTTCTTATTTACTTTATATGATATTATAACATACGAACTAAAATTAAACTATAACCTGTTGGCCATATTGTTTGAAATAAATTTAAAAGGTTTCACGTTACTTTCATTTTCGTAAAAAAAAACTATAATAGATTTTAATTTGCCTTAGTAACAATGATAATATCGCGTGCCATTTCTTTTCCCTCCAGAGAGCAATCATTAATTTCCTATAGTCCAATTTTATCCTAATTACTAAAGGTGTGCACAGTAATAAAACCAAGGGGAAGATAAAATAATGGATGAATTAATCAGAAATTGCATATTGCATAAAGTTACACTTTCTTTAGGCGCACCTTATTAAAAAAATACCACTTTACAAATTATACCTTGAGAATAAAAAAAAAAGCCTTGTGCTACAATTAAATCCGAGTCCGTCTAAGAGACAAAAGTCTCAGTTTTAGTATTTTTTTTTTTTGTGTCTAATTGTGTCATAACGGAAACGGAAAATTTTCATGTGTTTTAAAATTTTATATTAGTCGGAAGTGGCCAATTTGCAGACACCACGTAACTATGGCTACCACCGGAGAAGTCTTCACACATCTTAAGAATATCACTGCTTATTTTGATGTGATGCCTGTATCACGACGTGCAGAGATATTCGCTCTAATTTAAAGTTAATGTCTGTCCTCATACGAGACTAAGTGCTTCTATTGCTAGCGAATGAGATTGATTCAAATCATAGTCAGATCGCTTCTTCGTCTGAAGATAGTGACGCTTAGAGCAGGTATTTATTTGTCTCATGATTTAAATTGAATCACATGATAGAGAATATTCATTATCAAGGAAAAGAACATCCACCTTGAGGTGATGTTAAACTTTTTAACAGCATGTCAGAATGCAAATTATGATTTCCAAGAATTTAATATATTTAGACATTACTTGAAGCAATCTTAATTTTTTAATAGATGTAAACTACCTTCTTACACCTGTCCTTGCTGTGAGAAATGAAATTTTAGTTTTGAGATCATGATCATATAAATTTATGGATGTATATCATCTTTCATTCAACTTGCTCTGTATTACCTCAAGTATGTACGTTGGCATTACAACCTCCTCAAACGCATTGAAAACCGTCTAGTAATTTTCATTAACAATCGCAATAAAGTGATAAATTAATGCATCCGCAAACTGTAGACAGCAGGCCGTAACAACTGAAAAATTTTGGTTAAACGTTAGCAATCACGTCACGTAACTAATCTCGAATCTGATATTTGATAACGCTTCATATATGCAAATTGCATAAGAAATGTTGAATGCGACGATTTATTTATATCAAAATTTAGCTCCAGAGTAAGATGAACTTGTCGCTGGCAGGCTGGGAGGGAATCTCTGCAAAAGACAATTACAAAATCCGAGAAGTTGAAGTGAAATACTTAACAAAATTTTTGTTTGCTTTATTCCAAGAAGAATATTAAGATAATCCCCCACCCGGGGAACACGTGCTCAGAATGGAGAAGTATCCAATCTGGTGCTGGTCACAAGTGCAAAGTAACAGCGGCAGTCGGCAGGCCGATTTGTTAAGCGTCCATAAGGCGTCTAATTTAACAATTACTAAGAGCACATATTTCCATACCGCAGTCTGCCAGCATGAAACCCTTAACGACACGAAGCTCCACATGAGAAAATATAGGACACGAGAAGTAAGCGAATTGCCAGCAAGGTCGGAAAGTAAGCAGAACAGTGGCGGTGATGCTCGCGAATCGCGGCATTTAATTAACCAAATGTGGACTTTACAGTGTATAGCACTAGAATGACTTTTAGAACTTTTATACCAACATTTATATTTAGTGTAAATTACAAAATTCGCAACCTAAGAGTGTATCCTTGTACTAAAATTTAATATAGTTTAGATACCCCATTTTGAATTTTCAAAATAGTTTACTGAATTTGAAATCAGTAGACTTAAAAATTATGCTGGTTTTTACGAGATTTCAATTGAATGTAGTGTTAAAAAACCGCCACTATTTTGAATCTTAAAGTTTAGGTACAGTACTTTGAATACAAAGCCTAAGAAAGTGCAATAAAACACATTTAGTATCCCTAAACCTCCCCAAAACACTATTTTAAAAAAAAAGGCATCCCGAAATTAGTCAGAAGCATACAGTGCTCCTTTGCTCCTTCTGCCTTTCAAGGTTTTTTGCACGGTTCAGCTTGATATTAAAGAGGTCCCTAACCTCCCAGGTTTTCCATATTCATCATTGTACCTTTCGATAAACCTTTATTTTTTAAGTTTATAGTTTGAGTTAAATTAATTAGAACATTAAGCAATCAATTCGTCGCTATCATAGTAAGTTCTGTGTCATTAGAATCTTCGGAAAAATGTCTCTAATATGTACTATTTTGGTTCATTATACACAACAAGACATCTATAGATTTGTACAATGGAGTAGCAATTTTCTTAGTACGAAATGAACCTTGTTAAACACCTTTTGTGAATGCAACTTACTCATAAAATAGAATAACATAAAAATATTTCCAACTAATCAAAAAGTTATTTTTGTATGTACCTACACCACCTGAATAAACAATTTTAAATATTTCATAAACGCTAAAGTGTTTCAAGTCGAATACACGTTTTCAATACGTGAATTAAAATTTGGAATTTAAAGAATTCAAAAAGTAAACTTTACAAACGTGTGTCTTTGCGTCATATTTTTTCACTATTTATGAGTTTTTCATTAGCCCATTTTAGTTACCAAATTTTTGTTAGAATGTGTGAAATTCGTCTACAAAATTTCATATACATTTTATATAATTATAAAATTAGTTATACAAAATTTTTGGTTATATCCTAGATCAAACAAAATAAAATTTATAACATATTCTTTCTCACAAAGTGTAAAGCTTAAACTTAATAACCAGGAAATATCTTGACTGGACCATGTTAAATATTTAGGAATCGAACTAGATAAAACACTTACTTTCGCCAAACATATAACATCGACGTAACGTAAAAGCTTATTAATAAAGACAATGTACCCTTTCATAAACAGAAAATCAACCCTAAGCCTGGGAAATCAGATCGTATTGTATAAAGTTGTTTTCCAAGCAATTGTGCTCTATGGCACGCCCATCTGGTATCGATGTGCTCACAACAAAATCCTCAAAATAATCCTGGCTTCGCATTTCTCCACCTCAAAGCTAAACCTAAGAGCCACTATAGATAAAATAAGTCCTAGACTGAATAGCATATCTAGTGAATGTTTTAAACACTGCTCTCTTTCAGAAAATCCCTTAATCCGACAACTTATCGACAGTAGTAAATAAGTAGAAAATAGTAAGTAGGATTGTAACTTAAACTTTCACCAGGTTTTATATTTTAAATTAACGAAGAAAACTACTAGCAACAAAATTAGATAAGTTTTAGATAAGTAAATGCGTCGAATTAAGAGCTTCTGTTTTATTTTGGTTAAGAAACAACTTTGTGTCTGGGTCTCTGATAAAGATCTTTTTCTATTTATCAATTCTAACAAAACTTGTTTAAATCAATTATTATTTTTTTTAATAGCCTGATAACTATTTACGACACTGAGTAATGATTGATTATTTTTTAAGATATGATGTAGCAAAACAATCATTACTTTTCTATTATAAAATTCAATTACTTATCAAATAAAAATATTTTATTTAAGAAATAACATTTTAATTACTAAAATACTATACAAAATTGTCTGTAATTTGCATAGATGAGAATGTAAATTAGAATTCTTCCTAAAAATCTAGTTCACATTCAAAAAGACGTTTTGAAAAAAAATAATAATAAACAGGTTTAATGAGCTATGATTCCAAAGAATTAACTAAACAAAATAAATGAGTAATGCTTTCTAGAAAAGCGGATAAATAATATGAAGATATAAAACTAGAGTTTTTTGCCCGATAAACAGCAAACAAATTTGCCAGAATTAATCCGTAAATCTTTCACACGTGCTCAATTCTAAAAAAAACGAAGACTACATATAGTTTACAAACAAAGAAAATAAAGAAGATTCTTCAATGAAAACATTTAATCATACGAGGCAAGGCTTTGTGGCGATCTCACCTGAAACCGACGTCTCGTAGTATTCAAAGCATCAAATCAAAAAGAGCAGAAATTAACTGGTATTATTGACTGGTGCGAGTTAAAACACCGGACAAAACCAATTCCCACCGGCTGGTTTTACTATTGTCAAGACGAAGAGAAATTGAACAGGTATAGCCTATATAAAATCTAAATAAAAAAAACCAAAATCCTTCTTCCACCATCTTTTGACAACGTGATAATTGACTGACTAACATATAAAATTTTTTTTCTTAAGTATTAGGTAAAGGAAGAATGCAAACCTCTGCATAAGAAGAGCTAACAATTTGGTTTAATTTTCCAGTGTAAACAAAATTCCGGTTTTATCAAGAAAATTCCTAGCTTCAGCTTTAATCAACAGCTGACGACGACTTTGATTCACTTTTCTCATTCCCTCATTCGTTGTATTGCCTTTTTTTCGTTCATTTTTAAACATTTTTGCTATGATGGACACACAGTTTAAAAAGGAATATGCGTTAAATATTCAACAATCGAGTTTAAGAAATTTGATACACCTACACTCATCACGTTGATATTATTTTTCTTGCTAACCTGCACAAAATGCATTTCATTTTTCAGTGAGTCACTGAATGTTAATAAATTTAAAGAAAAACTCTATAATGTTATTTTTCGTCTATTGGACAGATAATTTGAATTTGTTGAATAAATTTAAAGTTATCTGAGATTTATCAGTTAATATGAAACTGTTTTTATTATACCGAAAAGCAATATCATAACATTTAACTTTTAATCTAAATTGTAAAAATACATAATTCAATGTTATACCGATGACGTAACCAAATCAGGGACTTCCCCTGAACGGCGAGGTACAATTTTTTGTAATATACCCCATACAAAAAAATACAAATACCTGAAATAGTTTGCATATATAGCTAAACATTCAGATTTAGCTTACATTTCAAAATAAGTTATTGTTTTGTTTTGAACTTTTTTGTAAGAACTAAAGGTGATATCATTTTATTTCTCTTATAAGTACTCTTGGGGGGAAAAAAAAGTTGTAAGTGATGATTGAATCTATCGCAATTACTACAATCAATCAACTTTACAAGTGCGGATTAAAAGAGAGTAGTAAAAACGTTTGTATTACACCGTTTAGGCATATCTGTTGAAATTTGCATCTGAATTAAAAACCGCCTTGAGTCAAAACTAGTTCGACCTTTGGCTGTCATTTGACATTTGACGTTTAAAGACCGCACATGACATACATAAGTTTCCCTGATAGGTTGCTTGCAGGATTATTTCATGCTTGCAACTAAGCAGGCTCGGCTTCACACGATGATGGTAACTTTGCAAATTGGCAACTGATTCTAATGTTGCTTTGAGAAGTAAAGATTGATGATGCTCAGGTTGAAGCTGTTCGCCGGAGACGGGTATCCATCGAAATATGTATGTTGACCTATTTTTTAAAACAGAAAAGTTATGCGAATCTCAAACACCGAGTTACTGATCCTGGAGAGGATTTGACATTTGCAATGCAAGTGAATTTTGGTATATTTCACCTACTAAGGTCTAAAGTCTGAGTTCATATCAGTTATGAAAATTGTAGCCAAAAGTATTTTCTGTCACCGAAATCCTGTAAAGCAGCCATAGCAGCCATAGCAGCCACAGCAGCCAAACATGCAATGACATCATTTGTTTCCTACCACGTTATCATGAAGAGAAACATGCATGGTGTACCGGGCTTATGTTTTACGAAATAATTGACTGTAAATTAATAAATTCTGTTTTATTTGGTTTGAAAATCGATCCAGAGTTTGTAGCACTTTTCGATATGAATCGGGCAGTTTCAAGCTACTTATCGATTCGATTTAAAAAGTATTTTATGGAAATATTTCGATTCGATCTAAACTAGCTTCAAGCATTTCGTAATACCCGCAATAAATACATTTGAAGTCAGTTATTAAGTTAATGAAAATAACAACCATTGGTAATTAGTTGGTAATTAACTAATCATTTAAAGAAAATGTCAAGCAATACAATTTTTCCTATTTTTCATATACGTTAAGAAGAAAAAACCGAAAATTAATGATATATGATACTATAAGTGTCTGGCATTTGTGTTTGAGTCGTTAAATAAAACAACTTCCATATCGTGACAGTTTTGTGCCAAACTGCTTAAAATATGGAGCACCGGTCATCGATTGTTTTGTTGTTTTTATGAAATGGATATCTCCATTGACCAGCACACAACGAACAGACTTGAAGTAATCATGGATGAAAACTGCTGTTTTGCTTGCCAGTTGCTGTGGACACACAAAAACTACTCGAAATGACCGACAGACAATATGTCTTACATGTGCCGGTATAGTTACAATCTGATAAATAATAAATTGAAATTGATTTAAAATCCTATAAGGAAATTATTGTGGTGACATGCCACAGATGAAATTTTATAGCAAATATGCCTTAAAGAATGGAAAACGAAATTATATTAAAGTTAAGGTGAATTTTGTAGCTTTATGCAATTCAGTACAATTTGATAAATATGTATTTAAGTAGGAAAGGACAATACTTCCTAACAATCCTTTGAACTCTTTCAAATAATTGATAAAGTTATTTAGGGTTCTTTTTTCCATAAAAAGAGAATCGATAAACATGTTTAACGAGTTTTTGTAATTAGATTGTGAGCAATTGCTACGAGTTTCATAATAAAAGTTGCTCTGGATAAAAATTGGTGTATTGTAATTGTTTGGGGTCACTATTTACAAGTTTGAAATCAGTTTTTCAAAATTAAAAATGGAGTATCCAATGTTCAAAACGAAAGTAATAAGACCCAAGTTTTCTGCTGCAAGTAACATAAGCGATATTTTGATTACTAAATGCATGCATTCTTATCTTCTCTGGTATTTCTTAAAATCGACCAGATAGTGTGACAACAGTCTTTTAAAGGATAACTTTTAAGCGGCCCATATTTTAATTTTCGCATGTTTTATAATTAACACGAAACGTTCCGTCTTTTCAATCGATAAAAGAGCCTACAAACAAGTAAAGCTTTTATGGAAATTTGCTAGAAGTTTTAAATAGTTCGTTTGTCGCAGTATCTTTATGGTTTTATTTTTCACGCAATACTGTTTTTAGAAGAAAATGGAGTAGGTAATCGATTATTTTTTTGTTTTTTTCGTTTCTAAATAATTGAAAGAAAAACATTAATTATTTTTAAAATTATTTGCATATTTAAGTTTTTAGTTATAATACTTAAATCAATTGGAACGACTCAAAACTTGATTTGATATTTAAAATGTTTGCGTCATAACAAATAAATTTTCATTTTAGCAGCTCAGAGAAAACATAACAAGCACAATTTAAACGTAGTGAAGGAGACATGTTAATTGAAAGTCAAAGATATTCCAATATTGATACTCAAACCAATTACACACGTTTTAACTTCCAGGTACCAAACTTATTAAAGGTGTGGTAAATAATGAGTTTGTATAACAACAAGAATTTGAAATCAACATCTTTTTGAGAAGAATTATATGACGATATTACTATAATAGCTTAATCTACAACTAATCTTCCCCCAAAAAGTCAAGTCGATTGTGTCAGTAACCCAGAAATGAAAAAAACAGCAGACTTGGCACATCAAGGCAAATGATAAAGATTCCAGAGATAAATGATAACATAAGACGCGTAATGACGTATGCTTCAGATCAACAATGACGAACGATTTTGGGAATTTCCCTCGATTATCTTAAAAGTTTAAAAAAATTCATTATAACTTTAATAATTGGTTCGTTTAAGTAGTGCATAGTTACATCTGTCCTTACCTAAACAAAATTTAAATGAATATAAATCACACAAGACTTTGAACAAGTGAGCAACAAATATAAGAAAAACATCTGAACTAGAGGAAAAATTTAGGGATAAATTGATTTTAAGGGTCCCATTTTCATATCTCAAAACAGGAAAATTTCATTCGTTCATCTCTCGCTCAAAATCGATTTTCTTAGAGTGTTCAACTTAGAAATTTGGTGAATTTTTGGTTTAATGACACTTTTTACATTTGTTTTAATTTTAATATTTAGTTCGACTCACCTAAATCAAAAAATAAGTAAAGTAAACATTTAAGAATCACGTCTATTCAATTGCATTACAATTCCAATACGCCGGAATTGTAATTTGTAATTGATGTGTTGAATTCCTCAGTATTGGAATTCAAAGTATTCAAGTCCATTATTGATAATGATCAAATACTAAGTAATGAATTTTTGGAACTATTCAAACATTATAAGGAATTATAATGTAATAACTTGTAAGTTAAGCCAGAAGACGTAGATCTTCAATAACAATCCAACTAAAAATTAATTGAAAGTAGCAATAAAAATAATGAATTGGAATTTAATTCCTCAAATAGTAATTGATTATACATTGACATAAATTCCTTCTTTTTGAAATACTTTCTACACTCCTTAGAATTAAGAAAAATGAAATTACAAATGCAATTCTTTATAATGAGTTTGACGAATAAAATTACCTTACATGACTAAGTATTTGGTCGTTATTAATTAACAATTACAATTCCTTGTGATGGAAATGTAAGTTTTCCAATCCAAGCAAAAAAGTCCAGTACTAAGAAATTAAACTTATCAATTACAAATCCAAGAAATTGAAATTTCAATGTAATTTAATTCCTAACCACCGGAACTCAGTTAATTCTTGGAACTTATAATTATTACCCAAATTATTATTAAAAATTAAAGTTAACAAAAATTTTGTTCACGTGATCTGTAGTTTCCAAAGTTTATAGGAATGTTTCAACTTCTCATTTTTAACGCAATTACCTAGGGAAATAAATATTCTGATATGCAATACAAGTTTTTCTAACTTTACATTTATTTTGCATTGCAATCTATAAAAAAAAAAAAAACTTGTTTAGTGTGGGAAGTTGTTCTTGTTATTTGAATATTTCCGCGCAGATTATCTTCTGCAATATTCTTCTACTTAAGACCTAAATAAAACGAAAATTCGCTTTGTTTGGAAAAATCCATTACACAATTAGCAAATCGTTTTATCGCACGTGGAGTAAATTTTAATAGAATAGTTTACGTCGAATTTAAATGTACCTTGCCACGGCCGGATCTCGGCTGTGAAATGGAAAAGGCAATGATAAATTGATGGCCACTAAATAGCTCGTTAATAGTGTTTTGGCCCTGAAATCGGGGCGCCAACAATTCAATTGATCCATCTGATTTAAAGATATCTACTTGAGGGGTACCCGTTCGGATTAAGAGATCAATGTTGAATAATCAAAGGGTGAATCACTCTTCTTCTCCTCCAGTGGAGGGACGAAGGTACACCGGCACTAGAGGGTTATTTTAAATATGAAAAACGTGCGCCTATCGGTCGGAAACGAGCCACATCCGTCCCGCAACCGTCCAATCCGGTGTCCTTCAAACATAGAAAATTATTAATTAGCGCGTTCACCTCGAGGGTTTCCAACCGACGAGGTGCCCCGAACGAGTGAATTTCACAATTGAGGACGTCAGGGGTGCGTGCGTAGTTCGGGATGAGTAATGCAATCCTGTGAACTGGAAAACCTGCTGGATTACATAACGACTGTTGCCAGGGAGCAGACGGAACAGGACCGGTGGGTTTGAAGGGAGATTTTTTAAGTGCTGAAACCGCCGAAAATTGTTGCGGCCTAGACGAAAAAAAATACAACTTTATACCGGATAATCAGAAGTGATTTGAAATGTTGGGAGCGGAGAGGTCACTTCGAAAACAAAAAAAAAAAAAAAAAGACAAATTGGCGAATGGGAAAATCAATGACAGCCCAAGATCGATAAGTGACAAGTTCTCGCACAGCACCCGCGGCCGTTAGGAGCGCTCGTTCGGCCCCACTGCCTAGAGCCTGCTCCATCACTCAGTTCCGCTGGAGCTGGGAGCAGGTAGTTCAACGGCTGATCAGTGGTTGTCTTACATAATGAAGAAGAAAATGCCTTTGTCGAGTAAATTTCTTCTAATTCTGGGCACCGTGCGACCACAGCCTCCAACATGAATCTCACAAAATCCGGCCACCACCGAACATCTTGGACAATTTTGAAGAAACTAAAAGCAGAACCACCTACAACCACTGCCTTTTAGTAACAGAAAAATAACAAGAAACACAAAATCAACGGTAGATTCCCTACAAAACATCAAAACGACACCAAGAACAAAGTGCTGCTGCTAAGTGTTAAGGGCGTGCCATTCGACGGGTTTGGCCGCCACCATCGGAAATTTGATCCACCAAAAACCACTAGAAAAATGCACCATTTCGCTGGATCGGAGAACACCATTTCGATTGAATTTGATTACAACAAACGATTGATTTCACTAAGATCACAATTAATTTTTTTTTTTTTTTTTTGAGGACTTACCTCCAGGTCCGACTTCAACGCCATATTCCGAAAACACAAATGCCAACTAAAGTGCCGTACTCGACCACTGCTGACAACTTGCTCAACTGAATGTCGATGTGAGACGAATAGAAACAGAACCCAACTATGAAACGAAATGAAAACTTTCAAGTTTCACTCTGCGATAAAAACAATTTGTTCCATTTTTCTAATTCAATCACCAATTCTGATTCAGGTTTATGCCTTTGATTCAGTTCAGATGTATTTAAGCTTCAAACCAAAGAATTCTTAAAGAAACTTTTACGACAGAGGCGGAGAATAAAAAAATTGACTAGCCAGTGCGCTCTGATGTATCGAAACAAAATGTGTTTTATTTTTTTTTTTCAAAATTGAATTTTGAGCTATTGCTTTTCAAATTTCAATTTTAACAACACGATTATAGTTTTTTTGCTTCAATAAATAAAATCTTGTTTGTGTGTTTGTTTGAGAAATTTTATTTTGCATCCATGTTTTAATTCTGCTACTGATTTTAAAGTTTTTTATAATTTGATTAACCAGAGAACATTCAACATAGCCGAGGTTGTCAGCATAAGTGAGGGACATGAGTACCAACATAACGCCATAAAAAAAAAATCGAAAATCGAATATACGTAGCCCTCGGAAATTCAAAATTCGCTATAATTTTTGAACAGACCTGGTAGCTACTTCTTCCTCCTCTAACTCCAATGTGCTGACCAAGCATGACACCGTAAAAATATTTCCATTCGTTTTCTTGATGATAAAACACCACCTCTACTTTCATTGTCATTTCCTAAGAAATGCTTAGAAATCTACTCTACTCTCTACTCTATTTCCTTTGCGGAAACTATACAGGCCAAAATAATCCCCCAAATCCGAGTCACTTTTACCTTCCAACTATTCATAAATTTAGCAGATATCACTCCTTCCAGATTACGGAAGTTGAACTTAACAATTGAATTTAAGAGTTATTCGAATGCAAGTTGAAAAAAATTTCTAGTCAATGCTTGTTATCATAAAGAAATTTTAGAATTTTGCTAGAACAACTAGCAAATACTTCGAGTAAAAGCATTTGCTACATTTTTAAGCAGTAATAGCCAGTATTACTTACAAAATTTCAAGTACTTAGCATTTACTGGCCCATTAAGCAACTCTACCAATTCGTACTCCTACCTTTAACATGTTCGCTACCGAAGCCTCATAAGAAAATCTTTTACCATAGCCCTGCGAAATTTTTCTTATATTGACTTAAATTGGTATTGGGTTTTATAGCATTGCACTTATAACACTGAAAATAAACAATTTTCCGAATTGAATATTTACGACGATGGGCTAGAAACTAAAACCGAATTTAATAGACTGTGAAAAATGAGTGCAAGACATTGTTCTAAACTGTTAAAGACGACGCATATTTAAGGGGAGGTTCTCATCTAGAATCTTGAAATTTTCGATTTTTTTTTATTTCATATTATTAAAGTTTAATATGTCTAGAATGTTCCTTTAAAATATTTTGTTGATCCGAGCACTAGAACGGATTCTACAGCCCATTGATTATCGCGGTGTCATGATCGCAGCGGGGCGCTCTTAGCCTGTGCCGCGCGGAGTCGGGTCTCGGGCACGGCGCTCGGCATAGGTAAAAACCTTATTGTCCGAAGGAAGCAAAATTGAATAGATGATTTTAGTTCCCTAAGATTCAGCGACCCCAAAAACCTATATATACGTAATCCCAAAACGAAAAATTCGTTTATATTCGAAAAATTGTCGACGAAAAGTTACTTAAACTTCAAACGCGATTATCTAAGAACTTTGTTTTTTAAGATTTTACAAATTTGTGTACAAGATAACTCAAAAACGGTTCAACCAATCAACTTCTAGTTTCGTGCATATTAAAGTAAACAATTTTCTTCATAGAAAGAGTGGAGCACATTTTGAAAATTTTAACATTAACTCCTTTTTGTTAGTCATAAACTATGAAAAAAAAACAGCCAAAAACGGCACAAAAATTTCAAAATTGCGCCATTCCGTCAATTTTAAATTTTTTTTGAAAGTCGTTCACTCTTTCTGAGACAAATTTATTCTAGTTTACAATAATGTCATCATTATTTGATTTCAGGCTAATTTGCGACCCCTAGATTGTACACAGCTGGGCAATTTTCGAAAAACATGCCTTCGGAGAAGCTGAATAACGGGCGCCATTTTGTTTTTTTTTTTTTTGCATAAAAACATTTTTTTGTACAGATAAATGTACAATATGAGATACTGCCAAATATCATTTCCCTATGTCTTGTCATTTTCCTTCAAATAAATTACGAACTTTACCTACTTTTTAGCGCGCTAGATGAGAACCTCCCCTTAAAGCCCCGGATTCACATACATATACGAAATGAGAAGTCGCATATACGCGATGCTGGTAACGAACATGTTAAATAAACCAAATCTCTTCGCTATAAATTTTAAATATGCAAAATCTAACAAAGCACCAGGTCATATATGCGTTATTAAAATATCTTCCGAGGAAAGGACTTAACTTGAGCAAAATCTTAACTAACTGCCTCGGTTATCTTTAGGTCAAATGGAAAGGTGGCTTGGTGGTGGTCCCCATTCCTAAACCTAATTAAATCAGTTGAAATCCCAAAAGTTACCGGACAATAAGTCTATTCAATTGTATTATGGTGCATAAGTTCTTCGAAGAATATCTAGCCAAAGCAATGCGAAAAAAATCTACCAGATGAACAACACTACTCCAGGTGCTCACAACAAACCAACAATTTCTGATAATTAACAAGCTTTTTAATCACAGTATTTTATTGCCATGAATTACATTAATTTGAATAAAAAGTGGTACACCTTTTTACTACCGTCTTATATAAGAAAACTTGGTAATCTTGACATTGACGACATACGGATGAAATTTCCGAGTTTTAGTCATTTACCTCTGAACGGGTGAAAAGAGCAAGATTTTTTAATTGTAAATTTGCGGTAGGTGCAGTAAGAAATTGTCTGGATATCGTTCGCCTTGTAAGGTAAAAGAATCGTATAATTATTAACATAACCATGACTTCGTTCCAATATAAAATTGTCTGGACTTGTAAAGGGTCATACCTGTTTCTGTTTATTTTCATAATCTGTATTCATTTTATTTTTTTGCATATGTACATTTTCTGATTTTCCTATAAAAGATAATATTTTATAATGCTGAACTTTGGTAACTGAAGAAAATGTATATAAGAAATCTGCAATAAGAATTCTTTTGATTTAGGAAATTTAAGGGTACCCCACCTTACTTTCCTACTCCATATTAACCCACTTATGTATTTAAATACGTTCGGTTTGACGATATATTTATAACGTAGTTGCAAGATGTTTCTAAAAATCTGGAAGAAATTATGTTTTTTCTAAAAGAAGAGAATCTAAACTTAATTTCTTTGGATAGTTTAATAAATGAGGTAGCTAACTTTATAATCACTACTTTCGTAACTGCTTGATTGTATTATAGCGAAAAAGCTATCATTTTTATTTGCCGACAACATCACGGTTCCATGAAGGGAAAGTCAACGGTAACCAATTTGGTTTTATTCATAAATTTTTGATTAAATTCTATTGAAAAAGGTTTATCAAATTGATTCAATTTACACCGACTCTTCTAAACTTTACCAAATTGGTTTTAATTCTAGCTTTCTTAAATTGATTTCTTCTTATTTGTCGAATAGGAAACAAATTGTTTCAATTGATAACTTGCGTTCAAAAATTATAGTTGCTAATTCAGAAATGCCACAGGGTAGTCACTGTGGTCCTATTCTATTTATATTGTTTTTTGTGTTTCTTGCATGATATACGCGGACGATCTAAAAACTTTTCCTCGAGATTCATAATCTTCACAGTTGTTTAAAGCTACAAGAAGACTTAAACAATCTATCTAATTGGTGTACCTGGAATGGCTTGCAACTAAATACGTCTATATGCCGTGTTTTGTATTTTTTATCGATCTACTACTAATTATACTTTTAACTACTCCAAGTTGTTGGAACGCGTTAATGAAATTATCGACTTAGGAGTAAATAACTTTCTTTCTGTAAACATATTGATCATGTCATATTTAAGGCATACAAATCACTTGGTTTTATTAAATGGAACACTAAAGAATTTTCTAAGATATTCACTACCATGGCTTTGTATGTTTCTTTTGTGAGGTCGGTTATTGAATATGCATCAATTATGGTATATGGAGATATGGAGTCCCATGTACAAGGTTCACATTAACAGAATTGAAGCCGTGTAAAAATCATTTACTAAATTTCTATTTTTCAAATTAAATTGGCAGAAAACTAATGTTTCTTCTTATGACACAAGACGTTTATTATTTGGGCTATCAACGCTTCAATATAGGCGTGATTGTATTGTGCTCTCTTCATAAAAACCCTGATTTACTTTACTTAGTAAATATATAGGGATTAAGAAAACAATTCTGTTCAAGAAACCTACTGATGGCTCCTTCTCACAGGACTAATTATGGTATGCTAAATGTATCCTCAACTATAATTTTTTCAATGAACATTTAGACTTCGCTTTACCAAGATCTGAATTTAAAAGTTGAATAATGTATCTTGAGAGTTAGTGAATTCCGATATATAGGCTTATTATATTTATGTATTATTTAGAACACATCTTAAATGTCTAGTCTGTAAGATTATATAAAATTGGTAGACTAAAGTAAATAAATAAATAAATAAATAAGTAACAAGCTACCCCCAGCCTACCGTAGTACGATGTTGGTCAAATAGTTTAATAAATATGGTAGATACCTTCATAATTACTACTTTCTACTTAGTCTAAATCCTTAAACCAGTTAACTGCGTTCGACATCAATCTAAAGCTCTATTGCGGTACAGTTGACGAGTATAAACGTCGTGGAAAATAAAATATTGCCTGCTATAAACTACAACATACCCATACCCATACAATGTTTTAGTTTTTACTAAATTAATTAATTATTTTCCCCAGTATATCGAGTATACCGCATATTGCTTTGTTTAGCTTACTGTGTACATTTTGACCCGATAATAAAATGCAATAATATAAATCAGTTCCTTGTTAAACAACAAATTTTTTGTTATTTATCTAATAAAAATGTTCACTAACTTTTTACTTTGGTTGTTTTCTTCAAATTGTACATGAGACCATTTGTTTTGCATTCGACGTATATATTCGTCATCGGTAGTTTTTAATTACGCACCCCGTAAGAGATTTTTAACAATAAATTACAAAGTTAACTGGTTTATAAACGAGTTGCACTATGTTACTGCTGCTTTTCAGACTGCTTCTTTTACAAAATTTAAAGTCAACCATTCAAAGAAGTTAGCATTATCAAATTTATTATATACCATAGATGCTTTATAGACTTTATAAATTATAAATTGCTTATGTATTTATGAAAACTTCTTAAAATTCATTGCAATTCTTTCTGTTTCATTTAACAAACAAATATAATTACTTATGACTTATCAAATGCATTATTCATGATAGGATTTTAAATTAAAAATGTGACTAGAATAAATTGATGGAAAATTTTGCCATTTACCTCTGAATTCATACAACTGTAATAGGAGTTACTGATGATAATAATAATTTTGCTTGTGTAAATTTTTTCTTATAATTCTTTCCTGTTCAGACAGTGCAACAAATGGTGATGAAGATCGTTTTCATTTTCCAAGACGATTTCCAAGGTTTTGTTGATCTTCGTCTGCTGAGTTGTTCCGACTTGTTGTAACCTTGCTCACTGTTTTATTGTTAACGTGATCGAGCTTTGTTTAATAAATTCATGTCGTCTACAAATAAAATGTATAAATAAATAAAAATACTAAAAATATAAAAATATTCTATTAAAATTATTAAAAATTAATCATTTTAGTTTATTTGTATTTTTTTATGAAACGGTCCTATATTTTGTACATTAAGAAATACATTTAATTTATTCGTCAACAAAGTTTCTATTATAAAAGTACTGAATTTGTAATTAACAAAACTTATAAAATTTGAATGTGCATTGTGTGAAAAATAAATTTTCATATGCAAGAATTGTTATAAAAAATCTGTAATCATACAAGACTGTGATATTAAAAATTTTAGTTGAATAATTGTAATATGCAAAACTTGTGAATCACTAAAATATTTACAGTCTGTTTGGTAATGCGATATACAATTAACAAAACATTATTTTTTCCTTATTATTTAGATAAATGGTAGATCTTTCCAGACTTTCTTTATCGATGATTTAAATTGTTGCATAGTGAAACCATTTTTCCGCTGCAGCTTTGCCTTTAAAAGGACCCACACATTTTCAATTGGATGAGGGACACTCCATGACATTGATATCCTCTTGATCTTTCTATTCGGTACAAAGACGACTTCTGTGTTTTGGATCGTTGTCTTCTTGCAAAACCCACGATCGGTTTCCTGTTCCAAACCAAAAATCTGTAGACTTTATTAATCCGTTTTTATAAATTTACAGCATCATTCTTTGCATATTTTTTTATATTTTAAATTTTTTGGATATATCTTCTCCCTATTTTCTGCATACTTTGCTATGTTGATTTATTTATTTTACAAAAGATTAAACATTCGTGAAGCTAATACTACAACGTACTTGTAAAATAATTCATTAGATTTGAAATGATTACTTTTACCACCGTCTACAGCACAACATTCTCTACAACATTACCCATTACCATTTTTATGATATCTCCAACAGTTAATGAGGTACTTGTAAAGTACCATCATAGGTTTACTTTTACATGTCATTTTGAAAAACGTAAACCTAATAATAGCATGTATCTTGTAAAAGTAGCATAACAACATATTTTTCAAATGCACTCGTGGTCTTCAACTGTCCAAAACAAAAAACTGCAGTTAAATCGGAGTTAAATTCGCTGAGTTATCAACTTTTACCTGATGAGAGGTGAATTTTATATAGGGAAAAATATTCCTTTTTTTCGGAAAAAACTCTGCCATGGTCCTAAATTAAATTTATAATTTCTGAAATTTTGCATAGATAAGAACATATTGCCCTTTCATAAAAATATAAAATCAGGATAGGTCCCGAGGGAATATTTCGAGCCACAGGGTATAGAAATTGATAGTTTTGATTTTGGAGACCGGAAAGCTACAATTTCACAGGAAATGCACTCGTGGTCCTCAAATAGGCGTTTCCGCGCTAAAAGGGCTACAGTTCTGAAACGCCCTTTAATTCTACTAAGCAACTGCACCGGAAAAATGTTTAAAAACGAAAAAAAAATATTTTTTCCGATTTTCGCGAAAATGGCAAGGGGTTAAGCCCATGAATTTTTTAGGCCAGAAAAATTGAGTTTTTGGATACCCTGCCAGATCTGCTTGATTTAGGGCTCAAATAAAAGGGCTAGCCATCAGCTGTTCAAAACAAAAAACCGCAGTCAAATCGGAGTTAAATTCGTCGAGTTATTAACTTTTACCTGATGAGAGGCGAATTTTATATAGAAAAAAAATTCCTTTTTTCGGAAAAAACTCTGCCCTAGCCCTAAATTAAATTTATAATTTCTGAAAATTTGCATAGATTATGGGAACATATTGCCCTTTCATAAAAAAATAAAATCAGGGTAGATCCCGAGGGAATATTTGAAGCCACAGGGTCTAGAAATTGATAGTTTTGATTTTGGAGACGGGAAATTATGAGCTTTAATAGAGATTTGATTTTCAGTCACGATTCGTTTATTCAAAACAATTTCTGTACGCATTTGAAATAAAATATTAAGCCATACCAAAAGAGACAAAGCTCATACACTTCTGCGATAGTAGAAAAATATAAATAAATTAAATAACGTAAAGCGTAATATAAAAAGAAAACGAGACTTGGTTTCGTTAATGGATTTATTTCCTAAATATCTGTGAGTCATTCTTTTAAAATTATTCTAAAATTAGCAATGTTAATCTTGCTGGAAATCCTTCCGGCTTTATTATTACCTAAAATTCATTAATTCCAATGGCAACAATTTTATTCATGTGTACTTAAACATATAAACGTAATCTAGATTTTTTCTTCGAATAAAAATTTTCCTACTACTTGTTTCGCTACTGTTGATTTCCAGTTTTTAAGTATAAATTGACGGATTTTAATATATAAATAAATGTCTTATTCAAATTCACTAAATGAGGAGTAAATTCGAAAAAATAAAGAAATAAAAACCCGTTTCTGAGCGATTTGAGCTCTATGCGCGATATGCAAATTATCGGTTTTAAGATTAAGTTACATTTTGTCGACTCTAAAGCTTTCCGATGCAATTCTATTTTTTGATCAATGAATATTAACGGAACTATTAAAGAAATTAGTTCCGTTCGATGAGAAGACGTTTTTTTTACAGAAATATCGCGATTTTAATCGAGAACAGTGACCAACATTTGATTTTTATATGACTTTTATAGTGAACTTGATTAGGAAATGTTTTGATTTATTGTTAACACTAGTTAGACAACTGTTACAAATCTTGAAAGACGTTTTTAATACGGCTTTTGTATTTTACGTTTTGGTGAGGTTTTCTAAAGGATTGTATGGGTTTTGAATTTTTTTTATGTGAAAAATAAAATCACACTATTAGAGGAGTATTTCCTGAAAGTTTCAAGCCAATCCGAGCAAAACTGTAGGAGTGAGAGGCTTTTGAAACTCCTCCTATATAATTCAAACGGATTTGTCGTATAACTTTAAAAGCGTTTTTCTCAATACCGCATTTTCATAGTCGCTGAGGGTAAGATATTTAAAAAACGAACTCATTGATCGTTTTCAAATTTTGTACACTAGTTTTGAATTTTATTGACTTTTGATTGAACGAAGAACCTTTTTTTTTTGTGAATCACAACTCATTTTACAAGACAATATGTGGCCGAATGTTTTCCCAAAATTGAAATTTTTGCACGAAACTCTATTAAAAATTTAAATTTTATTATATTTCAAAACCCTTCGATTAATTACGAGCTTTTACTATCTACTAACATAAAACGTCAGAGTTTTTATTTCAGATAAAACCTTCGCGATTTATCCTGTTCACCACAAGGGTAGTGGTTTTTCGAAAACGTATCCGCAGATCAGCTCTCAACGGGTAATTTTTCAATGTTCTTCAATGAAAAAATGTTATACTTTCGAATGTTCTAAGTTAAAATAAAATAATTCATGTAGTTTGTTTTAAAAGAAAATTCTGAAAAATATACCCATGTAACGCCTTAAATAAAAAGGTGGGAACATTTTTAATTCAAGATGATTGCATGCATCGATCAAAAAACGGATTTCGTCATTGATAATACCACAAATTGCTTCTAAATCATTTATTTAATTTTAAAAAAATATATCCGGAAACTATTTAATGCAAAGGTAAATATAGTCTTAAAAATCATACAAAAATTACAATAGCAAAGGTACTACTTAATGTTTGTAATTTGCCACTCTTTTTTATTTTTTACAATAAATGCAGGTTGATTAAATTTACAAACATTTATTAAAATATTTCAATAGAGTTTTTAAATTTATTCAAGGTAAGAACAAAGCTATCATGTAAAAGTTACGAATTAGCGTAGAGATTTGCAATTAATTATAATAAAAGACTATTGTTACTTTCTACAATTAACTACAAATTTATTCAAATGTGTTCCATCTGAAGTTATAACCTTTACCCATCTTTCAGGCAATTTATAGATTTCCTCTCTGTAAAAGTTCGGTTCTTTGGAATTATTCAGCAAAATTTTGATAATTTCTAAGGAGCAGAATCGTGTTTCCGAAAGTGCTGATTGAGCAACATGTGATCTGGCATTGTCATGGTGAAAAATTATTTTGAAGTGTCTATTTTCATATTCTGGTCATTCATGCTGAATAGCTCGCATCAAATGCATTAATTGTTGTCTGCAGGCAACGCTAGTAATAGTTTCAGATAGTTTAGCAACTTACAATAGATCATACCTTTCTGATCCCACCAAATACAGATTTTAACCTTATCGGAATAAATCGTCGTTTTGAAAATATCGAAACCATTCTTTCTTCATTTAAATCTACCTCAATTAGGTAGAGTCGACCAAGTTAGTTATTGTAAAGTTACAGGAATTTGTTTATTTTCCTGTAACTTTTAATTATTTATGCTTCTGAATAAAACAAAAGTTTCATATTCTTTAGTAGGTAAATATAATCTTAAAATTAACTTAAATTATGTAAGTCCGTTGGCTTTCAATTATTCTCAAATTTAAAATAATTTTTTTAAAAACGATCAAACATTGTAAATTTTTATTTTATTCTTTCTTTAATTTAAAAATATATGAAACGCTATATATAGATATAAATTTTACTATATTCGAATCATTGAGTCTCGCAATATCGAAATTCATTGAAACGCTTCGTGTTAAGTAGTTTCAAGAAAAGATTTATAAACAATTTATAAAGCATGTAATAATTATTTACAAACAAATGCTAGCCAGACAGCTTCTCAAGTAAATATGCAGAGTATAATGCGCAATTTTACAGTACAACGCGAGGTAATTTGCAGTTTTTTACGCCCTAAAAATAAACAAAATTGCAATATTCCCCTCTACATGCAATTTTCCTACTTCTTTTACATTTTAATATGATCTTTAAGTGTGTTATTAGCAATTATCTTTTACTTTTAACTTTCGAATATATGTACATATACCGCGTTAATTACTACCGTAGATACTATAGAAAATATAGTAACCTACCTATCCACGGTCGGACAACGGATGAGAATAAAGTAGAAGCCGATAACTGCATCGTCTCACTTTTGGCTTAAGTATGCAAAAAGAACGATCCAATTAAGTAGAAAATTTGAGAAAATCATAGTCAACTAGGGTTTGAGATTTGTAAAACGTAAAACTTTATACTTCATGAATAAAACGAAACACGATTCTAGAGAGCTTTAGTGACCTTCCAAAATCAGTTCCTCAATTTCCTTAGTTTTGGTGCATATGATTTTCACCTTTGGAATTCATGAGAGTTGGGATCGCGGACTGGGTGATCGAAGCCGCTAATCTACCTGTCCGCTTCGATACTGTTAGCTGATATATTACAGAAATGTGTGTAAGAAGATGAGGTGAGAGGTATAAAACTAGTTACCGGCCTAGTTTCAGTAGTCATTTGTTAACCGATCGTACTGCAAGGGAGACTTTACGAAATATTCAAAAGTACGTACTCAAAAGAAACGAAAACAGTTTAATTTTTATTGAATAGTCTGACACCGATTTCCTATATACCATTTTCTGTTAACTAAATTCGAATAAATGCAGTTTTTAGGTGACTATTGTTACTAGTTCATTGTTAATGGATACCAGAAAAGAACTTCTCAAAAAATTGTTATTGTTTGTGAATATCAACACGGTATTTATTTTTAAATTCGATAATTCCGGTTGAAGGTTTTTCGACTTTATTTACTTATGCAATTACTCCGCTTCGTTAATCGAACTAAAACCCCTGGGATCTTTTATAAAACATAATGAAATAATTTGGTGTTTATATATACAGACAGTACTTATCATAGTTATTCCCTACTTCATAAATAGTTCCAAAAACTCGCTTATAACAAAAGTGAAGTGCATAAAGCGTGATTATATCATTGAGGTCAACTCAACAAACTTTCCCTTGCAATAATTTATCGATTAACAACGTCGTTTTCGACAGTGCGTAAAAATATAAATTTTAAATATATTCCAAAGAATTGGATGTGTTTGAGAATACTTAATAATTAATGTGTCGGGTTTTTAATTACTGAGATAATTACATTTAAATTGAATTGAGTTTAGTGGAATAATACGTCTAAATTATGATGATTATGAAAAAGATTATACTTTTGTAAATCATGTTTTTAATAGAAAAACTAGTTAAATAAATAAAAGTAGTATTTTACTATTTTTCATTTCATTTAGTAATTTAGTTAATTTTTTTCTTTTTACGAATTACGAATTACAACAGTTTTTAATTACGCGCTTTATACCATGCTTTAAAAAGTAAAATTCGGCATATAATAAAAGTTATTTACACATATTTTGAGTATTACTTTTAATTTGTTTTATGTACTTTATATCCTTGTCTTTAAATATTAAATTTATTATACATATTTCCGATAGAATGTCAGCATTCAGAAAGTGATATTATCATGTATACCTCAAGGTAGTCTTCTCGGCCCCGTTACTGTTTATTTTATTTATAAATAATTTACATGTTATACTTAACTGAAAAATCCTTATATATGCTAATGATGTTAAAATATTCAGGCAAATAACCTGCGCTGATGACTATAGCTTACTGCATAGAAGATTTAAATCATTTCGTTAATTGATGTGACCGTAATTATTTAATTTTATATGTTAATAAGCTTTCTGGTATGTAATTATCTGGTAAATTTTTGTTATAATTAATGCCTATCTAATTTGTTTTTATCTTATTACATTACCGTCCTTGATGTTTTTCTTGATAATTAACTTGATTTTATATTCATATAGATTTTTTAGTTAAGAAAGGTAATTAAGCGCTAGTCTAAGGAATTATCATACCCATATGTTCTAAAACCTTTGTATTAATAAGGCCTATTTTGGTATACTCTAGTATGGTATAGTCTCCTTAATATTCTTACATAATTTTTCGAATCGAAGCAATGCAAAAATGATTTCTTCGTTTCGTTTATACCTTAATTAGATAGGTTTAAATTATTGAACCTTCAGATATCTAAATACTGACAAGAGATTTCCATCTATTCATCAATTATTGACTAGTGGAATTTATTATCACGCATTACACTCTTCGCTTTATATTACAGCCTAAGTCCAACAATCTCCGAAGAATAAATATTTTTCAAAATCGGACTTATTATTAAAACATAAATATATAAACTGAATTTAAATTTGAATAAAATACAGATATGTAAATAACTTTTAATATAACATTGGCTAAACGTTTTTTTTTTTTGTTAAATAATAACTGACCAATTCAATCTATCAGTTACCATTTGTAAGCTCATATGGTCCTAATCTTTGTCAGCGAAAGTAAAAGGTTTCCTCCCCGGGACAATAAATCTGATTTTCTTCAGGTATACCAATGGTATACCCCAGGGTTCTATTTAAGGACCCCTTTTATTCTCGTGCTCGTTTGACCTATATGGATATGATGTCTACTTCACGGATCATAGTCAATTGCCTGCTTTATTACTTGCATTAATTATGATCTCAATAGAATTCCACAATGGTCCTCAGATAATTATTTCGATTTAAATGGATCTAAATATAATGTATTATGTATCTGCAAAAGCGAGCTAGATAAATCAAACCTCTTTTCAAATTTTCTAAATAAAGCCATCATTCCCTGTAGTCAGTCAGTAAGAAATACGTTCAATCTGGCGTGGACCACCGATGGTTCACAAGCATTGCATTTATCTGGCGGCGTGAACCACCGGTGGTGGATCGATCACTTCTATAGTAGTACAGTAGTATTGTAAAACTATATAGGAAATTCGCTCAACTACATTTCTCTACAACTATTACTCCTAAATCAATCAAAACGATACCTTTAAAATCAATGGTAAAGGCATGTTCTACTAACTTATGTCTGTTTGTAAATTAGACTAACATCGCTTTCAACTCAGCTATACATTAAGTTTTTGGCTTACAATGTTATGACCCTGTTTGGGTCAACGAGTCTAAAAAACGTTGGTTTGAAAAAATCACATTTAAAATTTTTGAAAGAATATTTTTTTTTTAAACGGTTACATACATTCAATCTTCGATTCCTAGGCCATGCATAAGACTTTCTTCCTGCTCATACTCTTTCTGCATCCCCAATTTCTTATACCTGTTAGCTGCTTGGTTTTTACGAAAAATTTAAAAATTGCAAGTCCCTTTCGGATGAATTTTATAACGAAATTTAATGCGATTTGAATTGAATTGTAGTTAAATTATATATATATATATAATACCTCCTCCTTTATTATTATTAAAAGAATTCATTTTTATTAATTTAAATAAAACTAAAAAAAACTTTTGGCTATACTGAATTTCAACAGCTAAAATGTTTTGCTTTACTTCGTATAAATGGCTTTAGACTTATCTAATGGTTGTGTTAAATTAGTTTGTAAATGAATGAAAATTATAATTTTACAAGATCATTAGATCTAAAATTTCAATCATTATCACTTTTTTTTAATTTTATTTAACTGACAATAATTACATAAACCTTAAATGGCATTTAATTCAAATTTGTTTACCTTGTTTAGAATAATTTTGAACCAAGATAACGCCGGTCTTGAATTGAATTCGTGAATTAATATCGCGCGGTACAACGTTAGAACAACGGAGGCGTTTAGCGTTGCGGCACGCGGCACCGGCATTGAAATGTGCGCGCGCGGCCAACCAGTCGCACGCACAGGGTCCGTTCGAATTTTTTAATTAAGTTTTTTTTTTTTTTTGTTTCGCGGAAGTTGCACGCTTCTGTCTCATAAATGGGAAGTTAAATTGGCATCGGTGATGCAATATTTAAAACATGTAACGGCTGCGCTGTTGACCTAACTCCACTATCGCTTTGACCTTAACTTTGAAACATCTAGCTTATGCTATTGCGACTCTTAATTCTAGGTAGTTAAAATTTCTTCTCCTGAGACCAGTACATACGTCCGGAAGATTATGGGTTGCCGTATCGTTATTTTCTGGAGTCCCTGTGTGAACCAGTTGCTTGGGTTATCTCGGTCCCATTTGTGGTCAACAGCTACTAGAGACGTTGTATCTCTTCTTTAGGCCGCGCTTGAAGTCCTTATAGAACTGGTAGAGTAAGGACACTCCCACAAGCGATGTCAGTACTAACAGGATGGTCTCTATCCTCGTTGATACCACATCTACTGGGCTGATAATGATTGTATTAATTACCTCGCCCTTCTGGGTGGTTCCCATGGTTATGTTTGGGCTTTTTTCTTTGGGGGTGCATTTTATACCAGTTATGAGGCCAACTGTAGAGGATCGATTTGCTTTAGTCTACTAAATTTTCCCGTGGTCAGGATGTTTCTCGCTGACTTATTGGGGTTTTTGCGTAATCTACTCACGTATTTCATGCAGAGTTTTCGCTTTGCACTAGACTTATTTTAGTGTCGCGCTGTATGATTTTATTGTTGACGTAGCGCGGATTACCGAGTATCGACCTAATTATTTTGATCTGCATGCGTTGAATTATTGCGATGTTTGTCGCTTTAGCAGACCCCCACAGCTGCAATCCGTATGCCCATATTACCTTGAGTATGAACTTATAGATCATGTTCCAGTTCAATTTTGATTTCCTATGGAGAAGCCATGACAGATTTCTGAAACCTATTTTAAATTGTTCTTTCTTTTTCAGTATGTGCGTTTTCCAAGTTAATTTCTTATCGAGATGCATTCCCAGATATTTTACAGATTTTACCAGGTTTACTCTTTTTCCATTGATGGTTACTGGTTTGCATTCGCTCTTTCTGAGCGAGAAAGTAATTTGTTCAGTTTTTGTTTCGTTGATTTTAATTTTCCATTTTTTGGTCCACTCAAGAATTTTGTTGGTTTGTTCTTGGAGTTCCCTCGCAGCAGTAGGGTGGTTGGTGTGTGAGAACAGTATACCCGTATCGTCAGCGAAAGTTGTAGTTGTAAAGTATCTAGTATTTGTCGGGAGGTTTGCTGTGAAGATCAGGTATAGAACTGGGCCCAGCACGCTACCTTGAGGGACACCTGCTCTGATTGGATATGCTTTACTCAGGCTGTCCTTGTACTTCACTTTGAATGAGCGATCTTGCAGATAACTATAGAGGATTTTGTGGTATTGTGGGGGCAGGGTGGTTGAAATTTTGTATTTTAGGCCTTGATGCCAGACTTTGCCAGTAATAAAATAACTCCTAAATTTTTACTGTTTTAAGAGTACTCGTATACTAGGGAAAGTACCTGTAACGCACTTAACTCAATGTTTTCAGATTCAGACAAAATTATTACTGCATGCATTTTGTTTCCATGAGAAAGACCTTTGAGCATTTAATAAGATAATAATTGATAAAAATTTACAGGATCAATATTAATTTTTCTAGAAAAATAATAATGAAGGGGAAAATAAAATCTTTTCTTATCGTTTTATGAGCTTTGTAATAAATTCAATGCTTCAATTTATTGCATTGCATTATTAGTCCATATTTAACCAGCCAACTGCATATACACGTCAATCTAAAACTCTATTGCGTTACAGTTGACGATTATATACGGCTTGGAAAACAAAAAATTACCATTCATTATAAGGCCTTAAAATTTCAGTGAGATGTATTGCAGATGTTATTTTGGTATTTATTATATTTCATTTATATTAATAGTAAAATAAAAATAAATAGGTTAAATTCTTTGGTATAGACGTTATTTCACATATAGTACTTTGTTTTTTACAACTATTAAATCGTTACTACGATATGAAAAGTTATTGCAGCTTTGATCCACTGTTGTTGGTACTATTGGAGATATTTACATAAAAAACCATTTCTAAAGAACACTTGTCCCAGTCCACGATGTCATTGCATTAATTCAATTCACTCATGATTTATTACTACAGTACAAAATAAATTAAGTACGACAAGAGCATTTCAGAAAGTCGATATGTAAATTACAAATGCTAATGAGTTATGCATGATCTTTTGAAAATTTTCAAAGATACGAAATGTAAATATCTTTAAAGTGTAGTCAATTGCTAGCCATTCTTCGAATTTCGCCTGTTGAGAAATCACTCAAATATTTACTTTCAAAATTCTTTGAATGGTTTGTGTTGCGCAACATCCAAATTTTTCTTTAGTTCATATTTCATCTGCAGAGGTTTAGAATGATAGAGCAATGATACAAGGAATTTGAGTATTATAGTAAAATTAAATAACAAATTTTTAGTTACAATAGTTACTTGATTTATAAATTTATAAAATAATTGTTCATAATTTTAAGATGATGATGAACTTTGTGGAAAACATTTGTTGGAAACTCAGAGCTTTTGTAAAAATCGGACGGATGGACGGTTAATTTCAAACATATTTTATTAATGCGAGTCTTTTTGTGTATTTTCCGAGAAATGACCTACTCAGAGGCAATGGTATAGTTCATCTGCACAGTATGTCGCAAAAGAAACCAAATTTTTTACATATATAATAAAAATACACATTAAAATATCTTTTAGACATTATTTTTATTCAAAATTGGTTCCATTAGAATCAATACAACGTCTGCCACGGTCAATCAAGACATGCATATACCTTTTAATACCACTTATAGGAATGTGTTTAAATTGTGTATGCCACGACTGCTTGAATGGCTCGGACCATATCGTTAAAAGCTCCTTTTATTGCAGTTTTAAATTTTGGGAACAGAAAATAGTCACACGGTGATGGGATCAGGCGAATACAGAGGGTGGTCGAGGACGCAAATTTCGTTTTTCATCCAAAATTCTTGAACTTTGTTGGTTCTGTGAACGATTTCTTGGTCTTCGTTTAAAGCATGTGAAACAAAACGCGCACAAACCTTTCTTTTGCCTAAATCTTGAGTTAAAATTCTCAAAATAATGTTTACTTGTTTTTAATTCATCTGCCATCAATTCTAATGATCTGATGCACTTTTTCTAATAATTCAGCACACTAACTTCTGGGCGACCAGACTTTGGATCATCATAGAAACCTTTATAATTATTTTTAAAACGTGTAAACCACGTATAAACTTGTGCTCGGGAAATACAATCATCAACATAACATTT
Source organism: Philonicus albiceps (assembly GCA_963969385.1). NCBI lineage: Eukaryota > Metazoa > Arthropoda > Insecta > Diptera > Asilidae > Philonicus > Philonicus albiceps. The sequence continues at coordinate 27,519,063 of OZ017776.1, forward strand.
TTTCAACAATTCGTAAGTCTTAGCAAATTTTTTACTGAGTTTAAAACAAAATTTAATATTTGCTCTTTGCTTCATAGTAGAAAACATACTGCATGTATTTTTGTAGCCTGTTAATCGATTTACATGAAATTGGGTGCGTTTGAAAAAAGAAAGATATACCAACGCCCTATAAAGGACGATACATTTTCTATGATTTAAATTAAGAGTTCAGTTTCTTTTGCGACATACTGTGCATTTGATTGTTTCATTGAAGTTGAATATTTTCTTAATATTTCAAGCCTTTAACATGTTGAGCGTCACGTCAGTCATCGGTGGCTGACACTGGACTTTCTGTTTAAACCTCGTCAACCACCGGAGGCTAACAGTCCACAACACAATATAGAACTAAAAAATTTACATTATTTTAAGGAACGGTAAAGAAAACAAAGCAGGTTTGGCGCGTTGAATGCCTACAGGTATCGCATTCTAAACGTACTGTGATAAGAAACATTGGCCCTACAATACCAGCGCTCCTAAGCGGCGCGTGTGGCCTGGCGGAGACTTCCTTAACCCTTCGAGGTTCCTACATTTGCCATTCGATTTGGACCATAAATGCATATATGGGTTCTCAGACAGCCATTAAATTTAGATCAATATGACCCATAATGAGTTCATAACGCTCAAAGGATTAACCCATTCGCAGCCGAGATCATATTCAGCCATACATTCAGCTATAGGCAACTACGAGATATCTCGTATTTGGCAGTGAATGGGTTAAGAAGCCTTTTATGTCATAATCAACATATTTTGCAATGGAATTACAGTTAACCCAGTATACGGTCCATCGTAAAAACCAGGCAACCCTGTGTGTGATTCGTGGTAAAACGTAGTCAGTCCGAAGCACACGTTTAACTTCGCATAACTCAGCGCTCAACGTATTAACTGCTTATGTCGAGTATACTCGTCATGGCAGAAAAGCAATTGTTCATTTTCCAAAAACCCATCTAAACCCCATAATTTCGTCAATTTAAGTTAATTGTACAAGACGAACATTTTACGCTGTATACATTAAGAATACTCGTGATCGCTAAAAACTAATTTAAAGGGACAGGAAATGGTTTTTAGAATAGAATTAATAAGTTAAAAGGTTTTATCATATATGCAGGAATGAAGATATAATTTAATTTAATTAAAATTGTATAAAATTATAAATTCTAAAAAAAAAATTAATTCAATGCTTAGCAAAGTTTTCACTCAGGTGACCTTTATTTGTCTTGAGTTTTTAAACCGGTAGAAAAATAATAAAATTGTAATTCTTTAGTTCTTAATTACAATGCCATGAAAGTGCAACCTTATGGAAAAAAAAACGAAAATATTTTCAATGTGATTTAGCGTCAACTGAGGGTCATCTTTCATCAACCGTGGTGGCGTGCGTCACGCTTCACAATGCAAAATTGAACTTTTAGAAATTTTTATTTTTTAAAACAACAAAACAGAGTATCAATTGACTTTAAAAGTTACCTTTTTGATATCAAATTTAATTTGTAATAATCAATTAAAGATTTTGATAGTCTACACTATGCTTAAATTGGCTTATTTGTTTTTTTTTATATAAATAAAATTACACAAATTGAAATTTTAAATCCATAGTTCTAAAGCTTGAAATTGTAAAAAAAAAATACTATACAATTCTACTAATTTGTAACTGAAAAATCTCAAATTGTAAGCTCCAACCGATTATTTAAAATTCAATAATAATTGCTTAATAATAGTTAATTGGAACAGAATTGATTACAAAACATAATGACAAATTTCGTAATATCAGTCGATTAGATTTGTTTTCTTTTTTAAAATTACTTTATACGATGTTTTTTCGTATATGTACACGTCAACAAATTGTAGTGACCTGTAGTTTATTAGATTTGTTTTCACACTCATCATAATTATTTGGTACACTGCATATACCACGTTATGAAGTGTCTGTTCAAAAAATTATCAAAATCCACAATAAAACCCTTTTCTAGGAATCTTTGTCAACTGTAACTGTCGATAAACGACTGAATTGGAGTTCTCATCTGAACAGTACCCTGAACAAGGTAACAAGAGCCTTGTGGGCTTGTAAGAAACTCTTCGGGTAAGACCTAGGGTCTCAATCCAAAGATGATCTTTTGGTTATACGAGTACAACACTGTTGTTAAACCCACCATTGTTTAGTGGCCTAAGATCCGGCAGTAGTCAGCAATTGCAAAATGCAACAAGCTGCAACGACTTGCATATGCCTCTCTATAACTGAAGTTATGCGGAACCTGTCCCACACTTGCCATAGAGATCATAGTTGGACTTGCCGCCTTGCACATTTACATTTTGTAAACAGCTGCTTATAATGCTCTGAAAGTGCAGGTTATATCAGAGAATCCCATCTCCAAAAAGGGTCACACATGAGGATATTAAAGCATATTCGAGATATCAAGGTCTGCCTCAAATCACACTATATGAACAAGGAATTGTGCTTTGGTAGGAGATTCAATATCTCCATCCCTAAACGAGCAGACTCTCTGATAGCCAAGCGATAATCAGGGTGCTTTCTTTCTTGGAGGTTTCGTTCTAGACTCGTCAAAGAGTGCTTTAACTGTCTCTAACGCCTGGCTGGCTCAAACGAAGCCACACTCGTTTGGGTACCAGGACACTCTGGCGTTGAGGGAAATATAATCGCGGATGAACTGGCCAGAGAAGGTCATCTATTAAGTGCCAAGGCCCTGAACCCTACTGTAGAAATATTATTTTTTTATGTTGATGTGTTTTTCTCATAAATGCTAATTCAAAATTTCCAATTTTTCAGAGATATTTTGTTTTTCATTTCTAATAAGTCTTATTTATATCATTTTCTAAAAATATTGAAATACTCTTATCATAAACTCCTTGTACTTTTCGAGTTCTCAAAGTTCTCATCAAGATTGTTTTGTGTTCCTTTTCTTAGAAATCCCTAAATTAAATAAATTTGACTTATAACTTTATGCACAATTTTAATTTTTACGGATGGCACTATTTTATACCATGCTAACAAAAAATATATTAAGTTCGCTACCTTTCAAAGAACCTTTCAAACATAGAGGGCCTTTTACTTCATTCCTTTCCAAGCTTTGAAATACCATAGTAGCTAATTTATTATGACCATTTTTTTCTTATATTTATGTATAAGGATAGTATGTCTATGGTATAAAAAAATTAAATACAGCTAAAATTTCATTAATTCGTTTTTAAAATAATGATAAATAATTACATTAATCCGGTTTCGATTAGCTTACGAGAGCAGTTTGATAAATTAGTGACTTTTTGAATTTCCCGCGCAGTAATTTAAAATGTAACACTGCTTCCTTGTCAGCGGCCATCCATTAACAGCCATTGAAAGCAAATAACCTCGTGAGTTTTAACGAAATTAGAAAAAAGTGAATTTAAGCATTATGTGTAGTCACCACGGCAAAAAAAACTATAAATTGGTCTACTAACTGCTACCCCATCTAGACTAATTGCTGTTTTCAAACCTGAAGAAATGGCTGGGCGGTAAGAGATTTGGGTCGAATGAAAAGGTCATCACTGAAACAAACGCCTATTTTAAGGGTCTCGAGAAAGCTGATTATTTGGAAGGAATAAAAAAATTGGATATACGCTGGACTAAAAGTATAGAGCTCAAAGCTGACTATGTTGAGAAATAAAACATTTAAACAAAAATATTTTTTAATCAAAGAGTCACTGACTTATAAAAATGCCTCGTATTTTTTCGATTTTGTAGATGATGGAGAAAACGAAGTTAATTTTTTTATTATTTAATAGTTAAAGCAAATTCTTATAAACGTTGTGTATGTTATCTTTTCTTATTATTATTTGTATATTTAATTTATTTATTATATTTTCAGAATATTAAACATTTCCAAAATTATAAGATGAGACGCACAACATTTCTGATGATTGTTTTAGCATTAATTGCCTATACAAATGGAACAGAAGTTCAAAAGTGTAAAGGTAGTAAGTACATTAATTCGAATAAAAGAATTCGTTATTTTTAGTTGTTTTGTAAAAATTTTAAACTATATAAAATATTAGTTTTAAAAAATGTTGACTATATATATTTTTGTTATATTTTAGGTAATACCCGAAAATTACAACCGGATGAGGTATCTCTTTCAAATTGTGAAAAAAATAAATGCATACTACGACGAAAAACTGATGCGACTGTAATGATTAAGCTTAAACCGGAAAAAGATATTAAAAGTTTAACAAATGAAATATCTGCAATAATTTTGGATGTACCCTTACCATTTCCTGGAGTTTATGGTACAAGTGCTTGTGATAACATCTTCGATGCTGAAGGAAAAACTAAAGTTGGATGTCCGTTAAAGGCTGGAGAAACATACACCTATAAATCGACGTTCAGGATTCACGAATTTTATCCGAGCGTTAGCCTTGTCGTTCATTGGGCACTGAATGATGGAAACCATGACGAAGTTTGTTTCGAAATTCCTGCCAGAATTAAATAGAAAAATCCCCACCTCTGTTTGTACTTCTTTCATGGAGTATTTTCATTTGTTTATACTTGTGTGATATAGCATTATATTGGTAAAAGAAATAAATTTATATAATAAATTAAACTTATGGGTAAAATTTACAAGGATAAGAATTTGGGAATTTTCCAAAAAGGTCCAAATACAAAATCCTGATTTAAAGTATGCTGTATATGTCTTTATTTACAGAATAAAGCACTTAAATATCGATATATCCAGCCATCATATCAATATTTTAGGGCTTCAAATTTTATTTTAATAAATAGAAAAAATACGTATACACTAAAAATTTAGCCAAAACTGTTTACATTTGAATTCGAATTTAGTTGTGGGTCACAAATAAGTAAACATTCCGGCCATATTTTGTTTTTGTTTTTAAATTTTACTAATAACTGTTATGTAATATTTTAAATAGACGAACGTCTGAAACGTCACCCTCATTTAAATAGCCAAGATCTTCGTCAGTATCCTTATCAGTTGCTATCTTTCCATAAATATTTGAATATGGACGTTTTGTTGGTACTGATTTTTTAGTGCTTTCATATTCTGGTGCTTGAATAAAACGCTCTTCAAAAAGATTATCCCTGTAATTCAAATAAAAATATTCATTTTAGGATATATATATATTTTTTCAAAACTATTAATTAAATTTAAGACATTCATTTACCTCGGAGACTCTGTGGGGCCTATTTTCAAATTATATCTGAAATTCTGAAAAAATGAAATAATTAAAGTAAAGTAAAGCAATAGAATTTTATAATAATTAATTCATACTTTGTCCAAAATGAGTTGTAAAATTGTTATTCTCCCGTCTGTTGGAATTTGATTAAGGGATTTTGTTGCTGGTAATGATCGCTTACCATGGCCTAAAAACCAAATATTATAAATGAAGGCACTTTGAAAATGTTATCAAAGTAAACCGAATATATGGAATTTAAGATAAACTGAAAACAAACAAATATTTTCACAAGCTCTACGAGTGTTTATGTATAATATGAAAAGTATTAAACATTGAGGGCTAAAAGTATAACTTTACTAACCAAAGTTATCATTATTTCATTTACGTGTATTGCAGCTACATTAATTTGTAATATTGAAAGTCTTTTTCATCAGAAAAACGAAATACTTCGACTTGTTTATTTTATTTTTTCGAATTAATTCTTTAAATTCGATTAATCGAAATAATCAACTTACCACCCCAACATGAATGTCCATATTCTAGGCATCCTCCTACAATGAAAAAGAGCCCATTTAGAAATTTCAAAATATAAAATTGTTTTAATTTTTTGTTATCATATCAAAATAAAATTTTAACTTTTAAATTATACACTAGGTGTGGGGTATCCCACATTTTTATTTTAATCAGCTAATTATGTTTGGCGACTACATCCGTCATGGAGAAATGGTAGAATTTCGTGTCATGACGACTTTATTCGTCACACGTAAAATGTTGGCGAAAACTAAAATATATTCGTAAATTTCAATATATTTAGAATGTTTAGAAGTCAAGAGGAAATGAAACAAATAAATAAAAAGTATGAGCTTTCGTTTTGGCATACTTTTAGATTTTTAAACAAATTCGAAGACTAGTTGCAATAATTACAAAAATAGGTAGATAACAAAATTAAAATAGAAGTAACATATTAAGGCCTGTTAGTCTTTAATAAATAATAACCATAATTATAGTAAGTAAATAACTACGCTTTACAACTTTTTGAAATTGTACACTTTCAAAGTTTTGTATAGTCTCAAATTTTTCAATGTACTCTTTTATAATGAAAATCAATTCAAATTTATTTTAATAATTTTTCTTATATATGAAATTACGCAATATATGCAAAAAGTGGCATTAGTAGCATCATATCTAAAATGTTCGAGGAAGCAAAATTAACTTTTGCAGCTCATAAAAATGTTTCAGTATATAAAACCATCCCGCAAAGTTGCACAAAGCGATGGAAAATTATGATAAATCGCACTATTAGGATAATCACAATGTCCGCAACTTTTTACGTAATTTTATACATACCTCCTATATATATATATATATATTTTTTTTTTTTTTTTTTGCACGCATGTGTATGGAGGAACAAAACACCCCGACACCTTTCCCGGCAGAGAATGTTGTTAAAGGGGTGTCTGGAAGATTGCATAAACCCCCGTCTTGTGCCCTTGTTGTGCTTGTTTGCCTATATACGCTATAAAAATATTTTAAGAGGATTTATTTTATAGACGATGAAAGGTGAAACACTAAATGGATTCTGCACCTGGTTATCTATATTCATTCACGGTAGATAATGTCGCTTTACTCGACTTCGATAACTTAAATTTTCGCTTTCTCAAATTAAAAAAAACACAAAACATTTTTCTTTTCTTACTACCAGAAATCTTATGGTATTATCTGTTTTTAATGTTGTTCTGTTTAAGTAGTTTGAATTAAACAATATTAAAGTTTTTGATTACTATAAAATCCCTGTAATATGAAAACTGTGGACATATTTTAATTTAAAATAGTTTTGTAGCCTCTAGAACTTATCTAAAATTAAAATTAAATTTCTTATATAAAATTTCTTCTACAAGTTAATTTTGTACTCCATTAAAAATTGTTTATTTTTAATTTCAATGCAAGTAATCAATATGACGAAGTTATTTGCATGTAACCAACCCAAAAACAGGCTTAAATCGAAACTTTCTCATAAACAAATTGAAAAAAAAAATCTCAATCTCTTTTATGTCAAAGAAATGTAAACGTTGATAAAATTGATAGAAAAAGAAAATTCTACCGAATGAAAAGCGTACGACAGAATCTTTAAGGTGCTACCCAACCGGTGTTTGGTGTTAAGTAGAACAAATACGAAATGTTTACAAGACTCTTATTGGAGTGTAAGAGCACTTCTAAATAACGATTTTGGTCAATGTTTTTTTATTTGGTTCCTTAAGATCTACAATGCTGATACCACTTAAAGTCAATTGGTTTCTTACTCAAAGTCAAACAATTCTTAATAATTCAATAAAATTTAAAAATAAAATAAAATAAATTTGAAAAGTCCTCTTCCCTCAATTGACCGCCAAAAGTTAATGTAATTCTTATCGGTTGATATTAAATAAAAATTTACTTATAGTTTTGCCTAACTGCCCACAGTAAATAAATTTCAAATAAATATTAATTTTTAAATGAAACTCTACAGTTCCTGTACACTGTAATAAATTCAATTATGCAAAAATTTTCTTATACCCGGGGAAAAAGAAAACGTAATTTTTAATGAACTTTATGAAATAATGCTATACCTTTTAAATGCTAGCACACATCTTCCATATTCGGATGCAAATTTAATTAATTGCCTCATTCACCTATTCAGGAAAATATGAGATTAATATTAAAGGGAGTTTTAGATCCCTTTTCCTGTGGTATGTCTATTTTATGAAACGAAAGTTTTAAAGTATAAAATACTGAATATATTAATTACAAGATTTTAAGTATTATCCCTTTAATAAATAGAAAAATAAATAGAATTTAATAATTTCATTTAAAAAAAAAATATTCAATAAAATTTCTTTTGATTAAATTTCATTAAAAAGTACATAACTAGCTTAATAAAGGGATTTTTGGGTTACGTGTGTAACAAATTTTCATCATTCTTATCTGTATTAATTTCAATATTTGCCCCTGCAACTGCAAATTTAATTCTTAACAAGTCCATTAAAAAATTCATTAACGATTACTACGCGGTATTGGTTAAAGAAGAAGGAATCTACTGATTTTCTTGAGTTTAACCCAGATTATGGGTCTACTTTTTAGGAAGCGTTCGTAACACAAAAACCATGTTACAAACAAAAAAAACGTAGACGTTAGCTTTTGAAATGAACGATTCTATTGTAAATATCAGGGGATTACCAAAAAATTGGTATTTGGGGGATTTTGGGAATCCTGATTGTGCGAATCCGTTTTCAGAATTAAGAAAAATCATGATTTTGGACCCAATATGGTAATCAACATTTTTAAATTCAATGAATTTAAGTGAAAATTGATACTAACGCTAATTTGAAGCCACTAAGTGCGAACGATTGTTATTTTTTTAAATTTAAAGGATTTTTAGTAAGTATATTGGTGTAAACGTAGATCGGGGACACTAATTTGAATCTATACTATCAAAAAGTGTGAATTTAAAATTGCGGATCCACAATCTTTTTGTTTCAACTAATTTAAATGAATTTTAGTAACATAAACATATAAAATCAAAAGTTTGTTTGTTTATTTGTTTGTTACTCAATCTCGCATAAATGTTTGGTGGGATAATTTTAATATTTTGACCGAACATACTACATAAATCCAAATCAACATATAAGTTAATTTTTATGAGTATAATTTGTACGGTTTCAAATTAAAGTTGATGGAAGGGATTTCAACGACAATTGAGCCGTTCCAAGTCAATTCGATTAACTCTACTCTTGAAATTTTCTGAAGCTTAATATTAAAACAATTGATACAAGTTTAAACTTTAATCTTGAAAATGATTTATTTTATCTTAATAATTTTATGTGATAGTAATAAACTTTAATATTAAAGATCAAAGATGTGTAATATTCCCAGTGTTCTTAACTTTTTGCTTATGGAGTTTTGGGATGTGAATGGCTCCAATTACTACTGAGGGTATTTTGTAGGTACTATTCACATATTTGCATGGTTGGTTTGGTTGGTTTACGTGGCTATTCTTATTTGGTTTACGTTACTATCCTTAAAGTAGCACGATAGCGTGCCGTTTTGATGCCACAAAACTCGGGAAACCATTTCAATTATAGTGGGTAGTAAGCAGGTTGTCGCGAGGATAGTTAGCCCACGCTAGAGCCAGTTAGTCGAGTTTAGAAAGAGTATAATCTTCTTCTGCGACACCTTTTTAAGGTAATTGAGAAGGTGATTCCCGAAAGCCTTTTTCCTGGCTCCAGTAAGTGCCGGGCATCTGCAAAGGAGATATTTAATGGTCTCCATTTCACTACTATATCTGTAGGTTCGGCACGAGCTATTGAACGGAATGATGAGTCTAGCCGCGTGTTGTCCAATATACCAGTGACCCGTTAAGATCGCCTTTAGCCTGGGGATATCCACCCGGGAGCTCCCTAATAGATCTCGCGTTTTAGTTTTACTAACAGAGGGCCATGTCGATCTTGATGTGGCATACGTAGCAAGGTTCTTCTATCGATTGTTCGCTTTGGTTAAAAAATAATTTTGGATGTCTTTCTTGACAGATTCAATCGGAATGTACACCATTTCCCCAGAGAGTTCATCAAGAGAGAACCCTTCTTTTGTCAGTTCGTCCGCCCGTTCATTTCCCCCCGCTGTGTGACTGTATCCCGCGACCCACATGAAGGTTATTTTCCAGCTACTGCTTACACTGGCAAGTAATTTTCTGCATTTGATAGTAATTTTGGAACGAAATAGCACCAATCAAGAGACTTTATAGCGACTTGGGAGTCAGTGAGTATTGAGACTCTACTTTCACTTGGTGCATTCATAATAGCCTTACACGCCTCCAGGATCCCCAGCACCATCATCTGAAAGACACTGGCATAATCCGGGAGACGATAAGCTCTTTCCAAGCCAAGTTCCTCCGAGTAGACCCCGGCACCCACGCCTGTGCCGGTTTTGGAGCCGTCCATATTTTGATACTATCAAAAGTTTGAAATTCAAAACAGCGGATATCTTCCCTTAATGCAACGATAAAATAGCAAATAAAAGAAATAGCGTTAATGTCCCTTAAATAGTTATTTAAGAATAACCAAAAACCCGGTGATACACCAGGTAAAACCGGGCTACTCAGCTTGTATTATATACAATTTCTGTAATATTACACTGACTAGACTAGTGACTAGAAAAACTATTTTAAAAAATAATAACAAACAGCAAACCTTAATTTATATAACTCTGATAATTTTCACATTCAAAATTTGTCAACTGAACCTTTTAAAACAATTAGATATCTACCCTATATTCGGAAACACTTCTAAAATTTGAAGATTTAAAAGAAAATTTGATATTAAAATGTTTGAAAGGGCGAATATTATCAATATGTAACGTGTTAATCAAACAGTTTATTTGTTATCATGATATGTACTCATGGATTTTCGTTACAAGTAATTGAGTGATAAAATTTACGGCCCATTTATGGCTCCTCGACATTGACTACTTGAAGCATGCAGTAAAACGATTGATAGTTGTGTTCCCACTCAATTTTGAATGTTAAACGAACGCCTGATGTTCAGGATTTTATCACTTCTCCTATTATCAATGATTGACAATTTATGGTATGTGCCATTTACTGTCCAAGGAAATTTAATAAAATAAAATAAGTGAAACTCAGCAAGGGACCTTTGTACTCAAAGAAGTGAAAATAAAGCAATCATTAATGAGCTGTTTCATAGTTAAATAGCAGCAATGGAATTCTTTAAAAAAAATAATATCAATGTTTTATTTTAATTTACAAAAATATTTTGGTTTGTATTAATTGTATTATGTCTTCACATTTCGAATTTTGTATTTTATTATATTATTATACATTTCGCAAACTTGTACAAGAGTGTAAGTAAATTAAATAATTAAAAGAAAATCATTTGGAATTCGAAATGTCCAGTTTTCCATGGCGCATAAATCAGGCTGAAGGCCGCTCTGGTTTCTGGCTTATTCGCATAGACCTGCGATTCAAGGAAACCCCACAAAAAAAAGTCTAACAGGTTCAAATTGCACGATCTCAGTGGCCAGTTCACATCACCTACACGTGAGATGACCATGCCCTCAAATCGCTCGTACAAAATGTCCAATGTGGCATGAGCTGTGTGGTACGTAGCGCCGTCCTGTTGAAACCATATATTGTTGGTGTCCATATCATCCAATTCAAGTCAAAAGAAGTTGGTGATCATTGACCTATAGCGCTCGCCGTTGACGATTATGGCGACCGTAAAATGGGCGAAGCGCGCGGAACGTTGCCCGAACAGAATACCCATTTTGATAAAACAATTTTATCATTTGCATGTGTTGTTGAACGCTATATTTATACATGGTGATTTGGCAAAACAGACTGAAAAAATTACAGCCAATTTAAGAGATATAGCTTTAACAATATAGCCGCTATTAACTGTTAAAGTTCGAAAGACGCTATTGGAAGAGCCTTTAGTTAATTGACCATTGAAAATTTTTAATTTAACTCGGCTTTTTCCTCACAGTATTTATTTTAGTAACTAGAAAAAACAAAGCTAAAGAAGTTCCACTTTTTTTAAGTGTAAATGAATGTAATTACGTATAGAATGAAATTTTAAAATAATCAAGAGTTACGATTATCATGTAATCTTAATTATAATACAAGGAATATAATTACCAATTACTTAGTAATTACAATTAATTAATTACATTTTGTAATCGATTACGACCTGCTCTAGTAAGCGCATATTTTTGCTTTGTTGGTAAAAATTGTAACATAAATTATGACTTGTAACAATTAGCCCTATAGATGTAACAAGCAACCCCACTATGAGGGTAAGTCATTACAATTGTGTGAATATTATTTTCGGTTTTATTTAGGGACTATACAATAACCATGTCTTTATTTAGTAAATCACCATAAAAATTGTTTAACACGTTAACGTAAATTACGTCCATAGACATCCATTCAGCTTATATAGCTAATAGGTGAATTAAAATCATGAGCGTTAACGTGTTAATTAAAAATATGCTGCAATCAACCTCGATCTGCCTACAAAATTTATTATTTAAATTCATTTCTTGTACGAATTTCAGATGTCTCAAGCTGTTCAATAGTCATACAAGAAAGTATGATACATAAATCAAGTATTTTTATAAAAAGAGAAATAATTAATGCGACTTTTTAATAAAAATATTCTTTAAAAGAGGATAAAAACCTGAATACTTATAGTGTATTTTTTCTTTCTCATTTACGTGACTTCTAAGTTTGTGTTGATAAAAAAGTAACTCCATATATGATCTATTGTTCGCCCAGTTCGTAGGTGGCGGCCCATTTCTTTTTCGTTAGAAATTCTTTAATGGAGCTTTTTCGACAGATGGGGCTCGAATGGTGTGTTTCTTACAATTTTAGAATCACATCTGTATAAATAACATTTTCGTTGAATATTAAAAACGTTACGGATAATTAGAATATCCAGGATACAATTTCTGAATATTTTAAATTCATAAAGTAATTAAAATCACTAAAACTATCATTCTTTGGTTAAAATATTTGTAAATAATTTGTAAGAATCATCACTCTATTTTTGCATCATCTGTGGAAGCATCAGAACATTTTAGGATTTATAATTTTCCCCATATCTAATTCAATATTTGTCTAATTAAAACTTAAAGCAAATATATACAAATTAGATTAGGAAGTTAATTTAGTGAAATATTTGCTTATTTATTCGTTGCAGCAGATTAATTTATTTGGGGTATGTAAATAAATCATTAGCAAAATTTTGAAATAAGACTCATTTAGTATGAGGTATTTTTTTAATGGATTAAAGAGGGCAACTGTTGAAATTATTTAATTTATATTAGATGTTATCATATACAGTTGCGGTCAAAAAAATAGTAACGCATGAACGCATTTTACATTTCTGTGGAATATTCCACTCAATGCCAACATTGCAATTTTTCGATTGAATTTTTCTGTTCTTCGTTTTTAATTATTATCCCCGACAGTAGAGCTATAAAGGTATTTTTCGTGGTATTGTTCTTCGTAAAAAAAGTCATTTTGCGCGCAGTCAAAATAATAGCACCACTCGACAATTCGTGTAGTTAATTTAAATTGTGTAATAAACTATTGCCTGAAATATTTGTCAAAGGTAAATTTAAAATTATATCCGAAGGAAAAACTTATGCGGAAATCATGCAAATGCTTAGCTGTTCTAAGAAAATGATCAGGAACGCAATTACATTCTCTCCAAAAGCTGAAACACGTTGTAGGCAACAAGCAATGGTACCTCGGCTTGTAAAACAGCTTGTGCGGCTAAGTAAAAAGGAGCCACAGAACTTAAAAAGGACTTGCATATTAGTGCCAGTGTAGAAACTATGCGCAGACAATTGCGTGAAAATAATTTGAACGCCTGCAGCCCAAGGAAAGTACCTTTGCTGACTCATACGCATGTCAGAGAGGGTTTAAAGTTCGCTAAAGAACATGCAAATTGTCCTGTAAAGAAATGGCGGAACATTTTGTGGATAGACGAAAGCAAAATTGTCATTCACGGTGCTTCAGGATCTCGATCATATGTTAGAAGACCGATAATCGTAGCATTCAAGCCAACGTTCATCCAAAAAACCATAAAGCATGGCGGGTCATCAATTATGATATGGGCTTACTTGTCGTACATTGGTGTTGAATCCATTTATTGGATCAAAATAACAATGGATCAACATGTTTACGAGGAAGTGATGCTTCCGTATGCATCGGAGGATATGCCACTGCTTCGAGTCCTGCAATAAGACAACCACTGGCAGTCCACAGATTTGAATCCAATTGAAAATCTGTGGGCTGTGGTCAAGAAGGAGATCTCTAAAATCAATCCACGGACTAAAGACTAGCTTTAGACTGCAGTGGAGGGGTTCCTAGAAGAATACTCCTATTTAAAAGTGCCAAAATCTAATTGATTATATGCCTGAACGTTGTGCAGCTGTAATCGCTAATAAAGACCATGTCACGAAATACTAAATTATATGTTAGCTAATAAGAAATAAAATAAATATAAAGTCTTGAGTTCATAAAGCTTTGTTTTTAGTACCTTTGGTGATATTTTTTGACCGCAACTGTATGTAAATGTTATAGAAAAGTTCTATTCATTTTACTTAATTTATCATTACATTTTATTTTAAAATAACATTTTACTGGACGTTTCATAAATTCAATTTAGATGTAATATAAACAAGTATAGAATTTACGAATTGTATGACTATTGCAAAGAAACGATAAAGCATATCAAATGAACACAAAAAAACGATATTTCTTTTCAATTTCAGTTACGTCAATCACACTGAAGCAATTTAATTGTTATCGTGAAATTCGAGCTACACGAAATGAGTTTATTAGTGGTCCATAGCTATATACTTCAGGTAGTAGAATCAGAATCACTCTAAGATTTGTACCAATTTTTTAAATTGAATTGAATTACTTTACACCTCAAGGACCTTTTTAAAGTTTATTCTCAATATGCCCTATATGAAATTTTTCTCTTTCTTTACCTTGTTTGCGCCATATTTAGAGGTAGACGTTTTTAGTCCATTAGAAGCTTAAATTTTGTATTTTGATTTGAATAAATTTTATTTTCTTATATGTTACAAAATAAAAGTAATACTCACTTTTACTGGGCTCAACAAATTGACTTCCTGAAAAAAAATATAATAAAATGTGCTTTAATTTTAAAACCAAAATTTATGTTTTAAAATAAATACTTTTTACGAATGTTACTTAGAAAATTATATACCTCTTAAATAATAATAAAATTTATTGATTTCAGCTATACCTTCAGAGTTTAAAAGTCCAAATAATTGAACGTTTTGATTAACTTTTTTTAAATTAAATAGAACAAATCCAATATCCAAGGTGTGTTAAATCTTAATGCAAAAAAATTAGAATTGATAAGAAAAATTCGATTTATTTTTATTAAATTCATATTGAATGCATAAAACACTGTATTTTTTTTATCAAAATGTTGTCAAAGTAACCTTAACGTTTTGGATCTTTATCATAAATTGAATTTTAGCACTTTGTTGAAGAGACCCCACACTAGAAAAGGTTACTTTGACGTTTTTTTTTTAAATATATCATTGTGGGGGGATGAGGGAAGGGTTTTTTGTTATACATTAGTCAGCCGAAGGATACATTATTGGAGCAAAAAAAAAATTAAATTTTGTACCAAAACATGTATAAAGTAACCTCGTTTGATGGTATCGCATATCTTAAACTGTTTTATAAAAATTTTACAAAAACTCTATCAAAATCTAAACTGATCGTCAACTGACTGACAAATTTTAAGGTTTTGATGCAAATTACGTATAAGAGTTAATGTAATTTGATGTTATTTCCATAAAATTTAAAACTTTTCGCAAATTTCAAGTTAATACAAAATTTACTGTGAGACCTAATCCAAATCAGAACCACAAGAAAACACAGCTTTTATAAATTTATCCAGTATTTAATATTTTCAGTTTAAACAATTGGTTATATTTTAGTGCTTTTCCGATTAGACTAAATTTTAATCGTTTTATAATATGCCAAATTTAGAAGGTGAAAAAATCATGACAAACCTCTATTTAAAATCAATGGAAATGGAATGGAAAGTGTATTCGCGTGGTTGAAAAGTATTATGACGAACAGGTCCTAAATATTGAAACAGTAATAATAAATTAGTAGTTAAAAAGTTAACATTATTAAAAACTTCAGAAAATAATTGAAACTAAGAAAATTGTTTAAGGATATTTAGATTTTCGTAAGTAAATCGTTTTAAACGTTTTTTGTTTTAAATTTTGAAACTTTTAAAAAGGAAATGAGATTTAAATGTTCACTTCTCAATTTAAGAAGAATATAACTTTATTTTTCCCTGAGAGTTCTACTATTTAATAAAGAACATTCATTAGAGAAAATTAAGATATTCTAATGGATTTTCAATTCTTTTTCGAGTTATGTCTGGTTATCTTTTCTGCGAATACCTATCACAAAACACTTTGTTATTTATTTTAAGAAATAAGATGATAAAAAATATATATATATATTTCTTTTTCAATCGACTCCCTGTAATTGGCATATGTAGGCAGGACTATTCAAAATTCTTATCATCACCATAAAGTAAAAATTGTATATTTCTTATTATATCGATAGAACCCTTAAGAAAAGATAAACCTCTATGAGGAAAAACATTTGAGTGCACCTACATAAAGAATATCGTCTGCTAAATTCATCATTTCGAATTTAGTTCTAGAGCATTTCACCTACTGAACTGTGCCAATTTGCAATATTTGCTTTTCACTAAACATTTACAACAGGATATTTTATTTATTTTTATAAGTAGTTATTTAAATGAAAAGGATACACCTTTGCGAATATATGCATAAAATTTAAATTATTAATTGTCTAAAAAGATGGTGACGCTATGCACTTTATAGAGCTACATATAAAATTACTTTTGGAAAAAGATTTCCACCGAACAAGTTGGTGATCGCTTAATTAGTCGATTAAATAATTAAAAGACTTTGTTTAAAAAAAAAAAAAACACATATCTCGAATTAAAAGTTCTTTATTCTCAAAATCATTAACTATAATCAAGTGACATTCGAATTCAGAGTTCTACGGGCTTTCAGCGCAATTAATAATTAATTATTACAAATTGCTACCTACACGACAATTAATAAAATGCATTGGTTCTTTTCTCCCTTCGTTTTTATTATTTAACAGGAATATTGCTCGAGTTATGTTATTATTACTATATAACTTTAATTTATAATTACTTTTATATATCAAATATTAATGATGATTGAATTTCTAGATGATACTTGTTTAAATTTGTCCATAGTTTATTGAAAATACTTATTATCGGGTAAAAACAAAGAGTGCGACGTGTTTGATTCTATTCAAAATTTCTTATTCGTCTATATTTATAGTAATCATTTAATGCTATATTTATTTAAATTTAAGTTATGCTTATTACCTTTTAAACATTCTCTTTGGGAATAACAGACATGCATCATGGTTAGAACTACTAAATTATGTTCAGCTAATCTAGTCTATAAAAATCTTTTAGATTTTCCAACATAGTCATTAAATTTTTAATTTAACAAATTCCGCATTTATTCAGTACGCCTGTTTTTAGTTTAATTTTATGATTAAAAATATGTGTAATGCTATAATTGATATTTAATGAAAATTTTCGATAGTGTGAAACGGATCGCATTCTTTAAATTATCACTAGAACTACCAAAACTAGTCAATTTGACTGGTAGTCAATTCTTTCATTCATTTAATTGTATAATTTTGTAATTCTCTTCTGATTTATGCCAAAGTTTAATAGAATTAAAAATTACAACATATTCAACAAACCAAAAATTTTAAAACGTATTAAATTAAAGGTGCAGAAAGTTGTTAAAATTATAGACTTGCGCAAAATTACAAACGTTCTCCCTTTCACTTGGGTGAAAAAATTAGACGAGGAAAGAGACTAATAGTTGTATTTTAAACGGCATCAATCGGAAATCAATCAGAATTTATTATTTGCACTTAAAACTGACGGAGAACAGTCGGATATTTTTCAAAGATTGTGGACTTGGCAAGAAACTGCGACGAGATAGAAACTATATGGGAAACAGTCTGAAATTGTTTCAAATGTTAGACTTTAGCAAGAAACTGCAAATTAGATGGAGAACAAACTGTTGCAGAATTTACCTTCGTTTATACTTCACACTTTAGGTTCGCAATCCAAGTGAGAATAATTAGGGACTAGTGTTCGAACCGCGCAATCGTGGCATTTGTGGTAGAGACACCAACCCATAGCCACACCGATCTCAAACTCCAAACAATTTTTTCGTCTGATTTTCGTCTATAAACTTCAAATCAATCAATTTTATTTTTTACCCAGGTATACCCAATAACAAGTGGTCTCAATAAACTTTTGATGATGATTTAGAAAACGAGAACATTTTTAATTTAAATTTACTGATTTCGACTTTGACAAGAATACAACTCAAAATTTTCTATTTTAGCCTGTAATTTGAACAATTTTTTATAGTTTTATTTATTAATATGATTTCAAATTTGAATTAGTAAAATTATAAATGCAAAAAGATTTTCAAATATGTTGCAATTCTTAATCTTATGTTATTTGAAAAAGTTAACTTCACTCCTGAGCAAAAAAATGGTATTATTACTTTTTATCCTTATTTATTCCTTTTCAATTTTCCTATTCCTTTAAACAATGATCGTTAACTCCAAGAATATTGAACTGATATTATTTATTAGTAATAGGAAATATAATCAATTTTACCCCTACTTAATTGGACTGATATTAACACACTATCTGCCGGGACGGTATTAATACCTGGCAGATTGGTGCCGATCGGCGGGTCAGGTATTAATAACCCCTTTTTATACAGCATGTATGTTGTTTTAGTAAACCATGATATAACTGATATTATAGTTAGTTTTTAATAATATTAAATGATTTTTAAAAAGGGTATTTTTCAAATTAGCTAGACGTGCGAATACAGCTCGATTTGTGGCCTGCTGATAATGTTTTAATAAATATGATGTTGTTTTAAAGCCTGAAGTAGGCACTTTACAACCCTAATATTTTTATTAATATTTAAGGAACCATAAGTAATTACAAAAATTTTGCTCTGGAAAAGCAATAGGGTGGTGATTCCATTTTATATTAACAAAACCTCTCAAAATTATTTCCTTTTAGAATTTGTGTTTTTGAAAAATTTAAAACAAAAGTTAATAAGGCTTGATTATTAAAAAAATAGGATTTTGTATAAACTGGAATAGTTCTCAAATATATTCAGTAAATTAGTTTATAGTTTATAGACAAATTCAATTCGTTTTGCAGATCGAACATGGTTTTTTTGGATTCTACCTCCAATATGCCCTGCCTGTCTATCACATTATCAGATTTGTTATGTAACTTTAAAGTAATTTTCCCCATAATTGAAAAATTCTCTGCTATTTTATTATTTGAAAATTTGTTTAAACCAAAAATTAAATAGCATTAAAAATAAATTAATAGAAAAATTCAATTCAGTTTGTAGATCGAACTTGGGTTTTTTTGGATTCTAGCTCCAATATGCCCTGCCTGTCTATCACATTATTAACATTTTTAATGTGCAACTTTAAAGCGATTTTCCTCACAATTAAAAACTTCTCTGCTATTTTTAAAAAAATGATATAATTGAAAAACGGAAAAGACTACGATTTTAATCTTTATCTCATGAAAATAGTGGTGTAACGGGTAGATTTAAAGGTGTTACACGCTGACTGTAATTTTCTCACTAAAAAATAAAAAAGAATAAAAATAAATTCACTATAGAAGAATGGATTTGTTTGAGAGAGTAATAAAATTCTGTACAAATTTACACCTGCAACACTTGTTGCTTTTCCAGAGGATTAATTCACGAGATATAGAACACTTTGAAGGGCTGGAGGATCCGCTCTATGGGCGTCATAAACTTGTAAAAACCAACAAGTAGATTAGATAAAACACTGGCAACGAGGACCGCAATAAACCGGATTAAGTATAAATTCTATGGCAGTAAATTAAAAAAAAAAAAATTAACGCAACATAGCGACGACATGCAACCACATGTCCGTTTACTAATTGCACTGCTCCCATAGGGGAAATATTTGTGGTTAAATTCTCGATCAAAATTTTCAAATTGGACACACAGAAAACTTATTTTACCTTTAACTGCTCCAAGCAGGGAAAGGAAGATGATAACCAACGAAATTTTTGCACTTTTCAACAACATTATTTTTTTGTAAAGCCCCCCAATTACCCTGTTGCACTGAAATTTAAATCGCGACTATGCCGCTTCATACAAACTTTTGGCGTTGGAGCGTTTCAAAGGTGGCGCGAACTATGGCACGAATTTGCGAAAACTGGCTGTTCACCATGGTACGGGAAACTCTTATATAAGGTCAGATCGAGGGACTCATATGCGAAAGCTTCCTGGCGACGCAATGGGTTTCTTTCCTTAAAAAAAAAAAAAATAGAAAAGAAAAAAAAAACACAAACTACCTGAGACATCCCACACAGAAAGGTAACATACGTCGAAAAGCTTCTTTTGAACTTTTTGTTATAATTTCTATTTTATACCTACCAGTAAATCATAATTGCCTAGTTCTACATTTACGTTAAATTTTCTAAATAAAAATTCTTAGTTTATGAAAAACTGCCAAAAAAATACAATATAATTTTGATATTTGATTTTCATCTACATTTAGATGTAATTTTTATTATTATAATTTTAAAAATAAGCCGATATTGTAAACATTTTTAGGATTCAATTCAAATTTTTAACTTTTCTAAGAACGCTTTTTTCTATGTTACTCTATAAAACTTTTAAAGTGTTCTCTTTCATTTTATATAACTTTATTTAATTTTAATAATTTATAAAAATATTACAGAACGTGTAGGAGATGATTTGAAAAATTTAAAGCAAGTGATTTCGGCCTTACTGATAAGCCACGCTCTGAGCGGCCATTTGTGGTTGATGATGATATTTTTAAGACCATGATAGATCAAATGATGAAAAATGGATTACATATGAAAACATCGTAAGGAAAACATGCCTTCTTCACCTCTACACCGAGCTAGAGCATTAAAAAGAGAATACTGTGTATATGGTGGGACATGCAAGGTCCAATCCATTATGAGCTTTTGGAACCCAAGAAAAAGCTAAATTCAGAAAAATACAGTCAACAAATGGACGAGTTAACAAAGTACTCCAAGAAAAAAGGCTGATAATATTCAATAGGAAGGAAATCATTTTGCATCACGATAATGCTAGACCACATGCTGCTTTGGCGACTCGCCAGAAAATCTCAGAGCTAGAATGGGAAATTGTTTCGTATCGACCATACTCCCCGGGACTTTAGCCATCAGATTTTTACCTATTCCTTTCTTTACAATGTATTGCAATAAAAATTGGTATTTGAGGGTTTTTGGAATGTGTGTGAATACGCATTCAAAACTCTAGAAATTAAAGATGATTGAAAGGATTTCAATCACAATTATTACTAAGCGTGTTTAGTGGAAACTATTCGCATACTATCAAAAATTTGAAATTAAAACGATCGCATATCCTCCCCTATTGTAACAATGAGAAAAAAAACCAGAATACTCAGTTAATATTACACTATATATAAATATAAAAAGGGAAGAAATAAATGCGTATTTTATTCTTAAAAGTCTATAATCTACCGCCCATTAAGCAAATAATTCGTCGGTTATAGGAATTTTTATTTCGTGCTTTTAGGAAACTTATAGATCTTTTCAAAATGAGCTTTAAGTCAGCTCCGAGCTGAGATATAAACCGATGTACTTAGTATAGTAAGTCATAGTAAACTATTTTATGAAAAATACCTCTCCGGTAAAATTAAATAGACATTCTTAAACTGCAGTTCATAAAATAAGAAATGAAAGTGCCTCTGTTTGAAGAGGAATCATTAAGTTGCATACACCTTAATATGACCTAAACTATTCGTAGTTAAAATATTTTTATTTTTATGACGAAAATTAAAAAAGAACAAAATGTAAAATCGTAAAACTCCAACTTGTATTGAAAATCGTTCATTTGTTCTGCACGCATAAGTAAATTTAAATTATCAAATGAATAGCCTTCCTTAAGGCAGGACAAATTAGAGTCACGGAACTGAAGGGGTTATTAATTGCAATTTAGTGCATTTTAAGTAAATTGAATGACCTGTTTATTAGGACACGTCCTCCTTCATCGAAAAGGCGTGTTTTGTTATTATTTATTCAATTTATGTCATATCTGAGGAAATGATTAATTCTGGAAACCTTTTCGTTGCATATAGAATGATACAATTAAAATTGAAACTTAGAAAAGTCACGGTTAAATTATAATGAAAAAGTTAATTAAGCATTTTTATATATTTTACTTTTACATTGATTGTTAATTGTAAAAGAAGATACCCCAAATACAATTTTTTAGAACATGTAAATTTATTAAATAACTGATTTATTGGTGCCTACCCATATCGTAATATTTTTTTCTATTGGATGTTTTATTTCATTTCCCCAATTCATTACAGAAATTAAATATCAAATTGTATTTGTAAGTGAATAATTTTTAGAAATATTCTTTTAATTCATTTTATCAGGTCATAATGAAATAAAATTCGATTTCGACTTCTAAAAACTTTGACTAAGCTCAATGTTATGAGGATCTTACCTTCAATATTCTAATCAAATTATTAATTTTAATTAAATTCAAGGTTGTCTTTTTGAAATTTAAAAACTAATAAAGTAAATTCAATTTACTAATGAGGCATATGTACATTCTACTTAAAATAGTTAGAATTATATATCCCATCAGAGTTGAAAAAACAACGTGTATTTGGTACATAATTTATTTATTTATTTATCGCTTATTACAAGCTACAATAAATTTAAGAACTAATTAACAAAAAAAGATTAAAATTAAAGTAAAGCACATGACAAGAGAGAAAAGAGAGAAAAGGAAAAAGAAGCAACATTAGAAGGAATTAAGGGCATTCCTGAGAGAAAATTTACTCATGTGGAATTCAAAAAAGGGATGGAATTTAGGTTTCCGAAGAATACGGGTGAGAGGCTTAGAAAGTCCATAGTTCGTACGGTGATAATCAGGGCGAAAGAGAGGTGCCGAACGGAGGTTACGAGGATTGGTGTAGATGGAGATCCGCTGAAGTATGGAAGGACAGTCAATCTCACCGGTAAGCAGCTGATGAATGAAGGTAATATCAGCAAGGTCTCGTCGCTTCTACAGGGGTTGCAAGTTGATCAGCAAGAGGCGGTTTTCGTAGGGGGTAGGGGGGGGAAGGGGAAGGTTTTGATGGTCAGACCAGGGAAGGTCACGTAAACCGAAGCGAAGTAACCTAGGCTGGACAGCCTCAA
Source organism: Philonicus albiceps (assembly GCA_963969385.1). Classification (NCBI taxonomy): domain Eukaryota; kingdom Metazoa; phylum Arthropoda; class Insecta; order Diptera; family Asilidae; genus Philonicus; species Philonicus albiceps. The sequence goes on from OZ017776.1 coordinate 27,542,252, forward strand.
TCCTATTGATTCGATTGGATAATGCCTCAATAGTACTGTAGAAAATATAGTAAAGGAACAGCAAAGAACAACATTTGTCTTAGAACTTTATTACATTTAATTAATATATTTTTTATGAATGGTATGAACCAAAGTATTCAAAAAATGTTCCAAACAACGTTTGCATGTAAAATAGGTCCTCTTAGTTTTTGACTTTCTGTCTTTTTGCTTGTAGCACCTGATCACACCGATCTCTACTCATCGTAATATTCTTTTCGGACATAATATCCCATTAGGGCTCCAAGGGTTATTTCAATAAAGAGGATTTTGAGATCACTAATTTCATATATGCCCCCACAATTTGGACAAGTATTCAAGATGCGAATAAAGACGAAGAAAAAAGAATTTTAATGTTAATTAGTTTAATGGTAATAGGGGTGATGTAAATTTTGAATTTATATACTTACTATCAAAATTTGAAAATTCAAGATTATGTTTTAAATTTCAAAGATTTTAATGCAAATTGGTGCAAAACTATTTCAGTATGATTAATTTCGAATCTACTATAAACGTTTTTAAATTACATCTGGCAAATCTAATATGGAAAATATACTTTTTCGTGAAATTAAGTACTAAGGGTATTTTGTGGGAATTATTCATGAATTTGCAACGTAAATTTTAAAATTTAAAATAATAAATCCATTTTTTTATGAACGAATATATTGGAATAGGGTTATTGAAAAAATACCCAATATCTGAGAACCGTGGTAGCAAAATAAAGTTGTGGAATCAAGATCGACCTGTAGGACTCCGAGGCGGAGGATATTTCTTTGAAGATTTTTATACCGTCGGCGTAGATAGAAAGATCGGAGTGTTTAATTTATACTCGCGACATCATTAATAGTCAAAATGAAGATTAACGGACCTAAGCTACCCTGAGGTACCCCGGAATGAGCTATGAAGGAATTAGATATCGCCGAACAGAAGAGGACATTGTATTGGAGTTGATCGTAATATGACTTTATCCAAGAGAGAAAGAGCTGATTAAAGCCAAGGGTGCAAAGTTTAAATAGAATTAATTTATGTGAGACTTTATCAAACGTTTTGCTGAAGTCACTGACGATGACATCGACCTCATCACTATTTTCCAAAACACACAGCGTTTTGGATACGAAGTCAGAGAGGTTGGTGGTAGTTGATCTGCCTTTAAGGAATCCGTGCTGGGAAGGGTAAAATATGTATTTCTAGTGAAAGAATTTATTTATTTATTTATTAATCGCTTAATACAAATTACTGACAATAAATTTATTTAAATATTCGAATAAATTAAAATAATAAATAAAAATTAAAGACGGAGAATAGAATAGACAAATTGAAGAGGGACTGCTAAGGTCATTCCTGAGATGATTTTGTTTCGAACTATTGAAATTTTTATAATTAACATTTACCAGGAAGGCTGGATATAGCTGACATAATATTTTCTAAATGTTTTATAATTTTATAAGATCCGAGAGATCTAAGAAAATTAAAGGATATGGTAAATTTTTAATTTTCTTTTATAGTTATTGCGGTAGATGGATTAAGTAAATTCTTATTATAAAACTAGGATTAGCAACATTATCTAGTAAGATTCCCTCATTTACTTTAAAGTTAACAAATGATGTAATACATTTCGCAAAAGGATATTTTTCATTTAAGATATACGAAAATATTTTTTACGGCGGCGAGTTAGCCGCATTTCAAATAAATCTTCATCAGGAAATCACGCGTAAGAGTGTCATACCATACAAATAATAAAGCGCAGTGTCATTCATATATTTCTAGGTGCCATTACCTATAAAGCCCTTTCCGCCCTCCACTATCACGTAAAGAACATTTTGTCATTATTTTAAGAAATAAAAGCCACTGAGAGACAAGGCATAAATGAAAATGTTAACATAAAGAAAAATGTGTGACAATGTGCACCTCTATCAGTCGCAAATCTCCGCCGAAGGCCGTAAAACCAACAAGTTCCTTACCGCGTGACATTTATTGTCTTGGTAAATTACTAAGATGAGCAATGATTGTTAAAGGAGGATATCTTGTCTTACATTAACTGCTAGCTAATTTCTATCTAATATTAATTAAGTAGTAAAATCTATTAATTGCTATAAGGGCTGTTTTACCATAATCTGATAGTGGATGAAGTCATTTTTTAATAATACCTTAAGTAAATTAAAACATTTCTTATAATACAAAACTTTTCTGCATTGAAATAATGATGAAAAATAATACAGTTAAAATTGTATGTACTAAAAATATTAACTTTAGACCCCTATTTATAAATAATCCTAGATTAGTTATTAGGAAATGAAAAAACTAAGACCTTTTAAGGGCCGGTATAGTTGAAATTGTAATTAATATAAAACAATAAGGTCTATAGCCTTATAGTTCTATAAAAAATTAACGTTTCTAATTTAATTTATTAAAAGGATATGACCTTTCGAAGCGTAGTTTGATACTGACTGAGAATCAAAACCTGTAGCGTATCTGTGATATGACAAAAATGTAAATACACTCGCGAGCAAAAACATAGAATTGTTGCTCGCGAGTGTATACACTCGTATAAGTATCTGGGATCAGTCGATTGCACTTCTCATTAGAATAATTGCTCGAAAAGGCATCGACGACGAAGGGCTCCGAGTAGCTCAGTTGGTTAGAACAGCAAAGCGCCAATTCGATGGTCACAGGTTCGATAATGCTAATTCATTTTTTAATTTTACGGGTTCGTCTTGGAACTAATATAATATAAGCATGGAAGTAAAAAATATTAAAACGCCTATTTTTGTGAAGTTTTATTAAAGTGGAGTAGTAAAGTAATATACGAGGTCTGTTCAAAAAGTATCGCGAATTATGAATTTTCGCGGCTAGCGGAAAACAAATGGCGCATTTTAATGCTAAGTCAGTATGCGATGTAAGAAGCGGGAAGGAAAACAGGCTCATTTGGAGAAAAAAGGAATGTTGACAATAGAAATAATAAATAAGATTAAATTAGAGATGAACATCTTAAATGATGAACATTTTATTGCATTTCGAAGCTCAAGCAATAATAATAATTGAATTAAATAAATAAATAACAAGTTTTGTAATTATTTTTATTAAATTATTGCGATTATAAATTTTGATAGTTATTTAATCTTTAAACATTTTAATTTTTTACAATACCAACTGAATGAATCTGAGCCGTCAATAAATTGAGTATTTATCCATCACCTGAAATTTAAAGTTGCAATGCAATAACTTATAATCAACAAAAACAAAAATATATAGTTGCATGTTATATGTATGCATCTAGGTACATTATTTGATATGTAAATAGCAACATACCTCCCCAACATGGATGTCCATAAGTGTAACAAGCGTCTAAAACAAGAAAACAACAAAAATTGTTTATTTTATCATTTAATGACAATAACAACAAATATAACTACGATTTGTTGGTAACATAAATAGAATCTTCAAATAGATTAAAACCATCAACATAATTCAATTTTCGGATTCTCATTACAAAAAAAAAAAAATTATATTACTTTTTAAAGAAAAATTTATATTACAGTCTGTTTAGTAAGAGTTATCGACGATTTCTCAGAGAGAAAAGACACAGAAATATTTGAATCGGAGGGGAAGAGTATTAAATGTCGACTACTTACCAGGAAGGGGTAAAACAAGAAAAACATCAAAAAACGAACACATCGCTATTTTGAAGCTTTTTGAAAAGGAATCACAAAAATAAGGCTGTGGCGAGCTAGAAGCGAATTATAAATAGCCAAAGAATAAGGGAAAATTCCATCACAAGAAATGAAATGGGCTAACGAAAATTTAAGCAAACGTCATTTTCATTGACGAATCATCATTTTGGATATATAAAGGACCTAAACAAGTAATGATTAAAAATAGGACGGCATTAAATTATACGTACTGTAAAACACCAAATAAAAGTTCATGTATGGAAATGCTTCTGTTCGCAAGAAGTAGTCGATATTGAGTAGTATCGATATCAAATTATCGATACCGTAATGTCCGATGCCAAATAAGTAATCAGTATCGATACTCGAGGACGATACTTTGAATAGCAAACAGACAAGAAAGTCTAATGCAAGTATTATAAATTAGAAAATAATTATATAGATTATTTAAAAATAATTGTTTTGGTTAATTATATTTTACTTACCATTTGTAACTCTATTTGTATTGCCCCGGGGCTTATTTTTGTTTTCTATACAATCACATATAATTATGTTAGAAAAAGTTATATGAAAAATTATAAAAAATAAAAGAAAGAATAAGAAAAACTTCATTTTGAACTACTACTTTGAATGCTCCTATATGAAATGTGAATTTGCTTTTTATACTTTTACTATATATGAGCTTTTTCTCAATTGTCTAGCAGACAACGCGTAATAAACTCTATGGTATAAAGTAGTGATACATTGTTTTATCATAGGTTAACAATAAGCAAAATTAAAAACGTGTTCAAATATTTACGCATTTGAATTCGTCGGTGTGGTATTGAAAAAATATTTTTTACCTTGCTGTTAAATTTCTTAAAGTCGTTTGGCACGTTTAATGGATAAATTGGAAAAATGTTTTTACATTTTAAGAATACACGATATTCCGTAATATCGAAATACAAAAAAGTGGTATTTTTATTTAATATTAACCACCAAAAAATTTTTATACGGATAGTTCAATAAAACTTGATGTTACCAAGTTACTAATTAAGCAAATGATTATTACATATCAGTTTTCCACAATTAAAGTTTATAAACCTCTATGCCGTACCAAAAATGTTCTTTCATAGATTTATATCAATTAAATATTATTACTTAATTTCGCTTTAGCAATGTTAAATAATTTTTTAAACTTTACTTAATCCCACATCGAGGTATTTCATTTTAAAATATAAATTTTATTTAATACCATCTGTTAGTCATTTTTTCATTTGTAAATACAACACACATTTTGAGATGAAAAGTCAAAATTGTTTATTGATAATGAAAAATGATTCTATGCCACTCATATATAAAAACCAATATCATTCATATACCCACCAGGGCTTCGGCTACTGGCCTACATCCGAACATCAAAATGTTAGATAACTTTTTTTAATAAAAGCTGATCAATGACCTCAATTTCAGCTCGAATGTTGTTTTTAAAATTGTTGAATTTTTTGTGGATGATTAACATACCCCTTACCTTTCAAATTACCCCACAAAAAATAACCAAGTGGTGTTAAATCTGGACTTCTTGGTGGCCAAGGAACTTCAGAATTTCTTAAAATTAAACGATCGGCAAATTTTGTTGGCAATAAATGGGGTGTTGCACGACTTGTGTGATATATCGCTTCGTCTTGTTGAAACGCAATTCATTTAATTTTAGAAACCAGTTAACATGTTGCTATAACGATATCCATTCACTGTAAGGGCATATTCCTGTTCGTTTTTAAAAGCCCATAAACCACATTAAACAGTGACTTTTGGAGGATGAATTTCTTCTTTTCCAAATTACATAATTTTGTTTATTGACGTACCCATCAAGGTGAAAATGAGCTTCATCGCTAAAGATAATTTTTAATCATTTTGTTCAAACATCCAATTGTTGAGTTAGATGAATTTTGTATGGATGTAAATAAAGATCAAGATGGAAAATGCGTCATAATGTGGTTCATGAAATGTTTAGTTCCTGTGAATGATGCCTAACTAATGTGCTTGGTTCATAATGAACACTTTCACTAACAGATAACCACTGCATCAGGAGTACGAATTGCTTTTAACTTTTCATATATACTAAAAATCATCAACTGAAAAAAGGACCAACATGTGGGAATTACTCGAAAAAGCTACGAGTGGGACCTTCGAATTGACGCTTCGATGTTCTCTAACTAACTAAGCCTTGGTGCCGTTGTTCCAATAAAGAGTACCTTCGACCGATCCCGCATACATATACACATAAATGTATATATGTATGTATTTGAACTTGTTTCATTAAGACCTTTCATTTGATAACCATAACGATTTTTGAAGATAAAAACAAAAACACACATGCGACAAAAATGACGGCTATATTTATTTTTTTCAAAAATTATACCGTCTATAGCTCTCCTACGACTAAGACGAATCTAAAGAGATCTCATTTATTAAAATCCATCAAGTCGTTTAGGCTACAAGACGCGACAAACAAACATAAAAATACGAATACATATGCACACACCCACAAAAAAAAGGGGGAAATGTTACTTAGGCTAGTATTGCTAAAGCCGGCTCTGGCTAGTTAAAACGTCAGTCTACTGTCGAGTAACTTTTCAATTAATTATGGGTTTTCTATTTTATAGGTCTTTAACAACATTAGTTATTTTTAGAATCCATTTAGTTAGACTAGAAAACAGTTGGATATTGTCAAATTATGAAAAGATGTTTCGTGTTTGTTGAGATGGCAAAAAAATGGATTAAAACTTCAAACTGTTATACAATTAATTTTAGCAACTTTTAAAAATTAGTTTAAAAATATATCTGTAAGAAAAAATTAATAAATTTTTTATCTGAAGGTACCATAAAGTGTACTAAAGTGTGCTTTATCGATTATTATTAATTATTAATTTTTTTGATTCCGAAGTTTGCTAGAAGTGGGCTTTATTAGAAAGTTTCTTAACTTCGGTTGTAACTTCGGATAAAAGCTTTGAAAGAATTCGCTTTTTAGCTTTGAATTAGTAATACCATACTTTCTTTAAGTTGTATCAAATTGTCTTGTATTTAAATTTACTAATTGTTAATAATTTGTTATATTTTAGCTATTATTTTTTAGGCCCATTCAAAATTTCTTTTAAACATTTTTTTATCTAATTTAATATGCAATTTCTCGTAATAAATAAAATCGAGTGTTTATCTATTAAACTGATTGATTTTCATGTTTATTAAATACTAACTCGATTCTGGTTCATTTTAACTTTACCTTTTCTCACTACACTACCCTAATCCCATACTGGTACAAGTGGAATAAGCTTTAGTAATTTAAAAGGGTAACTGCTATTTTTTGACCCTTTATATTTACGAAAAAATCAATTAAATAATTCTAAAACTTTGTTTCGATGGAATATAATCCATATAAACATCAAAAACCAAAATAAATTGGCTTTGTTTTTTGTAATTCAGTATTTTTAATAATAGGTGGATAATGCTCACTTAGTAATAGCAAGTACTGATGAGTAATGATCAGTAATGGTAAGTAATGGTACGTAATGCCGAGTAATAGTGAGTAATGCCGAGTAATGTAAATATAATGTAAGTAATGCAAAGTAATGGTGAATATATCATTTACAGTAATGATAATTCCATATTTTGAATTACCGCTGCAATGGTGTTTCTTTAAAGCTCTGGAAACAAATGAGTATTTGAAAATTTCTAGCCCACAAACTACCGATTGCTTGAATATCAAAAAAAGACTGTTAAAAATTAGGAATTAGTTGAATATTTTCAAATCTCTCTTGCTTGAGCAGTAAACAAAATCATTACCGACAATTACGAAAATGGTGAGTATTTAAAATTTGTTGTCTATGAATTACCGATTGCTTGAGTAATAACAATTTTCGATCACGAAATTATTGGTATTTGGGTATTTCAATTGCTTGTCTATTTAATTACCGATTACATGGGACAATGAATGGTAATGTTGCAGTTAAAAATTATTGAAAATGAAATATCCTTTTTTCCCAATGACAAATTCAGTTTTAAGAAAATTTTTCTTGAACTTAGATCGTATTGGCAGTGGAATTTCAACTTAAAATTTTTATCAGAGACCTAATTTTAACATTACTGAAAGTTATTTTGTATCAATGTTCACTGGAAATTTCATATCCACAAGCAGCTGTTTCATTATAAACAATTTTACAATAGTAACCTATTTTCAAACTGAAACTGAGTGTAATCTCGTAAAAATTGTTATTTACATAAAAACTATTGTTTAATTCAAAATATTTTACAATATTCACGAAAATTTATTTATATTCTCGATTTATTAACAATTTTTAAAGTTACTTTACGCTGTCTTACTTTATCAAGCATTAGCATAATTTTCGTTTTTCGCGAAATTAATGTTTCTTCCTCTCTCTTCTATCGAAAACGTTTTCGCACAATTTAAATAGACCGTCGACTTCTTAAGAGTGATAGAAAAGTTCCTAATATTAAATATAAATATAAAGTTTAACTATATGTAAACAATTTCTCAACATGTGTAAATATAATTTTTATAAAACGATGATTGCCACAATTGTAGAAATTTATTTTCTATACTTTACTTTGTAAGAAGTATTTTTACAAATTCCCACAGTTTTTATAGAAACACTTTTAATAGAAAAATTGTAAGCTTACTAAAATAGGCTCCAGATATTTTTAGCATGTTAAATTCCCATCAATAATGATCAATCATGCTAGAGGTATTCTTTCATTTTTAAATTTAGTAACGTATCAAACAGCGCTCGTATACGGATTGTGGCAACAGGCAGTTATATGTACCTTTGCAATTCTAAAATATTTGTTAATAATTTACTAATCTAGTAGCAAGCGATTTAATTTTATTTCTTGAAGAGAAAGAACATCCCTACACCTTCGGTTTGCTCGAAAATGTTATCAAAAAAGGATATAGGGTATCAAATGAAATTGTAGAGTAGAATTCAATTAGCTATGTGGCCTATAATGTAAAAATTATAAATTTAAGTTAAAAAGAGGACGCAAATATCTTATCTTTTCAAATTGTTCTTTTAGTACCTTATTATTGCAAAGATTCTTATTAATCATATTCTGTTCGTCAAACCTTATTTATTTAATACCCATATTGAGGGGGGTTGTAAAGAAAAGGGTAATCCGTGATATGAGATTTAGAACTTTATTAGACATTACAATTTTTGCTTTTACTTAGTTATAAATTATTTTAGGGATAGGAGTCACTACTCAACTGAGATAGTTTTAAACTTAATTAGAACTTTAGAAACTTTTTTCTGTTTTACTTTGATCTCTCACGATGCAATGGATAGTGATAGAAAACCATAAATAAAATATTTATAAACTAAAAAGAGTCAGCTTTAAAGTGGTTCACGAAAATTAATTTATTTTTTCAACAAAAAAAAAAGAGAGAGAACTTCAATCATTCAGTGGCATGGGTTAATGTTGTTCAAGCACCTTCAAATTTTGTAGAGATTTTTATTATATGTATTGGGCGCAAAATATAAAATGATTTAAGAGAGAATTAGTAAATTGTTTAAATAATTTATAAACATATTTCGAAAGGAGGAACAGTTTCTATTTTTACCTACATACGAGTAGTGTACGTTTTTGTTACTTTGTAGCAATTTATAATCAAATAGTGCTAAGTATTTTGTATTTTTGTCGTTTTGTTGAAGCCAGACTTTTATTGCTTGACGAGTCCTGTGTCATACAATCTCGCGAGTTGTTCCCGTAAAAATCTTGGACTAGTGTTTGCTCACAAATCACATCGTACAACTATATGGCTATCTGGTATATTGCACTATTCTATTTTATTGCAGATGAAAAACCATTCCTTTGGTTTAAAGGAAATTTTCTTTAGTTCTCACACAGGGAGTAAAATAAAATTAATACAATCCAGACAACATGCAATCTATAAAGTAAAATTGTAGGAGCACTTTCAAAGTCTTGTTAAGATTATGCTGTTTTCGATATTCCTCGATAAATGGCTTATAGCGCCCAGCAAGAGGCTGACGCCTCATTTCTTTACTTAGACCAAAGGAGGGAGAATGATTCTATGGGACATTTTTTTTAAATGTAACAATTCAACGATTGCATTTCCTTACCATGGAATTCAGGTAGGATGTACATTGTTTTGTAGAAAATTCTACTAACAAAAATCGATGAGATTTTAAGAATGTAACCCTTCAACCGAGGGCTTATCTTGTAGACATGGCTTACACCCGCAAAACTAGGAGTTGAACAAATTTTCCAGTCATAGAAACAGGAGTTTTGCGGGGGGAATTCCTCGTGAAAGGAAAGCAAACATAAGTGAAAAGTTAGAGTGAAATTTGTATCCGGCTTTCCTTTCCGTTCTACATATGTCTGTACACTCAGCCGTTCTAAATATCTTGGACTTGACTTAAATTTTCAAGTTGAAAACTGTCGAGGGATTTTTTTTTTTTTCTTTTTGTATTCAAGTTGTTTTATACAATACCAAGTGATTTTCAAGACCAATTTAGATATTTCTTGTGGAGGAGTTGGCATTTCGTTTGCTGAAGTGGCCATTCTTAAACTGCGGTAAAATAGCCTTGATATATTGATTTGATTTGGGTCAGTGTCAATATCAAGTGATTTAAAAAAAATAAAAAAAAGGGGGAGAAAAATGCTTTGATTGACGCTTTCCTGACATGCGAACCATAAGTGGAAACTTGAAATTTACGCATATTGTGCGCTTGACAAGTTTTATTATATATTTTTCCTCAATATTAAAGGACAGATTGATTTGTAAAGGTATTTCCGATTTAATTGTTATTCTATGATGGACTTTGCTATGTTCTGGACAAAATCCAACAATTGGTAATAAAAACCTGAAGTAAAAAACATAATTTTAGACAATATTATCTTTCAATGTATCTCTAAATCTCAAAATTTAGAATTTTATCCATCTTAACGAGAACTATACGGGTCAACAAAATGGTTATGGGGTAATATGGGGTACCATTGACGGTTATGACTCGTCCCTTCTCATTTCGGAAGAAAAAAGGTCCAATAGCGCCGCGATGCCATAAACCGTACTACACAGTGAGTTTTTCGGGAAACAAATGGACCTTATGTAACTCTTGTGGGGTATTCTCACACCAATAATGGCAATTATGTTTGTTAACAAAACCATTCTTCAATCAGAAATGCAGCTCATGTAAGATGGTTTTTTTTTTGGGCGAAATAAGGATCATATTTCAAATGTTAAAGGGCCCAATCAGCAAACTTCCGATACATTCTGTGACTATTTGGTTTCAGCTCTTAACCCTTTGACCCATGGTGGGACGTAAAACGTCCCACCTTACTCAAACTCGTTTTTTTCATTGAAAAATGAAATATTTTCGATAAAAATTTATACTTTAGGGTTTTTGGGGTCGCTGAACACGAATATGAAGTCAGATTTCCAAAATAAAAAATGGCGGATGCAATATGGCGGATCAAAAGTTAGACTTTTTTCGAAATGATTTTATTTTCATCACTTTATGGCAAAAAGTCATATAAGGGGGTTTTTTGAATCGCTGAATGAATACAAATCTGACATCATATTTTCAAAATTCAATTCAGTTTTTTTTTTGATTTTAATCCGCCATATTGGATCCGCCATCTTGAATTTTGAAAATCTAATGTCAAATTCGTGATTTGCGAGTCACAAAACCCTTATATACCAAGTTTCATAGAAAACAGTTCATTTTTTGGATTTTGGTCCGCCATCTTGGCCGCCATTTTGAATTTTGATAATCTGATTTCAGATTCGTATTAAGCGACCAAAAAAACCCTCATATACGAATTTTAGTGCAAAATGATACATTACAGAAATGTATGGGTCAAAGGGTTAAGTCAATACGACTTTGTAAGAATGTAGGCCCAAATTCTCCATGTTGACGTATGAGAAAATCCCCAATTGCCGTGATAGTCATGAAATTGACATATGAAAGGATCTCAAAGAATATTTTGTCGGTCGGCTATAGTTTCCGAAATATTCAATTTTTAATTTAGACAAAACGGACAAAAGGCTCCTGGAAAATTTTATTCGAATTAGCCCATTTCACCTATTCCGAACTTAAGTCCATAACTCTTCAACAATACTACTGGGCGCTACAGCTACGATATTCTTCCTACTTTGAATTTTTAATTGTCTTGTTGGTGACTATTGTCCTAGAAAGTGTACTCATACGGTGTCTATTGACGCCCTTTTTGTTAATTAGACGCTAGATACAAAAAAAAGACTATTTATTAAACTTAAAACTAGAATTTTACTTCATTGCTTTTTGTATTTTGTATTTTGTAAATATATGGAAGTAAAAAAATCCAAAAACTAGCGCACTATGTTTGAATTTTTGGTTTCCACAAGAAATGGAGCGCATTTGGAAAAAATTACTGATCTTCTTGTAAAAATGTTTTAACAATTTTAAGGATATCGTAAAATTTCTACATAGTCTATTAGTTCATTTACTGGAAAAGACATGATAAATTCAAATTTCAAGTGAATTCATTGAAAATTGTCTGAGTTCTATGTCTGTCCGATTTTGAAAACACCTTTAAAGTTACGGTAAGCGAAAAAATGTATTTGATTCGGTATGAGACTCTACAAAACTTTTAAGAAAAACAATTTTAAAATTACATTTAGTGTATAGAGCCTATTTTTTAGTATTCTCAAAGGGTTGGTTGGTTGGTTGGTTGGTTGCTGTGGCTGCCTAGAAAGGCACACTTAGGCCAATTGTGTTACCACGTAGAGCAGGAGACCATGGTTATTCGTGGGATTCGAACCTGGGACGGTAGGACAGCGCGCTAACAATTGAACTACCAGAGGCCCCCTCAAAGGGTTAATACAAGGGAAATTTAAAAACGAATCGATTTTTATACATTTTTCGATTAAAACCACTCTAGAAATGTTTAAAAATCCTTTAAAATTTTTAGTTAGTGAACTTACTTTGATTTCTTTGCACGTAACCCATAGATAAAAATCTCAAAATGATATGCAGCAGTTAACAAGTTAATTAAATTTAATTTTACACCTTCTTCCACCTCTAAAAAGCGATTATTTTTACCTCGACCATTCGAGCAGACATAAGTTGAAATAAATCATTTTAGACAAATTAATTATTCTTCTACGTAATGTTAAAATTTGCATAAATTACAATTTAGAGCTGGCATTGCAAAGGGCAGATAGAACGTCCACAATGTGTCCACATATCAAACTCTGGATTTAGCACAGTAACTGCCACTGAATGCATTCGATTATTTGATGGGTGTAATTATTTAAAGCACCCAATTCCACTGAGGGTAAACGAGGGTTTTATTTGAATTGCCATCACACGCCGGAACGTGTGACCTCAATTGGGGCTTCTAACCAACTGCGAAATCAAATTCCAAAGGCTGAGGCAGTTTTTGTTCTAAATAAAAATGTTTCTGTTTTTTTTTTTGTTTTTGCGCGCTGATCTGTTGATAAATAGCAAAAGCCAGTCTCTATATTGAGTCACATAATGTTAAAAGCCAAATTCCATGCATTAAGTATCACTACAGTGCACAAGCATAGAAAATGTTCGCAATAAAATTTTCCCTGCAGTAGTCTAAAACATTTGGGCAATAAATGAAAACCGAAAAATGGTGTCAGTGTGCTTGGCAGGATCTGGGTGGCTGGACAAAATGAACAGAAACTAACTCCTCCTTGATAAAATAACACCTCCCTGCAATCCTTTTGCCAACACTGCAGAAAGCATCCCTTCCTTCTGACCTTAAAAACGTTTTCCTTTCTGCAAAAGTTTAGAAGAGCTCTCAAGAACCAATCCGCTTAGTCCTGAGATAAATCAGGTGAACGATGTTGGATCATATATCATAAAATTTCTGCAATTTTTTCTCATAGTTTAGCAGCAATTATGACAATTTGTGGACATATGCGGATTAAGGCGATTTTCTAAATATTTTTAGTTTTAAAACCGCTACTTAATAAAATACAATTTGTACTTTAATCCTATATTTAGGGTAGCTGTGAAACAGCCTTGGACGACCACCTATCCAACTAAAGGGTTCGCCAACAAAATTATGATTTGCCGTAATTTCGACCACAAAACTTGAGCTTAGCCAAAAGTTACATGCGGAAGGACAAAGTGTTTTATGTAATAACACTGCGACCATACACATAAACCGCATCCGAATTATGTTTCAGTCCTGATCCCAACAATAAATACCGATTCGGTCAAGTAAAGGAACTTCTCAGATTTATAAAAATTTTTCACTCGTTAGATGAGGTCGTTGCAAACTTTTCATTCCTGGAGAAGTCCCATACTATCCCCACATACATATGTACATACATACATATCTGAACTGGATCGTCCAGAAGTATTGGAATTCATTCAGTTTTGAGTTTGGTGGTATTTTTCCAAAGTTATTTGCTAGATTGATGGCACTCGATGAGAAATAATTGAATCAATTGTTTCCGAAATAACTTTATAGCATAGATTTAATAAATATCATCGATATGCTTTTGTGGTGTACACTTGAAATACCTACATACGATTCTTTAGATTTATTCTAAAATACAACTTTCTGGAATTTTCCGCAAATTAAATTAGGGCAAAACAATTTAATTGAAGCACATTTAACGGTGTTGCGGTGTAGGTAATATGGATTCTAATATTGTGCCAATAATTCGGAATTTAGTCTACTTCATGGCAAGCATTTAAACTCCCAAAACTAAATAATGTCTGGCGCTGTGCACCTGGCAAAATTCCAATGGAATATGCGACACTATCGAAGTCTAGAAAGTATTTCGTCTGCATTTTGTATGAAATGTTGTAGAATTTAATTGTGTTGCAAGTTGCAATAAATATGCTGAGCTAGGTGAATGGACTTATACATAAAACCATACATATTCTTTTTTTTTTGCTTTTTGAATACTTGACCTGTGAGCATCTCTTGGCTGCATTTTGTACCATCCGAAATTTGGTTAAGACAGATTAGGTATTTTTTTGTATCGTAAATGCATAATACACTTTAAAAACTAAGTGTAAAATCACACTGAAATTAAAAGCAATTTTAATTTTGTTCTATCCGAAAAGTATACATGTTTTGTGCAATTCAGCAAAATAGTGTTAAATTACGTTATTTAAAATGCAATTTACTCTTTCGCGCTATTTATAAATATAATGTGTATGTTCATGGCTTGGGCTTTATTTAAAAGATATTTTTATGCCATTAGCGTTTAAACATAATTTCGGAAATATGGACTCGAATTAAAACCCAACGTCTCCGGAGCTCCACCCCGGAACCGTCTGTGAGACATTACTAGAGTCCTACTTTTCCGCCCCTCCTGAGGCCCACTCCACTAGGCTTAAACCCTGAGCCTACCCCCGCGCGCCCCCTTTCCCTACGTTAACAGACGCTCCCTGTTAGCGTCCTGCTCCTTCTGGGGAAGGATCCTTTTCACGAAAAGGACGATCCTTTGCCAGAAGTCCCTGACTATATTGTAAGGGCTTATGCTGCCAGCTGCCAGCTGCCCTTTTCGCTTCACAACGAGCACACGGGGAAATGGCGTTACGCACCTACATAGGTGGCGCAGCCCCCTGTGTACCGGACTCCCTAGCCTAGCTGGGCCTACCGGCTAGAATTCTGCTCCCTTCCCTCCAGAACCTCCATCACGGAACCGTCTGTGAGACATTACTTTGGAGTGGAGTCGGATTTTCGCTCCCCTCAGGGTCCCCCTATGTCAATCGGCGGTCCTGTTAGCGTCTTATTTCTTCTGGCGAAGGATCCTTTTCACGAAAAGGGTGATCCTTAGCCAGAAGTCCCTCCCCATTGCAGCATTGCTGCCAGTCACTCCCCCCGCTCACCAATGAGCACATTCAAAGAATGTGTGGAGAGCGAAGTCCGACGGGGAGTCGCAGTATACACGGCACGAGCTCAAAATTTCCCCTATGCAATAATGGAAGGCCCGGAAGTGACCGTGCCCCGTCAGTATTTGAGTGAGGTAGTAATCGACCTCACCATGCTAACTGTTAAGCCAGGTTTCCAGCCGGGGAATAAGCCGATCTGTCCACCGATCCTGCGACTCCCCGTCCCACCTCTCCTGAGAGGACGACAATGTTCTGGACCTCATGACCCGCCGCAGCGAGGGAGGGTGCCCGCACCGCCGATATACCATACGCGCGGAACGTAATATACGAGTATTGCTGATCACCGGCTGTATAGTCCTCGATCACCTGCCAGTCCTGCACCCGTGCAGCCAGATTCTCTGTTGCCAGGGAGATGTTAATAATTGTCACCCTGTACCCAAGACGTCGAAAGGTGGACGTCGAGCCGGTGTTTAACACGACCATCCCGAGCTTGGATGCAAAATCCAGGACGTGTCCTTCACGCGAATCCGGCCTGGGTTCGCCCCACTCCAAGGCCTTCACGTTGAACGAGCACATTTTAATAATAATATTAATATTAATAATAATAAACATTTTAACTTAACAATTTTCTATAAAAATAAAAGGAAAAAGCAATTTTTACAATTTTCATTTGAAGAAATTTCCACAAAATGCAATATTCGGCCAATCACAGTAAATTCAAGTTCAAATTACTTATTATCATAAAATGTATAAAGAATGTTCTACAATTTCCCAGAAATATTCACTTATCTGAAACCGCTCCCCGTTTTTCTTTACAAATGCATATTTCATGCAAATTACATTGTGTGTAACCGGTATCTAGTTAATTTGCATGAAGTTCTCTATTTTCATGCTGCTTTTATACTCCTCCCAAAATTTCCCCCGAACTCAAGCATCATCTTAACAACGATCTCTCTGATTATGCAGTTTGCACTTTCCTCTAGCAGGCTTAAATAATTAGTTACCATTTATTTAAGATAGCGCAATCCATTAAACTTTTCTTACAAATTCTAATTTATCATTTTAAGTAAATTTATTTTATTCCCAATTAGAGCTTCTTATAAATTTCTTATATAAAATCAATAAACTTTAACATGTCAGCTTTGTTTGTACTTTTCACAAAATCTAGGGCATCACAATGAACATTTATCTCATCAGCTAAGACAGAACAAAAAAAAAACAAAAAAACGTTTGGCAAATTTTCAAATTTCACATAATAACCTCAGCAGAAACACAGAAAACACTGAACCCTATGCAAGTGTAGACAAAAAAAAAAAATTATGCATCAAAAGTAATTAAATTCCACCCAGGTATTTCACCAGTCTCATTTGTTACAGAAAATGCTTACATTCCAAAAGGAAACTAGTTCAAGGATTACACCTTCATAAAAATATTGAAATTCAGTGAGCAGAGTTCCAAATCTAGGGATAGTTCAAGTGCAAAAATATTTGCACTTTTATAAATGCAAAAATTGTTCTTCGCCTTAAACTAAACTTCGAGGCAAATTTTCATTGAAATAGGAAAATTATTTTAAAATATTGAATCGATGCTTCGAATCTAGCAGAAATTGAGTTTTCTATTATTATGCATAATGCATTTTTCTTATACATATGTATATAAATATTTTTTTGTTAACATAATAATCTCATATTTGAAAATAACTACCCTAAAACAGGTAGAGGTTTTATAATATAAATTGCATAGTAGAACCTAATTAATAAAAAATAAACGCATTTAAAAATAGAGAAACAATTTCATCCTTAAGTTGATTTTTATGAAAATAAGTACTTAGGAGTTTTTGGAGTCCACTTATTTTAAATTATTATTATATTAGCAAATATATGCAAATAATAGATCTACCGGAAAGTTCTGTCCAATAATTTCATTTCCATTCCATCGTACTCCATTTAAGAAAGAAATAACTTTCTTTTAAAACAAATGAATTTTTCAAAGCAATTGAAATTTGTAGTACCTGCCAAAAATAACTCATTGGCACATATGAATATCTCTGAATTCGTTACAACTCCTTGGCTGATATACTGACCTAAATCATCTCCGAAGCAATACGGAGCCAAATGATTTATCTATTGCACTTTCATTGATTTAGTCCTGTGGGAGATGTCTTTAAGCTCCATTATATTGACAAATTACATTCATATTTTGGCACCGATATTCTCAGACTCTTCCATGAAAGTGTAAAAGTGGTTTCTTTTAAGGGAAAAAATTGCTTCAAAATGATATAGATTGGTTTTTTGTTACCAGGAAATTTAATACAGATAAAAATCCTCGACCTGTCCTAAGTAATGCAGTTAAAGAGGATAGATATTTAATTTTATGTTAGCATAGAGATAGAATAAAATTTAAATAACGTAACTCTATCAAAAAACTCTATAGACATTTTTAAAAAATTATTCATAAATTAAAATAGAATTCTGAATAGAGAGGTGATATTTTATTCTGAGTTTAAAAAAATGGTACATGCGTAGTTATGTGATGATTTTAAACAAACTTGGAGCAATGATATGATAACATTCGCTACAGAGATTGCTCGTATTTGCCCCACAATGCAAAATCCAATGGCACAACGATTGTATGGTACATAAATGTAAAAGTCGCATTGTTTCCACCTGACAATGAATGAAATGTGCAAAGGAATTGTAGGAAATAAAAATAGAACATGTTATGCAGCACGTGCTGCGGCAATGACATCCATAACGCATATATCTACGCAATTCTTTTTTCTCTGACTTTTAGTTCACGCCTAGTTTTTCTGAAAGTGATAATGGTGATACTACATTTATTTGTTGTGTATAACTTAGATATAATTTCAGTACATTACACGTTCTCTTTTACTTTAACATGATCACGTCAATGCTATAAAATGTGGCATGAAATGTTTAAGTGACACCCAATAGCTGAAATTTTAAGGGATTATTTTTCTATCCGTGTAAATTCTTACGGATCGAGAAAAATAAATAGAAGGTTTAAAAACTACAAAATACAAACTTTCAAATAAGCCATAATCTATTTAAATGCTTTTATAAAAACCACTAATACCTGGATGTAAAATTAAGACTGAAAAGATACTGGAAATTGAATTTTAGACAAAGAAAACAGTCGGAATTATTATTTACACTGAAAACGGTGGAGATTATTCGAATATTGGACTAAGTAACGAATTGCAAAGAGACGAAAAACAGACAATAATTTTTAAAATGTTGGACTTAGTAAAGAATTGTAAAGCACCGAAAAATGAGGGAAATCAAACGGAAATAAAATTCCTCCAGAATTTGCCGTCGCTTATACTTCACATAAAAGGAATGCAAATATTGCATGAAATTCTCCTATTAAAACCTGCATCTCTCGGAGTTATTTCTAATTTTCTTCATTGGGTAAAATCGTATCGTAATCCGTGACCTCTGGAGACCCCAAAGGAAGTCACCTTAGTCCACTGTTGTTTATTTTGTTTATAAATGATATTCAGGACGTTATTACAATATTAACTCTGAATTTTTATTTACGCTAACTACGAGTATGTAAAGATATTGACGATTGCTTATTTCTGGGTGATTTTCATCGTCTTTTTAATTGGTGTGATCGTAACCGCCTGTTTCTAAATGTTGATAAACGTTCATTATTCATTGGGTGATTCTCCATTATCAAATGTATATCATATAAAGGACTTGGATTTAATACTAGATCAGGGCAGGTATCTGTTGACTAAATAAATAAATATTGTAGGGTATAGGGTGGGAGCCAACCGTGTAGTTTTACTTTCTACTAATTCTCGTCAACTTTTAGATCATTTTCCGATTGCCCTTTAAAATCTTTAATTTTATTCTGCAATATTCAAAATCCAACACTTTTAGAAAGTATGTAGAATGCACAAGAATGATTTGATTAGTTTAAGATACGTTTGTCTAGTAAGCATTTGAAAATTTTTGAAATTCCATACCAAATCTTGAGTAATTTTAAAAGAAGGAGATAAGAGAAAATAAATAGGAGTTTCTGGATATCTTGAAATGAGTATCAAATTGCTATAATAAAATGATACTTAACATTTACATAATCTATTTACCTATCTTGAAAACAAAGCTTACTCACCTACATAACGTTGTGCCTGTAGCCCATCAATTGAGCATAATTTACATTCTTCACGTGACCATGGCATGTAGACCAGACTACAGAGAACAATTCTGAAATAGTTCTGTACGAAAGAATACAACGAGCTTAGGCACGAAATCTGCAGCATCCCGAAGCACTGCGGAAGAATTCAGTGTCCTGGCAGTTTCCTTTCGTAAATTGTTCTTTCCTGGTACTGAAAGGCATAGATTAAATAGAAACCTCAAATACTTATCGGCTTACGACAATTCTACCGAAAGGGAAATTCTTTTTTTATCAACACTTTTAAATGAGAGGCCAAACCAGAACGTTTTATTTTTTATTGAACTCTGATGATAGTACTTGAAAAAGTTTCCAAAATGAAAAATGTTCTGCAATTGCAAAGAATAAACCATAGAATGCTTTTGAATAATTCACAGGAAATTGAGTTTATATTTCTTCTTTTTTTTCGATGTCTGTGGGCTTTGTTTCCTTTTGAATAGACATGCGCTCTTGGTTTGTCTGCATGCGAATTTCCCCCTCTTAAATTACATCTTTTCAGTATATTTGGTTTAAAGATTTATGACAAGGTGCGATTTTGTCGTTCCACGCTTTTAGAGAAAACTCGGAAATTTTATGTAGGATATCTGCTGAAAACATACAGTGGGGAGCAAACAGCGATAAATATATTATTTTGTATTTGGCAGAAACTTATTGGAAAGAATAACATTATCAAGGATAACGAACATGCATACTTAACATTTGACTTTAGTAACTACTTTATATCTTGACAAAAAGGAGTTTAACATACCCAAACTGATGCACGATGTAAATTTCAAAATACTTCCTACTACTTTCGATATTTTCTCTTTTCGATTTTGTTAATTCTTTAAGGTTTTAGGAATATACTGTAAAAATATATTTTATTTTTTTTTCAAAATTCGTATTAGAAACACCATTTTAGCTCTACCCTTGCCCTATTTTGTAGTAAATGCGTGCACTATTTTGAAATATCGATTTTATATGTTTTAAGCGTGGTTAATTCAAAATTAGTAAAGCGATTTTAAAAATTCATTCTTTCCTGTTTTTCATTTTTATTATTATAATTTTTTTTTTATTTTTATTATTATAAAGAATTTTATGAATTTAATCTACTGTTTAATATCAAAAACTCGTTTTGAAACTTTTTGAAAGGTTTTGTTGGTTGAATTCCCATATGAAAACTCTGGTTAGAAAGTAAACAAAATAACACAGAATTTTTCAATATGGGGCTTAATTCCTGAGTATACGAAAATAAGAAAGCAATTTGAGAATTAAAGTCTAAATAGTAAAAATTGATATGTCGCACGGTATGGTTTTTGTTTTTTAATTTTCTAATTTTCCCTTCAAAAGTGATCCCCATATTCAAAATACATTTATTTAAGTTACACGTCCGTGTTTGGGTCACAGAAATTTTATATGTACCAAATTTCCTGTCCAGTAGATTGTGAGTACTGTGACAGACAGACAAACAGACATAGACAGACAGTCAGGCATGCGAGTGATTCTATAATGGTTCCCTTTTTTATTCGGTCGTACGGAACCCGAAAATTGTATGTTTTTTTATAAAATATACAAGGAAGAATGCGTTGATAGTTTTGACAAACGAATTTTCGCATATAAAATCTGCTTATATTTGACGCTATAATCGCCTATAACTTCAGAATTTTCCTCTAAAATATTCAAATATTCCTTCTTCAAAATTATTGTCTGAAATGTAATACTTTTCAATATGACACTTTCTAAAAAATCGATTTATCCGACTCGAGAAAGTGGCCTTAGTAGTAACAAAGAAATAAATAAAATTCAAAGTGACAAGCACGCGTTTGTAATTCGACCATATAAATGTTTCGTTTTAGTTTTGAAAATTCTAACTTGTTTCAGAACGTTTGGTAATAAAATTCTCGGATAAGAATTTTGATTAAAATCAGGGCTTATACCTAAACTAACAAGTAGAAAAATGCAAATTCTATAAAAACATTACTTATGGATATTTCTGTAAATACTATAAACCTTTTTTTATTTGTAATTAATGAATTTTATGTAATAGGATTATTTACCGATTTTAAGATACCGTCACCTCAAAAATGTTGAAATAATTTTAAATTAAGTTTCCATTGCTTACGAATTATACCAATATTTTTAAAATGTTTAGATGATAATATTTTTTCCAAAACTTAATTCTAGCCCTTTATTCTTGTACCCCTTTATTTAGTTCAACGCCCTTCTTTTGTGACTTGAGGGCACTTCCGCCACCCTAGTTTATTTCTAGTGCTCTCCGGCCTCAGGGGCGGTACTGGAGAACTGAACTTTGGCCTTTAACAATTAAGCATTCATTATACAAATAAATTTAGGATCTCCCTAGTCAACCGAAAAGTGCTCTAATTCATTAATCATCCTTTTCGTGTTAATATTCAGTCAGCACCCTGAATTTTTGCACTCTCGTAAAAATCTTTAATCTGAAAAAATGCGTGATATTTTGTTTTACTGGAATATATTTTATTCTCTAACTTTTATTAATGATAAAAGTCTATTAGGTATCATTTATGTAAGTATTCATTTACTTATGCGTACGCATTCTTGCCTTTTTTTGCGGATAAAAGCAATTGTATTATGATTTAATATTAATTTTACTCAAAACTAAATTTAGGAAAGCTTAAATTACTGATTTATTTCATAATATTAAAAAAAAGCGTTTTCCTTTAGGGAATTTACGTAACCATTTTTGAATTCCTCACCTATTTTCTTGCAGTAAGTAAGTAATGTTAAAAATAACAAGTTGTAAAGTTCGTTATCTTTCTCTGACAAAAATAAAAATTTTATAATGATATTATTATTAAAATTTCCAATATGCGTATTTTAAATGAATGTTATCCTCTCATTTATCGTATGCATTAAAAGAAAGCTTCATGTTAAATCATATTTTTCATTAAAAGAGTGATAAAAAGCAAAGCAAACCATTACGCTCTTACCAAACAGACTGTATGTCTGTTTGTTCGCGATTTTCGCCGTGACTCTTGGTACGATTTTGCTCCTCTTTTAACGATTAAATAGACTCATTCACGAGGAATGTTTAGAATTAATGGATGTTTTTTTAGCTGCATGAGAACTTTCGACGGTTGTTGTCTATGGTTTAACAGTTGAAAATGTAATACTGTGTTGACATTTCTATTCAGGAAGGTTTGACAATTCATCATAGATCGTTTAACGCCAGAACAACGCTTCCAAATTGTGGAAATTTACTTTGAAAAAAATAAATCTGTTTGCGAAGTTCATAGAACACACTTCGTCCATTTTACGGTCAACATAATCGGCCTAGTGAGCAAGCAATTCGTTAAGTTATTGATCGTTTTCACACTAATTTTACTCTTCTCGAAGAGAGAATTGTGCGTACCGAAGAGGATCTTGGCTTACGTGCCTAGAAAATACAGCTCGTGCAAGAATTAAAGCCAAATGACCATCGTTTAAGACGCATTTTTGCTGATTGGGCTAATTTGAAACTGACCGAAGATGAGCATTTTTATCGAAGAATTGTGTTTAGTGATGAAGCTCATTTTTGGTTAAATGGCTTCGTGAATAAGCAAAATTGCCGTAGCAATCCTCATGCGATTAACGAATCACCATTACATCCATTAAAATTGAATGAATTTGATTTACCATCAATTTCTTGCAAAATCAATTTGGTGACAACTTCATTTCCAGAAGTGGTCCTGTTAACTGGCCCCCTCGTTCTTGCAACTCAACGCCTCTCGATTACTTTTTATGGAGTCATGATAAGTCATTGGTTTATGCCGACAAACCAGCAAGTCTTAAAGCATTGGAAGCCAATATTCTAGCCACCATTGACGCCATACGGCCAGATTTATTGGAAAAAGTAGTGAAAAATTGGAATGATTGAATGGACTATGTAACTCGTAACCGCGGCGGATATATGTCGGAAAAAATATTTAAAAAATAAATGTCGTGAAATTATCTACCAGATTATAATAATAAAAAATTCAGTGCAATAATATTTCTGTCTTGTATTATTATTTCAAGTTCTCAGGCTCTTAAAAAAACACCTTAAAGCAAATTTTATAATACAAGCAAAATATGTTTTGTTTCATTTTTCTTTCCATTTCGTTTGAAATATCCCTAATTACATTATAAATACGCTTTAAAACGAACTTCTTACGAACGCTATTATCTTGTAAATTGCAAGAAAAAGTAGACTTAAGAAATGAAATGATATAAAACTGAATTTATAGAAATATGAAAAATTTCAGATTGATTAGAGGAAAAATGAAAATTAAGCTTATTTTTAATAAAACCAAATAAAGTAAAATCTTTGTGTGTTTGTAATTAAATTTTCTTTTATAACCGGATTATGTGAACAAAGTAGGATCTAGGTAAGTAGCATCCAACGTGCAGGGATTAGAAATTTAAGTGAGCAAACAGCCCGAGAAATATTGTGACGAGTTTTTTTAAGAGCCTTTATAGCTTAGGGGATGCATTTCATTTAGATTTTATTAGCGGTCCTGTGGGAAAACTTTAGAAAAAGGTCACAATTCGCGTATTGTACTTTACTGAATCGTCAAGGTTTAAGTTTAAATCTATTCAAGTGATGGCAGAACTAAATAATGCTAGTCCACGCTTAATTTCACCCTTATTTAAGGGTAAATAGCCGTCTCAGCCATCTCCTGAACCTAAATCTAACTGACAATGAACTCTTTCGCAGCAAATACCCTGACCTATTCCACGTTTTGTAAAAGGAGCCTTTCTTGCAAGAACCGGGCAAACATTATTTTTGTTGTTTTGGGGGGTCAGAAAAAAAAAAAAACATTAAAAGAGAGCTTTTCCTCAGCCGACAAAGCCCAGTATTTTACCCCATGTTTTCAGCGTTTTGAATTATAAGCTTGCGTCTGATTTGCGGACAAAAGCTCCAAAGTCTGGCGCAATGTGATTCCTCCCTATCTTCTGGCCGGTATCATATACACCAGGGGAGAAGCTTTTGGCCCAAAACAAATGGCTTAGAAAAGGGGCAAAAAGAACATCCCTTACTTTTTTTATATATAAAGCAGTTGCCGCAGATGATTTCCCTACATTTTCGCGAAACGGTTCGGACGATCCGCCGTGAGATATTTCGCAAATAGGACGTGACGACCGGTGCTAAAACCAACGTAAAATATCTCCTCGAAAAATTTTGTGAACGTTGAATGAATAAAGTGATTTAATCTCAATTTAATTCGATACCTGTGTTTGGATACTTAACAAAATAATAAAGAAATCTTTCGCCTTTTATTTATTTCTTTATTAAAAAAAGTAAATATTTGCGCGGTCTCCTGGTCACGAGTGGGGGAATAAAAAAAAAGCGAAACTCGTCGCAAGCAAGAAAGCAAACAAACAAACAATTTTTTTTTTTATTAGTGTGAATTCTCAAGTGGGTAACGTGTACCCTCTCACCTGGTGCTAATCAAAATCAATTAAACCAACCCTCCCTGCCCCCTGAGTGTGCTACCCGGAGCAGTAATTAGTAAGTTCAAAATTTTCTTGTTGATTTATGTTGCATATTTTACAGTGTGTTGTTAATCTTTTTTAAATGAGATTAAATTAAATTGTAGATGTAGAAATAAATTGGGTTACACTTTTTCATGTTCCTTGACCTGAATTTAGCATAAGTAATTTCAGGCATAGCCTAATTATCTATTCTTCTGTCTGTGGCTGCTTCTCTACCTGGAAACTATTTAACGAATTGCTTTCCTTCCTTTCGAAATGATTAAATCCGTTCGCACTCAAGGGTCGGTATTACCACGAAAAAAATGGCACATTAAACTGAATAATTTTCTGTTGGCGATCTCATTTTTTCGTACCTTTAAATAGCTTTTTTAGAATATTGTTAAAATTTTAACACTCCTTTTCCATACTGGAAGAACGTTAGAAGGCTTATAAAACAAAAGTTTTTGTTTTTTTAATCTCGCTTAATACCGTACCCTACCCTTTGGTCTTATTATTTTTCTAAATAAAGAATGGGGCCAACCAAGCAAATGTATTTTCATGTCCTTTTCGTTTTACTTAATACCAAGTCAAATTTTAAAGTAATTTTCGTTTAAATCCTAGAAGATTACAACCGAAATTTTAATTAAAAATAAAATCACTTTCAACTAATAATTTATGAAACATCTCAAAAGTTTAAAGAAGAAATTTGAAAAAGGAAAATTTAATTTATTAAATAATGCCAAGCAAATGATTTGATACTACTTTATAAAATACAATTCAAAATTGGACTATATCCAAAGATATAAAATTTTACTCAGAAAAGCTTAAAATGTAATTCGAAAGATATTGAGAAGAAACAAATTTTGGAGAGCATTTTGATTTTATATTAACAACTTTTTTAAAATGTATAAATTTTAAATATTTTCTGAGATAAGAACAAAGATCTAAAAATATAGGAGAAATTCTCTTTGTAACAGTTTAATTATTTTTAGTAAGATTTGGGTCAGAAGGTAAATTCAATGGACTCAAATATAGCAAAAGTGGTACTTCTTTGAATTTGAATTTCTTTAAGTATTATGTCCATTTTAATGAATTGTTAGAATAAAACTATCTCAGAAATTAGTTTCCATGAAATATTATTGTAATTTTTCCAACATACCTTGGATAATTAGGTAAAATAATCTTTAATTTCAAACACCTTTTAAAAAAGTGAAAAGCACTGAGGATGTGCTAGAAAATTCGTTAAGCAGAATAATTTTTCTGAAGGCTTTCAAAAGACTCATAAAGCACATATAATTAATAAAGAAAATTAATTTATAAATATTTTGTATCGAGGTAATTTATTTTTATAAATATCAAGGTAATAGTTCAATTTTTTAAATTATTTATTAAATTTAATTTTTAGTTTACAAGTGCAATGTAAGTCCTATTAAAATTTAATTAGTTTATTAAGTTTATAAACTCAATTTGTAAGGATTTAAATTTGTATATTTTTATAATTTTCTAGTATATCAAAGAAAAAGTACAGACTATAATAACTTTAAAAACAAGTTCACTAAATGAGTAGAATTTTAACTTTTCCAGAATGAATGACTTTAAAAGAATATTTTATAAATAAATAACTCTATAGGTAGCTTAAAATCAAATTGAAATTTTAAATTAAAATTGAATGAAATGTTGCCTCCAGCGATATGGCACATTATTATTTTTCGTTTCTCTTTTTTTCTCATTTTTTCCGTTTAAAAATTCTGGATTAAATGTCCCTTCAAGTTTATCAATTCAATGCGTTAAAAATCTTTTAAAGTGTCATATAAATCAAACTAAAGGGAATTTATTTCATTTATTAGAATTTAACTTAATTCAGGTTAATATTTTAAAATAAAATCAAAGTTCAAGGGATTGAACCAATTCAAAAGTCATGCTACCCGCGTTATCCCTTAAAAGCTTTTATTTAGGGTAGAGTTCACCCGAATGATTTTTCAAGTAGAGATATTAAAATGTTTGTACCGAATTTTATTAGGCTTTTCGAGCTTTTAACAAAGTTTACTTAAAAACGCAAATAACACACGAAAGTGATGACGTTACAATTTTCTGATTTATAGTTAAAATAGGTGAGAATATATTTTTTTATTTTAAATTAACATTTACATGTACTATAAACAATTTAACCCTAAAGAATAATTTATGAATATTTTTGGGAAAATTAAATGCGTATATAAATTAACAGGCTTTTAACAAGGCCTTCCGCGGGTATACTTTCGATTTAATAATTCTGAAAATACTTTTCAAGTAAAAGAGAATTTTCACACTATTTAATATTGAGTAGATAACTTGCAAATCAGGGATTTTTCTGTAAAAATATATTTTTATTTTAATAATTAAATGAATTGATACATTATTTAAAGTATTCATCGGCAGCTATGAAATCTCCCCACTTTTCGGGAAATTTATGGATTCCTTGCTAAGAAAACTGTTTAGCTTTTCAAGCTAGGAACTAGTAAGGCTAATTTTTGATATCTTCAACTAAAGAGAAGCGTAACCCAGTTAAGGTATTCTACATCGATCGAAACAAGTGGTAGTTCGAAGGGATAAAGGTCTGGTGAATATAGCGGGTGAGCCAAATAGTTTTTAACCGGTGTAGCAATTTGAAGCCGAGCGTTATCATGATGTAAAATTACTGCCTCATGTTTTGTCGCATATTCTGGACATTTTTCGTACAATACCATCTTCAAGCGAATCAGTTGTTGTCAATACAGATCTTCCGTAATAGTTTCACCAGGTTTTAGCAGCTCATAATGGATAAAACCCTTTTAATCCCACCAAATACAGAGCATTACCTTGCCACCATAGATATTCGGCATTAGCTTTGGTATTGATGTTCCTGGTTGGCCGGTCTTCACATACGATTTATTTCCTGCACTTCGGGTTGTCGTAATGAAACCATTTTTCGTCGACATTTACAATTCGATACAAAAATTACTTATTTTTATAGCGCTGAAGCATTTCAGACATGCACAATTGCCTTTCGACGTCCTTCCGCTTTAAGCCATATACCGCACAATTTCCTTGCTTTTGAATGAATTCCAACGATTGGAAATTGTTGGTTGTGTCAGGCTTTTTAACTTGATCTGCGCATTACTTGTCTGTATCAAAATTACCACTTTTATAGCGTCAAAACCAAAATTCGCAAGTTTTAATCGAAGGAGTATATTCATCATAAATTTCTAATAGTAATCGATGACTTTCAGAAGCACTTTTTTTCCTAATTAAAGAACAAAAGCAAAGATTCTCGCAAATGATGCTTTTTTTCGGCATGTATGCTGACATGTTTGTACCTCGAATAAATTATTTTGTTTACCCTTTGGCAAATTAACGCATAATAAAATGTAAAGCCATATGACTTAACTAAAACGTGAAGATACTCACAGTATGGTCAGATGCGTTACAGTACAAGAAACACCATCTCTTCTAAATCCCTCACATATATACATATAAATGTATACCAGAAAATTGTGTTATTATTGTTTAGAAAATTAATTAACCAATTGAAGGATATTCACTATGCATATAAAATAGATTAATATTGAGGATTAATTTTAGTATGCCCTATATCATTTAAATTTACTTTACAAATTGCAAAACGTTTATATTTAACAAAAGAAAATTAATGGATTCATGTCGGATAGAATAAACCTTGATTAAAGTAATTAATTTATCTGATGCCGCATAGCTTATAAAATATACCAACTCTGGTTTCTTATAAGCTTAGGATAATATTCTAAAATTCATATACGAAAAATCGATAATTGTGGGAAAATATGAGTTTATCATATGAGAAGCAGGTGTTAAAAATGAATAATTAATATACAATTACTACGTTTCCCTTCTTTGTGAACGATAAATTTATTTCACATGACAAAATCGAACATAATTCTTACACCATAATTACTTAGTACAGAATAAACTCTTTGCCAACAACTAGCATTTGCGTAATTGCAGAAATTCGTTCCGTAACAAATAATAAAAAATTTATAGGAAAGGACAAAGAATATGAAATTTTTAAATAATTTATAAAACAGACAAAATTATTAGGTAATATCACGTTTCAGTTTTTTCTAAGAAGTTTACTGGTTTTTATTTATTTTTCAAATAAAGTGAATTAAGTGCTAATCACCAAAATTCTATGATTCATATTTAAGTTAATTTCAAACTACTTTGGAAAACTTTGGAGAATGAAAGATCTTTGGAATAGTTTTTTTTGTTTCTATTGTTTTAATTTCAAAGATGAGATGAACGTGTGCCTACGTGATTCGGGATCCAACACGCCTCTTTTCTGCTTTCGTAACCCCGAAGAGCTGCGGGTCTAGGAAGTAGCACACCCTAGAACTAGGGAGAACACCGACGCTGATCTTCAGGTCAGCCAGAAGTTGTGTAGGGGAAGGTTCTTCTGAAGGTCTACGGAACCCTCGGAGGCAGGTCGTACAGATTTAAGAATTCAACTACCGCTTTTAATTCTAATTTTTTGAAAATCTTATAAAATTTATAACATTTTCTGAAAATTCATGTATTAGATTCACATTTGAATTCAGTAACTACCAAAACAAAAATGTTTACTCTCGTTAGTTTGCGAAAATACTGCATATTAGATTTTTTGATGCAAAGTTAATGTAAAAACGAATTATGATCAAACTCTTCTAGTAACTTTCCTAAAGTTATGTTAAGAGATTTCATAATTTAATTTCATTTTACCCAAAATAATTGTGTTATTCTACCTTTCGAAATTTCCTCCAACTAAAGATATCTTGCAATTTTTGCAATTTTGGTTTATCCTTAATAGTTAATTCAAATCAAAACAAACTAGTTTTATATTTCAAAATATATTGCAAAAAGTTACAGTGGAATTAAATTTGAAGGCTTAAATTTGATTCGGAATGGTCCTTAGAAAAATTGGCAACAGTACTTTGCACTATTCAATTTAACATTTCAGTAAAATTGGTACTGAAAGGCCACTGTAAGAAATCACAAACAAAGAATGGCAAAACGAAAAAGCAATGGGATAGTTATGACTACGACTAGTTTTCTTGTTAACGATGGGGTTCTTTTTTTGAAATAAAAGAAATAATGGATCATGTCATTTACGAAAAAATTTTAGAGATATAAATTTTGCCATAAGTCAAATTGGAAATTTCGTTTCGACAGATATTTCAGTACTATAATAATTCAAAACTCGAAGCATTGAGGATAGTAAAATAATAGATAAATAAAAATGGGTTTTAAATTCTCGATTGCCAAGTTGAATCACCTGTTTTGGACCCCATTAAAAATCTTTTCAGAATCCCTAAACGGATCTCAGGTCAGCGTTTCCGAAATAAAAACAAACTGATGTTATAAATGGAATTTGGGGAAAGCATACCTTATTCTATTATTATTAATTTGATAACATCTATGCCACAAAGGTTTATTAAGGCTATTAGAAATAAAGGTTACGAAACGAAATAGTAGGGACTCAATTAAAAGGTTGCATCAGTTTCGTATACTAAAAACCAAAATATACTAAAGTTTGTTATTTTTTATAATTTTTTCAATTTAATTTAAATTAAATAAACGAAGTAAAATATTTATAATATTTCATGCAAGCAAAAGATTAGGGTACATTGCTTTTATTTCAAAATACCATAAATAAAATGGGGAATTAAGTTTTTGGATTAAATAGTTGCTAATACTTCGCAATACACTGTATAAATATCTTTTCTAATCTAAAAACTAAAATGTACAGAACACATCAATGAGTCTATAAAACCACCAATTGTAGGAATGGAGCAGAAAGCTTTTCCGAAATAAGAACATTCATCAAATTTCAATAAAACAATATTTTTGATAATATAGTAATCCTTAAAGCCCATTATTTAAAAATTTGGAATAAGTTTTAAATTAACAGATGTACGTATAATGCAAAATACATTAAATCTAAATTACCTGAATATTACTATCAAAATTTTTGAGAAAGGAAGATATACTCGTATATGCGATTTTTCTGAAACTACATATTAAATCTCAAAAAGAACTTTTTCAAAATATTGTTTGTATTAAACCAAAAATATTATTTAAATTTTTGACACCTACGACGAAACCAGTTTACATACAATCGAGGTTTAATTAAAAGTAATTATAATATAAACTGTTCTTTATACGACTTTTAACTGCTTTTATTGACCAAAACATGGTATTAAACCTTTTACTCTATCCAATGACAGAAGAACAAATGGTGTATGCACTCGTAATATCAGAATATTTACAACATACACATGTGGTATCTGTCGCAAAAGTAATGCGACGGAAAACGTAAAGAATACAACCTCTAAGCCAAGCGAATTGTTCACATCCAAATTTATGGACGACTTGGAGAAAATAACGACAAGCAATTTAAAAAAGTGATTAGATATACGAGCATATCCATGTATATGTCTTGTAAATTTTCTAAAACAAAAATATTTATTTATTTTCTTTGGTTTTTTTTTTTTTTATAAGAGAATATATTGTCCCCTGCGAACATCGAATTTGCAGGATTATTGTTCTCCGAGTCACATTTCATTTTTCATATAGGACTTCCGGAATCAACCCTAAGGGCTTATGAGTATCATACGTTTTGTAACAGCACTGTTTCTTTTAAAGTGTTCAAAATTTAAAGGTTTTGAGATAAAAACAAAAGGAATATACCTGACCATAAATTTAGTCCTAACAAAATGATTTTTTAATATCCGGAATTCTGGAATAAAAGGTTTCAATCCTTAAATATTACATGCGCGGCATTAAATGTAAGGTAAAATTAAAAGTAATATACATATATTTTTTTTAAAGTAAAATAAGAATTAGAACCTTTCTAAAATTTCTAATTTAACTATTATTGGTACAAATAAAACTTATTGAGAAAAGAAATTTTACAAACTTCTCTGGGTATTAAATATTTATTTTGAATCAGGTATAGTTGGTGAAAATTTACGACATAAATTAAATATTTAGTGTCGGAGGGTTGAAATTGATTCCATAGAGGATAAAATCGTTGTAATACGAAAAAAGCTTCATTTTATTTTTATTTTTTGCTTTTGTTACACAGCCAAATTTTTGCTGACCTCCTTCAAAGCAGCGTGAAGCTTAAGTGGTTACTTTCAGATACCATCAAACGTGTTGGGAGTTACGTGAAAGTTGCACGTGACAAATCAAAGCTATGTGACGATGCATACCAAAAGCACACCTTTTCTGCGATTGAGCACTGCCGTTCTGCGGTAAGATTTTTTTTTTTCCCACAAAAGAGTCAAGATATAAAATTTATTTACTTTCGCAAAGCAGCCAAGAGTTTTCTGTTTTCTGTTTTCTGCCCGTATCCTATATTTTTGGCAAGGGTGGACTTCTTAAAAAAAAAATATATATATATACCATTGTATATTTAAGCTTTGTATTTATCGATGGAAACTTCTATATCACTACTACGCATTACTTCCATTTAATAGATTTTCTTTAATAGTTTAAGCATTCCAAGTAGTAATTTATAAGAGTTCTTTCTCCAAGATTAATTGGAAAGTTTAAAATTTTATAGCTTAGAGACTTATTTCAGAAAATTAATTAGTTCTCTCCAAGTTTTTATCCTATATAAATTAAGAAATAACTAGAGCAAAAATTACATGATTAGTTAACATTCAAAAATAAACAAAACCATAAATTTAGTTTTAAAGTATAATAAAAAAAAATAACAAAAATAAATATTCAAAAACATTTTAAAGTATATTAATTAAAATTTCATATACCTGTTTTATTGAGTGCTTTATTAATCATTCATCAAGCAGTAATGAATTTGGGAGAACTGGGGCGCCTCATGGGAAATTTTCGATGACTTTTATTATCGTTTGCGGTGTTTATTTCAATTTTATTTGTTTTTAAAATAACTTCTGATTATGCTCGTTTTAAACATAACTTCTGATTATGCTCGAGGTAATCTTTCAAAATTTATTTTTAAAAACAACAAAAAAAAAAAACAAAAACCCCCTCGGGTTATATTCCAAACAGATTTGGCGGGGGAGTTGTTCAGAACAAGAATTTTGTTCCAAAATAAATGCATGTAAATGAAATTTGTTCTTTCATCATTGCTACTTTGGAAATGGATTTAGAAGGTAAAATTTCAAGTTTTCTTCCGTAGAGAATTTTAAATAATTTTAATAATATTTTATATCAAGTTAGATATCTAACACGTCGGTTTTTTCCGATATACCATGATCGTTTTTAGGCGGGAAAATTAACTCTTTTAAGATTGAATCATCCTCTTTTTATATAGCCTGTTTCGGCGCTCTCTTTGAGATCCGTGGTCTTTTTTCAGGTGCCTTGTCATCGTACCAACTATGAGTTTTACGGGCCTGTTAATACTCAAAGCGTTAGCTGAAAAATCAGTTTGCTTAATTTAGCTTTACTTTAAATATGTAAACCTGTATTAATTCGATAAAATAATCATAAGAATAGCAATACCCTCAATCAGCAATACCTGCTCCATACCAAGCTGAACAAATAACCATTTCTACTTTATTTCTACAGAAATGGTGTTATAGTAAACAAAACTGATTTTATTAGAAAATTGCATAAGAGCTTTACAAACATTCAAATTATATCGCTTATTGGCTTATTTTAAATATAAACAATAATGCAAAGTTAAGCTATTTTTTACATATTTCGCTAATTTCAATGTATAACACAAAAAACGTGTTCATCTCTTAAAACAGGCCATTCTTTAAAAATGATAAAGTTGAATAATCAATCGCTAAGGGCGTATGATGCACGACTATAAATCGATTTTTATGTCGACCGACCGATATTAGCGAGTCAAGTGGGGATACTTTCAGAATCCTAAATCCATTCAAACGTAGTCTTCAAAAATGTCAATCATCATCCATTTAGTCACCTTCCTTAGTATTCAAGTGCATGCACGCCCGCTCGGTCCTCGCTATTTCTTGTTGTACGCCGCCTGTATACAGGGTGCATCATTTCAATTTTCACTAGAGATTCAAGTGGCTTATGGTAGAGAAACGCATTTTTGCTTATTGGCCTTAACCCAACAGTGTCGTGTGGCCTTTCCTTACACCTTCACTAAATGAAGTTCAAGAGAGATGCATTCATTAGCAGGATCGGATTGTACTCGAGATTATTAATTTTGCAAGTTGACTCTTATTAAAGCCAAGGATAGTGCTCTGAGAATAGGAGGGACACTATTGATTCGTTGCTTTCAAGTGACCTCTAAAGGTCGCGGATGATGGAACAAAAAAAAAAAAAAAATAAAAATAAATAAATAAAGCATTGGGTCTTCTTTGATATTAAAACAACATTCTTATTGAGCCTTGTATGATAAGGAAGAAATAAATTTCAGTTAAAGCATTAAAAGAAAGCAATTTGCCTTTGAGGGTATAAAAAGTATCTATCTTAAATTTAACACCTCAAATACCACAACCCATTACAAAATACATAAATACAAGTTTCCCTTAGAAAATAAAGGGATTTCAAAGCAACAAAGGGATGCCTGCTTTGAAACATGTCGTACACTTTTATCAGGAGCAGCAACCCTATCCCTTTTGGTCTATTTTGGGTACCGAATTGTACGCCAAATAGTTTTGAGGGCAAATAAACAAATTTAGCCCTTAGGCGTATCTTACATTGTTTATACTTTAAAAAAAAAATGTGTTCGTCCATTTGTTTATAGTGAATATAAAGTAAAGAGCATGTTGAAATCCAAAAGATCCATGCTCGAATACTAAACTAAATCGAATAATTTATATATAAGTTTCTGATCTTAAAAAGTAGGTATACATAGAAAGAAATTAAAATTAATTTCAAAACACTCAGTCGATTACTATAGACCTATTTATTAAATACATTTTATTTCAATAATTTCGTTGTTTTTTCTTGGAACCACTTACTTCCCAAAATTAAATATTGATTCTAAAAATGTGTACTTTTATTTGACGATTTATGATATTTAAGTACAACAATGAATTTTATATCATATACTTTTTTTCATCAACGAAAAAGGTCTTTTTTTGTCAAAAATTAAACGTTAAGAATTACGAAGAATTTGTGTGAATTTGTGTGAACTATGCCTCTATTCAAAGACTTAGGACTATAGTGTTGATATTTGAAACACGCATAGATGATTATACCCTTTAAATTTATTGTTGTAAAGATAATTATACCCTCTAAATTTATTGTGGCTATCCGCAAAAAGGGTTGTAAAAGTTAAATCTCTAATTACCGTCCCATTACAAAACTTTCCAACATTCCGAAACTTTTCGAAAGGTTCATCTACGACTCTAAGTTCTTCCATTGCTAATCCATTCTTTCCCCTACCCAGCACAGTGTCCTAAAAGGTAGTTTTACAACTACCAACTTGGCAGTCTTCATGTCACGTACACTGCAAGCTATGGAGAATGACGAAGAGATCTATGTTATTGCCACTGACTTTAATAAAGCCTGTGACAAAATTTTCCATTGGCTCATTGTTCTCAAACTCAGTATACTCGGTTTTCAAAATTTAATTTATTTCCTGGATCCTGATGTTCGAAAAATTTTTTAGACCTTAACATTTCTAAGTACCAATCAATCACCTATTCCCGCAAATGCCTCCCCACTACTCCTCGAACATATTTTCTCTCTGGTTAGCCCATTCCATCTGTTAGGTCTTTACGTGATTTGGGCGTTATTCTCACATCGATCATATCGGGAACAAAACGAACTCAGTTATAGACTTTGTCAAAAGTCCAAGGAATTCTCTAACCCCTATGTCACTAAAGCTCTTTATTTCTGTTTTATTAGACCCCTACTTGACCTATCAGGTCTGGTCACCCTCTCAGGCAACACTCATTAATATCATTGTTCAGCGTAGGTTCCTTCGTTTCGCGGCCTTCCTTGGGTTGATAACTTTAATCTTCCTCCTTATCAGGATCGATTGGAATAGATTAACCTCCAGCCCCTAGCATTACGTGGTGATATACTCTACGTCCACTAAGTCCTAACTCGCTCTGTACCCCCCGCAATATGAGATCTTTACCACTCTTCCGCCTAGACACCCACCACACCAACTATGGTCACTTTGAACCCTTCTCAAGAGTGCTACGCAAAATTAACTATATCACCCCTTTCGATTTCCACATCAATGAAGGTACCCACAAACATTCCCGGTACCATCCTATCCCACTATCTTAATTAGCCCCTCCCATCTGCTCCATTTCATGTCTGTATTGCTACCCCTTATTCCATGTTGTTCTAGGCTTAGTTTTAGTTACTTTTGTTATTTTTAAGTTGATTACGATTTTTGTTCGCTGTAGCTTGCATTAAGCGAAATAAATAAATTAAATTAAATTAAAAAGCTGTTTAACACACAAGTTGAACAAAAATTTAAATCTGAAAAAACTTATTGACTTAAAAGGGAATTTGAAATCATTACAAGGTTTCCTAAACCGTTTTTCAAAAGTATCCCCCGTTTTTGATATTCGACTTAAAAGTTGCCATTTTCTATTAGGTTTGATATAACCCTGAACGCAATTTCGGAAAAATCTTAAAAAAATATAAAATACTACCGCATAGACTGAAATTACTTTTAAAAGTAAGATAACTTACTAAAGTCAAATAGTTTGCAAAATATAATTGACTAAGTTATGCTTATTTCAACTCAAACAACTGTTCAAACCGCAAAAGCTAATTATAGAAATATCGGCGATACACGGGCGTTTCAAATGATTATTTCCAAAAGCTATTTAAACATCAAATGCCTCTTAGAAATTCGCATGAAACATGGCTGGTCAGGAAGTAGGTTTAAGAGTTTTCAATCAGCCGTGACATAGATATGTAGCATATACATATAGCATGTAGGAATTCCTTTTTGCCTTCCGCAGATCGTGAATTTTATCAGCTCATAATTCTGCAGGAGCATTTTCCTCTACCTCTGAAAACTTCCTTTTCTTTTTTTGTATGAAACATTTTGACGGACTTCAACAACTGCATATGACAACTGAGAGATGTATGGAAAATGGAAATACTGAAAAATTTCAGTATCCTCATCTTAATTTACCGAAAATGAAATTCGTACAAGCTACTTAGGAAATGAGTTTCGTAATTAAACTCAAGCTTCCTAAGCAGCTTTTAGAAGATGACACACGGTTGCATAAAGTATATTTTGAGGAAAAGTATCATTTGACTCATCCGTGTGTCGTCAATATAAAATATTAGCTTTTGTACAACAATTTTTATAGTTTTATAACATCAGTCTTCAGCTATAACCTTATGTGGGCTAGGTTTTAATGGTCAACACAATTTAAGACCCTCTTTGAATCGATTTTGTCGTTTGTAGTAACAACTACGGAACCCTACATACAAATTCATAAAGTACACAAAATATCCAATAGCAATAAATTGCCATTTGTTCGGCAACTACGAAAAATAGTTTAGTGCTATTCATAATTTTTATATTATACACCAAGAAAAACAAATACTTTTTCTATCGTCCGAAAATGAATTGGTTTAGAAATTATGACTATTAATTAAAGATATGATTCAACCTAATAAATGAGTTTGAGTTTGAGTTTGAGTAAATATAACCAAGGCTTAAGATAAGCTTGAACAAGGTTTGTGATAAGCTTAATAAAGGTTACCTTAGTTTAAGCCCAGTTCATTTTATCGAATAAAGCCCTAGTTTGCTAAACAGAATAGGATTTTTAAGCTTATTTTAATAAAAAGAAACATAATAATAAGAAATAAAAGAAATATGAAGGTAACGAACTGCTAATATAATAAATACAAATTGTTTACTATATGGCACAATGTTTTATTAAAATTAAAACATAATGCAAACATTAATTGTAAAGAATAATTAAAACCGTCAGAAAAATTATCATCTGCTGGTAGAAGGTATACCACATTTATTACATTTTAAATAAATGGTAATTCAGCCTTGATTCTGTGCATAAGCGTATTTAAGCTTTTGATATAAATTTGTTCGATCGTTCGATGATTACTGAAAATACTGAAAATATGATTAACGATTAAATCAACCTCATAAGCGGATCTCTTCCGTTGAATATGTTGAATATCGAATAACAAAATTAGCATAGAGTATTTTTCCTGTAGCTCTCTGCCGTAAGTTTAATTAATAATTTTATGCATTTCATTTCCGATAAATGAAAAGGAAATTCCATAAAATGTTTTTACAGTAACGAATCGTAATTAACGATGCAATTAATATTTTCGTATTTTCTACATAATTCTTTATTAGGCCATTTCGCCTCTAGAGGAAAGAAAAAAAAAGGTTCACCTTTAACATAAATGATAAAGTAGTCCCAGAAGAGTTGCCTGGGAAAGACAAATCTACTCAGCAGTTGGGGAAAATCCATTTAAATCTTTCTAATCGCCCTA
Source organism: Philonicus albiceps (assembly GCA_963969385.1). Taxonomy (NCBI): domain Eukaryota; kingdom Metazoa; phylum Arthropoda; class Insecta; order Diptera; family Asilidae; genus Philonicus; species Philonicus albiceps. The sequence continues at coordinate 27,580,932 of OZ017776.1, forward strand.
TATGTAGACTAATGGAAGGCTATAGGGTGAAATGGTGAAAGAAATGACCACCGAAAATTCACCTAGATTAGATCTTGTCACGTTATACGAAATTCAGGTAACGCCCAACATTAATCAAAGGGTTACAATTGGCCATATCTATTTTGCTATTCTGTGATGTATGTAAACCATAATGGGGTTACAGAAGGTTTCAATCAATTCTATCCGTTGAGGAAATCGTAGGTCATTTCCAGAAAGGAGTTGTTGTTACTAAACGGACTAATAATAAGTACCGATTTATTAAATTGGAATTTAGAAAGATATGCCATATGAATTCTAGTGTACTTTAAACACTTAGCTCTATACAATCCTGTGACAAAAACTTTAAAATCGGTATTTTATTAACCCTTGGACGTTTTTAAATCACGCAATCTGAGCATTCCCATTTAAGTTTTTTTGAATTATTTCTCAGTTGATTTGTGTTCACTCCTGAATATCTGTGCTTCTTATTATCGTAGATTTATTTCGTTTATAAGCTTCCAACTAATAAGATTTAGGATATACGAAACATTATTATAGGACATCAAACTTCTAAGCAATTGTAAGCTAAAATGTGCCACAATGAGAAATAGACTTCGTCGCTCTGATAACGAATAGGCTGCCCAAGACGAGATAATAAAAATGATGAGTATGTAAATTTTTAGCACTTTGTGCCTCCCGTAAGAGGAAGTTATCAATTCGACCGGGATGTATTTTTCTTAATAAATTTTTGTTCGCATAACTTCATAAGTCTGAGACAAATTTGAATGATTACATTCATGTTATACATGAATACGTTGACTGAAAGATAAAATAATAAGCATAAAAAGTCTAGGGAGGCTAAGTGCCACTAAAGTAAATAGACAAGATAAATGTTGTATGAAAATTTAGGAAATGGGTACATGCGAATGTTGGGACTGCTGATTTTGAATTTAGCCAATTGCATGGGAGCCAACTTATTTAAGGATTATAAATAAAATAACTATTAGTAATTTTCATATCATTCATGCACAGAAACTACTTACTTATCGCACGCTGGTCCGTGTGATAAATGGCAAATAAACACGGAACTTTGGCTGGTAGTTTGCAGGCAATTCTCTGTAAAATTTCTCGATATGGCACATAACTAAACAAAATTAATACGCTGATATTTTGATATTGGCGGCATTTTGTACGAATTTTCCCCTATATTTATCGAAACAACAAATCGAAAAGAGCTTATAAAAATTTCTTTTAAATTGACATTTTTAATATTCTTAATATAGTTCTTGAATTTTTCATCAAATTTATTTAGGTTACCTTTGACTTCAATTAATTTTTTCATTTTGCGTGGAAAAATGTGAAATAATTTGGGAGAATTTTACGAAGATTTTATCTAATTCCTTGTTTTAGCCTCTAGCTCCTTTCAAACCGGTCGGTTGTAAAATTTGCGGCATTTTCGATGAAATCATCTTTTATTCATTACCCCCAGTTGCATACCCTACATACCTCACTCCATCCCCAGATATCAAAATGTAACCAAAAATTAATCCTTAGGAGTTGATTCGATTCCTGCAAATAATTTCTTCCTAAGCCAACTGTTGATATTTCGAATAATTAAAAGATAAGCGCGTTATTTTACGAGCCAAGTTAGAGAACTTTAAACTATTTTTTTATTAATAATAATATAAAATTGTATAAGGTTCACCGCTTTTGGGCAGAATCAACTCCATTCTGTTTAATACAAGGCAGCGCGTTTAAAAATTCGAGACTTTCGGTATTTTAAAGTCGTTAACATCAAATTTATTATGCAATTTTATAAAATTCATATTCGATAAATTTAACTGAAATATCAAAAAAATTAGAAGGTATTAAAGGGTATTTTTTAAGGTTTTGAGGTTTATAAATACTAAACATATTCAATTTGAAGAAATTTATATTTTTAAACTCACAAAAATTATGCATTCAGATATTTAGGAACGATGACTTAATATCTAGTGATCTATATAATTTATGTATAGAATTCACCATACAGAAATTTCCAAATATATTGTAAATTTTTAAAATTCCATGTAATTTAAACTTCTGACCTTTTAAGAAGGTTACTTTTGGTTTTTTACCAATGAATTCTAGATTTAAATTTATTGTAAGCTTACATTTGCCTAAATTTACTTTTAATACCGCACTAAGGCGGCTAGACAGTGGCTAGAATGAACCTAATGAATTTGTTTAATAGACAAATGGGTTTCATCTTATTGTGGCTGGAAAATATACTACCTTTGAACAAAACCCCTGGCGAATTCTTCAGCAACCTCTGCAACCATGTTTATGAATGAAACCTTGCAGGACATAGCTAATTTTTTTTTTTGTTTCATTGTTCTACAGGAACAATGCTTCCCTGCTTTTATACTAAATGGGATTTTGCGTTATCCGGAAAAAAAAATGTTCTTTCACGAGATATTCCTAAAGGGATAAAAGTTGACAACTGTTGTTTCCCAAGATAGAAACAATGTCACAGAGGTGATGTTGGTCTCATCATTAAATAAAAGCACCTCGGGGATAAGACAAAGCCTATTAACCACTTGCATTATTATACATAGGAGGCGGCAAAATGACACTGTCTCGTTCGTACATAATTCAACTTAGACCCAACAAAATATACAATTTTACTCAGGGGAATTTTCCAACGATACTATCATATAAGGTAAAACTTTTTAATAGCTCAATATACAGCAATATTTCTTATACGTATAGGACTTTCACGTTTTTGACAATTTTTTATTTCGCTAAGCCATTTTTTTAATACATCTCTCAGTATCACCAAATAATAAATTTCTTCAATATCCCTAATTTATAAAGACTCAGAATATAAATCTCATAATCATGCTTAAGCTTTTTAATTCCGGATACAAACAACACTTAATAAGTAAATTTGCCAACGATTTAAAGTATATCAAAGTATTTAAAATTCAACGGCAAAGTATTGCAATGAGGTAAATATAAAATAGCGCTAGAAAGTAAAGATGATATCATAAATTTAACCCATTCGAAAAAATAAAATTGCTATATTCAGAGAAATAATTTAGATAATCACATGTTTTAATAAAGGATACGAGAAAAGTTTGTTTCAAACTTTTCTGTGCACGGGGCGGGTTATGCTGTGTCGTAAAGTGAGAAATGTCGAGAAAAATTATTAAAGTTGCCCACACGTGGATAGAATTTGTAAAATGTAATTGTAATAAATATAGAAAATTTGTAGGTATACTTAATATAAATTAATACTTTTGAGAAATATATTGATACTAGAATTTTATTTGTAATTTATTAATAAACTAATGTTTTTTGGCAATCCATAAATACTTAATATAAGGAAAAATTAAATTTTCTCCAGGAAAGTATTGATATTGAATAAAAATAATCGAAGGAAAATTTCATATAATTATTCAATTAATCAAAAAAAATAATCGATATTTTAAACCTGTTGATTAATATCTAAGGCACAAAACTCGCAGATTGCAGTTTTGTATTAGGATTTAAGTAAATAATTGTTAAACAATTTTATCCTACTAGAATTATTCTCTGAACCCTTTTAGAAACCTCATCACCATAAAACTTCTGGGACTTCTGAGCGAAAAATTGAGCCAAGTAATTTTCTTTTGAAGTTAGCTGTACACCATTAAGAGAGTTCTGCAGAGAGCGAAGCAAAGGTATTCGGACGTGACAAGGTCCGAGCAAAACTTCCCAAACTTTTTCAATTTTTCCCAATTCATTAAAGATGTGTGTAGTCCGGCATTGTGTTGATGGAAAACAACGCCTTTCCTAGTGATCAATGCTGGCCGCTTTACTTCAATTGTACCCTTTAATTGCATCGTATAATGCACAAATCTCCTCCAGACCCACCAAATACAAAACATCACATTCTCACATTCTCTCAGTCATCAATCTGGATTTTACCACCATTTGCAGCTTCACCAGCAGCTTGGATCGCAATTGCTCATTATCAATCTCATCAACAATGGCTCGATTTCGTTTCGTTTCAAAGAAATTTCATCTATCTATTAAATTTTTCACTATTAATTCATGTGTTACCCAAATATCGAGCTTCTTTTTGTATCAAATTTAATGTAAATGATTTAAAACTGTTTTTTGATCAATCATGAGGAACATGAAAATATTATCAATATAAACTATAATTTAACGCAAAATATTATTCCTAGTTTTAAGGGATTTACGTCAAAGCAACAAGAAAACATCAATCGCGATGTACATTTACTGCACGATAATGCTTCTATTCACACGGCTGCAATTTCCTCTAACTCTAAAATTCAATAATGTTGCTCCATTGAAATTATTCATCGTCGTTACAACTCTAATCTGGCTACTTCCGAATACATTTTTATTTCCAATATTGAATATAGGCATACGGGTAAAATGTTAACAGTATTTTAAAGTTTTATTGTTAAATCAAATTTTATGAAGAGAAATAGTAAAAAAAATCAAATTGAACTTGATAATTTTATTATTTTTTAATTGAAACGCATATGTTTATGTTTTTTACTTTACCAATATTTTCTAAGGGTTAGTTTTAACGAATCTATTTATACAACCATTTACAGTCAACAAATTTTTAAAACTCCATGATAAAGTAGTAAATATAGATTCAAAAAATAATAAAAAAAGAAAGGTAACTTTATGAATAAATGTCATTCAATATTTCAAGTCTAATCGAGTTAAAGGACAACCCGCGCGTTTTGCACTATTAAAAATGGGAATTTCTGAAAATAATTTATTTGAGATAAAAATTGTGCTATAAATATAGGGAAAAAACGAAACAATGGAACAAACCTGTAACAACAGGTAGTGCAGAAAACATTGGCTCGTTTCATAAATTGAAATGGATTCAAATCAATTTTATTTCCTCCTGTTGTCGTGAATGATATGTAATTTTCCCCCCAGATTTCAGTCAATTTTACGCAAAGCGCACAGTAAATCTCCAGAACGAGGTGTATGTACAATAAATTGCGCCATTTCGCTTCATCGTGTGAATTCAATCAATTTCCGCTTTAAAGTATTTTTCTTATCTTAGATCCGATGGAAACTTTAAACTCTATTCCAGATTCTCTCTCGAATCCGGAGCATTTCCTTTTGTTGAAAGTTGATTGAAATTTTACTCCAAACGTATTGCACAGCCTGAAAAAGGCTGATTGTTTTCTTTTAAAAGGGCCTTGTATTTGATTTAAATTTCCCTTTGACCGTAAAGACATGTAGAATTTGTTCAAGTACTCGCAGAAAAGGAACGTTATTACAAAAAACAAAAACAAAATATATATATATATATACCATACATAGTGATGGGACCGATGATCGATAAAAATCAAAGACACTAACATACTTACAATATTATTTTTGAATATAAACATTGCTTTACTATACTGATCAAAAGTAAAAAAATAAAATTGTTACTATGTCCTCCTTCACCCTGGGACTATACACCTTCGATCAGAAGTTCAAACTGCAGACCCCAAAGCATTTAAAAAACTCACGTACTGTGCTTTTTTTCAGATTGTTAGACAGATTTTGTTTAAGCTAACAGAATGTATTAATTGGTAGAATCACCCTTAATAGGGTCTAGACTCCCTGTATATCTCAGGTTTAAAGAGAATGTATTGGTCCTTAGACATCTTTTTATTAATTACAACCACATCGTTTTTAAGTATTACAAATACCTTAATAATGCAATCATAATGTAAATAAATACTATAAAATTATTATCAAGAAACATTCATTTAAATCCCATACTTATTCTTTGAAAGCACATCTGAACCAAACTAACAAAAATACATCAAAATATGAAATTCGAAAGTCAATCTTGTTACCTTAAAAACTAATTTTTAAATTCCTAAATGAAATAGAGAACACAGCTAGTTCTTACTAAAATTATCAGGATTGTGGCTCAGATACGTATACAGGCTAACTTCTCATGCACGGTCATACAGGAAAAATAAAACCAAAACTATCACTACATTTTATATATAAACTTTAAAATTTTTAAGAATTTCATATAAAATTCAATCGGGAATGTCTTTAACAGTCCCTCCTAAATTTACCCGTTCCATTCTCCTTCTTTAACATTTAATTATTATTTTAATTTATTCTAATATTTAAGTAAACTTATTGTCATTAGCTTGTATTAAGCGATTAATAAAGAAAATATTCGAATAATTTCAATAAATTCAAATACAATCATTCAAATTAGAATCAAATATTGGAGCTAACCGAATATTTGAATTCCATTCCATTTACAAACTTAGTTTTTAGTTCAAAGAGTAAACAAAAGTAATTGATATTTCAATAATTGATAATGACATATAGGATATAGAATTACATTATTTTTCTTTTACAAATTATAAGGCATTCAATATCGAGTTTATTAGTTCCAAAAAATCTACTCTTATTTTCTGTAGATAAGGACTTTATGATATTCTTAAGGGCCTTATCCTTTTCGGGACAGCATATGTATAGTTAACCTATAAATCGATATTCCTCTTAGATTTTTTTTAGTAAAACGTTCTATGACTTGGTCAGTGCTTATCGGTAAATCTTTGTGAACATGCAACAGTAAAGAAGAGGTAAAAATAAAACTCTCCGTAAATTTTAGCAACACTCCTTAACTGGGTGAATTATCAAACTCAGGCATTTTAGAAATCTTTAACTATAATAGTACTTATGGTACGCCGAATGAGAGTTAGGTAACTAACTTAGAAAGGGTGTGTGTGTGGAGGAGAACTCAAGAGGCGATTATGCAGTACTTATCATCAAATTAGAATAATTAAAAATTTAAAAACTAACTTGAGTTTTAAGGCATTTATGCAATCGTTTCATGGAGGTATTAAAAATTATAAGTGCCCCTATAATATAATTTTGTATTAATAATTATATTTAATTAATATTTTTTTAAACATTAAACGACGTGAGTGAACTTAAAAATATCTAAAAAAATGAATGAATGGATTATTTTTAATAAAAATAAATATAAACAATCATGGATAGTTTCTTCGCACACTTTAGACTATATATTTAAAACAAATTCACCAAATATTGAATGCTTGAAAGAAGACCTTTCCAGCGATACCTCATACGATATTTTAAGGGGTACAACTCACTATACGCGACACCATGACCTAGCATTCTGCCAAAATTCAAATTTCTACGGTACGTCGTAGGTACGCTTGTATTTAATTGTAAAAAATTATAATAAAACGGCTATAAACAGGAAAATCAATATAATTCTTGCTGTTTTAGAATGGCATGCTATACTTTGCAACATTCCTGCTCTTATTAAGATTTAACAATAAGTAAACATTTTCTTAATATTTGATCTGCTATCTTAAATATCCTCACAATATCCTGATTAGGGAACTGAAACTAGCCGATTGTACTGACTTAATTGCTACGGTTAATATAAAATAAATAAATGCTGACTTACTAATAGCTTATTAGCTATTATGAAAATATACAGCAAATCAAGGAATACCAAAAATCATCCTATCGGCTTCCAATTTAATGGGGGAAAGTCACGTCTTGCCAATTTCCGAAAATAAGGTGTCGAAGGTGAGAATCGACAATCTCTTTGCACGCCATCATAAATGCTGGAGTTAATCGTCTGCACGCAATTAATTGTCGCGGTTATAATTTTATAGGTCGTTTTGTCCACAACAACTACTATCTAATAGGGGGTAGGTAGGGGTATACGCCTAGTTTTCCACGAGTATATGTATATCTCTGTATCTGGAACAAGGATATTCATCGTTATATGGCTTAGCATGGAAATTTATTATTCGCCAGTAGGTTCACATATCCTTCGCATTCAGACAGTTTTGACGCTGTGCTTAATTATTGCTAGTAGACTTGCTTTGCTTTCTTCCTTCAAAATATGCCCGTTTAGAGACAAAACACCAGTTTTGGGCATGATGCCCAAAATTTTGAATGATTTCAGCATGATTTAGAATCGCCACTATCCTTCAATACAAGCGTAAAACGACATCACAGGAATAGTAGTGTCGACTTTCCATTAGTGACGTCACACCATAAATTCTATACCACGTTCTGAACGCTTCAATTCACAAATGTGCAAGCTTTAATTTGAAAAGAAAGTGGGAGTGCACATTTATCCGCTATCCGCGGTTCATCGAACAATTTCAAAATGAGATCCGACAGTCCAGTCATGATGAACATCAGAAATTGCATTTTGAATTGAAACGAGAAACCGCAATAAACGTTACCTCTAAACCAATATTAAACTGATAGAGCGAAAATTCTGTGTATTGTTGTATTTGTTACAACATCTTGACCTCGTTGCTTTTATGATGTGCTCAAGAACGCTCTGTAAAATTGCTTTATCTTTTCAAAAACAAAAAAAAAAAAATGGATGAAACAGACCCATCCCCCTTTTGCATTCAACGCCAATTTCAAAACAGAATTGCTTATTCCAGCAGTTTTCTTTTAACTTCTTCAAAGTGAACCTTAGAACGTTTTAAGATTCTATCAAAGTTGACTGGCGGGATTTTTGGTGAATGTTATTCAAGAGCAAAGGACCAAATAAGTTTCTTATAAATCGTCTTGCATGCTGTGATTATGCGAACTGTGTACACAGTTCTTGCCCTTGCGGAATTCATTTGAATTTATGACCGATTTTAACAAAAAAGAGAAGGTTCTCGATGTGGATTTTAGTTTTTAGACGTACATGTATACGCCGATTACTCTAAAATGGCTAGTCCGATTTAAATCATTTTTATCGTTCCGTATCCGACAAAAAAACCCATTTAGTTTTCGGTCTATTTGCTTGTTTGTTTCATTTATAATTCAAAAATATCAATATGAATTACGCAAATACCAAAATCCCTCCTGTTTGTAACCAACGATATTATTAAAGCTTAGTGTGCAAAGTCTTTTGTTTTGCGATATTTTCCGAACAATTGTTTGAGTCCAAAATACATAAGTATAACATGGTCGAGTTATATCTCGTAAACTACAATATTTGGCTCTAGTACGAGGGGAAAAAGTTTTGAGCCTAGAGTATTAAAAATGCTGACAGAAATGTATAAAAAAATTTATTTTTCTATGTAATCTCTCTCTACTTCAATGCACTACTTATAGTACATTTGGCATAAAGGGCTTTTAACCCAGTGAACAAATATTTGCCGTCTTTGCCTTTCGAAATGCTCGTCTACTGCCGCCTTCATTTCTTCCTTATTCGAAAATCTTCGTCCTCCGAGGAAAAAAGGAAATAATCGTAGGGGGGCTAGATATGGCTTGCCCAGGATACGCCTTGCAAATCGCGTAGTGTGCACGGGCGCATTGTCCTGCAAAAACAGGGCTCCTTTCATACAATGCGGGTATAACTCAGATATGGTGGTTCAATTAATAAAAGTGTATAATGCTAATAACATGAAACTCGGTATTTATACTACTCAAGGTTTTCGCAATTAATGGCATGCAGCGCGAGAGATTAGTAACAATTAAAAATACTTAGGCTCAAAAATTTTGAGCTGCCCTTTGTAAGTTGTGTTACGTTTAAAACTAATTTCAGTCTATGTGCTCCAATTTTATATTTTTTCAGATTTATCCGAAATTGCATTCAGATTAAAGAATAAATATCTTGACCGACACTAATCTAATTGAAGTTGGTAACTTTGGAGTCGAATATTTAAGAAAACGGGCCATAATTTTTAAAAACGGTTTAAGAAACCTCATAATGATTTTAAATTCCCTTTTCATAAGTAGTACTAAACATTTTTATTTCAAAGTAATAAGTCCCTTTAGAGTCTTTAAATTAAAAAATTATTACAAATTAATAATTATGAATAATTACACGTATGGATTATTGTACTGCGTTCCTAAGAGCGCTAGTTTTAAGTACGAGCTTTATTGTGCTGGTATTAATGAATAAATAAATAAATTTTTAATACAAGTTAATATACGGCACTAAAGCCAGGGTCAGATAAGTTTATATGGGGTATTTCCGAACAAGGCATCGATGTCAGGTCTGTATAAGTTCAAATAAGGATTATCATAATAAGATAGACCTATTGTACCTAATCAGATGAAATACGAATCAGATCAGTTCCAAATCCAGGAATTTATTTTCGATTTCTTATCAAGGTCGGATGTGAAATATCCTGCACTAGTCCATCCTGATTCGGAATGAATCACGTTACGGATTATCTGAACAAAATGCTAGTTGGATTATTCTTTAATTAGTACTTTCAGTGAAACTTTTAATGAATACTATCTCCAAAAAAGATTATAAATAATTTAAAAATAATACAATAGTTTAGGATTTATCATTACTAAATTTTAACTAACTATTTTCAAATTCGGATGGAACGTTGCATTAGTTGATTTATATTACTAACTTTTGTTAGACAAATGAGTGGAATTCTCATTAAAAATTAAGACAAAATTCAAAACTAAAATTTAAATTATAGAGAATTTACATCGCATTTTTCTTGAAACTATTGAAACGAATCTTTTGCTTTCTAGAGGCCGTTTTCCGCCTTATTAGCATTTATTGTGTGGACTAAATTTAAAAATATGCATTAATAATTTCCAGTTTTTAAGGTAGGAAAAAATTAGTGCAATTCAATTTGTTGCTCTAAAAGCAGTCATATTTTCTTTATTATCAAAGACTAGCGTTTTTACCTATTCCTTTAAATTTAACAGCGAATATGAATTCAAAATAGCACACTGTTTACTTTAGCATTTTATGGAATTTTCAATTATTCCTTATTTATGCAAAATAGGAAAATTTCAATTGATAAAACAACCAATGGACCCGTGCTAAATTTCGCACCCACTACAGATGTTAGCCTCTTGTGTTATTTTTATTATTTAACCCTTGTGTTAATACCCGGGTACCTGGGCGTCCACCGTGTTACATTTACATGAAAAGAACTGAAACAAACATACATTTGATATTGAGCTTCAGGATCCTCGCTATTTAGCTCAAAAGCAAGCAAATCATGAATGTAATTTGTTATTTTATTTTTTTTAATTAATATAAACTTAAGCCATCGTTGCATTTTTTCATCTTAAACTTAATTAGATACTCAATATGAAACAAAATGTTTAAAAATACTTTTACTTTTATTAAAATATTAAAAATTTAAGTAAATTGATTCACGGGTACTCCGGGTGCTAAACTGTGTCGGTAAAGTTGGGTATTAACGTAAGGGTTAAACGCAAATTTTAAATAAATAGCGCATTTTAACGCTAAGTGAGTATCCGATGTAAGAAACGGAAACGGAAACGAATAGTTTGGTGTTTAGTTTATTGAGTTTGATGAAGTATTAGTGGAGAAAAAGGGATGTTAACAGTAGAAATAATGCATAAGAAAAGCTAAACTATCGATATAATAAAATTATTCATTCATTCATTTTATACATTTACTTATTTCAAGGTTAACATTTGTAGTACAGGATAAGAAAGTTTAAATTCAGTGTTAGGATTAATAATTCATTCAGCTGTACTATTAATTACGTGTGATATTAGCCAAAGAATTTAATTTAAACTAAGTAATATTACAATTTGGGGAAAATTCATTAAAAACCCAGTGAAAATATATCACAAAATTGTTAAATGATTGTCTAATTTAAATGCAGTATCACTAAATTGCAAAATTATAGTGTATTTTCCTATTAATAAATTAATAGTGCATTAAAAACTCACAATCATGTTTGAGTTTATTGCTCAGCAAATATACTATCACTAATTCGATTATAAATGCAATTTAATATAAATTTTTGTATACTACTGATAGTATACAGACGATATTTATATAAATAAATAAAAATCCTCATCGTTCACAGTCAGTTTGAGTTTTTGAAAAGTGTTCAATTTTTATTAATTTGCAAAAGTTATTTCTTTTTCCCCTCATTGTCTAAGGATTAGTATTTATGGGTGAAATTACAAAATTCCATGCTATCATCGAGGCTCACATAAATTGTTGAATAAGCCTCATGAAAACCTCCCTCGGGAAGTACTTTGCGGAATGTTTAGCGGGGGGGTGCACATCGTCCTGGACATAAATCACTTTCCTTTTTTAATATGATTTTTGGATATGTTGATAATAACACAACTGTAAGGCTGCTGTCGGCTGAGGATTCTCATAATATTGAGTCACAGTGGTGCGTTCTTAATATTGCGAAGGTGGCATTGCGTGCGTTGTCGTAACAAATGTTTCTGGTAATGTTGTTATTTGTTCAATTTATCACAGCGGCTTATGCGTCTGGAGCAACGAGGGTAAAACACTACAAACAGGGTGAATTGTTGCCGGGATACTCGTTGATATATCTTAATTAGGTTGCTCAGTGCGGTTATGATTATTCATACCCATGGCTATGCAAACAGGTTCCAACTCCTCAACTCAAGAAGTCCTACTTGCGCTTCTGCGATAGATCAGGAGAATAAGGACGAATTTATGAGGGTATCATTGTGACGACAATTAAAAGGGATGGCTTTATCTGATATCCTGCCCTAGTTTATGTATGTCGCAGTAAATAAATTGTAAGTAGCGGTTTTGGTAATAATATCTGATTAAAGTACCTACAATAATAAAGTTAAAAAACAATTTAATATTGTATATCAGGGGCTATTATACGTAGCAATCAAAATTTCTTCATTTGGAATTGAATTTAATAAATCTCATTTTATGAATGAATGTATCATCCCCCAGATATGTCATATTATTACCCTGTGAAATGCAAATAAGCTGTACCAAAAATTTCATGATTTAATATATCCCATAGTTGTCCATTTTTGATTTAAGTATTTAATGACATGAATTTTATTGGATTTTCTCATTTAATTCAGAATGTACGTACTTGCAATTAAAATACAGATTTATGTTCCAGGTAAAAATAATAATTTTTAAGTGGATATATTAACGTAGGTAAAACCCTTTTGTTTTTAATTATTATAATATAGTTTTGACCACCGGCAGTCTATAGGTGAAAATTTGAAATTAATCGATTAATTAATGATGTAATTAATCTGTAAAAAATAATTGTAACCCTGTTAAATCAGAAAGAATTATTAAACCAAAAAAAAAGCCACTTAAAATAATATCGGACAAATATTAAAAATACAAAAGTATTCATTTGATATTTCTCAAAATAATCAAATGATCTTCGATTAATCAATTCAAATTAATCGATTATTTGACTAATTTAAAAAAGAAATGATTTTAGAATTACACCGTTGAAAAGGAAATGATTTTAAATAATATATATATATATATATATATTTATAAAAATGTATTTATTTTAATTGTATATCTTCCAAAGTAATTTTGGCTGGTACATAAACAATTGTAAGATAAAAGGTAAGGTAAGACATAAGAGGGTTAATTTCAATAAAGATTATTTATTTAACATTATATGGAAAATTATACTTATTATATTTATTATTTATTTTTTAGGTAATTACATATTTTATGAAATCCATTCCAAAATAATTTATTTCAATTTTATCGTACTATCTAATAGAGGTGCTACCGTTTCAAGGTATTATTATATTGTTTTTGTTAATTACGGCTTCCTGTTTTTTCTTTAATTTATAGAATTTATTGTACACAACTCACGTACAATAATGAGACTACTCGGATAAGTTAAAGAGTATTTTAAAAATGAATCAATCTGATGCCTTACGATATCTCTTCTTATAAAAAGCAAATTATTGTGAATGAGTAACGATAATTGCATGATTTCCTTCCTTTCGTCCTTTAGTTCAGATCAATTTTACCAAAATAACATGTAACTAAGTATTATCAAATAACTAAAAAAAATCTATTCTTTTAAAATGCACATACTTGGTATTTTCCGTGGTCCCCCGGATATTACGACAGAATTAAAGATTTATCGTTGCAAGGCTACTTTTTATTCCATAAACGTTTTCCTTCTCTTTTTATTGGGTCAAAAGCTTCAATAAGATTGAACGAACAATTTCCCCTCGTATTGACTCTATCAGTTCCGTATAGTAATGGTAAATTTAATTTTACAAATTGGAGATAACACAAAAGAATTCAAAAGTCGAAGATGTTCGCTGGCATTTTTATCAAAGCAAATTTTCCTTTTCCACTAAATAAATGATAAAATTATTATCTTTCGTAAGAGGGTTTTTAAATTATTTCCATTGTTTAAGTATTTTGCTTTACATTTCATTACATCATTAAATCTTCCGTGAGTTTTATTATTTTGACCACAATAAGTTAATTACTGCCTGTTGCTGTTTATGTATTTTTTTAATGATTGCAATTTTAAAAAAGATTTAAAATTTAAAATTCAATATTATAAAAATGAGGAATAGAGATAAGAAACTTGATATTGAATTTGCTCGCAATCCTTAGAGTTTTAATCTTTCATTCCTACTCTTGGTCTTAAAGTCTTAGTTTTAATTTTGAAGCAATTTTAAAGTGATGAGACTATTCTTGAAATGATCGAACATAAAATTGAGTTTAGTCTATAGTCTAATCCCTAAGAAAAATTTATTACGACTCTACTTATCCATTCATCCATTTTAAGATAACACTATCATTTTATTGGAACTACTACTACTACTCCTCACCCGAATCCATTAAAAATTATTGGTGAAAATATATTGGATGGTTTTTTTAAATGATAAATATGTGTAACATAAGCTGGATATTGACAAAGCCCTTTAACAAAATACCACAGTCAGGAAGGGAAGTTCTAAACTAATGTTTGAACACTTATCTCTGTTAAAGGCAACTTTGTTTCCTGTTTTTAAATGTGCAATTTAACAAAGGGGAAAATTAAGCAAATGTGGTGTAAAATATACACACATAAAATACGTAAAATCAAACAAGCATTGCGTGTAACACATACGCCTTATTATATAAATTTACTAGTAATGTGGTAAAGTTAAGGCTTATTATTGCAATTTCCTACCATAGTTGTGTATTTTCACACCAATCTAGTGTAATACAAGAAAAATGTTTTATTCTCCCTCCTTGCTCTGTTATATTTACTACGAGATTTATTGTTACGAATTTAGAATTGAATTTTAACTAAATTCTGATCCTTCACAAAAATCTAGGGTAGTGTGTTTTTCATATTTTTGGGGAAACCCATCGAAAGAATAAAATCATTAGTATTCTATTCAAATAGTTTTTAAATTTTATAGTTATATTTTCAATTGAGATTTAGGGTTTGAAAATTGACCATAAGGATTTGATCTTGATTTTTTTTTAAGCGTTTGGAATGGATTAAAAAAAAACACTACTAGGCTGATTGTGGTACAATTGTGGCCTTTTATTGCATATACAATACTGTTGGCTTTTGTCTCAACCATAATCATACTACAAATTATTTTTAAAACATATTTTTATAAAATTAAAAATATCAAAATATAAAACTCAAACAAATATTTTTAAATATTCTATGAAATTGATTTATGTTGATACGTGTGATGGAAACATTTTTAGTATTTAAAACTAAGAACATATGTTTGATTTTAGTTTCATATAAATCAAAATAATAAAAATAATGCTTAATAATAAAAAATTGCAAATTATTTCCATACTAAATAGTTTTTTCTTTCATTGCGAAACTATTTTTATTTTTTTTTTAGAATACGCTTTTCATTTGCTCGTATACAAAATTAGTTTTAGTTAAAGTATTTTCTGGCTCTGTTGGTATTCATTATCTGATCATTATTCACCTTTAGATTTATCCGATTTTTGATGAGTCGAATAAGCCATTTGTCTTTAATTCGTTTATTTTGAAATATTTTCCGGAATTTTTTATTTAAAGGAAATTATGGAAATACTTTCACTTAGGTATAGTTATGACGTAATTTCCAAAGACATTTGCTGTGATGGAAAAATGTCGTTTATCGAACTTTTATCAAATTTGTTTACATATTTATCACTTTTTTACCTTAAATCCAAATCAAAACCCCAAACTGAATCTGTTACTTATTTTCTTCAATTTATTATTTCGTTACATTACTATATAGTGCTATCGAAAATTGTATTCTTTAACAACGAAAAAAACGTAAAATCCCCCACTGTAATCAGAGTCGTGAAGAAGTTTGGAAATCGAAAAAGTAGATCCAAAAAGGTTTCTCTTACATTATGTCCTGAAAGAATTCATCGAATATTAGGCTTTAAAACCCGGAAAAATTCGCTCAAAATACAGCCGAACAATAGAAAGACATCCTATAGAGAAAAAGTTCATAATAAAAATAAGGCGGTAATAAACCGATGGGAAAGACTTGATAAAAAAAGTCTATAGATGTTTATTTTTTCCTAATGCATCTGGAAACCTCCTGAGGGACGATTGACCAGCCCTAAAATAAGAATTTAATGATTAATTTTGAAGAAATAGGTACTTTTTTCAGAACACTAAAATTCCAATGCTGTTCGTGAAAGGAAAATATCCAATAAAACATTTATTTGCATCCATACTACTCAAGTACATCTGGAGATAAATGAATAAGTGTTCTCATTAGGAAAGTACCTAATTTGATTTTCATTATACGGATTACTGCGATGTAATAGGCTGGGAGAAAAACTTTTTCTTATACCCTATATCAAGGAAACAAGAAAAAGATATATAAGGGCTCTTACCCGCCGGAACAGGGCTTAATTACTAAGACAGAAAAAGTGGTAATTCCTTAGACGAATGAAAATGTTAAGCGCTTTAGAATACTGATAATTTTTGGGAAGACTTTCAATGGGGATTAACTTCTGCTCAGAGATGTTTAGAATTTGTTTGAAGTAAACGAAGGTAGTTAATCGCGTATTTGTGATTTAAGCTCACTCATTTGAATTTCCTTAAGCCGAGGTAATCCGCAATAGGAAGAACAAAAGAATCATAAATAAATTACTACTTATGGAAGGGTAATTCAAAATTACGAATTGTTTCCGATATCTTACTTAAGAAAGTGAGCTTTTCCTATATTCATTTATTTGAAAATCTTACTTTTGGGCTCTAAAACAATCAAATACAAAAATTATACATTTTAAGAGGAATCAAGACAAACATGAGATGTGTACTTTTCACAGTACGGAAACGTAACACTTTCGTGCGCATACGAATAACTCTCTCATTTTTGACTCATGTGCGCGTTCACTCACTTCTTAAAAACTTATGTGAACGTGCGTGAGTTGTTACCTTTAAATTATTGTACACGCAAATAAGTGATAATTCAAACTTTCAAATCATTCACTCCTACACGAAATTACTCTTTGGACATAGCTGACTCGTATGCGCACATAAGTGAGTACTTTAAAATTTTGAATTTCTTACTCATGTGCACACACGAAATTTCATTTTATTCATTTCTCTTGTGCGTGAGATAAATCGGAACGAAAACCGCACATGATGAACTCTTATAGTACACAATTTACCGGATGCAAATGTACTTTTCCGTACTATTGTATTTTTTCAGTATATTCATTATTCATTATTTTTGTTTACATTTGAAAGAGTATTTTCATAATACATATTTTGTTTTCTATTTTTTAGTTTTAATGTAATGCAAATTCAAAAATGCATTTAAACCCCCTCGATGCACAATTCATCTTAGAAGACTACTACGCTGATTTGTGCAGTTTTGATACATTTTTGAATTAACTCATAGTTACAGTGACTCAGCTTATTGATCATGTAAAGCGAAATTAATATTTAACTTTATTTGAACCTTTACTAAATAACAAAGTAGAAGAGAGATGAATAAATAATTACAGATAAAAGTGTATTCTTTCTAAACAATAAAAATTTATTTGAAAAGTTCTTTTTAAAACTTTAATTTTTTTAAACAAACAGAAAAAGGCATTTGCATTAGTTAGTTGGTCTATTTTACTAAAATAAACGTTCATTACCATACTTTGTGTGGCCTCTTTCGGCTTTTATGACGTTCTGACTTTAGCAAGGCATTGAATTTATTATATTTAATATTATTATTTATTTTAGGAATACTGTGCACGGCTCCAAAATTCGTTTAAGGCCCCTATTTCTTCTAGCGTTAAAGCTATTGATTTCTTGACCTCAATCCCTAAATATTCATGGGGCTGATATCAAGAAACTGCGCAACCAGTCTAAAAGATGAAATTGCTGATTTATTTTACTTTACAGTTACACTCTATGGTCAATCCAGCTATATGCTTTGAATCGTAATCTTGTTGAAAAATAACATCAAGAACATAATTTTCCCTACTGTTGTTAACTGCCAAGAAACCAATTTTAGGGATGCTATCACAGTCAACAGCAGTCATCCTGCCTATGATTGGTTAGCATCATCCATCGTTTGTTAGCATACATCTCTAAACTTGAAGTTGGCTTGTCCATGTCATACCGCCTGCTTATTGTAACGATCTTAAAGAGATTCTATGGCCATCTTCTACGTATGATTGTCGGTCGATGAGTTTTACCCTCGTCGAATAGCCGTTTGATGTCTGCAACTTTACTATTACCCATAACCTTCATTTAAACAAAATTATACATGAAAAGAGTACAGTAACAATGCAAATTTCAATTAAGTTTAAATTTTCACACATTAAGTTCAGTAAATAATTCAAAAACAGTTTCGCTTTTTAATGAAAAAAAATACTCTCAATTAATTGATCTTAGAGTTGAATTTTAGTAATTAATAAGAGTTCTCCAAAGAGTTTTTCAGTACTATCAGAAGAAACTTGAAGTTCAAAGAAAGAAAAAATGTCTTATGATTTTTTTCAAAAATTCTCTTATTTTATCTATAAGTTGAGTCACTGTATATCCAAAAAATAAATTACTGAAAACATGACGATTTGAGCTGGTAAGACTTATATAACCCCTTAAGTTAGGTAAAAAAAAAGAGAAGATCTGTTTTATATTAATTCAATAAATCAACAGAGTTTTAAATTCATTTAAAGAGAAGTTAATGTTTCAATAACTTAAAATATAAAATACTTTGTGAATTTTATTATTAATTTTTAACAAACAACTTCCTTAACTTTGTTATCACAAAAGTTTTAAGAATTTAAAGAATTTCGACATTTTGATAAAAATAGCCCTCTTGAATGTGCTAAATGAGAAATATTTTGATCGATTTAAAATTGTAACTGCGGGATCTTAACTTGATATAAAAGATTATACAAAAGAGAATTTTCTTTGATATGATAAAACATTATAATCACAGAATATTCGGTTTTCTTATGCAAAACAAATTGTTTTAGTAAAACCCACTCTTAATTGAGGTTCATTAATATCAGCGAATACAGAAGTAAGCCACAAAGTTGAATTCTTTTGAATGCCCTTAAGGAATAAGTTAATTTGAAAATGTTACATCATTTATCTTCAGGTACAGCCCAACTTTAACTTTTGTGTATGTATCGCAACTCCTCCAACGAGGAAATATTTCAAAACTTTCTCCCAACAGTATCTTTCGAGGAAAGTGTCCTCAAAATAATTTTATGAATAGCGGGGGGCTCAATCGTTTACAGCCACAAAGTTTATCAGACCATGACTTTTTCTTATGGTGCTTATGTTTATTCAGCAATTTCTCGTTATAGTATTTTCTTTAAGTAATTTGTCAATGTCCGGTTAATTTTACTGATTTTATATTACCATATGTGCATAAAGTGATTTAAGCGGAAATTGTATTTTCAGAAAATTATAGGAATCGTTCAGACAACTAAAGAATTCCAAAGGACAGATGTGCACTTTATATTCGGTACATTTACAAATATTTGAGCAGAAAGACTTCACTCAAAGTCGATAGACATATTGATCCAAATAAAATATTTTCCACCCTATACCTTCCCTGTACTCAGTACTCACGTATGAGGAAAACATCTGGTTCCACATTTTCGCCAGCTAAGAAAACTTTCTTTGAATTATGAGAATGAACTTGACAACTTTTATATAAACTGCAAACTTTATATAGTCTTCAAAAAGTAATCGGATATGAATAACGATGAATATCTAACTTTAATTTTAGATTTAAGCTGCCACTAAAAAAGGATGAATATGAGTACAAGGGATAGTTTAAAATACAAGTTTTAGGTTTGCTTATCTAAATAATCCCTGTAACTAACAATAACGATTTTAAAAGAAAAACCAATATTTAAATGTCATTCATATTGATGAAATTTAAATTAAGTTCATATTGAGATTTCTGCCAAAGATTTAAGAGTTAAAAGCTTCATTCTCAAGATCTTTACATTTTATTAATATTTTATAAAATTGTACCATTACATTCGTTTTACTTGCTGCTCACTATCGAACCTATCATTCTGATTTATAATGCTCTTTATAGATGTTGCCCCTTTCATAGAGCTAACAACGTTCAATAATAAATCTTTTACTAAAAAATGCACATTAGAATGGATATTCGTATCTCTTGCCACAAAAATTTCCTTTGATTTATCACATGGAAGGGATCAAGTCTGTACTATTGACGAAATATGATATAAAAAGATATATCACCATCATACTGCATCAAACGAAAATTTTCAAACGTGCGTAAAAGGGTACGATATGGGATAACCAAAGAAAATAAATCAAACAAAATTGAGCTATTTCTTTTTCTTCTGTGTAGGCCATTACACTTTAACTTTACATTGTGCATATATTTTATTTTGGATAAAAAGAATACGTAAACGTAAAGGTAAAAAAGTATGTAAATCGTAACTTCTGGTGTAATAAAATAAGGATTTCGAACTTTTATCACTTTTAAAACGACTAATTTAATTTATATTCCCTTGAGCTATAGTTCAAATACAAGAATTTTTTAAATTTCAGGAATTGTTAAATCTTGTACGTATTTTTTTTTTAAATTACATAAAAAGGGCACATTTAAATTGCCTATTAAATGTGTTATTAGAAATTCAATTTAGCAGTACTTTCTGAAGTTTTGTTCCTGCTCATACCTGAGGCATAAATGCATTAAATCGAATCACCCTAAAAACCTAGGGGCCTCTGGTAGTTCAGTTGTTAGCGCGCTGTCCTACCGTCCCAGAGGCTGTGGGTTCGAATCCCATGAATAACCATGGTCTCCTGCGCTACGTGGTAACACAATGGGCCAAAATTGGCCTAAGTGTGCCTTTCTAGGCAGCCACAGCAACCAACCAACCCTAAAAACCTATTGGAAATTTTTGATAACAGCTCATTTTTATTTGAAAACTCTGCAAGCTTTACTTTTAAGTAAATCAGAGAAAATCCCTTTTTAAAAATTAAAATTCAACAAATCCGTTTAAGTATTTAATATTAAAGTTATTTTCCGGCAAAAAGAATTATATAGAGTTATAATATTTAATAAAAAAATAAAATATAGAGTAATTACAATAATTTCATTTTAATATAATTAAATTAATTTGATTTACACGTCTAAATTCACCCCTAAACAGAATAGACTTAATCTTGACAATGATTGATTTTTATGCCATTTTTATCCGAATCAATGAACATTTGGTAAAGTAATCAGATAATTAAGGATTTACTTTCGTAAACATCCTTGGAATATAAACTGCAAGGCTCATTTATAGGCGACAAAATTCGAAAACTTACAGAAGGAAAATGTGTCGGCAAATCGCTTATAACAAACACCAGCAAGTTTACTTAATTAAAGGGTCCAGACGTGCTTGGAATATTTTAATTTAGTACTTCAGAGACAACGAAAGGGTTAATTTCGCTCGCTCTTGTGTAATAAATTTTTTCAGACTTATTTTTACCTAAAAACTCAAATTTAACTACATTCTGGACGGTTTTTATAGTGAACATAAAATTTTTATTAGAGGTACAATAGATTTTTACGATGCATATTTCAAATTTTCAAATAAAAAAAAATTGTCACACCGTACAAACTTTTAATAACACTGTGCTCTATTATCAAACATCTTACTCCAATAAGTCCCTTGTGCAAAGAGCGGTGATGGTTTTCATTAAGCATGGAATAGCCTCCTTTAAATCCTTATAGCGAAATATTAAGAATTAATTGTACCCTCATTATTTGAGGGATTTTTAATTATAGAATTAAAAGCGCATCTTCTCCATTTCTTGAAGAATTATGGGTGCGATTACGGAATAAATGATGTAATTTTTTACCGTATAGACCTTAATGTATCTAAGACTGGATTATTTAACAAGTTATTGAATCGATATTTCATGAAAACAAACCCCACACATAGCAATGAAGCATAAAAATAAATCTCGACCAAATTATATCCAAAGTACCAATAAAACTCTATTTTTCGCAAAACTACTGAATACATTGAGACCTTTATGACCCTTTAACGATATGAATTGCACCTTAAGGTCTGATTTAAAGAATTTAGGCACGTATCTGGAAAAAATAAATTTGACCTCATAATCCTAAATTGAAATCCCTTGAATACGTTTCGGGCACGATTCCTTATATATGTAACTAATTTTTTCATAAACTGCAGCTGCTGTGGTTTTCCAGTTTAACATTTTGCTACATTTTACTTTTAGTCCAACATATTTAAATTTCAAAACGGGTAACTTAATTTAAATGTTGTGGTTTAAATTTAGAATTTCAAATTTAACCAGGTGACAGGGTTCGAACATATGACTTTCGAATTTGGGTTTCTCTAACCAACTGAGCTACCTGTGGCCCTTTGGCCGATTCCGTCTTGAGCAAATTTTTATTCTAATGATTTTTAGTTATGAATAAAAAGAAATATCTGAATGTATTTCAATAGAATTGATTTTTTAAATATATTTGATGTGAAAATATAAAAGGATTTAAACAAATTAAGCAATTTCTGAATTTTCAACGAAATATTTATATTTTAATAAAATTTTGATATTTACTTTACAAGAGCCATTCAATACATCGATTCAATTTAAATAATATGAAATTAACCTCATGGATTGAAGTAAATCTACTATTAACTTATCTTTTAAAATGTAGATGTACAGTGGTTTTCAAAAGCATTTAAAACCTTAGGTTATAGTATAATAAAATCCATTTAAAATGCCGCCTTTTACTAGGATTGCTCCCTTTTTCTTTTAAGATAAACATAAGATAAAGTCATCGGGATATGGAGCATAGCTATTTAATCCGTACAAATGTATCTGCTAAAGCTCCATACTACGGATACAGTAATTAAGACAACACTGTTCTTTGTTTACAATTAGCAGACCTTATTTGGTGGTAGAAAACTTTCGTAGTGCTAAACTTTAATGGAATTATTTTAAGAGAAAACATCAACATGCATATGCTACAAGAAAATTCATGTATATTGTAGTTTTGTTTCTTAAGCTTCGAAGAATGTGTTAAATATTAAAACTAAGTTGAATCTCAAATGTGAAACCATTTCCTTTCCTAAGTTTAGTGAATAACGACAGGCTGTACAAGGTCAGAAATGAAATTGTGCATGTGCAAACTAAGATACTTTAGCTTTATTTAAATATACATAACTATACTTAAATTACATTTAACTTCGAACAATCAAAACAACCTTCTCCCTTGGTAGACGCGATTATTGTAAAACAATTTTATCTAGATGTAATGGAGTAAATCTGCTATTAATTGTGGAAATTGTTCCAGTTGCAGGTTAAGTTTCTTAGTTCTTTTTGTGCTCCATTTACCTTAAAACAAATTAAGTTTATCATAAGTTTAGTAATTTTGATTTTCTGTTGATTAAATGGAAGCTTCTTTGCATTTTGCTTAATTTGAATTAGAAACTCAAAAGTTTCATTTTCATTTGCTGTAAAATTGCCTTCAGCTGTAGCTTTTTCAGAGGAAAATAATAATTATTCCGAACAGTCTCAGATAGAAGATAAAGTTTAAGTCTAGTCGATTAAATAAAATTTAGTTTGTCAAAGCTTTCTGCTTTTAAATTACGTTCAAGTCCTACAGCGGTTTTTACGGCATAACGAATAACTATAAATTTTATTATTATTTAGAATCATAGTTTTTATTTGTAATACTTACATACGAATTTTATAAATTATTTTGTTTTAGAACACCTCGGGAAAAGCTCGAATTATCGACTTAATGTTCAAAACAGTTTCACGGTGCTCGGTAAATTAGCTTAACATTAACTTAAACTTAAACTTATCAAAATCATAATGAAAGTTAAAAAAAACTGCACCTAGACCATATTTTTAAAAATAGTTAAAGCTTAGGTTTTACTGGCAAAAAAAAAAACAAAACTTGGAAAAATAAATTTGGATAAAACAGTCTAAATTTATTTCAAAATTCAAAAAGTTTTATTGGTACTCATAGAACATTTCGTGCAAAATATGGTTGTTATTCAGCTCCTTCTGAACTCGCTATTTGTCATATAATTAATAACTTAAAAAGTGAATTTATGCTAAACGCTAGCCATTGATACGGATTGTCATAGTTGCGTTTCGCGCCATTCACAAAAATTGGACCTGTCCACAATGAGTACCTGATGAATTTTGCAATTGGACTTGGAACTACGTCTTACGTACACTTGAGACTTAGGCCTAACATCCATATCACAGGTTTACATCAACAAACCATCGACCTTTTATACGTCTTTAAAAATAAGCTGATTTTGGGATTTTTAAGTCTACGGGCATTTCTCGTATGGAATATTTGAATCTTAGAAGCAGTTAAGCAGTTCATTTTGGGTGTTAATCCTTCTAAATTTTAATGCTTGAAAATATAATAATAAATGGTAGTATCTTTATCAAATTGTGCTCTTAAGTGTATTTTACCTATAGAAGAAAAATAATAATTAATCTATAGAAAATGTCGTACTTTCATATAATTACCAAAAGTCCAAAATCCCCTTGTCTGTAATGTACTTATTTAGAAAAGTTGCTAATATATCTAAAAAGATATTTATACGTAATTATTCCGAGTCATTTATTTTAAGTTGCTCGAAGATAAGGCCTAGTTTTGAAAAGCATCTATTATGCAAATGCAATTTTAATGAATTTTGGATTACCGTCGACTAGAATGAGAAATTGCTTAAAATTCGGAACATGGAGTTGTTGAGCCACATTCTGTTTTTGCAATGAAGTTAATATTGGTCGGATTTGCACTTTTCATTGTGGTTTGCTCGTTCTACGGAACAAAAGCGGAGAGCGAAACCGAATTACTGAATGAGGGTGTTGGTACGTAAATTTCTACACTATGAATTGTGTTTACGATTGTCGGGTAACAAGATTTTTTTATTTTATTTTAGAGAAACAACTAGACAAACAACCTCAAGTGGGAAAACTGATTTTAAGCAAAAGTATTTTTTCACATTGTACAATTGTGTAAATCTTTTGTTATATCTCTTCCCTCTGAAAACAGATCCGTGCAACTTCTTTAAAAGGGCGCTTAGGTGGGCAAACTTCTGCTGTGCCAAGTACTGCGTTTCTCTAGGTGCTCCAAGGGGCGGCTACTGCGATGGAGCCACTTGCGTTTGCTACCAACCCTAGCTTGCTCCATTTCCGGAAGTAAAGAAAATATACATAAATTCAAAATCTTAAAGGAATTTAATTGCAAAAATATGTAAATGCAGAGATATAAAAGAAGCAAGTATATTTTTCTTTTAGTTTCTCAAATTATTTATAATATCTTTGGTATTTTCCTCAGCATATCTTTTGTATGATGAAAATCAGAAATATTATTCCTTGCTACCATAACTCCATTGTGCATTTTATATCCTTAAATTAACTTTGGGAGGGCGATTGTGTTTATGAAAGCGTACATTGTAAAGATCCGCTTTGTTTATCCAGTCCGATATAATAGCCGAAACTCACAAAAGCTTTATCAATAGGTCAAGATTAAATCCCAACCAAAAGAGGTCAATTTGCCGGTGGCCGGAAATAAGACCGATACATGAAAACGAAATAAAGGTGAACTGAAATAAATTTTTTATAATTTTGCTTTATTGCTTTGCACAAAGGTAATAACACAAAATTTAAAAATCACTTATACCACCTATCGTTTAGAACTTAATTAGAATAAAAAGAAAATTATTTCGCTCCTGGGAATAGTCTTCAAAATAAATTCCTCGTCTCCAGTAAGCTAAAGCTTAACCCTGACCGACCCACTAAACACTGGATATACGATAACCCGAAAAAAACTTAACTATTAATAACTGTCAAACTATTTATAGACTTTTCGTTTAAGGTCTAAACTATAAATTCAAATCTGCTAGCCATAGCTAACTTCCTCCTTGGACTCATCAAAGAATTATGTCGAAATTATTCTAAACAAGAAGTTAAATTTTACTAAACATATAACGTAGACTGTAAATAAAACTGGTTTAATAATTAATACTTAGAAGTCCCTACTTAAGCACCGCAATTAAGCTAATCAATCATATTTTATGTTGTATTTCGAATTATAATGTTGTATAATTCTCAACTTTGGATTTAAATGTAATCATCCTTATCTAAATAAATTAAAAACCTGTCCAAAATGAAATTGTCAAAGGATTCTTTAATTAAACAACTTGTCGATAGTTAGCTGTAAGATTTAGTTAATACCTTGAGCTTAATTTGTAATAATCTCTATTTTCACTCCCAAATCCTTACTCGAATTCAATTGAAATTTAAAATTTCTGAACTTTTCCCTTAACATCGCATCTCCTTTATAATAGATTTCACGATTGCATACAATTGTTACAAACAAAATTCAACCACTTGCCTTTAACCAATCAAAAATTATCTGGGATAAATTAAAAATCAGGACATCTTTAAAGGTTAAAACAGAAATTCTTAGACTTAAAGGATGGAATGCTGAAAAAACAAATGTATTGCGAATTTTTTAAATTATTTAAAATTATATTTTCTGAGCTTATTTATTATGTGTTGAATTTATAAAGTCTACTTTTTTTATAGAGCTATTCAAATAAAAGAAGTCACATTTTTCGGTGAAAATTTTCACTTTATAAATTCTGAGTGTCCTTATTTACAGGAAAATGAACCTTTTCAAAAGCGTCAAAAGAGTCGCGTTGCAGAATCTCGTTAGCGCTGCCTCTGCCTCACTAAATCGGCGGCAATTCTGATAAAAAGGACTCTGTTGCAATGTGTGCACATTCGCAAATTAGCTTTAATAGGTACAAAAATTCAATTTGTTGGAAAAACGAATTTACTTTAATTATTTTTCCAGGATAAATCATACACTCGGCAAAGAGTTGCATACGTAAATTAATGTATAAAGAGATGTACTGAAAATATTTAAAATATTGATCTTATTATAGCCCTTAACAGCAAATTCATTTCAATACTCATTTTCAAAATTGCAATATTCGAACCATGTTTTTGTTATATATAACTACATATAAAAATGTTATATTTAAAAATTACATATAAAAGTAATAATAATACTTGCAACGATGACTGTTTTATACAAATGAAACTTTGAAACTGAATTTAAAAAAACAAAAACTGGAAACATTAAATAATCCAGTCAAATTTAACTTTATTTAATCCCCATGAACAAAAGTAAAATTTTGTAAGTAGTATACATAAAAAGAATAAAATTTAATATACATTTTCTGGTTGTCTGACTTTTAGCTACTTAAAAATATTACGTAAGCTGAAAGTCATAACTTAAATGTAATTGGCTAAATTGTTGAAATTTTAATATTAATAAGCAGTCACGTTTAATAGCTAATTTCTTTTGTTTTTCTGTCGGTCTCTAGGCAATGCTTAACCATTATTTTCCATTGGTAAAGTATTCTCATAAATTTGAGGGCTATCATCCTTAAAATTATAATAAATCCAAGGTCCCCTTATTCATTTTCCGCTCTAAACTTCAAGAAATAATGTCCTGCTAAATTTGTGCCAATTTGTGAAAATTTTTATTATGGTAACTTCATCCCTAGAATGACTTTTAACTTTGTTGAGGAGTATAAGTTCACCTTGAATTCATTTTATTTCATGTTTTATTGATGTACACTAAACAATTTCATTGGATACACTCGGATTCACGTTTGCAGAAAAAAATATATTGTTTAATGACTATCAATTAAACGTGACAATAAAATTACGTTAAGGCGAAACTATCAAAAGGTATGCACTACCTAATAAAATGTAAGTTTAAATTCAAAACTGAAACATATTTTCTAATTAAACGGCAGAATAATAGTTGATTTTAAGTATATCATACATTTTTATTACAATATCAAATCGTTTTTTTTTAATTAATTATTTTCTTTTCTTCTTTACAGACAAATCAATTAACAAAATGTCGATTTCTGACTTCAGAAAGAAGAAGCTTCTATATGTTTTCAACGTATTTTTTGGTAAATATTACTAACATTTTTAAATTTATAAATCTAATCTAAATTTTCTGCCACATTGAACAAATTTATTTTAAAGGGATCTTCAATAAGGACATAACAATTTGTATTTAAATAAAACAGAGAATAAATTGAGATATTAGGCTGAATAAAATTTATTTCAGATGCAGTACACATATTATGGTACATTTATCTATAGAATTCGATCTCGTTGGTATGACCACCCAGAGCAGGTATCAGTGATCGATTCTTTGAAGCAAATGTTCCACCACTCTTCCACACAAATCGGCTGAAACCTTGGATATTTTACATTTGATATTGTCCCTGAGCGCCTCTAATGTTGTTGGCTTATTGGCATAAACTAACGACTTAACGTAACCCCATAAAAAGAAATCCAACAGTCATTCGACCGAACCATTTCTCGTAATTGCACGGTTACCGAACTTCACCTTCAATAGATCAGTTGTTTGAGAAGCTGTGTAGCATGTGGAGCCATGTTGTTGAAACCACATATCACTTATATCAAATCCTTCCAATTCTGGCCAAAAGTAATGTTCTAACATGGCATGTTAGCGAACTCCATTGATCGTAATATGGCCATCATTTTCATTGACGAAAATTAAAAATTTTGGTCCAATGACACTTCCGGTATGAAAATCATACCTCACGGTTACTCTTTGTGGTTGTAATGGATTCTCTTGAAGCATATGTGGATTTGTTGCTGTCCAATAATGCATATTTTATTTATTGACAAAGCCATTAAGCCAAAAATTAGCTTCATCGCAAAAAATAATTTTTTAAAAGATATTCAGGATTTCCTTAAAATTTTAGCAGACCCCAATCGGAACAGTTTCAGCGTTTCAAATGATCAAAAGGCTTCAGTTCTTAAGTTAATTTCTATAGTGAATATTTTGACTCAAATTTACCCACTAAAGAACGCATAGTCTGTCTGGTGCGACGTTTCTTACAACGGGAAATTAGAGTAAGCGCTTTTAAAGTAGTTTTTAATAATTTCCAAACGTTGCTCGTTCGTGAATTTTTATATTAACCTTAACTAACATTTTAATGTTAAGAGACCATGAAAAACGTTCAAGGATGTGTTCGTATTAAAATAAAAAAATTTTATGTCCCTATTGGAAAACCCTTTATTACATTTCATTTATATTTTATAATAAATTTTTATCGAAAAAAGCTTTGTTAGTTAACAATATCAGAAGATTAAATTCTATAGATGTAAAAATTATTTTGATGAAAATTTCATTACAATGCATTTAAGAGCTCTAAAAATCCATCAAAACTGTATCGAAATTAAATTCAGCACTATTTTGAGAGATTTGAATTGGTCGAGTTCATTTTTAAATTCATCCTTTCAATTTCCAATTAAAATTCAAAGATTAGTCAGATGTAGAGAGAACACAAATTTCTATAATTAATAAATAATCGAAGCTCTCAGAATATGGGTGTACTTATCATTGATATTGTGGACGTAAACTGCTTTACAATGAAGGGATTAAAGTATGAAGAACTTTCAAGATTTGCGTAATTAGTTTTCTAACCCATTCAACGGATCAAGGTTAAAGAAATAAAATTTATAAATTCTTTACTTTAAAAATATAAATCTTGAAAAATTGTTTAATGTAACATCTTCCATCGACATTTTATAAAAGGTATAATTTACAATCTAGAGCATTACTAGCTCACGTATGTATTTAAGATAAATTTCATGTCAAAAAGGGAATTATTTATCATTAGGATGTATAATACGCTTAGCTAAATGATGACTTAGAGTAATTTGTGCTTACATGTCTGTTACTAAATAAAAAGAATAATTGATGGCATCATCGGGTAACTTAATAACTGATAAAAAGCACAACTAAGTACAACGACAATCTTAAGATAATAAAATATTTTTTCTTGATACGTGTTACGACAAAATAAAACATAATAACATGACACAACGACAAGAGTCTTTGGGTCATTATTACATGACTTTTCCAAGAAAAACAATGCAATTCTTTTCCTCTTCGAAAAATTGTTCACCTAAAGACCTTCACTGTTTCCTATTAAGTTGTTGCAAGACTTTATTAAAGACAATTTTCTACCAAACGATAATATTTTTAGTGAACAAAATCTCTCAATCTGTACTGTTCTATTAAATGACGAGTACTTGGTCCATGAGAAAGTTTCGGTTTAAATAGAAACAAAATGCCAGACTAAAATCAAAAAATGGAAAAATAAAGAAAATTCTTTATGAAGACTCCTTGAAAGTTTAAGTTTATAAAATTTTTTGAACAGAAATTAATTCTCTTTTATAGATGTGAACCAAAGCGGAGAAATAGACTTAAAAGATTTTGAAATTGCAATTGAGGTATACTTTAAAATATTTTTTTTTATATTGTAAATAGAATTAATGCTATTGAAATATTTTTATAGAAAATTTGTTCCTTGCGAGGATGGCCAGAAAATCATCCTAGAAATAAAGAAACACACGATGTTATGCTCCGAATTTGGGAAGGATTAAGGCAAAAGGCAGACAAGGATAATGATGGTCAGGTAAGCAAGATTATTCATATAAAATAGACCAAAATATATTTTTTTTTAAAAATTACAATCCATTACTCAACATTACTGTGCATTACTCATGCATTGTTTAATCATTTTAATCAATATTCATTAATATTAAAATTTTTTATAATATTAAAAAATCCAGCACATTTAAATTGATTTAAATTTTGTTGTTTTTTAACTTACGTATTCGGAATACTGTGAAAAGGATTTCGAACTTTAACAGCTACTAAATAAACTCATAATAAATTATTAAAACTAAAATGCTTCAATCGAATACATCATTTTGAATCATCCTTTCTTTGCCATACTTTAACAGCCAACAGAATTTGTTTCAATATTGTCTAAAAGATGTTAAATTTAGATTTAAAATTCAACGCTGTATTCTTCAATATACTTGACTTTGTACTACATTACAATGTAGACACTGTATACTCACAGATTTAAAACCACATCGCATCGTCCTAGTATCCTAAAAAAATGTCATCTTTATTTAGAGGACGGCTATCGGAAGCTCTAACTGCTGTAGGTAACGACCATGAAATTTATGAAGAGTGAACAGAATACAAAGCATGCCCTTATCCGATCAAGAGATATAACTAAAACGTGTTACACCACCAGGAAAATAAAGTTTTTAAATTATTAGCAATGTTTGAGGATAAAATGATAAATTAATTTAATATGGATAAAATCTCTCTTCCGATTTTTTCATATATATTTTCAAATTATAAATATTTATAATTCGATTTTAAAAAGGGATAAAATTTTTTTTATGAAATGAAACATCATTAAAGTGGAAACTCATTTTAAATACATACAACGATTATTGTTCGTCATTGCGGCATGATATTTAAGTATTTACTGCATTCTGTAACCATAAATGCCATAAAAACGGATACTCAATAGTTTATTATGTATTGCCTTTAGAAAATGTCTTTCAGCTAAGGTTCGAAACGATGAGTTGAGAGTTTATGAACATTCAGCAGTAATTTAAATTTCTCTTACATCACAATATTAAACATAAACCATGTTATTGCTTTTATTTTCAAAGGATTTCTTACGAATGAAGATTTAGTATTTAACATAAACCAAATTAACACTTTCAAAAAATCATTATCATCATTGCAATCGTTCAAAGGTCAATGAATAATTTTCTATAGAAGGACTCATGAAATTTACTGACGAGATTAATAAGTCATAAATTTTTTACATAAAAATAACGTTCTAAGTCGAATATGAGCATACTTTTATGGATTGCCCTATAACATTCCGTATATACCCCCTATAACCTTTCAAATAAATATTCAGTCATTATTCCGCAGATTTTATTTTAGAATTAAAAGCCTTGTAAAATGAAACTTTTAACCTTTAACAGGAGATAGGGGAGACGTGAAAAGAATTGCTTCGAAAAATGTCATACTTTCAAAAATTATATAAATTAATTTCACAGAATTATAAATCACGTAAATCACCTAAACTGGTTTATTTAGATATATATTCAGTATATTTTATATCTACATAAACCAGTAAATTGTACTCAATTTATATCTAAATAAACCAGTTTTAATAATTAGTTTAACTCTTCATCCTTATAAACATTTTAGAATTGCGCCTAATTTTCCGGGGAGTATTAAAAAACAAAGCTCTCAGCCGTTGAGGGTTAAATTTATAGGCGATTTTTAGTACAGTAAATTGTTGTCAGAGTGAAAAGACTTTATTTACTTTAAAATTTAGAAAAGAAATAATTTTTTTACAGAATTTTGAGTTAATTCTAAAAAACTTTGTGGAAAATCCTAAAAATGTTTTTAAATTCTATACAAGTCCTAAAAATATAAGACAATTTAAAAATGAAGTTTACTTTAATTCAACTTCACAAGATAAATGCGTACTTGTCTTTTGTTACTAAATCCGCAAAGCTAATTACCTTTAATTCGATCATTTCAAAAATTCACACTAATGGTAGAGTTGATTTTGTCGACAGAATTTATAATATTATCTTCTTAAGTGATGGTAACTTAAATCATTATTTAAATTTAAAATAAAAAAATAAATAAATTTGGTCTAACTCCGTAGGGTATTTGCATAATTTCTCAACAAAAATATATGATCATTTGCAGAAGATCATGTTAGAAAGGTGTGACTTTTCTACAGTTTAAAATGAACACTAGAACTACCTGTAATTTTGAATATGTTGTAATTTTTAATTCTATTAAACTTTGGCATAAATCAAAAGAGAATTACAAAAATATACAATTAAATGAAGGAAGGAATTGAGTACCAGTCAAATTGACTGCTTTTGGTAGTTCTAGTGTTAAATATCTCGAGAAAGAATTAATTCTCTCATTTAATTTAAAAAAATTGTCACTTTACGATTTAAAACCTATTTGCAGTAATATTGTAACTTCTTAAATATTTAAAGGGTTTCGACAGAATAATTTAAAACTAAATCATACATTTGGAAAACGTTTCTTTTACATACTTACGAAATTCATATATTTTAACTGAATTTGGAAATGTTTTAGACATACCTTAGTTTTTAATAAATTTTAATGATGCCAAAGTTTCTGATAAACGTGCTCGTAAAATTGAAATTTAAATTTCATTTGACCGCACATAGAAAACTTTTTACCTAATTTAATTTCCAATTAAAAAGGAATTTCGGTTTAATTAAAACTGAATTGATAAACATGTAATGATCTATTCTAGAGTCTTTTTTACGTTTTATTTTACTCATGTAATAGTAATAGGAATTTTGCTATACTAAAATAATTCGTTGTTAATCTGTTATTATTACAGAAAGACATTCATATAAATTTTATTGCAACTTTATACTTTAATATCATAAAGTAACCGTAAAAAATGTTTTATTTACCCATTAAGTTCCAACTAAATATGATTGCCATCATTAATAATTATACTGCGTAATGGAACATGAAAATAATAAAAATTAATTAATTCTCTAAATAAAATTTTTCTTTTAATTCGGTTTCATTATATGAAACAGAATTTAAACAATTTTAGTATTCTTATTTTATTTTCCTGATATTGGCACATCAATTTAGTACCTTTCTACATTTTGTAAATCCTTGTTTAAAAAACGGATGCAAATTAAACTGAAAGGTAAACTTTTAACTCAAATAATTGTGTAAAATTGTATTGAAAGTCTGCTAGGGGAAAATCTGTAAGCCCTTATATATTTGGTAATGTTAAATAAATCAATGATGTTGACAGTACAAATTTATTCAATTGTGCCTCCATTCATTTTCAGAAGGAATTCAAAAGCGTCTAAGGTCATCAAATTAGACATGGTTTACATTTCAATATTTCGGAATCACGCCTACAATAATTGTATTTTAGGAGCGAAAGATAAACGAAATAAATTAAAGAACTTTTCAATGGTTTAGACTTTATAAGCCAAAACGTAAAAAATTTAATTCTTAAAAGATTTTCAGAATACTTGTGGAATTTTGTACATACGTAAGGATTAAAAATATTTCATTAAAGTAATAACATAAAATTAAAGTAGTATATTTTTATAGATAAGTAAGACAAATGTTCCATTACGTCTTCGAAAAATTTACAATGAAAAGAATTATTTAAGTGCCTCAAGAACTCCAAACTCACATGATAACTTTAATCGTAAACTATATGAGGACAAGTTTTATGAGTATCCAAGTTTTACAACCTTCATTAATTTCTCAGGTAAAAAAAAAAATTTTATATCACACAAACGAAATATGAAATGATGGAGCTGTTTCATTTTAAGATTCGTAATCTCGAGAGAAAAATTCTAGAAATACGAGTATAAACTAACTTTTTCAGAACCATATTCCTTGATGGCCTGCCAAAAACTTTACCCAGGGGCGCAGATTTCGCAAATCCTTACCTGCTGGTGCCGCCTACACCTTATCGAGCAATGGGAATTATTCTAATTTGAAGAGTGGAAAGGACTTCCACAAGAAGAACTGTAGGGTTGTAAATTGTTTCCTGTTGAAATACATGCTATTGAAAGGAAAACATGTTATTCAGGTGAATTTGAATAATTCCAAGGATGTGTAACAGCAAGTTAAGGTTCTAGATCCATTATATATTCAACTTAGCCAATTAAAGTCATTTTCACGAATTTTAAAGGTAGTTTAAATAATGTTGCATGTTTCTTACTAAACATGGAAATTGATCCCATTTGACCAAAGTGCTAGTTAACAGTTCAGAAGGTGCTATACATAAATAATGTATAATTAGTGTATCCTCTTTCAAACCAAAAATGTTTAAAACACATTTAAATTTAGAACAGATTTAGCAGCAAGCAATTGCACTTCATTTCAGTTAATTTTCATTTTCGCAATAAAGTGCTATTTCAGTAGCCAAATCCTTACAAATTTCCATGTAAACTGTGTTATGCGCTAATTCCAAAAGGATACTCGAAAAACCGGAAATTTAAGGGTTTTTATTCAAAACAATCTGCGAAACAATGGGAGCACGTCGGAAATTTATGTTGACTCTCTGGACATTTGCCAGGTACCGCTTTTTCCCCCTATAACGTGAATAATGTTTGTTACTTTGAAAGATACCAGCTGAAGAGCAATTGTGTACCCTTTAAAATGTGCCTTTCATCAAATGCCAACTACCGGAAGGTAGTAGGAAGGTACATTTAGCTAATTTTCATATGCATGTACAAAATTTATATTATATTTAATAATTTTTATCTCATTCCTTCATGAGGTAAAACCTTAGGGAGGTATAAGTTATGTTGATTTTTTTCGCCAATGCTTTTCTTTTGAAAATTTCATTATGGTTAAATCGATGTATTTTCTTTGCCTTCGTACTACATAGCTTTATAAAACAAAAAAAACAAAGGGTGGGTTCAAGGAACAATAGGTACATGGTTTTGTGTGTGGCCTAGATTATGCCCGAAATAGGCAGCAAAATAAAAGTGCACGAATGTAAGGTAATAATGGTATTAATCATATTCTGCCAGCTACCAAAGCAATTAAGGAGCAGCATTTTCTTACACACCGTATCCAATCGAAATAAAATTGAATTTTTGTATTATCATCTTTAACTTATCCTAATTAATAATAAAATTATTTGCTGTTTTCTGTATTTTTCGCCATTATTTGTATTTTTTAAAGGATAAGCTTTATACATATGTTAGTTAGCTTAATCTAATCGTTGCTTATACCAAACTTAAATCAATCTAGATCCGATCTGTCTGATCTGGGATAACTTCTAAACCACTTAATCGATTTCGATAAGATTTAATATTTTGCACATACACATGTATGGGAGTACTGGCCAAAAGGGCAAAAATGAATTTTTAAATTTATATACATTATATACATATTTATATGCATTATATATATCGTTGAATTAGTTAAAGTTACTAAACAATAATTATCTGAAAATGATTGTCATAATGATGAATGATTTTCGTTTACTAGATATAAAAATAAAAAAGGACAACTAATAATTCTAAATTAGTACTATTTACACTATTGCAACATGGTTTATTTATATATATCTATTTAAAATAAATAACGATCATATAATATATTTTTGGCAATCACTTAATTATTGCTTAGACATCCTAAAATAGGTCAATTATGAGCTTTAATAAGTATCCTCACAAATTATCCAGAAAATGTTGTGGCTTTAAAAAGAATTTGAAGTAATGGGCGAATAAAATATGATTTATCACCTGTCATATTTTCCCCGTCAAAAGACTAATACCCCTTATAACGTAAGCTTTCAGAGAATGGACGAACGTGATATTGAAACTGGTAAAGGTGTTTTGATTTTTCTGTGGGAAAAAAGGCTACTTGTCTTTACCCTTAATTTTATTACAAATGCTTTTCCCTTTATTTAAACATTCATCTCTATTAGCTAACTCTTAAATAGGATTAATTTAAAAAATAATTAGAGAAAATAAATATATATGTATACATGCTATATATGTATAAATGGTCATGAATAATTCTTTGAGCAAACGGACAAAACAACAGTCTGACGGAAAGGAATGTATCACAATAAAAACAAGATTATATTCGCCATTCTTTGGCTCTTGGAATTTTGTAATTTAGGACAAAATAAAACAAAGCGTATCCTTAAAATGACTTAATTAAGAATTGGAGGAAATACAGTCGAAGGCATTTAAAGTTAACTTCCCCTCCAGCTGCTATAGCTCACATAAAGCGAAGAGAACAATTTCAGAAAAACATGTTTGCCGCTTAATTATTGATTGCGTACTTCCTGAAAATTCAACTCGGGGTACACAATTGATTCAAAGAAAATGCCTGCCTGCCTTTATTCTCAGAAAACATTATAATTTCCTTCGAATATTACAATTTCTTCGGTAATAAATAATTCCTTTAAAACCTTATCGGAATGAAGACGTACTAACTTATAAAATTTATTATCCTTTCAGGTTTCTGTCGAGGAATGGTGCAATATGTGGGATGCTTACGCAAAGGATCCAAGCACTGTTCTAGACTGGCAACTAAGGTAACAAAAAAAAATTATTTAGAAGAGGAGAAAATATTTGTATATATCGATTTCTGTTTTCATTTGTTTTTTTTTTTTTTTTAATTCTCAATACGTTCCTCCACTAACTGAGAAAGCCCCGAAAGGCATATATCGCTTCGCCTATTTTCTAAATTCGAAGAGATGCACCGTCACTAAATATTATCGCCCAGAATTTCACCCAAAAGGCCGTATATTGATGAAATTTTAAAACTCGTCAATGATTTTATTTGAAACATAGCAACAT
This sequence comes from Philonicus albiceps, assembly GCA_963969385.1. Classification (NCBI taxonomy): domain Eukaryota; kingdom Metazoa; phylum Arthropoda; class Insecta; order Diptera; family Asilidae; genus Philonicus; species Philonicus albiceps. Next base: position 27,618,506 of record OZ017776.1, read on the forward strand.
AAGCATAACTCCCAGTTAACTAAGATTCGATACGATGATCACATTTCAAATCTGTCTTTAAGCTATTTGTGGCGCTGAAATAAATATACAATATTTTTTTTTTTAAATTATCAGCTATCAGCTTCAATCTTTGTTGTAAACTGCCGACTTCGAATTGATATGATAGTCGATTTTTTTTAAAGATTAAAATTCAATTTTTTTTTTAAAATAACGTAAAAATATTAAATTTGAATTGGAAAAGTAATTTATAAATTACTTAAATACTGAAAATTTCCAATAAACAAACCTACATTTTTGCATGAATAATTTTTTATTAGATATTTTATTTTAAGTATTATGTTACCCATATACACTTTTCCGTGCGGTAAATGGCAAATAAAACACGGAACATGAAGTGGTTAAATTAGAGTTGATTTTTCAGTAAGGTAACGAAAATGAACTTGGAAGAATTTCACGGAATTTTTATACAAAAAGTATTAGATTCTGCCTTCATGTGGAATCGATTCTTTTTCACCCTCGTATTGTAGCTATAATATATATAATTTTTTAACTGAATTTACTTTATAACATATAATCTCTTAGGTTTTATTATACTCGTACATGATATCTTACTTCTTATATTCCTTCATGTATTTTAATTTCAAAACCTAAGCCCCAAAGAAATTCTTAAAGAATTTAATTCCGTGATAAGAAAAGTGCCTTCTTAAATGCTTACAACAGTTCCGCAGAGTAGCAAACTGCTTGAAGCTGTTCGGTCATAGTACTTCATTTTTTCAACTCTAAGTCACACTTAATTATTTCAGCGAGATGATTTTAATAACCTCCAGCAATGCGAAACATCCCCATTTGGCTGTTTTAACCTACGTTGATTTGTCTGCTTTTTTTTTTTTGTTCACTTGGGTTGCAACTTAACTGCAGGGTTTCCTGTCCAAAGAAATGGGAACATGGTGGGAAAATGCAAGTTTTTTTTCATAAACATTTTCTGTGGATTTTTTTTTATTCCTATTTTGTATCTTATCATAAAAGTATGCGCTGAATGCTGACTCAATGTTTCAGTTTTCTATTTTACATTTTTTTTTTAGGTACATGAACTTCATGTTTGATTTAGAGGATGCATCAAATGATGGTGCCATTGATGCCAAGGAATTTGCTCTAGTCTGCTCCAGTTATGGTCTAGACAAAAAGGAATGTGAAGATGCTTTTAACAAGATGTCACAGGTACAATAAATGAATTTTAAAATACACTCTAAAGTGTTTTAAGTAAATTAGAATTCATTTCAAAAGGAAAAAGACTTCTTGAAGAATGCATTTTTAGAGTGTACTACATACTCTTTAAAAATAAAAAACTAATTTCAATATATTTATTATTTTTATTATTAAATATTTCCAGGGACAAGAGGAAGTCACTAGGGAACAGTTTGCTGATTTGTGGCGTGAATTCTTTTCAGCAGAAGATCCGAATGCTCCTGGAAATTTCATCTTTGGCAAAACCTCATTTTAACGACATTCTAAGGAAAAACGTTAAATGAATTTTAAACTATAACTTTGAATGACTTCATTTCTAAATTTGAAGACATTATAAATGTTAGATCCAATGCATTTTAACTACAGGAAGGGTATGCCCTAAAGATTTTTACGAAGAATAAAAGAAAGCTAAAACCTAACCAATATATTTGGAAGAATGTTAGAAAGTAAAAATTTTAGATATTGTTGGGTAGATATACATTAAATAGAGAAAAAAAAAACAAACAGAATTTAATGTAAACTGTTAAATGTTTTACAAAATTTTTCAATTTCTTAAGACTAAAACTCTCTGTACGACTAAAATTTCTGTCTTTACGTGAAAAAACAAAGCCTAGTTCAAGAAAATAAATTTCTTTTTTTTTTTGTTTTTCGAAATATTTGATAAAAAAAAAAAAAAGTTAACATTCGGAATATAAAGCAATTTCTTGCACTTCAATTTTTAAAATCAATGGCATTCGTGTTACTAAAGCGTTTCATTTATCGTTCGACTGTTCTCCAAGTACTTTCAAAATAATAAGCTTATTCTTCTTAATGTTGGTACCCTTCATTTAAGTACATAAGAAACGGAAAAAAAATAACCTTTAATATTATAATAATTGTATGAATTTTGATAGATGTTTTGTGAGGTAAAAAATATGTAACGATCAATTGAGTTCCAGAAACTTGTACGAATCTTTGGATCCCTTGATAGAACAATTTCTTTAACAAATACGGCGTTGCCAAAAATGTCTAACAATTTATTGACATAAATATGTGCTTAGGAGAAATATATGCATGGTAAAATGATATAAAATAATCGTGTTTGCAATTATAAATCTCTCATGTTCCTCTCCTTATCCTAAAAACTCCACAACTACAAAATATAAAATAGACCTGCAGTGACTAACTCAACTCCATCACCAAAATTAAAAAACTATAATAATCCAAAAAAAGTTTATAATGTAGATATGTACATACGAAAATAAATATTATAATTGACCAAGTCTTATAAGTTAAAAATTGTATTTTAAATCTGGCTACGAATTAGATTTAGATTAGGAAAACCCTTTAAGTTTTAATTAAAACTTAAAAACTTTAAAATTTAGCAATAAACCATTTTCTTCTATATTTTAAGAGATTCTATCGAAATTTAAATCTTATAATGATTTATGGAGCCTGCAATAACCTTTTTTACAACATTTGAAATAATCTTTCAGATAGTTTGCGATCCACCTATTTAATAAAAATTGAAAGGGCGAAATAAAGTGGAAATATTATTGATTCCTCTCGAAGTAGTTATTCTAAGATAATTTATGAAAAACTGTTTAAGTTTTATAATCTTTCTGAGATATTATACTAATCTGATATGGAAATTACCATATATGTCGAATTTTATGAAAATTTTAAATATTTTTCTCCAGTTTCTTTTTGTTGGTCGCCAGTTTCCGGCAACTTGCATCACAGCAGACTAATTGTTTTGAATATCATGAGGTTTAGCCTCTATTGTACCAAAAAATCAAAGCGATATTATATTAAGGAACTTTAACAGAAATTATCTAAATTGAACGATTCCGGGCTCTCGGAATATATGGTTTAAAAAATAACATAAATCGGAAGAAATATAGAGAAAACTGAAGTCTCTCCTTCAGGCAATTAAATAATATTTGGTGCCTGCATTTGGCAAACTTCTTATAGATTTTCTTCAATCAACTTATTGACATTTTCCGTCGTAAAATACAAGTTCGATGGCTGTAACTAACCACATGCCGCAACAGACGTAACAAGGCAATAGGTGCCCCGTCCGCGGTCCAAAAGGAACGCCTCCGACTCCCGCTGAGACTCAAGTGCTGCGCTATAAAGAAGAAAAACGAAAAAGTGAAACTTTCACCCGCTCAGGGGAGCATTAGCATTGTTCGTTGAATGAACGCAAAAGCAGCTTAGCATGCCACAGGCTGCAAGCGGATCAATTACATCCGAAAGTGAAATTTTTCCAATTTTTCCCATTCGCATATCGCTTTACATCTACAGTTCACTCACTTGGGAGCCATAAATTCTGTGTAGGAAAATTCACGCTTTCCGCGATGCCTGTAAATAATGGTCTACCCAAATGGCAATCGAGAATGGAGCCCGGGACCTGATGGTCTTCAAGATTGGTTACGGTCATTAGGTTCGCTCGCTCCATTTTCCGGTCTGAATTAATTCTCAATTGTCTTAACATCTTAAGGATTTTCTTGAGAATTTATGTTTAACCAAGAATAATTTGTGTATTATCAGATAAACTGCATACCTACAACAATCCAACAACAGAAAACACCTGATTAAAGCATATTAAAGCTTAGCTTATTTTACTAAATATATTATAAATATATTTTAATTATAATAATGTTTCTATTAAAAAATAATGAGTTGAATTTGTTACAGTGGAACTTACAAAAAAATATAAAAAAAGGTAAAACCCTTACTAAATCTTAAAACTATTTGATGTCTACTATTTCACTATTGCACTAAAATTTAGTTTTGTTGCCTAAACTAATTCCTAGAGAAAGAGATTAGAAATTGGAAGATTATTCGGAACATATTAATTTATCGATTTAACGTGAAGTCTTTTAAATTCTAGAATTCTGCCAGCATTTCTTAATTTCTCTAGCAAATTTTTATACTTAATAATTAATTGAAGAATAAATTGTATCATATTTTAAACGGTGCAGGAAGTTTATAACATCCTATTTTTGCTTTTCTCCTATTAGTACATAAATCTGTTATTCTCCATTCGCAATATGTACTAAGTGGAAATACCGATGTCTTTTTGTAATGTTATAAATGGCTTTAGCCTTCTCCATCTCTGTTAATTGCTTCAAGCTTAAATTATCTCATGGAGACTATGCACTGTTTCGATGACTCTCAATATAATTTCGAGGTTCTTTACTGTTTTCGATTCCATATTATTAGGTCATAAGTTACCAAAAGCATGTAGATTAGATTTTTAATTTTTGATAGTACTCTTTCATTTCATGACTCTGATTAGACCTGATAGTTTCCACATGTTTCGTCTAAATGAATTGATAATTTGTTACTATTTCTAACAATTTAAGACCTTACCGTAAGAGTCTACCTATAGTTTTTACCATGAAAGTCGATTTCTAGTGAACTATTTATAACATTGACAAACATATTCTAGAATAAAACACTTCCTTTAGTTTAATTTAGTTTAGTATATTGATCAGAAGATTAAAGCCTATGAGCTTTATTAAGAGTTTTTTGGATGAACCGCTCATTCAACCCACCGATTCAGCCATAAGACTTCAAATCCAACTCAGAATATAGCAATGCAGAATAAGGCCCCAGGATAGACAAGCAAATATGTATTTTCGTAAATTTAGTATTATTTTACAATCATCTACACCTGCTATTTTTCTTCTATACAACTTTTGAGCAATTTCAACTACACCCCATGAAGAAATTCGATTCTTTCTCAAATCACATTGATTGCTCAATGCAATTTTATCATCGCTCCAATAATGCCTGGTCTTGAATTTCTTCTGGTTCACTTTAAACCAACATCAGTTTGAAAATTTACCTAATGCCACGATTTTTCTTGATAGAATCAGAAAAATTTGTGTCGATTCTACTGACATCGACTTTCGCGATAAGCCTGTTATATTCCGATGTACTGTTGAATCTTTTCCCATTAATATTAAAATCGCCTTTATCCTTTTTTAAATCATATGGGTTTTTTCTGCATATTCATTGATAATTTGTTGTCTTGTTCCCCTCGGTATAAATGCTGTTCATTTTCGGTTTAATGATCCTTTTGTTTAGATAAATTCATCAATAGCTAGAGTGGTTTTCTCGTATACTTGAAGACCATGCTATCAAATGTCTATCTAAGATCCACAAATATAGTTTCGTCTAAAGCTATAAATCCATATTAATTAGGGTTAGATCCTCCTATATTGGCAAATTCTCTTATATATATCCATTTATAATTAGTACATAGTATAAATATTCTCAAATGGAAAAGGAAAGACGTTACTCCTTTTGCTCAATCAAGTATTTGTTATTATCCAGGACCCATTGTTTCAAATGATTCATTCTATTTCACTTAAATCATGTGATTATAAGGTAAAGCCTACTAACTTCAAAGAAACTGTTTATAAATAGTAATAATGGTTATCGATAATTAAAAATAAAAACTAAATCATAAAAATTCCGAAATCGAAATAAAAAATATTTCACGGAATACACGTTTTAGCGTGTCACCATCAAATTAGCATAGATGCTAGTTTAGAAAGGTATTTAATTAACGACCACAACGTGAAACAATGCTAATTTTGTGAAATGAGTGACCGTAAACAACCAAGCCGATAAACTTAAAGCATTAAATTATTTTAAACTGTTGTTGTTATAAACCGTGACAAAATGCCTGAACCAATACCTTTCCCTAACACCCCCATGAATTTCTCACTTTCGTTCAACTCTCACATAATTACATGCATAATTTCAATTGTCTCTGGTTTCAGTAATTGACCCAGAGGGGACCATGAAATTTATAGTCGATAATGTTTAATACCCTACGATAAAAAAATCGATGATTTTTTGCAATCGAAGATATACTCGAAAATTATATGGAAACATAAGAGAGTAAAGTAACCTGAAACATATGTACAGAGCTCGTTCGACCGAAATATAAAAATGATAATCGAAAGCACAATAACCAAACATGGGTCTCATGAGATTTTTAAATTGATAATTTTCCTAATATAAAAAATCTTGGTTATGGTAAAAAAAAGAAAATTTTCAAATGGACTGCCACAAAGAAAAGCTCAACTGAAAAAATCCATTAAGTTTTACTGGAAACATAAAATTGAGAATATCACGGAAGGCGAGGTATTATTTTTAAACGAGCGAATTATTGTTCCGACATCCTTGAAGCCAGAAATGTTAAAAATTTTACATTCCCCTCAACTAGGAGATAGAGAAAGCAAAGTTTAGTCCAAGAATTTTAATTTAGTAGCCAGGGTGTAATTTGGACACAGAGAAAATAATTTCATGATGTAACATTAGTCAAAAATATGTTTAGTAGTCGCATACTACTTTTTAAAATGCTTATGGCAGACAAAATAAATTAAAAAAATTAAATTATGAAATCATAACGACCAGCCCGCGTTACCCTCAAGCAAATGGATTTACAGAGCGAGACGAGCAAATAGCTAAATCTAAAGATACATTTACCAGGAAAGCGTTCACTTCTTTCAAATAGCGTAGAAAATAATAAACGTAAAATAAATTACTCGATTTTCGAATTTTATCCCTTACTTGTGCTGTGGGGCCTTGCTTCTTGTAAACTTTAATGATTCCAGGTCAACACCCTATAGAAAAACCCTTTGTGTTTTGATTTATTTTCGAGTGTCAAAATACGGGGCACAACTGTTATTGCGTTAATTTCGAAGCTTGATATTTTTACAGTCGTAGACCTTAGTATTTGATATTAATTTCTAGATACCTCCACACGTTCCTGATAAAAAGGGTCTTGACAGACAGACAGGCGGATAAGGCGAGGATTCCTTTTTTCCTTTTATGTACGGAACCCTAAAAAATATTGTTTAGTATGAATAAATTATAAACAAAAATATTGTACAAAACTATTCAACTTTAAAAGTATGGGGTACCATATTTTTTTAAAAAACACTAAAGGCCTATATCATTGGTTGCTGATAAACTTCTTGATATCATATTCGCAGGTTATATGATAGAATGTAAATTTTTGGTTCACAAGCGCCTGATTAATTTATCAGACGGATAAGCCACGTAATAAATTTTGGCTGGTGATCAATGGGCTGTTATATTTTTATCTATCAAAAAAGAAAAATTCTTTAAAAGTGACCACAAAAATAATTCAATAAGCCCCCTCAATCTGAGTGTGGTGAAGCATAAAAAACTATCAGACAGATTTATTTAACTAAATTAAAAAAAATAGCGCTGAACAGGTGTTTATAATTTCAGTAGATTGAAAAATCGGAAATGAAAAAACCAGTAATTTATTAGTCAGTAAAAATTTCACTATCGTTTATTTTGTATATTAATTTTTAACTCCTTGCGGTAAAATTTAATCATGAAAACCCAAGCTATAGTTGTCATTTGTCACCAGAAAGAGTTAATATTAAAGTGAATAAATAAACTCCTTAATAAAGCAATACGAGGTCTGTTCAAAAAGTATCAGGAATTTTGAATTTCCGCGGACTACGTATATTCGATTTTCGATTTTTTTGTGGCGTTATGTTGATACTCATGTCCCTCACTTATGCTGACAAGATCGGCTATTTTGAATGTTCAATTAATTTTTGACAGCTATTTTGCCTATTTCAAAAAATGGATCTGTATCAAATTTTGGTTTCCCACGTCATAACCATAAACCCATGATTCGTCACCAGTTATGATCCTCTGGAGCAAATTTGGGTCGTCGGGGGCAGAGTCCAACAGCTCCTTAGCAATGTTAATGCGATGACTATAAAACTACCATAGTATAAAAAATAAAAATGTAAATAGTTTCGAAATTCAGTACATAAAGTATGATGACCTTAAGTATTTCGTACAGGGTTTCATTTACTTACATACAAAAGTAGTTGAGATAAGCTTTTAGTTTAATTATTCATTTGTCTTCGATTTCCAAAAAATAATTAAAATTTGTCTATGAATTTAGCAGAAATTTCCATTTATATAAAATACCATAAGTAATTTTTCTTTTGGTGTATTTTTCATACTTTTCCTACAATTTTTATTTCATTTGTATCCGGTGCAAATTTTCTAATTTCGTAGCAATAAAAAAAACAATGCCATTCAAGGAGCATCAGATAATTTAACGTAGTAACTCTACAATTCAAAATAGAAAGTTGTCGGTACTTGGCGCTTAAGCTGCATGGGGTTAATTCATTTCTCCTAAAAATAATTTTTTCATTTAGGTTCATTAACCTAAGTCTACTCTTTAAAAATTTCACATCGTTTGTTAATTGCCATGATCTCGTCAAACCTTCACTCCATTCGCTTCTGTTTTCTAGTTTACTTCTGCATCTATACAAATATCTATAGTCGAAAAATATTCTCATTTTTTATATAGAATGCTCTCAAACGCTTTTAATCAACTGAAAAAAGGCAACTCCTTCCCATTCAGATTGAAATGCCGAAATAGCAACAAATCGTGGTTTCTTTCATAATTATTGCCCACAGCGGATTGCGCACAAAACTTTTCCTAGTTTTACTTTCACGTCTTCGACGCCTTCTTCCAAACGTTTGCAGGAAGGCTCGTTATGTTACCAGAATGATTTAAATTGATGAGCATGTAAAGCATAATGCTCTCGGCGCTGTAGCAAGTCAAGGTAGCATAAAAACGAGACTAGGTGAATGCCTCCAGGGAGACCCCAGGCCAACCAGAGATCTTGAAGATGAAAGTGCTAAAGTGACAAAATGAAACTAAGAGTGCTTTACCGCATTAAAGTGATTGTGGTACCCATACCATCCCCCTCGGGTTACGAATGCAACGAAAACAAATATGCACTTTTAGTTATTTTTCCATTTCTTTGAGCCCCCAAACGGGTGCCAATGATGGTAACAATGATGGATTAGATGAAATTGTTAACAAATCCCCGAAGATACCCGGTCAGTCTAGAAATGAAAACGGAATCAAGTAGACGCTAACGTGAGTGAAGGTCTTAAGATCGTGCAGTTTACGTTTCTGCTTCTTTGGCTACAGCTTCCAAGGTCCACTGAGTTTTAATATTTCAGTGGACCGCGAAATTTACAATATAAACCGTAATACAAATTTTTCGCGCGCATCAATTGATTTGAAAGTGAAAATTCAGTTTCCTTTAATGTGATAATGTTTCTTTTTCTATTCTTAAATTAGTTCGATGTGAAAAATTGTTTGACTTGTTATGACATTGTGATTAACTGACCCTGACACGTTATAGTTACTTATTCTAGACAATATGCTCGTTTATTTTTATTTAAAGCTATGTAGCGATAGTTAATCTTTCTTATATAAATAGTTACTGTGAATAGAAGGATACTAAAATTACATCGCGATGATTTTACCAAGGACTATTATATTTTATTAATCCTCTTTAATATCTCGAATAGTAATCATTTTTTATTTAATGTTATCATTAGCACATTCTTTTCCTACACTATGCAACGTACCGTATCCCATTCTCGTTGTATTTCTATTATCATTTAAAAACCTAAAATAATCAATTCAATAAGACGTATTTATCAACGTAGATGATCTCCTGCTTGTCACATTTTAATTCCGAAATGGTCGAATTAACCGATTTTCAAACTCATTTTCGACCTCAACTGCAATTGGTAGTTTGTTAATTTCACTGTTGTGAGTATTACAGAAAATAGGAGATGCAAACTAAAACATGAAAAAGAAAAAATTATAAATATTGTGTTAAGATTTAAATAAATCTCACAGATTAAAATAAAGTAAGTTTTAAAGCTATCTTCGACAGGCAAATATAAGACTGCCTTCAGACAATTGTAAATTTATCCAATATCTGTTTAGCATGGTCGATGAATTCAAAACATCTTACATAAAAATTATTCATGTTGGTGAATTCGGCCCTAATAGTACTTATTTGATAATCCCCGATCATACCACTTTTATTTCAATAGCCTATATAACATAATTTTAAAATTAGTTGTCCCCAAAACGTTAAAGACAGTTAAACAGTGGTGTAAGTCCAATTTGACTATTAACTAAACATCACACACTTAAAACTCCTAATACAAATGAAGTTTTAAAAGTTATTCAAAATACAAAACCAAGTAACATTAAAAGAATTTTACATATTTCGATAATGGAGTTTATTCTTACCTTTTGAAAATTATTCTTGAAATTATAAAATTTGTATTTTATTGTATTTATCAACGTTTTTTTAGGTATGTCCTTATTTTAAAAATATCAAATCCTATCTTAAAACGACTATCATAATTAAATTTCCTTTAAGTGTGTAAAGATATAAAATTTAGGTTAGTGCTCCAAAAATCAGCATTGAAAATCTTACACTCAATACATCCGATGCTATAGAAAATATAACAATTCTTCCCCTATAATTTTAAATAAAAACAATTGCATTAAAAATACCAAATACCAGGTTTATAAAAGTACGTTTGGAATATGATACCGGATTTCATTCAAAGAATAACCGAATAACAAATTTAAAACAAATCGTTTCAATGGTTTTATCGAAAAAAAAATTAGTGTTTCCATAAAATTAGCATCACTTCTGGAAATAAAATGTCTTCATTATATTTTAAATGCTGTTTGATTCTCTATTAGTGTATAGCATGATTCTCTATTAGTGTATATAGTGGGTGATTAATTTATTAGATCATACTCAAAAGAACCAGTCACTTTATGTAGTATTTTATGAGAAATTTAGAATTTTGCGAATTTAGACGACTAGGGACTGATAGGTATGGTTAGTTTATACCGAGGGACTAACACATTAGCTGCACTGATTTACAATATATCCGAAATACAAAGGGAGTATAGTCTGTGAAAAACTTCATATCTTACTTTAAAATCAACTCATTTACACTCAGTCATTCACCAATTATACCGCAAAATATTAAACTCTTTAAAGGGCTAGAGCCGGATGATTAGAGTCGTGGACACTAATTTGGCTTGAGAAAACGTTTTGATTTTTCTTTTAAATTATAATATATTGATGTGATTAAGTATAAATACTCTAATACTGTACATCCGTAAAAGAAATGAAAGTATAAACTAAATGTTTTTCGAAATATGAACACCCAAACACAAAATTTCGATGCAATTTCGGACATTGCTAGGAACTAAGATTTGGTAGCAATAGAAAGGAATTAAATTATTATTATTTTAAAAACAGTGTGACTAATAAATAAAACACATTTTGAACTGTTACTTAGCAATCATAATAATAAAATAATTATTAATTACATTAAATAAAAAGTGCTGCTGATAAAGCGTTGCTCGAATTTTGTGGAAGCACCCATATATGTGGAAACGCTTCAAAAAATTAAGGCTTAAGTATAGTGATTTATTCCTAAATGATGAAAGATTAACCAATTTCAAAGTATTGTAATCTATATGTATTGTATTGATACTTAAATATCAACAAGGAGCACAGATGGGAATCGAACTTGCAAAGTTCGAACTCGCATTTGATGCTCTAACCAGTTACTGCGAACAGTAAAGTACGATTGTCCCCATATGCGTACCATACCTCCTTTTTATAATATTATAATTATAATTTTTGTTTAAAAACCTTTTAAGTCAAATGAATACAATTGCAAAAAATTTCCTGCAAAGTAAGATTGACTTTTAGTTGTATAATAGTAGTAAAAATATAGACATCTGCGTCGAAACTACTCGCTAATTCCAATTGAAAAAATATTCTGATAGTACCAAATTACTTATAAATATCGAACATTTCATCAGTTTAAAAAATAGGATTGCAAATTCCACCAAAATCTTCAAATTTTTCCCATCAATATGAGTAATTTACAAAGCCATCGACCCTATTCTTGAATCCGTTCGAAGCGAATCAAAAAGAACTTACAAAAGTTCCTATTGAATTGAAATTTCATAATAAAAGACTTAAATTTGTACAAAATTCATTTCAGTTACCTTTGACTTCATCAATTCATTTTTTTCATTTAAAGTGATAGAAAAATCCAACCAGATTATTTTGTAGTTTTTTGCGGAAAAACTTATTGAAATCAAAGGTAACTGAAATGAATATTTGGAGAATTTCAAGTATTTTATTAAAAAATTGAAATGTGAAAAAGGCTGTTGTAAGTTCCTTTCGATTCAATATGAACGGATTCAAGAATAGGGCCCACAGTGTGTATTTTCAGAAATTCATGCGTATTTCATTTACAGTATTAATTATTAAAATTAGAAACAATTTGTAATTATTTTGAACTAGTCGAAAATTACTTCTATATATTTTTCTGCCTAATCTTTAAAGTATAATAGTAAAAATGTTTAAATGAAAAACCTGTTTTAAATTATTTCTGTATAAAATCTTGAACACCATCTTAAACCTGATAAAGATAAAAATCAAAACTAATCAAATAAATTATGGCAAGAATTCGACAAACTAATTTATTACATTCCAGATTTGTATCTTTAATTTAAGAAGTTCGAACTGAATTTTAAACGGTCAATTAGAAGCTAATAATATCATCATTTCTAAAAAAATATATCAATGGTTTCATGTGCACTGAGGTAAAAAGCATTACTTTCTTTTCACCGTCGCATTTCTAATGGAGTGGTTCAAGTGCAAAAAACTATTTAACGATATGATAACCTACTAAAAAGAACTACATAGCTTTAGTCCCAAATAAAAAAGCGAGCGCCACATGCGAATTGAAATATTCGAATATTAGCCCGACGAACCGCAAATCAATAAATAAATTTGCAAACGATTTTTGTTTATCCCGGCAGTTTTTTTGCAGTCCGAATTGATTTCTGATACTTGGATATATATATATATATATTTTTTTATATTATATAGACATTAAAATTTTTTATTAATAGGACGGTGCATAATTATAGAAGGTTTTGAGTGGCAATTAGCGGCAGCAGTGGTGTTGTGCAATCGTGTGGCATGGGCAAGTGTGGGAAAGAAAGTGCTTTTTGTAAAAAAAACTGAAGTGATTTTCACTAAGCATCATTAATTATACATACATAAGGCCAGCCTCGAACGACCTTCCGGTATTTAAGTTCACACCGTGGAAAGTTTTCTCAATTCAAATCAACGGACTAAATCTCATATCTAAAATCAGGAATCTTGCGAAAAGAACGACAGAATTAATGTCCCGATGTTCATCCAACGAAAAATCCAAACCCCAATTGCAATTAAAGTTAATTTGAAACTTCGGTAAAATGCTAATAGAACTGAAAGGTGGAAAGTGAAGAGAGGTGTATTCTAATAATGAGCTAGAAACATGGTGGTTGCCGGTAGCTTGTCAAGCACAATAATAGTTAAAATAATGTAAATGAAGCCAGATATGTGCAAAAATGAGTTACCTGCTAACATTCACACTTATCATCTCGCTAAGGGGAGCAGCACCAACTTACACTTCCACGTCTTACCGGAGTTCAGGTAAGTTTCTTGATCTTGCCCCGATATAATTCAACTCACTTTCGCTGTTTACCTAAGCACGCGATTACAGTGATAATTAAGTAATAAATTGAAAGTAATTAGATTTTTTCTTGTTGTCGATGAACATGGCAATTAAGGATATTTGTAGCTTAAGATTACTGAGGCGAACAAATTTCATTTATACAGACATTTTGCCTATTATCCAATTAACTTTACTTCTACAGGATATATAAAGTAATTATAATAAGTAAATACTGTGACTGAACTTGACGTTCCCATTATTTAAATTACACCTTTCTTTTTAGAAAAATGTCTACTTTGTTGCAATTTTGATTTTTAAATTCTCAATGCAACTTCATTTTACGAACAATTAACAATTTTTATATAGTACCTTTGACCATTCAAATTGTATCATTATTATTGTTATCATTATTCTATGAGCTTATCTTAAAAGCAGACATAAAATAATGAATTACATTTGTAATAATTAGTAATAATTACTCCTTCTATCTTTATCATTACGTTATAAAATTTTTTTAATTATCATCATTATGCAAAGGTAATGGTAATTCTGGTTCAATTACTTCGTTGTAATTAATTACTAATGTCAATTTCATTACCATTAAACATTACAATTTTATTTAAATTATTCAAAGTAAGAAAAATTCTCACACGAAACAAAGTAGTATAAAGCCGAATATCAATGCGCAATTCCATGAATACGAATTCGTAATCTACACAAATAATTAAGTGTCGATATTTATTTTTTTATCGGCTTATTTTAATTTAGTTGGTTAGAACAGCAAAGCGCCAATTCGAAGGTTATAGGTTCGATTCCTGTTCCATAGTTGAAGTCGTTGCTATTGCTAGTAATTCCCACATGTATATAAATTATAGAGTACCACCAACAAATTTTGCGCTAATAGCATTTTAAAAGAATTTTGTTTTTTTATTGTGTGTGATAAATTTTTATTTCATTACTATTATTATAAAATACCTTCGGCAAACTAAAAATGGTGGATTTATTATAGGTAATACAAAATAGGGGAGCTACCTTTCCCTTCTTATTTGGTGTTCAGTTTTTCTTTCATTTTCTTAATATTTATATCAATTCTTCAATACTTATATCAATACTCGATATTGTAAAATTATTATACTACATTAAATCGCGGATATCCTTTCTATGTTTTTATATATTTAATATGACATGGCATTGTATCATAGTCTTTAAATACAAAACCTTAGAAAATGCTGAAACATGTAAAAGCCTTGTTCATGTGCGTAGTAAAAATGCGGTTGACTGCACATAGTATGGGATCCTTCCTTATCACGTTCCGTGTTACAATTTTTAGCATAACTTTCCCGGTTCGAATTTTTAGCACAGCAATATTGTTGAACAATTTAGAAGGCATATTGTGAAAACTAAAATTTTAGTTTAAATACGAATAGGCCCTAAATATGTCAATCTTAGAACTCATCACTTTTGTATAAAGTACCAGCGTAACTGCAATACAATTTATGTCTTGCTTTATACCTAAAAATTGCATAAGTTTACCTCCTTTTTTTAATTTTATACTGTAAGTAAGGAGCGGGTTGCATACAAATTTCCTCTTACTTTTCTACCTCGATTTTTAAATCTATTAGGAATACATGTCTGACTACATATGCTTTTATAGAACGTGTTTCAGCACAACATATAAAACGTGAGAGCGGTCACCACGTAAGACAGTCATAAATTTATAATATCAACCTCGTAATAAATTAATTTATTTAACAAAAAAAAAAACTGTATATTAAGAGAAAGTCAGAAGCAGTATGCGATTCTTAGTAGAAGATATTGATCTAAATAGGAGTAAATTAGCTTTAAACGGAATGAAATTAGACTACAATTTCAATTTGGTATAGAGTATTTCAAGAATAAAGTTGTACAATGAAATAAAAGTTCTTTTCATCATTTAAAAAAATTTGTGATAGTAAAACAATATGAAGTGTTTCCTGATTTACTTAAAATTAAAACATTTCAATCAATAGGCCTACATTTTAAAATTTACGGCTTGTAGAACTCAAAAATGTTGATACCATATTTAAATTTAGTGTTTCCGAAAACCTTCAAACAAATCATAGTCTACTATAAAAATATTATATATATGGTATTATGTTAAATTATATATTTAATATTCTACATTATAGAATAGGATTATTTAGAATTTTTCTACTGAACCATACGTGCCTGTCCTCGATAAGGAACTACGACACAGATGTAAAATTGCCAGTCCCAGGTTCATTACTAACTGATAGATAGAAGACAAAACGATGCCGAAGACATGCGTCGTCACCCAGATAAGGGGACAGTGAAAAGTGTGCAATGCCGCAGGATCTGTATAAATTTTCGATTTGTTCCACCTTCTCCCTTGGTGCTGAGCTATTTAGGCTCATAGTGTTATTATTTATAGTCCCCCTGAGGTTTTTGATAACATTCACGATGGTGTAGATTTCTTTAAAATCACTTTAAATTTAATTTAAACTTTCTTACACTAATTCTCATTTATGAATTTTTTTTTTGTTTATAAATAAATTTGTTGGAGCAGACTTTTCACTATTCCAACAGAACTTTAGAAACATAAACCCAGCTCAAAATGTTTTATATTTAACCTCTTAACGTACACGCTTGAGTTAATTTAAGCGCGCTAAACGAGCCAAACTGTGCAAACAATCGAGATAATTCGAGCGCCGCTGTAAAATTTTGAATAATTTTGTATTTCTTTTTAATTTAATATAAAGATTTTATTATTTCTAAAACAAATTTAACGTTCTGGAAAATTTTAGTTTTAATTTCATCACCATCAACACAGTTTTTCTCAAAAAAAGTCATCTTCTTTGATTAGTATTAAAAGTTTTAATAGAAAGTAGATATTTTAATATGATCCATTTAAATGAATTATTGAAAATAACCTGTTAAGAACAAATTACAGGTTTTGAAGTGTTGGCTATAATTTCCAACTCATTAAACTTAATAACTATTTATATAAAAACATAAAACAGTCATTATATAATTAAATGCAAATTATTGTCTTATTAGATGTATTCTTAACATACGTTTTCAAACAATTTGCAGTTGACTATTAGAAAAAACAAAAAATTATATTACTTAATTTAAGCACTAAATATCAGTTGCTATATATATTTTTTTTTTTTTTGTATTATCTTGAAAAACTGGGTCATGCTTTTCTGCACGTGAAAAATTCATTAAAAATTCCTTGACACAACTTCCATAAATCTATAAAAACAAAAATGCAACAACAGCATATAATAACATCTCTCTGGGTGATTGCGTTCCGATGAATTCATATTTATCCAATGCAAAGTCTTTCAAGTTTTTACTCCACTATGATTAAATACTTGACAAGGCAAGATTCTCGCATAAAATCGATAACCAACTAATACAATTAACCTTCCGCAATGAATTGTAGTTCAAGGACTGCTAAACTGTGTTATTTACTCCTTAGTTTACGCTTAAATACTTTTACTTTTCTCCAAATAACGCCAGTAATTTCCTGAGTAATGTACGGAACCCACTGGCGCTAAGTATGACCCCCCCATAAGAAAATGAAGGTGCGAGGTAAGATTAAAATCTGTAAGCAATGAAAGTGAAATTCTCATGTGATGATGAGTTGCAATTTTTGCTTTAAGGTTTCATTCGATCGCTCTGACCTTTAACCGAAGATCGCAATCAATCCTTATTGAGTATGGACTTTACGTTTGCAGAGTGCATGGCGAGGTAAGAAAGTGAACTGACCAGTCATTATCTAATTTTTCTCGCTTTCGATTATTTGACCAGCATATATGATGTATGTGCATCGTGCTAATGTTGACGGCTCGGTAATAACCTTCACTTGGTATAAAGCACTCAGGTGGAACACAAGACAACCGCATAAATGTACAATTCCTCTTAATAAAACTTACTTTGAACAGCGATTGCCTTTCTTTTGCATTCCAACTGAATTATAAGAATTTAATTACGATATAATAAAGAAAGCCACCGTAGTTAAAGGGTTTAAGAAACAAGCATTGGAATAGACAAAGTCAGTTATTATTAAAAACACAACGATCATTGATCTAGTTGTTAGCAGCAGAACAAATAATAAGTCCATAAATTGTGCATCTAAAAATGAAAGTTCTAAATTGGTGTCCAATTTAGAAGAAAAATATACCTGTTAAGAAAATAAGTTTTATTTATTTATAGAAGCTTGTTGCATGGCCGAATAGAAAGCCAAAAGAGATGCTCCTGATTTTATTCAATAATTCAACAGCGACAAACAATATTTGTTCTATGGAAAAAAATGGAATTTGATGGCATATTTCGAAAAGTTTTAGTTTGATAAGTCAGCGACTTTTTGAATTTCCCGGGCAATAATTTTAAATGCAACAATGCTCTCGTCAGTTTCCATCTATTAATAGACTACTCTCAAATTTTGATCAAGCAGACAACCTAGTGAATTTTAACATTATTAAGCATTATGTGTAGTCACCATAGCAAAAATCCATAAATTGGGCTACGAACTGCTACCCCAATTCAGCATATTCTCAAGATTTAGCGCCCTATTTCCTATTTCCAAAACTGAAGAAATGGCTGGGCGGTAAGAGATTTTGGTCGAAAGAAGAGGTTATTACTGAAACAAATGCCTATTTTGGATCTCAAGAAAACCTATTATTTAGAAAGAATAAAAACAAAATTAGAAAAGCGCTAGGCTAAATGTTAAGAGCTAAAAAGAGACTATGTTGAGGAATAAAGCGCTTATTTGTCGAAACAAATATTTTTTTTCAGAAAATCACTGACTTATCAAACTGCCTCGTAGTTTAAGATAAAAATACGGCATGCTGTACTCTCTAACTCAATTGTTTGCCTGAAATCAAATGCCAATTGAGTAGGTATTTATTTTATTTCATATTTGTAAATTATGGGAAAAATCCTATAATTATCTACATTAATTCCTTCAACAGAGATTCACTCCTATACCAAGATAGGAGAGTTTATGGTAGGAGAAACCATAATATATGGCAGCCACATTTATTGTTCGAAAAGGCATACTATATAGCAATTAGGAGAGATTTGTATAGATTTAAATGCTATAGAAATATCAATTACATCAAATACTCTGTTCGTTATATTTTTAAAGATAATATTCAAGCCCATATTAATCATTTTATATGGCGTGTATCTTTCCTTTTTTGATTGATGCTTTCACTCATAACCTGATCTAAATGATCTATTGAAATCCTAAATGTGAATTATAACGAAGGAAAATTTATTACATTTAACGCTTATCCACTGATGTACAAATGTGGTACGTAGCTTTCGTTCAGAAATTAAGAGTGTTTATTTTAATACATATGTATAAGTTTCTTAGTAAATTATGTTTTTACATAACGATTTGCACATATTTTTATTATTTTGTAATATACATATTAGAAATGCTTAAACTTATCTAAAACAAAAAAGCGTAATAATTCAAGTATATAGAAGACTCAGAGCACCTACTGTATATAAACGAATATCATTCATGCGATCATTCATTTTTCCTTCTGTCCATAATGTGCAAAAATCCTCAACCACCTTAAAGGTATCAAATTTAGCAGCGAATATATGAAAAAATCATAACAATTTGAATTTTTATTCAATTAACTTGTTTGAATTGCATAAATTTAGGTGTTCTTCCAACAATATAAACAAAAGGAATTATTATTCAAGCGTAAACATGGTAAATTACAACACCATCAATCCACTTCTGAAACCTTTTACGAGTACACAATTTAAATGCATTTGTTTGCTCAATCTACATTTTAAAATAGAGCAACTTATTTTTAATTACTGGCACAACCACCAGAAATTATTCGATTTATTTTATTATTATTTAATAGTGAAAATGGTTACCTGAACATTCGTAATAAATAAATTCTATAACTTTAATTACACTAAATAAACACGTGTTACAAAAGACTTACAATACAAAGTGTTTTCTATTTTTATATACCGCTTCAATTAAATTAAGGGGAATTATTACAAATATTTTAGAATTTTTGCATCCAAAGAATGCGGCTGATCGGTAATTATGTTGATTAATATAAAATACGAAAATTATAATAATGCACGTATTTAAGATTTTATTAATATGATACAATTATACCATTGTCTCAACAACTTTAAGAAAAAATTCATTGATTATTGATTAACATTTTTTTATTAATATTATTTGATAGGATGGATTTATATCTTTATTTCTACTAATAAAACAATTATAAGTGTAGTTTCTAAGGGTAATTACTGACTGTAAGTGTAGCTGCTAAAGATAATTAGACAAACTAGGCCGATAAATGTGCGAGCTTAAGCAAATGTATTTGATTTTCTTAATTTTAATAACATTGCATTTTTAAAAAAGCTTCAGCAGAGCATACAAAAGCAAAAATCATTGATGAACATTATAAAAAGAATAGGACTAAAATAGTGAAACCCATGTTATTAAAAATGAATACGACTAAAAAATAAATATTTACTACCACCAGCGTTAAACTACTACTTTCAGTTGCTTGCCATTTCAAAACATTTAGGTTTAACGTAAATCATTTAATGGTAATGTTATTATAAGGATTCTGAGTATTTTAATAATATAATAAATATTAACTACATAATTTTAAACAGTTTAAATATTTCGCTTTTTGCCATTCAACATTAAAAAGAAAAAATTCCAGAAAATCATATTTATTTCAACTAACCAGTTTCGTATCTTTGAATCATCACATGTATCATTATAAACTATGCAATCAAAAGAGCCGTCTACAATCAAATAGAAGTTATCTAAAACTTGTATATAAAATGAGATAGCAAATTATTTTTAACAAAAAAAAAATTTTTAAAAGTGAAATTTTTCTGAGATTTATATGAGATCATAAAAAGCATCAATGACAACTTCCACAACAGGTTAAATACTAATACCCGCCAAACAGACTATTTTAGTCAGGTTCATCAAGGTTTTTCGACCTTAGCAATTAATATTTTAAGTACTAACCTACCTCAAGTTGTGTGATTTAAACTGGTTTTAGTGTCGTATCGTAAATGCGAAATAATTTACGTTATTTAGAGTATTTTAATTATATGTTAAATTTAACAATTTAAATCAGTTGAAATTTTTATTTTAAGATTGCGGCATTCGACCCCCTAGACGACAACCGCGATCCTTTAATTCTGATCAATTTTTCTACAATGGTCGCATACCAAAGATCATTGCGGGAAGTCCGACAAAAGAGGGTCAATTCCCTTGGCAGGCTTCGTTGGAACTTCTCCATCCATCGATGGGATTTTTGGGACATTGGTGCGGCGGAGTGCTGATTCACCAGCACTGGATTCTATCAGCAGCACATTGTGTCCACAAGTAAGATTTTACATTTCCAAGATCGCCTTTACCTGGCAGTTTTAAGATGTGATCGAATTAACAAACTCTTTCAAGTGACCTTTTCAACCTTCCACTACCACCGCTCTGGACAGTTGTTTTAGGCGAATTTGATAGAAAAGTGGAGTCCGGCTATGAGCAACGCATTCCAGTTGAAAAAATTGTACTACATCAAAGTTACCATAATTTTCTACATGATCTAGTCCTCATGAAATTATCTGTGCCAGCAGATCTATCACAAATATCAAACATTCGTAAAATATGTCTGCCTTTTGTATTCGATGAGAACTCTCAATCTAGTTTAGAATTGTATGAAGAAGATGTGGTTGAAGAAATTGAAAAGGATGATAATTTCTTAAGAAAAGTACGGGTAAGAAGTAAAAATTTCACACTACCAAGTATGAAGGAACTTCTTACAACAAAAATTTCATCCCGCCTTAAAATGAGCCAAAGACAAGATCGAAGCCTTGTTTCACGAAGGAGAAATGATAAAATTATGGCAGGATTCGTTGATGAGTTCGAAGATAAATTAATTGAAGGAAAACATACAACAACTGAGTACAATGATTTGCCTTACTTGGACTGTGTTGCCACTGGATGGGGCAAATCCAATATCACTGGTGATCTCACCGATATTCTTTTAAAAACAAATGTGCCACTACATACCAGCACTAGGTAATTCAAATTAAATATTAGTGAATTAATTTATTATTTAATAGTTTTCGCTTTATTTCTTATCAGGTGTAGAGAAGCGTACGGAAGCTTTGTAAGAATTCATAAAGGACACCTTTGTGCAGGAAAGCTTAATGGAAAAGGTGGCACTTGTGTGGTACGTAAAATTTAAAATTAACTTAGTTTTTAAAGTATATTAATTTCCAGTAAATCCATACTCTAATATTAATACTTTTAGAAAGAAACTATTACATTTTTTTGTAAATTCATCAAAGTTCGTAATATTAGAAAATGTTTATGTAAAGAATCCATAAAGAGATGTATAACATTGGTGTTTTTGCAATGGGGGAAATTAATAAAAATAGCTCTAAGCTTTACTATTGCATTGAAAATTTTAGCTAAATAAAACAGATATTTAAAGTTAATATTTATACTATTTTCTGCAATAAATAAGCAGTAATCAATTGGGTCAACAATTTATTTCCCTGCATTATGTAAAATACAAAACAAAATCATTGAAATTTTATTTTAGGTAACAATGTTTTATCTATTTAAAAATTGACTGCTTTAATTTTGTTATGTGTGCCTTAGTAAGAGCACAAAATAAATATTCGGTTTAGTTAGTTGAAATCGAATCCTGAAAATTATCTGAAAGATTTCTAACAACACGAATCTATGTGGTCACAACCTTGACCTTGAAAGAAATTCATCAACTTTTTCTTATCTTATAAATAAAAACCTAATAAGCTTGATCTGGCTGCTGAGACATCTGAGACTTTATCCCCCAGATATCTTAATCAGGGAGTTATGGAAAGACATTTTATGAGATATATCTATGATAAATTTTCTATAAAGCATCAGGAAAAAGTCAAATGTATATTCATCTTGTGGGATTATTTTTGAATAAAAATACCTTAAGTCGCAAATATGATATTCGATAAGTTCAAACTTAATCGACAATCATTCGATAAAGCGATCTAAATTACCAGCATGAGTACATTTCCAATACAAATCTAAAAGAGTAAAATAATTTTATAATTCTCAATATCAACAAAGTACTACAAGTTTTCTATAAATTTATAAAAAGTAGGTACTCAGTAGAAAATCACATCAGCCTCCTAATCAATCTTATGCCATTTTTTTAAAGAACTACATAAAGCTCTGAATCCTTGAACTATAAATTTACAAATGTCTATAATTCTTTAGACTGAAATTATTTCGTTCTATATTTTTAATCTAGACAAAACTCTAGAATGACATGAACCCATTTAGTGCAATAATCGCTGAAATATCATGTCTAAAATATGAAATAAAATAAAGTGTAATCTACAGAAAATTATAAGAAATAATAGGCAAAACAACTTTTTTTCATTTTATAGGGCGACTCTGGTGGACCCTTGCAATGTCGTCTAACAAAAAATGGTCCATGGATCCTCGCTGGTATTACCTCATTTGGTTCAGGGTGTGCACTTGAAGGATTTCCGGATGTCTACACTCGAACATCTTATTATATGAAATGGATATTAGATACGATTAACATTGAATAAGAGCTATGAAAATTCAACTTTTACTTAGTTACGTGTTACGTGTTACCTATTGAATTTATAAAACATGTGGTTAGTTGATTGTGATATTTTGTTGTTAATTGTTCAGTTATTAATTAAGTATTTTTGTAAGGCCTAATTTGTTATAAAGGAGATATTGATATTTATATTTAAATTAACATTTTTCTAAAAATTCAATTGTTTTAACCAACTTCCAAGACATCATATTCCAGTATGGTATTTTTTCAATTTCAGAATAGCAGTTCTTTAGTAATCCATACATATAAGGTAAGTTAATTTAAAAATATACCCTTTATGTTCGGAACTAATTGAAAAATTTATTAGAAATAATTTTCTCCAAATTATTTAAATACGTCCCTTTACCACAAAAACATTTATGCCAAAAATAGGAATTTATGTTGACAAAAATATAAGCCCTGCAAAGCGTTTCAAATGATATTACTTGTATAAAATTTAACAACGATACATTCAGAGAAAATAAATTAGATACTTATTATCCCTATTAGATCCTAAAGTTTTGATTCAAAGAAAATTATTACCTAAGTTATAGCAAATTAAAGTGAGCGCAACAAGTCTCAGGTATCGACTATCGAAACTTTTTCAAATTGGTGGACAAAATATCACCAGATGTACTCAACTCAGGTCAAACGGGACCAGGTCTGGAGAGTACGTCGAGTGCAATGATACACCCCTTCCAAGCGATTATAATGCGTCTTTCACCGGTTTTGCTGTGTGTGACGTTGCATTATCATGCAACTATATCACTTTATCACATCTTCGGGCCCATTCTGGAAGTTTTTCCATCAACGCATGGTTTAAATTTATTATTTATTATTTGTTTTTGGATCTTTCCCATTACTCATAAGCGCTCGCTAATCGTTTCTTGTGCCACATTTAACTTTTCTACCAATTGTTTTTAAGTTTGAGTTGGGGTTTCGTTCAACAATTTCTGTAATTCCGCATCCATAAATGTTTTTGTTCTAATCGAATGTTTACTGTCTTTCAAACCAAAATCACCAGTTTTAAATTTTCGAAACTACGTCTCACATGTTTTTATGCTTTAAGCATGCTCTCCGTAATTTTTTAAAAGCAAAAATTGACTTTAAAGGCAAAGACTTTCCGATACACCTGATAAATATATAATCTAACAGGGTGAAAACTGTATTAAAATCCTTCAAATAGTTTAGAAGTACTAAATGAATAAACAGAGAAACGCGGATAAAATGAACTCTTTTTTATCAAGCAAAATCACACGGCAATCATACGTAGGTACATTTTTCGAGTAATAATTCTTTCAAAATATTTTTGAAGAGGTTTATAAAAAGGCATAAAAATAATCCGCGACTTTTTTCAAATATTTTTGAAGCTTAAATTTACAAAAACAAATCGTTTTTGGATTTTCGTACACAAATGCGTGCTTATCTGCGTACGAACATTACATGGATCATACCCAGATAGAAAAATTTCTCTTTCCAGGTTTCTGAGGCTTACAATTCGAAGAATGTGATAAAAACTACAGAATAACATTTTTTTATATTTATATTATCACGGATTTCAATTGTGGTTTAAAGTAATAGAAATTAATTTTTAATTTCGACAGCTTATCATAATTAAAAGTTATAAAGAATATTTGCATAATTGTAGCCGACTGCTACAAAATTCAAATTCTTCCATTTTAGGGTAAATAGAACGTTTCTGAAAAATTTCATTAAAATCCAAGCGATTGTCTCTTTATTGAAAATGTCTTCAAAAAAATTCAATCCATACAAAAGACCCCTTATAAGGGTTATGAGTTGAAGTAAACAAAGCAAACCCTTTTGAGTAGCGTTTCGAAAATTGCAGACGAACGCAACTACGCCTTCGCCTTAATAAATCACTCTCGAGTGGCTTAATGTTAAATCAAAAACTTACCTGAATTTATCCAGAACGGCGCTCCGCCCCTGTGAACAGTGAGCATGTGTAGTCCCCATGCGGAAGTGAAGTGGGCACATCAATTTAAATTGGTAAAACATTGAGTGGATCCGGCGTCTGCTGATAAATTTTAAATGCAGCTCTCCTAATTTCTTGGTAAACTCTCTCGGTCCAAATTTACTTCAAAATTCAGAATCTTAATTTCGGCAATTCCTTTCAATAAAATTCTCTATATTTTTATTTCTAGAATTCTACTCTAACGAGAAGCATCTCTTTGCAGTATTTTCAGGATTTAATTCGGAAAATCCTCCATACACATTAACAAAAATTATCTCCGAACGTACACCAAAAATGACGCGCCAAACTTTACTGAATATGAAATATGAAGTTCGTTACGATTTAGATCACTGCTAAACTGTTATAATGAATCACATTTCGTTTTTAAATTGTCCATTGTGAATTCTTAAGTTTTGTCATTTCTTGTGGTTTGAAACTTTTTAAAAGGGAGAGAATTAATTGTTTAATTAACCCGGAAGGAGTCGTTTTATTAATAAATAAAAGGAAACCCAACATAAACGATGTCCACGGGCGTGTTAATTCGACTAATAAATTAAGATAATTTAGAGGACGCCGTTTAGACGCAGGAAGAGGTAAAAATTACAGAAAAAGGAAAATAACGTCGCTGGAAGTTTTAATGAATAGTGGGGCTCAGGGAAACGGGCGATGACTGGCCTGACCAGGAGCACCCCGGACTAATCTGGTGAGATATTTAGCATGAAACTACTCAAACTATGAAGGACAACTGGTTTAAAAAGAAATTTTTCTGTTATTTGCTCAACAGACGCCTCACTAAAATGCGGAGCACTCTTGTTTTAGTGTCCTATTTTCTTTAAAGGTGACAACTTATAAAAATATGTAACATCTAGAATTTTTTTTAAATATAAAAAGCAATATAATGTTAAAAACAAAAATTTATTTCATAACTTTAACTTACGACTAAACCAAAAATAATAAACACTAATTTTTAATTTTTATGAACTTTCTAAAAAGATTATGGAAAATGAGAGTAATTTAAAATTTCACATACTATTAAGAGAAAAAAATATAATTATTCAATCTCTTAATGCGATTTACATTGAATTTTTAAAATATTAACGCTTAGCAGATGAGGAGGAGGAGGAAAATCGCCATTGGGTTCTATTTGTTCTCAAAGTATTTTAATATTTTTTTCTATTATTGAACCAACCAGTTTAATATGTTTTTCTATTATTGAATAAGTGGCCTTTTATTTCTATTTCGAAATCACAAAAAGGTTCTATTTGGGTCTTTCCTTTTAAAATCTCAATCATAATCTAGAAATGTAAAACACTACCAACCTTTATAGGCTTTTTATCGTCATGGCTCAGTCGGGTAATTTAATTTATTTATTTCGCTTAATAAAAGCTACAAGAAAAGAAAACAAGCTTAAATTAAAATAGCAAATATACATGTAAAAACTAAGCCTAAAAGCTATCACTAAGGCTAGAAAAATAAGGAATAAGGTATATGGAATACAACAAGACCAAGAATGAAATGAGAATGAAAACAAGGGAAGGGGAAATAACAGCGAAAAGGGCTAATAGCTAGAAACAGATATAAGTTCTAAAAATCGTGGCCAGGCAGTTTTTTTTTTCAGTTTTATTAAAATGAAAATCAGAGAGGATAGAGTTGTTAGCTTTGCACTATTTATTACTACATATATTTCTCGAAAATTTGGGCTAATCCAGGACATTAATTTACGAATTGATAATCTACGAGAAAATCCTATGGATGGTTGGTTTATTTATTTATTTATTTATTCAGTTCGCTTAATACAAGCTAGAATTAAAAGTAGTCTAACAAAAGCAAATGATCTAATTATAATAAGTTTAACTTAAAAAAAAGCAAAAAGAAAGGAGCGTGGAATTAATTAATGTAAGGTCAAATCAAATAAAGTTACCCTACCGTATCATCTTACATAGTAAAGGGTTCAGAATGACTGTATTTAGTTCGATGGCTTACGAAGCGAAAGATGGGGAAAAATCTACCATTTCGAGGATTTCCATCCTGTGCAGAAACTGGGAACAGTCAATGAAACTATTTAAGATTTGATGGACGAAGACAATGTCAGTCGCATTACGACGTAAGGCAAGAAGCTGAAGTTTAACTAAATTTAAATGACTTTCGCAAGGAGAAATGTTGAGGTGATCTATCCAAAAAACGTCGCATAACGTGAAGCGAATAAATCTACGTTGAACTAATTTAATTCTATTAATGAGCGTAATTTGAGAGGGCGACTAAACCTGGCAGGCATGCTCGAGCAAAGGCCTTAAAAAGAAGATGACCGCGGGTATGGGTTCACCTGAAAGTGAGTAAGATTTAGGAGAAGTGGAGAACATTGCGGAAGTAAATGATAGATTAGCATTTGAAAACGTTGAATTCAAGAAAGTTTTTTTGCACACCAGGTAGAGAAATTTTTCAAGTAGTCTGATGATTTCATAGAATTTTTTCTTGTCCAGTTTAAGTAGTTAAGTAGCGATCCAATAATCTAGTCAGAATCCATTTAGCGCTAAGATTTCAGGCAATTTGATTTTTAATGATTAGTAGGTGTTTTATGGTTCGAGGAGATTTACGATCAAAGCCAACGTATGTAGTTAAGAAGCTGAACAATTTCTCTAATCCTTGCTCTGGATATCTCGATCAGATCGCCAATAAAATGTTTGCCCAATGTTTGATATCTTGTTTTAGCTTTTAGACTACCGAACAGATTCACAGAAAGTGAGAATGAGTCTCGTTTTCATCTGAGTCATTACAGCTGCGACAGCGGTTATTGAAAGATACTCCCAGTTTAGTTGCATGATCCCGTATAATCCAATGACCTGTGTGCATCGCCACCACTATAGCGATATTCATTTGAGCATTTGCCATCTAGCCTTACTGTATGGACACCAGAGCACTATTTCACCGACGCTACAAGTCTTCTTTTACAGTTTTTTCCAGTCTTTCAAGTAGTAAACTGCACTTGTAAAATAAATAGCGATTTCATGAAGTTTTACACTTGTGGATTACAATTGTAAAAATAGGAAATTACCTAACAGTCGTAAGTAAATTACTAAGCTTTTCAATTTAATTTAATTGCAAAGATATACATTAGTATTGTTAGTACGTTACGAAGAAAACTATATTCCTAGAAAGAAGACAAATATTTTTGAGTTTAACGAAATATTCCGACTATCGTCAAGTAAAGTTGAGTGCATTTCCAACAGTGTAGAATCGCTTATAGAAGACAATTTAACTAAAATTCAAGGTCTTCATTCCGTGAACAAATTTTGTTACACCTTCACTGGTTTGTCTCTGGCATTAATAAACTTTTCTAATAATTAATTATCTTTTCTCTATGAATATACAGTTTACTATTTGGAAGAAATGTGAAAAATTATAAAGTACGTATTTAAAAACTTCTAGGAATTTTTTATAATATTTTTAATTAAATTAAATGAATAGGTTAAAAGGACGAACAACTTTCAACTCAACGCATTTGTATATCACAGAAAGGCTAAAATCCGGCCGCAACCAGTCCACTTGATTTTATCAAAGTCCGAAGACTGTAATTCTTTTGTTGCATTGTGAGATGATGAATGTCCGTTTATCAGAGTAGTTTGAAGTTTGAATTTTTAATGGCATGTTACTTAAAAAACTTCTTACTTCGAAATCAAGCCCCTAATGTTTCTAGACTAAGTCCATTTAAAACCAAAACTCCCAATTTACGATAACGCAAATAAATAAAACAATAGGACAAATTGTTTTTCGTAGTACCCACTGTCTCAGCGGCTTTTAAGGGATTCAACGCTTTTTGGCATTTCGAAGCCAAATTTTTTACAATTGTGGCTATAAAAAAATTTTTCGTACAACGTGTAGTTTTGGTGAATTAGATTTCTCTGGAAATATTACAAATTTAAAGTTTTTGTTAGCAGTTGAGAAAAATATTGCTTGTAAATGCCTTCTAATCCTAAAGGAACTAAAGGAAGCGTAACCTCATAGGTTTCGCCAAGATTTGTATCTAGTGTAGCTAATCCATTAGTCTACTCACCAGCCCGCCTCCTGGAATCCATAGCAAAGTGATGCACAATCGATTGCAGCCGTTGCTCTACCAGTTGAGATGAAACTATATCCGAATCACCGGGGCTTTGGTAGTGAGTCAGTGACTATGGCAATATTTTGTAAAGATGATGCTACCTCCAACGTTCAACAAGTCAACAATTCGATTTGAAAAATACTGACATCATCGGGAAGGTAGTAAGACCCCCAACAACCTTGTAAAGACTGATTTTAAATAATTTAAAAATGTTGCTAAAGTAAATGGATAAAATCATCGACGTTAATTAAAATACAAAAATAAGACTTAGAAAATATTTTCTTAAGAAATTTTGATCTGATATTAAAAATTTTCTTCAGAGACTTTTCAAGGACACGTTACAGACTTAGCTCTACGATTATTATCTATATATAGCCAGTTCAGAAAATGAAATAATTCGCGCAACAAGCTGCTTAAATATAAAGCTTTTTCTGCCTTCACGACTTTTAATGTAAAAGTAATTCAAATTGCCCTGAAAAAAAATTACTCACCCCGTATTGAAACAATGATTTATGGTGCAACCACCCCCAATCATCATCAACACAGTCAAATAATCGAATACCGGCTTTAGTGTACTCAACTGTTCCAACAAGCTAGCGTCACTTTCCGCAGGTAACTCTTTAATTGATGTAACCTTGAGACAGTATTTCATTTTTACGTATTTAAGACGTAATTATATTATTCTTATATATTATTATTTAAATTAGTTTCCTTTTTTGCGTTCGATTCTCGATATCAATCAATAAAATCTACTTTAAGATCTAATAAGAAAATCATTTAAAGAAATTCTTATTCGATTATTATTATATCTTTGCTTTTTGTACTCTTATTTTTCTGTTTACCAAATTTAATTAACTAGGGCTTGGTGAACGAAAACAATATCGGCGACATTTAGACATAGGGCGAGGGATTGGAGGTTGATTAGTTTTATGCGGTTTTCATAAAAGGGAAGATTAAGGAGGTCTGCCTAACTTTTTGTTTTAAATTTTAATACAATAGCTCGCAAACGAGGGCTTTTATTTGATAGATCAATTTTCGAACCCAGATTATATTTTACTTATCGAAAGCTATATTTTACTTATCCAATCCTTGATAATCTTATAATAAAAATACGTAGTTTTAATAGTTGAATCACAGCAACTGTTTTACCTAGAATAAAATGAATTTGTATCTTCAAAAATAAACAAACGAATTAATTTTATAGTATATTGACAAAATCGTATATACCACCACTCCACATTAATAAATAAATGGTGTTTTTGTATTTTTTTAAAACTATTCACAAGGAGACTTGCTTATATTGACCTGAATTCATGAAATTAGCTCAACAAATATGCAAATTAAAACAACAAAATATAATAATACAAAATACAATAAGTAATTTTTAAATTTAAGAGCTCTAAAATTACTGTAAGACAAGATGTTCACTTCGAACAAATGCGACTGAAATTGACTAATGGTTTTTATTGATAAAACCGTTTTTTTTTCAATTTTAATATCACAGTTCACTCGCTAAAATTGTTCGCCTTAAAACTATAAATATAAAAACGTTGGTGTAATGTCTTCAATTTTCTAAATATCGTAAATCTAGCCAGTCTTTAAAAAAATAGGAATCGTACAAATAAATCTCATAATGTATTCGGTAAACAACTTTCCTCCTCCTCTTTATATCTTGTAATAATTTCCCGTTTTATATAAGGAAGTAGATAAATTGCTGAGTATTTAGCATTTTTCTTTGGCATAAATTCCTCTGGTGCACGATGAAAACAAAAATATAAAAGTCCGGCAAGACCAAATGTTGATGTACCAACTATCGCAAAAATCCACATTAAAGAAGATTGTACGTAAGGTGCAACATTAAATAATATTTGTAGAAGCAAAACTAAATAATATGGCAAGTCATCGATGGACTGTAAAATAAAAACGAAATATTAATTAAAATTGATTAATATTAATAAATCTTTACTTACGATTTCTAACCAACAGATTGGCAGTACAGTATTTTTAAATTTTCTCATTGCGGTATTAAATTTAACTTCACCCATTAGTAAATTTAATTGAAACCTTGAATATACTTTCATTGGAATTCCTAATTGCTGTAATTATAAGAATTAAAGAAATATTCGTTATTTAAATACTTTTCAAGTATTAAGTTTAAACAGTTATCTAAATAATTATTACTCCAGTTACTAGCCAACGAAAGGAAAAGCTTAAAATATTTGATATTGATTATTATTAATGATACAAGAAAACTGTCGAGAAATAAGTCTTTTTTTTTTTGCCTTCTATAACCGGTAACGAGCCACGTTCTGAATGAGTCTATCCAATAGTCTTTTTAAAGATCGCAAAAGTGGTGTTCTTCAACAAAAACAAGTTATGAATGAACTTACGTTGATTCGCGTGCCAAAGTTAAAAGCAAAAACCGGTATAGTATGGTAGATATATTTCCTAGTCATTCTAGTATATAATATTTGTCGAAACGTTAGCAGGTTTTATTATTATTTTTTTTTTCAGATCATCGACACTTTCACTGATTATGTAAATTTGAATATAGTTTTAAAATTTAGCAAATAAAATAGAATTTGATTAAGTTGTATGAACTTACTGGCTGTAAAACAACTATAGATCCATGCTTTTCTTCATTTGGTTCAAGTCCTTCAATATTTTTAAGTAGACTTGGATCACCATTAAAAAAGTGTGGAAAAGAAATAGCAGCTGGAATATCTGCAAGATAAATAGAAATATTTTAAGCAATTTATATAGTACTATAAATTCAATAATAAACTAATCATATAATGCCTAAACCAACAAATCAAATGTATAATTTATTAATAGTGTAAATAGCTAAAACCATTCGGACGCAAATGACTAATTCAAGCATTAATATTTTCATATCTTTTACATTGGCAATGAAAATATACTGTGGAAGTACAGAAGTAATTTTCATTGCCAATGTTGAATTTGATAGCGATACGCTTTACTCACTATACACTTAAAGTGCATTAGCAAGATAAAATTAATCACTTACTGTAGTAGCACGGCGTAATATTTCCAAGGCCTTTCTTAAGACAAACATTATTTGTACAGAAACATGATGATGCTGGGTCATTCAGATCACTATCGAAGGCGTTATCAGTAAGTTTGAAGAAATATGCATCAATGCCATCCACATCGCCTATAGTGGGTGGAATATAAACAAACTTGTTACCTCGAATTCAAATATTTAGGTATATTAATGTCAAATATTTTTCCAATAAAAATTCTAATTAAATATGCAGTCCATAAACTTTTTGCGAAATATTTCTTTTTGAAGTGTATATATTTTCTTTATAAAAAGTATTGAAAAAACATATTTTAAACCCTAAAAAAAAAATAAAATCTATTTGTTATATATTTTACCTGGATGGGAGTATTCAATAGGCAAAGTCCTGCAGAATGATTTTCGATAAATTCTAAAAGTTTCACCTTTAGTAATATTTCTAGGAAAGAGTGTTCCATCGTAAGTTCCACGGAGTACATTACAATCAGAATTTCTGTATTAATTATAGAATTAAGTAAAATGGAAATGATTTTAGTAGCATTTCTACTTACCCAGGTCCACCTTCGTCATATCCCCAATACGGTAGTCCTGTAATTCCATTCCAATTATCAATTGAATAATCTCTAACATTAGGTTTCCAAAAATCTAGATTTTTTCCAATAACCGATTCTTGGTAAACGATTTCTTCTAGAGCTTCACCAAGTTGATTTTTTTCTTCATCAAATAAAACTTGTTTTTCAGCAGTAGGTTGATTATGTCTACCATTGTAACGAGCCTCACGTTTTTTTGATGGAAGATTCATTGTAACAACATTATCACCTTCGTCAAACATCTTTAAATAGAACTAATTTAATATCTATAACAAATTAAAATTAAAAATAAACTTACTCTATCCAATAGTCCAAATGTTTGAAAGTGAATGACTTCTGGTAAAAGTTTTGATGCCAATTTTACAAGCGGATCATCATATCCCCACAAATAATCGTGAACAGTTAAATTAAAAACTATATTACTTTCCATAGTTGCCATAAGAGCTCGAACAGCAATCGCTGCGAACAGGGAAACTTTTGAAGCAGCCGTAGTAACGCCCATATAGGGTACATTCGGAACTATCACAACATCAACGTTTGGGTCTCCAACTGATTTTTCAGGAACAAACTCAACTCTTCGAACAGGTCTAAATGTAACAGTGTCATTATCGTTGTACACAGCATCGTGATTTTCTAAAAATTCCCTTTAATATTTATATATTTTAATATCCTCTTCAGGTTTTAAAGTTCATATTAAACTTACTGATAAACATAAGGTCCCACTTCGTCTAATTTTATCTTAATGTCTAATCCTTTCATAAACCGATCTAAGTTTGTAATATTGAACACATAAACACTAATATAAACATTAAGTGGTGGATTTTCCCAAAGTTTCCATAAAAATGATCCTGGGTACATAGTTAACATCTGGAGGAAAAAAACACTGAATTCAAGAAATTTCCCATAAAAGAGTTAGAGCAATTACTTACAAAATCTACTACCATCTGTAGAGGATTTAATACAGCTATCAATGTACCTGCAGTTAGGCATGCTAAACTTATTATAATCAACTTGTACGAACCTGTGAAATGAAAGAAGAACACTCGATTAATAAATAAGAATTTTAAGAAAACTACCATTCATCTGATGATTAAAGAATTTTGGGAAAAATTTATAATCAAATTTAAGTAATGAGCAAATCATGTCGTTTTAAAAATATTTGTATAATTCTTCGATATCTAAGGATGTTATAAAAAGTGCATTTACCTTGTACTAGACAGTCTTATCAGTAGAATAAAAATATATTCAAGTCCGGATGGTCAGATATTTTTGATAACCAGACTGTTAATGAGTTTCATTTAAGGTCATTACTTCAAAATCAAGTTTAAAAGAATCAGAACATTTAGAATAAGACATCCATATCAAAATGTAATAAAGCAAAATTAGCTTCTATCAGTAACATGAAGTAATAAAGATACGCCTACTATCTGCAGCTTCCTTTTATAATTTAACGGATAATTTAATAAGCGTGTATATAATTTTGGTTGAAGAAATTATAAACGCATGTTATTAAAGGGCAAAGTAAAGAGTTTTAATTGTTTTAAAGAGATAAAACCAAAAAGTTTATAATTTGTGGTCAGATAGAGAACAAACATCAGTTGTTAATAAATGAATCGCGCATTTACAGAGCGAGAAGTGATGCGGAGAAGATTTTTTATATTTTTCTACTTATCATCTTTATGCTATCTTAGAGTTGACTTATAAAAAAATAACATGAATTAGATGTCTACTATAAAATACGTATGTTATTATTACATATATCTATATAGAAAATTTAAACAATTCGCTGGTTTTTTACTAAATATTAGCCTAACAAAATAAATTGTCTTATTAAACACGTGGAAGTTATACCTAAAATAATTTGCATTAAATTGAATATACAAAAACAGTTCAACGAACGATGGTCAATCGTAATCTTGATTTTATTTAGGGCCGCCCGATTTAACATAATTTCTTACAATCAAAAGAAGATTGACGTGACTTTCCGGTCAAGTTAATATATTTTATTTATTTTTAATTCATGTCTTGAACTTAAACTTGAAATCCGGTTTTCATTTCTCTGATCGTTCACCGAAAGGGCTAAGGAAAGGTATTGAAAATGAAGGTCATGGTCAATTTAAATTTTATAAAAGCTCAATAACACAAAATGAATACTTTCATATGGTATATCTTCACAAATTAGTTGAAATTTTAGTCTAACGATGAAAAATTGTAACGTTTCTGATTTAATTAGCCTATTTTACTTTATTTTTATCATGCTTATTTATATCCGAAGTAATTATAGTACATAAATGTTTTGTATTAATTTCCATAATATTTTATCTAGTCAACTATTTCTAAGTTATAAAATTCTCAAAATTCTAACTTATATTTTTATTCAAATTTATTATTCAAAAAATATAAATTCAGTATTTAATGCTAATTATAAAAAGGTCTTCTAAGGGTTAAGGAGTCCAAACATTATTAATAATTGAGGCCAAAATGCTTCTGGCTCACGCATGCGTTCAATGCACAACGTAAATTTTAATAGATATGAATGCGGCTAATTAAATGGAAAACTACAGAATAAAAACAAGATATATTAAATGAATATGCATAATAATGTTAACAAGAAAATCTATTATAAGCTTTCTGATGCATACAATGTTTGCATCCAAAGGAAGGCCGCCTTTAATTTAATATTGTAGATTTTATCTTGATGAAATATAGCACAGATTTGAGTTTTATACAAACTGCAAACCATAGCAATAATGGTCAACAATAGTATAAAAAATGTTCTTGTGTAGTTTGAATTAAAGCATCGCTTAAATGAAATGTTTAAGGTGATATATAAAACATTTATTTCAGTACTTTATCAAGCATGGCACTTTTAAATTGTATTAATAAATTTTTAAAACTAACTAAACGGATTTTTCTAGATTAAAAATCAAGTTTTCGCCATTCTGAATAAAAATTAAGAAAGATTTAGTGTTTTATTTCAATATTTCATAAATGCTAAAAATATGTTGATTTCTCATAATTTATGGCTATTTTCCACAAATAGTCTTCCTTATCATGAATAGGAGTGATGAATAATAAAATAAAATAAAAGATCTACACTTCAACTAATTAAGATTACTTGGTAACAAGAAAATATAAAGGAATATTATTCTCAAAAAAGGACCATTGGAAATGTTCTTTTGTATGAAAAATAGCGTTGGCTCTGTAATGACTTATAAACGATTTGCAATATTTATAAATATTCAAAAGACTGCGCATTACTTGGGTATATTTTTTAAAATTTTAGGATCTATTTTATTACATAACAACATCAATCGCAATTTCTACGCGATACAGGTTATTTTTATGAGGAAATAAATATGTAAAAACGAAAATTAATTAACTATAATCAAAATAACCTTATAAAATTCTAACCACCGGAACAAAAACGGCGTGTGTATTTTTAAGATCAGTTCCGTGAACAGAAAACTAAAAACTACTAACTAATAGATAATTTACTATTAAACTCCAACTCTAAGAATAAACAGAAAATATTATGTCTTAAGAATTTTATCTTACATTGCAACTGTAGCTATAAAAGTTGAAAACATAGATCTACTTTACCTACCTAATGCACTATTACTATTTTCAGGTTTTTGCCTAAAGAGCCAATATCTTCAACTGATAGAGAGCTTAACTAGCTTACCACTTTACAATATCAACTTGCATATTTACAGAAAAATTCATTTAATAGGGCACACACCTTTATCAGGTTAATAAACGTAAGGTCCTCTGAAATTAAATCATTGTCAATCCAGAAAAATTTATCAAAGGATTAAAACAAAACAAAGGCATTAAAAGTAATTGAAAGATCATCGCTCAATTTGAAGGTAAACTATAAAGAGAAATGAAAATAAATTAAAAGCTACTCACGTTTTCGCTGGTGTTGCCCACTAATCAGTTTCATTTTGTTGCAGATTATAAGCGCTTAATACACGTTTAAGTTAAACGAATATATCTTAAGATAATACACCGCCGACCTATGATGAGGACCGCAAAAATAGCATCATCTATTAGACTTCGCACTTTTCAAGAAGATTTTCTTCCGTCTCTTGAAAGTGTACTGAAATAAAAAAAAAACAAAAAGTTTAAATATAAATTAATAGTTTAAACAACTTAATGATTTATGATATGTTGCAAATATTAAAAATCATCTTAAGATTAAATATTCAGGTATCATCAATTTTCAAGAGAAAAACTAAATTGCTTGTATATTGCTTAGTTAGTTGCAACAAAACTTTATAATTCTGAAAAGCATGTCACTAAGCGGAAATTCTTTGATTTTATTTGAGAGAACAAATATACTTTAGAATTGAAGCCCGGAATTAAGCCTGATGCTTGCTAATGGAAGTGGATATTAGCGGAACTTCCTAATTAAAAGACTTCTATTTACCTTTCAACTTTAAGAACCCCTTGTTAGTTTTAGTACTTCCTTATTTCCCAGCTTTTTTAATTTATATTTATCTATTTATTTACATATTTTGAAGAACTAAACTAGAATTTATAGACGCTATGAACAGATAGTTAGTGCAATTTTAAACTGGAATACATAAATTTTGTAATTGCAGAATATAAACTTTTTCCATATTTTTTTCTTAAATTTAAAAGTGAATTCTTTTGTATATTTATAAAGGTTACCAGGTTTATTCCAGACAGGAGTAATTTTGGATATGCATATATGCATCAAAAGTACGTATACAATTTTACGTATTTACGAGTAATCTAATTCAGCAATTAAACAATTAATAAAATGAGAATTCACTTCAACCAATAGCCTTTAGCTAACTAGGTTATTTAAACGAGAGCTCAGTGTATCTAATTATTTATATGGCCTTCAAGGTATAATAAACAAAAGGCTGTCGATCACGTAATCCACGTGATGCACGCACATACATATGATTTATATGTTTTTTTTTTTTTCCTCTCTCTTCAAAAAATCTTTCATATTAAAACATTAAATCAATAAAATTAAAACTTAAAATCTAAAATCCGTATCAACAACTTTAATATAGTTTTTATTAATTATTTTTATGGTATTGATTATAAGTATTGACGTCACTCTTTTAAATCGTCAATTCACGTGACATAAAGCATGCAGATTCTAAGAAAATTCATTAAGGAAATGTTTCCCATAAATTACGATATCTAAGATAACGCCGCAAAATGTTTAATGGTTCATTCCAATTAATATTAACTAATGCAGGTAACATAAAATTAGTCTCAGAAGAGAATACAAAAAACTAGTTTAAGTTAGTTAATCAAGTAATTTAGAAGAAAACAAAATCTTGGCTTTGAACCGGACTAGTAAACTTATAATTTATAAACGTTAATTTTTTTTTTTTGCCTATAAAGTATAACTTGATTTTTCACATGAACGTGGTAAGAAATAATTTTAAACGCAAAATACAGTTGAATATACCTAAGTCGCATGATATAGGAAGAACTTTCTGAAATACCTAAATTTATACTAGTTGCACCAATTTTATTTATTTTGATAAATTCTAACCAAACTGGTTAGCCGGCAATTTTGCGAGAGACTCTAGTCAGTTATAAAATGTTTATTGAAATAAGCTAATAATAAATCCTACTGTGATGCTTTAAATTAATCAATGTTTTTTTCAAAATATAATTTCCCAATACAGTGCAATATCTCAAATTGTTATCAACTTACTTCAATTAGTAAGACCTAAGGGAAAATAAGACCCTTGAATGGTGGAACAGGTATATAAGTATCTTTTTACTACTTATGTTATAAAACACTATCTCATTAAATATGTTAAAATTTAGCTGATCCAAAGGCCCAATAATACAATTTAAAATTGTAAAGAAACTTTCTTATCAAAATTCAAACTAGTCAATTCAAGATTATTACTTTTAGGACCCTGTTGGGACATTTCGGTAGATATTTTTAGAAAAAACGGCCCAGCATTAAGTAAAATTATTTAAAATAAAATAAATTCAGATTCGCAAAATAAATACAAAATTATAATTGTGAGAAATGTAAAGTCCTTTAAAACACTGTTTCAGATTTAAAGTATTTGGGTTTAGGATTCAGCATTTGTATCATTTTCTAATTAATGAAAATTAAAATTTTTCTTAATCAAAAAGAGAAATCCTTTTAATTTTTGTATAAATTCATTATAAATTATTTTATAGATTTGTTTAAATCATTTAAAAATTCCCATAATTGAGACCTTTAAATAATTTCAAAAATTTCGTTATTAAGTTAGTTAAGTTATGCAATATTATTTTATTTTTATGAATAGTCGAGTGCTTAATTGTCTTTATCACTGTTGGCACCTTAAGGGCAAATACCAAAAATATGTATGGATAGATTAAATTAAATTGTTTTCTAGTAAATAATACTTCTACAAAAATTTAAATTGTTTTCGAAATATTGAAAATTGTTTACAATTTCCAGAATGTCTTTAAATAAAAACACCATCAAAATTGTCCAACTTGGTGTAAACCAACTTTACATATACTACAATTATTTATACTTATTATTAATTAAATATAATTCTACACTAATTTTTTTTAAATTCTAATATTACCTCAAACGTTTTCCTTTAAAATGGATTTTCCACTAAATTATAAATATCCCATAAAAACGTCTGTTTAAAATTGCGTACACTTTAACTTGGCATAGTTAACAATAATCCACAACCACTAGATAATATATGTAATATATTCTTAATTATATTCACAAATTCACTTAAAGCACTCGCAATTCACTACTCTTTTCACTTTACGTGATAATCAAATATTTCACAAACATTTAGTTTTTAATTCCTTAAATCAGAACGTGTTAGAGTTCTAAGATGCTGTATCTATCCACTTCCAATTTTGACCAGTAAATGATACTAGCAGCTGTCGCGGTCGCTTTATATAAAAGTTAACCTGAAATATTCATTGACCAGAGCTTGCAGTATGACGATATTCAATGTTAGTAAGTTCTGCTAATGTTTTTTTTTTGTTTTTTTTTTTTAGATGACTGAGTATGAAGCTGTGTTTTAATCTGTGGAAGGAGAATGTTGCAGCTAAAGAGAGCTCCATATGGGGATGTATTAAGACAAGTGGTTAAGGAAAGAAGAATCGCGCATATCATGCTTATAAGAGGAGGAGTTGAGAAGTTCAAGATATCTCAAGATAGAACAAACGTTAAGAAGTCAATATCGCACGATAAACTTCCGCCGCATTAGTTGGTAAGAGATAATCTTTCATTTTTCGTTACTTATTGATTTCGGTTATCAATCGTCAAAGTTGCGTGCGCAGATAACGATGGTAGGAAAAAAATATATATCAAAACAATAACCAGTTCGTCAGCTTTCTTTGAGTATACTGATCCAATTAAACCTTTCTTTGCATTAAATTCTTAATTGTAATAATTAATAATTTTTTATTTTGTTTTTTTAATTTATATTGCAAATTTTAGGGAAATATTCATTACAATTTAGTATAAATTAAAATAGTACAATCTTATGAAGAAATAATAGACGAAAATAATTTTATTAAAAATTATACAAGAAAAAGGCAGCCGAATATTGAAGAAATGTCTCTCACTAGCTCTTTAACATCTTACTATTATTACTTAGTAGTACGTGGGCGACCGAGCTCTGCTCATGACAGTTTTAAAAGGCCTAGCTAGAAGATTGTATAAGTAATTGTTTGCTTTTTGTTTTTGTAACCCTTTTCTGCATACCAAAATCATTATACCTCTTTTCAAGCAGGCAGGTTAGTAGGTACCTACTTGGTTTTTTTTTTTTTTAATAAATATGTCAACGAAGCGAACATAATGAAATCAAACTTTAGTCGGGGAATGATCAGAAGAATAAAATTCAATTATTTGTAAATCGTTGTTTGCATTTGAGGTACATTAAATTGCTTATCTATTACACAGTTATTACAATTTTAATTATTTAAATTGTAGCGAATTCATTTCAGTTACCTTTGACTTAAATTAATTTTTTCGCTCAAAGTAATTAAAATAATTCGATAGAAAAATCCAATCGTATTATTTTGAAGTTGTTTGTAAACAAATTAGTTGAAATCAATGGTAATTGAAATGAATTTGTTACAGGTTTTGCAGTTTTATAAAAGAAAGCACAGATAAAATGAATTTTCCCAGAAATGAAATCTAGCCAGATCGATTTTTCGCTACCTTAAACTTGTGTATTGTAAATTTCATCGAAATCGTTAAAGCCATTTTCGAGAATGCGATTACAAAACAAATAAACAATTAATATAATATAATATAATAATTATAATAATAAAATAAATAATTCGTATAATAAAATAAAATGTGTATCTTTGGCGAAGAAAATTCAAGGGAAATTTATTTTTGGTAAGAAGAACATACCTTTAAAACGTATTCAAAAATTTATGATTTGC
Source organism: Philonicus albiceps (assembly GCA_963969385.1). Classification (NCBI taxonomy): domain Eukaryota; kingdom Metazoa; phylum Arthropoda; class Insecta; order Diptera; family Asilidae; genus Philonicus; species Philonicus albiceps. Next base: position 27,659,967 of record OZ017776.1, read on the forward strand.
AGCGGTTCAAGTAGCCCATAACAATCAAGCGTAAATCTAGTGTGTCTTTCACATCATAGATGATTCCTCAACCGATAAAAATTCTGGCTTCAATAACAACAAATATGCTTAGCACAACAACTATATAAATTGCTTCTAACGAAAATGTATAGGTAAAAATTGGAACTACTCCTTTCGATAAATTTAGATAAATTATAGAAATTATGTAAAATATTTCATAATTCTCTTATAAATCACTCTACCATTTGGTGCCAAATTAAAAAGCAATATAATACGTAAATATAATAAAAACCTCTAATAATAAAATTTGAAGGCGATCGGACAACATTAACTCATGCCACCAAACGATTGATATTTAACAGAACTATCAAAATGACTATTTGAGTTCTCTCTTCTTTCTTTAAACTGTTGTATTTTTAAACCGATTTTGATGCAACAAAAAGCACTTTAAAGGTGTCTCTTTATAGTTTATAAACCTTTTATTTATTTATCACTACCCACTGCTCCGTGAGATAACAAAGAAAGGGTGAACAAATTTCTAAAGTTCTAGTCAACTTTAAAACTAAATCTAAGTTAAGTTATCATTAGTTCCTGATTTTATTTAAATTTCTCTACTCCTATCCCTTGAGTAATATAGAAATAAGTACAAAAACATATTCGTAATGTTTAATATTTTTCTAAATCCAATATGGTGGACGTATCCAAAAAGGAGGTTTAACTTTTTCTTTTTCAACACCCTTGATAGGAGAATCAAATAAAAAGGTTTTTAAATATAGTTTTTATTCGTGAGATGCTTCGCTTTCAGTAGTTTATAGCCATTCTTTATTGTATATTCAAAGATCAAAACCATTCCCAAATAGAAAGAAAGAAAAATCCAAATCGACGGTATTGAAAAACTTAATTACTAAGCTTTGTAAAAATCTGCAAAATATTCTCTTTTACTAAATGATACCATAAGACGATATAGGCGCTTTTAAAATAATACGATTCATTTTATAATCAATAGTGCAAGTCTAAAATGCAAAGTTCGATCTCAATATTCATTTTTATTTATTAATATTATCAGCATTTTTATTTTTTTGTTTGGAAGCCGAGAAATGCCATTAACTTAGGTGGCATAGCCAGCCGTGCGCTGGAATCCCCAGGCTAGCTGGGCCTACTGGCTAAAACCCCGCTCCCTTCGCCCCAGGAGCTCCACCCTGGAACCGTTTTGAGACATTACTTCGAGGCGCAGTCCTATTTTCCCTCCCCACAAGGTCCCCCTACGTCAATAGGCGCTCCCTGTTAGAGTCCTGCTACATCTGGCGAAGGATTCGTTTCACGAAAAGGGCGATACTTCGCCAGAATATTATCAACATAAACATTCTTTTGTGTGAAAATAATGATTAGTTAAACAATGAAAGTTAATAAAAATAGCATAAAATTTTAATATATAAAATTTTTGTAGTTGTTCTAATACTCAATTTCGAAAAGCACTTAATTTTTTATTTTGCTCTCTTCATGGTATTTTACGTTCCTGAATGCGAGCATTTCTGCTAAAAATATACTCTAAGAAAAACCACGCGTAGTAAAAGATAGAGGAATTCTCGATGAAAAAGAGTACTTCAAGGATATTTATTCTCAATTTTAAAAAAAAGCAGGAAATTTAAAACATATACACGAGTATACGATAAATTATCTCTTTCTATTCTGTTTAATCATATTAATGAACAACTTTTTTCTATCTTTCCATTTAATTTTTTACGAAATATAAATGATTAATTTCCTAGTTCTACTACTTCCTATATAAATAACAATTTTAGCGCCTTTTCTTATATAAGGTCTTACTTCCTTTTGGATAAGATTATTATTATGTTACTATAACATCGCCATCGTCTGACCCAAACGCTATTAAATATCAATACAACTGGTATCTCAAACATTATTAGCTTAAGTATTAAATTTCTCAAATAATTTTTCCTAGCAATCAAATATTTTGTTTTCAGTTTTATATTTTTATCAATAAATTTCGTAAATATAAATTACTTCATGGTACCAAAAGATGTAATAAAATTCGCTCATTCTTTGCGTAAAAAATTACTGATAGTAATATCTCCTTTATGTTTTTGCATATAAATAAGAAAACGCTTTATAATTCTCCGAAAAATAAATGTCTATAGCTCAGTTTTACTATAGAGTTACATTTTTATATAGTACACTGTGGAGCATGACTATAAACGCAGTCAAAAAATGCTTGTTTTTGCTATTTGTTTCGTCAAATTTCGCTATCTTTTTATTAATTTTGAGAGATTATAAAGAAAGAGTACTACACAAAAAAGTTTACCAACTAGTGATGAAGAAGAGTGCTGTTAACTGCAATTTGCTCTAATTTAGGCAACCCACGTAATACTCATAAAATATATAAACAGTCCAAAAACTTCTCGTCGTTTCCTAATTTCGTTAGTCTAGATGCACCTATAGGTGTCACGATCGAGCCCCTCTTCAAAGAATAACATTGGTTCAAATTCAAAAAAAAAAAATAAATATATGTTTACAAACTTTTTGCTATATAAAAGATTATTACTCATTGATTAGTTACTATCCTCATATATTAAATAAAAACATTATAACTCTTAGTCTATCACAATTTAATATACCAGAGCAATTTCTAAAAATATAACAAAAAAGTAGCCAAAGTAACCCGCATCTACGGTATTAAAATTCTGATTTTTAATATTATAGAGAAATTCTCTCTACAGGCCAAAATCAAAAGAGTTTTCCATTTTCCAGAAAAAGTATCTTCGTTTTCGATAAATATTAAAATTTTGTTTTTCATATCATAGAGAACTTTTCTCTAAATTAGTTTTGATTCTAAATACAATAAATAAATCAAAGAACTACGAAAAGCTTTTCAAAAAATTAAAAGTCTATGTTGCACGTTAAATTTCATTTTGAGTTCTTTCGACACTCAACAAATTTTCTTAACAACAACTACAAATTCATAGGCATTGTACATACTCGTATATCATTTGTACGAGGGGAAAATTTCGTTGGTTTGTTATAATCTAAATTAAGTTATAAATAAATTCAAAACTAAATTTAATCAGTTATCAAAGTTCAGAATAAATCGAGTTTCCGTCTTAGGAAGGGGTGTCTTCCTTCTTTTCTTCCTTCCTTCCTTCTTTCCTTCCTTCCTTCCCCTTAAGAGCGTTACGTGGTTTATGAACGACTCGTTAGTGAAAATAAAATCGTATATTTAATTGTGTGTAGTTTAGGGTGCTAAGTTTTACACGTTTTTGAAGATAATCTAATAGCTTTTCCCCAGAAATCAATCAAAGTACCTTAATTATACAGATTGATTTTTATATCATTAGTATTGCTTCCATAAACTAATTTCAACTTTTATTACAGCAATATGCATAAAAAAGTTTTACGTTTATTACTTTCCTAAACACGTGGTTCTTAACCAACAGCATGGATAAATTACGTATAAGAAAATCGTTTGAATCCATTGGTTTTGAATAATTACTTTACATATTGTCATACCTTTAATTATGAATGACGTATTTAACAATAATTAAATTTGTAATTGGATCCTATTCTAAATACAGTGTACGATTACGAAGTAATTTTGAAATTAAAGCGTACTTTTGAATACTTGTAATACGTTTAAACAATTTGCTTCGCTTCGAAATTGCATTACCATTAATTCCTGAAGCGCCAACAACATTCAACTTCTTTTCCTTCGATTAATTAAATTGGTTACAGATAATTTTTTTATATTGGATATTCACGTGCAGAAAATCATTTTTAACATTTGTAAGTCATTTACGCAGGTAAAGCTTTCATGTTTTTATCGATTGCTCTTTCCAATTACTTTAATCGGAGCTGATTTAATAGTCAAAAGGTATTTCAATAAGCTGTTTTTATATACGAGTATACCTATGTCTAATTTAATATGCACTTTTTTCATATATTGGAGGTTATTGTAACAAACTCCAAACTATTTAATTTTGAGGGAACATTTTAAATAAGTAACATGTTGCCATTATTTGTTAAACCAATCAATCAATTGTTAGCTTAACACAAACACTTATATTTCAATTAGTAAGTTAGTTAGGAAACATAAAATTATGATTTGCATAACTATACTAATTATATTTGCTAGTATTTGATTTAGATGCATCAATAATATTACAAAATATAATAAAAGAAAAATCTACGTAATCTAAACTAACTTTGCATAAAGTGACAAAGTTAAGAATTGACCTCCAAGCATTATATGCGTTTTTTGCTAGATTTTCTTTAATTCCTTCCTTAGAGATTAGATTTCAACGTTATATAACTAGTTAATCACGATCGAAAAAAAATATATATATATTCAACACGTTACAGCTTAGGATATTAATCTTACCTTTTAATTACGTCACGACTGACATTTTTGTGGTGTTCTCTTCCAAGAATTCTATTAAAATATGAATTTCACTATTTGAAGATATTTCTTATTCTTTTGCTTTTTAAAGTGCAAATAACTCTTTTCCCAAATATCTATCGTTTGTTAACATTTTTTTTTCCAAACAAATGGGAATTTTTTTATTTGTTGTTAAGATAAAATTTAGAAGAATTGTAGAAAGATCTCTTTTTATTAATTATAAGAAAATGTAAAGTAATCGTATACTTAAATTATCTGTTTATTAAAGCTAACATAAAATGATCTATAAATAACTAAAATGTTATTCACCCATCCGATTAAAATTTGTTTAAAGATATTTTTTAATATTAATACAATTCTGATAATATTGCGTTAATTTGTTTTGGTTCAGTAACTTAAGGGTCAATCAACTATGAGTATTAAAAAAAAATTTAGAATTTTTAGCTTCCCTGTTTTTCATTATCACCTTTTATTTATTTTACTATATACATTTATATGTCTGTACTTTGGGAATATTACAAAAGTTTAGCTATATATGTATGTCTAACTCTGGTCTTACCTTTCTACCCTCCTCCCTCTGAGTTTACTAACATTGACAAGAGTACACAGAAAAAAATGAGAAAAAAGAAAATTTATTTAAAAATTCAAACTTTGAATGAAACACACTCATAGAATTAAAAAGGAAATCAGATCAGAAAAAAATCGGGCAAATGCGAGTTGAAATCACGTGTAGAGGTACAATGAATATGTTATCTATGATGTTTTTTTAAGTCAATAGACTTATAAATTTTCCTGTAATCTATAAGTAAAGAACTATTTTCTGTATTTTGTTTTTCAAAATTCAAGACTCAGTAGTTTCGGAGATAAGGGGAGATTGGTCAATTTTAATTTATTATAATTATAAAAAAAAATATATTTGAGACCCTCACAACAAGACCTTCTTTAATTTTCTAATTTGCCACCCAAAAGTGACCCTCATATTCAAAATTCATTTATTTACGTTACACGTCCAAGTTTGGGTCACAGAAATTCATATATGTACCAAATTTCAATTTATTCGGTTCACTCAATTCGGAGAAATTTGTCTGTGATTGACCTACCCTAAAAATAATAATAATCAATATATTTTATATATTTTATATATAGAATGTGTTTGTAAGTAAGCGGTAATCTAGGAAACTGCTTAATCAATTTAGATAATTCTTTCACTCTTAGAAAACTTAGGAGGTGAATATAAATAACATTTTTTGACTCCATATAACGAATATCTCTATGAAGAAACTACACGGCTAGCATATGGTTCAGCCAAGTCCTAATATGATCCGGATCAGGGTGGACTAAGTCAAGCCATATAAAAGTATTTAATATCCGGTCCTGATCAGAAATTGTGAAAGCAAAATACCTTTTCAGGTATGCCTTAGCCCTATTTCAATCGATCAGTTACAAATAGATCTGCCTTATTACGGTAGGTCATATTTTAAATATTTTGTGTCATAAAGTCGATGCTCTATTTCAACTTTCTTGCGAAATGAGCCATTTAAAGATATCTTATTACTTACCTTATATTAATTTGCAAAAATTTGCTTCCATATAACTTACAATTTTTAAGTAAGTCATAAGTAGAGGCAACGCGCCATTGCCCCACAGCTTATCAGAGATTGGCTCGTTGTCTCAATTGAAGCAACTCCTCTCATTCATTTTTTGAAACTTGCTTATTTTAAGGAAGTTACCATCCTCCATCCATTATTTTGTATGTACTAATTTGAGAAAGACACACATTTGCTATGAATAATAATATTGCCCTGTTCCAATTGCCTAATCTGACCCAGATCACTTGAGATAATACATTTCTGATCAGGACGTGATCAGTTCTTAGTTAAAATTCTAGTCCTAAGAAAATGCTAGTCGGATACTACTTCTAGGTTAACACATTACGTATCGGGCTTGTTTCTAAAAAATATTATTTCACTAAACTTCAGATGTACAATTTACCCCGATCACAAAGGGTTACGAGAGGTAATGTGTTAAAATGTATAGCCCAGTCACGAAAGCGTTAAAAATTGCCTCTGCTTGCAAAAGATATACGAAATTTGTTTGATTATTATCCTTGTTAAGTTCGATGAGTTATTCAAAATCTCAAGTTTGCGACCTTGGAAGGGGGATGCATATACATACTTCATTCGCGCCTACATATTTCGCACTTATCCTATTACTGTTGCAAGATACGTAAACGCAAGTCATTACGTAAAATGTAGAGCGTCCGATTGTAAAAGAAAAAAAAATGTAGGAAATTGTCCACTCTACAATGTACTGGCTTGGCTGAAGAAATCTACTTTCTATATTTATGTAACGAACTTCTACAATTAATATGCGTGCGACTCATTTATTCTAATCAATTCAGCAACTCATGTCATATAACAATAAATTGGAATGGAGTTATTGTTATTTAACTTTTGTAGTTTGGTTTCTTTAATCATGTGGGTAGTTTTGTCTCTTTGTATAATTGTACTATAAAACGAATTTTCCATTTATACGACTCAAATGTTTGCGAACTCATTATATAAAGAAAATTTGACTATATTATGTTAAATTAAAATAAAAAATATTCCTGTGTTCTTAAATGCGAAGATTTGTTCGAAAATAAGAGTTATTTTTTACTTAGAGTATAGAAATATCCTACTTAAAAAAATTATACCAATTTTTCACTGATTACATATTCAATAAGCATAGTTTCATATTCGTTCAAATTGCAACTATTTAGCTCTGTATGTTTTAATTAATCCATAATCAGGTTGGTAGCTAATTGAACCGCTCACATAGCAACCTGCAGGATAATTTGCATATTGTATGATGTTGATATCTAAAGATCATAGGTGATGTATTAAAAAGCTCCGCTTACTTGTTAAATAAAATTAATATTGGCAGTTAATTTACTAGTTCGACCAATTTAAATAGGTTTGCAAGAAGTTGAAAAAAATAAATAAATGAACTTTAAACACAGAAGCGGTATTTGAAAGAAACATGCAATTAATTTTACAAATATTAATACTCTTTCAATTACTTAGTCAAATCTTTAATCAACTTGGCAAATACCTGTTAAGTATCCAAATTTCTATGTCTATTACTTCCGTGCCGGTTTAAAAATTTAAAAAAAAAAAAGCAAAAATTATTCAAAAATTCCCGGAGAACCATGTTTCTAAGTAATACTTTCTGAGAATTACCCGTATGTGTAAAGAAAATGAAATCATAAGTACATTACCATAATAAAAAACTTCTTAAGTTTGTCAATATGTGCATTATAAAAACAGGAACTTGGTTAACCTATTTGATAAATAGAAAATTTATACATGCTAACAATAATTTACTTATAATTGTAATTGTATTAGAATGAAAAATAATTATATAATCGCTTCGAATATTTTTAAAATACAATTTAATCATGCTATAGCTTCATTTCCCAATGGTTAATTTGTTCTTCGAAGTGTTATGAAAAAGTCACTATTATAATTTGTCTGAATTAAAAGGAAGTTCTAAATCATTATATAAATTAATGGAATATTACAGCTATCCTCGCAAATATGCAAATAAATCTTATACCATTTGTTCTATTACCTAAGCAGACAAAATGACAAACAATAAAGTTTCAGTTTTTTTTTTTAAGATGAAATGATATGGAAAAAATGAAATGGTTATTCCCGGTTTTTCTAGTGAATAAAAAGTGTAAAAAGTTACACAAATGCGACATTGAAGAATGCCTACGGCGTAATCAGGATGTGATTCAAAGGGGAGAAAACAAAACAATTAAAATATTTAATTGTTAGTGCATACAATGTATTTTATAAGCCAAGAAAATAATAAATTTAATTTTTCTACTGGAAAAACGCCAGCTTGAAAAAGTTATACTTGAATTCACACGATTTGTATAGCCCATAGAGGTAATTAAATATCGTAAAAAATAATATAAGGGATAACTTCTTTTTTTATTTCTCAGATTAGAAAGTGACAAACATATTTGGATAAACAATTTTTAAGTTCAAAAGAACAGACTTTTGAACGAGTTGTGTTTCATCGAAATTCAAACATTTTTTCGCCGAGTTAGAAATTAAATTAAATATAACGATTTTTCGATGTTTTGAATAATCCCTTAATTTTGAACGCCAGTTTATATTTATTATATTGAAATGTGGTCATAAATAATAATCTAAGTTTTCTAATTGTAAGCTAAAATAAAAATTAATTCGTTTATTTCAGTCGGTTGATAACGATTCTTACATTTAAATATTGGGAGTACAAATAAGTCTGCGCTGTTTGCCATCATTAAGTCATGGTTAAAATTGTCTGATGTGAAACGTTATATCGTAAGGTTGGACATCTCTTGATAACATAATTTTGAAATATTAGCGATTTTATATCACCCTTACATAATTTTTTTCGTACAAAAATGTCGAATTTTGAGCCGAATAATCGGCATTTGCGGGAAATTTTGATTAACATTTTCAATTTGAAAAAAATCTGCAGTTGAAGCGCAGCAATCGCTTATAGAAGCATATGGTGAGGCTGCCTTAAGTAATAGAAGTTGTCATGAGTGGTTTCAAAAGTTTAAGAACGGTGACTTTGGCGTCGAATACAAACAACGCAGCGGAAGGCTAAAAGTATATGGGGACGCGAAATTAAAAGTATTATTGTATAAAAATTCATGCCAAATGCACAAAGTATACTCGGACTTACATTAGGAGAAACTCACCAAGTAATTTCCCATCGTTTAAAGTTATTGGGAATGATTCAAAAACAAGAAAATTGGGTTCCATATGAACTGAAGCCGAGAGATATTGAACGCCGATTTTTCACATGTGAAATTCTGCTTCCCAGGCATAAACGAAAGGGTTTTTTTTTCATCGTATAGTCACTGGTGATAAAAAATGGATCCATGACGATAACCCAAAGAGCAAATCATGGGCACCACCTGGCCATACTTCAGCATCGACAGCCAAACCGAATATTTATGGAAAAAAACTCATGTTTTATATTCGATGGGATCAGATTGATTTCGTATGTTATGAATTGCTCAAACCGAACGAACCCGTTACTGGGGCTTCTTTACCGAACAGATTTGATAGGGTTGAGCACTCAAAGAAACACACGCCCAATACTACTCCAGACAGGACTAAATGATTCCCCTACATGATTTTATTTATTTATTTTTTAATTTCGCTTAATACAAGGTACAAGCAATTAGTAAAATACTTAAATTAAACTAGACTACTATATAGGGTTAGTGAAGGCGATAAGGAGGAAAAAAGAAACTCTTGAAAGAAAACCTAGTTGGAATCACTCAATTGGGAAATTTTACCCCACCCGCCGTATTCACCAGACGTTGATTTTTCTGATTACTACTGGTTTCGATTGATGGCGCACAACTTCATATGAAGATACCAAAAATTTGGTGGATTTGTGGATATGTCTTAAAGGATAAAGCGTTCTTCCGACGCGGAATCCGTATGCTGCCAGATGGGAAAAAGTAGTAGAAAAGAACAATACTTTGAATAAAACAGTGGGTACCTTTCTTAAACAATGAATCCCCAATTTTCTATTACAAACGGCGGAGACTGGTTTGTACTCCCAATAGCATGAAAAGGATCCTGAGATAATTTTTAGGTTTTGGTCTTTTAATAATAATTAAAAGCTATATAAATTTTATTTTTTCATTGTTCGGAATACTTATAAGGATCCGATTTATTTTTGTTCAAATCCTTTTAAAAGAATAAATATGTGGTCTTAATATTAATTTTCCATTTGTACTCATTAGAAGAATTAAAGTAAGAGAAGCCTAATCAAATCGAATTTTAAAAGGGCACCACAATCCAATTCTACCTTCAAAAGAGTAAAGAGTTTTCTTGACTACTTAATTTAATTTCTTAAAAGGAAAACTGTAGTTTTTTTAAATATTTAGAGGTTAGTTAGTTAGTTAAAAAAATTAATTCAAAAGAATAAAGTAACACGCTTTATAAAATTATCATAAAAATCAGAATAGATTCTTTAAAATCGATTTTAAACCTACTAATAAAATGTTCAAAGAGAATATCAACAAACATAATTAATAACTTAAATAAAAAATAAATAAATAAATATACTAATAAATCAAAAAATAAATTAATATTGATGAAAAGAGTACATTTAACTTTTTTTTATCTCCGAAACTTGTCCTTGTAACTAGTTTGAACTATGAAATAACAATATTTGCATAAATGTATTCAATAATATCGTCATGATTTATTTTAAAGTTTTTTATGCACCAAATTAATGATAATCAATTAGTTTCACATGAATGTATGTATGAAGATATCCCCCAAAAATTAAGTTTTTAACTTTTTCTTAACGACTATCTCCGAATATTAAAAGCACCTTCTTTCATAAATAAAATGTGTTTTTTGTATGATTAAAATTTGGAAAAGGATTAGAAGATAAAGCCTATAACAAGAAGATTTGTCGTATATAAAAGTGGATATAAATTTTAAACTACTGAAATTTTAATCAACTTCATATACGTAACTTTATAATTTTAATTGAGTATTTCTCGAATGCTTCTATTGTTGAATTGCCCTTTTTTTTTATCTCACAATCTTCATTGGTGGCTGCTTTATCATCATAAATTTATTGTTATTTTTATCAGAGTAAAGCCTACTGGCTGTGCGTTAATAGAAGCGACAGGACTTTTTGTTACAGGCATTTCATACAGCAAATAAATCTTGTTAATACAAGTGTTCTTTAAATTCAGTTGAAATCGAAGACCCTCTGCCATTTATATCATATTATTGTATATAATCTTAAAAATTAAATATGTGCTACAACAATATCCCCAAGATCCTTTTATTAACAAGGTCTGCAACGGCCAACGTTCCTAGAAGCTGGATAATCGAAAATAAAATTTCAAAGGAGTGTTTGTACAATAAGAATCAATCTTTTTCGTTCACGAAAAAGCTATTTATGTGGAAATGATATGTACTAAATTTAATGAAAATTGGTTTATAAATTATTCAGATATCTTAGTCAGGAATGATATGATCCTCCCAGCGACACTTCTTTAAACCAACATAACTTCATATCAATTTGGAGCCTATCCTTTATTAAATCTACAGAAAATATATTTAAAATAAAAAAAAAATGTAAAAATTCAATAATCGATTTATATTTTATTTAACTAACTTAAGTATAAAATAATCAAACCTTTAAAGTTTATTTATCATAATAAAAAGAAAGTATTGGAATTGTCTTTTAAAGTAAAAATTGGTTTAAAAAAGTCAATATCCTTCGAATTATGCCAATTTACAGCATTATAAAGTTCGAAAATAAATTTAGCCTCAGTATCCACTCCAAGGTTTACAATGTTTTAATTTAAAAATATATGGGCTTATCATAAAATTTGTAGACGACTTTCTTCTTGAAATTCAAATATATTGAAGGATTTTAGAATAAGATAAATTATGAATTAAAGAAAACCAGTGGTTAAAATAGTTAGAAAGACCAGCGAGAATAAAAAGTTTAACTTTAAGGAGATAAAACACGATTAGACTCTGTTTACAAGATTTATGTTCCAAGTCTTATATTTCAGCTCTGGTTATGTAAGTTTAATCTTCTATTTAAGTTTATATTCCAAAATCTGGTAGTGGCCACAAAAAGAAACAGTGTTCCACTCTTCATACTGATTACTCATTACCTTTTTACTTGATTTCAATTAAATTATTTGTATTTATTAAATTTAACTAAAGAGAACTTAAAGGAATGCCTTTTACTACATAACAACATACAAGGATATAAATCTTGTCACATACATCAAGATCGCAGTCCCCTTTTTACATAGAGATAAAATTAAACACTAAAAACTTTTTGCCCTGTTCGCAACACACAAAAGCAAAATAGCTTGTACTTGTTGCGTGTGTAGCAACATAAAAGCGGAACATTTATTTCCATTATATGGTCAGGGATTTTGCTAATATTAGAATAAATTACTTTGACATAGCAACAATAATAATGACGTGAAATGCGTCTTTTCAAGCCCCATTGCTGCTCACCTGTATGATCCTAATTAACATTATCATTCAATGACTTTGCATATTGAAGTTTTTCATCAAAGTCAAAACTTTTTCATTGCACAGTGTAAATAAACTACGATACTACAAGGGAATATTCAAAATTTAAATATTAACAATTCCCTTTGTTCTAAGATTTAAAATAAACCGATACATTTTTATATTCTGGAAGAAAAAGTGATGGTATCTCCATGAAATACTTCAATTTATCTCATGTCTCTGTTTTTTTTTAAATTATAATTTTAAATTAATGTATGAAGAGATGAAACAACAAACGAATAGCACATTATTTTTGTTATGTATACCTAAGTATATTAGATCTCTAATTTTTAATCATTTATTTCGTCTTTAGAATGCTAGAGTATTATGGTACCATACTAACAATAAATATGAAATAAAGCAAATCCACAAATTTTAAGAGGTATATAGAGTAAGTTTCGAAGATCTGCCAATTACATTTTTTTATTGGTAATGGATATTAAAAATTAACCTTGTTAGAGGAAAAAACTATGACAAGATAATGACTTTTTAAAAGATCCTAGAGAAAGGTATTAAACTCCCAAACTACCATAATCATGTATTTAATGTAAAAAGTAAAAAGTATTAAATAAAACTAAAACTACAAATTTTACGTATACCAAAGTAAAGAACCTGTTCCAGAAGGAGGTACTGATTAGATTGGATCCATCAATATTCTTAAAATTTATCACAAGTGTAAGTTTTGTATATGCTTTTATAGGAGTCTTTTATTTGTATTTTATGATTGGCTTAATATTTAAATGCCCAATAAATTCATCACTTTGTAATTTTTTACGTTTACCACAAAACTAATAAAATCGACTATTAAAAAATTGCCTATACTATCAGTTTCAGTATCAGTAGATTTCAACTTAGCAACCAATATGCAATCATAAAATAATAACTTCTCAAGATAATAATTGAATTAACATTTTATACTTCCAGTAAAATGTTAAAAAATTAAATATGCTTTTTTATTGTACACCCCGTGGGTGTATGCTTACTTCATTGTCGCCCAGAACTAGCCTACAGCCTAATTTGACTACGAAAATCATGCGCCTCTGTTAGTTAGTTTAAAATCATGATATAGCCTTTCGTCTTCCGGCACAAGCCGTCGTTATATTTTTTTTAAGTACTGGAAGGTTGAGGATTTAAGAATTTAAACAAATAATTTAAAATAAAACAAACAGCACAAACAAAGAAAATAATGGATTGCCAAGTTTAATAAGATAATAAAGATTAAGATAGAAATCGACTGATTTTTGACTCAACCTCGTAAGTGCCAATTGAAATTTAGAGTTACGAGGTTAAGTCAGAAACCACTCGAAATGCTAATTAAAGATTTTATGTTTATAAACTGCAGTTTGGGGACATTTAGTCTATTCAACAAGAAACAAACCATATTTTTTTTTACATACATAACGCAACCAATTAATAAATTTTATATTCCCCGCCGCTATCGAGAATGACCTATCATCTTTTGGGCATGCTATCGACGAATTTTTTCGTATATTCAATCGACAGCGAACGCCATATCTTTCAAATTCGAGTTAGGTGCTTCAGATTGTACACAGGCCTTTTAGCGAGTTGGCTCTTCATTATACCCCACACATTCGCAATTGGATTAGTGTCTGGGGTTTGGCATGGCCAGTTTAACGTTGTTATGTTATTTCCTACTTTTCAGATCCTGCAGAGTTGACTCCGATGTTTGGTTAGTTAAGTTGCGCGCACTGAGGTTCGTAATTCTTCTGTGGATGACCTTACCTTTTGTCTTTCCTTAGAGTAGCGGATCGTCTTCTCACTAACAGGGCTTTGGCACAAAAGACCGTTTGGCCACAATGTCCACTATAGGGATAGCCTCCCATAGATAATTTTATATATACGTGGGATTTATGGATTTGAATTTCAATTCAATATCTAACTCCAGTCCTTTTAGATAGTACTCAAAAGATCGAAGTAATCGTACTCGATGTGAAAATTGGCGAAAAAGAGTTTTTAACCTGTAAATACTTCACTGAAACACTTAAAATATTGAAAATTATTACTATCCTATTAATTTTTACATGCTTTTATTATAAATCTGTTCTGCCTGCTTCTTACATCTGCACACATTTTCATTGTTCAACTTGAATCAAATTAAATCGACTTGATTCCAGTGAGATATTGAACGAACCGGAGAGAATTAAGATACCTAAACTATAACAACAATAAATAATAATAAATATTGTAGTTGGCAACTATATAATTACATTGAAAGTGTGTATAGAACAGATTCTATTCCTTTAAAATTATACCAGTTGTGTCTTTATGAAAACCTAAGCAAAGATATAAAAATTAAAAGGCTTGTTCTTTAATTTTGGTATGGCGGTCAGATCCGATATAGTTTGAAAAAAACTCAAATATTGTTTTGATCAAAAAATAGTGGAGGTCCTCCTTTTACTAGAAACATAGTTATTAGCTTCAAAAGGCTATTAATAAAACTTCAAGCAAATTAGACTTACCTATATTAATAATTGGAATTATCCTTATTTCGCCGACTGTATATTATAACAATATTTTTTTTTATAATCGGGATTGTTAAAAGAAATGAACATTGAAATTTATTATAGAGTTATAAGTTAGATGTTATAAAGAAAATTAAAGTGAAACATTTGTAGAATAAATTTGTACTATCCCCTCTTTACGTATAATACAAACTACAAACTAAAATTATGAAATATTCACGTTTACATTACAAAAAATATATCAACAAAGTATTATAAAAGCGAATGAGGAAAGTTATAATTCTTTAATGTGTTCATATATAATTTACAACAAAAGATAAATCCATTACCGTCGTTAATCACCTTTGATATGAAAGCAATCGTAACGAAGCAGTTCGAAAACGGACGTCCTTAATTACGTCTGTTGCTTCACTGTTCACAAACTGGCGTCAACGGTGAACATTCACCCTCTTTTTGTTCTGAGGACATACGTTATAAGACGTTTCAGTACACCTTATTGACCTATGCCATTTAAATGTCTTATTAGTATCTTTTCATGCATATAAAATACTCGTGCTAGTTACATTCTAAATTGCTTTAACGTTTAAGACGTTGCAAAATAAATAAGTTTTGCAAATTTCCTTTTACGTATTTACTATACTGTCTGACCTATAATTATATTGTCATAGTAACAAATTATTTTTTTTTTATTTTATAGTTGAATAATACTCGTACATAGTTTACGGAATTTTATAAAATTAACGATGTAACCTTACGAAATATGGCAATTTAAAAATTTGTAAAAATTCTTTAGTCGTTTAAATGAAATTAATTTAATTGTTTTATACTTCGATGACTTTGTATGTCGAGAAGTCACAAGGCAACGAACTAGTTCTTATAAATATTTAAATCACGTGAAAATTAATTGTTTTTTTCATATCGCTTAAAAACAAATGTTATACAACTCTAACTTCAATCTAGCAAAATTATAATATTTGTTCCATTATCTAAGCAATTACAATTTAATAAATTGCACAAATCAATTCTCTCTGTGAGACAACATTTACCAACAAAGTTTCGATGATATAATTTAAAAAAATTACATTTTTCATACCATAAATATCAAACAGTTAAGTAGTGATTTCACTAAACAAAATTAAAATACTACTGAAATAAATCATCAATTGCAACTGAGACTGAATGTGGTAATATATAAATAAGTAAATATTAATTTATTTAAATGAACTTTTAGTCTTAAACAATTTCTGGAATACTAATGTTATTTTATTTTACACTAACGGCCTAATTCTGGTTATTATCTTAATTAAAAAAAAAAAAAAAATACGTTACAGCTCAGTGTGATTCCAGTAACAAAATTGTCCTTAATTCAGCTATAAGTTGTCACGTTTTTAAATTAGTCCATGACATCATTTTTTAACTATTTTCAACTGAATTGGTTCAGTTGTAGGTTTGGCGCTCACGTGATGATTTATATCCCTGTAATTATTAATTTTGAATGCTATTTATTTGATTCCATCTTCATTACATATAAAAATCACATTTCATTTCCCGCATTGCTCAAAATTATAGCAAAAATTTTAAATTATTATATAAAAGTACAACAAAATTTAAAACATTTCAAAATAATCCGCCAGTTTCACTTGTTCGATAAGATGCGTAAAAAGGTCTGTAAATATAAGTTGTATTCGATATTCCTAGATTATGACTCAGGCTTTTATTTAAGTCACGTTACAAAAATCTATGATGAAGATTTATTTTTTAATAATTTTTCAAAAGTGACCAAAATACGGACCTATATTATCAACATTTTGTATTGGAAAAAAATCGAATGTGTTAGAAAAAACCGAATTCAAATTTGTAAATAGGATGTAGCAAAAAAAAAAAAGATTTTAGTTTGCAGACTTATGTCAGGTTTTTTCGAAATTGTTTTCTATTTATACTGTAAGCCCTTTTCAATAGTTTTCGTTTGATTTTTGATTTCTGGACGATAAATAGAGGGATATAGTCATTTTATAAAATTGTATTGTAAAGCAAAATAGCCTATAGGTTAACTCTTACTTTACACTGTTAAGCCATTGACAAAACTAAATTTTATAAGATAATAAAACTTATAAATAATTGTAAGGCGCTCAGTCTTAATCTATTGCGAGTTATACATGCGATTTTCATGCTATTGATAAAATCTAAAAATCCAATTGTCCAATCGCCTTTAAATTTGATTTTATCCTCATCTTTGAAGTGCAGTTTCACTTCTTAAATAAGTTTTTCCGCTTCTATTTGATGGAAATAAGTACGTGTCGCTTAGATTTTATTTTACTAAAATATAACAATTCAAATTTAAACTATTCAAATTTCTGTATCACTTATCTAATTTTTAGCTCCTTATATAGACGTTCAATTTTAACCAAACTAAGGGTTTTACTCAAAAATTCCATTATTCCTTCTAAACTAGTAGAAGGTGATGAAATTACTTGAATATTTTGGACTTTCAGACTGAACGACAATTTCTTTAAATTAATACTATGCGTTAAATTAAATACCCTGCATTATAATAATTCGAACTGTAGGAAATATTTAAATTATCTGGTTTTGTTGCAATATAACCAAGGTCTACAAAAATTTTTTTATATTAATACATATAACTGAGTTTATCACGAAAGCAACAGTCAGAAGTAAGAATCTATCTATAATCTTCCTATTAAGTTGAATACATTTTCTTATTACCCTGAAAACAATATCGCAGCCTATAAATCACAATCTTTTTTTAAAAAACAATAAATGACGCAAATGTATAACTAACCCAGGTTAAGCAATTTCGGGTCTTTAAAAGTTTTTATTAATATCTTTAACAAACAAAAAACAACATATGCAATTGCCGAAAGTTTTCTTGACCTTTGCATATGCTGCTGTCTGTTATAGAAGTAAGAACTATGCAAGATTTCTAGTTTTAAATTATTGATAATTTATTTTTGCGTACCGCTGTTGTCCGCGGAAACGCATTAACGGCTTAAAAAAAATAATAATAATAACTTCCATCAAATGTCCCAACTGAAGGTGTCTTAATCCAAGGCCGTTTACGTTCAACTATGCCGGATTTTTTAATTTTTCATTTGCATTGTCGGAGATTACACATTTTGCAAATCTTAAGAGCAATGACCATCCAATGTCGTCATTGCGGTCTCGTGTCTTGAAAAGCTTTTTTTATTATTTTATAGATAGTCACTATTTTATTTAAAGTTCGTGAATTTTTATTTTCACATTATATGAGTATTAATAATTTTCTCCTAACACTTTGCTATTCTGTAGAAATTTTAAAATAATAAAGACTCAAATTTTAAACACAGAATAAATATAAAATAATGGTCAGGGCCAAAACGACATTCTTGCATTTGTAATAATAAATAAAAATGTCTTATTACTTAGTACAGTCAATTTGCATTTATCGGAGGAATAATTAAATAATTATATACTTCCTATTCGCCTATTATTTAATTTGTGTATGTAAAAGCAAAAATTTTACCTGACATACTAACAAAATGTAATTTTCAAGTTTGAAAAGCCTTCGCTCTCGTTGTCGGTGATCTCTAAAAACGAGTTTATTAATGATTTTCATCACCTTTACTAAATTCTGATTTAATTGATGTTGAGTGAGCGTAATAATGAAAATTAATATGTTTATAGCAAATTCATGTATGCAAAACGTGACAGTAATTCCTAGTAGCTATTTATTTTTGCTTGTCCCATTATAAAACTACGAAAAAATATTTTGTTTCACATTTAAGTGTTTTATAGCTGTTTGTAATACATAAAAAAAGCATATAAAATACTAGTTTTTATAGAAACTCCATTATGAATCACATTTTATATGAAATATTACAAGCACCGAAAATAGATATTTTGAAATAATTGCCACACTTACCTAACTGGTACCTTAGCCATTAAAATGCTTATTATAATTAAGCTATTGATTGTTTTATTTAGGAAAAAATGTAATGTAGTGTTCTATAAAATAGATTGGTTTTATTTTAGAAAATACCTTTATGGAATCAGATTTATTTAACCCTGTATTACTCGTACTCGTTGACTTTTCTTTTTCTTTCTTTTAAAAGTTCGCTACATTTAGCCAAAATTTTAGAAGTGCATTTAAGTAGAATTAGAAAATTCTTTTTTAAACGGAGTTTATGTTTTAAGGATTATAAATTCAATATCAAAATATCTCTAGAAATTATTCTATAAAGCGCTAAAGCCAATATATACATATATTTCCCGCGTCCATTTTCCAAACCAAAAATTATTAATTTTAAAAGGACCTTCATATATCAACATCAGTTTAATCGTTCTTCTGCTTTAGTAACAAAGTTATGTACATTCATTTAAAATAAAACCAAATTTAGATTAATACCTGTAACACAATTAGTTTGATTTATTGCATTGAATCCGCAATTTTAGATTCTAAAGCCGACCTAAGCTTACTCTAAGCCTAACTCAAACTTCATTAAAATTTCGAAAAGTGGCAGTTTTTCTTCTCCTTCCTTTTTTTACAAATTGTATAAATATCTTAAATTAACTGCAACCCTTAGGGAACCTTTGAAATTAACGAATTGTAGATTAATAACTTTTTCAACTTATCGACGGCGACAAGCACGCATTTGTCTCATAAAATTGTAAATTGGCGTATGGTAAAATTTTCTTTATTTTTAGTGCTTATGTAAAATTACTTATGGTACATAAATCAGGTCGAAACATTTTTAATTTAAGATTTTTTTTCACAATTTCCATCTGAAACATTGAGAGAACATAGAGAAAATCACAGTAGAAAACTAAATATCATTTTACATAATTTTAAAATTAAATATCTCAGGAAATACAAGCGACCAACAAATTTTGTTTTGCATATCCGTAACTTTTGAACTCAAATAAATGTTTCTATAAAATTTCAGACCTAAAACTTAAATTATGCCAATAGCTTTATTCCGAAATATTGTATCAGGTGAAAAATACTCGTTATCTTCTGACTACCAAATTTTATGGCCTTGATGTTATACAAATTTTAAATAATTGAATTCAACATACCAAAAGTAAAATAATTTACCCCAAGGTCGAAATGATCCTGAATTTTTCTTAACTACTTTATTGCAATGTTAGTTGAAAACTCATAGAATTGTAAAACATGTTTGAATTTGTTAAACAAAAAAGCAATGGCCTCTAAAAAAATTATTCTTGTGCACTTACAATATTGACGTCATGACTGACTATGACTGGCGCTATTGTAAATTACTTCTGGTATTTATTCTTGAATTTATTAAAAAAACTAAAGAAAAATATCGAAAGTTGAAGTGAGTGTTTTAAGTAACAATAATTTTGCATCCTCTTATTTTAAATTAATTAAATCAAAATATACTGAGAAAAGAAGTTTTTCGTTAAAAGCTAATTTATAGACTAATAATCCAAGTCAAACACCAAGTCAAATAAACTTGTAAAAAGCTTCATGATAAACTTTTTGGTAAATTTTCAAAAGAATCCTAGGAAATATTACGTACTATAAACTTTTATGGTAACTTATTTTTTGAATACAGTCGCTAGCGGAATTTGTACCTATAACAAATAAAATTTGGTGTTTTACTACAATATAACAGCTAAATCTAATTTTATTATTACTAAAACTTAGGAAACTTAGAGGAAAGAAAAAACATTCTTCTTGGGGGCTCTGAATCTAGAATTTTACCTAAATCACGAATATTTCGTAAATAGGTGCTAACTTTGAATTCAGCGTACAGGTAGGTGCGCCGTCTGTTGAAAAAATTAATTTCCGATTCGAGCACAGTGTAATTAGGCTTAAGTCAACACTAGTTGACTAATTTAGATCAGGAAAAATCAAGAGATTTAATGAGAACTGCCATTGATCTTTTTTGATCTAGATTGATCTGGTATAGGTTGAGAATTAAGGATCTTTTCTGAACCATAAATTTTTGTTGATCAAGTTAGGACAGGACATTTAACTATTTATCAATTTCTGTCAGCTCACCGTTTCAGAGTAATTTCTACACTTTTACTTAATTTAAAAGTTAATTTTCAAATAGAAAGCTAAAAATCAATTGATTTATAAAAAATGAATGAATTTACCTTTTGTTTTAAATAGAAAAGGTCGAATTAGTTACACCTATTGGAAATAATCATGTTGAGGAATATCCCAAATGATTTTTTCTAATAGAATTTTTACAAATATTTACTTACAATAAAACACTCAAACTTATTTTCTTACAACCTCCCTTTTAACAATTATTCCTTGATAATCTTAACTGATCGATTTGCATTCGTTGAGACTTCTGATCTTATTTTTGATCTAATGTGATCTAATAATCAACTTATTGAGATCTAAGTTGAACTACTTTGATCTAATCTGATCGAGATCAGAGTTCAGCGAATAAACCTAATTTCTAATCGAGACAGGATCGTGTTTGTAGGAGAAATATTTAACTTAATAAAAAATATGACTTTCTTCATTTCTAATCGTATCGAAAATCTGATTAAGCATCGAATTTCTTAAATTTTCAATAATGTGATCTTGACGTATGCATTTAAATCTGATTTGAAATATTCCTTCACAATTATCAACTTAATCTTTTCATAGTTGTCTCTTCCTTAATTCGTTCTTTTTGTCTTACAATTAACTTTGTGTTCCTTAAGCAGCGATAGTTTTGCTAATTTGGTTTAACATACCTACGCCCTTCATAATGATTTTTTCCAACTGGAGTAAAATGTTTATCACTAAATTAAAATAATCAAACATAGCATATTTTTGCAATATTGCTTCCAAAATACTCTAGAGTACTTCTAAATTACTTACGCAGATTGAAAGAGAAATGTAACGAATTAAAAAATATATTACATAGGTTAATTATTATAGAAACGATTATCTATTAATTTGAATTTATTCTCAGGGATGATCTTGAGAATCAGAAGTTTGTTTTTATTCACAAAAAAGTATATTTCATCGAGTCATTATATTTCCTAATAAAGTAAAATTATGTCATTTAATTGAAATAAGCATTTGCATAAATTATGAAAGTATTTTCAGAGTTTGATTAAAATTCTCTCGGTAATTAGCATAGCCATTCCGAAAAGTCAAACAAATCCACAGATAAAGTTTGAAGGGTTTGCCTCTTATTTGCATTTTCGAACAGTAGTTTGATTAGATTAATGTCTAGAAATTAATTAATGTTACATTTTGTTCTGGGTGCACTTCAAATGTGACATCAGAGCTTAATTACAATAGTGAGTATCACCCTGATAGGGTATATTTTCGATTTTTGATAAAATACAGGACGCAATTTCTAATCAGAATGTTTTATTAATCCACGATCCATGTTCAGAGCTCTCTATGTGTAGGACGATATCAAAACATATGCTTTTTTTATGCTTACTAGTAAACTGACATCTAAGTCTAGTACTATAGAACTTCAAATATTAAAGCACTTCTTTAAATTGCTATATCCACTTTTATGAATTGCCATAATCTGCGATAAATATTTATATAAACCTCTTAGTACACATTTTTAAGCTGCACTTTATTCGAAATTTCAAACTTCCTAGATTTTAATTTAACCCTTAAAAGATATCATTCAAATAAATTATGGTAAGGATATTATGGGTAAAATTTCCCCCCCGTATACTCGTATGCTTACATATCTTTTAACTATAATGAAATTTAAATCAACTGCCGATGCCTTGTGCTGAGTTAACGCGGATTTGTAAAACAGTTGAATTCAAAACCATATCTTGGGCAAATTTAAACTTGTTTATTCGAAAATAGATAAATTCTATTAAAAAATGTTTTCTTTAATCCTCACGATCGATTCCAATTTTTATATGTTTTTCCTCATTCGCATGGGATATGTTTATAATACGAGTAACTTTTTGATGCTACAGTTGAATAGTCGGTATGGGCTGTTTACTTAGTGAATATACGGGGATAATATTGGGAATATACCTAATAATCTTTGACTGTAAATTTTTTATGAATGAAAAACTTTGGTTCTGCTTTTAGATTGTGTTTAAATGATGTCATAATTTTTTTCCATTAAGTCGAGAAAATGATATTGGGCAAGTGGCCGCTATACAGGCCCTATTTATGGCATTTTCCATCACTCTTGCCAGAACTTCCGGCGATAGGTTCTCGCATTCTTGGCGGATATTCATTCTCGTTGAAGTCTTCAAGAGTCTGACATAGACTCATGACTTTAAAAAACCCGGCCAGTGCAAATCACCAAAACTAGAGATTAGGTGACCCGGAAATACAGCCCTCAGAATTTCAAAACAATTATTCCACGCTATTGAGGAGTATAGCGATTGATGCTTTATTTATTTATTTACTTATTTTATTTTACAATTTAGAATTCAATTCTCAAATTACTTTCCTATTTTTCGTGCACTCGGGAACTAAGCCCATAGTACAACTTTCTGTGTTATTTTTACTTTTTAATCAGAGTTTTCATATGGGAATCGAATCCATAACTTCGGAATGTCACACTTTGTACATCACAACCAAACCGCTCAATCAGTTATGCTACCGATGTACCCATGTCTTTCATTTCACCTAACATAACACCTACAATGTATCCTATTCTATAAATACTAGTTTCATCAAAATTACTTTATAAATATAAAAGTTATAATGATTTTTGGTCCTTCACGTATATCTCGAAAAATGTATTAGCGGTCTTTAAGGTGTTAAATGTTATATTTCATGATATCGTTATTTTTATAGGGAATTTAAAATAAATGTCTGTAAAAACCCTTAGGTCTCTCTAAAATTTTGAAAGAGTAACTTGCCTGGTTGAAATTCCAGCCTTGATACCTTTCAAGGTGTATTCAAGGGTTAATTTGTTATGGGAGTTGAATCAATTACACTACCTTTTAAATCGAGATAGAAAAACATTGTTAGTTAAATTTTTTTAATTTTTATAAGATGAAAATCAAGAAACACATCCTAAACCTAACCATGCTTGCTGTTTGTATAAAATTAAAAATCTAAAATCTAAAATTATATATAAATATTTAGTGGACTCTTCTGTTATACCTTTTAAGGGTTAATTTGCTATAGGAGTTGAACCAATAACTACCTATTAAATATAGAGAAAGGAACATAGCTAGTTAAACTTTTTTAATTTCTATAAGTTAAAAATGAAGAAACCTATCCTATCCTAA
Source organism: Philonicus albiceps (assembly GCA_963969385.1). Classification (NCBI taxonomy): domain Eukaryota; kingdom Metazoa; phylum Arthropoda; class Insecta; order Diptera; family Asilidae; genus Philonicus; species Philonicus albiceps. The sequence goes on from OZ017776.1 coordinate 27,684,194, forward strand.
ACTTAACTGTTGCTGTTTTTACAAATTTGAAGATCTAAAATATTTAGGGAGTTCAACTGTAATAATAATGAATTTTAAACTAGTCTACCAACGAGCCTGCCTACCAAGGAAATGTCTGGATAAATAATTTTAGCCCTTTGCGGACGAGTGTCGGCAAATAGCCGCCCAAGTCTATTCAGATTTGCGGATACAATTTTGTCGTAAGGTTGTAAATTAAACTACGGATTGTAAAAATTCATCAAATTTTGTTGTATTTAAATAAAGCTTTAATATCTCTCCATCATCTATAGTGACTCTCGCTTGTCAGGCGACTCCGTCCGCAAAGGGTTAGTATTTTTTTTAAGGATTTATAATAAATTTTTATTGTATAGAAAATATTTAAATTATATTGTATATTTATTCATCATTTTTATAGTACACATAATTTAGTTCCTAGGACATGCCAGTAACTAAAATCCACGCGGGTACAGCGAAATTTATTTAAGGGGCCATTGATTTCGAATCTATAATAAAACTATAGAAACTCCGATTTTGTACATAGAAAATATTTATCAAAGAATACAAAAAGACAATTTATAAAAAGTTTTATCCGTCTGTTCGTACAAATATGACTTACTACTAGCTAGACCCAATTACTTAATTTTACGTACACCGTGCGGAGCCGAGTAAATCGATTTCTGATAATGTTATAAAAAATCATTTCAAGAACAAATAAAGTAAACTCTTCAACTATTTATAACGCTTAAATTAAATTTGAATTTTACTCCTAATTTTTGTTAGAAAAAGATAGACAAATCTGCAACTTAGAGTTATTTTACAAAGTTTCCAACAAAAAGTACAAGCAAACCATGGAAGACCAGTTTAGATAAATGAATAGATAAAAAACCAATGCTTTTCGAGAAACAAAATTTAACAATTATAAAAGGCCGTGGTATTAATTAATATTATGCTTTAATAATTATGAGTAAGTAAGCAATAATATCCAATATCAATAACCATTTCAAATTAAATCGATATTTTATGCTTTTAAAATCAAATCAATTGCTATTCATATCGAAAAAATAACAAAACTTTACTAAGATAGGAATATATAAAATTTTTATGCTTATAAGTATACAAAATTTATTTGAAAGTTACTTATTATCAAGTTAATTAAGAAGATGAAATCATTTCATTCTATTCGAAAAAGTATTTAACGCAAAATTAGAAATCGCTGTACTGGAACAAAAAGAAAAAACAATAATTTTCCCAATATACCTGAATATTTCGCGAAAAACCAAAGCGACGACGCGCACCTTTATAGGTGGTATACTGGCAACATATAAAAGGCACTGAATTCCTGTTTGTTCCTCATTCTTGCCACAGGTGCACATCATTAAAGTTAGTGCTTGTTTTATATTTTAAACATTAAAAAAAAAAAATTTCACTGGTGTACTCTCCATAAACATACAGTGGTAAAATTTGCAACATTTAAAATAACTTGTGACTACTTACTTCTCAGTAAAAATTTATTCATCGTTTAAATATTCCCATTGTGAGTAATAATAAAATAAATATAGTGTAAAATATTATTTTTAATAACAGGTGGTTTTATATTATCTTTCTACTATTAAATCTAAAATCATTAAAGAAGTCTAATTAGTAGAAAATGTGTGAAACAATATTTTTGAAATTTGAAATTTTTGTAATTAAGTGAAAATTTTAGCAGATAGACTTCAATATATAAAAAAATCAAATTTCCGAAATACGTATTAACCTTCAAAGTAATGTGCCTCCTCCTTCTTTTAATATTTAAACTCTAGATTTGAAAAATTTCAACAAATTTTAAGTAGGTTTCGGTTTAACTTGAATTCATATAAATTCGATCGCTCTTATATATTTTACCTATTGATCTACAATCTTTTGCCATATTAGACTAGATTAGCATTCATAATTGGATTAATTGTCCGTTTTTAGCTTCTCACAAATGGTTTTATTTAAAAAGACAACAGCAGAAAAATATTTAGTTTGTGTAATTTTTAATTTTTAATTATTGTTTAAAAACGAAACTCTAATTCTAACTCTTTTAATTATCTACATCTATTAGCTTTAGCAATTCTATAATAAAAAAATTAAAATAGCATATATTTATTAAATAAAATAATTCATTTTATACATATAAAATAAAATGTTAACTATACCACCTAGTTATATCTTTACAATAAATTTTAAAATAATATTTATTTTTTTATTATACAGCTTAATAATAAAATGTCGCTGGCTTTTTGGCAAATTAAATTTGCATTCCTGATTGCATTTTGCATTTTTGCTATAAACGCTGCTGGATCAAATTCGCGTCCAACAAGAGACAACGAACCGAACACTTCAGAAGCTTTAAAATATCTTCAAGCGCTTGACACATTTTATGCGAACAATGCACGTCCCAGGTAATTTTCTTTTGATTAATAACATTACAACATTTAACTATATAATTTATGAAAGTAACATTTTTTTCTCTAGTTAGGGAAACGCTTTCTAAATTAAAAAAAAAAAAAACAAAATTGCCTTTAATTCTGTTATTTTATATTCTCTTTATATAAGCAAACAAGAATAATATTTACTAAGAGGTTAGTTCCAATTTATCTTTTAGATTATCATTAATAGGTGTTATATATTATAAAAAAAAATTTGCTTTGTAGTGCTTTACACTGATTTTCTATACAATTTTGATATTAATGAGTTTGGTGTTTGTTTACCGACTTATAAATTCGAGAGCATAAATCAAACAAGGGGGAATATTGAAGAGGATATGCAAGCATCGCGTGCATTTTGATACATGCATGTAAAATGAAATGTGGGAGGGTATGTTCCATTACTTTGGGGTAAATTTACTCTCCATGGTACTGATACAGAAATTGCCCCATACCTCAGGTTAGAAATTTTCAATTCCACATAAAATGAAAATGAAACTTATTTGGAATTTTTACTAATTAATAAATACATATACAATAGTGCTCTATATTTAAATGCTGTATCGTTTTACCTCAAAAAAAAAATAATAATAATATAAAGGACATAAAAGTGCATTTAATTTTTTTCATTTTAAATTACCTAGAAATTCTTCTACTACCCAGCGATTGAGAATTAATATTTCCTTTTGTTTCACTGTAATAAATTACAGGAAATAGCAATGGTTTTCGTAAATGTATATAATTTTTATATTTTATTTTATTCTACGATTCAATTTAGCATGGTATTTAGTTACCTTATTTAAATTTATCATCATATTGAAAACAAAATTAAATATTACCAAGGTTTTGCGCCCTTTTTATTGAATTTCTCGAAAACGAATTAATTGAATTGAAAATGTATCCATGAAATGTTTTTTGTTTAAAACACTAAAACATTTTTGGAATGGATATTCCTGTAGAGAATAAGTTCAAAATAAACTGACAGGGGTCAAATTGATCCCCTAGATACTGGTCTAGGGTTAAATCCTAGAACACTGCTTTATGTTCGAAAAAATAAAATTAATGAAATCGGAAAATAAAAAGATATGTTATGAAAATTAATTATAGTCTAACTGATAGTTAATCTATGTATCATACATAGGACAGGGAATAGTAATAATTTTTTTAATAATGCACCTAATCATCAAATAAAAATCGTTTTAAAATCCCTCCATAATTGGTGATTATTTTAGAAGCGTATGTCTACTATTTTAAATTTGTTCCATCAGTTAGTCCTTTTTTCAGTCGATGATTTTTAGTACTTAGTGTTATCTCTTCTAAAAAATTCTTTTATATATGAAAAGTCAAAAATATGCCATTTATAATCATGTAGTCGGTAACAACATAACAGCGTACTTTTATTATCTAAAAGTATTATTAAAATTGTCGTTCAAAAAGAAACAGCATTTCGTAAATTACGTGACAGTTTTGGTCGACATGGACGTCCTGCTGAACGTGGAAGAGCAGAGAATCCTCATGTTATTCACGAAGAAATTCATCCTTCAAAAGTTACTGTTTGGTGCGGTTAATGGGTTGGTGGCATTATTGGGCCGTTTTTCTTTTAAAAACGAATAGGAAAATGCCCTTATAGTGAATGGAAAACGTTATCGCAACATGTTAACTAGTTTCTTGTGGCCCAAATTGACTAAATTATTGATTATTTAATTTCAAGAAATTCTGAAGTCCCCTGGCCACTAAGAAGCCCGGATTTAACATCCTTTGATTATTTTTTGTGGGGTTATTTGAAAGATAAAATGTATGCTTATCATCCACAAACAATTCAACAATTTTAAAAATAACATTCGAGCTGAAATTGAGATCATTGATCCGCTTTTATTGGAAAAAGTTATCAAAAATTTTGATGTTCGGATACAGACCTGTAGGCGATATTGGTTTTCATACATAAATGGCATATGGTAGAACCACTTTTCATTTTCAATAAGAAATTTTTGACTTTTCATCTCAAAATGTGTTTTTTATTTACCAATGGAAAAAATATAATACTAACAGATGTGCCACCCTGTATTAGTTAATCAACTATACGATTTAGTTTAAGTAAAAGCTAATTAGATCTTTTTCTACATTCTTAAAAATCTTAAACATTCACTGTTGGTGTCTGACCTTTTTATACATTTAGGCATTCTCGTAGCGAAAGGTCGGAAGCTCCCGATCTTGAGACAGCCATACATTTACTGCAATTAGATTCAATTGATCGGAAGTATTCATCACAAAATAGGCCCAGGTGAGGAGGGTATCAAATGCAGTTGTAAGAAGTTACCTCAAAAAAATTATTTCTTGCAATATAATTTAGAAAGTTATTCCCCTAATTGCGTTATAATAATGAATAAAAAAATTACAAAAAAAAAAAAATATATATATATATAGAGTTACATATCATTTAAAATTACTTTACTTGCAGATTTGGCAAACGAAATACATTTTACAAAATGGTACGAGATAGAGCTTTGGACGACGATGATATGGTAAAGGTAAGCACACACTTCTTTATTAACAAGTTAGAGAATTTAATTAATATTTAAATATTCAGGATGATTGGCAGAGTAACTTTTACCTTCAAAAGTAGTAACTCACATTTGCAGCCGGATTAAGTAAAATATTTTTAAATGGATATACAAACTTGCAAAATGTAGATAAAATAACATAAATAAAGCATTTCATGAAAAGTAGACGATGTTTGCTTTTTATTTTTTATTAATTTTATTTTTTTATATAATACATAAATTTAAAATTTGAATTAATCAACCTATTAAAAATATGTTGTCCTATTATAAAATACTGAATAATTGAGAATAAGTTCAAATGTTTCTATTTTTTGTTTGAAGGTAAAATAAGCGTTAGCAGAGCACACACTAAAATAAAATTTAAAATAAATAAATAAATAAGTTTAATTTCTATTCAAATTTACCTGTTATAAATCCTGAAAACAGCATAAAGGTTAAACTGCAATTTACCTCCAGTAAATTTCCTATTATATTACTTCCTGCAACACTTCCAAGTCGTCCAAACATTAAAGATATACATACAGCCATACCTCTAAAAATATTTATACATTATTATTAATTATTGTTATAATTTAATTTACCTTAAATGCGTTGGTATGAGATCAACAACTGCTCCGTTTACAACTGATATGCAAAGGCCCGATAACATTAAAAATGAACAAAATAGCATAACAATTGCTAATGGTTCATTAATCCAATGCAAAGATAATCCAGCAAATCCAGATCCAAATAAGGCTGCTGCTAAAATAATTTTTCTTCCTATGGGATTGATTATCAGGGCCAAAATTACGTATCCAACAATATAAAAAACACCAAGCATCATTGAATCAACATACACTTTTGGGCTAATACTGTCATCGCAAGTCTTAAATATCACGTAATTGTTATATTTTTAGTTGTTGTTAAATATAAAATTTTAAATTCCCTACCTTTTCAAAATAATTTACTTGCGATTTATTAGAGTTTAAGTGTACAACTTCGCAAACGGTCATATGAGCGTCAGGTATCGAGTTTAGCCTATTTTGAATTTCTGGATACCAAAGACCCATTCCACCTGAACTATAAAATTATTATTATTAATTAATATATTTCTTTTTTTTATTACACTTACCAGAAAAATAATCCAAATTGAACCACACTGCATATAGTAAAATTCAATAAATGTGGAGGCTTAAATAGTGGCACCGTTTGATTCCACATTGACTTTACAATATCTAAACTATGTTTCACGTTTACTAAGACGTATTCCTATTTAAAATTCAATTACCATTTCTTTTTTGTAGCAACATTCTCTAAGTACTGATTGTCCACTTCTGGCACTAATTTCTTAACTTCATACGTTTCAAATGAATTCCCAGTATTATTTTCATAGATCCAGTGAAGTATTTCCATTGCTTTTTCATCCTTTCCTTGAGAAAGTAGAAATTTCGGACTCTCAGGTAATTTGTAAAGACACAGAGCCCCAATAAATCCAGGTAAGGTGTAAAGTATTAAGAGGAGTCTCCATGGTCTAAATTCTAGTTCATTATAAATAGGTATAGACCACGTTTCCGGCAGAATCAACCATGCAATACCTAAAATTGAGTCATGTAAGTTTTAATTATATTTTAAAATTGGTAGCTTATAATTTTGAACTGGGGTACCTACTCTAAATTCGGATCTTTAAACTCACTAGAATAATCGAATTTAGAAGTACTCTAGTAGTAACAGCCCTACTTCCTATAATTTGTGGGGTTCCACAATACGATTGCTCGTGTGTCCGTCCATTTGTCTCTCACAAACCTTTTTCTCGAAAATAACGTACCCCAAAAATATTAAATTTGGTAGAGTATTAGGTTTTTTAATAGGAACACATTTCGACAATCGAAAATTGTAAAATATATACATATGATGAGTCGGATCCCCTCAAGAAACAAGTTTTATGTTTTATATTCTTGTAGGGTATCGTTGGAAAGATCTATATTCACGGATTTAAAAAGCAATTTTTGGTGATATGGTTATAAATATATAACCCAAAAAGGTGCGAAATAATAATATCACCCTGATCTTTTAGGTTTTTAAAGCTAAAATATCAAAATTTTAGAGTTAGTAAGTATTGAATCAACGATTACAGAAAAGTATCAACTTTAATAAGGTCAATCTTGTATTTATCTTGTGTTTGAAAACCTCCAATAGTGCTTGAGAAATTTAAAGGTACAAATAACCATTTTTCCATTTATATTCCTCCTAATTCCAAGCTGAATATGAATAAATTAATGGAGTTTTATAAAAAAAAAAACATGCTCTAAAACCGCGAGAGTTTGTTTCGATTGAAAGATTCTAGAGATATACGGCAGAGTGTACGTATAGAGGAAAATTGGTCAGGCTCTTTCTTACAAGTGTAATGCAAAAGTATTTAACACACTTGAAAAGGGTTCTGGGGATATCTATGCGCAAATATAGTACGAAAATTATTATTCTTAAAAGATAAAGTTAACGGCGATATCTATTTCAACATCGCAATACCTAAAGGAAGGAGACTAATTGGAAATGAATTTGTACTGGAACAAGATAATGCCTCTATCCACACCGCAAAAATGTTTTAAAATTCTTAGAGGATGAAAAGCTCAATGCTCTGAAATAATCTCGTTAAACCCCATATCTGCCATGCTTGAGTTATTTTGATACATCGCATATAACCAAGCCGATTGACAAAAATTGCAACCTTAGAATTTTATCGCAATTAATCTAATATAACAGACATGATCGCAATTCTTCTTATAATAATAAAAAGGAAAAGTATCTCAAAATATGCCATAAATCATTTACGACTTTCATTACGTATACCTTACTTACGAACAATGCAATAAATGTTATTATAGGAAGATCACTGCAAATTGCTGTTCAAAACGGCTACGTCTTTAATAAGACAAGCAATAAATTGGAATAAGTAAACATTAGCAAATAACAAAGATAAAATTACTTAAAGTAAATAAATTGCATAATTCTCACCTGGGATATAGACTGTTGCAACTCCAACGAAAGCACTTGCCCAAGAAATAGTCACCGGACGATATTTGAATGTATTAAATTCACCCAGATAAGCGTAGAGCGTCGCTGATGGCCCGGATATACTACAAATCAAAATAAAAACGTAAATCTTAAAATAAATAGTTGCTCCTACGATAAAATATCTAGGTGAGAATGTGATTCATATCAAAATTAAAATATAAATTTATAGTAATAACATAAAATTGATACCTTATTCCTGCCAATAGTCGAATTGTTACAAATACCCAATAATTGTTTGTAAAACATGAAGCCACTGAGAGGATATTTGAGCCAAATAAAGTGTACATGATTAGCTTTCGTCTGCCGGCAGTATCAGCAACATAGCCCCATAAATGTGATGAAATCATAATGCCTATAAAAAGAAAATAAGATTCACATCGAAACAATTAAAACATGATTCATTTATTTAGTTACCTATAAAACTTACAGCTCCCAAAAATCCTTTCTCCTGAGGGGTTAAATTAAGATCACACTGGGATGCAATGCTAATGATCATCATTCCCATGGTCTCATTAATAACAGCCATTAAAATTATGCCACTCACTAGCAAAATTATAGTTTGGATCTTTCCGAAACCTTTTTAACAATAAATTATTATGGTTAAATAACGATAATTATTTCTTTTCGAACATATTTTTACGATTTCACTTTATAGCGAATACCTTTCTATTAGAGATATCGGAATATTACTACATTTAAAATCTTAGAGAATATTACTTTTGTTGGAGGGTTTAAAAATTAAAAATGTTTGTTTTACATTAATATTAATGCCTACGCCGTGAAAACTTGCCTTTTTATTATATTTAGGCTATTTTTGATTGGATATTATTAAAGCTATAAAGCTGAATAAATAAAATATCAACGGAAGTCCAACATACCTTTAAAATTTAAAGAAGACTTAAAACTTAGTTTTAATATACAGGGTGTTAGGATTTTACGTAAGTAATACTTCACCAATCGATTTCTTGGAGTATCCTCGTCAAAATCAACGTCAACGCTTTTTAGAAGATGCACTAATTTAAGTCCTCATAGCTTCTTTCAAGGGCATCGAACGAGGATCATTAAAAAGGGGATAAAAGTGCCTTTGCAACAATACCACACTTGTTAGGATCCGTTTTGAAATGTAAGAATTGTAGAGTTCAAATTCAACAAAATTAATCTTTTCCATAGACAATATTTAATAAAAACTTCGATGAATTTCGACTATGGACTTCCATAACTCTTACATTTGAAAAGGCATACTAACAAGTGAGGTGTCATGGTAACCTCTTTTGACCGACCTATCGCTCTATGTCCTGCGATATCTTTACAATGATCTATAAAGACTTATTTGGGCGCATCTCCTAAACAATTTTGACGTCGATTTTGAGGGGGAAAAACTAATTTTAGAAGGGTCTCAAAAACAAAAATTTTATTTACGATACCCCAAAGAATCGATTGGTATAACGTTTCCTACATGGAATCCGAACACTCTGTATAAAAAATCATCCAATCAACTTAGAAAATACTTTATAAATTCTTTCAGACATCGGTGGCAATTTCAAAGTCCAGAAATATGAAATTTCGGCCTTTCGTTCTATCGGTTTTTTTGTATAAGATCAAAATTTTTTCTAATACATTATCAACCAATATCCTACGATATCTCTGAAAGAACGCATTTTCTAGGTTGACCCCCTTCAGAGGAGGGACTATGGGATCGATTTTAGCACATTCGTGGACGATATAAATTCACATGGGGTGTTAATATGATCACTCTCCAGAAGCTTTCCTTCAACGTTTGTTGGATCAAATCAAGACAAGAGAATTTTGATTCATTTTATATGAAGACATAAAATACATATATAAAAAAATCCTGCATTGCTGTCTCATATTTGTAAACTTTCCCATTGAAAAAATAAACTCCTGCTACTGTTTTTTCATCGTTTTGACAAATTATACAAAAAAACATGTACTGTATATGAAGTGGTGACCAGGATACCAGGGCAAGCGAAAATACTGCATATGCAGTAGCCGTCCGCGAACGTGTTAAGGTAAGTGGAGGGGATCTCCGAACAAACCTTGATCAGTAGACTGATCAGTAGATATAGAATCGATTAGCATATTTCTGTTCAAACCTTAGCAAAACACCCTGTATATATCTGCATCGAACGTAACGAGTACCTACTTTATTATGAGGACAATATTAAATTTTCAAAAACTAATTTCGCTATAACTACTTTAAAAATACGAAATAGACAAAAATAACTGAAGAATGCGCCACTATGAGTTGCCAAAGTACAAGCACTAAATATTTTACCTTATATTTTTTTATTTCGCCATAACTATTTTTAGAGGACGAAATAAAAAAATCTAAAATAATGTGCCACTAGATTTCCTAAAAACGTACCAATTCATCGAATTATTACAAAGTGAAGTACATTTGTTTCCAAGTTAGATAATTGTGTTATATAACTTTTAAAAAACTTTATAATAAATGTACACAATATCTCGGAAGCGAGGATATTTTTTACTTTTACTTAATCATGCAGTTATTAAAAATTTGTAAAAGTGTTGATATTCGACCTCGAAGGTTATTTGGAATTTAAAAAGTTTTATTCAATTACTAGTTAAATGAAAATTTTTAGCAAATTTGAAAATAAACATATTTTTTTCCCAAAATCAAAATATTTAGTAAAGGCGTATTATCTCAATTTATATCATACACAAACCACTAAAAACGAAGCCATGAATATCAGCAGTAAAAACTGCAAGATATGTGCTATTAGCATCCCTCTAAGTTTATAAATTAATACTACTATACTAAAAAAACACTGAACAAACAAAAATATCACACCAATAATATCCAAAGCATCCTCAAAAGAATACTCCTTTTCTCCATCTTCGTTTTTCTCCGGATTTCGCTTCACAAACTCTTTCGGATGTTCGATTACAAAAATACCAGAAGTCTTTGGAGCCATAGTAATTTTAAGTTAGCTTTTAATTTTGAAAAGGGATACTGCATCCACCTTATTTCCCGGAAACTACTTAAGAAATGAAGTTCTCTAGTCGACTCATCAATTTAAATAATATCTCATTTGTCGTTTCTTCAGAAAGATAAGGTCTATCATTCAAATCTGAAATCGTGGACAAAAATGAACAAGTGCATTCTAAAACAAATAACTCATTACCGCAAACTAAAGATGAATTTACCTCGTCCTAAACTTGCAATGAGTATTGCCATTGCAATTTCAAAAGCATCTTACAAAAAATAAATGCACAACTGCTTTTGAACATTGAGCATTGGTGTAAAAGGTTAATTTTATTATTTTCTATAAAAATCTAAGTTATTAATAATTAATAAATATAAATAAATAAATAAAAATAACAAGCCTACCTACCATACATTCTGATGATTTATTGCAATCAATGGTTAACAAAAATAAGGTCAATCCATGTATTTTAGAATATCAAGATATGTTAGAATTTATTTTAAATTATTTATGTACCAATCCGTACATTGTCTATTTAGACAACCAATCTAGTTCCCTTTAAACCAAGAAATTTATATAAAATGTTTAGCTGTGTTATTTTGACGATCAGACCTAGATCAGATTTTAGAGTAAATTTTATATTGAATTGAAATTTGGGAACCTTTTCTTTTAATTTTATGAATAGAACCCACTTTATATCAAAAACTAAATCTAATAATTTTTTTCAGTTGACAATTTAGACAAAACCATTAAAATTTGATGAGCTTTTTGCAAATAGTAAAAGCTGTAGCCTATAGCAACAGTTTAAAAAATTCAGTACAAGGCGAAATTTCAGATTCAGGTTAAATTATCTAAAAAACACAGATATTAATAATAAAAATAATTTATTAATATTTTAAAAATAATAATTTTATTAAGTTTAATTCAAAATGTAACAAAGATTAAATTTTAGACGAAGCAGTTATCATTTGAATCTCTTAAACAATGTTGCAATTGCTCTGTCTGTAATCCTGGTATAAGAGGAAGAGTAAGTCTTATTTAAAAGAATATATTACCCTACCAACTATTTATTCGTATGTCTTATATACTCGTATTTTTGGTAAATGCATTTTCTATAGAAAAAATATTTCTTAAGGTCTAAATTCACTTTTCTATTCTCTTTTGTTTTTGTATTCCTTGATATAAAGATATGTCTATGAAATATACGAGTACTTTTAGGAATTATTTATTGACTTCAGTACTTACATGTAATTCTTTTGCAATTGATTTTGGTAGCTAATTGTTTGGACACTTCAAATGATTTTCAACAATGTGTGATTTTTTTAACCAGTATTCTGATTAAACTAGTCTATGTCTTCCCGCAAGGTCTCAATGAAATTTAAATCCGATCTAATTGTGGGCCAAGGTAATTGTTTTTATTTCAGCCAGTTTTTAGTCCCAGCAGCTGTATGCCCCACAGCATTATCTTGTTGAAATATGAACTCGCTCATAACACTAAACTTTTCGATTCAAAGCATTAGGTATTCTTGTAATATGTTTACATATTTCTTTGAATTCACAGTATCTTCAACAAAACAACGATTACAGACCCCTTGCGCTTTCATACTTTAATGCCTTCTTTCATTGGAATCCGTAGTCCGATCCCACGGTGATCACCTAAACAAAGATTAAACATAGATTTATCGCTAAAAATAATGCTAACCCATTGCCTTTGGACCTGGTTCAATTTTTCTTTAGTCCACAGCTTGGGATTTCGCTTGTTTAAAATCGTAGGGTGAGGTTTTTCTTTACCCTTGAATTACACGAATATTCTTCTTTTGGAATATTGAACAAAAAAAATTGTTTATAGAATTCGAAACCTAATTTATGGATCCATTTTTGACAACACTCCCACTTATCCCACTTTGCTACTATCTCATGAGCATTACAGCGCCTATTTATACCTTGCAAATCCTTTGCAATAATTTCTTATCAGCATTGATTGTACAAATTTTTTAGCAACAGCTGTACTTTCAGTTGTCAGGTATTTCTTTATACAGTTGTGAGCAAAAGTTTTTTTTTTTTTTTTTGGAGTATTTTCACTTTAAGAACATCGTTTTTTGAAAACGTTCTCTCTTACTTTAGATTTTTATTATGAATATGAAGACATGTACGTTCTCTATTTAATAAAAATTTGTAATATTTTAAAGACGACATTCTTAAAGTTAACATATTCAAAACAAAACATAAATATACCCATATTTTTTGTAACCCTCTAACCCGAAAAATCGTTTTCTCATTTCTAAACTTTTTTTATTATTTCGCTATAGAATCGAACATACAACGGAAAACATAAAAATTCATTCCTGTTCTAAAGTAGAAAAATTTTATATACACAGTACAATTATTTTTTCTACCTTAAAATTTAAAAATATTAAATAAAATTATATTTTAAATGTTAACAATCAACAATAAAATTATTTATTCAATTTTAATATTTTCTAGTTCCTGAATAAGGTCCATATGCTTAAAAGCATCAGGCTGTTTCGTAAATTTCTCCAGCAGGGATAATTTATGAGGGTCATTTTTACAATAATAAAGTTGCAACTGATTTGCAAGACATTGTGCTTCCTGGCCGGTTAAAACCTGATTATCGAACTCTCCCCTCATAAGAATAATTCCCTTATCCTTCACATCAGGATAGTGTACCATATTCAGGCATTCGGGGGCATTTTCTTTATGCACCTATAATAGCAACAGTAGTTAAAATCAAAACCATCTCAAAACGAATGATATAATTTACCTGATAGCATAAAAGTGGTGTAAAGTGAATATCATTACCCGAAAATTGAAGCATTATAAACTCATACCCCTCATTTCGTGGTAAGGGGAGCAAAAATGTTGGATATTTTTTTCCATTCTGCATTAAGACCTCATACTGATCGACTGGAATTGCTGCTGCTATAACATCCTTCGATTTATGATACTCAAGCCATAAATGTTTTATTTCATCAGCTGTCTTATCCTTAATAAGTTCCACTTTCATAACATCGGACAATTTCCTCTGAAAGTCCTGGTGAACGGGCCCAGTTAAACTCTCCTTAGGGCGGAGCAATTCTGAATAATTTCTATAATATAAATCTATTTATCTCTAGTTTAATATAAAAAAAACAATATTAAAATTAAGAAACCTCTCAGTTTGTGCAGGTTTTTTAGTAGTTTCTTTCTTCTTTGCAACCTTCTCCACTCTTTCCAGGAACTCTTCAGGTGAGGTTTGCTGTAATGCAGCTATTTTGCCAGCATATTTTTCAAAATACGGATTCTTCTCCTTTATTTTCTCGATAACTTCTTCTGCTCGTCTTTGAGACGACATTGCAATACCTCTTCTTGTGGAGTTAATTGTAATTAAATTTCGGATGATCTTTCCAGACCAGGCCATTACATAAACACTCTCAAAACCCGGTCACCTCGTATCAAATCTTCGATGGAAAACTTCGCCGCACTAACCCTAAATATTTCCTGACTCTGACACTGACAATTACTAATTGACTGCTGAAAAGGTTGGGTTCAGTCAATATAGAAATCCAATTTAAGGTGCGTTCATTAATTATAAACAGTAGAGTTTTACGGTTTACATATGCAGATTTAAAGTCGGCTTGATCGGTCGATAATTCTCAACTTAGATCAGGATCAACGAACCTGAAACAAAATCAATTTAAATCAGAAAAGAGCAATAACAGTTCTCATCGAAAGCGGATCACTTGATCTTTCTCGGTCTGTTCGTTAACTGATCTAAATAGTCAACGAACAGAACGAAAAAATAGATTGATTGATTTTTGAACTAGAATGAGTATAGAGAGAAAAGGTATAATAAAAGTTTAATCAAAAAAATGTAATAAATGAGTTTTAAAAATGAAAATAAACTAGATGTATTATTTCCTTATTAGAAAATTATACGACTTCGTTCGTTGTCATTAAGGTAATCCCTTTTTGTTTTAGAAGAGGCAGAATTTATTTGTGTATCCATAAGACATTTTTTTCTAATCGTTCAATCTTAACGCGCCTACATCTGGCGTTAAAAGAACTACTGTAAGTAAAGATCTTCCTAGGCAAAACCTTCTACATTACAAGAAGTGATCTTTAGGGCAAAGTGGTTTGAATCTTTAAAAACTTTTATATGACTTTTATGGAAAAGACGTTAACATGAAATAAAAACTCACGGTTGCTTTTAAACTAAACCTCATACCTTAAAAGAACGTAGACTCAAAATTACCCTAAAAAGTTAAAAGAATAAGAATAATAAAAATTTCCGATGCTTTTTACAATCTCTTTGAACAAAGTATATTTAAAATATTTAAATTTAAATCAAACTCAACAGAAAAGTAAGCTCTAAACCACTTTCAATGTGTACAAGGGGAGAACATAAAAATGACTATATAATGTATATAAACTAAAACTAATAAACGTAGTTTTATTTATTTATTTATTTTATTTATCTAAAATTCACGATTTACAATTGTGTACACATAGTAGGACTGCTATTTGAGGTGCTCGAATTGGAACTTCATACATCTTGAATATTAGTAAGTAGACGTAGTCGAAACTGTATTCATTAGTAATATTTAAGTTGGGAAAAAAAATATTTGTTGACAAAAACCCAAGACTGTTTTGAAAAATTAAAACTTACAAACTACCTATCAATCTAATTAATAGCTATTTATTACTATAACTAAACTAGCCTACGCTTACTGGCAATTGAGTTGCCTGATGAGGAGATTTTCGGAAAACTAGCATTTTTCAAAAAATTTGGCTGCTAGGGTATTTAGTTTCTCACTTATGAGTTCCATATTTGCCCTTTTGTGCAGTTCAAAAGTGGAGAAGTGCCATGGAAGGTTCATAATCATTTTGAGGATTTTGTTTTGGGAGATTTGTAGCTTATTTATATGCGTGCGCGCACATTTAAACCAAATGGGACCTCTATAGAGCATGAGAGCTCGAAAAACTACCTTGTATATAATGAGTTTATTATCCATACTTAGTGTCGATTTTCTGTTTATAAATGGGTACAAGATTTTAATTAAGAGGCTTGTTTTATTAAGGACTGAGTTAATGTGTTTCGAAAAGGTAAGGGTTTTATCTAGGGTTATGCCGAGATATTTTACTTCTTCGGTCCACGGGATGTCGCAGCCGTTAAGTTTAAGGTTATTGATAGGCAAAAAATGTGCGTTGCGCCTACGCGTGAAGAACATGGCTTGAGATTTGTTGGGATTTATTTTTATTTTCCATTTATTGAAATAATCCTGGAGGATATCTAGTCCGCTTTGGAGATTTTCGCAGATGGATGAAGGATTCTCATGGGAACTAAAAATTGCTGTGTCATCAGCGAATATCGACGACAGGCAATTCGGTATACGCGGGATGTCTGCTGTATATATATTATAGAGAATAGGCCCAAGAACAGAGCCTTGGGGAACTCCAGCCACAATAGTTTTTTCTGAGGAAAAAGCAGAACCGAGATATACCTTAAAGGACCGATTTTGCAGGAAACTGCGAATGATAGCCGTTAGTACCGTAGGAAATCCAAAGCTGTTCAATTTAACGTAGTTTTATAAATTTTAAATTCCCCTAGCGTATAAAGAATCCGGTTTAATTAAATTTTACGTAATATTTCACTGCGGAGTCATAGGGATTAGATCAAATTTCGCGAACTTACGCATGCGTACACGAATCCTATCTATACATTAAATGAAGCAATAGAAAACTAAATTTAAACTTTCATTTTATTTTGATTTATGTATTTATTCACTTAATACAAGCTACAAACAGAGGA
Organism: Philonicus albiceps; assembly: GCA_963969385.1. Classification (NCBI taxonomy): domain Eukaryota; kingdom Metazoa; phylum Arthropoda; class Insecta; order Diptera; family Asilidae; genus Philonicus; species Philonicus albiceps. Next base: position 27,701,034 of record OZ017776.1, read on the forward strand.
GAAAACTTAAACTAGACTATGAAAATAAATACAGACTAATGGGAGACAGGGACTAATTATATAGGGTTTTAGTGAAGGCGATAAGAAGGAAAAAGTTCACCTATAACTTTGGTATATTATGTACTACCTATTTTTCAAATATCATTGAAACCCTACTATTAGTTGTGAAGTTTTTGTTTGTTTTCTAAAAAGTGAATTTTTATCATACTTAACTTAACTAATTTTCGCCTGCCATACGTTCATGTTTAGCTCACGGGGTTATCCGCCGATAGTGTTATAATTTAAGAGTCCAAATAATTTTAATAAACAAATTGAAATAAGAAATCCGAAGATTAAATTGAATTTTCCGTTTCAAATCCTATCAATAAATCTCGATTTCCCTGAAAATCGATTATTTCCACGCAATCGATAGAAGGATGTCACCGATATTTTTGGGCTGGAATGACAAATGAGAAAGTTCAAGTTTGGGTTCTTTTTTTTTTTTTTTTTTTTTTTTTTATTATAGGAACATTGACGTTGACGCCAGTGGTTAGGACAGTTATCTGGTGAAAAGTTGTTAAGAGATACGCAACTTAAAAATTAGTAACAATTAAGAATGGGTCTGCTATACAGCGTAGGAGTTCGGATAGTAAACTTTGTTGTGTTTTTTCTCATCGTAGTGCTACTGCCGGGTCTTCCGCCCCGAACTGACTTTCCCTTCAAAGAATTTCAGTAAGTTTTCTTGAGGGTGTAGTTCTTAAGTCCACTAAAATCGTTAGGCTATAGATTTAGAGTGTTGGCAACCGGCTTCTAGCCGGTAAATTTCTTAGGTATGGCTAAAAGTGGGCGATGCTGGTTCCGCTGATGAGGCATTTTGGTCATAGGTCATTAGTCTTTAGCTGGAATGCAAATGTCCACAAGCAGGAATATTAATGAGGCCAGCGGTAGCACCGCTGCGGCCAGGTATTCTTTAAGTATGCAGTCTTTGCCCTATGAAATTGCACTTACTTGAATTTTAGTTTTACGTAAAATCAACTAATTCATTTGCCTCGGAACACACACAATTGCTTTCATTTATTATGTGAACCACTAATCCCAGTTTTACAGGTTATTTTTTCCCCAATAGGCTTATCTATAGCTTGCCGATGTTTGTTCTGTGGCTATTTTTTGTGATATTAGTAGATGTTTTCGACATCCTGAATATTCTGAAAAGCACATCAACATAAAAATTAAATTCATATTCAGAAAACGAACCGTAACTCATATTTTCAAAAAACACACCATTGGCTTAACTTTAATGAAGGTTTGAAACTAAATTTATTTATTTAGTTTGCCAATCTTCAGAAAATATAATTTATTTTATCAATAGCAATTTAATTATTCTATCTCGGAAGTAATTCCTTCTGCAAATTTAATTTATTTCATAAAAACCACTGTTCCTTCTATGTGAAGGAGCAATTTATAAATTTCTAAAGTTAGCCCGAAAAGGTCTATCCAATTCTAAATTGAAAGGGTTGATAAATCAAAATAACAAACATGCAGCAAATATCAAACGTGCAGTAAAAATATAAATGCCTGTATTAAGCTTAACTAAATAAATAAACAGGTCTTCATATAATAGGACATCTATAAAACTTTTAAATTACAAATATTTGAAAAATTCGTTGATGTTTCTCTTAATAAAGCCAAGTGCTTTGCATGCTTTAAAACTGAACATGGTGAATGTGCTTATGAAAAGAAATCTTTCTATATAAAATAACTCCAAAGTCTGTTATTTTAAATAATAAGTAATTAAGTGTAATCATTCAAAATATAATTAAACCTTAATTCAAAAATTCAACGAAGGCTTCCCGCAGGATTTAAGTTAACGTTGTTATTTAGTGCATGAATAGCTTAGTCTAGCCTGCTAAACCATACAAATTAAAAATCGGAAAAAAAAACAAGTTTATCAATTAAAATGAAATAATATTCTATGACCTATTTCTAAAAAACTTAACTAATACAGTTGCGTATTCAAACAAACAGAAGTTATATTTCGTAGTTAGCCAAAAACCTTTTGTCTACTGTATCTAAAAAATTTTAGTTTAGAAAACAAAAAGAGCTTAGAAGCTAAATAAAATGCCCTGTAAAAATGTTTAGATAAATAAATCATAGATTTAAAACATTTAAAGTAACATTTTCTCCTGTTCACCAGAGTGACACCTTCTAAGGAGCTAAAAGGCTCTTTAGAATTCAACAACCATCTAGACAATGCTGAGAGACTTCTAGATGGTCGGGTTTATGGTCCAGAATGTTTAATAGCTCGTAAAAATGAAGTTTTCACCAGTATCCATGGTGGCGAAGTTATTAAAATTACAGCAGATCATATTACTCATGTTGCAAAATTTGGACAGCCATGTGGTTCGTTAAAATGTTTTGTTCATCATCAGCTAGACTTATTTATACATATATATATATTTTTTTTTTCATAGAGGGTATATACGAAGAAGCAAAATGTGGGCGACCACTTGGCCTTGCATTTGATACAATCGGGAACAATTTAATTGTCGCAGATGCCTACTATGGAATTTGGCAAGTTAATTTAGCAAATGGGAGGAAGAAGCTCCTTATATCCCCGCATCAAACTTTTGAGGGAAAAATTGAACGAAAGGCTCGCATTTTTAATACTGTTGCGGTGGACAAACAAGGAGATATTTACTGGACTGATTCTTCTTCTGACTTCTCTATTGAAAATGGACTTTATACAATGCTTGCAAATCCTTCTGGACGGTACGTATATAGTTTAAAATTTCCCTAACTAAATTTAAATTAATATCTATTTTATTTCGTAGACTTTTCCACTATGATCGCAATAAAAATCACAGCAAAGTATTAATTGATGAGCTATTTTTCGCAAATGGAGTCGCTCTAAGTCCAAATGAAGACTTCATAGTTGTTGCTGAAACCGGGGGATCTCGCTTAATGAAATATCACTTGAAGGGACCCAAAAAAGGATCATATGAAGTTTTTTCAGATGGCTTACCTGGTTGCCCCGACAATCTGACCCCAGATGCAGAAGGCTTGTGGGTTCCTCTAGTTACAACACGCGATTCAGACAATCCGTCCATTTTCCAAACATTAACCCCTTTCCCAATGATTCGTTTGTTCGTTGCACGTTTATTTGCACTATTCGAAATGCCCTTCAGATTTTTCAACAACGCTTTCCCGAATTCCTATACGCAAAAAGTATTACATTTCGCAGGCCATTTTGAAAGTTTCAAAGGAATTCTCCCCAAAAGATCAACGATTCTTCGATTAGATTGGAATGGAAACATAATTGGTTCATTGCATGGCTTCGATAAATCAGCGAGATTTATATCACACGTACTCGAATTTGGAGATAGTTTATTATTGGGTTCTCCCTTTAATCGATATTTAGCAAAGGTGAGACACCCAAAGAGTCCGCAAATCAAAATTCGTAATGTACGGTACGAAGGAATGGAGCCAGTTGCCTCAAAACCATCAAAGGAAAAGGCAGCTCCCACAACAACAGCTCCTCCTCCATCTAAGGCAACTCCAAAGCCAACAACAACAACTAAGCCGCCAACAACAACCCAAGCTCCAAAAACTGCCAAAACAACAGCTACACCCGCTCCGACAACGACTCCACCACCAAGGCCTACAACAACCACACCTAAGCCAGCTCAAGTGAAACAGCCGACAACTACTCAAGCTCCTCCCACTCGACCAACACCTGCTCCAAAACCAGCTACTACAACACCTCCTCCTCCACCACCTCCAACAAAAAAAGTAGAGCCCAAAGAAACTCCACGAAGCGCTACAACGACTCCACCGCCGCCGCCAACTAAGCCTAAGGAGCCTGCACCAATAAAAGAAAAAATAGTAAGTGATACAACACCTCCTCCCCCTGGAAAATTGAAGGTGATTAAGAGAGGGGGTGAACAGGGTGAACTGTAAATTGAATTCCTAACTGGAGATGTTGAACATCTTAACAATTTTCGAGATTAAGTTTGGTGATTTGCACAAAATTGATGAATTTTCATCACATTTTAAACATTCCTCGAGGAATACGTTGTTCCATTTGATATAAGTCCAAGGTCGAGTCTATCTATTAAGAATTTCTTGATTTTATTTTGTTAATCTTTCACAATAACAAGTCATTCCAATAAAATGAATTTTGTAGGAAATTGTTTTTCTTATAGTAATAATAAGAAGGGAAGTATTTTTGATATTATAAGGGGTATTTATTTTTACATATTTCTTTAATTGTCCGATTCATAATAACTTTAGTAAAAGGAAGGTAAGAAAAACAAGAAATCGGAAATTCAGAAATCGCTTGTTTATCTAATGAGCTAAAATATTTTTAATATTATGCCAAAAATCTTATGGCATAAGGGTTATCGGAACCAATAACAAAATTAAATTATTTCTATTTATTTATAAAATATATTTAAAAATATAGATATTACCATATCATATTACATTAACTTAATTTCGGGTTAACAGTCCTCCAGCTCCTCCTCATCGCTAAGATAAGTGCTCTTCTTATATTTGGGCTTTGGCTTAACGTAAGTGCTTTGGTCATGTAGTTCAAGAGGTCCTATTTCACCCTATTGAAAAGAAGGAAACCAATTTAGCTATATGTATTACAATACAATCAAAATACATATTTACGTCGTTTTCCTGCAAATCTTCCTGACTAGAATGGAGCTTTCGTTTATTGGTCTGGAAACTTTTTTTCGGTGGTGTTCGCTCTCCTAAAATATTACCCGGACATTTGTAGCTCAGATGTCCAATTTCTCCGCACTCGTAGCATCGTGTCTTATCGACATATTTCTTCCTAAAAATATGACCCATTGCATTGTTAATGTAACTTCCTTTTGGCTTCATTGTATTTGCTCACTTTTTTATAAACTCAGTATATCGACCATTATCTTTTGCTATGCTGGCTTTCAAAATTCTTCCAAACATCTAAAATATAGCAATTATTATTTATGTATTAATGAAAAACGATCTAAAATTAAAGGTGTCGGAAGACTGAATACCCAAAAAGACTATTGTCATTTCTTGAAAATACTAATTTTCTACAGAAATAAATTATCTTTGGTGATCTTTCAGTGATCAGAGTCTTATATATACAGAGTATATATATGTATTGTTTTTATATTCCTATTTTGTGTTTCCATTATATTTTTGTGTAGTTTTCCTATCTGTAGTAAAGACAGAATTTTGGATTGAACCAAGACGAGGACCTGAGCAGGTTGGAAGGGATCCTATGATGGGTCTGGTCTCGTCGCAGCTCAACAAGTGTTTTAAAGAGAGCTGGCATTGGCCATACGCATTCTCGCTGTGGTGTTTTAGAGAATACGAGGTTTGTCCCAAAAGTATCCAACTTGCACACACAACTCGTATATGCCCTTTAGTCAGCATCTCTCCTATTTGAGTTAGATCTATATTTCGGAGGTATTATAGCCTGACAACAAGATTTACTTTTATTTGAATTTATCCTCAAACACTCCTAAAAGAATCTTGAGGCTGCATCTAGTTATGAAGCCTACAAGCGGTGGGACAATTGAGGGCTTTTTTCTAGCATGATCGGTTCGGTCAGTTCGTTGCCCCATAATTTTATACCTAGATAGCTGGGTACCTATTCTATTTTGATTTTGCCCTTTAATACAATAAAGGCAGTTCGGATTGCGTTCAGTAGAGGCTCCTGCGGAGAGTGATTGTTGAGCGACTGTATGGTGTAACAAATGAAAAATATTTCAACTAGGCCTGTTCTATTCTACTAAGCACCTTCGCCCCGAAATAATTCAACTCTTTATAGTCATAATATGGTGTAGAATGTTACGACTTCTGTAGAATTTGTCATTGTCCAGCCCTTGCACTTCGCAAGAGCCGTCACTTGAGCACTCCTTTCTTTGATGAATTGTCTGTCTTAGGCCTGTTCATCAGAGACACTAAATGGTTTTCTGGTTAGACTCTGGGTGGCCCCAGAGGCGTAAACTGTGGCCTAAGTGTGCTTTATAGGCAACCACCACAACCTAACCTAACCATAATCATAGTTACGCCTTTATCATCCACTAGGAACTCCACTTGATTGACTCTAGCTGAAAGTGGGCACTTCCATTGCCTGCCCAAAAGATCGCATAGCTAATTCTAATTAATGGCCCAAAAATGGTAGCTTTATTCCTAAGATTTGCTCTATAGAAGGAAGCAGTATATTAAAAGATTCCTCAATCATGAATTTGAATTATTATACCCATTTTAAAGAAATATAAATATTAATAAAATAAAATTAATTCAATTGTAGGTGTTAAGTTTATTCTTACCTCAAAATTATTAATCGACTTCACGCATTCTTCGGCATCTTCAACGTGAAAAAAGTTTATAAAGGCGACTCCTCTTGACTTTCTGGTGTCTTTCGTTTTTAAAATTGTCACCCTGCAACGGACGGAAGCGGTAAATTAACGGATTAATAGAAATTTTACAGAAACAATCATACTTAACAATTTTTCCGTATTTTTCAAACACTTTATGAAGGTCATTGTTTGTAAGAGAAAACGATAAATTAGACACGTAAACGGTACTTTTAGAAGGCGCAATCTTTTCAGATGCCATTTAAGTCGCCTGTGAAATTTTTTGATGTATGACATTATAAAATTAATGCTGTTTCTCATGTGGAAAATGACGTTTTAGACATCTGTCAAAATATGGGACAGTTCTCTGCGCTTTGTCATTAGTTTTTTGATTGAAGGGGAAGGCAGCGATAAAATTTAATTAAATTCTGACCTTCGGAGACTTAGAGATAAAACATAACAAGTGCATAAATATCCATGGAATAGCAAAAAAATTATTAAAATTTCGTAATGGACAGATACGACTGGGAAGACCATCGACGGGTAGTTGAAGATAGCAGAGCAACTTTGGAGCGAACATCGGCAAGTATTGCGCGATCAACCCAAATAGCAATCGAAACTGAACACATTGGGACTGAGGTAGGTAATTTCTATCTTTCCTGGATTACATTTTTATTGGTTAACATTCTGTAGGTGCTGAACGATCTTGGCGAGCAGAGAGAATCACTTTTAAGGAGCCAGAGAAGACTCCAAGGTGCCAATGAAGATTTATCAAAATCACAGATTGCACTCAGGGCAATTAGACGAAATGTACTGTGCAACAAATACCTCCTCCTTATGATTATTATCCTCGAGACGTGCATCTTGGGCGGTCTTATCTTTATTAAGTTCATTAGAAAGTAATTCATATCGCTATTATACATACAATTGATTTTGTTAATTTGAATTTTTGGTCGTGAACCCTTCTTTAAATCCAGCAAATTTACTACTTACATAGACCCAGCCTAAGAAACGTATTCAGTAACTGTTGGAAAATCTCCTCTACCTAGACCAGTCTGCCTGAATACGAGGTCTGTTCAAAAAATATACAGACTAATGTCATAAAACAAAATGTACTTTATTTAGAAATTACATATCTGGGCCCTCTTCAAAGTACTCACCTCCCCCACTTGTTGAAACAGTCCTGGTAAACTTCTTTTTTAATGTCCCTTAGCTTCTTCGTCACATTTCCCTTAATTTCGGGAATCGCCTCCAATTTTTCTCCTTTCAAGACTATTTTGAGTTTGTGGAACAAGAAGAAATCACAAGGAGCAAGGTCAGGTGATTAGAGGGGGTGCGAAAGAACAGTGAGCGAGTGTTTGACCAAAAATCAAAAGCTCTTAGGGCTGAATGCGCTAGAGCGTTATCGTGCTGGTAAAACCAGTCACAAATCCTTTCCACTTTTGCGACGGATAGCGTCCCTCAGACGTTTCAGAATTTCAATGTAATAAGTCTGCTTCACTGTGGAGTCTTGGGGTGAAGTACTCGTAGTGAACAACTCCCTTAGCATTAAAGAAAATTGCAAACATCACCTTGACATTGGATCGAACTTGACGAGCTTCTTTGTGTCTGTTTAATCCACCCACTAGGACGATTGGACCTTCGTTTCAATGTGATAGCCGTAAACTCATGATTAATCACCTGTTGTGATCCTTGATAAGAAGGTTTCATCTTCTTCTGAACGATCAGTTCCTGGCAAACCTGGACGCGATTGGCTTTTTGATCGCCCGTCATCAGGTGTGGCACAAATTTCGCAGCAACGCGATGCATCAGGGTATATTGATTTAATTAAAGCATCAAATCCAAGTGAAACCCCAAAAAAATGTACTCGAGTATTTTTATTTACTTTCCAGATGTTGCACAAGGACAATTGCAAACATATTTATAGATCAGTGCCTTAAATATTCGAAGAGATTTAATTTTTTTTTTTTTTTAAACACTGACTACATTTGGATGAAGTCACTAATTTAGAGCTTGATTTCCTAAGGTGCAGTTAGACTTGTATAAAGTTGATAGATATTATCTCAAGGCTTATCTGGCATAGTAGCTATCATAAATCTCAACGTCAAGTGTTAACAACGTAAAAACAACTGGGACACCACCCAATAAGTTAGGTAAAGAACATACAATATACAAATTATACACGGAGAAACAACTGGATTTTAAACTAAACGAAACAGAACTGACTTAGTTATCCTTCGGTAGGGTAATGGCCCATCCCAAAACTCGCCGATCAAATCCAGATGAGAATAGATTACAATTCGAATTTACGTCATCTGTCCAAGCGACTGAGGAAACCATTCGACGGTGACCCTGAAAGAAAAATTATTACAGGGAGGATACCGAAATATGCAGTAATTTTATTTACCTGTCGACTAGTTCTGGGCAATCTCGCAACTCTCTGGCCATTAAGGTCAAATAATCGTATCTGTCTGTTATCGTGTGGTATCGCAATTATACCTGTTGTCGATACAGCCAGTCTATTCACCGCTGAGTCTGTTCTAATTGTTGTTAGAGCAGATCGCATATTCCGGAGCTCCCAAACTTTTACTGTCCTATCATCGGAGCCAGAAACAACTTTATCATCCCGTGTGAATACAGTCGAAGTAACGCTTCTGAAAGTAGAGTAAATACTTTAAATACCTTTCGGATAGTGACGGTTGGCGCGGCTTACTCCGTATGACCTTGGAAAACCGAAACAGCCTCTCTAAAGTCCCACAGACGGAATGTAGAATCACGTGAAGCTGTAACTACCAGTCGCTGGGAGCTGTGCGCTGAGACATGGGTAAGTTCGTGATCATGCCCAGTGAGAAGTTGTAAGGGCTCTTTTGTTTCAACATCCCATAGAATAGCCGTACGATCCCAGCTGCCAGTGATAATTTGATCTCCTGTGGGTAACCAATCAGCAGCAACTACAACTGAAGTATGACCACCAGGGCCGGAAAATTCGCAAAGTGGAGTGCGAAGGACATCAACCCTATCCTTGTCCTCGATTTGTTCATCACTGTCGTCTAGTTCTTCTTCGGAAGAATGACCTCTTCTAAACAAGGAATTAATTTATGTGTTGCATTAACACTGCCATTCAAAAAATCTCATTCTTAAGATTAAAAGTTCTATCAAGGGAAAAATTGGACGAAAACATCGGGCCAAACAGTTGAGCGTGAGTATTTCGTTGAAAAAATTGCGGGACAACACTAATAAAACAAAGATTCAATTTAATATCCAAATTAAAACTAACTTTAAAAGTGAAGGACCTAAATGGTTACAAATTCTATCATTTTAAACTTTTAAACATCAAATTTTATCCAATTACTTTAACTAGATGACCGCTTTTTCGATAAAAATTATCTCTTTCCTTTTCTTGAGGAGACAGAACTTCATGCATAATTTAGTGTACAGTTATAAAGAAAAATTAATAATGAATTACCTGTTGCTAGCATCCCAATTAACAGCAGCTTGCCAAATGTGGGCGGTTCCATCGCCGCTAGCCGTGAGTACGAGATCCTTGTTTAAATGGAATTTAATCGAGTTTACTGAACCCGTGTGTCCCTGATATTGTAGTAAGCAACGGCCGCTTTCTATGCCCCAAATACAGGCAGTGTGATCCGCTGAAGCTGTCCCAATTATCGGTTGCCCACTTTTAGCAGAAACCTGCCACACGCCATCCTTGTGACCACAAAAATCCCTCACTAGAGAACTTACCACCGATTGTGCCTTAAAACTGGACACAATTCGACTCGTTTGTGCCCTCAATTTGTGAGTAGTTTTGAGTTTCCCCCCTGAAGCTGCCAGCTTCGTTTTGAGACTTTTCTGGACTAGGCCATCACCTTCCATAATGTCGGGACAGGCAATCCGATCCCCAGCGAAATTTTCCCGCTGTCCCATCGCCTCCAATTTCTCTTGAACTGCGAAAAATGTATAATTAGGTTTTTTTTTTCCACAAAAATTATGACCCCATATACTTACGGCTGAGATTCTCGAAGTACAACAGCTCAAATTCTTTTTCTATCTGGGAGAAAAGCATGTGCAAGCGAGCCCTAAACGGGGCATCGTCCGGGGGATTCAAGTCCTCCGCGAGACTAGCCAATCTAGAGCCCCGCTTAGATGGCTTCATTATTGATGTTTTTCCTGATACCGCCGTGTTTTCAAGAGGCATGTTTCATCTGAACGAAATGTTACATAAAAACATAAACAACGCTACAGAGCACAGACACCTTGTTTCTTCGGTTAAAACTTTAATTCATAAGAACCCGGCTGTTTTTGTTTTACCAATATCTCGCAATAAAAGGCTTTTCAAAAATTATAAATTAAAACAATTTCCGGAAAAAACTGAAATCCTTATTTCTTTCTGACAGTGGAAGTACACCAAACGTCATATCAGCTGAATCGTGTTGCCATTGGTAAGCTCCTTTTTTCTCCCCTCGTCAAATATTTGAGGTTTTATAAATTAATTTTTGTGTTAATTCCGCTAGAATCGAGGTGATTTTTAAATATCTTAGTATTAAATAATATGTAATTCATTTGTTTTGTAATATATAATTAAATAAATAAATTTTTAAAAGTTCTTTGTGACTAAAAAAACAAAAAAAAAAAAATCTCCCTCCAAAACATTTGCCAGCCCTGCACTCGTGCCTCTTCGGCAGAGCATCATGGCGGGTGAGTGCTTGTGATTTTCTAGAAAATTTTTGCGTTTTTCTGTGGTTTCCCTAACAAGGAATGTTTCAATTACTTTCAGAACTGTTTGTTAAATATAATTGCACCAATTGCCAGGATGATATTACGGGAATTCGGGTGCATTGTGCGAAATGCACCTCATTCGATCTCTGCCTGCAGGTGGGTCTACTGAACATATATTTTTTTTTTTTTATGTAGTGCGCTGACTTCATGACACCATTGAATATGCCCGCGAAATTTGAAATCATTTTAGTGCTTTGCTGCTGGAGCTGAAATAGGTGAGCATCGAAATGATCATGCTTACCAATTCATGGACACAGGAACTACAATCCTGTCCATTTTCCGAGGAAAGGGTGCATGGTCAGCCCGTGAGGAGTTGCGATTGCTGGACGCGATTGAAATGTACGGATTTGGGAACTGGGAAGATATCAGCAAGCACATTGAGACGAGGAGCGCTGAGGCCTCAAAGGAGGAGTATGTTAGCAAATATTTGAATGGGACAATAGGTAAACACACTTGGACACCTGCACAGTCGCAAAGACCGAAACTAGAGGATCACACAGCCGAGGAGGACAATGGCCCCCTTGGCACCAATCTTGTGGCTAAGCTGCCTCCTCTCGATGTGACCCCCGAGGAGGCCGCTCAGCTGGGATACATGCCAAATAGAGACGGTTTCGAATGGGAGTATGACCCCACAGCGGAGCAGCTCGTCTCTTCCTTAATTTTAAATTTAGATGATGTCGAAACGGACTTATTACTAAAATTAGCTCAGGTGAGTTTATTGTTTCTTTTATTTTGCTGCATATTCGTATTAAAATCAAATTGCTTTTCAAATATTAATATAATTATATATTTATATTTGAAATATATCGAAACTTACAAATTTATTTTAGTTTTTACCAAAATTACAATTTAAATAGCTATGATAACTGCTTTTTACGCACGACGAGTATAGTCGTCATAACAAAAAAATATTTCCACTTATACATGACGAGTATACTCGTCAAAACAGTTGACTGGTTAAGCTATATATTACAACACACTGTTTTTAAAGGTGTTTGATTTTTATATAATTAAATCCTATATCTCTCATAAATAAAAGTAATCTACATGTGGGAATTATTGTAAAAAGCCACGATTTTTGCCAGCGGGCAGGAATGAAACCTTCGAATGGATCTAACCAACTCAGCTACCCTTGGCTATTGACCCCTTGGCCTTAAGACAACGTCTGTGCCTAAAATGAGAAGCTCGTATCAGACACGTGTTCTTTTGTTCTGGCCAAAAGTGAGACAAACCAGTGGATTGTGCAAAATTTGGCCTGTGATGCTTCCATCGAAAGTGGCATTCACAATCGTCGCTCAATTCATAAGACAAAGGGTTAACCACGATCGATCGATCCTACAACAACAATTTCAACAGTTTTGAATTCAGTTTAATTTAATTTCCTGTAGAACTTTAATACTATATTAAATAGTTGAAGTCGACCCATGATTTTTTAAAAAAAATTCGAATTTTAAATTGATTAGATGATTATTGCCTTTTTACTAAGTTCTACCATTTTTGAGAAAAAAGAGCTTTTAACACGTTGAATGCCGTGGGTGTCACCCGTGACCGAGGCGTTCTCGCCAAATGCATTCCTACATGCAATTTTCTCAAGAAAGCTTTCTTGAAAATTGTGGGAGTCAGCGTGTTAGCTTCTCATCCGGATTTTAAAGAATGTGTGGTATTTACTTTTACTACACAGTTGTAAAACCATAAATATCACGAAATTTATTTTCAAATTTTGTGAATAAATCCTTAGTGTATTTTTTTATTGTTACTGAAATGAAGCCCCTAATATCTCAGTTTAAGCTCATATGAAGCTATTTAGTCAAAAATACCTTCTTGAGACCCACAAAATTCGTACAAATTTCTTTTTCTCGAATATAGCTACAATTTTGTAAAAGTGTAGTGAACATTTATTACCTTTTCTACAATTCTTGTAAAAAATCACTTATAGTTCACAATTTGTAAATTTATGAAATAGGATAATTGGAAATGGAGTGACCTAAGTGCCCCACAAATCATGTTGTTATTATTAATTCCGTCCGACTGATTGTTTTGGCCAGTCCTGGAAACAGATATGTTGTTATTGTAAGAAATATGTGGGTTTCAAGTTAAATAAATAGGAAATCAATAAATCAGTTCTCTTAATCTTTTCCATATCTAAATGGATATGCTTGTTTAGTAAATAAAATAAAATAAATTGATAGTCAACAATAATTTTTCAAATACATTCTTCTGAACACTTTAGTAAAACTTGCTCTTTATTTATTTAAGGCCGATATATATACACGACGTTTAAGGGAACGAGCGCGCAGGAAGCGGCTTGTCCGAGATTACCAGCTTGCAGCAAAATTTTTTCGAAGTAATAACAATAAAAATCGATACAATCGAGAACAGCGAGAGTTTCGCGATAGATTTCGTGTTTTTGCGCAATTCTACACCGCACAGGAGTACGAAAGTCTTTTAGCATCAATTGAAAGGGAAAAGGATCTTAGAATACGACTCTCTGAGCTGAATCGCTACCGCTGGAATGGCCTAACAAGAATGGACGATTGTGTACACTTCGAACAACATGCCGCAGCAGCCCAACATAAAAACACAGGACCTTATGGGCACGGGAGAACTGTAAGTATTTTAAATTCTTTTGCGCATTCACATCTTATTGAGACGCATATTATTCAACTTTTTGTGTTAGTTTCTTTCATCAGAAAGTAGGAAAAAGTGAACATTCCACTTGCAGGTTGAAAAATATAAAATAGCCCAAATCCAATTAACTTTTGAATGGATCGTTCATTTTTTCTTCCTTACTAATGAACGTTATTTTTTTTTATTATATATTATTCGGAGATTCAATTATACACAAGTATATGCAAAATATCGCTGTTTATAGTTAACATAAATGCGGAAATGTTTGAATTTATGAATAGTGCACGAAATCCCCACACGAAAAGTTGAATACGAATCAGAAATAAAGGTACATATACATATATATACAATAGGTGCATATTGTGTTTTGTGCTGAATGATATAATTTCCGTTAAATATAAAAAATAAATATGTCGCGAGATTTCTGATTTTTTAAATTTCAATTTATGCGATATTTAGCTAACGTGTATAATTGGATCAAATGGTCAGCGTATAACAGGCTGTATAAGACAATGTTTAACAGGACAATCCAACCACTGGAAATCGGCACGGATCGTACTTGCACTCGCCGCACAACAAAAAAGCGTAAGTGCATTTTATTTTTACATAATTTTTATCTGTTTTTGAACAAAAAAAAATCGTAAATAATAGTCATATTTATATTTTTGAGTAAAAGTTATTTGATCTAATTCTAATGACCACCACTTTCTACTCCCTGATGAGGTCATTTTAAAATTTTGCTCTTTTACAAAATAACCTCAGAATAATTCTAAAAGATTTATAATAAATATAAAAAAAAAAAATATTGTTAAAAATAATCTCCAATATTTTTGATGAAATTTACCTACTACTTTTTGTCTTAACACTTTGAATGCCAGGTTACTAGCTAAATACGTGACTGGTTAAAATCTGGCAAAGCGTAAAGTAACAAAATTTTAATAGAATATTTAATTTCAAAAATTTTCAATATATTTAACAATTACGATTTCTAAAAAATTAATCTTCACTATAGTTTTAGGTAAAATTTCAAGTTTTTCGATTGTCCTATTTTATTCAGATATTGCATGTCACGCTTTTATATGGGTTACATGGCATTCAAAGTGTTAAAAGGAAGAACAAATAATGAAATTATAAACAATGAATTTACAGCGAAATTGCAAACGAAAACGAAAAAAATTCAAGTTCCATCGGGCAAAAACACACGCACCTCACCGGAGACCAGACTTACTCAGACGCATCATCGCTCAGCAAAAGCTACTTGGATAGCTATCGGGGATTGTCGGGTCACTTGAGCAACCAGACGATGAGCCCGACAGCAACCCCAACAGCAGCTCAAACCAGTTACCAAATTCATCAACAACAGCAGCAGCAGCAGCAGCAACAACAACAAAGCGGAAACACCGTCGCAGGAAGCGTAAGACATCAAAACAACGGGGCAGGAATAAATTTACACCAGCAGCCACAAATTCAGCCACTAGCGAACAGCAACCAGCAGCAACAAAACCAGCCACAGTCACTTCAACATCTCGGAGAGAATCTTCTATCAAGGAATGAGAGGCAACTTTGTTCGTTCCTCAACTTACCTCCAACGACTTACATCACCTTGAAGACTGTGCTCCTTAGTGGAGCCCCAATTCCTTCGGGTGCGTCCACAGTTGAAAGTACGATTCGGAAATATCTCATTAAAGTTGGCTGGCTGAAGCATTAATTTTTTGTTTTTAAATTTGGAAAAGATACGCTGAACAGATGTATTTTTCAAGGCCTACAAGTACTATCCAGCTGAATTGTTTGCTACGCAACAATTAATGGAAACTTAATTGATTAAGGCAGGGATGCTTACAAAGCTATTCCGTTAAAACTTAAGATTTCAACAAAAAGAAAATGTTGGATGTACTGCATCGCTGCATGATAGTTTCAGAGCTGCTTTCCTAAATAGAATAAAGAATTTTTAATTCACATTTCCTAGCAGTCCAAATGTAAGTTAAGTACACGATTCGGGAGATTTAGGAACGTATTGAAATTTTAAGTAAGCACTTGTGAATAATGAACACGTAAATCGTTCACTAATGTTAATTGTATGACTAGTTAGTACCGATTATAGTAAGTAGAAATAGAAGTAATATACATTTTGATTACATTGTGAGAAGGCTGCACGCCATTGCGAATTAGTTTATTGTTTTATTTAATATAATTTTTTTCTATTATTTATGTCGTAGGAGAATTAACTAATGTTTCGTAAAATTAAACTCATTTTTACTCCGCACCTTAATTTTCTTTAAGATAACTTCAATGCACAAGGCTAAGATTAGAAAAAAATACGCTGTTAGTAATGTAAATAAATTGAAGTCGACCATATAATAAAATTAAGAATGTATTGCAAAAAAGTATAATATTTGTTTAAATGGGAAAATGAATCTGAAACGCGAGGTTCGCTACGCTACTTAGCATAGTTTTTTTTAAAGTGCAATTGTGTCAGCATCTCTCCATATTAAGCATAGAAATTTCATTCCGATCGCAAATCTCCGCATGAGAAAGCAAGAACTTTGGATAAGTTCACAATTAAGGACAAATGACGCCCTATGGAATTATATGTGCATGAATGTGCGACCAGATTAATATGAGAAACGATCCACAGGCTAAATGGAAAGTGAAATCAAAGAGTGATTAAATTATAAATTTATATTTTATGATTTCTTCAATTTATTCCAAAAAAAAAAAATGCTAATTTATATAACTCAATAAGTAAAACCTTTTTCATTTGGAATTCGGATGTTACGATCCCAAGGTTCATAATATAAATTTATTAATGAAAAAGGTATACAAATTACAAAAATGCAAAAGTAAAACATCTTTGAAAGAAAAGTGATGCGTTTCATTTTTCATAAGGTCCTACATAAAAATGGCAAAAATACATACGAAACAAAAAAATAATAAACTTATTGTGTGATTAGTTTTCAATCTAAAAAAATCAGTCGATGTCAAATGAAAATAATCGAATAACCGTAAATGAAATCATTAGTTTCACATTATTTAAACCATCTTAAATTGGATTGTGTGTTGCCCATTTTCTTGGTTTTATAAAAAGAAATGCAGAGGCAGTGTATCCAAAAATATTGTTTTTATTTTTTTTTAATGCCTTTGTACTATTACGAATAAAAGACGTTAGCAACCTCTTATAGAGTAACTTATTCTAATTGTTTTTAATGAAATATCGATGGAGTGTATTTGCTCTGGCTCCAGCAGTGGGATGCGCCGCATTCGCCTTCGTGGCTATGGAGCTGCGCCATGAGGAGATCAACTCGCTTTGAACGTCCAGAGGCAATTCTTTGAAGACACTCGAGTCCACACCTGAGGGGCACGGAATGTTCGCTAAGTTTCCAGTAATTGTAGTTGTTGCTGTTTCCGACGAAATGCATTCTTTAGACGATTTCGTCGTATTGAAGGCAGACTTTTCACCAGTAATCCCGCTATCTGTTATGTCCTCTTGTATCATCGGAATGGTGGGGGAATCGACGACACTATTGGATGATGGTGCAGGAGTTCGACTGGCTACTGATTGGCAGGAATTTGAAATCGGACCATCCTTCTCGCTATCTCTGGAATTGAGTCGTAATTCAGCAACACGCAGCTTACTGGGAGAGGCGATATCACCAACTTCTGAGCTTTGGACACACCTTCGCTTCGCAATCAGAAGACCTAAACGAGATTTCTTGGGAGACGGCTCGATTTCCGTTTCTGAGAAATCAGACATATCGGAGGGGATCGATTCAACATCGACCAACATTGGAATGGGCGATGCAGTCGTTCTTCTGCGATAGAATTCATCACCGGGCTCAGAGCTTGAAGCACCATCGCTCTTTAGACTCGTCACGGACTGAACTTCTAAATCGCTCTTTTTTATCAAAAAATTTGCAATCGAGGAGGAACCAAATTTCCTCTCTTGAAATTTAGAAAAGGCTAGGCCCAATAAAGTAATATTAAAGGGCTTTTTTAAATCAACAATCCTATCAAAGAGGCGCATAATAATTTTGAGCAGCTTATCTTGAGCTCCTTCAGCTAACATAATTTGACCATCGTGAAGGAGTTTAAATAACGATGGCAAAATGTTAGCCTGCTTTGTTTCTCGGTGACTACTTTTCTTCTGAGCATCGAATTTACGAATTATTATCTTCATTGCAACTGGGATTCGTCCATCCTCCGAAACTTGCCCTACAAGTCTCATAAGCATCAAGCGAAATCGTTCTTCGACGTCCTTTTTTACTGAGATGGGCTTACAGGAATCTTCCAAACCAATCATTTTGGGTTTTCCAGAAGGTCGAACTGCGGTAGAGTCTCGCCCGAAAGACATCTCCCTCAGCTTATTTGCCGATTCATAGCCCAATTTTGCTTTTAAAATATCCAAGTCACAATTTTGTAAATCAGCCACAGTCATGACCCCACACTCGTTCAGCAATTGTTCGGTTTTCTGACCAATCCCCGTGATCCTCTTCAGGCAATCCAACTCCCTCATGAAAGTCTCAGCCGCTGTTGGATCCAGAACGGTTTGCTTATTCGGTTTGTTTGTACTTCCGACCAGTTTCGACAGCAGCTTATTATGAGCAATTCCAGCGCAGCAAGTTATATTTAAAGTTTTGTATAAATCGGATCGGATCTGCTTAGCTAGATGAGTGCCAATGCTCAGTCGGGGTCCACAGCCGCATGAGCATGACTTCAGATTCCCATCGTTCGGGTATATACAACCCTCAAAATTAACATGCATACTTTCAACGTTTTCCTGCAGCCGTTGATTGACCAGCTCGGTGAGATCCAGGAAATTCTCATCCAATCCGAGTTTCTCAACCTGTGAGGTGTACTTATGCAAAACCTCAAAAATTTTGTTCGACATCTGACGATAGTTAGTAAGATCCTCCCCATTAACTAAAACCAAATCGGGACATAGTCTTTTCGCCTCACTGACCGACATTAGCTTTTTGATCCCAAACTCCCGGGCTACGTAATTCGAGGTGACGACTATACTTTTCTGCTGCACACCCAGGGGCTTGTCTCGCAATGTGGGATCTCGAATTTCTTCGACCTGGGCATAGAAGTAGTCCATATCAATGTGGATTATAACTTTCCTATGAACATCCGGTGTTTGGAGGTTGGTTATGCCCTCCATGGCTGCAAGAAAGCGAATTTGCATTTTTAAGAGAACGACTAAAAAAAATCTATTACATTTTGCAAGGAATTAACCAAAGGATTCTAATTATTTTTATTAAAAATAAATAAATAAAATAAAATAACTATACTATGAATTTTTTTTTTTTAAATATATTCCTCAAATTCCCTAAAATAAACCAAAAAGGAATTCTTATAGTAACGCAGAACGTAAGACTCAAATGGAAAATATATTTAAGAAATTACTATTAGCAATACCAACACAACAGGTTATCCCTGCAATAATAAAGCAAAAATATCTGGATATTATTTCTTAATCAAAACATCTGAAAACACCAAATGTTCATTTAAAAAAACAACTATGATGACCTTCTTGTGCCCTTATCATTCTTCTTATGGACGCAGTTAAAGCATTGTTCAATAATTGAGAGTACAGCCCCCCGATTGCTTAAATTTTAATCCTATATACCCTTTACGTTGTCGTCGATAATGCGTCATTTGAAATATGAATTTAATTTTAAATCCACTGTC
The DNA here is from genome assembly GCA_963969385.1 of Philonicus albiceps. Classification (NCBI taxonomy): domain Eukaryota; kingdom Metazoa; phylum Arthropoda; class Insecta; order Diptera; family Asilidae; genus Philonicus; species Philonicus albiceps. The sequence goes on from OZ017776.1 coordinate 27,720,464, forward strand.
GACGTATCGACAACTGTTTTTACTTACTTAATCGCTTTAGTATAAACTGAAGCGTACGTTTATTTTTACGTTATTACAAAACTATAAATTTTTATTGTTAGCTATATAAGACAGCAATCACCAGATTCTCTACTATCATTCTCTTGAGTCTTATAGAGCAATAGGTGGAACGATTTCTCGTTATTTCGCCTCAAATTATATCAAATGCATAGAAATTTTAATAATTTAGAATCATTCATTTAATCCATGAGAATTGTACGATGACTTTAACTTTTTGATTAATTGTTACCTACCTTCAGTTTGGATGGTATGCATTTTTTAAGTTCATTAAATTATTTCCCGCGCCAAATTAATCTCCCGGTTATCTCCCTACGAGTTGAATTTTGTTTATCGATAAAATACGTGTGTGATTACATAGGTTAATATCTTTTTTAATTCTCTATTTTAAAGACTATTTTCTAATTCTTTACATCGCAAAACAGCTAGACCATCCTTTGGTTGTTTCTAATGTAATTAAACAATACACAACATGAAAAAAACTAAAGATTCATCATAAGAGTTTGTAGCGTGACTTAAACGAAAGCTTGAGTTCTAATCTAGTAATATCAAATAAAACATATCTCTATAGCCCTTTTTACACATCTTGGCGAACAAGTTTTTCATGAGTGCGTGCTTATCATGTTCTTTATTTACCATTAATTGTAAATATTGAAATAACGAGTTTATGGAAAAAGGTAAAATTCACGGATTTAAGCTGAAGTTGAGTTATTTTTTAATGATTTGTTTTACATATGGTCTTTTCTGACCAGTGTGTATTTTCATTTACAAATTCGTAGGCCACTGAAAAGATAGAATACTTACACTTTTTAAATTCGTAGGATCGTTTTATAATTGTTACCCATACAAACAATTTTTAATCCAATTTCTACGTTATAAAGTGCAACTACTGTCCAGATTTCATAGTTCTAGTTTTAGAATTCGAAAGTATGAAATACAAATATTATTTTAATTTTACATTGCTTGCTGTTAGGCCGGGTAGTTACATTGAAGTTACATTGAATGCACCAAATGTCCTTATACACTCATGTCCTACCCAAAATAGCCCTTAAAACATAACGCGAAATATTTATCCGTTTCGTCTTATTTACATATTCTGATTTTTGTTGTTTCTGGTTTTTATAAACACTCTTCAAAATGTTGTCACTTGTGGATATCTAACTTCTAATTTTCCTAATGGTTCCATTTCTAAAACTCTTAAAATTTTTTCTTATCCGGGAATACAGATTTTTATTAGATTAATGACAAGATATTCTAGGAGCCTTCGCTTCTCTAAGGAGAGGGCTCGAGTGAACCCTTCCCGCTCTGTGCTGCTCGCCGAATAATCATATAAAGAAGCACATCAGCACGAATTCACCAGTGTTGATATTTTGCGGCCGTTTTGTCGACCTTGGGGCGTTTTTTACACACAGAATTGATGATGCCACCAAATTGAGTTATCGCGCGAAGCAGTAGGGAAGTCCACCCACACTTAGTCCTTCTGTTTGATCCCGAATCGACTGATATTACTTGCTATTGGAAAAAGGAAGAATGAATACCTTTGCAGAAACTACACTTATAGCAAATTTTTCCGATATCATGGATTTGATTTTTTCTTAATTGTATGAGACAAGACTAAAAATCAGCCTAGTTCCCGTGGACGCGTTGATACTGAAAAAAATATAACTCTACTGGGTACGACAGCACCATTCGTTTCGTCACCAAGCTGTTTTACAACCGGCAACAAATGTACGAAAGAAAAATTTCATATGGTGAAATTTACAAAGTAAACGCGCAATTACATCATTAAAACATACCTTTTCTCTGTATTTTGACAGTTTGGCCGCGGGGTAGGAAATTGTTAACCAATCAACCTTTTGGCGACCATCAAAGGGTCCCTTTCACGATCATAAGTAGCCCATACCACGGTACGAAATGTGGCCGGGCCAAAAATGGTTTTTCTTTGTTTTTATTAAATTTCAATTTGTTGTCGCGGCAAAAATCTTGGAAAAGTTATAAGAAGAAAATCCCAGCAGACGCGACTCACACCAAAACTACCTCGCAGCACGTCCCTGATCCGTCACAACATGAACATTCGTGTCAATACAAGCGATTTTGTAGAAAGTGGAACAGTGGAGAGATATGGAGAAATTTTAATGGACGTTTATTAAAACCTGACAAATGTTCGGTATTTGTTTCCCAGTTTTTTTTTTAAATATAAATAAACTTATCCAACTTAATTACAAGTGTAAATTGTTGTAATTTATACTAAAAAAATGTAATAAGACTTTCAATTACCTTCTTTCATTTATTACAGCTAAAATTCATATTCCGAAAAGTCTCCAACAAAATCAAATTTTTACTGCACTTTGGAGACAGTTTTACAATTATTTACGTTTTATACAAAATATTTATGTTATATAAAATTTTCTAAGTGAAATAACGCAATTCGTGAATAAATCATATTAAATCACATTGAAATTCTACATAAAAAGTAATTTGACTTATGATTGGACTACACACCCTAATCAGTTTCAATTTACTGAACCAGTCCCAAAGCTAAATTGAAAAGTGAACGGTTAAAATTAAAACTAGCGCCGTTGGAGAGTTGTGTACAAATTGTGAGATCGAAATCGGATTTTTATTAAATATTGTGAAGTTATTGCATGAAATTCGTTGAGATTTAAATGGAATCGAAAGTGCCAAAGCCGACTGGCTTAAAAAAACCCACGATTATCCCTAGGACAATTATTCCGGCCGATAGATTGAAGTCAAACACGAATATTTTCAAAAGTGCGGCCACCAGCCGAGTGCCTTTGGCTAGGGATGTGTCTAATTTCGCTACGCTTGCTAAATCGGGTAATTTTTTTGTTGTTGCCAATTTGGAAGTTTAAGTATTATTAATTGGTTTTATTTAGAACGACTGCCTGGTTCTCCTGATATTTCGACAAGGCCCATCACCAGGGTGAAGCTCCGAAGAAGTCGATCGGTCGGTGACCTGAGGGATGTTTCTGTTAAGCCCCTGAAGAGAGCTGAACCAACCTTGGCTCCTATTCCAGCTAAATTGGGCCGCTTCAATTTACACACTACTGTGCCAGCCAGAAATGGACCTGCAGTAAATAAACCGAGAACCGGGCCTGCTTCCATCATTCCTAGCAATAATTCGACCGGTTTTTCTAATAAAACAACAATAAAGAAAACTGCAACCTCATCAGCACCAAAGTTAGCTACTAAAAAGATTCCTGCATATGACTACAAAGCGAGATTTAACGATTTGCTTGAAAAGCATAAAGTGCTGAAAGAAAAATTTGAGGATGCCAAGGAGCAGTTATCCACGCTCGATTCTTTACCCGAACAGTATGAGGAATGCCAAAACGAGCTCTACCAGACCAAACAGGATTTAAAGTCGTCAGAATCCCTTGCAGAATGCCTTCAGAAACAGAACAGCGCCCAGGAGATTAAAATCGCTTCACTAACAAAATGTTTAATGGAAACTAAAGAAAAACTTGATGAGTTAACAAAGCAATATGAGGTTAGTATAAAAAATTTTATTAGGAACACTAAAATTTCTTTTATACTTCTACATATTTCCAGAAAATAACAAAAGAGCATTCAGAAATGTCTATAGAGTTAATTGAACTTCGGGAAAGATGCTCTACTCAAACAGAAATGGTTGAGTTCTTGAATAAGGAAATGGACGAATGCAAGGATCAATTGTTTAATGCAAACATTGAGCGAAAGGATCTCCACAATGTGATCATGGATCTACGGGGCAATATACGTGTATTTTGTCGAATTCGTCCACCGTTGGAATCTGAAGAGAGCAGAACATTATGCGGTTGGAATTATCTTGATGAGGCCACACTTGAAATTTCGAATATGGATCTTGCGAAAAATAAAACAGCAAGCCATACATTCTCCTTTGATTATGTCTTTCATCCCAGGTCTACGCAACAAGATGTCTTCGAAATGGTATCCCCGATGATTCAGTCCGCCTTAGATGGCTACAATATTTGCATATTCGCATATGGGCAAACTGGAAGTGGTAAAACGTACACTATGGATGGAATCTCAGAAGATGTTGGCGTAATTCCACGCACTGTTGACCTCCTTTTCGACTCGATTAAAAACTACAAGAGGCTCGGCTGGGAATATGAAATCCGAGCTACATTCCTTGAAATTTACAATGAGGTATTGTATGATTTGCTAAGCAATGAACAAAAGGATTTAGAAATTCGAATGCATAAGAACAAGACAGACATCTACGTGTCCAATATTACTGAAGAAGTTGTCTTGTCCGCAAATCGTTTGCGGGAACTAATGCAAATCGCTAAAATGAATAGAGCAACTGCTGCAACGGCGGGAAATGAAAGATCTTCAAGATCGCATGCAGTTACGCGAATTGAGCTAATTGGTCGACATGGGGCCAAAGGTGAAATTTCAATTGGAACAATAAATCTTGTCGATTTGGCCGGATCGGAGAGTCCAAAGACAAGCACAAGAATGAACGAGACGAAAAATATAAATAGATCTTTGAGCGAGCTGACAAATGTAATTTTAGCTCTATTACAAAAACAGGACCACATCCCCTACAGGAATTCGAAATTAACCCATCTTCTTATGCCTAGTTTGGGAGGCAATTCAAAAACATTAATGTTCATAAATGTAGCACCGTTCCAGGATTGTTTTGTGGAATCCGTAAAATCCCTACGATTTGCAGCATCGGTGAATTCTTGTAAGTTAGCTAAAGCGAAAAAGAATAAGTTCTTGAATTCCTCCTTTTCGGGGCTTTCGTAAATCTAAGGGCACAATTTTATTATTATTCTTATTTTTTTAATGCAAGCATTGTTTTAAGTCGAATTGAAATGGTTAATATTTTTAATTTGTACGGTTTAGCCACTTTCGTGGACTTCTCCGCTGTTTCGTATATTTATATATGTTTATAGCAAAAAATAAACTTAAAAACAAGAAAGCAGTCGTTTAATCCCGTCGATAACATGTGAGCAATTTTTGTTTGTTTTTTTTTTTTATAAAAGAGCAAATGTATTTACGAAAGTCTGACTTTAACCATTTCAGCATTTCTTTAATTTTTTAACGCTGCTGTAAAGCATATCGCTAAATAGTTAATGTTTCAGAAATCGTATAATATATTTAAATAATCTTAAGAATTTCTAAATTTTATCAAAACACTTTAGAAAAAAGAAGAGGTTTGTCAGAGAAAAATTTTTCGGTGGAAGTTTGAGAGCAAACAAAATAAATTTGTATAAAACCAATTTATTTCGAAAATACAATTTCTAATAGACTCCTTGTAGAAAATATGGTTAAAAGTGTAAACTTTCTTACCAACTTTCTGCTTAAAGTTATTTGATTCACTTTATGTGACCACCCTCCTTCAATTTGGCTATCAAAGTATCTACGTCAGGTACGGTGGCCCCAGCTTGCCTTACAGGAGGCTCCTCGACGGACACGATATCAATCCTTGGCGCAGTATCAACACCCAGATCTTTTGGGGTCACCTTCTTGATTGGCTTTTTCTTGGCCTTCATGATATTGGGCAATGTGGCATACCTCGGGGTGTTAAGGCGCAAATCAGCGCTCAGTACAGCGGGAATTTTGCATTTAATTGTCTCGAGACCCCCGTCAATTTCTCGAGTAATAGTCAGGCCATCACCAGTTTTTTCGACTTTAGAACAGAAAGTCGCCTGAGGCCAGTCGAGAACAGCTGCAGTCATTTGGGCAGTTTGATTGCTATCATCGTCGATGGCTTGCTTACCGACAATGATCAAATCGGCCTTTTCGTCCTGGGCAAGTTTCGCCAGAATTTTAGAAATGTGTATTGGCTGAAGAGTTTCATATTCCTTGCCAGCGACTTCAACGTGAATGCCACGATCAACACCCATCGCTAAAGCGGTCCTAATTACCTCCTGAGATTGTGCTGGCCCAACGGATACTGCTACAATTTCGGATGCAAGTTTCTTTTCCTTCATTTTTACAGCCTCTTCGACGGCGATCTCGTCGAAGGGATTCATCGAGTGTTTCACCCCATCAACGACCACCCCGGTCTTATCTGGCTTAACACGAATCTGGAAAATTTCTAGTGCGGTGAATTAAATCGTTGGTATATTTTTAAAATTACTTACCTTGACCGCATAGTCAATTACTCTTTTAACTCCTACGAGGACTCTGGACATTGTTCCCTGGGGTGTAAATTAAAACGGATAAGTTAAATAAGAGGAAAATTTTATTAAACTGACCACTTTGACGGATGGTGGTCCAAAGGTTACCAGTCGCAATTGACATAACCGTCACTGGACTGCCACATCAAGGTAAATTGAATTTTTTTTTTAAAAACTTATTTACATATTTTATTTATTTATTTTATAGGAAATAGAGAAATATATCAATCAACCAGGCCTACAAAAAATGTCAAATTTCAAATTAAATGTAAAATTGTGTATATCTTTTAATTTTAAAAAATATCAAAACTAACAAGCTTTTAAAAAAGTCCTTTGTAAAATTAGACCTCAGACTGCAAAATAAGCCCTATAACTTCCATAGCGATGGATTCTTTTGTATTTTCTTAAAACGTATTTAAGAAACCTCCGCGAATTATGAAGATTAACGAGAGGTTTTTAGGATTTTACTAATTTTTTTTTATTAAAAAATTGAGCAGTGTCCCATGTGGGAATGCCCTTAAACTTCACTCACGATGAAATCAGCTGATAAAAGACGTCACTTGTCTAAATGTAAACAAACGTCAGTTGTTTCAAGTAATTTTACAATAACTCGTCCGCACTGGGTTACCTCCTCGTGTTCTCTTTTAATTTTCTGATAAAAATCATTTCCAGCACATAAAATGTCGCCGCCACTGATTATGCGGGTAATGTCCTTGTCATTAAATACAGCAAAACGAGCGGGAAGAGTAATTCGTGAAATAATGGAAAAGGGCAACTTGGGAATTATCGATAAGGTAACGGGAAATAAAAAAAAAACGTTCGTCAATTAAATTTGACCTGTTTCTATAGGGCAAAGATGACTTGCAAACTGAGGCTGATCGGACAGCGCAGCGGGTGATAATCGCTTCGCTAGCGCAACAATTTCCAGGCGTAAAAATTATAGGGGAGGAGGGCAAAACAGATTTAGATATATCACCGGATCTGCTCGTGACCGATTTAGATAGTGATCTTCTCAAAAAGAAATGCCCGGATAGTCTTCTAGAGGTGAAGGACGAGGAGCTCGTCATTTGGGTGGACCCCCTCGATGGGACATCCGAATATACGCAAGGTTTCCTGGAGCATGTTACAGTTTTAATAGGGATTGCGGTGAACAACTCAGCTGTGGGAGGAATCATACACCAGCCTTACTATAAAAATCAAACTGGCGAATTGGGCAGAACGATTTGGGGACTCCGCGAATTGGGCGTCGGTGGATTTCACCCAGCTGTAGCACCAGACGGGGAATTAATTATAACCACCACTCGATCTCACTTTACCCCTTTGGTGCAAAGCGCCTTAGATGCACTAAAACCTACCAGTGTCCTCCGAGTGGGTGGAGCTGGTTTCAAAGTTTTGCAGTTGCTCGAGGGAAGGGCTCATGCGTACGTGTTTACCACTGCCGGATGTAAAAAGTGGGATACTTGTGCTCCTGAGGCTGTGCTCGAGGCTTTCGGGGGAACTCTCACGGATATCAGGGGTAAACATTATGAATATCACGCAAACGTTGAATTCTTAAATAGCAGGGGAGTTATTGCTACTTGCAAGGGAATGGATCATCAGAGTGTAATTGATAAAATTCCAGAGTCGCTAAAAGAAGCAATGGCTAAATAAAATTGTTTGGGATAATGTCGAATAAATATTTATTTAATGGAGGATTTTAGGAAACAATTGCCTTTTTTGGGGAGGTAAAAATCAACGAATTTAATTATTGCTTCAAATACTACACATTTTTATTTAGAATACCAAAATACCAAGAATATTAAAAAGCCGCGATATTGCTTAAAAATTTATTAATGAAATTTACTTTTAGGATAACAACAATCCATAAAATTTGGCATAATAGGGGTTATTGCGAAACCCCTCGGCGTATGTGAATTTGTATAAAAAAAACACATTTACTTTTAAGTAATATTTAAGTGTAGTTGGAGCATAAGACTTTAATTTTTAAACTTTTATCAGCAAATACATGCTAACACAGCGGTACAAGTGATTTAGCTTTTTAGGCAAAACTATAGTAAATTCGGGATGTTTTAAGCTCAGTATTTCCAGACATTTTATATTTATTTTGGTTATAATATTCCTATTATTTTATTAAAAGGAGGTAATTAAGAGAAATTTTTGAAAGATAATAAGTCTATTGTATTTTCATTAGTTCTACCCAAAAGCAATTATACATTTAAAAACTTGATGTCAGTAACTAAATTTTAAATATTTCATTTACTCATGTTAAAATCTGACTCAAAATCATACTTTTCGTCCTTGCTGTCGAGTGTGAAACTTTCTAAAACGCTTGCCACATTTGAAACTTTCTTTTCGTTTCGAGCATCAAGTTTCTTCTTTTTCTTACGTTGATCCTTCATTGATTTATTAATAGTTTGATTACCTGCAAAAAAAAAATTGAAAAAACCATATCACAAAAATTAACGGAAATATACGATTTTTTTACTTACCTTCTAAAAGCATTTGTGGATCAGTTTTTTCTTTTGCATCATCCTTTTTACGTTTTTTGGGAACTGTAGCTGAATCTTCTTTGATTATGGTTAAATTCTTTTCACCATCATCTCCAGGTAGATCTTTTAATAAAACAGGACCCGATGAAGTGATTTCCATAACTTCCTCAACTTTAACATTAATTTGATTAAGTGTATCTGATTCCATAGCTTCAAAATTTTCAACTTCAAATTCTCTTGCTTCTTCGTTTACAATTGTTGCACTTATGTGAATTGATTGAACCTCAGCAGATTCTGGTGGTTGTGTGCAATATTTTATTTTGCCGCTATTCCAATCGTTTAAAATAGACCGGGCAGCTGCAGTAACATCAGGCACACCTCCTTTTAGAACTTTTCCTAAAATTATTATATAAATATTTTAATACAATTTCAAAACATTTTTGTGTTACCCATCCTGACGGCTTTTTTTGCGAAAAACTCTTCATAGGTTTCATATTCTGTGATATCGTATAGTTTGCAGAAATATTGTTTGTTTGCACGTTTTAAAATCGTTTCTGCTGCTGAGAAAGGATCCTTAACATCACTTACACGCTGGGCATTTTTTAACACTGTTGGCATGTAATTATCTGAAGACTGTGGATTGGAAAATACAATTCCAGGGCAGTCTAGCAACTTTATCTTTGAATCAAGCTCAACTTCTTGCATAGATCTTGGTAAGGTATATTAATAATTAAATTGAAATGAAAAATAATATAGAAAATTATTACTTTGTAACTCCCGGAGTGCATCCTACACTGCAAGTTTTTCCTCTAGTCAAAGAGTTGATAATTGAGCTTTTTCCGACATTTGGGATGCCAACGACACCAACTCGAATAGATGTTTTGATCCCTTTATTCCTGCAGTAGTTTCCAAGCATTGACATCAACAGTTCTGCACCTACACAATTTGAAGATTGCATAGCTTTCTCGGAATTCATTTGTTTGAATTTCCTTCTGCCTAATTTAGAAGACTGATCTTGAGTAGAAGCCTTAAAAGCAGTTACAGGACCAAATTGTCGGAAATACCGAATCCATTTATTTAAATTTTCTCTTGGAACCAAATCAGCTTTGTTTAAAATTAGAACCAACCGCTTATTGCCTGGCGCATTTCGAACTGCCCGTTCTACCTCTACGCAACGTGTGCCTAAAGGATCCCTATAGAAATAGTGTTACAAAGACTGGAAAACGTATTAATAAAAAATATTTTACCTGACATCAACTACCTCCAAAATTACGTCTGCATTTTCAATAACTTTTCTGAACTCTTTGAAATATGCTTTTGCTGAGTTTTCTTTAGGCACGTCCCCTTTGTAAGTGTTCTATTAATATGAAAAATATAAACAAATTATGTTAGATATTTTTGTATAGCAAAAATAAGGAAAATTTGCATTAATTCGCTAAATTTTTTACATTTACTCTCGGATGTGATGCTTCGACAAGCTCCATTTCATTTAATTTTAAGTTATTTCTTTAAAATAAAACAATAGCTTACCTGATTTTCTTGTTCATCTGGTTTTAGTGAAGTGTGAACGCTTCCACGAAGCTCAGCATCTTCGACCATCGATTCCAATGATCGAAATTTATTCGGTCCGGCATTTTTTAACATCTCTCTGCGTCGTTTCTTCTCCTCCTCCTGGCGTTGTTTAACTTCTTCGACTTCCTTTAGTACTTCTTCCTTAAAAGGACATATATTGGGGATCTGTATCAGCTTTGCTTTCTTGCTTTTTCCCTTTGGCTGTTTCCTGGCTTCTTTACGAACTTTCCTATGGTGTTCACGAATTTTTTTCAAAATCTTGTATTTCTGCCTGGCTGGAAGCCTTTTTGATTTTTTTGCTATAATATTAAAAAGTTAATTTAAATTAATTTATTTGTAAATTTAACAATACTTTTTAATCTTTTAAGAGCCATTGCAAAAATAAAACTTTATCTGCAACAAACACGTGTTAATTCTGGCACTTGGTCAAATTTGACACTTGCAATGCGTTTACATTCTTCTTTCTTATGTGTAACGGAATAGCACATTTCTACCATTAATATGGTCGTTCTCAGCTGTTTGAAGTAAATGCGTTTTACATATAGCTTTTATATCAATGGTCCCTTTAAATTGCCATTCGAGTGTATCTAGTTCTTCAAGTCTAATTTTCTGTAAAAGAATTTTTAAAAGCGAATATTAAGGATGTTACGCCTTAGCAGTCGATTTATTATAGCCGGGCTGTTTCCAAGTAATATAACCAGCCCAGATAGAGTTTCAAAAGATATTAAAACAGCGAAAGATTTTGAAAATCGCGAACAAAGTGAAGAGAGCGGATGGGACAGATTAAAGCGAATATTTGAGCTCGAGTAAGAGTTTTAACGTAATAAATCGCATTTAAATTTTATAATATTTCCTCAGTGAAGCAGGTGGTTTATCCAGCGACCTTAACTCTATCTATCAGACAGGCCTTTTAGGATTTTTTATTGGCGGTGTCTATGGAGGAGTTATCCATTCTCGGAAGTCTTACATGGATTTCATAGAGAACAATGAGGCGACTGCTTTTAAATCTCATTTGGATGCAAAGGTTTGTACCAAATGTTGTAAACTATTTTTAGCCCTTATAAGAATTTAATTCAAGAGGAAACTCCAAGATCAATTCACGGTCAACTTTGCCAAGGGAGCAGTCAAATGGGGCTGGAGGGTGGGCTTGTTCAGTATTTCCTACATGTAAGAATTTATTTTTTAATTTTACACCCTTTTCAATTGCTTCTAAAAAAACTATAAAGTATATTTAGATAGTGGTGAGTTGCTAAATCTTATTAATCAATTATATTTCGAAATTAGTTGATTCGAAAACTAGAAATTTAGGCTTTCAAATGAACCTATATTCATTAAAATTATGTAATATTTCGTGAGGATATACAGCTATAGACAACTAATTAGTAGTAGTACCCTAATGAATTTAAAAATACTCGATTTTCGCACAATTTACGCCACTCTTTGCAAAAAATATTACAACTGAATTTTTCTGATACCACATTTTGTTTGGAATTTTACATTTTACATAACTTTGTCAGAAATCTTTTTTAGAATATAAATTCTTCGCAAAATTAGACGCCTACATCTCTTCACACGAATGTTTTTCCTTGCCGCCTTAAAGGTGTAACACTACTCTACCGGCCGAGCAAAAGGCCTTATTTTAACTATATATTCTGGGAGTATAACAATCATAATAAGAATAGATTTTATTTGGGTCACTCAGGGGGTTCTCAGCGTGTAGAGTAGCAAAAGACATTTCATAGTTTCTAAAATTAATAAATGTAATAATTTTTTATCTACTTTCACTCCCTGTTTAACATGATTCATTATGGCACTGGTGAATCTGTGTAAATTTTCTATCTTCCTTATTCCTTTTGAAAGTTTATTATAAATGTTAATTCAGCTGGTAATAAGTCCTGTACGACTCCTTTCCGTTCTTGGTTTCTTCAATCTTAAAAATCCCTTTTCTCCTGTTTTATAGTTCTGCGCTTCCTTTCTTTCTTGTTAGCGCAGTATTGTTTTTTACCTTTTTATTTACTACTTTATGCAAATTGTATTTTGCATTCTCTATAAAGATTACTTCATTTAACATAAATATGGGATTCCTCTATCGGATGCCTTACCGCATTGTGTCTTTTAGAATTAAGCGACTATAGCACAAACGTCGGCTCAATTGCAGTCGGACCGCTGTTTTTTACAGCAGAAATGCTATACCTATATAATGGGAAACTCTCGGTCGATGCAATTTATTTTTAAAGAGATCACTGCTGCTGTATTTTCTAAGATCGGACGTGCTGAAAACTATAGAAAAAATCACAGTGCCGTTTAATAGCTGATTATTGTAGTTTGAGCATACTTAACTTCGTGATCTCTGCGCAGGGAAAAGTATAGCTGTACGTCCGCTGTAGTTACATTTGTTCAAACCGCTTATCTGTGAATAATTATATTATAATTCAATAATGCCTAGGTTCTAGGTTCTAGGTTCAAGTGGCTGCCAACAAAAGAAGGCACACTTAGGCCAAGGTAGGCCCATTGTGATACCACATGGGACGAAGTCCCAATTCCTACCGTTCGAACCATTTAGACTCTTTAATGAACTGTTCTAGGCTACTGATCCTGGTGGACCTCAGCTCCGACAGGTCATTAAAGAAAGTAGAGCCCAGGCTCCGATTCCTCCGCACCGCTAGAGCTGGGCATTGACACAGGAAGTGAAGGATGTCCTCTTCCTCTTCCTCATTGAGGCAACTCCTGCAGAAGTCATGCGTGGTCACCCCCATCCTAGTGGCATGTTTGCCGATGAGACAGTGGCCCGTAATGACCGCTACTACGTTGCCGATTGCGGCTCTCTTGAGCGAGACCAAGTTTCTGGACCTGTTGCGGTCGTAGATGGGCCAGATAGATCTGGTCGTTACACAGGTGGGCTCTTTCCTCCACCTGCGATTTGCAATTTCCAAGAAGGACTCTTGTATGGTCCGCTTGCTTGATGCAAGCGGAGCACCCGGCTTAAGAGTTATATCCTCAGCGGGCAAGCCTGCGCCAAGCCTCGCGAGCTCATCCGCCCTGGTGTTGCCCGGGATATCAGAGTGACCTGGCACCCAGACCAGACTGACCTCCGTGCTAGCAGCCATGCGGACGAGTTCCGTGCGACAGTCCTCAACGACCTTGGATGTCGTGTGAACACTTACTAGCGATCTGATCGCAGCTTGACTATCGCTAAATATACATAATTTTGCCAGGGGCTTAGCTGTGGCCCTCAGCTGCGCGATAGCCTGTGATATGGCCATGACCTCAGCTTGGAATACGCTGCAATGGTCTGGCAGTCGAAAGGAGGTTTCTATACCCAATTGTTCAGAGTAAATACCTCCACCCACTTTGCCATCCTTCCTAGAGCCGTCAGTGAAAACCTGGATCGACCCTGGCTGCAAAAATAGACCCTCCGTCCATTCTTGCCTAGAGGGGAAGGAGGCAGCAATTCTCATTCCGAATGATGGCTCGGTAACCATGTAGTCTACCGCCGTAGTACGTGGCCCTAGTATCCTAGAATGCCCATAATCCGTACGTGACCAGCAGTGAACCGCATTGAGCCTTATGGCCGAGGATGCTGCCGTTTGCTTGCCAAACAGGTCCAGCGGAATAAAATTAAGGATAGTGTTTAAGGCCTTAGTAGGGGTGGATCTGAGGGCGCCTGTAATAAGTAAGGACGCAAACCTCTGCACCCTCTCCAGGCCTGTCCGGTTATAAGCCTTGTCAAGAGACGGCCACCAAACTAACACACCATACACAAGTATAGGCCTAATAACGGCTACGTAGAGCCAGTGGATAATACGGGGCTCCAGCCCCCATTTCCTACCAACAGCGTTCCTGCAAGAGTACAGAGCCACGGTGGCCTTGCGTACTCTTTCCTTGATGTTGTCTTTCCAGTTCAACTTCCTGTCAATGATCAGGCCCAGGTACCTGACCTGATTCGAAAGTTTTAGGTTGACACCCCTCAGTGTTGGTGTTACAAAGGTGGGAGTCCGGTGTTTCCTGGTAAACAACACCAGCTCGGTCTTATCCGGATTGACCCCCAAGCCACATCTGTCACACCACCGTGCAAGCTTTGCTAGAGCACGTTGAAGCACCTCCGTCAAGGTGTTCACATGTTTGCCCGAGACAGCTATTGCAATGTCGTCGGCATAGGCAACCACTTTGCACCCGGAACCATCCAGCTCCACGAGAAGGCCGTTGAGAGCCAAGTTCCAGAGGACCGGCGACAGGACACCACCTTGTGGGGTGCCCCTGGCCGCAAATTTCCTCATGGAACTACTCCCAACAGTGGCATTTATGACTCTGCAACCGAGCAACAAGTCAATAAGCCCTATGACCGACTCGCAAATGCCTAGACCCCTTAGGGCGTTCGCGATTGCCTCTGGTTTGACATTATTGAAGGCCCCTTCTATGTCTAGGAAGGCTGCCAAGGTAAATTCCTTGTAGAGAAGAGACTTCTCCACCTGATCAACAAGAGCATGCAGGGCGGTCTCGGTGGATTTACCCTTGGTATAAGCATGCTGGGATTTAGATAGCCTACCCGGACTTATGCTATCCTTGATGTAGACATCCAACAGTCTTTCCAAAGTCTTAAGAAGGAAAGAAGAGAGGGTAATGGGCCTATAATCCTTTGGCTTGCAGTGCGAGGCCTTCCCCCCTTTCGGGATGAAAACGACCTTAGCTTCCAGCCAGGACTTAGGGATATGCGTAAGCTGCAGACAGGCCTCGAAAATGATAAGCAGCCAAGGGCTGATTAGCACAGAAGCCCTCTGGAGCTCCGCTGGTATAATGCCATCCAAGCCTGGTGACTTGTATGGCTTAAAACTCCTAATGGCCCAATCAAGTTTTTCGCGGCTTAGGACCTTCTTAGCGAGGTCCCCAGCCTCCTGTGTGGCTGTGGATACTACCGCTTGGTTGTCTGAGCAGCCAGGAAAGTGAGTATCCAACAGCAACTCTAGAGTTTCCATGCTCGTCGAGGTCCAGTCCCCATTTTGTTTCATCAGAAGACCGGGTGCACAAGGCGTCGTGGCGAGTATCTTCCTGAGGCGACTAGCCTCGGATACCTTTTCCACTCCACCACAAAAACTCTCCCACGAGGACCTTTTCGCCATCCTGAGAGATTTCTTGAAGTTCCTAAGGCTCATCTTATAATCAGACCATTCATTGGTTCTCTTGGCCTTGTTGAACTGCTTACGGCATTCCCTCCTGAGTGCCGTGATTTCATTTGACCACCATGGGGGTTTGGGTCTGCCCCAGGGTTTGCGCGAGGGGCAAGCAATTTTGGCCGCCCTGTTGCAGGCTCCAGTCAGCACATTCACCGCGACATCAATGTCCAGTCGGCTATTGATGATAGGCGGCCCCTCAGCCGGTAATGCCCGCTGGAGAGCCAGATTATACCTATCCCAATTCGTTCTCCTTCTGTTAGTAAAGGGGCTGCGATTTGGTTTAAGAAAGTTAAGTCCGAACTCAATATATGAGTGATCGGACATCGAAGGCTCTTTGGAGACCCTCCAGTCCTTAACAATGTGGGCGGAGTTCTCGGTACACAGGGTAACATCAAGAACCTCCCGTCTCACAGAGTTGGCAAAGGTGGGTTCATCACCCACGTTGCACACCTGAAGGTTAGAGCTAAGTATAAAGTGGAGAAGAGACTCACCTCTATCATTTATGTCCGAGCTACCCCAGACAGTGTGATGGGCGTTCGCGTCTGCGCCGATTACCAGCGCTTGCTTGCGCTTAGTTGCCTCCGCGACGATATTCCTCAGGGTCTCATGCGGAGGAGGCCCCTTATGATCGTGGGCCATATACGAGGATGCCAGCCAGATGCTGTTCGATCCAAGTTCCACCATAACCGACACCGTATCCCTGTCACTGAAATGGTTTAGCAAGAAAGCATTATAGCTGGTATTCACTAAAATGCAAGTCCTAGGTTTACATACTCCCTTTGTGTAGAAGTTGCAGTAACCCTTCAGATTGAGTCCGCAAACCCGGTCACCCACGACCCATGGCTCTTGGACAAGAACAACGTCCTCTCCTTTTTGCGATAGACGCAGAAGGAGTGCAGCGGACGCTGCCTTAGAGTGGTGTAGGTTAATCTGCACCACTCTCAGCTTGTCTACGCTTGGAAGGGGACGCCTCTATCACCGTTACCTCGGCGTCGTCGGCATCCGAAAGTAGGATGTCCTCTTCTAGGTCATCCTCAATGAACAGGCCTCCCAACAGTCCAGAGGTTGATAGCGTGTCGCTATTCTCATCCATGGATGCTGTCGGGGATGATGGGGGGAGTTTCTCAGCACCGGCCAAAGTCCTAGCTTCTACTACGGTGCTGGTCTCTCCACTATGCCCAGCGACATCATCAGGTTTTTCGACTCTCCTGTCCTTCGAATAAACGGACAGTACAATGGAGTCGAAACCATAAAAGATTTTGTCGCCTTTAGCCGCTAAAGGTGCCAGAGATTCCTCGTTTAGGATGACAATGGCTTGCCTCGTTTTGCCCTTGACCTCACTGACCTGTGCAATCCTCCAATCCTGGGTTGGAAGGTTACGATTGCACATTCGCATAATGGCCAGGATCTTCTCAGGTTCAGAGGGCTCCGCCGGGATCCATGTCCTGGCTCTCGGTCTGTTCGGGATCTCGTCCCTGGATACAGCCTCGAGCCTGGCACCTGGCCAGACTTCGCCCAGACAGGAAATCGCTGTCTTGTAAAGATCTGCCGAACGCTGATCTTCACAAGCGATTAATTTCACCCGACCTCGATGCCACCCAGCGTCAGAACAGCAGGGGGTAGGGCCAGGATTTTTCTCCATGACGTCCATGAAGACGCCAAGTAGCGCAATCCGGACCGATCTCCAGTTATCCAGGGAGATCGCACCATCCGGATCGCTGAATAATGCCTAACTAAATCTAAAATTGGGCTATAATCGCCCTATCTCTCCTAAACTCTACTTACCCTGAATTCCTGAATTATTTTAAGATACCTACCTTATAGTGAATTCCTAACTTGAATAAATTTAACTATTAAATAACTAAAACTGTACTGTATTCTTTGAAGAACCCACATATTTTGTGGCTGTATCCCATTAGAGACGATAGAGAACTTTGAGAGCCTTGTTTATTATTCTTTGCACTCGTTTACGATTGTACTGTGGCATTTTGGGACAAATACTTATTCGAAAATTAATATGTATAACTCCTGAAAAATGTTCGTGCATAGCTCTTAACATTAATTGTTAGTCTGAAATACAATTAAAACTAAAAAACTAATTTACTTGCAGGGGTATCATAACAGTGATATCTGTGTACCGGGAGAAATCATCTATTTATGAATATCTAGCTGCTGGAAGTTTTACAGGTCATTTAATATTTTATATTCTATAACACAATTTTACAAATTCGCAATTTCAGGGGCATTATTTAAAATGAGTCTTGGACTGCGAGGTATGGCGGCTGGTGGAATTATTGGGGCTGGTCTTGGCGGCATTGCAGGCTGTGTTTCATTGCTAATCATGAAACTGTCTGGAACTTCAATGGAGGAGGTTCGTTACTGGCAGTATAAGTGGAAATCGAAAAGGGAACTATCTGTGGCAGAAGCTTTAAAAGTATATAAATGGCGAAATGTTATAATTACAAAATTAGTTTTTAATCATTTTTCTCATTTTTAATTTAGGTACAAAGAGACCAAGATCCTGAGCTACTTAAACTGCACGATAAAGCAGTTGGCACTGAGATAACTTTAGATAAAGTTAAATAAAAATATATTAAATTGTGTAAGTAAAAGGGAAAAATAATATTTTCTTTTATTTCCTTAACCTGTTCGCTATCAGCGTCTCCTTCGTAAAAACACCCACCACAGTCTAAAACACTTTTCAGATTATATGGCATCAATTCGAATAGACTAAATAAACATATTTTTAAAACAGGTACACATTCGACGGATATATCAACATTTAAAAATTTAGCAATTCTGTTCAAAACACAACTCATTTCAAACTATCTTCATAAATTCACCAAATATGTTTGTCTCATATAAGAGACGGCGAGTTCTGATAGGTAAACACATACATATGTGGCGGTTGGTAGCGAACGAGTTAAACCGCTTTTATATACGAAAAACCACATTAAAACTAAAATTTTAAGATTAAGCGCAGCTAAAAAAAGTCAACAATAAAAACAGTGAAATTTTTAAATATCACTGATGGGGCTGGTTTTCTTTTATTAAATAACACGTTTCAATTCAAGAGGAGCAAAAGATAGTTTCAACTCCATGTTAGCTGTTGAAGTCGGTTCTCATAGCTCCATTGATAGTTAAGCAGGCCATTCTTGGGATTTTGGAATTTTAACAACTTGGTCAAGAGCATGCCATTTCGTTTGGCTTCTACAACTGTATGATGTACTAACGTCTCGGCTAAAATGAATACCATAAATATTGCCAAATTTGGTTTTTAATAAAACACTATATCCAGTAGTTTTGTTACTTTACATATTGTCACTAAAATATTTAAAAATATCTTAAATTTACCATATATATCAATCGGATCTGTTAAAATGTGGGGCTGAGTTTACTTGTGGACTTGTACTGCAACTATTGCTTAGTCGTTTTTGTTGCAGAAGGAAAACAACGTTATATAAATTTTATTACACAATTTATAAACATATTTAATAGGCCCAAATGGCATTTGCCCTTCAGAAGAACTGATTGTTTAAAAGTATTATCTGCCAATGAAAATAGCCTCTCTACAAGTCTCGATGAAGTTATGGTGCGTTAATCTTCATCGACAACCTTTTCAAAAGGGGATATTTGTTTAACATGTTAGTTTCAGCAGTCAGTGGTCACAGATATACGCTAGATGCAAGATCTCTACAGAATCATTATGAAATGCCTAAGCAATAGTAGGATCTGGGCTTGTTAATGTTTACAGGCATTAAAAGATGATATTCGAGTATTCGAGTACGAGTACAAAATAACTTCGGGGCTAAGTACGAATACTAAAATACTTTGACGCTAAGTATGAGTTTTACTTAGCCTCAAAAAATTTTAACTCATGTACCTGAAACTTCTATTCATACTCAAAATTTTTGATTAGCTAGTACTCGTACTTAAGACAACAATACTCGATATTTTACAGCCCTGATATCAATTTGCTTACGTCCGCCACTGTATACGTAATTTATAAATGCATTACCTACCTTTTCATATCTTTTTAGTATATCTTTCAGCTGCTCATGTGGCTTTTATCCGTTGCTAAGTATTAGCTATTCGTTTTAGAACATTCCCTTCATAGACAAATTTTTTATAGTGTTTATGAAATAAAAGTGGTAAAAAGGTGATATTATTTATAATGCTCTCTGCCCTGTATGTTCTACATGAGACGATTTCTTTTAAGTAAGTATTTCGTAAAAGAAACCCATTTTTCATAAATCCAAAATTATTTATACTCCTATTCTTTAATCTGATGGAATTCAAATTTTTTCAATATGAGGGGTATTTTAAAAACAAAGTAAAACTTGACCAGGAAGAAAAAGAAAGCTTTTTCCGCGGGAGGAGAAGAAGATTTTACTTACAGCAAGCAATTGAATGATAAGTTGTAATAAAATTGCATCTCTTGTCCAAACAAATGTATCAAAACCCATTGTGGTTTGGAGAACGCTTCAACGTGATGGTAACATTAGAAGAGCTAAAATGAAAAGTGTCCCACGGCTATTAAATCGCTGGAATAACTGAACCTTTCAGCAGGATAATGCGAAAATCCATATCAGTCGTGAAACAATAGATTGGATGGAGATAAATTCGTTTACCCCTTTTCCTTATGAATTGAACGACGATTGTGAGTGCCACTTTTCTCATTCGTCGTGACTACAACCAGTTTCATCACAGACTAAATTTTGCACAATCCACTGGTTTGCTATTTCCTATTAAATAAAACAACATTTTTATATTGCAATTGTTATTGTGCAGAAACAATCGTGTGTTTGATATGAGCTTCTCACTTTTGGCCAGAACAGAAAGGCACAGAAAGAGAATCATTTCTCCCAGACGTTGTTTTAGGCCGACGTGTTCACCTCACCTGAATCCCATTGAAAACATTTGGAGAATTCTTATCAGACCCGGTATACGCTGAAGATCGCCAGTATGAATCATTGGCGGAATTGAAAGTTGCTATTCTTAATAAATAGCGAACAAATGTGAAACACACAAAAATTGCGAATCTGCAAGAACTGCAGTAAAGAAGTGGAAAAATGGGAAATGATTCTTAGAAAAATTATTGCACAAATATTCTCAATTTTTTCTGTAATATACTTTTGGTGAAAAATTATTTTATACGAAAATAATTGAAAATTTCTAGGTGGGTTATAAATATGAAACGGAGTGTACTATAGTTAAATCCCTTTTCCTGATTTTAATTGCAGTAGTTGAAGCCCTTTTATAGCTGTTTTAGTTTTGTAATCATTACCTTAACCATTTTGGATTACTTTAGACTGATGCGTGTTCAAAAGTTAAAGAACTGGGGTCGTATTTTTCAATACATTCGGATCAAATCGAAAGGAGCTTATAAAACTTCGTTTTAGATACAAATTCTTAATAGAGTTCCTTAAATTCTCTAAAATTCATTTCAGTTACCTTTTGATTTTAATTAGTTTTCCTGCAAAATCTTCAATCCGGTTGGATTTTTCTATCAAATTATTTTTATTACTTTGAATGAAAAAATTAGTTAAAGTCAAAGGTAACTGAAATGATTTTCTTACCAATTTAGGAATTTTATTATGAAATTTCAGTTTAAAAGGGGCTTTTTTTAAGCCCTTACCGATTCGATTAAAACAGATTTAAGAATAGCAGCCCCTGATAATTAAAAGTATTTCAATTTTCCCATCTATTCCCTTCAGAAATTAAATAACTATGAAAAGTTTCTTAATTTTAATGGAACATATTGAAATTTAAACAAATTGCTGATTGCAAAAGCACATTAAAGTTGTAATATTTTTACAATTATGAAGCACTCTGAAATGATTTCCCTTTAATTTTTTAAACAGTCCACCTTCCACCATGAGGCATATTTAGATGAGATCAATAATAGCAATAGATTTGAAAACAAAACGAAAAAAAAATTTATTTATTAATGAAAACTGCAGTGAATCAAAAAAAAAAAATATATATAGTAAAATAAAAGAGAATCATTACAATAGTCACGTTAGGTTGTGTAAGTTTACAATAATCTTCATCAATCTTTACAATCGTATATCAGTAATTACAATTTTTATAATTTTAAAAATGTTAAAACTTCTCAAATCGTCACATTCCTTCGTTTTCTTTATTTTATTTTATTTATTTTAAATTAAACGAAAATTAAAAACTCGTAAAAATTTCCCCGCATTGCAGCACAACAGCTTTTGTCGTTTGGTTCCTTAAAAACGTTTAACATTCGAATAATGTCTTAAATATAAAATGTTCTCACATAATTTATTGTTTTTTGTTTCTATGCTCTGTATATCACTAATGTTGTTTAATGTTGCTTAATTCCCTCTAAAGTTTCCCCTTCCCTTAGGTGTTTCTCTGCTAACTGCTTCGGTCTTCCTTAACTTCTTGAAATTTTTGTTTTACAATTATTTCATTTGGCATTGTGGAAACTTACAACTGCTTCATTTTCATTCTGTAGTTTCTTCAATATCTTTGCATTAGAGGAAAAATTTTGAAGAAATACCTGTGATGAACTCATCATACCTGCAGGGTTAAAATATTATCATTTATCGACTATTTCTTAAAGACAATTTTTATCTATTTACAAAACACTCTAAAGAAGCACAAGCATGCAACAGAAAAAAAAAAATATGTATTACTTATGAACATTTAAAGAATAAAATTAAAAGGGTATGGGCGTCAGTAACTGTTGTCACCGATGTTGAACACCACTCAGTTGTGTGTAAAAAATATAAGAACATAATGAATTTTTTGGTATTGTCAGTTTCTTTTTTAACCCTTTGCGGACGAGTGTCGGCATATAGCCGCCCAAGTCTTTTTACCCTTGCAGACGCGTGTCGGCATATAACCGCCCAAAAAAATAACAACTTTGAGAAAGGCCAATAAATTTTTCATCTATCTCCTAACTCCTGTGTAAAATGATAAGACCATTAACATATTTTTAAAATTCAATCTTTGAAATTACAGTCTTTTTGGTAAGAGCGTAACGACGAATTCTCAGAAAGAAAGGAAACAGACAGAAATATTTTAAATGGAGGGAATGTCTTATGTAAAGAAATGATGTAAGAAGTTTTCTGAGGAAAAAAACGTCGACGACTTGCTAGGAAGGGGTGAAATAAGAAAAACATCAAAAACAGAAGACACTCATATTTTGAAGCTTTTTGAAAAAGGTCCATAATTGACGCTGAGGCGAGCTAGAAGCAAATTAGCTGAAAAAGGTATCAATGTGTCTCTCTATACCATACGCCAAAGAATAAGGGAAAATTCTATCAAACGCCGCAGTATTACAATTAAATCACTTTTATCTGAAAAGCACATCGAAAACCGCTTAAAATGGTCTAATGAAAATTTGATCCGCGATTGGACAAAAGTCGTGTTCACTGACGAATCATCATTTTAGGCATATCAAGGATCTAAACGAGTATGGTACCGAATGGAAAGATCAAGAGGATATCAATGTCATGGAGTGGTCCTCACGAAATCCTGATGCTAGGTTAGATTAGGTTAGGTTACAGTGACTTTCCAAAGACACACTTAGGCCAGATACGACCTATTGTGATACAACGAGAGAGGAGATGCTGTTCTGCAAAAGTCACTGCATAGTATGCCTACCAACAAGGCAGTGCTCGGTAATAACACTTATAACAGTGCTTATGTGTGTGCACATGAGCGAAATTAGCCTTAGCGATAGCTTCAAGTTCAAGGAAGGCCAAATCAGCCTTGAGGTCAGGCAAGTCTGCTCTGCTTGTCTGTTCCCTTTTAAGGTCTAGCTTCCCTGCAGCCAATGGTATACCCAGCTGGTGGGTAATATCCGATTCAGGTAGGGTAGTGCCGAGCCTTGCGTGGTGCTAATCCAATTCAAAATGTGTGGGCTCTTATTAAGGCAAAACTGCAGCGGTAAAGAAAGCCTGGAAGGATCTACCACTATGTTGAAAATAGGAACAATAGAAATATAAAAAAAACGGGAAAATTAAAGTGCTGAAAGATGAAGGATATTCTAATGGAGAAATATCCAGAAAAATTAATAAAAGCGTTCGGGTAGTGAACAAGTTCTTAAAAGATCCCGAAAAATATAGAAGAAACCAAAAGGGGCGAACTAAAAATTCAATACCGCAACCAGAGAGGCTTCAAGTTCCTTTTCAATTGCGAGGCAAATTAAAGAAGCTGCTGGAACCAGCGCAAGTATTCGAACAGTACAACGTTTATTAAATATGTCACCATTACTACAACGCCGTCGCCTTAAAAAGAAGACACTGTTGACCAGCAGACATAAGGAAAATAGACTTCAATTTGCTAGGATTGGACAAATTGGCTGGAGGCGTGTTATTTTTACGTATGAAAATCACTTCACATTAGGTGAACCAAATGGATATGCATTTTATTTTCATGACATAACGAAGGAGGAAAGATTTTTAGCACGTTTCCACCGGCGGAAAGGAGGTGTTATGATTTTAAGACCCATTTCATACAATTGACACGTTGATTTAATTTTTATTAGTGGACGACAAACTGCTAAATGACTACAAAACTATCCTTAGAAGCGTTATAAATAAAATAATAGAAAAGATGTAAGGTCACAATTGGGTATTTCAGCATAACCATGCAGTCATTCACACAGCCAGGGTTGTTAATCAATGGTTTACGAAATAAAATATAAGAGTTCTTGAGTGGCCATAATTATCTCCCGATCTCAATATTATAGAAACCTTATGGGGATGGATCACTAAGAAAATCTATGGGTTGAATAATGCACCAATAGAATTCATTCACAATTTGTATGATTATTTATCAAATAGAGTATTTGAGGTAGTAAATAAAAATGGTGATAACACTCATAAATTTAAAACTATTTGGTTTATCCAATATTAAGAAATTTAATAGTAGACTCAAAATCGGTAGCCAATAGAACAGATTTTTATTCCTTATTTCAATAAAAACGAAGAATAAATTTCTTGGAAAGAAATAAAGTAATACTTTAATAGGTAGTTTAAAATTAACTCTTCATTAGAAGACATTTTCTGTAAAAGAGATTTGATTTAAGAAATAAATGAAATATTACAAATAGGAGTAAAGAGGAGCTGAAAACTGAAAGTTTGGTTTGAAATAGAAATTCTGAAATAAAATTTATTTAACGTATTTTTTCATCGCGTTTTCGCTTTGGCATATTGTTTTTATCCTTAATTATAAATAAATGCATAAATTTACGGGCAAAATGCATTATATACTGTTGGATCAACTAAAAAGTGCTTGGTGTTTTGTTTTAAATACAAATAAAAAGTGCTACTTAAGTGATACAAAAGTAAATGATAGTAGAATCAATAAATCTTTTTATATCCTATTTTTTTTTTAGAAATTTTTCAATAGTCATGAAATACACGTAACTTTTTACTTAAAAACTAAATCTGTATATAAGGCTTTGTCATATCTATAGCCTCATTAAGAAATTTAAATTGCTGTGTTAATATTTTCTAATCGGATATATTTCAAATGAATTTAATATAGCCCCATCATTTTTTATTTTTCAAATACTTTCTTTCTATTAAAAAGTTATTACAAAATCAATCGTAACAAGATAAGAAATTTAACTAATTATAACAATTATAAAATATTGCAATTTAAAAAAAATGTTTGGATATATCATTTATTAAAAATTGATAAATACCGCATTGAAGGTTAAACACAACTTAATTTTAAAAAGTGTTAAGTACAACTTAAATTTATAAACATGAAAATAAGAAAAAAAAAACACTATTTACAACACCTGCATTCAAAAACATAAATTTGAAATGAATTTACATTTAAATACAAGTTTTGTGGTTGGGCAAACACACTAAAAATACAAACGTGCTTAAAAGAAGATGAAGAGTAAAAATTTGTGCAAAATATATGTGTATATATATATTTTTTAAAATATATTTTTTGTGGTTGATCTTAAATGGTACAAAAATACTTTATCGAGTAAAAGCATAAAATAAAATACATGCATATAATAAAACCAACTCCAATAATATGAGGGCCAAATAGGGAAGTCTAGAATTTCTAAGCGTAATCTTAGAGATTTGACTTACATCTGAATCGTTCTCAATCGATTCTCGGTCGACGGAATTATCGGCCGGTCTTAGTGCAGCTCTTTTAGCGACAATTTCAAGCATTTCGTTAAGAATTGCACCCTCTGCTGCGACATCGGCTGAGCTTTTGTCTAACTCTAAAAATTTATAATTTATATAATAAATATTTAATAATAGTATAGCAATACATACTGCTGCAGGATAACCTGATGTTAAGCTCTTCTTTAAGTTGTGCGTGTCGATGTTCTAGCTGCAGTTCCTGCTGTCTTATTCCTAGTTCCTCATCACGTTTTCTAAAAAGTAATGGACATTTTTTCGATTTAAATCACTACATGTTTATTTATTTTGCTTCGTACAAGCATATAAGAAATATAAAAAGAATTTACACTACGCTGCAAAATAATAAGACACCCCCAACATTTTTTAAGTTCTCGGAAACTATTTCAAAAAAGAAAATCTACCTGCCTGTATTAATGATCTAATAAAGTGTCATGAATGTTTCCCTGAAATTAGTAGACACTTTACTAAGTAGTTTACTAATAAGTGGGCCTCCAGTTGTGGGGCTCAGCGAAAATTTCAAATTTAGCTAAAATGCAAAGAGCACAAACTAAAATAATCAGGGCTATACTAGGGGACCCAAAGTACGTTCGCAACGAGAATCTCCTAAAAGACACAAACCTTAACACCGTCAAACAAGAAGCTGCCCAACTCTTCAATAATTACGCTGACTGACTAGCTATTTACCCCAATGAGTCAGTCAAAAATATACTTACATTAAAGGGCAAATTACAGTAGTCATCATGGGTCATCAAGAATCCAAACAGGTGGATAGTACCGTACAAGTAGTCAACTCCGTGATCGTTAGCCTAGTGGACATCAATCCTGACAACCCTGCTTATCCTTACCACCGGAGTAAACCGAATATATCAACTATATAAGGACTGCCGCAGGTCAATCAATTAGAAATAACAACCCAGCCTAACATAAATATCACATGTAACCTTAGTATCTCCACTGCAATTGCAGGGAAGATAATTTTGTATTAGTTGTAAGAATCGATAAAACTTATACTAGAGCCAATTAGGCTTAATACATAAAAAAAATAGTCTTTTTGCATTCTGTTAGCCTTTCTATATTACCTCCCTATATTAGTTTTTGGTAAATATTTTCTATGTACAGACACTGCGTTTCTACAGTTTTATTATTGTAGATGTCCCATTGATGGCTTACTTAGATTTTTTAGAAAAGAATTAACTTGGAACATCAAAGGAAGTCACGAAATTAGATGGTTCCTAAATTATATAATTTTGGGGAAATGGAAAACAAAACTCGTATAAATCAAATTTCAGATATCTACTTACTTGAGTTGGGTTATATTTCGCCATATTTCTAAAAGCTCCTTTAGTAATTTTTCATCACTAGCACCCATAGAAGATGTTTCCAAGCTAAAAATTTTGAATTAAAACATTTTATATTTTAAAATATCGTACGATATGCTTACGTTTCAATATTTTGCCCTTCTCCCCTTAAAGCTTTTTCAATTAAAACACCCCTAGCTTCTAATTCCTTAAGTTTAACTTCAATTTCTTCCTGTTCACGTTGAATTTCTTGAGCGATTCTTAATCGCTTAAGCTCAGCCTGTCGTGAAGCCTTTGATATTGCACGCTGCTTCTTCTGTTCCCGCGGCTCATTTGTGTAGCTCTCGTCTAAATATATAAATTTTAATTAACGTTCAATTTTATTATAATTCTATTTAATTAATCACTAAACTGAAATTTTAATTTAAAATAAATTAATATACGAAAAACAAAAAAACAAACAATGAACCAACCGTCAGATCTCTGATAGTTAGTTGGCAGTGGCGGAATTGGTGGTGGTGATAGCTCATCGGTTGTTTTAAATAGTTGCGGAGTCGATGAGTATGTCGTAATCTCATATTTTAAGCAGTCATGTGAATTGCTTCGATCATACGATGACCCCTCCTTATCCTGTGATCCAATTCGTATCCAAATTTATTATCCGGATTAGAAGTATCAATGAGTAATGGGGTTACGTGCGTTTTGTTAAAGAAAAATTCTCTGGTTATTATTTTTATTCGTTTTTTTTTAATATACAAAGGATTTCTTTTAGTCTTAAAAAAATATATATATAAGAACAAAAAGTGTGCTTCCAATTAATATTTACATGCAAGAAGTATGTTACAACAAAATTAAGTCTAAAGCAGTCAGTCGTCTTAAATATCGTAGGATCAATCCCGGCCAATATCCACAAATGTGTGCTTGTGTTTCTATTTTTGTTTTGTGCATCAGAGATATAAGTTTAAGATCAATTGATCTTAAGTTTAGGTACAAGTTTTCACCATAAACCTGAGCCCCCTACCAGAATTTCCTCTGAAATTTAGAAAAATTAACGAATAAAAGGTTTCTGCTATCGTCTTAACTCTACAATGATGATATCGTTAATGCTTTTCGCATGCCAAATTAGTGGATTAGTTGACCCTGAATGATTTTAATATTTTTAAGTGATTAGTAATAGTAGCTATTTTTAATTCATTAAATTAGAGGATGTGAGCTAATATCGCAAAATATGTTTAATGGAGGATCTAATGAAATACAATTCTAGATCTTATGTATTTTATCAATTTCTTTCTACCGAGGATCAACTATTTAAAACTAAAATTGGAATTGTATTACAAATGGAATTCAGCTGTCTTTAACTTATATTAAAAAAAAAAAGAACAAGCGATGGAAGGAGCCGTTTATTAACTAGGCGATAAAAGAAGTTTCAAATCCCTTAATGATCAGATAGCTAGGAATATGCCAATACTTGAAAATATTATAAAATTACCAAATTAAATGTTCTACAAAGATTTTAAAAACATACAATCAAGATTGAAGTCTTTTTATGACGTTATTTCAGAGTTAGTTCTACATTAGGTACCCTAAATAATATCTCGGGAGGCAGCGTTGCAAATTACACAATAATTTCATTCCTCACTATTCAAATATTTTTTCTCGAATAATCATTCAAGAATCTCAGCGTAATTTTCGTAGCAGAATCGAAGGTAGTATCTGACAAAAACCCCTTAGTATTAAATTTCATGGCAATCTCTTGACCTTTAACTTTTTTATTATTCATTTTGGGTGTGTCATCTTGAATTTTGGTATATTTTAATTTTATATTCGAAAAGACTTCAGCATTCCCAGATATCGGCATCCTCAAAAACCCCTAGTGTCGATTTTCACGGCAATCTTGAATCGTTTTTATGTATAGATTCAAAATCTATGACTTTTCGCTTAAATTCGTTAGATTCCAAAAATTTTGGTCACCATATTGCGTCCCTTATTTTGAATTTCCAAATTTTGAAAGTAGATTCGAAATTAGTGGCCTCAAAGAGCCTATAATAGTAATTTTTATTTAAATTCGTTGAAATTTGAAAATTGTTGGTTGCCGTCTTTAATTTCCAAACTTTGAACGTAGATTCGCAATCAGGACCTCCAAAAACCTCCAAATATCAATCTTGATGACAATTGAATAACTCAAAAACTTATAAACAGAACGAGGAGAGTGTGACGCCGAAACACACCGAGAGTTACATTCTCGATAATATAGGATAAATTCACAAATGCATCAATACCGCATCGATGTACAATTCAGCGTAGTAGGCTCTGAAGCTGAATTGCGCAATGAGGAGATTTTGATGCATTTTTGAATTTACTCTAATAAGTTTTTATTTCTGCTGGTCTTACACCCATTTTGCCCATGATTCTTTCTGATCAATAAATTTAAAAAAAAAAATGATTCTAAATAAAGGTGCAATTACAAAAGCGAGCAACAGCGAAAAGCGAAAAAGGTCAGCAAAAATTTAAACAATTTGAAGCAAAAGCGAAATTTTTGAAACAAAAAAAAAAATTTCTACGAAAAATATAAACGTATTTCCAATACAATTAGATCCTTACACCAAAACCGAAGTTCCTCACATCAAAGCACGACTGAAAGAAATTAATTCAAACAAAGATATAATCAATCAAACTACGTCCCACACCAGAAAATATTACTTACAATGTGAAATTAAAAATATAAAACTAATAATAATAATATACAAATAAATTAAAGACACTCACCTTTGATTTCTCCTTAGTTTTTGGAGATATCCTAAAGCGACTGAAGACACCGTCCGATTTCTCTTTGGGAGGTGAAGGAGACTCCTTTTCCTTTTTCTTATTGAAGAAACTTGATACCGTCTGAATGAGACTCTTTCTTCGTTCGGGATCCTTACGTCTTCTGTTCTTAACCGCAGACTGTTGTGAATTTAGCAGATTAGGATCGGATGTGAAATCAACTGCTTCCATGGATTTAGCATTAAAACTTTCATCAGAGCTCCGATTTCGATGTACTGCAGATATGTCGCTAACACTCTTCGATGATACCATCTTTCGTTCTCGCACATTCATTTCATCTAATTTTGTATCTGCTGTTGAAGGTTTCACTTCAGCGACTTCATGTAAATCTAAATGGAATCTTTTCCTTAAAAGTTTCAATTTTTCCTCTGGGCTTAGACCCAAATCCTCATTTGATTTTAATCGTGCCCTAGCCCGGGCTTCTGTACGTAATTTTTCGGTGTTTGGATCGTCTACTTTCCGGTGACATCGTGGAGGGGGAACTGGAGTTATAAAATGTTCATCAACCCTTTGATCAGTGGTATTTGTTTTGATGATATTCGGCTTTTTGTAGGTACAAAATGACTGAGTTTTACTAAGACGCGGCGCAGAATCAAAAGGAAGTTTTACTTGTTCCAAATTATCACTTAACGGCCTTTGTTTTGGTCGCAATGAGCCTGAAAGTTGCTGGACAATTTCTTTATTTTCTATGGGAGGGGTTTTTGCTGTTACTGTTCCTTGAATCTTAGAAGTTGCATCATCACTATTTCTCCTTTCGGAAGATGAAACGTGATAATGTGCTGAACTTGTGCAACCATTTGACGTTACTTTAGGTGAAGATGATTGGCTACCAGGACTAAATAGATTTCGATTACGACTTCGATTTAAGCGTTTTTCTGCATTTAACTGCTTTTTGCTTTGAAGCTTGTCCATAACTAAATCGTGTATTAAATCCTTTTGTTTTGTTCTTTCTTTAGTTATCTCTTCCAATTTACGAGTGAGAGTAGGAATTTCGGGTATTTTATGGACCTGTTGTGCTTGACTATTACCACTAAGTAGACTACTCTTAGGTGGTTCAAAAATACTTAAACTCTTATTTTCTATCACAGAATTATTTTGTGAACCTTCCGTTACCATTTCACCTTTTGAACTTTTTCGCTTTTGCTTTCGTACATCAATCGAATCCCTGGCATTGCTAATTTGTGTAATTTTCATTTGGAGTTTACGAACATACTCCTCATAACTAATTTCATCAGAATCTTTACGTTTTGTTGAATCATCTTGAGAAGATTTTCTTCGATTTTCTTCAATTGATGGTACTCTAACCGGAATTTTTGTTGCGGTGGATGCATTACTTACTGTCTTCTCATATTTATCAGAGCTTGACGTTGTATTTTGATTGTCTTGTGTCTTACCCCGTGGACATGATTCAAGAGGACTTGTAACCACTGTGAGAGCATCACTTTCTTCAGTTGTTGTTGTGGTTGTATTTGTAACAGCTCCTTGAGATGTTATTAAAGCTAAACTGTCCTCATCCATATCATTAATACTATCGTGTATTGCATTTTGAACGTTTTCATTCTGCTTTATTGTAAACATTTGTGGAATCTCATTGACTGGTGTTTTAAGATCAATTTCATTATTTAAGATGCATGCACCTTGCTCAATATAATCGATGCCGGGAATTTCCTTAGTTTGCTGCTCCCTAAAACCACCATAACCGTCTAATTTGCCAAGTCTTTCACTATCACCTCTATCCATAATTCTGGTATGAATACTTTTTTCTGGAGTATTTTCTATAAATTCAATATACCCACGATTTTGAAGTAGAGCTTTATTTGTAGCTGAATATGCTTCAGCACAACTTCCTTCAGAGCCGGTATCCATAAATTCAATTTCTTCAATATCTAAATTTTTAAGAATTCCACAATCTTTAGGGGTTTCCGGCATTCTAATAGAATGATTCAATTTTGGAAGACATTTCTTCTTCCCCTTTTTGTTTCGTTTAATAGTACCTTTATTTGAATTTAAAGCAAATTCGATATCTACGAAATTTTCTGATACAGCATCATCGGCTGTCCAATCAGATAATTCAGTTTCAGTCAAAACCTGACCGGTAATTTCTGTTTCTGAATCTGAAATTCCATGATCAGCAGTTGGAGTTTTATCATGATCTTCTTCAATATGTGTTCGTGGTATGTTTAATTCCAAAATATTTGGTTTATCAATTTTACTTTTCTCACTTTGATCTATTATAAGTGGAATATTTCGTAAAGTATTAATTTTATTTTCATTTCTTGTATCAAATTTTAATTCTGGCTTATCAGTGGTTGGAAGTAAATGTTCTTTTAATTCCTCTTCTTTTACTTGTTCTTCAACTTTCTGTTCCTGTTCAGTTGGAAGTTCAACAACAGTACCTTCTGGAATTTCCATAAGTTTAAGATCTTCTGGATCACCAACATATTTTCCATCTATAATCATAAGACTATCAATTTGCATAAGTGTGCCAGACGAATCATGCACTTCTAATCGAGGCACAATTTGTTCCACTGGATTCTGTGTATCAGGACTAGTTGTTGAATCCAAAATGAAATGAGGAATATCTTCTAAACTTGAAGATGTACTCGATAAGCTATCTGATTCCACATCGCTTCTCTTTTTATTCTTTTCCCAGGGGATATTTGGAACTTGGATGCAAGTCTCTTGAATATCATTCTCGTTTCTATCATCAAACTTTTCTGTTTGAATCTGAATTTCTTTATCCATTTGAGGAGTTTCATCACTCTTTGGACTTTCTACCTTTATTTTATTCTCCAATTTTATTTCTTCGGTATGAGTTATGATGTCTGGTATAACTTCTTTGACGTCCTTAGACACATCTGGTTTTTCAATAGGTTTTTCTTTATTTCCATCTTCATCGATTGTTAAATCAATTATTTCACTTTGAGGAATAGTTTCTTCCATATCCATTTTCTTTATAAAATTTTGATTTGATTTAATCATAGTGGACGGAATGTTAATTTTTGTTAAGTCAATTATAGGAACTGATTTCTCCGGGGAAATAAGATCAATCGTTTCAATAATTGCAGATTTTAATGGCACCTCAGTAATATCCTTCGACATATTTTCGACCAGTACTGTATTTATGGTTTCAGAAAATCCCATATCCCTAATATTATTTTTATTATTAACAAATTCATTCTCCTTTTCAGAATCTTTTTTATTGTCAGTTTTCTCATTACTTGAGGTTCGATCCAAAAGTGTTTTTATACCTGAACCAGGATTAAGTAACTTCTGACATTCAGATATATTTGAATGAAAACTTTTCAATTTTGAATCTAGAATTGATGTTGAACCAGATTTCATAATTCCATTTCCAATTCCTTGTTCACCTAATAGATATCGTTTTTTAAGTTCTAAACTTTTTCTAGATGCAATTCCTTCAGTGCTTGGTGTTTTATTGAGTAAATAATCGCCAGGACGAGGATTTTTTAATGGCATTCGATTTGAATTTAACAGTGATGGATCAACTTGAACAAGTGGTTTAAATTCAACTTCTTGTTGTCTTGCTGTTACATTATGGATTTGATGCGGTTGTGTTGTTGTTTTTTGATTTGAACTATTTATAATACCCTGTTTTATCTATAAAAATTAATTCAATAGAATTTATTATACTGAAAAATTAAATTTTAAATTTTTTAATAATTTACCTGAACCTTTGTTGGTTTCCTGAGATGTGTATCATCAATATATATTCTCGGAGCTTCTAATATAATCGGATCATGATCAAATTCTGAATCAGTTGAAATTTCTGTGGCTGAATTTAATTCTACATCGTCTGGTGATGATGACTCCGAATCAGTTTGTACCTGTAACACAATTCAAAATAAATATTCTTAGTATAATAATTATTATTAAAATTAATTATTAAAAAAAATATATATATACTGGTGTGTTATAACAGAGGACAATCATCTCAATCAATATTAAATAATTATATTTAAAGAGCTGTTATATTGGCAAGCAAAAAAGCATTTTGTACACAAATATAGAACTGTGCTCTATTCACAAAATCGCTATCTTTTCATATTTTAAAAATAAATAACTTCTAAAACCTCTCATGCCAATTTTCATGGATATAAAGCAATTGGACAATTAAAGGAAGTTTGATCTGGTTACTCCACGCCCTTAGTAGAAGCAGCGTTGTTGCCGCTATCCGATATTCCTCCACAAAATAGTTACTGGTCTTATTAATTATCCTCCCCTCTTTCGGAATATCTTGCTTTGCATCAACCCTCACTCTCTCCTTTCTTCGCCACTTGAAAACCACTGAACGTTTTATGGCTATAATAATCCCATCACCTGAATGCAACGTCTAGCCAATATCCACCCTTCTTTTGATTTCCATCTTTCTAAACAATTCCTTAAAAGGTTTCTCTACTCCGCTTTGTAGTAACCTTCTATCCTTTCCCCTTACATGTCCTCTCTCCCTTTATCATTCCCCTACTTTAATTTTAATTTATATTTTTTAATTTTTAACTTTAATTTTAATCTTTTGTTATAACTAGTTCTTAAATTTGTTGTAGCTTGTAATAAGCGATAAATAAAATAAATAAATAAATAAATAAAGATAAGATTAAGAAGTGGGGTATGCACAAAAGATTTCTTCAGATCGCGTTTCTTACAAAGGGAACAATCTAGGCCTACACGACCGAATACAATAATAATATTACTATAACGCCAAGATGGTGTATATTTATAAAATCAATTATAAAAACACAATGCATAAATCTTTGTAGATTTTGTACATTGTTGTGATGGAGGGCACTGCGACAAAAACTGTCTTTTGTACTACAGCCCTGTTAGTGGAGTAGACGATACACTACCCTAAAAGGTCACCCACAGAAGAATTAAGGACTTCAGCTGAGCTTAAGAACCCTTTTGCCGAAGATCCCACTTCTAATCCATGCCAAAGCCGGACAGTCACACAGAATGTCAGCTGTTTTTTCCTAAACATAGTCGACATTCCGTCTCAACTGGGAGACCTAATTTATGAAGGTAAAGTCTGACCCCGTGATGGCCAGATATGTAAGTAACCCACCAGCAGCCTTAGATCCGCTTTGCGGAGGACAGTGGTGTTTGTAAAGGAGTAGGGTGTAATAAGCTCCTTAGCTTGTCATAACCCATTGGGACATTGTTCCAATATAAAAATTGCTTAGTTTTTGCCCCACCACCCATACTATACATACCCAGTTTCAATCTCAATCATTTGAAAACATAGTAAAAATTAAGTTTACCTACATAACTTAAAAATTAAAATATTAAATCATTTTATTGAGAGTTATAAACGTTAAATCAACCTTTGTGTTCTACTTGATAACGAATTCTATAAATTGGCAAGTTAGAAGCGACCTATATAAAATTAGTCAGTTTTGATCATGCAAAAATTTTTTCATATTTTATTTAACATAAATTAAAATGATTCGTGAGTTTTGTTAAAAAAAAAAAAAATATAAGTAATCACAAAAATATTTTAAAAATTAATAATTAAACGTTGTTTTATTTTATTTTTATTTTTCGGGTACGATCCGAAAAAGGCTAAAATGTAAAATGGCATTGATGAACGCAAGCAAATATATTTTTAAAGTTAATTAATTGATTTAAATTATTAATTTCTTTAAAAATGAGTTATATGAATTGATTCAATTCTTTATATTGATTTTTATTTTAATTTTTTGTTTTGTTATCCACAAAATATGTGCCGCAATCAAACGATTTAATTAGATATATATAAAAAAAGCGTATGTAAATTTCTTCAAAACTTTTTCTTATTCAGTAGAAAAAAAAAACAAATCACACAAAACACTTCAAATATTCATATTTTACCTTCCAGAGATCGTACCCAGGAAACCAGAAAACTTTTTATAAGGGAACTTTACTAAAATCGAGGATTTTATAATTGATAGAAGGGAAATGTGACTTCTTTTTTTCTTGGTTTTTGTTTTATAGATATTTAGTAAAAAAAAAAGGTATAGTAAATAAAAATTAATAAATAGTGTACTACGAAATGATACACGCATCTTTTGCAGTTTCGCGATTTTTTCTTCTTTCTTTCGACGGACTGCGTTTGAAATACTCAACAAAGTTTCGTGGACCAAGGGAGCTTACTAAATTTGGGGTACGTCTACCCGTATCGGAATAATCGGAATTATTTCTTTGATGTCTCCTACTTTCTATGGATTTTGATGTTGGAAATTGTTGATAAGTTTGATGTTTTACACCATAGTTACTGGAGCTATTGATTGGCGGTTTTTCAATTAATTCACCGCCCGTTCGAATTTCACCAAAATGCTCATCCTGTTTTTTAATTTTCTTCAAATACGGATTATTTCCTGCCATTTTATCATCCATAAACTCCTCTTTTAAGTTATGTAGCATTTTACTACGCTCTAACAAAAGTTTAGTCCCATCATCAATGCGATCTTTTTCTGAAGTTAATGAATTTTGTCTTCGCTTTGGACGTATTGGAATATCTTCTGATGATCTTGAAAGAATATTATGATCATTATTCAATTCCATTTGGCTTAAAGATGTTGCTGGTGATAAAGAAGCAACTTCTTGGCGTAACTTTCTTCTAGATTTTGGTGATCTTGGTGGAGCTTTAGGAGGAGAGGTTGAAATATTATTTTCTGATCTAGACATAATTCTAGCAGTGGCATTTATTTCTCCAGGATTTAATTGATCGTTTCTTACATTCTCATAAGAATTTTGTTTTTCTCTCAAAAACTCCATTCTTTTTTCTTCATCTCTAGTTATAAGAGTAATCGGCTTATTTTCCTTTTCATAAATCTGATCTCGTTTGATTAAAGCAGCTCTTCGTTCCTTTTCTAATTTTTCAATATACTCCCATTCATCCATAACTTGATAATCATCTTTATTATTATTTTTATTTTCTTGTAAGCTTAACGTCGAATTTACAACTTCCAAGCAAGGACTATTCTTAACACATGGCTCTGTTTCTTCAACTGGAAATTTAGATACTGAATTTTGATCATTTATTTCAACAAAATAAACCTTTTCATCATTTCGTATATTACGTAAAATTTCTTGTACAGATGGTGGCATATCTACTGGATTTAATTTTGAAATATTTAATGGTGTTTGCCTTTGAGAATGTGAAACTGAAGAGCTTGGACTTTTGCTAGAGGATATACTTTTATATCTTCTATTCGGTTTTACTGGAAAATGATCTCCATTATTTTGGTGTACTATTTGAGATTTTGTTAATGCATTAATTTTTTCTGGTTTTTCTGGTGATAACGATGGTAAATTATCATCTAGTTTTTCATCCTTTTTTGATATAACGTTAATAAAATCATCAGATATTAAGGAAGTATTTTTAGTGCTACTTTCTACTGATGGCACTGGTGAAATTTCATTACTTTTGCCACTTTGAGATTTATCTTTATTAAAATCTTGCAACGTGGCATCATCGATTTTGTCTGATTTTTGTAAATCAATCCTTGGAGTTATTGAAATAATTTCATCATTACTGTCGAATTCCACATCAACCAACATATCATCTGTAAATTGGCTAAATAATTTTTCAATACTATCCTCTTCTGAAGAGCTCTTTTCTCGCTTATCATTCATTTTTTCTGGTGTTAAACTTTTTTCTTTCGGAGAAATATCACTTGGAATTTTTGTTATTTCATCTTCTTTAACAGCTGATTGTAATTGTTGCTCTTGTGCCGATTCACCCATTAATTCTTCTATAGCTTCATCAACGTTAATATTCGCCACTTCGACATCACTAAATATAAGTTCAGAATTTTCTTCTAACGAAATCTTCTCCTGTTTCATGTCTTGGTTTTCTGTTTTTAAAATTTTATCGTTTACAGGACTATCACTATTTTCAGAAATTTGTTTTAGCTCTGATTCACCCATTAATTCTTCTATAGCTTCATCAACATTTACGTTTGCTACTTCAATGTCACTAAATAAAAGTTCAGAGTTTTCTTCTGATGAACTCTTTTCTCGCTTTGTACTTTGACTATCAGAAATTAAATTTTTTTCATTTAAAGGACTATTCTGGTAAACTTCATCTATAGAAAATATTTCGATATCATCAACTTTTTGTATTTCTTGAGATTTTGAAATTTCATTTGTTATTTCGTTTTCCTTTTCAGCAGCAATATTTGAAATATTCAACTCCTTTTCTGCGTCTACTTCATTATTACAAACATTTTGTGTTTCATTTTCCGATAAAATAAAATTTGTTGTTAGTGCTTCTGCAGTCTCAGCTTTTATTTCATTTTGTAGGTCTAATTTATTTATTTCTAAATTTTCTGAAACAATTAAAGGTTCCACATTATTTTTAAAAAGTTCAGCTTCTAAATTCAGTTGTTTAATTTCTGATTCTTCTATTACATCAATTTTATCATCATCAATTTCACTTTTAGTTTCTTGTTCAGGTTTTGATGGAACAAAACTTGTTGCTTCATCTAAAAAATCAAAAGAATCATCTCTAGATCCATAACTAGCTTTACGTTTCGAATAAAATGAATCTCTCTTCTTCTGTAGAAAATTAGTAGCCTCAGATTTCCATTCAGATTTTAAATAATCCATAGTTTTTTCGAAATCAGTCATAAAATCCATTGATTTTCTTTTTTCACTATCCACTTTAATCTCTTTGGGTTTCTTCTGTGGACTGTTTGATTTTTTTCCATTATTCTTATTCTTTGCTACATTTAATTTATTACCAATCGTTTTTGAGGCTTTCTCATTTTTAGATGTCTCTTCGTCCAAACGCTTAATTTTTTCTTTTACTGTCTCCGTTTTTTGAGAAATTACATCATTAGATGAAGCAACTATTTCTCGATTTTTAAGTATACTATCAATTTTATCTGATATGTCTGTACTTGGTGATTTTTCATCGTCAAAAAGTCTTTTATATTCCATACTTGGTGATCTTTCAACTTGATCGCCTTGCAATATTTCTTCAAATATTTGTTCATCTAAATCCATTGTATTATTATTTTCCACTTCTTTCTCTTTTACTATAATTTTATTTTTATTTTTCCCTGTTACAGTTTTAGTTACATTCACCTTTTTCTTAGTCTTTGGACTTTTATTTTTAATAGATGGTACCGGTGATTTTTTAATATCAACAGAACCATCTAATAATTGATCAAATATATCTAGTTGACTTTCTTCACTATCATTAACATTTTTAAGAGAACTACGACGGGATGAATTGTTGCTATGCTCTATTTCCTTTGATTCAATTGATTCCTGTTTTAATAAAACATTTTTTCTAGATATTGACGAAGGTTGATCCAATGAAATTGTCCTTTTACTATCAATTGCACTAGTTTTCTTCTTATCTCCTGTCTGTTTAGTTATAAGACCAGAAGCTTCTGATTGTTGTCTTAAAATTGATGGTTTTAATTTAATTGCAGATGTTAGACTACCTTTTCTTTGTTGAACCGGACTTTGAGGAAAATAACGACTTAAATCAACATCTTTAAGTGTTTTCTGACTTTTATTAGTAGCAACTGGTGCAGATTTTTCTAATTTTTGATTTGGGAAATATTTTGATAAATCTAAAGATGATTGTTTCGATATTTTTGGTGTTGTTATTTGCGATTTTATTGAGTCCATTGTATCTGAAAAATTTTTTACTTCAATTTTTTTAAGTGTATTACTCATTTTTCGGCCCTCTTTTGGTGAAAATTTATTTTCAACATTATATAAAAATTTCCCAATATCTTTTTTCTCTTCTAAACTTGGATTTTTCTTGAATTTACTTTCTTTTTTGGTACTCTCCACTTGTTTTGTTGTATTTTCTTTACTTTCAGTATTTTTTGCAACGATAGGTTGGGTTTCTTTACTAATTTCATCACCTTTTGAAGAGGAATCCACTACCACCTTTTCTAAACTACTCTTAGCACAATTTTCATTTAAATTCGATTTGGTATTTTTTGAAGAATTGTCTTCTATAACACTCTTTGAATTAATCTTAGTTGACTCAGCATTTTCTTGGTAATCTTTTAAATTCGAATCAATTAAATCAGCTGCAGTTAATTCTTTAGTTTTAGAAGAATTATTATCGGGATTTTCTAAATCAATTTTTGAATTAGTTGTATTTAAATTAGCGACAATTCCTGTACTATCCTCCTTTTCTTCAGTATTTTGATCATGATCAACTATGATTTTCTTTAAATCATCATTTTTTTCTTCAGCAGGCTTAACATTTTGTAAATTTCCAGTATCATTTTTCATTAAATACGTTTTATCATCTTCGTTAAGTTTAACATTTTGTAAATTTCCTGTATCCATATCACCTAACCACTTTTCTTTTAAAGATAATTTTTTCATAATATCATCCCTAACCGATGATTCCCTTTTAAAATTGTCCACGTCTTTGCTAAGTTTTATTAAATTATTTAAATGATATAAATTTTCTGTAAGTACATCAATATCCGAACTAACACGCCGACCCGAATCGCGTTCAATCGTTTTTATATCAGTTTTTAAACTGTTGCCACAATCCCCAGTGAGTCGAAATTTATCTATCAATGTATCTAAATTTGCAATTTTATCAGAAGGATTATCACTAATTTTATCACTAGAAATATTATCAGTACTGATTTGCTGTTTATCGGCTTTCGACACTACCTGTGAATATTATAGAGGATAGATGCAAATTGAAAATTAGAACCATTACACCATTATAAATAGAAAGTGGTAAAAGCAATTTATATATAAACAAAAACAAAAAATATATACTAACGTGTAAAATTGCTTTTATATCTCTTTCTCTAATAAATAAAAATTTTATCTTACCTCTGTTTCAGTGTCTGTTGGCAAATATTGCGGAGGTGGTAATAATTTCACTTCTTGCCTTCTCATCTCACGAGCCTTTTTAAATTCTTCACCTTCTGTTTGACTATCGGCGTCATCATCTGTAAAATAAGTTCAAATAACAAGCAAATAATTTTAACGTTTTTAACGTAAAAAGGTAAGAATTCATTATGCTAGGAGGGGCATTTAATTCCTCAAGCTTAAAACCTGCTAATCTCCTTTTCTGGACATTAACTTTCATATTTAACCAATTCCAATCAATCACCTATTTTCGCAAACGCCTTCCCACTACTCCTCGGTCATATTTTTCCTCCATTTTATCTGTTAGTTCCTTGTAATTTGGACGTTATCTGCGATAGCGAACTTGATTTTTGTTCTCATATTGATCATATCGTGAACAAAGCCAACTCAGTTCTAGGATCGCATAGAAACCAATGGAAAATAGTGTTTTTTTTATATCTCAGTTTCTGGACCTTAGCACTTAAAATATTTCTTTGGAACGTGCCCTGTTTTTATTTTTCCTGCAAAGCTTAGTATGTTTTCATAGTCTGGGCGAATTTTCAGTAATTAGAAACAATGTTTAGGGCCAGGGCAGCATTTTTCCTTGGAAAGGGCCCTCTTTCTCTAAGTACAATCGCGGCCTAATCAGTTAAAAATTCATAACTCGTTTAATTTAGCTCCAATTTCATAGGGGTTTTGCGTTTTAAACTTCTGAGGGCTAGCGCTTTAATTAGAGCTCTTGATCGCGCAGATCTGATGGGAATACGAAAAATAGAGTGTTTGCCTACAAAAAATCATAGGTTTACCCTTGCAATATTTGCGAAAATCTGGAAAAAAATTATTTCAGCGCTGTGAAGCTCAGAAACCTAACAATCGCATAGAAACCATTGGAAAATAGTGTTTTTTTTTATATCTCAATTTCTGGACCTTAGCACTTAAAATATTTCTTCGGGACGTGCCCTGTTTTTATTTTTCCTGCAAAGCTTAGTATGTTTTCATACTCTGGGCGAATTTTCAGTAATTACAAACAATGTTTAGGGCCAGGGCAGCATTTTATCTGCGAAAGGGCCCTCTTTCCCTAAGTAAAATCGCGGCCTAATCAGTTAAAAATTCATAACTCGGTGAATTTAACTCCAATTTCACAAGATTTTTGCGTTTTGAACTTTTGAGGGCGAGCCCTTCATTTAGACAAAAACCCCCCTTTGCCTTTATCAGCCCGACCTTCCTCTCTAATCATCTTCTCTCCTTATATCTGTTTTATCAGACCCCTACTTAAATATGCCTATTAGTTCTGGTCACTCTCTCAGGCAACACTAATAGAATTGAAGCTGTTCAGCGTAGATTCCTTCACTTCGTGTTGCGCGGCCTTCCGTGTTGGGTTGATAACTTCTTTAATCTTCCTCCTTATGAGGATCAATTGAAATTGATTAACCTCCAACCTCTAGCATTGTGCCGTGACATCGCGGACACGTCCACCAAGTTCTAACTGGCTCCATCGATTGCTCCGAATTTCTACATAGCATCTCGCTCAATAACAACTCCCACAATATTATATCCTTCCCACTCTTCCGCCTATATACCCACCGTACCACCTATGGTCACTTCGAACACTTTACAATAATACACCCCTTTCGATTTCCACATCAAAAGGGAAAATTTATATGATAACTGCACATTTTCTGAAAACCCCTTAATAAGGCAACTAAATGTAGGATACATACGCTAGGGTAAAGGGTTTAGATAGATAGGGAATAGCGAGTAAGAGTAGGTTAATATTCAATTAGAGGTTTTTAAGAAATGTTTTCCTTAAATTTTTAACAAAGTTTGTAGCTTAATGAGGAAAATGAAAAGATAATATTTTATATTTTATTTATTATTCAATATATATTTTCCCGAGCTCAACACACTTTTTCCATCTGCCTTATACCAGTTTTAAAAAAATACTTCATCTAAACCCTCAAAAATATGCATCGACAGCGGGATTATGTGCTCTTCATTTGTGGACGATTCTTATCCTCCTGAGTGGTTTTCAAACTTCCGAAATCGATAAAATTCGGTTGATGCTAGATGAGGTGAGCACGGAGCGTGTGATAACAATTCAAAACCTGGATTTCTGCCATGGTTTAGACTGATATGTGAAATCGTGCATTATCCTGATGATGATGTTCAATATTTTTTCAATTTTAAAAAATTGTAACTATTTGTCCGGCCAGAAATTCTAACGAGTAAAAACATTATAAACAATAATGTGGCTCTAAAATGAGGATAATAATTCTGTCCTCAATTACTTGAGATCCAAGATCGAAAATATCAGAAAAAAATTATCAGAGAACTTGAGTTCGGGAGTATTTGAATACTTAATGAAGTAATCAAGTACTTGAGTATTTGGAGTACGATAGAATTAATGCATTAATAAATAAAAAATACAGGTTAATTAATCATAGGTTTGAAAATCCTAGTTGTGTAGATTTACAAATCCTCCAAAATACCCAGAAATTAAAACTAAATAATGTATGACACAGGATTTAAATATTTACTAATGTAATTGAATACTCCTAAACTCGTATACTCCTTGATTGTCAGGTATCCAAAACTCCTTTACTCAAATTTGATTCAAGCGATTACAATTACCTGATTACTCCAACTTGAAGTACTCTACTTGGAGTATCATTATCCGAGTCATTCTTAGAGCCCTACCTGTCTATATTAGGGCTATGAACTTTTCAAATGAAATAATGTAAATCCATTTTATAATTAAAATCAGTAATCCTTCAGTAATTTTCATAAATATTGCTTGAAATTGAACATTTCGAACATTCTGTTTGTTGAGACTAATCTCAGAAATTAATAAGCATCAAATTCGATATTTTTCAGAAGATTTTAAATAAAATATTATCCAACCGAAACATATAGAGCTTTAATATTTAGCCCTAATCTTCTGTGTTGCTGCTTTTTTTCTATAGTGCTCTTTGTTGCAATATTTTGTCTATTGAACATGTTAGAAATCCACTTAAATTTCGCCTAAAATAAGAATAAATCTATAATGTTAGACTAAAATTCCAATTTCTACATTTTTGTTAACATATTCTAATTATTTAAAATTTACCTGTATCTTCGTTTTTCCATAGTATAGCCAAAAAAATGTTTTATTCGAAACATTTCGAAAACATCGAAATTCCACCCAAAAAAATGATCAGAACTTAGTATAAACTAAATAAATATAGTCTAGTAATTGCAATTGTAATCTCGAAAACTAAATTTTGCTGCAAATTTAATGTATGTCACTATATTTGTTTTTTTTTTCCAAATCACAAAATTAAACAGATTCCAATTCTATAGAATCAATATGAATTCACTTGTTTTTGTTGATTGGTGTTTAAGAGTAATATAATTTTTAAATAGGAAAAAAATAACCAATTCCATGTAGACAAATGAACATTTTTCATAAGTAATTTCGTTTCGGGGGCGTCTCTAATCATGTTCAAATTTTTTAGAACCATTATGAAAACGCT
Source organism: Philonicus albiceps (assembly GCA_963969385.1). NCBI lineage: Eukaryota > Metazoa > Arthropoda > Insecta > Diptera > Asilidae > Philonicus > Philonicus albiceps. Next base: position 27,764,543 of record OZ017776.1, read on the forward strand.
CAAATGCTTAAACCTATTTAAATTAGTAGGAGATTTTATTTTTTGTTAGTTTAATATTAAAAATACATACCCAAGAGACCCTCGCTAGAATCATAAAAATCTTCATCATCACTATCATCCATATTTGAGTATCGTTGCTTTCCAATCCAATCGGTTGCCAATTGAAGAGTTTGTGCTCCAAGAGGTGAACCATTAGCTTCCTCAAACATATCTGAATCGGATGCTTCATCGGATGAATCAGAGCTGGATAGATCAGAGTCTAAATCATCGCTTTCAGATATAAAATTTCGATCAGTCCACTCATTTTCATCAATAATATTTTCAAGAGATGGTTCACCATCCGACATAGCATCAGCATTTTCGAATTCAATACGTTCTGGGGTTTGGCCTCGATCGAGCATATCAAGCTGTGCAACATTTTCGGGACGACCCTTTGCTCTAGCCGGAATTTTAGGATCTTCGTTTGCTGCATGCGCATGATCACCTGATTTCTATGTAAAGAATTTATATTTTAAAAAATAATTAGAAATATTTAACAGCCTACTCTTTTGCTAGGTTTCCTAACCACCGGCCGGAGAGCTTTAGCTGGTAATCTAAAATGTTGGGTACAATAGAAACGACCTACAGGATCATCTCTATCAAAGGCGTAAGCCCCTAAACGCAGATTAGTATGACAATGATGGCACTTTAAGCAAGATCTGTGCAAAATTAGACCTTCTGTTGAAATTTTTTCCATTAAATAAACGGTTTGCTTGCAGAAATGGCATTTCTCTGAAGCGGCCTGTTTATTAAATACTAGTCCTACTTTAGAGCTCTGAAATTATTAAAATAGTTTTCTTTAAAAACATATTTCTTAACGTTATTTTATTATATTACTGATTTTGGTATTGCTGGAACCTTCTCCTCTGATATATCATCCTTTTTAACAAATTGACCCGCAATAGAGGCAACTTTATTACGACCTCTTTCACCAACTTCAAGAATTGATCCTTCTTTTAATTGTTTATCAAAATTTTTAAGAGTTTGATCAATTTCTTTAAATTTCTCTTCAATCATTTCTGGTTGTTCGGGCTTAGACATTTTATTTTGTCGAGCCAAAAATTGTTCTTTACTCCATTTTGGTACTTTTTCTCTACTTTTACCAATTTCTGCCTTTTTCGATTGTTCGATTTTCTTTTCAATTTCACGAATATTCCAATCGGTACTTTCAATTTTACCAATTGCACGTAAAAGATCTTTTGGTTTCTTTTCAGCATTTGCATTTCCCCGAGACGTAATGCGTTGTTCCATTGATTTAATACGATCACTAAAATTTTCATCTAATCCTCGTGGCAGTGCGGATGCAATTCCCCTTTCCCGATCCTAGAGGACACATATTTAATATTTCAAATAATGTTATAAAAACTAATTGATATTATAAACAAATTGCAAACAATGTTAGTATTACATATATACAAAAAAAAAAACTTATAGTGTTAATTACTTTTATCACATGATGCTATTTGTTTTAGAAAACTATGGCATATCGCAGTTGTTTTCATTATAACATTTATTGAGAAGAAAAAACACAAAATATTTGCCGGTAATTCCTTTTTAAAATCGATTTAGAGAAATACAACACCAGTTATTTGAAACATTCTGAAAAATAAAACTTGCTTAAAAGCCAAGATCAGAGTTAATTTAGCGGAGCTCATTCAAAACACAAAGGAGACACAAAAAAAAAAAATATATATATATATAAGGATGGAAAACAGAATCTTACTGGATACAAAAGTTTTCGTTCAAGATCTTTAACACGATCATTAAACTCTGGAGCCTGCTGCCTGTAAAGGTAAATTGAATAGTCCTCAAAAGGACTTGAACTATCACTTTCCCTTAGGAAATTGTTTGCTTGAAGCATATGAAGACTTTTATAAAAATTTTGTGTTTGCTGGAATCGTTGCATTCTTCGTTTACTTTGGCGCTCTTGTCGATTTTCTTCGATCTCTTTAAGCCGTTGCTGTCGCTCCTCCTGTTTTGTAGGTTGAATTAAATTATTATCCGTATATTCAATGGAATTCAGTTGATCATTTATGAAATTACAGTATAAAATATTCCAAATAACATTGTAACATTTTGCAGACTATAAGGCAATTTCAAAAGTTAATTATTTTACGCAATTTAACATACAGGGCATGGACATACAAATAACACATAGACGATTAAATAATTAAAAACGAAATTCTATTTATAAAAATAGCGAAAACAACTATAGCCAGAATTACCGAGCTCAACATAAAGTCACATTCTGTTCTTAACATCATTTCATAGATTTTTTATTGGAGATCCATTGACTTTGAACTGGCCAATTCAAGACATTGATTTTTTCTTTTGATAACCAATCTTTTATTAGTTTTACTGAATGTTTTGGATCGTTATCGTGCATATAGGGTATAAACTCAAACGCATGTTGTTCCATTATATTTTTAAAAATGTCCAGATATTGCAATTTATCCATTTTTCACATATTGGTGACCGGTTTATTTGATCCATTATTTTTAATTTCATAAATCTGTAGTCGGAGTTGTAATCAGCGACCCCAAATACCATACCACACCAAATTTCAAATGATTATCTCAAGAAACTTCGGTAAAAATGATTTATTTTTTCGTAAAGAACTTATATAATAAATATTTCTATTTATTAAGCTGTTTTTACATGTTCTTTTATAATTCAAGTAACAGAAAAAACAGCAAAAACTTTGACCTTAATGCGTTAAATAGGCAAAACTTGGAGAAATGGAGGTAGTAACGTAGGCTACCACCATGTTTCTAAACGTTAAGGGATATTACGAGGTCATAAATTTTAAATATATTACGAAAACTGATGGCTGACTAAAATCAGCATATTTTTAAATCATCAATCAACATTTTTCCAGTGGTTGTGATTTCTATTTATAATAATTCTAAATTCTTCCCTTGCTTGATAAGGAAAATAAGTAAGAAAAGCTTTTTAATACCTTCTTTAATTTAATAGGCGTTAAATTTAAAGAAAATTACTTAAAATTTTAAACATATTTTATCCAACATTGCAGAATTTGTATGTCTTTTTTTCATTTTAATTCTATACCTAAAAGTGATATGGGCATGTTAAAACTTCACTTCAAAACTCAGAAATTCAGAAATAGGGCTTTTGGTCATATCGTTGATACATTTAAATTGTCGAATGTAAATTTGTAGTTATAGGACAAAAATATAAAAATGTAAGAACGATACTTACAATGTTTGCTGTTTTTTCTTGGCTGCGACGTTTCTTTGCTCGTCTCGTTTCTGTTGGAGCAGCTAAAATTAAAATTCGATTATTTCAATTTTATATAAAATATAAACAAAATTAAAATAACCTACCAGGAGTATTTTCAACACCACCATGTTTCCGTTGTCTCTTTAATTTATCTTCATCTAGAACACTTCGTCGGTGAATAATATTTGCAGTATCAACTTCGTGCATCGGTGATTTAGCTTTTTTCGAACTAATTTTAAGTAATCGCGAAAAATCTTGAGCATTATTATCAGAATTTTTCTCTTTAAGTTCTGCAAAATCCTGAAAAATAATAAACAAGTTAATTAAATATAATATAAATAAATAAACCTACCAATTTAGGATGTTTAACATGAGGAATTTCTCCACGAAATACCTCACAAATTTGCTCTAAATAATTTAGCCAAATTTTTGAATCGACACTCTCTAAATTAATTGAATCTTTGGCAGACATAACGCGAGGGATACTCAATTCAGTTTCTAAAATTTTAAATGCTAACTCATTGCACTCTATTGGACTATAGTCCTTTATTGAATTTAAGTCAATTAGGTCGGGACGATACCTGCAGGGAAAAAACTCTTTTATAAATCGATACAGTTGTAAAATAATATTCCTTTACCGATTTATTAAAACACATAAAACCTTCCCTCCAGTAAAACATTCGGATACTTCGCTAAGGGTGTGACTAAACTCATATCCGTGGAGCTGGGCTTTAATCCATCGCAGTAGAACAGCACTGAGCGGAAGTGTATCTGAAAATATAATTTAATTATGATCAGAAGAGATAAGCTTTTAACTAATAACAAATTTATTTATTTGATGTAGGCCCAGCACTTAGCCTGTGCTCTATTATTAAAAATGAGAAATCTTGGGCCCCGGTTGCATGGGTTTTTATCTTATAATTTCTATTTAAATGTAAATTTAATAAGACCGTAATTTTTTTAAAAATTAAAAACCTTCATAAAATATTTACCGTATGGCCCAAGGATAAATCATATAAAATGAAATTCTTATGGCAGTCATTTTAGCACGATAAAAATATTTTCTTCTTAAAACGAGAGAGTTAAATTTTAATTTTTAAATTTGTAATTTCATTATTTATATTTTTACACCATGTTCAATGAAAAATTGCTATCTAGGCATTCAAGTCAGGTCCTTTTATAACCCTTACTTACCCTTTTCCGTACAGATAGAAAAAATTGGGGGGAGTGAAGGTAAAGTTCACATATAAAGGACAAATGTGGATGTTCACTTTTTTTTGATCAGTAGTGTCTATACGGATTCCGGCTGTTTACATTTTTTCATTGTGCATTTTTAAAGGCGCCGTAAAATATTCAAACGTGTACGTTATTCTGGCTGGCCATCTACCCCTAAATTTTTGTCTTTCCCTCACACATATCTATCATATCTTGTTGTAGGTAATGTTTGCCCCAAACCCCACCAAATTTTTAAATTGTCATAACTTTTGATCACATTAGAAGGCTGAACTATCTCAACAAGGTTCATGAAGAAAAAACAGCTTGTGATAGTCTAGAAGGGACACAATGAACATTCTCCCTGAGCCTGTGGTTAGCGCAACCTATGTAAGTTTATTTTTTAACACTAGATTTTATACTATTCTGTGATTTTTAGGTAACTCTATAATTCGAAATGGAAGTACGGAACCCTTATTTTATCACTTTGTTATCTGTCTGTCTCTCTGTTTGTTCTTCAAAATTGAAATGATACGTATATTAAAATTTAAAATCTAACTTTGTTTTATAGTACTAAGTATTTATTTTTCAAACTTAAATTCCTACCAACTTAAATTTATAAAAACGAGTAAAATATAAAATAAAATATAAAATTTACCTCCTGTACGCCTCTTTCTTCTTACAGGGGTTTCAGGTGTAACAGCTTGCATTGCATTTGTATCCATAAACACTTGTTCCAAAATTGCCTTATCGTCCGAGTTAATGAGATGTTTCACCTGCCATACATTCACCGCCGATTTATTCAAATTTGGGTATCTTGTGGCAGGATCTACAGTATAAGCTCCAATATCTCTGTGCAAATTTTCCGGTGTCGTCTGCGCTAATAGCCTTATAATAAAAAAAAAAACAAATATCAATAAAAACCTGTTAATAACTCTAGATCTGTTTCACTGGTTGCTGATAACCTCTATATGTTGCATGTACATGTTTATTTAACATAATCATCAAAAAAGCATTTCCGAATAATAATCTTATGATTTTTATTTTTAAATATATAAATTAAAGTAATAATAAAATAAATAAATTATGGGTTACCTTCACTTATACTGCCTCCAAAAGGATAAGGACCTTAAAAATAAATTCCTTATACAAAAAAGAAGAGTAGAATTTTTGAAACTAATAAACCTGATATTGTTTTCCCTATAGTTTGTAGAAAAAATAATGTCAATCTACATTTTATATGACATTGTCGATTATTGAAATATTTTTTCTTAATTTCTTAACTCTTTCAGGTACATAATTTTAAAGAAAATTTGAAACTCAGGTTGCACAGATTCTTTTTTTTATCTAAAGCTCTATTGCGGTGCGGTTGACGTATATACACGTCGTGGAAAATAAAAAATTATTATTCAATATAAAAACTCATAATATCAGTAAGATGTAATGCAGATATCATTTAGTATTACTCTTATATTTCCTTTATATTCTCTAAGTAATACTTGAACCCTTATGTCACAAAACCTTTCTATTTCTGTTTTGTTAGGCCCCCTACTTGAATACGCCTATCAGGTCAGGTCACCTTTCCTGCCAACACTCATTAATAGGATTGAAGCTGTACAGCGTTCGCATTACGTGGCCTTTTTTAGGGTTTACTATCGTAACCTCCCTCCTTATGAGGACCGTCTGAAATTAATCAATTTCCAAGCTCTATCAACTCAACGTGAGGTCCCTGATATAGTTTTCATCCAGCAAGTCTATTGACTGTCCCGATTTCCTACATCACATCTTCATCAACAGCAACCTTCGTAAACGTTAGATCCTCTCCATTCTTTCGGTTCGACACTCACCACACCAACTACGAACACTTCAAATCCTTTACGAGAATGTTCCGCAAAGATAGTGACTTTTTGATTTTTATTTTGATAAATCCTCCCCCTCAAACACTCCCTTTACCTGCCTGACCTCCGTTCTTAACCTGTTCGTTTCCAGGGTCTTCTTGGAAAAACACCCACCACAGCTCAAAACTCTTTTCAGATTATATGGCATCAATTCGAATAGACTTAATGGATTTTTTAAAAACTGGTATACATTCGATGTATATATTAACGTTTTAAAACTTAGCAATTCTGTTCATAGCGATTTTTCAATAGTACGACCTTTTTTTTCACTGCTATACAAGTGATTCATTCTTAGAAATTTTTTCAAGAAGCTTTATAACATTGGATCACATCAGATATTTGATTAGAGGATTGAATTGTGAAACATAAACAAAATTATAAGGCAAATTCTTAAACTATATCAGCAACCGGTGAAATAATCCCTAAATATATTTACCTATAAATACTCTCACGTTGAGCAAGCACTCCCAAAATGCTATTTTTTGGATTAGACCACAGCTTTAAAGCATATGCAGCATCCATACTAGATAAAAAACCTCTTGCGCATCCTGATCCAGTTGGCCAGAATGGTTCTAAAAGACTGTCTCCAACTAAACACTGCAGCAAGCGATAGTTCTTCCTTACCTTTAGTAAAAACGAAAAATATATATATATATATATAATAAGTTCTATTATTTTTATAAATAAATTAAATATTTACAAAAACTCTGCACGACGCTTCAGCAGCAAACATTGATGTAAAATCGAACATGGCAACATCCGGCTTTCCATAATGATTTACAGCAAATTCCAAATTCGGCATTTGGTATTTAGTTGAAAACTCTGCTGCTTCTCGGGCATAATCCAAAAGTTTATCAGTATTTACATTGGCGGGCGCCAAAAGTTCAGCTGGATCAGCAAAATCATGAATTATAACGCCCTTATCAATCAAACTATGTTTTTTTGCAGTCATCACAAAATAGTGAGTTTCATCCTTATAATAGACAATATTTTCTAAATCTATTCCAGTTGTTGCATACAATTCCTTAAAGAACGACTGATTAAAAATGAAGGCAACTCCACTTATTTCTTCTGCTTTGGCTTCGGCTTCTGTTTTTTTATTTATAAAATTTGCTGTAATTGCAATTGCCAATTTTCCTCGAAATTCTTTACGTTTGAAACCTTCCAGAGTGTTTCGTTTGCCATCAGCTCCAATTAAAACATCAAATTCATAGTGCGAAACAGCATGATCCTCGGGCGAAATTTGGGCACGCCATCCACAACCATCGCTTGGTTCTATTGTATTTAAAAATGATACACCTTCATGTATTTCAACTCCTAGAAGAAGAGCGACTTTAAGCAGAATGCACTGCAATTGTCTAATTGAAATGTGATCAATAGAACCGGCGCAAAATTTTCCATAAAATTTTTTCGCTCCCAAATTTCGAAGATCTGTGATTACAAAAGGCCACAAATGCAAAACATTATTGCGCGAAATTCTATCTCGCTTTTCGACTACAACCACTTTTGCACCTAAAAGTTGAGCTTCGATAGCAGTTCTAAGACCACAGGGTCCAGCCCCAATTACTAGCACCCTGGTGCCTGTGCAAGCATTCCCCTTATTGTACACCCTGTGTACAGCTCTTGCATCAAATTTTTTCCATAAAGCCTGAGCCTTCCAGCTTCGGATTTTCGCCTTTAGCTTTGGATAGAACTCATTTAGGGGGCCGGGACGCAGGCCCACCGTATCACACATGTTTCTATAGAGGCCTAAAATTTGTCTCATTGTCGTAGCCACACAAAAATGATCGAATATTTCAGCAGCCAAAGCTGCTGCTTCATTATCCGCCATCTGCTGCTGCTGTTGCAGCTGCATTTGACGATGATGGGAAGATCGACTCATCCTGTAAAAAAAGAAAATGTTTATTAATACAGTAAAATTAAATTTTCTAATTAAAACTTATAGGAAAAATCTAGCTCTTTCTGAACTAAAATTGTTCGAAGTGGCCACGGTTAGCTCAATTGATTAGAACAGCAAAAGACGCAGATTCGAATCCTGCCCCTGGTTGAATTCGTTGCATTTTCGAGTAATTCCCACATTAATGCTATTTAACAATAATTTTAACATCAAACACTGAGAAAAATAATATAATCGACCAATTTTGTAATAATCCACCAAATAAAAGAAGGAATTTCATAAAAATGAGCACACACAGGCTTTCGGAGTACAAGGTAGATAATTTTAAATTTTACATTGAAGTAAGTAAAAAAAGACATGTTACTCATAGTGAAATTGTAGATTCAAAATCTCTCTTAAATCGAATTTAACTATAAAAATATAAAATATGACTAAAGCGGGGCTTCCCAGTTTGAAACTTTCAAAAAATCGAAAAGCAGAGCGTTGAAGCGTTCGAACTGACCGAAGAAATACTAAATTGGTTGATTATGATCTTTTTGAGGAAACAGAAAGTCTATTATATGGTGCAGGCATTTTTTATCAACTGTAAGTTACAATTATTAATGATTTTTCGTTAAAAAACTTCGTATTTATCTCAAAATAACCTTTTTGCTCTTTGCATTGTAAATTTTTCTGAAATCACTCGACCGATCCTCTTCAAATTTTTACCATATACTCTGTACTATGTGTGGCTATAGCCCAAACTATAATCAAGTAAAAGTATTGCGTTTTACTATTTTTTTTGCAATAAAATTACTAAAAGAACGGGTATATCTATTGTACATATTTTACTTTTGCATGTACTCAAAGTACGAATTTGTTAAATTCAAAAAAGAAATTTTGTTAAGTTCAAAAAAGAAATTTTGTTAAGTAAAAAAGACACACTCTTCTGGGAGTTGAAATTCATGAACGCTAACCCCCGTAACGTTAGATCTTTCCCTACCTTTCGCCTTAAAAGTCATCGTACTAACTATGGTCACTTTAAACCCTATACCAGAATGCTACGGATGATCAACAACTCTGCCGCTTTCGATTTCCATCTTACCAAAACCTCCCTTAAGCTTGCCCTATATTTGCCCAATCCAACCTTCCAATGAATCATTCAGTCTCCATGCCCTCCTGATCTAATCATAGTAGGTTAATTTGTAATGTAATCATGTTAGTGTTCTCCATTTTTTCTGCTATAAATATCATGCAATTTACAATTCCCATTTTTCTCAGTGTGGCATGTGATAAAACGGAATGAATGCTAAAATGTAAATTATGTGTAAGCTATATTTAAATAAAAATATACCAAACTATCAGTAAATTTCCTAATTAAAGTATCGATAGTTTAACCTATTTATTTTTTCTAACAAGCAAGAACAAAGGCAGTAGGTTGATGAAATCTTGTGAAATTGTTTGTAAGTTTCTATTGATTATTATGGTAAAGAATCATTCAATTTAGAAAAATTGGTATCATTTTCAAGTTGTGCAATTTTTATGAGCGCAAGTGTAGGTTTTTGATCAGTTTACCAGTTCTGTAGAATCGATTGATCGCATCTCTCATCAGAACAAAAATTACTGGAAAAGTATCGGGTAGCTTAGTTGGTTAGGCAGAGAAAGCGCTAATTCGAAGATCGCAGGTTTGATTCATGGTCCCCCTGATCAAAGTCGTTACTTTTTCGATTAATTCTCACATGTATATTAATTTTTATTTAAATGAATTTGATGTTAAAAAAACATAAAATTTTGAATAAAAATGGATTTAATAAATTTCGAGATTATCGTTTATCTGTACTAAACAGATAGTGAAAATCATCGAAGCTCAGTAACTTTGATGCACAGTCGTCTATGAGCGGATGTTTAAAATAAAGCTTTCAAAATTTGATTTATAACTACAACTTTGTATACAAATACAACATCTAACAATAAAAATAAATAGATATTTTGACGAAGTCGATGTTTTCTTCTTCACAATCGATTTTTTTTTTATACTTTTTCTTAAACGTTATTTTTTTAAAACATGAGTTTTAATGTAATTATTGAACATCTGCTTATATCATGTTATTAATAATCCATGATATGATGAAAAGTTTAATGCAAAATGAAGAGAATCGAGCCGTGAAATGATGAAACATCCGTGCCAGAAATACTCATCGTCGGCTTCAGTTGTGCCAAAAACTTTCATTGCAAATAGAGTAAAAGTATAATGCGAAAAAATTGCTTATATACAAATTTATTTATTCTTAAACGTCCCCAGGGCAGTTATTAATTGTTAAAACATCCCTAATAAGCATTCCAACGCCTTGACACTATTAAAGGTCTCTTTTATATGCAAAGCCGCTCGAGGGAGGAGGTAAGAATTTTTTGAAGAAGCATAAAGAAACGCTACAAAAATAAATTGATGCCCGTGCGATTAGTCGTGGTCTTTTGCACTCTTCGCTTCATCTTCGGGCTACGTTTTTCTAGGCGTACAACTCTGTTCTTGTACTATGTAGTGAAATTGGATCACAACGCCATACAACCGAACCAAAATCATTTAAAATTTAATTTTATACCACTGAAGTGCAGTGACTCTGTGTTTAATTCATGCCTCAGTTTTAGCACGATTATTTTTCCCTGTTATGAATGTAAAATTTTCGATAAATGTTAAAGCTTGCGAGTCTGTTTGTAGAGACATTCGACAATGTAAAAATAGAACAATCTAATGCTGCACTAGATTTGAAGTTCTAATTTGTTAACGTCCATGAATCCATAATAAATTGATCACTTTTTGATTGTCTGTTAATAGACTTTCTGTTAGTCGCTATCCAATTTTGGTAAATTAAATAATTGAAAGTTTTCCACACTCGGAAGGCTGCTAATGAATTAAAACACTGAAATTGGGAATGGGATATTATCTGAAAGAAAAAGTCTACTTTTTTATTTTAGAATATATCTGTTCTTCTTGTGATACAATCAAATAGTACAAGTTCATCTATTACACTATCTATGAATTATCTTTTACATTTCAGCTAAGTTTCAAACTATACATGCATTACTTAATTTTAAAGAAAAGTACTGCTGAAAGTTGTCGGTTAAAATTCATGGTGAACATTCTATTGTATAAAAACTTGCGAGTATTGATTTAGACGATCTAAAAGTAAAGATTTCAATGTCAGTGATAAAGAACGTTCTGGAGCAGCCAGAAAAATTATTGCTGGAGAATTAGAAGCTGCGAACTGTTGTAACCTTCAGAAACTGTTACTGGTGATCGTTATCGTACTTAGTTAATACGTTTAAAAAGAGTTCTCATTCAAAAATGACCAGGATGGGCGAATAGACAAAACAAAGTAATTTTATAACACTACAACTCCAGACCACATGTTTCTCGGCCTGTGAAAAATTTATGAGAAAGATCAGACAGGGAAGTCCTACCCCACGCGTGATATTTACCAGATATTGCTCTATTAGATTTATATTTATTCTGATGAATGCAACCAAAACTTTCTGGAGAACGGTTTAATTCGTATGTAGATATCAAAAATTGGCTGAAATATAGGCAAAGGTTGTAGGTTCAGATGGAGCATACTTTGATTAAAATAAAAATATTCCTTATGCGTTCAATCGACATCCCTCAATATACCCAATAGATATACAAATAAATCAAATTTATTCTTCATTTAAAATTTGTTTTTATGTAATCCAAAAATTCAAATTTATTTTCAATCAAGCACTTTTGATATATACAAGAAATTTTTTAAATTTGGATAAGCTATGCAGTTACAAAACTTAGTTTAAATACGACGATTTAAATAATAATGAACGACTAATCGTACAATAAAGATGCGATGAACACCAAAATAAACGCACAGTACCATAGTATCACACGAACTCGTAATTTTGTATTTTACATCGCTAGTAAAGAGGTGATTTACATGTAATTTTGGCAATCTTAGAGATCGCAAATATCTCTTACTGCATAAAGATCAAAATAGTCTGAACCAATGTCAACAAACTCCCTTGACACAATTCGCTCTTATTTTGGCAATTGGCAATGAGTTTTAAGCAAGGGAATTTAAAAACCAAAAAAAAAAAAAACGCCAACACTCCACAGTAGTAGAGGTCTTAGTGTTTAACCCATTAACGCAACTTGCTTTGCACGAGTTGCTTGATCACTTTATGGCGGCATTTTAAGATTCATTTGAGCTAATCGCAATTTTCGTAGAAGAATAATCGCACCCGTTTCTTAACTAAATGGCCAGCGACGATTTGCAAAGTCGCCGACGTAGTCATCGTCATTATCGTAGGCTTTAAGGCGAACATTTCAAATTTGGCACATGTATGTGACTCTCAACTCTTAATCTTCAGCCTTTTTTCATCGAATATATTGGCAAAAAAGGGAATTCAGTCAGGAAAATTAAATGTTTTGCAACGTTTTGGGATAAATTCAAAACGAAATATAGTCATTTACGCCTTATTTGTTTTAACTGCTTTCGCAAAAATTTCTTGATGTTTTAAACGCCCCCGCTGTGTTATAAGAGAAAATCAACATAAATTAACATCGCTGTTAATTATAATTATAAAAGATACAAGAAACGATGTCTCCAGGTCATCGATCTTGCTTGCTAGGGTAAAAAATCATTCTGAAAGATAATGAATGAGATGCACTTTGAGTGAAGCGTATAATCTCTTCGCCGCATTTATCATCAGCGATGTACTTGAACTTTAATAATATTTCTCGAATCATCATCAGACTAAACACGGATTAAATTAAATTTCGTATAAGAAAAGAACAGTATTTTTAAACTTTTTCCTAATTATCTTATATAAGGGTTTCATTTATTAATTATTTATACTATTTCAATGCAAAATAGTTTGCCAATCCACTTTCTAATGAGTACTTGTAATGAGTAAAATAAACTTAAATTATACTCAATTTTCAGACTATCACGAGTATTAGGTCAATCGGAAATGTGGTGTCCAAATACCCATTCAGTTTACCTTTCCAAGAGTAAAATTATTTTATATGTGTGGTTCATGGTATTTTAAATGTCTTTTATAATTCAGCAATAGTTTGATGTACGTATATCCGATTCAATAGTTGTTATTAACAATTCATTTTCGAAATTTGAAAGCCTTCCCGACCTGAACGCATCCCACAAATTTCGATTTCCTGATTTAATTTACGGGTCTAATTAGATTCATGAAAACGTATAGCTATATACTACCAAACATTAAATATCTAATTTATAACGTTGATAACTTATGGTCTAATAATTTAACTCTATCAAACCACAATTGAGAACTAGCAAATTATATCGAGATTATTGAATAGAGCCATCAAAGCAGTACTTAATCTTCCTCAGGATACTTCAACTGCAATTCTATTTGAAAGTCCAGATAAATTTAACCTGAAGCAATTAACAGAGATTGAAAAGGTTAAAGTAATTTATAACATCACAAAAATACATACAAATTCGTCTATCAACTTTGTTTTGAGAATACAAATTCATGGATATAATACAAGGGGAGCAATGATGGTATGTTATAATCTACCTACATCAAGGACCATCGATTGAAATGTAATCCAATTTATTCTTCAGTTAATTACTATAATAGTCTGCCAACAGAATTAAGAAATGCTCATAGTATTCTAGAATTTAAAAGACTTATTAAAATTTTGGTTAAATCGAAAAATTTCCACTGCGCTGAGTTTGTGTTTGTTCGGACTAATCTCAGAAACTACTGTACAGATTTCCATACGGTTTTCATCAATAGAAAGAGGTATTATCTAGGAAGGCTATAGGCTAGAATTTATGAACATTTTGCGTAAATAAGCTACCGGTATTATAATATTTGTGATTTAAATCGAAAAAATATTGTTCATTCTGAGAAGTTCCGTGCTGTACGCTGCGTAAAAATGTATAGTGAAATAATTCCCCATAAATAGTTCTAGAATAAAAGTCTGCGATAGACATATGTCTTATCTTTTAAGGTTGACTCACAATAACCATTTTTATGATTTTCAATTTGGTGTAAAAGAATGCTTTATTTGTGGAGGTGTTTTTACTGACATAGTATTAATCCTTATTTATATAAATATGTTAGTCATCTTAAGTATTTCATTTAGACCAAAATTACCCTTTACGCCAATTAATTTAGATGAATATCACAGAATTAAAATAACTCGCGCAGCAAAAAAATATCTTAACGACGAGGGTGGTACACGTCATTGCGAGTGATCGTGCGGAGCGTATTTAAAGTATTTTTTTTTAATTCCTATTTTTGTGTTGTTCGAGTTGATTTCAAGATTCATCCATCTACTAGAAGTCATCCGGCTATAGATAATTAGTGCTACCCGTTCGAAGCCCGGGCGGGTCGCTAGTATTATATTACTTAAATATATGTGACCTTTATACTAAACCTTGTTTGATTGGAAAACATTAAATTAAATTATATTTTTAATATTTAACACTAACCATACTATCACCGGTCATTTTATACTCCACTTTATTTCTGTTTCTAACATTACTTTCTTCATCAGGTACATATACTCAGTTATTCTATATCAATTCTTTCTTTTTATTACATTTAGTTGATGATTCAATATTTGTTATATTCAGCAGGAGTATATATAACTTCCCCTAAAAAATCTTATAATTTTCACTGGTACGGTTAGTGTTAAGTTTTTTTAGTTATTTATGTTATAAGATACAAAAAATGGATCCACAGAGGATTGTATATTTATTGGAATAGTTTTTTGAATTACTGTATATACAATCAAAATTAAAGAGAATAAATTATCAAGAGGTATGATGTGGGTTATAATCTGAAGGGGTTATAGCCCTGATTAAACTCATAATTTTATTTATATAGAATTTTAATAAATTTTCTTTTCTAAATTCAACAATACAATGCCACAAGTCACACAACAGCAAAAACAATTGCACTCTTAAGTTATGCACCAAATTTCCATGTTAATTAAATTTCTCGGTTTCCATATTTGAGAAAAAATGTATAATTTTCTTTTGATATATATTTACATAAAGATATATCTTTTACTAATTAGCAAATGGTATGTGAGGTCAGGTTTTATATAGCATTTTATTTTTCATATATCAGTCTCATAATTACTTCATACTGGCTCCCTGTGGGGGCATAAATGAAAGCATTGCGTTAAATAACGCCAAAGTTTTGCGTGGTAAAGAGAAAAACTTTATGATTCTACGTAAATAATTATCCCATAATAAACTACTTAAATATTCGTTCAAAACGTACTTAAATTAATTAAAACAATAGTTTAGAGCAAAATTTCTAAATTAAATAAATAACTAAAGTAACATAATATTCATTCATATACAAACTTGATGTCATTTTAAACTAAACTTATTGCGAATATATTTTTAAAAGATATTTCAAGCGATACTTTTTGGAATCTGTTAGAAGTTGAGACATTCTGACCTAGATTCAAATTCTAATAATAATGCTACAGAAAATTAGTTCAGTGATCCCAAAAGAAGAAATTGCTTAAAGTAATCGTTTGAAATGTAAAATGAGTTTTTTTATTAATTTAAATTTCTTAACATATCCTCTTTTTTATAGAATTTCAGATTTTATAACCCTAACAGAAAAATTATTTTGCTAATTTAATAAATGGAAGATAAGAAGACTACATCTGTTAAAGAATTTAAAGAAGTTTTTGTATTTTACCTGATTTAAATTGAGTCGCCTCTTCGATGTTTAAATTTAAAAAGCAGGAAGCCTGAAAAATATAGAAATATAATTTAAAAACAATAATTCGGTATGTTGTCTTATTCTAATATAAATGTTATTATTTATTTATAACGCACATAAGTAGCAAACAGTTCTAAATTGCTTTTAAGAAATAACTCTCTTTTAAATTTTAAATTACACTATAAACATCAAAGCACAACTAATAGACCTATTTTTGCACCCAATGAGAAACGTTTGAAAATTACACTTTTCCAGTGTTTTGGTGGTTGTCGACTAAAAAGAATTCTTAACGAAGATTCTTACTTAATAGTGCGACTCTACCAATTTGAGGATATCCCAGAGAATTCATTTAGAAAATAAAACACTTCTTTAGCGATAAAAATTGTACCCTTTAGGCACCTCTGCATTCCTTCATCATGCCTTATCATTTAGCATTTTTTATTATTGCTTCATTTAAATGGAAGGAGCCGTTTTTGCATTAGGCATTATTAGAGCATAGCCTGTAATTATTCGCTGTAATATTCCATTATTCTTTCGTAACGCGAAAATTGAAATGCATAATAATTCAGTTCAGCGGCTTAAGATATTGCGCCTTTAATTTTAGTTAGAATTTTCCACAGTCAGTGGGTGATGGAATTTTTGCAGTATTTCACTAGAAAGAGTATACCTTTTGCATGCTTTGCTTGGTTTACCTCGAAGGTTTCTGTAGATTTATTATTTAATTGAATTTTGGGATGGTTCAGCGAATACATGCAAATTTTGTTTTTTTTTTTTGTTTTTAAAACAAGCGAAGTGCAATGTATTGCGATAATTGGAAGCAAAATATTTTCTTTTATTCATTTGTGGAAAAAGAGTCGTTTATGGAAAATTTATAATATGATCCATGTTTCTTTCTTGGAAACGAATTAATATTTTTATTAAAATGGTTTGACTGCACATTTGTTATCATTGTTACTTTATAAAGCCGAAGCTGCTTAATTTACTTTAAATATTTTTGTGACGTTCACTAAGTTGAACTATATCAAGCATTAGGTTTCATAAAATTTAATCCAGTAAATAGTGAGAAATTTGTAAACAAACATACATAACCTAATTTTTTACGTATATTACAAAAATTGCACAGTGACTATTATACGAGTACAATTTAAAAAGCCTTTTAGATTATACCTTATGTATATTATTTAGGGACATTCATATTTTTTCTCGTTGCATTAGAGGAGGATTTTAGCTATTTGGAATTTCAAACTCATGATAGTATCCAAATATGTAAATTGTTCCAGCAAAATATCCTCAATAGTAATTGCCATTAAAATCCTTCGCACCATCTTTAATTTCTACATTTAGGAAGTGGATTCACAATTATTACAACATCTCCAAAAACCATCAGATATTTCAATTTTCAGAACAATTTGCGCCGCATGATCGTATCACTGAGGTAAACTTCTGAAAAATATCGTTAGCACATTTTAAAAATAAAGAACAGATTTCTTAAACTTTAAATTATTATATATTTTTTCCTCGTGAACTGATTTCGATTAAATAAAGCCTATGTTGCTCTGAGCTAAGCTTAAGTTAACCGTGGAAACCCCATGAAAATACGTCCAGTAGTTTCGGAAATTACTGTATACAGACAGACAAATAGACAGACAACATTTTCAAAAATTGTCCTTTTGTATTCTGTTAGCCTTTTTAGATTACTCCCAATTAGTTTTTGGTAAATTTTCTATGTATAGATACGGCGCTTCTACAGTATTATTATTAGTAATAGATTGTTGAACACCACTTTGAAGCTCCCGAACGAAAAGTATCTTAAATCGGAATATGTAGTACATTCAGTCAAAAAATGAAGATCATCGCACCAAACACTTAGGCGTGATTGAACAACAAACAAGCATAAATTTTATTTTATATATACATATATAGTAAAAAAATTTATTATATTGTAGAAAGATATACCTAGATATAAATTTTCCAAGAATACCAAATAAATATTTTCTAGCTAAAGTGGAAAACTGGTTGCGTTGCTCTCCTTTTAGATTTATGATATTTTCTTTCGTTACCTTGTGAGTAATATCCACGACCTTGTGATTGAATATTGAAGCGGCACGAAAACCGTATTGATCGTATATCAAATAGATACCTTAAGATTTTTACCGATACTTCATGGAGGTATGCATCTAATGCACAACAATTGCAAATAACCGATTTCTAAATGAAAAGGTAAGATACAAGAGGGCCGTCTAGCTGATGTGAGGAATGCGTGAAATATTGAAAATGTACAACGAAACGGGGTAAAAGTAAGAAATGTAGAAAATTGATTTTTAGCAGAAATGACCTTGTGGCACATAAAATTTACTGATTCTATGCAAAACGGAAATCTTTAACTTGACGGGGCAGAGAACTATGTTTTTTACATTATACTGATTTTTCTTTGTATATTAGCTAATCACATCTTAATATACGTTAAAAAATCATTCAATGTTCAGCTTTTAAAGTTTTCGATAACCTTCACGAATTCTTTCTTATATAAAACAGAAGTGTTTTTCTATAATTAGCAAACGATTGATTTTACGATTTAATATTAAAATCAATAAAATCAATAAATTGTTGGTTGGCTGAAAATCAAAGCTTAATTATTGAATCAACGGCCAACAAGTTCTATTAATTTCTACAATTTAAAAAGATTTAATACTTACACATACATATATCACAGAATAATCTGGAATAGATAGAAAAAAACAATTATTTTAATTTGATAATGTACATTTATAATTAAAGTTATATGAAAAATGTGTTACTAATATTGCAATGGTTTCTACTGTGGTGTGACGAGAAGTACTATCTTGTTTAAATCAAAAATTCTCTTAGTTTTACATGAAATTTGAAAATATTATGGCATAACCGTATAGAAGAGCAATGACAACTTTATATTTTTAGTTAGCTAATAAAATCAATTTGCTCACACCTCCTTTTTTCTCATCAGTAATTAATCTTCATTATAACAAACCACAATTTCCTAAATTTTTTATTATTTCCTGAAAGAAAGTTGAAAATTCTTTGAAAACACTTGCATTTCAACAAAAGAAATCGTTCGTCTATTCTATGATAAAGCGAACAAGAGAAATAAACAAATATTTATATTTAGACAGAAAAGATTTGTTAACTCGTCGACGGTGTTAGGGTACATCATTAAGGCAAAGCCGCTGAGTCAGAATCCATCTTTAGACGAAAATAGTTCTTTCGAAAGGAGAAATTTGCAAAATACATATCTATATACTTAGATATTTACGTTTACTTATATAGACCGAGCTGCAATATCTAAATAAAACTAAATTATTCCATTAAAAAAATATATTTTTTTTAAATTTATTCATTGTTCGAAAAATTCTATTATATTATTTGCCAAAAATTCCTTTGTAAAATTTCAAGGAACATATCTCAGTACTGCGACTGAACAAGAAAATGTTTTGGAAACTTTTTCCGCAGTTTTACTGAAGAGTGATGTCGTGTAGCTGCCGAGTTCAATGTTTTACTTTACCTGCATGTGTCACACTTTTGAGGAAGTTCATAAAATTTCGCATGTGCTAAATATTTTGTGTTCTTAAAAACGGATACATGTACCACCTTTGAAAATATTTTGGCAGAATTTATTCATAATTCACAACAATATCGTTTCGGCAGACGGTTGCTCTATTTAAATTTTCGGTTTTATAAACATAATTAAACTTTTCACGAGGCTTATTACAAACAAAAAGAAAAATGTTTTTGCGCGCAATTTTGTTATAAAGCATAAATTAATTTTGGGAAATTTTTTAAAGAATTCATATATCTTTAAAATCACATTGCTTCTAATTAATATTCTTGCCTTTAAATACCTCTTTTTGATTTTATAATGGTAAATTATTTTTATTATAGAAGAGAAAACGACTTAAAGTTGAAAAGTCAAGCAACTTCAGGAAAGTTCGTTAAAGAAAATAGCTGCTAGGGGATAGCCTCTCATCTCTTAAACTTTAGCGGAAGAAAAATATCTTCGCATATTTTGTCAGTTACTTGCAGAAGCAAGAGGTAAGTTTTGTATCATTTAAAGCAAAGTGATGATTATAAAAAGTAATTTTCTTGTAAGAGAAAGTATTTTTTTTAAAAGTAAATATTTCACTTTTATTCGATTTTCATACTTTCAATGCGCTTATTTCCATTTATACTCTGAAGACGATAAGTAAATTTCTGCGGTCCTCTATTAAAACTTCTACTAAATCTAGTAGAGGACTATCTTATTGATTTATTTTCAACCACAAATCAAATTTAATTCTCCTATAACTCCTGTAAAAGTCCTATCAAATTACATTTTTACCCTAAAATACTTTTAAAGACTAAAAACTGTTTTCAATATACCTTTTTTCCTAAAGGTTTCTTTCCATTTCTTTTCTGGTATAGAACGCTATTGTTCCTTAAAGGCTAATGACTTCTGAGCAAACTTTACGGTAGGCGACACTATCCTGGTTCTATTGTTTTGCGCCCTGCTAAGTTCACTATGGGTGTTTCAGGTGCGGGCTTATTAACAACGGACCAATATAAGAAAGGTAAAGGAAACAAAAGATTACTTGCAAGAATTGAAACTTGTATTGTATACCATTTCATCGAAAATCTATTTTACTCCCCTCTTTAAATCGATTGTAAAATCTTAAGCATAACTTGAAATAGTTTACAAAAGGAATTTACTAAAATATTAAAAAAATTTATGATTGCTTTCTCGTATACTATTAAAGATTCATTCTATTAACTGATTTACATTGATCCCTTTTGTCGAGTATGCTCAATTTTTGTATTTCTAAAAGTCGTATTATCAAATGATTTTTCGATTCTCATTTCTGCTTTGCGGAAATCGATACATCGAGGCAATCATATCGAATATTCGATGATGGTAGTACGATATAAAGTTTGATTGGAATTCAAATTATAAAACAAATTACAACTTTTACAAAGGGTTTCGTTTTCACTTACAGCGTTTCCTCGTTATAAAAAACGATAGACGGAGTATCGTTTTACATGAAGCTAAACTTTGCTATCTTACTCTTCGATTGTACAACTGTCGAGCATCGAATTATGTGATTGGCACCTGATTTTAAACCTCCTTTAAGGTTGTATATTTTTTTATACTAAATTTATAATATCCTTTTCAATAAGTGAATCTAAAATTGATAGGGTATAACAATTTTCTTATTATTAAATCAAAAATTCGTTCAAGTTTTCCTCGTAATCAATCTCTAAATTTAAAGTATTTGGTACTGTTTGCGATAATAGACCAAGAACATATGCTCGCAGCAGCCATTCTACTGAAAATATTGCTGATATGCGTGAAAATGTTGAAGAACAGCCAAGAACATCAATTCGTCGACGTTCTCAGCAATTAAGCATTAAAAAGAAAGCACACTGAATAACATTTTACGGAGAATTTTTTAACAAAATCATAATTAGCGATGAGTCTCATTTTCATTTGAATGGATACGTTAATAAACGAAATTACCGGATTTAGGAAAGTGAAAATCCATAACAAATAATTGAAAATTCATTACATCCTCAAAAAGTGACTGTTTTGGTGTGATTTACAATCTGGTGGTATAATTGTATCATACTTTTTCGAAAATTATAATTAATTCTTAATGATATTGAAACATAACAGACTTCCTATGGCAAGGACTTTAAGATATTGATACCAGTGACTTGTAGTTTCAACAAGATGATGCCACGTCCTATACAGCTAGACAAACAATTGCTTTACTGAACATGAAATTGAATGGGCGTTAATTTCTTTAAATGGTAATGTTAATTGGCCTCCAAGCTCATGTGATCTGACCCTATTAGACTACTTTTTGAGGGACTGTGTAAAAGATATGGTCTATGTTAATAATCTACAAACGATTAAGGAGTTAAAAAATGAAATTATTCGTGTTACAACTGAAATAGTACCACATTTGTTGATAGAAGTACTTCAGAATGTTGGAAAAAGAATAGACGTCTACCAACGAGCCAGAATTAAGTTTTAAATTTTATAACAAGCACTGAAATGGCAAGAATAAATCATCAACAAAGTGCATTCTGTATGTGTAGACAAGACAGAAGTAGTAGAAGTAGTTCAGAAGATGGTTAATAAGAAATCATTGACTAATGCCAAGGTAGAAACGTCACTTGTTTCATTTTTTCTTTAGAAAGGTATTTAACATTTGTTGCATGCTGCAATTAAATGATCAACTCCAAGCGAAAATTGTGGAATGAGCCAATTTTGCTGTCACGCACTGGATCTTGACATTCCAAATAGTCTAAATGTGTTGAAATTTAAGGTTTTTATATCTCTAGAAAAATAACCGCTGATTGCATTTACTTGCATCTTGCATCACAATGCCTACCCAAGGGGCAATTACTAACTGCAGCTCGAAACAAGGGTATTAATCATCGCCCTGGCATCTTGCAAAAGTCTTAAAGAAATGAATGACTTGCCTTAGTTTCATAGTGCAAATGCAGTTTCCTCATTAATTGCAGTACGCTTCGTTAACTGCGCGCCAGCATCCACTGCACCGGCGTCGTCAGTTGCATTGTCTCCGGCGATTGCGCATGAAAAATCCGGCTACATCTCGGCGCATTTCCACGCAGAGTGGCCGCATAAATTTCCACGAATTCGTCAGCTAGTGCACTTGACCATCGGCGTCCTCCGACGCGGTACTGTGCATCATGCGTCCGACTGCACACGTCGACGCAAGCAAAAACTGCAACTTTGAGTCGCATGACCTCGGCCGTGCAACATTTTAACTTCGAGGTAAAGATTCCCCCCCACCAGGGATATTTTCCCATTTTTGGCGAAGCAAAAATTATGCGCAATGTGCGTTTATTTTTCAATTTAACGACAATTTTATTCATCCAGGGCTGCCCTGACCGTGGTTCTTCTGAATCAATCCAATGGACAATGCTTCACCGCAAAATAGATGAACCATGTAAAAATCCGGACCCACTTCCTGGATAAAAACATGTAGCCAATTCGAATCCGTAGCATACTTTGTTTTGTTCTGGTAGGTGATGTTGCTTCATTATTACGTTTATTTTTTTTTTTTTAGAGAGGTAACTAATTTGTCGAAAGCAGGAAATGACATTCGTTTGCCTTTCTATGTACGTATGTATGTATGTCTGTATATTTCAAATTAATTAACCTTACTTCTCTAACAACAATTGGCGAGAAAAATCTTTATTACATAAATGTATAGGGTATAATGTCAATTTTTCTCAAGACAATATTTCCCTGACTTTTCACGACTTATTCATGAAAAATAATTAAATTATTTAAATTCCAAAATCCATTAATACACTGAGAAAAATCGGAATTTCAAAATTTCCTACAAACTCTAACTCGTATATGCCATTGTATGAGCTTTATAGGAGAATAAACTAAATTATAAAAATTTGCTTAATATCCTATAGCAAAAAAGACCCATCATGGATCTATGGCAATGTTATCTTGTTCAGAGTGCTATGTATTGTAATTAAATGTACACGTTTTCTGAATAACTGCTCTCCCAATGTATGTATATTTCATAAAACTATAAATTTTCCTTTGATATAATTCATGCTTGAAATTTTAATGCATTACTAGCAACTATTGTCTACTACAGAGAAGCCGTACACATGAAGTGTAACACTCATCATATTTCCTTAATTTATTTACTGTAATAGACGAAAAGAATAATTCAGTAGAAATTTCTATTATACTAAGCATGCGCACCGCCGAAATACATCAAAATAAAGAGGGGATAGTTGATCACTATTTCAATATTATGGATAACATAATTCTATGCTCAATGAATATTCCCTTAACTTTTCCCGGTTTACAAAACAAAAATGTTTAGTACCACAATTTTAACTGAATTTATAAGTCTGTCAATAACATAAATATATGGGGGTATATACATGAATACAACGATTACATATACAGATAAAAATCAATTATTAAGTTTGATTCAAATATAAAATAACAATTTCAAAGATTTTTCAATAATCACAAAACAAAATTTATTGGTTTAACAAACATTTAAACTAAAACTCAATAAATAAAACATTTCGTTGCATTTTATTTGTATATTTGAAATTATTTTCTTATTTTTATTAAATAGTTTCCATTAGTTAATAATTGAATGCTTCCTAGTTGTATTGTATAACACATAAAAGCGTATTATAAACCATCATATCAATTTAATTTAAATTCATTATATAAAACAATTAAACCGAAGCTATTTTATTCTATAATGCTATTTTCCTCCTGACTAGTTTCTGATTAATTTTATTACGATACAATGTATCTAACTTATGAAATACAAAAGTGATCACTCAAACTGAACGATTTTCACTTTCATTTAAAAGTTTAGTATGACTAATCAATATTGCTGAACAATTTAAATTTTCATAAATCAATCAAAAATTAAATCCGAAGCTTACGTAAAAAAAAATAATTTCACTTTAAAGGCGACAATGACGTGTTTTATAATAAATATGATGCTTAATCATTGCATTTTGATTAAAAGACAAATTTCAACCCACATATTAGTTTTTGTTTTCTGTTTTTTACAAGCGTGTTTCTATTTTTATATTAATTTTTAAGAGAGTCCAATTTAAGTTATGTTTATATATAAAACTCGCCACAAGAAGCAAAATTATTCTAATATAATTCCTTTAGCTATAGAGCACGTTTTATAATTATAATGATTAAAAAATGCATTAATTTATTTTTAGATTACACAAGTTTGTAGCAAGTATAGGACAATAAATTTCAGTAAGCTTTTAACGACATTTTTATTACAGAATTTCATTCTTCGAAGTTTTACTTCTGTGAAAATAAAATTTAAAATGTTACTAAACATAAAATTGAACTTTTCGGTTATTTTTAAAAAATAGAACGTCTGCCCGCCTAAAGTCATTGTACTTTTTTCTGCGATACTGTGTGTGAATCGACACAATTTGAATGCAGACAACGACGCATTATTTATAAACAAAATTGCAACATCAGTCCCCAACATAAAGAGATATTTTAATTATAACAAATTAGAGCAAACTTAACTAAACAAAATTCGCAAAAGTCCCTTTTAACTAGATAAAAAAAAATTAAGGAAGAATAAAAATTTAAAATCATTACGCAATTCCGAATAGACTCCCTTGTCTAATTATAAATTATTTTGAAATCGATCGCGTGAACCTATCGATCTCTGTGCTAAAATTTATTGGCTATAGACCAGAAAATGTCTAACGTATGCTCTCTTCAAATAATTAAGAATCTAATTTCGGATGATCATATAAAAATACATTTACATTTGAATCAATTCGAATATTTTTAAGTGGGCGATTATTTAATCGTAAAAAAGAGCTTCAGATATAAGCAAACAGTTTCTTCTGAGTAATCGATAATCTATAATCACAGAATATTTATCTTATCGCGTTTTTATTGTTTTTCTTTTTTTGATAATTTCAACGTGCGATTTTATCAAACAATCAGTCCACTTGATTATACAAAAGCGGAAGTCCTTTTTTGGTATTGTAACATTCACCATTAACATTTTGTTGTTCTTATTAAAAGAGTAAATAACGCACCTTCATTTATTACGTGGAAATTGCAATTTTACGATCATATTTTCAAAATGTAAACAAATTTAAAATTAGTATGTTTATACCGTATATTAAATTTTACTGCGTATTTTCTAACTTTAATTTATTAGGAATTTGCAAATTTTCAAAAACACTGAAAATTTCTATTTTGTATTTTAGAAAAAGCCACAGTGCCTAGATTTCCATATTTTTCTTAAATTTTCGTCCTTTTGTAGGCTAATGCATTTCCTTCTTGGAATTTCAATCCTTTAATTCTACAACATTTTCTTAGTCGGATAGTAGTTCCTAGTTGTTCTTGGTTCGAAATCGCTGTAGCTTCATTAAAAAGTAATAAGAAGGTTATTATAATAGGGGAATATTTAAACAACTTAACCACTGAAAAAAGGGCTGTTATTTTAGCTTTATTTAATCAGAAACTTAGTTTTCGGGAAATAGTTCGTCAAATTAAATGTAACAAAAGTATTGTTAGACGTTTCGTTAAACAAAATAGTGAAACTTCGAGTTTAAGCTGGAAATCTGGTATTGGTAAAAAAAAAAGACGACAGAAAGGGAAGATCGAGTTTTAAAGCGCTTAGCATTACAAGATCAATTTTCATTTGTGTTAAAATTAAAGACAGAACTAAGGGAAGCAACATCAGCTGAAATAAGCGTACAGTTCAGAAACGTTTAAATGAAATAGAACTTTTTAAGTATAGACCTCTAAAGAATCTAACAATGGTACAAAGAAAATGAGGGCTAAAAGACTCCAATGGGCTAAAACCCATGAAAACTAGACGTTGAATCAATAGAAACATGTTGCTTTCAGTGATGAACTCAAATTTAACAATATGAGTCCTGATGGAAAGTACACAGTGCGTCGTAGAAAAAGCAAAAGTTTTCATGAGGAGTGCATATTACCAGTGGTGAAATTTCCTGCATCTGGAATGGTATGGGGAGTCATTACTGCATTTCCTGCATCTGGAATGGTATGGGGAGTCATTACATTAAATGCAGGTAGATACAAAGAAATTGGATTATTACCGACTTTAGAGACAATGATAGAGTGGAGTCAAAATCCATCTATTCCAGGACAACTCAGCCCTCTGTTATAGGGCTCATTCTGTAAGTATTAGTAATAATTTTTACCTGAAAATAAAACACATCACTACTTCATTTTGCTAGGTATCAGATTTCAAAACTGAATTGGGAATAGAATCGTCGTCTTGGCCATCCAACAGCCCTGACCTCAATATTATTGAAAATGTGTTGTCAATAATGGGACGAAAAATTCAAGAAAAGAAGCCAAAAACTCTTAGAATTAAAAAAATAGTAGATAGTAGACTATCTAAAAAAAACTCTACAAATAAATTTCAGATAGAATCCAAGCGGTTATTAAAGCAAAAGGAGGTCCTACAGCCTATTAACGTTTCAAAAACTGTTTTGAAGTTAAAAATTAAATCAAATGAGTCTATTTTATTAGTTGGACTAATATTTTGTTGAAATAAAGTTTACGTACAAAAATTACAATATTTTGTTTAAGTTTCTAATCCAAAAAGAGCAAATTCTGTAAGAAAATTTAGATGTGGATTTTTCTATGTCGCGGGGTGTAACTTATGTAGCTTAATTTTAAATTTAAAACTACTCGTACGTGTAAAATAAATTAGTAAAATAATAATATCGTTAGTACTTATTTTATAATTAAGATTTAAAAAAAATTAAAAAAAATAGTAACATGCTTACCATGCAAAATACAGCTAGCTCAATAAAATGTCTTAACTCATTTAATTAAAAACATCTGAAAAGAAATAAAATAGATGTTAATTGATTTGGTTAATAAGTTTTTAGAATCAATATACAGTAGGTACGGCGTTGTCGGGTTTTTTGATTTAAAATATATTACTAAAACTATAAAATTCAATAGGGGACTAAGTTCAACAATATTTCGTTTATTATGTAAACCACATTCTGATCTATAACATAATCCAAATTTAAACTTTTGCTATATTTTTAAGGTAATTGTAATGGGCAGAAACCATCCAATTTAATTTTGTAAAAAGCATATCTTTTAGGAAGTTCTTTTTGAGGACAATAACAAAGAATTCCATGCCTCATTCTTTACCGAATTTACTTACGGAGATGGAATTTTAAGATAGACCACCTCTGAGACAATTTTAAATTCCACTCTGGAACAAACTCCCCAAACAAACTGAGGAAAAACAGAACATATTCCCTAAAGTCCCATTAGTAGATATTCAAAATTGTTGAATAATTACAAAGGCGTATATAAATTATAAGTCTATTTCTGTTATAATTGCATTAACATACCTCAGTGCATCCATTAATTGAAAAATTAATTACTGTGGATAGTTCGCTTACTTTGGCGTAATTTTATACGTAAGAGCTGCTAAATCAATTTATTATTTTCTAATTAAATTCATCTCAAAAAGGTTCGTCCATTGTCTCCAACCGATGAATGTTGTCGTTTTGTGACTCGATAGTAAAAGAAAGCCAAAAATGTATGACGGACGTGACTTAGAACTTCAAGCAGGTTCCCCAGTTCAGTAATAGCAATTTTAAGTGCGAAGATAATTTATTTGAATGACTGTCCCAAGCATCAAGAAAACGTCTTACAAGAAATCCCATTGGAAAGTTTAGGGAATGTGTTTATTGCCCGGCAGTATTATGGTTGGAGTTGTCTCTGAATCTGGGTTACTCGCCACTCTTTTGCATGCAAAGTGGACATTTGTTGCAATTTGGGACGGTATGATTGTTCTCTGCATCAATAGTGCGCTAGTTTAAAGTACCTCGTTAAAAACATTTCATAAAAACTTACCCAGCTATATATTTTATAATTCTACAGCTTTTATAGATCGTGTGTGGACAAATGAATTTAATTTTAACATAGTCTATAAAGAAAAATTTAAAACATTTTACTTAAAAGTAAAATTAACTATTAACCAGCTTTGCAACAGCTCAGGCAAATTAAATACACTCGAAAAATTATTTTGTGAAATCACAAAAGCGTTTTTCAATTCCTGTTTTAAATAATTAATAAATTTTAATAAAATTTTATTATTATAGTATTTATTGTAATTTTTTAATTAATAGTACTGACTTATAATTTGAGGAAATTAGCACAAGTACTCAGTTTGAGTAATTGTCAGGAATTTCAAAAAATAGCAATATTACCTTTAATGCCTGCAAAGGTTTTTTTAATTCCATATAATACCTAAGTAATTCGCAATGATAAGTCCATTGTAAGTTTATAATAATTGCAAATTAAATACTTGTTTCCATAAAATATTTTTTAATTGACGCTTTTGAATACTTTGCAGTGTCTTCAATCTTCATTTACAAATGGAATATTAAATTTTTAATGAATCGTTTTATAATCCCGACAACAATGCCTTGTAGTTCCTAATTTTATTGGCGTGATCCGTGGACTGTGACCATTTTATTACTGAGAACAAACAAATTTCTTATTTATGTAAATATATATTGTACCCTTTAAAACTTGGAACTACATACATATAATATTGGGGCTTACTGTTAAATCCGTCATCGGCGGGAATGAGAATGCGGATTTCATACATTTCGATTCTGAAATCCACATTCAAATTCCCTCCAACGCATTCCGAAATAACCGCTATTATTTTATTTTTGTAGTAATACTTAGTTTCCATATACAATCTGTTTGGTAAAAGCGTATCGACGATTTCTCAGAAAGAAAGAGAAACAGACAGAAATATTTTAAGTGGAGGGGATGAGTATTACCTACAATACATGCGCGAGATACTTAAAGTCTCATTTTGCGTTGAACTTTCTACTGTTAAGATCAATTTTCAACATGAGTGCCTTATTTTAGTATGTACTATAAAAGTTTTGAAGCTGTGTGTCTCTGCCTTCATCCGAAAGGACCTAAATGGACTTATGCCCAGGTAGCGAGATATGTATATTAAAAAGGATGCGTCTTTTGTAAAGAAGTGGTGTACGAATTTTTCTGAGGAAAATAACGATTGGACAAACGTCGTGTTCACTGACGAATCATCATTTTGGGTATATCAAGGACCTAAACGAGAATTGTTAACAAAAGCATGGCTTTACATCATACGTAAAATACCCAATAAAAATTCATGTGTGGGGGGATGCTTCTGTTCGGAAGGATTTGAAAAATTGATTGCTTTTACTGGAAATCTTAATGTAGAAAGGATGCTGCAAATTTACAAAAACGGATTGTTACAAGTCTACAGATTCTTAGTTTGGAACAGGAAACCGATCGTGGGTCTTGCAAGAAGACGACGATCCCAAAACATAGAAGTCGTCTGTTTGTACCAAATGAAAAAATCAAGAGGCACAAAGTCCTGGTGCTAACTGAAAATGTGTTTGGCCCTTATAAAAGCAGAGCTGCATAGCTGAAAAATGCTTTTATTTTGTAACGACTTAAATCATCAGTAAAGAAATCCTGGAAGGATCTACCACTAGAATATGCTTAAAATTTATTTGAAAATATGAAAAATAGAACACTTCACCAAATATTAAATGTATTGGGTAAAAGAAAATAAAGTAAATTATAAGGAAAAATAATATTTCGTTAATTTTTTATCGCATTATTGAATTAGTAGCATTTCTATTGGTAATATCTAGGTAAAATTCACATAGTTTTCTTTTTATAATTTAACCATTTTAGCTCTGTAGTTATCATAAGCTCAATAATTATTTTCTATAATTTTTACGGTTGAATTTATAACGAATACAACTGGAGAAAAATTCTCTTGATTAATAATGCAATATATTAGAAATTTTATCTTATAAATCCCTTATTGGGAAAATCGTTGGGGTTAAAGATTTTCAATTCGATTAGTAAATAGTAAAAAATTCAGGATTAGTAGCGCTACATTGGTGGATCCAATTTGGCAATCCTAAAATATTTGCTATTATTTTCTTAAAGATATTAAATCAAATTACTTACAATAAGAATGAAAATGTCCATCACGTAAGAACCGATTGATAAACAACTAAATGATACCAAAACATGCGATTTTATTGCAGTGAAAATTTATTCATTGAGCTTGAATAACTGAAAAGCATAAAATAATTTCGAAACAATGTTTCTCCACCTGCCTACAATTATAATTATCTTATAAGCTAACTACATGAATAAAGCTATTGGAAAAAACCTGATTATTTAAACTGTTATGAGACTTTTACAACGACTTCAGCTATGAGGCTTGATTGAACTTGGAAACAAAAAACATTAGAAGCCATAGAATCCCTTAAAAGGCGAACTGCAAATTGCAATTCCGTGTGCAATATTTTTAAAATAAATGCTGAACGAACAAGGCCAAGGCACAACAAATAAAAGCAACAAGATAAAGCAGTAAAATGTAGACAAAAGTAATTTTTGTTATGTCGCAAAAGATAAGATAATTAGAATCTTAAAAAATAAAAATAAAAACTAAATAAATAAATAAAGAAACACATGTTTTTTAGCGCCGACGACAAATAAGAAATAATCTTTTAATACTTAACCCGAAAAGGGTCAACACGTACCTTATCTGAATTGAAGTAATATTGTTTTGGTCTTTCTAATAAAGTAAAATTACTTTGCAAATTTTATGTGATTTAAAATCACTGGACCGATATATGCACCTATTAACTGATTTCTATAAGAGTGCAGCTGCGATTGCGAATGCATATCTTAAAATGGTGTCGAGACTTGAGGACTGGTTGCGAAAATGGTTAATTGGTGATAATTAGTTGTACAAGGTATTCCCCGCTTTTCACTAGGTCAATCTCTTTACGTTAGGTTTTTGAAGACTTTCCCTTGATGTAGTAAAGAAAGCAGTCACTTTCCATGACGCCTTAAAAAGAACTTTATTTTCATGAGAAATGAAATTGTCTCCTTTTTGCAAAAGCCGTATTCATGTATAAAATTCAATTAAATGAATTAAACAATTAAGACAGTCGTTTTTTCTATTTCTTTTTATATTGGGAATGAAATAATACAAACTCAAAGCTGTTTTTACAAGCAATTCTTATATTTTATTTGGTTCTTAAACAACATTTAACAGCTATAGAACGTAAATTTCATAGATATTGATAGAAATTTTAATGACTTTACCTAAAAACTTTATAATGCCAAGAAAATATATTTAAATTTCTACTACTAACATCCCTTAGGTATTCCCCACACATGACACAACAAAAAGCAAACATCGATTTGGTCACAGATGAAGTTAGTAAATTAGTTAGCAACTTTATTCAAAGTACCTTTAATTCGGATAATACCTTAATTTCTAATTTTTTTTCCCCGGCATTAATTTTATAGACCCGAGTAAAAATTGTGCATTGAATTTCCTATACACTGAATAACAACTAAATCGACACTTCAAGTTAAACTAAAATAACACCAAAGTAAGCCCTTTTGGCGAACAAAATTGTTAATCTACTTCTTTACAACAACTAATAGAACCAGCTTCAACACCGAATCACCACCAAATGACTAGTACTACCTTATGTATTTGAAGAATTTAAAAATTAAAGATTTATTGCAATTTAGTGAAAATTAATATTTAACTCTATATACAGGGATCGACCGATCCCACATATACTTTAAAATTGTTTGAAAGAAATTTTTTAAAAGTCCAATCTATAGATTGTTTCAAGGATTATTATGTAGAGTGTAATAGTAGAGCAGGAAGGTGTAGGGGAGTGATCAAAGATAGATCCAATCTCTCAGTTAATGTAGATTTTCTTTCTCATAACTCATAATAATGAATCAAATTATTCAGTTGAAGCATGTAACCTCCTAAAACATCCTGCATAACACCTCTATTTTTTTTTTTTCGATAGTTCAAACAAACTTTCGAAGTAATTCGAAGGAATAATTAAATAACAAGTTAGTTACTTCACATGGCATGGCAGTAGATAATTAGAGCGGAATATGATTGTGTGCTGCAATTAATTGCTTCAATCATTTGAGCCATATTTCGACAATCGAAATGGGCGTTCGTAACAAGAAGGTTAACTACTGAAAGTGATTGCTATGCTTTTGCTGGTAAATATCAGCGAAACGGAAAAAATGTAATTTACAAGTTATTTTTAAAAGTTCCCTATTTTAATATGTACGAGTAGTATGCATTTGTAGTACATAAAATAAAAAAGGGGTTTTACAGACAAAATTGATCGTATCTTTTCCAGTCTACAGTCTCCCCCACAGTGCAACAACCTTCTTTCAAATGGATCCACCGATGGGGCTTCAATGGAGCGAAATGCATACTTCCTGGACAGTGCGGACTGTCCCACAATAGATGCAATTTGTACACAATATCTAGTGTAATTCACATTTTATAGTCGTTATCTTCGAGTGCCACGAAGATGCATCAATCCGCCAACTTTAATTAACTAGAGAGCTGAGAGACCGGCGGCAATCAGATGAATTCTTGGACTGTAAATAATCTGAATGTGGGCTGGCATGGCGCAACTATTTGAGGCATGTAAAAATTAGATAATTGCTTAAAGCACGTGACAGCTGCCTTTGTTTTTTTCATTAAATTTTCCTTTAGGCGTCACACTAATTTAAAGAAAAAAATTCTGTTAATGAGAGATGCTTTGTGGTCCATCGAACGGCTGCTGCAAAAATTTGTTCCACACAAAATCACTCTACCGTGAAATATGGGGAGAATTTTTATTTAGATATTTTTTTTTTGTTTTCTGTGTTTTTGTTTTTCTTTTTCTGTAAGTTTAGTTGTTGCTTTCCTTTTTACCCACAAAACATCTCCTTTCATGGGAATAAAAACTTCGATAATTTTTCAAATGAGTTCAGACGTTGGGAGTCGATGAACTTCTCCTTTATAATAAAAATCTGAAAGCAACAAGTCTCGAAATATGTCTTTGTTATAAATTAGGGCCTTTCTGAATTGAGAAAAGTTCGACGGAGTATTAAAATTAATAAATCTGAAAAAAAAAGTAAAAGGAAAACCTTATTAAAAATAACAATCTCTTAAGGTAGCAACAGAATAATTTAAGTTAGGAAAGGTATAAGTAATAAAAGACAAAAGATGAGTTAAGCGGTGCATACGGTTCACATATTACTCCTTTTATTTATTTTTAAGCCGACTTTTGTCATTCTAGTTGGGATTCCGGGACAGAGGGAATATAAACAGGAAAAAAAAACGAATGATTCAGCGCAGGATTTAACCCTCTCAATCCTTCTTTTACAGGAAAAAAAATAAACACGAGAAGGGATAATCTCCCGACATGTGTTATCTCGAGAGATTATGTTTTCGATATTTAGACTCAATGTGCTGCTAGCAACTCAACTAGCTGCAGCTATGAAAATATAAAGATTTTACAACAGTAAATAAATATAGCATATATTTTAAAATTAACATGTTCATATTTTTTTAATATTATTCTTCATAAAATCAAACAAAGTGTATTTTATCTCATCTGGCAGGTGATTCCCAAACAGGTGAATTCAATTTAAAAATCGATGCTTCGGAGAAATGGGAAAAGACCCGAGGTATTACACTGTTTAACAAATTTAATATTTTTTACTGCTACCGAACAAGCGACAGTTTATTTCTATTGGATTTGTACTGTAGATTATGAATTTGTAAATAAAACATACAAATTAAAATTAAAATTATTAAGATAATTTATTTCAAACAAATTAAAATACTAAAATCTGAAATATCAGTTACATTTTATGAGTATCAGCAAGAAAATGAAATTTTAGACTTTCGAATATTTCAGCCTGTTTTCAGCCTACATTTTTCAGTTAAATTTCAGTTCATTTTCAGTTTCTGACTGCCCTTTAACAAAGACTAAATTGGAAAAAATGTTCAGTCTCCCAACTGGAAAAATTCGTCTGAACATAATCAGAACCCAGTCGGGCCTGCCTGATAAGGATAACGTAAGGTATGTAATGCAGGAGATTACTTGTGACTTGATCAGGATTACCTAATTTAAATCTAATTTGGTTCAGACTGTAAATCCAAGTGCGTTCTTCCAACTCACTTATGTGTATTATTTTATTTTAGTCTCTTAGTCACGAGTATAAGTTTTCATCTGAGTAAGTATTACATGTTGATGTGTGTTAATATTTGTATACAATTTTCGTGTATTTAAATTATGTGGCTGAGATAATCAACCCTGCCTACTCAAAAAGAAACGCCACAAATCAAAAATACCGTCTTCCCCCATTTTTTCAATCTGCATTCCCCAGATTCAGCTCTGGGCATTTGAATGTTGCAATTCTACAGGTGAATTATATTGAGTGAAAATTTAACAAAATTATGTATATCTATCTATTGATGTACTAGTTTGGTCCTAATGTGGTGCTAATTGTGAAAAGCTAATACTTTTAGTTCTTGTAACGGACGGATTATACTACTTATTTAGTATTTTTAACGATCTAGATATCCTATTTTAGCCCACATTCGAGCCTAAGTAGAATAACCTCATAGTGTTAAGATTAGGCTATCATAATGCGCCTGATTTGTTTCTGAGAAGGCATACGTTAATGTGGCATACCTTACAAACTTTTTAATTTACTAACTTCAGAATTGTACAATAGAATTTTATCATTCCTGTGCCATATATTCTCTGTGGTATTTCTTTTCAACCATTCTAATTTCGTAAATTCATTACGTTTCTTTCGATCTCTGTATGCTACACAAACCAAATTTCGCGTAAAATCACAGAAGGTACTAAAAAAATTATTCCAAATATACAAAAGGATATTTACGAATTGAATTAGTAAAACTTTAATTAATTAACTTAAACTTTATGAATACTTCTGAATAATAAAATGTTACTAGAGAAAAAATTACAATTGCCGAAGGAAAGATTTGAGTCTTTTATGTAAAAATTTAAATCCGGTATTTTGCCGAAAATTACTAAGAAAGTTTGTTATTTTCAAAAAAAAAAAAAAAAAAAAAAAAAAAAAAACAAAATACCAACGGTTACCTATAGTTACGCAAATATACAATTGAATAGTTTCTCCAAGAAGTGAACGGAAGAGGTAAAATAAAATCATCTGCGTTTAAGCAAATTAGCGGAAGTAGAACTACCCTTCTTTTCAAGTTTTTACATAAAAAAAAGGCTTGCTTACATCGAACATTTACTATGAACAAGTTGTACCTGACCAACATAATTAAGTTTCCGCTTACCGTACAAACAAATGAATATAAAAAGCCTTCGATAATCTTACACAATGCGATCAATAGAGAACAATAGAGGCAATGAAACAGCGGCGGAGCATCTCCGTTAATCAGGCAGGTAACCAATTGCAAGTGTTGAACACCTCAAGATTCCCCATTAAGACGAATGTCCAGAGGCCGTTTGCTTCTGGATCAATTTCTGATGATTAGCGCAATTGTAAAAAATCAAAAAAAGGCAATCTTTATGCATGACGAACTATCGAGTGCACGGGAGCACTCATCTGAACCAATCAGCTGGGGACTGAAATAGAACAACTTTTTAATGGTAAAGTGAAATTGACAACTTTCCTTTTAGTCGTTTTTAATATTTGATATTTAAGTTTTATGATTTTACCAATTTATTTTATGTTTACGAGTATACTTATTATTTCACAATACTCTCCAGATTTGTGGACTATTTTAAACCTGATTGCAGCCTACATTAAGTGGATTTGAAACCTCTTTCAAGGTTTACTAAGTTCAATCCTGACTTAAGCCTAAAGTTTCTAGGTATCATTTTAAGACCTTATACATCAAAGTATCTGTTTTAATAGTGTTCTTTCTGAAAAATTTCTGGTGTCACTCAAGGCACTCGTCTTAGACTACTTTTATTTATTATTTACGTTAACTACGTTTTCCTCATTCCTAATCATTCCAAATTTGTATATGTTAGCTAAGAAAAACTACTCTGCTGAATTCTGACTTACGATATTTTTTTTTTATAAATTATAAAATCAATTCATATTCTTTTAAACATCAGTAAACAATATATACGTCATGTTTCTTTTTCAATAAAACCCGGTTTATTTTTAAATTTGTGATTGATTAATATTACCTCAATAGTCCTTAAAAAAAAGGTCTATCCGTAGATGATACATTTACTGCTGTCCTAATTTATAGGGACCTTTGATAGATCAGTTGTTAGCGCGCTGACCTTCCGTCCTAGCAGAATCTGTGAGTACGAATCCCTTGCATAACCAATGTATGCAATGGACAACGTCTGATAATAATATTAATTTGTTCTCTACTGGTACAATATTACGGCCCATTATTTATTAAGATATTAAATAAGAAAATTGTTAAATATTCTGTAATAGCAAAACATACATACATATGTAGATAATCTGAGACATTCTAAAAGTAACAAATTTTACTTTAACTTTAATTTAAAAATTAATTTGGTAGGAGAGAGCTTTCATTTGTGTACCGTTTTCGGTACACATAGCAATGCACGTGGGCAATCGCAAACACAAAAGACAGGTATCATCAATTGAAAGGCCTATTTTTTTTAAAGATGGTAGTTTCCTAGTGATCAGGAGTCCGTGATTTTCTCATCTCATCTTTTCATGGAGAGAAGTTTTGTCACCCTGTACCAGGAAGGATTGGATTGATAAATTTTTCGGATTAAGTGCGGATTGGTACCAGAGGGTTTTGAAAACACACGATCGAAAAGCGCCAAGGAGCATATTAAAAAAAACCGAAGAGCGCACCGTACATGCGCCTGAAAGGCTGAGCGCGTCGTCAGTTGTCTGTATCAGCCAAATTCACTGGCTTTTTTCGACACAAAATCTGAAGAGCGCCAAAATGGCTCGAGTACGCAAACGCTTAACGACGTAATCCGCCCTTCTCTCTATTCGTAACGTGGCCTGTTTCATTTCTTGCCGCAGATTTCTATGGCTAGAATGCCGGTTTGAAAGACTGATTTGCTTTTTCTTTGGGCTTCTGAAATCCGACATTTGGAACCTTAGGTTTTGGCGCCGGATAGCCTTTCCTTCTTGAAACCATCCGTACACCAATTCATAGTTCCCGGTTGGAATTTAGGGCCGTTATCCTTACACCACTGACGGTCTTTGATCTCGATCATCTCTATTTTGATTGGTATACCGAAGTTATAGTTTCTGGCATAATATATGAGAGTTCTTTAGTCAGAACGTCCTTTAAAATTACTTTTCGGGTTTAGAGTTTATCTGATATTTTGGGTTTTAAAGCATTTCATAGGGGACAGCGGAAAACATCTGGATATCTAAACTGAGTATTAAAATTATCAGCCCTTCTAGATTTAATATGGGGTTGGTATTCATTGCTCCCACGATAAATTTATAACTAGATCGGATCGACCTCAGTTCAAGGTTTGAATGTAAGCATTGGGGATTTTTGGAATTTGTTTTAATTAATTAAACGTTTCTTTTGTACTTTAAATTCAATTTTAAAGGTAATTCTCGCCCTAAAATCAACAGATTTCAATAACAAAAATTGCTCTTTCTTAAAATCTTTCCAATTTTACAAATTTTGTCATTAATTTTCCTAGACTAAGGGTTTTTTAAAAAGAAATAACCAATTACCTTCCAAAGAATTCAATATTTGATTTACTTAAGCGCTAATAAGAAAGTTCTTGTCCAACTTAAACCTAATAAAATCATATTTCAACTTTTTTAAACAAATTTAACTTAATAAACTATCGTTGGTCACCCCTGAATTGCAGTTCATTGGACTCTGAAAATAAAAACAAGTGGAGGAGCAGGCAGTAGAACGAAAAATGACAATTGCGGTGTTTCTCAGGTTTTTGTTTTAATGCGCATTTTTGCGCTTTTTATGGATTTTAAATCGTTTTTAGTGTTATTACATTGTTTTTAAAATATTCCCGCGCATTTTCATGTGTTTCTTTATTTGAGAATGATGGATTTAATACGAAAAAGATGCATTTTTATTGTTATGCTTATTGAAAAGTGTTTAAATGTTTACAGATATAATCTAAACATTTTAGAAAGAATTTAGAACTTTTCAGGAAGAATTACAATTTACCCTTTCAATGTCTCACTTTTGAATAAAAACCCTTAGGGAGCGCACTTTTATGGTCCAATTTTAATTTAGACCCTTAGATACTGCACCCAATCGTCCGTTTCACAAAATTCAAATACAAAATTCTGTTTAAAAAAAGGGGAGGACGTAGTTGAAGCCATTCATAATTCATTCATTAGAACAAAGTTGGCGATGACGGGCTTTCAGCAAGTAAACAACGTTTATACTTGACCGGTTTTTTTTTTCTATTTTATTTTGAATAGTCTCAGAGTATTTGTTTTTTTTATTTTTCCAAGTGTGACATCAGAGAGGCGTTTCACCTTTTGTTGCATCCGGTCTGTCGCTCCTGCTCTGCAAGGATCTCCCCCCAAAGCATGGAAGAAGTAATTCACGTTGAAAGAAGAAAGTCAAACTGTCGCTTTTCATGGCATGCGGACGTCTAGTCCCATTTCCTTTTAAGCGGCGATTAAGAATAAACCAAGTCGAGACATCGCCTCATCAAAACAGTCCCACTGGCAGCCACCGCGGTTGAGCTGTTGACAAATATCCGACAATTATCAAAGAATGAAAACTATCTGAGTTAATTTCTGAGCACAACCGCCTCGAAGGCAGGCAGAAAACATTTATTTTATTTTTTTTTTGTTCTCCGTTTTCCTCACCTAATCCCCCTGGCCGCTTATCTTCGTGTGGACTTATCTAAGAATCACTTTCGTAGCACAGTGCCCCATGACTAAGACCAGAGTGTCGAGGAGGACTGCTCAGAGTATCGCTCCGAAGGCCAGGAAATGTAATCGGAGGCGCAGCAAAAAGGTGATCCCAAACGGTTTGCCTTGCATGGGCAAGAATGGGAACACTGCAGCAATTTCCCCGTATAATTCGCAAATAGGAGCCCGACACGTAAAAACAAAAAAAAAAAAAACAGATGTTATTCAGAAAATTCTTGCTCCGGCGCTGGCCTGACACGGACAAAACCAGAACTCGATGTTTTTGTTACTTACGTTCTGTGATAAAAAAATCCCCCAAGAAGGCCGAACTTCCTTAAGCTGGCTCCACCAAACTGTCCGCCTCTCAGAGGGACCCGATGCAAAATGCTTCAAACAAAAAATAAAGAACCAGAAACAGGTAAATTAAAATCCAGGCTAGAGATGAATCATTGCACTTCGATCAAAAGGAAATATTGATTTATCTCCGTTAGACACGGACACTAGAAAAATCACTTTTTTTTTCCGGCGGTAGGAAACAATTCAACATGCACTCCTCGATAACCAGGTTAAATTATCTCGCGTCTAAAATGCGATAAAATCACTTGAATTTATCACAACGACAGATATTTTATTAAACTCGACACACCTACTGGATCTCGCCCGTCAGACTGCTGAAAAGTGGTGAAAATTTTTTTTAATCAAAATTCCCGGCCCGAGAACAAATTTCTTTAGTAGTTTACAAGCGAACTTGTTTTATTCCGGCGCCCCCTTTGATTTTGTGACTACTTCTTTGTGATTGGAGTAGCTTAAATTAAATAAAATTATTTCGCGACACGCTAAAAGCAGCTAACACAACCGACGACGACAGCTATTTGTTCGAAAATGACATCTTCGATTCACATTCAACCAAAGCAATTTTATATGACATTTCATTCGAATCGTTTCCCCTCTTTCGAAATGTGCGACTTACAAAAATCGTATAATTATGTGTCGAAAACAACTGATGTAAATCATATGGAATAACAGAAATAAGTAACAGTCTCTTTAAGTATGATTAAATTTTTGTTTCGAACAGAAATCGTGTTTTCGACCTCTCAAAACTTTTTAAAAATATTTTTTGAAAGGGACTATAGTAAATATAAATTTTATAATATCTTAATGCTAAAAATAAAGTATTAATAGGACAGGAACACGTAATTATTTCGCCGCTATATAAAACACGCATATTCTAGCGCATATTTATCATATTACTCCCTTCGTGTCTGTACGCGTATCACTCAAAAACTACTAGAGATATCAAGATGCGGCCTTTTTTAATTTATTAGTAAGAGTCCAGTGCTGTCTTTAGGCGATATCTAATCACAATGTGGCCAGGAAGAGTCACCTAAATATACAATGAGAAAAAAGCATGAATTTCACTTGCTACGCTTGCACAACTGTGAGCCAAAACGCCCATTATGAATTGTGAACTCAATGTAAAAAATCGCCGTCTTCTATTTGTTAGGAATCTTTCCCTAGTTTGTGCAGCAATAACCCTCTGTCGATCGTCTCAAATGCTCGTTGGAAATTTAAGAATGCACACGGTACTTTTATAGTATCGGTAAAAAAATAATATTTCAATAAGCCATCTCTTCGGATTTTTTACTCTAGCAATTGGTTAACGACTAACAACTCTCTCCAAAATATGGAGAACTATCCTTTTGCGTGTGACTTATTTAAAAAGATTACTAGTAAAGGCCCAAGTGTGTTGAAAGCATCTTTTATCATCCCAGGTGAAATAAAGTTAAGGTCGCAATTATGTTTTAGATCTTTTAGAGCTTCCCTTATACCCTGCGTGTTGATATATTTAAACGTAAAGATAGTACTCACGGATAGGATTCTGTTCTAATACTGTATCGAGTTATACATCACTTTGAACATTAGCCATTTCTTATTCCTTCTTCAAAACCACACCTTCAATGAATGGGACCTTTATTCTTTTCAATACTAAATATTTTAACACTCTCGACATTTACTTCTAGTAGTATTAATAAATTACTTAAAATATTAAATTATCATTTCGATAAAACCATCCAAACTCCTCTTATACCATCAACAAACTTTGATTGAGCGATTTCAAAGAAAATTGTAATTCTTTCAACCAAATCCATAGAATCCAAATTTGGGTACCCTATAACTTTTTTTTTATTGTTTCTACACTACAAGTTAAAAAAGTTATACTTTTTCTGTAATATACAATTTTAATTGTTTAACAGTTTCGAAATTTAAAGCTTTATAATATCAACATATAGTTCCCAATCCGAAAATAATATCGCCTTTAGTAAATCATAGTTTCTATCAAAGAGGGTAGAAAACTTGTACGCTATGGCAAAACCTTCTATAGGGTTGAAAATTCTTAAGCTTTCAGGAGCATCTTGAACGGAATAAAGTAATAAGAGTTCCCTAAAATATTTATAAAAATCTCTCTTTGATAACATAGGAAATTTCATAAAATATTTAAACATCGAATAGAAGAGTTCGATGAGAGCCAAATGCTGTTTGATATTGAAATGTATTTTTGTCGCATATTCATGGGCTTCCATAATTAGTTGAAAGCATAGTTCATTTGTCTCATAATTCCAACAGTTAGGACTAATCTTTTCCATAATCACTGTCTTACTAAAATCACAAAAATCCTCTTTAGTAAAGTTCTCCAAGAATGTCATGGTAGGTGTAATTTCTTCTTTAGTCATCTTATAAAAGGGACCACCTTAAATAAATAAAAGTTTTTGCTTAAGTTTATAAAATAAAGTAAATTTTTGATGAAACCTTTTTTATAAAGTTCATGCTCCTCCTCCTCCGATAATTCTGATTCTAAACTGCACCCACAATCACTTTCATTACACAAACATTCCGTTGTACAGTGCTCACCAACGACCTTCTCACAGACTGGTGCTATATTTATAGGAAAACCGTCGGTTAAGGTAATAGGAAATTTTATTTTATCAGTCATTGTAACGATCGTTTTTATTTAAGAAAAAATGCGGCAAGGCCTATTTCGATTTTTGTTTTTTGATTAAAACAGTCACACTAGTGCTACTAAATGTAAAACATTTGATT
Source organism: Philonicus albiceps (assembly GCA_963969385.1). Taxonomy (NCBI): domain Eukaryota; kingdom Metazoa; phylum Arthropoda; class Insecta; order Diptera; family Asilidae; genus Philonicus; species Philonicus albiceps. The sequence continues at coordinate 27,806,991 of OZ017776.1, forward strand.
ATGTTTTTATGGTTTATTTATTTTATGTATATTGTTGAGAAAAAGAAAAGAAGTTTTCTTAGTAGATGTAAATCACTGTGAGTCGTACACGCTAATCTCCAAAACAGCCCAACCAATTTCATTGAAATTTTGTGCGTGGGAATGGTTGATTCCAGCTTGAAAGACAGGATATTTTGGACCCGATAGGTGGGGTGCTGTTGTTGTTATTAACGAGAACTTTTTAAATATTTCTTCAGTAAACTAAGTACACAGCGCTGAAATTCATTTTAATATTTCTATCTTTGCTAGCAGCGTGTTTCTTCTTTTTTCATAAATTTAATGAAAATAACGTGATATATATCAACGAAATACATAGTCTACATAGAAGGCGGTCTGGTGGTAGGACAACGTTTGCCCGGGCCCACTAGTTTATATATATAATATAATAAAACAGTATAAAATAAACAAGCTAAGAAAAATTCTCCCATTCCTTCAAGAAGGAGTTTCCTTGTTATATAAATTCTATATTTATTGTACTAGTTTAATTTAATTATACATATTTATGGAAACTTTTATATATCTTTTTCGAAGTTTTAGAAGGAGCAGGTTCTCACAAAATCTATCCATGGCTCTCAAATTCATAACGTCTCTTTTTATTTTAGTTTTAGAAATCACATCAACCGACCATTAAATCTAAAGGACGCATGCTTACTTTAATTACAATCAAACACGAATTTTACATTATCATGAAATTTTCAATACTAAAAATTACCATTTGGAACTTTAAACGATCCTGCAACTAGTTTGATATCTTTAACTAATATTTATTGCAAACAAATTTTTACATTTAATTTAAATATTTGCTAAAACATAACTTGAAAATGAAGGGTGCGCCTTAAATTGGTCAATTGATCCCATCTTGTGTAGTAAGTGTTAAAGCCATTTTATTATTAGTACTATTGGCCCATTATTATTATTATTTACTTTTTAATGGACTATGAGGATTAATGTGAAAGTTTTGAGGAACCGGGCATACGAGGCAGGTCACTCAGTTGCTAAAAGATTACTTGGACAAAAGGACTATTAAAACTATTAAAGCTTTCAGATCAGGAAGGGTATATCAATTACTGGTGTAACCCAAGGATTATTACTGGGACCTTTGCTTTACTCACTATATACATATTAATAATAATAAATTCCAATATCAGAGAGCAAAATACCTCATATACATATATGCGGACGATTCGGAGATTCGCCCGTTGATATTGAATTCATCATCAATGAAGATCTCAAGATATACAATCAGTGATTACAGGGCAATAAATTAGCAGTAAATACTCAGAAATATTAAACAGAAAAATAAAATCTACATTAACATCAACAAGAGATAACTAAAAAGAGTCTCAAAATATAAATACCTCGGATTGGTAATAGATGATCAGCTCACTCGGACTAAATATGAGGGTATTATTAGGAGAAGGATGTGCTGGAATTATTGGGGTCATGAAAAAATTAAGAACGTAATATACAACGCCTTTGATCACTTATGGGTTAATCATATGGAGCCAATCGTGAGAAAATAACCTACTGTTTATATTTAGATTGTTAAATAGATCCCTGAAAGCGGCAGTTCATCCTCGGGATACTTCTATTACGATTCTATTATAGAATAATGGTAGATATGGCTAAAAGCATCTATAGTATTACAAAAAGGGACATAAAATCATCTATTAACTCGTCTTTAAGTTCGGAGATACACGGATACAAGGAAAGCAGATATAGGGTGATGGGAAATTATAATATGCAGGCACCAAGGACCTTTGACCGTTTAAAATATGACCCCATTTATTCTGCAGTGAATTGTTATAATAGGTGAAAGCAAATGTAGCAAATGATCACAGCTAAAATGTATTAATAGAATTAATTATTTATGTACGACTCCTTATACCAAGTGTTATTTATCGGGGGAACAGGAAATTGATTTAAAATTTTTTTAGTAGAATATATTTTTAGATTTGTGAGGAAATCGATCTACAGAGCTTAAATTCTAGCGCCCTAGCGACACTGAATTAGATGAATGTTTTCAGGTAATCATTGAGAAGTGCGATATAGAAATATATTTATTTATCTAAAAAAATATATCTGGCAAAAGGGATTTCAAAAAAATACATAAATTATTTTAAAAACTCCTTCACCTTATAAATTTCGTATTTATCTCACTGTATAAACCCAGTAAAAAGTGAGTCTCGAAAATAGTTCTGACGTTTTGCTGCTTACCGGGTGTGAAATGTCAAGACTAAAGTTCCGTGAGGTTGATTATTCGGTGGATTTTGTGAAATGGTAACCAATAAAAATATAAATTTATAAGAATAATGTGATAATATTACGCTTAAAATATTTCTAGTTTTCGCTGCTACACAAACAGGAAGCTGCCCATGAAGATGGAATTTGGTCCTGCGCTTGGGGACGAATGCCGGCTAGCAAACGCTCTGAAGAGAATCACGATCCAGATGCAAGCCGGGATTCTGTGAGTTCCCAAACATCGGAATTTAAAGATTTCATTGTGACGGGCGGACTGGATGATTTGGTAAAAATTTGGGATTTGAACAATGACAATACGGTCTCGTTGCGACACCAGTTGACGGGCCATTCTCTGGGAGTAGTCTCTGTAGCCGTAAGCTCCGATGGGAAGAGTAAACAAATAGAAAAATATTTAGATCTAATGGGGAAATAATTTTGTAAATATGTTCCAGCTATTGCTAGCAGCTCTCTTGATTCAGGACTTTGTTTCTACGATACGGAAAATGGCCAGTTGAAAAATCAGGTTACGATTGGCCCCATGGATCTTTGGACAGTCGCATTCTCCCCGTGTAACAAATATGTAATTTCTGGCTCTCATGACGGAAAAATATCGTTGTATAGCGTTGAAACCGGGAAGGAGGAACAAGTGCTGGACCCTCAAAATGGAAAATTCACCCTCAGCATCGCCTATGTAAGTTTATGATTTAAATTTAATGGTAAAAAAATCTTAAAAGAAAACAGCACGGGAAAGCAGAGGGAAAAATAACTTTTAGTGGAATATTTGCAGAAATAATTCAATTTATTATTTCATAATATAATAACGACCTCAAGCTACTTACCTTATAACAAAAAAATTGATTTAGTAAAATAACCGCTGCTTAACATTTAAACAAAAATTCTTATGTATATTTTATAATCAAAAATTATATAAATGATATAATTATATTTTCTGAAATATTTTTAAATATAAAACGATAAATATTTTAGAGTCCGGATGGTAAATACATTGCAAGTGGAGCGATAGACGGCATTATAAATATTTTCGATGTGGGTGCAGGAAAAGTGGCTCAAACTTTGGAAGGTCACGCCTTGTCTGTAAGAAGTTTGTGCTTTTCACCAGATTCTCAAATGCTTCTGACTGCATCTGATGACGGTCATATGAAGCTGTATGATGTGTAAGATGATTTTATGATACCCTACTTTAAATAATATTAAAATTTTCTTCTTGTAGAGCTCACTCAGATGTTGCAGGCACCCTCTCAGGGCACGCATCCTGGGTACTGTGCGTCTCATTTTCCGCGGACGGTAAACATTTTGCTTCCTCATCTAGTGACAGAACAGTTAAAATATGGGATTTTGCGGAAAGGAAATGTATGCATACATTTACAGACCACAGCGATCAAGTTTGGGGGGTCAGCTACAGTTTAGGAAATGATAAAGCAGTCTCCGTGTCGGAGGATAAATGTCTCAATTTGTATAATTGTCCGCCAAATGTTGTAATTTAGTTTTAATCAAAATTTTTGGTAAAGCCAACTACGACAAAATAAACATTTTCCTTATTTTTAAACTTTTATTTATATAAAGAAAAATGAAAAATGATTTCAGAAAATGTAAATAAATAAAATTTGTTACTCGCGAGCTTCATTCTGCTCTGGGATTTTTGTTATGTAATTTTCAGATTAGAGCAGTTCGTCAGTTTTAAAAATCCTACTGCTTTTAGTTGTACTAGAGACAAGAAATGAATTCTCGTGCCGCATGTTACTAAAATAATTTATATAATTTCGGATTCTCTTTTGAGGGGGACTCAGCACAAATTATAATCACTTTGTAGTGGAGTCAGGAGAATTCAGAATTACATAAATTATGAACTTTTAAATAACATGCGGCATGAAAGGTAATGCTTTGTGTTTTTACTTATGTACTTCACTGAGACTTAATTAGGCAATTGATGATTTTCATTCATCTAAAGTACTACAACAAATAAAGTCGGTCTGGTTCAAATGCAGCTCATATAAGATTTAATCTTGCTTAACTATTTAAAAAACATTTGTTGTATTTTCAAAATTCTTATTGTGTTCTCACTCAAATAAAATTCTCTCTGATTAATTAGGGGATATATAGAAATGGAAAACTTTTTACCTATTTATTTAACCGAAGGGAATGCGCAAAAATACGGATTGAATTTGGATGGAACAAAAGCCATAATAAAAAGAGGAAATAAGACTTCAATTTGTTTAATTAATTAACTTTAAACTATTTGTACAGAACTTCTCTAAGTCTCAGGTGTTCCTTTTCCTAGCAGGTTTGACTGATTCTGGGTTAAAACTTTGTCTTTGCTGCCCTTGTTGGGGAGATAAACCTGGAAGCTTCTAAAGTGTTCCAAAATGTTGTCTGAAACAGGATTTTCTTTGTCTAGTGGGTTTACTTTTAAAGCCAGATTTACTTACCCACTATAACCCTTTTGAGTTTGTAATCTTCAGAAATCTTCTCCGGCGTCCAGATTGCAGGATCGCTCTGATTATCATTTATAAATTGCATTGCTTGCCTCAGAGTACACCTTCCCCGTGAAATCACTTTTGGCTCCTGAAAACCGAACTCGAAATCCTCCACGGCACTCCTGTCGAGGGGCAAGCTTTTGTCCTTAGCATCCCTCTGCTCCTCTGGACCATAATCTATCTAAGGATAAAAACCTTAAGACACCTTAATCCATTGCGAAATTCCCACAAAACCCACAGGTATCCTTTGACGTAACAAAAACTTGCTTCAGCCTTTCATTTAAATTTAGATCTCGTCTGCTTTCTTTTTGAATGTAGTCTGGATCAGCTTTAAGCATAAAATCAAATTAAAATGAGTTCGTAATTTTATTATATAATTTCAAAAGTGCCGTGATACCTTCGAGGGTCCTTTGACGGTCCTTTACCGCTGTGTTGTAGGTAGGAGCCACTGTCGGTTTTTCTTTCTCCAAAATTTTATAAGCCCTATTTTCCACATTAAAACGATTCACTTTTCTGGAGATTACTGACATTATTTTCCCCATTTTTTATCAATTATTTTATTAAACTCCAAAGCCGCTCTTATGATCGTTCGGGAAACCAAGTGACATTTCACCGTCCATTTAGAGTGAGGTTAAGGTGAAACTGTACGTTTATATGAAACAACAGAAAAATAAAGTCGATTGCTGTTTTCTCGCAATCTGCTTCGTCAAAAACTTTAGGAATATTTTAAAATATCATTAAGATTTTGGTTTCAGTAAAAATTAAACATTTTCTATAAAAGATTCAACCACAAAATTTTAAATAAACTCAAGTTCATTTATATGCACTAATTTCGAAAATACAGCGATTTAAAATTTCACCGCCCGGCTAGGGTTGTTTCAATAAGGAAAACGAGCATTTGAACAGCGCCACCTGAAGGAAAAATGCGCAAAACACTTCCCACTGGCAATTTATTCCGAACAGCGCACGGTTTGGTAATCGAAACAGAAAAAATTTCTTGACATTTTGTTGGCGTTTCGTTTTGTTTTAAATGGGACGATAAAATCCCTCGGAACAGCGCACCGAGCACTAAATGCACTTAAAACATTGCCCTCGCTCGCCAGCGACAAATTTCGAATAGGAATCCCTTTCGAAGGAAATTCGGTAAAACTGGCCCCAAGAGAATTTCCGCATTCAAAAAGGAAGTTTCAAATTAGACGATTTTTTCCTTTTGACTCAAATCATTGGAATGTCAATGGACATTTTCGATAATTCCAAGATGGCTGCTGATGGCTTGCCAACTTGCGTTCGTGCCTTTCTTTGTTTTCATGCTTGTTCCTCGGTCAAGTTTTAGTTAAATTGCGTGTGGGAATCGTGTCGCAGTCGCTTGGACTTGATTTCCGTGAAGAACGGATCGTTTGAGCACTTTTTTCGGGTTGCATTTTGACGTTTCTCAGTGACACTTTACGCTGACACGAAGAGACCTCTCAGTGTTTGGTGACTGCGAAAAATTTTAATGGTGGAGCCCGAAATACAATCGAATAAACCAGGCCAGTCCGTGAGCCAGCTAAGGAATAATTCGGCATTTGCTGCAGTGCGTCAATGGTCCTTCGATAGTGCACGAAATTCAGCTGTGAGTGTCAAATAAGCCCCTGGCCGCAATTGCAAAAAACGCCAGTTGAGGGATAAAGTGCCAAAGTGTTCTATTTTTGGTGAATTCGAGTTTGCTGCAAAAAAGCGGTTGAGAGGAGCTGCTCGCCCTCTAGCAAGGATTACCCCTAAGGATTATAATTTCCCTCCCCCGCCCTTTGCGCTAGTGGGCAGGTGAATGCGGCCGCGGACCCGTATCCGTGCAACATAAGGGACCCAGCAGGGCTCCGCACTCGGGAGCTTGAGGGTAAGCTGATAATAGATTGTGGCAATTTACAGCGGAAAGTGCGCCTGGATGGGTGCACGCACACACCCCGCCAATTGGAATTTTTCGACCATTTCTGGGAATAAGCGAAAGTGTTGCGTGTGTGTGAAATTTCATCTGACAGAGTGGGGCCGATTTTTCACTGTTGCCAGATTTAGGCCGGAATTTTTGTGGCAACATTTAAGCTGAAACTATGCTAATGAAAGTTCAACGATTATTAGCTCTGTCATTTAATTTGATTGTACTGAAAGTTAATTTCAGCGTGGAAATAGCCAATTTAATGCCAATAGGCTACACTATCTTCCAAGAATTTCTATTGAAACAAAACAGGTGCATATTTGTCTTTAGGGAAAAAAAAGGGTTAAAACCTTGAGAATTTTTTTTATATTGTCCCTATAGTCTCGTATGCGAATTTAATATCGTTTTACTTTTTAGCTGGACATTAAGTAATAGTTCAACAGAATCAGGTTTATCAACCAAAAGGTTTCCACAAGGAACCTTTCTTATCAGCAAATATACTTCGGTACCCACAAATTTCATTATAATAGGTTCATTGAAGAATCAAAAACAATATTTTTAACACAACGGATGGGCCACGTAAATTTACGATTTTCTACTATGACTTCGTAGGACTGGCCACGCGCTGCGTTAATTTTTCATTTTATGCACATTGTGATAGCTTTTGTTGGTAACTAACTATACATGTTAGTAAATAACTAATAATAAAACTACAACCTTTTAAAACCATACATGCATGTTTATTTAATTCTCCTAAAAAAATTCCCGGAAACTGAAAAGGCAGTTAAGTGTTAAAATACCTTTGAGACGACCAGGAGAAAGGTATGCTATTGCAAATGTTAAACAAATCAAATCTAAGAATAAACATCATTAGTACTTAAATTAATGGTACTGCATTCATTTTTTCCTAGCATTTCCCAGAAGCGTAAACAAATCTTTTTTTCTTTTGTATGTTATCATAGCTTTAGGTGTCCAGAATGTATATATATTAGGATTATTCGATACATAACTTCAATCTTATGCTATGTCGTGTAGAGTGCACGGTGAGCTGGTGAAAGTTGTTACCTCAAGATTTAGCAAAATCTACTAGTCCGATTGTCATCAAATTTTAACACAATATTCACCACAAATTCATTTATAGGTGGAGATTAAAGATTTGTTGTACCTTTTAAATAAAAAGATTTTTTGCAAATCACAATAATATATTGAAAAATATGGAAAAATCTACAATCCTCCCGACCAGAAAGAATTCATTTTTAGCACTATATCTATAAATATTTAAAGAATTATAAAAATATAACAATATACTAGAATATTCAATAAATACAATAAAGTAATATTTGAATGAATAGCTGTTGTTATTTCTTTACAAAATAATTCTACAAACTTGCCTTTTTTGGCAATCTTGAGTGGTTTATCTTCTTAAGTTATTGTTTTAAAAAAATATTATCGTGATTAAAATCTTCAAAGTTGAATAGAACTTCTAATTCGGGACATGTTCGGAATAGGGTAAATTCGCCGAATGGAATAAAATTTTGCAGGAGCCTTCCGTTTGGTTTAAAATGGTAGGATCTGAAAGAATTTTTCGTTCGTGTAGTTCGCTTTTAGTTTCCGAAATATTCAGCTTTTAATTTTGACAAAAAGTCATTATATGGCAATTCTTTCTGTTCCGCATAATTTTATCATTAACTGTAATATTTCCTGAGCCCGTACATAACTTAAAACTTCACATCACAAATATTATACAGAAATCTGAAAAAGAAGATCTTTAAATTTATCAACGTAGCCCAATATATTTAAATCAGTGCAGTCAACAATATCTTGCAAAACCCAAAATAGATGTGAATGTCAACAGCCTTCCAGGTAACTACATTCGTATTTATATTTCATTCTCATTTCCGTACCTAAGCCTCTGATTCTTATACTACACGAAAATCTGTAATCGATCTTTGAAGAGAGTTTAACTAGCTGCGGGGGAAAAGGTTAATACAAAGAATATTATAATAATAATAAAAATACTTCTTTGATAAAATACAAATACATTAAAGCTTTTTATTCTTACTAAACATATATTCCAGTCCTTAGAGGAAAAATACATGGTAGGCTTATGCTTTTTTTATATCAAAAGACCTGTCCATTTTGACTCCAAAGTAATTATAAAATTGATAGTGTTTCTATTGCTACAGTGTCGATGAATTAAAGATTTAAGATTAAGATAAATTAAAGATTTAAAGAAATTCATATTAGCGTGAAAATATGCCTTCGTAAGTGTACACTTAATTTTAAAAGAGAGGTTGGGTGTACTATGTTTATAACAGACATTTATACCATAAAGTTAAATCCTCAGAACTACTATCTTTAATTAACATTTACGTACCGAAAAGAGTGATAAAGTCTCGGTCACTTTTTAAGGTGCCATCACACCGAACTAATTACGGTTATCATGAGCCAATCACTAATTGCATTATTAAATTTAATAAGTTTTCTCCATTCGTTTATGTAGCTATGCCTCGGGCAATTTTTAGAAGTGCAATTTTTATTATTGGAATAATTAATTTAAAAAGTAATACAGCTTCTTATTCTTCTAGTAAGTAAGAATTTAAAGTCTGTACAGTTGTATGAATAAATAAAAGTAACCCCTAAGTCATTTTGGAATTCCTAATTGGACAAGAAGAAGAAATTGTGTCCGCCCTAGGGGGGGTTTTTTTCGACTTATAGGGCTAATGAAGTCCTCCGTACAATAATTGAATGAAGCCTGAAATCACATGGAAACCATGTCCGATGCCATTTACACATATAGTAAAAAAAAAGATGATTTTTCTATTTTTCGGTGGGTATTTTTTTGTGTAGAAAGAAAATAATAAAATAATGATTGTGGTCGTGTTCATAGAATAGTGCCGCATCCTTTGTCGGATTGATTTTCATGTTGAAAAAGGGGAAATAATAATCTTAGAAAAAAAAACGATCGAACCTCTTCAATTTGCGATACCAAGGAGGAACCAATGTCTATCCGGTGTATTATTTGTTTTTTTAATAACTGAACCAATCTCATCTTAAAGTACAAATTTACACTTAAAATTTTCGCCTAGGTAGAGTGAAAGTAAACCTTATTATCGTTATTACTAACTCCGGCAAGGAGATTTTAAAATTTAAAATTTTTCTTTAAATAAAAAAATATATTTCGAATGATTCTAGGGTTTTTTACGTGTTCACAGCTGACTTAACAATAAAATTTCAATATTTTTACTTTTAGAGACATGTTAATGTCGGTTCCACTCAGAACTTTCTGCAGTTTACCATAGGTTACTTTATGTTTTTTAATTCTATACTTGATTTCGGTTGATAATCTTGCTTTACAATCAAACTAAGTTCCTTCTCGTTATATAATCTAAGCTCAGCGTTTGTATTCTTATTTTTTCGAAATTACCATGTATTTTCTCTTTTTTATATTCATCTTAAAACCGTACTCAGAAGCCACCTTTTCCAAATCTGTTGTCTAGATAAGATAAGAAGAACTTTGTTAGTTAACAACTCTTAAAAAATACACGTAAATTTTAAACAAAATTATATTACCCTCATTTTTAACCTCTTTTGGTCAGGTGTTATATAATTGGATCTGTATTTCAGATATAAATGAGTTTCATAAACTTCCTCAAGAGTATGTATGCACATTTTAATCACAATTAAAGCAGCTTTGTAGATTTGTATAGCGAACAAATAAACATATAGGTAAACAACATTCTTAAAAACCCTTGCAAATTTGGATGCCAATCGGAGTAGTCGTCTCAAGAGAGATTTTAAATAATATGTAGTAAAATATTAAAAACTATTAATAATTATGTTTGGTTAATTTCAATACAAATAGCAATAGTTGAATACGTGGCTGAATAAGATCTGTCTATGCTTTTTTTCAAAATTTCCTAACAATAAAGCGTTAGTTTTATGCAAAAAGGTTACTTTTGTTTTTTATAATTTAATCATTCATTCAACATATTCAGGAATAGGGTCCTAGATGTCCTCGAAATTTTGAGAAACTGACCTTCAAATAAAAGTTGGAGCTATTTTCTGTAGCTCTGAATGCAATGTATAAATTTCAAATAGAAATTGTACCTACAATTCAGTTATTAACTTCATACCTAATTCCTGTTTCGATTTAGCAATTGTTGAATTAAGCAAAATAGCAGAAGCTGAATTTGGTTGACTTAATAAATGCGTAAAATTTCAGAATTCAGCACAGTAGGCTCTGAAGCTGAATTGTGAACTAATCCTTCTTGAAAATGTGCATTTTAATTATTAATCGTTTTAGTTTTGGGATGATTTAGTTGATTACATAAATCTGTTTTCAGACAAGAAAATTTATTGATAAACCCATTGAATTCAGCCAGTATTTAAAATCTGCTGAATAACCTTTCGCCACAAAGTTCTGATCGCGAACGAAAGAAATATCGTTTTGATCTTTTGGAGCGGTCAGCAGCATTAATCGTCTATGAACCTATGAAGAGAAAATGCACTGATAATAAGAAAATGCGAAATCGTGTCCACACCCAAAACCCGAAGTATTCCAAGGATATGCATATCTTACTCCCTCGGAGGAAACCAGTCTAAAAAGGATTAAATCGAAGCGAAACGCGCGAAAGTGAAGCGAAAAGGTAAAAATCAAAATTTATATTAAATTCCAGACCTTTTCTCGGGGGAGAAAAAAGCGTGCTTCGTAAGTATAACATTAACATGGATAGTAATTTTCATGGCGAAGATTGAATGTAGATGGCGGCGGCAGCAGGCGGTGTTTCTATTTTAAGCCACGGGGAATATTCATACGCATGACCGACCATCTCCCGCGATCGCGCGCGACGGCGACGACGGCGACGACGGCGGTGGCGGCGTTAAGAAATGGTAATTTTGCTGTATTAAAAATTCAAATGCCTATTAATAGTGTAAATGTCCAAAACAAACACAAATTCAGCTGATCTGATCTCCGTGCACAAGGTTCCTTCACTTGGCCAATAAATTTATTTGCGCGCAATTGCTGGCCGCTGCATTGTGCGGTGGCACCGAAATGGACCGCGGTTGGTCTCCGCGGGCCTGTCGCTGCCGCCGCCGCCGCCGCCGCCACCACCACCGACCGCCGTAATCGTCGTATTCAGCGGTAGCAGCAACAGCATTGAATTGCGGAGAATTATTTCATTGGAATGTTGATGGAATTTTAAAAATTTTGCTGCACTGCGTCTGTGTGGGTCGCTCGCAACAGTGTGGGACCAAGACCGCGATCGTGCCTAGGCACAAGCACCGCGAATATCCGCGCATTCGATTTTAATTGTGGAGCAGAACAGCAGCTGCAGGGGAGCGATTTCAGTAGTTCGACTTGGATATAATTTACAGAGTTTTATTGAGCCTTAATCGAATTATTCAATTTGTAAGTTTAATTCCCTTTTAACGACTCCGAAATTCAAAGTAATAATAATTTCAGCTCTTATAGTAGGTGTCTAGGTGTGAAATGTAATTTCAAATTTTATAACTTATCCACTATTCAAAAAATATGTTACTATTTTTATATATTTTATACCAGTTGAGTGGAATTTGAAGACCGATTTTTATGGTTTAGGTTGGGCAACATAAAATTTTATATTTTATCTTTCCAAGAATTTAATTTGTATAATGTACGGATAATGCAATTATATTTTATGAAATATTATGGGCCGTAAAATTTGATTATACCATTTAAAAGACAATCAGCGTTATTCGAATGCAGTGAAAATAAAATATTACATCGAATTTCCCTCTTTTACAAATTACAGGTAAAACTAGGAAGACAGTGAATTTTCAAACAAGTCGCAAATTTAAATTTGAAACCTACATATGTAGTTTTCAGAGCAGTGAACTGGATTGAGTTATTCGGGGTATTAAAAATAATTCTAACTTAGAAAAAAGGAGTGCAGAGATGATGAACTTCAAGAAACTTGATAGAATCAATTTGTATACCTATGTTGAAACACGTCTTTCCGATTCACCCTGCACTTATAGGCAATTTTAAAATACCAAATTTTCTCAATGTAAAACTTTACAATCAAATTCCTAGCCTTTTGCAGTATTTACTAGTAAAATTTAGCACATTTAAACGATGCGTTCTGAAGGCTGAATGATCTTTAAAAGGTGAGCACATATTTAGATGACATTGAAATTTTACTTCCCCACCGTGATCGATTTTCTCCTCAGAATTCAGAATTAGTCGAATGTGTCGGAAATTGAATACCATAGCTCAGTAGTCAGAGCATCAGGTCTCAAATTTAAAGGTAGTAAGTTCGATTCCTGCCAGTATTCAGCTAATTGTTCGTTTCTGAAAGAATTTGTTATAATTCAAAAAATAGAGTATTAAACTTTCATTGAACGAGAAGTTATAATTGTTAATTTGGAAGAGGTAAAACTAGGAATAATCCTGGCATAGAACTATTACGCTTTCAAAATTAAAAAAGTTTTGAATATTAAAAAACAAAAACCTCTAAATAAGATGGTTTTTAGTAGCAGTTAGGATGCCAAAAGCTTTAAAGTTTTATACAGAAACAAGCTCAGTTTAAAATTAAAACTTGCAGCTTCTACTGCGTAAACTTTTAGATTTATATAAAAATAGGTTATTCCAAAATTCCCAAACAATAATAAATAAAAATGTTGAAATAAAATATTTTTCGAAATGAACTTGAAATGAATGATAACTTTCCTATCTAATATTTTTGGCCAGATGTTTATTGATCGCGAAAATCAAACTGATTACTGATTGTTTCACAATATCTGCTGAGATATGAATCAGTCAGATTAATTCCAACAAAAGTAAAATATTACTGAAGCTCTTAAGCTCTTAAAAGACCAAGTAATTTAAAAAGACAAAATAAGAGAAAAGATTAATAAAAAAAAAGAGGTAAAAATTGTTTAACTACCGCAACCTGTTTACGATTAATCTATTCGAAACTGAGGATAGTCTCAATGTCTTAAATCGAACACGCTTCTTGGAGGCGTCTTGCTCTTTTTGCATTCTTTTGTTTACTTCTTACACACTGACTCATTTAGATGACCTGCCCATTCACTAAACAAGTTTTGCAATTTTTCTTTTCAGGTTTTTTTTATGCTTGTGGTGAACAATAACAAATTACATCAAACAAGACGCGATGCAGCATGTACTTCAAAAAAATGTAATAAAAGGACGAATCGTAGAGTAAATAAATCAATGAATTAGTGATATAATGATAAATTGTTCGGTGTAAAGCTACTGAAATAATAATATAAAAATGCTTGAAAACACTTAAGCGATATATATACATACGATATACATAATATATATATAAAAAAAAGAAGCTCAATTTAACGCATCCTGGTGAATGTTCCAAAATTGTGATATTTTGTTCGATCACGTAGTGAATTCGGTCGATTTTAATTGATAAAATATCACCAAGTGATAAATATCTTAAATAGAAAATTTATATTTAAAAAAATTATTTTTGTAAGGAGCCAGTTTCAAACTGATTATGTGATATGACTACTAATTACCGACAAGAATGCATCCAGCAGGCGGAAAAACGCCGTCTACTTCATCGGGCCGATCCGAAAATTATGCTGCGATTGCATTAGAACGAATTAAACAAGATTTACATCGCTTTGAATTAGGAAATGGGTCGCAAGTAAGAAAACTTGAACTAATCATTTCATAATTTATTTATAAATATATATATATATATGTATATATCTTATAATTTTATTAATAGGGTTCCGCATCACCACAAGTTCCTCTTCAGAATGCTGGAAATGCAGGAGGACAACTCTCTGAGCAAGATATTTACGCACTGGATCAGTTCTATGCGTCAGGCTTTAATGATGTAAGTTATTTCTTTTCTATTAATTCGTTTATGTAACAATTATATTAAGATTTACTCTTAAAATTTAAGGTGAGTATTAATCATGTCCCTTTATCCAAATTTAAAGTTTCTGCTTTTAAAGTAATAATGTGATGGTATTAATTAAATCGTTCACATTTTTAGAACAATGCAATTATAATCTTCAGGCTCCTGTTTCATAGTTAATAGATTTTTACATCTTATGAAAGAACATTGTAAAATTAAAGATTAATTATTATGTCATCAACATTATTTTCGTATACTAGTTATATTGAACTTTATTTTAATGTAATTACAAAGTTCCATAGAGAACTCAAACCCTGGAGATCCTTTGGAAGTCAATTTAATTTTCCTTGCAAGAGATTCATTATAATTTTGGAGTGAAATAAATAAATAAATAAATAAATGAAGATATTTTCTATCTTGGTTCATTGTTTAAGCTTTTTAAAAGTAATACATACACCGATATTGTTGTTGATCAGCAGCTTATACAATAGTTTGTCATAACTAATTTTTGTAATCTAACAGGAAATTATAATAAGAAGAAACAAGGGAGTATATTTTTGTACATTGTTCATAATATATTAAATATGTTATTTAAAAATATAAAAAGACATATTTTTGTGTTCCTCATAACAAGCCCTTTTAAAAAAGATCCCACATGATACACAGCTGTGCCAAATAATAAGCACATATATCGCACTAAAAAATCGTTTGATTATTTTACTACTGAGAAATAGAGTATAATTTTTAGGTCGAATGATACAAAAATTAATTTATTTAGATCAGATAAAGGAAAGGAATTCGACTTGAGATTTATAGATAAGATCATTAAACACAAGGGCGGACACATTATGGTCTGGGGATGTTTCTTGCATTATTCATTATTCAAAGTTATGTACTTTTGTGCAGAGAGATAATTGGGCATTGTTTTTTGGTAGTTTCAACAGGATAATGATCCTAAACATACTGCTAAAGTAGTAGTAGCCAACAAAGGAAGCCGAACTCTGGCAAAACGTTCAAAAAATTTTGTATGAATTAACCAAAAGCTTGTAGAATCAATACCACGGAGGTGCAGAGCTGTTTTAGAAAATAAGGACAGAACTACTGCTTACGTGCTTATTTTTTTTGTACAGCTAAAAACGTTGATGTTTTAAAGCTTTTAATTTACTCCTTAAGTTTGTTATTTGAATTGCCATATTTATGCTTGGTTTTCTTAATTATACTTTATTGGTAATAAAGCGAAATCCTAATAACTCAAGAATTCTCATTCAGAGTTAATCATTTAAAAATTTAAAAATAAGTATAACAAAATAAAATGTTCTTATCTATAGAAAGCCGGATCGCGTATGTTTAAAGCAGCAAATGGTAGACAAGACGTGCAAGAATATCTAGCGAAATCACCATTGGAGCCTCCGCCGCCACCTCAAATGAATGGACATGCACCGAAAGTAATACCATCTTTAGCATCAAAATTAATCCGGAAACCGAGTATAGAACGTGAAATACCTCAAAGCTTGCAATATCACCGTGGCAGTCCGGCACTCGATTCTGGAGCTGGAAGTTCCAGATCAGATAGTCCACATTCACATCAGCAGCTGACAACAAGCAGCCGCGCAAGTACAGGTCAATATAGTCCTTCTCCTTGTCCGTCGAGTTTTAGTGATGCTCCACCACTGCCGCCTCCTCGTAATTCATCAACTCCACCCACACCGCCACCAGCGCCAACAAATTTGCAAATATTTAAACGACGGTCTCCAGCAACTGCTAGACCAGTTGCACTTCCAGCGCAAAGCCCTGCACGGGGCACATCTCCAGTTTCGAATAGTAATCATCGTCAACCGCCTGTGATCGCTCAGAATGGGCCTAAAGCTCAGCAACAACTCTCTCAACAAATGCAAGCTTTGAGTCTTTACCAAAGTGGTGGCAATTCTGGAGAGCCTCCACCACCATATCCAATAAATACTGGTGCTCCGCCTCCCCCGCCTAGTTATACAGCTTCGATACAAAATAGACAGAGTCCAACGCAGTCACAATCCGATTATCGAAAGTCTCCAAGCAGTGGTATTTATTCTGCAACATCGGCAGGCTCTCCAAGTCCAATAAATGTGACCAATAGTGCAATCATCCCGCAAACTTCGATGGTACGACCACAACCTTGGGGCGCATATCAGACGCGAACACAGCCGCCTATTATAATGCAATCTGTAAAATCGACTCAAGTTCAGAAGCCAGTTTTACAAACAGCAATAGCGCCGCCAACTCCCGCGTCTCCGTCGGTTTGCGCCTCACCAGTGCATGCCGCTCCAGCACCCCCATCCTATGCCTCTTCAATTCAACAGAAGACGCAACAGCAACAAGCATCACCTTTAATAACTGGAACTACAACAATAACACCAAAAGCTCAGACAGTTCAAACGACTCCTCCAACAACACCTCCAATTCTGTCGAATTCGATGAATGGAGGTGGAGGTGGTGGTGGTGGCGGTGGAGGTGGAGGTGGTGCTGGGGTTCCAACGACTGAGCCTCCTTCATACGCGATTACTATTCAAGCCATGAAGGCCGCTCAGCAACATCATCAACAACAACAACCATCTCGTCAACTCCCCCCTCCACCACCCTACCATCAATCGTCGTCGAATAACAACAATGACCCTCAAATGAATTTGACGAATCAATCTGTAAATAGCAATAATAACAATAACCCAACAACAACGCCTCCTCTGCCGCCTACGCCTTCTTCAAGTAAGATGGGCACTAGTCCTTCTGCGCAGACTGATAAAACAAAACCAGGATCGGTGACCAATAGCACCAAAGTGGACACTTGCAAAAAGATAAAGCATCAATCTCCCATTCCCGAAAGGAAGAAGGTCTCAAAAGAAAAAGAAGAGGAACGGAAAGAATTTAGAATACGACACTATTCTCCGCAGGCATTTAAATTTTTCATGGAGCAACATATCGAAAATGTTCTTAAGTCGTATAAACAGAGAACTTTCAGAAAGAATCAACTTGAGAAGGAGATGCTCAAAATAGGTCTTTCGGCACAAGCCCAAGTGCAAATGAGAAAAATGCTCAATCAGAAAGAAAGCAATTACATTAGACTTAAACGTGCCAAAATGGATAAGTCAATGTTCGTACAAATAAAACATATCGGCGTAGGGGCATTCGGTGAAGTGAGCTTAGTTAGAAAGATTGACACAACGAACCATTTGTATGCTATGAAAACACTTCGAAAAGCAGATGTATTGAAAAGGAACCAAGTTGCTCACGTTAAAGCGGAAAGAGATATCTTGGCTGAGGCAGATAATGAATGGGTTGTTAAATTATACTATAGCTTTCAAGACAAAGATAATCTATACTTTGTTATGGATTATATTCCTGGTAATTTTGTGATTATGATTTTGATTATTTCAATTATTTATGGTCTGTTATTACCTAGGTGGAGATCTAATGTCGCTTCTTATCAAAAAGGGAATATTTGAGGAGCCCTTGGCGAAATTTTATATCGCAGAGTTGACTTGTGCAGTGGAGAGCGTTCATAAAATGGGATTTATTCATAGGTAAGGATTTATTGAGATAACCCTGAACAGAAATAAGACATTGATTATGAAAGTTCAAAATAACTTTTACAATAGTTTCTATGAAAAATATTTTAGCAATGAATTGGCGCAAGGCATTTTTATAATTTTTCAATCATGTTTCAGAGGAGACTAAAGATAAAATAACCCACTCATAACAGTTTTCATCTACACCAGCACAAAAATAAAATTATTTTGAGAAAACAACTTTAATATTTTCGAACTGTGATAACAGGCAGTATATTGGTGTGGAATTGTTCTAAACATATCAAGTTATTTATGCATTTTCTTGTAGCTCCTTGTTAAAGATTTTTAGGCTTAGGAGGTTTAGAAACAGATTTCTTATATAAATGATTCTAAAAATGACATTCAAAATTTTTCGCAGCCATTTATAAACTGGAAAAATTATAACAAGTGTATTCAAAAGTTCTTCAAAATGTTAATTTAAAACGAAACCCTTACGTTGCAGTTTCACATGAAAAATATTTATAGAATCCTTAAGAAAATCAAAGTTGATCAAATTTAAGGTTACATAGACAACATTTCTAGAATCCAGACTAAGCAATTTCTCTTATAAAAACCGGTTTAAAATTTTCAAATGAAATTTCTTTCCAGGGATATAAAGCCTGACAACATTCTCATTGACCGAGATGGACATATAAAATTAACCGACTTTGGACTTTGTACAGGCTTCCGGTGGACACATAACTCGAAATATTATCAAGAAAATGGTAGTTATTTTTATTTTAATGAAATTTTCGTTATTAATACGTTTATATAATATTAAGGTGATCACTCGAGACAGGATTCAATGGAACCTTGGGAAGAAGCAGAAGGCGCCAAAACAGTTTTAGAAAGGTTAATTAATATTTTCTAGAAAAAAGAATATGTTTATTTAAATTTATTAATATTAGGAGGAGACTTCGCGATACTCAGCGAGTGTTGGCGCATTCTTTGGTTGGTACTCCAAATTATATCGCTCCTGAGGTGTTAGAAAGAAGCGGTTACACGCAACTGTGCGATTGGTGGAGTGTTGGAGTCATTCTGTACGAAATGTTAGTTGGACAGCCACCGTTTTTGGCAGGCAGTCCGCTAGAGACACAGCAAAAGGTATTTATTAAATGAATTAATTTTAATACTAATTATAATTTTTATATTTTCTATAATAGGTTATTAACTGGGAGAAATCGTTACACATACCACCGCAGGCGAAGTTGTCTCGGGAGTCAACTGACTTGATACGCCGATTGTGTTCATCATCAGATAAGCGGCTGGGTAAAAAAGCCGATGAAGTGAAAGCTCATGATTTTTTTAAAGGAGTAGACTTTGCCGATATGCGAAAACAGAAGGCACCATATATTCCAAAGATAGAGCATCCCACAGATACGTCTAATTTCGATCCTATTGATCCGGAAAAATTGCGGAATACTTCAAACGATTCAAATAAAAGTGGTGACGATTTCAATGATACTGGAAAGCCATATCATGGATTCTTCGAATTCACGTTTAGACGGTTTTTTGATGACAAGCTCAATCCCGATATGACGGACGATCAGGGTCCAGTCTACGTTTGACTCCGTCTTACTCCTTTGGTGATTAATTTTATATTATTGTTTTGCATTATTTTGTTGCCTATTTTTTTAAAAACGCCCACCGGATTTAGTTCTAAAAGAAAATTGAAATATTTAAATTTTTCGCTATTAATTACATCAATACAATTTCTACAAAAAAAAATAAATAAATAAAAAAAATTCGAAGAGACATTGTTACCAAAGACAAGGTGACGCGATTAATCTGCTCTGTGCTGATATATTTCTTCACAGATGTTAAGATATTAAAAGTTCTCCATAAATTAGCTTGTCGACTATTAATCGAAGAAAAATCAAATAAATCGAATATATTTAACCGCCTTACACAAAAACGAGTGGAGATTGTTAAAGCAATGTTGGTGCCTTGAGCCAAATTGTACTCACTCACTTAAAAGTGCCTTAGCTCTTGAGTATGAAAAGAACTTATGTGCCTTATTATATCCAAGCTATCGATCAACATTACTCAATATAATTATTATACGCTTATTAAAATTTTTATAGGCAGATATCGTTAACCAGCGGGCTGGTTAGAACATGTTACAACTAAAATTTAAATTTTACATTATTAAATGACTTTAAACTGGAGGAAGAAAAACAAAAAAAAAGCAGATTATGCAGCTGGAAATAAGCTGGTTTTATTTTGCAGCTATAAAATGAAATTCATTTTTAATAAGACAAAGAAAATAACCTTTTGGTCTAAATCTGAATTGTATAAAAGTGGGGATATGTAGAAAACATTTCTGTGATAAAATCGCTAAAGTGGTCGTGCTTTAGTTAGGGAATTGAATTTATTTTATTTTTTTTCATAAACTCAAAATGGCCAACCACAATTATTTTATTTTAATTAGTTATTTAATGCTTATTGAACTAAACATTCTTTTTACACAAAATTGTTTCTATTTGTTGAATTCATTCTCAGTGAATTTGAAAGTCATTACAATCCATTATACTCTTTTACGTATACTTTTTTTTTAGATTCATATTTTGCACATTGAACAACATCACATACATTCATATCTTACTTATCTTACATAAGAGTACTTGAAATTGCAAATTGTTCATAACCGACTTTTTCAATTTATTCACTTTTACTTGAATTAATATTTTTAATTACAAATTTATATAATTTGACGGGATAGTACGTTTCATTATATTTGTAGCAATTTGGTTAATCTTGGTATTTTTAATTGCTAAGTCTTCAGGCTAATAAAATCTTAACCATAATAGTTTATGTTAAAAGCAACATAAAACATTGAATGATTAAATACATTGAATACATTTTTTAACTCACAGTATTAATCTCTGAATCATTGCACATCCTTTTGGTTATCAGAACCACAACCATAAAGAATTTAATCATTTCAATATAATTTGTCTTCATCATTCAAAAAGTAGCTCGCTAGTTAGCCATCCTCCGATTTTCGTGCGGAAATATCCAACTTATTTTGTTATTTTGCATTATATTGCATATTTCGAAGAAACTAACACAATTTTTATATCCTTGGGTTTTATGAAATGATTTAAATTTCGACATAAAATTCATTTTTTCAATTAACACCCAATTCCCTGGTATGACGAAATATTTCGATTTGGATTCAGATTAAAATTATTTGAAGAGAATGTCAAAAAAGGTTAAAAACTTAACCCATTCAAGACAGTAAATTTTTTTGAAGACCATTCACAGGAGCCAAAATGTTTTTTTACTGTATAGAGACATTTTTGTGATTCGGCATTTTGACTTTGGGTCACACATTTTAGAGACTAAATCCAAACCAATACCAAACTTTATGTTTAAACACTTCTAAGATATTTTTTTATTTGAAACCAGTCTTATCTTAAAGGCTGCTTTTTCCATAATGACTGATAATTGCTATTCATTATCATTGCTTACACGGTGTACAACTGGTTTTTTTGGCTCGGAAATGCTTTGCATGCACGGTGTGCAGTCGGTGTCGAATGGGTTAAAATGGCCAGAGGTGCTAGGTGGCTGGTTTGGTGGCCCCAATCCTTATATAAAATTATTGTGTATGTACTTTTTCAAAATTAAGGAGTTTACTTATAAATCTATATTTGTTCTATTTTAAATATTACTATTATTAAATATATGTATACGAATTTCGTGCAGAAAACAAAATTTTTATATGTGTGATCGGTCAATCACACTTCTCATTTATAATTTGAATAGAAATGCTCGAAGGGCGGCAAGTGGTGTTCACGAGTAGCTCAATTGGTTAGAGCAACGAAGCGCCAATTCGAAGATCATAGGTTTGAGTCCTGCTCTTGATAAAAGTCGTTCTTTTTCAAGTAATTTAACTAAAAACTTATGCAACGCAGTTGAGGAAAAATTCTGAAATTATTTCTATTTTTAAAATTCTGTTTATATAATCATTTCAGGATAATAAATAATTTAAGGTCTTAAAGCGTTGGGAAAAGATTTGTTCTCAACTTAACAGTAGAGTGCAAATTATGTTTGCATTTATAAATATACTAAAATTATTAAAAAAAAAAAACAATTGTGATTGGCCATTTTTTAATTTCTATTACTTATTAAATAAATTAATTCAATTTCACAATATTATTAGTTGAGAGAAAAAAAAATCTGTTTTCAATTCCTTTGAATAAATAACGGATGGAATTGTGAAATTCGTTTATTCAGCTATTATTTCAATTTAATTCGAAACAAATTGCATAATTCCATCTCAAATTAAATGACAACAGAAGCGATTTAAAACATGAAACAAAATAAATTCTCGCTTAAAATTTAAATCCCAATGAATAGTCCAGAAAAATTACCTTTTCGTTCGTTAAAAAAATAAAATGTCTTTTCAAATATAAAATAAAAATGAAATTGAAAGTTTACTGCAAATTTACGGTGCAGTGCAAAGGATCAGGGCGACACAAAAAAATTGTGCTTAGATCCGTTTCCTATAGAAACTAGAGGGGGAGAGATATTCCTTAAAGGATTCAATGAATTAAGGTACAACTAATGAGTTAGCGATGTAAAAATCTGCAAAACGCGAATAACACGAGCAAGTTAAGCAACAGATTTTCAAGTCATTAAAAGAAATAAATAAAAAATTAATACAAAAAACACAAAAAAACAAGAGGAGAAGCTTGCGTGTATGAATATTAAAATAATTTTCATTTTTATTTTGTGTATTTAATTAAGGCCTAATGTTTATTTAATTTTATATCGTATTTTAGAGCCTTTGTACATATTGTAATTGTTTTGTTTAAAATTAGTCTCATTGTCTCCCGATTTAAACTTAATAATTATTGATTAGCTATAAGTTAGGAATTGTGTTTATTTTTTAAAAAGGCGAAAATTATTTAGTTTAATTACGTTAATTACACTTACCAACCTTCCTCTTGTAAATTTTTCCCTTTCGTTTCTCTTCCATAAACCGGAAAATAAAGCAGGTTATTTATTCTTGCAAAAATAAAACCAGCAGGTATTTAACGGAAAAACAAAAAAAAACAAATAAATTCCCGTGAAAATATTTGATTTATCTGTGCAAAATAGTACTCGAGTCCAACTATAAATATAAAAAAATAAAATAAAAAAAAAATAAATAAATAAAATAAATGAAACAAAGAACGAATGTGCTTTGTATTGTTTGAATATCTCATCAGATTACTATTTTTCTCTGTGCAGAAAAACGTTTACTTGTGTAAATAAATTATGAATTAAAATTTGGTTTTTTCTTTTTCCCAAATTATAAAAATGGAACATAAATCAAATGGATTTTCTAAACGAAACATTTTTAACCCTTTTTGCGGGCGAGTGTCGGCAAAATAGCCGCTCAAGTCTATTCAGAGTTGCGGACACAATTTTTCCGTAAGATTGTAAATTTACAGATTGTGAAAATTCATAAAATTTTCTTGTATTTAAATAAAGCTTTAGTTCTTATAATGCAAATGTTGAATGTGTTTCTTAATTGCGTGCACTAATTCCTCCCGTCTATAGCGACGTTCACTCGTCAGGCGACTCGGTCCGCAAAAGGGTTTAACCTATTTCTATTCAAATTAAGTTTCTGTAAAGATAACTATAAAATATAGAAATTCTTTAAATCGAAAAAAACAGTATTATAAGACATTTTCGGGAAAATTAAATTTAGATATATAGGCCAGGTATGTAAATATGAAAACGAATTTTTATTTATTGAATAAAAATGATGAAAAATATATTCCCACCTGTCTGGAAAGGATGTATGGATGCCACGCTAAAAATGCTGTTGTGCTCTTTTTGAAGCAAAACAGTCATCGACCCATTTTGATATATTTTCATAAGAAGTGAAACACTGTTCAGCAAGTGCATGATCTATCGATTCAAATAAGTGGCAATCGGACGGAGTCAAGTCTTTTGAATAAGCCACATGCGAAAGTATTTTCTCAATAAACGTCTCAATCGTTTCCTTGACCAGTTTTGCTGTGCGGGAATGTGCATTCTCATGGATTTTGCTTCATTCAGTGTGTATTGCTTTTTTTTACGCAAAGCTTGATTCAAATCGATCATTTGCTGTCGGTAGCGTTCAGTTTCGCCAGGTTTTAGCAGTTCATAATAGGTCAAGCCGTTCTGAACCCACCAAACTTCCGTCCTTAGCCTTGCAGTCAATGTCGATGATTCGATTGGAGTTACCTATGATATTTTAGGTTTAGGATTCTTAAAATATATCCACTTTTCATTGCCAGTCACAGTTCGATAAAGAAATTATTTTCTTTTGTACGAAAAGCAGCATTTCGCAAGTGGTTTTTCAAATTGTTAATTTCCAGGCATCAAATTCAACTTAACGCTATATCAAACTATGTTGGGGTATGAAATTTGTATTTTTGTGAGTTAAAAATCTTTAGCAACAAAGCAAATGGAAAAAATTGAAAACCTAAGCATTATAAACGGAGATTTTGATTCGATTTTAAATTGCTGAAAATTAGCCAATTGTAGGAATTTTGAAATGAATAAAATCATTCTTAAAACTTTAAAAAGAACTTTACTAACAACTAAAAAGTACGCCGAGGTCCTTGTTGATTATTTTTTATTTTAAAATTGGACTCTACTCTCTACCGTTCCAGTTGCCTTCGCTTTTTACTATTTAAGAGAACGTAAAAACAAATTGATTTTTTAAATAAAGTTTAGGGTATGCTACTTTTCGGATGGGAATATTGAAAACATTTTATTTGCCGAATTAAATTTAGATTAAAAGCAAATCTGGATTTTAAAAATATTATGGAATAAGTAAGCTCTAAAATTCCCTTTTAAAGTTCAAAACCTTTTTTTAATGGGTTAACCCAAAGATCATGAATTACTAGATGGGACACTCTCTATACAAGCTTAAAGCTCTAACCCATATGCAACTTCTAAAACTGCCTGGGGTAAATTTTTCCATTAGAGAAAGTAGCAAAGAACTACTGCTTTCTATGACTTATCTAAATTCCAATAAGAACGAAAGAGATAAGAATAAGCAGCCAAAAATTCTCATCTATAGCACTTACAGTGTAGGCAATAAAATGCATCGTTTTTTTACCATGCATTTTTAAAGGCGGGCCAATCTGTCGGGCTCGCTGTGTGCCTCTGCATGAATGGTGTTAGTGCCGTCCCCAGGCAATGTTCCAGCATAGGGAAATCCTAAATTGAGAATGGGGAACAGGCAGGTAGCACACTCAGAGCATGTATACGGATGCGGGCTACTTACATTTTTTCACTGTGCATTTTTAAAGGCGAGCCAAACGTATTCGAACGTGTGCGCTACTTTGGGTGGTGAAACGTGATTTTAATTTTCGTTCCGCCTCCCCCTAAATTTTTGTCTTTCTCTCACGCGTGAGCCCTTTATTACTATCCACTTTTAGCAAAATCTGCAAGGTCGGTGGATTAAGAGGACCAAGGTCGAAAAAAGATAAGGGAATACGTCACGAGTGTCCCATCTAGTAATTCATGATCTTTGGGGTTAACCCTTTACGGACGAAATCGTCGCTATGGTTGAGAGGTATTGGAGCGCGTAGTAAAGAACGTTTGTGTTATAAAAACGAAAGCTTTACTTAATACGAAATAGACTTTATCATAAATTACAACAAAAACGAAGAACAAATAATAAAAGTACAAAAAACAATTTTTTATGATTATGGCAATAAAAAACACTTTTATTTCATTTTTAAATGTAATTATAAAACATGTTTTATTAAGTTAATTATTTATTTTCATTGTTTCTTCAAATAATTTTAGATTTCTTGATTTTTAATTATAAAAATTCCACAAAAGAAACTAAATGTTCGTTAAATTTAAAATTAAAAACTGAAAACAGCTTCACGTTACACATAATTTCGAGTTTTACGATATTTATTCAAGCTCTAGTACAATTTTATCACTTGTTGTTGTTCACGGTCTGTCAAAATGAATTGCCATCTTTGACAAAACAAAGCACGTGGGATTTTGTTTCAGTAGCGCGATCGATTTTGTAATAAAAATCTTCAAAATATGTCTGTAAGGGAGAAAATATTGATGAAAAAGATTAGGAAACGTGAAAAGGTGAAAAAGATAATTGCAGCAAAGAAGGGAACCAAAATCGAGAGTGCTTTTGAAGCAGGTAAATAAATTTGGTTTTGTCCGACATGTTTTCATCACTTGGGTAATAAAATTTTAGAATTGCAACATGAGGAAGAGAAAATGGCTCCATCTTCGGAGGAATTTGTACGACCTCCTAAAGATTGCGAAAACGAAGATATAACAACAGAAAATTCAAGTAAGTTAGACAAAATACGCCGTAAATCTCTCTGTGGATGCGGCTTGATTTTATAGTCCGGTCATTCGAATAATAAAAAAAAAAATATTTAGCGTTTTCCGACAATAATTTTAATAATCCAATAAATTAATCGTAATTTAGGATAATAATAAATAATAAGAATTTATAGTAAATAATTATAGTAATATATATATAATATACTATATTATAGTAATCATTAAATCCTTCGAGGCAGAGACTATGATAACTAAGAACTTTCTAGATCTAGATCTAGACAAAAGCTAAAATAATTAAAAAAAAACGCCACTAAATAAAAACCAATTTGGTCTTTCCGAATCTTAACACCTTAACGATCAGTCCTGCGCTAGCACGGGTTTATAAACAGTCGAAATTAAAGCTGCTTGGGTAAATTTAAGCGTGTTATTTTTCGAAAACATAAGAATTAATTAAAAAAGGGTTTCTTTGATGCTCACGACCGATTCCAAATAATTCCATTCATGTTTTTTTTTTAGCTTATTAAACAAGTCTTTTATATATATAAGAAAATATATTTAAGAAAATATGCAGAGAATTATACCAATTACATGCAAATTTTTAATCGATTCAAACCTAAAAAAGAATGAAGTGCTACAATTTCATGCTCGTTTTGTTTTGTAGATTTCAATCTGAAAATAGCCCCTTTAACAAACAACTGAACCGAAACATGATCAGTGAAGTAATTTGGGAATTGATAGCTTTATTCTAAAATTGGAAAATTGCTCTTTAGTTTATAATAATTTTAATGCTTAACCGATTTGAAACACTCAATCTTAGTTTAGCGTTACTTCTTCTCTCTGCTTTAGTTTTACTATATGATGAGTTTAAGGCGAATTTGATAATGTTTCCTCTAAATTAATTAAGTTAAAATTAGTTTAGCAGTTGAGATTTTTTGTGAAATTTATACAATTGCTGAAAATTATTTGACAATAATATAAAAATGTATTTAGTATATAAATTAAATTCTTAATTAAATAAACAACAAATTCCAGAAAAAAGGAAAAAGAATAAAAAGAAAAAAGAACAGGATAAAATTAAGGAAATAGACGGACACGATGACGGTCTCAATGGAGAACGCAGCTCAAATGAAGAACCAACAGAAAAAAGACGAAAAGCTAAAGGATCAGAATCGCATGAAAATGAGGGTAATGTACAAATATAGATATAAAATTTGAATTAAGATTTTTAATAATCGTCTTAAATAGATGAATCGTCCTCTTCTTCTACTTTGCAAAGGGATTTTGATGATCGATCTTTCGAGTCCCTCAAAAATTCGGTATCTGAGCCAACTTTAAAGGCAATAAATGACATGGGTTTTACAAGTATGACTGAAATCCAGGCAAAAGCAATTCCACCTTTACTTGAAGGTAGAGATTTGGTTGGTTCAGCACGCACAGGTTCTGGAAAGACTTTAGCATTTTTAATTCCTGCTATTGAATTGATATATAAACTTAAATTTATGCCACGAAACGGCACTGGAGTAATCATAATATCGCCTACCCGTGAGTTATCGATGCAAACTTTTGGTGTTTTGAAGGAACTTATGACCCATCATCACCACACTTATGGTTTGGTAATGGGTGGGGCTAACCGATCAGTTGAAGCAGAGAAATTAGGAAAAGGTTTGATGAAATTTTTAATCTTTAATTTTACGTTTAAGCTAAAATTTTATACATTAAAGGAATAAATATTTTGGTGGCTACACCTGGAAGGCTTTTGGATCATCTTCAAAATTCTCCAGATTTTCTTTATAAAAATTTACAATGTTTGATAATTGACGAGGTTGACAGAATTTTTGAAATAGGATTTGAAGAAGAATTAAAACAAATTGTTAATTTACTTCCAAGTAAGTCTTTTTCTAGTAATCATTTAATTGATGAATATAAATTTATATATTTTTTTTTTTTTTAAAGAGCGTCGTCAAACAATGCTATTTTCTGCCACACAAACTGAGAAAACAGATGCTCTATCGAAGCTGGCACTGAAAAAAGAACCCATTTATGTGGGTGTTGATGACGACAAGGAAACTGCAACAGTTTCGGGTCTAGAACAAGGTTATATTATTTGTCCGTCTGAAAAGCGACTTTTAGTCCTTTTCACTTTCTTGAAAAAGAACAGGAAGAAGAAGGTCATGGTATTCTTCTCATCTTGTATGTCCGTAAAGTATCATCATGAACTCTTCAATTACATTGATTTACCTGTAACTTCCATTCACGTGAGTTGTTGGTGAAATATTTTTAATATGCAATTTTATTACATTGTTTTAAATAGGGTAAGCAAAAACAGACAAAGCGCACAACAACATTCTTTCAGTTTTGCAATGCTGAAGAAGGAATTCTCTTATGTACCGATGTTGCAGCAAGAGGTCTCGACATTCCACAAGTAGATTGGATTGTTCAATATGATCCTCCAGATGATCCGAAGGTATTAACAAAATTTTCTATGCTTTGGGAATTTATATATATTTATAATATAATTTGATTTTTCAGGAATACATTCATCGTGTTGGACGTACAGCAAGGGGTGAAGGAAGCTCCGGATATGCTCTTTTAATAATGAGGCCCGAAGAGTTAGGTTTTTTGAGGTATCTTAAGCAAGCAAAGGTACCATTAAATGAATTTGAATTTTCATGGAGTAAAATTGCTGATATACAACTTCAGGTAAGCGATTTTTTATTTGGCTGATTCATTATTTGGCGAAAAGTTTTTAGTTTGATTTTTTTTTTCTTAAAAAGCCAGTTTTGAAAAGTTATACCATTATTAAAAAGAAAAATAATATTAATATAGTGGCCACTAACTATAAATCCAAAGTATTCTCAATGTTTAAATTTAAACACGAAAAGGACAGGAAGGCTGTTCGAAAATATCAAAGAAAATTGGAAAGGAAATTACTTTAGTTATATTACAGTTAACTCATTTTCAAAATAAAAATACTTCAATCTTTTAACACATTGAAGCTCGGGTGCAACATTTCTTGTCTCCATTCGACATTTGTTGGGGACCGTGAACAAGAAATTTCGTTTTAGTAATAAACATGATTCATTGATTGTTTTCGAGGAAACGGTATTTTGTAATGCTATTGAACCTCATTCATTATGTTTCTAATTAAGTTTAGCGGGCGGCAATGTGTTAACTGAGTATTTAACTATTCTTTTAATTTTGAAAAACGATTAAAATACGGCCTTACGTACGACATCCTCGGTAATTTTCTCAATAATGAGTGAAATTAAACTTTTGACCAATTTTTCGCTCTTTCACCTATTAAATAAAATAAATATATTTTATGAATAACAATTTGCCTCATAATTTTGAAAAATAAAAATCTGTCTTCTCGATAGGAAGTAATTTTTGTTGGATACTTACATTATTTCGGTAATGTCCACCTATTTTGTGCTTTTGGGAACGAGTTTGATTCAAATCATTAATTTTTCGTAGCATTATAAATTTTAGAAGTGCCTTACGTTTTATAAATCTAGGTTATTTTATTAAATCTTTATGCTAACAAAAGATCAGTAAACCTCGTTTCGAATAAGAAAGAGGTGAAATGTAGAAGCAATGACAGGCTGATTCGGAACATAAATAAAATAAAGTTCTATTCTAATAACAAGTGCTTTATCTTCCTGGCGGAGTCTGGTTATTCATGGGGGTCTCGGAAATGCGTGTGGATAGAACTTGAAACAGAAAGGTCTCTGTTTGCGGAGATTGAAAACTGCATTTCCGAGAGACGGTGGTATCCGCACAAGAAACCACTTATGCGTCCAGTTTGAAGTATCGAGCTGATCTTAATTAGAAAACAAAAACCAGAAAAGCGCAACATCACCCACTTGACATGCTGTTTGCTACGTATTCGAATAGCCAGCCGTTGCATAATTACTTTAGCCAGCGGTTCCCGGTGTTATTTTTAACATTTCCATTCGCGTAGCTCTCTGGGAATGAAAGAAAACACTTTCCACAACATTTCTAACATGATCCGCATTTTGAAGTTTTTTTTTTTTTTTTTTTTTTCCCATGTTTTTCTATTGCAGCTGGAGAAGCTCATTTCGAAGAATTACTTCCTCAATCAGTCGGCGAAGGAGGCGTTTAAGGCGTATGTGCGAGCGTACGACTCCCACCATTTAAAAACAATTTTCGACGTTAACACCTTGGATTTAATAAAGGTCGCCAAAAGCTTTGGATTTACTGTGCCACCTATGGTGGATTTGAAGGTCGGTTATAAGCGAACACGCCCTGA
Organism: Philonicus albiceps; assembly: GCA_963969385.1. NCBI lineage: Eukaryota > Metazoa > Arthropoda > Insecta > Diptera > Asilidae > Philonicus > Philonicus albiceps. The sequence continues at coordinate 27,837,725 of OZ017776.1, forward strand.
AAGACGCATCGGAGGTGGCGGTTTTGGATATTACAAAAATCTTAACAGCGAAGACAGGAAGGACAGAATCTACAAGCAAATTTCACGTGATCAGTTCCAGAAAAAGAAAAACTTTATGAGATAATTAAATTGTTTTCAATACACTCTCACTTGATAGATTTGATCTTAATTAAATTTTAATTGATTTTATATGAGGTATTGTTATTTCGCCCAATGTTTGCAGTGAAGGTCATTATTCAAATATTTTTCCTGAATTTCATGATAACTTGGATAACTTACATACTTCCGGGCTGCTTATTCACTTACTAAATTTTTAATAACCACTATCGTCATTACCAAATTTTGAATTATCGTTTATTTATGAGGTGAGGTGAGTATAACACTCCTTACACTATTTTTTGTGCTTTGGGAATTTTTAAATCTTGCGAAATTTAAAAAAAAGAATGAATTTTTGTTTGTCCTACTTCACTGGGAAATTGGCGATATTAACATGAAATGGTTTTAGTGAAATTCATAATACATAAACGTCGTAAGTGTCCCTAGACAGATTAAGGAGGGATCGGAAAAAAGTAAAGCAAAGAAATTATCTAAATAAATTTGGAGAAGCCACAAACCTATATTTATAATATATCAAAATAGAGTAATATGGATTTAAAATCATATTTATTAATCTACTACGTTTCATACTTTTAATTTAATTTTATTAATTTTTACTAATTCTATGATTGGTTTGACTCTTTACAACTTCTTTCTTGTGCCTCTTAGCGATCTTGGAGTTGAATTTGAAGATCGTTGAAATTAAATTTTTGTTACAAATAATTTGTGAACAGTAACCTTTTGAAAGTCTACAATTTTTCGTATAAGTTTACAACTTAACTTCTTCATTAACAAAATAACAGATCAAGAAAACTTATATAACATTTAACTAAATGATCGTCGTTTTCTGTAGTTCTTCCTCTTGAAGATATCGTTTGAATTGTCCCTTCAGACTCGTACTTTATTAGTTTATATAAATTTGTAAAGTTATAAACTCATCTGAACTCTATCGACGCTTTTTAAAAATTTCCATTGGTTTATTTTTATTGTAATTGCTGTAAGATCTCCTTTAGATCCTTAATATTGAATAAAAAAATCTATAATTTTGTTTTGGGTGGTCCAGATCTTACAAGTCATAGCGATATTCATTGAAATCGGCTTAGTAAAGAACAAACAGACATAATAGAGGTGAATTTTCTATTTAATGAAATGACCTAATATTTTGGTCCATAAAATCGGATAGTTTTCTTTATTGAAACATTTTGAAGCTATTTTTCAAATAGAATTATCCTCTAAGATCAAACACATCAGCTTAAGTTCAGACAATATTCGAGTTATCTTTGTCAGGCCGTCAAGCCATTAAACAACGTCTTAATGCAAAAGCTGAAACCCTTTTAGAAAAAGTCACATTTTGTGATTTGTACCACACCCAGAACCACTGGCGTGCCACTCTCTATCACAAAAGGGTTATTGTGGAAGCTGTGAATAATCCCATTTGTTGCGTAACACCGCTGTTTCCCCGTCTTGGCCTAGTAACACCTCAATTGAGTCTTAATAACAAGAATTGGAAGACTATTTCGAACTAGACCATAAGTTCGCACAAGCAAAGTATTGCTGCGCTGAAAAAGTGTGAAAACATCAGATTACGCCTTCTGGTACATAATCAGCGCTGAAATCTTGGATTAGCACTCGACTAACAATAATTCACCGACACTTGCTTCTTTTATGGCAACCGTCCAAGTCGAATCAGCCGCTCGATACGTCTCGAAAAGCGCGCTATAAGCCAGAGACACCCACGTCTGGTAGATGTGCCAGTGATTAGGCATTCCGTTTATGTGCTTAGGCTCCGCTTGTCAGATAGGCAGCCAGCTACCCCTGCCACCCACCCCCGCAACCAAGACGCATATCAGCGTCGACTTACAGCAGGTCCGCCAAATATGGATTTGTTTACGAAATCCGATTAAAACGTCTTTTGGAAAGAGAAGGCCATTTGAGTGAGTCTCCGCGGCGGTACCCTTTATGCTGTCCCCTGCCCGTGGAGTGTCCACCTCCAACAGGTAGCAAAATAGGTTTGCACATTCTGAAACACTTTGAGCCCATTCGCCATTCAAAAGAAGTGCCCCTGTGCGGTGCTAGCCAAGAACAAAGCAGCGCAATTAGCACATAAAATAGCTCCGTAAAGATCACAATCCTTGATCAATTGGTGATGTTGAATCATGTGGACTAGGAGGTGATATAAGCTGACAAGTGGACATTGATCAAGAGTTGCCGAGAGAAGAGCTCTATACACCTCCGCAACGTTGTCCATATTTGTTAATTTTTTATTACGAAGTATCTTTTGAGCTTATTCGAACTATACTTTCCATTTGCTCCGGGGTTTCTGCCCTTAATTGGCTGCCCGATCATTGATCAGGTTCGGGTTTTTTGTTTTTCTTTTCCAGAAAACTTGGAAATTGCTCACGCCCGCGACACTATGCCCAAATAAGTGATCTCCGGCAAATAATTGAATCGAAAACTACCAAATTGGTGGATTAATATTTCTTAGATAAATTTCAAAAGTGACATCACGACTTGGTCATTCGCCTTGGACTGCAGATTTTTATATTAAGAAAACTTAAAATGCCCTGCCCGAAACCACTTGGCTTTTCGATTAATAGATAGGCCATTCACGCCAAAAGTTCGCCTATCTTTGGTCCATGGTCGATGTATCCAACCACGCAAAAGATACATTTTGGCACGATTAAACTAGTCGAAAAATAAATTTTCGTAAGATTACTTGAACTTTTAAGGATGACTGGATAGACTCCAAAAATGGGATTTTTGAATAGATGGGGCAATAATTTTAGTAAATGGGGTCCTTGACATCGTCAAATCATCCAACTACCTTTTATTCTTTGGTTAAAACCAAGAAGTTAAGATGAATAAAAACTTAAAATTATATTCAACTATGAAAAATATCTCTTAGATATTAAATGTGAATTTTTTTCGTACCATATTGTGACTAACAAATCCGCGTTTGATTCCATTTCGTAATAACATTATGAGCCGTTTCGAGAAAACTAAATTTTCCATATTCGTTTGGTCCTATAGCCTAGATCTGATCAGTTAACAGATTTTTAAAAACTAAAGAAAAGTGAATTCATTTTATGTTTTTGAAAATTACACTTGCGCACACCTGAAAAAAGGACAAACAGATCGCCCACCCTGTAGTTTATTGTAACAGACACTAAAAAACTTTGTACAAGATAGTTATATTTTTTTGTTAATATACGGGTCATAGGTGTTTTCAACTTGGCTCATAAAATTGGCTCTTGTATTTTCACATGTGAACTACAGTAGTAAATTTATTTGTTCAATTTCATATAAAATTATATAAATGGAGTGCATACAAAGCTAGGGTATTAAGTAGTTAACATATCTGAATAAGTAAGATTAATTGGCTCTTTTAAAATATAATTAACTTTCAATTTAATTCTGAGTTTAATTGAAAATAGTGTTCTCTTAGGTATTGATTTTATAGTGATAGGATAGGATAGGAAGTTTTCTATGTTTGAAACGAATAGTGCAACGGGTTCAGTATTTCGCCCTATAACACTCCTTTAATGATCTTACAGAGATTCGAAACACCCTCGTCTTTCTTTACACGTAAATTTTGTTGTAGAGATCAATTAGAATGCTAACAGTTTTTGAAGAAAGACCCATCATGCTAAGCTTGAGCATTTGAGAGCTCTTTACATAAGATACATCAGGTGAAACTGGGTAGCTTAGCTACTAAAGAATATTAATTTAAATTCTCCTTAACAACCATACTTTCAAAATGACCACGATCTGCAGTAAAGCCAGATAGTTATGGCGAATAATAAAAGTGTGGACAATGGTCGGTTCGCAGTCATTCAGAGATAAATTTTATTTGGTTTGTTCCCGGTAATTGCGAAGCATTCGCCAAAATTGGAGGCAATCTCCGCTCCCAAACAAAGCAGATGTCTTGCGCATCAGTGCCAGTTGGATGCAGTAAAAAGCGGAGGTTACCATTTTTGAAAAATTGTGACACTGTAAAAAAAACCGCCTTTAAGTCCGCCGAACACCTACATGAAAGATTTTGTACCCAAATCGATGGGACCGTCGGAAATATCTTGAAAATGAAAAGAAAAAATGTTAAAGAGTTTAAATGATTAAAGACATCTTTCCCAACTGTTCGGTGTTCGATCGTCGAGTGGTCGACGCTAAAAAAGGTTTGATCCCCTCCCCATCTCGCCGACAATAAACCTTTTATGTAGTTTCATTAGATCCAAGAGTGTGTCTTGGCGTCTTGAAATTTCCACCTTTTTCAATCCTCCCACTCGCCTTTGTGCGTTTCGCTTTCACAATCGAATGTAAGGACCCGGTCTTTGGCAGTTTCTGGATCGAAAGTGAATTAATTGTAAGTTAAGTGTGGGCCTCCGGTCCGAGCATGCTTCGCTTAGGTGATTACGTGTGCGCCACTGACCCATTCATTTTAGCTCAAAAGTTGACTGATTCAGGGCCAATTTCAAGATATCTAAGTGCCAACTAAAACTGGGTCCCATTGAAGAAAATCTGTTTTGTTTTTCATTCATAAAAATCTTAAGGCAAACTCTTTCGGCCCACTGTGGCACACTCTGCGGGCCTCATCCGCCGCACAATGCAGCAGAATGGGCCCCATTGCGACCTCTAAACCACCCGGCCCACATGACGATCTCAGCTCGTGTCTCATTTGAATTTTTTACGATTACAATAATTATTCCCGGCTGTGATTGAGGTAATTCGAAATGAATGGCAAGATCTCCACCAACAGAATTATTGGCTTGAATAATAATAATAATAATAATAATGATAAAAATAAAAAATAATAATGGTTTCGATGCCCACACACAGCATGTGCGCTACTTTCTTTTTATTTCGTTAATATTTCACAAATATTCAAGATTTCTCGCTTCTTTCCTGCGTTATCCATAGCAATGGCATAATTTATTGGTTCGTTGATTGGTGGCCCTTGCTTCGATTACAAAATCCTACACAAGATATTTTTAGATTTATAACGTCAAGCTATCCGTTGGGCTAGACAGATTTTCAGACAGTCAACGATTCATTTTAACTTGTTAAGACCGCAGTTTTCCGGTTTTTTAACAGAATAAATAAAAACAGATCCAAGTCAGAAACATGTCCTTCATTAGTAGAAAAATAAATTCAAAAACTGAAATCTTAGTGGGCAGAATCTGAAAAGTTCTTGGTGGAACCTTTTAAGATGTCACAATTTCAGCAGCTTTTTTCTATTTTTAAACTAATATATAGAATAAAAATAAATAGTACACAAAATTGGTTCTATTTAACAGATTTTGAATACCCATCTACATATTCAAATCCAATACTCCGAAAAAATAAAATTGAAATCGAAGTAAATTTTCTAAATTACAAACTTTATACCCTATTCAATATATCAGGTCATCCCAAAAGTAATGCAAATTTAGTCAATAATGGAGGTTGATTAGTAATAGTTAGTTAGTATAACTGAAAGTTTTAAAGTGGCTGACTAAATTATGAACAAAGTTATAAAAGAAAATATGGAACTTTCCAAAGAGCACATTCGCACGTGATGTTCTCTGTTTAATGGGATATTCGACGAGTCATTTATTTTAAACGTTTGCCAGTCAATCAAACAATAAAGGCAGATTATACTGCCAATAACTAGAGTGTTTACAACAGCAGTTATAGAATAAGCGTCCATGGCTAAAAAAACAGAAAGTGAGTTCTGTTTCATCAGGATAACGCTCGGTCTCATGTTTCTTATTGTACTCTGGAAAAAAATAACGGAGTTTAGCTGGGAAAGGATGATACTGTGTATACACCGGACATTAGCCCTTTCGATTTTCATTTATTCCGAAGTCTGTTTTTTATTAAGAAATTAGAGAGCAGGCCTGCTTTCAATCCATATATACCCATATACCAAATATCTAACATATTTTACCAGCAGTTAAAATCGTTTATATAGAAACTTACATCGGCACGATTCGATAAAGTTACGCTATATTAAAAATTTATGTAGTTACATTTTAGTTATCTCAAGATAAACCTAAAGTTTTGTAAAAATCGTAAAAGGGACACCAGAAGTGTTCTAAAACCTAAAAGAATATTTTAGTAAAAAATTTATGGTATGGTATATTACAAGTAGTGCCTTTTAAGAGTGTTATCATGCACAACGTGAAGGCGGATACCACCTCAGGTGGTATATACAAAATAGGCACGCTTCAAAGGAATTTATTTTCTGATAAATAAAATAAAAGTTAAACAAATCAATTAAAAATAATTCTTAGCAAGTACAACATTTTTATATCACATAGAGGAGTCCGACAAATAAGTTCTATTTTACATATGCATAAGCCAACACGAATGGAATACAATGGATGCAACTGATTTTATCGAACCTTGAGATGGTAGCAGCAACAATTCGATTGAACTATCGAAGCTAGACAAATGAAGTTATTTATTGCAAAGTTTTCTTTTTTTTTTTTTGTTTTTACGCTAAATACGATTATACCAATTGCACCTAACGCCTTCATGCCATTTCTTGGCAGCCTAACTTGGTGCGATTAGCATATCTTTTTGGCGGGATTGCAGGAAACAATTCATCGTTAGTTACATAAATATCTATGCTATATATCTTCAACGGCGACAAGAGCAGAAAAAAGCAAATTAACACAAACATCTTGTTATTTTGATTCTGAACATTTTGTTTAACAGAATTCTATACTTATGCTGGGATTCTGAATTGTTTATGATAGGGCTTCATCTAAAGTCCAATCTATTCCAAATATCAGTTTCGTACGAGTATTTGATTTGGATTCTATTTCGATTTCAACTTTTTGAGCTTGCATTTAGTGTATTTAGAAAGTTGAGTTGTTAATATACACTAGAATAAATAATAGTTATTAATTAAAACGAGCTATAACAAATAATTAATAATTCTGCAATTCTCCCTTTGGCCTAGTAACTAGGCCTCTCTTTTTCTATGAGAAATCATGATACAAATTTATTTTGTTAAAACTTATATCGTTTATTTCAATTTTATAATAAGTATACATGAATTTTACGGAAGTAACGCTATAAATCGATTCCTTGGGGTATCTTAAGCAAACTTTTGCTCTTGACGCCGTCTAAAATCACTTCTTCGTCCTCAAAATCGACGTAAAAATATTTTGGAGGTACATTAACTTAAGTTCTTATATATCCTTGTTAGAATATCGGGGACTTATTAAAATGAAATTAAAAGTACAACGATAGCTGACTTGTTAGAATCCGTATCCAAATGTAAGAGTTATAGGAATTTAAATTTAAAAATTTCAACGATAAATTTTTAATTTGAATCTCCATAACTCTTATATTTAAAAACGGATCCTAATAAGTGAGGTGTCGTTGGAAAGGTATTGTTATCGTCGTAGATAAACATATAATCCAAGCACCCTATATATTATAAATTTCAAAAATAAATTATATATTTTCGTATTCATATTATTTAAGTTATTTCTACTTGTTTTACCAGCTCTCTTCTATTCTTCGATTTTACGTATATTTTTTTAATTTTTCAATTTTCCTAAGCTCTTCAATTTTTTTTTTTTTAAATATCAACTATTTTTAAAAATCATAGTAAATATGTTTGCTGTTAATGCAAATTCAAAATCGCAATTCCCACCTTGGTTTTAAGCTTTTTATAGTACACATTTGTAGTTCATTGCATTCTCTGGACCTTTTGGACTTTTTGAGGGCAACATTTTATCCTTCGTCGGCTCCTTCGGGACCTTTATCGATTTTGGATCTTTAGGCTCCTTTCGGTTTTTTGGATTTAATTTCTTTTAGCGCCTTCAGCATCTTTCTTAAAAAACTAATTTGTGGATTCGAGATAAGCGTTTCATTGGCCGCATACAAACCGATGTTGAATTTTAAACTCTCCGGAAAAGACTCAATCGAGGAAGAGTCCTGACGCAGGACATTTTCCTTCTAGATTTGTTACACGGAAGTCGGGAGAATAACACTGAGGGCGGGGAGTAGTTAAAGAATACCCTTCGAATTTCCGAAGTATTCCAGAAAATGATTCCGAATTGAAAGACGAGTTGAGTTTTAGTAAAATAAAAGTGAAAATAATTTTGTGTTAATATCCTTAATAATTAACAACAATTTTGGTAAGTACTTTACATTGAACCTGAAAAGGGGGCAGTTCCATGTTTTTTCATAATGTTTTGTATAATTTTTCTTTAACCAATAAAAAAATATGAACATTTTCCATGTTTCATTTCGGGTGCAGGTTGGGTTAAAAAAATTTGCTATACCTATAAGAGTTAATAAAGAAAAATGTTCTATGAATTTTAAGTTGTTTTATTAGAATTTACCTTTTTTAGATTAGTGAAAGTTTCGTTAAATATTGACGTTATTTTTTCACAGATGAAATATAAAATTTAGGGTTTCTTTACGGACGTTAGTTTGTCATTGACCGAAAAAAGTAATACAAATTGGTCCAAAATTATTTGTTTTTTTATATTTAATAGCTTGTTGTATTGTCGAAAATGTAAAGTAATATTGTAATTAGGTGATTAGGTTTAAAATTGAAAAAAAATTTCGTACGTAAGTTGCAAGGCGTAAGTATGTGACCACTTTAGCGAATTTCAGTTGGTATAAAAAGGAAGCGACAATCATTCTTATGGGTCTGTGCTCAGCAGACCTTCAAATCTATTAAAAAAAGAGCGAAGATAATTCGTCACACAATGTTTTTGGGGTATTCTTGTAATTTATTATTGAGCCTGAGAACTTTTTAAGATTGCCTTGACTCTAGACAAAGAAAAATTATAGTACTAAACAGCTCTTAGTTTGTTAGGTTGGAAGAAAACCAATTTAAACGCAGTAGATCCGGCGCAATTAAAGCAGAAAGTGGGTGGCTTCCTCAATTACCTTGTACGCTGGGCACGCCGATAAACAGTTTCAAATGTTCGATTTGAATAAAAATTCCGCTTATCCATAAATGTGCAGGGTAAGATTTGTAGCGGTCGTTTTAGTATATAAAAAAAAAGGAGCCCACTTAGTTTAGCCCACGTTAAGATGCCAATTTCCATATAATTTTGTTTCTTCCAGGCTCAACTTGGCGGACTTTTTGGATTCGGTGACGGGATCGGGGGGGATTTTAAGATTTTCTTGGGGTCTGTACAAAGTTTGTCATATGTGTTAGCTCGATGTGAGCTGGCGCAAATAGAAAAATCAGAGGTCAACAAAGCCTACGGTGCGCCATTAATTATTATGATCAAGTTATTCACGGCTCCTATGCTGTGCCGATTCTGTACGACTGTCCTTGAATGCAACTCTTAATGATACCACGCATTTCGGCATTTTGAAGTAATCTTGAATCGAGCAATTTGCTAATCTCATTGGCTCTCTCTCGGTGGCAGCCATCTAAGGAAGTTTCATGATTTAAATGTAAATTGTAAATGACAAGGTTTTCTGCGGACACAATAATTTTCTTATTATTTTAATGAAGGCGCTAGCTCTGGCCTCAATTCTCATTTAATTCACCGACGACTTCAGATAATTTTGCAACTTTGATTTTTTCTTTATTTTAAAAATAACATTTTTATACTTATAGACCCACATTATACATATAAAATTTAAATTCAAAACACCCACATTTTGATCAGCGAATTCAAATTTGAATGTTACGAACAATTTTTATAGTTTTAAACGAAAAAGCAAGAAAGTTATGATGCCGAACTTTGTAGATTTGCTACCAAAAGCAATGTATTCAATATAGCTGTACTATCCAAACCCACAATAGTTGGTCTACTTACCAAAATGAGCACAGTTTTCAAGAACACAGAATATATTTAATAAAAAAACCGGACAAATGCGAGTTGAACTCGCGGAGGGGGGTTTTCCTACGATGAGCATGTTATCTATAATTTTTTTTAAAAATCGAACCCAAAAAGTATGTATGGTACCGGATTATAGAGAAAATATGTTTCTGCTACTGAACGGAGGTATTCGCAAGCTCAGTCTGTCGATTAAGGTTGTCTACAACAGCCTATTACATAGATATGTAAACAGTAAATAACACAATCATCTTAAAAAAGTTTTCTACCGATACGAAGAGGATAGGTTAAGGATAGAGATTCTTTCAGAGTAAGGGGTATGAGTTTGGCTATCTATTCTAAAAAGACTACGAGTGAATTTCTTCTGAACGCCTTCCATTTAAACCACTTTGCTATGGTGGTAAAGAAATTAAACTGGCGAACAATACCAAAGGATGGTAGGTATTAAGGTCTGAAATAGTATTTTCGAAGTAGATAACTTATGAAAGTGAATAGAGGTTTGCAGGATAAATCCCGATAGTCTGTAGGATCATATCATCACTTATCAGCTACGTCAGCTTCAAAGCTCAGTCTGTAATCAAAGATTATACTCAGATCCTTAATTTCAGTTACTTTTGACAGAGTCTCATAATTGAGAAAATAATCATACCACAGTGGATATATTTTAAGGGTGAATGAAATTTTAAAACATTTATGGACTTTTAACGACAGTGTTACACCTTTCCTCCACATCCACTAGGTGTCCTTCTAAAGAATATCACAGTCTTGTTTACAATTAATTATTTGGAAAATCTTGAAGTCGTCAGTATATAAAGAATGAGAATTTAGTAATAGTAACGGACCGAGAACAGATCCTTATGGAACATCTGAAGATGGGACAAATTCACAGGATAAACATCCAGAGAACACCACAAGCATGCAATTTTATTTATTTCATGAAAACCTATAGTTCGTGTTGTGACATTTACTTGATTTTTACAGAAAAGTATTATTATCATATATTTCATTATTTTTATTATATATACAGTAGTTATCAGGAAAAACCGGATAAAGACAAAGAATTTTTCGACCTTTAAGTTTAGTAAACTTACGAAGTCTACTGTGGGACAGTTCCCAGGAACTTCCATCTTACGTGAGTAGATTCAAATTATTCAATTTGGAGACATTGGAGACGTAAGACTTCCAAAACGCTTTTTATGCATATATTGTTGATTGGTGAAATCGTTTGTCCATAGCAGCTTTCTTCGCTTCAAAAAATATTACCATTAATTACCTTACAATCTTCGAAGTACCGACATTTTACAGAATCTGATTCATTGAACTAACTATGGTAGGTCTGGTCTTACGAACTCGTTAATAACTCTGTAGAACAGCAATTATTGTGTGCTAGATTTTAATGTAAATGTATTACAAATCATTAGTATTTATTTATGTTGCTTTATATTTTTAATATCATTGTTTTCCGTGACATATCTGCATATATATAACATATACGAGGCATAAGTCAGTGACTTTTTGAATTTCCCGCGCAAAATTTAAAATGTAACACTGCCAATAATTAATAGACTATCAAATTTTGCGTAATTTGCGTTATTTAGTGTTTAAGAGTCATTGAAAACAGACAACTTTGTGAATTTTAACGAAAGTGAATTTCGTGTACTCATTAAGTATTATGTGTAGTCACCATGGCAAAAATCCATTAATTTAAATTTAGCCCCCTGTGACTAATTCCTGTTTCCAAACCCGAAGAAATGGCTGGGCGGTAAAAGATTTGGGTCGAATGAAGACTCATCACTGAAGAAAAAAAACGCCTATATTTTGAGGGTACCGAGAAAGTCTATTATTTGGAAAGAATAAAAAAATTGGAAAAACGCTAGACTAAATGTATAGAGGTAATAGGAAAGTATGTTGAGAAATAAAACGCTTATTTGCCGAAAAAAAAATCTTTTATTCAAAATGTCACTGACTTATCAAACTGTCCTCTTACTTATGTACTACAGTCAGGGCGGTTGTCTATTGTCAGTAAATAAATAAATAAATATTAGATATAATAAAAGGAAAAAATTTGTTGTGTTTTAAATTTTCAAAAATTAAATTGTTAAGAAATCTAGTGGTGTATTCTTTTTTAATTTTTTTTTAATTTCATCCTCTAAAGATAGGTATGTCGAAATGAACAATATAAAGAGACCATTCAAGCATTACGTAAGCATAAGGAAAAATGGGGAAATTGTTCACTCCTTCCTCGCCCAAATCGATTAATAATATTTTTATTAAAATACGAAAAATTAAATTATTTTCAAGATTAAATATTTGTTCTATTAAAACTCTCAACCCAACGAACTTTTCCGAAGTCTCTACACGGAGCAAACTAGATGTGGACCACCGGTGGTTCACGCAATAACTTTTATTTTTATCATAAGTTAATAACGATCCCAAGCATAAAGCTTACATTATAAGGAATTGGATCCTTTACATTTGTCCCCACGTATTAGAAGCACCACCCCAAGTCCCTAATCTAAATGCTATGTAACATTTATGGAGTTACTTAGAGGAAAAATTAAAAAAAAAAACACTATAACTAATCAAAAGGTATTAAAAACGGTATGGAAAAATGGAACAACATTGAGCCTTCCTTCTCTAAAAAATTGGTAGAGTCAATGCCAAATCGGCTTAAAGTTAAAAAGCAAAACGTATTACCAACTAGTAAGTGGTAATAAATAAATAAAGTTTATTAACGTGAGCTTAAAACTAAATTGAAAATTATGTTCCATTATATTTTTGAGGTTGATTTCGTTATTTTTAAGAATTTTGTTAATTTTAATGTTATAAAATCGAAAAACTGAAATTTTAAAAATATTGTTTTTCAATTGTTAACCTATAAACCTTTGAAATGAAAATTGAATATTTTCTTCAAACATATGTATAATCGTTTTTTTATTAATTAAATTTTTTCTTTTAACTTGTTCCATTTTGATTTTGAGCCACTGTACATATTTGAAATTTTGTCAGATGACGTATAAAAAGGTCTTTATGATCATACCCTCTTCTCTTCAATTCGTTCCGTTATTTTGACATTCTAATCCGATTCGGTACGGTCCATTTTATCTTTATAATTTTCAGAATTTTATTAAGTCCTTATCGTATGAACTTCTCTCTCTGAATTTTTGTTACTTTTTCAAAAATGTTCGCAAATCTTTTCAAAAATTAAAACTAGGGAGGCAGAAGCGAAAAAAAAACTCTTTTTTGTTTTTCTTCTAAAGAAGCCGCCTCACTCACGCGGTGATAAGATGAAATGAACCTTTATTTGGAATGAATCAGCGAACGAACGAACGAAAATCCCAAAGAGCATGCGCACAATGTTCGGCGCAACAAGCCGAAGCAAAAGCAGTGGCCGCAATGGAAAAAACAAACAAAAGGGCGAACAGGTTCACGATCAAAGTGCGCAACAGTAGCCGTCTCTTTCGGAATTTTGCCACTTGTACGCTCCCTCTACTTATAATTATTTGTAATCGTTAGTAGTATGTGGTGATCGTAGTAAAATAGTCTGGTAGTTGTGTGTAGTACCACTGCATGCTGCAGAGACGCAGGCGCGTGAATAGAAAAAGAAACATTATACTCTTTTTCATTGTTGCCCTATCTACTCTTGTTGCTGGAGTGTGGAGGTATTAAAATGAAAATGTGAAAATAATTAACGATCATACACTCTCAAAAATAGTTGGTATTTATAGAAATGATACTCAATTACTCAGCCAGCCGCTCTGTGGGCGTGAGGAGATCAGACATATTTTTATACTTTATACCAAATATTTAGTATGTTTGAATGTGTGTATGTTGCGATTGCGGGCAGGTTTTTTATGATAGTGTTGGTATAGACATACACACACACACAAAAACACACGCTACGATCAGAGAGGTGTGAAAGAGAATGGGGGACGAGTAACGCCAAAAAATTTTCTATTTTTGTTCCACTTACTGAAATTCAATGTGTCAGGGCAGGTAAATGAAAAAGATAGAAATATTATTCGATCAAAGGGAGAAGGGACATTGCGGCAATTTATTTTATAATATGTATTTGTGTGGCCATTAACTGGTATTTACATTTTGTACCGAACCGAATGCGAGAAAGATTTTTTAGTTGAATTCTAGCAGGCAATCGGTTTTGTGCTGTGTTGTGGGTTTTTAATCGAACCTCACTGGCAACTTTAAGAGACCGTTCCTTACGCTGTTGCAGCGATCACTTTAATTTTTTTTTTTTTTTTGGAGATATATTAAAATCTTTTTAAGATTTTTCGGTTGAACTGTGTGGAGCGTAATATCGTTTGCGGTTAGAAGAATAAAATCTTAAATAAATTATATAAATAATATAAAGTATAAATCGTGCAAGTTTTTGACTGATATTCAACAAGTCCGGGACAGTTTGCGTGCATATCAAACCTATATATATATATATTTTTTTGTTTTTAAATTATTATTTCAGGGCGTTGCATCTCGCGGTTTTTGAGGACTGGTGAGAGCCTGGTTGTAATATTATTATTATTACTATTTTTTTAAATTGTGTATTCATTAAATTTCTATCCGCGAATAATCGTAAGTTTGCGTGGTTAAAAAGGTTTGTCGTCATTTCGTGAATTATGTGAGTAAAATCCTCGACGGCAACCGCGTTTTTATTACATTTTTGAAAAAAAAAGAATAAAATTTACTCTTTGGTGTTTTTTTCGGCAGTGGATTTATCAGCCGGAGTTGTATTATTATTATTTTTTTTTTTTGCTTTTGATTTCTGGACTGATTCGGATCGAATTCGATCGCAGAAATAGTGTGATTTATAATTTCTTTATTTTTTTTGTGTGATCAAGTGCAATATTAGTTAGTTTTTCATATATATATATATTTATATATATATATATCATTATTTTTGATAGTAAGCTCAAAAGGCATAAAGTAACGCGGCCAAAATGAGTAATTGCGACAATAATAACACACAACAGAGCACACAGAGTATAGCCGATTATTTGGCACAGCTACTTAAGGACAGGAAACAATTGGCCGCCTTTCCAAATGTCTTCAATCACGTGGAACGTTTATTGGACGAAGGTAATCTATCCTAAATAATAAAAAAACAAAAAAAAAGAAGATAAATAAATCTTATCCACCCCCGTTAGAGTGTTTTTACTTATTTTTTTAATGTTTCAATTTAATTTTGTGTTATAAAAAAAACTCTTTACTTTTTAAATCCCTTTACGTGGGTGTTTTACTTGTCGGGCGACCCACTTTCTAACCTGAGTACCCGGTATAATGTAACAACCTCCTGTGGGTCTCAGAAAAATAATAAATAAATAAATATAAAAAAAAACCACCTCGAGAATCTCCCTCGAAGTGTTAAAAAGTCAAAAATTGCTCGAATCGAATTCCGCACTGTCGCGATGCTGCTTGCTCATCTCAATTTCACTTGTCAAACGCGCATGCGTCAACGACTCTCTGTGCGCGCTGGGTCGGCTTACATACATTTATATATATGTATATATGTATATATATATATAAATACACCTCATACAAATAAAAAAAATTATAATACAACCATACTAAAAACAAAATATAAATTGACATGATCGAATAGATACAGATCTTATAAGTGTAAACGAGACAAAATATTATGCTGCTTTACTTCTTGCTATCACCGCATAATGTGCTGCAGCGCACCGCACATAAGTATCAAAATTTATTTTATTATTTTATTTAATTTTTTCTTATAGTATTATTATTATTATTATTTTTTTTAAATAATTCTCAGTTGTAAATAACTAAAAAATTTGAATGTTCATTTGTTTCCGCCCTCGAGGAGGGCTATTTCTACCGGACAACTCTGTTTACCATTTTCAATTAATGTTTACATGCCCGAGGAGACTTTCAAGTTGATGATCATCACTGGATGATATCGGAGAGACGGGAATCGGAGGGGGTTGGTATACGACAGACAGATTTTTTCGGCCCCCCCGGGTCTGATCTTTGTAGAGGTGTAAGTCACTGACTTAAAGACGGTGCGGCGCACTCATCTTTCTCCGGTATTTTTACGTGTTCCTTTTTTTTTAAGTTCGAGCGTCTTAAAGAGACGATTATACCGGTAAAGCGGTGCATAATTGTCTCATAGGAACCGTAAAACACTCCTAGTTCAGTTTACGTTGATGCCCCAAAAGATAGAGGCTAGAAAAATTTAATAGAAGAATCCCTTTGCGGGATTATATTCTTAGACCGGTAGAGTGATCGTTTCATTGTACCTTTTCCCTTTTTATAAAATATCCCAAGAGAAGTTATTTCTTTGGCTGGCCTCATTTAGGTTCAGATCGTACGGAATTGCCAGATATGTTGCGGGTTTATTTAACCTAAGCGCTATTCCGTCGATCACTATACTTAAGAAATAATGTTTTGTTTATATTTTCGGATTCTACTTATTTTTACAAAGTGTTAAATACATAAAGCTAGAAAAGAAATAGAATGTAACACTTTGTACGTACACAGTGGTGGTTGTACGACGGCTTTCGTTTTATGGGGAAAATAAACTTATTAATTAAAAAAATGTGCCCATTCATAAATAGAAGGTTAACAAATTATAAATTGATAAAAACACAATTTTCAAAATAATTCTAGACCAGCTATTAAGTCCTAAAGTTAATATTATGGTTAATAATTTTTTTCGAATATTACTTTCTGTTAGAAAAACCCCTATTCCGATAACTAGTCTATAGGCTGCAATCCTATGATGTTGTCTTATAGCCAACAGCTCTATGATGTTATTTTATAGTCAAAAACCCTGGTTTATAGCCAACATTGTTATTTTACAAATTAGACACATAACTTTCGATTGTTGTGTTTGAGAAACCCAAAGAAAACGTTAAAAAGGAGTTTTGAGTTTTTTTCATTATGCTATTCTATTATTTTGTATATAAATTAATTATTCATTATTCCCGCAAATATATGGTCGCCATATAGGGTCTTCCATCTTAAAATTCTATATGTTAATAGTAAATTTAAATTTAGTGGCACCGAACTATTTTTAAACTAATTTTCATTAAAATCCTTTCAATTTTGGAAAAAAAGAGATCTATCACTATTGGCTCCATTCATAATTTTTACTTATGGTAAATTCGTTAAATTTTTAAATTTCTAAACTTTAAAAGCGGATTAGCAATTAGCCCAGAAAATACTAATTTTAGCAATCTTCATATCTGGTATTGTTGTCAGCCATTATGAAACCCTGTATTTTATGCGCATAAAAGGTAGTCTATTTATTAAGTGGGAATATGAAATATCTTCAGTTAAAAAATAAAAATTATCGAACCAGACGTTTAGGCGTGATTGAGTAACAAACATCTAAAACAACTATACGCACAGTACGAACTTTCGGTATGTAGAGAGAGATACAGATACAGGGCTACATTCTCTAGACAGACTGAACAGCGCTATACCTCAAGCCAGCCAAAACTCTATAACCTTATAACGCGCTATATATTATGTGGGTTTACAAGCTTATATTATAGGAGTTTAGTAGCATATGGTATGGGATTACCTAAGATTGACTGCCTTTTTCACCGATTCCTCGAAGCATCGTTTTCTAGATTGTAGCCTAGATACATATGCAGAGTTTGCCTTACAGCGCTTTGTTTCATGTAAGGTTAAACGCTTGGGTTTATGATTATGCAATTGTGGGATCTTTGACTTATGGATTTTGGTGTATCTATTGGTACAAGGGTGCATAGTCAAGATTTTTAGATACCAGAGGTTTCATGGATTTTCGGTTTAGTATGCTTGAGTTTAAAATGGGCTTTTAGGTTAATAGACGTTGGAGTTCGTAATATTCGATTTTGGGTGACGAGCTTATAACATATTCGCTTTATTTGAAATTTGTTGATTTTTACAAAAAACTGGGACATGTGGTAGGTTTATTTTGACGGTACACTCAGAAATCAGAGTGTCAAACTAGTGTAGGATATGATTCTGGGAAAATAATTGTTTTTGGATTGTGTGATCGTGAAATTGTTTAATGAAATGGTAACTTTGACATGGGTAAATTAATTTATTAAATATTAACTTGTTGAACTTGTAAATCAAAGTTTCTAAGATAATTCAATTTTAATACTACATTTACCAAGGGGTTATTTCAAAAATTGTCGGCTTAATATAAATTTGGTCTTAGTCAAAGAAGATTCATGGCTTATTTTGAGTAAGCTTTATTTATGCAATATGTTTTTTAAATGTCTATAAAAAACATTTAAGAAGGTATGGCGCGAACTTTCTTGGAGAGAATATTCAAAGAATTAAAGTGATTTAAATGTCATAGTCTATTACTGCTATTAATTACAATATTAAAAATTTAAATTTTAAAATTTTTGCGCGCCATATTAGATCTGTTATTTTGAATTTTGAAAATCTGATATTGGATTCGTAATTAACGAACCCAAACAGGCAAAGAGTGCGTATGGGTCTCTGGGTGATCGGTAATATTTCAAAGATGATATTTTTTGTTGATAAAAACATTCAGATATATAAAAATTTAGCGTTTCATAAAATTTTGGTATATTTTGTATGTCCGGTTTTTGGTTAGATTTAAAAGTAAGGAGAGGTAGTAACGATTAATTAGTTCCTTTATTTTAGCAAAATAGGGCTATTTAATATATGCTGCGGATAGTGTTTAATTACGTTTATCTGCAGAAGAATGAAGTCGCAACAGTCTCGGATTATTTTGAAATTAAACAATGACGTAAACAGACGCGAAATATGCTCGATAGAGAAAATTACTGGTAATTCTATGTTTACTTTGGAATTCAGCTTTTGACTCGAAGCAATCTTGCTTTCTTATTTTATTGGCGCTAAAACTTAAATGTCTCCTTAGAGTGTGTTAGTTTTTGCGCGACTGGGACGGATAGAGCAACAGGTTTGCTTAGTATTACAATTAAGATGTAGTAGTTGTTCCTCTATATTTTTGCTTTTACACTTTTCCCGAAAAGAGCACGTACAGTCCAAGAGGAAATCACGATAGAGTCGTATAATCGGCCCACAATGTTATTTATCTTTCTGCCCCC
The DNA here is from genome assembly GCA_963969385.1 of Philonicus albiceps. Taxonomy (NCBI): domain Eukaryota; kingdom Metazoa; phylum Arthropoda; class Insecta; order Diptera; family Asilidae; genus Philonicus; species Philonicus albiceps. Next base: position 27,856,698 of record OZ017776.1, read on the forward strand.
TTAAATAACCGATAAGCACCCTTTTAAGCGTTTTATCGTTTATTCGACTTGAACGAATTTTCCAATCAGCTACCGATCTCCGTTGTTATCAATTTTCGCTTACTAGCAAAGTTTATTTATAGGCTAACCAGAAGAATGCTCCTAAAAAGGCAACCAATCGAACAGATCGGTTTTCTTAGTCATTCATTGGCTGCCTGAGAGACTTTTGCTCTTACTTCGGGGCTCGAGTAATTGTCGTTTACAATTATTTCGTAACATACGGCCACCAGATGTTCTAAATTACCAAGGGGTTTTTAAATTTTCCCAAAACATCACAAAGAGGTATGTACAACATTTGGAAAGAGGATACAAAAATAGAAAAATTTTATATCCTTCTCTTTTATAAAATTTAATTTATTATAATATTTAGGTTAAAAATTTAAAATAAATCATACAATTAATGCTTGTATCTCGTTTTCATAATAATAAAATTAATAGTATAATAAAATATTGACCAAAATTGATTTTTTATGCTTATTGACTTTGCATAAAATACCACTTAAAAAAACAGCATAATACATAAAATGTTGAAGGCAGCGACTATATCTAATAATTATTACAACCTTTTCGAGATAGTCCAAAACAATTAATTAAAAAAAAAGGTATTGTTGTTGGTTTTTATCTCTGAATTTATTTAAAATACTCGTACAATACAAAAATACGAAAGGAACTATAAAGTCTACATGTTATTTCTAGATCAATAGGGTAACTTTAAGCAGATGAAAAGGTCATTTTTGGTATTTGGGTCATGCTGATTATATTCGGTATATTAAAAGCTAAATTAGATTTGTTTTTTATCTCTTTAGAATTATTATTAATAAATAAATTATAATTTTACTTAAATTTACTTAATATATTGTTCGTATTTTTATTTTGCTATAAGATACAGAAAATATACTACTCATTAAAATTAAAGAAGCTCTTTTTCTTTTGAGCTAGAAATTTAAAATTTGGCACACAGATGGTTTTTAAGAAAATAATTTTTTAAAAAAATTCGTAATTTTTCATAATATTAACGAATAGTTTTCTTGCACTGTTATTAGTTAAACTCATAAATAAAAAAAAAACAAATCGGAGAGTGAGGGAAGGGTAAATTTAAAGGTGGGTTGGTCAGTTAAGAAGCATGTTTGAGGAAGGCCTTGTCTACATGGAAATCGAATGCGGCAGAGTTGTTGGCCTTCCATTGCATTCTGGTGAAAGAATTTATTTTTAATTGATGCAATAATACAAAAATATGTCTTTCTTCTTCTCATTTCGAATAGACATAAGTTATAAACTTACTTTTCAAAATCTCTATAAATCACACGAAAAATGCCGATAAATCTAGTGTTAAGTAAACCTAATTCATCTGGTCTGAGTCGAAATTTTTCTAGTGGAAGTTTAATATTATGGTTTGCAATTTACTTTTGTGTTATATTCCCATCCAAATAAACTCTGCGATATACACAAACCGGCTGGATGAATCTTTTATTAAATATTTAGAAGAAAATATGGAAAGCGATTTGATTTTTCAACAAGATAATGCCGTTGTGCACATACTTCTAACGAAACTATAAACGTTGGTTACATACATAAAAGAAATATTATTGTAATACAATTGCAATCGCGTAGTTTGAATTTAAAACCTATAGAGAACGTTTTGAGAATCAATCATGGCACGAAGAATCTATGCAAACAGTCGACAGTTCTCTTTACTATTACAATTGAAAGTCGAGGTTTTCTTAAATGTTGGAGCGAAATCGATAAAAATTTGAATCAAAATTGATAAATTCGAAGATATAAGTAACAAAGGATATTAAGAAAATCTACATAAATTTACTTTTTGGCAAACTTTTAAATAAGGACTGAAATACAAAGTGAGTTTATATAGAAATTGCATTTATAAAAGTTACCTTTTATTATATGTGAATTATTACACTATGATCAAATTTTGAAGGGGAAAAGTCGATGATAAAATGTTTGTTTAATTCCCCTTTTTACTTTATTTTTCAGCTTCCTAGTCGAGTCTCATACCAAAATAATAATAATACCAAAATTATTCTAAAACTTCGTTTAATAAATTTTAAATAAGACATGTACAAACACTTAAATTAAATAAAAGTGAGGTTATAATAAAGAGATATTTTAATGATATACCTGAAATGGTTCTAAATTTATAATTTTGTTAGGTACCAATATTGTGTAAAATTTTACACTAGGTGGAAAAAAAGTCGTTCGTGTTCTTTTAACCTAAATTATTTATTTTTATGAATCGAAAAATTTAAATTGCTTGAATCATCAGCATCGAGAAATGCTACAAATTGATTTCGTGTTTTTTTTTTTTATAAATAAAATATTTTATTTTAGTCAGCGAAAATAAATGGTGATCGTGCAAAATGTATATGTCGATTGCGACCTTAGCATAAATTTAGTTCGAATTTAATAAATCGGGATGGTTATGCACTGTAAGGCAGCAACCGGATTCCGGAATCATTCGCTATAATTTATGTTTTAATTTATTCAATACGATATACTAAAAATCGTGACTTCCTCCTTCATTACAAGTTAGGGAAAAAAGGTGCAGTCTACAAATAAACATTGATCCGGAACCCTTTTACAGAAAATATTTTGTAAGTGGTTATGGAAGCGTAGAAATTACTTTTTCAAAAAAGGGGATTTCCCCTTTGCAGAAATGTTGGCTATTTAATTTAGGGACGACTTTGACCCGCATGCCACGGTAGTTTAACTCCTGTGGGTTAATTGCAACGATGGAGGCGGGTATAAGCTAAAAATTCTTAGTGAAATTACTGCAGATTGAAAATTCGTTTAGTGCAGTTTTCTTGTTACAAAGATTTTCCGGCTTCCGGTTGAATGGTCGGGGGCCAACGCAACGGGGATATCTAATTTTAGATACACCGACAAGAAACTGCTCTACTTCGGGGAAATTAATTGAAATTTTAGAAAATTTTGGGAGAATCTGCAAAGTAGTAAAACTTAAAACTCATCGGTGGGAATATGATTTATGCATGTTGACACCGGATAGACATACAAAATTTTTTGTTTTGGGACCAAAAGTCGCCACCGATTCACCGCCAAAATAAAATCTTTAATAGTCCGCCAGGGCTGAGTAAGTCGTCTTCTCTGGGGGAATTCTTTAAGACAAATTGAACGAGAAACGGACGGCCAGAAGACGTCGAGAGTACGCGGATCGGGTTTCATGTCATTGTACTCATTTAGATATTAGTACCCCTCGTACGTTCTTGTTCGAAGGCCGTGCAAAAGAAAATGCATTTGGAAAAATTAGAATCTAGATATTTAATTTTCCAGGGGTTCGAGGGAACGGTGGGAAAGATTTAGAGTAGATAAGACTATTAAATTTCAAATGGACACTACCACTATCAAAGTCGAATCCAAAGATTGAAGCTAGAGAACAGAGACAGAATACATTTTGAATTCCTTGAAAATAAGTAAGAAAGTAAAACGTAATAGGCTGACTTTTCTGTGCTGCTGGTGGTGCTCTTTCTGAAATGCTAAACGTGCACAGACCGACATCGGTCGTTCTCCTCGGGGGACTACTTGCGGCTTTAATTAGAGCGTGGGTGAAGACAGAAATTTTGGATATTTTCGTTCCTTGAATTGCATTCTCTATACAGTGGGGGTAAAGTAAGAAATAGACGAAGACGTACAAAAACTTGAGATCGTATATGATCTTTAACTTCTTCGGCTAGATGTAAAATGAACAGTCCTTAGAACGTGATTTACACCTACCTTGCGTACGTGCCTTTACCTCTCGAGCAGGGAAAACGCTTAAGACAGAAAGTCTAAAAATGAGTTTTCTAAATTTAAACGATTTTGTTTATCTTATCTCGTTAATATTCGAAAAGCGCTTTTCCCTGTTTGGGAGGAATGCCTTCTCTGTCTATTTAGCTCAGACAGATTTTTATAAAGATGTTGCGGTACAATTTTCATACGACAAACGGGGGGTGTTGAATTGTTGTAAATGGCAATGGAAGGAAAACTTAATTTCGTTTCAAAAATTCTTTATATTTTCTTTTTAGATTTTCCGAAATTATAATGCTCAATTGTTTGTTTGACTAATTGTATATGTTCGAAAAATATAAATGGTAACTTAACAAATAATTCTATAAATAAGACAATCATCATTTAATTAACAGATGTTTCTATGTCACCTTGGAAGTTCAAGCCAACAAATAATGTGTTTTTGTTTTTGTAATAGTAATTTTTATTTTTACAAGCTGTTGTTTATTTTGTTTTTTACCTTAAACTAATCCTAGTCTTGATTTACTCTAATCATGAAAGTGGTGATTTTGTTTATAGCAGGAATTATTTAATAAATTTTATACTATGTAGAATTCTTATTATCTATTTTAAATGTTATATTGTAAGGATTTTGTAAAAAATTGAATTTTTCGCTAGGATTTTATCATACCGTGAAATTCGATACGAATTAGCTGAATTATACAAAACGACACAGTTCATTTTGAAATTTTTAGTAGGACATTTCAGTTTGTAGAAATAAATTTACACAGTGTAAATAATTTGATTTTAGCAAATGAGATATAAATCGATTATTTTCATTCATGCAATTATTTATTGCACAACCTTTCCTATATAATTTGTTTAATAAATAAATGTATTTTTTACAAGTTTAAGTATGAAAAACGATAAAATGCAACCTTTTGTACTCATCCCCCAATAGATAAAATAAAAACATTGCTATCAACTCCATCGTTATGACAGACTACTGTTTGAAACACAAGAGATAATGGTGATTGGTCACATATCTGCTTCAGAATTGAGGTATGCTATAAAATACAAAAATGAGCTCGTACCTATTCTTTGAAAGTTGAAGATAATTTAATTTATATGTAGGATTTTTCTATGATTTTAGCTAGGTCTTGTTGGTGTTCACGGTATCCTACAAATCTTAGAAACACCCTATTTTTTTTTTATAGAGATCACTGGTAGGTATCTTATTATACAAAATTTGAGATTTTGACTAAGTTTGAAGGGAAGGCCCGAAGCCTAAATGGCTCTCATCTTAACCCCTCAACTGGTGGATTTCAAAACTGGTAAGATACAATTCAATGGATAATTCAATGAAAACATGATGATTTGAGGTTTGGGGTATCTATGACCATATAATACATCTGGGGGATGACAAAAGTAGTTGAAGGTGGTATATATGTATATGATATATATAAACATTTATATATATGAAGTTTATATATAGTCAGAAATTCCAGTCGATATACTGGATTGATTCGAACCACTTCCATAAACACTTTGTCGAACCAAATCGAGACTTTCAAATCAGATCGAAGGAGCTTAAAATGTTGGGATCCATATCGAAAAGTGCCATGAACAAATGTTAAACAACAGCACATAACTTCCGATCTTAATCAACATGTTTGAAAAACGTTGTAGACTCGTTCAAAATAGCCTTGATTCAATTCGGATCAAATTTCAAACCTGATACAAGAGGGAATAACCAAGATCGACTTAAGTCGATTCATAGTAGACTCGTCGTCACGAGTAAAAATTATTTAAGTTTTGTAAGGACTACACTTTAAACGTTGTGCTGGGGCGTACATGGGCTGTACAGGGTCGCCTAGCAGGACAATTAGGCCATATAAGCCATCATTGAACAGGGGTCGTAAATTGCAAGTGCAAGTTGTACAGGAGCCGTTAAAATAAAATAAAACTATATTTTTAAATGAAAAGTTTTTTAATTATTACCATTATAATTTTGTGTGTTTTCGTTTCGATTTAAATTTTAGCCTCGTACCACCCTATTTACAGTCACTCGTACGCTCTTAGAAAAAGTCAACCGCGATCCTTGTTCGATTACTGTATGGTCACTTGAAGCAATAAGGCCCTTAAACTACATTTAAAAGAGTTCATATTTACGCAAGTAATGCTACTAGCAGATTATGATGCAGAATGTAACGCTTTAAATTATCTGGACTGGGTATGGGCTATTAAATCAGGTTCAGATAAGGCTATAGGATTAAGGTAAGGTGTAATAATGTAATGTAATTGTAATTGTAATTGTGAAAAATTTTAAGGTATTGATTTCAGGGTCGGATAAGTTCAAATAGGGCATTGTATCAAAATTTTTACTAATGATGTATTAAATAATATGTGTTAATTTGATAATACACTCATCCATATTCAAGTCCCAATGTCAAACCAATAAGCTTTACTATCGATCAAAATAAAATTTCCGCCGTAAAATTACATCACAGTGGCAACAAATTTAAATAAACTGTGTAATGAAACATAATTTTTCAGATGAAAAATAAATGCTACCTACATTTACATGATTTTGATGGGCACGTTGACTATTAAAAATGTTAAATTTCACGTTCTCAGAAGGCATGTATCATCGATAACATAAAATTTTAAATTCAGTTGTTAAAACACTGCATTGATGAGTCAGTGATGACGAGAGTAAGTTAACTTTATTACACTAATACTTGGAGATAACACGTTTTACTGAATGCAAGAAAGAATTTAGATTTAAAAACAATATTTTAATGAGATAGCTCCACTTAAAAAAGAAGTTAGTAGGTATATATAAAACATGAAAAAGCTTCGTTTTCATATTTTGTTGCTAATTAATTTTGCAAACGGGTCCTTTTGAATTTCTGAACTAGTTTCATGTCCGGTGAATCGTAAAAATTCTTTATGAATATTTTATTCAACAGTTTTAACCATATCTTACTGTAGGAAGTATCCCATTGGAATTATCTGAGCAAGATTTTAATCTTTTAATTGTGCGGTCCGAGGGCATGATACAAAAATGGAATATTATGTATTTTTTTTTGTTTTTGAATATTGCGGAAATTTAAAGAGCTGAAAGATACAATAAATTTTGTATAAAATTCGTGTGCACCCAGGAAATTTGGCACAAAGCTCTCACCTGAGAACTGTAACCGTAAATTGAAGAGTTAGCTTCTTAGTGGGACTAAGAAAGATCGGTGAACCGGTTTTTATGTCCAAAGATTATGTTTGCTTATGTCATTCATTCTATGCGTGTGACACGGTTGACCTGATACCTGCCAAATATCATGATGATACTTGACGCTGTGATGCCGCGCTTTAAAATTGGCAGGTGACACCTTTTCTTCATAACGAAAAACTTGTTCAATAATAATCAAATGTTTAAAATTTTACGCTATTCGCTATTCAGCGATAAGAGTCAAGATAACCGCAAAAGAAGCGTATCTTAGAATTGCGAGACAAACAACAATTTTCAGCGATACTACTTACCTTACCACTGCACTTTAAGATTTAAAGTGCCTTATCCCACTATAAGGATTGTGAGGATTGCTTACTTTTATGGTCTTACTGTTTGCGTTTGGAATTAAAAATTCTAAGAGTAAACATATTTACAGTCGGTAGTATTTTAGGTATTTTCAATATTTGCTCCTCAACATGGGTAGATAAAAGGTGAAGAAATAAACAGAAATATACTCAAAATGATATGCCAAATCAAAATAGTAATATTTATCGTTTTATTAGGTATATTTTATCAGAAATAATTCGACAATCTTTTGAGATCTTGATGGATACCCCCACAAACATTTGGCGCAAAGTTATAAAATTAATAAAACATATGTCTGGAGGAAAGGCGACCTGGAATCATAAATTATGATCATAGCAACACCTTCGAAAGCTTTTATTCATCATGTATGGTTTCTTTTCATAAATATTCTTTTGAAGCGTCAACAAATCAAAAAAAAAAAAAAAAAAACAAACTATGCCACCCGCCTACGATGCTGCATTGCACTGTTCCACATTTCATTTATGCAAATTATGTCTCACTCGATGCTTGGAATTCAGATTTTTTAGTTGGTAAATATTTAGAGAACCTGCACATTTTGGCAGAGCAAGTTGTTTTGTTATAATTTTATTTTTAATTATTATTAACGAATTAATATGATCTTGAACTTAATATAGAATTTTGCAATAAAATAATTTTTTTAAACTGTTTGCTGCACAATGTAAATATCGATCGAATCGAATATTTGCCCATTCAAACTTCAAAAGTGAACTGAAAAAATTATTACAACCAGTTTTTGATGAAAAATGGGTATTTGATGCTATTTTGAACAAATTAAAAAAATGTTGTTTCAAATAAACCATTCTCAAATTTCAATTCAATAAAACATTTGTTAAAGGTCGTTAAAATCATGTTCCCCCTCTTTTTTTAAGGATTATACACCCTTAAACCTAATTCCCTTAGTAACCCAATACATTTTTAATAAAGAATACCTTTTTGATGGCTATAAATATACTTGAACTATTCAAAAAATTAATCAAATAAGTTTTGTAATTTAATTTAAAAGTGCGCGTGCACCTAGGAGTGCCACACTGTGCATAGTTTGTTCATAAAATTTATTTATACAAAATTTCTTCTTATTTTTCTCGTTTTTATTAGTTGAGACAAACCCCAAAATATTTTAAGCATCTTGAAATTTACGAATATATTTTAGTTTTCAAAAAAATTACATTTTGGATACTACTTTTTACGCACGACGTGTATACTCGTCATAATATAAACTATTGAGTTATAATCGTTAAAGGCAACTAACTGGTTAAAACAATGTAATAAATATTTTGCAATTTATAATTCATTCTTCTCAAATTTTAAAATTTTTGTTAGACTCACCCGACTTGATAGTAAATCTAAAATTTTGAATTCTGCATTCTTATCTAGTGATGTTTTAGAGAATCTTTTACAAGTCACATATGTAATTATTGTAAAAAAAAATACTATTATATTTTAACACGTTCAACCCGGCACAACTTTTTGACCTCTATATGATGGGCGAAAAAGATATGATGAGTCGGTTATTCTTCTAATGCTAGGGCGTAATTGATTCGCTGCTAGTTTAGGCATTGTCCATGCGGAAAACTAGTTGTAGACCACCAGTAGTTGACGCCGCCAGATGAAAGCAATGCCTGTGAACCACCGGTGGTACACGCTAGATAGAACGTGTTAATAATGAAGAAATATAAATGTCTTATTTACTTTGCTACTGAAATTGCTGAATTGTGAAGCCGGATTTCATCATTTCTTAGGAAATGTGTTAAAAATAATTCAGTTTCACAAGAAAATTCGAAAACTAGAAAATGAACATCAAAGTTTACTTATGTATAAGAAATTTTTTTTTTACCATATCTCTTACTCATATTTTTAGGAAGTCGACTTTAATAATTCGAAAACTGTATACACGAGCAAAGTAGCCAGTTGTTAAAACTGAAACAAAATTTTATCAGAAGATTAATTTAAAGAACATAATACGACTTTGTAATTTTGACAATAATGTGTTTAAAATGGGACTTTATGTGCCAATTTGTACTCTATTTAAGAAATCTAAGATCCGATATGGCACCCAATGAATGGAATTTGCTAAAACACGTTTTTGATTTCTCCAAGGAGCCAAACTGAAGATCATCTGAGAATCTAAAAATAAGTCCCTCTATCAGAATTTCGTGTGTGTCGATCGAAGCCGGCTATTTGATGGTGTATGCTTTTGCGTAGGGTGCATAAAAACCATATGCCGTCGGTTAAGAATATCGAAAAAGCCGACCCACATACTGAACAACACATACGTAAAACTCAACAGCAACCGCAAGTCTCCTTAATTAATTTACGAATGTCGAGGAATTGGCTAATCTTTCGGCGCAATTTAAGCCTTCAATCGACGTAGTACCGCTTTGTGCTAGATTGCTTGCATACAGTAAGACAAATCCAGAAAAAAAACAACATATAATTTAAGCGAACAATCGAGGGGAATTCACGATCGTTTTCGATTTTCAGAGAAGGGCTATGAACAGCCGGACGATCATGTGGCTAAATTTGCTATTTTACGATCTGCTGGTTAATGGAGCGTGCCCAAGTTCAGGTTTTAATCAAATTGAAAATAAATTACAATCGTTGCGATCATACTATTTGACGAGATCGAACTATTGACCACTTATGTATCTAATTTACGAGAACGTAATGGTCCAGTTATAGGGGTAAGTAAGGTGTGACATATCCACTTTTAAATTGAAACTTACTTCTAATTTTGCTGTGAATTATTATCAAAACTGGTAATATTTTAATGTAAGCAACTAAAATATGCTTGCGTCTATATAAGCTCATGACGAGCGACTATAAAATAATGAATTTTATGGAGTAATTGCTTATTTTCGATAAGTTGAAAAATACAATGTTTTAACTAGTTAACTGTGGAATTTATTTTGGAAAGTCCTTTACCGGGTTTCTAATTGTTTTCGTTAACTATCGTAATGTCGTCCATATAGAATTCCTTTAGATGGATGGATAGAGAAAAAGGCAAAGAATATTAAATGGGCGTTATGAGGCATTTAACAGAGAGTATATTTGCCGCAAAAGATCAGATTTATGAAAGGATTCTTAGATTTTGCACCGCGATAATGCGCAATCGTACACAGCGATAATTGTGACATAAAAACTCTCTAATTACTACTTTTAACATCTTAAAACTGCTGTTTAGCGCTTCGTTACCAATTTTTCAAATAAAACAGTATAGTTTCAGAAACTTTTTACTGTGAAATTATTTGAGTTTTATTGCTAAATTTAATTTATCCATGATGCACATAATGCAATTTTTAAATTTTGAAGGCGTTTAGGCAGAATATTACCTTTATTTTCAACTCTAATTAAATAATTTAAAGGATTTTACATTCAGTCATCCTAGATTATTTCTAATAAAATTTCTTCAGTTTGTTATTTAATTCAGAAAGTAATGAATATTTTTATTTCGCTCTCGCGGAAAATAGAAGAAAATAGGACAAAAGTCCGCATTACCGGATTAAGGTCTGTAGTTTTTTCCGGTACTATTCTTGTGGGCGCAGCAATTTCTATATTTCTTAATATATTTTGAAAAACTTTTACATATGCCATACATTCTTTGAGTAACAATTTTTACATATTTGAAAATTTTCATATTAGTCTACAAGTGGGATATGTTTTCCTTGTGTATTTGGTTTACATGCTTTCAGCTTTCAACCTAACTTGGGTATTGTTAGATTCGGTTTTACGAGTATCACAAAAATGAATTCAAAATGCTCCAAATGTTAATTTAAATGTTTCTTCTTTTCCCTATTACTTCCACCTCTTCGGCCAATCAAAATCACTTTTATACGCGCGTCCAAGAAAGCCAAATTTGATCAAAAAACTCTTAATAAACGTTCATTCTCAAAATGATTTCAAAAACATAATTTCTTTTATGAAAATTTCGATTGAAATTTATTCCAATAAAATCTTATCATTGATCTCTTTTAGCCTTTATAAAAATAGTTTTCAACTACCAGTCTTGCAATAATTGTAATAATTATAATTTTTTCATTAATTTATTTCTAGTTCTGATTATTTTTCTTTAAGTGTCGTATAAGTTTCTTGGCAGTTATAATTGGAATTTTATCTTAAATTCATTAACACAGCAAGAATTGCAAGATTGAAATGATTTTGTTTGAAAGATAGCAAATTAAAGAGAACATGTTTTAGTTGTGATCATTAAAAATTTGTATGAATTCACTTTTAAAGATAATGTTGGATAATTTCCAGATAAATTTATTTATAGATTTTTATATGTAATCAAAAGTTTAGTTCCTCTTATATTTTGATACAATATTTTGCAGAGGATGCATAAATCTAGAAAATTTTATGTAAACTAAGAAAAATGATGATGCGTTAATTTAATAAAACACTGCGTAAACCTTGAAATTTCATTCAAATTGAGTAAATTTTCTTTAGTTCAATAAATTTATCATCACAAGAACGAAATTTAGAGAAAATATGCTACATAAAATCAATAAATGTGATTTTATTGCAAAAACGTATGTTTGTTAAAAGCTAAAGCAAATCAATGAAAATTTATAAGTATAAAAAGAAATATACCAAGTATGTGGGATCGACCGATCGTACTTCTCATCAGAACAAATTTTGCATCGGTAGCAAGGTCACGAGTAGCTCAGTTGGTTAGAAAGCATCGAAGTGCCAATTCGAAGGACACAGGTTCGAACCCTGTCATTGCTTTTTCGAGTAATTCCCACGTGTATTAAACTAATTAAAACTTTACTCAACCTTAAGAAAATACTTATCAGATTTATGAAATTCTTTTTGAGGTAATGAAATTTGGAAAAATCGGGATTTTCAAAATCTTATAAAGTCTTACTCAGGGGAATAGGGGCTTAGAACTTTTTACACAAAAAACTTCAAAATAATTCGATTGGATCTTACTATCAAATTATTTTAACAACTTTGAATAACAAAAAAAATAATTGAAGTTAAAGGTACCTGAAATTAATGCTTACAAATTTAGGGATTTTAAGATGGAATTTTTTTTTTTTCAAAAGGAGATTTTACAAACTCTTTTCGATCAGAACCAAACGATTTGCAAGAATAGGCCCATATGTTTTTGTTCTTAACGAACGTTTGAAAGATAGAGGCCTCGGGTAGTATTATTGGCTATGTCGAGACTATGCCATTCCGAGGTTATGGATTCAAAACCTATAATTAAAACTCTAGCTATTGACTAAAATAATAAAAAACAAAAGTAATTATTTATATAAAAAAAAATAAATAATTAAATAAGGTACAGAAAGCGCCATATGAGTTAAGTTCTTGAGAGCGCGAAAACAACAAATCTGTTATTAACTTTTTTTTTAAACTTATTTAATTAGCTAACTGCTAGTAAGGCTGTAGGACCTGAAATAATGCCAATATCTTTATAAAAATTTGATAGACTACCGGGTGCCCTTAAGTTTAGTTATCTAGGGTTACATTAATGAAATAATTCATATGAGTTATCGCAAGCGATGTAGAATCAATTAATATTCATTTTTATTATTTCCAAGATATATAGCTTCTTATATTGAAGTTAATTTTCATATGTTCGTGTTCCATGACATTTTTCTTTAATATTACAGCAGTTTTTCATTAATTTTACGAATTTATTCTCTCATTCAGTGTAAGGCAATTAAAAACGAAAAATTGTTCAAATAATAGGTAAATATAATTGTTAACAAATAGCAACCTAAGAAACAATCAGTTAGACTTAGAGTGTAAGTGAATTCCACTCTAGTCATAAACTGTGAAAATCTTTGCTCCTATGAATTAACATCTTAGTGATAAGTGCACAAGGAATTGCCTATTTAATTTTCATGATTACTCCGGAGTGTGACCTACTCGCGAAATTGAAGAAACCAAAGCGACAAAGCGGCAATTATTTGTTCGAGTGCAATATGTGTGTCATTGGTTTCTTCGACTGGCACAAAAAGCCACATCGAGTGGACAATGTGCTTTCAGATTCCCCAAAAGAGTTTACGTGTCATGGCATATAAAATATATGAGACATACGAAGCCGGATTGCCTCGCTGATCTTCGTTGATCTTCGCTGGACGATGGAGATCTTATTGATTCAAGAAGTTGGCGGGCATGTGAAACAGCGAAAATAAAAAAGACATCTGAGAATGTTTCATGTTATTTCATCTAAAGGCATGAACTATTTGAGGCCACCGATCGGGGAACATATGAGTTTTTGGGCAAATATCCTGTCTGTGGGTAAAAAAAACCGCGATCAAGCGGTAATCTTACTTAAATTGTGCAAAATTCGATCGGGTGGCTAAATGTCAATAAGAAAGTCAATCCGTTCCCAGTTGGCGGCGAAGATACTCCGCTCCAAAGAAGCCGGTCTTTGGACGGACGCCGGTGATTCGGGGGGGTTGGATCATGCCCTCATCTCGCGCGCTCTTTACGGTACCCTGCGTATGCGATTGCGATGCGCTCATTCACAACTTCCCAATTTATTGAAATCGGTTCGATGCATCGTGCTTTCGTTTAGTTCGCGGCTCGATTGCTTGTTTATGGCTCTTGCAGGGAATTTAATCATCCTGTCGCAATTGAGCACTATCGGGCCTTCGTTGTCAATGATGCAGCACGGCGATGACATGACGACGACTATCATCACAGAAGGAGGTCCCGGAGGGCTCCTTCAGAAGGAGGAGGAATCTGATCAGCAGGAAGAGGTGCTGAGAATGGTGATGCTTAATTTATATTTATGATGCCCCTATAAAACTTGATTTTTGAACGTACGGCAAAATCATGGTATGCAGGGTGGATTTAACAATTTATGCCCATTATCAATCCATTCAAGGAAATACACTATCTGTGGTATTTTTCAAAAGTATAGGATTAAATAGAAAAGTACAATAATATAAGACACTTATAAAAATAAATATTTGTTAATTCGACTACATACAGTACCTGTTCGAAAGAAAACATCTACCTTTAGTAGTTTAGTTAATAAATCGAAAACTATAGCAAACCGCCAAAATATTCTTTCAGATCTTTCTATTTTAGGTCAAACGGAAGGCTCTTACAAAATTTCATTGAAATTTGTGAGGTTTTCCTATTCTTAACTAAGCCGCAAATTATTAATACCTATGTTTTCAGGGTTTCTTATGAAAAATTTGAAATTTGAAAACTAAAATAAGAATTGTCGGCAATATTTTTTCTATGTTATGAAAAAATTATGTTCAATAATCTACTGAAGTAATTAAACCCTGTAATATCAGTTTTAGCTACTCTTAAGTCTTATCAAAAAAACAAGTGTAATTTTGATTTATTCCATAAGATTTTAATGCTTTTTTCTACACATTACGCATCACTCATGCGAAGAAAGTAATAACTTATCGCACACAACTCTGTGTGGTAAATGACAAATAAAACACGGAATATTGACTGGTTTAATTGGGGTTAGTTTGGTTCTCAGTATTCATTTTTATATTCTCTCGTTCCGCCCTCAATCTATTCTCACATATTAAATTGTGTTATAGACAAAAATTGATTCCGTGAGTTGTTTTGGAATTACTTTTTTCGCTTTTTGTTTTTGATAAAGTTCATAAGGACCAAGTAACACTTACTAAAATGAGTTAACTCTTTGAGGCACATGATTTTAAGACTAGTTTTACTGAAATTTTTTTATAGTTACTCTACGAACATGCGTTAATTTGGTGATTGTACAAAACATACACATTTTATTAAACAAAATAAACAGAAATATCGTTATACACATGATATTATCAAAATAAACCATAAACCTCTGAAATTCAAGTTGCACAGATCCTTTTTTTTAACTACATAGAAAAATTACTTTAAAAACAAATATTAAACTGTATGAGCATGATTAATTTGAACTTTTCGAGGTGGGTTCAAATATATCCCACCTTGTATGAACTGAAAAGTAAAAAGTGGTATTGTTTTTAACTTACTCTAACCCCAAAGAGTAATATACATGACTAATTATTTATAATAATCCTTTTCAAAATCTGGCAATAGATTGTGTCGGTTTATTTGGTTCATCGCATGTGGTTAAACTTTCTAAATGATTGTAAGTCCAGATACCAATTATTTATTAATTTCTTGCTTTAATTACTCGACTAGAAATATTTGGCTCAACAACTTTATTTTAACTCACTTATGTCTATTAGTTTAGTCCCTTCCTAGTATATATTTGGATCAAAAGTATTCGTTACAGCGAAATATGGATGATATTGCTAAACTATCCTAAGTAGGATTTGGGTACCAGAACTTCTGGTGTCTCGAAGTCCCTTTTGGGTCAAGACTCCGAGACACGCTCGTCGAAATCGTATTGTAATAATTTTATTATTAATAGGTCATAATAAGCAATGAATCAACCAGATAACGTACTTAAAATTTTGGATGTACTTTATAAAGCTTTAAACAGAATAAAACCGGCATCTATTGAAAACGAGAGAGTGTTATCCTTGTCCGGAGGCATTAGTATAAAAATTAGAAACAGATTGTCGGATAAAGCTGTTTTATTGCTATGAGCGTATTTTATTAAATCAGGAAAGAAGTATAATTGTTAGGTCATTATAGAGAATAGAGACTAGATGATGATTATTAATGATTAGTTATTATGAGTGTAATTATTAATTGTACGTTTGTTTTGTAATTATAAGATTTTATTGCCAAAAAATGAATATGTGATTATAGGAATTAAACATACGAATTGTTTAGACTTTAATTAACGTTATAAATGTTAAGATTTGTTTTTATGTTCAATAATTTTAAATTTTATTGACATATCTTGCCAAAAATCAACTCGATTTTAATTTTAATCTGAGATGTCTGGAAATCTCAAAGTGTCGAGACGTTTAGGGACTTTTATCGTGGGTTGTCTCGTGTCTCAGGACTTCGAAGCTGACGAGATCCCAACCCAAACCCTAATCCTGAGGTATAAATACAGGCGAAAAAACTGAAATGATATCTTTTTTGGTTAACAAAGGCGAACAAGAGGTGAAGTCATATAAAAATTTTCGTTTATTTCAAATGCAGAAGGAAAGAAGGTGTTTTAAAAAGAAACATCTTAATGAAGTGGTTTCTTTTCCTCTTTAAAGTGGCAAGTTGATTTGTTTCGCATCGTTTTCATATTGCAAGAAAGACACGCATTCGTTTCGTTAAAATCTATCAAATCAATCTGTCCCTACGAAAGTTAGGAATTTGATATAAAAGTGATACTACTCGTAATATTGTTAAATCAATTTTCAGAGATAGTTACGTAAATATAGACAAATTTGACGAGTCACGAAACAAAATTAGTTAACTACTGAATGCAGCTATTTACTACATAAAATATTAAAAATAAAATTTGTTTTATGGCATTATTCAAAATCTTATTTTCCAATTACATTGAAACGTTGAAAATTACCTACTTGCTTTTATTTTGAGGTAGATAGCAATTAGCCTATTAATTGTTAACAATTGCAATAAATCAACTTGGTTATTATGCAAAATTATTTTTCATTATTTTTAAAAAGAATTTATAAAGAAATATAAGTTTTATTTTATGTAAGTACAACAAATGTTTCTTTTAGTTAGTTTTTAAAGGTGTTTTAGTGATTATGCAATGTTGTATAAATAAAAAATTAGTATTACTCAAAAATTAGCACTATATTTAAAATTATAAGCATTTTTTTTTTTAAATACGTTGTCTAACGCACCTTAATAAAATTGCAAACTGATTTGCATCATAACCTAGTTTACAATATGCATCAATTTGAAAAATATATAAAAATAGCCTACAACTAAATTTGGAGCAAACTATTCATGGAATTCATGTGCAAATGAGACATTCTGGAATTAACCAGCCTCGCACTTGGCTCAAATCATTCGCGTGTGGTAAATTCTGTCTTCAATAAAAATAATTTGCGGCGTATCAACCGCAACCGCGACTGATTAAACAAAACGACGAAGAAATAGACGTGAATGTAGTAAATTTTTAAATATATAAATAAATATATATATATATATATGCGGATTCATTAGAAATTCCAAACTGATTGGCAGACAATTTCAATGCTGGCGTCGCACTCTGGAAACAAGTTGTGGGCGATTATGTTTACTTAAGACTAGACAATTTAACAAGTTTTGAAGTTTTGGTCGAATATGAATTTAATTTACGCATAAAAATTGTTAGGATTGTTTTTAATTATTTGTATTTTATATATTGCTAATTTTTATACTAAATATAAAATTATTTCATTTTCGAATGTATTAAGAATCCCAAAGATGATACTTTTTGTTAAGGGGTACGAAAGCGATCGTGGTATGCAAAATCGCTTTCTTGAATTTTAATTAGGATTGAGTCGCGGTTTAATCTCGACACCTACTGGCCATGTTTGGCCCATATTCATCTGCGGAAATGTTCTTTATGAGTAACAAATATATACTTGTATATATATACTATATATATATATATATAAATATTTTTTTTGTTCAGGGCGGTATACCCACGAGTGGCCTTCTGATCGATAGTAGGTGGAGCTACGATCTTTAAGCTCGTTTCAGTTAAGCAAAAGCTTAGTACGCGATGTTAGTCATCGTCTGTCCACTAGCAAATTTTGTGAGTAATATCTTCCAACAGGGTATTACTCAGTTCCACCCACTTACACCCCTTCTTGTAGAAAAAATCTTTGAATTCGATGTGGTCTCCTCACGTTCTAGTGCACCAGATAGCATCATCGCTTATTACAAATCGTTTCACAAAGTCGCTGTACGCCCACAATTCAAACATTTACTTCCTTACTAAGCTAATGATTATTGGTCGATTAAATAATTTATAATTTTTTTCTTTTTTATTTACAGGTAAGCTTATCGAGAAGTATGGGACAGGAAAAGGGGGTATTTTTAATCGATAAACGAACTGTGAGTAATATAGAATGATACTGTGTACCGGTCAGCAACGGAATTCTATTCGTTTTTACTCGATTAGTCGCGATATTTGAGCGAATTTTATTTTGTGTTGCGTTAAATTTCAACTCACTTTATTTAGTAATGCGATTCGAATAATTGCACCCTATCTCTGGGTTATTATGGCGACAGTTCAATAATGTGGATCTTTTCTTAATACGGTTAAATGATGTAGCAGTCAAGAATTTTCATTAAATCGTAAATGCACTGACTCTGATAACATGTTTTGATATTTTTTAAATGACTTCATGGGTAATTTATGCAATCGATTAACAAAACAAAATTGGTAAAATGATTTGGATTTTGCCCGCCAAGTGGTTTAATACATAAAATATAATCGTATGTTGGATTATTTTTACGTGTTGATAAAATAATCCTTTTTTTTAACACTTTTTTTACATACTTACTTCACAATTAGTGGTCTCTGGTTGTTGAGTTGTTAGCGCACTGGACTACCTCCTTCCCAGAGATTGTGGGTTCAAATCCCACCTTTAGGCCTAACTTGGCCTAAGTATGCCTTTCTGGACAGTCACAATAACCTAAAACCTAAACCTACCTCATAATTAATTTAAAACATTTAAAAATGTTGCTATAATTGTAATATCTTGGTCCGATTATAGACTTTTAGGGTTTTATAATTATTTTACCTATTTAAATAAAATTACCTTTCTCAATAATTACCTAAAATTTGATAGAGTTAAAAAAACTTGTCTCTTCTTTTCAATATACCTAAATTAATTTTAAAAAATCGCATAAAATTATAAAACATAATTTTTCTAATTGTTTTATATTTATTTATTTAAATATAATTATTTGGTAGAGTATTACTGTAAGTTTAATTAGTTTTCTTTAACTTTTTAAGATCATACCTTACATACTTTCATCAGTTTTTAGTAGCAAAAATTAATTTATCGTTTTAGGCGCCCCAATAGAATTTCTAAATTTAGAGTTAAATAATTGATACGAATTTTAAATGTTGGTTTTGTCAGGAATTTCTTGGTGTTTTCCTTCCATTCCTAACTAAATATTTGCGTTTAATTGAATTCAATGTTCAATTTGCTCATAAAATGCTTTTTAAATGAGTTTATAGTACTCTTCTAATTTAGAAATTAATTAGTTAAAATTACAATGATAATTTATGATAATAAAATAACAAAATATCGGTGTCCATGAATGCAAATAAGTCTAATTCTGCAACTATTTTATGGAGATTTATTTCCTTAAAAAATTAAAATTACTTACGACAAAAAAGTATTTGTTTTTACGGAAGTTTAAGATTGAATTTATTTTTTAAATATCGTTTTGACTATAACATAATAGCATCACTTCTTAAATAAAAATTACTTAATTAAACGGGAAATAAAACAAAAAATTAAGATGATTTCATGTTTCTTTAAAAATTCTTCATCATAAAAGAATTCAGGGTCATTCATTTATTGTTTTTCTAATCTGTTAAATATTTTAGCATGAGAGTATATTTTAAAAATTATATAATAGTAAAATTTTAAAAATAACTTATAAATCGAACTATGCGGTTTGTTATGAGTAATAAAAGTTGTTAGTCATATTTTTGTTATTATGCAGTAGTTGATTAAGGATTAGGGGCCCCTAGAGAATTGAAACTATGTGTGCTCCGTAGAAAATTACTTTTAATACGAGTTTAATTTTATCAATTAGTAATTTATTATTTGAAATTTCTTTGAATTTATTATTATTTTTTGTTCAAAGACAATGTGTTGATTTAATATGGGAATTACTCGAAAAAAGCAACGACTTTGAACATGGGACAGGAATCGAATCTACGATCTTCGAATTGTGGCTTCGCTGCTCTTATTAACTGAGGTACTCGTGGCGACTTACTGCCGATGCTTCTCGAGTAATTTCTAATAAGAGGTCCGATCGACCCATCCAACATACATCAAACATACATATAGATTAGAAATGAGTTATTTATATTTGATTATTACAAGAAAAAGTTTAAGTTAAATTTTAGTTTTAAATTCTGGTAAAAATAACAACTAAGATTTGTTGATTTGACTTGGAAAAATTGAGAAACCTTAAAAGTATGAAATAATTATAACTTTATTTTAATTTTATGTGTGGATTCGTCAAGAAAACCTACCCGATTTCATTGGTATGTAAATTTCATTCCATTCGGGTTATCGGGCTCCTTATTTTTAGGCTTGCAATTATTTAGTCTATTTATTGATGTTGACTTTTCCAAAGCTCATAAAACTAAAGTTCTCTTTAAGCTGAATTTTTTACTTTAGTTTTAGTTTTAAAGACTTGACTATTCTTTCAAATTATTCAGATAGTAAACGTAGATTTTCTGATTTGGAGAGCAAATTGTAACTTTATGTTTTCGATATATAAAAGTGGAGACAAATCCTTTCTATACTTTTTGGAGACAATTTAAAATGTAGTGTAATGTTTTCGTAAAATCTAAATCCATTGTTAGTATTGATAAATGAAATTAAACAGAAATAAATGGATAAATCGGATAGAGGTCAGAAGTTAATACTATCAACATAATATTAAAAGTATACTTAGTTTACAAATATGTGTAAAAATACAAAAATCGTTTTTATTTACATCGTATAACCCTCAGCGTAATGAATTAATTTAGAAGGCCATTTCCCAACGATATTTTCCCAGCAAATATGATCATTAGTATGACATAACATATTAATTGAAATGAAAATTAATGCATTAAATTTCACACTTTTCCTAAAAAAGAAGTTTATCGAATGGACAGAGTATAAATTAGCTTTCCTTAAATGTCGAAGATATCAGAAAAAAAAGGCAAATTCCATTAATCTGCTTAGACTTAGCCTAAACCAGAGTTAGACTTAGAGGTTTAGCTTTTAGGGTTGGTGATCAATTTCTTTAATAGAAACTATTCACAGCATTGTTATCCTCGGTAAGGCTAATAAATAATTTAAAAATAAAGCAAAATGTATGCCGTCAATTTATATAAACCCTCCGGCAATGGTCGGTGGAATACTTTCAACATTATGCAGTTGCCCACATTGCATACTGTGCCGATATCAATCGATGCCAAAAAATAATTCAAATTTCGTGATAGAGGCGTTCGGTTCCCAAGAGATTGTTGTAAAATGCACTTCCATTTTGGGCGACTCGCTACGATAAAGCCGTCCTGCAGCAGCATAGGGTAAAACAAAAAAAAAAACAGCCCGAAGGCTGGATACACTGGAAATCATTTCAAAAGATGTGTTGCCATATTCCGGGCATATTTGGACTAATTTCATTTGCTACATGACGGCGACTGTTGACGTCGATACAGCCGCAAAGTGCAAGAGAGTTGCATTAACTTTAGCCATGTACAATTAGTAAGAGCTGCCCATAAACGTTTTTTTGGTTTTGTTTTTCCCCGAACAGTTCTGGGTTTAACAGTGTTAATAATTTTTGCGGTCACTTAGATTATTGCGTTGTGATTTAATGGACAGCTTAACCTGTTAACAATACCCAAAAAAGGGTCGTTCTGATATAATTACAGATTTGGCTATTTGGCTTACTTTAAAGAGCATTTGTCTAGCGTTAATTTACCTTGGATTCAACAAAAATATACAACAGTTGCCACCGCTATATAATTTTAAGATAAAAAAAAACTATATTTATTTTTGCGTTAATAGAAATGTTGTTTACATAATGAATTTATCAGAAACATGTCGTAACTTAAGGCAGGATCAACTTTTT
Organism: Philonicus albiceps; assembly: GCA_963969385.1. Taxonomy (NCBI): domain Eukaryota; kingdom Metazoa; phylum Arthropoda; class Insecta; order Diptera; family Asilidae; genus Philonicus; species Philonicus albiceps. The sequence continues at coordinate 27,878,770 of OZ017776.1, forward strand.
AAGATATTCGCAGTGCTGTCATACTAGATCTTGACTTACTAGAATCACTAGTTATACTAGAAACTGATTTACATATTACTTATATATGAAAGAATCATCGCTTATATTTTTAGTTATTTTAGAAAGATTTATTGTTAAATTGCATAACACAATCTATCAGATTTGAAAAGTCTATCGATCTGTCGTTAAGTACTATCCTGGAACTCGAAAATGTAACTTTTTTCTGTTCAAGATACTTTTAAATGGTATTTAAATTAAAAAAAAATGGTCCCAACTAAAAAACATTTTTTGTTTTCGAGTTTTGCGATAATGATAGTAGGTACTGGATTTACGGTATTTTGCAAAAAAATTGTTTGAAGCGCTATTGTTTGAAATTAAAAATATAATGTTCTTTAGTCGAAATATATTTCCATATGGCATTTTAAATGAAAATGATTATTTCAATAGATGCCTGATAATAGAGGATGATTATCCAACTTGTAACAGCAACCTAGATAATATTTTTACTGATTTGTTAAGTAAGGCTTTTTGTAATTCCATCTGTGAGTTTTAAGGATTTTATATAGTTTACGAAATTCTCGCAAACTTGTCTTCAGCTCAAGGATTTGATCCTTATTGAGGAGAATTTGAGAAGTACAGCTCTAAATTAACTGATAGTTTTTCGTGTGCTCCATGCTTTCTGAAAAAAGTGATCGCCAATCGTCAATGTTTTATGTTTTTGTTACGAAAGGCTTCTGAGACTCTTCTCCTGCATAAAGAATTGTTCTACTATTGAATCCAGGAAGCAAGTTTACTGTATTTTTACAGATTTTAGCAAGGAAATTGACAAAATTAACCATAGTATCTTTACCTATACGATCTCAATTGTCCTTCCTGCTTCGCTGACTGGATTTCTTTCTATTTAACTGGACGTACTCAAAGTGTCCGGTTCCGTGGTGCCCTATTCGATTCAATTTGAATATCGTCTGATATTCCCCAGGGTAGCCACCTGGGTCTTTTGCTATTAATCTTTTATTCCTTCTCATTCGATTATTGGCTTAATATCTAATGATTGTGGTTCTGATGCATTGAATACTGCCTTAAATGCCTTTAAAAAATATTACTCTATCAACAGCTTTCCACGATATGTACATAATTCAATAGAATAAAATTAAATGGTTCTCGAAGTTAGATTTATAAAATAGTACAGGACAAAACATAACACTTCGAGCATAATAGTTCGGCTGGTTAAAAATCAAAGCAAAAATGTTCGGCTAGCATGGGGTAAGATCTCCTTTTCTCTTAACAGTGGATTTCATACGTTCAGGCATAGAGAGCAATAACTTCTGATAGTCTTCTTGAGTTATTGAGACCTTTATTTCTCTAGTGTCCTTACTGAATTTTTCTTTAATAACTTCTTCATTTTACCCCAAAGCGACTCAATAGGTGACAAACCTAGGCTATTTGCGAGCCATTCTATTAAAGGAATGCTGTTTACAAATAACCAGGATTTTGTTGACCTTGTTATGTGGCAAGCAGCATTGTTCTGCTGGAATATGTATTCCTTCTTAAGGAATTGTAGCTTAGGTATCGCAGGTAGGCAGGTATTATGCTTTGTTTCTTGGACTATTTTTAAATCTAAGAGGTAAGAAATTAATTTTATTATATTCAATTTAAAAATATACTGAATTTTCATAATTGTTAATTATTTTTAATTCTACAATGAGTTTATTATTTACTAATAGAATAATTTTTAAAATGAATGCTCTGTAAAAATCCACGGTAGCCGAACTATTTTGTGTTTGGGTAGTATATTTCTAGAATATTGCTGAAATTGAATATTTAAATAGTATCATAACGTTTTTCTTTATAAATTAAGTTTAAGGATTACAACATTTCGGATCGGTAAACTTTTAAAGTTTTTAATTTTTAATTCTATTTATTCAACAATTTTTAGCCTACCATAAAGGTTAACATGTTTAATACTTTTGTTATCTTGGAACAAAAACATAATTTACATGGTTTTGTTATTATTTATTATAGTTAATTTTGTGTGTGAATTGTTCGAAAGAAAAAATTTTAACCAGTTTATCATTTCATCAGATGATAGGAATTTTATATTTAGTAAAATAAAAATAAATATTTGTTCTTTGCCTTTTAACTAATCTCTTTAAATTTCCGGAAGCTGATGATTGATGTACCTAAACAAAATCATTTTAACTTTATGATTTCATTTCGTATTGTTTAATATCCTTTTGAAATTTATCTTTGTTCTGCCAAGAGTTTCATAAGAAAGATAAGAAAAGTGTTTCAAAATTTAGCACAAGATCAAAGCGATTCCGTTTATTTTTGATGCGGCTTGAGCTAAACGACAATCACAAAAGTGACAATACGGCAGACGTCGCAGCAAATCTATTTTTTAAAAGTGTCACTGAACGAGTCTGACTTGCGCACGAAAATCGGTGGAGCAACATAAAATGAACTGATGATACCTGTCGTCTCATAAAAAGCTAATCTCTCTCTTTAACATGCAAATTAGCCGATGTTTTCGTTCCTAAGATGCTCAGGCCGTGCTTATTTAAAATGAAAAAAAAAAAAAAATAATGATAATAATAAAAACATTTACATGAAAACGCAGTCATATCAAGAGGTGATTTTCATGCACTCTAAATGTTAAGTGCATAAACACATTACTGTTATTTGGCGATATCTTTATACCTTTGCGTTGGATTGAAGCTTTCGATAACAATTGAATTTGACGATTCACTTCATGAATTGAAATCGTCTAATTTTCGTAGTGAACAATAATTTTTGTGGACGGTTGATGAAATTTTGGTCGTTCAACTTAGAGGATATTGTTTTTTCGGGTCTTACACAAACTTTGAATTCAAAATTTATGAACAATTTACTTTCTAGCAAGACACACTTTCGTTTACTGATCTTATTCGTACGTGGATAAAATTAAATCGTAAAATATTTCAATTTTAGGTTCCATAAGTTTAGAGCTATTTTTTGTACAATATCTTAAATTTTTTAAAATGGAAATTGCAATACTAAACACCTATTTTACTCATCTGGTTTCAACAAGATAAGTCGACGCGTTACACAGCACCAGAAACAATGGTAGTTGTCTAGTACACCGGAGTTGTAAAAAAAAAGTACTACCATTACCATTACAATAAACAGTACAAGTAATGCAAACAAGATAAAATATCATTCGCATTAGTACTATAAGTATTTAAAAAAATTTATTTACTACTATCATTATCATTTAATTGGTACTTTTAAACGTACCTAAGAAACATGACCTAATATTACTTTAGCATTACCTAGCATTTGTTGTATAAAGTTGAGTAATTTTGAGTACTGTTTGCAAATCCTAGGTAATGCTGTGTATATTTAAGAAATACCGGGTAATACTCCTGAAGTACGGGAAGTACCAACACCATTAGTTGGTATTTTGAAGTACCACTAATGGTGATAGTTCCTCTGGTAATTTGTCTTGTTTGAACTGAATATTGCAACACATTATTTTATAGTTATGTATAGCACACATCTTACGAATGCCTACACAATTTTACTGAATTTTAAAAATTGAATTGGTATTTTCCATTTAACTTATAACTTATTAAGCTATAAGAACAGCGTTACTACATGCCATAAAATCCAAGTTACGAATGTTTTCTAAGGAGACGTGTTTTTATTACATATTTTATAATTTTATTAAAAGCTCTATAAACATAAAATTTCTATAAAATGCTTCAGCACTTAAACTCATTGCTTTAACGAGAAAAAGTTGAACAAATCTCAGAAAGAATTACCATATACCAGGGATTAATTCAATTAAACTCTTAAAGTTGTTTTTATTTTAATACATATGACTTTTGCAACGACCGACTCGTATTTATAGAAGTTCTTTACCTACTTTAGAGCGGAAATTTTACCATGTTTTTTCGCACTACGTCGTAGCTAGTGACAAGTATTTTGCATTAAAGATAAATCATCAAGTTCAAGAAAGTAAAATTGAGCTTTGTCTAGAGTAGATCAAGCCATTAAATGGCTGGTGGCAGTATGCTTGCAATTACAAAATAATAAACTTATTCACCATTGTTTTTGTAAGTATGCTTTTTTTATCATTTCGAGGTTGATACATTTTTATTTTTTTTCATTTTTTTTATATTTAGGTAGGTTGATGTATATCATCGAAAACCAGTTAAGAGTTTACCCTCCAAAATTCTCCCTACCGCTAAATTTATCAAGTTTTGACGAGAATTGGCAACGCTTCGACGCATATATAGAAAAATTGATTGCGTCTAACAGCAGTTCCGCGAGGTATTCGTGATCGTGGGTGGAATACAAAAATCAATATAGGGTTCTCTCATAGCATAATGATTTGAGCGATCTCCTTTTTGTCTTTTATTTTAATGTTAAAGCAATTTGTGCACGAAAAGCCGCTTTCATTTTCTCAATTTATTCGTATGAATTTGAAACGACTGTTCAGATAATTGCACCAGCAGGGTTCCGGGTGTATGGTACCCTACCATCGTAAGGTTAGCAGTTAGATTGGTAGCAAAATTTGTAAGTTATGATATCATGGGTCAAGAAATATGAATTTTTTTTTTTACTAAGTACATATTTGAAAGCGTGATTAGTCATTTCTAAAAATGGTTTACAGTCCATTTTTAATAATTGAATCTAGGTGGTTATTCCGACTTTCAAATAGTGCAAAAACGTTTGCAAAAATGTATAATAAAGAGTTATACCGTCAATTTAATAATAATAATAATAATAACTTATTTAAAAAGCAGAGCATTAAAATAAAACGGAATAAAGAAAAGTAAGTTAGGTACTACAAAAAGAGTGAAAGATTATTTCATGTAAATGTTGGCCACGACTAAGTTTCAGATGGTCCATACGAGAAATCTAATTTTGAATGACTTTTTCGAACATAGTCGCTAGTATCTCACTGATAACATGTGTGATGTTGTCTTTTAGTACTTGCATCGATGCTGGTTTATCGGCATAAATCGGCATATTAACGTAACGCTGAAAAATCAAATAGCAAAAAAATTACCCTTTATAATTAGAACAATTAAGTTCTACACCTGATTAGAAGGGCATTCCACAATTTAGCTGCAAAGAAAGAATTTCTTGACTACAGATACTTGAATCGCGGTATCTGTAAATTCTGTGTCCTGATGGTAGGAATTTTATTTTGTCATTTAGAAATGCTTGTGACGTCTGTTTAATAAGTCGGAATAAAAATAAACATTTACAGAAGTTCAAATCAAGTCAAGTGTGCATCTAGAGCATGGTGACACATGATCAAAAGGGCGCAAACTAAACACAAATCGGTCATAGGTATTAAAAGCCCTATTCAACTTATGAAGTCCGAATCTAGATGCGAATAAAGGCAGGCGTAGTAGTTTTTGAACCAAATGGACTCCGGACTCTTACTGATAAATCCCAACAAGAACTCCACCATTGCCTGATAGTCTCAAATATGCGTCCCGGCAAGTAGTTAACATGGTCAGACCAGGTCAATTTTATATTACATAATTATTATCCCCTGATTCTTAACTTTCTTCGTAAATGGGACAACTACATTATTCATAAGGATTGGTTGTAAGGTAGATACCTCGATAGTATTTTTGTGGATAACTATAACATGAGTCTTACTAGGGTTAAGATTTAGATTAATGCACTTAGCCCACTGAAATACACACTTGATAACCGGACACTAAAAGAACCTTACAAAATCACTTTTTGGATAAAAATTATGTAAAATTCTACCAAATTCATTTTAGTTACCTTTTGATTTAAATTAGTTTTTCTACACAAAATGAAAAATCAACCTCAATTCAATCACTTAAAGTTCCGTGCTATATTTTCCATTTATCACACAGAAAAGTGTGCGGTAAGGTAGTATTTTCCCTAATTGAATATTTACTAAGAGGCAAGTTTATTTGTTATTGAAAAATTGGCTTAAGGATTGTGAAAAAATAACCTATGTGTATGGTACGATGTTCGTTAATGGGGTAAATTTTTGTGTAATACTACCAAAAGAAACTTTAAATAACCTCGAGATAAAAACTGCATATTTAAAAATGTTAAGTTCTTAGATTTTGCCATGAAAAAGTACTTCTTCAACAACTATATATAAAATGTTTTCCATATATTGAAAGCTGCTTGTGTTAATATAGCAGAAAAATGGTTCATCTGGTCATAATTATAAAAATTGTTAAATTTACTATTATAGTTTTGACTTATATCTAATTTCTCGCATATATCAACTAATGTAATATCTTTTTTCGAATTCAAAATCTCTAGTTAGAAAACAAACTGAACAATATCCAAATGTTTGGTTTAAAAACTAAAATGAAACTATCATTGGAATATTCTAATTCGTGCGAACTTCTAAAACCTTTCTTTTGTACAAATTTTCGAAATGAGTTTAGTTTCTTCAAAGAATATCTAAGTTATGTAGATCGTAAGCATCTTAGTGGGAAAGTATAAAATAAAAATTAAATCAGAGAGAGCAGAAAATGAGGAAAGAAGGGAAAAGTTGGCCTCCTGGGGAACAATCTAAAGTGGTAATTTGCGTGTCTATGCTAATGGCATAATTGTCACAAATTTGCCTACGGCCGGCCAGTTGTGGGACAGTTACGCAACATATTTCCGGCCATAGATGCAGAGTCTGCGAAAGATACAAAAAAAAAAGACTTTCAATTTTACCTTGCCGTAGAGGCGATTGTTTTAGTGATGGACATTTCCAGGGCACGACGAGGTGCAAAGAATGATGGCAGTCAATTTCCGCTAACAAGGAACGTATACATTTTAGGGAACTATTTTTAAAATTTTGTCTTTTTCTCATTACACTGCTTTATCAAAAAATGATTTTGGTATTATGTTTTATTGAAGATAATAATCCAAAAATTATTATTGGCCTTCCTATCACCAAACCCTTTTATTAAAATATATTTTAAAATAAATATTAATAAAGAAGATATTGAAATACATTTTTTAAAAAAAAGCAATATTGAAGTTAGACTTTTTCATAATTTACATAGTTCAAACGTTTTCTATTTAAATTTAATAAAAATTACTGATAATTAATTTTTAAATGTACATTTAACTCGTATTTTTATTATCGTCTCTTTAGAGTAGACTTCAGTTGTGATTAAGAAACCTGTAATTAAGAACTTTGAAAAATAAATTAAAAAATTATTGCTACAATAAAAATGTTACGAATTAATTCAATTTAACTGCATTTACATTTATGTAATTTTAACTTTGCTATAAAAAACTTTTATGCAGACATGGTCTTTCTTTACTGAAATTACCCCAAAAGTCTTTAAGTATTGCAATAAATCTTCGAGTTGTTTTAAAAGACTAAATGTATGTAAGCAAGTTAGCAGTTAAATATATAAAAATAAAAGCAGTATTTAAGTGTTTTATATTTTTTTAACTTTTATAGTACAAAAATTCCCATATTAACTGACCAAAGGAGCTAACACACTTTACACACGACTCTTGTACTAAATTGGCCCTGATGCTGGCACTGTATGGCGTTTATGACTGAATTTAAATATGTACTACATAATTTTAATTGTGTACAGGATGTCTCAGAAAGATGTGCACCACTATATGGTAATGCATTCTTTGTAATGTCCGTTTGTTTCAATACTTTCCCCTCCCAAATGATTCTACCAATTTACCAAAATTTGAAATTTGAAAGCAACTTATTTATTTGAAAATGTTTAATGGATTGGCGCATAGTGGCTCACATATTTCCGAGATACCCTGTACGTAAGTTTAAAATCTTTGAAATTTTGTATGTAGTTAAAAAATAATATAATTTTAATTAAAGCTCTATGAATTCCAGTTTAATAAATAAATAAATAATAAAAGATTGTTTTTAAAAATAAAAAATACAGTCAGAATACAATTTTAAAGCCAAAATAATGGTTAAAAACAAAACTGTGAACTCTGCATAACAAAAAGAGGTCGTGTGTTTTTTGAAATTTCGTTAATATGTTTAATTTGTTCTATTCTAAATTCAAAACGGTTTGATTGATTTTAATAAATGATGTATCATTGGAATTGTTTTAACTCCAAGAATGTCACTGGGTATATGATAAAAAACTAAAGGTTTTTAAAAACCTTCATAGTTAGGTTTTGAACCTTAAAGTTTAAATTATAGAGAAATATAAAAAATATAATAATGGTTTGGTTATGAGTCATACAGTCATTCAATGCGACTATTTTAATCAAAAATTAGTTTCTGATATAATTTTCAAATAATTTCTTACTAGTATTTAGTAGCTACCATTTCAAGAAAGTTTTGGACCTTTTAAAATCTTATTAAATCAGGCCTTGCCCAGCAATTTCTTTTCGTTAGAATTGAGTTGGCTGAAGAGGCGCAGTGCGGTGCGGAGTAATTAAAAAAGTGCGGTTGGCCTACCTTCTTCCATTGTGTCGCACAGCTGTAAGATCATTTCGAAAGAGATCGCGGGCTGCATGCTAAGCAGGTAGAGGACAGCCCGCGCGCTCGTAGCGATTACGCCAACGGATGTTGAAGCCACTTAGGAAAATGGGAGTAGGTGGTACCTTCCGCGCCCTTCCCTCCTCGTACACCGCCCGTTGGTGTATCGAGTTGAGTTTTCCCCTTCGAATAGTTAAAAATGCAATTTTATTCACCTGTTTATTTTTTGTTATTAATACAATAAATTCTATTCGTTGTCGAAACCAATAATTTATTATTTTTAGATCCCCTTTGTTAAATTTCTGTTTAGTTTCACTGAATTGTTTTTGCACATTGATACTGCCTCCTTCTTTACTGAGAATAAAAATTTTTAAATTTCGTTTCCTGCGTTGAATTATAAATAATTTTTGATTCTATCAACAACAATTTTCGATATAGAATAATTAAATATAAGTTACCCATGCGATGGGGGCCTCTGATAGTTCAGTTGTTGGGGGGCTGTGGGTTCGAATCCCATGAATAACCATGGTCTCCTGCGCTACGTAGTAACACAATGGGCCAAAATTGGCCTAAGTGTGCCTTTCTAGGCAGCTACAGCAACCTAACCTAACCTAACCTACCCATGCAATGAGTTTAAGAGTTTCAATTCATTTGGAATTAATGGTTTAACAATTTCAGTTTTGCTGTAGTAAGGCAAATGTTATACTAAGTATACTATAGGTAAAATATTAATAACCTAAAAGAGATGTTTGGTTGCATTTAATCAGTAAACTGTGTTTGACGATTATATCCGTCATGGAGAAATGACAGTATTCTGTGACATGACGACTATATCCGTCATGCGTAAAATTTAGTTACCATTTACTATTTAAATTGTAATTTTAGCGAAAACTAAAATATCAATTTGATTGCCTGATCCGGCATGAATTCTACCCCTAAGAAAACAGGACAATAATTTTATTATTTATTTATTTATTTATCGCTTATTACAAGCTAAAATAAATTTAAGAAATAGTTATAACAAAAGATTAAAATTAAAGTTAAAATTTAAATTAAAATTAAAGTACGGGAATGATAATGGGAGAGAGGACATGTAAGGGGAAGAGATAGAAGGTTAGTACGTAGTGGAGTAGAGAGACATTTTAAGGACGTGTTTATAAAGGTGGACATCAAAAGAAGGGTAGCCAGAAAAAAATAAGACGTTAACAGGGAGCGCCTGTTGACATAGGGGGACCCTGAGGGGAGGGAAAATAGAACTCCACCACGAAGCAAAGTCTCACAGACGGGGCGAAGGGAGCGGGGTTTTAGTCGGTAGGCCCAGCTAGGATCTGCCACCTAGGTGCGTACCGGCACTTCCCTGCTTAAAAAAACAAAAATTATCACTAGCGTATAAATTATATGATTATGACAATATCTTAATAAATATTGTAAGTAATATTAATTCAGAATAACACACATTCTTTTTTCCAGAAATGTACTTTTACTGAAAAGATTATAAAATGATTGTAGTCATGTTGGCTTCGAGAACAAAACTCTTTAAACTAACTTAACAATTTGAGAATTCAGTTAAGCTACAAATGTATTCGAGAGTCCTTAAAATAAAAAATAAAAATAATTATTAATATTTAAATCATTTCTCAATATATATATGGATGGCATTTTGAATGAAAGTTAATAAAACGCAATAAAATCAGGGATATGTTTAATTAAGTTTTTCAAAAAAATGCAAAAAGTTAGGTATAGGCAGATCTACTTGTATCTGATCAGTTGGATTAGGTTCAATAAAGCTTACTTGAAAAGAGAATTTATCTACCATTTCTAATCAGGGTCATGTATAAAATACGCTATTTTTTAGTAGTTCAGAGAACTAATCTTTAACAAAATTATATCTAATTATGAACGCTAGTTGGAATTACATATAGACATATTTTTTTCTTTTATATCTACACCGCGTATTAACTGACTTTCCACTGTAATTTTCGTAGACAGTCTGGTTGTGATCGATTTTCACCTTAAAAGTATTCATTTCAAGGTTAATTCGAATTGAATTAAATTGTTGCACCTCTTGGATTGGGTACCTTAGATAGAAAAATCGCTGATACATGGGGGTGGACGTTTAATGTCACACTTGTAAATAACTAATTTATATCTTGAAGGTTATTGGAGCACAATTTCAGCTAATTCACTGGCTCAAGTGGTACACGCCCACCACAGCTCAGATCATGATATAAATCGCCTCCTGCGATTTTTTTTTTTAATCAATTTTAAGACCATATGCTTTTTTGTTTTTTATATTACAAACAAAAAGGTGAAGTTGATAGAGTTTAAGAAAGAATTTGTCGGTGTTTCATTGTTAAAAGGACAGTTTTACCTTTGTAAAATGATAGTCTTGAAATTAAATTATCAAACATTTTACAAGAGAAAATTATTTTGATATAAAATAGGTGGATTTTAAAAATGAAATTGGTAGAATTTTAAAGAAAACTTAAACTTTTACAAAATGGCTTAGTTATTGTCTCTGTATTTCTAGATTTTAAATGCGTTTTCGAAACGAATAACATGAAATTGTTGATATCAAAAGCTAGAGAGTTACAGTATTAAGGATATAGAATAGAATTGAATTGGTTCTCAAATTACCTATATCCGGACAAAATATTGAACGCATTATTGAGAAGATGGAGTTTTCATAATTGGAATACCACAAGGATCTATTCTGGGGGCTTTGCTACTCGTAAAATATACATATAAAGTTAATGTTATTTGCTGATGATACGTTAATTTATATTGTGACTGATGGATCTGAGTGAATATGTAAGCTTTATGAATAATTCTGAAGATAGTAGGGTATATGTCAATAACAAAATAATTAAATGCATGACTAAAATTAAATACTTAGGCGTTCTTATAGCAAAAAGCATAAACTTTAAGAATCGTTTATCGTGAGTTTATGTACTCGAAGTAATATTGCGAGAAAAGTCGGCTTCTTAAGTAAAATATAATAAATAGTAAGGTTTGGCTACTTTGGCTCATTACTATTTATATGCAGTGATTAACTTATTGATAGGCTACTAAAATTAGTGTTTTGACTATGTATTTCGTGACAATTGACGATACGACGACACGATTGAGGACATAAATCTACATAATGCACCGCGGAATATCTACAAATGTTGAACAAATTGCTCAACGAAATAAAAGTTGAAAGAAATATGAATGGCAAGAAAGATAATTAAATATTGTAAAGAAAAATATTAAATAGTTGCATGTATGTACATAAATTAGGAAAATAATTAATTAGAATAACTCTTTTTTATTATGTTTTTGTAAATTTTATTGTTGTATGGTACATATAAAGTTATTGCTAATAAAAAAAAATTCAAATTCAACACCTTGCTCATTAGAAATTGTTGACCATGTATCTGGGTCTAATAGCCCCTTAAACAAATGCTGTTGAAATTATTTTAATCCTACCACAAAAATTAACATACACTTAATTCTGTTTTTACGCGATAGATACGTTCTCAACAAATTCGAATAACAAATTTGAAGAGTCTCTTATCATTCCAATTGGCAGTATCACTGCAGACCTTTTTGGAATTTTATCATTATTGCATTAAGTTTATTAGAAGTAAGCAAGACCCACGATCCGTTTCCTGTTCTAAACCAAGAATCCGTAGACTTTAGTAACTTGCTTTTGTAAATTTGCAGCATCCTTTCTGCATTCAGATTTCCAGTAAAAGCAATCAATTTTCTAAATCTTTCCGAACAGAAGCATCCCCACACATGAACTTTTATTGGGTGTTTTACAGTACGTATGATGTAATGTCTTTTTTTAACAATATTTGTTTAGCTCCTTAATATGCCCAAAATGATGATTCTTCAGCGAACACGACATTGTCCAATCACGGTTCAAATTTTCATTAGACCATTTTCGATGTGCTTTTCGGAAAAAAGTAGTTTGATTGTACACAGTACTGCGGTGTTTGATGGAATTTTCCCTTATTTTTTGGTGTATGGTATAGAGAGACACATTGATACCTTTTTCAGCTAATTTGCTTCTAGCTCGCCTCATTGTCATTTGTGGATCCTTTTCAAAATAGCGATGTCTTCTTGTTTTGATGTTTTTCTTGCTTTACCCCTTCCTGGCAAGTCGTTGACGTTTTTTTCCTTAGAAAACTTCTTACATCACTTCTTTACAAAAGACGCATCTTTTTTAATATATCTCGCTGGCTGGGCATAAGTCCATTTAGGTCCTTTCGGATGAAGGCAGAGAAACACAACTTCAAAACGTTTATAAAATAAGGCACTCATGTTGAAAATCGATATTAGAAAAATAGAAAGTTCAACTCAAAATTAGACTTTAAGCATAACGCGCATGTATGTAGGTAATAATCATCCCCTCCACTTCTCATTCTCGTTATTTCTGAGAAATCGTCGATACACTTTAACCAAACAGACTGTATACAGCGATATACGTTTCATCACTCAATAGTGTATTTATGCGATTCCCTAATTTTTTCGAAAACCATTTAAATTGGGAGATAGGTGTATTGTTTTTAAAATGTATACTACCTATCCCCCAATTTATACTGAAGATCGGTTCATAAGAATACGATGTTTGTGAAAATAATTGAAATCATGAATTTTTATCCATATACATGTAAAATAAAATATAAATGTAAAACAAATTAAAATATGAATAATTTAATTATTTATTTATTATGCAGGCTGGTTCGGAAAGAATTATTTAAACATATACCTAATCGATTTTTTATATTATCTTAATCAACGTATGATCTGACAAGCTTTTATAAGTGCACTTACTTACCTCTAGCTGTTAGTCTTCTCTAGAATATTTTTAGATTATAAAATAAATTCGATAGTAGGTACTTGATGATGATTCGATGATAAGAATCAAATAAAAAGTAACTAGCAAATATTTAGAGGTATGCAGACAAAATATTAAAAAAATTCGTTATTTTGAAAACCGTGTAAAAGCGAAACCTTGAAATCAAAGTACAGTGTAAATCGGGGAATAGGAATATTTAAACTTGAACGAGGATATTTATCGGATGAAGTAACGACTATTTAAAGAAAAATCTTCCACTTACGTTTTCACACTTTATATTTCCTGTCCTATTGTTAAGATCCTTAAGAAACGTAATTACCACCGTTTGCCACAATCTAATCATTTTCTAATAACTTAATCCGAAGTTAGTAGCGGATATTAGAAAATAAATGTTATATCTTTCCTTCGTTTCCTTCAGATTAAAGATCTTTATCTCATCAAGCATAATTAGATGCTCAGCCAGTGAGCATGAACTCACGTTGCAAACATTACTATTGTTGTAACAATGTTTTTTTTTTTTTTTTTTTTTTAAAAAAAAGAAATAAATTAAAAACAATTTATGGGAAAGTTACGGTAACCGATTTATGCGTGAATGCATACCCAGAAGTAGTTGCATATGTAGTTGACCCCTCCACTAACCCCTAAAAATTAATTTATTTCTCAAGCACGTCCAAGAATAAAAGATCGTCTTAGTATGCTGGCTGCCATCTCAATGCCTCGATAATTACAACTCAAGAAAAACAATACAAAGTTGCTAGCATCGGATGAGATTGAGTGTGAGAAGGAGTGAGGCTAAATATTTGCAAGAATGCATAATGCTTATAAATGTTTTAACGGTGGTTCTATTTTTGCTCTAAGCTTAAATTTCAGATATTATGAGATTGTGGTTTAAATAATTTTTGAAATAATCCAACGATAGTATTTAAGTTCCCGCCAATTCAGGCATGCAATTAACGGCTTGATTCAATAGACAATTGAATCATGATGACCATTTGAGATTTACATGCAATTCTCACAATAAAATAATTGTTATGACCTATTTAACCCTATTTTAGTAATAAAATCATCTTGAAAATGGTAAAAACTTTTCTGATTAATGAAAAATGCATTTAATAATTATTTAAATTTTTATGTTTCGAGAAAATTTGGTATGAATTCATCAAATACAGCAAGTGTTTTATTTTTTCTTTTAAGTGCGACAATAACTCAAAACTGTCGTTGTTTATTAACATTACCTCGGTACCCATTTCAAAGTTTTGATTATGATTAATTAGAAGTTTGTAATAAGATTATGATCTTGATTGCCGATTGAGTGAGACATGCTGGAATGCAAAATGATTTTGACACACTAGTAATTGACCTATGCATACCTATGTTAGAAAATTTAATTAATATTCATTTTCTCTTATTAAAAATGGTTGAACATCAAGGTTAAGGTGATAATGAAGATATTCCACTAATATCAATTGTGTTTACACTATGCCATGTAATTTGCGGCACCTATAAATAATAAATAATTATTATTCATATATAGGAATTGTTTAGCCCATGGACAATTGATTTGAACAAATCATAGTAGGTTCCTACTGGGTATTTAATAACAAATCAATTATTCACAATATCTACATTAACCTTTTAAGACCGGATATATTTGAAATGAACAAAATCTTTTTAAAAGTCTTATGTTTTTCGGTGAAATATTTTTGAAGTAGCTTGTTTAAATGCTGAGTGTAAGTACATAAATAAATATTTAAAGTAAATATGTACTTCGTCATCAAATATCGACATTAAATCACTGATTAAACGAACTGGCACTTTTTTTTTTAACAAATTTGTCAACAAGTAATATGTTTACCGCTCAAATATTTATCATTTTCAATTTTTAATTTTTCCATACTCACTTATGATTAATGCAGGGGTTAAATAAATGTGATCATATTGGTCGTTTTATTGGTAGTGTAAATTTAAAAATTAATTCATATGCTGCTGCTTAAATGGCAATAGTGTTGTAAGTATCGATTTTAACTCATTCGAAAGGTAATAGTAAAGTGTATTAAATAACAACTTTTCACATATATCAGAAATTACTACTAAAACCTAAAATTTTGGTTAAGACGGTCTATATATTTTTTTTAATTATTAGTTAAATTAATCAAAAGTAATCACGGCATATTATTTGCGGAATGAATATCGAATTTGAGGACCAGAAAAAGTAATGCTCTAAATAATTAGAAAATCTTGATTTTTACTAACTTCTACTCAAGGTTAGGTTAGGTTAGGTTGCTGTGGCTGCCTAGAAAGGCACACTTAGGCCAATTTTGGCCCATTGTGTTACCACGTAGCGCAGGAGACCATGGTTATTCGTGGGATTCGAACCCACAGCCTCTGGGACGGTAGGACAGCGTGCTAACAACTGAACTACCAGAGGCCCCAACTTCTGGGAAATATCTTTCTAATACACTCGTAATTTTGCTCTTTAAAATAATTGGACAAGAGATAAATATTTTTGGCAAATAGTGCAATCTGATTTTGTTTGTTTTCAACTTTAAAATTTATTTGTTTTCTACAGCTTACAATTATTATTTATACTGAAAGAAAAGCTACTTTGTGAATTTATTAGCAAGTACCTGTTTGCATGATTTATAATTGTAAAAAAAAAAATAGATAAAAACTTAGCTGCATAAAAACTGAATTAAGTGAAATCTCCTTGATCCACTCTCACAATAAGTACAACTGTTAGAGTACCATTAATAATGCATTTAATCTGCGTGCGTGGCTCAGAGGCGTTTCCCCCGTATATTTTCCGGTTATTAAAATATTTTTAAAAGAGACGCCAAACCGCAAGCCAGGTAGGTACCCAGACTGTGGATTAAATTGACTCTACCTGGGGCGGAGGGGGTGGTAGTACTTTTCCTTTCCCCTCAATGGGAAAATCTAAGAAAAGAGTCGGTTACGTAATAACCTCAAACGGTCATGAAATCGATTTGCAATTTTCATTCATAAAATTTATGTTTAATGAATTTAAACTTTTGTTAAGTGAACCGCAGCTGGCCTTACACTAAACAGTGGCGTCATCGGCGATCTCCGGTCGACGACGATTTGATTGGCAACCTTCACAGCTTCCAGTTCAAAGAGTTCGCGATAGACTTTTATAAATACGCGGTTCGTTTTGTCTCAGCCGGGCTCCACCTTCTCACACCTGAGCCACTGTTTACGTTGCGAGCTGAGAATTGGTAAAAGCCAGGTAAAACTGCTCCCGGTCGAAACGGTGGTGTCTTCGATGCTACAAAGAATTCGCTGGAGAGGTGTTAAGTAATTTTAAATTTTTCTTTTTTTTTTTTTATTTGTTCCATCAAATCACCATTTATCTTTTGGTGCAGCATTTTTCGCTATTCTCATGAATACCTTCTTTAGGTCGTTTAATTAAGAACGATTCAGTTTTTATTTACCTTTCATTCGTTTGGGGATTTTGGCAATTATTTTGGGATATGCCTTATTAGATAGTCTTTTATTTTTTTTTCCCCTTCTTTTCTATCATCATTGACGGTCGTTTAGGTCAATCCAATAAAGTTTGACACGGTGTCAAAGCTTAATTAAGGGTAATCTCTTGAATAAGGTGAAGAATTGTATTTTTGTTTTGTATTAAAATTAAACCAAAGTATTACCAAAAACATACATATCTTCGATTTATACATTTCCTCATTATGTTTTTTAACAATATCCAATAAAAAAATGTATATATCTTAACAATTACTTGTTATGGTACAAAATCAAAATTTTGTTCTATTCTTTCTTATAGTTTTACTGCAAAAACCACATTATTGCAATAAAAAGTTATTTGAAGTCTTTCAACATTACATGTCTACTCTAGAAACTACGAAAGATAGTTACGGAAAATATCGGAAGGTCATTTGTATCTTCAACTTTGCTAAAATGATAATTCGGACCTTCATCTATATTATTTAAAAAAAAAAAAACGAAAATCTTAAAAACTCCTACGATAATGCAATTATATTAAATTTTTTAATATATGATTTTGCTTCGTCCAATAGTAAATGTAGAAATAAATATGAAATAAGTACGTTATATAAAACTAAATATAACATAAATTTTAGATCTATACCTTAGGGTACAAGATTTCACTTGAATTTTGAGTTCATATTCAGAAATGGTTAATACACCCGTTTTTAAGTTTTTGTTTCTAGGAAATGAAATGTTTATGTTTTAAGCGATAAAATATGAAATGAATAGCTCAATAAGTATTTGAGGTAAAGGTATGCCTAATTCTACAATATTTTCTGTTTAGACAAGCACGCATTCATGTTTTAAACTAATAGTGCTTTTAAGATATTGAAATTCGAGATCTGTTCAAATATTTATTTGTGGTAATTGCTTTATCAATAATTTTATCGCTTAAACAAAAGCAAAAAGAACTATTTATTTGAAACCTCACACTATGACCTTAATAACCAAACTTTTTGTAACCGTCAAAGTCAGTATTCAGCTTTTGAAAGTCACGTTTATATTTTGGATATTTCTTTTTACAATTATTCCAATTTTTTATGTTAAAAATAGTCTGTAAAAAGCTCTTGTGGTAGACAGACAGACACAAATGTTATTCCATAAATGTTTCGATTTGGTTTCAGAAAACACTGAAAACAAACACATTAAATCTGAAAGACTACTACACTATTACTCGATATCACTGTTCTCTCGGTTCGAGGACATAGGAACATAGCAGGAAATGTATAGATTAATTGCATGGCTAAACAAGGCATTACTAAAGGGGAATATCAGGTGGAGCGAGTCTACATCCCGATGCGATTGATTAAACAGAGAATACATGCTCATTTCCTCTCGATTGCCAACAAATATTGGATAAATTTTCGCACTTGCGCAATCTCTAGAATGACATGGCCCTCCTACGACATGAGGAAAACGCAAGCGTTCCTAAATTTGACCTGTGAAGATATAGCCAGAGTTGTGGCGGTGTACATAGGTCACTAGCCCATAGGGGAATACGTAGCTAAGCTAGGGATCCTTTCAACAGTCACTGCCGCAGCTGCGAGGACCTAAATGAGAAGGAGACCCCTGACCATTTTCTGTGCTAATGTCCGCCTCTTGCCAAGATCTAAAGGAACTGTCCGGAAAGAGGATTGGTGAAATTGTTCACTACCTTTACGCCACGAAATGGTTGTAACCCCATTTTACCCTATTAACATCCAGGTCATAGATTTGTGGTATCAAAATGGCACGCTTTTCAGTGCTAATTGGATTCTGACAAGGCGTTGGTATCACCGCTTAAGCCAACCAACTACACTATTACTATTTTCTGTTTTTTAGTGGCTCTAATTTAATAAAAATTATTTTTTTAATTTTTCATTCTAGAAATTGCAAAGGTTCGGGCATCCTTGTTTCAAATAAATGGCGTACAAAAGGAACCTCTTACGTTGCCAGACCCAGAAGGCAGTCCAGTCACACTAAATGAAAAAGTATATGTGCCAGTAAAAGAGCATCCAGATGTGAGTATATTTATTTATGTATTTATTTACAATTATTATATAATTTTAATGCGGAAATTACGTTTAAAACGTTTCATTTGATACGAATGTGGGTTTTAAAATGAATGTTTAAATTGTTGGTTTTTTGACTCAGATATTGATCATCAAAAATTTCTTTTTTGATGAGGATTGATAAATTTTTAGTGGTAATTTTTATAGACCTCTAAATTGCAGTATTACTTACTATTGATATATCCTCGTCCCTAAAGAAAACTTATGTGCCAAATTTCTTCTTTTTTTGGGGATACCATCGGTAATTCAAAAAGATTGCATTATTTAACTTTAATTTGATGGTTTATTTTAGAGTTTTAAAGTTTTAGATGTTTACGAAGACTTTAAACCAAATAGTTTCATATTGCTGCTTCTAGAATGATTTATGTTTGTTAAGTTTAGGAAAGAAAACCAAATTAAACAGCGTTGAACAAAAATCAGATAGTTGGCTTTATTGAAAAAGTTAAAATGAAATTTTAGTGGACCATTTTTTGTATTCAATGGTATCTATCAACATGATATTGTTGCAAATCCAAAACACTTTCTACACGTATATAATTGGCAAATGTTTATGATGCAACAAAGAATTTTTTAATACGTACTAAAATGTATATGTAATGTACAGAGTATCCCTGAATAAATCTGTATGGTTAGTGTACTACTTTGCTACAAATTATTACCTTTTAAACTATCATACTCAATCTATAGTACGGATCACAAAATTCTAATATTGATGAATTTATAATAAAACTCTATAGCTATGATATTAAAATTTAATTTTAATAGATGCAAGTTAATTTCTAAATTACTGACTATATAAATAAATTGTTTTTCAAATCACAAAAAACTATGGACATTTTTACTAGACATTAATCTTATTTTTGATCCATTTCAACAAAGAACATTGAACACTTGACAAAAGATTGATTATATAGATCTTCGTTTTAATTTAATGTAAATTTGTATGATATTTATATTTTAAAAACACATAGAAAATTGTAGAAGCATAGATCTGAATAGAGAGATACTATATCAACGATGGTGAACCTTTTGGGATGTGTGGGCCAAATTTGGATTATCGCCGCTTGTAGCACTAATTTGTGGGTCATGTTTGAGACAAGATAGGTGCAAAAGGAGAAAGAAAATCTTATTCTATCCTAAATTTAAGTTTAGCAAAATTGAACAACGTGGGTCAGTTCAGAGGTCTGCGTAGGTCATCGTCTGACCTGCGAATCATAGGTTCACCACAACTGTACTATATCCATGCTAAATATAAAACCAAACTTGTAAAATTAAGGAGTCATGCCTAGTTGAAATGAAAGAAAATGGGTTTTTGTTCCCAGTTATTAGAAGAGATTTTTAGGCGATTGCGCTTTTGTTTAAAGGTATACATCTTTGCCTGTGTAAGGTTTATTTTTCAAAAACAAATCTAAGAGATGTGACTGTTCCCGCTCGAAGGTCTTCTCGATTTGTAGTAACTACAATTGTCTAAAATCCTTCCTTTCCTTTACTTGTGATGTGAGACCTTGTTTTTTGCCAAATTTCATAATTCTAGGTCAACGGGAAGTACTCTATCTATTTAGAACTATTTCCGAGTGTTAACATATGCGGCACAAATGGCCATAGTTTTTTGTGGTTGCGTTGACACACTCCACGCGTTCCTGAGAAAAAGGGTCGCTTAACAGACAGACAGAAGGGCAACGAAGTGATCTTATAAGTGTTCACGGAACCTTAAAAATTGTAATTCTGCATTGTATCAGTGCAATCGTTCTTTGACCAATTAAAACAAAACGTAAGTCTGTATTGCATCGGTGCAATCGTTCTCGTGGTTAGCGATTTTCAAAATATACTTTCGAGAAAAACACATTTTTAAAGATTAACTCGATAATATTACAGAATAAAAAATGTGTCTCTATAAGTAACTCTAGCTTCGTCAATTTTATAGCGATCGTTTTAGAATTTTCAGTAGAGATGCACTAAATACCATGCTCTCTTTTTAATTGAAAATATTGTAAATGTTAATTTAAAATGTAAATCTTATAAATTAACATTTCGAATGCCATTTTACTCCTATTGTAGATATTATTCAAATTAAATCAATCATGTAGATAGACTTAGACTTAGAATAACTTAATTATGTAGATAGACTTAACTAATTTAATAGCTAAAAGACCGAAAGGGGATAAATTCAATTCAATCAATTTTTGTATTTTCGATTGTTTTTAATTAATAATTTAAAGCTTTCTCAAGCTAATAAAATAAGCAGATAGGGTAAGCGGAAGAGGGATTATATAGAGGCCTTTATAAATAAATTTGCTTTGTCGGTAGATTTCTTCTCGTATTGAAAAATAAATACATTGTATCTAACTTTTAGGGGCTGAATATGATGCATCCTAACATCTATCCCATAGCGCATAGTGTCTTTGCCTTGAAATAAGAATTCCCTGGTTGTAATTTATACAATTTCATGACTATTTAACTTAATGATTGAATCCGTGCCAAGATTCATGTTTCCTCGAAAAATGTCATTTAACTGCGTCTATTTACTTACGCATTGCCGCATCAGGACTTTAAAATTTCAAAAAGTGAATCATATATCCATCCTCATAGAAATTTTGTAAAAGTGGGAAATATGAATCAAAACTGTCTTAAAATTTAAGAAAATTACCCCTGCAACATTTTGCAAGTACGATTTATTTAACGGTCAGTCAAATTGAGAAAATTTATGCTTGCATTGCTCTAAAGATACATGCCGCATCCTCTGATTCATGCGCTCTGACACTAATAAAATTATTTCAGTTTCGTATGATTTGATGTAAAATTCATCGTAGCTTTATATTTTTCGGTTGTATCTGCCAAAATATCTAAATTTCTTGATTTTTGGCACAGTAGAAACGTACTGTTGGGGGAGTCAGATGTATCAAATGAGATGAGAATTTTAAACGAAATTTATCAGAGCTCAAATTCTCAGGTATTTTTGTCGGAGAAGTCGATTTATATTCTTAATTGTTCCTCTCGGTTTTGCCCGAATTAATTTTATAAATAAAGAAATTTTCACTAATTTGTTTATCGTCACCTTTTTCAACGAATGAATGAAAAATTCCTTTGAATCAAATACTTTTTGTATAAAACTAAAATTTCTTGTAAGTATTTATCCAAAACAGTGTTAAATATCTTAAAAGCGTTTTTCTTGATATTTTGTATTTAGAGGCGTAATAAACCTCAATTTATTTTCTATAAATAGCAGCTTTTATAAAAAAAAAAAGCTGTACCTTCTACTCCCACTTAAAATACGTGAAAATACTTCCTCAAGATATTTTTTATGCGCACCGAAATTTAGAAGTACGATCCAAAACAATCCTTTGCATTACGTCAGGCTAGTTAAGAAATTTTCGAACTTATGTCATTCCCTAAACAACTAGCCTTGAGGAGTCTATCACATCACACCTGATCACCAAAACAAATTGATTACATCTGTGAAACTATTGTTTCCTAATCGATCAGACAATGCTTGTTAAAAATTATAGTTGAATAAAGAAATTCAAATTAATTCTCACAAAACCTAGATGATTACGAATATTACTAACCCTATGATAGAAATATTTGAACACCCTTTTCGTGTTATGTTTCTAATAAAATATGTGTTCATAATTGAGAAAAGAATCGTTCTATAGATCGAATATAAGAAAATGAGTCATGAGTCAGTGAGCCAAACCTTGGAAGACAGACGATTTCCGCTAAATCTAGTTGACATATTTTTAAGTAAGTGACACAGGAAATAGTTTTAGGTGTGTCCAAGAATTATCTGGAAGGTTCTTTAAAAAATTTAAAAAAAATAAAAATAAAAACACTTAATCGTTTCACTTAATTACAAATTCGTTTCAATTCAGTTCCTCTAAGACAAAAGCAATTCATTGATCCAAATTAATGGCCATTGAGTTATGTAGGTGGGTATTGTTTGATTTTCAATTTTAGGAAATGCAAAACCTCTACCTAATTTTATCTATTAGCTTGCTTAGATTATATGCCATTTGATTTAAATATAATAGTCTAGTTTAAGCTTGGCTTAAGCTTGATAAGAAAAGTGTGGGAAAATAGTGAACGGATCTCGATGGATAGAGTTAATTAGAGGCTACATTTCACTTTTATTATTATCTCTATAGGTTGATAGGATATTTGTTTTACCAAGGTAATTATGGTTTGGTCAGAATATCTAAAAACAAGTAAGGGAAAGACCGCTAACATATTTGGTGTAGTGTAACATCTTTAAGTTTTTACGGTAACAATCACTGTTAAGAACATGATTAATATCCTAAAAATTTATTTTGAACATGAACTTTTTCATATTGAAACTTTATGAGGTACAATATAAAGAATTTTACGGTCAAATGAACCTTTTTATAATATAGTGGAATCGATAAATAGGAAATCGATCGGTCTTATTTATAAATCCGTTGGAATCATATTGCATCTTTCTAACTTTTCCAAGCAATTTAACTTTTTGATAAGGTTTCGAGTAGCTTAGAAAAGCTTTAAACATCTGCTTCCGATTAGTGTTCGAACACTTTGTTGATTTGTTTACTTCAACAACATTTGTCAATGCTTATAAACCTCTCAAAAAATCACGTTCGGTACTCGAAACCAATTCGACTATTTGTTAGTGATAAACAGCACTTCAGCGGCCTCTGATAAGAAAAATTTTGATAATATTTCGGTTTGACACCGATTGGTTCTACTTAACTCATAAAAAGATGAAAGAGTTGTTTGCGTATATCAAAAAATTTATTGATTCAATTATTCCATTAGGGAAGTCATTAATTTTTAAAATGAAAAAAAAAAATAAATAAAATCGAATCTCACAGCTAGATCAACTAGGGAGCATTGAAAATTTGTCGCCAAGACCAAGCCTACGTTGTTTTTTTTGCGCGTGTGCGAGTGCAACTCAATGAACCACAAATCCCCCAAGTACCGTGGGTGTGTTATGCTTAGAAATAACGAACGGCTTGAGTCTATGCCACAAAGCTGCGATATATGCAACTGATTCCATCCTTTGAAACAACCGTCCGATCAACAAGTCGCGCATGAAATTCGATTGGGCATCAAATCGAATCGATTATAAATTGCGTTTGCCGCATTAATAGCGTGTGGTCGAGAAGTCACAGTTCTCTGGAGATCTAGGTAAAGTTCCAGTTTTTAACAAAAATATCTGAATCGATTAATGTGGGTGTGTAACTCGATTATTTACGCCATGTTAACTTTGCCAATCAAATAACAAAATTCCCTCTTGTATCGGAATTAGACTATTGGGTAGCTCTAGTTTTTATGAATAATCATTAAGAATTGATCCACAAAAGTTTAACAAATACCCGATCAATTAGGATTAATGGCATGTTCTGCTAAATCTGCTAATTTGCTTTGTAACCGACAATTTGTTTAAAAGGCTGTTTTTTGGCATAAATTAATTACGGATTAATTTTTGATTGTACCTAATGAGAGAGAGTAATGATTCAACAAATTTTTAGGGTAAGCAATGTTTTATTAAAATTAATTAAAGCGGATCTAGCTAGTCTTACAAATAATTGTGGATATCTCGGGTTAAAAAGTAAAATTTATGGTTTTAAAGCCAGTGCAAAATAGCGTGAATTTGAACGTAAATCTTGCTTTTTTATACAAAAATCGGTAGTAAATCCTTGATAGAATGGATGAATTTTGATCAATCAAAAAAATCCTATTTACTTTGCTAGAGAAGGTTTATTATTAAGCTACAGATCAAATTTCAGATTAATCAGTGAAAAATATTAAGCGCTAGAAATACACTAAGCTTGGAAAGCATAGTTTTAAGAAGAAATAAACCAAGGTTTCAAATTGGAAGTACTACAAAAATTTTACAAGCTCCTTTAAGGAGCTATTTAAGTTTTAGTCTAATTTTAGGTAAACTTCAATTTTTCTGGCTAAATGATGAATTCTAGGGTTTTAATTATTTCGATTATAGAACCCTCAGACTCAATCATATAAATATGGAGTTTTTTCTATTACTACAGTAACTATTTGGGCTGGAACTATTCTCTTGTTTTATATACTAAAAATAATACAACGAAATATGTTATGAAACTAGATTTTGAATGCGAAAATAAAATAGTTAAGTTTTTTATATTTGAAACCTATTTTTCTCTAAAGCTTCTATTATTGTATTTGTATATTAAGTTAATTCATCAATGAACTATCTAAGAACCAAATTTTTATAGAGGAGTGTAGTCAAAAGTATATGAGGAAATGCCTTAATAAAGTTAATTAAATATAACAAAATCATCAACCTTATAAGGAAAAGTGTGCCATCTTCACTTCTACACTAAAAATAAATAACTTGATTGTAAAGTTTTTGTTATTTAAAAAATACTAAAGATTAATAAGACCTTTTAAAGTATTTCGATTTGCTACTTTAAAAAACAACTTTACCACCAGTTGTTTCTTTTTAAAATATTTTAATTATCTGAAAAAGAAAAGAAACACATTAAGATCCTAACTAAGTTATCACGTAAAGTCTTCTTTTTTTTTTATTGGCAGTGAAGCACCGTCATTCATGTCCAAATGTGACAAATTAAATCCATTTTGGAGTCTTTTATACTCCGCTAGACCGATCTAGCGATGGAGCTAACTATCCATTGGAGCTCGCACGTCTACTGTTCGAATTTCAACATACAACGTATTCCCGGAGCCCCTTGTCACCGGAGCACCTCATTGCCATGAATCACAGTAGAACATCTGATGGAAAAAAAAAAGAAAATAAAAACTTGCAGTGGAATTCTAGCTTTTTACGTCTTGTCTAACTAGTTAGCAATGCGCTTGAAATGTTTCTAGTCCAAACGGTTCGAGTTGGTTAGGTAAGCCTAAGGAGCAGCCACGATCGTGCAGGTGCGTTTGATGCTGCGAGATTCACACTTATCTCGGACTCTAGCCAAGAAACTGCTACACCAGACGTGGCAGAAGAATTTTTATCCTACTTAAGCAAAAATCATAGACTCGGTCTCGGACTCAAACGCAGGCATGCTATTCAAAATTTTCAATTACATAATTTTCTACTGACAAAACGTCTTTATGTTCGATACGACGTTTGGGGCGATAGTCGCGGCACACATTGTTCCTTAATCTGATGAATCACTATCCCGATTGGAACCAATTCATTACAACAGACCTCCAGCTGAGCTGTATGTCAAAAATGGCTAATTTTAATAGTTCGTGACAAGCACTCATTGTCTAATTCAATTCATCTCGAAGTGCAGAGAATATTCGTGACATCCAGTGGCGGTTAAAGTGCTTCATGCCGTTCGATTTTGGGCTATTCTGACCAGCGTAAGTGATCCGAGATAGACCTTCTATTTTAAGGAATGCCTTTTTAGTGATTTGACACAAATAAACGTGATAATTATGCACTAATACGCTTCGAGCAGGGTCATATAATAAAGCAGAAATGTATTCTATTTAGCACGAAATTTTATCCGATGACGATATCATGCGGCATCATCGCGCTTTTTTAGTTTTGTCTAACCTTCGTAATACGGAGTGAATTTTTTCTTTTAGATTTTATATTTTTATATGATGTGAAGAAGTCAAGTGTTGCTATTAAAAGAGATGTTTAACCATGACCACAATTATTTATAACGTTTTGCCATAATTAAGGTACTTTTTTACTACATTAACATGCAACAATTGTACAAATATTAAACGGTGTCTTCAAACTACCTTGATTTAAGAAAAAAAAAAAGAAATATAAAGGCCTTTTGTAGCATTTCTTTTTCGTATTTTAAATATTTGAATAGTGAAAAACCTTCAAATTCTAAACTGAATACTTTTTATATTAATTTTCATGATAATTTTAGAATGAGTTAAATTTTTGATATTTAATTTAACTTAAGTAGACTAAATTATAACATTTTGAGTGGGCTTCAAGGGCTTTAAATTAAATTAAATTAAATTAATATGGCATTTTGCAAAATAGTTGGAACATTGTTCTAAAACCCAAACATTTTCTCCCTTAATCTCACTATGAAAGTGTAACTTATACGTAAGGATTTTATAATCGAAAATCAATTGATTTACAAAAGTAATTCCAACATATTTTACACTACCGCAACATAATATTTCTTGTCCAAATGGTTATTTAAAAAATGGAAGATACATAGGTATATAAGTAGATTTATTTCGTCTTAGGGTTTTCCTGTGTTTAGTTTAATTTTCCACTGTGCGATGGTGCATTGTCGTAGTGGAAAATCCAATTGTTATCCCTCCATAAATCTGGTCTCTTCTTACGGATATACTCCTAAGTAATTTTCTCTATTGATTGTAAGAATTCGTTGTGGACAACACCGCGATAATCAAAGAATAACAAGACAGAATAACTTTGATTTTTAAGCGACTATCCTTCCTAATTATCCTTCGTTTTTAAAGCACCACTTGGACAGTTGTTGACTGGTTCAATGTCATACTTATAAACCCATGTCTCGTCACCAGTAATGATACGTTTCATGAATGGCAGGGAAAATCAAGGAGGATAAAATTCGTAGCAGACAACAAAGTTAATTAAATAAAAGTTTTGTTTAACTGAAATATTTTATTCTACTATCGGACGTAGCAAAAACCTTTTTTAATTATTGACTTTTTTAAATATTAACTAGTGTATTCTGCTGTAATAGGGTGATTTTAATGGACCCTGTGCAAAACATACGCAATAGGAAAGGGATCTCAGTAGATTGCAGATTCGGCTAAAATTTTTTAATTTTTATATTTCATAGGGTTTTACTTAAAAGTCGCAATTGATACCACTAAAAAAAAATTGCTCGATTCCGCAATATCAACTTTTCGTCCCAAACTTGAAGATAGATACGCTAATAAGTGATTTTCATTCCCAGACTTTTCGTGAGTCCACCTATTATGACCTCTAGAACCTAGCGAAGCACTATATATCACCATACTTTGAACAAACCAGATCGATATAAAGTTTCGCATGACACTCTTTTAAAGGGATGGGTCTCCCTAAGGGTTAATAAGATATTCTAAATTTTGTTAGCTTAATCGGTTGCTAGATCTCACCTTGCAACAGTTGAAAATTATGTTAAGTTAGATTTGGGGGGTTAAATTTTGCGTTAGATGACCTATCTTTGCGTTTTGGGATAGTCACTAACGCTATCTACAAAATGCACTATTACTCGTATATACCACTAGGGGATTTGATTGTAAAATCGACCCTCTGACCAGAAATATTTCAGAATCGGACCATTGTTCTACGCGGTACCAATTAGAACATTTGAGGACGAAAAATTTTAATGAATTCCACTGGGATTTGAGATTTGGAATTTCTTAGGTTAGCTCATTACTCTAAACATATTTTGCTATTAATCGCACATCATTTTCTTATTTAGTTTTATAGGGTTAATGATTTATTACCACAATAGTTTGCTACATTAAAATTTTGTTTGCTGATTTGATATACAAAGCTTTTTTTTTTTTTTTGTTTTCAATAAACTGCCTTGTTGCTTTAAAAATTAATTTCCCATCATCTATCATTTCTTTTAACTTATTTTCGCAGAGCATGCATGCGCTACCTCGTTAACGTTAATAAATTCATTGTTAATCTTTGTTAATCTTTTAAAATCAAGTTAAAAATTTTTTTTTTATCCTCAACCAAATGAACCTAATGAATGAATGAATGAATGAACGAATGAATGAATAATTACACGGATATTAATTATAATCAGAAGACATCAGCTTACTTTGTTGAAAGTTTCATTTCAAGGTGAGACTGTTTCCGGTGATCAATCCATCGCTGTCGGTGTTGCAACGACGGTAATTCACTAACCGACAATTTTTATAATTTAGTTTAGTAAAGATCATGTCAATTTGTATTTTATCTAAAATTATGCATCAATTCTATCCGCATTTAAGTAGTTTATACCATGGAACTAACATCTCAAAAACGTGATCAACTTTCGAATAGAACTCAAGAATATGATTGGTGCGTATTTTCTGTACTTATATTGATTTATTGAGTGCGAAAAAGAATATTAAGTCTTACTCACTTCTGACGACTACCTTCTTTTCTCTAGAAACATATTACATAAATAAATTGGCCTATTAAATAATAAACTGCAATTTTGCCCTATGAAACTTGAAAACAAAGTCTCTACAGAGTTGATGATTAATCTGCTTACCCTTTAAAGGAATTCTATTTTTATTTCTCAATCTGTATTTATTTTTCTTCTTTGAGTGGGAAGGTAGGTATGATCTAATGTGAGGTGGCTAATTGTTGATATCACAAAATTATAAACTGATTCAGAAGACCTCGAGCGGCAGCATCAGAATAAAAATTAAATGCACTCTACGATCAATATGTACAAATAGGTACATACAAAGTTTTTATGAATAGAGCTTCTGTATAAAAACTTCGATGATTTAATTACCGCCTACTTGATTTAACGTAGCAAAAATTTAAATAAATTAATAAATTAATACCAAGTTTTTAGTATGATATTACTCTGATCTCACATTTGTGTCCGACAAATATGACTATACTTTTTGAATATTGTTCAGGCAATAATTGTAATAAATGTTGCGGAATATATCGATTTTAAAATCATAAAATGAAACTATGGTTAATTAAGTATTCTACTTAAAAGACAAATCAACTAACTGTCCGTTTTATAATATAAAAGTTCAAATGTGGCTCAGAGTTATTTCGTGGTACGATTAGGGTTAAATCGTTCAAAAATCTCGTCCTTCTAATTTTTATTTATGAAGATCATGTTTTTTTTTTAGTAAGGATTGACTTTTACTACAATTTTAAAAGAAAGAAAAAATGTATAATTCGAATAATCAGTTTTTCATCAAACAGATCCCACTTCTGAAAACTATTTGAATTATAAATAAATAAATAAAATTAAAGAGGATCTCATAAGTTATGAAAAACAAAACGAAACGAAAACTGAAATCTTTTGGAATTTGAATTGAGAGTGATGTTATCGAATTTGTTAACCTCTTAAATCCGATTAAAACTTTACAAAATATGACGCATAGGAAAAAGTACCTGAGGTCACCATTGCGGTTAGATGCCTATATAAAAGTTAATTGAATTGAAAATTGATTTGCCAATATATTCTATCACTTAAAATCTTAAATTCTTGTATAAATTAAAAAGTAGTAATATGCTCATTCCGTCGTGATACATGAGGATAAAATGGTAAGTGATTGACGTGATCACTGCGAGCATATTGCATTGAATGTAAATAAAATACAAGAAATATTTTTGCTTGCGGCCCAAGATCAAAGAGATTTTCCCATTAAATCCGATCATCGGCATTGTTCTGCACCTAAAAGATGTTTAAGAAAAATACCAAATGCTATTTTCTCGCCTTTAATGCTATAATTTGCATACAAAGTTATCATTTTTGAATTGAAAATTTACCTACAGTACTCGGGCATAAAAATGTATTATAAGTACATACGTAAATTGAATTAAAATACCTTTTTACTAAACTATTTGTAGATCTTAACATTTTTGTATAATTAAAAAATCTTTTTAAAACTAAAATTAAGTAACAATAAACCACAGAGGTGCGTTCAATTAGTTTACATGCGTTATGCTTGTACTATTGAAGGCCAACAGTCCCAAAAACCTTTGATATCTAACTTATTAGCATTTATATGAAATGGTTATGCTGTGTGTCGTATAACAAACATAATCTGTCCGCATAAACAAATGCAATTGATGTGGGAGCAACAAAAGTTCTAAAGGTGAGTGGTATAAAAATGATATAAAGACGGATTAAATATGAGAGCATGCCCCATTGTGGTGGATCATAAACCGTCAAATCGGAACAGTTTTCATGTTGTTGTTTTTATATCCTCTTATATCTTTGCGGACCTGATGCTATTGAATTACTTTACTCAAGAAAAGAGCACCGAACAAAGTCGCTATTGTTCTTGAATTTTTCCGATGACAACATGTTTTTAATAAATTAGGCACTGCATTAGGTCATGATTAATGGAAGTTTGTTTTTTTTGAAGATGTAAAGAATTTATAAAATGAAAAACTCAATTGTAAGCTTTTATTGTTTAAGGAATATTAAATTAAAATAAAATATCACACGACTAACTAAAAAATTTAAGTCGTAAATTATAGTGGGGTGTAAAAAAGGGACATATGCGTCACATAATTAAAATAACCTATCGTAAATTTTATTATTTAGCTTAAAATTATTCCCCACAACTTTTCTACAGGGTTACAGTCTAGTGAACGTGTTGGTCAGTCAAGAACCTTTTTTTTATTATTTCTTAATGCCTCTGCTGGTGTGTAAAGCGACGTTATCTTGTTGAAATTTGGAATATTAATGCATTTTTAGTAGTAAAGTTATCCTGTATTTATTAATTTTAATAAATGCTTATTTCGAGATTCAATTTCATTATTTAAAATGTTTCCAATAAGAGTTTTGCTTTCTAGGCAATAATTTAATGGTTGAACACATCATAGTTATTTAGCATAATTAAGAATCCTTTTACTAAAACATAATAATGTAATCTTTACTGCTATAACAATTGAATTATTTAAAGATTAGAAACCAATTCTGTAGCAATTAAAACCTTTAATAAAGCAAAGGACTTATTTTTAACCATCATTAAAATTAAAATGTTATAATGAGCATAACATTTTAAGTTTTAAGTGAACTTAAATTTAAATTTCAAAAAGAGCTGGTCATATATGCAATGCCAATAATACTAAGATTTACTCCCAAAGTTTTCTGAATCTAGAGCTTCCCCAGATATTGGCATTATTATTTTTTTTGTTTACAAAGCTTTATATCCACTGCAACTACTTTGCATTTTTGTTGGTAATGAATGCATGCATGCCTCAACTTGCAATGCATTTGATTTATACAATTTCGGTTTTACTAGAATAAGAGTAAGACTATTTAAAATCAACATCTTTGCGGATTACTTTACTAAGTACTGCCGATCTTAAATTTTCTCTAATTTATCAATCATCAAATAACAATTGCATCTTATCCATTGATCCAAATGATATCATACCAATAAAGAAGATGATAAAGATGAAACTGTATGGTAGACAATTTGGTTAATAATCTAAGGAAGCAATTTTATTAAAGGTTTTCTATTTCTTGTGTCTATAAAACGAATTTTACTTTGAAATAAAAGACTGAATTAAGTTAAGTTAATGAATGTTTTATAACTTCTTTATAAAATAATACTAAAGTGAATAATGCTGAAATTTGGAAGGGGATCTATATTAATGTGGCGCACTATGTAATCCTAAACTGAATCTGGTTTGATAAATTACAATTACAACTCATTAAAAAATTATGTTATACATCTGTTTCTGCTGTAATTAACCATGAAAAATAAGTTTGATTTATGTTTCATTTCCTCAAAAAAAGAGAACAATTCTAAACAGGTACAAGCTTTTTGATTGTCGTATGTCACATTTTTTCCTATTAAAATCCGACAATCATAAAATTTATTACACCATCTACAAGAAAAGCTATTTATCAAGTTTTTGTTTTTTTTTATAGTTTTGCATATTTTGTTTTTATTCAAATGAAGGCTAATTTAAATAATTTTATTTTATTTTCTTCACCGTTTCAGTTTAACTTCGTTGGAAGAATCTTAGGACCACGAGGTATGACTGCAAAACAATTAGAACAGGAAACAGGATGCAAAATAATGGTGAGAGGAAAAGGATCGATGCGGGATAAAAAGAAGGTAAATATTTTGGTTTTTTTTTATATTACACAGTACAAAATTTTTATTAATTTAAAGATAAGCAATAAAATAACTACTCATTAAGAAGTAAATTTCATTCATTAAATGTAAACAAATTACAAATTTAATAACGAGTACATACTGTCCTTATAGACGAATCCAGTTAATGTTTTAAAATTAATCATATTTTTATTGATCCTGTTTTTTAAATTGACTGAATTTATGTCCACTCGAATTTAAGCGAAGAATAATAACAAAAGAATTTAAATCACTATGTTTAAATTCGCGTATTTTTTTTGCACATTTTTACTCGTCCCACCCGTCGTGAATCTCTGTCCCACCCGTCCCAATATTTTAAGCTTCTCAGCTTTGGACAACGACCTATTTGATATGAACTTTAAATTCAAGTACAATTATCTAAAGAGTAATGGTAAATCCATGTCCCACCCGTCATCCGTGTAAATCTGAATGAATTTAACAGAGCTAGGGCAGATATCCAAGTTTTTTACTTTACATTATATTTAAAAATGGATCTAGAAATATTATGATAAGAGCAATTTGTACTATATGCTTTATTCACATATTAAAATATGCAAAAATACTTTAAAATGTCCCACCCGTCACCATGGAATGGCCCCTTAATATATTTATAATGCTAGTTATTTATTAATTTTCTTAACAGTTATTTATAATGTTATTAGGGGACAAGTCTTTTAAGAAATTTTAACAAATATCTCCCTCAAAGTAT
The DNA here is from genome assembly GCA_963969385.1 of Philonicus albiceps. Taxonomy (NCBI): domain Eukaryota; kingdom Metazoa; phylum Arthropoda; class Insecta; order Diptera; family Asilidae; genus Philonicus; species Philonicus albiceps. Next base: position 27,912,150 of record OZ017776.1, read on the forward strand.
ATGAAAAAAGTACTATTAATAGAAAAAATCACCTATTACTTTCTTAAAGATATAATGAAAAGAATGAAATCTACAGAATAGTGAATTTAGAATTTTTTCATTAGTTTTTATTGATGTAGATTAGGCTGGCCGCCAAATACAATAATTAAGTTATTTTCTAAATCTACTTTTAAATGTTATTCAAGATAAATAAAGTGATATGGTCTAACAGAAGATCTTCTAATTTGTACGATATATTCAAAATGTTGATCGTATATTACTTTTTTTATAAAAAGTAACTAATTGTGGTATTTTAACAAAAACAACATATTTTCCTTTCCTTTCCAATTTGTTTAAAAATACAAAATTTAAAGTGTGAAGAAAATTTCAACTCGCATAGATCGAATGATATGTTAAAAGTTGAAAGAACTCTTCAGGCGGGAGTGGAGCTATTTTTAAAATAAAACAAAAAATTCTTCCATTTAAAAATGGTCCTCTGAGGCTAAGGGACGTAAAATCTCTTAATCATTAAAAGTGATTTAATTCTTGGACCGAAACGAAAAATAAAGGAATAGTTCATTGACCCAAAGAAAACACCTTGATAAAAAAATATTTTAATTTTTCTAGATTTCTCTCACCTCAATTGTTATATTATCCATTTTTTTAAAAAAAACAATTTTAATTCGTGATATACGACAAAATTCTGTTGGTGGCTGCTTTTTCTGGTAATGTTAAAAGAATAAAATTAAGAGAAAAAAAAAATATATTCACATGAGTCAAATTCTGCCCCTAACTTGAAATAGATGTTCACATTTTAGGCACAGTGACAAGCGACTTTGATAGTTTTTCCACATCTTCCGCGATCCATGATGTGTTTTATCTCATCTATTTTTATTTTTTACAGCCACATAAACAGAAGATTTTCTTCGTTTTTTTATTTTTTTTTTCTTATTTCTTCCCTGACTTAGGTCTGAGGGAAAACGAAGTGAAATTCCTGATTTATTAGTCAAAAACTCCCACATGGGGAAAAGCTTAAATTCTTAAATTTATACTTAAAAAAAGAAAATCAACGACACACACGCACTTGCGTGGACGTGAATTCACACAAAATTTATTTACTTGGGTCTTAATAATTTCCGGAAATGTTTTTCATTATTATTTCAGGAGGATGCAAATCGTGGTAAACCAAACTGGGAGCATTTATCAGATGATCTTCACGTTTTAATTACCGTCGAAGATACAGAAAATCGCGCCAAATTAAAACTGCAACGAGCCGTTGAGGAAGTACAAAAACTTTTAGTACCTGTGAGTAAAATTTCATTTTTATTTTTTTCAAATTTAATTTAAAATTTACTCTATTTATATAAATTATATATATATAGAGTATATATATATATATAAGAAAAATACTATTGATAAAACATTTCACCCAAAATATCTACCAGTTTTCGTTTATTATTAATAAAATTTTCACCGCTTCATTTAAACTCTAGTGAGTTTAAAAGTTTTTACGACTTTAAAAACAGAAATTCATTTAGTATTTTTACCTCGGAATTTTCTCTCACAAAATAAAATATTAAGAATAAGTTTATAATTGTCCTTCAACTTAAATCTTGTAGGTTTTGCTTGGATTAAGATTATAGAGGCTATTTTTTGACTTTTACCTTTATATCTCAGAAGAAATATCTTCGAAAACAATTTTACTCGACTTATTCGCGTTTTATTTCTAGAATGATGATATTAATTTCGTATGGGTATTTATTGCAAGTATATTTTACAAGTATCATAAATAAAACTAAGGTACATTTCATTAATCTTTCTGAATTTTTATTTAAAACCATTCGGACATCCTTTTTTGGGGTGTTTTAATAATTTAAATTTACTCCTAAACATAACCAATATTGGGTCAATAATTTTCTGTGACATAGTTTGATTTAAAATATCCAAAAAATACAAAGAAATATACCAAAATATGTTTCGTTAAAATCTTAAATTAATGCAGACTGTCCCACTGACTCATGCGCCTTTTACTTTCTCCGACGTAAACCTGAAAGAAAAATTAATAAATGCGGTCATCTTTTGAAAAGGGGATTTTCGAGTAAACAACGTTCATTTTTTTATTGCAAAAAGAATCAAATTTTAATTAAATACGAGTCTTTTTACTGATGTGAAAACAACAAACCTTGGACGTAGGTCGAGGTTAAGCTTACTCAATTTATATCTTATTTACCTATTTGATAGAATCAGATATTCTGAATTGTATTAAATCTTTTTGAGGCCAAAAGTGGGAAAACTTATGGGAAAAACCCCAACATTTTTACATATAAAACTCAATTATGAAGAAGGAAATCGTTATTATCATCAAACTTTTTCGATTTTGAATAGATTTCCTATGAAATACTACCTGATGAAGCGATTTCGGAAAATGAATGATGACCATAATTCATTTTAGGGGTCGTAGACTTTAAAAATTCCCTCCACCTAATACGATATATCGGCGAACCTAACAACAATCACATCACATAGTTAAAACAAAATGTTGCTTTTCGATATAATAAACCTTTAATCACCATTAAAAATAAAAATCACGATTGAAACCTGAAAAAATACACATATTAAAATTTTTAATGGACTAAAATTTGTTTGAAAGTGCTAAGAAAACCTAATAAAATAAAATACACAAGGATGAATATCCTCCAGTCTCTAGGCTAACGACCTAATTAGCTTTATATGAATTTTTACTAAGTTAGAAAATTGAAGAGGGGTGAATAAATAACTAAAGATAAAAGAGTTTCTATTTTACTAAAACAAGACAAGAGTCTTGTGTACAGCTCCATAGTTCGTCAAGGACCCAATTCCTTTAGGCGTCAAAGCAGTAGACCTTGTGATGAGCAAACAAGACCAAAGCAAGACTATGATAGGCTTGGTATTCGTCTTTGTTTTTGCACTTTTGGTCTTGGTTTTAGACTTGCATTAATAGATTTAGTCTTGGTATTGGGTTTGCTTTCGTCTGTCAAGCCTTAGTCTCGTTTGCGAAATTCTAGAAGTCCTTGATCTTGGTGTCGGTCTTTCTTGGTATTGTTTGGTCTTGATGTTGCAGTCTTACCGTCTTACTACCGTAAGAATAGCATTGCAAAAACAAGGCTACAAGACTGCAGAGCTGATTCTGTTCATCTCTAAATAGACCTCTTTTGACTTTAGATACCATAAATGTTCGATGGGGTTGAGATTAGGAAATTGCGCGGCCAGTATAATAAATGAAATCTCTGATTTACTAACCACTCTATGGTGAGGGGAGCTATAATGTGGGCACTTTCGACCAAAGAAGTCTTTTGTGCTAAAACCTCACTAGTGAAGTAAACGATCCGCTACCCTAAGGTAAGCTAGAAGGTCACTCACAGGAAAGTCCTCCTCCTTTCTAGTCCTTGCTAGAGCTGAGTAGTCGCACAAAATGTGAGCTGTGGCTTTCACATCTCAACTGATAGACCTATTTTATGTAGGTGATATATCAACCCGTAGTGGCCACAAAAGTAGCCCACTAGCAGCCTGAGATTGCTTTTGCTCAGGGTGGTGGTGTCAGCGTATACGTTTGGCTGAACAAGCTCTTCAGATTGCCGTAACCTGGGAGCATTGTCCAAGTATATCTCGTGTTTGCTGTTTTTCCACCCATTTGTCCACCACAGCTTTGGTCGAGGACCAGCCAATACTGCAGTAGGATTCAAGGCCTTAGTACCTAGATGAAGTTGTTTTTCTAGCCAATTCATTGGCAACCTCATTTCCCTCAACGACGAAATGTCTCTATACCCAAACGAGGCAGCCAGATGTTGAAAAGAGTTAAAGGACTCCGTGACGAGTTTTAAAGAAAAGTGTTATGATGAGAGTGTCTTGAGGACCGCTTGGCTATCAGAGAATAATGAAGGTGCCCTTAAGTCCTTTACAGAGTTCACTATCTTACTGTCTTAGAATTTTTTTATCTACCAGCCATTTATTATTTATTTTTATAAATTTATACTACTACAAAAGATTATTTTATTAAAATTAAACGTTATTGCATCGGTTATAATTGTTTTGAAAACAAAAAGCCCATATATCGGTTCAAGGTATTTATCGTAAAAATAGCAAAGTCGATATATCGGCTCTAAGGTAGTAAAAGGGTTAAGGAGGGAGGAGGTTTCGATGGCATAGACTTCGGCCTGACAAACGCTGAGTCACTTATCCATTGCAATCGAGACTTTAGTGTTGGGTCCGTAGACACCAGCTGCAGTGCCGTACACTGTTTTTTGAGCCAATTAAGGCTACTGGAGATTAGAATGGGACCCTCGTCATTCCAACCAACGCATTCAGGGATAAGAGCCTTGAATTTCCTACCGAAGTACAATTCCTTGGTCATGTAATCCGATATTTGACTGACCTTATTAATGCACAAATACAATTTGGTTAGCTTTTTAAAAAATTTAATTTATAAACTTTTCTTTTCTTGTTTAATTTCCGGTATATGCAACTTTACATCAAAATTAAAATTAATAAAAATGTAAAGTTTCCTATAAATGACCGTTGATCTAAAGTTTCACTTATTAAGAGTTAAAATAAGCCTTAAAAATCAATAGTGACTTTTGGTATATTTCTGTATGTATCAGAATCAGTATATATATTTTTTTTAAATATTCAAGTCCTGTATTAAATAATGCCAGTTTAACACAGAATAATTAAAATTAATAAAAATGAAATTTTCTCGAAAACAGCAAGCTGAAGGCGAAGATGAACTTAAGAAGCGACAACTTATGGAATTAGCAATAATTAATGGCACATACAGGGACACCTCCACAAAATCAGTTGCTGCAGGTATGTGATAAATTTTTACTTTATCAAAAAATGATGGTGAAGTTTAATGTGAGACAAAATTTATTTGCTTAATAAATAACCCAATATTAAAATTAATAACGCTTTCTTCCCCCACAAAAACAAAAAAAATAAAAATAAAATAAATAAAATGAAATAAAACACAACAACTAGAGACCAGTGAAGCTAACTCGGCTAACAATGCAGCACGTCAATTACTAAACATTTCATTTATGAATAGTTCAGTTTCTTATAAAAATTTGTCATATATCAAAAGTATATCCCCAAAAATTGCAGCATGCGAAGAGGAATGGCGGCGTGTCGCAGCCGCTGCTGCTGAAACCCGTCTTCTTTCACCAGCCATGCCCGGTTTGGCTGCACAGCAACTGCGGGCCCCAACAGCCCCACTCGGAGCCCCACTTATACTTTCACCCAGGATGTCAGTACCAACAACAGCTGCCAGCATACTTTCAGGATCAGCCCCTCCAGCCCTAGATCATCCGGGGCTAATTTATGCCACCCCATATGGGGATTACACAAATTATGCCGCCCTCGCAGCTGGAAATCCCCTCCTTACGGACTACGCAGATCATAGCGGTGGGTTATTTGCTAGATAAGCACTCAAAACTGAGTTTTAAATATCGTAATTAAATTAAATTTTAAAACAAAAACTATTACAAAAACCCTAATCAAAAATAATTTATTAATTTTTTTTTTTTTATATCTAAATAACAAAATAGGTGAAAGATTTCAAAAACAGTATAAATACGGAACAGGGCTTTATTAGAAATTCAAATTAATAGTTGCGATCGAATTAAAACAGCTAGACGAAGAAAGCAATAGACATAATCATGATATTCACACCAAAACACGTTTAAGGAATGTTGAAAAAAATATATATGCAAAATATATTCCTCTATATATATATATATTTTTTTTTTTTTCCTAATATATCGCATTTTCGATTTAGTCAACACACAGCCATAATACTCAATGCATTACTTGTAGCATTTCTAGCTTAATACGCTTTGTTTATACTTAGAAAACGTGCCATCACTTCTTGAAATTCCATTGTAGAGTTACTTGCATGCAGCGACAGTATTTGCGCTTAATTATATTATTAAAAAAAAGAAAACAATCCAATGCAAATACTGTTTTATTTTATTGACGCAGACCTTGTTGAGGGAGAATTTAAATATATTTTATATTCTACGCAATATTTTTTTTTTAAATAATTTGTAACTTAATATAAAACCAGTGAGATTTTGTATGGCAAACATTTTTCACATATTTTTCGTTTCAACAGTGATAATTACAACTATAAAGATGGAATTTAAAAAGGGAAAACTGTTATATAGGTCCTTTAAAAAAACTGTTATACACTTCTTTAAAACAACTATTATAAACTTCTTTAAAACAACTGTTATACACCACTTTAAAAGAATTGTTATACATTTATTTAAAAAACTGTTATACTCTTCTTTAAAAATTTGTGGTTATACATTGGTAAATATTCGTTTAAAATTAGGTGCTTTTAAGATTAAAATTAAACCAGGATGTAATTTTTAAAAAAGCCAATTATGCATTTATACCACAAAACAATGAAATATCAGTAAGAAAATATATAACAAGATATTTTCAAAAGTTAAACTTATAATTAAAGAAATAAAGTAAGAAGCATCGAAAAACGCAGAAGTAAGGACTTGAAAATCGTGTCTAATTTGCCTATATGCATTAATTTGGAACTATTGCATACCATAAAAAATAAATAAAATTAATACATCTAAATAATAAAGTCATTTATTAACATTAGAACTACCAACAGGAGTTATTTCAAACATTTTCATTTTAATACAAATTTGCTATCTCTCCAAGGAAACTTATGACATATTTTACCTTAACTTACCTCAATTACTCATTATTTATATATGTTTTTTAAATGTGCATATATAAAGAAATTTTAAGAAGTTATGCCATGAACTTTCTTGAAGAGAATGAATTCAAATTAAACAGACAGGATACCAAAATGATACCTCCTTGGTAAATCTAAGGTTAAAGTGTTTCAAAGTAATTTTTTAAAAAAAATAGATGTTTTGTAAAGAATTAAAATGAATTGGTTTTCTATATACAAGGTATTCGATTTCTATATAGGAAACTCTATACCAATTGTTTAGTTAGGGTGTCCTGAGCAAAAATTGTATTCTTCAAATCCCTTTCTAAATTGGCGTCAAAAGTATTGAAAAGAAGCCTTCACTTAAGTCCTTGTAAAAACGTTGTAGGTCATTATAGGAGTGGGAACTCAAGAGATTCGAAAGAGAATAAAAGTACCTTTCTAACGATACTTAACATGTTAAGATTCGTTTTAAATGTAGGAATTACGATAATTCAAATTAGAAACAAAAAGCAATCTTTTCCATAAATGATATTTAAGAAAATTGAACAAAAATTTCAATTTTGAAGCCCCATAACTCCTACATTTGGAAATAGATTCTAATAAGTGATATATCCTTGGAAAGGTAAGTTAATCCTTATTGAATAAATCTTTGCTCTATATCCTTCAATATCCTTAAAGTCTTAAGTGAAGCGCACTACCTAAAAAATATTAACGTCGAATTTGAAGGCGAAGAATTGATTTTAGGGAGAATTTTTTAAATATACTGCTTAGCTTAGCTTAGTCTTGTAACAATTCAGTATAATTTTCGGATATCATTCGAGTATTGATAAAAACAAAATCGCAACCTTTCCAGGATAGTTTAAAGTACCTCAAAACTATTATAGGACCACTTTCAAAATTTTATTTTGATTTTCTTACCTCCTTTTCATTCAACTTATTCCAAAAACAATTGTAGCAGTCTGAGTAAGCTAAATTAAATTTCTTCTCATCCAAAATGATAAAAGATTCCCATTTCAAGCAATGAGCAATTTAAACTTTTCAAAGTGGTTTCAAATAATATTTCCACCAATCAAGACTGTTTTTAACCCATCTAATTCCCAAAAGAGCTAAACGAATATTTACCACTGTATCATTTTGAATAAAGTTTACTCCTATTCGAAGTAAAGTGTATAGGACTTTGGTTGTTTATTACGAAATATAAAAATACAAATGAATTTTACCTAAAATACGAATTTATCTGTATAATTTTCATTTTATTGTTAATCTTTAGGGGATAAATTCTACAAACATTTTGATAAGCTAGTCTAATTTTATTTGACGGTGCCCAATTCAGCTTAACAAGTCGAATTACTCAATTGCTGAATTGTTAAATTGTGAAATTAAAACAGTTTTTCCAAGTATCAAAATATAGTTGTGAATAAATTGCAAAAAACAAAAACAAAATAAAACTATAACTATCTGTGATAAATATAAAATAAAATGCCATACAAAACTCCCTAAATGGACAAGGTCTGTGGTGCAATAAAAATATATTTGTGGCCATAATTAAAAACACTAACGTAACTAACCACAATTCTGTGAATAGCACATCACAAATGAACCAAAATATTTAATTTAAAAAACAAAACAAAAACAAAAAAAAAAACATTATTAAAAACAAGATAGAAGACAAAGTATAATAATAGTTGTGATTGCTAATCTATCTCTATAATGTGAATTCTACATAGCTTTTATTTATTATTTTTATTATTATTTTTTTTTTTGTTATTATTATTATAAATTATTTTTTTTCTATTATATAAATTTTTGCAGTTGGTCGATATTTGCATGCCGGCTCCGTGTTTTAGAGCAAATAAAAAATATAAAAACAAAATATAAACAAAAAAGAACCAAGAATTAGACAAATTAAATCCCTCTTCGCATTTGAAAGGGCAGTGTTCTCTTGACCCCCTTATTGATATTCTTATAATAAATAATAATAAATATTATATATAAAATATATTACTTATTAGTACTGTTATTTTTCCTTAGAATTTAATTTTTTTTTGTATGTAGTAAGCAATGATTTTACTTTTTTTAATTGAAAGGATGTGAGCTGTAGACAGTTTAAAGTTTCTTTTTATTTAGTTTCAGTTCATATTTTGTACATTTACTACTTTTAATTTAGAAAAGTGAATTTTTTAAAAATAGTAAAAATAATATAAATTTATTTATATTCTATACATTTAAATGTTATTATATATAAAAGAAAAAAAACAACAAAAACAATACTCCAAAAACGTAAACATTGTGAATAAGTGTTAAAGGATCAAAGCAGACATCACGGAACATCAAAACAAGGTTTTTCAAACGCCATAGCCTATTTTTTTTTCTTCTCTTTAAACTATAGGGCCATAGAACTTATATAAAATGTACATAATATAAATGTTAATTACTGTAGATATTTTTTAGGCAGAATATAATTAGTCTGGCCAATATAAAATTTAAAATAAAAATTTTTCTTATGTATGTTAATCAAATTTTTAGATAGGTGGTGGTTATCGCGTTCATTTTTTTTTTTTTTTTTTTTTTTTTAAATTTGATTATTGATAATTTATTATATTTTTGTTTTATTGTTGTGTTTTTATAACATGTAAAAAGAGAAAATAATTTAAAAAAAAGGAAAATAGATACGGCTGATATGCTTTTTAAATGATGATATGTTACTTTTTACAATAATTTTGAGTATGATTTTAACCAGTGCAATAAAACTGTAATGTTTTTTTTTTTTATTATTAAATGAACAAAAAAAACAACAAAACATAAAAACAATTATTGATGTAGCTTAATTAATTAATAATTGAGCGAATGAGCTATGAAATTTTGTAATTAAAGTTTACTTTTCATTCTATAGATTCAACACTAAAATTTCTGCAGTATGTTGCATCCCCAGAATCCAGAAGATGCCATTTAGACACGAGTTGTTTTTTTACACCGTGTTAAAATATGAAAAAAAAACCTATTTATTTATTTTCGTTATACCGAATCGTTTTTTCTTTTTAATACTTTAATACAGTGAGGGAAATTGCTTTGGTTCCATAAGTAAATTCTAAAGAAAATTAAATTTAATGTTATTTAAACTTTTTAGAAAATGTATTTATTTCGAAATTATATCTCTCAAATTAAGCGATAACAAGTATACTCCTCAATTCGAAAGTATGTTTACTTTTTACCCTTGTCGAATATACTCGTAATAATTCAAAGTTTTTGCACATTGACGAATATAATCGTCACAATTCAAAGTTTTAGATTTTGACGAATATACTCGTCAAAAAGAGCTAACTTGTAAAGCATATTTATTATTCCATTACTAAGAACAAAATTAAATTATTTCAATATAAGTCTAAATAAAATTTATAACAAAATATTCCTTTCAATGAAGTTAAACTAAAAAACATGAAAATATAGTGCGAAATTGGAATGGTTCCATTGATGAAAAAATAGTAATTGTAATTATATATGGGAAAATTTATAGTTTTCAATAACTGGTATTACCTCCTTGTTTTGTTATTAATTCAAATATTCGCTTCTCCCCATACTACAGTGGTAGACATTCGTTTGCTTGCATCTTAAAAGGCATAATAAATTGTGCTCCTCACTAGAAAATTTCTATTAAGGAAAACGTTTTCTCCTTATTTTTTTGAATTGCTATAGATGAGTAATATCCGATAGTAAAGTTTACGAAATTTTGTTTTAAATAACATTAAAGAATTTTCGTTAAAGGTTTGTGAAAAAAAAAATATATTTTACAATAGGATCAGTTTGTGTTAGAGCCTCTGGTAGGTCAGTTATTAGCGAGCTGGTCTACCGTCCCATGTATAACTATGGTCTCCTGCGCTACATGGTAACACAATAGGCCAAAAATGGCCTAAAAACCTAATCCTACCTATCAATGTCTGTTGTTTTTGCAGCAATGCTTTCTAGGAAGCGCATAAACTGAGGCTGACGACCAGCTTGCTATCAATTTATTGAAAGAAGAAAACTATTCCAATAGGCAAATTGTTATCAAAATTGGTCGGTCTGTAGTCTTGTAGTCTTGACTGTAATCTCATTGAGAACCTTTAAGGGATTCTCGCTGGTAAGGTGTCTGTACCCATTCATATTTTAGGAATTAGTTTAGGTTTTCTCTTTTCTGGCCATCTCGACTTAAGGTTGGCATTACACAGACGTCTCCTTAAAGTCCTTGTTCCTATTTGTATTACTTCGTTCTGCAGATCTTGTTGCAAACACCTTGTGGACTAAAAACAATTTTCGCTGGACTTTTGAACAATTCTGCGATCCGTTCAAGGTATAAATTTCTTCGCTTATTGCTCATTTCTTCTACATTTTCGGTGGCTACTATGGAAGTCCGCATTACTGTTTGATAGGAAATCTTTCCCCTGCTTGCAATTTTTTAAAAAGAAAACTTTTCAGTCTTTAATAGGGCAATTATAGAAGCCTTTTTTACCTAACTTATATCCTCACATTTTCCCATCTTTATTCTCAATAAATTTTCAATTAAAACCACTTATGTCCCAAAATTCACATTGAACACAACTAGCTAATAAACTCTTTCCAAAAGTTTTCGGAAAAATGAGAAAGTTGCAGTATATCTAATCGATTTATATGTGAATACGGGTAAAGGTTGGTAAAGGGAAAAGTAGGTTAATTAACACTCCCCAGGAAAAAGGGATAAGGGCTGGCATTATATCAGCATATCTTGCAGTTATACGTACAAATTTTCGTTGAAAAAAACCAGCATTTCTATGACGATAGAATTAGGAAGTTTCGAAGAAATTAGGAAACAAATTAGTGGTCCTAATTCAATGGACCAAGGACTGTAAAACAATTTCGCACTTATATATGGATTTTTTGTAATCATCTATTAGAAATAGTTCAACAATAACACAAACGAAGAAGATTAGAAAAAATGCGTACAGTGTAACCAAAGCAATTTCGCTCATTGTGTAACTATTTTTTAAAATGATATTTTTAAATTCCCACTGAGAGCATGTAATTTACTAGTTCTGTATATGCTTCCCGTATGTGGGTATTAAATAAATTTTGTTTATATTTCGTGTCTATCTATACACGTCCTTAGGATTTATTTAAATTTTTTAAAAACCATGTAAAATATTTTTTAAGCATTTATATTTTTTTTCTATTTCAAAAAGGTCTATTTAATTTAAACGTTTTAAAAGTTTGAATATATCGAAAGCCTATTTTATTTTGAAATATCTAAAATTTATGTTGGTTTCTATTTTAAATATAAATTTAAATAAATTTATAAGTAACATATCATTCATTGAAGCTAAAAAAAAATATATATATATAATAAGAATTATAATTTTTGCTTTATTTTGCATTTTTATATTTAATTTTATTTTAAATTGATTTGATAATGTGGTTAATGTTACCATCAGTGTAAAATTGCTATATATATATATATATTCAGTTTTTCTTTTCAAAAGATAGTTAATATTTGTAAGATTTGTTTTTATAGGAACGATCTTAGAATGCAAAACGATCAAAGATGTGTTTACGATTAATACCACATTATCATAAAAATCTTTTGAATCAGAAGGTGCTACCTTTTGTGAATAGTTTTTAAATTTTATAATTATATTGCTAAGTATAAAAGCAATAAACTAAAAGTTCGAAAACATGCGCTGGACTTACACAAATATATTTATTTTTATTTTTGAATTTATATCAACATCCGTCCAGATACAAAAACTAGTCAAAATATTACAACTCTTATTACAATTTATAAAATTGTTTTATAAAACCTACAATTTCCGTTTTCTTCTTATGAAGAATATTTTCTTTTTTCTTATAAGTTAAATGTTACCATTTTAGTATTAAACGCGTTTTAGGAGTAGGACATAGTAATTTTATTAAAATAACCATCAATTTAATGAACTATGTGAAATATAAGCCATTTGTGTTTAATGTAAAGGCTGTAAATATGAAAATTATATTTAAATTTTAACATCATTCCATTTAAAAGTGCATTCAAAAAATGTATTTAATTAAAAACTGGAGTATGAATGTGTGCTATTTAATGTCTCAAAAGAATTTTAATTTTGAAAATTATCTTTAAACATTTTTACTTGTAAAGGGTCTTTCTTTAAGCACTTCCTATCTTTAAATTTAAATAAAACAAAGTGTGTGTGAGATATCATCAAAAGGCCTATCGATCCCCGCCGCAGCTTCTCTGGGTGGCGCGAATCCGAAATGTCCAATTTTCCATGACTCTGACGTATAAATCAGGCTGAATTTGACTGATGGCACGGGTTATGTTGGCTTTAAAGGGCCGCTCTAGTTTCTGGCGTATAAATCAGGCTGAATTTGACTGATAGCACGGGTTATGTTGGCTTTAAAGGGCCGCTCTGGTTTCGGGCTTATTCGCATAGACCTGCGACTTAAGAAAATGCCACAAGAAAAAGTCTAATGGGCTCAAATCAATGTGGCATGAGCTGTGTGGCACGTAGCGCCGTCTTGTTGAAACCACATGTTGTTGGTGTCCAATCATTCAATACAGGCCAAAAAAAATTGATAATTATTGACCTATAGCGCTTGCCGTTGACGATTATAGCGACCGTAAAATGGTTGAAGCGCGCGGAACGTTGCCCGAACAGAACACCCATTTTGATAAAGGAATTTTATCAGTTGCACATGTTGTTGAACGCTATATTTGTGCATGGTGACTTGGCCAATTTGATAGATATATCTTCAACAATATGTCCGCTATAAAATATTAAAGTTCGGAAATTCCTATTGGAAGACTCTTTAGTTTTAAATAAAATTTTATTCCCTTTGGCAATTACAAAACTTGTTCACATAGTTCATGAATTTTACACATTTTATAAACAATTTCCATGAAATATATAAAAGCCGTTTTTAAAAGAAAAATAATTTAAATATTTATAATTTTAAAATGGCGGTTTATAATATTTAAAAAAATATATAAAAAAAAAACAAAAACAGTATTCCTTGCCTTTTCCGCATTAGATTCAAATCAAATAGAAAACAAAAAGATGTGTGTGTTCATTGTTTGGTAATTTTAACACAATAACATTGGAGCATTTGTTTGGTGTCAGTAGATTCGAAAATTAGTAATTATTTTAATCTATTTATATATATATATTTTTTTTGTTTGGTATCTGTAAACAATAGTTCAATTTTCTTTTTAAAATAGATTTTAAAAATTTTCAAATTTTGTTGTGTTTACTATTTCGAAAATAGATATAAACAATTGGTATAAAAAATAAATTTTTAAAAAAATATTATAAAAATGATAAACACTTCTACTGATATTAAACAGCTTTGGTTTTTTATTTTTTTTTGTTTAACACAATTTGGTTAATTTACTTTAAAAAAAATTAAATAAATAAATAAATCAAAATTCAAATAAAAGGGACCAAGAACAGGAAGCAAAATAATCCTAAGATTAACGCGTTTTTTTATTCTAATAATGTAATTTATTTTTTTTTTTATTAGAAATGGATTTAACGATACTAAAATGGAGTCGTTTTTTTATTTTTTTAACCACTTAAAATTTATTTAATAAATAAAAATTGTTTTCTTTCGTTTATTTATTTTAATTTAAATATACATAGCGTTTTTTTTTTATTTTTTTGTTTTAAAGTCGTGCAGCTTTTCTTTTTTTTTATATACTGTGCAAATAATTTTTTTTTATTTTATAGAAAATATACGAAAATATAAATAATTTATTTAATGCAAGTTTAGAGGAAAACGATATTACAGATTTTTTTTATATAAATCACGTAAATTAAAGGATTTGAAAACAAATTAACTACTTTTTGGAATTATAATAGGTATTGTGGTTATTTTTTTACTATATAAAATAAGAAAGACATAAAATTATGTTTGTTTTTCAGCTCATATTAAAATTTTATAAATTCAAACATTCAAAAATTGGTCGGTTTTACATAAGTTTGCTCTATTTGGCGCATATTTCTACAATGGGTGATTAACGAATTACGATCACTTTAAACATTTTCTCGAAAACTCAAATAACTTTCGTTTTTTTTTTAAATAGAAACAAATTTATTCTTACTACAGTAAATTTAATGTAAGAGACATTCTTTGCTAAAATTTTAGTGAAGCCCTTCTTGGATTTCAAAAGTTCCTTATTGAAATTGAGAGACGATTGTGTGTGCCAATTTCGATGGATGTTTTTCTCATTCATCGAGATCAGAATTAGTTTCATTACAGGACAAATTTGCGCACAACAGTAGACATAAATAGTACTGGATTTACTATTTAAAAAAACAAAACCATAGAATTTTTATATTGGAACTTATTACAACTTAGTCAAAAAAGACATCACGTTTCTAATACGAGGTTCTTTTTCTTTTAGGCACAAAAATCGGCTCACGTCTCCCAGACGTTGTTTTAAGGCAAAGGGGGTAATTCAATTTGTCCATACTTTTCATATTTAATTTTTCACAAAAGTTCTTAAAAATCTAAGTTGCTATTCCATACATTCTGAATGTTGTCTTTTAACCCTTTGCGGTTACTGTAGACGACAGATATTGAAGCGCCTCAGTAAAGAAAATTTAAAAGTTTTACTCAAATAAATTATTCATAACATCTAACAAAATAATAAGCAAAAAGTCTGACTTGACTTCTTAGGCTAGCATACCCATGCATATCTTAACGTTTAGGATAACAAACGTACGCTAGCCACAGCACGAGAATTGGGCGGCTATATTCCGACATTCATCCACAAAGGGTTAAAATATTAACACGTTCCCTGCCGTGTGTACCGAAATCGGTACACAAATCAAAGGTATCTCACAAATCAAATGCATTTTTACATGTAAGTCTCTTACGAAAGTTTTATTGAAAATCCTGTCGTCGATAAAGGTAACCTGGGGAAATTTTAAAAAATTTTAATACCAAAAAGGCAAATATCAAGCATTCTGCTAGTATGAGCAAATTTTATTTTTTAATTTACCTTATCCCAATCACTTTCCGTATAGTTCTTGTTAAGTTAAGTCCAAATTAATCGTTTATTCTTCATTGCTTCTGTTATTCCGGAGTCTTTTAATGCGACTCTTGCATTTTGTTTGCTTTATAAAATATTTTTCGCACTATAACTGCAGATAAATTTAATGCCTTCTTCTCGTATTGTTGCATTTAATGCTCTAATGATTGCAGAGCGTTACTAATAATTTTTCTGTCCATATGCGGTGTTATCTTTGCCGTTTGCCATGGTAGTTTTTGAGTTTATTTGCTCGTCGAGATAGTCCTAATTCAAAGTTTCTTGTTTTGTAATATTCGCTACTGTTTTTTTTATGAAATGCACCCTTTTTCGGACAATTTCGCGATTAGAATAATTTTTTAGTTTCAAATTCGTTGAAATTATAATTTTTTTTTAAAAATCAGTAGTACCTTTTGCATGTCCCATTATTAACACTATTCAAAAACCTCTTTAATTTTTATATTAAAATGCCACATAAATATTTCTTTTTGCAATAGAACTTTACTTGGACTTGTCCATCGAACAATCTCAGAATAATTTTGTTTTGAATACCTCCGTAATTTATATCTCATTTAAGTAGGCGATACTTACTGCCTAAGAAAGTAGTTTAGGTGAGATGGGCATTTAACTTCTACTATTTTTAGAAGTAAGGGTTTCTACCTGTTGTGGGGTCATGAAAGAATATCTTTTTTATCTTCACAAGTTACTCGGAACCTATTTGAGGCGATTTTATAGCGAATTATACCATGATAAGCATCATAAAGCAAATTAGTTTTAATCCTTTGCACTATTAAGTGCAACTTTTAAGTTACCTCTGGCGCGACACTTCATTTATAAAACAAAATAAGTGGAAAGGAGTTTGATTTAAAATAAAATGCTTTAAAATTATGTGTATGGGAATTACTTCATACCTAACATGTGATATCACCACAAAAATTAAATTAGAGTTGGATGAGAGGAAAACTAGAAAATGAATTATAGTGCAAAGGGTTAATATTTTTTAAAAAATATGTAAGTGATCATAATTCGTTGATTATCCAGTATTATTTTTATTTTATAATAATCTAAGGCGCTCTAAGCATACCACACATACCATGTAATGTGAAAATAACGAACATTTTTCGAACTAAACACATTTTTCGAATTATATGGAATTTTAGTAGATGAAATTTTATAAATCCAACAATTATTACATATTTTGTCTCTTAACGCATATACAAAGTATATATATATTTTTAAAATTTATATTTACAATAATGAAATCAACTAATCGATCAACTTTAAACATAATCTCGATTTTTTATTTTATGTTGGCGGGAAATTTTTAAATTTCACTTTATGCCATTGTTGGTTAAAAATTTTCTAATTTTCGTTTAAAATGCCTGAAATAATAAAATTCACTTAAATAAAGTAAAATACTACTTTAAAAGTCTTCTTTATTAGAAAATTTAAAAATATATATATTTATTTAGTTACTTTTAGACCATGTTACTGGTCATATATATGTTATGCATCACGAAAAATTCACCCTTCGCTTCTTCTAATGAATTCAAAGATGTAAACAACTACTAAAAATAAAAATGGCTTTCTAACAAAACTTACCTCAGTGGTTGGGAAAATTCAAAAAACAAAAATAAATAAAAAGAATAAAAATAGTTAGCTCTATAACTAGGTGATGTCTAATATCCAATTTTTATTAGATCCATTCCAGATGCAAAAATGTGTTTGGTTTATACATCCGACGAATTGGACATCCTGATCTTTAACGATTTAATGGTTCTAAGAATTTTATTTAAAAAATGCACACATAAAATAATATTAAAAATATGCATATGAAGCCATTTACCATATTAAATAAGTAGAAAGCCAAAGAATGCATATAAAGCAATAAATAATTATTCCACAAAATATAAGTTAATTTTAAAATATATATATATATATATTTTTTTTACGTTGATTTTATATTAAAGATCTGTAAAAGAAGTTTTCCTATGCGGCGCGACGATGGTAGATATCGTTCAATTGATCGGTTAAAAACTGTTTAAAATAATTTAAAAACCGATTAGGGAAGAACACAATTATTGCTAAATATTTAGACAAATAAATAAACATTTATAAAATAAAAAAAAAAAAAGAAAAAAAAGAAAAATGAACAAAACATTAAAACTAAAATATCGTTTTATAGTAGGAGCAATAAAACAACAGAGGCGTTTGGCTAACAGAGAACATCCGTATCAGAGGGCTGGGGCTCTCTCATAGACACATTCAGCGCAAGAAACGCAATTCAAATATAGCAAAAGTTTTGTTGAAATTTAAGATATTCAATTAATTAAAAGTATAAAAAAAAATAAATAAATAAAAAAATAAATAAATATATTAAAAAAAAAAAAATAAAAATAAATAAATTTAAAATCATAAATTAAGCTAAAAATAAAATAATTAATATGAGTTAACTAGTAAAGTTGGCGTATTTTGGACGAATTTTAAAATCAAGATGACGGGAGAAGAATGATGCGAGAGAGCCCCTAAAAAGAAAATAATGAAAAAAGAAAACAAAACAAGATATACAAAATTTTAATATTCTATCATTTCAGCCCCAAAAGGTTAGTTTAAAAAATTTTTTTGATAAAATATTTTTTTTTTTTTTTGTAGATGTTAAGTTTAAATTTAAGTGATATATACCTCCTAAGTAAAAATTTTAGTTTAATTAAATTCTCTGGTTCTCGATCTTGTTCCTGACCTGATCGTTATACAGACGGCACATGAAATACTTCAGTGTTACCAAAAAATAAATAAAAATAATAATAATTAAAAAAAAAAGCAATACCAGTGATTGTTTTTAAGAAGACAAACATAGCTAGTCCTGAATATTTTTAGTTCTTATAAAACATATGTGTCTTTTACTTTGAAACAATTTTTTCTTTTTGGGGGGTATTTTTGCCACATCTCAGCAACAAGTGTAGAGAACCAGTGTCGATTTTTTTTTAGTAAACCTCGTTCTACTTAGGTCAATACTTTCCACAAAATATAGGATTTTGTTTTTTTTTATAACGTTTGAGCATAAATAGAAAACAAGCATTTGGCCAGTGCATATTTTCTATTTTGACATTAGTTTATAAAATAAAAACATATTTTTTTTTGTATTGTTGACTTGTGCCTTTGTGAAATTATTCTTTTTTTTTTGGAATTATTATTATTTAAACTTTTTATACATAATTAAGCGCGTTTTATATTTACCAGAATATGTGACTGTTTGTTTTTTTTGAAAAATGCAAGCATAAAAAGAAAATTTTTTAAAAATATTGCAATATCTGAGTTTAAAATTCAATTTGAAAAGTCCAAAAATATATTTAAAATAATTCAAAAATTTTTGATCAATTTATTATTATTATTATTATTTTTTTTATATTTTTAGTTTATCAATCTCAGATTAGTCGTTGTGTTATATCAAATTTAAATTTTAGTTAGAATTTGCAAAATAGGTGCAACATGAATGTTATTAGATCAGTGTTTTTTTATTATCATTATTATTATTATTATTATTATTATTATTATTATTAGTAATATTTTTGTTTAAAATATTATTGTAATATATAGGAAAAGAAAAATTCTTTTAAAGAACATTTATATAAATAAAGATAATTTGATTTTAAAGAAAAATCGAAATCCCTCGTTTTTTATTTATTAATTTCTATATAAAATTTTTAGGGATATATAATCTGTGAACAAATTCAATTATAATTATATATTTTTGGACATTAATTATTTTTATTTTATTTAAGACTAGGTAATTACAACGATGAATGGAATTTGTGTTGGCTTTATTATTTAAAAACATCATATATTTTATTAATTGCATGATTTTATACTGTTAATACAAATTCCATATCTATATACCAAATACCTAAATTTAATTCATATTTATCCTTTAATATTCTTGTTGATATAAAAATTCAGTTCTTAAATATTAACTTAACCAGTTAGCAGAGGCATATAGCCTGCCTGAAACTATGGTCCGCCTTTAAAAATTCGTCCTTATTAAAATTTAGATAAGGCATGGGAAGCAGTAGTTCTTTGCTACTTTACCTAATGGGAAATTTTTCCTCAGTCAGTTTTAGAAATTGTATATGGGTTAGAGTTTTGGGATTTTATAGAGAGTATCAGATCTTTTTATTTAGATGATCATTGGCAGGGACCCAGCTGAGAAGGAGACTCTTTCTCACTTCCTGTGCAAATGTCCAGCATTAGCTAGAGGCAACTTAACCAGTTACCTGTTTTTTAATATAATTTCCGGATATGTAAGAATCAAAGCTCATCTAAATAACAAGATGTGATACCCATAGCCCATCGATCTTGTACATTTTTTCTAAAAGTAGACAGTACTAAAGGGCTCACATCTACTTCCACAGCAGACAAAAATTTAAAGGGGAGATTGAACGATAATTGAAACCACGTTTTCACTTTGTACCGCCTTTAACTCTTTTGCTACTATCAATGACTATAGTCCTCCGCCACAAAACGCTGTCTCTACACGATAGGTGACTATAGTCACTGGCTAAAAAAAACTATGCCTCTACACGATAGGTGACTATAGTCACTGGCTAAAACAACGTTGTCTCTACACGTTGGATGACTATAGTCACCGGCTAAAAAAATGTTGCCTCTACGCGATGGGTGACTATAGTCACCGGCCAGAAAATGCTGTCGTGTATAGGGTGGCATCTATAGAATTGGGGCCAAAGCTTAAATTAAATGCAATAGATACATTTTTTCCTTTTCGTAAACAATCGTCAAAAAAACAAATTATGAACCCGTATTATTTCGCTTCTGAAAACTAATAAAAGTCATTTTTAAAGTAAAAATCGTTGGCCCTAAACGCTGAAGACTAAACGCGCATTTTCAGCACGGAGCGGTCCGTTCCATGCGAAACACTTTGCAGCGATACCGGCCATAGTGAAAGGGTTAAAAGTGCACAGTGAAAATATTTAAACATCCCGCATTCGTAAAATATGCTCTATGTATCCTGTCTGCCTCTTCCCCATTCTCGATTCAGGACTTTCCTATAGCTGACCCATCGCATGGGGACGGAACAGAGACTTTGTCCCGCCTTTAAAAATGCGTGGTAAAAAAACGCTGTACATTATTTTTTCTACACTTTAAGTGCTGTAAATGAGAATATTTGATTGCCTATTCTTATTTTTTTTTTGGTTCTTATTGAAATTTTAAGTAAGGCATGGGAACCTGTAATTCTTTGCTGGGCAGTTTTAGAAATTGCATATGGATTTAGAGCTTTTTGGCTTGCATCTTGGTATTTAAATGATCTTAATACATTGCGGACTAGGCATTTTATTGCTAACCATACCCAGTGGCAGGATATTTCTTTACGTCAAATATTTTTAAATTAGTCATAATTTGTTAGTAGTTAAAAATCATTGCAACTTTGTGATATCTCGTCAATCTCAGTCTCAGTCTCAGTCTCTAACGACACTTACAATATCAAAGAGGAGACGTTATTCGTTCGCAATGTGTTAAGCAAGGACTTAGCTGAAAAGGAGACTCTTTCTCACTTGGTTTGCAATTGCCCAGAACTAGCTAGGGGCAGGTATCGGATACTAGGCATGTACTTCCTCGGTAATATCAGTGATCTACCTTTGTTTATGATTGGGGAACTAGTTCTCTTTTTGAACTAGATAGGTTAGCTCTGAACTTACAACACTTGGTTTCAAAACGGCGCACTTATTGGACCCCGATTTAGTTTATCGGTGGTTGCCACTTAAACCAACCAACCAGCCCTTTTCAAAAATGGTACCTAAGTATCATAAAAATAAAGCGATGTTCAATTTGTTCACATTGGACATAGGTTGGCTCTGATCTCACAACACTTTAACTAATTTTAACATTATAATTTTATTCTTGGGGATTTTGTGGTTTCAAATGCATGCGCACTTATTGGACCTCGATTCAGTTCATCGGCGTTGCCACTTAAACCAACCAACCAACCAGTCCTTTTCAAAAAGAGGACCTAAAAAAGACATAAAAATGAAGCGATGATCGCTTTGTTCACATTGCACATAGGTTGGCTCTGATCTTACAACATCTCAACTTACTTTAATATTCTGATTTTATTCTTGGGGTTTCTGTGTTTTCAAAATTGCACACTTACTAGAACCCGATTAAACTAACCAACCAGCTCTTTTCAAAAAGGGGACCTAAAAGTGTGAAGCGATTATCACTTTGTTCGCAATTTACGAAAGTAAGTAGTTATTACAATTTAAATAACCATGATAACTACTTTTTACACAAGACGAGTATGATCGTCATAATACAATAAATTCCGATTTATCTATAACGAGTATACTCGTCCAAAAGAGTTAACTGGTTAATTCATATTTAACACATGCAGTATACCAAAATATTGTTTTTCAGTCTCAGAGTAAATCGTGTTAGTCAACAAGAATATAAAGTAAAAAATTCAAAAAAAGAGAAACCTATAAAATTTAATATTAAGATTTAATTGAATTGTTCACCGAATTGCCCTCAAAATGATAAAATAAAACAGTTTAATCAAATTGTAAATTGCCTTTTTAATAAAAACATATTCATTTTAATAAGCAGCATATTGATAAATATTAACAAAATATTAAAAAGTCACAAATTAACATTTGATTCATATTTCAGTAATATTTTAACTTAATTAGAGTTTGCTTAACCCATTCATTTTTATTATTTTTTTTAAATAAATAAAAGAAAATACCAAAAAATACTTTTAGCGGGAAAATGTTCACCACTAACGAATAAAATTACAGATAAAAAAAAACTAGAAGGCACGAGGAAATTTCATTATATTTGCTGCGAAAATCTAAACAATTAATTAGACTAATAATAAAAATATATTACAATGATATATGCATGCGATGCTAGATAAATTGTTAATTTCTTTCCGAACTAAAGAGATTACTTAGGTTTTGTACATGAGCCGGTGCCAAAAAACACGAGATATGTTCGAACGAGAAAGGCCAGATTGGGGATACGATTCAACAGGATATAAAAAAATCACCTTAAGAAGTTTAAGGATGCGTCCTCCTCCTCTCCTTCCCAAATTGGATTGGATAAAGAAATGAAAAGAGATATACGTAATAATTATTTTTTTTTTTTTGTCTTTTTCATATGTTTTACTTTATTTTATATTCACATTAATTTATTACATATCCCACTCTTATGTTTCTTCTTCACATATAAATAAAACAAAAAAAGCATACTTTTTACCTTAAAATCCAGCCACGTATAAAATATATTTTATTTTTTGTTGCTTTCTAACGTCTCACGTTGTCTATTTTATTACATATACATACATATATTTTATATACCTGTTTTCCAGTATTAACTACATAACAAAAGTTTCTGTTCACTTAACAAAAAATCTCTAGAACTAGTGAAAATATAAAAACAAATTAATGAAAAAAAGGTAGTGGGTAATAATAAAATAAAATAAATTAACAACACTCTTGCATCGCATTGCTTTACTTTATTTACATTTATTATTATTATTATTATTATTATTATTATTATTATTATTTTATTAAATTAAATAAATAAAAAAAAAATACTGCAGCCTAAATCTCAATTATTAATAATTTTGTATGAGATTATTTTTTTGTAATGAACAAATGTTTATAACATTCTTTTTCCTTACAAGAACGATATTTTTGTTTAAAATCAATAAAAATGTAATTCTACTGCTAACACTTCATGGCACCTCTTTTTAATTTTTTTTTTAAATAAAATCTTCACACCACAGTACGATGGTATTATAACATTTTACTATATTTTCTATTATTACATGTAACTATGGCAAAAATTTCTAATTCATAAATTTTATTTATACTTTTTATATCTTTAGATCAATCAATATATAAAAAAATTTTTTTTACGTTATATCCTCTTGCTCGTCTAATAAATGTAAATTAATTGAAATTGTACAATCAATTAATTTATATAGTGAAAATATAAATAAAATAAATATACAAAAAGATACAAAAATTATATAGTTTTGCTAATATTTAACTAACCAAAGGCCAAGTTAACTAAATATTTTATATATATTTGTCTACTCTAGTTTAGTGTTAATTGTCAAATTTTAATATAAAGATAAAGTTTTAAGTTTAAAAATAAAATAAAAACAAAAAATTATATAAATAAAAACATTGTAACTAAACAAGTAACTGCTCGATGTTAAGGGAACTTATATTTCATAGCTTTCACCGCAATATACACTAATTATTTATTATTCATATTGCCTAAATATTATTTTTAAGCTTTTATTGCATAATGTTTTATTTCAGTATTTAGAAATTTTTATTTTGTTCAGTAATTAAACAAATAATTACTGCAAAAATATCAATGTAAATTATTCCGGGATCCGATTTGTAAACACTTTTTATCCTAGTTTCATATTTTAAATATTTATTATCCAGTTTACAATTATTTATAACTAATTGTTTCGTTAAAAGAAGGGTCATCTATCAGGATCCAAGGCCCTGAACCCTACTGCATCATTGACTGGTGAATGGAAGCAATTTCTATATTAGAATAATGACCCAATGGGTTACGACAAGCTTATTACACCCTACTCCTTTATAAACACCACTGTCCTCAGCAAAGCAAATCTAAGGCTGCTAAGCTGCTAAGGATGGGTTACTTACATATCTGGCCATCAAGGGGTTAAACTTCACCTTTATAAATTAGGTCTGTTAGTCAAGACGGAATATCGCCTATATTTAGAGAACGACAAAACAACAGATCACAATTTGTGTGACTGTCCGCCTTTTGACACGAATTAGAAATGGGACTGTCGGCAAAAAGGGTTCTTAAGCTCAGCTGAGGTCCGTAATTCTTCTGTGGGTAACCATCTGGCTTTCCTAAGGGTAACATATCGTCTACTCCACTAACGAGGTTTTGTTACAAAAGACCTTTTGGTCGCATTACCCACCATAAGGGTAGCTCCAACCCTATAATTACAATTATAAAAATTGTTTCATTTTTAAGAAATCTGTTGGTTCAATTCTTTGTTTTATATTTCATCTTCTACAGCGTGGCCCATTTAAAAATTGGAATTTCTTTTTGTTATTTAAAAAAAAAACGGCTCAATATTTTTCAATGGTTGAACTCAGTCATAATTCAACAATTGTTTTTATTAAGCTGAATTTAGCAAACGACTGAAAAGAGGTGAATTGTTAAAAACTAAGTCTTTTACGTAATATCCTCGTAATTCATTATTGTCTGATATTTTCCGAGGAAGAATTCAAATTAAAAAACATTCATAATGTTTATTGTAACTGACTTTTTCATATACTTTTATACTTTGTATTTTGAGTTATTTAAAATATTGGGGCTAGTTAAAGTTTTCAATTATATTCTATTGATTTTATCTTATAATCTATCTGTCTGGATTCATTAAAAAGAAATCTAAACAAGTGAACTGCTTATAGTTGCCCTATAACCTTGTTTAGGGACCTGCATTTATTTTTTATCGTTACAAATAGTACCAAGTTTCAACAGCCTTTTTATCTATTCAGGAAATAAGATTTTAAAATGAGGGCACATATGCTTATAAATTAAATAAAAGTTTGGTATGGTTGTTGATGAAGACAGATTGAAAGCAATTCAATAAAATTCACTAGTGTTTTAGACAAATATTAATAACAATTTAATCTTTAGTGTGACCTTCGCAATTCAATATTTTTATATCTATACTTCTTAGACAAGAAGTGTAATACTATGCTCTATTTTTTTACACATGCAAGGAAATTTTTAAATAGTATTGAACCCTGTGAAATAAACTCCTTAATGTTAAATAAATTCAAACATTGTAGGTCTGGGCATTGTGCGTTTTAGGCAAAGTTTTTATTAATCATCCTGTAACTAATAATCAATACACCCTATGAACTTAATTCAAGTATTATTCAATAACTAATTCCTCCAGGTATATTTTACTCCCTCCTACAAAAATAATATAATAATAAATGACCAAAACACCCTTAAGGTCTTCTAAATCATGCCAGTATTTTTCAATCGGTAGTGCTAGCTAAATATTTTGAAAATCTTCAATGCCTTGGAGGATATCAGCTTTAGTTGAAAAATAGCTATCCTTATTGACTCGTTAGCTTTCATTGAAGTCCTAAATTCGATTGATATTTCATTTAAACTGCTGGAGTACTGCCGTTTGCGGCTGATCAGGTAATAGGTAATCGCCTGTCGTAACTCTGATTCTAACTTTAACTCTGGTCTATAGAGGAAACGAGCAGATGCAATCCTCAGTGTATTGCATAAAGAATCAGTCCATGGGATTAGAATATTTTGAACACTATTTAACAATTGCTAACCATAGGTGGACGAATCTTAGAACATGTAGAATCTCAAGATCAACCTTTCCTGCGTATAATTCAAGAAGAACACAAGAATTTTTCCAAAAAATACGCAGGGATATCTTTAGAGTGGTTGTGGTATTTACAGGCTACCTACTCATAGGGGAGTCAAGCTGGAATCCACTTTAAAAATTATTGCAATCATTGGAAATTCCTTTTAGCTATTACTAAAAGCTGCAAAAGGAGTCCCCCACTCATTTTGTTTACGGTTGCCCAGCATTAACGTTTTTGAGGATCTCGGAATGATATCCTGGTTTTAGCAGGATCGGGAAGATATTTCTTTTTCTGAACCTCCATTTGAGAAACAATACACACAATAAAATATAAGGGGATTTTCGTGATATTAAAATAGTGAACCTTAACGCTAATTGGGTTTCATCCGCTGGTGAGTCGCCAAATGAACCAAACAATCAACCAAATGACTAAAGTATTTCATTTTGGGGATACTTTTGAGATGATTTCAATTCTTTAAATTCTAATTGCTATTTTTTGCTATTGTTGTGTTATTAAAACAATCAAAATTTTGGTATTTTTCTTTATTGTCTATTTTACACGGTTTTAACAGATTAAGGTCACTATTGCGATTTAGCATAGTCTAATTTTTCACATCCATTATGAATTTGAATTCCGAAGCCCCCCGTAATCGTCTTGGTGTTATTTTCAGTTATATTCAAACTGCTGATTTTAAACACATTTCGATTTTTATATTAGATGTACCATTTTCAATTTGAAAATCTTGATGGCAAATTCAAAATCAGCATCCAAAAAAACTCCCTAAGGTTCATTTTCACTTTAATCCCTTTAACTTTTAATTCTGCCCTCTTGAATTTTGGTAGATTTCAGTTTTATAGTCCAAAAGACTCTTAGGTATTAATTTTCAATAAAATTGAGGAATTTTAATCACCATATTGGATCCGATATTTTGAATTTAGAAACTTTGATGGCAGATTCGAAATCAGCATCCCCAAAAAACCCTCTTATGTAAATTTTCAAGGGAATCATCTGAAATTTAGAACTCTTTGCAATCGAAGACTTTATAAGCAATAGCTGAATGGCACCTCAGAGGCGAAATCTTAGTGTAAAAGGTTAATCAGCTATGGGCAACTACGAGTTGGCAGTGAGTGGGTTAACATTTTCGGCAGCTATTGTGAAACTATAAACTTTATTAAATTTAGCAGAACAATAGTTACTGATATAGTTCATGGAGTAAAATTGGTTCCCCAGGAATTTTCTTCTATTATATAATGGTAAAATTGCTAAGATTCCGATTGATATTATTAGGGCAATAACTCCTCATAATTTGTTAGGGATAGAACGCAAGATTGCGTAGTATGGAAAAAAGGAAGTATCATTCGGGCTGGATATGTACGAGGGTTACTAAGGGATTACCAGGAATGAAGTTATCAGGATCTCCTAATATAAAAGGGTTGTTTAGGGTCAATAGAGTTAGCATTATTAGTATAATAGCAAAACCTACAATATCCTTGAAAGATAAGATTTTGTTAATATTGAAAACGATCCAATCGAATTGAAAGGAGCTTACAAAAACCTATTTTGAATAAATAAAAAGAAATTCGTTAATAAAATTCCTAAAATGTTCATAAATTCATTTTAGCTTTGACTTTAATTAATTCTTGCATTTAAAGTCCTAAAATAAAATCGATTAAAAAGATCCAATCGTATTATTTTAATGCTATGTATAAAAAAAAAAATCAATTAAAGTCAAAGGTTACTAAAGTGAATTTCTGAACATTTTAGGAACTTTTATTAACGAACTTTTATCCGAAAAGTGCTTTTGTAACCTCCTTTCGATTCGATTGAATTCAATGATAGCGCGCTATATGTTAAATTCGACTATACTAATCAACTGTGGGAAAAAATGAAGTGTATCGAATCAGGGGTTTAGTCGTGATTGAGTAACAAATAAACTAATTTTCATTTACATAAAATACATATGTAGATAATAAAATAAAATCTAATTAATAATTTAAAATATTTTGTGTATATTTACGGTGTAGGTTATTTTTAAATAAAATCCCTACTATCATTGAGCAAATAAATATTATTTCCTGTTTGTTTTTAATTATTTTGTATATAACATAAATTAAATTTAAAATTTGACAATTAAAACTGCATCTTTACTTGGGTAAATGAAGAGAAGTGCGGCATAAATTTATATTAAATTTTGTTTATTTTATACTATTATTATTGTATTTTTATAAAAGCATAAGTTTAAAAAAATAAAATAATAAATACAATCTTTATTTACCTAGTTTTGAAACAAAATAAAGATGGGATTCTTAAAAAATTTATTGCCTATTTTATGAATTTTTGTTTTACAAAACTAGCAGTTGTTTAATTATTGAATACATTTGAAAAAAGATATCCCAATTTAAATTTTGTTTTATATTTGCACGTAGTTTATAAGTTTTAAACTTATAAGTTAGATTTAATATTTAAAAAAAAAAAATAATAATATATATATCAAAATTGAAAACATTTTACTAACAATATTTTTTTGTTTCTCTTTTCTTTCTATTTTATGCTAACAACGTGGTGCCATGGTAGACAAATTGAGACAAATCTAAGACAAATGCTATGATGTTACGTGCTAACATGCAACCAAAAAATAAATAAATAAATAAAAAAACAAATCTTAGAAAAAAAAAAAATAAATAAATAAATACAAAAATCCATAAATAAGCAAATAGCCAGCCACTAATAAAAATCGTATCATCATCTTCACCCCAGCGACTACTACTACTACTACTACTACCACTATTTACCTATACTTCACTGTTTTGTGTGCCTGTAAAAAAACAAAAAAAAAAAAATTACTTCTCTCCACGATAATTAATAATAATTGAAGATTATTGGTGAATACATCAACATGAAATTTTTATAAAAATCAAAAAATTCGTTTCACGACAGCTAGAGTTGATCAGTGGAAGGCTTCACACGCACTTGCACTCGGAGGAAATGATTTAAAATAAAGAAAAAAAAAGCATTATATAAATAAATAAATAAATTTATATATATATGGTATATATATAAAATTAAAAAAAAAAAATAAAAACAAACATCTTCTACGTCCGGACGCATATATAACCGCCCTTTGGTAGGTATTACTTGTTTAAGATGATTTGTAATTAATTAAGAAAATAGGCGTTAAGTTTGAAGCCATAATTAACGTATAAGTTTAAAACAAAAAAGGACTTTTCTTTTTCTTATTGTTGTAATATCGTTGATAACATTTTGGCAATTCATCTTACTTTTACTATAGTTATTATTATTATTATTATTATCGTACACATTTATTTTATTTTTTTCTCAAATTCATATTTAATTTTTTTATAAAATTTTAGCGCAGCTTAAATAAAAATTGCATTTACACACGTATAGGATATTTATGAAGTTGTTAAATCTCTCACTCTCAAATGAAATTAGTTTGCGCTTATTTTAAAATTTTATTAAAGTACTTAAGTGCGTGATTATTTGAATTGAATTTATTTATAATTTTTAATTAATATACAATATAAAATTCGAAAAACATTAAATGCCAATTTATTTGTAAGGTACCCACCTACGGTATGAAATGCAGCATACGTGGTAGGAACAGTATGAGTGGATATTCGGGGAGTACTCTACCGAGATGTTTTTCTGCACCCCGTATATCCACCGATCGTAAAAATCGGTTTAGGAGGAAGTTAGATAGACACGTCCTTATCATGATCGTTGCAAAGGTAAGTTAAGCGATGTTGCTGGAAACGGTGGAGTAGAACGAGAGCTGCGGCCGTTTTGCGTTCCACCACCGATACCTTCTTAAACCCATGTACTCACCGATCGTAAGAATCGGTTTAGGAGGAAGTTAGATAGACAGGTCCTTATCATGATCGTTGCGAGCTAAAAAAAAAACAAGGTAAGTTAAGCGATGTTGCTAGGAATGGTGGGGGTAGAACGAGAGCTACGACTTTTTATCTTTTTTTTAGCTCACAACAATCATTATAAGGACGTGTCTCTACCTAGCTTCCTTCTAAACCGATTCTTACGATCGGTGGGTACATGGGCTTAAGAAGGTGCCGGTAGTAGAAAGCAAAACAGCCGCATCTTTCGTTCTACCTCACCGTTTCCAGCAACACCGCTTAACTTACCTTTTTTTTTTTAGCTCGCAACGATCATGATAACGACTTGTCCTACCTAGCTTCCTCCTAAACCGATTTTTACGATCGGTGGGTATACAAGGTGCATAAAAACACCTCGGTGTGGTACTCACCGAGTCCGTACCACGCATGGTGCATTTTATACGGGAGGTGGGTACATTACTACTTATTTAATTTCAATAGGGACAGTATTTTGAAATAATCAACTACATTAGTAATTTATCATTACTCAAAAATTACAATTTTGCATTAGTTAGTTAATTTAAACTAATTTTATAACCCTCTTCCACACATTCAAATTTATAATATCTTCCTTCCTAAATTATAATAATCATTTTTAATTATTAATCTCAAAAAGAATACTTTTTAAAAATTGTTTTAAGTAATAAAATCACAAAATCAAATCAATAAATTTATGTGAATCTCATTTTTAAAAGTATACAAAGTATAAAATTTATATAAAACTTTGGCATTTAATGTAAATTAGTTCTAAATAATAAAAATGTAAGAATGATTAAAAAACAAATAATATAGGAAAATAAAATAATTCAATTCAAGGCACAAGAAAACGTAAAAGTGTACTGGCTATTTATTAAGCCTTTTATAATAAAACAAAATATCACAATCAATAAAGCAATAGTGTAAATGCAATAAGTTTTTAAATAATAGATTAAAATTATAGTTTAATATTATTATTATAATTTTCACAATATTTAAGAATAGTTTTGAACTTGAATAGACACGTAATTACATTGTAATATACAAAAAACAAATGTATTCTCAAAATCATTGTGTTTCTCACACCATTTATAATTATTTTTAAATTTAAATAATTTAGCTGTATAAGTGACTTAAGTGCAAGTAGTGTTTTTTATATATATTTATATATATATATATAAATATTTATATAAAAGAAAACACCTGAAAGTTTTACAAAAAAAAAAAAGAAAAAAAAATTAAGAAAAATACAAAAATATCGAAAAATATTTAAAATTTAAGTCTTCTATTTTGGTGCCTTGTTAAAAATATTACTCCAGAAGTTGAGAAGTTGTATAGTCTACTTTTCTTCGAATGAAAGCTTTTTACATTAAAATAAAAAACAAAAGGCGGGAAATAGGCAAATTTATATACAAATACACTTCTATGTAATTATGAAAGTGCAATCATTTTAAAATAGCAAGATTAACGCACAAGTGTAATCTCTCCTTACGATAGTTTTCCTTTTTTTTTATATATATATAGAAAATAGCCTTTGTATGTATCCTTTTTTTTAAAATCTTCAAAAAATAAAATAAATTTTTGACAAAACCCATATGAAATTTAGATAAACTCAGTAAAATTTATCATAAATAAATAAATAAAATATATTTTTACGAAATATTTAATATTTACATATATTTTGTTGTGTTTCATAGGATTTATTAAGTTTAGACATTTTTATTAAATTCTCTTATAGCAATTGTATTATACATAAGGGTCGTGTGTGAATTTTTATTTTAATCGACAAATTTACTTTCACCCCTTCTTTTTTATATTTTTTTTTTCCTGTTAACATTATACTGAAATTATCAATCACATTGGAGTTGCACAAAACTGCCGGCTCCTAAAGAGTTAATTTAATCATCTTAACATCTCTACACCTGACGAATTGCGACTATATATACATATATAAATATATTTCTTTTTTTTTCACATAAAACATAATATGTATGTACTTTCTTAAATGTGCCAAAAATCTGTTTCAATCATGAATATCCTATAAAACAAATTTATATGATGAAAGGTACGAAGTAATTACATTGTTTTGCAATAAATGTTTTTAATGAAAATAAGCTGTTCATTCTTTTATTTATTTTTACAAAATACCTCCTTAATCCGTAGAAACAGGGTGTGTCAAAAACACAGAGTCCAAACGAATTAAAGTCGCAGAGTAATCAATTTTTAATCAGTTAACTCTGACCTGGCTCCTGGATTATGGGAACATGTTGCCCTTTCATAAAAACATTAAATCAGGGTAGGTCCCGAGGGAATATTTCGAGCCACAGGGTCTAGAAATTGATAGTTTTGATTTTGGAGACGGGAAAGCCACAATTTCACAGGAAATACACTCGTGGTCCTCAAATAGGCGTTTCCGCGCTAAAAGGGCTACAGTTCTGAAACGCCCTTTAATTCTACTAAGCAACTGCACCGGAAAAATGTTTAAAAAGGAAAAAAATATATTTTTGCGATTTTCGCGAAAATGGCAAGGGGGTTAGTCCATGATTTTTTTAGGACGAAAAATTGAGTTTTTGGAAACCTTGCCGGATCTGCCTAATTTAGGGCTCAATTGAAAGCGCTGTCCATCAGCTGTCCAAAACAAAAAATCGCAGTCAAATCGGAGTTAAATTCGCCGAGTTATCAACTTTTACCTGATGAGAGTCGAATTTTATATAGAAAAAAAAAGCCCTTTTTCCGGAAAAAACTCTGCCCTGGGCCTAAATTAAGTTGTTAATTTCTGAAATTTTGTGCAGATTATGGGAACATGTTGCCCTTTCATAAAAACATTAATTCAGGGTAGGTCCCGAGGGAATATTTCGAGCCACAGGGTCTAGAAATTGATAGTTTTGATTTTGGAGACGGGAAAGCTACAATTTCACAGGAAATACACTCGTGGTCCTCATATAGGCGTTTCCGCGCTAAAAGGGCTACAATTCTGAAACGCCCTTTAATTCTACTAAGCAACTGCACCGGAAAAATGTTTAAAAAGGCAAACAAAATATTTTTGCGATTTTCGCGAAAATGGCAAGGGTAAAGCCCATGATTTTTTTAGGCCGAAAAATTGAGTTTTTGGAAACCTTGCCGGATCTGCCTAATTTAGGGCTCAATTGAAAGCGCTGTCCATCAGCTGTCCAAAACAAAAAATCGCAGTCAAATCGGAGTTAAATTCGCCGAGTTATCAACTTTTACCTGATAAGAGGCGAATTTTACATAGAAAAAAAAGTCCTTTTTTCGGAAAAAACTCTGCCCTGGCCCTAAATTAAATTTTTAATTTCTGAAATTTTGCGCAGATTATGGGAACATGTTGCCCTTTCATAAAAACACTAAATCAGGGTAGGTCCCGAGGGAATATTTCGAGCCACAGGGTCCAGAAATTGATAGTTTTGATTTTGGAGACGGGAAAGCCGCAATTTCACAGGAAATACACTCGAGGTCCTCACATAGGCGTTTCCGCGCTAAAAGGGCTACAATTCTGAAACGCCCTTTAATTCTACTAAGCAACTGCACCGGAAAAATGTTTAAAAAGGCAAAAAAAATATTTTTGCGATTTTCGCGAAAATGGCAAGGGTAAAGCCCATGATTTTTTTAGGCCGAAAAATTGAGTTTTTGGAAACCTTGCCGGATCTGCCTAATTTAGGGCTCAATTGAAAGCGCTGTCCATCAGCTGTCCAAAACAAAAAACCGCAGTCAAATCGGAGTTAAATTCGCCGAGTTATCAACTTTTACCTGATAAGAGGCGAATTTTACATAGAAAAAAGTCCTTTTTTCGGAAAAAACTCTGCCCTGGCCCTAAATTAAATTTTTAATTTCTGAAATTTTGCGCAGATTATGGGAACATGTTGCCCTTTCATAAAAACATTAAATCAGGGTAGGTCCCGAGGGATTTTTTCGAGCCACAGGGTCTAGAAATTGATAGTTTTGATTTTGGAGACGGGAAAGCCTCAATTGCACAGGAAATGCACTCGTGGTCCTCACATAGGCGTTTCCGCGCTAAAAGGGCTACAGTTCTAAAACGCCCTTTAATTCTATTAAGCAACTACACCGGAAAAATGTTTAAAAAGGAAAAAAAAAGTATTTTTGCAATTTTCGCGAAAATGGCAAGGGTAATGCGTGGTTCTAGGAAATATTTTGTACCAGATGATCACGAAGATAAAAAAACAAACAATAGCAACGATTTTCAGAAGATTTCTGTCGGGATATTTAAAATTAAGTACTAAATTCAAAGGTATTTTATTTTTATTTATTTGCATTAGTTATGATATAATCCAATTAGAGTGATTAAACCGCCTTTTCCGCGAGTATGCCAGAAATCCAAATTGTTTTTTGCAAAACAACTATAATCTTGTTTTTATTATTATTAAAACTTTTCTTGCTGAAAGACCATCGTTTTGTTTTCGCATTTAAACTTAACTTGGCGGTGGCGGGGGAGGGGGTAAGTTAGGCATTCCTCCGACAGGCAGCGCCGGTGGGGGAGCACTGGGCGGTGGCGGAGGAGCTGATCCTGGTGGTGGTGGCACAAAGCCGGGACCATTCTGTCCCCATGAAAATGGGGGCGGCATTAAGCCTGGGGGTCCGCCCCATGGAGGCAGCGGTGCGTTAGTGGTGCCAGGAGGCGGTGGGGGTAAAACAGTGGTCCCCGTTCCAGGCGGTGCCAGAGCCGTTGTCCCCGGTGGTGGTGGGGGAAGTGATCCTGGAATAGGAGGATTCGAAGATTCACCGCCTGGCGGAGGCGGCTGGACCGGTGGCATCCAGGGCATCAAGGGAGGAGGTGGTCCTCCTGGGGGTGGCGGCTGAACGCTCGGTGGTGGCGGCATCATGGGAGGCATGGGCATGGCCCCATTTGTAGTACTCCACGGAACTGGCGGAATCGGAGGAGCATTTTGTGGTATAGTTGCCGGCGGCACTGTGGGGGGTATAGAGGGTGCTATTGATGGTGGCGGCGCTGCAATGGCCCTTGGAACAGCTGGTTTTTGGTCAAATAAACTGTAGCCACGGTTAAGATGCGCCTGAACAAGAGGGTCGATTTGTTTCGAAGGCGGAGGGCCCTCGCCAAGTTCAGCCATTAGGCTCATGTACTCTTCATCAATTTTAGCCTGAGAATCAGCCGATGGAGGCCCCGCCTGACCAGGACGCTTACTGCGGCAATCTTTCGCTATGTGCCCGGTACCTCCGCAGGATGAGCAGATGATGTTATTTGTTATATTTGGCTTATCAGGACATAGCCAGCTTTTGTGCTCAGTCGATCCGCAATTGGTACATCGCGGACAGTCTGTCTCGCGTAACGTACCATTAAGCTGCGCCAGCTCTCGAAGTTGCATGCGACGCAAGTCATTATGGCCTTCTGGGACTTCAATGCCTTGCCGTATAACCTCCTTTATTTTATCCACCGCTTTTTTCACACACTCGGGATTGCTGGCGGTGATAAATGCATGCAGTGGTTCATCTTCTCCTGGAAGAGGTTGGCCATCCTTTCGACCAACTTTCCCTTCTTTGACCGACCCCTTTCCGCGAATTATAATCTTAGCGCCCGTTTCTTTTTCCATAGCTAGAAAAGTATTTAATTGAAGTCAATGGTTAAAAATATAGAATTATTACTTTACATATAAAAACATCAAATAAATAAGAGAATTTAGTTAGTTTGTTCTGCGCCACAATGAATATTTGAGTATGAAAAATAAATTGCTAGCGAATATTCCTTTAATTTTAGTCAATAATTAAAAGGGAGCGATATAACGCGTACAGAATTTTTAATCTATTTTAAACCTATTTTTTTTTAAATGAAAACTCCGATTACGGATATTATTGTGGTAGGAGAAATGGAAATAATATGAAATAATTTTGCACTAAATCATAAAATAAATATATTGATTGTGGGTATATATCGTCTCTGAAGAAATTAAAAATGGTATAGCTTCCAGTTTTTATATTATTATTATTTTTGTCGTTATTAAAACCCACCTTTTAAAGTATTTCCACGAGGACCAATTAATAAACCAACAAAGTTTATATCAGGATGCTTTTCCTGTGGAATGAGTACTTTGTCACTAACTCTTATGACAGGAGGTCTGAAAAATTAGTAATACTTAATAAAAGGAAACATTTAATTTTTGTAAATATTTACTTGTAATCTGCTGGCGGCTTAAAATCGGGATTCATGCATTGCATGCGCAAGACGAGCTGATGTCGCTGTTCTTCAAGACGCTTCCTTGTGCGAAACTCTCTCGTGTTCAACCGCTTGCCATCAGAACTATAAATTGGTTCCGGTGAGGGTGACCTGCGAAAGAAAAGAAACATTTTTTGGTATGCTGCTCCCTGAACTGTTATACCATGTTATTCGAGCCTTTACTTTTGAAAGGCACGAGAATGATATAACTCTTGTTTTTTTTTTAGGATCCTATAAAAACTGTTTACGAAAAATTACTGCCGAAAACAAAGAGTGATTTTTGAGCATTATAATTGCTCTGAATTTTCTCTTCATTTTCGACAGAGTAACTGCTCGCTTTCTTAATTATATTACAAAAATAAAGTGATTAGACTCGCTGAAAGTTAACGAATTAGCATTTTTATATCATTTAATCGCAATTAATTTTTCCTGCTACAATAGCTTTCGGTGTATTCCTTCAGCCCGTTTCTCATTTTCATGTGAATTTTCTTCTGACATGGAAAAAGAAAAAGATTGTCTAAACTTTATTAGAAATTGTCGTTATTTCTCACCATCGAGTATCAGCAGTATTACGAATAATGTTCAAAATTCATTGTAAGTCAAAATTGAATGTTAATTTTTGTATCCTTTTAAATTTAATCTATGTTATACTACCTTTTAACTTTATAGCTCCTGCACAATGGCATGAGTTTATGTAATATGTAATACTCCGGCACAATTTCCAAAATAATAAATAAATAAAATTGATATATTATTAGTTATGCTTTTGGTGATCCTTACTAGTTTTCAGCGGTCTCTGTGGATCTTTTATTATTTAATACGATTACTACCTTACTTTGTTTTATCATTACTAAACAATTAGAATTTCTAGCTGACCCTGAGCTAGCTTACTTTCGAATATATTTCGGTAGCTTGAAATTTATCAAATAATCTTAAAGAGATTGACATTCTTTGATTGTAATTAATCCTCGTAATACTGCTGTGAAAATAATATTTTCGTGTAAAACACTTAATTTACTTAAGTTTGAAACAAAATGAAGTCTCAGATTGTTTGATCAGAAACTTTAAACCTGTTTATCCTGATTAATTGACACCAAAAGTCCAGCGATATTCATTGATACCACTCCATTGAGAGATGAGGCCGACCAACGAAAACTGGTTGATTGCGAAGATGTAAGACGCATCACTCCCAATCATCGCCTAAGCCTTTATAATACTGAAGTTAATAAGATGTGATTATTCAAACCTTTCTTCTGGATTCTGTGGGATTCCAAGATCGCCGGTTCGCAGCTTCCTGCTGATTTCTTCAATCTGTAGTTGAACTGTAAGAAATCGGGTTAAATCGAGGCAAGCCCCGATGTTAGATTATTCGTTTAGCGGTTAAGAGCAGTTAATTTCGAGATAAAGAAAAATACGTTCAAACAAAACTTACTTACTTCTTGCATAGAAAGGAAAAATCAAATGAAAACAAACAAAATGTGGCAAATTTGAATATTTGAATGAATTTCCTGAAACGTTACAATTTATGGAGAATTGAGCTTAATAATTAAACCTGCCCCTAGTTTCAATTAATATCTTGTGAGAAAGAATTATAAATCCTGCAAATTTGTAATTTTATTAGCGTCTGAATGCGTTCAAATATCTGCAAGAAATGGCTTGTTTGTATCTCCTAGGAAGTAATTGTGTGATTAAAACGTCCTTCACCCTTTCAAAATTTTGTTAAACTTAAAAGAACTAGCTAACTGAGATTAAACACCGTTTACACCTACCTAAGTATGCCTCCTGCTGTGTGGGATCCAGAGTTGAGGGGAGGATTGTTGGCATTCCAGGGATGAAGGTTTTATCATTCTCACTGCCGCCCCAGCGAGATTTCTTCTTCCGCTTTCTATCTCCATCAGCTGTAGAAAAGATATTGCATGTTGAATTGTTAGGGCTTAAAATTATGTTTCAATAAAAACAACTCTTCTCTGTAAAGTTTCTAGTAAACTTTTTTTATATTTCATGATTTTTTTGCATTTTGCAAATTTACCAGACCCGTCTGTTAAGTGTTAAGAGGGTCAATTAAATTTACTTCGATGAGTGGACGAGACAGTTTTCTAAGTCAAAGTATCTTGGTGTGAATTTCATTTCCAAAAAAAATAATAACATAAATTACTAACTTACTCACTATTCGATTGTCCTGTAAAAATTATGTAAAATAGGATAATAGGAAAACAAATTAAATGGCATAATACGAAATATGAGGATGAAAATAATTTTTGTATGCCTTCAATTCATTAGAATTACTGATTTTTTTAAAACTTCCTGTGGACATCTTGTGCATAAAACTAAAAGTTTCAATTAGTATTTAATATAAGGCATATATTACGATCGTCTCAAACCAAATCGAATTCATTCACGAATTCTAAAGCACTTCAAGGCAAAAACATTCAACATGTGGTCAAATTTATGTAAAACTTATTTACCGAATGCTTTCAGAAATTTCATTTGCGATTCTATTTTAAAGTTTGAGAGATGGATGTGAGCTGAACGATTTGAAAATTAAAAAATGCTAACCCGTTTTCAAATTGACCGGCTCCAGATATTCTGCCCTGGAGTTCTACGTTCTCGTTAGAGCAAAGCAATTTAAATTTAAAAATTGATAATTTTCTTACTTGATGACGTTTCCGATGGCCCGTTGCTGAGGGAATCATTGCTGTTGGTGCAGTTGAACAGAGCAGCAAAATTTTTTGACACTGTCGAAGAGCTGTTCACTACCTCCATAATTGCCTGGGTGATATCGAGCTTATTTTCACGAGTTTCCTTATCCCGGGATTCCCTCGCTCCGCGGTACTTATCCCTATCTTTGTCACGTTCGCGTTCACGTTCACGCTCGCGATCACGATCACGGTCTCGGTCCCGATCTCGATCACGATCTCTGTCGCGATCCCTGTCGCGATCCCTGTCCCGGTCTCTGTCTCTGTCTCTATCCCTATCACGTCTAGGTCGGTCCCTGCTTTTACTCCTCGACCTGGACTTCCGGCTACGGCTATTGCTCCTTCGCCGGGTATAATCGTGGGGCCTCGAGTGGTTTTCACGCTCCCTTTCGCGGTCTCGATCCCGATCCCGATCCCGATCACGGTCCCGTTCTCTGTCTCTGTCTCGATCCCGGTCTCCTCGATCACCCCGGTCACCACGATCGCGGTCGTTGCGATCCTTTTCGCGATTTCTGTCCCGACTTCGACTGCGCTTCTCCCGCTCTCGGCTTCTGTCTCTAAAAGAAGAAGAAGAAAGAACACATTTAATCAAGAGAATTGTGCGAAATGGTAAAATTTTTGATGATTTGTAAAATGCTTACCTTCGACGCTTTTCTTTCTCTCGATCCCTGTCCCTTGAGCGGGATCTTTCATTATCACGATCCTTATCACGGTCTTTATGTTTAGAACTCATTGTTTTTTTGCTGTTCAATTCGGTTTTACGCACAATTTCGCTAAATTACTACACAATTCCGAACGCCGTACTTACCGCAGAAAAACAAAATGGCGAATGAGAATATCGAACAGTAGGTCGAAATATCTGAGAAATGGAACACGGCGTTTTGACAGCGCCGGCAATGCTACCAACCAAATAAATTTTTCTGATAAAACGACTGAAATAAAATTATTTTAAATCTATCGCATGCATTTAATATCCTTTTTAAATTTTCATATCACGTAAGTTTCCATTAGGCATATTAAATTAAATAAAATTTCAATATTTATCAATTTTATATCCTCAAATAGCTTACAACTGGATAAAAAGAAGAAGAAGAAGAAGTTCAAAATTTGTCAAACGAGAACTGTCTGTCAGTTGCTCCTCGTGGGCCGTCAGTTTAATTTTGTGAAGGTAAACAAGTGCTTGTGAATTACTCATAAAAATGGGCAAAACGAAAAAAGGCAAACCCATAAATTCAGATGCAGTAAATGCGAAGAAGGCGGTTAAAAAGGAAAAAAAGATAAATCCTTTTGAAGTGCACCTCAACAAGGAGAAATTCACAATTTTGGGCCGGAAATGTAAGCATGATCGCGGTCTGCCGGGAATTTCAAGGGGGAAAGCTGTAAAAAAGAGGAAGCAAACTCTTGGTCAACAATTTAAAGATCACAACAAAGTGAATAAATTTAAAGACGGACGTATGGCTCCAGACGCTGCTTTGGATGAAGATGCCGCGACAGCACGTTTCGTTACAGAAAAATTGATGCAGTTTAAATCGAAAAAGAAGGACATTTTCAATTTGAACGACGAAATTCTAACGCACAGGGGGCAAACTTTAGAGGAAATCGAGCAGTTTCAGGACCCTGCTAGTGAAGAATCGGAAGACGAGGGACTTAATGGTAAAACTGCTCAATTTAAGAATATTTAAACTGGATCTCACTCACATGCAAATTCAATTCCAGCTGAATTTACTGAAGCAGTGCATTTCGGTGGCCAAAGAGATGCCCCTGATAGAAAAGCTGCAATTGACGAAATGATTGCTGAATCAAAGCGGAAAAAGATTGAATCTGCCATGGAGAAGGAGGAGGTTTACAAATTAACTACAGAACTAGATGAAAACTATAAAAGTCTCATTCCACTGATGGGAAAGCTCAAAAATGAGACTGGACAAAAGGGTCCAAGAGACGATTATGATCGTGTTCTCAAAGAAATGGTTTTTGAGCCAAGAGGTGAAGTTACTGATAAACTGAAAACGGAAGAAGAGCTTATGAAAGAGAATAAGGCTAGATTGGAAAGACTGGAAAACAAGCGATTAGCTAGAATGCGAGGAGAAGATGAGAGCCAAAAACCCAAGCACAAATCCGCAGACGATTTGGACGATGGCTACTTTGCTGGCTCTGTTGAGGAGGACGATGAAGCTACTTTAGCATACTCCTTGAATGGTAAGGATACTTTATAAAATACGTTTCTATTTCTAAATCTTTTAAGGAAACAATAAGTATTACAGGGAAATTTCCCTTAATATTCGAATCTTCAGTAATCTCACTGTAAGCGGCGCTGCTTGGAATGAAAACATATTTCGCGGCTTATACTGCCGTTCAGTGCAACCACTCTCGTGGAAAACTTTCACGTACAGCGAATGTATAACCGCGGTCAACTCCACCATACCGTAAGGATTAAACGATTTTTAATTTAGGTGTTCACTCTGCAAAACAGATTGATTTTAAAATAAAGCACTACAAATTCTGCGTTGCAAAGTTACCTCTACAAATAGGTTTAAAACGATTGTTGTTTCGGTTAAAAAGCATTTAAAATCCAAGAAAATAGGTGGAATAAATAATTTTGATTTCATATTCCATCAAATATAAAAGGGAGTTATCTTTTAATTTTTTTGCAAAATTGCAAAATGTTTAAAAACTATAAAAAACGTAAATTTTTTTTTAATTAATTAAAATATATTATTTCTATTTTTCTTAGACGAGCCTAATAAAAAACCGGAAGACTCCGAAAACGAGGATGACAGTGATGCATCGTCTACGGAAAATGTTAACGCAACAAAAGAGGATGAAAATATGAGTGAAATTTCCGAAGATAATGAAGAAAGCGATGATGGGTTAAGTGATTTAAAATATTCTGAAAGTGAACCGGAAAACGAAGACGAGCAAACAAAACTTAAGAAGAAAAATACAAAATCTAAAACAGAGACCAAATCAGAAAAGAAAGATGATTTAAAATTAAAAGCGAGTGAAGAGCTTCCATACACTTTCGAAATTCCGACAACATATGAATTGTTTTCTGAACTTATGGAAAAATATCCAGACCACAAGGAAATTGTCGTTGAGAGGATAATTAAATGCAATAATCCAAAATTGGATCCGTCGAACAAGGATAAAATGGTAAAACTTTTTGTATTTCTCTTGCAATACGTTAATGATTGCTTTGCGGAAACCACTGAGGAAAATATTGAGAAATCGTTTAAAATGTTTGGTAGTTTAGTGCCGCATATTTATGATATTTCTCATATGAATCCTGCTAAAACAGCGAATTGCCTACAGGAAATAATTAAAGAAAAATATGAGGATTTTAAGAAAAGCTCAAAACATTTTCCACCTGTGGACTTTTTAATATTTTTCAAGTTAGTCTCATTGTTGTACTCGACCTCTGATTTCCGCCACAGCATTGTGACACCGAGTATGATTTTTGTAAGCCACATTCTATCAAGAGCTGAAGTTAAAGCCCGCTGTGATGTTTCTGTTGGGCTTTTCTTAGTCAACATTGTTCTGGAATGTACTCAGCTTTCAAGGAGATTCCTTCCAGGAGCGTTAAAT
Organism: Philonicus albiceps; assembly: GCA_963969385.1. Lineage (NCBI taxonomy): Eukaryota > Metazoa > Arthropoda > Insecta > Diptera > Asilidae > Philonicus > Philonicus albiceps. The sequence continues at coordinate 27,954,675 of OZ017776.1, forward strand.
TTCTTACGCGGAATCATATTTTTGTGCATATCAAAGAGGCCTATTGAAATAATCCATGTCGTCCCTCCGTTTCAGTCTACTGGACCAAATAATAATTTACTTGTTCTAGAAACTGAAGTAGAAGTACCTCTGGTCGAGGATAAAATGTTTTCGAGAGATCTAATTGTAAGTCCTTGTGACAATAGTTTTAAGGTCAGAGTGCTTAGTGCGACGCTTAATATACTCATTGAGTATGTAGAAGTTCTTAGAGACAATATTGGTGCCAACTACCTTCTTCATCCTTTCGTAGAAATTTTGGATAAATTGAATATTGAGAGGTATCCGGAATTTGTTAAACAAAGTTATAATAGGGCTAAGGCAAGCATCAATCAGGTTTTGAATAGACCCATGCAATTACTTGTTCAAGAGGCGAAGAGGCCAAAAGCATTAAAATTAATGGAACCTCGAATTGAGAAAGTCTACGATGATAAAAGGAGGCCTAAACTTTCAAAAGAAAAGGAAGAACTTGCAATTATGTTTCACAAAGTTAAACGGGAGACAAAAGGTGCTATCCGGGAGATCCGAAGAGATACAGCATTCCTCTCAAAACTTCAAATTAAGAAACAAATACAAAGGTACATTTTTATTGGTATTATAAATAAAATTGTAATTATTATTTTTTTTAATTCATTGCAGTGATTTGGAACGGAAAGAAAAAGTACAACGAATCTACGCTGAGGCAGCTGTACAACAGGGAGAACTTAATGCAATCTCCAGAAAAAGAAAGAAAATGTAAATTGTATCGAAAAATATTGTTACATTCTACTGCAGAGAATATATTAATTTATAAAAAGACAACGACTTCTCCATCTTCCAAAAACCCTCCTTAAAATCTTTCGTCTGCTCTGAAAGACATAGTAGATGAGTGCAAGATTTGCTTTATTACATCGTGTTGTGTGAACCTGAATTCTTGGATCTTGCAAAAATTCAGTGTAATTATCAAATTCAAATTTCTTTGTAACATCACATAAATTCTTAAACTGGCAGCTAATTCGGGTTACATGCCACCAATTGTAAAAAATACGTCTCACCAAATTGATAGAGTATAACATTCTTAAAAGAATTTTGCGTTGCTTAACTAATTCTTTTTGAGACTTTTTTATTTGATTAAGGTACAATTTACTTTTTTCAGGAATAATAAGTTCTTTCCAATTTTCTTAAAGTGAAATATATAACTACATTTTTCTTGGGTAAAAATTTATATTTATAGTTAAATTACCTTCAGTCCGTTTCTGTATTCCAATTGGATATTTGCTTATAATATTAGCGCTCTTTAAATTTTTCGCAGGCATTTTTTCTATTTTTAATTGATTAAACATTTTGACATAAAATGACACTAAAATAAAAGTATACTACTGGTTTTTAAACAGTAGCACAATTTGTAATTACAAACAATTTAAATTTCTATAAGAATAAAATTGATATTTAAAAAAAAGTTTAATAAATGACCAGATGAATTTACATCTTGATTTTATGATTGTGGCATTTATTAAAATAAAGTTCTTTGAATTCGAATTGTAATCAACAATTTAATTATAATGAAACAAGTATCATTGATCTTACATTTAAGTTTATTTATTCATTGGAAAATTCGCATATTAGTTCATATTGTTTTTAAAAAAACAATAAAAACTTCTTTCGTGTAACTCAAATATAATTTTTAATTAACATGTTGATTCAGCAATTCGGGGTATTACCCAAAGCTGGTAGTGTTAATCTATTTTGATTCACTCTATGGAGTATTTATCCGTGCCTACTGAAGTATTTCTTAGATTCTTTAACGTCTGGCTTAATAGTATCTGGATTTGATTCTGGATTCCAATTAGCTGGACACACTTCGCCATGCTTTTCAACAAATTGGAATGCCTTTATAAGTCGAATGGTTTCGTCAACAGATCGACCAACTGGTAAATCATTTATTGAATATTGTCGTACAACACCGCTTGGATCAATTATGAAACTGCCACGAAGTGCGATTCCTTCATTTTCCAAAAGGACACCGTAATCTTTGGATATAGATTTGGTTATATCCGATAATAGTGGATATGATAGATTTCCGATTCCCCCGTTTTTCCTATCTATATTTTTCCAAGCCAAATGACTAAAATGAGAGTCTACAGAAACTCCAACAACTTCAGTGTTTAAAGCTTGGAATTCCTTGATTCTATCGCTAAATGCAATAATTTCAGTTGGGCAGACAAATGTGCTGAAAAGAATAATTGAGCATTAAATTAATATCTAATATTTATAAATAAATAGACAATGCACACGTTAATATTAAAAATAATCTGAAATGAAAATCTAACAACGAGGTTTAAGTTTAAGTTTCTGGCATTTAAGTAGCATTTTCAGTTAACATATATTTTAGGGAATTGAACAAATACTTACAAGTCCAGTGGGTAGAAGAACAAAAACAAATATTTCCCTTTGAAATCAGCTAATTTAATTTCTTTAAAATCGTTCCCTACCACCGCTAAACCTTTGAAGTTGGGCGCCGGTTCTTGAATTTTTACGGGCAACAGACGGCTGCCTGAAGAAATTGCTTTTTAAATTAGGGTGCGATTTTAATAAATTCATTTACGTACATGTGTGGAATCCGTTCCTAGCATCATTTTTCACTTGCCTTAAGATAAGTGAGGCCTGCAGCAAAGAATATTACGTAATTTTACATTGTGCAAATTATTATTATTTTTTGATCTTACAGTCCCCGAAAGCGCCTTACTGATTAATGACATTCTGGTGAATTCCACTGTCTGAAGGTAAAACTCCTTCGATTTCGATTCGGTTCGCGGGGTAGGAGAAAAATTTAATTATTTATCCACAATCTTAACTTCAAGCAAAAGGCAAAGTCACTGCTATCAGCTGTTGACAACCGTTCACAGGACCGGTCTGCTAAAATTCACTACAGTTCAGTGAGTCGAATTGCTCGTAAATTGCACGATATCATGATATTTTTAAATATCAAAGTGCAAATCCAATATTTTCAAGAAGAAGCAGTCGACTAGCAGCTTTACTCCCATTTTTGAGGAGTGCTTTACTTCAGTAAAACAAAAAAGCGCTCAGTGAGGAGCAGATCCAGGAATGCGTCTTCAAAAAATTGGTTACTTTTTGTTTTTACTAAAAATGCTTTTTAATGCTTTTTAAAATTAAATATGAATAAAAATTAACTTTGTTAAAAATATAAAAACAACACAAAGAATTTATTAAGTGCAGTAACGTCAAAACCAACAGTTATTTCGAAATAAAAACTGAAATCAAAATAGACGCGATTTATTTTCAAATTTGGTCTGTAAGTGTTCAAACACGAAAAAATGTGTAGAAAATATGCCAGATTCGAAGGCAGCATCTACCAAAAACCCTTAGTATTTAATTTAATGGCAATCATTTGAAGTTTAACTTATTTTTATCCATTTTTGGTCTGCCATGTTAAAAATTTGTATATATTTCAATTTTATAGTCCAAAAGACTCCTAGGTATTGATTTTCAATAAAATTGCTTAAATTTGAAGAACTTCAGTGACCATATTTTGAATTTAGAAATTCTGACGGCATATTCAAAGTCAGCATACCCAAAAACCTCCTAGTGTCGATTTTTACGGCAATTTGGAATCGTTTTTTGTATATATAGATATAAAAGTATTGATAGTCCGTCATTTTGAATTCATAAATTCTGATAGTCGGTTTGAAATCAACGATCCCGAAAACCCCAAAGTATCAAGTTTAGTGGAAATCGCATAAATTTGTAAATTTGACAATCTGCAATTTTAAATTCGTAAATTCAGACAGTGACCCCGGAAACCCCTCCTTTCCCCCTTAGAGTTTATCAGTTATCTGATGAAACTATCCCTTGTATATCGTCTCTTCGCGATCTTGATGTTTTTTGCTGGTCTAAGGAGTTCCTTGATCCCTATGCTGCCAATTCCCTCTATGTCTCCTTTGTTAGGACTCTCCTCGAGTACGCTTGCCAAGTTTGGTCTCCATATCAATCTATAAGCATCAATAGGATTGAGGCAGTCCAGCGCAGTTTCCTTTGCTTTGCTTTACGTGAGTTCACATGGTCTGACCGTCACATTCACAAGTCTTAGGCCCTTTTCCCTTTCCTTAGTTTAGGTTAATTTAAGGCAGTCTTCAGTATTATCTAAAAATTTTCATTCAAATCGTTTAAACCATAAGCAGAGTAATCAAAATTATAAAGTTGAATTTTTATAAAACTGCCACTTCTATCTTGATCGTTGTATTAGTTCAAAAATTCTTTTTTTTTTACAACATAAATTTTTATCGTCTTCGAAAAAAATATATTTGTGTAGATTTTCACAGCAATCGTGACCATTTGAATTTTAAAATTTTGATAGGAGATTCAAAATTCGTAGCCTCAAAATATCCATAGTACTAATTTTCATTTATATTCGTTGTCCGAAAATAGTTGATTGTGATATTGGTACTTCCAGAACCCCCAAACACCAATTTTCATGTAAAAATCTTGATATTTACAAATTTTGGCCGCCGTTTTTATTCAAAAAATGAAAATGATTGGACCAAGCGTTTAGACGTGATTGAGTAACAAACAAACGAACTTTCAATTTATATACACAGATTGCAAAGTAATAAAATAATAATCATAAATACACCTATTTTTCTGTATTACCCCAATTTTACCGTGGTGTATAAAGATGAAATATCTCCGCAAAAAATATAAAAAAGGTCCAATATAAAAAATAAATCGACGTTCTAAATATAAACTGTTTTGAATTGTGTTTTCAATTTTTATAAATGCCTTTACTTTGAAATGAGATACTTAAAAGATCTAATGCATGGCCAATGAGTTCTTTTAATGCCGTGATTTATAAAGGAAAAGCAATTAAGTGCAACCTTTTAGTGAGATTTTTATTTTTATATACATATATGTATTATATACTGTATATATTTGTTTTTAAATAGCATGAAGGTAACCGTCCACACAGCTCGAGTCCTATAAAAGTTTTCCTCATTTTGTACAAGTAATTTTGTGTAATTGAAGTTTCACCTAAAGTAAATAGAGAGAAACAAGCCGTAATCAAAGCCGGGAGGTAAACCATAAAAAATAAAGAGGAACAACAAAGGAAACATGAAGAAGACGATAATAGAAAAAGCTTCTCTGACTCCTTCATTCGGGAAATTTCCCTCTTGTGGCTAATTCAGTGCATGATTCTAGTTCAGGATAGTTAGCCTTAATGGTTCTTGTTGTTTGGAGGAAAATTGCAGGCTGCCGGAGCTTCTTCTCGGTCCTCGTTTTCTGGAAGCACTAAGTAGTCATTCTTCTGAATGCATTAAACAAAAATATCAACACCTTCAGTGGACAAAGGGGGAGCTGCCGGAGAATAAAGCAGACCTGGCTTATTATTGTTTTCAAAGAATGGCAAATTGGAAGCTCTACTCCGCCTCCCCCCGTCCTGCTAGAGAAGCACGACAAGTTAAGAGGACAAAAGTGCTAGAAGGACTCAACCGACCTCGAATCTCATCTTCGCCCAAGAATTAATACTTAAAAATAGAAGTTGATGTTGAGGTGTACCAAATTTTGTTTTTACTTATTATAAGCATATAATTCTTCCTTCATATACAAAATTAAAATTTTAATATAAAAGATTTATAGGGGGTATGAATACCCGTACATAGGTTGGCCCTATAATAAATACAGATTCACATTTAAACATAAGATGAAATAAGATTTATCAAACAATTAATGATATCCCTTTTTGGATTACAATAAAAGTTTGTATAGTATTTCAATTATTAAATTATATGAATTTAGATTATACAGCATATTTGCAGATATGAAGTGCAGCGTATCTGGAAACTCATATCCGGGTAATATAGTTAACCCTCTATTGCATTGCTCACTTCTAAATTTTATTGTATTTCTTATCTACTCTGGATTTGTGTTAAATGAATGAAACTGGCCCTATAGTATTTTTCTTTACCTCTGCATAAAACGTAACCTGTCTATGGCAAGTTTTATATTGAATATTTTTAATAAATATCTGTATTTTGGATAATCGATAATAGATTGATATAGGTAGGAGCATATAACATAACAATCAAATATTATTTTTATACAAATCGAATATTTTAATGTACGGTAATTAAATATTTTCGCTTTATATAATGAACCGTACACTTATCGGTTGGAACAACCATAAACTTTTCGGTGGACGGAAACGTAGACTTGTTGGTGTTCTGATCTGTACACTTGCCGGTTGGACAGAATCGTACATTTGTCGGTCGACTGAAACGTAGACTTGTTGGTCGGCTGAAATGTACACTTGTCGGTAGACAGAACTGTGCTCTTGTCGGTGAACTGAACCATATACTTGTTGATGGGCTGAATCGTCCACACATCCCGATGGATAGAACTGTACACTTATGGTCATGAAGAATAAATACTAGCTGATTCGGGAAGGAGTGTTTCAACATGTGCCAATCGATTTCTTACAGTGCTGAGATCAGCATTCACGATAATTATAAGGTTCCTAAGACGAAGAGCGAGGTTGTGCATTCGTAAAAATGAAGGTCACACCCTCTACATTACTATATTTTTTTCCAATTGAGTATTCTAGTGACTCCACAAAAATATCAATAACTTTTAACAGACTAAAGATATTGACATGGTTCTTTTATTATTATTTGGAAGATATCTTAAGGCTGCAATTTGTTTTTTGTTTTTTAAACCATATCTTTATTAAGGAAACTTTTAAGGACAGAGTAGAAAAAGGTGTATTTTTAATTAAAATATTTAAAAATTTATATTAATAAAAAAGTTTAGAAATAACTATTAACAAATGGCACTCGTAAACATTACCCAAATCTCTTCGGGACTCCTTTATTTCTTATTTTTGCTTAACAACGGACAAATTTTATACCTAAATTGGGATTAATATCTTAATTATGATTATTTTAACAAATTACACTATTTTAATTCTTAAATTACAATTCCGAACCCTTATATGTATATGGCAGTTTAAAAAAAAGGTTCAAGAATATCTTTTTCAATGATTTAGGGAAAGCAACTTTTTAGTCTCTGCATCTTTATTGATCTTCCGAATAGGTTAGTGAGTGACCGCCTCATTTCTTACTAGGTATTGATCTTTTTGAGCATTTGGTTCCTAAATTAATTAATACTTTTTCCAATTATTAAATATTGATTACATATGCATTTTTAAATATTATTCGTGCAATATGTAAAAATTATATGTATACGAATTTATTTTAAATTGGCCGTTTCAAAAACTGAATTTGAACTGCCTCTTTCATTTCACGTTTTAGTAAAGTAAGGCGATTAATAAAATCGGAATAAAAGAAAATACCAAAATATCACTAAAAAGTAATTTACAATGAAGAACATCAAAGTTAAAAGAGATTTTTCCCGATGTCGGGTACAACAGAGACCACTCAAGCACACTTAGCATAATGACGACAATAACTGAAGTCCTACTTAAGCTGCTTAAAATACAAAAAAGAATAAAGATGCAATTGTTGTACCGATGTCGCACCTCAAGTGTAATCCTTGGCACAAACGGAAGTTTATCTTGATGGGAATGAGAAGACGCCCTCCAGGCCTCTCTTCGGGAGGAATCTGCAAATAGATCAGTCAGATCAGATTGGATCGCTTGTCTTTTGTCCTCTCTGTTTACAGCTGAAGAGGATTTTTACCAGAAAAGGGGATAATGGGACATAAACACTGTCACGTCTTAACTGCAAATACCTCTCACGCAGATTTTCTTGAGAATTGCAAAGGATCATGATAGGACTCATGAGATGGGTGTGATTTTCAAGAAATGAATGGCCCATTTTTAGAATATTACATCCATTGTTTCTCTTTATGTGGACATATGCAAGGAAAATATTTTTTATCGTATGTAATCTTAAAAGCAAGCGTAATGCATATTTCTGATCAATGATCAAAAGCTAAAATATCTTCAAAATATATTTTTTAGGAAAGCAATTTTAAGATGACGAAAAATCTCATTGTATCGATTGAAACAGAAACACTGCAATCATATTTTTTTTTCAAACTTGCTTATATTAACCCTAGGACCCTACACACGTTGAAAATACGGAACCCTAATCGGATCACTTTGTTGTCCGTCTATATGTCTGTTTGCTCTTCAAGACCTTTTTTCTTGGGAACAGTAAGAGATATCAAGTTGAAATTTATACTAAAAACTGAAGTCTAAAGCCTCGTAGTCCTGTAAACAATTCTAGCTTAATTAAATAAATATACATTGCTTATCAAAGGGTATTTTCATACTGACTAACTCTAGACTAATGTATCAAAATCTATAGCATACTTTTGTTTTATAATTTAAAATTTAATTCTTAAATTGCTTTCTTATTTTCGTGCATTTGGGTACTAAGCCCATATTACACTTTTTGTGTTAGTTTTGGTTTTCTTCTTTATTTGTTTGGTATTTATAGCTATTTTTGGTAAAAATTTGTGAAGTTATAAATTTTCTTATACTAGCGAGTTAAGCAAATCTAATCCTGGACTGAAGAGTATTTTGTAATAAAGAGCTTTACATATTTTATTTTTAAAAGACTAAATATTTTAAAATAAATCTGCTTATCGAATACATTTCTTCTTACGTGAACCAACTTTGGGACTAGAGTGGTCAACAACAACACGAAACAAATTCGTCCAGTATAATCGCTATAACTTTAATAACTTTCAATATTAAGCTTGGTTTAGTAAAATTTTCGATTTTACACGGATAGTACAATGCTTAAGTGCTGGTTAAATCATTAAATTTGGGCACTTAAGCTATAAGTTTCAGAAATTTATGAATTATCAAATAATTCTCGTAAATTTACGATTTATTATGCACCATGGCCATTTTACCATAATGCAGAGTGGGTCATTTGTTGGTCCTTTTTTCTGTCGATGATTTTTAGTACTTAATGTTATTTGCCAAACAACCACACATTTACAGGAACTGAACATTTCACGACTACATTAAAACGCATGTTTGCATGTTGCATTTGCACCATTAACACCAGCTGATTATTTTTTGGGGGGTTATTTGAAAGGTAAGGTGTATGCTAATCATCCACAAACAATTCTACAACTTAAAAACAGCATTCGAGCTGAAGTTGAGGTCATTGATCCGCTTTTATTGGAAAAAGTCATCGAACATTTTGTTTGGTTGCAGGCCTGTATGTGAATACATAAATGGCATAAAAATACCTTTCATTATCAATAAAAAAGTTTAAATTCTCCTCCCAAAATGTGTGTTTTATTTACAAATGAAAAAAGGACTAACAGATGACCCACCCTGTGTTAGCTGTAGAAAGTCCTAAGTCTAGAATATTAAAAATAGGTTTTACTTAATAATTGTACATAAATTTCGTAAGTTAAAACAATTTTCTTGAGGTTTTCTATTAATAAACAATCATTTTTGAGGGTTTGAGGGAGTCTATATAAAAATAATAATGCTGTTAAAAGATGAAAATTTAATTTCTGTTTACGTAGATTTAAAATGTTTTGCGATTTTAATTACAGACATAACGAAAATGTAAAATGCAGAGAAAAAAGGAAAACAGAATTAACAATCATTAAATATCAAATGTAAAAGAGAAAATTATTTTACCTCATTTACATCACATATTAAATTGCAAAGTTTTGCATTAATTAAACGTAAAACAGAAAATGAAGCCAATGAGCTGCCGTCCTCCAATGGCAATTTTACCATCTCTGCACCATGTTATATTGAAACCAATTAAGGGTTGTAATTCATTATCAGTGCATTTATTTGTTAATTGTAAAAATCCGCACACGTTATGGGAAGCAATTATAACGCATTCAAATGAGGAAATCTGTGGAAAATTTGCATTTCCATTTTATGGCATCGAATAAACCACCGCATGCATTGCATGCATTTTATAATAATTTAGAGATGGGGAGGTGTAATATGAAATTTTAGCAAAATTTAGTAAGCAGAGGTTTAATGCGAACTAAATTACATTTGTAAATAGACATCAATTATAAGGAAAAAGTATTACGTTTTACTAATTTATTGAATGGTTCTGAATTAGTTAACAAACAAAAATTATAAGAATGTAATGCATTTCGGGTTTTATTTCTAATGTAGTAATTTGTGGATGCCCTGCTAGAAAAACCATCATCTTTTAAGGTGGTCAAGCCATTTTTTGATATCTCCGTAATTATAGAACTGTTTCAAGAAAAATGCATGAGATATCGATGAAAATAAGTGGTAGTAGGAAGTGGTAAAGACTGGTGACTACGGGGGTTAGGGCAAGAGCAGTTAGTCAAATATAAAAATTGTATCTCTAACCGTTTTCGCTGTGTGTGTTAGGGCGTTGTCTTGTCGTCACTTTTTGGTTTCTTGTAGACTATTTTGGTCGCTTTTCGATGGTTTCAATTGCACTTGCTGACGGTAGTAAATGGTATTAACTATTTGTATATTGCCTTCATCCAACAATGTTTGCAATTCGGAAATCTACAAATTTTTTCGGTGAATCTGGGTGTTCTTTGTCTTTCAAACCAATGTAAGTTTGCATAAGTATATGATGACTTTGAGTAGTTTTTCTTTTCATTGAACAAGAAAAGCAGTATATTCTCCAAATGCCCAATATTGGGATCGAGTTCCGATATGTTTACTATATGAAAAAAAAAAAATGACTCTAACTCGAAATCGTATAAACATCAATAGCATTTTTAAAAGTACTATCGTAGCAACAAAATAACATAACATTGTAAATCAACATTTGTTAGTTACAATAAACTGAATATGATTTCCGAGTTAAAATAGGAAAAATAAAGTAAGAATGTGATCGTAAATTATGATAAGCGAAACAGAATTTCTTATATCAAATCGTCGTACAGTTGTGCGTAAAAGTTTAAGACCACTTCGATTATTTTGGTGGAGTATTTCAACTTTATGAACCTCGGTTTTTCATACCGTTTTCGTGTAGCCTTCTCATTATTTTAGATTGTAGAAGGTGCCTATGTTCTTTTGATTGGAATTTGCAATATTTAAAAAAACGAAGTTCTTAAAGTGAAAATGTTCCGAAAAAACAGAGATGGTTTTAAACTTTTGCGCACAACAGTAGCATTTATAAAAAATGCATTTATTTCACTATTTTACATTTAAATATGATGAGGGTCACTGTAATAAACTAACAAAAATAAAAACTATCAGATTTAAAGGGTGAAGGAAAATAATTGCCTTTGAAAACTAATTTTTACAAATTTTAAGTCTAGCATAATCTGCTGAGCTCAAATTAACTTGTCAGATATTTTGAAACCGTCTGAAACAGGCAGACGACTTACGTTGAGTAATTTGTCGGTACACTTCATCCAAGAGCAAGATTCAGTAGGCAGCTGGCGCCAAGGAAATCATGTGGAAAATTGGCAAATTATGATTACGCTTTTCTCAGAGGTATGTCGGGTCAAATCAGTACCCTCACTACTATGAATATTCATTATTTACAGCAGATTTCATAAAGATCATAATTTTGTTATGGAAGTAAGTGGGATAGGGCGCATAGATATGTATTTTGGTATTAAAGTTATTGTTAGAGCCGAATTTAAAGACCTCGGGACCTTAAGTTAGTGGAAGAATAAGATGCCCTGGTGTTCAACATGCATATTAACCATGTAGTATATTTCACTAATTCCTCTATAAATATTCACATTTTTTCTCATAGTATCTCCAGAACTTCTTTAAGAGGATTTTCTGGGATCTTTTCAAGATCTAAGGTAATGGACGTTAGTTAAACTATTTAGAAAATTTACCTCACTAAATAAATAAGTAAATTTCTGAAGTATGCTAAATCCGAATCCGGTCTCAGAATTCCTCTATCACGTCAGGATTTTGAGATTGCTAACCCTAATGTGCAAAAAACACTGTTTTTTGTTAAGTCAAAATAATTTTAGTCATAAAACCTGATATGGTAGTTACTGGTAGTACTAGTCTTTACCTTTAACACCCATTTTAAATTATGTCAATATCTTTCTGTTATTACCTTGTATTGTTATATAACTTCAAAAATAACGAAAAACCGCGTTTCTTTGCGTTTTTATGTAAGGATCGAAATTCTAACGTGATGATAGAGCATTTCTGTGGAAAATTACTATTGTAGTTTTTGTTTTGCTGTCTGCTTTAAGGAATACTTTAATTTCTATTGCTAAATCTTATTCTAACTTCCAGCTAATGGAATTAATATCAAATATAATTCTCTATTAATAGCAGAATTCAAAAGACATATTATAAATATTTTTTGTTTGTTTGGCCTGTTATGAAAGAATCCCTACGACTGATGATATTTAATCTAGCCAAAAAAAAAAAAAGATGAATTCTTAGAAACTCACTCCTCCTCTTTGCATTAAATTGATATTTTTATAATAATAAATTTAGCTCTCGAAATTTAGCCTGCCAATGAATATTGAAAGCAAATATGTATATATTTTGTGGTAATGTAATTCTATATTTTCCTCACTAAAATATAAATAAAATTTATTTTTACCATTTTCTTGAGTAAAACAATATAATTTTCTATAATAAAAATTAAGAAACTTTTACTGTTCGTACCTAAAAGTAGTTAAAGTCGGTTTTACTTAAATAGTAAACTACTCTTCGAATATTAAAGCTTTGAAAGATTGCTGAAGTTAACGTAAAATTATTCTATTTGCAATTTTTAACTATAAATTAAGTAGGAAGGTGTTATACGAAAATAGAGAAAATAGTTGCAAATAGAAAAACCTTACAAAATCAGAAATATCACTTCATGTTGACTATAAAGAAAGAATTAGGGCGTTGCAAAGGTTTCTTTTTTTCAGCTATTATCTTTCCTTTTATTGTTTGTCGTAGTGTTTAGTAATGCACATCAGCAACAAATCCAATGTTTTCGGTGGTGTAATGCAGTTTAAAGTGAAAGAAATTTGCACAAGGTAAAGAAAAATAAAATACGTCTTAAGTGTTCTTCGTATGGCAAAATATTTACGGGGCTAAACAATGGATGAAAGGAACCATATCAGCATCAGGCCCATCTCGAATTGTTTGCATTTTAGGTAAGATGAATACTTTAAATCGGCTCACTTTTACATTTTTATCCTATGAGGGTATTCATTGTTATTACATTCGGAGAATGTTTTATATTTACTTCATGGATTACAAAGATTTACATTTTGTGTATTGAAAACATTTTAAAATTTAAATTGAAAATAATTTCTGTTTACTAACATTGCCTAATAAAAATGAGTTTTTGTTATTTTTAAAATATAATTTATATTTTAACCTTTGCAACCAGAGATAAATGCTATAATGTGATTTATGATTTTTAACATCCTGCACTATACTCAAAAAATTATATGCAAAACCAATTAATGAAGCTGTTGGGAGCGCATCAATGACTCGTATATTATAAATCCGAAAATTCGATGCTCTAAAATGTAGTAAAGTAAAATTTGTTAAGTGATTTTATTATGATTTATTTAAATTGTTTTTTTAAATTGATTATATCACAGCTTTTTAAACAAAACCTCTTCTTTAAATTACTGTTCTATGTTCGGACAAGTTACTCTTTAGAGGTTTGGATCAGTTCTATATAAGAATAGATAGTGAAATATTTACGAAAATTTAAAAATTACTTACTTAATTAGAAGCTATGCTTTTTATACACTAAGATGACCAATGAGAATAGAGATAATTGGATAGGTGAAAAGATAATTTAAATATTGCCAAAAACCTTTTCTAAATTTTAAAATAATGTTGAATTATACTTAATTATTGCACTAAATATTCACTATTATGAAAATATATTTAAGATTACTTATAGCACTTTGTACAAATGAGTTTAGCACAACTTCGACAGAAATTAGATCAATGTTGGCTTTATCGCGTTAAGAAGTTACATGGGTTTTGAATGCCAAAAAAAAGCATACTTTCTACAATTGTTTTTAAATAAACTAAATGAATTATTTTATTTTAACTTATTGCATTCGAAAGAGTAATATTTCGATTATATTTCATAAAATTTTCAATGAAAAATATTGAAAAGTAACGCGGTAAGAGCTGATCTGGGGAAGCGCCTTCAAACAAACAAAAAAGTACCCTCGCGGTAGACGGGATAGCTCGTGAAGAACTTAACTGAAACAAAACCCCGAACGTTTTTCTGTTAGTCGATAGTACTAGCTCATGATTGAACAAAGGATTTTGAAAAATAATAATATTTAAATTTTTGGCAGAGTTTCATGCAAAAATTTCGATTATTAGTAAAAAATTGGTCACGTATTGGCTTGTAAAATGAGTTTTGGTCGACGAAAATAAAAATTCTTCGTTCAATCACGAGTTAATATTTCAAAAATTATCGATGGATTCGCTTTTGGAATATTTTGTTCATCGTCTATTAAAATTATACGATATTATGCGGTCAAGCCTTATAGAAGGAGTTTTAAAAGTCTCTCACTTCCACAGTTTTGCTCGGATTGACTTGAAATTTTCATTTCAACTAGGTACTGGGGTTCTATTATATAAAAAATTATCACAAAACCTATACAAGAAGAATACCTACGATAGATTGAAAATCATCTTTAGAATAGCTCTGAAAATTGTTTTGTATACAGTTAACTTATTTACTTTGTTTAGATTTGAATTCCGGAAGAATTTGAACACGTACTTTTATAGGTAATATAATTTTAAAGATATAGTAAAAATGTCGAATGAATTGATTAAGATTTGTTGAAGTTATGCATTCGGCATATTCAGAAATTGTATCGTTTAAAGTAACGAATTATAAATCTTGCTCCAATTATAAAATACATTGAACCTTATTTCTAACATCCTAAGGTATTGTTTAAGCCGAGACCTTTATATAAAACCTTTTTATAAAAAAATACATTGCAAAATTTTAGAATGACTGAAGAATATCATCCAGTTATTAAATTTGGAAAAATCAAAGAATCGAAAAATTTCAAGTGTTAATTCTTTTGAATGATACCTCGAAGTATCCCAAAAAAAGACACTTAATAGGCTCTTAATGAACATTTATTATAAAAACACAATAGCAGTGTTCTTTTTTTCTATACAGAGAGATCTATACAAGAAATTTTGCGTAAATAAAATCATTGCAATTTAATACAAATTCATAATCTTGTTTTCTGGGGAACTGGTAATAAGCTTAAGTTTAACATAAAATGTTTTATTATTCTGGATATACGAAAAACACGCATCTAATGACATCAGTTTAATTTAACTATTTAATTTTTATTATGTTGCCTATGTATGGTATTATCACTAATGAGATTAGAAGATCAATCAAATCAAATCAAAGTAGTACTGAAGCGACTTTCCTCAGGTTCAAGGCTCGAAATCTTGATGAAAGTCGATCTCAATTAGGAGAAATCCTTTTGTTAGACTAAACTGAGTGGTTATCGGCGAATGTACGTAACCATGCAACGAACCCCTACCGGTTTAATAGAGGCACAAACTTTCCCTCTGCGAAATGATAATGCCCCATAGGAAAAATTTATCTCTAATACGGCTACTGTACCCTGTTTTGAGAGGAGAGGTCTATTTACATGGAATAAACTGAGTTCACTCTAATTGAAGTATTACTGGCTACTGGCAAATATTACTACAACAACCCCCTCAGTGTGTGCAACCCGCAAAACCCCTTGTGCTGAGCAAAGGGGTGAAATTGTTTTGAGTTTTTCGTTACACATTTACGTTTTGATTTTCGCCTCCTCATACAACCACTTTTGTGCACTGAAGTGTTATAATTCCCTTAGATAAGGCATACATCAACCACCCTATTTTTAACCCCCGCGGTATTTTTGTTTATTTTGATTAATGCCCTAAAAGCAGTTTAATCGTAATTCGCGAAGTGGTTCAATTAGATCAATATCGATTTTATTTTACTTGCATTCAAAAACAAGGTGTTACATATCTTTCCAAAATGGAAATACAAGTGAAAATAAATCTTTTGGTATAATGATACCAAAAATAGTTATCTATTAAATCTAATAAATACTAGACTAAGGGACTATAGTATAAAAACTCATATTGATCTGAATTCGTTGAAAAGCAAAAATTACAGATAAATGAAAACGAAGTTTATGATTCTCATAATTTTTAAAAAATTAGCAAATCAACATTAAATATGTAGATATCGGCGGACGAGGTTGTTTTTGATATTGAAGACAATGTTTCCGAGTAATTAGTCTTTCTTGAATAATTTTTGAATAAATGTTGTACAAATTGGGGATTAAAACAGTGTTATTAGAACTTATTGAAAGTATCTAAACGCTAGAAACTCTACGGAAGCGTATTTTGCTTGTTTGAACACGATTTGATTTGGTTTTCTTTGTAAACATTTTTATTTATATCATTTCCCTTTAATGTATTTTTGTTATAATTATAGACTTACTAGTGCTGTGCGTGACTACTTGTTCACACGGAGCACTGAAATACGTAGAAATCAAAGTAGAATGTTAAAAAGGTGTCAATTTCTGTACGATTGATTTAAAAACTCGTTTTAAAATAAAAATTTGAATAAGCTATGTTAAAGGTTTATTTATACGTAAAATTATTAAAATAACTCATTTCTAAAATTAAAGGTAAAGCTTGTATGAGGAGGTTTTTTATTATTAGCTAATGATAGCTTTGTACTTTTTGCTCATACAAATCTGAAAACCTGGGTTTTATCTGGGTTTTTATTCAGGTTACAGGGAAATTTCAGAATGCAGTAAGCATTACTGTAGTTGCATTTTTAAATGAATTATTGTTAATTGTGATCCCGCTGTTGAGATTTTATATCGAGAAAACCCACCACATTTTGAACATTGTGTACAATTGACGGTGCATTACCGATTGTCGAAGCGCGCTCAGAATTAATTAAGCAAGTACATCACATAGATCCTTTTAATGTAAATAGTACAATAGGTAGGATAATACTATAATATCTAATGCCATAATATTCTTTTCATACTCATTTCATTTAGAGAAAGCGCAGTTGCATTGTTTGGGATTCTTCGACAGTGTTTTTTCAATACTCCCTGGGACTCAATGAAATGATTTGCCAATTCTTTAGAGGCAAAGTTGCTTTTAGGCAGTGTTATTAGAGAAAGTTCAAAGAATACCAGAAATCTATCATAAAATGACTAGAAAAAACATAATATAATCGACTTTCAGTAAATATGTATTACTAGAAAAAACATTCAGTGACTCAACTTATTGGCCATATAATCCGAAATTAATATATAGCTTTTTTTTTAATCTTTACTAAAAATAGAAGAGGGATGAATGAATAATTGCAGTTATATGTGATTTCTTTTGTTATTTGAAAAATTCATTTAAAAACCTTGACTTTTTTAGAAAATACAGAAAAATTCAATTATTTGATTCTATTTTACTAAAACAAACTTTAATTACCATTTAAAATTCTGTGTGGTCTCTTTTGGCTTTTATAGCGATCTGAATTTTGCAAGGTAGTAAATTTATTTAATTTTTGCAGGCCGAGGCCGAAACATTATTTCAGGAGTTTAGTGCACGGCTGCAAAGTCGATTTAAGGACCCAATTTCTTCTGGCTGTAAAGCAATAGATCTCGGTGTTATTCTAGTAAAAATTTACTAGGATAGTCAAAAATTATTTAGAGTATGCCTACTCTGTTTTATGTCAGTAAAAAGAAAATTACATACATATATGCCCGTATATACTATCATATATAATATGTATAAAAGCCCAAGACAATATATATATAAAAAAAAAAGCCCCTGTGATGTCGAAGATGTTTATAGGAAAAAATCCAATTTGAGAAAGAAGACAACCAATTTCCTGACGAAATCCCTTTTATGTCCTCAATAAAAAGTACAAAATGGCGAAAACGAACACTTGCCTTTCAAGTTCTTGGGACTCTTTTATACTATCTCGGCTGGGCAGAGATTTTTTGTCACTAAATTTCCAATTTGGATTTTATGTGCTTGAAGAAGAACAATAAAGATTTCGTTTGATATTTATGTTGATCCTTACGTGAATAAGCTGAATATAAATATTCGTTAAAGAGGAGATAAATTTTAGGTATATACTGAAGAAGGTAATTAATTTTGTGATGATGTATTACTTATATAATGTATAAATATATAAAAAATTGTATTTTTACGAATTAGTTGATTAAAAAAAAACGAAAACTCTCCATCCTCTTTTCAAACAAATTACCGTCTCTGTGGTACTAAACCTTATCTATTTGTATTTCTGTCAATTAGGAGAAAACAAAAAAATTGTTCCTATTTGCGTCAATTACCATTGCCGTCCGACCCTCAATTTCAATTAAATGTGACCTTGTTTATTATTAAATCTATCTCGGGTGAATAATTTCGCTCAGTAAATGAGATACCCAGCTTTATGGCCATCAATTTTGCACAAATTTAGCGTAGGTCTTTTGTGTTGATCCCATCCAAAATCATCAAATTAACGATCTGCGAGCCGGGTACAAATCACATTTTGCCTAATTAATAAATGTTTTATCTAGTGAACCCGGTCGACAACGTTTGGCACCCCCGCCGGCGAGAGCAGCCACCACCCATCCACCCACTAACACATCAAAAGCCTAAAATACGTTCGTTACCGATGGTAAAAGAAGTGAAAGGGAACCGGGAATAAATGGAGTCCTTTTTCCCTATTTCTCCCATTAGGCGATTCCCATGTTCGCAATTATCCCCATCTATTCATTGCGCACTCATCGCCAAGGCAAAGCAAATTTTCTCATTAGCTGACATAAACTCGGCAGCCAGTGCGAACACCCAACGGTTGGGACTGTACCGTCGTGGGGTATGGAGGCTACATAATTTTCCATCCCTCCCCTCCCCCCTTTGAACCAGCTACCTTGGAGGAATCCTTCGTACCCACTTTACCCACCGCTTACTGTTTTCATTGTAGTAAATTTGCTACTTAATTTATTCCATCCACATTAATTGCATTTCCCACTTTACTCTCTCCCTCAAATTGCTTTGATCTTCGAACCTCCAGCCAACTAGTTCCCGGCCTTCCGGACCCCACTCCTGATTCTTGGATCCTCCCCCGGCCAAACCACCTCTCCCCCCGCAATTTTTCCCAGTCCCCTCACGCAAACATCGAAGAAATCACTTCTCTTCATACATCCTATAGGACATACCAGAAAAACGGTTCGTTCGCGCCATTTTCAATTTTGGGGCTAAACTTTAAGGACTCATCTGAACGTGCAGAGATTTTGCTTTTGTATAGGCGATGATGGGAAAAGTAGGGGTGGGGTGGGGAGGGGATGGGGACCAAGACCAAAGCAATCCAGAACATGAGCAGAGTGGAAATTAAGTGCTAATGCGGTCGAGAGAAATTTTCACTGGGAATTAAATGAAAATGCTTACCAAGAGTTAATGAGTTAAGTAAAATCGACACCGCAGCGGTGCTTTCGTATTATTTCTATTCTAAACAAAATTATGACTGATTACCTTTTGGATTAAAAGCATTGCCGAGATACTTTGCTTTATAAACAGAATTATAGTTAACATTTAAAATTAAAATAGAATTTAAGATATGTACTTGATTTTAAAAATTCGAATAGTAATCATTTTTTCGGTAGGTAGGTAGATGGTTGATGGTTTATTCTATACCATTTTTGATACGAGTATACTATCCAAACGGCTATCACGGCCCTTTTAGCCGTTAGCTCCAAACTCATAATCCACACTAGATAGTGAGTTTTACCAGTAATATATAATGGAGATTCATCATTCATTTGAGGGATTGATTCACATCAATAATGGCAATTTGCTTATTGACGTAGCCATTTAAACAAAATTGAACTTCATCTGAGAGATTATTGTTCAGGAAATGTTATTGAATATTTGAACGATTTCTAAATACTGGGGTAACGTGACACAATCCATAATTAAATGCCAAACTTTACTGAAAGCATATCATGCAATATTTCAAATATTGTTAAATAAATAGGGTCGTAATTAGCTGTTAAAATCTTATCATCCTTTTTCGTAACCACTGTACATTACCTATAAAATATTGGCAAAAGTTTTACACATTTTTTAAATTAAAAATATTTACCACACATCTGATTTTTGTACATATTTTTCCATAAGTAAGAATATGCGTGCTTGTTACCGTCGATGAGTGAAAAAAGTTTAACTAACTTAAGTTCATTTTAAGGATTCTTGTAGTTAGCCATATCCCCCGTATCCCAGTTAAAATCACATTACAATTCGAAAATAACATCTTCTGAAAAAAATACTCTTTAATAAAAATACACTGCTCATATATTTTCAAGGGTTCTAGTTAGCATTTCAAAGGTTACCTTCTAATTGGGGTTGGTGAAAAAATGGAAATTGAACAAGTACTTTCATTGTAAGATCATTCTCAATTTTTTTAGTTTAGTTTTATATCTGAGAGATGAAAGTTTTATATGGCAATCACTTTTTAGATTTTAAAATTGTTTATACCTTTAAATATAGATTAAATAAAATTATCAAGCGGAGGAGGTGGTATTTGGCATATGTGGCAAATTGTGAATGTCAATATTTAAAAAAAAAAGATCCCGATTAAAAATATTACATACATTCATTCACCTACCCTTTAATTAAAAAATAGCTTAGTATTTGGCTCAAGTATCAGCACCCTCCCCATGGGATCAGTATCAAAATTAAAAATTTGCTAGAGACACATACTGAGGTATAAGATTTTCTGAATGCCATACCCTTAATGTATCCTACTTTCGACAAAACGTCCCTATTAAGCCGCCTTTGTAGAAAATTCACATCGCTGAAATAATCCACTCCGGGGGTCCTTACATTATAAAAGGAATTATGGCTACTGTTTGCTTTGATTCCCGCACTTATTTCCTTTCATGGGGTCCTAATCCATTGGCAGAGTTTGCTCTTTATTGCCAAGATATAATTTCAGTATGGCACGGCATATGCATGTAAAAAGTCAACTGGAAAAAATTTTGAGGGCTCACAGAGGCTGTTTTCTTTTTGGCGGTTCACTTTAAAGGCCAAGAGGGTGAATGAGCCGCAAAAGTATCATATTATGGCCTCTTAAAAGATTTGATTGTTTCGGTACATCAAAATTGAAAAATGGGCACAATTGTAACGATTTTCCGCCAATAATTTTAGTTCAAGGAGGTCCCCTTGAAGTACATAGGGAGGTATAAAAATTTGATTTTTTTGTTTGTTTTTTACTTTTCTGTAACTTTAGCTAAATTTTTGGCGCGCTTCACTAAATCTTCACCTGCGGTAGCTAGGTTATTTTCTTTTTATTTTCATTATTACATTTATAAAAGTATGCAACAGTTCTATTTTAAGACAACCCTAATTCGATCAAATTTACTACAAAAAGTAAAATTGTGGTGACCGTATGCTCATATAATTTTTGTTTCCTTAATTTCTCGACTGCTTAGCAATTTTACATCAATTATAATTAATAATTAGGTATCTAATTCTTTAGGAAATAAAGTTTTACTTGTTATTTTAATTATTAACATTTTTCGGAAGTATACAATAAAACTTGAGCTCATTTAAAAAGGCGGTGCTTATATACATACAACGGACTTACTCTAGTTTTATTCTAGAATCCCTATATATTGAAATTAAATCTAGTAAAGGTTTTCAAATTTTGTGTTTCAAAAGGCAGTGATGAATTAAACAAATTCAGCAAAAAGAATACCCGGAGACCATAAACACATAGGAGTTCTAGCAAAAAACCAATTTTAGCCCTCATAAATTGCCTGGCTGAAAAAGTTAGGTACTTTTATGTTTTATAAAATTGTTTTGTAGCGACCACATTTAAAATGTTTTCTTAAAACTTAAGACTCCAAAGTATCAAGGCAATCTATGTATTGTGTTGCTATTTTTTAATCTGAATATGCATCATTGTGAGCTCAAGAAAATAGAACAACAATTTAAATGTAGAGTAATAGGTAAACAAAATGGAACTACGAGTTTTAAAATTTAAACAGTAACCTGTATTATGTTATAAACATTAAATTTTAATCAATAATGGGATAAACATTTAAAGAAATTCATAAATAGTAAAATTAAATGTAGTTTTTGTTCTATAAGAGATGGGGCGCAAAGAAAGTAGAGATCGATCCAACCTATTTTATACTCGTATAAGTTAAATTCTTTCAGTGTTCGAAAACAGAAACGTTTTTTGATTTCTATTACAATAGAAAAGAATCAAACTTTTGTTGTCGCTTGGGACACTCATCATATTTTAAAATAAAAAGAATTGGCTGAAAGAAACGACTATTTTGAATAATTTCTAGTGAAATTGTTAAATAGATTTAAAACATTTAAGTTTAAGGGAAGGATAACTCCATAGCGACTTTAAGAAGAGAATGTTTCGGGATTGAATAGTTTCAAACGTCTTTTTATTGCATAAACAGAAAATATTTAATTGATATTTTTATAATTAAACATTTTAAGTTCTAAAATATGTTACAAATAAAACATTATGGAACTTTTAAATTAAAAATGAGAGAATTTAGTTCAAACAATTTGAAATCATCGCATCAATAGCATGGTTTTAAACAAAAAAAAAGAGCGAATTTATCGTTAATAACTAAAAAAATTAATAAGTGGGAATATTTTAATAATTTTGTTTTTAAATATTCATGATAATAAAGAACATGATAACGGTTTGCGTATTGCATTAATTTTAATTGTAATTTTGCTTATAGGAAAAATTTATTCGAGTACCAAAAACTAAAAGTATTTAAAAAAGCTTCCTAAAGAGCCAATTTTAAATCCTATTCGCCATTAATATATGTCTTATTTATATCTAAAAAGAAAAAACAAACGATTGGTTTACAAGAATCTCGTTAAGAAAATAAGTGAATTTTATGCCTTATTTACTTGGATGTACCTTAACAACAGGCGTACAATATTCAGGAATTTAGCTACGAATAAATCTAACAAAGCCTATAATGATTCAAGGAATTATTCAAATAAATTAGAAATGATGTCGACGAATAAAAACACAAGAGGAAACCGTGATGCAATTACATTTTTACACACAAGTGCCGGAGAGAATCTTAACAAAATGCTAAATGGCCAGAAATGTATGAAGGGGCGAAAGATATAAATGAGGGGGGTGTGAGAGATTGTTGTTGTTAAGGGTGGTGTGGATCTCTTCTGTGAAGCAACAGAAAAAGAAGGAGCTATCTCTAATATCATCATCAAGTGGATGGAAGTCAAAATCATTTCAAGGAATTTCCTCAACACGATCTCAAATTTCCGACAATTTCACATTGATGGAAACAACTACCCCCGCGGTATAAGTGTTATTATCGTGTATCGGGATATATAGCAAAGCCATAATCTCGTCACTTACTAACACAGGGGCGGTAGGGTGCGTTCTTTCAACCCCCATACCCCTAACAGTTTTGGGGGTTGGCGCTGAGAATGGTTCTGGGGGGTCATCGTTTGACGGGAAAAATAAATCCCCAAATCAGCGCTTTACAGTAAACAAGTAAAGAACACAACTTAACCGTAAAGAAGGGCTCTTGGAAGGTGCAGACAAGATAAGAGGGGTGGGGAGAATGTATGGAATAAACAACCCTCGACGGGTATTGTATTATAGTTGCGTACGCCCCAGTCGCTGTCGTTTTCTTACTTCTGAATCAGTGTGAGTCCCTGTCGAATTTATTCGCAGAAGGTTGAGTTAAACAAGACGAGATGATCGCTTCCTCTTGAAAAACTTAAGGTGAGTAGGCCCGGCCAGGGCATCCACCGTAAAAGAGTGCGCATGAATAAATACATTTTATCGGTCGTTAGATGTGTGAATCGAGTGAAAACTCAGGGTAGTCGAAACCTCCCTTAGTCCTTATTGGCTAAAACGTGCGGGTGTGCGACAGTCTAAATGGAAGAACACGCCTCCAGCAACCCTCCTCCAATTGACCAATACTATTACAATTTTTAGCCAATACAGTGGGGCGGCACTACCCCTTGGCTGCAGGGCCTATTATCACCGGGTCTATTATTTCAGGGTGTTGCACACAATCACAGATGAATGTGAGGAAGCTCGTTGTTGCTGTTTTTGTCGGCGATACTTGCCGTGGTTACTCGGGCTCTTTCAGGGTTGAAAGGATGTTGTTTAGGGGTTGGAATGGGCGCTTAAAAGCGAAAGCATTATTTCAAGTGCAATACACTCAAAAGTTGTAAGAAAAATGGTTGATGTGCCATCCCTTCAACCTCCCTTACCCGAAAACGTTTCAGTTTATTCTGTTTTTCAAGGTATAAGCGTCCGTGTAATTGTGTGCTACGGGGTGGATTTTTCCGGTTTTTCTTTTACCCCAAACAGTTCACTGGTGGCTGCTGTACATTTTTTTTCGTCGCGTTTTCTCTACCACTGTGTGTGCGAACAATATCGAAAACTTGGGGGTTAATCACATTGTGGGTTTGCTCAGAAGTCATTTTAAAGTGATACGCTGACGACGGTTACGTCAAGTTGGCACGGTGATAAAAACTTTACCAAGAAACAAAAAAAAAAGAAAAAATAAATAAATAAATAAATAAAAATAAATGAGAAATACTCTCTTGGCCGATCGGAGCAGGCTCCAGTGAAGTTCGGAGTATATCTTACTTAGTTACAAAAATCAGGCATTTTGTCCAACATAACACCAGTCAGTTCCGAGTACCTAACTTAGCAAATTCAAATTTTTTGTCAAACTTGATCAGGTTGTGTCGAAATTTAGGTCTATTGTCGAACTAAATTAGTGTGGCTTAGTGTAATTATTGCGTTTTCCGAAATAGTGTTCTAAAATGATATGAATTTAAATTTTGATATCTTAGACTATCATAAAGTGTTCAGTTAGTGATTCGGTTATTTTTTTATTTATTATTATTATTTTATTAAAAGAGAGAAACGTTAAGATAAACAGGGGATATGTCATCGCCGGAAGTGGACGTGGATATAAGTGTTGTGTCTAGTCCCGAGCCAAGTCCTCGGGGCTATGATAACGAGAGTCCGGGTAGATCGGATCCTCTTCCCACAACATCGATACAAACGCCAGTTACTTACAATAGCTCCTCTAGTCAGTCCAATAATCAGCATCATCCTAGTCAATTTCATAATAGTCTGGGTTTAACTCATCCCGCCCTACATCATACAGCCCTAAGTCACTTCAATCACAGCTCAGAGTCCCGGCTGAGTCCTCCGAAATCACCAACGGAATCGAACAGCAAAACTTCGCCCAGTGGATACACGAGTTTTTCTATATCGAGCATCCTTAGCAGAACGGAACCGACACGGAAAAATTCACCGCTTGTAACTCCTGTGCCCCAGTTACCGCAGCCCGGCGCTGGAGGTCCCCAGGATGCCGCTATGCTATCCAGGTAAACAGATGAATGGAATTATTTAAAAAAAAGAAGCATTTTCTGCGGTTGTTCCATATTCTGGGATTATCCCTTTCACAGCTTAGACTTTTGTTTATTTTTTGTCTAGTTTTGACTCAAAATTTTTGGGTCTATTTAGAGCAGTGTTAAATTTTTCCGGTTGCTCCTTTTATGCTGATCTTTCTCGGTACGATCTATCAAAAAGAAAAGAATTTAAAGTCTAGACCTTATTCAGTCAAGTTATGGTATTTACCTGCTCCGAAGTGTTTTGTATCACTATCTTTTTTTAAGTTTAAAGTCTTGATTTATGTCAAAATATCTTCTCGAAAATATAATGGAAAAATTTAATCACTGCTTCCTCTTTTATAATAGAAAGTTGTTGCTAAAAACATAAAAATGAAAACGTTTTAATTTACCTTCTTTTAAAGGTGTTACAATTTTAATTTAGATGAATTGGAATTCGAATTTCGAAGTAGGAACAGATTCAGTTTGACGGAAAAGTACAATTTTCCAAAATTCGTTACTTTTAATTCTAAATGAACGTTCCTATTTTCTTCAAAAGGTGACCTCAAACTTAAAATAAACCTACAATTTTAAAATGTCTTAAACAATTTCAAATGTGGGGTCTCGGGTGGCATAGTTAGCTGAGCGGTTTGGCTGTGATGTACAAAGTAATGCCATTCCGAGGTTGTGGGTTCGATTCCCATATGAGAAAACTTTGTTAAAAAGTAAATAAATAACACAGAAAGGTTGCCCCATGGGCTTAGTTCCCGAGTTTACGAAAAATAAGAAAATAAGAAAGCAATTTCATATGTAATATAAAAATTTAATTAATGTATTCGATTTTAATTTAATATAAAGTTTTTAGTTGATGATAGTTACTAAAAAGTTGAAATAGCAACAAAAAATTCAGCTTTCGTCCACCTGTTAACTAATTTTCGACCATTAATTTAATTGAGAGATTCAGAAGAAAACAGTAGATGCATGTGAGTAATGATTATTATTTCTATATAGTTAAACTTCTATCTCTCTTTTAAATTCGTTTAACTAGAAAGCAGGTAAGCAATCACAAAATATTACCAGTCCGTTTTAAAGCAAGTTTCGAATTGATTTGATTCCCAGAATCAGAGTTAGATTTTTCCATAGTGCAAAGTAGAGAAAGAAGTGAATTTTTATTCTAATGCGATAGTGCAAGTCAAAAATCCAATTAATATTAAATGTATTCTGTTCTATATAATTACAAAAATTACTACAGTAATAAAAAAATAAATTAAATGGAAAATTCATTGTTGAATCGAAAAATTTAAAGTCATAGGAATAAATAAAACTGACTCATAAAGTAACGAATTCTTTAATAATTTCCACACTAATTATTTCCAGTTGTCGAAAAATTAATTTGTAATTTAATTTTATAGCATTGAAATTGTATAGCATATAAATTTTGAAAAAAAAAATTATATACACTTCGCTGCACAAGCAGCACAATAAAAAAGTCTTACCATTTCCAAAAATACTGAACTCAGAAATACATAAATATTTAAATTTACTGAAACTTAGTTTGCAGTATACTAATTAAGATAAAATATCCATTATTTAACCAGATCCAATTAGAAGGGGTTTTCCCGACTCATAATGAGCGCATGCGGAATTTACTCAAAAATTACAGTTCGTTAGCCCTTCAAAAAGTAAAAAAAAAAAATAAAAAAATACAAAGGGGCTCGAAAAATGTAAGCCAAATTTAATCAGTCGATCTAATCAGATAAATTGCATGCGCATAGCCACAACCACAAACCTCTCTCCCGACAGTCTCCCTTGGGACTTAATTTGTTTTTCTAGGCCATCCCGCTAAAATATTTGACGTTTTTAGTGGTGTAACGTTAAGTGACTGCCCCAAATAAGCGGTGTAGGACCGCGGGTTTAAGCCACGCTTCAAGCCCAGCTCTTTGGGTACAAGCACGAAAATATGTTGCATAATAATTTGATAATGACACAGGGATAAAAGAGGATTAAATGCCTGCCAACATCATCCCCTGGCGATTTCTATTACTGATAAAACTGCTTCACCAACCGACTAGAGAGGTGGAGAGCCATAAAAGTTAATTAGCATGTTTCAAAAAGGTAAACGTGCAGGCCCGGTCGCGATCTTATCTCCCGATAAGCGCACCGTAGAGTGGGCATGCGTAATCGAAGTTTCCTGCTTTGTTGTGTTCCTTCGGGGTACCTGATAGGCGATATATTTACGGGCACGCTTCCGAGAAGAGGAGGTGGTTGTAAGTTGTGAATTTCATTTTAGAAATTTTATCGAGCGTATGCTGAAACTTGATACGTTCCAATTTATGGTTAAAATGTAATCACAAGTATCACTGGAAATCGAACTTAGGTCTTTTGGATTCTACACACAATATGCTCTTTGCTTGGCCACAGATATTCATGTTATGAGACTTCATTTTAAAGCAGTATGAATTCCTCTATAGATTTGAGTTTGTCTTTTTATTTGTAAAAATATATTTTAAGAAGGCATACACATAACTTTAGGATCCCATTCCTGAACCCAAAGTAATTCTTTCGAAGTACTGCCTTTGAAAATTTAAAAGTAGGAGTCTTGGTACTGATCTTGTTAAGAGTGAGAACAGTGTAGAGAAGGTATAGCAAAGTTAGTAGTTTACATTACGCTTTCCTGTACATATTAATTAAAAACTTGTGATTTGTCTAACCCCAGTATTAACATAAATCGAGAAACGAAACGAAATTAAATTTTTTATCGCTTAAACTTTAAATTGCTTAGAAATATCTTTTTGGATCGATTCATTCGTATTTTTTTAAAAGAAGAATTGTATTTTTGTTTGTTTTAAAGTATTTTATAATTTTTCAAAGTTTTTACGTTTAGATAAAATAAAAACGAATTTTAACGCGATTAGGATTACGGTTGGAACCCTTGATTAAAATCTAAGGTTTGTGCAACCTCACAGTGGGGTTCTCGTTGTCTACAGGGTTCCCAGAGTTAACTATAGATTTTAATATGAAATTTTAATGAAAGAGCTCTCTTTGAAATGAAGGGATACTTTTCGGTGTTCAAAATTATAACTATTCTATTAATTTCTAGAATATCCTGTACTATGTACGAACTTATGTACTATTTTAGTAGCGCTTTTACATATTAAAGGGGTACAAAAGAATTATTGAGAACAAATTAATTGAACAATATTTCGCAAATAATAATTACAAAAATCTTTAATAATTTCTCGAATGCCGTAGTAGCTGAACGACTCTCCTACCAGTTATTAATAAAATTTACTGAATTATACTCAAATATACCTCACCTGTTATTCGGAAGGGTTAATTTAATTTTTAAATGAAATTTTCATAGGGTAGATAAATTAAACATTTTCCAAAAGACTGTTGTTTTTCTTGCTACAAAATATGAAATAATTGACTACTACTATCTTTTAAGAACTTTTAATTTTTGTTTAATAATTACTTAAAATTGGAACTCAGTTGCGATATAGTCCTAAATGCTTTGAGATGGTCCTAAATTGTAAAGCTAATTAAGCAATGTATTTTGATGAGATGAATTAACCAACTAACAAAAATTATACAGATTTAAAATTTATGCTACGTTTTGCAATATTTGTCTAATATAAAAAAATATAAAAATGTGTTAAAATTAGAGCTCAAAAGTTATTTTTAGCAGTTTACCTTTTAAAAATAATACGTCCAAAGAATAATCGGTTGGTTACATCCAACTTTCATTTTCCCTCAACAAATATTTTGTAGAAGTAGCCCTTCAAGGGCCTCTTAAGGATTTTTAAAAATCAATAACATTCAATACCCCGCCGGTGGTAGAGGTGACCATAGACCGCAATATTTGATAATATTGTGTCAACGCTGGAATCGAGGGTAATCCTCCTCTAGCAGCACTTAAGGGCTCGTTGGCCACGAAGGGAGCAGGTCCAATAAAAATTTGAAAAAATTGAGGTCGCCAGTATGATGCGTATCCGACGCATGTGAAAAGCACTTGAATTGTTTCGCTTGCCTCGAGAGCGTCATGATCGAGCACTGAAGGCGCATTGTTGACCGAGTGGGGCTGATCGATGAAAAGAATAACCGCGGGCTTAAGGGCTAGAGGAATCCCATCTTATTGCTAAGTGCCCAATGAAAGGGCTCGTCCGACTGGAAATGATTAGCAAAATAACAATGCGTTAGTCAAGTGGAAATATGTTCGATGAAACAGAACCGCAGATGGATTCTTTTTATAGCGATGATAATCCCTTAATAGTTTTAATCCCATCAGGATTGTCTTGGGAACATTTTGGCCGCAATTATAGTTATTAGTTTACAAAATAGAGACATAGATATTGTTGCAATTGGCTTTTTTAAAAAATCGGATTTTTAACTTTTTAATACTCGCACTTCCGGTCCTTACTTCTAAAGTTCTCTGTGAGCTTCCTCGTTTAGGGGATATACTCGTAAATAATGAAATCCCATGATTAAGGTCTTAAAATTAATTTCAAAACTACGGTTAAATTTTTTCAAAAGTTATATATTCTAAATAATTTAAAAACCAACTCGTTATTCTTTTGACTTCTTAACTATGTCAACATAGTTGCGTTTTTTATTAAACCAGTTCTGGTTTAATATTTTATTTGGAAATAGAAGAACAACTCTTAACCCAAATATTAATCCGGTTCATGCTCTAAGAACTCGATAAATAATTTCAAAAAATTCTGGAAAGTGGTGAAGGTATAGAATTTTGTTTTGCAAATGTTATCACTCTCAAATCGATAACTCAAATCGTTATTTTCGCATAACCCAGAACCAGACCTGGAACCCAATGAAAAGAACGCAAATATTTTAATTTTATTGCTAAATATACCACACAACGAGTGGTTTTAAATTTTGAGAACCTACTGAAAACATATTTTAATATTTGAACACTTTTAGATATCTATTTTAAGGGATATTCCCGACGGTGAGTTCGTATAAACGGAGATTTAAACAATAAATCACATATAGTAAATATTTTATGAACGTTTTACATTTTGAAAAGACCCTGCACGATGCTGGGTTTTTGAAATAACGCGTGTAGGTAAGCGATCCTAAATCTAAGGAGAAGGGCTGCTTCCATTATATTTAATAACTATTTTTTTATATACATTTTGAACGATTTCAGATTAGACCATACTTTCTTAGGATAAATTGAATATTCCTATCTATGTCCTCGTTGTAAATAGCCTTCTAATTTTTGAAATTTTCTCTTCGTTGGACCTGCGAGAATGAAATCTCACTGCTCGTTTAAATGTAATTTTACTGTCTTTCTCTGAATTTCTTTTGATTCACTTTAAACTAACGTCAATAGCTTTGCCCAATGTTATGACTTTTTCCAATAGGATATCAAAAATAAATAAGCAAATATAACGTGTATGGTATCAAATGAAGGGTATTAATGAGAAAATTTTACTGTAGTCATTTCAGATTAAATAAAAAGACAGAAATAAGAATAGAACAATATTAGTTTATAATAATTATACATACTGTTCAATTTATAATTCCAAATAGGTTATAGCAGTCGGGACCCATTAGGGTCATCTAATGTACATCCATTACAATCACAATATCATGGGTCCCAAATGGGAGTCATAAATTGAATAAATGTATTTTTCGTGGTCCCATTTGGTCGATTTCGAAAAACTCGATCTCCGACTTTAGGCTATAGAGTAGGACGCTCTATATTATTTTATATTCAGACATGCTTTTTGGATTTGGATAGATAATTTTTAATCAACACTTAACTCAAGGTCTAAATATAAATGTTAGAGACTTTGCCTTCTTGATTTAAAAAAAATAAAAAGGTTGAAGTCGCCACAAGATGTTAATAGACTCGTGTAAATGTTTCGATAAGGTTTTTCGTTTCTATACTTGGCCATCAATAGAACAGATTACACTGGATGATTTTTACAAAAGTTATGAATTACTAAAGTTTTCTATTATTTGGTTTCCGAAAAATTCAGTATCATTTCATATGTGGGTCGTAATAGTAAAATAAGTGTTGGACTATAGTTCTATACTACATTCATATGGAAAATTCAAGTAGCATTACTATTTCCTCATATAATCACTATTTCTACTGCATCTGCATTGATAATTCTTTGAAATGAAAAATTGAAATAGGCTAAAATTGTTCGCTTTAATCATGCTTATGGATTAACGCCCCTCGACAATGTCAGCGTCCGTTTGTGAAAAGAGATCGAACACTTAAAAGGTTTTAAAAGGTTTTAGACCCGGTGCTGTTCCCGGATTTTTTTTTTTTTTTTGAGGAGTCCCAATGGCAACCAGACAATAACATCAATAGCTGCTGGGCGCTGAAATTCAATACCCTGGGAGTCCTCAACTAGCACGAATCAGCGCCGAAATGTTGAATGGCCAAAGTTTTTACGCAGTCTATCTTATCTTGGATTTTGGGTCTAAATCAGGCGCCGAATGCGAGAACAAAGTTACCCCATCATGAAGACCTGCTATCGCATCGTATCGGCTATGCGGCGCAGTGCGTTGTGCAATATTGAAAGGGATGAAGGGATGAAAGTATGAAGGGATGCCATCGTTTCCGTGTGTCGGAGTGCCACCCTTGTTGCAAATTAAGAAAAATGCTGAAATTATCTGTTGCCAGCGGCCATTGATGGCTGTGACTCTTCGGCGAGGACCCAATTGTGTCTCTTGCTCACAGCACGCCCTATCTTTGCGTGAATCTTCAATTAGTTTCTCATTTAATTTAATTCCGGGAGTTGGTCGCTTTCGGCCAAGCGGAGGGAGACGAGATACCCAAAAAAAAAAAAAAACAGAAAAAAATATTGCTGCCTTAATTCGCGGCTATTATGGTGCCTGCGGCCGACAACTTTCGCCGCTTAACGCGACGAGGGGACATCCGAGTCCCGGAATTATTTAATGGCGCGATATGGCCCACGGAAACGAATGGGGAGCAGCACTGTCCTGATGTAATTGCTCCGTGTTTCCTCATTTGCGTGTTTGTCCAACATTACTGCGGGCCATTTGTTTTTTTGAAAACCCTCCCCTTGCCAGAGTTTTTGGATGTTCTCGCTTTATATGCGAGGGATGAGGTTGGTCTGAAATGCAAAACATTACGCAAGTTCCATAATTTTACCATAGAGCGATTGGCCATTGACCAATCATTTTGCTTCGATAGGAAGTCACTAACTTTAAAAGGGTTATTTTCAACATATTTGCGTATATACGTTTTTTTCAATATATGGAATGTTATATCCTAGAAAATATCTCTGAAACTGGGTGTTTACTAGCAGAATTAGATAGCATTTGAAAAAGATTTCAAATTCTATTAGTAGGATTTGTAATTAACTACAAATTGGTAAAGATGAATTTTTTAATAATCGATTTAAATCGTTTACCAATTCCATTACAAGGAAGTGTATAATACTCTCGTATAACTTTGTTTATTCCCACTAGACATTTAGAATGTATTTGAAAAATAATCAGTTACTATGATAGAAATTGAATTCAAATTTCTAGGAATTTATGATTTTAGTTCCCGTCTTAACACACAAAATAAAAACCATTTTGGATAATTCATTTAAGAAATAACTAGAGCCATATATGGCGCATTTAAAATTATTGATTACATTTGACAATAATTGAATAAATTTAATAGTTACAGAATTATGATTTCTTTTTAGAAATAATTTTGAGAAGATTTTATTTCTTATTATTAAACTTATTCCCCTAGTCATTTTATACATATAAAAGGTACATCTGAAATCATAAAAGAACATTTTACATTACATTTTGTTTATGCACACGATTTTTCCAATAAATATTAATTCCAAATTCTCTTCTCGACATTATTTGGCTTTCTAAAAGCAGCCCTTAAAACTGCATAGGTTTTAAAGCCTAAAAAAAGCATTTTGTCTATAATTTTTTTTGGAAAACATTAAATGAATTATTTTATTTTAAGTTATGGCATTCAAAAGAGTAACATTTGAACAATATTTCATACAGTTTTCAATGAAAAATATTGAAAAATGATAAGATGAGAGCTGATCTGCGTAAGCGGCTTCAGAAAGGTACCCCCGCAATAGGCAGGATAGTTCATGAAGGATTTATTAGAATCAAAACTCCGAAGGTTTTCTATTAGTAAATAGTATTAGCTCGTGATTGAATGAAGAATTTAGAAAAATAATAAAATGAATGAATTTTTGGCATATTTTGGTGCAAAAATTTCGATTTTTGGCAACAATTTTGCCACTTATTGGCTTGTGCTTAACGAAAATAAAAATCCTTCGTTCAATTACGAGTCAATAAAATTTAAAAGTAGTATGCAAAATTTCAGAATGATCAATGAATTCGTTTTTGAAATATCTTGCCCGCTGACTATGAAAATGCTGTATTAAGAAAAATGCATTTAAAGTTGAGGAGGAGTTTCAAAAGTCTCTCACTCCTACAGTTTTGCTCAGATTGACTTGAAACTTTCAAGAAATAATCCTTTCATGATTCACTCTTATATAAAAAATTATTGCAAAAACTGACTTTTTGAAATTTTTGAAAATCCATGTAACCCCTTAATAAAGAATGAGTAGTTAAATTCTTTTTAGAAATATTTAAATGAAGGAATTTCTCAAAAAGGTGACGATTTTGCCTAGGGGCAGGTTTCGAATGTGCGACTTTCGAATTGATTCTTTTAAATTGTTTAAAAACAAAAGTCAATTTTATTCGGAACATGAGAGTCTATTAGCCTATAAAGATAACTATAAATGTTTAAATAAGTTGAATACATAATTGTGAAAATTCACGGAAATACCATGGCTTTCGATATACCTAGGTAAGAGTTGAGCCTGCGACTTCTGAATTTGTGCTTTGATGCTCTAACTAACTGAGCTAAATAGATAGACTAAATTAAACCTGATTTTTTTATAAAAATGTATTTTTTGAGGATTACACTTTCTCAGATTATTATCCAAGAGATATAGTGTAAAAAAATAATTTGTTTTTCTTTTTGGTTGGATGTAATTACCCCCTATAAATTAAATATCACAGAATGCAGGTGATTTTGATAAATTTCTTCTTAAACATAAAATTATTAGGGATACCGTATAACATCGAAAATGCCCTTTATATGGTAAAACGGTGGGTCGCATTCTTTCTGGCACTTGAACAGACTTACGCGCCGGGGCGATTGTGCAAGCTTACCCAACATTTATTTGCTTAAAAGTGGCGCGTATGCGATTTGAGCGTTTGACATTGAACGGTGCAATTTCCGAACGATGGAAAATATCCCTAAACCCTAAGAGGGAAACCTATGAAATGCGCAAAACGTGTAACCCGGTGTTCATTGTCACTTTGTTTCGTTGCTTCTTAAACCTGTGTAAGGTGAGAGCTCGCATGAATTGCTGGTGATTCTTGCAAGTTTCTCAACATTTTGTGCTTTTTGAGGGTTTATTTTTACTGCATAACACTGTGATATTTAACGTTTTTCCATTTATGGGGAAGAGTGTTTATTTGGCGTATTTTGTTCTCAAGAATTTTCCACTATCGATTAACCAAATGGGTCAAGGTGGATGGTCGGGTCAGAAGTGTTAAATACGCTTTTCGGTCATCAATTTTAGTGTCATGGGAAAGTGAGGGGATTTCAAGAAATGCTATAAATTACTTTAAATGAAAATTATAGTGTAGTAGAATGTAAGTGAGAATTGTGGGAAATGTTTTTGGTGACTATACCGCGAATAAAAATATACACGGTGGAGTTTCGCCTTACGTTTGAGAAACCTAAAAGTTTTTTAATTATTGTCTAACAACAGTGGGTAACTTCTCGAGTATTTCTGATGACATACATTTCTGATTTTCAGCCTACTATACGAGTATGCTATTTATTTATTTTCTCGCTTAGTGCTGATTTCTATAATTACCCCATTACACAAGAAGGGTAACAAAAGTGAAATTGCAAATTATAGACCAACTGCCAACTTATGTTGCATAGCTAAGCTATATGAAGTCTTAATTTGTTGTTGTTGTAATGTTCATATAGAACAATTGTAAACCAATTTTAATATTCTCTCAATATAGGTCTAGATTTTTCTAATCATTGCATTGAGGCTATTGAATTTGGTAAGCAAATCGATTGCATTTTACAGATTCCAGTAAAGCGTTCAACAAAATAAATCGCAATATCCTTATTGGCTACAAGCTGTCTGTCTTTGATTTTCCTCCCTCTATTGTTAAATGGGTTTCCTCTAATCACACTATCGCGGGAAGGGTATTAATACCTTTTATAAATCACGTACGTTGTATTAGTAAAGAACGTATTACGCCTCGTTTTTTGCATTTCTATTATTGTTAGTTTTGAAAATATTAAATGATTTTTAAAAAGATTGTTTTTCAAACTAGGTAGGGATACGAATGCAGTTCAATATGTTAACAGCCAATAGTGTGTTATCTTTCTAATCGTACTTAGTGTGTTAATTTCTGTGGAGTCGAGTCGTCTCTAATCCTATTAGTGTGACTTAGACGTATTTTATAAATGATGCTATACAAATAAACTTCTACTGAATGTTAGTAAGTGCATCTACAGAAATTTATGTAATTGTTGTTCTAAACTCTTGTTTTACTTTTGAAGATCATATTAACTCTATCGTTATAAAGGCTAATAGAACTTTGAAATCTTGAAATCTTACTCGACTGTTCTACTATCAGGATGGCCAGTTACTCGAATTAGGGAAAAGTGAAAAACAATTTAGGGAATATGTCAATTATAATAATACCGATTAGATAAATTTGCCTGAATATAATCTGGTCCTGGTCGTGTATGCCCGATGGGGATAATGTAAGACATGTAACACAGAAGATTATTCAGGTTCTGGCCAATATTGCTTGATTTGGAACTAGCCATGTTTATCTTATCAGAAATCGAAAATAATAAGGTTCTTTAAATCACTCTAAAGAGTGATATATGGCACTCCCTGACAAATATCTAGCCTTTTTAAAAAGGGTTCTTAATCTAATAAAACAAATTAAATGTGTTAAGTCAACAGTTCTTAATTTGCTTTGGTTATGGAACCCTAATTGATCTTGATGCTTGTTTTGGCGGAACCCCATTTCGGCAATAACAAAGTAAATTGACAATAATTTTATTTTTAACACCCCTCATACCTTATCGTTTGTATTTTGTATTACTTAAAAATTTTTACTGCATGTATTTAATGTGAATGAATGAACTTTTTGCACAGTGTTACTTATAAGAGCACTAAAATTAGGTTTAATGTTCGAAGGCTATGTTTGTATTTGCGCGAATCGGTACTGATAAAATCACCGGTGTCGACTACTTGTTTTCTACGATAATACGCTCTAAATTTCGAAACCCTTGTGGCCCTTTTACAAAACCCCAGAGTTCCGCTGTTTCCTAAAGATAAGATTTCATTTAAATTATGTCAGTCTTTTTAACGAAAAATTTATTAGGATCATTCCAATCTTTCGCATTATTTAAGGTAGTTGATAACGCCTTTAGAATAGTTTTCTCCCTTAATTCCTTAAATTTTGCTGGTGCTTAATTTTTATGGTAAGTTATTTTAATGGTAGGAATATCTCTACAGTTTTATTCCTAACCTGGTTCTAATCGGGAAAGCCTAATTTTACAATATTTTTAACGCTCTGGATATCCTACATTGGTCCATACTTCCTTATAAAAGCATAAACAAATTTTTGCTACCCAGGTGTGCTGCAAAATGGGGCCTTTTTCAAGATTTATTATATGTGCTTTAAGGTAGGCATCTCCAAACTTTTTTGATCGCGTACCCTTATGACGAATAATTTCCAACAATATACACAGCATATAACTTTATTTGGTATTTGATACACCTATTATCGTTGGTTTTAAAATTCCACAAAAAAGAGTTAATCAATTATAACATTGTTCGCACATAAGTACGACATAAAGTATTTTGAAGAGAAATGTGGCGAATCCCGCAGAATTTTGTGCTTACCCTTTGGGGGTAGAGAAAGTTAAATTAATTCTCAGGGAAACCAGGAAAGGTCAGGGAAATTAGGTTTTAAGCAAGAGTGGTTACCCTGTACTGTACATTTGTCAGGGAAACTAGGTTTTAAGCAAGAATGGTCACGCTGTACTGTACATTCCTCAGACCTAGGCTACACTTAGACCTAGACCTAGACCTGGAATTTGCCCAACATCGATTTCTAGGGTTTGTACTCTCAGGCCTACCTTGTTTTAATTTGCGTAATCTGGTGTTGCCCCCGTACTTGCACAGAGACTCACGCTTTTATGTTAAAATCTTTCGAGTTTAGGCGGAACATTTTCAATACCATTTTTCCGTTTGATTGTATTCAAGGACTTGGAAACTCTCCCTATTTGTTAACCTTATATAAATGAGCCTATTTTCATGATGTCGCGCTCTTTTAATTCATTTTACCCCGATGTTCACTATACTTCCAACAGACTTCACAGTTCAAGAGTCGGCTTCGTTAAGCTTACTTTAAAATGTTTGTCGCCCCGTCACTCGTCGTATTTTTGTGACACCCAATAGCTAAATAAAATTGGGCCACGAACGTGTTAATAACAATTGCCCTAAATCTTTATTGTATTCAATTTTATTAATCAATCAGTCTTTTACTAAATTTTTGATAGGCTTAACATTTTTTTCGCATTTTAAACTGATTTAACCAAAATCAATTAAATTAAATCATTCGTTAGTTTATTTTAGATTTTCTTGTACTTAAGTAGCCTTTGAAAGTTAATTTATGAAATTTAAGATTAACCACATCTTTAAATATTATAAAATGCTGTATATAGGCGCGTTTTTTATTTAAATCAGCAATTCTTTGAAAATTTATGTAGTTTTGTTTACATCTACAATATAAAGATACATTTGTTATCGTTGATTAGGATCGATCACAGAGTTTTCTACTGTTTACTGCAATAAATCTAAATATTAAATTGTGAACCGTTTTAGTTAGAAAATCTAGCAGCATTTTAATTTTAACAAAAACCATTTAAAATTACGAAATCGTTCTTCCTTCCTCAAAATTTTTCATAGCCCAACGTTAGTAGTGTTAATGGTGGAAGCCAAATTTCTTAAATAATTAAAAATGAAAAGCTGACAAATTAAAAAATCCTCTTATTCCAAGTCCAGCCAGAGGCAAATAAGATTTATCCCATGAATATTTAATGTTAAATGGTAGGTATTCAACTGAGAAAGTTCTGAAAGCTTATTTTATATTTAAGTCGTTCCGCCCCCTCCGTCGGGAAACTTCTTAAATTGGTATTAGACAAAAACTCAACATTTCGGGGTAATAAGGGTGAACGTTAAGCTTTTCTAGAAAAAGGGATGAAGGAGATGAATCGGGGCGGAGAATCCGATATTTTTTCTTGTGGAAAAATGTTCGCCTTAGAATTGGTTCTCCTTATTCCCCCTGATACTTAAGAGCAGTGCCCTTCTCGGCTTTCTCCCTGCAGCTGGTATCAACCTATTTGGTCGGAGCATAAATATAATAAAAGGTGCTTTTAAGGAAATTCTGTTAACATCGAGAGGGCTGAGTAATCTTAAGGTGTATGGGAGGGTGAAATGCTTAATAGGGCTTAATAGCGTTCAAGGGACAGGAGGGAGAGGGGGGGAGTCAATAGTCGAGAATCTTCCCTCTGATAGCTGGAAGAAACAAACAACCACTAGAGAGGATTCCTGCTAAAGTGATGTGTTCTTAATTATTCCAGATTGGGTTTCATATCGCAGTGGGGAGCACTAGCCGGACGGTATGCTGCCTTATGTCCCCCAGGATGGCCGTGGGCGCCGCAACGAATGCCTTTTCATAGTCCGACACATGGTAAGTAATTATTTTGAAAAGTTGTGTTTTTTTTTGGTTTAGCATGCTCCACTCTGATCTTTTCATTTCGCTGAACCTTCCTCTTATATTTTTCCCTCTTGGGCAACGACATCCCTGTGAAATTGGACGAGAGTTTTGCGCTTCAAGCGCATTCTTTGATGTTTTTAATGACGGTAATGTACACTTGGGATGTTAGCACATTTCCACAATCCCTAACAACCCCTATTTCCGTGAATTTCTAATGCGGAACTCTACAAGCCGAGAGATTCATCTTCTTCTCTTCATATTTATGAAATGAATAGTTTTCATGAAATGTTTTTTAAATGTTATAACGACCGTAAGTGTAATGACAATTAGTGTTACAAATTGCAGAATTATATGTTTGCTTACTTATTGCATTTTATGGCCTATATTTTATGTTAGTCCAAAAATTTCAGTTACTTATTTTAATAGTTGAATTTGAATTTTTTATATGAAAATGAAAACACCGTCGGCTGAACCAGAAAACTAACTATGAGTATGAGTTTTATTCACATATAATACATATCTGGTGAATAATTACCGAAACCACAAAAATTACCAATTCTTGCTAATATTACAAATCAAATAAAAGTCTTCATTTGAGGATAGGACTTGGGAATGGATAATCTCTAATCGGATTATGATTTTTATTAAAAAGATAAAAATATGAATGGATAATTAAAACTTCCAGAACGACATAACCCTTTGATATTATACAAATACAGTACAGCTCAACCAACCATAAAAGTAGGGGAGATACATCTTTCTTTCGTAAGCGAATTACGATTTTTCAACAAAATTACAAAGCGTTTTTGGTGAAATATAATTTTTCGAGGTGGTGTAAGTAATTAAAAGAAAATTACTAGACCGATTGGACCCAAAATTTTAATATGTTCTTCTGTAGACCTTTGGTTATAATCCTAAAACAGAATTGTATCGTTATTCTGAATATTTTATATTTGTTATGCTATTATAAAAAAAAAACTGTTAAACATTTCGTTACTCCAAATTCAAAGCCATGCTATTTTTTGAATATTTAATACAAAATAAAACTCTATTCTTTTAAAATTATATCGGCGCAAGACTTTTGTAAAAATTCTTAAAAATTTTAAATCAACAAAGGTATTACGTTGATTTTTAAAAACATATTTTCGGACACAGCCGGATTTGCGGTGGCGTAACAGAGGCGGGAGCGTCGGAGTCTTTACAAATCCCCAAATGCAAAAATTTTATTACTAAATATAGCTGGTAGTTGGAGTGAAATGAGTTGTTATGTCAGCTAGGCTGGTAGCTGGAGCGAAAAGCGTTAAATTTTTAAACTATCACAATATAATGTTCTATTAATATATCAAGTCTAGTAATAATTAATCTGATTTTTTAGTATTC
Organism: Philonicus albiceps; assembly: GCA_963969385.1. NCBI lineage: Eukaryota > Metazoa > Arthropoda > Insecta > Diptera > Asilidae > Philonicus > Philonicus albiceps. The sequence goes on from OZ017776.1 coordinate 27,995,341, forward strand.
GTTTAAAATCATACAGAAAGTGTGAAGTGTAATTAACAAGTTTTTCTTCAAAAAGTTTGTGTTTAAACTGTTTTATTTTGCAAAACTGTGGTTAAAAAGATGGCAGATGAAAAGCATATCCGGCGTTGCATGCATTACGAATTCCAGTTAAGGAGAAAAGCAAATGCAAAAAATATTTTGTAGTCAAGATGCCGTTTTTAGAGCAAATTGTTACCGGAGATGAAAAATGGATGCTTTATGTTAATTTGAAAAGACTACCTCAATGGTTGGACTAAATTCAAGCTCGGCAGCCCATGCCAAAGCCTGACTTGCATGCGAAAAATGTAATGTTGTGTATTTGGTGGAATTTTAAAAGAATTCTTCATTATGAACTCTTACTAACCAACCAAACCATTACAAGTGATGTGTGTAGTGCACAATGGAAAGATTAGCTTGAAATTTGAGAAAAAAATAATCCGTACTGATTAATCAGAAGAGTCTAATTTTTTATCACGATAACGCACGATCGCATACTGCAAGAATTACGGCGGAAAAACTACGCCAGTTGGAATGGAAAGTTTTCCCTTAACCTGCATATTCTGTTGATATTGCCTCTTCCGATTATCATTAGTTTCGTTCCTTACAAAATTTTCTTTTTGGAAAGCATTTCAATAATGAAGAGTGCTTTGTACGAATTTTGTTTGGTTTGTTTTGAATCAAAATCACAAGAATTTTACAATAGAGGAATTAAGATGCTATCTGAGCGTTAGTACATTACAGCCAAACTGCTCAGCCAGCTATGCTACCCGAGGCTCCTTCTAAATAATGCAATTCGGAAATAAGAATTATTTATTATTTTTGCAAATCTCTTAAAATTAAGAGATCAGTTTCCGTACTTGTTACTGCCAAAGTATTATAAAAGCAAGAACCTTACTAATTTAAATTTAAAACTATATTCTGCAGAAAATCTTCTTCTCCACCACATTTGATTCGCTAAACCTAGAAATTTTATCAAACTGAGTAAATTTTTATTTTTAATTAGTTAAAATTATCAGCACGATAACTAAATTTGGGGAAAATATGCTTGTTCACACGTTAAACCAAATGATAGTGTCTTTATAACAAAGACTTACCTTTTATAGAAACTGAAATGAATTAACTCAATCATTGTAAACAATTAAAGGAGATATATTTTTGCATTAAGCAACACTTTTCAATTATTTATGGATCCTATTCTGGAATTCATTCGAATCGAATCGAAAGGCTCTTTTTGGATTAAGATTCTTAGAAATACATTTCAGTTACCTTTGAATTCGATTAGGGAACGCTCATTAATTATGGAAGGCTTTTAGGGGGAGGATAATATCCGGAAAATCTTACGATCCCTTATGACTATACAAAGACGAAATGCTTGTAGAGCAAAGATCGTCTTACGTAAGCGTCCTCTTTCTTACATAAATTTATTATTTTATGATATGCTAAACAAATCAATTTTGGATATCGAAATTAAGCAATCAATCGTTTTTTTTAAAAAAATAGTTGTTGTATATTTGAATTTTGCCGCATATGAATAATGGGAGAGAATTGAAAAAGGTATTTTATATAATACAGGATGGATCATAAATTTTTCCACTTTTGAAATCTCCCTTGCGGCAGACCTACGATGGGGTGGAACTACCCGGCGGGTTCATAAGGGTAGCATACGGGTGCTTGGTTCAAGGAAATTTAGTCCGAATGGATCGTTTTACGGGTAAAAAAAAACGAGCGTTTTGTGTACAGTACTTTTTAAAAAAATTATGATTTCTACCTGTTTCGTACTCATTTTCCTTTACTCGATTTAAATTAGTATCCCAGAGTGTTTTTAATTAAATCGTAATTCTAGAAGTTCGAAAAGACTGGGTCAGAGTGATTTAGAGAGAGACATTTAGCCAACGCTATTTCTAGGAAATTATTTTCCCCACTTATCTACTTATCTAATTATTGCAATTTGAATGGGGTAGACGTGAAAGTAAAAAAAAATCGTTCGAGCATTAAGCATCTAATTTAAATTTTCAGTTTTTACATTGAATGATAATTTTTTATTTTCTTCAACGCGTATACACTTCAACCGTACCGCTATAGAGGTTTAGATTGACGTGTATACACGTCGAATGCACTTAACTAGTTAAGTATACGAAAATTCAGTTATATGAATTATTTTAACAAATTTAAACCAAGAAATAGGTAACTGAAATTAAAAAATTAAAAGTTTTACAAGATCAAAAATAGGGTCCTATGTTTTAGGTCCTTACCAACGCTGGAAAGATAAGGACCTCGAGTGGCATAGTGTGGCTGTGAGGATGCCCTCCCTGTATAATAACTCTGCATAAAAAGTGAAATATTTCATTAATCTAAAGACAAATTATACTGCATATATATGAGCAATTTCAAACGTTGTGCAATTAATTAATATTAATTTTTATTATTTCAAAGATATTTCTTTAATATTACTGCAGTTTTTCAGTGTCTACACGTAAACCTTCTAAGGAAAAATCGTTAAACAACAACCCAAGCGGATAAAATCTGTTAATCTATTTTTCTCCCAACTGTCCATTCACCTGGATGGGAAAATCTTAGAGAAGTTGAGCTGGGCAGCTTCGCTACTCACAACGATATCAAATGATAGTTTTTTCCCGGGGAAAAAAAAAGCGCAAATCCATAGGGATCCTTTGAAAATTGAAGCGTTACAAGTAAGACTCAGGGTCTGGGGGCCGATCCATTCGAGACGCGTCGAACTCAAAGAGGTGCCCCCAAAGGTGAGACCCTCGCGATAAAGCACACCTGCTGCGGCACTTTAAAATACAAAAAAAACCAATACGCAGCCGACAAATAATTTTATGTCATGCAATTTATTTGAAGGCGGATTAATATCGGGGCACCATGGGGGCTTCCCTGGTTGAACCGTGCAGCGACAAGATATAGAACGTTGGCACACTTGTGGGGCTTCGGTAAAACGCTTTGGGAAAATTTTATTTCACTAACCTGAGTGATTAGTGGACGACTAAAGAAGCGGAGAGAATCGGTTGACAAGAGCCCCCGGGCGACACCCTTTTCTCACTTTTGGCCGGGTGGATCAGGAGCTCCCGCTTTTTAGGGGGATGGAAGGTGGATCCTCCGAAGGCAAACAATTTTCACTGTTTATTGGATAGTGGTAAAACAAACTTGACCAGAGAGGTCGGTAATTACAAAACGAGGTGAATTGCGGGCGTAAAGTGTACTGGAGGGATTTCATGGTTGCTTGTGCCATGAGCCCGCGATATTCGGTTTCAAATGGTGCTCCTCGCCTACAGCTCTTTTTGTCTTGTCTTGTCTTGTCTTGTCTTGGTTGGGTTTATAAATTTCAGTTGGAAATTGGAATTTTCAGAAAGCTTATTGGCAATGAGCACTAAGGAGAAATTTGTTGCTTTTAAATGGGATTTACTCGTTCGAAGCATACCCCACAGTACTTTTAATTGAAAGTTTCTATGGTTGCCCGACACTTTTCAGAATAAATAGAAAGTACTCGAAAACTAAACAACTGAAAGGGAGTATTAACTGCTAAAGACCATCGTAAGGAATTATAATGATTTTAAGTACTCGGCAAAAAGGGCCCCACTTTAAGTTTTAAATTGATAGGACTTATATGAAATAAAACCGCTTAGGATTAGAAATTACCTAAATTTTTAGTTGGTTTCCTAAATCCTTTTGTTTTTACGTCACAATGCTACAAAATGATCCTAAAATAAAGCAGTTGTTATTAAATTTATAATTATAGCAAAATCAACACTCACCAAGTTGAGAATACAATTACCACGTAATTCTAATTATTTTGTATTCAAATTATTGATTATCATCAGTAATTACGATAACAAGGCTAATTTGATTATTTAGAGTAATCGATTACATTTTGTAATAATTAATAAAAATTCAGTTTTAAAAATAACCAATACTTCTTTTTGAATTTTGGGATTTTCTACTCGTTATTAGAGAATTTTTTATTATTAACTTTAAGCAAATATTTGAAAAAATAACTCTTTGATGGTTTGGTTTGAATGATTTTTCTGTCTGTTTGAAATTCAAAGGTCCCCAATATCTGTTCAAGATTATTTTGTATGTTTGTCAGAGTTAAGGGGTTTAATTTATAACAAATAAGTGTTACTTTAGTTAATATTATTTTCGTTCTGTTCGTTGCAGACAGCTCATCGACGAACACAACAGAGAACCCTTCACCTTCGTTGACGCCCCCACCATCGAATACGAAGACTCCGTCGCCGCATCCTGCGTACATGCAGAACTCGAATGACTCGGATGACGACAGCCAGGAGATAATCGAGGAGGATGAAGGTTGCGGCACAGACGCCCCCTCAGAGGGTTCCTCACCCCATGGCGACAGCTCCCAGCAAACGAAGCGGAAAAAGAAGACACGGACCGTCTTCTCTAGGGCCCAAGTCTTCCAATTGGAGTCCACTTTCGATCTAAAGCGGTACCTGAGCTCCTCGGAGCGTGCGGGCCTTGCAGCCTCTCTGCGGTTAACCGAGACACAGGTGAAAATTTGGTTCCAAAATCGCCGAAACAAATGGAAGAGGCAATTGGCCGCCGAACTGGAGGCTGCTAACATGGCAAATATGGCGCATGCGGCCCAGCGTCTGGTCCGTGTTCCGGTGCTATATCATGAGGGGGCAACGACTGGTTTTGTGCCACCGCCGCCGCCCCATCCTCATGGTGGACCCATGTACTATCCGAGGGGTGGCAGCCCCCCAAGACCGCCCCTTTCGTCCCTCGTATAGGACGATATCAATAAATCGATCGGCAAGGAGTTCATTTAGCACCCCAACCTTACGTACCCTACCCTCCCGTACCGCATGTAAGATACGACCACACAACTATACAACAGAAAAATACAAACATACACACATACATACACACACACACACACACCAAACTCATTCAAAGACAGAATCAGCTGGAGGGCGGGGGCGTACGTACGACTTATGCTTTTTGGGGTGTCAGGGAGTCTCGTGACCGCGGTTTCAGGAGCACCCTCGGCCTCACTCTTCCTGGGCATCCAGCGCTAATTCGTTAACTGTAAATTAAACATATCGACCTTGCGTGGGCACGTGGGCCCCGCCGGCCCGCTTTATCAACAAAATACATGATTTATCCGTGTGTACAAAGCTAAGTATGTATAATCAAATTAAGGTGTACTCTAGTAGGCTAAGGGACTTTTGTAAAAATATATAAAAAAAAATAACAAAAAAAGCAAAACAAAACAAAAAAAACAATTAATAAATAAAACAAGAAGGAGCGCAATGTATAAATGTCTAAGTTAAGTGTATTCCCGATAGACAAATTATTTATAAACTAACTGTAAAACTGTAAAAAGACACCTAAAAGGAGGAGGCGACGTAATGGATGTTATTAATAAATGACCGCTTTAGTCATTTTATTGAAAAATGCCTTTCATTTCATACAAACAACCACCCCTTAAACCTCTTAAACTTTTACTCTTTTTAATCCCTCGGACGAACTTTTGCCTGTTTGTCTGTTTACCTGTCTATCTGCTTAGGAAATTGTATAGAACTAATCCTGTATGTGCCGAATTTTTGTCTCGACTATAAAATAACATAAAATCGAACAATTCCAACAATTTTGTTTTAATAAACGAAATACCGAAATTCTTCTCCTTTCAGTTTTACCTAACAAATATAACAACAAATTTCCGCACCATATGTGTAAGTAAAAAAAATATAATCTATATAATATCGCTGAAATCAATTCTCCACTATATGTCCCAACCTCCAGATTCAATTACTTTTATATTTCAAACAAATCAATCAAATAAAATTTATGCAAGTTTGATTAATCGGTTAAAGATACAATGGATTTATGAAAATATCCTTAATTTGGATGATAAGGTAAAGAATGGATTTTAAAAAATCAAAAACTGTACGTATGTCTTATAAAAATAAATCATTCCCCCACAACTTTACTGGCAGCTTGTATGGGACCAAAACCTTCGACATTTGCAAGCCGTAAAGTGGTCCAGTGCATGCACACATCTATAGAGCAAAGGGGGTCTGAATCTGCAAATAAGTGCCCAAAAGTTGTATAGGGAACTTGGGAAAATTCGCAAATTAAAGCTTAAATCCAAAAGCCATTAGCTTAAGATCTATCCTTTTGATTTTCGATACATTTTACCACATCTTCAAACAATTTATGTAACATTTTCAAGTTTGAATTCAACTCAACAGGACAAACGAGCTCCATACCACTTGCAAAGTATACGGGCGGAAGAATACTTAGTTCTAAAGAACCGAAAAATTACTGCTCTTTTGCCAGATATTCATTGATATTTTTGGCTTGTATAGAGTGAAAGTCTCTATGGTCCTTGTGATTTTAATTTTATAAAAATTAAATGTGCTTAGAACAAAAATCCAGATTGATTGAATATTTCTGAAGATTTCACTACGCTGCCATACGATTTGAACTAAATGTCGCAAACTGTTAGACTATTTGTGGACGCTTGCAAAGGCCCAGTTCACGACTTGTAAATATCGAAGGTTTTGAAAGGACATTCCCTCGTCTAAGTTGTTGTTCCCTCACTCTCATTATTTTAAATATTCTCGTAATTCTCATAAAATACCTTGGGGACCACTATATACCATACTTAAAATTTAGTAATATAAGTACTATGAAATCCATAGAATATAAATACATATTAATTTCAATATTACTTATTAATTTATTATGACTAAATTTCGGGTTTTCTTGAGCACTACCCACATATTGTGACTTTAGTAACAACGGCTTACAACGTTCGCACTAGGTCTGCTTGCGGAAAAGCACTTTTAAGCCGCAAAGCGGTTTACGTTATTATATAGATATATGTGTACCATCGGTGGTCCACGCCGTCAGTTGGGGCAAACTAGGTGTGAACTATCGGTGGTTCGATTCTCAAAATAATTGAATTTTATTCTTCTGATAATTCCCTTACCAAAATATAATTTAATTATGTTCCCATTGTTGATATATTTAAAAATCAAGGAGGTACCTATTTACTTGCTTAAAAAGAGGTCTAATGATACGCAAAGAAAACTTTTACAAAGTAGATCTAGCTACACGTTTTACATCTGTCCTAGGCAAAGCTCAGTCGCCCAATAATTCATAAATATCCAATTAAAAAATTCTTGGGATGTATATTTATCGAAATCGATCGGAATTCAGAGCAACAAATTCCATTATTAGTGTGAAATTGAAATTGGATTTAAAAACTACATTTTTTTGGATCTCCCTTCCATAATGTGAAATGTGTGCTAAAACACAATTCACAAGGTATTTGCTTTAAAAGCCGTTAATAAACCTTCCTCTCTAGTTTATTAATTATCGATGCAAAATAATTGAACAAATTCCTGAATATAGCCTTAAGTAAGTACTATCAAATAAAATTTAGAACGAACACTATAGCAAAAATAGTCCCTAGTAAATCTACGAAATTTGACTGTTGCTTGTTTCGACATGCGCTTGAGCCGATATTTTAAAAAGTAGTCTTTAAATTCTTAATTAAAACCGCTATTTGTTAAACCGATCTTATTTTACTCGACATACCACTCACAATAGAAAAATTATACTATCAAAATATTGTTTTATCGCTGATTAAACCACCATACCATTTCTAGATAAAGATAGCCCAATATCCTACAAAATTAAAATTTATTTGTAGTTTTAGAGTAATATTAGATTTCACCTTCTGAAAACTGACCTGAATTTTGTTATATATTTGCGTTATGGTGTTCTAAAGGACGTTGCAAAAATAGTCTTCGATATCACGTCGTAATTGTGAGATATTTATGGTCAAAGAAATAATCGCTTCTTAAAAAATAACAGCGGGTAATTGGAAAAATATGTTGGCTTATTTTGGTGCTAGCTGGACTGATAATTTTATGATTATCATGATGAATTGCGTAGAAAATTGGCATTTTTTTACATGCTTGCTGAATTGTTTATTGGGTCGTAAGAAGTATCCTCAGAAAAGTTGAGGGCTTAACTATCAACCATATCCTATAATATTTTATAAAGAACCTATAAAGCGATTTCTAGGTTCTCCTCCAAAAGGCGTACAATTTTCGATTGCGATTTTAGAACGGGTGTACTATTCTTCGAATAAACATTGGACATCGAATGTGTAAGGGTTCCTTTCTTAATCCTTATATTAATATCAATAACCAGAATTTTCAACGTCGCTCAAACACCAGAGTATCCGAGAAACTAAATAGATAACATGGTTCGTTATGTAAATTTACAAAAATAGCAATTACAATGGCATTCACATAAAATAGTTTAAGAACTGCATTCTAAAATCCGGTGTAATTCAAGTACCTTTTAGAAGTACTCTTATACCCACAAATTAGGTATACTCGTACAGAAATGATATAGCAGATATTCTCAACAGAAATTTAAAATGAATTTATTAACTTAGCACGTTAATAAGTAATGAACAATTACACCTCTCCCTCTAGTTACACAGCGTTTTATTTACACGATTCCGCTTTTATGGAACACGTAAACAAAAAAAGACTACAAAAAATCAACATTTTCGTGGCATTACGGATTTCTTTACTTAACTCGCACCAATCGAACATTTTCTCTAATTTATTACCCATCAAATAACAATAGCATCCTATCCTATCCTAGTGATGAAAATGATATCATACCAATTAGGAAGAAAAGTTGAAAATGATTACAGTAATTAAAATGTTAAAAGCATTTTTTAAGGGTTTTAGATTTCTCGTATATATAAAATGAATTTCTTACTTCATTTTTACTTTATTTTACATTGAAATGAATGACTGAATTATGTAAAGTTTAGTTTGTTTTCGATTTACACGATGTTAGGTATAAAAGTCGTCCATTTCCATTTATATGGTTTTCTGCAGAGCCAATCTTACGTATAAATCGGAGGATTAGGTGTTTTTCTCTAAATCTAAATCTCTATAATTATTTAAAAACCTCTTCTCATTAAATTTAATTATTAATTTCTTTATTAGACAGTCATAATTTAATATTAATGCATAGTACAACGATGTGTTTGAGGGTATCCGGGTACCTGGATATTAAACAAGCGTACTATTTACTTTTGATTTTTTATTAAATATATGCATCTAAGTTATGTAGTAAATAAACGAAAGTATAAATATATTTTAAATTACATTATACTCGTAGAAAAAGGTTTTTGTAGTGACAAAATTATTCTTACAATTCAAAATTGGAAATTTTTGCAAAGTTAATTCAAAATGGTTCGACAGAAGAAGTTTGAAATATGTAAAATTTCTGATCTTATTCTCAACCAGGGAGGTCATTTTGACCCATGTTAGTTTATTTTAAATTTATTCACTCCAAGAAAGGTCATGACATGTTTTCTTAAAAATTGTCTATAGACTTTTAAAAAATATATATAAATAAAGTTTAATTGTGGTAATCCTCGTAAAATACGTTATAAATTTTCTTGGAAAGAAAAACTCTTTGGTAGGTTTTAGTCTTATAAATCTTATAAATTAATCTCGCAATCACGATTTGTGTAATGTTTTCATTTTCTGATTTAAGATGGAGAGTGTCAAGGTTTATTGGATAAATTCGAGATAAACTTGAATAAGGTAAAATAAAAAGCATTTCGGCTGTTATAAGTCCTCATCCAGCTGACATGCCTATAATCTAAGTGGAATTCCACTTCGCAATCAGGGCTATGCGCATTAAATCGTGATTGCATTTGTGCTGGCCCACTCTCTGTTCATTTAACAAATAAAAACCATCTTGGAAATCGTTCATCCACATTTTAATAACAGCAAATTTGGGAAAACTACGTTCTGCTTTTATATCCATAAATTTTCTCGTCCCCGAAAACGAGAAAAAGGAAAATATAAAAAAAAGCCAAAAAAAGAAAAAATAAAAAAAAATAAAAAGGAAAAATATAAAGGCGAAGTAGGAACGCTTTTTCCAGAATTGAATGCGCAAGACCTATAACTATATTATCGCATACATGACTTTCTCTGCCGCGCCATTTATACATTTGTATATGCCTGTGCGCCCGTAAATGGCAGTTAAATAGACGTTGACTCAGATATATCATAATCAACTTTGTATAAAAGCTCCCTTATCCTTGCTATCCACGAATCTGGATTGTGTTTATCCTGGGTCCTGGATGTGCCCGTGCATATATCTCTGCTGGTGTTCCGATACCGAACCCCTGCGCCGCGTATGCTTGTATAATTTGCGACCATTAAAGATATATTTCGTTCCCGAATATTTAACGAAGCCTCCTGTTTTGTCTCTGCTCCCGTTCTAAATTTTGTCCTTTCGTTTTTGCTTTTTCGACTAACTTTGAACTTTACATATGAAAGGAGACTTTACAAAAAAAACATGAAAATGGATCCACAGTCGAAAATTTTAGCCGCATTCGTGAGCAGTAACCATGTGATTTCTCTTTTTGCTTGTACTTATCTAACTTATTTCAGATAGACTCTAGGACAATTATTTTTATATGTAAAACGGCGAGAATAAGACTGCTTTAGTAATTTCTAGGATTGCATTGCAAACAACAACTACTGTCATATATTTTAAATTATATGTAAAGCAGTTAAAGTGTTTGACCAAATTTTGTTCGGATTCAAAATACGTTGAAACCAACGATTTGCCTCAATCAAAATTCGTCAAGTTTTTCGTTAAAAAACCTATCGTACGATGATATTTCTGATACCGCATCTAAAAATTGAGTTTCGAGAAAAACACATTTAGAAATACTGGTTAACAAATTTAATTTTTGTATTTTGTCTCCAAAGAATTAGTAAATCATTTCTGTATAGGATTTTTTCCGTATATTACGAATTCGTAAATGAAACGGGCTTCTGTATTTTTTATTTCTATTTTTATCAAAAATGTAATGTGGAAAAAATCCTATAGAAATGCTTTACTAATTCTTTGTAGACAAAGTTGCTGTTGACCAGTAAACTTATTCCTACCTTAGAACACGAAAGAAACTCTGTCCTTAGATCTCTTCTTCGGTAGTTTAAATTGTTCTTTTTTAACCTGATAGATTTACAGACATTTATGATATACCACGGTATTTGAATTGCATGAAAATCTCAAATACGCATAGCTAAAAAATTGCGACAGCCTTTGAATAATACGGAACACAACATCGCATAATACGGTTTTGAATAACATGGGCCAGAATGGACATGGAATTAAGCGTGGTATTCGAGGGTTTTAATCCAAAATTAATACATAATTATTTTAGGTTCATTTATTAAGGGGTCACTAGAATTTTGATGATTTTTCGCAGGAGACAAAGGTAATGGAAACTTAAGTATCATTAAAAGTAATTATAATTTTTTCATAAGTTTCACTAGTAATTAATTACAATAAAATAATTTAACGAGACTTACCAATCTTACCATTGCAGGAAAGGTAATGGTAGTATTACAAAAAATGTCATTACTTGTAATAGTAGAAATAATCATTGCCAATGTAATTCATTATTTTACAAGTCTGATAAGCTATAATAGTTTCGATCCCAGAGTGATTTATGTAAAGGAATAAAGCAACTCTTTTCCCTACAGTTTGTAAAAAAATTTAATTTAATCCCCAAATAGATTTAATGTTGTGTTTTAATGTACATAGCATTTTGTGTTTTCTTGAAGTAAATCCCAAAGGAAACCATCCTTTCACTCTCCTCCCTGAGGTATTTTCTACGGAATCTATCGAATCTGTTTACGGGTCCTGGTTTGGAGTAAGCTGGATTCCCTTCCCCCACCCTAATAAATAGAAGCTAAACATAGGGCCCAAAACGTTTTTCCCTATATCGATTTCTTAGGTGCATACGTGCAACTGAGCTATAGAGGAATCCCCGGGAAACATGGGCTACGAAACAAAACCCGTCACGTGAACGGATCGACAGATTACCCATTGGAGCTGGGGCGGTGTTGAAAAGGTTCATTTAGTACTTAAAAGCGGAATGTCTATTTACGATTAATTGCAACTCAAATGGTTGTAATTTGTGTAACAAGAATGTGTTGAATTGCAATCCTCGGGGCCCACGGGATTGCATCGATTTATTCTTTATGGCTGGCACCACTCCTGCGAGGGAAACACTCATTTTCTTCTTTCGTGCTTTTACTTCTACGTTACGGCGTGACAGAGACTGCTTTTCACAATTGGTTGATGAGCATTTTTAATAAATCTCCGCTGCAATGGCTGCTGATTTTCTATTTTAAGCCCCTTTTTTAAATTTATAATACAAGAAGACTACAATGGAAATAGAAGAAATACAAATTTATTATTAAAATGAGTGCCAACCTCTAATTTAATAAGTTTGTTCTTAATTAAAATCAGCGCTGATTAAAGCTTTATATTCGCATATTTAAAAATTTAAAGTAACGTTTTTTACTTTTTTTATATTAAGCTTTTAAGAATATATTGGAAAACTTATCAATTTAAAGTTTATAAATTTTGTTAGGTTCGTTCTACCAGAAAGCAAATCCTTTCGAAATGTAGAACATTTTAAAAGAGGCTGAAACATTTAAAAACTACGGAAAATGTTACGAACTGGTTTGATTCACAGCGAAATCAAGAATCCAAGTATTAAGTTATTGATCAGGTTAACTATCTACTTTCCAAAATATATGTTTTCAAACTTATTTTACTGATAGAGTAAAGAATATTAAGTTTGGCGACTCATCATCTAGCCATATCCATCCTAACTATATAGTGTTCCGCAGGGTAGTTATTTTGAGCCTATACATATTATTCTTCTTTTATGAATGATTGATATTGCGGAAAACGCCTGTTTTAATGGCTTTGAATGCGTTTGCAAGTAATGCCACCTACTATAACGATACGTTGAAGTCTGTAGAAGGTACTACAATATTTGAACACTGTCATTTTAGAGATTGTTTGTCAAAAAGTTAGTTTCGCGTTGGACAAAATAATAAATACAGTTTTCTTAAATAAATAATTTTTGGGTAAGTATTGACATTGGTGGCATCGAATTCTACAAGTATTTAAAAATGTCCCCACTACGAGAACACCGACTTCTACGACGATTTAAAAATGTTCCCGCTACAGGGACATCGACCGCAAAGGGTTGTAATTAGATTAGATTTCTAAAAGTAATTTTCAGTTTTACAAGTTTGTATTATAAACTAATGTTAGTTAGTTAATTTGTAATCTATTGATTTTTTGTCGTAGATTAAATGAATTTCATAAAATAAGTAGATATGAGTACAATATGAGTATATTGAAATAAATATACCTATATACGATCATATTACATTTTAAGAAAGATAGTTAAACACAAGAGTTTTTTGTTCGATGGAAATTTAACTACGTTCCTCTAAGTGTAACATGATCATTTAGAGATCTTTTGTCGCAATCGGCGTATATAGGGTTATGCAGATTATAAATTTTGCTTCCATATAATTCATACTTACAATTTCAAAGTAAAATTGGTTGCTTCAGACCTAGACCTTTCGGGTGTCTATGGCTGGGATGATATCGGCTCGTTATCACGATCAAAACACTCCCCTTATCCATTTTGTGTAAGCAAATTTCAAAGCGACTTTCATCCTCAAAAAATTATGTTTACTTATATGAGGAAAAGACAAGAGTGTTTCGGTCACTATGGATATATAATACCTATATATTAATATTTTTGATAATTATATTTAAATACCTCGCAATGTATTGAATTTCCAAAGAATATTTTCTATTTCCGTTTGTATTAAGTTGATAAATCCAAAACGAATGCCAGTTTGAATTAAGTGAAAATATCGACTGACTCGGGTTCCGAGAAGAGAGCATGAATAATAAGTTCATATGAAGCCATTAAGCGCAGAAAGGGAAATCGAACAACATTGACCAGATGAGTGAACACATTGTCTGCCAATATTTTGCCTCCCGAGAGTCTACGGATCGTGTAGAAGGGCGAGGCACCGAAGCAATCTGTAGCCCCAGTTGCCTGTTTATTTCTGCCCTTTATTGCACCGTTTTTCTCGTTTTTCTTGGTTACACAATATTTTAACCAAAGTGCATTGGATTGCGCTACCATTTGTGAGTGTGCTCCCTTTTCAGGTATTTCTTTTTTAAACCCTGTAATATTTTCAATTTTCCCCATGTGGTAAAATCACTGCTGAGTAGCAGTGCGCTGCTCCAAGGTGGTAGCTGAACTGTTGTCTGTGCCAAGTGAAATGAGAAAATCATCGCGTAAAGTGTGGGAGTCTTCCAAAAGAAATTGATTTTGATGTTAATTTGAAATATGGAACCGATTGGGGAGGGCTCCTGGCATGACTTTATGCGCTAGCGTGCGCAATATTCTTTAAAACACCAAGGAAAAATTAATTACTCAGGATTCTTTATATATTTTTTCTTTATTTTTGTTTGGTTTACTCCGAACTTTGTATTACACAATAATCGCAATAAAAAATGACTGAACTATGAAACCTTTATGAAAGGTGTTATACCACTCAATTAATTAATAAATGCATTTGTTTGAAAAACGATCATTTTGAGAGGAAACTTGAATTTTTTATTTGTGGTTTATGCCATTACTATCTGCATTTGAGTAGGGGGGTTTTAGGTTAGGTTAGGTTACTGTGGCTGCCTAGAAAGGCACACTTAGGCCAATTTTGGCCCATTGTGTTACCATGTAGCGCAGGGGACCATGGTTATTCGTGGGATTCGAACCCACAGCCTCTGGGACGGTAGGACAGTGCGCTAACAACTGAACTATCAGAGGCCCCAATGGGGGTTTTGAAAACAAGGATTTTCGTTCTGGGTTTTTACCAAAAATAACAATCTCTTTCAATTACACTGATCAAGCTTTTGTAATATTCGTATATATTATAAAACAAGTAACAGATAACTTCAATAGGATTATTTTCGTAGATTACGACTCCTGTGCGCACACGAAATTTCTCTTTGGTCATAACTCACTAGTGTGCGCACTATTAACACTCATGGACGCAGGTTAAAATTCCTTTTTGATGTACAAAGGATGCAAGAGATATTTTCCACCCTACAGGAACAGTAACATATCCCTCTATATTCTGAAATGCATTCGTAAATGATGAGTGTTTAGAGGTTTTTGTTGTGCGCACACGATTAAGTGGTTGGCAAAAAGAAATTTTGTGTTTTATAATTTTAAAATTTCTCACTCGTGTGCGCATACGAAAATTAGTTCATTTCTGTGTGCGTGAAATGAAAGGGAAAGAAAAGTGCTCATATTTCATATCCATGTGCGCTTTTATCGCATACAATTTACCGCACGCATGAGTGCGTTGCCATCCTATCCCAGTAGGAAATTTAAACACTACTGACCACGGTAATACAAAGATGAATTCGTATAAGAATGGAATGTGGGAAAATCGAGACTAATGGTGGCTAAAAGTTAGTCAAGAGAAGCATTATTCTTATAATACAGGGTTTTTTTTTTATCAAAATCTTTTGATATCTTGTTAGGCAAAATTGGCTTTTACTTCAACGCATTTATAGATGATTTTAAAATTCCTACTTTTGTTACATTAACTTCAATTAAATAATGAATGATTTTGGAATAAAAAAGCAATGCATGAATTTCCAAAGGGATCTCCGTATTAAAAATCCTTTATTCTGGGAATTTACTTATACCTGTTTGTATTAATGGAACAATGTTTCGATTTCCTACTGGGTATGACTTTCTCATCGACAATTTATTTGTTCTTGAATTCATAATCCTTCTGATGTTCCCTAGGGACGCCATCTGGGACCACTTCTTTTCTTGATATACATTAATAGTGTATCTTTGATTTCACATAACTCCAGAATATTTTGCTATACTTATGTAAGGGTCTGTGTTCCATTGATTACCTTCCCTTTATATTAACAATCCCTTCTACATTTAATTTGTTTGCGTTAATTTGACTAAAAATTTGGGAATCATACTTAATTCCATTGCATTTAGTTAATTCTTTTAACATAAATTTTCCCGTTCGCTTCTTGAGGATGTATAACTTCCTTCACATTGTACCACATCATTCAATTTATAGTATGAATGGTCCGACTTCATCGATGTCTGATATATACTTTTACTAGAAAATCGAACTAAGTAAAAGAAGAAATTCTAGGAGACATACAGCAACTTTTAGCAAAATTTTATAGTTAAGAAACTTCCGTCAGATTGGAATATTAATCTTGAGGTTCAAAATGCAATTCTATTTGGTAATGTTTTCAGACAGTTGAAACTTTTTCTTTTCGTTATTTAAAAAGTAGTCTCTATGGCTCTATGTATCGTTTAAACTTAAAAACTGAACCCATTACATTTTCTTAGGGAAATCTCTAAATCAATGCTTTTTTTTCTATATATAACGAACCTTAGTACGAACTTTTAGAGCATTTTATTAAATCTTTTTTGCATGAATATTTAGAAAATTGTCATGTATAACATAGAAATCTTTAAACATTTACGGAATACCACTTTTTATGAGGTGAGATTGGTTTGTAATAAATTGGCTTAAGCTCAGCTCGTGCCCAATTCTTCAAGGATGAGACCTATTATTAATATTACATTTTTTTCGAAACACCTATAGTCTAAGCTCTATAATATTTTAATGAATTATAATAAAATTTTGAATGTTCTGTACATTCTGTACCGAATGCATTAAACTAAACAAGACAATCCAATTTCACTTGTGACAATGGCAATATTAAATTTTATTTATACCATAGACCCAGACCGAATAAAATGATATAAAATAAAATGGTTTTTGGACAAAGTTCAACCAAAAGTGCAGTCCCGCCGGGAGATATTTTATCATCCAAAAGACGAGTTCTTTTCTATTTACCTCCCAAACAAGAGGACGTGAATACGATAAATGGACACATCAAGGAGATTAATAGTTCTAAAGCTGTCGCACAAAAATGAGTTTGCCATTTCGCTAATAGGACGACAATATATAAAAAAAAAAAAACTGCATATGACCGCAGTAAGCATCCCCAGAGATTGACGCAAATAGCCACGGAGCAAGAACAATGTCATAACTTTATTTAAGCGTAATTTAACTCGACCGTAATGGGCCCATTTGGCAGTAAAAGTAAAAAACAAGTTTATCCTTCAGTACATGTGATGAGGATCGTAAAACGGACACCCTCCTTAATGCATCGCCCTTAAAAGTGACTGTAATCGAGGGTTGGTTAAGTAACCTACAAAACACAATAATAAACTATCATCTCGAGTTACACCACTCCATTCTAGGGTCTCCGGAGTGGATGAAAAAAATAAAATAAATAAAAGGCGAGGTCCTCATGAATTAGAGCAGGGATGTTTTCTGAACCAGTCCCTCTGTAAATTTAAGGAGCTGGGTATAGTTGGTATTATTTAATCCAATATTATTTCTGATTATCGGCATTCAAAGATTGTAAATATCGTTTAAATGGGGTGAAGGACAAACGCTTTGTATCTAAAGTTACTATGCATTCTGCTTAATCTAAAATAGTTTCAGATACATCTGACACCCCTGACATAAAGGTACTTCTCAAGAAAACCATTTGAAATGATTTGTGATGCACTTACAAAAGGTGTAAAGGTGTCAATCTCAAAAACAGGTGAAAGGACAAATTACTCTCATTCAGGTAAAATCCGGTAGTATGCACGATGCAATTTGAAACGTTTTATTTTATTTTTACATTTTCTATTATCCCACATTTGCTCGTAACCCAGGCAGAAAATAGGCAATTTCAGGAATTATTATCATCATTGAATGCAATTGTTAACTGCACACAACACGAACGTTGCTGGAAAATTTCTGAACTAGCTTCAGCATCCCTATCTAGGAAGTAATTCAGCATAAATTCATACCAATTCTGGGCATAATAAAAAAGTACTTTGCTAAATCAAAGCGATGAATTTTCTATTTTCCACTTGTAACAAAACATAAATAGAGGAAGGGTATGAGGAGGTGCAATATGTGTGCGGGGATGCGGTAGGTGGTTGTTGAAGGGTCGAAGGGGAAGGGGGGCACACCAACGCTTTTCTATACAACTTGAATTGTGAAAATAGTAAACGCAAGCGATTGCACTGAAAATGTTCATTAGCAGAAGTGATTCGGTTTCCCCGGGCGAAAGAGCGATTTGAATCATTTCGTACATTAAATGCTCGCACCAAAACATATGGTGGATATTTTCGAATTATTTGCAACGTTTAATCGACGTGGAATTCTTTCATGAGGTGCATATTGCCTTTATTTTGTAATTGTCGGACGGATAATGATGCCTGCTGGCGCTTTTGACTTTGTTTTAGTTGAGTACTATGAGTGGGGGGGAATTTCCAATTGTTAATATAAAGCGAGAATGATTAAAATGCCACACATGAAATCAATTCAGACCTGTTTAGATTTTTTCTGAACACATCGACTATTAGCTCTAATTGTGGTTTTTTTTTTAGAAGTATAATCCTTAGTAATTTTATATCTCTTAAAAAAATTCTATTGTAACATACATAGGTATTAATAGGGTTCTTTTTAATTACTCGCAGCAAGCAAGCACAGACTATGAAATTTTTTGAAAGTAAAGTGGCATTTTATAAGCATTTTATGTAAAAGAAACTTGTATAAATTTAAAAATAGTAGAAAGGAAAATATACAAAGTAAGATGTTGTGTCAGTACGAATTTTCATACACTCTACTAATTTGAGAGCCCGACAAGAGGAAGTGGTTTAAGCTAGAAAACCCAGTTTTTCAAATGGGGATATCAAAAGATGTTGCAAGGACAATTGAAGTGGCTGTAAAAATAACAGAGCGATCATTCGATTGGATTAAAACCCCTAAAATTGGGGAAACAAATTAAAGAAGCTAAAGAAAATACCTTTGAAATAAAAAGATTAATTTCAGCTTTGAAAGAAACTTTAGATCATACGTTAAAAAAGTAAGCAATAGATCAGTTTTAATTTTTAGATGGAAAAAGCTAGTTTAATTTCAATTTCTATACAACAATCGAGTTTGAGCTCTTGTTTAATTTTTTAGAATATGATCCACTGAATCGAATGCGAAAATCTTTTATATCAGTCTCGGAATTCTATAAAAACTGAATTTCAGTTACAGTTTCGTATGCAATATAAAATGAGACAAATCTTAAGGATTACAATTTGTCTCTGCTTTTATCATTTTCTTATTTCTCATAATTTAAACAGTGCATTTTTCAGGATGCATTGGCAGCTCTTGTATTGCTTGTGGCTGCTTATTAGACCAAATACGCAAATTTTATTTATTAACTGAAGACAATTTTTTGGTAACAAAGCGGATTTTCATCCAGCTTTTTCAAGGCCAATTCACCGAAAACATGACTCTGTGGTATATCGCCCGATTTCATATTTTGAACGAGCTTTAAAGGCCTTTAAAACCAAGATCCTTGCGTAAAATCTTCCACGTATTGGAATAACACAATTTCAATTGCTGCGAACGACGACGAATGGACACATCACACGATCTTCACCAATACTGGCGACTACAGCAGCAATATTTCCTTCTGTACGCACTCTACACACTCGGGTGGATGGCTTGATGTGCAATAAAGTGAAATTGGTGCGAAATTTGGTCACTGCAGCTTGAATAGCCTGTAGGGCGATTATGATGACCATAAAGTGCGTTAAACAAATTTTTCATAGACCACGAATTTTGATAATAAAATTCAATAATTTGTAAGCGTTGTTCGGGTGTACGTTGATGATGAAATGGCAATGCATACTGAACAACTTTGAGTTTAACACATGACACGATTTACGCGTGAGCTGTGAAAAACAGAGCGCTTAGAAACCATACAACAACAAAAAAATCACCCTTTATTTTAAGCTTTTGTCTTTTTCGGTTTTATACCTAACTCTATTATCTTTTAATTTAATTTATTTTATGTGTACGCATATCTTTCATTTTTTGGGCTTATTGGGAACAAAATTAGAGAAGCACCGAATACTAAAAATAATACTTTAAATTTATTGTTTTATAATAACTAAAGGGAGAATCGTATTCATATCAATTTAAAAAATTAGTGAAATAACTTAAAAAGTAGTAGTTTTATTGGAACAATTTAAAAAAATGTTGTGTAGTATTGAATCATTCAATAAAACAATTTTATTACGAATTATTATTGCAACAAAATTTGTGTACATATCTTAATAATTTAAAAAAAAGGGTATGCAGTCCGCTTCGTCTAATTATTCGTAATATGCATGTATAAGTCGTTATTTTTAAAAACGATCTAAGCCCACATTTGGAAGGTATCATACATCTACTAAATCTTAAATGTAGATAATTCTCATGGTATGAATTAGTAACACTTTTTTTAAAAAATAACACCTACTCGTATATGTAAAAGATATTTTAACGAAGTGATACACATCCAGCTAGAGTAACTGGTGCTAGAAACATTAAATTTGGATGGTATTTGCTTTAATGGTATAGAAAACATTAAGAGAAAATTGTTTGAAACTCTGCTTTAAAGAAAAAAAAACAAAACATATTTTGATATTCTGAGGTTCCAGCCAAAACCTTTTGAAAGTGGTATTAAGAGGGGATTTTCGATGTTGCTGTTTTGCTATAGTCCTAAATAAATGATCTAACCTTCGAATTAAAAATGTGTAGCTACTGCAAGAGGGTGGAAATTTGTGTGAATGAAAATGGCATATCCGCAGTTCTTAGCGTAGCCTAAAAATAAATTATCCTATGCAATCCTCTTCCCAGGAGGGCTCTTTCATCTGTATGTACTCCATTAATCTCTAATTAGCTCCAGGGACATACAGATTCATTCTGAGATGGCCATAAAAGCTTCTTTTGCAATAAATCTCAACTTTTAATCCCCAATTTCACACCTCACCACCCTCGGTGGCTGGGTGATGGGGCATCAAATGCAATGCGGATCTTCCTGTAAACGAGGCCGAAGGAGCCCGAATGAAAGCGAAAGCCAAACACAAAGGGGTCTGGAGCTCATCTCCCCCGAAATATGGGGGCGGAAAAATAATAAATAGAGGTAGAGAGACGGGTGACCATGGGGGGGGGGGTGTATGTGCCACTTGGCGGTATCTCGTTTAAGGGCTGCAGTCAAAATAAAATCACCAAGAGCGAAATTCAATCTGTCAAAAAGATTACAGACCAATTATCCGCGATGGGGTGCTGCAGCGCACCCGGTCCACCCCACAGCCTCCTACTAAGGGTGCAGAACGAGAATTTGAGCCCATCTGCACCACGGGTAGAGTAATAAACTTCGGGGTGGGGCACAGTGCGAAGGGAGGAGGGCGGAGGGCGAGTGATGAGTTTAATAGAGCAAATCTTTTTGATATCAAGTGAACGAATCCTTCGAGCTATAAAATCATTTGCGTGGCACCGTCGACGCCGAGCATCGGAGTCTCGTTCATTTTTCTGGTCCACAGAGGCGGCTAGGGTGAGGGGGTGTGGTGGTAATCGCAGTCGAGAGTGAAAATTGAGCACACATGCGGGGATTAGGGGTGCATTCAATTTCTAGGATCTTCCCCCGACAGACAGGCAAGACTTAATGACGGAGATCATTTGATTGCTATCTCGTGGGTGGAGGGATGTTACAACTTATTTGCTTTGTTTTCCTCGAACATATGCGCGGATAAAATAAATTACATTGACGTATTAATAATGCAATTCATAATTATGCCTAGCTTTTCATTTATGCAATATGTACCAGGAAGCAATTTAATTTCAATTCAAAATAATGTAAAACTACATAATACCGACCCACTGAACACTGACCCTACTAATTTTGTCTATATATAGTCATGATATAGCCACTCTATCAAGTTGCATTTTAGGATACTCAACAAAAAAAGTATTATGTAAATTAATGTACATATTTAAATAAAGTAGACAAGTAGAAAAATCATTTTGTAAGACTAACGTTGGTCTAATGCTGGCACTCCTTGAATTTAGTGCTGAGATTTTGAAAAATACTCTTTGGCATAATCTTCGCGGTATGTCAGTTATTTCTTCACGTCATCTGCTCTGTAGCCAACCTGTTTCTTCCGCATTTAATATTCCCCAGTCTCTTCGAACTTCTTGATCCAGAATTCAATTGAAAATAGGCTGGCATATTAATTTAAATCGAATTACTCGTCGTGCATCCCTCCTCACTGTAGTTCTGCTGCAGGAGAGATTTCAAAAATGCAAAAACTTAATGGTCCACCGTATATTTCTAGAACAAGCATTTTCGAGTTCAAATATTTCACTGATCCAAAACTGCATATACCCAAATAGAATTATTTTAAGGAAATCCCTAGAGTATATCGGGATCTGTTAAGCCGTTTCTAAGGCATACCACTAAACGTATGCCTTTTCAGAAACAAGTCAGGTCTAGAGAATGATAGACTTATCTTAGCACCAGGCTATTCTATTGTACTTAGGCCCGAATTTGAACCAAAATAGAATATCCAGTTCGTTACTGATAATTACTAAGTAGCGTCAGGCTTTCCTGAATAGAACAGGAAACAGAACAGTTAAAAGAACATCAGGTTTTCCTGATGGAACCATCAACACCAAATCTCAATATCTTTAGTTCAAACGTAATGCTATGTATCTGGTGGGACCAAAAGAGTGTGATTTACTATGAAAGGCTACAACCTTCAGAAACAATGCTGATGAATTTAGTTAATACGTTTAAAAAGAGCTTTGATTCAAAAACGGCTAGAATGGGCAAATATTACAAGAAAGTAATTTTACAGCACGACAACGCAAGACAACAAGTTGCTCAGCCTGTGAAAAATTACTTAGAAAGATCAAATTGGAAATTTCCTCCCTACCCGTCATATTCGCCAGATATTGCTCCGATTTTCATTTTTCCGGTCGATACAGTGAGCACTTTTTGGAGAAAGGTTTAGTTCGTATGGAGACATTAAAAATTCCTAGACAAATGGATCGTTTCAAAGCAACTAGACTTCTTCCTTCGGGGAATACGTTTTCTGCCAGAAAAATGGGCAAAGGTTGGTTGGTTAAAGTGGCGATCCGACTCATTCAGAACGAGTTCAATTAGCACTAAGGCCCGTCGTTTTGCAACCACTAAATCTTTTAAACCGGCCACTCTGTGGATTTCAGAAAGAGAACGATACTGACCGTGAATAGTAGCCAGATAGTAGTTCTCAGCATGCTCCTTTTCAAAATTTTGTAATTATCTTATAAAATAATTTTTTTGTGTTTCTTTTCCTAAAACTCTATAAATTACATAAATTTTGCTTGGCATTTTATACTCAATTTTTCGCTCGACACTAAATGGATTAGGGAAAGGTAAGATTAAATCTGGCGAGATTGATGTATTATGTAATAAATAATTTAAGTTATACCTCTAATACAAAAATGTTTAAATAGTTCTGTGCAAACATTCCCACAATGAAAACCTTATCACCTGAAATCAGACTAAGTAAACGAAGTTACTGGTCGTGTGTGCCCAAGTCAAATTTACACCAATTTGATGTAAATGACTTAATGAAGATACGAAATTACATTACACGATTCGAAAACTCCTCTAGGGCTAATTACCTACCAAATTTCAATTTGCCGTGCTGCGCTTATAACATCTTTTAAAGTCGTCTGCTTAGTCCGCCGCACGTAGGTCCTTAATTGAAGGCACACGCTGTCTGCCACAAATTAGATATTATCACGACACCTCATTCACCTAACTCACCCCCGGACACAGTGAGTGTCCAAAAACTATTTATCACACCAGAAGATCCAAAGCTATTTTTCGGGGCCGTCGAAATTTAGATAAACCACAGAGGGGGTAAGATACAATGGCCATATGCCGGACGCGTTCTAATTAAATTATTTTATTTGATGATAATGATTCACATAAAAAACGCCAGCAACAACTATTAAAAACTAACAGCCTATGACGGCGGAAGGAGGCTGCTCTTAAACCGGAAACGCAAGGTTACCGGGTACTTTTCGGGCCTGCGTGTGCCAACAATTTTGAGCGGGGCGATAACACAGCGAACGGTGAGATCTAACTTTAAGATATCCCCGGACACAAGGTGAGACATGCGTATGCTAATGAAGAGGTATTTAAGCGGTTCTTGCCCTCCGAGGAGACAACTCGATAATTGCAGGATTCGATCAAACATATTAAATTCCTTCAATGTTTTCAAAGTGGGCACTTCGCACTTGTTACTCATCAGAGACTGCTCTTAGTCCGTAATTTTGGTAGGCAGAAAAACCTTTCATTACATTAATACAGGTAACAAGAAAACATCTGGGAGTATCGTATGTGAACTTTAGTTTTATTATATGAGTACAAAAATAATGTTCAGTATTAAATAATGAATATGATTTACTGACTATTTCAAAAATATCAACAAAATACGCGTTCAACAAATGTCTTTAATGAAATCGACTCTTTATTTGAGCTCGCGATAAATTAAAATCAGTGTCAGACTATTGCAAGTTTGAAAGAACGCGACATGGAGTAAATAGGGATCCCTGAGAGAAAATCTTATATATGTATATAAACAGATATACTCAGATTTTTTTATATCTGATTATTAATTTTTTATTATTTATCTAATCCTATTGTTAAAATTTAACTTGTTTATAATTCACACTTGGTCTTTGAAACTAGTGGACATAGAGACTGGCGTTTGATCTGAACAATTGTGGCAGGGATACCATGCAGTAACCATACTGATAAAGATAAATCTGGTACCCCAAGTAGAAATCAAAATTATCACATTTGGCCCTTTATTCCAAAGATGTTACCATTTGGTTAATATGAACTTATTTCTTTGGATGGACTCACTTAATGTTATCAATCAATCAAAGTCAATCCCCCCCTTTTAGTTTTATTCAAATTGAAATAAATGGTCTCTTCTTTTTATCGCCTTTTCTATCAGAAAGTTTATTTTATTAGATTGTACGTAAATGGAAAATCTTACCAAAATCTTGTTTAACAATTTAATTAAATTTTCAATCGTAACATCTTTTATGATAAAATTACCTTGTGGTAAAATATTGCATTAATCAATATTCTTTTATACGAAGGTGCATTTCTTTTGCTCTTAATTTTAAATTTAGTATCTAAAGACGAAGTTCTGTCGGTTTTTATAGTCCTTTAGCTCAACGGCTATATTAGATGCAACTCTTTATAGAAGGACTGGTGTTTCGATTTATTTTTTTAGCCATAAATGATAGGTTTTTACTTATTTAAAATTATGAATGCGGTTTTTTTAAATTACATTTTTTCGTAATATGGACGGTGATTTATTAGACTTTGAACGAAAGAAAGTAATAACTTTATTTATAAATTTAAATCCTTTGAAATACACATTTTTGTAGTTGACGAATTCTCAAGAATTTTCGTATACGGTGCCTTTAGGGGTCGATGAATTCGAATCCGATATCAGAAAATTAAAATTCATAATGACGGATGAAATTTCGAAAAATTATTGGATTTCTCTGAGAATTGGTATACAGGGGTTTTTAAGGTTGCTGATTATGAATCTAGCATCAATATTCAAAATGGCATATCCTGTATGCTCTGAATCTGAAATCGGAATTACAATCAGCGACCTCAAATACCTCCAAATATCCACTTTTACCAATATTTTCAGTTTTATATTTTGGTGGCCGGCATATTGGATCCGCCATTTTGAATTTCGTAAATTTGAAGTGAGAATCTAAATCAGCGACCTCAAATACCATACCATACCAAATTTCTATAATAATTATCTAGAACAACTTCGTCAATAATTAATTTAAAAACAAAAACATCGTTTTTTTATGTTTAGAACTTATATATAATAACAAATATTTATATACATATATACTAAGCTATTTTTACATGTTCTTTTATCTCCAAAGTAATAGAAAATAGTAAAATTTCCCACCTTAATGCTATGACTAGAAATTAAGTAGCCAAAAACTCAAAGAAATCGAGGAAGTAAGGTGGGTTACCATCATCCTTCAAAGAATTCAAAAAGAAATACGCCCCCTTGGCTTGTTGAAGCATATTGTAAAATATACAAATATAATTTACCCTTTAAATAAGATTTTAAACGATAATACTAGTTTTATACAAAAGACAAGCACGCATTAATCGTACATTAAAGAATTTAAAAAGGAAATATTTAAATATGTTTTGGATGAAATACCATGCCAATAGATTGAAGCGTTCAAAAGTTATGATAAACTAAAGTGTTTCATTTAGTTATTTTTAACAATATGCCCAAAAATCGATAGACTATAAAAGAAATTGGTTAATGGTTTTTTTTCTTTTTTAAATTGGGATAGATATGAAAAATGGTCCCAGCAGTATTTCTAAGTACCTGTGGCGTAATTTACATTAATAAAAGGAGGTTAATAACAAGCTAATTTCGTTAAATGCATTCGATTTTGGGTAAATTTCCGTTGCAGACAATTACTCCATGTCAATCGAAAATAATTATTTGTTCTGTCAACTCGAAAAATTTCCCGAATGGGAGGGAGAAAGATTGCGACAAAAACTACGTCGCCTATCGTTGCTGTACCGCGACGGCTGAAAAATGAAGAAAAATACCCCTGTAAATATAATGAAAAAAAAAAAATCCTTCGTTATCCATTGTAAAGCCATTACGCCTGCGGCCAAATTCACGTCCCTTTTGTTGCACCCTGTACCGCTCTCGTTGAACACGGCCGACACCGCCGCGGAACATGCAACTACACGGCCAAATACGGGGCCCAGAAGCAGAGCTATTCCAGGGGCATAATCCGTGGGGTTATTGAAAGCATTCAAAAAGAAATCAACGTTAATGGCGTTAAATGGAAAATAGGGCGGACGGGAAACTTGCAGGTATCATGTCGCTCCCTCAGCCGGGCTGCGAATATGAAACTTTTTTTTTTTTTATTTTTTATTTCAATACATCAGTCCCCGATTCAAGAGTTAAGGTGACAATTGTTGGAAAATTACAGGTTAAACTAGTGGGCTGGGTGAAAAGCAGGAAATAAAATTGTTGCCCCATTGTTCAGGGCATTTCAGCGCTTCTGAGACCGTTCACATTTAGTTAGCAGGTCGGTGCTCGCAACGTCGACGCGCCCAGGTGAAAATTACACAGAACGAAAAAATATATAAGAAAAAGAGACTAAATGAAAAGTAGCAGAACCCTTTGCGCCATTTCCTGAAAAAGATTTAAAGAACCGTCGTGTAAATGGATGCTTCTCAGCATTTTACAATTTAATCAAAATGAAAAAGATTTTACTCTATAAAATTTGTAGTTATGTTCTTTTAGTATTCTGTATTCCAAAAATAGAAAAGAAAGAGGTTCTTTTATGATGAGTTTTTGATGTTTATTTGTCTATTTGTCTGTCTGTCTACCTGTCTGTCTGTAAGTCACAACAGTTTTTCTCAGAAAATACTATCAACAAACAAACAACACATATTATAATTTTTTTGATTTCATTAGACTAAGTTAGGTAGCATGTAGAAAGATTCCTTATTAGATATTCTTTAGACATGCTAATCTAAGACTATTTTTGTTTTAATACATTCCAACCGGCAGCCGTATTTGTAGTTCTCGGTATCTTGACGGTTTTCTAATTCATATCTTTTCCCAGCTGCCGGCGGTTTTATGAATATAATCGCATATCATTCTTTAACTTTAACCGACGCACCTTCCTTTTGAATTTAGAAAAACAAATAGCTCTCACTGATAAATCTAGGCCGATCAACTTGAGAGTAAGAGCGCTAATATTCGATATTTCGATTCTTAAAAATCTTTCTAGTCCTGTTGGGTATGTACCACCCCGTAGTACAAGCCACCCGATGGGACAATCCTCTATGTACCACTAGTGGTACATGCCGACGGGAACGTGTTAACGATAGTCTCGAAAGGATCTAAGAATCGAAAATTCAAAATGAGCGAAAGGACATAGCTAAAATGTCCTAACAATTTAGGATTTTTATTTACTGTGTACATTAATTAATTTATTTATTTATTTCACTTAATACAAGCTACATAGATAAATAACAACAGCAAAATAATAATAAAAAATATTAAGTAACTAAATTAAATTATCCTAGTTATGATTAAATCAGGGAGGCGTGGAGAACGAATGGTTTATTGGAGGTTTGGGTTGGGTAAGTCTAGGGCTTAAGCTAAGGGAGGTTTTGGTGAGATGTAAATCGAAGGTGGCAAAGAGTTGTTGACCATCCGCAACATTCTGATAAAAGGTTCGAGAAGTGACCTAACTATGGTAACGAGATCATCCAGGTCTGTATTCAGCATTACCTGGCATTATTTACAAATACACAATATTACCTAATATTGCCTAACAGTTGCAAAATTGTTTACTTCTCAGGTTTTTTGGGGATATATTCTTCTTTCGAAGAACTCCTGCCTATATTTATGATTTACGTAAATAGCTTGTATTAGTTATTTTTTCCTTTCCTCTAAATTTATATCACATTAATGCTAGCCTGAAGATGCCATTTATTTTTTAATGCAATTTCTAGTTACATTACATTGATAACCCACAGGAAATATTTGAAATTAGCTAAAATGAATAAAAATCAATCTGATTCGGGGCAACTGGTGAATCAAATCGGTCTAGGTTTTAAATAGCTTATTTAATTTTAGTACAATAATGTCTTCGAGTAGCAACGATTGAGATTCTGCTAGTACTCTACAAAATTGAAATTATAACTACCAAAGTGTTTCCTTATTTATAATCTTGAAATCATAATTTGCAAGATTGATATCTTGGGACATTTTACTTAAGAATAAATTTAATTAAAAATGCGAAACCGAATTGTTATCAACCTTGTATAAGAAATTAAGTCTTTAAAATTTCAATTACACCGCCTGGGGTGCGTTCCATATGGTCGCCGACAATTGGGGCTCAACAGCCGAGGAGGGCACAACCCAAAGCTCATAAATTTCCAAACAAGCAGTTGAGTCAAACACTAGGGCTCTGTTGTCCGGTTGGTTTTTGCATGATGTTTCGTGCGTGGGCACCGGCCGGCACCTTACCCAGGAGCCTCCGCTGCCAAGTGCGAAGCCGCGAAATGGTTCACGGATGAGGTCGGGACCATTAGCCAAAGCTGTTCCGGTCCGCCCCTGCGGATCCCCTTGCGTGAGGAAGGGCTGGTTCTGTTTGGTCTGTCGATTGGATGTTCCCTCGACATTTATATGCATTACACCCCGATAAGATCGAAATTTATGACCTCTTAATTGAACTACCCTGCGCTGGGGTGGTGCGGAACACACTTTTTTCACGTTCTAATAATTCTTGATTTCCGCACTGGGCCCCTCTGGCGCTATTCTCTGTTGCGGATGGATCCGCGACATGAAAACGAATTTTTTTGAGGGGGGATCATCGAATAACTCCATTAAAGAGGCAATTTTTTGAAAAACATTTTATTCCACTCTCTCTTTCTCCTTAAGAAATATTTCTTAGAAGATACCACCTTGTAAAAAAAAAAATATGTAATCGAACATTTTCTTAAAATCCCATCATTAAAATTTTGGATAGATCTAAATTTAAAATATACCATTCATGGCTGGGCCGGTTCAAAATATTTAAATTCTTTTAGTATCTGGAAATGTGATAGAATACCTTTTTATAATTTCTTAGTTTGTTCTAGTTTTCGAAATAGTAAGCAATCCAATCAGAAATAATTAAATAAAAATATCATGAAGCACGGTTAAATGAGACCTTTGAGAACAAAATTAATTGAATTAGCTCTAATAAGAAATAGACGGGAAAAACCGTCGTATATTAACACATTCATCACATTTGGGTGACACCCAATAGCTAAATACGTGGCTAAATAAAACGAATGTATTAAGCAGACGGTAATAATGTGGAGGAGGCAATGTATGAAGAATCGATGCCAACAAATCGTAGGCAGTATGAAAGTAAGTCAATAGCATCCTCTAATAGGTGATAGTCTCCTTAGCTGTTAACAAAAAGAGAGAAAGGATGTGTTGGACGTCTTTTTTCAACAAGATTACGAAAATCCGAAACAAACAACGCGATTAATCGCCGAGTGGTTGGTAAATCTATTAGACTGATCGCGTATTCTCTCCTGATCTCAATCCTGTAGAACATATATGGGTTAAAGTTATAATAAGTCTATTTAGTGATAAACAGATTCGGTCTTGCAGTTTTGATCTTAGTCTTGTTCTTGCAATGCTATTCTTATGATAGTAAGACCAAGATCAAGACCGAAACTGTAAGACTGTAAGACCGAGACCAAGTAAGACTGCAAGACCGCGATGAAGCAACACCAAAACTTGAAAAAAACGAAACTAAAATTTGACAGACAAGACCACGACTAAGTCTATTGATGCAAGTCCAAAATCAAGAACAAAGGCCAATATCAAGACTATCATAATCTTGATATGGTGTTACTTTCTCATCATTAGGACTATTGCTTTAATGCCATAAGAAATTCATTCTTTAGACGAGCTTTGGAACTGTACACAGAACGCCTAAAATAATATTTCGGCCACGAACTGCGAAAAATCTAATAAATTCAATGCTACACCAAATTCAGGTCTTTATAAAACCCAAAAGGGGCACAAAAAGTAATTGTTTTAATAAAATAGAATCAACTTTATGATCAAATGCCCTATTCTGTCCTTTAAAAAATTCAAGTTTTTAGAATGAATTTTTAAAATAAACTTTTAATACATAATGCGATAAGATTTTGCAGAAATCGCCTAAAATATATAAAAACAGGTACCAGATGTACGAGGGGCGATCGTAAAATAAGGTTCCCAAAATTATAGAGCTGCAGTAAGACGTGTTAGACGATATTAGAAAACACTAGCGTATGCGTCAACTTTCTCACGATTTATTCCCACCACTCGCGGCCTAGCTATGGAGTTTCCGATCGTCTCTACCGCTAGATGCGAAATTCACTTCTTCACGACAATGCTCGGCCCCATGGCTCCTGTCTAACCCAGGAACTGCTAACAGATTATATAGAGAAATAGGTAAGGTTTTAAGCTTTACAACGATGCATAATGTTAAGAAAATAAACAATTCTGTTTATTTTTAAAAAGTATAGGAACCTTATTTTATGATTGCCCCTCGTAGCTTCGTCAAAAAATCACCAGTTTAAAAAACATAGCCGTACAATACTCGTACATGGATACGGAGGTGAAAAGTTTTTGGAATTTCGACTTGATAATTTTTATATATAAAAACTGGAAAAATTAAAAAAAGGGTTTTTAACCTCGTTAGACGTACACATGCCTCTTAAGAAAAAGGCGGCGTAATCCTTAAATGTGGTAGATTAGAAAATCTTAGGTAATCCTCCTTTTTGGAGATGTCCGCCTTATTGGATTTATAACAACAAATTTATTTTTTACTCCTTGATATATCATTTTAGGGATACGATTCGAGAAATTCAAAGAAAATCTGGAATTAATGATTACTCAACTGAAATAATTTTAAATTTGATTAGAACCTTAGAAAAATTTTTTGCGTTTTTCTTTGATCTCTCACGGAGCAATGGTGATAGTAGAAATGCATAATTAAAAGGTTTAGAAACTAGAAAGAGTCAGCTTTGAAGTGGTCTTTGTTGCATCGAAATCGGTTTATTTCTTTTAAAAATACATCAGTTTAAAATGAAATAGAAATCTCAAACGCTAATTTTGATAGTTCTTTTAAATTTCAATTCCTCTGTAGTACGGGTTAATGCTCTCCGATCATCTTCAAATTTTGCATAGATTTTTATTATCGTTCTTAATTCAGCGCCAAATATAAGAGTGATTAATGAGAGAATTATAAAAATTTTTATATAATTTCTATTATAATTAAATTCGAAAGAAGGTTCGGTTCCGATTTTGATCTATTCATTTTTGTGATTTGAAAGGAATTTATAGTTAAATAGAGTTAAACACATTTGTCGCTATTGAAGCCCAACCTTTTGGATTGAACTAGTTAGTTAGACATTTTCCAATATTGAGTTTTTAATTCAAGCTTCGTCGGAAGGGTTCAAAGTTTGTTTTAGAGTTAAAATTTCCACCTGACTCCGTTCTGATTTATGATTTTTATACAAAATTTTTGAAAACTATAAAAATAACGTACTTTATAATTTATAATCCCTAGTTTTATTAAAACGACAACAAAAGTACCTATGCTATTTCATTTATGAATTTCGTAATTAACATACAAAATTTATAGAAATGACTTGCTATAAGACAAAGTTTTTTTTGATAAATTTTATTAACCCTTGCGTCTTCCGAAAAACCGTCGCAACGCATTCGCTGCAAGTGTTAGAAGAAACAAATAAGCGTTATGTTATTTACTAAGAATCTTCATCACGTAAATAAGCAATTTGTTAAGGGGACGAAAACAAAATGTTAGAAATAGGACGGGTGAAAGTCGTGAACAGGGCAAAGTTGAAAACTTCTATTAGTCACGGACGGCGCACAGGACTAACCCGGTCGGTCTTAATCCAAAGCACTTAGATTAATGAAACTAATTAAAACTAAATATGGACAAGGGGCTAATTACCCTTTTGAGAATTTTATTTCTCGCTCATTTGCATAATCATTTGCACCCCACTGCTAGCCTGATAGTCTGGGACGCTTTATGTATAATGATAATGGAGTGGAACAAATTTCGGAAATTGTTGGAGAACTGACTTTTGGCTTTGCATAGTGTGCGAGGGCATGCACACGAAGATGATACCGAAACAAATTAGATAAAACGAAAATGGGTAAAAAAAAAAAAAAAATGAAGTTGGAGCAAGGATGGATCCGTGCGTGACCACTTCGACTCAAATTATTTGCGAAAATGGAAGTTGTTGATTTAATGGTTAGCGTTTCTCTATCTGTTTTACCTTTGCTTTTACTTTTATTCTATTTGCATTTTTAATGTTGTTTATTTCTCTTTTAGAAATGTAATTACAAAAAAAATCATTGTCAGTAATATTCACTGAAAAAACGACTACCTTAGGTATGGTGTAAATAAGGATGGTATGGTTAAGAATTGAGTTAGCAAACATATTAAAAAATTTACCATTACTTTTTCGTTTTTGGTAAAATTAAGTTAATTTAATACACTTTCCAAAATATTGTGGTCACCGATTTTGAAAATTTGATTCTGAGAAAAATTCGTTTAAAATTCCATCTGCCGTTCGATACTTGCCGAACGCCAAGACCGGCACGGGGCATGTTTAGCGCGTTCGTCGGAGCCTAGCCGCGCGTTTTGAAAGGTCCCCCGGGGTACGAAAACACATCAGGCATTTTTACAAGACCTCCTTTATATATAAATATACCCGATGTGTAGAAAATGCAATCGCATTATCAATTAATTGATGGATAAATGATAAATATTTTTTAAAATGTTGTCAAGACCTTCACTTATATTTGGAAGGAGATTTCGAGAAAACTGAAATGTTTGAAGAAATTAAAATGTTCCGGTGGATAACACAAGCCAATTATTTGGCTCTAGATTCTATTAAAATCTATTAATGGTGTTACAATGTTTACTACACCAGTAAACCGTGGTTTTAGCTAAACGTAGTTTTTTGCGGTTGAAACTAATAAAAAAATTACCTGTGATCGTCAATAAGCCAACAACGATTTACATCACTGGCTATTCTTTTAATAGAAAGCAAAATAGCAAATTCAATAAATGTTAATGACGTATCGTAAAAGAGGGTTACTTTGGTACTGAAGACCTACGTTTTATTTTTATATTTTAAATTGTTACATGTATAAAAATAATCCAAAATAACTTGACACTACAAATAGAAGCTGGGCGGCCGAAGTTATGAAAATTATTCCCACTAGACCCTAGAAAAAAAACCCTCGTTGCCATTATTCCTATATGAAAATCTTGGTTAAAAAGTTTTTTACTTACAAGCAAATAAAAAGAGAACCAAAAACTAAAAACAAATAATAATAACGCACAGAAAGTGCCATATGGGCTTAGTTCCCGATACCACGAAAAAAAAGATAGCAATTTAGGAATTAATTTCTAAATTGTAAAAAAAAAACAATAATTGTATAAAATAAACTTTTAATTAAAACTAGCTTTTTGAATAAAATGAATCATTTTACCTCTTAAAAAAACACTTTACCTATGTATGTAAGTTTGTCAGAAAGGGGTTTTTACATAAATTTATTACTGGTGACGAGAAATAGATTTATTGCCATAATTAGGTAGGTGAAGTAGGTCCTTCAGCGCCAAAACACAATACCCATAATTCAAAGGTAATGCTGTGTATCTGGTGGGACCAGAAGGGGGTGTGTAATTTAGCATGAAGTGCCACAACCTTTAGAAACTATGGTTGTGAACTTAATTAATACGTTTAAAAAGAGCTCTCATTCAAAAACGGCCAGAATGGGCGAAGAGTATAGCAAAGTAATTTTACAACACGACAACGCAGGACGACATGTTGTTCGGCCTGTGAAAAATTGCTTAGAAGGTTCAGACTGGAAAATTCTACGCCAAACCCCATATTTGCCTGACATTGCTCCGATTACCATTTTTCTGGTCAATGCAGTCAGTACTATCTGGAGAAAGGTTTAATTTGTATAGAGATATCTAAAATTGGCTGGACAACTGGATGGCTTCGAATGAACTAGACTTCTTCCTTCGGCGAATACGTTTACTGCCAGAAAAGTCTATAAAGGTTGTAAATTCAAATTAAAATAAAAACTACTGCTTATATTTTAAATCGATGTCTTTTTAAGCAAAAACCCTGCAAAACTTATTTACATATATACCTTCATTTTCATACATTTCTTACATAATTAATTGATTTGAGACTCAGATAAAAACATAGGGTACTATCAAAATTCAAATAGTTATACAAATTTTAAAATCGGTGGACTATTGAGTTCATTAATTGGAATTTCTAAATTATTTCCAAACGGCTCATAAGATATCTACAGATTTATTTTTAAAATATTCCCAAGTTTTAAGTCTTCGAAGAAGGAGACTATAATTTTCAAATCATATTTTACAAATTCAAAATATTCCTATGTCAGTCAATTTGAAAAGCCCATTTTCTCCATCTAAATTGTGACCCAACCGAGAGGAAACGTGGAATATCAAGTCGACGGGAAAAAGAAAATGGAAATTTTCCATTTCATATATTCAGAGTACGCTATAAATTTGGTTCGTCTCGACTTATATCCACGATATTTGCATTCTGGCAAAGTACAAAAAAAAAAATGAAACCTAATTTAAAAATTCAAATTTTTGTTGGGGAAAAGTCGGCCGTTCCATTTATTTATTTCTTTTTTTTTCCAAGTCACGTTCACCTCCCAAAAATCCAGCCTACCACGTAGAGTACAGTGGAGTTGGTCGGAGTGTAGAAAATGTATATGCAAATAAACGTGAGTTTGAAATGATACCTCTGTTTCGTCTCTTTCAGGAAAAAATTTTCCAGCACAACTTTTGTGGTTTGGCGAAATTTAAAATTGTTGCGGCTGATTCGTATTAGGGCCTTTGTACTTTGTGCTGGAAATTTCTGAAAGAAACTATAAAGTCTCTTAAGAAAGCTCTCAAATCACAGGATGGGTGGTAGTGGTAGCGGCAATATAAAATGCTTGGTGCTCCTCCCATTCAGAGGTAAGGGCCCGGGCACAGGTATTCAGATTGTATTTTTATTTGATTCAATAAACCCAGAAAGCGCACCAAGACAAAACCCATAATAATTTATTTTTCTTTGGTTCTCTACTGCAGGCAGGATAGTCCCACTGATACAACGTTCTAGTAGAGCTCTGATGCTTCTTGTACCGCCGTATCGTGTTAGGGTTCATTTTGTTAACATGTCAAAAGATTTTCTCGTCACGGAAAATATGAAAATGAAATTGCATAAAAGAAGACGACGAGAAGGCCATTTCAGAGTTGTTCTGAAAGAAAACTTTTCCTGTTATGAAAGTTATATAAACAGGTCTGCACCTAGAGCTCAACACATTTTCCGCTTGAATGGAGGACGAAATGTCGAGTAATTTAAATGAAAGAACCAGCAACTTTGAGACAACTTGGGGCTTCGTTGTCTTTCATTTCACAAATTCATAGCTTTTATAGCTCCTAGCTTCCGACGAAATTTATTCTATTTTAATATATAACTCAAAGTTCACTTAGTGGGCGAAGAAAATCTCGTCACGTCCCATTTTGTGTATTTGTAAAAAAAAAATTTATTGTTTTTGGGTGGAGCCAAAATAACCTTTGATGAAGAGCAATTTTGGAAACATTTTAAATTAATTAAATGTTTTAGCGTTGAAAAATCGTATTTTCTTGAATGCTAAATAGGCAACAAGAAGGCTTTCATGAAAATTACTATAAAAGGTTAAATCGGTGCAACTAGTGCCCTGTAAATTAAAATCAAATCTTGTAATTCGCTTTAATTCAAATTGGCTAAATTAAAAAGTCATCGGTGCCCCCAAATGTGCACTAGTTTTTAGTTAAAGGAGCATTTTCTTAAAACACAATATTCCAAAAATATTCTGTTAAAATTTAAAATTGATCAAAGCAATATACCCCCTATAATAATCGTAGGACCCTCTTTACTCTTGACCCCAGGAACTGAATTTTAACAAACTACTTGACTAGCGCTAATTTAGCCATACACTGTACAGGAAAGTTTTCCAAGAGAGTGGTTGCACTGTACGCGTGTAAGTCACGAAAATATGTTTTGCTAGAAGCACAGTGTAACGTTTTCATTCCAAGCAACGCCGCTAATAGTGGGCATTGATAGAAAAGTAAGAAAAACCAAATAATTAGAGTAGCCGACTTTCGGTGAATGTTCACTTTAGGCGGCGATCATACCCAGAGAACGTTTCAGACGTTTCATTTAGAAGGCGTTGTAAATTTTTGATTCTAGTAGACGTTGATATTTATTCAGTCTAAAATTGTTTTTCTATTTTAAACGTTTTTCTTTCCTTTTAAATAATAAAAAAAAAAAAAACATAGAGAAATATGAAGTCTCTATAACTGGTGAACTCGATTTACAACACCGCATGATTTCTGATTGTCGGACTCAGAGTCCGAATCCTAAGATTTTACCTATTGTTTGTAGTCGGCGTGAAAACCTGACTGAATTTATTCTAACCTTAAGCAAAATTAAGCAATTTTATTTAGTGCTTGAGATTTTTTTGAAAGCGATATTTTGATAAAATTTACCATTAATATCCCATCATTTTAAGTTTGCTGGGTTATTTTAAAAATTTTAAATGGACAATCCCAAAGACTCCCATATATGTGATTTTGAGAGATTTTAATACAATTTTAAGCATATAGAGGCCATCATTTTAGTTCAGGAAAGTGAGTGTCACATAAACTGAGCGATATTCAACTCAGATAGCGAAAAACTGTTTGCGATAGTTTTACTTCCTCGGCATGAAAGGAATAGTTTTTAACATTGAGTCGTAATGGGGGATGAAAAATGGATATGGAGGTACTTCGAGAATACTAAACGAAGTAGATCATGAGTTAACCCATGACCGAGGGTAAGCATCAATGTCGATCGTGATGTTGAATCAGAAGAAAGACAATACTGTGTTATTTGATGGGGTCAGAAGGATTGCGTGTACATAACACTTCTGACTATCACTGACTATCGATCGCTGTACACAACAACAGATCAATTTTAACTATGCGCTTATCTAAAAACCAAATCAGATTGGGCCAAAAGACATGGGAAAATAATCTTGCAGCATGAGAACGCCCTATCGCCCCACCCACCGTACTCATTACATTATGAAAATTTCGAAAAATGGCTCAATCGCTGGATCACCTCAAAAGATAAACGGATTTTCTGGAAGGGAATCCACAACTTGCCTGATGGGTGGCAGAAATTTGTAGCAACTGATGGCAAATACTTTGAATAAAATACTTTTTATACTACTCACAAATTAAATGTGCTTTATTTAAGATAAATGACGAACTATTAACCGCCACAGCCGGTATATTATTTTTAGATATCCCTAAAAGTTGGGTCATCCAATTTCAAATTGAATTCACTTGTTTTAATTTGAAAATAACTTTTTAGACATTATACAAGGAAGTAAATACCTACGCATTTGAGGTATGCTGCTCATTATTTTTCCGTGCGACATTTCTTCTTAATTATTCAAAGAGTTAAACCAATAATGAAAGTACGGGGCTCTGAGCGCATCTTTCTTTTATTCAAGAAACCCCATTTCTTTTTTTCTTTCTTGTTTTTTTTTTTTTTTTTTAACGGAGGTATTTCTTATGTGGTGACTCTATTCAGGGCGTTAATGAAAATCGAGATAAAAGTATCGCAGTCAGTCGCACGAACAGTGCACTCGTGTGGAAAAATCGCAATAGGAGCAAGCATTCTTCTTACTGTTTCCGCGAATTTCACGCGAACCAACTCAAGAAAGCTTTTGCAAACTTGCGGCACTTTCATTTCATTTTCATTGCAGGCGCAGAGTTGAAAGGATCAAGTGAACGTGTAAAAAATTAAAAAAAAACTCACTTTCCACAGTACTACCAACCCATTGTGATGGTGCTGCACAATTTTCAGCGAGTTTTCCAGCGACTCATTCGTGAGCGGTGTAAGACTTTC
Source organism: Philonicus albiceps (assembly GCA_963969385.1). Taxonomy (NCBI): domain Eukaryota; kingdom Metazoa; phylum Arthropoda; class Insecta; order Diptera; family Asilidae; genus Philonicus; species Philonicus albiceps. The sequence continues at coordinate 28,033,897 of OZ017776.1, forward strand.
CCCCGGTTCATTTTGCTCTTGGAGGAAAGTCAACCTTTTTCAAAAGGTTCTATTCAATCCTAACATGTGTCTTACTGTTCATTGTGCACGGAAAAATATTCTTTTTGCGGTTTTTTGGTTTTACACTTACTTTGGTTGAAATTGCCTTTTCAACAATTTAAAAAAAAAGTAAATAAAGTAAATAAAGAGGAATAGAAGAAAAGAAACTGCATTAAGCAAGATATTTACAAATAAAACAAGTGTTTCTTGCTAACGTAGAAGAAATTCCAATTCAAATCAAATATAGCGAAAAAAAACACTTTTTTGAGATGTTATCATAAAAATTAGTACTTGACGATTTCCGAAATTACTAATTTCGAATTTTTTAATCTTTTGCACTCGAAGCTTATTTTCCTTTATTACCAGCGGATCCTTGACTGTGATGATTATGGATTTCAAAAAGCTAAATATTCGAAATTAGCGACTTCGAAAACCCATATATACCAATTTTCAGAAAAACATAATCCAAAAAAAGTCTTCTTGTAATAATTTTAAAATACTCCGAACAATAAAGCACAAAAATATAAGCTGTTTAAGAGTTCATGTATTATATACGGGTATTTCTCGAATAGCACGGTTAATTGGGTCCGTGTTATTTAAAACCATGTTATCAAAAATCGTGTTATGCGATGCTGTGCTGCGTATTATTTAAGGGTTGTTCCAATTTTTAGCCGTACTAAAATAAGCAGCAGAAAGGCTTATTACGTGTGAAAATAAGGTAAAGACTTTTTACCCTCACATAGTAAGAGCAAATCACTACACCTTTCATTCTAATTATTACAATTCAAAAGAAAAGATATAAAAACACTATACACAATAAGAAATTCATAGTTAAAGCTGAAATCTAAATTCATTCACTTACGATGATTTTTGCAGTCTAGCAGAAGTGTATGGGAGAGCAATTTTTATATAAATAAGTCAAAATGACGTATTATTTGATAAATGGGTCAATTTAAATAGTGCTTACTTATTAACTAGGTAAGGTACGGTAATATAATGGTTGGTTGGTTGGTTGGTTGCTGTGGCTGCCTAGAAAGGCACACTTAGGCCAATTTTGGCCCATTGTGTTACCACGTAGCGCAGGAGACCATGGTTATTCGTGGGATTCGAACCCACAGCCTCTGGGACGGTAGGACAGCGTGCTAACAACTGAACTACCAGAGGCCCCTACGGTAATATCGGTCCATAACACTCAAAGTGCGAGTTCTATTCACACATGTCCATCTATTTTACAATCATCTTCAATAAGTTGTTTGGATAATTTGCAACTTTTTAATTTGGCAATCTGCACTTTGTTGCCATAACAGCTTTCAAGATTTTTGGTCTGTTTGTCTATTTATCTGTCTACTGCAGAAATTACTGAATGAAGACGTTTTTGCTGCAGTTTTCTGAGGTTGAGATGAAATTTTTAGAGCTCTTTCTCAAATACGAGCATATCTGAGCTGGCTATGGGTCTTATTTATAATAATAATATTTAATTTTAATTTTTAAGTTTCATTGACTATTCGTTCGTTTTTCTATCAAATAATTTTGTATCTCTGTAAAATAACAACTGAATGAGACCATCTAAAGCGGAAAAAATGTCTCATATTTTCGGTTAATTGCTTAACTTCCTCCTCTTTATCAAACAAACACTTATACAAATTAAAGTGCCCTCGAAATGACCGGTGCTAATTTAAGTGAAATAGATCCCAAGCAAAAAAAAAAACATAGACCTCACCGACGGCGTGGCAAATGGTTATTCGGAACTTCATTTTGGCTTGTATCACGACGTCTTATCTAAACTCTCACAATTCTGGCATTAGCGTTAATTTGCACAAATCATGCCAAAACGCAATTAGAAATTAATTTGGAAATGTTTAAGCTTTTTGTTTTTTTTTTCTTGTGTCAGTCATTCGACACGAGCTAGAGGGTGCAATAAAAACTCTCATTTGAAGAGTGTTTAAATATCCCCCAGAGAATGACATGAGGTCAGAAGCCGCACCCTAAAACTCGTATTTAATATAAACGATAATGTCTCGGATTGGTTGTCACAAGCGCCTACGCTGTCTAAATATTTTCGCGGTAGATGATAGGGCTGCCGGTCGTGAGGTTAATTACAGTGCCTATAGTCGTTAAGGAGAATGTATGGAAATTAGTCAACTCTTCCCGGATACCGGGACTGTTTTGACTTCTCTAAATGGAACTAAATTCAATAGAAGACGTTATCGAACCCTTCCTGCTAAATTATCGTTAGCGATAAAAAGCACATTATGTAAAAGGTTTTTCTTATTAATTTTATCAATATTAGCTACTATATTTAGGTTACCGGTATCAACCAGTGTATTATAAATCAATCTCACGAAATATTTATATAAAAGCATAGAAATAAATTTTTCGAAGTAATTTTATAAAAATATAAGGGTAAACAAATAGCCGATTTATAAGCGTTATAAATTTTATTGAAGAGATGTCTGAAATTGCAAGGAGGTAAACTAATGGGTTGGGACTGTTTTGTTTGTTATGGAAAACTAATTTTCTGTCGGATGAATTCCTAGATCTATAATGAATTATTATAAGATGCGATATTGGAGTATGTATGGTAGATGAAGTAGTTATTGAAAATTAGCTTTTCCAGCAAGACAATGCCCCAAACCATTTTTCCGCTCTCATAAAAATATGGTTCTTTTTTGTTTTTACCATAACGTCGATGACACACAAAAGTCCAGATTTTAAACCATCGAAAACCTACGGAGTATCCTGGTCCAGGATGTTTATGAGGATGGGAAGAAATTTAGGACTCTTGTAGAGCTGCAAACCAAAATGATCGAGCCTTAGAACAAAATTTCAAAAGAGACACATCCATAAATCTATGATGGATTCTATATCAAAAAGAATCATTGAGGTGTATTTAAAGAACAAAGGCAGTGTTCTTCCCCATTATTAATGTTAAGACAAAATTTCCTTTTTAAATGTTTTTACATTTGCTATTTTATATTTATTTCATACAAAAAAAATTAGCTCAAGTTAATACTAAAACATTTCTCTGTTTACAATGCAGTATAAAAAATTAATATTTCAGTTATAGCAATATAGGGGTATAGTTTTGTTTAAATATTTCTTAAAATAAACAACTACTTCATGAAAATGTTAAACGCGTTTATAATTATTTCGCGAGATGTACATCTTAGTAAAATACTTTTCAAATGCTAAAGTTACTTTGATGCTAAAATAAATGAAATTCAAAAGAATTATTTATTTGTTTGAATTAAAATCAAAATAACTTTTCTTCCATAAAACCGACTGGAGTACCACAAGGTTCTTTTCCTGTCTCATTACTGTATGATTTTTACACTTGGAACTTTTTAAATCTTCCAAATTTTGAAGTTGTTTCTTCTGATCGATATACATCAAGAATTCATCGCCAATTTCCAAAATGCAACGAATGTAATTTTAAATTATTTCAATAGTGGACACATAAAAATAAATTGTAGTAAAATTCAGGCTATTTAAATGATATCGGGGGTATAGGACGAATTTGATCTAAACGAAATGGTTAAGGTAACTAACATATTTAATTGAATAAGGATTAATGCTAACATATATTAGTCAAAACTGTTTCGCCATTGAAACGTTCTTTTTAATTAAATTTTAAAAGACAAATATGGTTAGTATGGATCATGCTTAAAAGATATATATACTCGTAAATTGATTTGGTACTGATCATGTCTATTGTAAGTTCGTTATAAAAATGAAAGATGCAAATCTAAAGACATGACACAAAAACACAAAGAAAAAAATATAAATATGCCATTTCAAATATTTTGAATAACTAACCAACAGTCACAGATTGAACTAAAGTAATTTTGACAGATAAATATACTAAGGCTATCTCTGTTTATCGTTATCGATGAATACAAAATGTCTTAGATCAAAATTATATATTTTTGTGAATACGAACCCAAATATGAATGTATTATTATAAAATTTACTTTGCTTATAATTCACACTTTCTTATATAGAAATATAGGGATTGGCGTTCGATCTTAATTATTGTAGCGTCTGTGGCAGAGACACCAGGCAGTAGCTATACTGATAAAGATAATCTGGTCCTCCGGTTCGAGATGCTTACTATTTTCCATTTTTTTTTTTCTTTTTTGAACTCGTTTCCTTCGGCGGATCAGGTTTATTCTCAGAAACATGACTCCATATCGTGCGGAATTACAAGCAAGGATAGATTGTGCAGTTTTGCCAGCCAGCCACTCAGCTGCTAAAGTTTTAACAGATACACTTAAACCTACCTGAAGAAATACTCTCAATGATTGTGAAAACCACATCAAAATCCATCAAGTAGCTTAGAAGTACTAAGCGAACGTAACAGACACGGATAAGCGACTTTGTTTTATGTGTACTATTTAGAGATTAAAGACTAGAGATGAAAGAAATTTAAAATTAACTTTTAAATATATTTTTTACTCTTGCTATAATTACTAAATCTTTATTAAGACAAAAAGAAGTGTGTTAAACAGATATTCAATAAAGCGAAAATGTGTTACTGAAATTCTCAGAGTCTACTGCAAAATCAAACTTATTTAAGGTCTGGTTAAGCCAAAGATTTGATTTGATTTGATTTAGTTTAAAGGAAGCTTAAGTTCGCACAGCTAAATATACCCTTTTTTTGTATACATATATTACTTCTTTTATTAATAGGTACTAAACTTGTATAAGTATGATGGTCTAGAAAAAACAAATTATCTATGCATAGTCCATTAAATTTATTTTTACAAAAATGATTATTTCCATAAATTTTATAATATCGAATGACCCATGGTTTGAAAAAAGTAGTTCTAGTGAAAGTTAAAGTTTACATACAGCGTTGTATTAAAAGGCTACAAGTTTCGTTATTTTTACGAATTATTACTTAAAAATTTGTGCACATACTTTTAAAAGAATATGCCTTCAGAAAATGCAAAATAAAGTAATGTTCCTCTTTAACAAAAGTAATTGCTTAATTGGTCAAAGGATTGATATTCGTTTGGAAGGTGCAATCTGATAAGGGGTAAATTAAAGTGACTACATGTTTACTATATGAAAATTAGTTAACTATTCCCGAATCCGATTTTGGGTCACGTTTTACTTCTCTCTGTAAATATAGACAAATTCAGGACCAGACAATATAGCAAATTCCCTTCTGCCCCTGAGTCAAATTCAAATTGGTTTAAATCATTTGTTGTGTAGCCCATTCATGCGACTACAGGTCCAGCACTTCAATATCATAAGTAACATCTGAGCGGGATGAAAAACGTTGTCCCTCAAACAAAAGCGTGTACAATCACAGAGAACCATTTGGTCCACCATACCGGACGAAATTGAGATTTTATCGTACAGTTCAATTCGCTAATAGATTGGCTTGTCTCCTTGTTATTTGCGGAGGCTAACTGAAACTCCGATTGAAGGTACGGAGGATAGGAACCGAAACAAGTTCGTCGCTGATTGAACTAGAGGGACAATTCATGTCAACCACTTAGCAACGACTTACACAATGTGTGTCCCTGGGATGGGCGATTCTTCCGGGATTTCATGAGATAAAGTTCCAATTGTGCTCAGGTTCGCCCATCAAAGTTCATTTAACTCTGTATAAGATCGACCAACAAAGGGGACAATTTAATTGTTGCCCGAAGAATGTGACTTTTAGAGTGCTTTGTGGCTTATGTATTATTTATATCCAGCCCTTTTTACAAATTTTGTAGACTACTAACTGAGATACTTGTTAAAGGCTTATATCGCAAAAACAAATCAATTTAGGGTTAACAAGGGTTTCGATAAAGTAGTCCCTGTACCAGAAAAATAATGCATATATTTGTTTTTCTCTAAATAAATACGAATGCAATTTGTAAATTTGTGTATTAAAATAAATTTTCGGCCTGCTATAGGCCCCTGTTAGGTTTAAAGGCGTCAAATAGTACAGCTAAAGCAAGTTTTTATTTTTACTCAGGTAATTTTCAAAATAAAACTATAAATTTTAATTTTAAATGATGTTAAACAGTTTTTTACGACTTTTTTAGCTGCAAAATCAGTAATTAAATCGTTAAAATCTATTTTGTTTCAACAAATTTGATTCTATAGACATAATACACAAATTTTTAAAGTTTGACTTCGTCATAGTACTTCTAAGATAATTCTTTAAAGTTCTTAAAACTCTTTTAAAACAAATTCAAAATTTCATGTCTCCATACATTAAAGACGGCTCTGTATTCTACCCAACAAGACATGGTATTTTCCCTTAAAATTGAATTCAATAGGCATTCTATTTATCTTTCTTTGTATAATATAAAATTGATCAATAACTGCTTTAAAATGGATTTATTTATGCTTTTGAAAACTTCCTATTAACTGATTAGAAGGGAAAATATGAAGACTAAATGTATTACTAAAAAGGGGTTTTCAAACTTAGTACACCCACAACTGCTCTAACTGAAAATGCAGCATACGACTTGCCTATTCATAAAGATCTCAAACCGTGTGTAATCAAGAAAATTAAAAAAATAAAAAAAAAAACGTAAAGAACATCTTCGCATGAAAGAAACTGAGAATTAATCGTCGCATAAAGTGCACAGGGGCCCCTGATGTGCGTCAAATCAATCACACAAAATACGAATTTCAATTTACCCTCCTTACCCATGTGGTTCTTTGTAAGTTGATCAACAAAAGAAAATTCAGCCCTTGCCGACCGTTTTTTTTTTTTTTATTCAAGATTGCTCCCTTTTGGCGGGGTGGCCCAACAGCCATTATGATTCGCTTTTAATCAAGACATGCTTAAACTGAACAACAATGGGCTTAAGCATGTGCTAAAGAGGCGGATAATCCCTTCGTTGACACAAAGCATCTTCGCTGCCTTCTATAAATTTGTAAATGTTTAAACTGAACGATAATTTTCATGCTAATTTCAAATGTTTCAATTTTTCTCTTATAAAATTAATAAAAGGTATTTTAACAAACAATTAAAAATTAAGAACTCCACAATTCCAACCTTTAGATTAGACCCTGCCCAATAAAATTTTTTAAGCATTTGTTGAAAAACTATTTTTAAAGAAAAGTATCTTAGGCATTGAAAGGTTACTTTCATTTTTTTAATTATAAAGCTATCTTAAAAAGTTAAACACAAAATCGGTAGTTTTACTTGCGACCTTTTTCTAGTTCTCTTTTGCTCTCAAAAATTTAAAAAATATTCTTAACTGCTTTCTGTAAACCTTCAAATTTTTATACTATTTAAAAATGCCCATATATATCGTATATCGAGAATAAATATAAAAAGAAGTTTTACTAAATATATTCTAAAAGGATTGGAGTTTTTATGAAACAAACATAGATTTTAATTAAATCGCTTTTCTTATTGTTAAAATGTGCAGATTTTTGAAAGAGAAGACATCCTGAAAATCAGTTTGTGGCCATACAATTTTCGACAGTACTATATATTTTGTATTATAATATAAAAACATAGTAATTCATGATAAAGCTACGATGTTGGTAAGTTAGGGGTTTCCTTACAGATTTTGATATTGATTTGGAGTCCAAAGTAGCACATATTTAAACAAAAATTAAAGGTTGGACAATAGAATAGAATTGAATGGAATAGAATAATTCTTTATTGTTTGTAATTTCTATTTCAGGTATATGGTTCGCATAGGAGCAATAAAACAATCATTTGTATATTTGTATGTCTTCTTTCGGATCCAGCAAATGTAAAATGTTTGACCTTATTCTAAATGAAGAATGTTGCTAGTGTATTATGTTCTGTGTTGCGTCCGGTTTGTAAGATGAAAGCTAGCACATTGATGGTCTGAGAGGAGCCGATCGATTAGTGGCGGGCTTGGCCCTCTCTTTTTTATTTACATAATAATCGATCTCGCCGCAACGACTACCGTTCAAACATTTCATTGAGCTGATCATGTCCCATGTATGGAACACTCGGACTGTTCAAGCCATCAAGACACACGCCTTGAAGCTTCTCTAGAATGTCCTGATGTAGGTCTAGCATATGATGTATGTTGGAATATCTCGCGGAAGCCCGCGATTTGCTAATTCAAGGGAGGAGCTGCACTATCCCATAGTCCATGACTGGTATTCGACACGCTTTTAATACTAAGTGTTTTACAGCAACATCGGTTTTGGTATATCAGCTCTAAATTTTAGACAAACAAAATTTTTCTGTCGCAATTTTAAACGTGTTAAAGAGATCATTTCGATTGATACCCATTTTAAAAGAGTATAAAGTAAAAAGACACAAACTACATCTCAGAGGTACATCGAAAACTTTCAAACCTTTCCTTTTAATTAAACTTTAGTGAAATGCAAAAAATCAAGAATTACATACATAAAAGTGGAATTAACAGCTACAAACATATCATTCACATTAAACGATTGCAAACGTGGGTGCACCTATGCAACTACAAAATGATTTCTGAAGAAGTTCATTTTTCTAAAAGTTAAAACAAGTTGAACCTTCTCATTCGTAGTTTTAATTTCTCCTTTGATTTGAAATGGATTGAAGAGCAGTGATAGCAGTGATGTAGAAAGCGCAGATTTTTTCATAATTTCTACTCCTTTTTAGGAAAGACAACACTCTGCTTTTGTCATCCTTTCATATTAAAATTTTCGAAAAGCGAACAATCCTCAGAAATTGAAGTTGTTGTCTACATTCTCAGGCGTGGTGAGGGCATAAAAATTGAAATCAGAGCGATCTTTCTCAATCCCCCCAAAAGGAAACCTTTTCAAACGAGTAGGGAAATAAAAATGGTGATCAATGGTTGGAAAAAATGGAAAAAATAAAAGGGGGATGGGAGTTGAAAAGGAAACAGATTCCAGCATAAGCGGCACCACACAAAGCTTCTCATCTGTTTTAAGCTTTTTGATTTTCATTTCTCCCTTCAAATGACAATTATGCCTCTGTACTCGCTTCGAGCCTACTTTGATTCGCCTTTTAGTCATCACTTTTGTTGCTCTTTGAATATTTTTAATTTCCACTGGGAGTGGCGGCTGTATGCTCCTTTGACGGCAGAGCGTTCAGCATACAAAAGAGCGGTGAACACACAAAGGCTCAGTTACTGATATTAAAATCTTTTATGCGTTCTACTGCATATAATACTTCCTCCCCATTCTGTGAAAGAGATTTTGCAAAAATTCAATTATTTTAAACTTAGCAATTGTCGGAAAGAAAAACTTCGCTTATTGTTCTCTTATTTTTTAAAACAAACCTTTTCCATTACATTGCTCACAACTTTCAGTTTAAAATTAAACATAAAAGCAGCGATTAAGTATGGATTACTAGTCCAAGTGTTCTATATAACGACAAACTCTGAACCCTATGGTTGAAGACATTCGAAAACACCCAATACACATTGGCAAAAGCAATTTGATAAAGAAATTGGAGTCATTGAATTGCATTGCATCAGTCTCCTATAACATATGCATATAGGAGTTAAAATATCTATGAATCCTAATTGATAATAGTCTAAAGTTCAAAGTTAACGTGGATAACATAACGGCCAAGACAGCGAAGTAAGTTGATTTCTTGAGAAGGATTCGCTGTACTATATATCGACACTCACAGCAATTACGATCTAGAACACTATTGTGAAACCTCAATTTGAGTACTGCAGCACTATACTGTTTATGTGTAACCAGCGAATGTTACGGAAGCTGTAACTTCTTCAGAACAAGGTGATAAGGATTATACTGCGATGCGACAGATACACCAGATGTTCAGTTCGTTACAATGGCTTAGTGTTAAACAGAGAATGATGATGAGCGTTCTTATTTTTATTTTCAAAATGAAGTATAACATAATGCCAAAGTACCTAACAAACTATATTAATTTGATAAGGGACATGCAATCTTATCTGTTGAGATCAGTAGGCGGCTTTAGGTTTTAGATTTGAATTATTGTGGCCCAGAAAGGCACATTTAGGTCAAGTTTGGGCTTTTGTGTTACCCTACGTCGAGTAAGCGACCATGGTTATGATGGGTAAAAAGGTTAAAGTAGTCTATAAAATATACCAAGATATATGACTTCTATAGTCATCTAAAATTAAATAAATCAAAATATTTTGATTAGACAGTTCTACTTTAAAATGCAAGATTATGTTTTACCAAAATACGATCTAATTTAGTTTCCTTTTAGCTCAAAACAATTTTCCCAACAATTCTATCGTTCAAAATTCTCATCATTCAGAGTTCCCACAGAAAAAATATTTCAAGTGCTTTTTGCAACAGTGAACCCTAAAAGCTTTAAAAAGTATCAACACCCTTTTTAGTCTAGCAATAATTAAATCAAGTCATAATAAGTGGAAGTAATTGAACCGCGTTCTCGACCTTTGCAGTAATTATAGCCGCCGAATGGAAGCATATTGCGGTGAAGAATTCTTCATAAATTGTAACAAAAACAGCAACCGGAAACAGATCCTTAGTTTGAGGGTGACACGTGCCGCACGAGCGTGCCATAATTATCGCGCATTAGTTTTCAAGTATTGCCATTGAGACTCAGACCCAGAGAGGCAGAGCTGATTCGCTAAGTAAATTGCTTACATAGGGGTTGCTTTTAGAACATCAGGAGGTAACCACCGTAAAATCATTTAGAACAGCAATATTTGTTTATTTTTGTCTAATTTTTAAGCAAACATCGATGGTTCACGTGTCGTTTGATAGTAAACAACTCATCGGGATTGTGTTTCTTTTCCACAATGGCTATAATTTGTTTGTTTGCTGTCATACGATAATCTGATAATGAATGTGTGAATGATCCTTTTGAGGGTCAAATGGACCTTGATATTTATACTCGTACATATGCACGAAAGAAAAGAGTTTACGATTGATTAAATACATTTTCGTATATATAAAATGTGTATAGTGACTTTATATATGGTAATTTATGTTTTACATTTCTATTCTTTCAGGATATAGCATTAAAATAGGAGAGGTAGTAATTCCCGTTTTCCATTTCCCAGCTATTTAAAAAAGGACCCTCGATTATCCTCACTAATCTGTTTTAAAAATTCAAAAGGTGGAATTGCGTCCAAAGTAATAAAACTCTTACTGCTTATTTGTCAGATTTGTTCAAATTTTTATTGCATTGTAGCACACAGGGTGGTAGGTGGTAAAATGCTGACTGGAAAAATTGTATAAATAGAGAAATTACAAAGAAAAATTAGACGAGATCCTTGAATGAACAATTTGCCAAAAGATCCCGAAACTTATGAAAAAAGCCGAAAAGGCCGTACTGCAAGAACGACAATAGTACAAAATCGTAGGTCTATTTTATGCGAAGGATTAGAATTGTTGCAAAAACCAATTAAGACCACTATTTTTGCGAACGATCATAAAAACAGGTTTTTCCAAAATTATGAGTATGAGTTACAAGCAAATTTCACCTTATACCACAAACTTAATGCATAGGAATGTGTTTTAATAAATTTTTAATAATATCCAAAATGGACTTTTTGAAGGGTTTATTTCTAAAAAATACGATGTAATAAAAATGTTAAAATTATCTAAATTCTTTGTCAGATGCTACATTTTCCTATTAATAGAAAATTTTTGAAAATCAGTATACAAAGGATTTTAAAATCGCCAATTACGAATTGGTTGTATTCAATATGACCGCTCACAATTTTCTTCAATTTTATTTATAAAATTGATATACAGGTGGTTTTTGAGGTTGTTGATTACGAATTCGAAGCATTATCAGCGACCCACAAAATGCTTTGATATCTATTTTCGTACAGACACAATTTATTTCAAATTTTTGTATCCGTCACATTAAATTTAAAATATATAACATCCAATGCAGCAATTCAACAACCTCAAAAACCTCCGGATACTGAATTTTGAATAATGTTGTAAGCGTTACGTATCAACGACTGAATCATTTTATCCTGTAGCATATATTTACATTCCCGTTTGGGTTTTTAATTAAATTTTCATTGGCTTCATGGTTCCAAAGTTTATATTCAATGGATAATTAAAAAAAAAAAAAGTCGCTTTTATTCTGGGTAGTACTAATTGGCAAAATTTACTTACAAAAGCTCCGGAATTTTACAATTCCACAAAAAAAAATGTTTTTTTTTGGAAATTCGATACAATATACGGATATGACTCCCATTGAGGTATAAAATCGAATTATTAATCACATATCTGCACTGAGCTCGTTCTCTTTGCAAAAATCACTGCAAAACATGAAAGAAAATGAAAAGTCCATCAGACAGGCTGCCATTTTTTGAGAAAAACGAGAAAAAAAAAAACAACTACGAGCCTATATGAGATGAAATTTTCAACCGCCACATGAGACTATGTTCAGTTTCCAATGTAGCCCTCCGACTAGTCCTGTCTGGTAAAGTTCGGCTTTAAAAAAAGGATAAAATAAATCAGATTAATCCACGAGTCATTATTATGCACATACGGATGCCTCGTCATGCCTATGGTAAATTTCTCAAAAAAAAAAAAAAAATTATAAAAAAAGATACTCTGAAATCCACCCTAGAGTAGATTTACTCATATCATGTCGGAGGGAAATCAAATCACTAGACCGAAATCAGTCAGCCAACCGCATAGGCTAAAACCTATCTCTGCGGTGGAGGTTTTTAGGCAAAAAAAAAAAATAAAAAATTCTTGGCAAAAGTTCGTGCACCAAATAGAGACACCACATCAAGATGACTGGGAAAATGAAAAACCCTTTCATTCAATGTGCCCCGTTTTCGTGGTGCACGGATGTGCATGAAGACAAGAAAATTAGCAAGGGGATGCACATGTAAATTTTTTTATATCTCAAAACCAATTCTGGATGAATACTCAAGTTTTTACTGCTGTAATTCTTTTAGGGGAATTACTACTTTTATGAGAGTAGCATACTTCTTTACATACAAAGTTTTTAGCTAATTTTATAAATTTTAACCAATAATACCTAAATTTTAATTTAATAAATATTTTTATAACTTTTTCAATTCAATCCCTTAACACTTATTGGACTACCAAGCCAATTTAGAGTGTCTTGCCAAGATTTTATTTTAAAGAAAAGATGGTATTTCACAAAATCTAATAATATTAAACCACAGATATAGTACTGAAATGGCATTTAAAGTGATTTGATAATGTAATATAATAAATAATAATAATTCCTAACTAAAAATTCTATAAACTTTATTCAGTGATCAATTGCAACCAATTTACAATTGTAGCGTAGCGTAGAGATGATAAAATTAAATATTACGAGATATACCGAATGTGGCAGTCAATTAAAAATTTAGGATTCTTTAATTCAAAAACTATTTTTCTGTACACTTTGTAATCACCATTTTTTTCTATGCTCTTTTGTAACCGTGACAATAACTTTTTTAGTCCGACCACATAGTCTGCCACCGCTACCTCCTTTAACAATCTTTCTTTGTGTACGGCCCTTGTACGAGTGCTTACAATATCTACATATATAAGTAAGATAGACTAGTGACTTTAGTGATCTAGGGTTAAAAAAATAGTCTTCTAGTAGTATGCTAAAAATCATTTTAATAAAATATTATTATAATATGAAAAATTCATTCGTTTTAGTTGTGAGAATGATAGAGAAAAATAAGTACGGTCCTCATCATTCTGATATGTATATTTCTCTATAGTGGGTGGACAAATAAATAGAGCCACAGTCGTATATTGTGTTTTCGTTGCATATCAAGTTTATTTCATAAAACAATTAAAATAATAACTTTTCTGGCATTGACGCTGCATAGATGAATAATTAAACGTCGATATCAGTCAACTGAAATGGCATATTAGTGCTCCTAGACTTTTTCAAAAAGTTCTTACATTTTTTTTGATTTACCGCAACTTTAACGTCCCTCTACAAGTGCGCTATTCATTCGAGAACATCGATGTAATTTTGATTAAAAAAAATCGTTTTGTGATGTTGGCTGTGTGCTTTGGGTCGTTATCTTGTTGAAATTTCTAGATTATTGGCATGTTTTTCTCAGCCTAAGGTAACATTATATCTTTCAGGATTTCAAAATATAAAGGAGCCGTCAAAATTTCACGTATTTGGTAAATTGGCCCAACGACATACGAATACCATGAAAAACATCCCTAGACTTTGATATTACTACCACCATATTTTATAACATATGAAGTGTCTATGGGACTGAATTCTTGACCTTTTGGTCGTCGCAGGGGGCCATTCTGTTGATCTTGGACTCATCACTCTATAGCACAAATTTCCATTGGTTCGATGTCCAGCTTGCATGGAAACGCGCAAACTCCACTCGGATTTTTCATTGACGCGCTGTTGTTAATGGTCGCTTTTGCGCGACTCGTCCATGTAAGGCAGATGCAACCAATCGACGTTTAATAGTGCGATATGATATTAGCTTTTCAGTTTTATCCGAAATTGCACGATTTATATAACGCGAAGAAAATCAAGGGGTCTAATTTGGATATCCTTATGATCTTTCGATCGGTGCAAACTGATGTTTTTGTTATATATCTTAAAACATGTAAAATAAACCCTGTAAACTTCACTATACTTCCTAATAATAGCCTCATTTTTCCGCACGTTTAGGTTGTATAAATCTTTAAATCAACAAAAGTGGACAAAACTTACAAACAAAAACAACAACGACAACAAAAACAAATTAATTGGTTCACTAAGTTGGTGAAATTAAATTAGGTAGGTGCCCAGATAAATTTACTTATTTAAAACTATACTTTGTCGTTTTGTTGGTTGGAAATCAAGATACTCTTGATTTTATTTGTTTTAAAAAATTATTGTAAATTTGATTCAGTATGTCAGTAACTTTTTATTTGGCTTTGTACTTTTCTGTGGTTTAGGCATACTTACTTTATAAATAAATATGGATAAAACATCTATAATAGTATTATATCATGTAGCAGTAGTATTATAGCAGTTATCAACGAAAATTAAGAATCTACCTGAAGCCTAAACATTTAAAAGTATAATTTAACTTTTAAGTTATATGAGTCAAATTTTATATATATCATAGTGGGTAAAAATTACAATAACTATGACTATCATAGTTTTTGAAAAATTTGTAAATTTTGTTAAACTAATCAGCGAACGAGTAAAACTCACATTTGGTCAGTTTTTTTATAGTATTTTTATGATGAGCAGTAATAACGTAAAGCTATTAAAGTAACCCATTATATAATACTCAAGAGAAGCTATAATATATTAATTTAAATCCGTTTTATACTAACAACCTACGAATACTCCAGGCGAATCTTTTAAGATGACACGTAATTACTTCAATTATGCCATCTGTGATTATTAAGAACATGAAATCCATTTTAAATGTCTCACTTGTTCACCCCTCGGTGTGGTTATCTATTCACCATCCTCAGGAGGGGTAGGATAATATGAAAATCTGTCGCATCTTATGTCAATTTCCCGGGTAAAACCACATCCCTCGGTCTCATCACTTTATCCTAGGCCTCCGGATCTACCCTTATTTGTCTCCAATAGCGTCTTTTGCTCCTTAAGTAGAATGGTGGCGCCCAAGGAGCCCAATGCCTTACAATAGGATAAAAATTTCTCGGAGGGTGGATCTGTCGAGCGAATAAAGTGTAACCTCTGCTTCTGACTATTTGCTTGCTTTTGGTATTTTCATAAAATGATAGTACTCGGCCATATCCATCATTGGCTGTGAAATCTCATCAGATTTACTGAACCAAATTAAATGGTGCGCACGCAGTTAATGCACGTTTACTGCTCCAGTCTGGCTGCCTGGTCCCGGAGCACTCGGATATTTTGGGCAGACAAGACAAACTCAATTTTAATGATGACATCCCGAGGGATCTGGAGGTTTTGCTTCTATTAACTAAAGGTTGTGTACGTAGTCACAAGATGAGCTGGGGTTGACGTCCGGAAAATTACGATATTTGAGGTTTGGCACTTTTCGAGATTTTAGCCAGAGAGTAGCTGTCTTTTATTACCGGGGAGGGTGCTTTTGCTTTCCTCTTGCATGCACTTGTTAGCTATTTTTGTTTGAGGGTTCTCCAGTTGATTAGCGTTAAGTCAATTTTGGTGTTTACATAAATTACAACTCAATTAGGTAGCTCAAAATGAGCTCTCCAACATCCGAAGTGGCCCATTTCGGGTAAATGGTGTTGAATCTTTGTAAATTAATTGGATGTTTTATTATTTTTGAGATCATAAATAACGATTACACGTATGTAAAAATGAAATAAAAACAGGAACTAAATTAGAATTTTTCATATTATAAAAAATTTCATTAGAACGTTTTTAAGCATACAAAAAATTATAGAAGCGTATTTTTTTAACCCTAGATTATTTAGTGATCTATCCGCCTATCAGACTACCTGTGAGTGTAAGGATTAGTTTTAAATTTTTAAATTTGTTATTACATTTGTAAATTAAATCATTAAAAAGTATCTCCTATGGCAGATGAGTCCACTGCAATTGCTTATTATATGTTGTTTTTCTAGTTAACAATAATAATAATGAGTATTTTATAACATACCACAATTACAGATGTATTTTTTCGATTTGTTAAAAGATAACTAACGTGATATTTTTTTTGAAAAGTAAGGTAAAAAACTAAAAAAAACGAAACAACCAATCTCAGTGGACATTTCAGCAGGATAATGCTTCGGCACATACCAGTCATCAGACAAAACAGTGGTTCAATATTAATGGGATTGTAAAAATGTAATGACCAACGTGCTCTCCAGACTAAAATCTCATCGAAAACCTTTAGACTATTCTTGCGCGTAAAATGCATGCTCAGAATTGACAGTATTCTATGATAGCAGATTTAAAAGTCGTTATCATTGAAGCTGAGAACCGGTTTGATGGGCAAATCATAACAAATTTAATGGACCACATCGACTTTTTAAGGGGGTTAAAGTACAAAAAGAGGTGGTGACGGTGGGTAATATGAGAACGCCTTTTTTAATGTTCTAGAAGAGTTTTTCTTTGGATGTATATGGGCTTTTTGTTGAAAAATCGACTTTTAAATTATCTTTAAGTAATGTAATTATTTATTGATCGTAAAATCCCGATGGTACTTCGGTACATAATTTATTCAAAAAGTTACAGTTGAAATTTCAAATCAATTGTATCAAAAATTATCCAGTTATGATGTAAGCAAATTTTAAAAACATCTTTCTGAGATAATCGCTTTTAAAGTTTCAAAACATATTTACTACTATAGGCGCTCGGAGAATAAACTGTAAAACATTTTAAAAATGTTTCCCACTTAAAATTATTATAGCATATCATTTTTAGATAGCTTTAAGCCATTTTTTATTAGTAGTATAACCCCTTAAATTAATAAAAAGATAACTAATTGTATATTATGATTTAATCTTTCCATCGAGCAGCGCTATAATCCTCTATTTTTCAAAAAATTAATCCACCATTCCTTTGAGAATACCAAAAACATAAACAATAATTAATTTTCATTTAGGCTTATGGTAGTTCAGTTGTTAGCGCACTATCCTACGGTCCCAGAGGTTGTGGATTCGAATCCCACGCATAACCATGGTCTCGTGCGCTACGTGGTAACAGAATGGACCAAACTAGTCTAAGTGTGCCTTTCTAAACAGCCACATCAACCTAACCTAGGCTTATTCTTTATTTCGCTATTAATTTTTAGAACTTATTTAAAAAACTACCAAATTTTGGATATAGCAAAAAATTAAAAATTGTATGTTGGATGTTGAATTACAAATAAAAAAAAATATTTATATTTAATTATAAATTTTTTATTTTAGTTTTATATACCTATGTTTTCGCAAGGACTAATATTTAATGGAGACTTCGATTTTAAGTAGAGCTTAATTCTAAACAGATGAATAATTGTTATGCAGGTTTTTCCCCAAAGTTATATACCCATAAAATTACATACTGTCCTATGTTTTTTGTTTAGGATATGAAAAAGATAGAGCTTTAATTTAAAAATTTTCTGGTCAATCTAGACACAGCTCTCGATGAGCAAAGATAAGTTCTTCCTTCAATGAATAAAATCAAGCATAAACGTATTTTTCTTGTTATCAATTTTTGATACATTTTCAAAAACAAACTAATTAGAAGTTTAAATTTAATGTTTACAATTGTAATACATTACCAATAAAAAATGGTAACATTGGCAAAGGTGTAGAAAGGAAAATAAGGCGTCATCTCTACATCAGCAGAATTCGTTCCTGCCTTTTGTTTGAATACAGGAAAATATTTTATTCGTTCAAATACATAGAAATGTGGGCTGGCCGGGTCACTCATACATCCTTTTACACATTTTATTTCCCTCATTTACGCATGTCCCGAACATTCCTGCAAAAATATCCAATTCCCAGAGATCCTGCTACTCTTGCTGTTCGCCTGGTGGAGTTTTCACCCTTAAAGAGTGTGTATTCGTTAAAGAGTGCTAAAATCAACAGACTGCAAGCACCACACATTTGGCGGAGGAGTCCTTTCAGAAAGGAACTAGGCATCCTGTAATCCTGCAAAGATTCAACCTGATGTTGGGTGGTTTTTTGCAAGCGATTCTGCAGGGTTTACGTGCTTGCATTGGTGCTTTTCATGGCTAGTCCCTTATCCTTTGAGGACACTTTCGAATCGGTATCTGTCTCACTGTAACACGAAGTAACAAATTGGTTGCTACAGGCTCTGGTCGCCTGCTATGCAAAGGTTGAACTGACTTACGACGTAAGTGAAACTTACTACCGCCCTTACAATGACCCCGACAAAGATTTTCGTAAAAGTATTTCTACCCTAAACTTCTGGGCGCCTATTCGACCATGGGCGTTACCTTGAGAAGGGTTAAATTTAAGAAGGACTTGATTGACACATGTCCTATCTGATGGTGGTGACCACGTAGTAAGTGCCCAACAGAGTTTTTTTTTTTTATATATATATATAATTCTGTCTCTGCTTCCCTCGATAAAATACCAAAACCAACCCTTAGCAATGGGGCTGATGGTTCTGTCCCATTTCATTAAAACAATTCCTCGTGAAGTAGGAGGGATTCATGGTGGGATTTCTCTTCTAAATAAAATTCTCTGTTCGATTTATATTTTTAGCCGTTAGAAATTGCTTTCTTTTCGCCATGAGTTCCTGTTACAAAAACTAAGATGGAATTTCCTTTTTCAATGAAAGGAAAAGGAAACGATTTATATCTAAGGGTGGGTGGTAAGCTGGTTCAGTCAACTCAACCAATAATGGAAATTGTATTTAACTAACGCAGGATGGCGCTGCTTTCTAATAATACAAAGTAAACTTAAGCAATACTTCTTAAATTCGAACCATTCTCAAAAGATGCTCTGGACTTTTTAGAAAGCTTTCAAATATTATCTTTTTTTTTTTTTAAATAATGCATGTTCTAAAATTCATATAAAAACAAAAGTTTCTTCTTGTCTTCGATAAACATAGATTTTGAAACTTAAAGCTACTTAAAATCTAACAAATCTAACGACCAACACTCTTGGATAAAAAGGTTAACCTTTGTACATAAATCACCTAGTTCTAGTATTTCTTCTATCCACTCAAGCAAGGTAAATTTTAATAATTAAGAATAAGAAAATTAATAAATACTTTAAAAAATAGTATGGTACATATTCCGGAATATATTTATTGAATAAATAACAAATAATAAAACAAAACTCAAAAGTACTAAAGTAAAAATATAATGAATATTCAAATAATTGGTGGCATTTTTACAAACTACACATTTTTACTGTATAACAGCCCTTATTTATAAAAGCACAAAGCTCAAAACACCCCAAAGTTTATAACCCAACCATATGTAGTCCTTGGCATAAACCAAAACAGAAGAAACTTGTAATTTTTATACCATTTCGTAAAGTTACCGAGAAAAGTTTTATGATAGGTCATTTTCGAATGGAACGCTTTTTTTCGGAGATTTTCTTCAATTAATTTTATTATCTATTTCTACGCTTTTCTACTGCATTTTATACAATAAAATAAATATATGGTAAAACATTCAACTATCCATCGGAATTATGGAACTAAAATAAGACGAAAATTTTGGTTTAGATGTTAAGGATAAAGACTACGAAAAACCAAACAGAGAGTTTTGAAATCGGGTGCATAAAATGGACAAACTTTTATAGAAGTTGATATTGTTGATTGATTTAAAAAAAAATTGTCAAAACGTTCATTTGGGGTCAAAATGAACGAATGTATAAAATCTCTTTTATTCGGTCTCTTGTACTTAAATAATACTTTCCAGGCTTCGAAAAATAATACTTTTTAGATTCAGTTTTCTGCTTATTCACTTAATCTTAATTCGACCTTTTTGGTATAAACATTTCTACAACCAATTTTCAAATTACAATTTATACAATTATCTCAAAAAATAAATTTATTGCATATTATTTTTCAGTAAGTATAAATTCAAAATTAAAATATAAAGTCAATCTAACTCCGTTTGGCCGTATTATTTTCGATTCCTGAATTCTTCTCAACTTTCAACAGTCGAGGGCACTACGACGAAAGAAAACAAAAACAAAAAACATTCGAACAAGTTTAGAAATCTTTTAAAGGGTACCAAAGAAAAACACATATCGCTAATTCAGCAATTTTATCCGAAATGAAAAGGATTAACTATGTTTATAAATTTTCTCCCTTAAAATTCACTAAATAGCATTTTGTATTGTAAAAAATCATTTCAACTTTCTGAAAATAGCTTTTAAATTTTGCGTTTGGTAATTTTCGCAAGAGTTATAAAAGTTTAAAGTTGAAAGTCCCTATTTTCCTTTCACAACTGTGAAGGAGCATTGTGAGCACCTTCGGGAAGTACCTCAAATGCTTTACAAAATTCACTATGCGCGCGAAAGTAAAAAGTTTTCAGTGACACCAATTACATTTGCTACATTTGTAGATGTTAATGAAATATAAAATTAATAATTGCACATAAATATTGTTGTATATTTATTCTTATTCCTAAATTAATGTAATGCTAATAAATTATGTGTAGAAAAGACTGAATATGAAAATAAAAATAATAAGAGACGAAAAAAAAGAAGAAAACAGTAGAATCTAAACAAAAAAAAGCAATGAATAAAGGTGAAATAGTAGAATGATTAATTAGAGACGTGAAACACATCATTCAGTGCTTAGAGGCGCCAGTTCAGAGGATTGAACCAATTTGTAGATGGACCTACTGGGCGACGTTTTCTGAATATGGGCAGGCAACAGATTCGAATCTCAGGCAGCTTGGACAAAGAATGAGCGCTCACCGAAACAAGACTGGCAATGGGGTATCAATAACTTTAGGTGTCGATACGAACGTAGAAATTTCAATTTGTAAAAAAGATACGTCGGCTGTTGAACGTATACCACTCCAACAACAACACGTCTGCGGTGTTTCTAGTAAGTAAAAAGGGGGGAAACTCAGTAGAGGAGAGGTGTAATGGGATACGCGAATACAAAACGTAACACGTCATTAAAGGCTACTTTTAATCTTATTTTGCATATCGCATCGAGTGATGGAAATACCACATTACCATATGTAAAGTAAAGAAAACAAAAACTTTAACTAACCTCTTACGAAAGTTTAGGGAAAGAATGCTGGACTTTACCCACATTTCAATGTTTATTTCACCCCTCTCAAAGTAGGGTAGATGATAAAAAAATAATGTTAATGTTAATGATTGGCTATAGAGAATTGGTTTTAAAATAAGCTCCAGATAATTTTTATACGAATATTTTTCGCGGAGATACGACAATTTAAAAATCACTTACAATTTTGAATTTTTTATGTAACCCCTTAAAGTGTATGAATTTTTATGTGACCCCTTAAGTGTATTAAAATTTTAATGAAATTTTTAGTATGGTTTAAAATAGCTAAATAAGGGTATAGTTCAGTATCAGTAGATGAATCGTTTAGGTTTAGGTTATTGTGGCTGACCAGAAAGGCACACTTAGGTCAAGTGCAGTTGGTGCATTGTATTACCACATTAATAATAATAAAATCTTGGATACTTTTTGTTCTATAGAATTAAAATCTACCGAAATACATGTCGGACGCAAATTGGCTACGGAAAATATTAAACTTTAAAAGGTTGTCATGAAAATCGACACTAGGGGATTTATGGGAATGCTGATTTCGAATCTTCCATCATAATTTCCAAATTCAAAATGGCACACCAAATATGGCGACAGAAATATCTTTATAGCAAAAAATTTTAATGAAAAATAATTTCAATCTATAAACAATTCATAGTGGGTATGGAAAATTTTTAATTTAGAGAAATCCAACGTCACAATTGCTACTGTTTTCTGTTTTCTTGTCTACAAAAATTATTTAAGACCGCATTACTGAATTTTGCACACACCGTGCGAAATAAGTTTATGATAAATCAAAATTACCTCAAGAACATCTTTTGCTCAATTTTGAAAAACCTTAATAAGTAGTTAAACGCATTTCACTTCATTAATAAAGTGTTAATTGTGTTAAAATATAAGTAAAATACTTGCTGATAAATATAATTTAAAGTAATATATTTATAAAATAAAGTATTTTTCATACCAAGCATTTAAAGTTGGACATTATTAAATTTTCAAAAGCGCCTGGGTGTTGAAAACCGCACCATTTTACAAGAATCGAAGGCATCATGACGACATGTTATTACACATTTTCATTTTAATTAGTGCCAGTGTACTAATTATACCCACAGCGTCAGTAAAAACTATAGACATTCTATGCTTGTATAGGCCATAACATCTCAGATGCTGTCTGGCCCAGTCTCGGTAATTGTGTAGGCAAATTAATTATGTAAAAGAAATTTTCAGAAAATAACTCTTCAACTTTGTTGATTGCCGGCATCTTTATTGGTGGCTTTTTGTATAATGCGCGATGTAAGAGTCGATTCCCGGTGGCATTCACCCGCCGAGCACAATAAATGAACGAAACATCCCTTCTTCGAAAATGTAAGAACATTAATTATAAATTCAGGTGCTGAAATTTTAAGTGCAAAATGTGTTTTGCCATAGATTATGTAATTGATGATGAGACAAACTAATTTTGCGGCTTTAATTAAGGCAAGCGTTATACCCATACATACTTTATGAAATTTTATCTCAAAATGTATGTAATTGAACATTATAGAGGTACAATAGTCACAAATGAGCCGTTCACAGGTCAATTTGATTAACTCCACTTTTGAAAATTTCGAAATCTTAATATTAAAATACCTGATACAAGCTTAAATTTAAAAATGATTTATCTCAAAAAAATTACTCGAGAGTAATAAACTTTATGAATTTTTATTTTAATAGGTGCCTTTAAATCAAAGTTGTCTAATACCCCCACTGTTCTCTACTTGTGGAGTTCTTCGATTTGAGCTGTGAATGGCTCAATTTTTGCAATGAAATGTACACCATTAATTAAGTAAAACTGCTCTAATTAAATTAAAATAGTTCAAAAGTCCTCACATTATTCAAAATATCTTCAGCGGCTTAAGGATTTCGATCTTTAAGTGTAAAATAAATGAAACATGAAATTAGTTCCGCCTCATTCAGGCTCCAGAAAAAAACAAAATGTTTTAACTAATAACTTTAAAACTTGTCATTACAAAAATGAAAATTCTCATTAAGAAAGCGAAATTACTTTCAGTCTGCAGATCGGAAGGCATAGACATAAAAAACAAAACAAAAAAAAGGTCTTTCTGGTTCTTGGGTTCCATGCGAGCCCGTGCGATTTCGTTCACCATATGTTGTGACTTCTTGCACTCACTCAATCCAAGATAATTAGCTGTCTTCTTAGGTTTCAATATTTTTCATTTTTGCCGAAATTAATTTGTCATATGACATGAAAATGTGTTTTGGAATTGGAGAGTTTACATATCTCATTATAGGTATCAAAAATTATTCCTTACGTGATATTGCCTGGTCTGACCGTGAAAACCTTCCCCCTTACAAAAACTGCTTCTTGCTAATTAACTTGCAGCCCCTGTAGAAGCGGCGGGACCTTGCTGATATTACTTTCACTCAGCAGCTGCTTATTGGCCAGATTGACTGCTCTTCTATACTTCAGTGGATCTCCATCTACACTAATCCTCGTAACCTCCGTTCGGCCCTTGCCTTTCGCCCTGTTTACTATCGTACCAACTATGGACTTTCTGAGCCTCTCACCCGAATGCTTTGGAATGCCAACTCCCTTCTTTATTTTGACTTCCACCTGAGTAAATCATCTCTAAGGAATGGCCTTAACAGTCCCTCCTAAATTTGCCCGTTCGATTTTCATTAATTTATTCTGATATATAAGTTAACTTATTGCCAGTAGCTTGTATTAAGCTATAAATTAAAATTAAAGCAATTGAAGTTTGTAAATCGAAAGGAGTAAGCATCTTTCAAAACACATAATAAAACATTAAACTACTAATTCTCAAATTTATATAAAACGCTTCTACAGTCTATTACATTTTTATTAATTAAACCGTAAACATGTGAGAACGCCTGCTGAGAAATCCGTGCATTGTACGAAAGGACTCCGGTTTTTTGCAGGACAATGCGCCCGTGCATACTGCGTGAGTTGCAAGTCTTGCGCTGGAGGATTTGAAGAAATAAACCACCCCCACCAGACTGTTTAAAACTAGCCTCTAGCGATTGAATTTGAAAAAAAACAACTTCCGAGGGCGAAGATTTTCGAGTGCCGAAGAAATGAAGGCGACAGTATACGAGCATTTCGAAGGCAAATATTATTTCACTGGGTTAAAAAACCCTTTATGATAAATTTAAGAAGTGTATTGAAATAGAGGGAGATTATATAGCAAAATAATTTTTTTATACATTTCTATCAGCATTTTTAATACCCTAGGTCCAAAACTTTTCAGTACCCTCTCGTATTAGAGATTTCAAAACGTGGTTTTCTTTAATATCTTGGTAGAAGTCTAGCACTGTCTTTAGGCTATATCTAATCACAATGTAACACCTAAATATACAGTAAAAGAAAACCATACATTTCCTTTGCTACGCTCGTACAACTCTGAACTAAAAGCCCACTTTGAATTGTGAACTTTATGTAAAAATTCAGCGAGCTTTGAAAAGTTCAATTTAAAAAAATCAAAGGGATTTCTCAGTATTAATCATTTTAAATAGTAACATCTGTTTTTTACGGATACAGTAAGGTATTATTGAATTAGAATTATTAAAAGAAACTCGGTTAACTTCTGATAGAAGGTGTCATACCCGAGCTCGAGCTACGATAAATTTGTAACTCGAGTTGCAGTCAAATTCCTCACAAGCTCACTGGAATACCATTCAAGAGCTGCAATGGTCACACAGAGATGAAGACAAAGTTCTGGTTATCAACTAATTTTAATAAATAATTTTTTTTTCAGATAAGGGTCATTTTAACCATATCTCAATGAACTACATAAAGCTAGTCAGAACTGAGAGATGGCATAACAAGATTTTTAATCCCGCCAGAATCAAACAAAAATAATAATCTGTAATTTTATTTAAACATTAAAAACTTGTGGAATAATTCTGTAAACAACATCAATGTATAATTTGAGAAATTTAGCGGCCACTTTACCTCTTTGATCATTATAATTATAAATAAAATTTGTTGCAAACTTACGAGTTCAGCCTTAACAAACTAAAGAAAGTGACTCTAATAGGAGTAATTGGCATCAATTATTCCGTAAAATGCACTAAAGCGAACCATATTATGCATAAAGCATATAATGAGACAGATCGTTAGCTACTAAATTTCAATCTTTATGCCGGGATAGAGCACTCCACTCCTCGAATTGCATACCTAATTAACATGTCCAATTTGTTTCTAATTAATGATTCATCTCGTTAAAATTGCCTGCACATCATTTCACCAGTTTCGAGGCAATCGCTTCGTGGTTTCCTCTTAGTTTAAGTGAAGGGCGAACTAATTGGGACGAATTCTTGAGGACCACGCATCACACCATCTCAATTTGTCTACGCGCCATAGAAGTCGTATGTCGAGCTCTCCA
The DNA here is from genome assembly GCA_963969385.1 of Philonicus albiceps. Lineage (NCBI taxonomy): Eukaryota > Metazoa > Arthropoda > Insecta > Diptera > Asilidae > Philonicus > Philonicus albiceps. Next base: position 28,059,919 of record OZ017776.1, read on the forward strand.
CGCTCGAACAAGCATTTCAGGAAAATTTATATCCCCGCTCAGTCTGCGTGTGTAAATAAACGAAGATTCCAGCCGGTCCTTGGAGCCGTTTTTCCTTGCCATTAGTGACGAAGTAATATGTCTAAAATGAGCCCACACACGTTTCATTCAAGCGCGGATCTTAGCATTTCGTAGCGTAGAGGCGCGCGGCTAATGTTTAAAGGCAAATCGTAAATAAACTTCATGATCCATAGAAAGACTCTTTCGAAGCCCCAGTGTGCCCCCATTCAAAGTCTGGGCCATTTACAAAAGGATACCCTCAAATCTGGGGGACGATGGTGTTTTTTGATCTCAACATTTCGTGTCACATCTTTCAAAATTAATTCGTCATTAATGAGAAACCACTAAAAAATGCAATTTTGTATTAAATGGATGAGCGAAGACAAATTGTTTGCTTTTATCTTGTTGTGGTATTTGTCCCCTTTAATCAGTACCAACAACTGCGAATTCGTCGACTAAATTTTAAAAACATTTCGACATGTTTATAACTCATATGATGATTTCGAGAATCGTACAAGTTATTTTTAACCATATTAATGGACCGTAGAAAATTTATAAATATTTAAATTGATGAAAATGACTGGCACTTTTTAACTATTACTCTATTATCATAAAATCGTCTTCACTCGGTTTTCGCGTCGCAAAATATTGAGTTAATTTATAATCGCGAAATAAAGTGTTTATGAAAAATTTAACTGGTAAAAATTTTATTTTTGTTTATGTTTCTTGTGGTTTACGATCATAATGAAATTTACTCAAAATAACTTCGTCATTAGGTCAAAGAATTCATTTACACTTTATTTTGATAGTTTATGTTACCTAAATACTAAAATTATGCTTTTGTTACGAAAATTAAATTTTATTAGGCAGCTAGTGCTTTATTAATAGCAGCTAAAACTAGACATTTTTACTGTCTATTATTCCGCAATAAATAATTGAGTTATTCAGAAAGTAATTAAGTTTTTTCCCAACAGAGAATTTAATTGTATTTTTTTATAACCAATTTTACACTTAAACCGCCATTCATCAGTCATTATACATTTTGAAACCTGCGCAATAGTTTTAGTTTGGCGCCTTATCAAATATGGAAAATTAAAAGAAAAATTTTCCGTATATTTTACTTTTTTACTATTGAAATCCTAAAAATGCTGTTTAAGAAAAAAATAAAAATTATTCGATGCGTATAGAGAAGATAATTTGATTGGTTTGCAAAATTTCGTTCCGGTAACTTTGATGTTGAAGATTCACCAGTTTCTAGAAGGCCAGTTCAAGCTGATGAAGGCAAGCTAAAGGTATTGATTAATGCAATCCGTCAAAAGTTGGTAAAAGGTATTAGACCAAAATAACAAATATATAATAAATAAAATATTTATGCACTATAAAAAATCGTCTTTCATTTTGTCCAAAAAAAAACAAACGAAATTTCTTTCCGAAAAACCCAATATAATTTCTGCAAATAAAGAAAAGCATCTATTTTATTACATCTATAGCTTAGAAGCCATGGGTCGTTATGGTTTAACCAGGATCTGAGTTTGAGTACAGGAATTTTTAGTATCCGAGTATTCGAGTACTTGAAAAACAAAATTATGAGAGAACTCGAATTAGGGAGTTTCTGATTACTCAGTTAACCTTCTGCACTTGAGGGTTCCGAAGCGGAGCCATATAAAATTTGTTGTCGAACTCGAGATAATTTCGAGTTCATAGCATAAAGACAAAAATAAAATGTAATAACTTCACCTTTCTTTTTATGCGCAAATTATTTACTTACGAGTACATATATGTGAAATCGTATTCGACTGGAATTGCTTCGAGTTGCTGGTAATATGAATGAGAAAAACCTTCAAATGCAGAGTTAAGGCTTATTCGAATACTAAGCCCCATTTAACCAATTGGCTGCCGACATCATATTCAGCCACACATTCAGCTATAGGCAACTACAAGATATCTCGTAGTTGGCATTGAATGGGTTAAACTATCATGGGCATGAATCAATTTCTTGAGAATTTTCTATCATGAAAATGAGTGTTGTATTTACACTGACATGGGCATCAGTCAATTTCATGAGCATTTTCTATATGAAAATATCTCTGTAGAACATTATTAACATATAGCGTCTGTGTCTCTAGTCAATTTTCGCTCATGGGCATTCATCAAACAGTTCCAAAAATTATTTGACTCATGACTGCCTTGTCCCATACATCGTGTGAGTTTTTTCCAAAAGTCGTGACATTATGCTCATGAAATTGACTTATGCCCATGATAGTGTAAATGGAGGGTCTAATTGTGTGTTTAAGTAAAAACAAAAAAAAAAAAAAACATGTTAATTTCGTGTATTTCCAATTTTTTAAATGTTTATTGTGGCAATGTGAAAATTACTCAAAGCACTTTGTAGAAAGCCCTTTAGAAACCCTGTAGGTTTACAACTCAGCTATAGTTGAGCTATAACGCTTAAAAATTATAAATAAGCAATGCATGCCATAAGAATCAAATACTATTCTACTTGAATACTCTCAAACTCGAATACTTGTAAACTCCTTAATTAAATACTCAAATAGTCCAGTACTCGAATTTTTGATTAATTTTTCTCAAGTACTGAAGAACTCGAGTAACTAAAACTCGGTCCAAGCCACTACGAGTACTTGATCACTCCAAATTGAAGTTTTCAAGTACTCAATAATCCGAATCATTCTTTGAACACTACTGCAAAGAAAAAGTTTCAAATTTCGATATTAAATAAATAATAAAAAATATTTCACTGAGGTTTGATAGACAAAAGTTCTTTTGATATGTTAACTCTTTGTATAAAAACAAATATTAAAAATTAGCATAACCAGAGTCGGATTTAAAGGTGACAGAGTCCCAGGGTAGTGAACGAACTAGAGATCCTTTAAATTGAAGAATATCTTTTAAAAGTATTACGCAGTGTAAGTTGTGATATACCAAAAACGATATATGAACAAATATTCTCTTCTCTTCTTCTCTTTATAAGAACGAAGATGTTTAGTTGTCTTTATATGAATTTTTTAAAAGTTTGAAGTGATACCATCTTGCACTTAATTGTCTGATGTAGCCCATATACGAACTTGGCTTAGATTTTCTGCTAAAAGCAAGTTTCATCTTAATTCGCTAAGAAATTCTTCCTTACTAGAGAGCACATTGTAGTGCTATTTTCCGAATTTAACACTTTGCGATCCAACTACCAACCTGGCTGACATAACAAATAATTACAATCCAATCTATCCAACTCTATATTTTTTAATTATACTAATGAGAAACTATTTTTAAAGTATTATAAATCACCAAATATTATTTAAAAGTTTCGCACTAAAAGCACGCAGCGTAAAGGGCTAAAAAATTGGAATATCTGAAATAGGAAGAAATCGTCCCTTTACGACTGTAAATTAGTTGAACTAAATTTATTAATTTTATAGATACAAATCTACTAAAGTAAAAGTTCTATTAATTATTCATTTATTTAACTCGTAACTAAATTTTTTAAACCTTTTCCCCTTACTCTACATCTTGTGGAATACAAATCGAAATTGTTGAGTCGTTTGAGTAGCATTATTCGATTACAACCTTAATTTTCATAGCCTTCATAACGATTAGGTTTCGGAATCCTCCCCCAACGGAATTGGCTAGCCCATTGGCTCTCAACGAGCTATTTTTATGTTAGCTCCTCATCGAAGTCGAAGAGATGGAACTTAATAAGAAGCTGTTAGATCCCAATAGGACAGCTTCTTCTGGCAATCAGTCATGAATTATAAATCGACTGAGGAGCAAATCATCGTTTGGGTATCATGGACCTTCAGTGTGTATAAATCGTTCAATTTACCTAAATGCATTCATACCTCGGCGGGCGAGTCTTAATAACCTGCATGATGTTCTTGTTATTTATGTGCCACTCATTTATTTATGTGTACATTTTGCAGGGAATCTCTTTTCTCATTTTTCATAGAGGAGCTAGCTACCAGTTGGGGTGTATAGAGTCAAGCGGGAAGCCCATCAAAAATTCATTTCGCAATCTAAGCGCGCGTGAGGGCTGTTGCATTTTTAAAGACATCACAGCATTTGCTCCGGGGGATGGTTGCGATGTGCTGAATGAAACCAATAGCCACAGACTTATTCGACCGAGAGCTGAAGAGTTTGGTGTGTTGGTTCCAAGGTGTATTTTCCTCCCCCTTGTACTGGGGAATACACGTGCTCCCCATGGTTTGGTTACGACCAGATTTTCCGCACTGCCCTTCCTATGATATATATATTTTTTTTCTTCGCATACTGACAATTTAAAAAGTTCGGTTACTTACATGCAACACTTGCAATTACATTACCAACAATTTTTAATTTCTGCTTTATAACATTTTAGTTATTTAATATAAACATTTTAACATTTCTTTTAATAAACGATCTAAGAAGTGAAACTATCACGAAAGACTAATATAAAATAACAGCCTGTTTTCAAATTAAATTTTTCAAAAATACATTTTCCCGCATAACTCTAGTCAGGAGAGTGAAATTAGAAATATGACATAGGTAATAACATTTAAGGGATGCTAATTTGATATCCAATTAAAAAATTTAATATTAATTTAAACTTCCTAAAAATAAGAAAAAAATCAGAAAGAAATAATCGATTAATATGGTGGGATTAATCGTGAGTGCAGCGTAATATTGCAACGTTACTCAAGTAACCTCAAGTTCAGAAAAACCTTTCAGCCTAATTGTTTTTCATAACAACGAAATTGCATAAATATACAAAAATCGAAAACACGATTAATCGAAAGGGCAAATATCGTATGATTCGATTTTTTTAAAAATAATTTTATGTTGTATATCCATCGGGCCTACTAGACCCCACACTAGGCTTATTTATTTAAGATAGACAGTTTATAAACTTGTAATCTTTCTAAAATATGTGAAAACTTGAATTGTAAGATGTAAAATTTGCCATTTTACATAAATAACAACACTCGATAAATCGAAGCATCGATTCAACTAATAGTAATATTTCTACGAGGATGAATCAATAGCTACCCATTATTTGAAGACTTTGCTGGTATAATCATTATATAAACGACACCATAAAGTACTTCAGACTAATTTTAATTTAGCCTAACCTATGGAAAACGTGCGAATAAAAGCAAAATTTGATGCTGTCTACGGGGACCCTTTATCATCTAAAACAATCTTTATTCCTAACACGGATATGTATTGATCCACCCTCGTAGATAACAATGGATCTGTTGATTTAACCCATGTTTTGTTTTAATATCAACATTAAATTAATCTATAAAATAGAAGTTTTTCAACTTTTTATTCAATGTGAATTTGTTACGGTGGCGTTCCTCGGCGACAAGCCGACAACATCAAGTTTTGCCCAACAAAATGTAGTACATGCATCAAAGTAACCAGAAAGATTACGAGAAAATCCGGAAAACCCAAAAGAAATTGCCGAGAAAACTAAAAAAGAGGAAAGACGAAAGCCGTCGAACCCACCGTCGTCGACACATAATCTACGGCCAACAAGTTTGAAACATAATGCGGGACAATTCCCTGCCACTCGAAGGATTCTCCCTATTTTTGTCTTGCGGGAACTGGTAGGCTGATACCGATGCTGCCGATGCTGCCGATGCTTCTGATGATGCTAAAAGTGCGAGCAACCGTAAAAAATCAAAAGTCGGCGGGATCTTAAAGAGCTGTGGCTTCTGCAGGGTGGAACTAATATCGGTCTCATAAATTATACACGTGCGGTAACGAGTGACACTCTCACGCGCTTGACTGATCCTCGAAGCGAACAGGATTTTGGTGATTACCACTAATGATTAATTGGCTTTATGTTCTTAATTTATGACAGTGTTTGGTAAAATTATCTACAGATTGTCAATTAATGTTTAATTGAGGAATCATTAGTACAATTTTAACTATACCTTATCTATGAATGTACCTTTGAAATTGTTCCAAAGTTGGTTTCGCAAGAAATCACTAAAACCGCTCCTTTCTTGATTTTGATTTTGCTTCTAGAGAGTACAGCGTAAATCGAAGAGTATTCATCTTAATGTATTTTGTGCAATACACTTTAGCCAACTCCGTCCTAAAATTCAAATAATATAGTTATAGTGTGTATTTATAAAGGACCATTACTATAATTTATAGGTATTGTCTATTTGTTGCAAAATATCGAGGTTCATCAATTTCAATTAGCCGATTAAAAAATAAATCATTCAAATCAATCAATACATTAAAAACAGGCTTAAAAACTTTTAATACTGATTTTGCTTGATAGATCATGCTTTTGCCAAAACTACTTTCTTTTCACTAAAGACTGTATCTTCCTAAAAATATCAAAATGTTAGCTAATTATAACATAAAATATCCCCATTATATTTTCATTTAAAAATATTTCTTGGAAACATTAATTTATTATGGACCTAGACCAGACTGACTCCTTAAACTTTTGCGATCCGAAGTAGTCTTTGGCTTTTGTCGACTTATTATCAGTCAAAATAGACATCTAAGTTAGGAAAAATTCGAATACATTTCAAACTCCAAATATCTTCGGAAAAAGACTATCTGAACACATTGTAGACAATTGCATGATTTTCTGGCCTATTTTTACGCCAACACTTACCGTTTAAGAGAAATATTCGAAAAACGGATATTTTTTACATTCGACTTTGAATTAAATTTTTACCAGAAGTAGGATCAATGGGGAGTTTTGATATTTCATTTTGTAATAATGTACTCAAGCCCTGTATCTATTTTCAGCTCTATACGAATTTTTCCGAAGTTACAACTTTCCCTTGTTTACGAGGGCAATTTGATAAGTCAGTGAGTTTTTGAATTTCCCGGACAGTAATTTTAAATGGAACATTGCTTTATTGCTGCGTTATTTAGTTTGTGTCTAACAGCCATTGAAAGAAGACAATCTCGTAAATTTTAACTAAAATGAAAAAAAAAAGTGAATTTCGTATACTGATTAAGCATTATGTGCAAAAATCTAAAAATTGGACTACGAACTACTACTCCATGCAGGATGTTCTCCAATTTAGTCTCATCCGACTATTTCCTGTTTCCAAACCTGAAGAAATGGCTGGGCGGTAAGAGATTTGGGTCGAATAAAGAAGTCATCACTGAAACAAACGCCTATTTTGAGGGTCTCGACAAAAGCTATTATTTAGAAAGAATAAAACCAAAAATTGGAAAAATGCTAGACTAAATGTATAGAGCTAAAAGGCGACTAGACTATTAAATATATATATATATACTAATAAAATATCTTTTATTCAAAAAGTTACTGACTTATCAAACTGATCTCGTATTTTAACCGGATTATTATACACTTAAAAACTTTATCTGCGACAATCGCTTATTGGCGTTACAGTCGCGAGCAAATTGATTCAAAACCCGATTGGTTTTTCAGAGCAACATTTTGTTATTAGTTGTTCATTAAACATTAATAAAAATATTAGCGTTCTAAAGCCTGTACTTTAAGCTTTAAAACAATGGCATATTTATTAATATCAGCTCAGTAGTGTTGGAGTTAACGATCATTGTTTAAAGGGCTAGGGAAAATGGAAAGGAATTTACGGATAAAGTGTAAACGATTCCATTTTTTTTTGTTTGCGAGTGCATAATTTTTAAATTTAAAAACTATGTTGAGCCACTATCGACATTAAGTCTGTTGCTGGAAATTTTATGTTGAATCAGACTTCAATGTTAAACCACAAAGGTACTATTAATAAAATTTAATAATTTTAAATAAATGACAGAGTTCCCTAAGCAAAGTTTCTTTACTGACCTCATTACATTCTTTCTTTTCCTTTCAAGTAAAGGTATCTATGCCAAATTATTAGCAACATTTTTCCGTCATCCAGCATTCGTCACAAAGCATTTTGTGAACTTGAAATAATAATAAAAATTTCTTTTATTGCCATTGTTTTCTTTTCATCGGGCAAAGTCCTTGAGGACTTTAGAGGACTTGAGGAAATTAGATCAAAATCGTGAAGAAGCAAAGACGCTGAAATTATTTCCTTTTGAAGGCGTCAGCAGAACTACTTTTACGGGTAAATTGCAGAAAGCAATTTGGGAACCCCCTTTGCCTGCAATGGCCCTTATTTCCATCACCCTGCCACCCCTCCACCTCCCTACCCGCAAGCCGCGAGAACACGTCGTAGTGATTTTATCTTAATTCAGCATCATCGTCTGCGCCCCAGGGGCCCTGTGTACACTCTCAAACGGTAATAATTATCATTAGAGAATGCTGCTCCCCGATGAAAATTTTCTAGGGTAAGGGAGAGGAGGAGGATGGTTAAAATTACAAAAAATTGAGAACAGCTCTCATGTGGGAGAGGAGGAGGAGGGGGTGAAAAGAATGAGGGGATGCGGAAAATCGCTGGGTAAATACTCGACGGCTAAAAAGTTGCTGCCAGAGGGGGTGGTTGGTCCTTCGCCCGCCCTCTAAAACGATCACTTTGTGTAAACAACAGTTTTCGTCAAGCACAAACTCAAACCATTTATGAGAATTCACCATTTATCCTCCATTTATTCTGGCCCAAACATAAGATCCCGTTGCGGTGGTGCGTGGGTGCGACAAGGATAAACTGTAAAATTAAGAGCCTTGCAAATGTACTGCGAAATAACAACTTCGGTAGAAAATTTGATGTTAAAAAGAGGAAGGGATGTGGGGAGGGGGAAATCTGAGGGAGGTGAACGAATACCGCCACCTAGGTTAAGCATCAGTTCAGCTTCCTGCTACTATACCCCTACATATATATATACATATAAATGTACACACACACACACACGCACGCGACCGTAACGGAATCTTCGTCTGAAACGTGATATCCTTAAATGCTGGCAATCACCCCAACCAAGCCGCCCCTATGTACACCGGGGTCTTCTTAAGGTAGGTACCGCTACAAGACACCGTCGCCATTATCCCCGTTATATCCTTGACAAATTGGTTTCCCCTCGTTCCGATTGGTTGCGCACTAGGGCGGGTCTTACTCCTTGATTTTCAATTCCCCCACCACAATCAAAAAATTGTTCACCCATTTCGATCATGCGCAATCAATAGAAACATCTTGAAGCCGTATAACCGACGAGAAGGGTAACATTTACCCCTCCGCATGTACCGTAAATGTCTGTATATACAATAGAATGACAGGCATTTACGGCAATTAACACTTTTACTGTTTGTTTTCCCCACTTTAAGGCACTCATGTACACCAGAAACTGCGGTTAATTTTATTCAGGACGCGTCCCTTACCCTTTACCCCTCATCAAATTCCCCCCCACCCCTTCCCTTCCCTCTACCCCTAAAACTCCCTTGACGTTTGCGAATTTTTGACGTATTTTAACACCTTTAATGGGGTGACAAGACGAGGTGAAAATTTATTTTGCAGCAATTATTCGAAAATACGCTCTGGGGAGCGATATTGTCTTAGCTAATTGGTATTTGGATGAAAATGAACAGCTTCTCTGCAAGGTGGAAAGTCTAATTCGTTATGACCTGTCGGTTCTTAAGCCCGAGAATGTGGATGCGAACGTAACATGGTGTGGCAATATTCAAGCTTACCATAAATTTTTTATATTTTAGCACGGTCGCACCAAGTAAATGCCTCTAGCACCATAATGGGGTTTTTGATTTATTGCAGGTGACATCCATGATAAGCTCTATTAGATTCTGCGCTCCGAAAATTGTCCATTGTGCTTCCTACAACTGTTTCAAACTAATTTAAATTTTAAGAATGACTTTACATTTTTCTATTTTCTTTATGAAAATTGTAAGTTTAGTAAATATGCAGATATAGAATTATGTCAACGCAGCAATGTAACAACTAAACTGTGAACTTTTTGCTGAAATTAAATACTAAATTAAGGGATCAATTCATCTTATCAAAAGCAATTGCTGATTTGTGCAGTCAGCTGCAAAAACTAAATAATGAAACATCATGTTTTGGAAGATTTAAAAATTTCAGAAATCTAATCATTTCGAAAGAGTTAACTTAATCAGTGCTGAGATCATAACTAGCCAAATATTAAGTTTTAGGCAACTACTATGGCCATATTTCTTTGATATTTATAATTATTATTATAATACAAATATCGAATGGATATAGAAAGAAATGTACTCGTATTAAGTATAAACCTAGTTTTATTTAAAACATTGCATTGGGTTGGCGGGAAAATTCTGCCGTATTTAAGACATTGCTTTGTTATGAGCTCCAGTAAAGAAGTAACGCCTCGGTTGCTGGTAAAAACTTATGTTTCACGCTGGGAAGTGAAGTCGTAAATGTTCAGATCTGCCAAATTTCATTTCATAGATTTTAGTCTTAAAAATCGTCGATCTAGGCGATCATCTAAGGTCGATAATAACATTTTGCGGACCGTGTTCGAGAGTAACCCACATATAACCTCTAGAGCAATTGCAAAGGAATTAGGCAATCAAAATTCGACTGCTGAGGAACACATTATAAAATTGATTCAAATGTTTTTTTTTTAAATAGGATCGAACTTTCCCGCCAACTCAATATTTTAAATAGGGGTACAAAATCGATTGGTATTTTTAGAATTCAGTTCTTAAACAAATGAAGTATTTATGTCAATTTTTACAAAATCAATACGTATCCTATCCTATCCTTTAAGTTCTTACCACGATGTATTAAACCCTTGGCCTACTATTTAATTTCTAATAAGGCGTGTCAAACTCACGGTTGATCACTCAAGGTTGTGCAATTCTCATATCCCTACTTGGGCAGGATATGATTGCTTTAATTATGAATTTTTGTAAAGATTGAAAAATAATAAAATATTTCTTGTCATCTGATGGATGAATCGCGACCATTGTCATCACGAACAAGGCCCATGGTTATCCTCTTTTTGGGCCACGGTCCTGATTCGTGTTCATCAATTTTGTCCTACTCGATATGCCACGAAGAAGGTTCGCTATTGTAGGCCAAGGCGTTAAAGTCAAATTATACAAATAGCTGTTGTTTTTTATTTAACAATAGTTACCTAATTAGAAGTTATGAAATTGAATTTAATAATAAAATTACAAAATATTATTAAGAAAGTTTCCCAAAAACTGTCTCTAAATACAAAGGTAAAGGCACAGTATTATTTTTAAAAATTCGGAGGGATTGATTTTTGAATAAAAGACGAATTAAATTTTTGATGCAAACAGGCTTCTACAGAATTTTAATTGCTAGAAAACTGCCGCTCATGCTAAACAGGCATCGTAAGGTTTTTTGTATATTTTTATAGAGTTATGTTATTTTTTAATTAATACGTTAACGTCGGCGCGTAACACCGGTGACTCACGTAAGCGTGCCTTATTAGGAAATGTGTACCACCGGTGCTCCGCATTTGAATGTCCTATCAGGCGATGCATATTTATAAATTGTTCAGTAACTAGGAATATTTCCATGTAGTTGAAAATTAAAATAATGTAAATTTCACATATATAAAATGAAAAAGAACTAAAACTAAAAGAATTAACCGCATAAGGGGATATTCTTCAGGTAAACTTTCGTCTTGCGCTTTATTTTAGCCCGCCATATAGAGCAAAGCTTTTTGAGAGTAACCACACAGGGGAGAGAAACAGGAATTGGAGCGGAAGCATTAACGTGTTGAAAGCCGCTAATAATGCAGATAAATTCTTTTTTAATTTCAAAGTCCTTGCTATAAATACAATCATTTTAAATACCTTGACCTTAACATAAAGCGAATAATTATTCAAAAATTCTACATGCATACCCTACATTATGCATTACAGATAGCTCCCAGAAAAGTAATCTGACAGTAGTATAAAATAAAAGTTTTCCGATACATTCCAAATGCATTCCAGAGAAGCCAAGTGGAAGCACCACCACCATGGTTGGTACCATATGGTGCCACAGTAATTAAAAATTAAATTATTGTGAAATTTTTAAAAATATGTATAGTTTTTATGTTGTTATATATATATTTTTTAAAGATATAATAAAAATATACATATTTAAAAAAAAATCCATTGAACTCACTGATGCATAAAGACACATGAATCACCTGAATGTAGAAGAAGGAGCGCTATTAGCGCCGCACGAACGATTTGAGGAGAGATCAAAAAGAGACCCGACTGGCTCCATATGAAACCTCCAAATTAATTAAACGAGAATGTCTCCCCCGTATTTAATTAGTCGCAAACAAATTGTTTTCCAGCTTTATGTCATTAAGTAGAAGCACTTAGCAACTGTCCGTGTGCGAGGGGGCGTGGGATTGAAGAGGGGAGGAATGTTAGAATATATGGGAGGGGAGAAGAGGGAAGGATACGGTATTTTGGTTATGTCGAACCTAACCGAACCAAGCAATGCTTTTAGCTGAAAACTAAGCGAAGCGCCCTGCATGGTTCGAGTGCGGTTACGGAAGAAACAAGATGAAGACACACCGAACCACCCTCCCCTGGACCGCGCGAGACAGTGATAAGGATACAAAATGAAATTTTCGTGTAGGTACCGTAATTGAAGCTTAAGAACTGCAAGAAGAAGAATAATGTACTCATTCAGATACATAGAGAAATCTTGAAAACGATGGGCAATCTAAAAATAGAGCACCGAAGTCAGAGAGACAGAACAGAGCCACTTGTGCAGGAGAAGATAACGCACAGAGGACCATTTAGACTTAACCCCCCTCACTCCATTTCCCCCGGTGAAAGGGGAAGCAAATTAAATCATTAGCCACATGAAGGCGGAGTGTAACTTACCCGGGGTTGCGGTTGTAGTCGAAAAGGAGAAATTTCCGTTATGTAGGCTAACTATCACACCCAAAAAGAGGCGGTTACTGTGAAAATTTTCGATCCAATCCCCCGCCGAGGAGAAGCACAAATGAGGGAAAACTGTCGAGCCGCCTGGCTTCTGATGCTGTGGATGCTTCCTCTGGTGGTTGTATCTTTGTTCTGCGTTTTCCGATCTCGACGGGTCCTATCAATGGTCGATGGCGGGGTTGAAAAAGAGGGTTGATGTTTCAACCCTGATACCAAACAATCAATGAACAGCGACAGTCAGTTGTCGTGCTGAATTCGTCTAAACAGGTTCTGTACGATTTTTTTCTCCGTACTAAAAATTCAACTGTTTGTTGGTAGCGAATGTTTTATTAATTTTATTTTGTTTATATCGAAATACCGTCGGATTTTGGTGTTATAGTGTCGCGAAATTATAGATATAAGCGTTCCTAAAAGAGAAGTGATAAAAGAAGTTTTCTGAGTGGATTTATTTTATTTGAATTAGTGACTATGAAACATTAGACGAACCTTGTGAACTATCCACGGTAACATGGTAATGATGCAATCAGTCAATTCGGATATGCACCCAGGCCAGCTAAGTCCCAATTCTAGTCCTAGTTCCCCGAAATCGAACACCTCCCCAGATTGTTCGGTTAATTTTAAGAAAATTGAAACTATGCAACACCTGAAATTTGAAGGTATGTTGATGTCAGCACGCTACCAAACAGAGGAGAATGGTAGTGAAAAACGTTTAGTTTACTCATCAAAAGAGCCTATAGAGCAGGAAATCAACGGAAAGTTTGCAATTGAACGTCTAAAGCAGCTAACCGATCACAGCATCAACAGATTAAGTCCCTGCGATGAAACTGATACCACAACATCAAGCAAATTCTCATTAGAGCACAAGTATAATAACAACAATACGACAACAAGCCCCAACAGCATGGGATTATCACCTCACAGGAAGTTGATGGAGGCCGAAATCAATTCACGCAATTTGAGTCGACACGGACCCGGACATCATCAATTCCCGTTGAAACAATCCCAGTCGAATCACCCTCATCAACAGACCCCACAACAGCAGACCCAGCAGCTGCCCCCCCGTCAATCGTCGTCGCCAACAACACAACCGCAACAACAGCAAGTTCAACAAATCCATCCTACGTCGACAAATGTTGGTGGGGCCGGGAGTGGGGGTGTCACAAACGAAATTGATATCGAAAGGATAAAATTGGCTACAGCGGCGGCGGCCGCTGCTAGGACAATGACAAATGGCAGGGATCTCAGCGATTATGGGTTTCGAATACAGTTGGGCGGGCTCCCCATGTCAAACTATGCTCGCAGCGATACCAGCGAGGAGCTCATTGTTGACGGAAACGAGGATAGCACTTCGCAGGATACACCGCCGGTAAGCGGCCGTTATTTTTAGATCAATGGAATCATGTTTACAGTTATGACCCTTATATTTTGTGTTGTGTTTGTGTAAAGATCCTATTTATTTACTACAGTACATACGTTTACAGTTTAGAAAACATAACAACGATATTTTTATTTTTTATAAACAGTTTTTAAAACAATTTATAAATTTAATATGGCGACTATTCCGTTAGGAAAATTTATGTTTCAATATAAGTCGGCCCTTCTTACGCAGATAATACAAATCAAATGTCTTGTTTACTATAAAATATACTAGAAAAAAATATAACTAGATGAAAAAACCTTAAAAGAGCGATATTTAAACAAATCTTTAATATTGAGGTTATATTCATAAACTTCTAACGTTCCCGCTTCTGGCATTGTAGGAGTATTATTTGAATATTTCTACTGTCAAAATCCCTTTTTCTCCCCTAATACTTCACAAAACTCAATAAACCAAATAGCAAACGATAAGTTTTCGTTTCTGCCTTTGACATCGCATACTCACTTGGCATTAACATGCGCTATTTGTTTAAAATTTGCGTTTAAATAAAAAACCCTAGAAGCTAACGCCTTTAGTGGATATGAACAAAAGTACTTATTTGCGAAATTTCGCAAGGGTCCATTGGTATATACTCATAATACTTCTTTATAAGTGAGAACAGGTAAATGACAATTACCTTTTTACTGAATTTCCAGATTAAACAATTTTATCAATATTTTGCGAGTGGTTTATATATTCTAAGTATTACTCTTTTTTATTCTAACACTCCTTTCAAGTGGCTTATATATTCTAAGTAAATTTATACCGTAATATGAAAATATTGTTAGTATCTTATGTTTATATATGCATATGTACCTGTAGCATAAATTTATCTATTTATCGAGAAATAACGATTTTAGATCATACAAGTCTTGCCTAGGTCACTCAATTGGTTTTATTAAATTAAAACGTAAATGCGTGCTTGTCAGGAACTCTTTCTGCATTTTTATCAGTATAACTAATGTTCTATTGGTTAAAAAGATATATGCGTTAGCATTTTTATAGTTTGAGAAACCACTAACCCAATTTGGATAATTCTTATATTATTAATTTCCCATTTTTCAAGAAATTACAGCTTTATTGTACCCTCTAATGCTCTATTAAATACGACATTTTTCGTATACCTATCATAAGTAGTTTTATTGTTTCTTCGTAGCATAACATACTTATTTTATACTTGTTCACCTGTTTATATAATTTTTACTCCAGATCAAAATGAACCCCCGAAAGTTTTGCTTCCCTATAAATGCATTGTAGTATATTTTATTTTACGGATAATAGTTCTAGTTAATAGAAACACATATTTTGTGTATATGGCTTTAGTATTTATGGTAATAGGAGCACTACTCAGAGACTCAGGTAGCCAATTCAAGTATCACATATCTTTTGATACCTAGCTTTAAATCATGGTTCCTATCAGAGTTTAGAAAATTTTGAATAATGCAAAATCTTGTTAACTTTGCGGTATCTTGAAAATTGAAACAAAAAGCAAAATAACAAGAAAATAAAATCAATTTTTGTAATAAAAATAGTCTACATTTTTCAGATATAAAATGTCTCATCATTGAAATAAATGAGATAACTTGATTCAAATTCAGTCGTAAAAACACAATGAACAAAATATCAATTTCTAATTTATTATTATTATTTTTTATTTACCACTGACTTTAATATCTCAATAAAGTGTAACGCAAAAAAGTATTAATTACAAATTTATTTTTGATCGTAATGGACGATATTATTTATAAAACAATTATAACTATATGTGTTTATCAATTTAATGCTTTAGAAACGATTGCTTAAAAACATACAAACTAAGCAAGAAATAAATCTGAAATTCTTAATTCGAGATCAATTACCGTGATCATATTCAGCCACACATTCAGCTATGGGCAGCTACGAATATACTCGTAATTGGCAGTGAAGGGATAAACTGAATTTTTACAAGCTGATCACATGAAACAAACAACTTCTAGACAATGTTGTTACCAGAAAAACCGTTCACAGAAGGAATAAATTATTTTGTAAAATAATACATAAAAGAGACGAAATTCCTCTTTGTTAAAAATAACATTCTTTAAGCATTCAGTTTCTTGGTTTGAAAATTATGTTTGCCAAGAAAGTGGAAGCGCAATGCTCACTTGTGGCTAGTTTTGATTAAATTTTTATTGTAAATAGCAACATTTTTTATCAATAAATAAATATTAGGAATGCTAAGAAAGTGGAAGTTTGAAATGGTAGTTTAAAACATGCTACCATTAAATTAAATGGAATGAAAAAAGGGTATTCGGGCTTAGACCCTTGTCCATGCTCATAATCCGACGGCTATTTAGAAAACATTGAGAAAGAAAAAATAAATAAAATTAATTAACTTTAATCTAATGATCTTCTAGACCTATCAAAAATTGCCTTTGCTAAACTAAATGAATTCATACATTTAATTTGAAAGTTTTATAGAATATAAATGTAAAGCTTAACAGCAATACTCAACAGCAACAGCAAACTTTAAATTTTAATTACCTTTCAATATTTATTTTAAAAATATAAGTAAAACCAAATAGATAATTTGTTAATATAAAATTTAAATAAGCAATAACAAATTAATTCAAGCTGTTAAAAATCATATAGCGGAAATAATATGATCTTAAAACATATTACGGCAACAAAGAGCTGAAAGTATGGTTGGAAAACAATTAGGAATTATTATAGGACTCCTGGAGCACTAGAAAATTAGAACGTTTTTAAAAAATCGTATATTTTTAAACAGGCTCTGTAAATTGTGGTTTGACGATTTTCCATTTAATTACAACATTTTCTCTTCTCAATTAAGCAAAGCCAAAAACCCAACAGAAATTCTTTCAAACTAATTAAACTGGAACTCATTGATTTAAACTTATTCCAATTAAAACATAAAGAACAGAACTAGATCGTTTTAAAGCACAAACGATTGTGCAATGAAATTAAACTTTATTGGAATAAGTTTAAACCAATTAGAAATAGTATCTGTTTGCTTGAATTCTGGGCTCAATTAGGAAAATGTTGGATGTAGTTAAATGCGAAAGGGATATTTTCTTTACTTTAAAATAAGATTTAAAATTTTTACTTTAACACTTTAACTGCCAGATGTTATTCAGCCAAGTATTTAACTATTACAGACCATATGTGAGTGGGCGACGTAGTAGTCAAAATATTAAAGCTATTTTTCGCCCATTAATTGTCGGAATCATATTCAGCCACATATTCAGCTATAGCCAACCGCACGATGTTTGACGGTGAATGGGTTAATTTATAATCTTCAGTAGAATTCAATTACTGATTTACTTAAATAAAATTATATGACTTAATTGATAAAAGGTATATTTACCTTTTTTTCAGGTGTGTCCAGTTGATTTAACGCGACCTGTAACAAGTACCTCGACCGAAAAAGAAACGTCCAAAAAGTTAGCCTTCTCCGTCGAAAATATTTTAGACCCCAACAAATTCACCGGCAAAAAAGAGTCCTCGCACCATTTCTCATCGCGACAGTGGAGCTGTAGCAGCGGCTACGACCGGGAAGATACCCGGGAAAGACTGGAGGACGAACAGAGCGAATCAACGTCCGGTGAGTCCCATTCACTCCTTTTTCAGCTCCACCAAATAAGAAAACGAAAAGCGTCCACCGTCAGCGGTTATGAATTTGTCCACTAGAAGGGAGAAAAAAAATGCATATTAGGCAAAAACGATTCTGCACTTAATGCAATTCGCAAATTCCATACCTGAACCCGGCGGCCCAGCCACGGCCCGGTCGTTCTTAATTTCCCAGACCTGCCAGCCATGAATCCTATTTCAGTCTGAATTCAGATTGCACCGGGGGTATCGTGGGGGGCGGCTCTTCTTTCCGCATTGAATCAAGTGCGATGGAAGTTCGATTCGGTGGAACCATTTTCCATTAATTTTCCTAAATGGTACGGAGCATTTGGTTTGTTTGACAGCCGTACGATATCCAACATTTTTTTGTTTTGTTCCTTTTTTACATTCTGTTTTCCTTTGACGCTCGGCAAAATTTCAATTTGAATCGTCTCTTTCCTTTTTTTGCCAATCGCCCCTTTGTTTTGCACTCCTCAAGTGGGCAGGTTTGATTGATGTTTTAATTAAATTTGTTCACCATAACAAAGGATCCCTCAAATTTTATTGGAAAATGTTTTAAAAACCGATAATCTCAAAATTTAAGACGTGCTTTATAGTAGAAATTATTCGCTCTTTCATTTGAAGTTATTAAGCCAAATGGAAATGTTATTTAAATTTGTCTTTAAAAAATAAATTTTAAATGTTGGTCAATTATGTTATCACTAATTCACCTTCAAAGTTTATTGTTTTTTTTATATTTTACTTTATACTTACTTAAAATGAATGCCTGAACTAACGCTATATCAAAATGCTATTGTATGCTACTTTAAAAGATTTATACATATATTTTTCAAAGTCTTCCATCCATTTCATCTTAAACCTGTAAATTAAAAACAAATTAAAGGCATTTTATAATTTATAATACTTCTTTTTAAGCTTCTAAAAGTTTTGACAAACATTTTCAGTACAAAATAACAAAATTTTACAATGTTTCAATGAACAGCAAAATAACTAATAGTGTAATTTTATTAATCTATAGTTTGTTTAGTGCAATTCACAACAGTTCTTCTAATACTTGTTTCTTAATAGAAGGCTCTTTTTTCAATAACTAAAACCAATTATTTTAATAAATTTTTGGTAAAATAGGTAATTTTTAAATGAATATTATTTTCCAATGTTCACAATATTTTTGAACCCTTTGCGCGCTGAGTTATGCGAAGTTAAACGTGTACTGTAGACTGACTATGATGTTCACTCAAAATATAGGCTCCCGCCTTTAATTTTTTGCGTTCAGAATAAAACGAACGCAATAGCCTAAATGTTGAAGAGAATTTCATTTTTTTTTCTAAAAAAAATCTCGCCTGTGACTAAAAAGAAAGATCATCTGCTTCTGTTCAGTTGTTAACGCGTTGGACTACCGTCCCAGAGGCTGTGAGTTCAAATCCCACGAATAACCATGCCAATCCAAAACTGACGAGTATATTCGACATGGGTAAAAAGTAAGAGTTTGCAGATAATATTTCATTTGAAACATGCTTTGGGGAGTATACCCGTTACCGCTTAATTTGTCCGATATAATTTAGAAATAAATATATTTTCCAAAAAGTTTGAAACAGTTAACTGGTTAAGTAATCTAAGGAAAACAAAAATATTGCAGGTATTCCCAAGGATCCTTGGACCCATATTAATTAATTATATTAAATGCTGATTTCTCTAAGTTAGAACCATGTGATGTTATGCTTCGTTTAAAAATAAGTGATGATGACGAAATTATTATAAGAGGTGTCAAAATGTTAAATATCTAGGTATAAGATTAGATAAAACCTAGATAGCGATATATCCTTTTATAAATCATATGCATAAACTTTAAAGTTTGAGGTCTCCTCACGAATTCTGATAAATGTTCATTGAAGGTCAAAAGTGACGGATAAGCATAAAAAACTTCATCGGTCGCTTGCACTTCCTGAGATATTAAATTTTAAAATTTTTAAAACTGATAATTTTCCGCTGGAATATTTTCCATATTCCCCATAATGTTTTTGGTCAAAATGGTGAAAAAAACCTTCACTAAAAAGGTTTCCACCTGATTTATGAATGCTGAAAATAAAGAAAATTATACTCAATTTGCAATTACATTAGACTAATGAGTTTCATCGAAAAGTTGAAAAAATTATAAATTAATCTTTAATTCGTTAATTTTTAAAGTTCTTTAAGAATATGATGAATGTCTCAGGAAGCATCTGCGATATAACATTTCATCAAAATCCATGAGGAGATCTCAAAATCAATCTGTTCCAAATAATAAATGCTTTGAACGGGACGAATTATGGTAGCTATGAGCCTATCTATAATTGTCTAGTTAATTTTAACCTTTTAGCTGAATCTGTAGATTTTACTGTATCAGCAAGGAAATTAAAAGTATATTTTTTTGAGAATCAGCACGTTAGGAATTAATTTTTTTAAGGGTTAATATTAAATGCTGTAGTATTCTTTTTGTATTTATATATGCTAGTAAAATTTATTATCTGTAGACATTTAAATTAAATAAATAACTAAATCGGTCCTGGACAATAAACTTCTTATATACAGGTATATAAAGTAATCTTTCAAGCACTACTGATATATGGCGCACCAGTATTGAATTTGTTTGAAAACACATACTATATATGAAAAAAGTGCGAATTTGAAAACACATTTAAATAAAAATTGCAAATTGGCCAAATTAAAATATTAAAATTAATTTTTAATCTTCCTTCAATCCACTAAAAAAAACATTTACACTTCATGGCATGATTAGAATTAGAGGAAGACAAAATATAATTGATGTTCTAGTATATAACAGACTTGTAAAATAATGAATTACATTGGTAATGATTACTCACCAGTAACGATTACCATTTACCATTACTGCAATGATAATTGTAATGGCAATATCGCTTTAATTACTTCGTTACACTTGTAATTAAAATTTTATTTGCGCAATGATATTTAAGTATCCATTACTTTTGTATCCTATAAAAATTATCATTTATTTTAAAGAGAATGCAAATTAAAGTGTTACATTATTGATTTAGTTTATTTAAATAACATTAAAGTACGATAAAAATTAAAAAATAGCAGGTATAAATTAAGCTCTATGTAATAAAAGTTATCTGTATTAACAAAATAAATGTAATATTTGCCACAAAAGTCTCTGCGAACTCAAAAAGGGGAACAGAAACTCCCAAGGGAAACAAAACATTAAACTTTGAGTATCATCTTTGTCATAAACTTAATTACGGAATCCGAGTGTTAATTACCATCCCCAGATAAAACTGTGATTGTCGTGCCATCCCGAAGGGTGTATTTTGTCGTCTCATTTTCATAATTCGACTTGCTGCCACTATATTATATGAATCGAAGTGCGGGGAGACGACAGGAGTATCACCAGGAAAATTCATGTTTCAGGAGCACCCTGCACCTTCGGGATTCAACTATATGTATGTGTATTACAACCGACTAATAGGTATATGTATTAACTTCCACATAGGCAACTAAAGCATTTCGCCAGCCGCCCGATTTAAACTCCCATTTTGGGGTGGTTGATGATGTGAAGATAGGATTCATTACGACCCGCAGCTGCGTCCCGCTCCAATGAGGAGGCGCTTATAAACCAAAATTTCGAAATGATGGCGAAGGGTTGAATATTAAGTCTGCGACCATTTAGATGGATACACAAACACAGCAATGTTCTGGCATCCATTCGGTGTAACCCGCAACGGCTATATGCGCGGTAATTAACTGCCTTGCTAATTAATCGGGGCGCAATTCATTAGAGACTGTAATGGTGTCGCGCGCGGTTGTTAAGCCTACAAATTAGCTGAGTCTGGGGGCATTTATAATTTAGCTCAGTTGTAAATGTATAATTGAGTTAGCTTGGGAGGAATCCAGCCAGAGTCTCGACGGATTCCCTTTTACCAGAGTTTTGTCCGGGATATGTAGGTACAGTTGGGAAAAGGTAAAAGCTGTCGGGTGTAAATTAGTTTCAATAGTTACACAGGCCAAGCTCGACTATAGACGGTATTTGCAAAGCAATTTAAACATTTTTACAGACACAGTTTAGATTAACAGCGAAAATAGTGCGGATCTTTTTCACGCAATCATGATTTTGGAGGGTATGTGTGCTAAATTCTTGTAATAGACTACCACTAAATATTTTAGAATAGGGGATACGAAATTATAAACTTAAGAAAATTTGAGATGCATATATATTATACTTAGCACTTGGATATTGTAAGTTTGGGAAGTATTAGGTTGACAAGGATGAAATTTGTAGTTAATAATATTACCAACTTTAACAACTTATTATTTCACATTGGTTTAATATTTTACCGTTTCATACCGTTCCATATAAAGTTTCATATCTAGCCTATACTTTTTGAACATGGAAATTCGCACTATGCAGCAAACAGTAACAAATTGGTTTGTCAAATTTTGTAGAGGTGACTTTGATCTCACAAAAGAGCCAAACGGTCGCCCAGAATTAAAGGAAAACCAACTAAAGGTCACTGTTGAGTCTGACCCATTTCAGAGTGCCTCTGAATTATTGTTGAACTTTGTTGATTTAAATAATATTTTAAATGACTTATTTATTCGTATTTCGCAGATCTTATAAGTAAAATGATCAAGTTTTTCGACTATGCCAATTATTTTGAGGTTGTCTTATTATTTCCTTGTTTTCTTGATTATTTATCGATTTGGAATTCATTTGATTAAAACTATTTCATCAATTTTATCTGAAAAAATTATAGAGTTGGCGATAAGTTCTTGAAACCATATAATTCGGAATGCCGTCACTAACTACTGCGCTATTTTAATAAAATTATTTATAAACAACTCTTTAAAATCCTATTTTTTGACTTGGATCTTCTGTAACCTATAGTTATTGTTTACAAAGGTATTTCACATAAATAAGGGTAAATTCAAAAATACTTCAAAACTGCCTCGATGCATAAACTTCAGAGATTACTACGCTGAATTGGGAATCAATGCGGTTTCGATGCATTTTCGAATTTACCCTAACTAAAATAATAACGTATTTATTAAATGTGGAAGTGCTTAAATTTTTATTCTTTAATTTCTTTAATTATATTTGTTTTGAGAAATCTTAATTTAAAAAGGCTTTTAGTTCTTGGTGAACTGTGGCATCGTCTTGATCTTGGTGTCGATCTTACAAGTCGAATCTTAATTCTGCACTATTTGCAAGACAAAAAGCAATTGTACTCATCACGATTAGAGAATAAAACCCAATAACTCTAAGTTTCTATTTTTAATTTAAATTTCCATACCAAATATTCAAAATATTCTGCAGATTGATGCAAAAGTTCTCATAAATCTGTTAAAAGGCTGCAAAAAAGTAAATACATAAACTCAACCACTCGATAAAATTGCTTAATTCCTTTAACAATCTCGTAAGCAATAAGAAGAAATTTATCATGAAGTTTCACGCAAGTAAAACCAAAATTTCACCCCTATAATTCTGAGGGTCAAAATCTCAATTCGGTAAACGGAATAATAAAGTGCTCTTAAAACCAGATCCTGACGCATAAAAAGGGGTTTGGCAAACCTGCAAACTAACCCTTCGAGAAACCTTTACGTCTCTACGAAATTACATCAATTTCATCCTTGAGATCCCGCGCCTGCGAAAACGTCCCCTAAGGAATTTGAATGTATTAAATCCCACCTACCCCAACCTCCAACGAAATCGTTTCAGACAGTGGAAAAGCAACGTGAAAAATAACGAATGAAAATTCAAATTATTTGGCGAATATTCGCGAAGATATCCGCGATATTTCCCAGTTTTATGGTCATTGTATACATTTTTAACGACTTAATTTATTGATGTTTGCGAAAGCAAAACATACAACGAACAGCGGCAAACCACCAGCGCCAATAGTCACTTCGTAAACAATAATTCAATTACCCATGTATACGTAATTAGGTGCAGGTTATTTCCACCTGTTAATTAATCACATAATTAGCATCATCGCTTCATTTAATATTTAAAGCGGCTCAATGCACCGTGCCACGGATGGGCCTACACTAGTTCTCGATGTAGTTCCCAGTAATTTGATTTTGCGATTTCGGGAGGGGGATGACGCGTTTGAGTGCAACGTGTCTGCTTTAGAGTCCAGACTGGATCGATAGGGGGTGGAATTAAACCCATTTGAGGAACATAATCGGTGTCAACCCACTGACAAGTGTTCATTGAGTTAACAAAACAGTACGGTAGTTGGTCGCAACTGATATCAATGAGCTAGCAGGGTTGATGGGTGGTTGGCTAAATGCCCCCCATTCGAGTTTCATTTACGCCCTTACAAGCAGGAAAATTTCACATTTGATGGAATATACGATAAATTAATCCACTAATTTCACGCTGAATTAGTATTGCGGTAACATTGTTTAATAAATCTTATTTTTAAATAATATAAACTAAACTATTATTTTAATTAGAAACTTTAAAAGAAAAACTAAAGTATAAGTTATATAAATTTTAGTGAACTGTTGAGTTTTCACTAAACTTAACAAATTCTTTTTGTAATATTCGAAGAATACCTCAATATTTCATCGAATAAGGGCTTATTCGAAAGCTTAAACTTTCTAGGTTTTAAATAAAAATTCCAACCTCACGGCACATTAGGGATCGGTCGAATTCCATCTGACCTTTTTGGTACTCTTACATCATTTTGTTTTAGTTTAGTTCACCGAAAAGTTCGCTAACTAGAAGTATTTAAAAAAAAATATTCACACTCAAAAAAATCAGGCGTACTAACTGATTGAGTTGGGGCCTCTAGTAATTCAGTTGTTAGCACACTGGACAACCGTCCCAGAGGCTGTGGATTCATATCCCACGGATAACCATGGTTACGTGTAACACAATAGGCCAAACTTGGCCTCAGTATGTACCTTTCTGGGCAGCCACAATAACCTAGACCTAAAACCTAAACTGATTAAGATTCCAGTTGTTGTGGTGACTACGACTTGGTTTTATTAAATTAAGCCTTAAAATTCTTTCATCGAATTGCTCCTATGCTTAAAACAACCAAACTTTTAAGAATTTTGTTCTTATTTTAGGATTTTCCCCATTATTTGAAATTTTAACGGCAGACTTTAAACATTCTCCTCCTTATTCACACAAAACTCTAAAATTTATATGAGTAAATGCTTAGTTTAACTCTTGACTTATATCTTCCTATTTGTAATTTTGAGAATGTCATTCTTAATTTTAATTTAATATTTTCACTATAATTTAAAAATTTAATGGAAGGTTTTAAGCATCAAACGTGTTTTAAGTTTACTGCTTCAATTAATTTTTAGAAACTTACTTTTCCTCTATTTGCGAATATAAATGGATAAGATTTAAGACATTCAGTGTTAATTTAATCATTCTTAATCATATCACTTTATATGAAATCACGTTAATATCTCAATTCTTTCATAAACATGAACTAAATAAACTTTTTAAAAACACTCAGCTTTATAAATGGTTTCCTTTCATAAATATGGCATTTATAGTAACAAGGGAAATCAGGAAATATAGTTATAATGTAGCATGGTGTGTTGAAATTTAAAAATCATAGACTAATTTTAAGCAATCAAATGTTTAATACAAGCATTTTTTTATTCTCAGTGTAATACTCCAAAAACTTAAATGAAGCTTTAACTTCTTATTTATTCCCAATATATAATTATGTATATAATACATAAAGAAAGCATTTAGCAATTTATTTTAGGGTTCTGTACGTTCGAACGAAACCTTATAGGATCACTCGTGTACTACTCTTTTATTTTATATACTTTTAATCTCTTCGTAGTCATCACTGAAGCTCTTACGGTGTTAATAAATTGTTTTAGCCAAATCAAATAAAAGGGGCGGCAGCTAATAAAAAGTACGAGAATTCTTTATTTCCCTTCACATTTTCGTTTACATTTTATCACCTTATATAAATATCAGACCGATAATCTGCAAAACGTAAACACTGATAAATCTTGTATATATTTTTTCGTTACAACTTAATTACATATTCTAACAGGCACAACTTACTCTGTATTGGACAAGTATACTCGTCTTCACTTAAGTTGTGGGACGTATAACAGGTATACATTTTTCAGAGAGGGCGTGACAGTTAAATATAAAATATATAAAAATTCATTTCCTGTTCACTTTCTATCACAACCGATCAATTTTAACTTATTTTAACTATTGTACTAATGGCTATTAATAACAACAGCGTTTTACCAATGACAATTGCAATAGCTAAGTGAAAGCTAAGATTAGCAGAATAGGTCCCATTAAATAAAATCAAAATTTAATAACATAACAACTCAAATATGTAGGATCTCTTTATATTCCCTTCTATTGGTCTATAATCATTCGCTATATTCGATTCGGTTTGCATTTCTAATTAGACATTCAATCCATTGTAAGCTTAATAGATGTGTTCTAATTTCGACTGATATATTAATTATCCTTTTTTGATGTTATAGCTAGGCCTAAAGTTCAGCTAAATAAACATTGAAAAGTGCTGTATTATAGCAGCAAAATAAAGTGTTTTATTATAGCAGCAAAATAAATGTCCCTATCAAAATATTTCTTGTTATTATTTTGATCTATTAAAAACCAGACATTTAGAAATTAATGAGTTTAATCGGTGTTTAAATTCAGATTACATAGAATTGTATCTCCGGGTTACTGTTTTAGCTTTTTACTTAGAGTCGATTTTAAAAAGAAATTTCCCATTTTTAATACATATTAAATCAAAAGCATTTATATACCTAAACCTTGGAATAATTTTTAGAGTCCCAAGGTAGTTTATAACATTGTAAGATATTTGGATCAACTCTTTTTAGTTTGTATTTCTGCTAGTTAAACTAGTATCCAATTGTTTGTCACAGTAGATTCATTCTTTCCCAAAATATTAATGATATTGCATTATTTTACACTAAAGGTTTAAGTATTAAATAAACTCTTTAAGCAGTATATTTAGTATATTCGAATTTGCAATGAATAGCCTAATAGATGGAAAATAATGAATATGCTGAGACTTTTAAAATCGCTATTCAATACAGAGATGATAAATTTAATA
Organism: Philonicus albiceps; assembly: GCA_963969385.1. Taxonomy (NCBI): domain Eukaryota; kingdom Metazoa; phylum Arthropoda; class Insecta; order Diptera; family Asilidae; genus Philonicus; species Philonicus albiceps. The sequence goes on from OZ017776.1 coordinate 28,086,908, forward strand.
CGTTGGACCAAGAACAGGCAACAAACACACAAAGTTTCGAGTTTCCTAAATTACCACAAAAATAGTATAGCATGGGACCCTAAATTTAAAATAATAACAAAATCAGAATATAAAAATCTGTTACTACCAAAAGTGATACCCTGCAGCATCTAAGAGCTGTGGGCAGGTAATGAAATTACTAATCAGTTGGCACGTGACCATAAAATCAATATGCCTGGCATCGGTAGTAGTTAATCTTCTTGAGATTTGTCATGACGCAGGGATTTCTATTATCAAAATATCCGAAGAAGGGTGCTCTGAATTCAACCCCTGAAATTTAATCCAATTCCCTTACTGGCCCCTGTCCACCGTTCGTGTGTCATGGGCATATCAAATTCACACGCTGAGATTGGAAATAAATTAGACTTTTATCTAGCAGGTGCTAACGTTCACGCGATCTTATTACATTAAGTCTTCTAAGTTTAATACATTTTTTTTTAATTTCTTTGTATTTTTTTTGTATACAGCCCAAGATATTGCTGAAATGGACCAGGACGAAATTTGTGATGAAACAATGGGAAGCGATATCGACGATAGAACCAGTGAAACAGACTCAAAAAAAGGTAGCAGCAGAAATTCCCGAGGGAGCTCGGCCGATGGAAAAACGCAGGGTGGAAGCTCAAAGCCAAGACGGGCTCGAACGGCGTTCACGTATGAGCAACTGGTGTCCCTGGAAAATAAATTCAAGACCACACGCTACCTCTCAGTCTGCGAACGCCTCAATTTAGCCCTTAGTCTAAGTCTAACTGAAACACAGGTAAATTGTGTTGAGAATTCCTTAGAGTAAATGTCATGTTAATGATTTTGAAAAATAAACAGGTCAAAATTTGGTTCCAAAATCGACGCACGAAATGGAAGAAACAAAATCCAGGAATGGATGTAAATAGTCCAACTGTGCCACCACCAACAAATGGGAATTCCTTCGGACCCGGCGCGTATGCCGGAAGCCTTCTTTACCCGCACGCAGTTCCATATCCACCATACGCCCCCTACTTTCATCCCCTTGGAACGCATCATCTTAGCCATTCGCACACATAAAATCTAGCCTTTTTCTAAAAACGGCCCAAGATATTATCCCAGAAAAAATAAAAAATAAATAAAATTGTGATGACGTGTATTTCGTCGCTAGATTTAAGTTGTGCTTTCGGCCGGGTCAGTGCAAAAGTATCCCAAGGACAAAATTGAAAACAGAAATGTTTGCCTACGTTGTGTCGTGCCACCCATGTAATTAATTCTCCACCTTTCTGTCAATTAAGGACAACTTCCAGACGGTCTGTTTCGTTTTCGCCTCTACCTAGACAGATGGGATCTTAACATGGATCTATTGGGATGAATCGGTTAAAGTGCAATTGTCTATCATTTAATTGGAAACTTTCGAGTGCAGCAATAGTTACGACTCTCTTTTTGATCTTCAGTCTGTCTAGGATAAGCGATTCTAAATACTTCGTTTTAAGTGTTTTATAATAAACTTTTAAATAAATTGTAAATTATGTAAAAAAAAAAAAACAAAAAACAAACTCTACTTTAAAGCCAAATAAATTTTAAGGAGATATGATAATATGTTTTTATTACCTTAAAGATTTACCTTAAACAAAATTCATTTTTTTTACATCCACTTTCAATGTACATCATTTCTTAGCTGCGCATACGTTTTAAACAGAGGATCACCGGCGAGTAAGTAGCATAAATTTAAACGAGATATGCTTATTTTGATATTTACCTAAAATAAAATAGAGGCGCATTAGTAAAAATATTTTGGAGAAAGAATAACCATATTATTTAATTATTTTAGTAAAGCCTTAAATAAAAAATTGTTACCTATTTTAAAAATGCTTCTATTAGAAAGTTATTAAATTTTTGGTATCAATAGCACAATAATTTAAAAATCTTTACATAACAACGGCGGGTCACAGAGATCGAGCTGAATTCGCACGCCTAGCTATGTAGTTTAAAACATGCCTAACTAGTTTAAAGAACGCTAAGTAGTCTAAACCATTCCGTTTTTAAAAATTATTTAATATTACCAAAACTAACGATAAGAGGAGTCTTAAAAACAATCATTGGTTCATGCTTTACTAAAACATCGTGCGTGCTGAATAAATGGTATTAATACTCGATCCGCCGATCGACACCAGTCTGCGAAAAAGGTGTTAATACCCTTCCCGCGGATAGTGTGTTAATAGTTATAGATAAAGTTAGTTAATAGCCATTTATTTTGAAAGTGAAGCAAGTCTTTTTTTTTTCAAAAAATGAATTTAATGATAATATTACAAAAAAAGGAACATCTAGTAGAACATGTAGTTAACACACTCTCTACATTTTCCTCTTTTTCGGATTAGTTTACAATCAATATACATATTTCAACAGAGGTACAAAGGTACAGAGTGTCCAAATACAAAATACCACTTTGCTTTCTTGATTGCAAAGAAAATCATTTCAAAAATTGACGACTTTTAATGGTAATTGGGATGAATCACACATTTTCGCGCTTGTCGCAGTGGTATGTTTTTAATATTAATTTGTACTATCAAAATTTTCGAAAAATCAAAACAACAAAAAAGTAGCTATTTATGGAATAGACATCCAAATATGGAATATTAAAATAAGGCATATTATATGTTTGTCCTTGAGTATCTTCCAAAAGGAATTATTTTATTTTATTTTAATTAAGGAGTATAATTAGACCCCCAGTGAATGTTCATATTCGGAATTTCAGTCCGATTCAAGCATATCTTTGTATTGTAACAAGAATTATTTATTTATTTGAATTGAATCCCTTACTTAAAGAAACCTAGCGCTCTCGGGAACACAGCACATATGGAGCATCCTACCAAAAAGAAAGGAAAGCAAAAAATATTAAAAACGACCTTAACTAGAAGCAAAACACAAATAATAAAACGTTCTGAATATGTTAAACCAAAAATTACAATATTATACCAGATAAACTAACGAAAAATACCCAATTTTCGCGATCCTTGAGCAATATTTTATTGTCGAAAAACTAAATCATAACTGCCACTGCGACAGAATTCATCGGACTAATAAGATTAAATGAATGTGATACTTAATAATGAAAATAAGGTTGAAAATGATTTTAAATTGTGTCTGGAACTATTTGTTCCAAAGATATGCTGCATAGTATTCCATATTAGGAAAATTATTCCACATTTAGTGACTTTCCTCTAATAATTCAAATTTGAAATTATTTAGTATTTTATAATTCTTGGAAGATTCTAGCCGATTGAAGTTTGAGTCTAATTATAGATAGACTTATACTTATACAATAATAATCAAATCATTATATACTTTGTTTACATACAATCGTATACTATCGCATCAATCTCAAGAAGGTATGAATACTTTAGGATTCCGTACCCAATACTGAGTACTCGGTATTCAGATTTAAAGTATCGATATTTTGGACTTCAATATCCGATACTTTGCATAAACCTTATTTTTATTCAATAAGTATTATTTAAATTTGATTTGAAGTTAAACTTATATATGTAGAGTAGTTTTAATTTGATTTTAGAGGACAAAAATTGCAGCTGGAAATGCTACAATCAACACGAGTCCAAAATCCAGTATAAATTATAATTGGAATAATTTCATCATAAATTTCTGTAGTAACCACTTCTGCTGTAATTAAACACAGAAAAACAGCAATACTTTGTTTAACTCATTCGTTTTACGGCTCTTGAAATGGAGTTGTTTTGAGATAGTCTAAGTCACTATTTAGACTTACTACTAGAGCTGTAAAATGAATGAGTTAAACAAAGTATTGCTGTTTTTAGGTATGTGATTCAGTGCGTGGAGATATTTGTTGAAAACAATAACCGATTTATGCTGGATTTTTGATCCTCTGGATTTTTGGTTGATCAGTGGATTACAGCAGCAGTAGTTTACCACAGAAATTTATGATGAAACTATTTCGATAAAAATTAAAATTCAAAAAGTGTAAGATTTTTATTTTCTGGGAATTTTGCTTTGCAATAATTATTCAGTTTTTACTGTAATTTTAAAAGGCTGGTACATTAAAAATAAAAATTGCTTCTTTCTATGTGTATTATCAAATATAAATAATTAAAAATGTAACTTATATTTTTTTCTGTATAGTCTTAAATTCTCTTCTTAGTACTCGATACTGAGTAGTATCGCCAAAGTATCGATACTTAAATGAGTATCGATATTATGGCGTCCGACATCAAATGAGCACTGGGTATCAATAATTCAAATTCTACATGCATACGAGTATTAGTCGCATTACTTGAAAATTGGCAAAATCAAAAACTAAAGCGGCTCAGTTATTATTAATGTTTTGAAATTAACACTATTTTTATTTTTTAAATTATTTATTGCCGCGACCGCTAAAAGAATTCATAATCATACTGTGTTACCATTTAACAAAACAACAAGACAACAATATACGATCTCGGTCTTTTATGTATGTTTCGCAATAATTTTAAAAACCAGGAACCCAGTATTTTTTATTAGCATTATAAGTATGCACCCCTACATTTTCTTCGTATTCGAAATATCTTTTAGGTTTCGAATTTTATCATATAAAAAATATATCCCTTTAGCTTACAAAATCATTATAATATAAATTCAAAATAGGTGCATAGTGCGCAAGATATATGCATTTTAAAAGTTTAAGATCAACTCGTACTCTAAGGAATATACTTAAATAAACTGAATAAATATCTTAAATAGAATCAAAATGTTAAATTCGAATTGTCTAACATTATCAGTGGTATAATCCACGAATATATTTCTTGTTTCCATTGTACATTCAGATCCAGACCTCAAAAATGCAGAAAAAAGACCACTAGTGGGGCATTTCATTGCTGAATAAAATAATTGTCGTGAGTAATTTAATACACAGATGTCACAGTTATCACACTCTCCCTACGGGCGACAGCGGAGCACTATTCCCCCTATCATCAAATTGTAATTTATCCTTCGGCCCGAGCATCCCTCTAGTTGTCGAATTATATTCCTTTGCGTATTCACGCGGCGAGGGTGAAGGTCCTTAAAAAGAAAAGGACTCGTAATCGAGATGGGAAATCTGTCATAAAAATGAATGGAGGCATTTTCCAGGCAAATACTGCGGAGAGGCCCCTTGGGGCCTTGTTTATGTCAACGTTCCTGATCTAAACGATTTACACAAGATGTCCTCAATCGAATTCACTTTATTGTGATTAGAGCGGTTGTTTGTTTAGCGGTTGCCGCATCTGAGACTGTTTGTAGTAAATTTACAGTGGGCAACTTTAACTTATGAAGGGGTGAGTTCCTGGTACCCATCATACAACACACATGGCATGCTTTAGAAAAGAAATTAGTTTCGAAACATGCTTAAAGTCATTTATACACCAAATTGCGGAATAATAAATTATATACCTTATTTTCTTTTCTAAGGGAGTATACCTTTTCATTTTTCGCAAATAACTACGAACAGACTATGATTGAATTTAGTGGACTTCAACTACAATAAGAAAATTTAGGAAGAAATTTCAACAACAAGAAAAAGGTCTTTCAGATCATTTCAAAATATATTAAATTAATAAATGGCTAAACCTACAAGTTCAATACTTTCACATTTGTAGCTTACATTTCCAAACTAATTCCTTCTTTAAATTAAAGAAATAATATAATTTAAAGTAACAATTAAAAGAGAAATAAAGGAAATCAGTTTTTATAAGTTGATCGCAAAATATTCGTATTTTCTATAAGAAATTTAAATTGATATAAAATAATTAGGTTCAATTTTTCTCGGCATCTCACAACCATTATTTATAGCTTCCTCAGAAATATAAAATTCTATGTTTATATGGGCTCAATTAGGTCTAATTGCCAAGAGATTGTGACCGAGGTACCTTTAGGCTTAGTTCTTGGATCCGTCCTCTACAGCAGATTTTCCACGAATAGAAAATTGCAATCCGTCTATTTTTACTGACGATACCGGCTTCTATTCTTCAGCGTAAAATCCTTAGAAATCTTAAATTTTCTGCAGTCAGAAGGACTGAACGTCGAACAATTGAATAAAATGATCCTGGAAAATCGCCGAATTACTATCGAAGAAGTTACGAATGAAAACGCCAATTATGGAAATTGCATCACGATAATGCTTCCCTTCACACCGCACTGCTTGTTTGTAATTTTTTGGTAAAAAACAAAACCTATGTTTTGCTCTAGCCACCGTATTAGCCGTGAATTCTTTCTGTTCTCAACACTGAAGAGAACCATGAAAGGAGGACTATTAAAGATACAAAAACCGAATTGAAAGAGTTAAAAGTTATACCAAAAATTGTGTTCGCAGAACTGCTTCCAAGATTGGAAAAAAGCGTTACCACAAATGTATTATATCTGAGGAGGATTACTATGAAACAAACAAAATTGATGTTCATTAATAAATAAACATTCTTTAAGAAAATAATCATCTCTGTTATTTAGCCTAGTTTCATCATTTATATGTATTAGTAAATAGTTCTATCCTACCAACTGCCTGTACTCTGTAACTTTCCAAATAGGCCTAGATTTTAGTCTATAATTTATAAACATAGAAGTTTTAATAAACTCATTTTATTGTTTATAAAAGTGATTTATTTCCTTCTTTCTCTTATTTCCCTTAGGTTTGCTGCAACACTATCTGAAAACTACGTATAACTAAAAGAAACATTAGAAGCTCATATCTCGCGAAGTATTCATCTAAATAAAGACCTGTCCAACGATACCCCGTATAAAAATCTCAGAGTGGTACTTGTTTAATATTTTAACTTTTCATAGTAGTAGCTTCCATTTCCGCGATTTTCACATATTTAGAAAGAAAACTACGATACGTAATAATTCATAAGTTGAACATACGCAATACGCATGTTGTACAAGTTAAATTCACTAGATTCTCAATTTAGAAATGTTTGATATCGAGACATGAAAACATCTGGTTAAAAAGTCAACGATGCAAGACAAACATTGGGTTCGAAAGAGTCTAAATCAAAGTGATACAAAGTATTATAGTACGAATCATTTAATACAAAATGATACGTTAATAACTTCAAAGAAATTCGGTTCTTATTACAAATAGTTTCGGGCATTCAGTCTTAATTAATTATCTTAAAACAACCTCTAATTAAAAATGAGCAGAAACTTTAGTGTTGTTTTTTAAAATCAAAAAACGTCTATAAATCTCAGGCAAACCAATTATGAAATGCACGAAATCGTTTAACAACATTATTAACTTCAAAGACATATGTAGTACCTTTAGGAAATTGTTCCGCGTAACCAAATTGAGCTAATTACCCTGCGCATAAGTGGGAATATTTTGTTCGTTTGATGAAAATTTTATCAACATACATTAAAATGTTTATTTGAACACGATAAGTGCTCCCCAGACCATGTGTACACCCATTGCGGCTTAAATCAAAGGGTAGATTTTTTTATTGTCATTAAACCCGGTGGATTTATATCTGGATAATTAGGAGACGTAAAATGAAACATGCAAAGATCATAACGCGTTATGCGAACAGTGAACAAATCCCCCTTCCGTAGAACTACAGAAAATAACTGCCAATTATTTGGTTCCGGCAAGTGAACATCAGATGAATCAAATGAGAATAAATCAGTCGCAAAAAGGGCCATCGAGGACACCTGCGACGGATAAAGGTGTAGGTGGGCGCTCTGTGCGCAACAGCTTTGTTAGCTCCTAAGCCAACCTGCCATTCAGCGCCGTTGAAGCCGGAGGGCATTTCATCCACCTGGCTGGAGGATGACTACAGTGCCCGGGATGACACCATGGCTACGGCTAAAAGGACTGAACCGTCCGGATAAATTATCCAGATACAGTGGCAATCGCTTTTGTTGGAACCCCTTTTACCCAGAATATGCCACAATCCAGAAGCAATATTCTAATAATTGGAATATTGACCTTTTGGCTATTCCGAGATTTTCAAATATGCGTATACTCAAACTTTTTTCTCATTAGAATACAGAGTTGGTTTGCTAGATATGATAGATATTGAAAATTTAATGAACATCCAATCACTAGAATTCTATTGCAATTTCATCCTACATTTCTAGTTTAATTAATTTCTATTCTAGGAAAAACATGAAACATTTGGCTGATTTCCCAACTAAAAAGTAAAACTTTATCTCAATTTACAATATGTAAAAAATATTATGGTTAATACAAAAACAATATAACTCGAATTTCAGCTAACTTAAAGGGTATTTCAGTAAATAATGCAACTCACAAAACAACTTCCTGATTATGTATCTAGTTAAATTTCATTAGAATTTCAATTATAAACTACTATAATATCAGGGTTTTTGAAATAAAGTTTTAGCTGAATAAGCTATTGCTGTTTTCATTTATAGTAGCCAAAACCGAAAAACTTTCAAATCACGAAATATTGTAAAAGTGATATAATAAAATATCACTAAATATTTAAAACTAACTGAACAAAACGATAAAATTATATGCAACTAGTATATAAAATTGCGACTTCTTTATACATCGATTAACTCCACTTTTGAAAATTTCTGAATATTAATATTAAAACCTCTTAACGCTTAACGTTTAATTTTGGAAATTAATTATCTTAATAATTTTACGTAAAAGTAATAACCTTTAACAATGTTTATTTGAATTTTTATTTTAAAACGAGCTTTTAAATCAAATGTGTTCTGTTTCCCCAGTGTTCTCCACTTTTTGCTTGTAGAGTTAATCGATTCGACCTGTGAACCATTCATATACAGGCCATCCCTTGAATAGCACGGTACTTGAATTACACGAGAGTCGCGTATAAGCACAGAACACAGTTTCGAATAACACAGACCCAATTAAGCGTGCTATTCGAAGGATACCTGTACTAAATTTCATTTAAATCTCACAAACATAAGTGGAATTCGTGAATTTAAAATATTCACAAAATCAACTATTTAATTCAAAAGAGAGTATTGTTGAGACGAAATCTAATACTATAATAAATAAATAAATGTATAAAGCCACTTTAAAAACAAAAATCACAGATCATAAAGAGTACAAAATAATAATTTTCACTTTTGCGGTTCTATGTTTTTAACTTATACTTTTAATTTAATTTAATATAATTATATTTTGAAGATAAACGATGAATATGTGAAATATTGGAATATTCAAATAAAACTATCCTTAACCCTTTGCGGATGAGTGTCGACAAATAGCCGCCTAAGTCTATTTTGGCGTAAGATTGTAAATTTTACTACAATTGTGAAAATTTACCTAAACTTTGTATAATACATGCCTACATGCTGTAATTTGTCTACATTCTGTAGAAAATTTGTCTATATTTTGTATAAAGCTGTATTTTCCTAATAAACCTTACTGAATTAAAATCGCCTAATTCTAAGTAAGCGAATTATAGAAATGGTTAACTGGCTTAAAATTATCTACAGAAAATAGATGATATCCCTATTTTTTTTTAAGCAATGTATCTAATTCTTTCTTTCAGTACTGGGGGAATTACTCGAAAAAGCTACGACTTTGACCAGGGGACTCTAACCAACTGAGTTAGCTACCCGTGACCTTACTTACGGGTAGATCTAAATCAAATATTTCAGTTCAGCTAAGTCTAGATCATGGAAAAAAATTTCAATTATAAACATAATTAGCTTAATTACAACGCTGATACCATAGATTAAATAACAATTTAACTTTTGAAAAACTTAACAAATAGAATTGATTTCAAAATAACTTTTCTGAATAAAAACGGTAATATTCAACACAATTTTTGATAGGATACTGAAATTCGAAGTTCAGTTGATTCTAAAGTTTTTGGAGAAAAGAATAGAATTATTGATGTTTTAACAAACCTTCAAAAAAAAAAAAAAAAAGAGGATAAAGTTTGTCTCGAAAACGTAAAATCTACTCCGTATTAATTCAATCCTGAGAAATTAAACGGAAAACGGAGATGGATGAAGATATCTAACAAACTAGATACAGAGGATTTCGAACGGAACAACTTAATTTATTCCCTGTTGGTAAAAATTTGCCCTTTTCAAAATTTAATTTAAATAAATTATTCCACCTCTTCAATTATGAATTGCAGTGTTGTCAATGCCAAGGGTATCTGATGGGGATCTTTATTTTCAGTACTTTAACGTCGGGTGCCCCATCAATCCCTGCGTTGTTATGCATATCCGACTTTTCCGCATACCTTGCTCTGATCTAAAGCTCATACGTATCTAATTTGAAAGGAATTGACAAAGTGCGAATGACAATTGCTACCCCTGGTAGTATGAAATAATCCATCCAGCGCACAGGGTTTGTCGGTATGATTTGGCTCCCTGGGCCCATAGGAGACACACGACAAAAATAAGTCAAGTGTGAAATTTTAAATTTGGTCTTCACTTTGACAACAAAAACATTCAATTATGTGAAACGAATCTGTTAATCCGATTAAGCGCTACGTCGTTTATTTTGAATAGAACCTGGATGCGACTTACTATATTTACATCAGGAGAGTAATAGACCGCTGTTATTTTAACATTAAGTGTACGTATACCTTAGGGTTATATTTTCTACTTTTCGTCCCCAGGCTAGTAATTTATGAATTTATTTAAAAAAAGGCGTTCTCATAATTCCACCGTATATAATATTTTGATCTTTTTATTTTTTTAAAATTTTGTTTTTAAAAAAAATTGCCAGCAAACTAAAATACATAGCTGGAATTTTTTTCAATTTTTTTATCACCCCCTTACAGATATTTTATTGACCCTAATGTGAAATGGGTGCGCTCAGAAAACCAGTTGAATCAGCACAAAAGTGTGTCTAATTTGGTAATAATAAAATAACACGTGCCGTAATTTTTACGCTAACTTACGCATAGCGAATCGGGAATACGGAGGGCATTAACCACAATTTAAAGTGGATTTAGCCTTCCTGAAGTTCAATGAATTGTTTGAAATTTTTGAAATCCGTGAGTAAGACCATTCAGCTAAAGAATATTCTAAAAGGATTGTTTAATTTCCTGAACATTTACAAAAAAAAGTATTAAAGATTAGCCTTTATGTTAATAATGTCCATAAATTCCATTTTAAAATTATATTTTGGTGTTATTAGTAGTAATAGTCTTATAAGCCAATATAACACAAAACCATTTATTTTTTCAGTAACTATGAGACTGACAATACCTACAAACCCTAATAATATCGAAATTTTAGCTTTAGAAGTCTAAAAGATCAGAAGAAAGCATATTTCAATCTTTTGGAATTTGACGCCCTCCCAAACGATACAAAATATCAATCTTATTTTATTACGAGCTCCAACCTCCTCACTCGAATTTATAAAAACATATATTTTATATATTGCATAATTGACTATCGTAATTTTTAAAAAATCCAGGCAAATTTCGCTTTTAAAACTACTCCTCAAATGTGAAATTTTTACTCATTCATAAGACCATAGAAAAGTCGCTGAAACCGTGGCAATTTTTCGTAACTACTCAGTTTTAGAAATAACAACAAAACAAAATATAACAATAACATGATCTTATATTGCTAATCTATGAAATGCTTACCATCAAAATTCGAATAGCTTAAACATTGACGGATTTGAAATTTTATTTTATTTGTAATCGTGATACAAAACCATAGTCCAAAACTCATTTTGCTACTATGGATTACATTTGAAAAATAGCCTTATATTCAATTGAAATAATTTCTAGTTTTAGTTAAAAAAATTAAAATTATCGAACCATCTATTTCAGCGTGATTCATTAACAAACATCTTGTACAAAAGCCGAACATATACGTGTATGTATTATACAATATATGTACTCGTATATATAAGTTGGCCACCCCTACAATAAACCTAAGAAATGGTATTCTTTTCTTAAAGAAAAGAATGGTGAAATTTCATTAAGTGCCTATTAATTCATTTGTTATATTCAACGATATAACACAGCCATTAAATATACATAGACTGTTCCTGAGGGCTTAAGATAGTAATGGAATAAGATACTGACAAAAAAAAAATGTTTCACTTGGAAAAAAATAGAAAATGTTACAACAAAAAAATAAAAATCCTCGCTGAAGGCCATGCTAACAGGAAGGGATGGTGCGTTTAATAAGGGATTCAGATTCCTCCGGAGAAAGGACATCAAGTAAATTCTGTCACAATTTGCAATTGTAAAGGTTTAAGGAAACACTTAGATGGAACAAATAGGGTGGTCGCTCGGGTTAATCCTTACTCGATCTCGTATTTACATGAATTTTGTTTGCGCTTACTTAAAAGGGTTGGCTATGTCGTTTTAATGGGTTTCAAATTGAATAAAGGATTAGTTAGTCGATTTTCAAATTAGGTACTTAATGCTCTAAGGAAGACTCGTTCTTAAACAGATTACTTAATAGAGTGAATGAGCATATAAAATTCACTTAAGATGATAGAATTCCTAAGCGACAACTAGAAAAGTGTTTAAATCCGTCTTGCTATTTAAGTACTCTCAAAAATAAATTCCAATTAACTATGGGGAGAAACTTCAAAGACAAGCACGAACCACTAAGGGATATTTCAAGTATTATTCAAATTTATACAATTTATTTAACAAAGAATTCGAAATTCTTACCAGGAACTACATTGTAAAATGATATACATATTTAGGTAATATTGTAGAGCTCATTTTTCAATAGATATTGAATGAATCGTAACAATTTGAAGAAACGTTGATCAGGAGATCATGTAGTATCGATTCTCATATAACACAGTTCAGACCTTAGTGCATATACCTAGTCCTCTGGGTCAAAATATTCAGTCAAATTTGAATTTATACATATTCCTTCAGATGGATTTTGAAACAATCGTTTTGAAAACATATTCTACAATAGATAGACTATCAAATAAGACCCAAAAATAAATCGATTTTTTGGTCGATTTGAGGAGAATGTCCCCTGAAATTGTTCTGGTAAAATCAGTAAGACTAGTCAGTGCAAGATTTAATTGAAAATTTTTTACGATAACTACACACCTAGACTCATTCACACATCGAATGGTATGTTGATGTATTTTATATACTATATTTATATTAAAAGAGTACCAAATGAAACCTTTACTGCAAAAAAAAAGCAAATCAAAAGCAAAAGTAGAGACGAAGAGGTTTCGCCTAGAAGACCCATTTACTTGTACAACCGCTGCGAATATATTTTAGCTCTAATCCGATCGAAGTTAAGTACGTACTTAATGTTTTTAACTGAAAAAACAGTCCAAGAGCCGACAAACCATTCCCGCACCGTCCCGAATCCATCGTATCTTCAACAACGAACGGCGACAATCCACTAGAAGGGGATCCAATTCTGCGGTACAGTAGATCCTTCAAGTTGTTAAAATACGGGGGTGTGAATTTAAAATTTCATTTGTAATACATACACGTCGCACCCCGACTTACCTTGCCCCACGGATGGGAGGGTAGGAGGAAATAAAGAGAAACTTTAGGCTGGTAATGGTACATGCGAGTCCATGAAGGACTCAAGGAGCAAATGGGCAGAAGACTTCGTTATGAGGTAAAGTGTAAAACTGAGGCGGCATACATCCACTTGTACGTCTTTACCAAGGTTTATGCCACCCTCGACTCACATAATCAGACTTTTGAACGTAAGCAAAGTGGAGTTTGGGAAAAGTGTCACATGTACCTCAGGAGCCTGGCCGGGCGAGAAGGATGAGAAAAAAATTGAAAAGTTTTTCATCCTTTTTTTTTTTTTTTCATTTGGGATCGAAATACATTTGGCCCTTCCGCTAAAAGCCGATTTGACATTTTAAAAATTATCTGGTTACATTAGCAGGGTACATAGAGAGGAGGGATAAAGCCGGGCAACGTTTGAAAATTTTAAGAACTCATTGCTACCGGGAATTTGGCTTGATTAGTATTCAAAAACGTTTTAAGTAGAGAATATAAAAAAAATAGATATTTAATTTAACTTACCATAGTTAGTTAATAAGTAAGCATCGATCCTATTTATCTTATGATCGGTAGCATTAAATAACACTTTCTACATTACTCAAACCTTTTACCTCAAAAGAAACTACACGAATGAATTTACCACCGTAATTTAAATAGATCCATTCAAGTACCTTTTCCTTTTTACCTTAAACCTCCTAGCTAGATAATAAAAAAAACCGTGAAAAAAGAATAGAAATCGTCAGAAAATCATAAACGCAAAGGTAAATTAATTATTAGGGTAAAACAAAATTCCCAAATTAGAGACATTTCCTTCGTTTTCTTAACACTTAACCATCCGGTGCTTAAATGAGATAATTTTCGGTAACGTCCGGCTATACTCGTACTTCGGAAATTTGCATTAAGACTAAGTGGACTATGAATTCTGTTATAAATTTTGTATTTATCAATATTTTTTGATGAAATTTAATTGTTTAAGGCTAAATATGAAAATGATTTAATACTTAATTTTCTTATGCACAACAGAAGAACTTCCAACTTTGTACTGCTAAATGCCGCACCGATTGAACTTAGCTCAAGATTTATTACTGCATGCATTTTATTTCATTTACCCCAATTTCTATGAGGCATAGACCCTTAACCATTGAGTAAGAGGATAAGTGATAAAAACATACCTATTTTTTTCTAGGAAAATGTGCATATCTCTAGTATTGTAATAATAATTAGTATATGAGCGGTATAGAAACAAAAGAGACTATCACCACTTTTTCGAAAAATTTAATTAACAATGTTAGACTAACTGAAATTGGTGAAAGATTATGTACCATCAACGTAATACTTCTAAATACGTTTATATCCAATAGTAATCTGTCTATCTGCTGAAAATCTAAAACATATATTTAATATTTGTGTACATTTAGAGATACAAGTTTTTATCACTTGTTGTAAAATTTGCAAAAGTGGAGAATTCCAGATTTGCTTATAATAATTAAAATTTAATTATTATAATTTTTAAAATTTAATTTTTTAAGTCATCTAAACTTAGTTCCCTCTTAAGAGGTAACACCACTCAGAGACAGTAGTGGATTTACCAGGAAGCAAAGGAAGCAATTGCTTGGGGCCCCGCTTGGACAGGGGACCCAAAAATTTAAAAATGTTGAAAATACATTCGGAAATTAAAAAAAAAAATAAATAAAAAATGCGAAATGAAAAAATCCATGTAAACAATATCGATTATTCATTGTCCTCAAACGAATTTAAATTAGTTCAAAACTGTATTTCGCGCGTATAGTTGGCGCTTCGGTCGCTCGTATTTCGTGTCTTTCGTTACTTTTTATCGAAAAAGACAAGCTTTAAAAACTTGACTTTGATGATGTCATTTATCAATTTGCGACTGCGAAAAGTAGGAAAAAGTTGTAATTTAGTTCGTAAATTATAAGTAAACTGTATAATATATTAATTTTGCAAAATTAACTGGTTATTTATTATTTTAAAATATTGGGGGGGGGGGTTAATTTTAGAATGAGGGCCCCGAAAACCTGAGGTTGCTTGGGGCCCCGTCTTAGGTAAATCCGGCACTGCTCAGAGAGTTTTGGAAATATCGTTTTTTTTTTCTTAAACTCCTATAGTGAAAAACGTAATTTTAAAAGGTTCAATTTTCTATTTTGCCGCAACGCCTCGGATCGCGCGCTGAGCACGATGAACGCGTTTTCCTAAAACCATTTTTTTTTTCAAATTGGAAGGACAGATTATTTTAAAACCTTTGCATGGAACGATTTGAAATTTTGACAATAGATTTAAAATTACATTCTCTATGGAAATTCGTAAATTTAATATAAACTTTTTTTTTATCAACAATTTGCTGCTTACTTTTTGACCAAATATCGGTCTCATAATCTGCCACCTCCTTTAAAAATCGGTCCACTTCCGAGTTCGTCGTCATTGTTGAAGTGCTATCCATCATCAACAACGTTTTGACGCAACAATTGCCCTTATGTTAAGAAGTCCTTCATAAAGAAACATATCCCACTGTTGCATATTTCGTCAATAATCTCTTATACTAAAAATTGTCGAAAATGTTTCTACTCCAATGAGATTGTAAGCAATATGTATAGCCAACAATATATGATGCTTATTTGTTTCTTATTACGACCTCGAGTCATAAAACTATATGTTGAATCAACGATTGCTGAAAATACAGCAACATAAAACATGTTGGCTCCTTCCCTCTATTAATATAATTTCTTCTTAAATAGTTGTTTTCTACTCTGTTGCCCATGTAGTTTTCCGGTGCTTAAATTTTGTAATAATTCATTTGGAGCCAACTCTTTAAACAGAGCTAATTGCATCAATAAATTCAAAGAGTTTCTTGAAGGCGAAACCTCTAAAAGCATCCTTAGTCAATTTTTCTGTCAACACAACCAATTGAAGTCGTTCGGGAGGGAATCTTGTCGCTATTAAGTCTAAGTTTAACGCCGGAACGAGGCTTTGATTGACACGAAAGACGATCTGCCAGCCTAATCATAATTTTTGTTCCTTTTCTTTTTCTATTTATTTATTTTTTTTTTAATTAAGTGAAGAACATCCGATGAAATCTCCTGGTAATATTTTTATCAGTTGTTGGGGAAATCTACTCAACACTGTCCTTGGATAAATTGCCTGCGAAAATCATAGTCATGATTTTAATGAGATTTTTCAACTTTTGATGCGCGGGTCAGGTGAATGAAATTTGAGGAGAGACGAGAATACATGAAGAAAATTTAATTATTAGACAGACATATTAAGAGCAAATCTAAAGAAATCATTACTTTACATTTAGCAAAGTTGATGAGTAAATAATTTGAGAGTTGAACCTTTCTATCATTGTTTAAATAAGTTAGCTATAATGCTAATACATAAAGGAGGTAAAAAAGAAACCACACTATAATTCGTCGAATTATAGATCAATTATAATGTTGAGTACAATCAGTAATAAGTAATATATGAGGAAATAATACATAATCGTATAAGAAATTTTATTACAACAAATGGGAGA
The DNA here is from genome assembly GCA_963969385.1 of Philonicus albiceps. Classification (NCBI taxonomy): domain Eukaryota; kingdom Metazoa; phylum Arthropoda; class Insecta; order Diptera; family Asilidae; genus Philonicus; species Philonicus albiceps. Next base: position 28,103,909 of record OZ017776.1, read on the forward strand.
TTTGATCAAAATCAATTTGGATTTTAGGAAAGAAGTAGTACTGAACCCAAGGATATTATTCCCTAGCAGTAAGATGAAGTAAAACGAACAAATAAAAATATATCATAAATATATTTTATAAAAAAAAAACGTTTGTGTACAGTGCGAACAAACTGATCATCGCTTCATTTTAGTGACACTTTTAGGTGCACATATTTAGAAAAGTCGTGAAAACAACTGGCTGATATTTGAGAAAAATAAAAAGACAGCTTGGCCTTCTCTATTTTGGAGACAAAAATAACAAGTTCTAAAAACTCGTTATGTTTTTATTTTTAACCTAAAGTTAGAAATACGTACTTTTCACAGAGAAACTGAATCAATTGTAGTCGATTTTACGGGCTGTTCTGTTCGTTTTATTACAATTTGTTTTCCTTGCCCTTCCAACGTACATATAACAATATCCTTTTAAAATTATCCATTCTACCACATTCTGCTTCTGAACTTATAATCATTTTATTTTATGAACGCTTTATTTTAATATTATACGCTATTCGATGTTAGTATACGATAAATAGGTGTATCGCAATATACTTGAAAATTTCTTGTAATGTCGGTTTTCGCTTTATTTTCCAAATTTAAATCCGAAAATCAGCGTTATTTGATTTTTAAGCGGAAAAATTCTTTCTTTAGTAGAAAAAGGAATCCTCTACAGCACTCAGACTAATTGATGATAGCAAAAATTAAGACAAGCTCTCATTCAATTGAGATTTTTACTTTATCTCAACTATTAACAAAATGAATTTTGAAATGCACGATTTCAGTATAACGTCTTTTTCGGCAAACAGGTTTCATACGAAGTATTTAAAAATTGACAAATTGTATCGAGCTTAAACATCCAAAAGTCATGATTTTTTGAATATGTGTAACATATTCTCAACTATTCTAGTCTATATACATATAATCCAATAAATGGTCAACGCTGTCCTCGTCACAGTCGCTAATAATTAATAAGACTGGATCAATATTGTTTTTAATAAAAATTAAAATCTCCGTCAATATTTTCATTTCAATCTGAGAATTAAATTGTTGTCCATGTGATTACGTCGTTTCTCTGGAAAATATTATTGGATTTTCTTACCCTTTTAAATTTCTGGACAGTAGGTAGTATCGCTGATATACAAAACAGGGTTATTTCTTTTTGAAATTATGTAGTTAATTCTGTCAGCGTTTTTAATTTTGCCACTTTATTGGGATTATTTATTTAAGTTCCAAATAATTATCGGTGGGGAGTAAATTGTTAAGAGAGCCTTTTAAAAAACCAAAAATAAAGTCATAACTGGTACGGTACCTGTTTATAAATAATTATACAGGAATTAAATAATTGAATTTTATATGTATATCATTATTAATTGAAAAGTAATAATGATATGAAAGTGATTAATTTATAAATCGAAACAGTAACGACTACCTAGACACATATCGTTTTATCTTAAATGAATAATTAAAACAAATTCGAGTTGCCGACACTTAATTGCGTCATCCATAATCCAGATGATCTCCGAATAATCAGAGGAGATTGTCGCCCTTAAGTAAAACCAAAATAATGGAACTGAGAAAGCAGCCGAGTGTTCTAACAATCTCAATTCCAAGCCAAACAAATTATCTGTCTTAACAGAAGCGATGTTGAACAATTAAAGCAATCTGCTCCGCACCGACCGCGAATAGCAATTAAAGCATTCTTGGAGGTGTCTTCTTTTAGGGGATGGTATAAGATAAGGTAACTTAAATGGGAAGGGGTGGCGTAGTATACACACACCGATGCCACTTTTCTTTTGATAATTAGACCTGCGAAAGTCTCCGGTGTAGACAAGGTGTTCTCGAGCCAGAATTGGTATGGTCTTATCTTAGTACGAGTGGAGGGTATGCGGATTGCTGTATACAAAGAAATAGATCCCCACCGGTCCTCAGGTTTCATTGGTTTTCCACTGTGGTGTTCCCGGAGGGTGAACTATGGAGCTGGCTACAATTTCATCTTTTATTTCTGCTCATTATTACAGCAGTCCTGAAGCTGCTCCCTGGAGTATTCCAATGTTAATGTGTGCGACTCTTGTCGGTGTACCTCTTATTACTCAAGTCTAGAATGAACTGAGGAGAAATTAGCATGGGTACAAAAGATACTTTTGAAATAAAATTTGTGTATATATATATATATATATATATTTTTTCGTAATAAAAAATGAAGACAAGAAATTACTGCAGGTTAGAAAATACAGGGTTAATATCCTTTGCTGGTTTTATCTTCTTAATCTTAAGCAACATTAATTAGCTACTGGTAACAAGAATAGATCCCAAATATCGCACTTACTTTTACAGAATTACCTTATTAAGCAATAGTTACATCATGTTACATCATTGGGAAACCTTTTTCCGGTGTACTAATTTCATGGAATAATTAATAGGCATAATTTTCTTTGTGGTTGTCGTCTAGCTACGCTATTTGCCTGCATCAATTATCCCGGTCAAGATAAACAGAAAAGACATCTTTCTCTGTACAAAATTTGTACCGGTCGGATTCGTTCGATATAATTAAAGCCATTAAGGTAACTTAACCTCAGAATTAATCACTGGATATAACCAATTAAAAATTAACTCGTACTTTCAAACTGGGAGCAGTTTTACGGGTGCCGTAGTGCTTTTCTACTAAATGGGTAATTATTTATTCACAAAACTCATTTCTTTAGAAAGGTATAAGGGGATTTCCTTACAGTAGGAATACATACGTACAAAAATACATAGAGTAAGACAAGGTAAAGGTGAGGAATTTTGTTTACAATTACTTCGGCTTGTTACTTGGCGGAATTTAGAAGAGGATGACTTAATAAATATGTTATAAAGATGTTGAAGAAAAGCCAAAATAAATGCAAGGTATCAAGAAAAATAAAACACGATTCAAATTATTTCGTTATTCGTCGTTATTTTTTCTTTTACAATACAGTCGTACTCCAAATTTCTACAATTTGATTTATTAGGAATAATTATAGAAATATTGTCTAAACGGGTAGTTAAACCCACACTAAAAATCACCATTTTAAAAAATTACCCCTTGATACCAACAGAAATGTTTCGGAAATTATATCCAAAAACATTTTTGGAAAATCTACGCTATTTTTATATATGAATATTTGAAACTATCCTTTTTCATGCTATCCACATAGTCTAGACAAAATTTTAGCAATTGTATATTTGTTTTAGAACCTAGGTACTTAACGAATCTATTTCTGATTTCATTGGAGTTTTACGTTTTAGGGTACTGGGGGAAAGATCTTCAATTTGAACCCAAGAGTTTGTATGTGCCATTTTTCCCAAATATCTGAAAGTCAGTTTCTCATAAGATAATATCGCATATGATTGGACATAAACATCAATTCAAACTTTAGATCTGCACATATAGTAAACTCTAGCGAAAGTCCGGATTTCTTTTATCTAGCCCGCAATAAAATGTTCAGATAGTGTAAGATTAGATTAGATAGTGTAATTTTTTTATTACGAACTTTGTGTATAATTTTCCCACGTCGAGAATATCCGATTAGTCTCAAATTATTGCGGCGAAACTCTTGCTGTAAACATACATAAAAAGGTTTTATTTTATCTCACCAGATATAATCATACGCAAAATGGACATAGTTATTTTATTTGGGAAATATACCCTTGATTATCAATACATCAGGAAAAATATTTTCGAATCGATAGCTTAAGACAACAGCTTAACAACTTAGAAATCGGTTAGTGTTCGATCAAAGGAATACGTGGGATAACAATTTCCAAATTCCCTGAATTTCTGTCATGGTTTCGACTCGCACATTATCCTGATAAAAGAAAACTTGTTTTCGCAACAATCTAAGTCGCACTTTTTTTCACATTAACATACGAAGGCGCTGATTCACCTATGGTATTAAATTATATTTCTTACCCATATAAATCTGAAAACCCAGGTTTCATCTCGGTTTCTATTCAAATTACAGGGAAATTTCAGAAATGTCCAACTTTTTAAAATGTTATTTATTTTAGGAAAAGTAAAAAAACAAATTTCGTCCTATCCTGCTTGACACACTCAGGATCCAGGCCCATATTGCAGCTTTTTAAAATGCGGGAAACTGCACGACAGCTGGAGAAATGTTATTTTAATTGCACATATTTTTTCCCTGAATTATTTAATAATGGATTTACCTGCTTAACGTAAATGAAGGTTCCCTCAATTTAAATTAAACGACTAAGCGGAGGTCGTAGTGGGTAAATTTCATCAATTATATCCTATAAAGCTAATTATGAAACTGGTAAGTTTCAATTCCTACACGCGCATATTTTTTTTGCAGTTTTAATATACTTTAATAGCTGATCGCAAGGTTTTTGTAATGAACTAAAAGCTCGGTTCTTCTCTCTAGTTAAACACAGCCTATTTGTCTGACATTTTCGCGTGAGAAATCGAAAGGAATGCAAATAAACAAATGAAATTGTACGTGATCACTATTGAATAATGTGGCTTTAAAATGAGGATACTTTGAAAGCATTAGCATGCTCCTATATATGTTAGACTACGAACTTTTGAAACGCTTCTCGTCTATAAATTTTATATAATTTGATCTAATCTTTTTATCTCAGGATTACATGATACTTGTATTATAAAAGCCGTTTTTTAGAGGTATATAAATTTAAAATGAAATAAAATATGTTCGTAAAAATAATGTTAATGGTCATGGTGTTGGCTTTATTTAAAAAATACTTTTATGCCATTAGTTTTAAACATGATCTCGGGCATATAGGCGCCGCGGTTGGTGGTCCAACGTCTGTGGTTTATCAGCGTAGACGAGTAAATTCACACATCCCCATAGAAAGTAATCCATAGGTGTGAAATCACAGGATCGTGGAGGCAACAGAGCAGTGGTCCAACCACTTGGAAGTCAACATTCGTCGCGTTATTGCCGATATACACGGCCCTAGTTGCTCGATAAAGTAGTCAACAATTGAACTTACCGATTAGACTTCATTCGAGTCATCCATAACGCCCATATACCATCAACGTTATTTTTACGTGTTTTATTTTATTTTAAATTTTTATACATCTAAAAGAAAACGCCCTTTATAGGTAATCACTGCGTACGTGGCTGACAGTAAAATGTTATGTAATTGCATGAAATTGGACACCAAAGAGTGGCTGATTTAGAATTTTCTATATGAAAAGAAGTTCAAAATTCCTTAATTATTATTGCGCAATACATAATCGATAAAATATCGATTTTATTCTCAACAAAATCGTACCTGATATAAACAATTTTAAACAAATGTAACTTTTAACAATGATAATTATCTCAACAGGAAACACTTCGGGGGTATATTATTTCCGGTCAGAGACAAATCAAAATTATTCTCAAAACTCGGAAAATAGCCTTTATAACGAGACAAATATGCCCTGTGGCAACTAATTAAAACTTTTGCCGCCAAATATTTAGGTACGCAAGGGAGGTTAGCACCGGCGCATAATCTTCAATATTCCCAACGAAAACAAAATGGCTCGTCTAACACTCTCGCCATTTAGCCAGCTAATTACAGCACTAATTACTTATCGCCTAAATTATTAGGCATTACATACCGACGCCACCGAATATTCCGCTTCGGCGGAACAAAGGAACGCACACCAGCGCCCAATTAAAGCCAGTTTGAGCAGAATCCTGTCTCAGGGTGGGGGGAAAGATGATGATGATGATGATGATGATGTCGTCGTCGTCGTCGGCGTCGCCCCCCATCCCTGGGATCGTACCACGAACAAGTGTCAATAGCCCTCCCAAATCCTCGCGGCTGGCAAAATAGTCCTCCTGATGGATGTTGTCTGTCTGCAGGGAGGCATCATTTTCGCTAACCCTGCTGTACATGGCGGCGTGTTTTATGTGATCCCGCAGCGTGGGCATCATCATTCCGGCCTACACGCAAGTGTGTGTTGGGGTGCACACTACCCGGCGGAACGCCGGGGCTATCAGCTTCATAAGCTGGTGGCTGTATAAACAGAAATCGCTTATCGCGAGTACACAGTACATGGGGAGCTCCGCCCTCATCTGAATAAACGAATCTATTGTTCGCGGTTGTCATAGCTACTTCCCTCCCCTCCCGGAGGAGCAATTCGCCTGGCCTTGGACAGAAAATGAACTATTGCCGCAGTGGTGGAGCACCGCAGAATCCGGATATCTCGGAACCACATATTATGAGTAGTGGAAATAAAATCGAGGAGAAGATCCCAAACGTATCATCTTCGGATAGTTGTCGAGGCAACTCTTTACGATGATTTCCATTCGCAAACTACTTGCCTGTTAATGCTTATTGAGGAGGACACATTTTCATCACGGATCCATAAATAATAAAACTGAGAATTAATTTATTCGGCTCTTCCCTTAGCATTTTGTCAGCCGCCGCTTTTGTTAATGACACTAAAAATAAACAAACTTGAATTACGTTTAAAGGCTGTGGTTTACATATACCTTCTGCTCAAAAGTATCCGGATTTTGTTAATAAAACATATATTTTTAATTTTAAAATTTATTATATCACTTTCAAAGTAACCTCTTTCTGAAGCGATACACATATGCTAGCGCTTAACCCAATCTTCCATACGCTTTTCATACCCGTGCAGGAATGACCTTTAGTTCCTTCAGCAAATTGTCTTTTACCAATTCAATAGACTCCAAACGCTCTTTACGAAGTGATAATTCAAGTTTGGAAAACAAGAAAAAGTCACACGGGACAAAATCTGGCGAATACAGTGCCTGAGGAATGACCCATGTACAGTGTTTGCTCAAAAAATCACATATAGTAAGAATAGTGTGCGATGGTGCACTATCGTGATGGAGAATTGTTGTTCTTCCATAAATCTGGCCTCTTCTTACCGATAGACTCATGCAAATGCCGCAATACGCCTAAGAAATGTTATCTATTAACTGTCTGACCCACTGGCAAGAATTCGTTGTGCATAGCACCACGATAATCAAAGAAAACAGTCACAACTTTGATTTTTGGAATGATGTTTCCGCAATTTTTTGGGTTTTGCTTCGCTTTCGCTTTGACTAACTTGAACATCGTACTCATAAACCCATATCTCGTCACCAGTAATGAGGGTCATTTGCATGTTCAAAAATCATTTGTATAGAGACATTTTTCATTTTTGCAAAAAAATTCGAGTTGTTTCGGTATAAGTCGAGCAATAACTTATATCATTACCAAAAAATCGTGCAAAATGTAATAAACGGATCCGTTTGAGATGTCAACCCCCTTAACAAATTGGCGCTCATGATTTTAATTCAGCTATAAGCTATATAAGCTGAATGGACGACTATAGACGTCTATAGATGTTATTTACGTTAACGTGTTAAATAAACACAACGATATATACATTTTCTGAAAACTGAATTTTTTTTCAATTTGCTGCCACTTTTACAAATTTTTAAAAATTTCAAAAAACCGCTGGATGACATATACAGATTTACTGGGTGGTTGTTCATCTATCGTGCCCATCATCCTCAACAAAATTGTTTCGAGAAAACACCGTTTGAAGTAATTGCAGTAATGTCGAGTAATTCCAAGTAATGCCTAGTAATGCCAAGTAATGCTAAGTAATGCCAAGTAATGTTAGGTGATGCTAGGTAATGTTAATTAATGTTGAGTTATTAAGAATGATGCTTCTGTTAGTGCCTTATTTTGTAATGGTAATTAATTTTTTTAAGTGCCAACGCTGGTAATACTTCAATAATCTACATGTTCTTAAAAATAATTTTTTACGTCCTGAATAATACAGTGAAAATCAAAAAAATATGAAAACTTATTACACGAAATTAAAAGAGCATTAACAGGGACATCATATAGTCCACAACGGGTTCGATTATACTCGTATATATCGATTATATAATCCTAGATATGTATATCGACAAAATTAAGTATAGTAATGCATTTCAAAAATAAAGCATTATTTTACCACTCTGTTGCAGATAGAATTAAAATTAAACATGCAGATGTATAAGGCACTTAATTTTTGTTCATATAGCTTTTTAAGACAAATTTTCAAGTGTCCAATTGCACATTGGATGCCTAAGTACTATTTTATGTTCTTGTGTATATAAATTCGACTGCTTACAATAAAAAGAGCGGACCGATCCCCTTTAATTTTGAATGAGCGAAAGATGAGACAAATTTGTGACTAATTATGAAGGCGTGAAAATTCAAGACACATCTCGGAAACAAGCTGCTACTGACGGGTAATTAAAAGAGACTACTTTCGATTTTATAACTTCCCTTTTGGCTGCTGGACGGTTGGCGTGTCGAAAGTTTTACGGTGTGATTAGTTGGAAAACTCTCCTTCGATACATACGAAAAATTGAAAGTGGAAAGTCGAACAGCGACGTTCTGGTGACGAGTGCCGGTGCGAAAAGCAATTTAACTTCGGCATTAAATAGTTGGCAGCTATTAACCAATGAGGGAATTGCGGTTCCTTTCATTTTCAAGGGACCGCTCATCGGTGTCACTCCGCTCCTGAGTTATGTGAAAAGGAAAATTTAATGAGATCCAGACACTTTCGCACGCACAATTATGGTTTGTTTCAACCTTAATGAGATATTATTGCTTATGAGCTGATACCCGACCGGTCTTCGATGTGGTAATTTGTTGCGCCAGAATTAGAACGATATATTTTGTTTCCTGCTGGGGAAAGTGGCTCGGTTTAATCCCAATTAAGAGAATGAGAAAAATGAATATTGACATAACTCGGTAGGGGTTCTGGAATGGGGAAAGGAGCATAGCATAACCAATCTGTGAATTTTAGGTACCGAACCTTAAAAAGAACGCAATACTGAATTAATTTCATTTCGAGTTCATGTTAACACTGAGAAATTTGAACATTTTCATCAAAAGTCGGAAGTTCCCCAAGGATCAGTACTAGGACCCTTATTATATGTATAATATAAATATATAGTAAACTGCAGATTATATGCAAATGCATATTGTGCATTTATTAAAAGCACCTAGGCGACCAATCTCTGCTCAGGAGAGACCTAACTACAGTAGAACGCCGATTATCCGAATTAATTGGGACCGGGGTCGATTCGGATAATCGGACATAGACTGGTAATAAAGAAAAATGAAATGTCACACATAGAATAAACATGTAGTCTTGCGTCTTGCCTCTAGCTTTCAACCATAACAGTTGAAATATATCTGGACTCCAGCGAGTTCTAACTTGTTACAACAAAACAAAACAAAAATTACATTACTTACTTACAGTACTTGGTTTTAATTTTTTATATTACGCTTAGGACCGATTCGGTTAATCGGCGTTCGGATAATCGGCGTTCTACTGTACTTGGTAAAAGTTATTGTTTGTTTATTAGTTTGTAACCTAAAATTTCTTTTCTACGTGCCAAAATCATTAAACCACTAGGTAGGTAGGTACTTACTAGATTTTTTTTTTTTAATATATCAGCGAAGAGAACATAATGAAATCATACTTTGGTCAAGGAATGATCAGAAGAATAAAATTCAATTATTTTAAGAATCGTTGTTTGCATTAGAGGTACATTAAATAGCTAATCTAGTACACAGTTGTTGCAATTTTAAATCTTTAGAGTTGCTGGGACAATTGTCTTCAACGAGATCCACATCTACAGCAGGTGAACCTCTTTCTAAAAAAAAAAAAGGGTGATCTCTTTTATCTATCGCCTATGTACAGCATTCCGAATTATATAAAATTAAAAAGAGCTTATAAAGGTCCTTTTCAATTGGAATTCCTTAATAAAACTGCAACAGCTGTAACAAATTCATTCAGTTGCTTTTGATTAATTTATTCACAAACAATTTCAAAATAATTCGATTGAATTTTTCTATCGAATTATTTTAATAACTTTCAACGAAAAAATTAATTTAAGTTTCTGAATGGTCGGTATTTTAAAAGTCGGTGTTTCGTTGCGCTCCCGGCAAAAATCTCAGTTTCTGCATGGTCGGTATTTTAAAAGTCGGTGTTTCATTACGCTCCGAATTTTGTCATAAAAAAAAAGCTATTTTATTTGAACTTTTTTTCAGGAATTTGTTTTTCGATATTTTGTGTTTTCTGTATTTAAATTTTTTCTTGTTTTCGAGATTTAATGATTTGGCCGCTTTCGGTATTTTATGTTTCCAGATTTTGTAGCGATCCCTAATAATAATGATTAGAAAATCGCGCATATTTTACTTGGATTACTTCATTACCTCCATTCATCAGCTGCTTACCGGTCAGATTGTCTGTCCTTCCCTACCTCAGCGGATCTTCATCTACACCAATCCTCGTAACCCACCTCTTTTTTGTCCTGCTTGCCATCGTACCAACTATGGACTTTCTGAGCCTCTCACCCGTATGCTTCGGATAGCCAACTCCCACCCCTTTTTTGACTTCCACCTGAGTAAATCTTCTCTCAGGAATGTCCTTAATTCCTCCTAATGTTGCCTGTTCTTTTTCTTTTCTCTCTTGTTTTCTAATTTATTTTATTATATTATTTAAGTAAACTTTTTGTTTTTTTGTTAGTAGCTTGTATTAAGCGATAAATAACTAAACAAATAAATAAATTTGATCGTTTCTGGGTTTTATCGTTTCTGGGTTTTGTCGTTTCTAGATTTTTTCGTTTTTGGATTTTACTTTTCTGGCTTATGCATTTCTGGATTTTGTCTTTCTAGATTTTGTCTATCTGGATTTCGTGCCCAATCCCCAAAAAATCCCATGTAACAATTTTTTCTATAAACTTAAACTCGCTGCCCCATGCAAATTCGAATTATAAATCGAAAATCCAACCAATAAACAAAAACAAATTGAACAACAACCGCTATGTGTCTATGAAAATTGTTACTTTAAATAGAGAGACCCCAAAAGAATTTCTTAGTAAGTTTGCTCACTTGATTTAATCCAAAATAACAACCTCAAAGTGCTTTTGCTTTTTTTGCACAGAGTTCATTGCACTCCTTCGGAATTTGTAATCCACCGATTTTTATAAAGCTGATTAATCAGCGATCTTACTACACCGCAGGATTATCCCAGAATTATAAAAATATTAAAATTAGTTAGGAAATAAACAGCTAAAACTTATCTGTGAATTTGAGTGGAAAATACTCCCAGCTTCGTTTCTAGTTTTTAACTTTTAACTCGAAATTCGTAATTCTTCCTTGGATCCTTGATCTACTCACAAAGATTACCAATTACCATAAACATAATAACAATAACAATTGATTATTAATTAATTTAGAACTAAAAACTGTCCACACCTTTTAAAACCTTCACCGAAACCGAAACCGAAAAAAACGACGCACCAAAAGGCCCCTGTGGCGCGTAAAAACTTGTGATAAATGAAGTTCGTTACAATTTTATAACATTTCGAACTGTTATAATCAGTCGCATTTTGGTCTTAATTTAACCATTGTGAATGTATTGTTTTGACATTTCTCCAGGTTTGCCATACAACTTCACTCTTTGATTTTGAATTGAATGCGAAACAATGAGTTTCTTCGATGCAGATTTATTTGTCAAGCTCAAGATGACCTAAAAATTGTCCAATAATTATCCGATCATGCTAGAAAAGTGGTTCAAACAAACACTTTAAACTTTGCAGTGTGGAAAGCCGCAAATGAAAAGGTGGGTGCTTCGTTGCCGTGTGAAAGCTCTCGCTGGGTCTGGACAACTTTTACGAGCCAACTTGGTAAACTGTTTTAGCCCAATATCACCTAAGATTCTACGTGCACAGATTTAAAAAAGGTTCACTTAAAAATATTACAATTTCTACTGAATTTAGCTCAATTGGAATTGTTGCTGAATTGCGCAGTCTTTCGCATTTGAATTTTTAAATGTAACCAAAAAGAAGAAATAAAATGCATTAAAAATTAACTCCTTGCTCTCCATTAACACCGCCGGCTAATAAAAAATGTGCGGTTGCATTTGGACTTCACCTAGTAAAGTTGAGGTCTTCTGTTTTCTTGCAGTTCAGAAAATAAAAGCGTTAATTACGAAAATGTTTAGGAAAAAGAACTAAAGTTTGGCTAGTTGTTTTTAGAAATCAATTTCTGTAATTCTATAATTGCCTGCTTAATTTAGCTGCACAAATACAATAATTAAATTGAGCTATGAACATCAACAATTCAATTTTTTAAAATGTTACTCCAGCGCCGGCGGAACCCTTATATTTTTGTATTTTTTTTTTTTAAGGGATTTAATAGTACCCCTTAAAAGATACAAACAATAATTTTTGTAATTTAATTACTTTCAAGTATTGCAAACATATTTGGCGCCGCCCCCTCTTCTGCTAAGTTTCTAAAGTTAAAATTTTGAAATTATCATGATTAGTAGGTATTTAGCCAAAGGTAACAGAAAAACTAAACCTTTTTTGATCAGTGTAAAAGTTCCTAAAAAAGGACTGTTTTTTTAACGTATAAGTTCACTTGCGTCTGTCTTTTTGAATATAATTTAAATATGGCAATTCAATAGATTCCTGTAAATGAAGCCCAACTCCTTAAGTTTGGTCTCTATCTACATCAATAGGTCTGATCGCCTGAATCTTTCCTTTTACAAAAACCGCCTAATGCTGATCGAGTTGCAGTCCTTATGAAGCGACGAAACCTTATTCATCAGTTGCTATCCGACGACATTGACTCTCCTCTTCTCTTTACACTAACCTCTGCAACCTTAGATCGGCCCCCTTTTTTCGTACTGTATACCGCCGTACCAACTGTGGCCTTTTTGAACCTCTCACCCGAATGCTTCGGAAAGCAAACTCCCTGGAGCAAATCATCGCTCAGAAACGGCCTATACCTATGTCTATATTAGAATAAGTTCTTTACTGTCCCTCTTTTTTATTTCTCTGTTATTAAGTCTTTTTTTTATAATTATCGTTGTTTCTTATTAGTGCTTTATTTTTAATATTATTATTATTGTTGTTATCAGTGTTTGTATTAATTATTTGCTTACTCACATTCATCAATTATACTTCTAAACATTCCTCGTTAATGAGACTATTTAATCGTCAAAACAGAAACAAAATCCCATCAGGAGTCACGGAGAAAATCGCAAACAGACAGACATAGATGCGGCGCGGACACAGGGAACTTTTTTTATTAATTGATTACTTTTCGAGTTTTACGGAATGAATAATTTAGACAAAAAATTTTTTTATTAGTATGAAACTAATTTCCCATATTAAAAATGTAAAAGGGCAATTTATCTTAATAGAATGGCTGATCAAAATGATTGTTCGCAAAATATAATTAAATTCGCTTTAACCAAATCATCCAAATCGGTCGAGGCGTTCTCAAGTTTTTGCGATACTTACGCACGGCAATGGTGCTTGAAAGAAAATAAATGAAATTTAAGTATATAAGAAGAATATTCTTGCGAAAGATCTTCCCTTTCTCTCAATTGATGCCCGACTTCTAGCAAGCACCTTAAAATACTCAAATATTTGCCTGCTGATTTAAGCTATTTGCCTGAACTAATACCAAATTCACGGTTTCAAGACACAGGTCAACAGTTAAAGAAGGTGGAGTTAATAGTTAAGGTAATGTTAAGCATAAAGGACGGTACTTATACAAAATTATAACAAGAGCTAGTAAAATCGTTCAAATCATTTCATATAAAATACACAAAACATTGAAACTTATTTCGATATGTCGATATTTCATATAATGTTCCTAATTTTATATACCAATTATTTCACATAAACAGTGGTGAATGAAGATCGTAACATGATGATTCTCTTTTTAAAAGTTCTGCGCTAAAACAAAGGGTTAGAGATTCCAAATTACGACTCATGCTTTCAAATCAGATACCTTACAACCTTCTGAGAGAAACCTTTAGTTTTTATTTTTTAAAAATGGTCAAAATACTGTCTTTTGTGTTTTTGAACTCTAGTTTTCTCGAAAACGAGATGTAATTGCTTGTTAAAAAGTATCGCAGTTGGTTGACAAACCAGCAACAAAAATAAGTTGTAACTTTTGTTTGTCCTAAAAGAAATTACTTAAAAAAATATGAGTCTAGGAATTGTAGAACTTCACAGAGATAGCTGGAATTGATTTTTTTATAAACTTATTATTTTTAAAAGTTTGCGGATTTAGAAATTTACCTCGATTTTTATTAGCTATTTTATTTAAAAAATTAATTTAAATAAAATTAAAACTCAAAAGGTTTTGATGAAATCATTTCATTAACTTAAAGAGCGAGCAATATAAAAAAATATGAGGCATTGAATAGAGGTAAAATAACAATTTTCTATTTATTACGTCTAGATGTTTTTGTAATTTAAAATTAATACACCAAAGTAAAGAAAAAACTGTGTCAAAATCAAAGCAATAAGAAAAAATACAAAGCTCATTTTATATTAATTTTTTCTAGTATAATAACTAAAATATCTAAATATTGTGGAACACATTTGTTTCCGTATACCAGAGAGGAAATTACTTTTCATCTCGAGCAATGGAAAATTCGAAACATAAAATTTGTGTAAAGTTTTCGAACCAAACACTGTCAATGGTCCGAAGATGGATGGCCAGCTTATTGGAAAACAATTGGTCATTCATTTATCATTAGGGCTGATGGGACACGCGATGATTCCGTAGAGTCTCCTCGAATATTGATGCTTATGCACCTCGTACACAAGTTGCGCAGTACGTGTGCGGTGGCCTTTATCAATCAACAAGCACCCGGAAAAAACAAAAAATAAACTGAAATTGATTCCCAAATCAAATACCATTTCATGATTGGTTGAGGGTTCAATCTTCCCCCATAAATTACAATAATTTTTTTTTTTTTGTTCACCCAACACAAAAAGCCAGCCATAGCACTTGGTGCCGAGAACTTGAGGAAGACAAAATAAACGTGGGGTAAGCCCTATTTAATTGAAGTTTAATTTGACCGCGTGTGCAACACGTTTTTCTTTATATTTACAGGCGTTTCTCATTATATAAAAGGCAAAATATTTGAGAGAAAGGAGGAAAACAATACTGGACTCATAATGGGGTACATTTTATAAGCGATACCATCAACGAAAGTTGCAGAATTAATGAACGCATCGGAGCTCTTTAGAGAGAGGGAAATCTCATCATTATCTACTCCGAGGTAAGAGCCTATAAAAAAAAGGATCTCCTCCCGAAGGTTACGTAACAAGTCAAGACGAACACGACCACTTCCACAAATCTCCTTGTGCAGCTTGCATTAAAGTAAAGAAGCAAGAATTTTGTAGAAGCCATCGACGAGCTGGACTCATCAAAAAGGGACTCATTTTACACTTGCTGAACTTCCCCATAATCCTTTAAGTTACCCCCATTGCTGACATGTTGTCGAAAAATTCCCACTTCCAAAAAAGTGTCGCTCGTCCCATTTATAGTACCATCCCAGACTCACCCTATCAGGCTATCTGCGCTCTCGCCAATAAACCAAATTCGATTTTATCTTTTCGTTCCACTCGCCTCTTCCCTCCACCCCCAAAAAATTTGCCAGAAAAATATCTTCTCCCTCATTCCAGGACAATTTGCTCCTTAGCTTAGGAGGACGGATATCGGGGACACCAATTTGGGATATGCTGTGCTTAAGAAGGCGTGTAATTGAAACATTCAGAAAGTCTCCAGTCTGTCTTCTGAATGGGACGCTGTCTTAGGAACCGATTAGTCCTTAAACGAAGGATATTGTGAGATAAATTTGTCCGGTGATTTGGCAAAACAGGATAGCAGCAGCGGCGGAGTCAGGGCGGAACCGTTCACTTCAATTTATCAGATTGTGACAGACCATGTACCCGGCAGAAAGAGGGACGACTTAACTAGCGTCTTAAGAGAGCAAGATCCTATCCCCCCCCCCCCCCCAGTTCCCTTTTCGCTTCTTATTTAATGATCACGGAATTCGATCAAGATAAACAGAGGAGAAGAAGACTCATCCTTTTTTTAATTGGAATTTGAAATGGTGAGTGATTTTCTAATGAATTTGCTAATTAGGTCGAAAATAATGGACTAATCTGCCCAGTTTCCTTTTGCTTCTCATCCCCAAAACGGATGGGGAAAATTTGCATTGAATTTAGAATTAACTTTGGGAAATTAAGACGAGACAATTAAAAAAAAAGAGAGGGAATTTTCGTTTTTCAATATCAAAAATAATTGCACCTTCTTTTGTTGAACAAAATATAAAAATTCTTTATAAAGAATCATTAATTATGCTAAGAAAAAAGATATTATGGCTCTATCAGAATTCTATCAGCTTAAATCTTATAGCTGAATTAAAATCATGAGCGTCATCGTAAATTAAATTACGTTAAACGTAAATTCCGCAGTTAACTAATTAAGCGATTATTTTTTTAGCGAACTGTTTCAAAAACTAACTAAAATAACTAAGTTTAATAATCAAAGTAAGGTATAAACAAAATTCTCATGTGATCAAAGAGTTTCGACAACACCTACCATAGGCAGTAAATAATTTCTTTTAGGCTAAATTTTATTTAGATTCATATTAAGCATAAAAGCAAGAATCCCATTTTTAAATTTTATAAATAGTTACCCTAAATAAATTCAAATGCACTCAAAATGTTACAAGGTTACAAGTATTAAATAGTAAATTTTATTTATATTTATATTAGTTAAAATTATTTTATAAGAATACTTTTCTGCCTAATTATAAAAGAAAAAAAATATCTGAAATAAAGTTGTATTTTTAGTAAATAAGTTCAAACCCAAGCAATAAATCATTTGCAGAAAAAACTACTTACACAAATATTTTTTACTCTTTCAGTTATAAATTGCTTTTTAAATATCAAAAAGATTCAGAAAGCTTTAAGTGGATTTCAATTACTAATCCCATAAATTCGTTGTTCCGGCTCAAAAACTGAATGAAATTTGAGTGTGGTAAAAATAGATTAAAAAAGGCACAACTTTTCCGCACCAATTGGGGCATCTTTCTCACCTTTTAATCCAAATTGGGTAATTTATCAAACTAATTACCCCTCATTAATCATATAAAAGTTGACATTCACATGGTTCGAGTAAAATCAAACGCCTTTGATTCACTCATGTGAGCCCTTTTAACCCAAAAAATTTTAATTTTAATCTTGCGGGTAAAAAACAAAAAAAAACAAATTTTTGTGTCCCCTTTTCTGTAGGAGGCCGATCACATTGAAATTGAGAAGCCAAAAAACGCACGCTGCTATAAACCAAGCAGCCAAGGCGTGACGGAAGGTTAAGACTTTTCAAGGAGAATAAAGTCGTCGCGGCGGCATGATCTATGAAAAAGGGTCACGACATTGATTTGATGGATTGCGACGAGTCCCCTAATTTATGAGAAATTTTAAACTGTTAATTTGTTCAAGCCAAATTTTTTTTTTTTATATCCTAATCGAATTTTTATTGTGATAAGTATCATATTACTTACCACAAATTATTCAGCGTGTCGTACATCCGAATTACCTGATTCTGTGGTCGCCGTTTGAATGGTCTCCCACAAGTTAAATGCAATAAATCACGAATTCCCAGTTCAAGCCAAAATGACAGGCGAGATTCGTCCAGTAATTGATACTTAAATCCCTTAATTGGCATTTTTCTACCCTTAAGGGTGCGCTAATAGAAAATTCAGCAGCATGCACATGGGTTCTAACACTCATTGTGGGGAAAATTCAGCCAGCCAGATCAAGGCCTATGAAGGAATAGCAAGTGGGATGTGCCTAATTTGTTCATGTAACACATGCATTATTCTGGTATAGAATTTCAGGGAAATGGACAAAACCATCCCTACGATAGAACGTTTTCTGACCCCCATATGCGTACGGGAGAAAGCAAATCTTAAAATCAATTAAAATTACTTATTTTTTTTTGTTCTTCACTTTAATTATATTTTTATTTTTTTATTTTTACTATTCACTATATAAAATAGCAAATTTAGTATAATTGGATATAAAATTTGGATGCTATAATACATTGAAAATATACTCATTTTCGGAAGACACCCCAATTGTATCCGAATTAATTAAATTTGAATGGGTAAGCTACTTAAATCTGGGGGTCCATGAGTGCGGCTGTAAATTTACAAATGAAATGTATGCATCTAGCCGAATGTAAAACAAGAGTACATTACGTTTCGAGGTGGTGATGTGATTAAAATATTCTCAGAAATCACTGAATAAATAATTTAAAGTTGAGCTTATTTCGCCTTGTTTTTTTACTTCTCTAGATTTTAATGGAATTTTTTACGCGGATGAATTACACTTATCCAAGAGATAGACCTAAAAAGAGGCACAATTAAAAAAGGGAAAGAATATAATTTCTACTTTAATTGGGCATTTCAGTACAAAAATTAAATATCCAGAATAAAAATAAAAAGTACGCCCATAGGGTTTAGCAGGCCAATATCAAGCCTATTTGGTAAACATCGGGGCCTATAAAATAGAATTAGAAGCCTATAACACACCTAAAATCTGAAATCAATAATTTTAAATAAATCCAAAGTAGGCCTAAAACATACCATTGTTGTAATTTTTTTTAAATAAAAGTTTGTACTAGAAATGCACGATTTCAATTTAAATATTTTCGTGGAACTATTAATTAAACCCTTATCTCCAAGCTGCAAACATCATTAATAAAAAATATAAATATATTAAAGGCACACAGGGCCAGCGGGAGTTAGGTTCAGCGTGTTCGCCGGAACTCGGCGCCGCAGTCTACGAAAACTCATCACGATCAGTATTTTCTGTATTTTTTTTAAAAATAACAAATACTGCGTTAGTAACATTAGAGTAGAGTAGAGTTGTCCCCGGTTATACATACAATCGCTGTACGAGAATGGTTGCACTGTACGGCAGTGTAAGCCGCGAAATATGTTTTGCTGCAAACACAGTGTAAAGTAGGCTTACAGTGGGCATTAATAGAAATCTCGGGAATCTAGGGAAATAAAAAAAATAAATGTAGATGATAACAAAAGTAAAAGAAGCCAAATAATTAGAGTAGCTGGCAACTTTACGCACAGAACTTTCTGTGAATACCGACTTTAAGCGGTGGTCGTACCCAGAGAACGTGTTAAGGGTTAAGGGTGAAAAGGTTAAAAGTAGATTTGAATTATATACCACAAAATTTTGGGTTTTCTATAAATGATATTGCGAATTTGAATGGTGAATATTTATTAAAATGTTTTTTTTCAAGATCTTCACTTACATTTGGAGGGAGATTTCGACGGAACTGAAATGTTTAAATAAATTAAGATTTTCCGGTGGATAATCCAAGCCAATTCGGCTCTAGATTCGATCAATTATATTGTAAAAAATAATCTTTCAGAAGCATACAGAAATCAATTAATTACGTTACAAATAACATCAGTAACTGTAGCTTTAGTTGAACGTAGTTTCTCGGGGTTAAAATTAATAAAAAATTATCTGTAATCGTCAATAAGCCAATAAAAAACTACATATCTGGCTATTCTTTCACTAGAAAGCGAAATACCAAATTCAATATATGATTACTTGAAAATAATATAGTAAAATCGACCTTATGACATTGTGGACTTACGCCACTTTCAAAATAAACGGCTCATATGTTGATGACGTAATTAAGGATTTGGCGGCAAAAACAGCGAGAAAAATAATTTAATATTCATCTTACAAAAACATTATTTAGTATCCTTTTTACTGAAGTATAATAAATAATTCCTCATTGTGAAATTTAAGTATCGGATTTAAATGTGTACTCTGGCCCCTTAAAATGTTTAAATCAAGTCCTGCAAAAGGTCACACCGGCCCTGTAGCACATCATAAAATAGAAGAATTTTTATAGGAAAAGTCGTATTTACCTAATTTTATAGAAATTTCTCAAATTAACTTCTGATTCTTTCTTAATCATACTTTATGGTTTTAAATTCATACATCATTCAATTACTAATCATTATTCGTCACCTTTGGAAAACAGAATCTTTGTGAGATTAATTTGAAAGCTGGAAAAGCAATATATTCTAATTTACCATTACTTTCCTCCTTGGAGTTATTCATCTCCCCCTCATACTGTGGACGATTGTTCTGCTGAAAACCAGCGATGTGTCAAGCTTCATAAAACTGATTTTTTTATAGCATCTGTTTTTTTTTCACCAGTAGGTATCCAGTTTCGTGTACACCTCTTTCCGACTTGGACCAGTTGGGCAGTTTCTGCGAGGCCTGCAATTATTAGGACTGTTGCTTGATTCAGGCCAGTTACCTACCTAAAAAAAAAAAATCCTGAAAAATTATAACACGCCACGGTTGTCACATCAAATGAAAATTATTACTGTAGCACCATAAAAAGTAATTGCTCGAGTGCCTCGGTATTTTTTTTTTCCTCCCGCAGCCAAGTCAAATCTCGTTTAAATTAATGAGTTTGGCCATTGTTGGATTCTTTATGATCGCAGACTGAATTTATGGCCCTAGTTGGCAACTTTATTTGCTCATTCCTGTGCGTCTTTTTGCATTAATGTAAATTGGTTCGCAATTTTCTATTCATAAAATGAAGATATCCTTGATACGGACCCAGACTTAGATTACAATTTACAAAGACTTCATTTAAGTTCAATTAGAGGAAGATTTATGAAAAGCATCAAATTTATTCTTGAAATGGATTTATAAATATATAAAACACTAATCTAACGTACTCTTGTTTTCTTTAATCCAGGTTTATTTCTATTTTTCGTTTTGTAATTCAAATGAAGCCTGAATAGCTGAATTTAATCCTTATTTTCTTATATAATATTCAGCTATAAGACATTCGAATCGAATTCGTAAATATTTATTGCATTAATATATTTTTTTTTTGGTAAAATAAAATAGTTCAAACAATAAGAATAAAATAAATAACACTTCTATTATTTCTCAGTTCAGGACTTTATCGTGCTAAATACCTGATGCATAGTTACTCAAAATAAGGTTTATTTAAAATGGTGCAGAAAACTGATGAGTTAGTAAAGTTATATTATCAGGGACGGAATACTAATTTAAATATATTTTTTTTAAATGTCGTCTTCTAATAGGGGAAAATGTTTTTTTATCACGAAAAAAAAACGCTTTACGTTCTACTTTTCTAAGCAACTTAGTCGACCAGAAAATTAATCGTACACTTGGCACAATTCCTTGAATTTTGATATCTTAATGCTCCTAAAAAAAGGAAGAAAAAATTGGCTGCTCAACATGAATTTTACCCTGATTCCATTAAGCTGTCATCCGGAGTCACTTTGCACCCCCAAAAATTTTTGTCGAATTTTAAATCGTGAAAGAACTGCAGAGAACAGGGGGCTATTAATCTAAAATTCTTAATTGAACAGGGGGTAAATCGAATCGAGAATCTAAAGCTACAGTCCAGGGATAGCTTATGTTTAAATCCAGAAAATTGACCTAACGTAACTCTCCTTAGAATCTAGTGGTTCTATCCTCGTACCATTTAATAAAAGATTTCGTCCATGAAATTACTCTGCTAACATGCCTAAGATACATCTGTGCGACAATAAAATCTAAACGATTTATAATAAATGCCGACCCCACCCTGACACTGTTCATGTGGCGAATTATTTCCGTTCGCTTTCAATCAATTCGTTTAGGTTCAGGTTTTATTGTGCAACCTTAAGCCTAGTTCTATTGGATGAGTTAATAGGCCTGCACTGGTCGTTTGATACCGTCCCCTAAATACCAATTATGGAGATGTTAAAACATTCGCCATAAAAATGTCGAAGAGTAGATTTTGTTCGATGCACTCCGTGTTTAAGAATGAACCGTGAAGTTAAACGGGGAGAACCAAATTTGTCGGGATTTGATGCGGGCTTAAGCGGCACTAACCGAAATCGTTGGCCCGGTTACCGCTGCGAATGCAACTGGGCGGGTAATTGCACAATTTGCATATTTTTTGGTTGTTAATTAAATTGTCGTTGAATAGGAGCCGATCGAATATAACGACTATATCTTCTTTTAAAAACAACTAGCCAATTTTTTGTTCTGAAATACTCCAAGCATAAAAATACTTACTTTATATTTAATTTTATATTTTATTAAATTAAGCAATAAGTAAAAGTTTAAATATCAAGTTGACTTAGTTCAAATCATTTTGATGATTAGCAGAGTAACCCAGTCTCACCCGGCGTATCATAAGTACTATTTAGTGAAAGACTTCTCAAAATACCCAGATTACCCATATTTCACCCAGTTGAGGAGTACTACTACAATCTATGAATGTAAAATAGACCCATATTCTAAAACTCATGTCACTATCACAGTACGCATCCGAAGGGACTTTTTACTCCTTCTTTCCTTATGTACTGTCACATGTACACAAAGATTTACCAAAAAGCACTGAGCATTTTACTGAAACAAGTTTAAGAGGAATATCGATTTAATAATATAACTAGCCCTAATTGTGATATGTTTTCTATTTTAGAACTAGGTGTGGATCACCAGTAGTTCTTGCCGCCAGATGAAAGCCATGCCTGTGAACCACCGATGATACGTACACGCCTCAATTGAGTTAAGATCGGAAAATTAAGACGACAATGATAACACCGGAATTCTGTTATCGGTCAATCGAACAGTCGCGAATTTCAATAAATGCTTGGGATCGTTGCCCTGTTGGAAATCCCATCTTAATGGCATATTATCTTTAGATATTGGTTTCTTTGAAGATATAGCAGTAAGCTTCCTTCATCATGAACTCTTTGCCTGGAAAATAGGCCCAACATCAAACCAAGAAAATCATCTCCACACCATCACGCTGACACCACCATGTTTCATAGCTTTTCTATAAAACGAACGTGGTACTACTTTCCATTTTATCGCCCGAACATGTCTTTTACCATTAATACCAAATAAATTGATTTTCGTTTAATCACTCCACAATATTAACAAACATTTCCTTGGTGTGATTCTGAAAATTAAGTGCTAATAGCACTTTGCGAGCAATTCTTCCAGGCAAATTATGTTTCTGTAGTTCTTCCTAACAGTTTGCGCATTAATCGCACTATTATATGAGGCTGCGATTGCATTTAAAGATAAAAATGGATCTCTTTTTGCCAATAACGTTTAGTTCACTAGTCGGGTCTGTTACGATCCATGATCTTAAAACACGGAGAAAGGAAGAGATTTGATTTTTACTACCTGGTTACCAATTTCATTAGAAAGGAAATATGTGTAACAAAGAATTGGGAATTTATGAAATAAATTTTTTAGATCAGCACTGTGTACTGTAAAACGAACTAGACTAAAAGCTTCATACACTTGGTAGCCTTGCATAACTAAGAAATTTCTGCTCTGTAGAAATGGTATCTGCGAACAAAAATTATCAATGGCAAACAATGTCATTACACGTACATATCCCTGAGTAAAATTCAGGTCCCTAAAAATGTGATTTGAAGTCATATCATGATAAAATATTTGATAAAGAAAATTCGTAGGAAGGTTTCAAGAACGGTTTGCTAACATGTGATTTAACTTTTCCGTATTGAATGAAAATAAAATTCCCAAATAAGGTTCACTTACTTTGCTAAAGACGCTTTTGAGTACAAAGACGGATCCGTGAGATTTTGAAACCGCATGTCGCATCAGAGGGAAGTTTTAGCAAATAGCATGAAAAATTGCGACCAACCGTTGTCAATATTTACCCTTTTCACTAGGGGAAATTGGGTGTAGTAGGCAAGAAGGGATATTCAGAGACTATCATCCTGTGCAAATATCGCTCTATATCCAGGGATATGTTAAGTGCTTTACATCATTCCGGTTGCACAGTTATCATCCTCAGGGGTTAAGCACCCCTTTACACTGCTCTGAACAAACATAATCTGGCTGAAAACTTCTCCTAATTCCTTTCTGAAGAGGCAAATTTGTTTGTTTGGACCAAATTGAAAAATTTGAATTCTGCCACCTCATTTAATTTCCATAATATCGAGAACATTTTAAAATTGACAAAAGGGCAAAACCGGCCGTGATAAATTATTAAATTAGGTTTCAACGCATATGTGCGCCTTTTGGTTCCTTCCCTGGAAGGCATTTCTCGCCCCTACAAATTTAAATCTACCGAGACCTCGATCCTTTCAGCTGGATTTAAATCAGTACCTAATTGAAGACATCCCTTCCTAATTTGCCTTTTTACATTACATTTACTTATTGCATAGGAAAGTATCCGCCTAAGGCAAGGTAGGGCTAACAAGGGGACCTAAAACCAATTCTCTAAATATAAAAAATTTAAATGCTGCTAACATAATCGACCTATTAATTATCACTTTTGCTGTTTGGTGTTCCGTAAAAACATGACCCTTAAATTATTATTATTATGCAGAGGTTATTTGAAAAATGCCAAGCGTTTTCTTTGAAAGCAACAAACAGAAACACTATAAAAAATTGTAGAGGACAATTGCAGTGATTTTGTTAATGATTTTGAAAGCCAAGTTAAAAGGTCCAGATTTTCCAAATTATTTTCTATTTAAACAAATTAAGTATATGGATCACATGCAATAGCTGAATACGTGGCTGAAAGAAATATAGCAATGACAGTGTTAAAATAATAGAACATGTTATTTTTTAATGTTATATTCTACTACGATTGCTCTGTTATTTTATCAATACTATAGGCAAATAATTGTTGGAATTTTTGTTTGCGATGAAAAATAAAAAATGATATCTCTCATCATCCGGGGATGCCAGTAGTTCTTGCGAAATATAATAATCTAAAAAAATAAATAAATTCAGATGAATCTAGTAGTTGCTTAAAACCATTAAAATTCAGAAAAAACATGTTTACTTTAAAACCAGTAGTCAAGTGGTCAAGGTCGTGCACCGAATGCTGTTTCTAAACAAAAATCAAAGCTTAAAAGTGCATATAAAGCAAAATTATCTCAAAGTAGGCTAAAATCAGTGGCCAAGGTCGTACATAGAACAATTCTATTTCTAAAAAAAGTAAAGCTTAAATGTATAAAGACTGAACAAATTTATGTTAAAGGCTCTATTTACAAATTTTACCTTGTTGTAGCTTTTTCCTTAGCTCTCACGTTTGAGATCGAAAGCACACATATTTTTGCAATGCTTACCAAAATGTTTTTCGAAACACCGACTGATTTTTTTCTTTTTTGTGGTTCATAATCCACCTTTATACGTCTATATAGATCAATTAATTAAAACCAAAATGCAAATCATGACTATTCAGCTAGAGCTGAAAAGACATTGACAATATTCAGCTATAGCTGAATATACCTTATTTGCGGTAATGTAATTCAATTGTTTTCCTCCATAGGATGAAATCATGAATGTATACAAAACCTATTAAGACAATCATGCCGTTGTTTGCGGAAGTGCATCTTCATTAAAAACAAGTAGAAAGATGTTACATCACAGTAATGATCATTATTACGGGATGTACGAGTATACTGTGAACGATAATCCGCTCCTGCCACTCGGCACAATTTTTATTGAGCTGAACACATCAGTGACAAGGGCCTTCGTATAATCAAACAATATCCTGGATGAAAGGGTACAGAGGAGGAAATAGGTTGACTTTCTACCGCCGCCGCCGGTGTAAAAACGCAGGGAGTTCACCCCTTGTGCGGTACGGTGCCGTGCGTTCTCTGGCAATCTGGCTCGTTGCTTGAGGGGCAAAGTATGAGTGCCTTTTAAATTATATGATGGCATGTTTATGTACTCGTATTATTGGTTTGTTGACTTTTAAAATTAGTTTTGAATTGAGGCAAATAAAAAGAGAGCCGCAATGCCGGGATATCATGAACCTGCCCACTGCCGTGCCGCGTTCACGTTACCCCAGAATACGACGAAAAAGCCCGCTGTTGCCGCCAACTTTGTTTGCACAATTTCTACCCGAGTCCCAGAAGCCAATGCATTTGGTGATTTATTTAATTTCATGTGGTTGAGATGATGTTCGGCCGGGGTGGGCTGCCTCCAGTTTTCCAGCTTTTCGGAACTACCCCGAGCTGTTCTTTAACTTTTCGTGTAACCCCAAAATTAAGGCTTTGGGGGTGCAGCTAAAAATGGTTACTAAATTCTTAATGAGATCGTTCCTTGGGGCTTTTCAGCAGTGAAAGCATTTTATTTTCATGTTTTTGCCATATCCTAAAGGAATAATACACATATAAGAAAAACGATTTTTTTTTTTAAGATTTCAGTGCAGGAAACTTGTCCGCGAGGTAAATTTACATTTTTATGGAATTCGCGACCATCAGAGGGGAAGTTTCAATTTTCTACCATAAAACTATAAATTATTAATTGTTTTCATTTAAACAAGAAACTAAGTTGTTTAAAAGGTTACCTACATACGTAAATTTTATTGACTTTAATGCGCTTCTCATGCGTGAATTAAATTAAGCAAAAAAGTTATTTAATATAAAATTTAAAATTCTATAAATTCAATTCTGATTTTGTTTTACTATAAAATTTAAAAAGAAAACATTACAAAAAACTAATAATTATTATAATATGATAAGTTACTAGAACATAAAGTCTGCATTCTTATTTTCTTCGAAAAATGGTTTTAGCGCACCAACAAATTGTGGCGACCATTAATTAAAGTGGTAAACTTGAATTTACTAATTGCCGCCTTCATAAACTTTTTTATAAAAAGTTAGTACAAAAATAAATCATAGTACGAACAGCAGAAAAAGTATAAACGAAAAAACATATCTGAAATCACTAGTTCCAGAAGTGAGTATGAATAATTTGTACGCTATTTGTTCATATCTGGAAAAATCGCTTATACAAATTATTTATAATGTTTTTAATAAACTCTTTCACATTCTCTTTTTATTTTTATGTAATAAAATGACTAACACATAAAAGTTAAAAATAAAAGCTCTTTTACGCTTATGACCAGTTTATTTTCATGTTTTTACATAGATTAACATAATAAATAAATAAAAAGCGAACACAATTCTGCCCTAACGCGTTACGCATGCGCCTAGAATAACATACATCTTCTATACTGCCCCTAATGTTTGCGTGTGTCTACAGCAATTAACAATTAAAAATCTAGTTAGTACCTACCGATTTTATATAGTTTTTATTTCTGTCCACCTACAATGGTATTTTTCTACCGCTTCTTATTAATACTGCTTAAAAGGTGTGCTTAAATTAAATTGGAACATGCATGTAAAAGCAATCTATGCGTATATCGCCGCTAGGAATAAAATCGACCTAGATATGCCTACTTAATTTTCACAACAATTCAACGTTATTTTATTATCTTACAATAAAATATTAATTGACATTGGTCAGATATTTCTTATTGAAATTGTATCGAAAACAATTGTCGTTACATTATACAAAACACATGGTGAATACTTAACGTTTCGTACATTTTGGTCACGTAATGCCATAATAATTTTAACAATACAATTGTATATATATTATTTTTTTTTTCGTGTATAAATGTTCATAAACGTTCAATAGATATCACATTTAATACATAAGCAAACAATTTACTCGGGTTTGCGGGTTTGTTTTATTTAAATTAAAATGCTATTCATAGTGTTATGCATTTACTATTAATTGTTCTTAGCATTTTATACTGTTTTATATTTTATAAGCTGTCTACGTGAAGTATTAGTATTTTTTCGTTTTTGTTATTAAATTTAATAGAACCAAAATTACTAAAATAAATAAATATATTGCTCATTTTATTATCAACAACTGGATATTGTGTTACTACTTTATTCGCAGAATGAAATCTAAATTCTAAAGAAATTTAATAAAGAATAGTAAAATGAGATATGTTAAAAAATATATAAATTAAATTCCGTGTATGAATTAAGTAATGAATAATACCGATTTACATCTTACTTATTTTGCGAACACGCAAAACATTTTGATTTTAATTTTCACATTAATACCGAAATGCTACTTTTATTTCCATAAGTTCTCTATTTGATATTTTAACTATTACACTTTTTAAAGTAACCTTATCTTCCAATTTACAATGCCAATTATCAATTCTGTCTGTTGAACATAAAACGAAATAAAGTTATATCAGACAAACTTATTGTGTATAAGAAAAAGAAAATGTTAAAAGAATCTTTCCTGTTTTTGTTTTTTAAAATTCGTAAGAATAGAGAAAAATATTTTATGCCACTATTACTTATATAATTAAAAAACAATAGTTATAGAAAACTGGAAAAACAGAACTTTAGAATAAATTTATTTTACGAAGTAGTTGTAATACAAAAATAGTAGGACAACAGAAAAGCTAAACCAAAACGGGGAATGAGGAAGATCGTTTTGAAGTCCCAATTTAACATTAAAAATGTGCGTTTGAAATTTAAAAATTCAATTCTATCTCTTTGGTTGATAGTTATAACACTAAAGGACTATTTAATAATAATAGATTGCTTTTAAGTATAAATTAGAAATTAGCTTTGAGTTAACACGTTGACTGCCACGCGTATTTATTAGGAAACCTACGTCAAGCTACGCGGGTTGCTTAGAGGTAGTGTGTTATAGCAATGCCAAGCGCACTTTTAAGATTTAAACTTACTCAATGCAGATGTTTAAACATACTGAGGCCATTTTTTTTTGCTTAGAAGATATTTGCGTTAGAATGAAATGCTTATGGGCATTCATTCAATACGTAAAGAGCCAAGGCTATCGTATCTTACTTTATACTATCAGTCACCAGTGACTGACCCAGCCCGAATGGAAAGTTCAATGTCGGTCACCTATGACTGACATGGCAGTTAATGTATTAAACTTATTGAGAATTGTTGTAGAAATACGCACGATGGATTTTCATCATATTTTTCAAAAATAAAGAAATTAATTTTGGATTTTCAAATATTAGGTCGAGTCATAAGTAACTAAGTAGATATATTTTACGTATATACCCACTATCGGCTATCGGGACTTTCGCCCTGTTTTTATTTTCGCCATATAGATGAGAATTTAGTTGGCCTTCTATCAATTATTTTATGTATTGCACGTTACATTAAACTGTTTTTCTTAATCTCTGAAATAGAGAGTCAAAAAGTGCATATTTGTCCAGCTTTGGGAATTTAAACAAGGCAATAGTGCTACGGTGATAGCTTTAAAAATATGCAGTCTATATGATAAAGGACTAATAACTATCGTGCAGTTAACAATTAGGTTTTGTAAAATTTCGTACTGGAAATACAACCTTAAAAGACGAACTGAGGGCGATATATTGGACCAAAATCCACGTCAATTAACTAGAGGTTGCTATATCTCTACCATTGAAAGGTTTGAATGTATCAGAATCAATTGTTATTTAAAGAAACACTAAATGAAATGAAATACTTAATGAAAGCAAAATAAATGCCTGATAAAAATACAAAAGTTACTTATGACGCGACCTAATAGTAATTAATCTTAAATTAAATTTTAAAGTAGCACAGAGTTGCCCGGATTCATCATATTTTTAAAAAATAATACTTTTTAGACGAATTTTCAAACAAAAATTAAATAAAAAACAATAAGCATGCGAAAAATAAATTTAAAAAACCATCAACCCACTAAAAATGTTTTTAATCATGCACAAAAAAAAGCAGTTTATTCAGAAAACGTGTATATTTGTGAGTGATAAATATCAAAACGCAAAACTTGGACAAAATAACAAAGCCGTTGTAACTGAAAAATAATAAAAATTATACAAATATATCTTAAATAAATTTTAAAAATAATAAAATTGAATCTGGTCAGCGTAATAAAAATTAAATAAATAAGAAAAACTGCCGAAAAGTGTTTCGAATTCTATAAAACTACATCTGTGTTTTTCTACTTTGGAACGTTACGTTATAGAATATTTTTGGCAATTTTAATACTAAAGCGTTTTTTTTTTTTATTCTTGTGCTACTTAAAGGGCGATTAATTTTGTTTTACATTTTTCGGTATCCCAAACTTCTTGAAGTTTATTTCGTTCGGAAGTATTCAAAATCTCTGTTTGTGCGACAACGTTTGTCTGAAGAAAAGAAGAAATACTTGGAAAATTTTGAAAATTTATAATTTTGCGGAAACACCTACCTTGGAAGCAATTTTTCTAGGATCGAGATTCATGCCGAAGCTCTGCATACCTTTGGCCAATTTCGATAATGGACTTGTTAAATTTTTAAGTTGCTTTAACGCATTGTCACTTTGGGAACCGCTCAAATTAAGAGTTAGGTCTTTTGGAGAAGAAGATCTACAAATGGATTAAGTGGACATTTTCTAAAATCATTTTATAATACGTAAATATGTGGAAATACATCACAATGTTTAAATTTGTGTACCTGTTTTACATTTTTATTGTAAGTTTCTAGGTAATTTAACATAACGAAGCTTCTTAAATTTAATCTTCTCAAAGAATGGGAAATCAGAAAATCCGAACTTCGCATACTGTCTTCAGTATCCACGAGAAAAGATTTTTCTATATTTTTTATTTAGTCGCCATAATCTCATACATATGTCCCTAGTCCTTTTTTTATATTTTCTTGCCCATTCTCAGATTTTAAAAAATTGCCAGACACGATTTTATCTTGTTCCCTTGGCACGTATTTTGAAAATCTTGATGCAAACATTTTATTTTACAAATATAAGAGAATCAAAATTATGATTTCAAGTACAGATAAATACCCAGACGAATAAAGTTTAGGAACAAATTTTACAATAATGAGAAAAACAATTTTTCCGGGTCAACAACTAGAAATAAAAAAAAATTTCATTTGAGGGACTTATAAAATAATAAAAACATACAAAAATTTTAAGACGTTAAAATAGCTTAAAAAAATATAAAAATATGCATTACGAAAACTACAAGTACACAAATTATTGAAAATAATATTAGAGTACCTTAAGCCCAATAACACAAATATTTAAAATAATAATAATAAAATTCGTATGAGTGAAACTAACTTTAATTTCTTTAAATACCTAGAGCGACTAATAAATCTCAACTGATTTTTAAGTACAAATTACTCTTCTGGGGTACCTCATCTCATCCCACAGTATTCAGTGGGTGCTCAATCTCGAAGAATTTAAAAGTAAATAACTAACTATCGAAATGTTCTCGCTATTTAAATATGTTTTGCATGTCTCTTTATTTTTAAATATAAAGTTAGAAACCTGGGTATTTATCTGTGCTTACAAGTTTATAATTTAGCTTAGCTTCATATTTAAAAATACTTTTAAATTTTAGATTATAAAACTTATTAAATTACTTAAAAGACAAACATTTTAGAAGTCCATGCAAAAAAAAAATCGCTGACTATTAAAATTTAGACCTAAAACGCATTGGCGAGTTTTTGTTGATAAGTTTATGTTGCACCGCAACATTATTTAGTGCATTACATTCCCCAATTTCATGAATTTAAACCCAAAATAATAAAAATATTTTCTTTCTGAAGTCCCGCAGACCGTCAGAACTCAATTTTGTTTTATATTAGGGCGATGTTCTTGAATTAATCGCACGATTACGTGCTGCAATAGAAATGGCCATAAAGATAAAACGTTCCACAACAGAAAACCGCCATTGGGCTTTAGGTCATATCAATCTAAAGAATTCAAATTCTACGAACCTGTTTGTTAACCATTAATTCAATTTATCTTACCTCGTTTCTTCCGCTGATGAAGTCTCCAATCTTGAAGTAGATGGCTGAATGCGAATTTCAGGTGTGGGACTTCGTGGCCTAATTGGAGAAGCATTTTCTAGCAAGCCAGCTGGTAAGGTAACATGATCGGTAACAGAAGTTATAGAAATAGTTAAGACATCTTCGGACAATTTAGCGATGTTGTCTTTATCTTTCAACTGATTTATACCCGCAGAACCTTGTTCATTACTTGAAGAGGACATCACAATACCAACACTGGGTAAAAATGAATTTTCATTATATCCAGTGGTATCACCGTCTGGTTCATAAATGCTGTTATCGTTTTCCTCAGAGTCAGAACTTGAAACTGATTTATCATGTTTGGAACTTCCCACTAAAAATGTAGCCTTTTCTGCCTCAACACCAATTTCTACAGCTTCGTTATGATATCCTTGTTGTTCACTACTCTGATTCTTTTTATTCTTATTTGGATTTAAGCTTTGTCCAAGCTTTGAAAATTGTCCAGCAACATTACTTAAAGCCTTAGAACTAATCTGCACCAAATGAGACTCTGATAAATTTCTGGGCATTCCTTTTGGGACATCTAATTGTTGAATTCGACTTTTTCTACGTTGTAGCATACCACCAGTTACAAAGCTTACATCCCTTTTACCACAATTCTCCAACGTAATACGAAAAAATTCAACAATCGACATGAGAGATTCTAAAACGAAATTATTTTAGGTTAATATATTTATGTATTTCATTTAACAAACCCATCACTTCCTCTTGGGTTTTAATAACAACAGCGACATTGTTAAAGAAACGAATATTTGGAGAACGGAACATATAAAAATATCCATCTACACCTTCTACAGTATAATTTAATCGTAAACAAAGGAAGCCAGGCGCAGATCCTTGGAAAATTTTTGTCTGTTGAAACATACCAAGTTCAATGGAAGTTATATTAAATAGTGACACTTTTTCGAAACGTATTATTTTATCCAAATGAGAATCATACTCGGCAACAATAAAGCAATCGTCGGTAAGCAACAAAATGCAATCGACTTCAGTTTCATTAATATCGCCAGTACTAAAAAAAAACAAACAACCTTAAGTAGATATGATTTTATAAAAACTTGTTATAGTACCTTGGATCCGCATCTATAAGACCCCATGCTCCAACTGGATATTGAGTGGAACCGAGCAACAACCTACGGCAGTCCTCCACTAGCAACCTTGCGTGCTCGGCACCTTCCAAAGCATCGGTGTCGTCAGGGGCCACTTGGCCCCCTAAGGCGTTTAAAGAATCTGAGGAAACGTGATTTCCAAGCATCAAATCAATTGTGGCCTGCCGGTAGGAGTCCTTAAATCTTGCTAAGTAATAGCTGAAATATAAAACAATTAAAAGTCTTTGATCAGAATAAGAAAATATTTCCGGGTTGAGTCAAATGTGATTTTATATACAAATCAATGGAAAATGTTCTTGGTAAATCTTTAATTATTCATATGACCTTAAATTAAATTGCTTATTAACATCTTTTCAATTTTATTATTTATTTCAGAAGATGTTGCTAATTATTAAGATTTAAATTAAATTTCTTGCATATGGTAAAATGTAGATACATATAGATGTGCGATCATTTAAATTTATATAGTGCAAAAATAAAAAGGATGCTCTAAAAACTACAAATTTTACATTTACACTTATTTGGCTTATAATTTAAAAAGAAAATCAAATCTAGCGTCTACTGTTTACTGTACAAAATAAAATGGAATATTTTTCTTAAGCAATCGCCCTGATGTAGATGTCTCTTTTAAGCGGTGACTCTATCAACTGCTTCCTCTTAATGTTAAGAAGTTACGACTTTGTCTTTTAAAATAATTATTTACTAATATAAATAGAGTCAACTCTTCTATGGGGTTCGTTACGAGATGGTCTAAGGCAATTAACGATCCTTAAACTTATTAAATCAGAATCTTTCAAGTTTGGCGCAATATTTCCGAAACTTCTTTTGTTGTAAACTGTCTGTAAAGCAACATGAATTGATTTCATCCTTTACTAAAACTATAAAGTTTTTAAATATTCGTCATCACCTTTTCTAGTTTATTATTTTGCTGAACTATTTAAGGCTGTTTTCTGTTTTTGTTTTGTAATAGTAATTTCAGGATTTGCGTAATCAACTTGTCCACCTTTTAATAAAATTGTATAATTAATTTCTTGGATTAAAGTAGTTTAAGATTACAACTTATATTTAATTTATTAAATTCCTTTTCTGTACTAAATGTGTTCTTAAGTTTTCATTTCTTTGAAGTTTGGTTCTTCAAAAACTAATGTTGATATCCCTTACAAAAGTATCACAAATAAACATAACAAAATTTAAATATTTACATTTAAATTGCCTACCTAAATTTAGTTGTTTAAAATATTTTAATTGTAGCATTTTAAAAATTCTGTTCTGAGTAAATTGATTTGAGCCAACATTTTTTATGACTTCTTATATTTAAACTTCACACAAATAAATACTTGTACTGAGTTAAAATAATAAGACGTCGAAAGATAATTTCAATTCACTTTTGACTCAACTCGGTAAGGCACAATGCACACCAGAGCAACGTGAACATGAAAAAAAGAATCGAATTACCTATTTCCGGTTTTACGAAGTTTCTTAAACAACTATCTTTGCTGATCGTTGGATCTATGTTATATGAAATCTACAAATCTATATATATTTGTAAATTAAATATTTAGCTCTCAATTCAAACAAGGTCCGAGGGATAAATTATAGGAATTTATTTTTAGTTGTCTTAATCAGTAGATTTTGTTGCTTCAGTGTGCACTGTGTGACTATAATGGCAAAGCCGGAAGCCCCCAAAAATATTTATCTGACCTTGTTTGTAAAATAACGTCTTCCAATAAACGAAGTTCAGGACCAAGTACACCAATATAAAAGTAACCACGAATTGGTGCTGGCGTCGATGGTACTAACGTTGTTTGGGCTATTTCAATAATTGTGTCTAAGATGTCATCTTCTGATATTTGTGTGTAGTCGGTTATATTTCCGTGCATCATATCAATCACGCTTTGACGAAATGAATCCGCAAAATTCTGGATGATGTAACTACGGGATATAGTGTTAAAAAGTATGCTATATCTAATACAAATTAACATAAAAAAAAAAACTAAAACATATTAACGAAAATATGTTCCTTTCCAACACTAGCTGAATGGTAAATTATTCTACATATAAATCAGCGATGCAAAACAGTAGGTATAGTGGTAGAAGAAGGCGAATAAACTTTACTCCACCAAATTAACTTAAAGTCGGTACCAAAAAAAAAAGATATCCTGAGAGTACAAGGATCAATTTAAGCCATAACGCCATTGATAAATAACTCTTTTATCTCCATAACTCTAAGGAGTAAATTTGTTTCTAGTCCTAAAACAAATTTGTGGAATTATTGACCACTGCTTCCAAAACGAATACATTTAAATCCTCCTAAAGTAAACCACACCTAATTTCTACAAGGTATCACAAAATATTGCTAACTTTATTTATTTTTAAAATAATAAGAAAATTGCTACGTTATAGAATTACAAAGTAAGCATGCGATAAAACTAAAACCTTTATTTACCGATTCGCTGAGTTCATTCCATCTTTCATAATTCCAGTTATCTTCCGTTCACCAGTCCGAGTGTAATCTCCCTAAAAATGAACTTTTAAAATTGTATTAAAAAATATAATTTAAAAAAAAAAAAACCTTAAGCGCATTAGTTCCAGCATACTGTCGACTGATGATGTCGCCGTTGTTCGCCCATAATACCATAAAGGAAGATTTCAGTTGTTCAGGAATGGGGGTGTACGGAGGAGCCAAACCAAGTTTAACAAGTTGTGATTCAAGCACGGCTTTTCCAATAGCTGTCTGAACAACATTGGTTCTATCTAAGCAATCCATACAATTGACTCGGAAAATGGATTTTTGATTACAGATAACGCCCTTTCCATCCCTCCAATGAAATCCCATTGCTCCAGCTTCAGGGGCTAAAGCTTCAACCAAAGCTGAGACATTTTCGAATCTCATACCACGGCTTAATTAAAATAGTATTTTACTGTTTCAATACTATAAATAAACTATTTAATATTTAACTCACCAATAATCATGGAAGTCAAAAGTAACATAAATTAATCGATCGCTATTGTAACGAATAACATGCCTTGCATATGCGTCTCCAATGACTTTTTCCTTACCGCTTTGCTCTACCAAATTTATTATGCAAACACTTTTATATATTTCTAATTCTTCAGCAAAGTGTTTTTCAAAAGCCAGTTGGGTATCGTTTTCATCTACAAAAATAAAATGATAATTCAGTTCCAACAAAGAAAATATTTTTGATAAAAAAAACCTCGATCTAATCTAGGTGGTGGACGATATTTATATCCTGGTTGACTCCAATAAACTGGAACTGAACCACGAATTTGTGTAAAAGACATTTGATGTTGTCGGAATGATAAAATTTGCTCAGTTTCAACATAATTTGCAACATGTCCATTTTCATCAACCCCACGTCGTTTGTAGCTGTAGATGTACAATAAATAAAATCAGTACTTTTTTATAATACTTATAAGTGTCGAATATTAATATTAAAATATGTAATCTTAGTAATATTAGTAATTACCGAGTTCCTGCTCTATGACGAGATCTCCGAGATACTAAGGCTAATGTAAAGCACTCGTTACCAATGACGCACTGTTCAACTTGCACAAAACCTTGAATAATTGGTAGAATCCAAGTTTGATCCTTTAATTTAATAAATTAAAATTCAAACCCATATTTCTCAAAAGATAACTTTTCATTACTCACCTTAAGTTTTATTAATTCATCTATCATGTGCATATTCCAAAAAAATCTTTCATCGAATTCACCTTCGGCTCTTCGTTGAAGATTGTTGGTGATATCACTTTCCCCGCAAAAATAAAAACTGTCGGAATCATCAAAGACTTTATGTAGTTCGTCTGTAATACGTTTTTCTATCCTAGTAGGATCTTTTATTCCAACTGTCGATTTAACTTGATTCGAAGCAATCGCTGCAGCTTGTTGTGTTGTATGTTTAATTGTATTTCCTGCACTCTTTACAGCGCCCCATGTCCTATTCATCAATTGACTACTTTCGAAAAGTCGAGACTTATGTGTTGGGGTATTGGTAATTCTACCGGAATTATTTCTAAACTTTTTATATATTTACTGAAAAACAATAGATTTTACCTAGAATGGTTGTGTCTAGGACATGGTGATAGTATTGCGTCTGGTTCCTCTGCGCTTAGGATACAAATACTTTTGATTTTGTAAACAAGATATGGTGGATACAGAACTCCAACAGGAGCAGCTTCTTTTATTATAACCAAATGTGGTTCGTAAACACCAGGCAAAGATATGACTCCTGCGATGCCATATGTAATTCCTAAGCATTCTATATCGTTCACAGAAGAAAGGTCCCAACCTTTAAAATAAATAAATTGTTTGGAATTGGATTCATTGCGCCATGTATTCAATATAACTACAATTAAAATTTTAACTCTTTACATCGAATAGATTCTACTAAAACAACATTTAATCATAATGAATAAATGACAACAGACAAAATTTGTAGGTTCGCTAAAAAAAATTGGGTCTGTATTCCAAAAAGGAGTGTCATTATGATCAAGAATAAATTTAATTCTGAAAATACAAAAGATAAGTAAACTAATAATAATAACACAATGTAGCGCGGTTCTCCATCTAAAATAGTTGAATTTGACCACATTTATCGTTAACCTGATGCCAGTTTTTAAAAGCTATTTATGATGAATTTCAAATAGCGCTCCTTTATTTCAGTTATTGAGTTATCATTGGAAAAATGTATTCAATCACAAAAATGAAAATGGAGAACTAATGGTAATTTATTACAGTCGATTGTAATATCGCCAGCCAGCTGCCCCAGGTAAAATTAAAAATACTTTTGGTTCATGTAAAACTAGATATGGGCCTGTTTGTGGAAGTAAAATTAGTGGCTTACATTGCTCTGCAGTTTGTGTAAAATATAACGTTTGCAGCAGTTCAAATGTATCATTTTCAATAATAAATATATCAATAAATAAAATCGAATTAGAACTGTGTATATGCGTTTCATTCATTACTATTTTACAAATATACAAGCGTTATCCAACATTTTCTCTCATGTACCATAACACAAGTTTCTGTCGTTATATCTAATGATAAGTAAAGTTCTGTAACTCTCTTAAAAACAAACTGTTTTGTGCAGTGGCATTTTTAAATTGAAGCAATTTAAAATCTCATCCTGAAATAAATACTTTAGCATCATATTGTTCCTTTGTAAATAAAAATAAAGACGTTCATTATTATCCTGTACTGTAACGCTAAGCCATTATAATTAATTGAGCATATGATTTATTAAAATGTAAATGTTGCACCACAGAATGATCCTCATCGCTTTGTTTTGAAGAACCTACAGTTTCCTTATGGTTTGCTGATTAAACATAAAATTTATAGTGCTGTAGTACTTAAAGTGTATTTTCGCAATCGTGTTAAGGATTTTAATTGCTATTTCCATATATCACCACGAATCTTCCTAAAAAAAATCTATTTTCTTCCCTATATTGGTCGTTAACTCGTTTAGCGTCTCGATCTCGATCTCCCCGTCTATGGATAGTCATAATTCCTCAACACTGTTCACAAACATTAATTTTGCTTTTTAAGTGTGTCAATTTATTCGTTTTTGGCTTTTTGGTATTAAGATATTAAAGCTTTCAAGATCTTCTTATAGTTTAAGTCTGATTTCGTTTATATACCTTCGTCTGTTGAATGATTTATACAATAGCAGTGCCTATATCATTAACATATAGGAGGACAAAAAGAAAAGCACCAAAAACTTATCCTTACGGAACGCCCAGGTCAACATTTTACTATACTCCCATACGGGCTGGTTATAGTCATAATACAGTCCAGCGTAATGAGGTTAAATACTTAGATTTTGATGCTTTGCAAAATCGGTTTTATCTTGTTTATTTCCTGAAAGTTTCAAATCAAACCGAGCAAAACTGTAGGAGTGAGAGACTTTTGAAACTCCTCATATACGGCTCTAACGTGTAAAATCGTAAAATTTTGAACGAATTTTTCTTAATACAACATTTGTCAGTAGGCAAAATATTTCAAAAACGAATCCATCAATCATTCTGAAATTGTGCACACCACTTTTAAATTGTACTGACTCGTAGTTAAACAAGGAAGTTTTATTTTCGTTAACCACAACTCATTTTACAATTTAATATGTGGCCAAATGTTTGCGTAAAATCAAAATCTTTGCGGAAACTCTGCCAAAAATTCAAATTATATTTTATTTTTTTCAAAATCCTTCCGTTAAATCACGAGCTAGTACTATCGACTAACAGAAAACGTTCGTGTTATGTTCGGCTATATGTATATAAAATTTAAAGTTTGTTTGTTGCTCAATCACGCCTAAAAGTTTGATCCGATCATTTTCTTTTTTTAAGTGGAAGCACTACATATTCCTAACCTATATATATAGGCTATTTTTTATTCGCATATAGGCTATTATTTATTATATCAAGGGATTATCATAAAAATTGATATTTGGAGGTTTTTGGAGGTCCTGATTAGGAATCTACGTTCAAAATTTATAAATCCAAGATTGTGTATCCAATATGACGACCAAGAATTTTCGAATATCAACAAATTTAATTTTAATTTAAATATAGTGACCAAAATTTTTGGAATTTAACGAATTTAAACGAAGTTTGATTAAGGGGCCATTAACTTCGAATCTATATTTTGTTTGTTTTTCACGCCTAAACCCTTGCTTCGATAGTCTTTACTTTTTACCACAAGAGTTTATATAGTCCAACTTAATATATAGGCTATTTATTATTTCGACAAAATTTATGGTTTCAAAACGGCGAAAAGATAGCTTCCGAAAATTTTAAACTTCAAGGGGCTAACCCCTCAGGTACACTAAAAAGCCATTGTTCAAGAATTCAG
The DNA here is from genome assembly GCA_963969385.1 of Philonicus albiceps. NCBI lineage: Eukaryota > Metazoa > Arthropoda > Insecta > Diptera > Asilidae > Philonicus > Philonicus albiceps. The sequence continues at coordinate 28,143,513 of OZ017776.1, forward strand.
ATAACTTATTTCGTCTAAAGTAATTGAATGTGTGTTATAAGCAAGTCAGCTCTATTAAATCAATTTTACAATTTCCTTACCACTCAAAATTACCTTCCTTAAGGTGAATTTGGCAGTAAACTATAAAAATTGAATTCTTAAACAGAGGGAGGGTATCAATTCCAACTCCGCCTGGATTTACTTTAAATAATGAGGCCACTGTTTGTAGCTAGGCGGTTACAAATAAATATTTACATAAATCGAATAAAATTGGAGTGGGTCCTCTACTTGAAGCGATCTAAATACAGCTGCATTCGTTTTTGTTTGTTATACCTTTTCGTTACTGGGACCAATTTTACCCATATGAATTGGGAAATTATATTGAAATTAAGCAGTGATACACGCAACCAATCATATGGAAATACTGCAGATAATTGGTAATTAATTTAATCGCCACCCCGGTGTATCTGCTCTGCTACAATCCCCACTTCTTCGGGTATTTCTCGCAGGTTTAAAAGACTCAAGGGCATGAAAACGTAGGGCCTTTTGTCCCGGGGCTATTTCAGGTACCTTCCTAAAGTGTCTCCATTGATCTAAAAATAAGTAGCAATTACTCAGTGGCTGTGGGTTTTGAACAGGCGCATTTTTGGGGGGTTTTGTGGCCTTCATTTGTTAAGTGCAAATAACCAAATCAAATAATACATCTTTTTTTTTAACACACTTTCCTAACATAGTACTGGAAAAAGACTGTGCTTGATATTTATCAATTAAAGGACACTGTCCGTTTTCGGAGGCAATCTGCACCGATTGAGAATTACTGGCGTAAACAAAACAAATCGTCTGTAGCCAAAACGAGCGGACAGAGAGCTCCCGAGAAATTCGATGACACACGCTCAACATGCGTAGCGCACTCACTTTACTGGAACGAAAATTCCTTTCCCTTTAAAGAAAACAAGACAGAGAAAATTAGCGAATTGCACCGAAAATTACCAGCTTTTATCGAAAATTCCGAAGTAGTTCGATGCCACCATAAGCTCTTCTCGCGTTTCACAAAAATATAATGATTATCGGTTTGGAAAACTTCCATTTTCCGTGATTTTTCACAGAGCACACAGCACAAACCAAATCAATTTGACATATCTCGCGTTTGTCGGCCCACTTTTAGAGAAGGTTCCGAAAATTATTATCGGTTTTTTTTTTTATTTACGAACAAAAGACGGGAACGGAACATAGAACAGCTGATCCAATTGACAAAACAAATTTGCAACAGAAATGTCTCTCATAGGAAAATTTAAATAAAAAGCATTTTCTAATCGATCTTGGCTAAACAATTTTAATTATTTGTTGTAAAAACAAAAACAAAAAACCATTGCGTTAGAGTAAATTTATCAAAATTAGCAGATTGACCCACTTCCTCGCGATTGCAGCAAAACCTTGAAAAGTACTTACAAAAAAGATGCAAACGCGATAAAAGTAAAAAACGATTCCAACAAGAATTATCAATGAAATTGTAGCTGCTGAAGGCGAATGTCCGTTGCGACCTGTACTTTTTTGTTGACTCGTTCCAGTGAATGCTGCAACGGTTTCATAATTTTGAAATAAAAGCAAGAAAATACCTCGCTCTAAAATTCGCAATTCGTTTTTCTAAATAAACCTGTTAAAATGAATAATGGTAATATTTTGGGAAAATATTTATTTATAATTAAGGACATTAATCGATAATAATCGGAAAAAAAGATTCAAGACCTCCAAACTTCAAAATCCTTTTTTAAATTTAAAGAAAACTATTATTAATAATATTGATTTTAATTTAGACTATATGAAAGCTTATTACAGCTCTTTTAAAAGGGAATAGGCACTAGGACTATATACCTCGAAAGGGATGCGATCTTCCCTCTAACGTCGCTTTCGTTAGACCTCTCCTTGAATATGCTAGCCGAGTTTGGTCTCTCTCTCATACCACTAGCATCAATCGAATTAAAGCAGTTCAACGTAGGTTACTCCACTGTGCTTTACGTGAGCTTCCCTAGTATGATGGTCTGAATCTGTCTCCTTAAAATAACCACCTGGTGCTGATTAACTTGCAACCCTTGTGGAACCGACGCGACTTGGCTGATATTATCTTCATCCATCAGCTGCTTTCTGGCGGATATTGTTTGCTTTTCACTGCTTCAGCGGATTTTTCTCTATACCAACCCCCGCTACCTTAAATCTACACCAACTATCTCCCAGAAATACCCTCCACATTCCCTCCTACATTTCTGAATGTCTTCTTATCGTCTTCACTAAGCCTAATTATATGTGTCATATCTGTTGCTTAATTGCCTATAGTTATTTTCTAAGTTTTACTTAATTTATTGGTCTGGGATAAACTCCTTGGTATATTTTTTAATTTTTTGTGCATTTTCAAAAAAATCCAACCAGATTATTTTGAAATTTTTCGGGGAATACTAATTAAAGTTAAAGGTAACAGGCATTAATTTTTAAAGAATTTAAGGAACTTTATTAAGAATTTTTATCAAAAAGGGACTTTTATAAGCTCCTTCGATTCGAACGAATTCAAGAATAGGGTCCAACCCAACAGTTTAAAATTAAAAATTTTATTCAAGTTATAAAGATTAAATTTTAAAAGTTTTTAAATAAAGGCTTATAAGATCTATCCAAAAACCTCTAATGCGTTTAGTTCTGTGTGCTTAATTCCCGCTTACAGAAATAAAAAGTAATAAAAATATAAAAAAAGGGGGTTGTATTCCAGGAAAGAATTTGTTCAAAATTTGATTAAAGGTCAAATGTTTTGGGTGATTGAGGAATTGTTTATCTAAATTCCAAAGTTTGTTGAAAAATAAATTTGTAAATAATAAAGAAAAATTGGCCGCATCAAACAAGACAAGAACGCAAAATCACATTTACTTTAAAGTGAGGCTACAATCAATTTACAACGCAGGCATTGATTTCTTTATCTTTTACTCTTTTATTTAATTTTATAACTGTGAAGAAAAACTGCTGCACTTTTTAGTTTACTTCTCGAACTTGGGGGCTGGGCTTTCGATCTTCGAATAGTCCCTAATGGGCGAGTAGAACTGAAAGTGATCAAATTAAATAAAATAATCAAGAATAATTCCCGCACCGGGAAGCAGAACTTCGCAAACCTTGTACTGCTTATCCCGGTACTCCTGCCATGGTTCGGTGTTGGTCTTTTTCGACCAGGAGACATCTGGGTTTCTCGTGGCGAGCCGCAGGGTGTAATAAGTGGCCCCAATCATTCCAATTCCAACGCAGACGTAAAGGGGGATTAGCTGTAAGGATTTTTCGCGAAATTATCGAACGCTAGACTTTTGTGGAAGTTGTCAAAACTTTTGTGTTACATAAGGTCGCTAAAATTTAGAAAATTTCTAGGTAATTCCTTGAAGCACTCTTACCGCTGGATTTTTCTTCAAACTGTTCAGACTTAGTCCCTGCATTTTGCTGTGGAATTAGATTTCCCTCAGTCTCCGCAAGTAAAAATTTAATCGCTCGAAATCGCACGTATTCAACACACTCGACAAACGATTGACAAGTGATTCTGACGAAAAGTTTGGAGAATTGAAGGTTATGAGATTTTGGGAGAGATTCGTCAAATGCAATAAACAGTTCAGTGGATGCTTGGATTGTAATCAAATTTAAATGGACAATTCAAATTTAAACATAATAAAATAGTTGTGTTTTTGAAATCCAAACGTCCACTTAAATCAAATTTAACCCATTTACTACAACTACGAGATATCTTACGTGTGGCTAAATATGATCTCGGCAGCGAATGAGTTAAAAAAATAATAAACGATTTTACGTGAACTTAGTGCTTGAGTATGGTAACGCCGCCAGTGCTGAATATGCAAGTGCCCAAGATGGCAGAAATGTCAAGAAAGGAACTTTCAAACGGCAGTAAAGCTCGTAAATCTCGGAACGAATTAATAAGAGCAGCCCTTGGAGTATATTTACGGCAACGAAATTATGTTGTAAGTCAAAAAATTAAAGTCTATGGCTTCCTGGGAGCTGTTTTCTGGGGCTTCCGTTTAGGGTAAACAAAACCTAACCTCAAAACGTTTCTGTTTACAGGCAGCAGACAAATTCCGGAAGTCAGATTTGATCCTCTCGCAGACGACTAAGCAGTTCATCTTCAATAAAATGATCGAAGGGGATATCTCGAGGGTCAATTCGTTCCTTTACTCTAACGTTCTCTGCTTGACGAACAACTTCGCGACGATGGAGCTGCAGTTTAATAAGTAAGAGCCCTCCAATAATCCAAAATCTTGGAGTATGTTTTTAGCAATTGAATCCTTTCAGGTTCGTCACTTTTGTGAACGGACAGTCACAGAATATTAAAGGTGAACTGAGTAACCTGTTCGGACCCCTGATCTGCCACTTGTATATCGAGTTACTAAAAGGGCGGGAAGCGAAGAACGCCAGTGAATTCCTTAGGAGTCATGCTCACTTAGTAGCCCCGGTGGAGAACTTGAATGCACCACTCCCGAACAAGGTGAACGGATGCTCGGTCAACTCAAATTACCATGAGGTGAGTCAATTATTGGAAGTAGAAATTGTTTATCTCCATTTCGTTCAAATAAAAATTATAATTTTTTACTAAAATACATTTCAATAAAATTATGATTCAATGTTCACTTTTATTTAAATTTAAATCTATTTTATCAATTGGTCAAAAACCGGTTTGATGGCTGTTGTATTTTAAAAAATTGCCAATCGGCTTTATTTCCAATTAAAATCTTTTTCGTATAACTTGATATTTCTTTTATTGTACACAGGACCTTCCATTTCCTTCAGCGACAACGCAAATAATCTTCTCCAGTGGAAGTACGGGTGATCCCGTGAAGGATCACTTCAAGGAATTAATACAAAGCCTATCCACGTGTTTAAGGATTGAAGCCCTCAATGCGATTGAAGCAATAGTGCTCTTTCGCAGCTCCAAGTATGAGCTAGAATTTAGCGTAGCGTCTATAAACGCCCTGAAACGATATTTGGATAAGCATGGTCACATTATAATCGTAAACATTCTACACTTGTGGATTCATTTCGATATTAAAGACCTGAAAGACGACAATGAAGAGAACATATTCGTTTTGGAGGAAGATGTAGACAAACACCCAATTTTAGAAAATGGCATTGACCATAAACCAGAAATTAAAAAAGTAAAGGAATCATCGTCTAAAATAAAAGCTGAAAAAGCGAAAAACGAGGAGGATGTTAAAGTGTCCCCAGAGAAGGTTCAGAAAAAGAATACAAACACGCACTTACGGCGGCTCAGGCATTCAACGTCAAAGATTCTAAAATTAGACACTCCTACAAGGACTTTTCAAATTTCTGATCCTGATAAAATGTAATTTTTTTTACAATAATTATGTTCACTGTTTAATTTTAATGAAATTTAATTTATTCTCCTAGACTGACCACTGCAGCTATTGATCCACAACAGTGCCATTTGGTTGCGGGTTTTGATAATTCTGTGGTCAAGCTGTGGGAACTGAATCAGAGCACTCATTTAGGTAGAAATTTGTACGAAAAGGTGCAACACAAGTGCTGTCCATGGGGGATTAATGGCTTCTGTGAGGAGGAGGAGGAGGATAGCTCAGATGATGAGAAACCGATGATAGACCCAGAAACTTTTACACAAATTCCAAGTAAAAGAAAACGGGAAGAGGAATTTTTGAGGAATAAACTTTCAGGGAATTCATTGTAAGTGATGAATAAGTTCTAAATCACTAAAATTTTTAAATAATACCTCGAGGTAGAGACAAGTTTTAATTTTTGCCTAAACGATTGTTTGATCATTCGTAATTGTATGAGTTGGTTGTTTTCAAATTAATTAACATCTATCTAAGTATGCAGTCCATTTTCTTGTTTAGTTGGTAATAGTAGAATTTATATTATTGAATTTTTTTCATATATATACGCAAAAAAATACTGAAAATTTTGATTGTAAGTAATAAAGATTTTATTTTACCATAATATAGCAACGATTTTGGTGGTATATGCCTTCGAGGTCATAGCAAAGGAGTTACAGACGTTATGTTTTCTTCCCAATATCCAATTTTGCTTACGACATCAAAAGACCTAACAATGCGAGCATGGAAAGCCTCAAATTACACATGTGGTGCAGTCTACAGAGGTCACAATTATCCGATTTGGTGTGTTACAGAAAGTCCAGTGGGAATGTATCTGGCAACTGGTTCAAAAGATTTAACTGCCAGACTATGGACCATTGACAGAGAGTTTCCACTGATCACTTACGTTGGTCATACTCAAGATGTTGATGTAAATTTTTCATATTTATTTGCCATAGATAATTTAATTTCTTATAATGCTTAAATTATAGTGTGTAGCATTTCATCCAAATGGCAATTATATCGCTACGGGATCCTGTGATTTATCAGTCCGACTGTGGTCTGTAACTAATGGAAAACTGTTCAGAGTTTTTACAGATTGTAAATTTCCGATCACATCAATTGCATTTAGTCCAGATGGAAAACTACTTGCCGCCGCTGGAGAAGAGACAAAAATACGAATCTTCGACTTGGCGGCAGGATCTCAAATTGCTGAGCTCAAGGATCACACATCCATAGTAACTAGCATAGCGTGGAATAGATCTGGTTCCAAATTTGCATCTTCTTGCGCTGATGGTAGTCTTCGTATGTGGGATGTTTCAAAAATTGGTGTCGTGTAAGAGCTCTAAATTTATTTTATAAAAAACAGAAGGAACAAGTAAATATAATTATATTTTCTTTAGAGATTCCCATGCGCAGTCTTCGTCTTCGTCTTCCTCTCTCACAAATAGTAAACTTATTTGGCATATGTCGGCCTGCAAACGAGCAGTTGAGGTCTTCTTTAACTCAGCAGATGCAATTTCGTGTATTGGATGCCAGTGAAGTAATTTTATATTAATAATTTTTAATTACCTTGTTATTTTCCACCGCTTGTTTTAATAGACTAGTAAATATTACTAATTTATTTCCTAGTTTTTAACTATTCCTCATTGTAAATAGAATACCTATGTTAACTAATTTGGTGGTAAATTCAAATTAAAAATGCCCCTAGTATGCGTATACTGAACGACTTGATAAAGAAATTAACAACACGTAAAGCAACGATTTTTTTATTTTCTATTCGGGTAGGCTCTTATTATTCAAATATAAAATAAATACGTATATAATTTAATCTATTCAATTTACTATGAAACAAATTTGAAATCACTGAATAAAAAACAAACTTTAAAACTGCAACATCTTTTTTCATATATCGTTTGTTAAAATTTTAAACTGTACGCTTTGTTTATTAACACATTGCATGCGGGAAACGTACTTTTACGTTTTTTTGCAGTCTGCCATATGAGCGCGGGCAATGTGTTAAGAACTCATATTACTTGTTATCATTAAAAATCAAGAGGTTTTAAAACCATAAAAACATCTTACAACTTGTTGTTTTTAAAATGATAGCAGACAGATTGCTCAATGAAAAACATAAGCTGAGGTAAAACCAGCTGAACTCATCGTAGTCACGAGTCAGCAAAAACATTTACGTAATTCGATATTTAGTGGCAATGAAGCAAGAATGAAGCCATCTGGAAAGAACCAGGCCAATGGGGAATGTCAAGAGCAGCCCGAGGTTATTTATTGATTAAATCAGATTGCTTCTTAAATAAGTTAGAAACTCAATCAATAAAAATTGGCCATAAATGCTAATTCACGAAAATTTAAAAATTATGAACTCGCGAAAGTAATTTAATGAATTTTCTAATGTTACACTTGGAGCAAGGTACTTAAATTTTTAACGAACGAAAATCTTGTGTCTGCCTTATATAAAAGGAAATAATTTTTTTATGGAGCTTATTTTAAACAAGTTTCAAAAAATGGATGACCAGAGTGAGTGAGCGATTAAAAGAACGAACCGATCTCATCAGTGCGGCTATGGTTCATTGTCCTTACCACAGACATCTCAAAGAACCAAAACAACCAATTCTACCTATGACTTACTTTAAAATTATAACTACGAATTATATGGAGCAAATTTATAATCTGCAAAAGTTAGAGATCTTTCAAAGAAATGTTATTCCATATTTCTGAATTTTCATTATCTGTAATAACAGTGAAAAATTATTCCATAAGAAAAAGAAAGTTAGAAGATGGTATGAGGTGTACAATGAATTCAATGAAAATGTTGAACTTTATAAAGGTTTATTTGATACAAAAAAGAAAAACCATTTACACAATTAAAGAAAGTAAAAACCAAATAAAAAGCAAATCTTGTACAATATACCGAAATATATTCTTTATGCAGTTGGAAACATTGCTACAAATTGTAGATCTAACTTAAATGTCTATATAAAGAAATTATGGGACTAAAAGGACTCAGATGAAATTGCAGCGAGGACAAACACTTTATGCACTAAATAAACACAATGTAATAAGGTGGTGATGGACTGGGAAACTTTTGAAATATCGACGGAACGAGTAAATCAATTCCCGATAAAAAAAAAAAAATAATAAAACTACAAATTACAATCTGCATTTTACAATCTCTCATTTGATAAAATTTATTCGCTTAAGAAGCTCTTCAGTTTTTACTTATATAAAAGAAATTTGAAGGAAAAAATCATGTGCCGGCAAAACGTCACGTTTATAAATATTTTAAAAGTTCCCTTAACACTAAAAAGTTATAAATAAAATATCCGGGGCAAAACAACAAATTTTTTCATAATTTCCGGAAATCACAGCTACTATTATCGTTTAAATCTACCTTTCATGAAATTTATGGTTTTTTGCATTAGCGGTGCCTTTTTGGGACGTCCGTTGCTGGTTGCGACTGCTATTTGTACTGTATCCGGGGCCTTTGCGCTCGCCCTCAATCGAACATCTCCGATTTTAGATACGTTCGGTGTTAAATTGGCAAGGGAAGCAACTCGGGCCGCGGGAGTTGCAATTAAATTTGATTTAGTCCCATACTGTTCCTGTTTTTTCATAATGTTTCGTGGTGGCTTCACCATTGAATCAACGTATGCGAGCTGAGTTTTACGAATTGGCTGCTGTATGATTTTTTGTGATTGCTTTATGTTTTCGGCTAACATACTTAGCTTCCGGTCTTGTTCATCTTTGCAGCGCTGATAAGAATTAAAATTTGTTATTTTGTAAATAAATTCATTTCATAATTTTATAAAAAGTAACATTTTCAACACAATTTTAAATTGTTAATGGTAGAAAAAAATACAACAAATTCAAATTCTTTTGAATTACAATGTGGGTTTAAAATCAGTTGGTATCAATTTTCCAAGTTATTAAATAACCACAAGCGCCTTTAATGTGTTTTCAAATCGCTATTGGGTATTTTTAAAATTTTCAATAAACGTAAAACTCGGAATATAAAAATGAAATTCCCTAAATCTATTTACAAAGTACAGAAAAGTATCTTAAAATTTACATTAATATTAAAAAAAAACTCTCACCAAAAACATTTCCCTCCAAGTTTCCATTTCTTGACGCTTTTGCCCACGATAATGTCGAACACAATGCTGCTTCCACAACGAATCGCTGTCCTCCATTAAATAAGGATTATATTCCTCAAAAATAAGAAGCTGTTGAGGAGTAGCTCTATCGAGAACCTGTTTTAGAACTTCAAACGGCACTCCGCCTGTGTATTCAAGAGCTGTAAAGAATCAAAAACTTAAATAATTTTCCTATTCAAAAATAGATTTTAACTCTCACTTACCATCAATATTTTTTTGAAGTACTCGTATGCACAAATCGAACAGTGATGGCACTTGTTGTAGTACCCCTGTTCTTACCCCAGAGTATACTTTGGTCCTAATGGTTTTCGATGAAATGCCTTGTTGCAAAGCTTCCTCATCGCTAAGTAATCGTTTTTGGGGCTTATTTTGAGAGAATACGCACTCCATTACTGTTGGATTTAAAGGCATTGGTTTGTAGTTAGGAGAAATTGCGGGAAGCTCTAACGCGATACTGGGATCCAAAGGTTCTAATTTGGCTGTTGGTATTAACAATGGAGGGGTCTGAAAGTGTAATAATTAAAAATTTGTTTAAAGCTAAACTCTTTTTAAAAGCTTCATTAAAAAAAACAAAAAACTCTCTTAGAATCGACTGCCCTATTCAGCTATTGAAACTACATCAAAACTTAAAAAAAAACTACTTACTTTTGATTGAATGGGTGATCGACTAGAAGGCTTAGCGAAAATCCCCGATGAGCTACTTGAACTAGTACTCGTACCTGCTTTTGGTGATTTCTTCAAGGATGAATTCTTTGCTCCCTTTGCAACTGAAATCATACCTAGGGCTTCTTCAAAACTTGTACCCATTGAACTATCAATACCATCCACGAGCAGCTTTGGTGCTTTGGTCTTTACTGGAGACGATTCCCCTGATTTTGATTCCGAATCTGAATTTTTCCTCTTGTAACTCTCTTCCGCTTTAGGGACAGGTTTTTCGACTTCCTTCTCCCGTTCCCTTTCCTTATCTTTGTCTCTATGCCTGTGTTTATGACTAGAAGAACTTTCTTTTTCCTTATGATCTTTCTTGCTATCCCTTTCCTTCTCAGCATGCTTTGATTTGTGACTCTCTGCATGAGTTCGATCCTCCTTTCTCTCTCGTTTCTCAACGAAAGCCTCTTTTTCCTTCTCTTTTCCCTTATCACGACTTGGACTTTCTTCTTTTCTAGAACGTGAAGATTCTTTGCTGCGGTGATCCTCCCTTCGAGATTTATCTTTGCCATGATTTCGTTCTGAGCGCGAAGAGCTTTCTTTATGATTGCTTTCCTTCTTTGAATGCTCCCGGCTGCTGTGACTGCTTTCTTTGCTTGTCCTTTCTTTACTACGACTGGTGCTAGTCTTTGGAGATCTCTCTTTGCTACTACTCTTCTTTTTCGAGCTCTCTTTTTCGCGTTTTGTCTCATGCCTTGAACTATCTTTGCTACTGTGATGTCGATATTTTGAAGATAGCTCATGAGATTCCGACTTTGATCTCTTCTCAATCTCATCAGTCTTTTCCTTGCTTACATCGATCACTAATTTTTCTTCGTCATCGTCTTCATCATCATCGTCGTCCTCGTCATCATCGACGTCAAAATCTTGCTCAATTTCTTCTACAATTGATAACTTTCGATCATTTTGATCATTTACGTCGCTATCACTATCCTCTGGCTCCTTCTTGACTTCCCTTGGATTTTCAGCATGTTTGTGACGATCTTTTTCCTCTCTGCGAGATGAGCTATTGCCTCGCTTCTCCCCTTTGCGATCGTCGTACTTATGTCTACTACTACTGCTACTATGACTACTATTATGACTTCTACTTGACCTGCTGCTTTGTCTGTCGGTCTCGTGTCCGTTACGATGTTTTTCCTTACTCCTTGATGATAAGTGATGTTCTCCGTGCTTTGAGTGATGCGTACTGTTGGTGCTGCTCACCTCCTCGGCTATGCGTCCATTCTGAGTGCTCCCCTGAGTATTATCGCGATTTTGGGAATTTTCGCTCTGATTATCATCTTCTTCGTCGTCGTCATCATCATGCGATTCTCTTTGCAAATCGTCGTCCTCGTCCTCGTGTGGAACTTCCGCAGCAACCATTGCCTTCCATTTAGCAACAAGCGCTTTTGCAGCAACGCCCACCTCTTTATCATATTTGCGTAGGGAATTCACTGTTTTACCAACACCCGTATTCTGCAAATGCTCCAATTTAACTGGCAGTTTATAAAGTTTTTCTATGCAGTGGAGTAGCTGGAAATTAAATTTATTGTTTCCTATTTAATGACTTAATAATTTTTACATTTTTTGTAATTTGTAATATCACAATTTATTCCTTAATTGATTTAAGAAAGGTCTTAAAAGGGATGGTTTAAATGAAATGAAAGATTAACGTTAACAAATTGGAATTTTAATATTTTGATACCCTGAAATTGTAGCTTTTAACAAAATTTCTTTTACGAACGTCAAAGCAATCAAAAATCATATTCAACTGAATTCACAAATTCTGATATAGAAAGGTTTCAAAATTTTTAGCTTTATGCATTTTTAACATACCTAAAATTTATAAATTCTGTTAGCAAATTTGAAATTGAAGTTATCATAATATAAACTTTGGTTTCCTTAAATTTTTAAATTTTCTATCGCTTTAAAAAGTAACATTTAAAATAAATTCCATTCAGTAAAACCTTCGGAGAAAAATGTCTAAACAAAGCCTTTATTGTTGCAAGATGTATTTTATTAATAAAGGTAATCTTTAGCGATGATAAACAATTTAATCTTGATTACAATACTCTGAGGAATCTTAGTCTGACCGATTTATGCTAAAAACAGAAAATGTCCTAACATTTCAGCAATCAAAAACGAACTACTTTCGCAGACATTATCTCAAAAATTGAAACCATTTTTTGACTATCTCATTCTACCATTGATACAGCAGGCAAACAATATAATAAAATTCAGTCCCAACAGCCAATTGGAGGTGGCATAAGTAAAAAAAAAAAATAGGTCAAGCATAAAATACAATGGAGCACAATGGTAGAATTTCTACCAAATTAAAAATTACCCGCCAAACTTTGGATATATGGGAATTTTAAGGCTCCCACCAGATGCTACTTTTAGAGACAACAAAACTGCTGGCTTACATGACCACCAGACGTAGGTAAACAAAGCGCAACATGTTTTTATACATCTGACTCTTGTGTTCTTCGGACACCGAGCTGATCAGTGTTGGAAAGACTTTTCAAGCGGCCCCTACAATACTCGCGAAGACGGGAGGTCTCTTTTTTCGACCTTGATCTGGTTAACCGACCGATTTAGCAGATTTTGTTAAAAGTAGGTCGTAATAAGGGGCTCATGTGTCTGAGAAATAGAACCATTTATGCGGAAACGAAACGAAAATTGAAACTACGTTTCGCCAGCCAGAGTAACGCACACGTTCGAAGAGTTTATCGCGCCTTTAAAAAAAAATGCAAACAGCCCGCATCCGTCATAATGCTCTGTGTGTGTTGTCTCCCTCTTTCCTATTCTCGATTCAAAATTGTCCTGTGCCTAGACGGCACTAACACCATACATGCATAGGCCACAGTGTAACAGAGTCTTTACCTCGCCTTTAAAAATGCGTAGTAAGAAAACACTGCACATTATTCTCTACCCTGTAAGTGCCGTAGATGAGTTTGCTGTCTATTCTGTCTCTTATTCGAATTTAGATAAGGCATGGGAAGCATGCATAGGAAAACTTTCCCCACGCCGTTTTAGAAATTGCATATGGGTTAGAGCTTTGCGCTTGTATAAAAAGTATCATAGGTAATCTTTGGCTCTCGATATTTGAGACGAAGTCAGTCGGAGCGAAATTCGAAGACAAAGTGTCTCACAACACTATCGTCTTACTTCGGAATCAGTTGTGAACGAATTATTCTATTCGCTTACTTCCATATGTTATTTGTTTTTACTTTAACATAAAATACCACGCGAATTTAAGGAGAAGATATATTGAGGGGTGACCTACCATGAAACCAAACTGAACTGACCTTAGTAAAAATTTCACCATTTTCGAAATGTTCAATATTTTTTATTTATGTGGAAATTACTCGAAATAGCTACGAATTTTATAAAGGGACAGGGCTCGAACCTGTGTCACTTGTGAACCTATTCAAAGGGTGCTTCGATGCTCTCTAACAAACTGAGCTATCCATAACATTCTCGAGCAATTTTTGCTCTGATAAGAAATACTATCGACCGACATTTATTTCGAAAAATCGCCCTTTTGGTGCTTTTCCTTTAATAAAGTTTTCTAAAGCAAATGTGAAAATTTGCCATAAACAAATCGTTTCCGGGTGAACCTGGTAGTAGTTATTCTTAAGAATGGGCGGACTATTTTTAACCGTCCTTGCGAGTTCCAAAAATAGTAAACAGGGAAAATTTCTTTCGCCTTTTTTAATGTTTAGATTATTCGTTTCCTCTGACCCTTCCGAGAGAATTATCAAGCGGATCGGGTAGCAAAACTCAGTTCAATTCTCAAATTCCCATGATCTTCCCTTCAAGTTTGAGGTGGTATTTAAGGGACACCCTGTGTGTCAGTAGTTCAAACTGAAATATTGAAAAATATCACCAAGAAACCCAACCTGACTAACAACTTTTTTAGGTTCCAATCTCTTCCTGTCTAAAATTTCTACGCCAATTTCTGCGAAAAGCGATTCTAACAATCAGACTACCGATAAAGTAAGGATTCTATTTTTCCCCTTTTCAAGATACAGAACACTTTATTCATTAAAAAGTTCGACAATAGATAAACTCAGTTTGTTTAGCGAAAAAGCATTTTATGATTACTTACATTTGCTGATACAAAAAAAAAAAAAAAATTCCATGTTAGTGCATTTCGCTTTTTAAACATTTGATAATAATAAAATTGGTCTCGTTTATTATCTTTTTTTCGAGGCCGATAGCGCATTTTTGAGTTACGCTACAACAGTTTTACAGAAAGCAGAACTTTCGTTGTACTTTTCGGCCACAAAAGTGAAGACAACACTCGCATTTCATTTTATTTTGTGGGGACAGTCTCTTTGCATTGCCCGTCGAGACCCACCTTTCACCACAACAAAATTCTGAAAAATTAACCAAAAGTTTTACCCATCTGGCCGTGTCGCTTTTTTCTCTAAAAATGGAGTCGTGATAATTTTTTTCTCAAAATACGCAGAGATCATTTTTATTAATTTCTTTAAAACATTCAGCGTTATTTTCATTTAAATAAAAATCTGTAGCTCACCACCTGAAGAATTTGGTGCACAGCTGGTTGAAACCAAAACAAGTCAACAACATTTTTGTTCAACAATTAGCGCTTCCCATCTACGCGATCACGAAATGAAAGAAAAAACGAAAACGGAATTGTTCGGTCGATTGATAGGCGAACACATTTTCATTTCTCATTAATCCGAAATGCGCAAATTTTGAAATAAAATCAAAATATAATAATTACCCTCTTTTCGTCGTGGCCATTTTTCTCGATACTGCGCTGATAATAAGTGATCACGTTAAGTAGTGACGAAGACATCGCGGTGGTGATTTATCGGAGATGAGCAGACGGCGGCAGGGCGAAAATTGACTCCTTTTTCAGTGCAAAAATTTTTCTTTCTAAATATACTGCGGGGGGATTTTCATTTTTCTTGTACACGTCACAAGAGCACTGCAATTTTTACTCGATAATTACAACACTTTGGGACACTTTAGGACTTAGACTGTGCTCCTCATCGAATTAAGAATGTTGTTTTGCGCAATTTTATGACGGGTATTTAATTTTTCGGAATTTAATTTAAGCAATTCTGAGCAAATCTTTCGCCTCGTTCTACAAAAACGAACGACTGTCCCGAGTGACAGCTCTGCCGTGTGACTTCCGTAACTTTAGTCAGACATTTCCCCACTTCACTAGGTACAGCTGTTTCGTAGCAATTTCACTAAGGCATTACCTCATTAAAATTTATTTATTTTCTAAATTTACTTTAAGCCTAAATTAAATGAGAAACTTATTAAATAATTACATTTTTTTTAAGAGTAAACAATACAAAATTAGTTAAATCCTTCAAAAATAACTCAACATTTTCTCACAGGACTTACAACACTGAGCCTTCGGGCTCAAATTGTTTGCTCAATTTATGGATTTGCCAAATGTCAAATAACTCAAACGAAACGTCAAACGCGAACTGTCAACGTGTATTCAAGTTTGATACCTGACGTGGAAGGTTTAGTTGCTGTTTCCTCTTATCATTTCTTGTATGAGGCTTATTAAGGTAAATCGGACTCCTGTAAATTTGTGTAAATTAAGTAATCAAAATTAATTTACGTTACCAGTGTAGACGTAGTGCGAACCACCGTGCCTAAAAATGCAATTTTACATTTTCCTAGGGACACTCTTGTTCGTGTCCAGTAAAATTGATTCCCAACGTGTAGCGCCTGGAGTTCCACCGCAGCAATATGTAAATTCGGTTTTATTACATCCAAAGAATGGTTAATAACAAAATTATTTTGTTTTGCAGCAACAAGTTCCGCAATATCAACAACAGCAGGTAAGAAACGAAATAATCCATTCTATTTAAGCTCCTTAAAACTCATTTGCTACAAATTTTAGTCATTGTTGCTAAGCCTAGTTATACATTGCTACGTCTATGTGATATTTGCCAAAAGTTAAACGCCAGCTTGTGTAATTTTCAAGTTAAATTAGAGTTCAAGATGTTTTAGGATAAGAGACAAATAAAATCGGCTTCGTATTTTAATTAGAACTTTCCGTGCTCATAAACAACAGCTTCAATTTAATTTATTAGTTTTATAGAGCTCTCTTTAAAACGTCATCCAGATATTGACTATTTTTGAAGTCGGGTAATTCGGTTCTGAAGTGGATTTAATTTCACATAATCCCCGCTGTTTGTTAAAGAGAAAGCGGTTGCGTTTATCTCTGGAACAACTGTATTACGCATTAACAGCTTGTTTAGGGCATAAAAATTTATAAGCTTAGAATAAATTTCATTAACCCTTTAAGTAATATGGTAATGTATCAAGACATAATAATTTTTAGAAAGAGAATTTATTATTTAAGCGGTTTTTTTTACAATAAATGTAGGTTGTAAATGCGGCAGTTAAAAACTTAGTTAAGAAAGAACTGGCAACTTTATCTAACTAGCCATTCAATCATTTTACCGCTCAAATAATAAATAACTAATCAAATTCTTTTTAGCTATTTTTATTAATATTGATTTTGCTATCAAATTTATATTTTAATACTGGCCCAAACTGTAATAGTAATGTATTTTGGGATGCAAGAATAAAACACAATTTCTAATGCATAAATCCCCCTCAAAAATTCCTTTTCAGCGCCGTGTTTTAAAAAAGCTCCCCGAATAATGCGTAATCAGTAATTTCTCGGTGGTACTTTCTCTCTTGTTTATTAAATTTTTATTTGATTGTCAGGCAACCACATTTTTACATAGTGTACAGGGCTTTTACATGGTTCAGCATTTCCTTTACGCTTTTTATAAAAAAATTGAATCAAGCTTCTTTAGTATTTTGGGTTATCGAAGATTGCACCAATCTTTTAAATTAAATAATCCTTCCGTGTTATTCTACCTATTCCTTATAGAATTAATTGCAGAAAATGGTGTTTATCATTTTTTTTAAATATATCCAAAATACTCCAGCTTTCAATCAATTTGAATCATGCTCTGTTTATTTTCCATATTTTATTCATCACTTTGATATTTTGATGTTCTGTCCATCTAGGCAATTTTTAAAATCAAATCCTCTGAACAGAAGAACTCACCATACATAACGCTTAAGTATTTTTATCTCTTCTTATCTTCTTCCGCGTAAGATTTGTTTAATTTTTCAGAAAGCTCCTCTAAGTTGTTCTGTTGGACGCCTTATTGCCGGTAGAGGGTTGACTTTACAATTAATTATTGTGTCCAAATATTTAAGTTCGTATACTCGTTATCACCGCTATGTAGATTAGAGATGTTGAACTTTAATTTAAACTCATTGACTCATTGGTACTACGATTTATCTTGTCTTTCGTAATAAGCCCAGAGTCATTAACGTAACTTATGCTGTTAATTGTGTGTGCTATTTATATTTTTGTTCTTCGTCTTTCTCCTCTGATCAAGCTATTTTGAAAATCGTCTCTACATATAAAATTAATAGCGGTGGAGATAGTACACATCCTTGTGTAAGGCTTCTTATTTCAACTGCTACCAATTCTTCTCCGTCCACTGTACTATAGATTCCTTGATTCATTTCTGTACACTTTTGCATTGTTATTATAGAATAAGGTTGTATAAACGTGCAACGTGCCATAAGCAACATAAACTTTAGAGATCTCTTATTTATTTGAGCTTAATACAAGCCGAAATAATTTTTTTTTGTGTGAATCTCGCTTCATCTATTTCCCGCGTAGATCAGGACCTTTATAGAAGGCTATAATGTTTTGAGAAACACCTTCGAAACCTCTGATGGGGTTGTTAGAGAGCCACTGAAGTCGCCTTTGGCGACAGACGGCTAGGCATTCGCAGAGAGCATGCTCTGCTGTGTCTACCTTTTCGAGGTAAAAACGATAATTATCATCGAAGGTGCAGGCAGTTGCCCTTGTATAGGCCTGTGATCATTTTCAATCTCCACTTATAAAGCGATCGGACGATAAAAGTTCGTCGCCTGTTCCCAAGAGGGTTTGATTAATCGTTTATAATTTTGCATTAGTGAATTTATTGAAAATAACGCTTACCTTGTTCCGAAGCAGGTCTATAAATCAAACTGAGTACAGTCTATGCCTTCTTACAATTTCCGGTATATTCTGTAGTGAATTGTTTTTAAGAAAAGAATGAGACAGGAATGAGGATGTAGTTATAAAAAGACGGTTGCTAGAAGGTGTCAGCCTGGATGCTCTTGAAAGCCAGATTAAAAAATGAATGAATTAATTATGTTAGCTCCCAGTTTTCAACATTTTTTTTTGTATTTCTCTACGCTGTCGTTTGAATCAATATTTTTATAAAATCCACGACTGAGAAGGTCAATTTAAGTTCTCTCTCTATTTTGACAAAATCATGGAATTTTTTCAATTGTTCAGATATTTTTAAATAAGATAGTAATAAAGTCTAGATTATTAAATGCTGTGTAATATATAACAGGAATTTATATACTAACATTTATCAAATTTCACAAATCTACTGAAAATCTACAATCAAAGATTAAACCTTTTTATTTTATTTTGATAATTATTTTGTTAATTATAGTACCAGCAGGTTCCTGTTCAACAACAATATCAACAACCCCAAGTTCAGTACCAGCAACAGGCCCAATATCAACAACAACAACAACAACCCCAAGTACAATATCAACAACAACCTCAAGCACAATATCAACAACAACAGCAGGTGCATCAACAGCAACAACAGGTGCATCAACAACCTCCACAACAACATCCCCCACAGCAACACGGTGGTGATCATCATCATGGACATCATGGACAAAAGCAGCAAGTGTTGAACACTGCTAATATTCAACATGAAAGGGAGTAAGTTAAAGAAATACTCTATTTATTAATATTTTTTTTTTTAAAGAAAGAACTGCCTAAAAAGAAAATGTTACGATTACTAAAAATTGGGCAGACAAAATAACTTGGGAGTTTTGACTCTCTAGATGTTTTAATCGAAAAAAAAAAAAAAATAATCGTTAAAACTTATTTACAGACACATCGCCGAGCATTTGGATGTTCCAATGGACACAAGTAAAATGTCTGAACAGGAGCTTCAATTCCACTATTTTAAAATGCACGATTCTGATAATAACAACAAATTGGATGGCTGCGAATTGATCAAATCACTTATCCATTGGCACGGTGAGTTTTATTTTTTTTTTAAAAAGAGTTCTACAATTATTTTTGGTTTTAAGCTGTTTTCAGTAAATGTTCTGTTGGTGATGGCTGTGTACGTTGTAGAATGTCGTATCGTCCGTTGATTATAATTAAATATTATTTTATACGATTGCTATTTTGCTTTTGTGGCCAAAGTTGGTTCTCGTGAAGTTCCTTTAAAACCCATTGTTTTTGCTTTATCACTGTCGGAAATATTTCCGTAAGATACTTAAAATTGGTCAATGTTTTTTAGCTTTATAAAAAAAGTCGCAATAGCTTTGATGCTTTTCAGTGTATCTGTGTCTTGTAAATTCTGAAAAGCTTTGCTAAATCTTAAAATATTTGCTATTAAATTCATTTACTTTCGTATATTGTTAAATAAATAAACATTAAACATTTACCAACAGGTACAATTGATTGGCGTTAAGAGAACCACAAAAATTACAGTACCTTGCCAAAAAATTAGAACCGATGTGCGCTAAGTCATATGAAATTGAAAAATATTAGAAGTATAGTTATTATTTGGAAGATCTCTTTATAAGTGATAGGATATTACACAAAATGAATATTTATTTGCTAATACTTAGTGTTATTACTTTTCGCTTTTAAATTTGCCTGAATTTGTTTAGACATGCTATCTAGGGAAGCTCTATTACAATTTTTAATTTCAGGAGCTCCTTGTTACGCTTCGTTAATATTTTGAATTAATATTTCGCAAGTAGGGTTTTGCCTTTGATAAACTAACTTCTTTAACACACTCCACATTTTCATTTTGGATCAGGAGAATTACCTGACCAAGGCAAAAGAGACACATTTTTGCTTGTAAGAAAAGTTATTACTGTTTTTGCAGTGTGGCATGGATCATCATCTTGCATAAATTTAAAAGATGAAGAGTGGAATCCGATTCGTCCAAATATGGCAATAAAACTATTTCTAAAAGTGTTATGTACTGATCTTTTCTCATGATATCTCCCACTACATAAAAGGGGTCCAAGTCCTCTGTGTAATTGCATTCCAAAGCATAACCGATGAGCAATACTTTACTGTTTGTTGTATTCAGGATTGGTCAAACCTTTAACCATTTTGCTGCCGGTGGCCGATATATCAGTCCTTGCTGCACTGCGAGAAGTGCCAGAGCCGATATATCGGCCCACAACTTGTAGCGCTTCACTATTCTAGCTAGCTAACGAAATCTAACATAAACACCGATTGTCGCCGCTCGTATGTGCAAATACGTTCTGTAAGAGAGAACTCAACTTTTACTTTCTTTATTATCATTTTTACCTTTGCTATTCATAAAATTTTCAATGCATATAGAAAAATTAGTGTCATTGTCTTTTTCTCTATTTCGTCCTTAATACACTGCTTTTTGAATTATGTAAATATTGTTTTTTGTTTGGTTTTTATGAGCCTTTTCCCAAACCCTAGTAAAATCGTGAAATTCGGCCGGTTATTCTCGCATAGGCACTAAAAGGATTAATTTGGACGTCTTCGAACAGAGGTACCAGCTTTCGTCATTGCTTGCAATGATCGAATGATTGCCAGTTTTTCGAACTCTTTGGTACCTTTGACGCCAAATTGCCTTTGTTAAATAAATGTCTACCTTAAAATTGGGGTTTCCTCAAAGTGTAATGCGGCAGTGTCAGTACTTTTCTAATTATTTTAAAAGAACCTGAAAGAGAGAATTTTGCGAAGATTTTAATGGTGGTTCCAATTTTTTGGTTAGATACTGTAATTAATAAATTTAATTCAATTCAATACACTCTTAGAGAAAGAAGTATAGACGAATTAACGGTGGCCAAAAATAAACGCTAACCTTTTGAATTGAAGTAAAATATTAAAGAAATTGTTATTTTTTAGTGTGTTACTTTTGAGCATAGACAAATGAATTGTAACTGAATGTTCAAAATGTTTTGTATTTCATCATCCGTTTTACATTTTATGAATTAAAAGAAACTCTGTTTATTTCTTGTAGTGATTGTGCAAAAGTAGTTTGAAAAATATTTTAGTCATCCTTTTCGTATTTTACCAAGATTAAAACATTAAAATTTTGAATTTAGAAATTGTGCGATCACTCCTAAAATTATTTAACTTAAACTAATATAAAAATGATGAAGTCGTTTCTTTTAAATAATTGGAATTGGAAATGGCTTAGAAGTTTTACCACTGTTTCGGCTTACAATTTTCCCTTTTTTTTATATCAAAGCAAGAATAGATACCACGTTAATACGAACCATAGGAATTTGGAATAAAATAGGAATAATGGATCAAAACTTATACTACCCAAACACAAGATAATTCGGCTACCGCGGATTTTTACAGAGAGTTAATATTAAAAAATATTTTATTAGTAATAAACTCATTGTAGGATTAACAACGATTAACAATTATGAAAATTCAATATAATTCTCAATTAAACATAACAAAATTAATACTTTAGCTCTTAGGTTAACAAAATAGTTGAGGAAACAAACATAATAGTTCGGCTGGTCAAAAATTCTAATTGCAGGTACTGTTTATCGAATTTCTGCATAAAATTCCATTGTTTTGATGAAACATATCAAAAATTTGTAAAAAGCTGTTACAGTGGTGAAACAATGATTAACTTATCGAAGTATAAATTCAAAAATAACTTTTGTAGTTATATGGAAAATTATTAGTTGTTGTTCTAAAACAAAATATGAAAAGTATGAAAACGATTGCACCACCAAAAAGCAGTAATATCCCAACAGAACAGCACTGAAGAAAGCGTATTGATTTTATTACTAGAAATGATTATTTGTTTCTAATATTCCATTTACGCTTTATATTCTTGCATTTCCATGTTAAATTAATCATCTTAATATCATCGCTCTTCAACTGACGCTTCATCTGATGGTGCGTGGCATTTAAAAAATACAAAACATCTTTCTGGTGGTTGGTGCTTCATAATTAAAATCCATGACGAACACCAAAATATTAAAATAAAAAAAAAAATATAAAATAAAAAACAGAGCAAGGAAGCAAAGAACAACATCAAAACACTGGAAAGCCAGTTGTTGAGGAAAAAGTATTTTCCGACGAAGAACTATCCTCGCTTATTGATCCCATTTTGCAAATGGATGATACAAGTCACGACGGTTTCATTGACTATCCAGAATTTATCAGAGCTCAACAAAAAGCAGCTCAGCAGCAACAGCAAAAGCCAGCTAATTAAATTCTTGATATTTACATAAGCTTCCAATTCTCCCAGATTGTGGGGGAAAATGTCTGTAAACATCTTCATTTTTTTTTTGTTTTTTTTATAAATGTGTACATTTTCCATTATTTTCGCCCATTGTATGTTTGTAAAGTTCTGGATTAGGTAAGTTGTGTTTGTTTATTTTATGAGTCTGTTAAAGAAAAGAAAACTAAAGTTTAATTTTTTTCAAAAAAAATATTCGTTTACCAGAAAATTTGCTTAACATTTTTATATATTTTTCACTATTTTCAAATACTTACTTTTTGTTTATAGGTGTTAAAAAAATATATATATATTCAATCGAATTTCAATGAATTATATGTGTTCAATCGAAAAAATCCTTTTTCTATAAAGGTGTTCCAAAAGAGATCAAGATTTTAATATTTAAAAAATATAAAAATGGTATAAGCAAAAAACGGCCGGTCATATCCTCTTCTACCTTTGATTAAATGTTTTTAAATTCCTTTAAAAAAGGGTTGTGTTTAAGCCGCACAGTGGTTTTAAAAACCGTCCATTTTATAAAAAGAAAAGGGATTTAAAAGATGTTTAATTAAATTTTTACTATCAATTTGTTTTGAAATTCAATCGATAGAATAAAAGAGCCTAGTTCTTTCTAATATTGATGGTATTTAAAAACTGTGATCTTAAACCGTCTTCCAAAATGTTAATAAAATATAAAAAATTACTTCATTTATATTTTCAATCCGTGAAATTATTTTTTGTTTACATATTTATAATAATTTTTTACTATAAACGTATTTTTAGGTAAAGTCATAAATTTTTCGTCATTTATCTCTTATGGTATCAAAATGTTGAACAAAAATTAATATTTATTTATTTTGCAAATAAGCGATTTCATATATTAGGAAAAATAATTTATACTTAATTTTATAATTTATTTATGTACATTCCATTGAAGCAATGTTAAATTATTGTGGTAGTCTTCAATCCAAAATAGATGTTATTTAAAATTGTTCATGAGCCCTACAAAATGTTTATTTTATTATAAAAGTGAAATAGATAATTTTTTAATAAAAGAAAAAAAAAGTAAATAGTACCTTTACTGATTTAAACTGATGCATAGTTTCTTTTCTATTCTATTAGGGATCACATAAGAATTATTATTTTAAAAATCACTAATAAGATTTGTTTCATGAGTTCAAAGATTTCATAAATAAAATTTTATATTTAGTAATTTGTTATGGTATGGTTAGGTATGGAAAAGCGAACTAGAACTCAGTGGATTCAGTGAAAGATTCGTTATTTAATGAAGTTCTATTGAGCTTCACAGGTTGCTTATTAAGAGAACTACAGGATGTACACTTTAAGGGGTCATACTAGGTCCTACTTTATTTCTTCAACACTCTGTAATGCAATTTTTCTACCCTAAAATTAATTAGCTTCAAATTATAGATATCAATAGCTTTTTTTTTTGATGATCTAATTTGGATCTGGAATTTCGAACTGCATTGATTTTTTTAAACCATTACAGAAATTTCAAAATTTGCAAATTTTAAATCAAATTGTAATGATGTTTGCCTATCCAAATTTCAAGTTGTTTGAATTGAAAAACTTATTGGATCCAATTTTTGATAGAAAGTGAGCATAAATCAATGCAATTTGATGCTTTTTTGACAAAGTTAAAAAAAATGTTGCTACAAATCAAACATCAAATTTCAATTCAATACAAAATTTGATGTAAAATCAACTGTGCTATTTGCTAATTTTTTATCTAACTATAAAAGTATAAATCCAATTGTGCTATTTTTATATGTCAATTTATTTTAAATATTGTTAATAACATAACGATCAAAAAAACGTATAGTTTTTATATAATAACAGCTTATATTTAATTAAGAATTGAGATTATGATGTGAGCTTTAATGTGTCCCTATTAAAGGGTTTGAACAAAATTATTAAAATGAACAAAAATTTATGTTTAACTAGATCACAACGAAAAGGATTCTCTCAAATACACAGACGAAGTATTGCGCACAATGATTGATGATACTTTAAAAATTGCAGATATGAATTCCGATGGATATATAACTTGGGCGGAATATAAAACACACCAAGAATAAATTGGCTTTAACTTTGGCTATATTTTTTATTTTACTTAAAAATAATTATTATTTTCATTTATTTTAGTTTTCACGTAGTGGAGCTTTTTAAAATTCAAAATATTACCTCTATCGCAATTACATTTATGACTTAACCCAAAATATTAGAAACGTTTAATGAAATTTCATTTATTTTTATATTATTTATTATTATTTTTCCCTTCGTAAAATGCAACAATAGAACACATCTTTATAGTTTTTTATTTGTTTATCGTCTAAATAAAAGACGTCTACTTCTATCAAGGATTTTAAAATCATAAAAGGGGAGAGGATAAGGAAAATTTAACACGAGAGTGCAATTGATATAAATTAAATAAAATTTTATTAAAGTTGTATAAATTCAGTCAGTATTAAAATTAAAATGTTTTTTTTCATTTAATATAGACGAAAACAGGTTCTGATTACAAATTTTTGATTTTTTAATTAATTAATTAATTTTTTTACAAGCACAATGAATTTGTTTTAATGAAAAGTAGACTGCACAATGCCTTTGGAAGGTGATGAAATGAAATTAATAATAATAATAAAAAAAAAGAATTAAGGGAAACCCATTTCAATAAAAAGCAGAAGAGTAGTAAGAAATTGTATTAAAAAAAAAAAAAAAAGAAAAGAAAAATGCTGAGTAGATCTATAAAGAAATGTAGCGTCAGAAAACATTTAATGTAGATGATGTTCTTAGAGAAGGTCTCTGATCTAGGTTTCGTTTTGGTACCGAAGATGTTCTTCAATTAAATTCGAATAGTGTGCAATTTTCATATGTGTTGTATATAGAAAAATTAAATCATAATATAAACGAGTAAGGGGAATTTAAGTTATATTTAATTTTGTTATAAACAACATATCTCAACAACATTAAACGTAAAATGAATCTTATAAATATAATTTTAGAGTAATAAATTTTATATTTTGTAATTGATGAATCTTTTACTACAAAACTTATAATATTATATTTAGTGTTTGTTTTTATTTATTATTATAAAACACAAATTTTGTCGCATGCACAAAAATAATTATTTAGTTTTTAAAACTAAACAATTTTGTTAGCCTAATATGTGATGTGTGTGTCTGAAAAGCTTTAAAATGTATGGGGAATATTTGGGTTTTATTTTTTTTTATAACGAAATATATAATTAAAAATTATTTTTAAATTATATTTTCTCAGTTAATGACGGAAAAGACAAGGCAAAGGATTCGGAAGGGGAAATTTTCACCGATGAAAATCTTTCTGAAAACATTGACTATATATTAGAGCTTATGGACAAAGATAAAGATGGATTTGTTAGTTGGCCTGAATACAAATTGAGCGATGGTTCGCTTTAAACGGCTCATAATTTCGATATTCATCATATTGTTTCTTATTTTTTTTTTTTTTGTTATATATTTCTTTTCTTGGGAATATAAAATTTTTTCGTAGTTGGTAATATTTTTCTAAATTTTTATATAATTTCGGATGCATGGATAAATAATGATGGCTATTTAGAATGGTTTTTGGATGTTGAATTAATTGATTAATATTATCGAAAATGTTTTTCAAATATTTTTAGCGCATCCACAGAATGCCGATAAAAAGCCTACAGAATCTGAACCAAAGACTGATAAAACACTTGCGGGTCTCATTGATCCAATTATGGATCTAATGGATTTTAATAAGGACGGATTTATAACTTATGCTGAGTATAGGCAAGCAGATGAAATTTTACAAGCTACAGATGAAAAATGAATAAAAATTTAATGAAAAACCTAATGTATTTTTTTCCATCCAAATTCATGTTATAAACCCTCTTATTTATATAATTTTGTTTTTAATTTTGATAATAAACTTCTGGTTTACATGTTACATATATGAACTCGAACATAGGCTGTATTGACCTCATATTAACCTTATCAGTTCAAATTTATGTAGAAATAAAAGCTACTGATAAAGATTTAAAGTTTATTTTGTAGAAGTCTTGAAACACTTTTCGTTTGGTGGACGTTTTTGGGATATAGTGAAGTTTTATTAAAAAGGTTGAGAATATGTAAAAGGTAGAGGGCTAACTGATAAAGATTTAAAGTTTATTTTGTAGAAAACTTGAAACACTTTTCGTTTGGTGAAATATTTTTGGGGTATAGTGAAGTTTTGTTAAAAAGGTTGAGAATTTGTAAAAGTAAGAGGTAAGAGTGCCAACTCCGTGCTTGGCTTTGTGAAGCGTTGGTCCAAGGAGTTTCTTGATCCCTACGTAGCCAAATCCCTCTTTGTTACCTTCGTCAGGCCTCTCCTTGAATATGCTTGCCTAATGTGGTCACTATTTCAATCAAATCGAATCAATAGGATTGAGGCTGCCCAGCGTAGGTTCCTTCGATTCGCTTTACGTGACCTTCCCTGGTCTGACCATCAAAACCTTCCCCCCTACGAAAACCGCATGTTACTAATTAACCTGCAGCCTCTGTGGAAGCGACGAGACCTTGCTGATATTACCTTCATTCATAAGCTGCTTACCAGTGAGATTGGCTGTCCTTCCCTACTCCCGGGGATCACCATCTACACCAATCCTCGTAACCTCCGTTCGGCACCTCTTTTTCGCTCTGCTTATCACCGTATCAACTATGGACTTTCTGAGCCTCTCACCCGTATGCTTCGGAAAGTCAACTTCCACCCCTTTTTTGACTTCCACCTGAGTAAATCTTCTCTCAGGAATGCCCTTAATTCCTCCTAATGTTGCCTGTTTTTTCTTTTCTCTCTTGTCATGTGCTCTCTCCCATTATCATTCCCGTACTTTAATTTTAATCTTTTTTGTTAATTAGCTCTTAAATTTATTGTAGCTTCTAATAAGCGATAAATAAATAAATAAGTCTGTGCAATTTTGGCAAAAAATATAGTCACGATACTGCTGCACAAAGGATATTGTCAATTATATTATGCTGGGCTTGCACAGTACACAAAATGCAGGATGGTACTGTCGATCATGCCGTTGTCTATTTAGGCTTAAAACTCTTCGCTGCAGGCCAAGCATACGTGGCCTTAAGTAGAGTCAAATCGCTAGAAGGTCTTTTTATTGAAGAACTAAACTATACTAAATTAACAGGCAAACGACCATGCAACAATGACGCATTAATTAAAATAAACAAACTTAGAAACAAGTCTAGCGAAAACTAAAAAATAAATTAGTAGTAAAAAGATATTTTTAAAAACAATCTTTTATTTAAATGCTCTAAAATGAAGAAAATAAACTTTAAATTAAATCAAACCCATCAATTTATATGATATAAAAGCTTGTCGTGAGATTTACCTGTATAAATAAAAAAGAATTAAATAGGTAATTTGATCTTAACATAAGTAATCCTAAGAAAAAATTTATGATAGAGCACTAGGATTAGGATGATTATAAATGAAATTCTTGTTAAGGCTCAAGCGTATTTTCAAACTTTTTTGTCCTATTTGCAGGCCGAAGGAAAGCCTTCCTTGCTGCTACTTTTCCTAACCGATCAGCTTCCTTCAGGGATCGTTTTACTACTGTTGAAAAAAGATATGAGATTTGGACGCTTCCTATTGATCTAATTTGTAATTTCGGGAGCTATTAGATGTCTGTTTCGTTTGCTTTGAAAAATTATCAACTTATCGTCGCTAACAGATTTTTTCTTCTTCCTTCCGGAACGATTTCTGTTAACAATACTGCCCATTTCCTCCATAATCTTAATAATCTCGCAACCAGTACTCTTTGATATTTTAAAACGAGCAGCAGTTTGCCCATCACGAAAAATGCAAACCGCAAAATGTGTCTCTATAACGTTTTGGCATACTGAGGCGGTTTTTTTGGGATGATATCTAAATTTTAATTAGTTTCTAAAGGAAATTAGTCCAGGTATTTATACGAATTGGTTGTCTAAATTCCTAGCAAGTAAAAGAACGTGGCTATAAGCACCGTCTACATCTAGCCAGTTGATGAGAGATAGTCATAAACCTATTGAGGAAATTTTGTATAAAGATCGACCCTTGCCCGTCATACAAAAGAAGGAGGTAAATTGGGTTTTTCCCAAAAACAACAAAAGAGTCATAAAATCATTAAAACTAAAACCAAAATGTATTGCGTGGTAACTGGTAGTGTTTATTTTACAATATACTTTTACCAGTGGTCTTCTGCATTAAGTTGATAGTGCACCATTGGAAATATTTTCGAAATTTCCTTCGCGACGAGTTCACAGTCCACTGTGAAAAGTTGTCGCCTCCCAAAAATACGAGTTTCGGTTCGTTTCCTCTCCGCATGCAACAAGAGGAAGGACGGTTTCAAAAAAGGGTACCTCGCCGGGAGCACGGGACTACACAAATTCATAGCCACTGAGACACAGCACAGACTGACTGAGTCTAGATCTAGCTAGGGGGCGGGATAGGCGGGAGTGTTGAACACTGCCGGGTCCGGTAAAACGCAAAAATACACTTTTCCTCGTGGGAGAGGGAGAGGATAGAGAGTTGTGAAAATTGTCGAAATCGTGAGTTCTGTTTGTTGACGGCGAAGAGCGCAAATGCGGGAGAGCGACGAACCGAACGTTTTTCCACCACCAGCTGAGCGATAGCAGTTGGTGCGGCAAACGGTGCTCGTCGTGGAAATTGGAAAAGCGCACCGGCCCGAGCCCCGCACTTGATTTTAGTAACTCGCCGAATGAAGCCCAGAAATGTCAGAGGCGTTCTTTTGATCGGTGAAAAGTTTTCCTTTCTCGGGTTTAAAATTACACACTTTCGGGGGCTATTTTGAGACGTTTGATTCCCTTTTTTTTAACCCCGAACAAGGGACAAAAACGAACCCTTCTCCTCGAGCATTGAAAATTTAGAGACGACACGCGAGTGAGGAAAAAGATTTTTTGTTTTTTATTTCGTGGTGTCTCGCCGCGCGTTCACTTCAAGTGCAGAGTGCCGTCGTCGTCGCTGTGGGGCACCCGGGGGCCACCGTCGACCAAGTATCAATCGAGCAAAAATTAGTGTAATCGGTCCTCATCCTCCTCTTTCTGGACGCCTACGATGTAAAGGTGAGGTGAGTACCTTCAAAATCAATTCACGGTGCAGTGGTTTTTCTTTTCTTCTTTTTTTTTTCATCCCTTTTACCCTGTCAGTGAAGGGCTGGGAAACGTGTGCTGCGACAACAGCAACCGCAGGAGGCGGAGCGCGCCTCCACACCGCTCGGATTTTATTACATGCAGCCCGGATGTATCTCAGTCTGGCCGCTTTCCGCTAAATTCCGTGAGCTGTGGAAATGTATCTTGGTAGCGTGGCGCTAACTTAATAAGATCGCCGGTTAGGAAGTTAGATACAATTGCGGGGCGGACCAGATTAGCAGTTGCATGCTGCCCGCAGTGGGGTGGGCTCTCTTTAAAATCACAAGCCGTGTTGACGGGGCTTGTTGGTAGTGTCTAGGGCGCTCCGCACTATAAATGCGAAGTTAGTTTCTGTTTCTGGCTGACGATGGAGGAGCACCCCTGGTTAATGATTTACATACACCTGGAATGGGGCGTACATGGGGATTTTAACAATTCACACAATGCACGGGGTGGATGGGGGGTGCGGTACCTTTTCCGGGACTCTGCGGGCTTTGGGGCTTTATGATTTATGAGGGATCCACTAAACAAAAGGGGCACACGACAGAAACAACCCCTGGGCAGGAACTGCGAAAACAATGAGCCCCTGGTTAATTATTATTGTAGTGTTAAATCTTTGGGTAGCTTTACTGCACCCAAGACTTGGGCCCCATTTATTGGTATAACGGCCTAAGCAGCATCTTAAACCGTCTTGGAAACGGCTAGATCTCGACGATAAACGGCTTATAGGGCGCCATTACCCATCCGACCGACGCACAGTAGTTTAAAATGCGAAAAAAGTGAATATGAGAAAAATTTTAATAGTGGAAATCAGATAGAAGTAAAATTAGGAAATACTGAGAATTTAGAAGGAATAGCTATTTTAATTCTAATTTAGAAAAGAACAAATATGAGGCATATGGAGGGAAACAATAAATTTAACTTTTCTCGGAAGAATCGTAAAAATTCACAAAAGGCGTTTTTAGTTTAGTTTTAGTCTGTAATCTCCTTAACCAGTTAAATGGATTCGACGTGTATGCACGTCGGTATAACGGCCTAAGCAGCATCCTAAACTATCTTGGAAACAGCTAGACCTCGACGATAAACGGTTTATAGGACCCCATTACCCATCCAACCGTCGCACAGCAGTTTAAAATTCGAAAAAAGTGGATATGAGATATGTTAACTGTGGAAATCATAGATAAAAGTAAAATTAGGTAGTACTGAGAATTTAGAAGAAATATTTTAATTTTAACTTAGGAAAGAACAATTTTGAGGCATATGGAGGAAAACACTAAATTTAACGTCCCTCGGAAAAATCGCAAAACTTCACAAAAGGACTTTTTAGTTTAGTTTTAGTCTGTAATCTCTTTAACTAGTTAACTGGGTTCGCCGTATATGCACGTCGGTATAACGGCCTAAGCAGCATCTTAAATCGTCTTGGAAAGGGCTAGATCTCGACGATAAACGGCTTACAGGACCCCATTACCCAACCGACCGTTGCACAGTAGTTTGAAATCCGAAAAAAGTGAATATGAGAAAAATTTTAATAGTAGAAATCATAGATAAAAGTAAAATTAGGAAGTACTGAGAATTTAGAAGGAAAATTCACAAAATCTCTTTACAGGGTTTTAGTCTGTAATCTCCTTAACAAGAGTAAACTGCGCTCGACGTATACCATATACACGTCAATTCAAAGGTATATTGCGGTGCGGTTAACCTGTATAAACGTCGTGTGAAAATAAAAAATTACCTATTCGATATAAAAATTCAAAATTTCAGTAAAAGGTAATACAGATGTATTTTTTATATTAACAATGCTTTAAATTAAAAACAAAAATAGGCTAAATTCTTTGGTAAAGACACTACTTCCCATAGAATATATCGCTTTTTACGAAATTAGTTGATTATTTTCTCTAGTGCATCGGGTATACTTTGCATTATTTTGCTTATTTTACTGTGTACCCGATTATCCGATAATAATTGCAATAATATAAATAACTTTCGCGAACTCTGAAGATCCTTAGTAATTTCTAGTTTGTTACACCAATGTTTAATTTTTCATTTATTTATAGCAACTTTAAACACAATACAAATTTACTAATTAAAAACAAAAATTTACTGCATTCATTCATCTTTAATAATTTCGAATGGCCTGACCAAAAGGGTAAGACTTAAGGTAATTAGAAGAAACCCAGTGAGTAAATCAAAATTAAAGGAACTATTTTTACATATTAATTAAAGCTTAACTATCCATAACTTTTTGAATCGGGGGTATGATGGTGCAAAAACTATTCAACCAATTAAATAAAAATTTGAGAAGAATGCTTTTTAAATTTTCAGTATTTTTTAGGGTTTGGTTGTAACATTTTTTTGATATAACAATTTAAATAATTTTTTACAAACATGTACAGAAATGTTGACTGTTTTCTTAACTCTTATCTTTGAGCTTATGCTATTTTCTCTAAATTAAAAAGTTTTACGACTAAACCTTGATTTTATGTCTTTACTTTAGAAAAATAATTTCTTTTTACCGGAGGTTCCAGAAATCAAAGATGTATCGATGTTTTGTGAATTAAGAAGACACTTTAAGGTGTTAAGTTTCGTGATTATTCCGAGAAAAGTTAAATTTAATATTTTCCTCCCTATGCCTTAAGTTTGTTTTATACTTTTTACTTCTAATTTTAATGTTATAATATTCCTTCCAAACTTTCAGCACTTAATAATATCATTTTTATCTATAATTTCCATAATTAAAATTTTTTTCACCCACCTTTTTCGCATTTCAAACCACTGCGCACCATCGTCCCTGTGAGGAAGGCAAAAACGGCTAAAGCAATTTGGCGATCGGACTGCTGTGATTTATTGGTAAGTTTCATTGAGATTTTTATTGGCCTCGACGGCTGCTCTTAAAATTTTTGGCAATATACCGAAACCCGTCGGGGACTGAGTTGGAAAAGGTGGATAGATACTCTATGGTGGGGCTACCAAAGCCTTAGCTCGGCCTAGCGGAGCCCATCGACCATGAATATTATAATTTTCGGGGGAGGGATCAAAACCACCACTAAACGAGTTTAAATCCCAGGGATTTCTGAACATTGGCATGAGTTTTAATGGTTTAAAAATGTCCCTGCGCCTCGGTTTGGTAATTTCTGTTCTTGCTATGGGTCGCAGTTCGATTAACAACTTCAGAAGTAAACATCTTCACATCATCCATCCCATTAATTCGCTCATGGCAATATATTTTTAATATACTTTTATCGCTAGCGTAACGATCAACTACAGACATATAATAAAATTAAAGTAATTACTTGAGAAATAAGCGATTAGAATATTCTGAAGCTGAAAGAATTTATATCAATTTGGTTTTGCTTTTGTATAATTTCATTTCCACACCAACAATACCTAAAAGTTAACTATTCATCCAACAATTTAATAATTAATTGACTTTCGCAAACTGTTAACAATTTTATTATACCACTTAGTTTCACGAATTACAAATTTTATTACGTCGATTATAGTCGTCATGCTCTGTACAAAGACCCATTATAACTCAAGTGTTGAGCTATTAATTATCCTCATGGTTCTGGAATTAATTGACTCTTTTATCTACAATTTATATACGAAAAATGTGTTAATATTATTCTGAACAAAATATTGGCGTTACGTTGTGAACAAACAAAAACGTAAAGAGAATGAATAATTGCAGACATTTTCAGTTTTAGGTGTCCGATTATGAATCTATTAAAATCATTAAATTAAGTAATTAATCACTCTCAATTGTCTCAATCTTTAAATGTATACTCGTCTATGAATATATATATGTATATGTTCAAAATATGAACTGTATTTCTTAAAGTGCTTAAACATTACTTGTAAATAAGTATTATTAATTTTCGTTAGATGTTATTTTAAAGTATAAAAATAAATTGCTTTAGTGTAGTAAGGATAAGTGAAGGAGTACGAGTATGAAGGAAGTTTATGAGTCGCGTAATTTTGTTCTAGGCAATGCACCAGCTCACACCGCATGAATTATAAAGTAAGGTTTGGCAGAGACTGGTCTGGCGAAAATATCAACCACCCAATCTATATGTAGTCTCAAACTGGCTCCTACCGATTACTATCTTTATGGTAATTTTAATAATGAAGGTAGAATTGAAGCAGTAGACGATTTTATAATTGTATAATTAATTCCAGATTCCCAGAAATTTTTCCCTACCTGCTTTGTACAGAGTTGTTTAAAAGTATTTGATAAAATATTCGTTTTTGTTATTTCTACAAAAGTAGTTTTTCTTTTATTTTAATCAAGTCCGCTGAGAGAGACAGCATAAATTTGTTTCGTAACTTTTAGTTTCAAAACAACCTTATCTACGTCTGCATTGAATAGATAAATTTATATACTTAACAACTCTTAATACCTACTATAACTATTTTTAGCATTTGAAAGTGCTAGCCACCGGGTCGAGCACGAACAATTTTTGAAAGCAATTCTACTTTGTGGGCGCAGTTCCAGCAATTAATTGCAAACTTTTCCACGGCCCTCTCAAAAAACTTTTGCATGTTGCAAATTTCTAGGGGATTTTACGTTATTTAATAACAACAAGTGAAGTTTGTTAAAGTTTTATCACCGCCCTCACTGGCAGCTGTTCCATGTCCAGCGAATTTCAGTAATTTTCTTTGATTTCGTTAAACTTCTGCTTGGAGCGTAAATTTTGCCCCATTAATTTTCCGATGGTATTAGAAGTTGTTAACAATTTTAAATTCATAAAAATTGGAAATATTTTCATCAATTTAAATTTATCCCTGAAATGATATCCGCGCTTAATTATAAAAATTGTCCACAGTCTGGAAGTTTTGTGATTCGGCTTTTCAACGAAACATGTAACGAGGATGAGAATTGCGCTTAGGGGGATTTGCATTTACTACTGGGAACAGTGTAAGCAGCCAGTCCTACAGAAAACTACAAAAATAGGTCTAAAGCGTTTTTTTTTTTTTTTGGGCGACAGACTGATATTAATCGTACGGAAATATACGTTTATTTATGACACACTAGTGCCACTGTGGCACCAATGAACAAAAACGTTTTTATGCTCCAATATCTGGATTGTGATTAATTTTGTAAAGTATCACAGAGATTTCACAAAATTTAATCATTTCTCGAGTTGACACATTTAGCAAATTTCTATTATTTTTAAATTAAAACGATAGTCGATTCGTTTGTAACAGAAGTTATTAAAATCATTAGAGGATATTGTTTATTACGTAAATGTGCTTTGAGTTGAACTTTAAATATTAGAATTTGAGTTCTGTTCATATCCTGTGCCGGGGGAACTACTATATGTATTAAATTTTTAGATAATCTTTAAAGTTTCACTATGCCTATTTATTTTTTTAATATTTTTTTAATTAAATTTAATCAAAGAGTATGGTATAAAAGGAAAAGTTGAAAACTATGTAACATATAATAAAACCTGACATAAATTCCATACTACTACTACCTACTATAGGTATAAAGATATCTAAAGTAGTTGGCAGTTTTATTTTGTGACATCAAAGAGGCAATTCAACTGTAAATTATTTTACAAAAATATGAAAATTGAAAGGTCACAGTTCTTTGAAGGCCTTAACAATAATTTTATCCAATAAAATAACAGACAGACATGCACTGAATATTACATAAAATTGTATAATTTGATTATGTATGCATTGGCATTATAAGGTTAATTAAAATATCCGATGTTTTACAATGCAAATACTAATTTAGAAAGTTTACATTTTAAATGATCATTACGACATTTTTAATTGAAAACTATTAGTTAATTTCACAAGTTTCATTGTATATTTAACATTTATGTAGGAGCCTAATCAAGGACGACTAATCATCGTCATCGTCGGAATCGCCTTAGTTGCTTTATAGTAGCGTAGCATAGTTACATTTGCTCTATCATAGTTGTTTATGACAGTTAAAGTAGTTAGCCGTAGTCAGTAGTCTTCAGTAGTGGCAGTCGATGTTAACAGTCTTCAGTAGTCAGTACTCGGTCGTCAGTATTTAGTCTTCAGTTGCAGTCTTAGCTACAGTCTTCAAGTAGTCAGTGGTTAAATAGTAAGAAGTTTAGTTGCAGTCTCATCTGCAGTATATAGTGGAAAATATAACATAATATACCTATTTTATAAACTTATAATATAATAAATTACAAAAACTTATGAACTAAATAATCTGAACCTACATTTATATATTATTTTTCTATTTAGATATATGAAACTAAAATTTTCAATTCAGTTAAACATTTTCAATGTTTTTATGAGTTAACACTTAGTTTATGCTAGTCTGTAATTTAGATTTTAACTTGTATCTTTTAAAATTAAATTCTAATATAACCTCATCAACGCTATAGCTAAGTTTTACTTGGAAAATTAAAATTGGAACAGAATATGGATAGTAATATTGAATTTTTATGATCCTTACTATAAATTGTGTGCTCCTTGAACAAATAGTTTGTGGTCATTTGTAGCATATAAAATTTTACACTATAAATTGCATACTATTTATTCAGAAGTACTCTGGATTGTAAATCAGATCTGAATGTAAGTTAAAAAAGAATTTAAAAACTAGACTAAAACCCGAAGTTAGAAAAGAGAATTAGAATTAAAAATTAAATTTGATTTAGAAATCAGTATCAAAAATTGGGACTAAAATTAAAATCAGAACTAAAATGAAAACGATGATGGGAATGAACTAAAAATCCACCTTAAAATTAAAAATTAAAAATGTAATTAACATGAGCCAGATGGGCTTTGCTTCTGAGCGCGCTTGGGTAGGATACACCCTAGAAATAATATTAATAATACCTTCTAGAATCTTTTACTTACTGAACATGTTAAGTACCTTTTTAACTACCTCTTGGTAATTTGAAATATTACCCGTCGCCCGTCCATAATAATAAAATTATTTAAACCTATACCTTTGTTTCTACATTTCCTTTTTGTTGTTTTATAGTATTTTAGTTGTATTAATCGATTTCTAAAAAGGTCTTGGCATAATTAAAACAGTCAATGTAAATTTAGCAATATGGGTACCTTAAATAAAATATAAAGTTGATTTATAAGTTGTTATTTATTTGATGTTTGATATTAATACACTCGTAGTATAATTTTATACGGACCATAAAGCATCAAATAACGAAATATTGAAACAAATTCTACCTTTTCTGCCAGTTATCCCTTCAAATAGGGAAGTAGATAATTTGAATTTATATGGCACCATGTATCATGATCCGTTGCGAAACCCTTTTTCCTACCGAGTTATTTTTACAATAATTTAGTGTCTACTCAACTTTTGGTTCACGGATGTCCTTTCCGAAATCCACAAACTTAAATTTGTTTTTCTTATTTTTATTTTTTTTCCAGAAATAGGACACACCTAGAAATTGCGGGAGGTCGACATTTAAAATTGACCTCAGGAAAACATTCTGAATTCGTAAAAAAAAATATTTTCAGATGGCCCAGTTCCCTTTGGGCTCTAACTCTATTCAGATCCCACGTCTAAAACATGGTGGGGGCGGTTAGCTCGTGTCTGTACATATAAATTAAAAATTTCACCGTGCAAAATGTTCAGAATGGTGCATGCATCAGCCAACGTAAAAGTCAGTTTATTTATTAAATTTTAAAAATTATCACCCTTTGTGGGGTAATCTAATTTAAGAGCATGACACGCAAACGCTTTTTCCACCAAATTTTTAATAATTTAGTAAAAGTTTTGCACACTTGCTGCTCCCAACCGACTAAAGTTATTTTAAAGTTAATCAGGTGGTTTACTCTGTTCATTTATTTTATTATTCCCAAATAATGAATTTTACCTAATTTATTTCAGTGCGGTAACATTTTCGTAAGGGTTGATTTTTGGAAGAAATTTTAAAAATACCCGTAATATATTATTGAAATATTTAAATAATAATAAAATAATATAAATAAGGAACTTACTTAGGATTTAATTAAATAGTCAAAATATAGTTAATCATTATAAAAATTCATTGTTCTAACAGATTAAAGAGCATTTACATAAAATTAACCACTAACTTAATTTTTATATTACTCTCAGCATAAGATTTTTTGTCTATTAAATGAAAGACATTTTATTAAAGGAAAAATGTATATATATCTATAAAAGAAACTTATTTTACAGCATTGTTCTATTTAAAAAGAACTGTTTTTGTCGCAGAGCATTTCCCCTTTTATTTCCTGCCGCAACAACGCTTTTCTTTTCATTATTATTCCGTCTTCATTTCAGCTTTTGTTTCTTTGTTAGTGTCTTTTTAAAGAAAAGAATTGTTTTTTTCGCGGAAAAACGACTTTTATAATTCCCTAGTGATAATTTAGGAAACTCCGATTCCCTTATAATTTAGTTAAAATAATTCAAATTCCATCACAATGTCCAAATATAATTTTAAACACTTTTAGAACACCAAAACGGAATTAGTTCATTAAGCTGATAAATAGCGTGCTCTGAATTAATAAAATTTTCTGTAGTTGAAAACAAAATTCCTTTAAAAGAAAAACTTTTATATATCTGCAATATGAAACTTTGTTTTATATTTTCTGACAATGGAATTCTATGAATGTCCGCTAAAGGGTGGTGGACTCTATACTTTTGAATTTTGTATTCTACTTGTTATAAACTAAAATTAACTTTGTTAACATGCATTGTAAGCATATTTTATTGAAGGCATACAATTTCAAAATATATTCTAATCAATCAAAGCAACGATGTATGACTTGAATTGAGTACAACCTCAGATTAATTTAAATATTTCCATGAAACATATTTAAAAGTTTTGATTGTTTTGTTGAAATGAAATTAAAATAAATTTTCCATTGAATTTAGAAATAAATCCAATTCAAATAATTTTAGCTTTTCCAATTGAAAAGTTTTTATGAAAGCAATGGGAAAATTTCTGGATTATGCAGTATTTATGTACATATTTGAGTTTGTTTACAAATTAGTTTGTTTTTGTTTAGAAATATGCATTTGTTTAGTATGTAATTTATAGAGTATGATATTTTAATTTATAAAAGTTAATGCTTGCTTTAAGAGAACAAATTTGAAGTTTATAGCGTATGCTTTAGTAGATATAATGCAACTAGAATTGCACATCAACTAGTTTAAAAATAAACCAAAATATAATAGGGGAAGTTAGAACAAGACGGGGTACTTAAGGTTACGTGGCTAATAACATTTCGATATTTAATATATAGGAAAGTAATATCTTTTTGATCAAAAGTTTGATAATCAGTCTTCTTATTAATTGTTATAGTATGGGAACAAATAATTAAAATATTGAATATGGTACATCAACCCATCTTGTGCCATCCAAGGGTTAAACACCTTACTCCTTAGAGCAAGGTGCGGTTTATTATTATAATTTTTTAAATACAATTTCTCATCATTCGAACACTGAAATAAATACAAAATATAATAAGAATTAAATGTTCGTGTAGCATAACCCGAAGGGGCGAGATGGGGTAATTCGAATATCGTTTTTATTTACCAGAGCAGACCAAAAAGAAATCTTTTTCTAACTCATGGATCTACAAAATCTCTTACTTTGATATTTGATTGGCCACTTTTAATAAGTATATTATCGATCTCGTAATTCTTTTGGTTTTGCCAATTTTAGGGGTATCCCATCTTAGCTCACTACCTTGTCTTACCCACTCTCCCCTAATAGTTGATTAAAGTATAGAGTGGACATAAATTTAACATTAACAAGTAATCATTATTTTATATAAAATGCTGCAAAGTTCCAAACATTACAAAGGTAATTTATCAATGTTACTTTTCGTGAATACGTTTCGTGATGAAAATTACTAATAAATAATTTTCATCAATAAATAATGTTATGAAATTAAGTAGATTCTACACTAAGTACTCGAATTAAATTGTGTATTTATATTTATTAAAAATCCTAACTGATATATAAAATTTTAATTACATTTGAATAATTTTCTTTATACTTATCACTCTTTCCTCTAATTAATCTTCTTCCTACTTTATACGTTTGACTTACTTTAGAATCACCTCTCAAAAGAAATCCAATTAGTTTAATTGCAATTTTATTTCAGTAAGCTTATTTAGGACGATGCAATCGTCAATCTAACAAAATTTTTAAAATATGTCCAGAAGAATTTTTGAAATACCCACTCGTCGCTGATTGGGCTTAATTGACCCTTAGTCTTTAGAAACTATCAAGGCGAAAAGCCTCGAATAAGTTTCCTAACACCCTTGCTACCCTCCAAAAAAACAAAAAAAAAAAAAGATATTCTTAAAATAGCTCAAATCATCTAGGGCTTCTCCCCAAAGAGTCAAGTGCATCCTTGACGGGGGAATATTTAACGAAGGGTCCTACTGGGTGAATGTATTTTCAGCAAAGAAGAGGAATTTTTCGATCGAATGCGAATAATGCAATTTTCAGAGGGCGCTAAATAATTGAATATATGATCAAATATAGACGTTATGTTCGTTACACCCCCCTTCCACTTGGTAGTGTAATATTCTGCTTTTCTTGATGGCAGATTGAAACTTCGGTAGTGTTTTAATCAAGGGCCCTTAATGGAGGTGAAGGGCTTTGCCGCCGCAAGCGTTCCTGTAATCTTAAGTACTCACACTCCAGGCTTATTGGATGGATGCAAATGCGATATAAGAAAGGAAATCATACCACTTCCTGGCTTTATGCACATAAAATATGAAGCATAGAGAAGACGCGGACAGAGTCTTCTAGCAGCCCCCGTTGTACGCTCTCCGCTGGCGGTTGGCGGAGGCACTTAAGTATTCCATCCAGCCCCGTCGAAAGTGTTCCTGTTCACGTCCTCTGAACGCAAGCAAGCAAATGCACCTCGCCACACGGACTGTGGAGTAATTGCTTGAATCGATACGGCGGCCCCAAAGCTCGTCCTAGCGTGCCCCACTGGAAATTTTTTTTTTTTGTTTTTTTTTTTTTATGATGAGGAAGAGATAGAAACCGAGGGTGGATGTTAGGTTAAAACAAATCCACATAGCCACATCCATGAGTATCCTGCAGAGAGCAGCATATGCACCATAACCTAACAGTTGGGATTTCTCTGATTATGTGGAGCTGCACTGCGGTGACATGTCCACAAGGTAGCAAAGTTCTCGTTTATATGAAAATGGCTGGGGCTCTGCACCTCCATTAAAAGGATAACCCACTGTAATGGCGGTTATCTATGCAATGTATCGCTGGTGCACTGATAGTCTGGCTATTCCAAGTTATAGTAGTCATTACGGCTGCTTTGTAGTAGCACATTTACTTTCTAAGGGCACTAGAATAGCCTTAAAATAGCCTAAAAAAACTGATTACTAGATTAGGTAGATATCGGAAATTGGCATTGCCTAAATATTAATTGTATAGTAATTTTTTTTTTGTAATGTATAAAAGCAGTTCTTAGAAGTTGGAAATCAATTTCACAAATAGTAATTAATTACACATTGACAGAAATTTATTATTTTCTAAACACTTTCTAATTATCTCTTTATAATGGAGAAAAACGTAGTTACAATTCCAATTCCTTGAAGTGGATTTGACTCGATTGAATTTTGTTATTTTTGTCTTTCATCTAAATAACTAAATAATGATAAACTGAATAACCGCATAGTTAATTACCGATATTATAACGTAAATATTCCATAGTGGATTTATTTCTTTTATACTTATGAGTATTTCTTGTAAATGACGATATTTTTACTCATAATAAGTACTTCGCATCGCAGCAGGTATAATTTGATTTTTAGGTCAAAAAAAAAAAAAAAGACGAGAAATAATTTTTTTATTGTAACAATAAATGAACGCGATAGAAAATAGTCGTTCCTAACGTCTTTCAACTGTTTGTTTTCGAGAAATATTACTAGCCCATATTAATGCACTATTCCATATTTAGTTATTTTCCTCTACTATATAAGATGCCTATGTAGAAAGCAATAAATTAGGTAATTAGGAAATATTAATCGAATTTGGTATAAAATTAATCAGATTTACTATTGGTTTTGCGTCAATCTAATATTTTATTGAGTTAAATGTATAAATAAGTAAGATATATAGTAAAAAATTTAATATATTTTTCCTCAAGTTAAATAACGTTTTATTTATATTTGTAAAATTTTTTTAATTGTTTACTTACGTTAAATTGAAGGAGTCTGTGATATCATAGAAATTCTTATTATTATTATTAATATTATTGATCGTAACCAATCATAATTTTGTCGATTCTATCCTAGAGGTGCAGAATTAATTCAATTAAAATATCCTTGGTTTTATAAAGCAATGATATGTTTAATTTTTGCAATAATAACATTCATAAAATGTTACAAATGTGGAATTAATAAATTGATGGAATAGATTTTAGCAAATCACTTTGTTTTCGAATTGATTACTAAATTAACATATTTATACAATACAAAAATTGAATAAGTGAGGAAGTAATAAGGTAACAGGACTAACAGATGGACGGGTATGATGCGGGTAGTCCTTACAGTCTACAGGCTGCGGAACCCTAAAAATACCCCTCACATAGGGCTGAGATTGGGCGAACCGGAACATGAACTAGATGCAAAAATGTACATTGCTCTGGATTAAGCCATTTATCGTTGCAGAGTAATTTATTATTGAAAACGAAATGGCTCTGTGCAAAAGTGCTATTCCGGGGATTCCCCGGGTTCTCCTGGTGGTACGAAGAGAAACAATACGTACAACTTGCACAACTAGGAAGCAAACTGGAACTGAATAATTTTTCT
This sequence comes from Philonicus albiceps, assembly GCA_963969385.1. NCBI lineage: Eukaryota > Metazoa > Arthropoda > Insecta > Diptera > Asilidae > Philonicus > Philonicus albiceps. The sequence continues at coordinate 28,186,080 of OZ017776.1, forward strand.
TTATATATATATTTTTTTTGCAGTTTTCCTAGTTAAATTGCTCGTACTCCAACAATTTTCTCTATTTATACCAAGGAATGTTGCTCGCGGAAGTTATTCTCATGCAGTTATTATTTCTTGCGTAAACACAATATGCAAATAGCATGGAAAGTGTATTTATTTAATGATCCTTTGGCCCCGTATATGCTCTACTCCTGTTTTTCTTGATTTTAATCTAATTGCCTGTATGCTCGGATTTATCATTCTTTTTTTTATATGAATGAATTAATATTTCTGGTCGCACAAGAATAATTGCGGTAGAAATTTAAAATATGAATAAAAGATACAAGCCGTGGAGGATAGAGGTTAGTCTTGATATAATAGGCTTGGGTAATTTTCAACCATAAATACATATGTATAAAATATGAAATTTGTTTCAATACTGGGATATACATAGTTTAATAACGACATTAAATCCGAATCACTTTAAACATTGATCTAAAAGCCCACCAAGTCCAGTAGTCAGCCGTGTTGACCCCTTTTCAAAGTGTGCACCTAAAAGTGTCGCAAAAATGAAGCGACGATAACTTTGTACGCACTATACACAGTTTTTCCATAAATCTTATTTATACAATATTTTTTGTTTATGAGTTTTATTTCGTGTTAGCTTCCAAATAGTTTAAAATTTTAAAATTTACGTTTTCACTAACATTACAATTTAAATAGGTATGGTAACTAACCACTTTTTTCCGGACGACGAGTATACTCATCCTAACTCAAAATATTGTCGCAATATAATATAATTTTCTGCAATTGATTTTGTAATCAATTATTTTTGACTATAAAGAAGTTAAGTAAAAAACAATTTTTTTTTCGAATCATTAGAATGTCGAGAAAATAGACAGTTTTCCTGTAATTTTGAACTCAATACCTATTAAACCTGAAAAATTCGTAATTTTAAATCCAAGGGGATGGTACTCTTTCGTAAATTTTGGGCTATACATATAAAAGTTATAATTTTGGAGAAAATGAAACCCCACACGATACAAAATATAACACAATTTTTCAGATGGTCCAACTCATCCCCATTAATAATTGAAAAACAAAAACAAAAAAACTTAATTTTCGATTACCGGGCTGTGTGCGCATCGCAATGACCTGCAAATTTCAAACTCGTACGTTATGTTGTTTTCACGAAAAAGGTATATGACAAACAGACAGACAAATGCACTAACAATCTTATAAGGGTTCCGCTGATGCTGGTACGGGACCAATAACTAAAATAAAATACTACCATACCAAATTTATTATATGCGCATATAATTTTACTTGAATAAATTCATTGAAACATTATCTTCCTGTTAATAAAATTCCATATCTCTGAAATTCCACTTAGTCAGAACAGTTTTGCTTATCTTGTAGAGCTAGTTGAAAGAAAAGTTTTAGTCTTGCAACAACTTGATTATGGGAACGTTAATGGATAAAGTTGCTGACCGCAGGAATTTCTTCAAGCAGAAAATTAATAAAATTGGATATATATGGTATATCATCAAAGTTGCACTTTAATATTTATTATTTTCTGAAGTACTGAAAACTTTTGTGAAAGCTTAAATTCAAATGGATACCATAACCATTTCATATTTTCTGGTTCACTTTCATCAAAGGGCACTGAAAAGAGAAATACGTGCCTCAGTAAAACTATTCAAAGAAATAAATTTTTTAATTAGAATTTTAATATTAAGACTTTAGGGTATTTTTTTATATATTTTTTTTAAATTTACCATATTAAATAAGGAATTTAAAAATAGAACGTTGCTCTTTCAGAAGTTATGACAAGTGTCTAATTTACGAGTATATAAAACATATAGGGTTTGAATAAAAGAAAAACGTTTAAAGCTACAACTTGCATTGAGAGTTTGTTCAAAGCAATTTCACGCGTTTTTCAAAAGTTAAATTGAATTGGGATGATCACAACATTCAACTTTATAAGTGAACATGCCTTTTTCTTGGTATGGAAAGTTTGAACTTATTAAAAGAAAAGTAGCGGCCGTCCTATTTTTACGAGATATCATAGGTATCATCGTATGTTATCATGCTAAATCTACTACCTTTAACCTTTGTTATATACCTTGAAAAGCCGTGGTATTTTTATCAAAATTCCTGTCCATAATATCATTACTAAGATAAATCTAAACGAACCAATTACTCGGTATTCTAGACTCTTTAATCAAGAATATGAATTAGTAGACTTATCAGTAAGTAGAGTGAACTTCCGAGATTCAATTAAAATTTTCTACTATTTCACGAAACTTCTCTGGTTACCTAAGAAAACTTTTCTTCCATTATTTTTGTTTATACAATTTTAATTTAAATGGATAATTTACGTAGAAAGTGTAATTCAATATGAGTAGTAATTTTATAATATAATCTTTAATTTCGCATTCGAATTCCTTCTGAGTATAATTTGTACCTTAGATGTTTTGGTATTCTTATTACTTTATTTTTGTAATTACAATAGTAATTTCAGTTATTTTATATTATACATGGCCTGTTGAATTTAATTTGTAGGAAACTGACGTATTTTGAAATAAACAAGCAATGAAAACAATTAAACGTTTGATTGAGGATCAAAGTACTATGCAATTGTAAAATGTTTAGGTTATTTCTTATAAATTAAAAATTTCTTCTCAAAAATAATACTAATTGCTTTCTGTTATGCAATGGAAAAATTCCTTAAATTTTGTTTGATCTGTAAGAAGAAGTAGAAAAATTAATTTGAAATCGAGTATATCACGAATCGAACCAGCAACCCCCACAGGGGGGGCATTTATCATTTTGCTATCGGGGAGGTCCGTGACACTAATTGATGTCCAGCATATAATTAACGACGTAAGAAACAGATCCAATCTTCAACAACAAGTGGTGGTCCAACTCCGAATCAAAATATCCTCGAGATGCCCCCAGACGTGGAAAATGTAATAAATGGTTCGTTTTTGGAGTATTGGACAGTACCAATTTGATTGTGTTGTTAGAGATAATTTTTCTCATCGATTTCGAGTTCTTAATGATGCTCCATGGTGGTGGAGTGCTTGGGTAGTGGCTCGGGGGTTTGGCTTAGTGTACTATAGAGCAGCCCTATAGGGACGCGAGGGGTGCGGTCGTTAAAGAAGATAACACACTGTTTGTCCAGATATTTTTTTTTTGTCGCAAACGAGAAAAATATGGGGCTTTTAATAACCCTTGGAACGATGCCCAGTGTCGCTGCAGGTTCGGTTTGGTTGGAAAGTTTTTTACGGGGAACCTTTTCACAGAGAGATTCTATGCCTTCGCCCAGTTTTTGGGTTAAATTTTACCGTGAAAGTTTACTTGGATTAAGGGATATGTTTAGGCTGCGGTTTTATCTCTTGTGAACTTTATTCCAAGCCAAAAGTAAACCTTTCAGGAAAAAGAAACCGGAGAGCGCATTCAACTTAATTACCTCCAACTGAGGTTTTATGATTTCCTCGATTTGGAAACGTTTTGGTATGAGCCTCAGGCGTTGACAGAACTTATGTTTCTCAAAATTAAAGGCCCTGTGAATCACAGCTCGAATGTGTCTCAACTATAAATTTTTATTTTTTTTCATTTTTAAGGGCACTTCAAAGTCTTTATGGCTGGGAAACATTTCCCCGAAATGTGTGACTGGCATAGAATTTATCTGGGAACAGCTGCAGCTGCCAAAGCGATTATTAATTGCTAAAAATTGCAACCGACAGCTGCAAAATTGCAGTGATCCCGGCTTTTTCAAATGAATTGCAGTATTCAATAATAAAATCTGTTAATAAATACACCATAGAACTTATAACTTATGGGCAGGTTTGTTTTTTAATTTTTTCCTCTTATATAGTTTCCAGTTAAATTATTTTAAAGCTCAAATTAAATTTCTTTTTTTTTTACTTTTATAACATTTAACCAAAATAATTTTAAATCTACACCTTTTACACTATAGTATCGCATTTACCATAAACCTTAGGGGTCTATACTATCCGTATAGAAAAAACTATAAAACAAATTCACTACACAGGGGTTACGTACACCCCAGATCTTTAAGTCAATGCTGTTAACTAATTGGTTGTCGTAACAATCATACATTAAGTAAAAAGTTTTTCACGTACAAATTCCATCATTTTAATTTATGCTATAAATTGTAAAAAAACATAGTATTTCACATATAATTAGACACTAATGATATTCGACTCCTTTCCTTTACTTGTACTATTAAACCTTCCTTTGTGCCAAATTTTAAGATTCTAGTTAAACGGAAAGTACAGATTTTAATTTGTCTGTTAGCGAGTTAATATGACAGTCTATCTTTTTATTGCATTTAGTTTTACAATATTATGAGACTTTAGGCTTTAATTGTTGGTATTAATTCCAACGCGGTACCTCTAACCATCCCTGGAGAAAAAGGTCTTGAAGGACATACTGACAAATAATAAAGTGATGCCATTTATTTGATAACATATGGAATTATAGTTAGAGCTTGATCATAATCAATTTAATTTAATTTTTAGGAATTAAATTACATTTCAATTCATATTTCCTGTAATTATAATTTGCAATTGATATGTAAAATTCCTTGTACTGGATATGAATAACTTTTCAATTGCATTACGAGGTATTTTAATTGTTAGTTAATAACGCTATAAATACTAGGAGACGAAAATTATTCGTCAAATCTATTTTAAGGAATTGTACTTGTAATTTCGCTTCTTTTTCCAATTTAAAAACGAGTTTAGAAAGTATTTGGAAAATAAAGAATTTCTGTTGATCATCTTTTGTTTGAGAGGAGTATAGGAAAATGTTTTTGTTCCATCATTTTCAAAGAACTCTATGATGCTAAATAGACTGCTAGTTAGCTAGAAAGATACTTAATTACATTACTTGGTGTGATTTTTATCGGTTAAATGTAGACGAAGATAACTTCTAAATATTACCATAATATAAAATTAGTTGCCGCGAAAATTCTGTTTTGCATGTTATACATGAACCGTAGTTCGCATATATGCGTCCTTACCAGTTATAGCATGATTTTGTTGGGGTTAAGGGGTTAATAGATATCATATAACTTAAAATAATTAATACTAGTTTATCAGCACGAGCTTAAATTTACGATAAGCTAAGCCAAATTCTTTCACTGCGTTCTTGAGGTTGAGTTATTTTGTTAACGTAGTATGATTTTGTTGTTCAAATAAAAGCTGATTTTAAAATTTCTCTCGACATTTCCCATAACCATAATTTTCTCTTCTTGAGTATGCAACGAAATAAAACAATACAATTTTAAGGCTTAACCTATCCATACATATTATGGATAAATATCTGTTCAGCTTATTCATCATTATTCAGTATCTTAAAAACAAACATTTCAAATGGTCGGACCGACCGTTCAATCAACCATAAGAAGCAATAAGATCCTTTTTTTATATTGCAAATCCCTAATAAAATACAAAGGGCCATTGATTCGGAATCAGCCCGCAGAAGCAGTAAAAGCTTCCTCTGCATAGCAGTGCTAGCATGATATGAATACTAAAAATAATTTCTGCTCTACCTTCAATAAAAATTTACCTTTCTACTTTTTGATTGCCTAGTGTCTTAGCAAACATCTGTTAGCATTTTTCATAGTTACCAAAAAGGTACAAAATATCCAGGAAATTTTTGAGCAATAATTCATATCTCATTCGCATGTAGCAGCAAATGTGTCATCGCTCCAGGAGGAGTCCCAAGAACGGCAGAAGGTATCCATCCATCTATTCACCTATGGGATGTAATTTATATAACTAGTCGCGCGACATGAATCGTTAATGTGACGCTCTACTGAAATATTTATGAGGACCTTAAGGGCATCGCAAACACCCTGGGATATGTCATTTTTCTTTCATCTGAAGTGATCTGAAATGGGGCTGGTGGGCGCTTTACAATACACCAAAGATACTCTGCTTTGGTTCTATCTAATTAGCAGTAAGTCCGGATCTAGGGATATACTTTGATATGCAAGAGTGCCCCACAAATAAATCAAGGAGTGTTCATCCATCGTTTTAATTAAAATTTCCATATAAATTATTGCCCACCGTTGCGGAGAAGGGCAAGAAGTTTGGTAGAGCCACATTAGAAACTGTTTAGATCTATAGCCAAAGTTAGAGTCACATTTCGTTTTTCCAGTTGCATTCCTGGTTTGGACATGAAATTAATTAAAATTGCATTTACCAGCAAGGAAGAACGCTTTAATCAAAAGATTCGTCTTCTTACCGGATGCAGGCATGCAAGAAAACGTCTTCGAAGAATGTTGACAAAAAACTTTATCTTACGGGGAGGTTCTGGTTTATACCTATAAACTTATACCTGAAAAAGAAACCACTCAAAGAGTTCTTTCTTGGCATGAAGTAACACGGTATGAATTAATCTCTTTGATAGTAATTATCTTATTGTCCTGGTGACAAAGGAAGATAAAAATCCATCTCCTGCTCAAATCGTTCAGTTTCCGAAACTGAACCCTCCCCTAACACAGTCGCACAAACCAAGAAAGTTGTCTCCTCCGGGATGGGAATAGTAAGCAAAAAGGGATGGGATCAGACATGTAATTTTTAGTGATGTTTTATATATCTTTTTAAGGTTTGAAGAAGCTTATTCCGGTTATTATTTTCATAAATATTTTCTCAGGATTTCGTGCTATTGTATAGACAATCCACCCGTTTCTTTTATTTATGAGGGAAGTTTTTGAAACGAAATCAATTTTTTACAACCAATTCTAGTGATATACTTGTCGTGGTTGTAAAAGTTACCCGCACAATTTAAAGTCAAGTCAAGTAGCTCTGTTTGGTGTTTTGTTTGTCAGACTGCTAGACTGAATTGGTTTCAAAGTTCATAAGATTTTCAGTTGGAAAATAAAGGAGGTATTGTACCCGTATCTATTAAATTTAAGATATTGATTTGGAAGTTTCACTTTGTTGTATATAAATAGTATATGCCCTATAGGGGCGTATTGATTTTCAATTTATCTTACATCCGTGCGGATTCTATTGAATCATGCTATATGTCTTATAAATAGAATAAAAACATTTTTAAGGTAGATTTGTCGAATAAAAATAAAAAAATTGTTTTATCTACTGGTATTTTTTTGATCTTTTTATGTATAAAATATATCTTTAGATAAGTTCCAATAAAAGACAGAAATTACTTAAAAATTTAAATGAATCCGAAATCGATCAATAGCCTCTTATCCAAGAGGCTTTCCCGAATATACATCGGAACGGAAATGTCTTCCTTACATAAAATCCCGGCTGGGATACCACAAGGCTCCATTCTTAGTCCATTATTGTACTTTAGTAAAATTCGTAGTATTGTTTTTTTACAGCCAGAAGGCACCAACTAAAAATTATATTAATTCGTCGAATATCGAATGGCATAATAAGTTGAAATATCTTGGAATATATGCATTCAATAAAAAACTACTATTTGTTAAGCATATTCAGGTTTTATAAACTAGAATTCAAGTATCTAACCGAGAAAATTATTTAGTTAAAACAATTTTTAGAGCTGTTCTCTTATATGGTGCACCTGTATGGGGACTTGACAAAAATCCGTATAATAAGCTTCAAAGAATGCAAAATAAAATTGTAATTTTATAAGGCTAACACTGCTCTGCTTTCTGTCGAAGTTCGTAATTTTCTAAACTGCTTTATAGATAGTTCTGTAGTATTCAACTTAGGAAGATGTTAATTTGGAATAGGAAAATAATAATAATAAACTTATGATTTACATCTATAGTTTATTTTCTGGGTTTATTTCGTTACATATGTATGTATGTATCTCAATACAAAAAGGACTTTCAAAGCTTACACTTAAACCTTTATATTTATTTATTTCGCTTAATACAAGCTACATAGTTAAATAACAATAAAACCTAAATTAACTAAATTAAAATTAACCTACTATGACTAGATCGCTGGACATGGAGGCTAAATGGTTCATTGGAGGGTTGGATTGGGCAAGTACTCGTATAGAGGGCAAGCTTAAGCGAGGATTTGGTAAGATGGAATCGAAGGCGGGAGAGTTGTTGACATTCTGCAGCATTCTGGTAAAGGGTTCGAAGTGACCATAGTTAGTACGATGACTTTCAAGGCGAAAAGTAGGGAAATATGTAACGTTATAGATGCATATGCTACAAAGGAGGTCAGGGCAATTGATGGAATCAGCTACGACTTGGTGAACAAAAACAATATCTCGATGTAAGGGAGGGACTGGCGGTTGATTAGTTAAGGAGATCTGTCCAAGGGAGCTCGCGCAAGGCAAAGCGGATGAATCTCCGCTGAACGGATTGAATTCTGTTAATGAGTGTGGATTGCGAGGGTGGCGAGACCTGACAGGCATTACCAAGCAGTGGTCTGACAAGGAAGATGGAAAGTAACTTGGTGACATAAGGGTTAGAGAATTCCTTAGACCAACGATTAACAAAGTCCAAAGCAGAATTCAATAGATTCTTGTAGAGACATCGAGCGGGGTTTATTAACAGAAGGTAAAAGTCCAAAAGTTTGCAATAGTACCTCACTTGTTAGGATCCGCTTCCAAATGTAAAATTTATAGAGGTTCAAAGTCAAAATTTAGTGAAATTTTTATTGAAAAATAACGAGTTTTGTTAAAAAGGTTCCTTTTATTAATTTGAACCAGTATAACTCTTGGATTTAAAAATAGATGTTAAGAAGTGCGATATCAGTGGAAAGGTAATTTTATCGGCTTGATTGATTTTACCCGCTTGATGTCCTACTATGTCCCTTTACATGGATCCATAATGACTTAAGTAAGCGCAAATTCAAAAAAGCTTTTGCGTTAATATTGAGAGGGAAGGAGTGGTTTTAATAACTATTTTAATAATTATTTTTTGTACATAATTTAAAAACAAAACTGTGCAGGGGCATCAATGAGTACTAGTTAAAGTTAAAGCAACTAAGTTTCTCGCCTTGCTTCTACTCAAACGACATCCATTCGCTTTAATGCACTCGAGAAAATAGTCGCCTCGTCGGATTTACAGTTTTATGTATTTTGCGGGTTGGGAGGGGATGGCTCTTCAGCACGAAACATTGCATTTCCAGTTGTTCAACCGAAAGCCCTCAATGTCACTGGAAATGTACCTAAAGAAAATACATTTTCGCCTTTTAAACTGTAGTGCCCATTCAGAGTTATTGTTGCCAACAAAATATTTTCTACGTGCTTGAATGTGCTGGAAGGATGAAAGGATATCCGTCGAATGAAATGCAACTCAGCTTAGCATGCCCTCTCTATACTTAAAACAAAGCAACACTCTATTTAATATATACCTATATACATATTTTTATATTTGTTTTATCGAAACACGACCCTGGGAATGGTGCTAAATTATTACAGTGGGACTTTAGCATTTTTTCTCTTGATTACACCGCATCCAAGCATAACAGCCCACATCGTACAAAAAAAATCATTTCTTTTCTGGTATATGCGCCTCGTCCAGAAAACTGTGACACCCCCGTAGAATGCGAAGATATAAAAGGACGAGGGACGAGGTTGCAAAAGGCATGAGCTCATTTAGCAGAGGTACAAGTAGGACATAACCGCTCCTTTTAGTGTCGTTTTTTTTTCGAAATGCTTTCCTTGCCACCGTGCAGGCGTTATTTGATGCAAATTTTGTTTTCATTCGCGAAATTACCGTACCCCCAGATAATGTTTAGCGAAAAGGCAGAAGGAGGTTAAATGAGAATGCCTCTTTTTTGCATAATCGTATACATCCGAAGGTCTACCACCCCCATCATCAACGGCGCTTTGAACAATTAATACACTGAGAGATAAATGTATGCTAAAAATATTTATCTCTGGGTAAGTTTATGAATTTGAAATTTATCAAAGAAAAATGTTTGAATATACCCTTAGAAATGAATAAATAAAAGGATACCTAGTATAATTGAATATATACGAGTAGTAACAGTTTGTTTTAATTTAGTTGGTAAATTCAATATGTGAAATAGACCCAAAATAAAGTATTTTTTAATTTCAATTTGAACTATGGCAAAACAACAATCTTTTAAAATGAGAAAATGCCAAAAACGGATTTATGACTATTATTGCAAATAAATATGCAGGGACGGAAGTCAAGCAGACAAATTATTTTTTCTCAGAATAAGTGGAAAAGAACCAACATGGTCCAAAAAGGACTAATTTACAGCATTTTTCTGTTGAATTAAATTATACATCTTTAATATTTCTATTCTTCTTTTAACTCGTTTAATTTTATTTTTCTCTTTTAACTCATTTGGTTTATTAATTTATATCTATCCCTTTATTATAAATTTTGTATATATTTCTCTATTATTAACTTTATTTTTATCCATATTGAATATTGTCCCATGAACTTGTACATTTAAGATATCTTTGTACATAGCTGAAATAAATTACTATTACTATTTAGATTTTATATATTTAATTTTAAACTACTATTAAATTATTCACTTATATATTGTAGGAGAAAAACTAACAGTCCGTACTAAAGCTTGTCTTTAATTACATTTTTAATTTTTTTAAGCTGAGGTAAGGCATTTTTAACTTATCAGTAAACGTTTTCTATTTTTTCGTTATATTTTTATTACAATATAAAAATTAAATAATTATTAATTAAATTATTTATTCAAATATATACATAACTTAATGAATTTAACTACGGATTTTAATAGTAGTTATAATGTACAAAGCTCAAATGCAACAAATCAGAATACTTTAAGTAAAATTAATTCAAACCAAAAGACTAATTCCCAGAAATAAGCAACAATACCTAATAACTTAAAGAAAAAGATAGAACGATTTTAAATTTAGAATAAACGAACTGCGCACATCACACTCTCATAAATTCGTTTCATTAAATTGCATACTATATTTAAATAAAATATACCAAGAGAATCGATACTTTTTATATGATACCGTGTCATAATATACAAAGATTATGGATTAAACGGTTGAAAAACATAAAAATTTAAATAATGTACAATGTTCTCGGAGTATATTTGTAACATTTGAATTTGATCCAAAGATTAATTCTCTCAGATATCCCATATCCAAAAATCATATTTTTAAAGTTTACCATAAATTTTATGTAAGGTCAATGAATTTCAAATAAACCTTGCTATAAAATCTAAATTAATCTTAGTATAAACTTGTTACTTGTAAGATAAATAAATCTATCGAAATATTGTTTTGGATCAGGTCGGTCGTATAATTAGTGTCATCGTAAAAACATTAGTCAATTTAACTAGTGACCAAATATTTTGATTGTTAATTTTAAATATTTTCATGTTTATATTTGAAATTTTAATATTTGTTATGTTACATATTTGTGTTGAACATTTGGAGGCATCATACCGTGTAACCAAATCCTAAATGTTCGTATGTTCAATTTTCTTCCATACAAAATGCCCTTTTGACTCCGTTTGTAAATTGCTAGGATCCCACCGACGGTCATTATCCACTCGAGAAATCCCAAAAAGAGCCCCCATCTAGACCCATTCCACTTGTGGATTGGATTGGTAAACCCTTGACTTCCAAACTTAAGGCATTTCGGATTCTGCAATTTAAATAGTAAAAAAAGGGGGCATTTTGTGCATTGCACTAGGACAAGTGGGCTGCCCTGAGAGAACCTGTTCCATTCAGCTAACCTACCCGGGAACCTAGCAAAATAACTCCAACTAATGAGGACATATTTCGTCTGCACCACGGCACTGCACCGAAGCTTGTGGAATTTCTAATTACATGTCTTTTACCTTCCCATTTACGTTCACCCTGGGGCCTCGAGGGGCCCAGAGGTTGGTTGCCAGCGAAATCCCGAGAAGTGATTTTGTTCATTTTTGTTCTTTGAAAAAAAAAAAAACAAAAATAGAGAATATATATGAGAAAAAGGATCTGCTAACGCAGACGTTCCAGTCCACCTCTTATAAATTTCGAATTTGCGGGCTTTTGTTGTTTAACCCTTCTGTCTGATAGATTTCCACTCGAAGCCAAGAGTTTGCTGGCAGATTGGGTTTTCAATTTATTTCAATCGATTGGAATTTCGAGGATTCATCTGTAGGAATTATTCGGATGAAGTATATCTGCTTGAATTATTGTGGCTAATTTAATTAATTATAAAGCCTTTGATTTGATTACTGGCTTATGCCAAATGGGATACTACGAGTATAATCTTTTTCCTGTTTTAACATTTTTAGTTTGATTTTATTTAAGGTAGGACAACAACATAAGCCTTAATTTCACAACATTATTTAAAGTATTTGTTACACGCAATTTTATTGCTATATTTTAGTTAATTTACGTTATTTAAATTGATAGGAATCATTAGGATCCTAATTAAAGGAGAACAAATATACAAAACAACACATTTCTTGGAGTTCCACTAATGCAAATGCAAATAAATTTCTGTGTGCAATTAAATAAAATAATTTTCTATTTTCTTATCTGATCATATTCGCACAAGTTAAAAATTCCTGAATGAATTTCACATTGATTTTCTCTGTTGGTCATATTAAATCCCTTATAAATTAATGTCATCAAGATTTTAAAAAGGTTAATGGAGGATAATATAAGAAATGCCTTTTCAAAGTAATTTTCTTTTATTAATTATTAAAATCACGAAGAAAACATTACGTTGATTGATTGATGTACATTTTCATTTTATGAAAATTATTTCTAACGAAAATTGAGTTCAAATTATGTTTTCCCATAAGTGAGAAAGATAAGGGCACCATTTTTATGTTGTTAATTATACATCAGTATTTCTTCATTAAAAATTTAATAAATGTTAATGTCTTAATTTTTCCTATGGGTCTATGCGTATAACTTGTTTAATTTTTACCTAACTTTTATACCTTCGAGATTTGGGACTTGTTTGGTACCAGAAAATATGAAAGGTTTTGCTCGAATATTGTTTTACAAACAAAAACTTCTAAATGGAAGTTATTTTCTAAAATGTTCTTATTTTAATAAAAATACCTTAATAAATATGTTTATGAAAATTAGTATTAGACTTGTTAAACTAATTATTTTATAAAATTTAAGGGAAAACTCTGTCTTATTCAAATCGACTACAATTTACAAATGTTTATCATTATAATTTCCTCTAGCGATAATCTAAGAAAAATTATGGATTATTAAAACTTACAGTCTGCATTATACTCGTATATATGGAAATTAATTAAACAAAAGTATTATGTACAAGAAAAGTTAAATGGGACGACTTAATCTAATGCGGTCATTAAACAATCCATTTGACTACATACTTTTTTCCAGCTTTTGCCATTTCGTTGGATGCTCAGCATTTATCACTTTAACCCTGCGAAGGGTAAAGTAATTTGTATCTTTTTTTAGAGAAATGTTCTATATAAAAATAGTGTCTTGATAAATTGATGTCTGCACGCAGGAGGATGGTTAATTTCACCAAAATACTCCCGACAATGAAATTTTGTTCTACTTTTTCTGTGTAATAAAGAAAAACGATAGAATCGAAAAGTATTGAAACGTGCCAAGAAAAATATCTTCTAACAAAATGAAAATCAGTAACGTATTATGGGTCAGAATTGTTCGTGCCCAAAAGGTTCTTTAATTAGCGATAACCAATTAAATGGGTCACCTCAAGAGGCAATCCATTTTCAATAAAGGTCCTCAAAATTGCTTGAATCGGGTGAGAGCACATTTCCAAAACTCATCTTAAACCGCTCAGATTCCGAAGAGTACTTTAAAATGGAATTTTCTTTTCTTTTTTCTTTTCTTTTCTTTCAAATTAGACGACAATTTCAGTCGTCTCTAGAAATGTTTCTAGGATGCATTTTGAAATGCTATGCTCCGGCAAAGGCAATCCTTAAACCCAACCCAAAAAGCCTCGAATGTCTCACACCTCTAACAGCATCGTTAGTGCACCCTGTGCTAGTAGAGGGGGAGGGGGTGTGTCGAGGGTGAAAACGGCAGTAGGACACGTTCATCTCAAAAGATTCATTCGCACGTTTAAGGAACCTGCCGGATCAGATATTAACACCATATGAAGGCATCTGTTGCCACTATTGTCAGCGATTGCCTTGTGACCTGAAAGATATTTCTAGCGCTCTCAGACAGAGCCTTCTTTGCCCCACCCTCGGCATACAAACTTGCATTGATATTCCGTTTCTGTTTGTGCCTTTAAAACTTAAGCTGCAAACTTTTTGTCTATTTATAGGGTGCTCATAAAGTGTGTGAGTGAAGCGGATCTGGGGGTGGGACATGCCAGAAAAGCATGCACCAAGGACTTATGAGATAATGTGATTACTGCGTTTTGTTTAGATTCATAAAGGTTGGAGCGCTACTTCGTCAAGTGTGACAAATGAGTGAAAGCAAACATTTCTCTCTTTTCCCACCCACCCTGTGTGCTAGTTAAGCAATTTTAATGCGATTTGACGAGTTTAAGTAGCGGATCCAGAATTAAGACGAAATCGCATTATTTTCTCCGTTCTGCACGGAAGCCTGCAGTCAATCTATACCATGCAGAAAATTCTATTCTATTTTCAATTTAATGCGAAACATTTTTCCTTCCTGATATCCTAAAAAATACTTATCATACTTCCGTTGAATTTTAGGTAACTTTACTCCCTGCTTTTAAATTTTGAATTAATTAATAATAATTTTATAAAGTAACGAAGCTATTAAGCTATTATTTTGTAAAATACGAGTACACCATATACGCTTTATGGCGCAAAACCAGGGTATTTTGGAGATTGTATAGTGATGAGCATGACTTTGATATTCTTAGCGTTGGATTTCATTCTTCCACACTTGGTCCTGGTCTAGGTTTTGAAACAATGAATTTAGTTTTGGTCTTGTTCTTCGTTTTGCCCGTCTTTATATTTTCATACTCAAATATTTTTTATAATTTATTTACTCGTATTTGGTAAATCTTTTAAGTAAAACAAGTAAATGACTTTCAGTCTATTGTGAAATTTCAATTATATTCAAGTAGACAGAGCAAGATTGATTTTATAAATTAAAATAAAGAAATAAAGAAACATTGTTCCTTAGTAAACTAAATATTAGACTTAGATGAAACTTACACTATCAGGAGAGGCAAGGGAGAAGGGGGAGAACTTGCTTTCTGAGGCTTTATAACCAGTTTACTAACAATTTTGGAATAATTGAATAGTCGACCTTTCAAATGATATCCAAAACGTTGCAAAATACAAACCTTTTTCTTCGTGGGATTCAACTCACCCCATTAACTATACTTCATATAGTGCCACAAAGACCTAACATTCAAATTTCAAATCCTACGTTACATCGTTTCTTTTTCTCTCGAAAAAAGGTCTGTGGCAGACCGACGCAAGAGTAATCCTATAAAATTTCCGCTGAGAATAGTCATGTCATGTTTTTGAAATCTCTCTTTTAAGTAGAGAAGTTTTAAAAAATATCTAAAATTGGATTTTTTTTATTAAATGGCTTTTTTGAATTTGTTTGTTTTTTCTTAGAAGGGAACCATTATTATTTCAATTGTCATTAAATGTAAGACATTATTATCAATGTTTATGATATTTTCGTGAAAAGCTTAAATTGTTTAAAGGGGCCATTTGTTCTTGTTCAAATCTCGAATGGTCTTGGTTTTGGTCTCGGTCTTGCATATCGAGTGTTGGTTTCTAGTATTGGTCTTGGGCTTGGTCTTCGTTTTCGTCTTGGTCATGGTCTTGATCTTGATCTTGATCTTGATCTTGATCTTAGTCTTGATTTTGGTCTTACATTTTCTGCAAGACCGAGACCTAGACAAATTGTGCTCATCATTAGGGTTGCAGGTAGAATCCAGCGCGCTAACAGCTGAACTATCAAAAGCCCCCATCTCCCTTTATTATAACTTTATTTTATTTTATATCTTTAATCAAATTTTCCAATGTTACAAATGTTTTTATCTGTTTATTAAATTTTTCTATCGTTACGACTGAATGACATCGTTTTACAACTGAAAAGTGGAATTTTACATCTCATATTTTCACAATGTGCTAAAAGGATAGAATGTCTTCAACAATAAAAAGTTTGATGGAATAGTTTTAATGATCTCTCAATTTTAATCGCTAGTGCAGGATAGTGCAACTTAAGTAGTAAAAATATTCGCATTTCTTCAACTCTAGAAATATTTTAGAGTGTACAATGAAAGAAAATTCAGAAGGTATCTTTGTTTGGCTGCCAGACCTTAATACCCTTTCGTCCCATGAAGCGGGAACAAAGCAGTAGCTAAATAATTTTTCTTAATTATTTCTCACTATAAATCGGGGGCGGCGGCAATGACTTCTTCTTCCGACGTCGCCACTCGAATTTGTCGTCTGGTTGTCTGCCGTTCTTCCGGCGTTCTGAAAATTCCATTAACTTAGCAACTCTGCATGAGATCTTGGCCCTGGGAATTGTCAAGGATGAGTCCAGACATTATATTTGGATAAAACATTTGCGTGGGAGAACAAAATCGATTTCGCTTTCACTTTCGCCTTTCATTTTGGAACTGTCTAGCTTGGGCTCTGAGACTCGGTGTCATCACGTTTGCCACTCAGAAAGAGAAGGGCTAGAAAAACCAACCGAGCAGATAATTTCCATTTCCATTTGGATATGTAATTAAGGTCAACGTTTTTCATAGCCAAGGAGTTCTCTAGGTCGCGTGAGTCGGGGGTTCCCATATTTTCGCAGAATAAATAATTTCCTAACATGAAATTTACATGAATTTGCCGCATTCAGTCTGAGGGACTGAATAGAAAAATAAGAAACAAGAAATTGATTATGCCAAGCTGGTTTCCGAGCTGAGGGTAATTTGTATGAATTTTGTTATAAATAGAATTATATGAGTCACTGCAGAAAGGGGTAAAACTATTTAGAGGGCAAATTCCCTCTAATCAAGTCCTCGGTCAATTTGTAATAAATCACCGGATGTCACATCTACTGAAATTGAGATTCCTTATCAGGGGCACTAATCGCGGTCAAATCGTTTCTCTGCCTTCTGGTAGGTGGTTGATAAAAGTAAATATGGGGCCCCTTTTCTAGAACCCATTCTTAGCTAAACAGCTTAAATCAATTTAACTTTAACCCACTTTTCTGCAGTTTTGTTTGCTGTTCGTTTCTGCAGTGAATTAAGGGAATAGCCCTTGAGAGGTAATGTTGCCGAAGGAATTATGGAAGTTGGGTGCCTTCGAGTAGAATCAGGGGTGAATTATGACGGTTCATTTCAATATGCGAGGGTAGCATTTAGCTTCGAAAAAGATTATATTTGATTCGACAAATTTAGGTACATGTTGCTTCGACTTTTAAAGAACTTATTTGTCGCTCATATTTTAATTTTCCGCAAAGATTCTGTATAAGTTCAATATTTGTTCTTTTAAATTCTAAAAGCATAGTTAGTTAATTAATGAGTAAAACTTTGAAATTAATGAATAAATGTTTATTTTAGAATAACTTAGAATTATTTGAAATTTCTATATATGCGCAAAAATTATTCTTTAAATAATTTGTTCGTTTTATACTTGAACTTCAGTTGGTTTGATGACTAAACTCCGCTTTTTTAATAACGAATGAGTTGTGCGAGTTTTCAAATATTTAAAACGTAACTTTAATCAATAAATTTTGATACAGATATTTGAAGAATTTCTCCAATTACAATTCTTATTATTCGTATTATACAATCTATGGTATGTTTTAAGTTTTACTACGACATAACGTTCCATTAGTTTATAATTTATCTATTACCGCGTAACTTTTAATTTTGATCGGCATATTTTAAATCATTCAGCTAAATATGTATGTTATAAAAATTATAGTTTTTCCTACACATTACGTAATGCAAAATAGTTAAAATAACTAATGAGTTACGTAAAGCGCTAGCCAGTCTAGCACTACTACTTTCGAAGATATGGACTTACACAACATTTTGTTTCAACAGGATGTCGTACCGTGTCACACAAGCCATGTAACAATCGATCTTTTGGGTGGCAAGCTTAAAAAGGGCAATATTAGCCATTTCTAGCCGTTGGACTATTATTTATGAGAAATTACCATTCAGCAACTATTCAGGTTATTAAGGAAGATATTGGTGGAGCTACCGGTCAAATAACTTCGACATAATTGAAAATGTACTAAAAAATAAGGTTGATCGTATGGGTTACTTCAAGGCCAGTGGAAGAAGTAATTTAAACGAAGTGGTATTCCATAATTTAAGCAGAAGGATTGTTCGATTGTTCGAATAAAAAAAAAACATATTTAAAAAATAATTATTCGTTTTTTATTTACAATAAAATCAAATTCCAAATTATAAATGACCCAGCCTGTATGTTTCGCCTTCATATATTAAGATAGACATATGAAGATATATTACAAAAAAAGGACGTGATGTTTTAATTGCTTCTACTAACTTTTATTTATCATCTAAATAAACAAAGCGAGAAGCAAATAACTCCGTAGAGAAAAAGTGAGCAAATACAAAACACTGAAAGTGCCAAAAGTATTGTCAGAGCACTTAAGTGGAACTTTACGGTCTTAATATTGGAGCTAATAAAACTTCATTGTTTGCAATGACAATGAAAATTGCGCTCTCGTGTTTATGGCTTCAATTGAATGAAACAATATCGGGCAACAGGAACAACTCTCAGCAAATCGTTGTGAATTGATACACTTGATATGCTTTCCGGGGTTGCAACCCATGGTCAGGGCGTATTCGAATTAATCAACTTGAAATGCGCCGATTTTTTGCGCGATCATCAAACCACTCCTCTCCTATCTAATGGAAATCTTAATTAAAATTGCATGTTTACAGAAGATTTAACAGCGGTAACAAAATTGAATTAAGCTTTTGCAAAACACTTGTTGATATATTGTGCCAACCCCCGCCACCACCAAAAGCACTATCGTCTAATTCCCACGCTATTACCGTGGTAGCAATCAAATCACTATCGCGCAGGTGACGGTGTGTTGTTTGCATTTATTTGAATAAAACCCCCCGGGAACCGGATACTGCTAACAATAGGGCACCTGGTGCCCTTATTATAGCTCATTTGAATTTTTATAGTTAAAACGGTTAAATTGTTTAAAATGTATGCAGCAATTTGCAGGTGGGGGGTGACCTTTGTGCAACATAATTGCACGGTCAAAGGAATGCATCGCGTTAAGAACGAGGACGACGACGACGACGACGACAACGGCGCTGAATATACACAAAAGACTTGTGAGTGGACGATGAAAGATAAAAAAAAAATTTTCACAAAATGCACAATATACAAAGGGCTATGGACTGTCGTGCCGTGAATTTACGGCACCATCGCGGTAGATTTACGACAGTCTTTAGCACAGGAAGTCACCGATTGCAATAAAAAGAGACATCGCGAAGAGCAATCAGGATACGGTCGTCCTGAATTTTTATGGAGCTCTCAATTTCACGTAAATGTGGTAAAATTTCCAATAAAATATGTACGCAAGATGTAAAAGAATGAAATATTACATGCAGGGTATGCTGCAATCCCATGTGCATCGTTACATTGCATTTTATCCCTACGTGCGTACACCGTCGATTCAATTTTACATTTTTGAATGCAACTAGAGGCGAAATGTTGTATAAAGTTTCTCGTGGTAAATTTAATCACAAAATTGAATTTCCACCACTGATAAAATTTCAACTGAATTGCAATAACGCACACGATAAGTTTCCTGATTGAGGTAAATTACCACTTTACTCGATTCTTCCAACAAATATCTCGCATTGTTCAATTTATACGATTTTCACCACTAGCGGAAAAATTTTTATGGTATTTCATATTATAAATCGGAAATGATACCATCTTCCAGGTTTATGTTGATCATAATTTAACCATATAATTTCCTGTATTTTCATTTGCATATCAAATTTTTTATTTTTAGTTGAATAAATTGATATAGCTAGAGCGTATTCAAATAGAAAAGCTAGAAACTTTTGATTTCTCGATTTATAACCGCAC
Source organism: Philonicus albiceps (assembly GCA_963969385.1). Classification (NCBI taxonomy): domain Eukaryota; kingdom Metazoa; phylum Arthropoda; class Insecta; order Diptera; family Asilidae; genus Philonicus; species Philonicus albiceps. The sequence continues at coordinate 28,206,074 of OZ017776.1, forward strand.
CAACATATATCTAGGTACCTTAATGCGGTCATTTCCATTTCAAATTTTGTAACAAATGTACTCATAATTTTTGGGGATAAAATTTAACGGATGGAAATTATGTTCGTAATTTAAATAAGTTAATCACTTCAACAGAAAAAGCTGAAAATTTGTGATGGTGGAATATACCAGATTTAGACAGATTTTTATAGGAATTAGTTTGATTTTAGAATTTATGGCGGAAAATAATACCTAGAAGCTCCAGAAGTTCACATTCCAATGTACACGCTGTTGCTAGAATAACTCAACACATCAAGTAAAATCTAGCAGACAAGAAATCAACGTCCCTAATTCTGTTATATGTTCGAGCAATCTTTGATACCGTTTTGGCATAAATCTCTGATATATAAGATGGTTTTCTAGCATCATCATTTTATAACGCAGAATTTCTTAAAAGATAGATCAGTGCGCTAAGAACTGAATTACCAAAAGACCCAATCCTAAGTGTACTTTAAACTTAGTTGCTAGCGCGTTAAATTACTGTAGATGAACTATGGTGTCCTGCGGTACGTGATAATACAATGGGTCAAAACATTGGCTTAAGTGCGCCTTTCTAGGCAACCATAACAACCTAAACTAACCTAGGATTGGATAGCACAAAGAAATATAAAATTATTGCTGGTGTTCCCCAAGGCTCAGTCCTCGGGCCTATCTTATACAATGTATACAGTGCTGATTTCGCAGAGCTCCATAGCTGTAAGATTTCAATGTATCCTGATGAAACTGTAATTTATACCTGGACAGAAAAACTGGAAGAAATTATAAAAAAATTCTCAAACAGGCCTAAATAGCATAACGAAATATTTTCACAAATGGAAAGTCAAAATTAAACTGCAAAAAATCACAAGCTATGTTTTTCACCAGAAATAGCAAGTCATGTTTTCTACCCAAAAGCAAGCTTAAAATTTATAACGACGAAATTCCATGAACCGATAATCGCATTATATTAGACAAAACTCTAACATACCTATTACATAATACACAATACACAGAATTAATATGTTGACCAGAATGCTATATCCCTTCATCAACAGGAAATCGACCCTAAGCCTGGATAATAAAGTGCCAATATACAAAGTAGTCTTTCTAGCCGTGTTATCATATGAAGCACCAGTATGTTATAATTGCGCGAAAACGCATAAAAATAAGATTCAAATCGCTCAAAAACCAAAATATTAAAGATGATACTCAATCCTGTCTGGCACTATTCAACCAGGCAATAGATATTGACCCAATTGAACATAAATTAGAGAAGTTAAGAAAGAAATATTTAATGAGTTGCGAGTATGTCCTCAACTCACTGATGTTATCCTTATCATATCCCTCGACGATGCTTCTTAATTAAATTTCTTCACCATAAACCTTTCTTTATTTGTACACAATTTTTTAAAAAGAAAAAAACATATTTTTGGAATCATACCCATTTATTTATAAGACGAAAAATTAAAAACCATACCAGAAACACCTATTTAATTTAAGTCTGAAACAAAATTCTCACCTAATTAGAAGAGTATAACTTGGGTGTATTTGGACATATTGAACATTTTGATTAGGCCTATTATTCACTTAATTAATATTCCGAGCACATTTCAATTTAATTTCCATATTTAACTCAATATTTTCGGCTAACTTATCATACAGTCGGCAGGGCCTCCATTCAAATCATCCCTGTCCGATTGTATTTGGAGTTCAGTCCAGTGCCAGTATTTATTAACTTGAAATGTTGAATAAGAAGAATCAACTGAATTAATTACTTGAGAGCCCCAATTCGACATGATGAATTATTTAATGTTTACTGCCACTATGATTTATTGCAAATGAAATTTATTCGAAAAGTGTAAAGGGCCATTTTCTTCCTCTAAAGTACGAGTACATGTTTATTAAAGCATTAAAGGTATCATCTAAAATTTGAGGAATAAAATTCAAGTCAGAAATTTAAAAGGAAATGTGGTAAGACAGTGATTTATAAATAAATATAAATGAAAATTACATTTTAAATATCTTTTGCATACGTAGAAAATAAAAGCATTTGTTAGTCTTCACATAAAATAACCAAGAATTATATTACATATTTTGTATAAGTTAAACATGAAGGTCTATTTATCTAAAAAGGAATGTAAATAATTAAAGTAGCCCATAAGCATTGTAAGCAATTAACTCATTTTGAAAATTTAAATCTCAAACGATGTTTTTTACACAGGTATCCAAGTAAATCCTGAATCAAAATTTTAATTTGATTTTAAATCCATTGGTTCTCTCAAAAAACTTGAAGGATGTAAATAAAAATAAATTAACACTATGTATAGAGATTTAGTATAAATTAAACTATATTTTAATACCTAGGATGATAAAAAATTCATGATCGTCCCTAAGATCCTCTCACACAAGACTTATTCTCAAAAATACGTTTAAAATTGTATATAAAATGTTTGTTATATTTTTAAAAGCTTCCACTATAAGGATAAACAAATTCAAATGAGAAGGTATTACCAAAAAACTGTATTTTGACTTTTTGAATGTCTTGAAATTTAAAGTTTCATCTAAATAGACCTAAAATTTGGTATTAATGGCTAATTCTATGATATTTCTGGCAGCAATTTTCTAATTTTTGGTGTATTTTCTGTTTTCTTAAATGTTATACAAATTTTTCACACTGAGTCATATACCCAAAAACAAAAATAAATTGGTACTTATGTTTTTACAAATCCTTTTTTATTCTTTGGCGATGTTTTTATTTTTAAAGTAGAGTATTTTGTCTGAATTTAAATTTTATGGAAAACTATATCATATTAGATACCTTCCTATACATTTCTTATTTACTTTATCATATTTATTCCATTGCATTTTTAACTTGAATTCCATTTCTTGAAATTCAAGAGGAATGCAAACAAAATTCAAATAAAATTTTCGCCAAGAGGTACTACTTATAAAAGGAACTGGTTCCTTTAGAATTGTCCACTTAAATTTGCATTTAAATGTACTTGCGATTCATATTTGATTGCTTTTCCTTCGCATAAAAGACAAACAGACTAAAACCAAGAATTTTTGTGGGGGATGGCTCTTGAGGGTTGCTCCATAGAGAAATATTTTCTTCTTCAATTCTGCAACAGATTGTTAGTTTTAAATGAAAGTTTTCATCAACTAAAAATTCAAAATTAAAAAAATATGCTTTATTCTTATTTCAACAGAGATTTTTTTTTTAAATTCAAATCTTCTTTATTGTTATTTTAAATTTAATTTAGAACTTTACATTTCAATGTATTTAGACTTAAATTGCATTACCTCTAAAATTTTGAATTCACTTATAAAATTTAATAAATTTATACATCTCCTTTATTAAATTTGCAATGTTTTTGACATCAAGAGCATCCTGAGCACTTTAAACATCACCTCACATTATATTCGTCGATGATTTTAAATTTTTTTATTCAAGTTTTCACACACTTTTAAGAAATCTACATATGAACGAACTGTTTACAATGTTCAAGTGCTTGTTCACTGTTCCCTTAAGAGCAACCCTGCATTCGCATATTTTATATAGGAACATTTTATGAAGAGCTAAACTAAGAGCTGCTTCTGCGGAATTATGCAAAAGAGGTCAATGGTTTTAATTGCCGCTTTCGGTTCGACCTCTTTTCTACATTTAACCTGGGTTCGCTTCTTTCAGCCTCACCTCAGGTACATACTCATTTTTATATTGTAATTTAACTTGAAAATTAACCAGCATAAATATTAAATGTTGAGAGAAAAATTTGTTTTTATAAACGATTATAAAGTAAATGAGTAGGCCAGCATTATAACGAATTTATAAATATAAATAAATATGAGAACTTAAAGAAATACCAAAAACGTAACTGATCCATTATGAAATAATGTTATTTCTTATCTCATAGTACATATTTATTTCAATTATTTATAGATGATTTATTAGGTTAGGAGCAGGTTGCCTAGAAAGGCATACTTAGACCATTTTTTGGCCCATTGTGTTACTACGTAGCGCAGGAGGCCATGGTTATACGTGGGATTCGAAACCACAGCTTCTAGGAGAGTAGACCAGTGCGATAACAACTGACCTACCAAAGGCCTCTAAAAAAATATTTAGCATAGTCCAAATCATATAAACATTTCTTTTCGTATAAATCAATGACATACTCTCTTCATATACGAGTATTACTTTTATACACCGGTATAATTAAATAATGCTTAACCGATGAAATTTATTTGAAATCAAATAATAGAAAACTTTGGCAAATCATAACTTTTGTAAAACTCATCCGATTTTAAATTTTCAAGAAGTTATTGATTCACTTTTAAGAAATCTGGTGTCGACATTTTTAACTTCTTTTATTTCGCCCTCTAAAACTAGTTATAGATATGAAATATGCTACTAAATTTCTTTAAAAACGAAGGTAAAAGAAGTAAGAAATCGTAGAAAATAGAAAAATGCGTTTTAAATTTAAATTAGTTACCTTTTTATGATGCTGAACTTTGCGGAAAACGGATATGTAATACAAAACTTTGGCCAATCATAACTTTTATAAAAATCATCCGATTTTAAATTTTAAAGAACTAATTTTAAGAAATCTGATGGTTCATTTTTTTAGAGTTTTTAATTCATCCTCCGAAAAACATACTCGCTTAAATATTTCGATAATGATTTTGGTTTCTTTACTTTTTCGTATGGGCTGTGCTCCAGCAAGCACCAGGTTGTTTAAAGTAGGAGTTTCAATTGTATTATTAAAGTAAAAAATATTTTTAGAAGACGAAATAATTGCGCCACTAGATTTCTCAAAAACGAAATAATAAATAAGCTTTTAAACATTTAAAATTGTATGATTTTTAAAAAAGTTAAAAGCTAGCAAAGTTTTCTATTGTTTGGTTTCCGCAGAGTTTAGGATCATATAATTAATTATAGAAGATTTCGTCAATATTGTCAGGTGGAGACAGAATAAAATTGAATTTCCTGCATGAATTCACCTCCATCGCAATCATGGTAAATAAAGCTCATTCAAAAAATATCTCGAGTAACTACAAAAAGAATGTTCTGATCTTTTTTAGCATTATTATTATTATTGCATCGGCTGACAACCGACAACGACAATATTAAATTACATACGGAAAAGAATTTCTGAGAAGGTACATATTTTTCTCTCATGTTTTTCAGCAAGTATATGCTTTAGAATTTTTGCATGGAAGGCGTCTTTTTTATATGCTTATCCGAGCAGTTTTCCAGATATCGGAACCATTGTAAAAAGAACTCTCCCTTTGGTTGGGCTCCTTTGTAACAAATTGCAGATATTAAGGAATATTCAAGCTGGATTACAAGAATTGTCTTGAAAATTTAGGAGGTGATTTTTCTTTATGTCTTTTCAGAGAAATTGTACCTATAAATCGAAATAGAAAATATAGATGTTTAAAGAATGAAGAATAATTTAATAAATTGGAAATAATTTAATTCAGGAACCTTTTCATCATTTATTATATGTAGGTATAACTAGCTTAGTGAGCCGGTTTCATCCGGTGTACCATAAAACCGATTTAGTTAAAGACTTCTTAATTTTAATTTAATGAATAGAATTTCTTTAATTTTTAGAGTTAAGAAGCAAATTCACAATTATAATAAAATCTCCAAAAACCCTCAAATGCCAATTTCAATGAGAATTCGTGAATAGCAGTCCGCTATTTTGAAACCCTGTAAATTACACTCATAATTTTATTTATTTCGCTTAATACAAGCTACAAGAAAAGAAAAACAAGCTTAAATTAAGTTAACAAATGTAAATGTAAAAACTAAAAACTAAAGACTATCACTAAGCCTAAAAAATAAGGAATAGGGTACAGAGAATACGACAAGACCGGGAATGAAACGAGAACCAAGCAAGGGAAGAGGAAAGAAGAGGGAAAAAGTATAATAGATAGAAACAGAAATAAGTTATAAGAAGCGCGGTAATGATAGGTAAAGGGAGTGTTCGAGGGAGGCTTTATCATAAGGAAAATCAAAAATTTTAGAGTCGTTAGTCTCGTGAAGGTTTCCAAATATCCGTAGGTCGTGCGGTGAGTATCAAGTGTCGAGTATAAAAAGTAATCTAAATGTTCAGTTAGAATATTTAGTGCATCCAGTCACAATATTAAAATTATGGCACCAAATCTTTAGGCCTGATTGAGCAACAAACAAACACATAAACTTTCGTTTTTATATATTCAAATCAAGGGCCTTACGACTATCAAAGTTCACTTAAATTAGTTGAATTCTCATATTTTGATAGTAAACTCGAAATTACAGTCCCCATTTAACCTTTACACCAATTTTCATAAAAATCCTTTAAAATATTTAAAAAAACAAAAACAGTCGACCACAATATTAGGTCCTTTTTTTGAGTTTAAATTACCCTTAGTACCAATTCCGAAAATTGTTAGTCATCATATTGAATACACCATTTTGATTTTTCAATTTTTGGAAATGGATTCTGAATCAGGGTACCCAAAAAACCCCAAATACTAATTTTCATGACAAGGTAAGGTAAGTTTCAGTAAAGCTGCTGTTGCCACTCTACGTAACCCCATCACTAGATCACTAGAGGACTCCATCGGAAGGTTTTAATGCCTTTCTTGTTTGAAGTGCTGTCGTTATATCGATTTTCACAATAATCTCTTGACGTATTAACTCAGAATGAGGCGCTTTTCGAACTTCCTCATGTTCGCATTTTTCCTAATAAGAGGCAATGTGCTGAATATCTGCTCCAAATATAATTTTTTTTTTTTTGTAATCTCTAATTTATCAACTTGAGTTTAATGGCATTAATACGATGAAATTAATTTTTAATCTAAAAAGCTAACAACTAATAATAATTTTCAACTTAGAGCCTCGTATGTAGGGTAAAAATATTTCTCCCCAGCTAATTTTAAACTATTTCTAATAGTACCTTCGTATAAACTGTAACTGAAAGGTTTCTAATGAAGGTTTCCTTAATAATGAAACAGAATTAAAAGTGATTAAAGGCAAAAAACACAAAAAGTAATTATAGTAATAGCAGAATATAATTTTCTTATAATTGCAATCCAATTTGCAATAAGAAAGTTTCCTTCTTCGATAATTACACTTTTTCATTTCTAAATAGAATTTCATTTTTATCTTATCGGAAAACAATTAAATACTTTTTACACCGAAGCACGAGAACTTCCATTTGAACTAATTAACTTCCGCCCTGATTTTGGTTTAAGATGTAACTCTTCGCAGCTCAAAAAGAATCCATTAATTTTCTAAATTGCTAATTGATCATAAATTTGTAATTTAGATGGTGCAGGCCGCACTTAAAAAAAATTAATCTAATGTTTGATTTATATTGATGTAAATTAGTAATTTACTTTTTCCTTTTTATGTCTTTTTTTTACAAATATTGATATTTAAGATTATGATATAAAATCGGTTATTATGAGTAAATTCTACTCGACTCTCTATTTAATTTCATGCAAATTTATTGAAATTTGATATTTATGTGTTCCATAATTGAATTAAAGGCCATTTTACAACTTTTGAATTGACACACCAATCCCAAAATAAAGTTTTATGATTTTGGGAAAGGTATAACAAATAAATACAATTTTACAAGTAAATAATAAATATAATCATAAAATCTTCTTTACATGAGTGTACTGTACATTGAGAGCCCCTGATACCCTTTAAGGGTTAAGTTCGGCACAATCGCGAATGACGCAGAACTATTCAAATGTATGTTACTTTATTTATTTATTTATATATTTCATCTACGCTTATAACTAAGAAACTACGCTAATATATGAGCCTAGATTTAAGGAAATTCTAATGTTAGTGTACTCTCAGACCAGCTGAGATCTATAAATTCATAAACAGAATTTAAGCTTATCGAAGACGTAGGTTCCTTTAGTAATTAAATATAATGTGTCGATGGTATTGTAAAAAACAAGTAGAAGGGGGATTAATAAATGTGAGACCCCAACTATCAATCCTTGTGGCTATATGAAAATTCAGTCCAAGTCCAAACATGTGCTAATGATAGTAGATGTCAATTGCTGACTGATACATACATATATGCAAAGGTATTGTCTAATGATTTATTAGTTAAATTTTCAGTTACATGAACCAAATTTAAAAATTTTAAACTTTAATTTAAATATAATGAAAATACTTAAATGTGTTTTAGCTGTTTTTATTATTGCAAATTAATTTTACTATCAGATTTGAAAGTAAATGGCCTGTATATCCAACTTTAATAATTCCTAAATTAACAAACCTACATAAATTACCAATTACTAGTTAAATTACTAATGTAATGCTAGCTTCTTAAAATAAGCGTATTTACGCGTATGATGATAGTGCATTCTTAAATATTGCAATTCTACAATATTTCCAATTTTTAGTCAAACGTCTTAGTTTAATAATATTCTGGTTTTATCTGGATGTATACAAAATCGACATTTTTCAAACACTAAAATGAATTTTTCCTTAAATTTCTGAAATATTTCGCTGATGATTTTGATTTCAATAAAAACGTATTTTTCTTCGAATGATTTTTCCATGAAAACATCAAATATTTTTGTTATAAGTACAATAATAACTAGAAAGTTACAGGAAGAGTTCGACTATTGCATATAGAGTCAGCATAAAATAATCCAGATTTTAGTCAGGTTGTTATGCAGAAACTTTCTGTTTTCATACTCTGCACCAAAAGTACAACACTTCACTTTTTATCGCTCAACTCGAAAATATCTGACAGAATTTGTATGCAATTCACCAGCATAGCATACACACCCTCTACATTTCGGAGGTCTCTTGATTTCTACCAAATTCTACCCCATGTTCATGTCCTAGCCGAACACAAGCTGGTTTTTCGGAAATTTAATAAAGTCAGGTCAAATGGCGCAGCATCGTCAGACTGTTGGTGCTTAGTTGGTACCTACCCAAAAGTTAGATCCTTCTGGACCAGTCTGCTCCAAGTTTGCCTCCCATGTACATGTAAAAAGTTAAATCTGTTATGAGAGGCTTGGGCACGGAAACTCATGAGGACGCATAGTAATGAACTGTACTCGTTCTTCGAGCATAAATCTTTTGCAGAGAGAGAAAACTCTTATTTCGAAAAAAAAAAACCTAATGATTTTCTTCGCCTTCAATTTCAGGTGACTATCACCAATCGCCTGTGAAACGGAAAAATGGAAAGAAAGTTGCTGTACGCCTTCAGGGGATGGATAGCGTTTGTTGCATTCATGGATTTGGGAACAGCCTTTCGGAGCTACATCGAAAGACGAAGTTTTCTCGGGGACCACTCAGATACACAATTCATTGAAGGTATGCGTAAGTATTCCTTTACATTCATTAATAATTAATTTATGTAAGAAACTCGAAAGATCCTTAAGATTTCTTCAATAAAAACAGACATATGTATTCATTTTCGCTTAATATAAGCTACAAAGTAAATAAATACAAAAAAATAGAAGATAATTAACTAAATTAATTGACCTACGTATGACCAGATCAGCGGGACGTGGAAAAAGGATGATTCATTGAAAGGTTGGGTTGGGCAAGTATAGGGCATGCTTAAGGAAGGTTTTAGTAGGACTTATAGGCTTCTAGATCTTGCTTTTTGGATCTGTAGAGTCTAAAATTTAAATTTACTTATCTAAGAGTATGTACCAACTTATAAGGGCTAGTATAGTATTAGTATGTAGTAGATTTAGCAGTTTTGTCTAACATTATCAGAGAAGATTTAAAATTATTTTCAAAATTTTGTTTAGTCGTACTTTGAGTTCAGTTTTAACTAGTCAGAATTGGTTAGAAGACCATTTTAAATATTAAGTGTATTAATTATTATTAGTATTTAATGGAGAATGAAGCTTTATAAGAGGATATACCATAAGGTTCTAATTAATTCGTTTGTCTTTTCTATATTCTCTCGATATGTAGAGCGATAGGAAATTGCATTTATTATGTGCCCTTCGAAATTAAGTACAACAAAGATATCTCATGTCATTGTCAGCGTGTCGAAATTTGTTAAAAGTTTTTGGTGAAGATGCTGTTGCGGACAGAACGTGATAAGATTTTTCACAGGAGGCAGAAGTATTGGAAACTTAATAATAATAATTCGTTCGACTAGTAGGGTATGTTTTAATTGTCCCATTTCCATTTGTACAAGGATTTGTACCTCTCTATAACAAAATTCGATATTTTTTCTAATTTATTTATAATCGTAGTAGGTTCAATACCTAGAAGAAATAATATTCCATATTTTTGGTAATATCCTAGGTGTCTAGGTATGTTCCTCATCTTCTTCAGGAGGTATAATTTGGCTACTTTCGAGGCAAATAGTTATCATTTCATATATTAAGCTTTTCGATGAGTTACTTATTGAATACAGCAAACTAATGGGTATATTACAGCTTCCATTAATATCTTTCGGCTCTTTTCCAAGATTAACGATGGAGACAAAACTTTGGCAATTTTCCATCTGTTCGGAAAATACGAGTATGAAATTTTTAAGAAAATAATTCCTTACTCGGTAACTGCTTAAATACCTCAGCTCAAATTGTCGTCTCCAGCTGTGTTCCTTATTTTAAGGCTATTTATGACTGTTACAGGGTACTTTGTTTCGGAGTGAGATGTAATTTATTTAGAGTTAAAGAGTCAGTTTGATTTAGATCATGTATTTTACTGGAATTTTTCTTCCATGGACCAGTGCTCTGGACCATATTAATGTAGATCTTAAACTCCCTACAATTCAGTAAGTTTTGAGTTCCGAGGGGGTGTGTTGATTTACTTGATTAAATAGGTTACCCCGTAAATCAATTTTCTATTGCATTTAAATCTTTCAAATTTGAAAATGATTATTTAACATTGTTATTTATTTGTATTTAAAATTTCCGAATTCTTAACGCTACCATGGTCGAGATTTTTAATGTTAAAGTAACGACTTTTAACATGGGAGGTATAAGCAAAATTATATTTTTAAGGGCGGGGGATTTTTTTATTTTGTAATACGAAATATTTTCTATGTACGATTATTAAAAATGTTATAAGGCTATTTTAGAAATTCAGATGTAGATGCATTAAGCGTCTAAACTAAGTTCTATTTAATTATTTCCGAACTTACAGTCGTCTTTAAAATCTGCAGAAATTTTTCGAAAAAAGTTTTATATAATATACAAAGATTATAAAACTGCACATTTTTTCCGCAAATTCTATGCATTGTTCAAAATGAGCCAATTGATCCAGAGCAATTTCTTGTTTGTAAAAAACTAAATTTTTTTTTGGATTGTTTACGCTCGAAATTTAAATTCAGATGGTCAAAAAATACACATAAAAAATTCAGGTTATTGAGATATTGAAACATTGGGCCTTATTGGGCTCCCCACTGGAATTCGCCCTTTTGCTGGGATACCTCCTTAAGTATTGCGTAAAACGAGCAAGAAATTTTGGTCCGTCATCAACATGAGGATGATAATGCGGTTTTATATTTTATTTCTTTGGTCATGTAGGGTTGAGGTAATATTTAGCGTAGGTAAATTTAGTTTCTTGGTCGCTAAAACTTTAAGTAGCTGTATGAACTCTGCTAATAAGTTCTGCTAGGGCATCTGCTTTTTTTTTACTAGTGAGAAATATTTGGGTGCTATGACATAGTGTAAAATTTATTTCCACATTGATTTGCACCCTTTCTGTAGAGAGGAGGGTTTATTGGACCATGATATGTTTCGAAGGGCACATAGTCCAATAAGCTCTTCTCTCTACATAAATTACAATTTCATTGTTCAGCAGTTAACAGAAACTGAATGTTATAGATAAACGAAATACGCAAAATATCCCTTCTAGGCCTATTTTTTTTTTAATCTAATTAGATAAATATTTTTAACTAAAATATAATAAAAGAAATATGAAGAAAGTATAAAAGGATCTGGATCTGTGAGAGTTTCTTATAAGTAATAGGTTTTCTTAAATATTTTCAAATTATAAAAATTTTATGTAATTGCAGGGGACTACACCATCTCCAGGATAATCGGCATGTACTGCATACTAAAAGCTATAGCTTTAGTGCACTGCACCCTGTACATCCACTACAAGCCGTAGGTGTTAAATTTCTGGATTTTTTTTTTTAAAAACAAAAAGTTTCGCTTTTCATTAACACGATTTTCATTCTCCCATAGGGTGGTCAGCATGGGCGGCTGTGCCCTGGCGCTTACGATGGTGCTTTACTCTACCGAGGCCTTGTACTTCCGCTCCAGTACGATAAATTTTTATGTGATTTTCCCCTGTGTTCTTAATTGTAAGTAAAAGATGAAAATTTTAAAAGTATGAGGGTGCCTGCCAGGTGTAATTATCTACAGTAAAATTGTACAACTTTGTGCTCTACCAACATTTCGTTGTTTTTTTTTTTTTTTTTTAGTGGGTGCTGGATATTAAATTCATGATAGTCGTAAATGGGACATCTCCACAGAGCCCCACATTATACTTGGTCCTGCAGAGATATGTTCCCAAAAAGACAATCCTAATGAATTTGACATTCTGAGTTACCTTTAATTTACGGCCAATGCGGGTCGTAAAGTGAAGGTACGGTCCTCCTAAATATCGATTTGAATTTTTCAGTTTCGGGATTTTATGTTCTTTGAGTTCTAAATCATGTCCGGTTGCTACTCTTTAGGATAAGAAGATATGTTATGTCATAAGTTTAATATGTTTTACATTATACTAAAAACAATTCTGAGAAATATTGATACAGTAATTTTTCTTTAGCCTGATGGTAACCTAATTTACCACCTCGATTTCCTTGAGCTTTGGCTGCTTAACTTCTAGCCATCATACTAAAACAGCTTAATAGAAATAAATATTTATTATATAAGCTCTATACATAAAAAGAAACCATGGTTTTTTTCGAAAAAGATTATTATTATGATATACGATTTCTGTTTTAGATTCGGAGCAATAATCTTTCATAAAATCATCTACCATATTGAATCCATCATTTTGAAATTTGGAAATCTGATGGTAAATTTATAATCAGTTACCTCAAAAACCCCTATATACAAATTTTCAGAGAAATTCAAAAATTTTTCAAAATTTCGTCCACCATATTAGATCGGCCATATTAAATTTAAATTTTCTAGCAGCGGTTTAAAATGTTATCACCCCAAAAACCCCAGAATACAAAAATTCATGAGAGTTCCTGAACTATTAAACAATTATGTGTGCCTCAATGCGCTAAATTATGTTACATTTTATTAAAAACAGTTTTGAGAAATTCCAATGCAGCAATTTTTCTTTAATCAGCCTTTTCCGGCCAGGTAAGGAAAATGCTCTTTGAGATAAACGAGTTTAAAGACTTACTTTCTTAGCATTTGACCTCTAATTATGAATTTCTAGTCAGTTAACCCTTTCATTACCAGGACGCCCAGTGCGTACCAGAGTCGTATCGGTATCGTGAAAGCGCTTGATAACAGACCCAGTTTGTTGCAAACTTCCACTGACTTACATATATTGCACTGACTTAATTCCATTGAGAGTAAATATGAAAAATTTAAATAAGAAAATCTGAACGGCAGCTTACAACCATGCAATGTACACAATTCGCGGCGAGCTACACGGTTCAGTAGCATCACTTCGGCGGATTGGTCTGTGGTAAGGAAAAGGTTAATAATATAAAAATAATAACAAAATACAGGGTTGGCCATCTATTAGTCCTTTTTTTAGTCAATGATTTGCAATTGCAATTGGCGTGAAATTGATAAAATTATTGATCAGTTTGAAGAAACTGATCATAGACCGATCATAGATAGGACATCAACCAGGCATCGTTCACAGGAACTAAACATTTCGCTAACCACATTACGACGAATTTTTCATGTTGATCTTCATTTGCATCCATTTAAAATTCAACTAACTCAACAATTGAATCCCCTAGACCATTTAAAACTTTCTTATTTTTTTAATTGGATGCTTGAACGAAATGAAAGTTTTCCATCAAAACTCATCTTTAGTGATAAAGTTCATTTTCATATTAATGGGTACGTCAATAGACATATTTTTTCGAATTTTGGGAGCAGAGAATCTTCATGTTATTCAGGAAGCAGAACTTCATCCTCCAAAAATCACTGTTTGGTGTAGTTTGTGGGCTGGTAGAATCATTGGGCTGTTTTTCTTTGAAAACAAAGAGGAAAATGCCTTTTCAGTGAATGGGGAACGTTATCGCAACATGTTAACTAGTTTTTTTGTGGCCCAAATTGAAAGAATTGAATGTCAACGACCTTTGGTTTCAACAAGACGGAGCGACATGTCACACAACAAAATTTGCCGATCGCTTAATTTCTAGAAGCCCGGATTTAACACCACTTGATTATTTTTTGGTGGGGTTATTTGAAAGGTAAGGTGTATGCTAACCATCCACACACGATTCAGTAACTTAAAAACAACATTCGAGCTAAAAATTAAACTAACAGATGGTTCACTCTGTATAAATAGTTCGATATCTTCAAAAGAAATGGAACGATAAAATTAAGAATTAAGTGATAAAAGAAAATTCGGTATTTCAAAATAATAAATAGATTTTTTGGCAGTCATCCTTAGATCAACAGTTGTTGGGAGTATGTGCACTCATTGGTTGCGTAAAATAGTCCAAGAAAAATTTTTTATGCAGACTCTTGCGCATTTAAGTAATTTTTTAAATTATGCCACTACATTCAACCCTATAAGATTTTCCAATTTCACTAAAACAAGCTCGTCATGCACGTTGGCTCTTTGCCAGTACTGCAATTGGCTCAACCCGAGCCAAAATGTCCCTTAAACGTGTAAAGAATTCTTTTGGATCTCTCCCGAGTGCTGTTATTAAATCTAAATAGGCTGGGATTTATAGCGCAATTGTTTCGTATAATGGACTTTCGTATTAAGTCATAATTAAGTAAATTTATTACCATTTAGTTAAACCATTTTTGGAAGTATGGTACACCCTTAAAAAATAAAAGCAGGTCATCAAAATCATTGATTTTGTTGTACAGATTTTATAACTTGGTTAAAATTAATCAAAAGGTTTTAGAAGAAAATGATCCCTCAATTTGAATTTTTAAATTTTGTGGAGTATTTTGTTTTTTAACTGAATTAAATACCCATCTAGTTATTCATTGTTAAATTCATTTTGGTTTAGAATTCATAGAAAACCTTCTTTGACTCTGAAATTTGAAAAGTGGGTCTTACATAAAGAGAAAAATTTCTAAGCTGAACAGTTTAAATTGTGTGAGATGAGTGAATGAAAATTTTTAATTTTATCATAGATAAGTTAATTTCTACGCTTAACACGTTCGCAGACGCGAATGCTATAGCATTCATTTTCATAGTGATGTAAAATGACGTGAATGCTATAGCATTCAAATTTTAAAGCCAATTTTTATTAATTTGTCTAATCAGATTTCGGAGAGTACAAGCAGTTTCAAAAATAATTGCCTGTCTATTTTTGCAGCTCCCTGAGATTTTTAGCGTCCGCGAACGTGTTAATGGTTAAAATAACATTGAAAATTTGAACAAATTTCTTCTATTTCAGCAATCACATTGCTTGGCCTTTTGTACATCCCAAAACGATTGAGATTGTGGGACCCCCAAATTGATATCGACGATGAAAATTCACAGCTGCTCAAACAGATGACAGGTTTCAAAAAGAGACGAGCTACAAAAAAGATACCATAGAACGTTTAAAAAGCCTTCAGTTTCTTCAAAAGCTACAGCCCTACAGTCAACAAAACTTTTTAGTCTATCGAAACAGAGGCATACAAAAATTAAAAGATTTGAATCAAGAATAAAAAAAAATATATACAAATCGGTTTTCTTTTCTAAACTCTACAGCTGATCTTTCTATCTCGAATACCTAAAGAAATATCTTTTTTTATCCCAAAAATAAAAGGTACTGAGCTCTCCAGGTATACTGCGAATACTCAATGAATCAATAAATCAGCAAAGCAAGCTTTAAAACATTTGCATTAGTGAGAGAATTATATATACACCAATGAATTATATTTAAACGATTACGATTTTTACTTAAAGCATTTATATACGAGCGTAGGCATAAGATTGCAACAGGTACGAGACAATTATCTAGTCGACTTTAAAATTAATTTTATCCAAATGTCTTACATATCTAGATAGCAAACAAGTTAGGTGATACATAGAAGTTTAAATCAAATAACAAAAAATAAATGAAATTATCTAGGAATCAAAATGTTTAGTACTCATCAATTATTACGTAATTTTTGCACAAATTGGATTGGAGGACTCGTTCACTCTCATTGTTATAAACATTGTAAAAAAAAAAAAATTAATTATAACTAAGATCGAGCGTATTTTTAACTAGTTTTCCACAAGTTTTTTATAGGAAACTTAAGCTTGATATCTTCTTCTAAATTCACATTAATTAGTCAAATTATTAAAGAGAAATTGTTCAGAAATCGAAATAAAATGAAATTTTATAAATTACCCTCATGTGTTGTTTAATTTAATTTATTTATCTAAATTTTTGCCTATTAAATTTAAAATTACCTCTACAATTTAAAAAATGCGCTTTTTAAGGGGTTTAATTAAAACTAATATCGTCCTGCCTGTATAAAATTAAAAACACCTAAAAAGGGATGAATTTGGCATGATAATCGAACAATTCCTACAATGCTGCCTTTCAAATATTTGTAGCTGCATTGAGGAACTCGGAGTGCCGGGTTTGGAGCCAAATGAAATAACCCACTTGCTAGCCTGCGGGACCAAGATAATCTAAGCAATGAGTTTTCCGAGTCCCTCTCCAAGAAAGACAAATAGATGGCCCTCAGCCGTCTTATCCAGAACACAGCTGTGAATATAATCGGTGTCAGTGCCATGGACTCACAGAACCTCGAGCCCCAGGAGTCCAATGACAAGGCGAAATTATTCCCAGCGGCTGCATCAACAGTGGTGCAACATACAAACACTTCACCAACTTTGCCTTCTGAGGATCATCCCCAATCCGTGATCTCTGCCTTCGATCTCTCGATGATCAAGAGTATCATCAGTAAGATGCAGACTGCCATGAAGGATATCAAAGTCGAGCACAAGGAGGACCTCGTTATGCCTTTTAGATATCCTGATGAAAAATTGCTTCTTCTCCGAACGTTGACCTCATTAAGTTGTATTGTGATAATAACTGGATGTGTTATTATTGAAGTCTCCACAGGCGTAATTATCACTAGATGATGACAGCTCTTGAATTGAATAGTGCCCAGAATTAGGCGAATGACGATCCGATGTTGCTACGGTTCTTTATGTACTTGGATGGTCTTTGTACGCAGCTTCCTTCAGCTAATCAGTGGCTAGTAGGTGGAGACAGCCGTTGGGCAGAACTCAGATGTTGTGATATAGAAGCAAGCAATAAGATGCAGAGAATTCTAAGTAGTGCAGCTCTAATAGAGCAGACTAATTGAAGCAAGCAATTAGATTGGAGTGAATTCTAATTGGCTCGATTGCAGTAGCTCGGGATGAGCAGACTATGAAATTCACTAAGAGAAGGTTTGAATAACAATCGATCTTTATTCAAAGTTGATTGGGGTTTTTATATTAATTTTCTTCCTAAGACTAAATGGTACATACTTTATGCGTTCTTGTGTAATTTGATATTACCCGTTTGTACTTATTGTTCTGTGCGGTGTCGGTCGCTTGACACGAGTTTTGTTTACGCACAGGTTGATAATTTCAAGCATGTTTTATTGTTTTGATTAACACGATATTTTCTTCGTAGGAAAATATTAATCGGTTTTGCTTCGATGAACTTGGCCGTAGGCGATTATATCACAGTATAATTACTCTGTGTTACACTTCTGTATCTATCTCATCATTTCGTTATTCTTATAAAGGTATTTTCTTAAAAAAACGTACTTTTAAATATGTACTACCAAAAATACTGTGTATATTGTGAGAAATATAATAAAAACAATTATTTCATGTTATTTTTCGTGAAAAATACTTTAAGTACAATGTCATAAAAGAAATATTTTAGAAATAAAATTAATTCAATAATAATCTGGAACTGGAGCACAAGCGATTTTTACAAAATCAGCATATCGAACAGATCCACTGTTACTAACGTTTGCTTCTCTAAAAATATTGTCCACCTACGAAACAGTCACAAGATTAACATTAATAATTTGAAAATTACATTAATAAAATATCACTCACCTCCCTAACAGATAAACCTTCGCCCCAATTTTGAAGTAAATGTCTTAGTTGCCGTCCCGAAATAGTACCTTTATTCTGGGGATCAGCTGCCTTAAATGCAGCAATTACCTCATCGGGAAGATTTTCAACTTTGGAATGTTGATGCATAATCTCTAGGAAATCTGCAAAGCTCATTTTGCCTCCTTTCTTTTTCAGATAAATCGTCAATTCTTGGATAGTTGGAGATAGTCCCAACGAGCGCATTATTACAGTTAATTCATCTAAACTAGTGATTTGCCCAGAACGCGCGAAAAGATAGAAGCATTCACGAAATTCTTGAAAATAATCCATTAACTTTAGATACTTTTTGTAAAAAATACGTTTTTATAAATTATTCAATAACTTTCTTATTTTTCAACTTATAGACATAGTTGTAGAAATCCCAAAGTATATACTCGTATAATTAAATGAGACCCCAAATGCATCTATGAGATGAAATTACAAATATTTGAATAGTTTTTTTGTTTAAACATAAAACGTGGGAAATGTTTAAACGATTTTGACGACATTTACAGAATACAGGTTTTTCGGAGGCGGAAAGTCGATTTAAATAGCCCTCATGTCTGGTAGAATTTTTGCAGTAAAGTTGAGCAAATCCTCAAGATTTAATTCAGATTTAAGTGAAGCTTTAACCAGATTAGACCAAAGTGTAAGATAGGTTTAGTACAGATTGGGGTCAAATTTCAGTTATGGCAACTAACATTTCTCAAATTCAAAGGGAACCATTTAATCAATTTCAATACCCTTTTTGGGTTTGTTAAGGTATTTCTTAATTTGAAGGTTGAATAGTTTTATTCATTTGTGTAGAAAGAGACTGCATCAATAACATCCTAAAACTGATGAGTAGCCTTGCGGCTCATATGGTGTAAAAGAAGATAAATCTAGCGTATGTCTAGATTACAAATATTTCTATAAGTTTCCTCTCTAACAGTGGTTGGTGGTCTGGACGTGTTTTGTTTCACTTCTTGTCTGTTCATCATAAATACGTGTAAATGTGGTTTTGAGTAATTTGTTATATTGCAATACTGTTAATATAAACGATACATAAGGTGTAGAGCTTAGTGCTATATCTTCATTACGTGTATTCAACTCTTATCTTTTAAAGAATTAATCGATTGATAAAATCAGTCATAATGCAGATTTCAAATGAACCAAAATCCGTACGTTATGCGAACAACAAATTAACTAAATCTGCTTACAAAATAAAAAGGAAATAAAGGATTCGAAAAACGTCCAGTCCCAAGGTAAGTAATCGAGGAGAAAGGAAAGTGTATAACGATCCTAATAGTCCAAAAATTATAATAATTACTTATCGCTTTCTTAACTAAATCTGCTTACTAAATAAAAAGAAAATAAAGGATTTGAAAAACGTTCATAGTCAATGAAAAAGGATTAATCGTTTTAATTTAATGGATGTTCCTGGAATAGATTTTGAATTCTAAGACCCGTGTAAAGATCAAGTTCAACCTAGAGCTAGATTGTAGACTATAGTAAAATTTTCCGTCGAAGTTTCAATCTCCAATCCAAAGATCAAACTCTGCCGTAATACGTTAAACTAATCTTTGAACAAAATTTACGGATACTGCACAAATAGTAGAAATACAAATTGTTAAAAGAATGTATTGAGTCTGGGGCTGCCTAGAGCTCTTCAAATTAAACCATATAATTGGGAATAGTCTACGAACAAAATTCAAGGATGTATGATCAACATCGCTGAAGTTGCCGGAACCAAATAACCCACGTAAGGTGGACTATTGTGAAAATAGTAAAATAAAAATAACCAAATAACCAACACTTTTCTACAGTAGGAATTTCAGGTCGGATTTAAGTTTCATGTGATTCAAAAGGCGAAAGAGATCTAAATTGGCTAGTTTAGGTTGAGATACGGCGTAAAACCAAGAAATTGATGGCTTCAAAAGAAAAAAAAATTGTTTTCTCTAATATTTCATCAAAATCCGGAAGGTTTCCGTATTCTTGGCTTGTTCCAAATTTAGGGCAAGAGAGGACATGGTTACCTGTGAGGTGTTAGGTACAGTGGGTGAAAATTAATCTTTTTGCTGTAGAAGGCTTTGTGTGTCTTAAAGTGAAACATGCCTGCCTCCTTTTATAAAATAGGTAAATTAAATAATACTAATTATATGACTGAGGAAACTCTGCAATCTTAATTGGTAATAAATAAAATAAATAAGTCCCTTGTTTTGTAAATTTTACTTCTACATTTTGCCTCTTACCGTCAATATCCTGCTCCTTAAAATATCTAGCCTGAAAATGAATACATCGCAAAAACCTCAGTAAATCAACAATTATAACAGCTATAATATTACCATTTTACTTCCAAATCCAAAAGTAATTTTATCAAAATTTTTAAGAATTTCCTTGCTACACGTCAGCTGCCCGTCAATAAACAACCAAATTGGCATTGACAACAAAAACCAGCTGACAAAAGTGGAATTGCCATGTGCTGCCATATTAAGCACAGCCCTGCTCACGACTAATTCTTTAAAAAGTACTAGAAATAAAATTTATTTAATTATAATTCCCGAGGTAAATTGTTTTAATTTCCTCGTATCACTTTAAGAGAACTTATTTAATAAATTTCTAATGAAATGAAACTTTTCTTCATGTATTTTGGTTTTATGTTATGCTCTATAGTTTGACAGCTACTGAAAAAACTACTGCAATCTAACCTCAAAAGTGTGTTTTGTTGTTTACGACTTCTATCAAACAAATTTATTTCCTGTTTATTTTAAAATTTAATCTATTTAAATGGATGACGATTCGGATTGTGATATATTTGCTGGTGTGAAGGCTTATTGCAACAGTAAGTAGCATTACACGACTTGGAGACGAAAAATAAAAGATTTACATCGGTTGGATTTTCTTCAATCAGGCAATCAGCTGGATGAAATTTTCGAAACCATTCAGTCGGAAAAGGAGAAAGAGGAGGTGGTAGACCTTGATCAACAACGTATCGCGGAAATTGAAAAATTATGTGAATACAAGAGCACGCGAAGGAAAGGGAAAGGGAGGGGGAAAGCGTCAGAAGCAGGTGAAAATGAGGCTACTTTAACGTCGGAAAGTGTCTCACAAGAAAGTCAGCCTAAGAGCAGAACTAGAGGTAGGGGCCGTGGTCGTGGTCGTGGAAGGCGCGGCGCCAAAACTCAGACCGAACAAAACGATACTGAACCATCGCCTCCACAACAAAACCAAACCAGCACTGCAGCAGCAGAGCCTCCTCAAAGGGTCGGAAGAGTCACAAGAACTGCACGACGAAGTCAGGTCCCTGTGGGACCAGTGGTGGCAGTAGTTAATTTAGGATGCGACAGCGACTCTGATACTCCTCTAGTTCCAATTTTTTCGGAGCAGCCCCGGCGGGGCAGGGCAAGAAGAGATTTTTTAGCTAGGAAAGCCGCCGATTTAGCGGCTAACAGCGTAATTGAAGTAAATTCAAGTCCATCGGAAAGTGAGTCGGCTGAGGCTGATAAGACGTCTGCTGTAGAGAGACTGGATGAATCCTTCGATACCTTAAATCCAGAAGTTTCTGTAAAAATGTGGTGGAACGGCAAAATTGAAAGATTTACTCTACGGAAGGTAAGTTAAAGACTAAGAATTGTTATCAGTTTAACTTAAGCGCTTCAGCACGCATAAGAATTTGTAGGAAGGCGTATTGAGATTCAAAAAATAAAACCCCTTTTGT
Source organism: Philonicus albiceps (assembly GCA_963969385.1). Lineage (NCBI taxonomy): Eukaryota > Metazoa > Arthropoda > Insecta > Diptera > Asilidae > Philonicus > Philonicus albiceps. The sequence goes on from OZ017776.1 coordinate 28,228,045, forward strand.
CTATTGTTCTGTAAGACTCTGTAAGTTCTTTTTTAGAAGAAGAAATTTTATAAAATCTACATTTTTAATTACTTCACATCACAGTCGAACCGAAACCACAAAAAGTATAAATATAAAATTTTGTCAATAGGTCTTTTTTGTACCATTGAGACTTGCTAAGAAGGATTTTTTCGAAATTCAATCCCCAACAAATTTGGAACTAATTTTGAAGAAAATTGCTATACCAGAAAATTTAAATAGAAAGTGTTCTATCGCAATTTTAACATTTTACAATTAAATGTTTAAAAATCTTAAGAGGAATAGGATTTTAATTTATAGTTTAATTGTATAGTCTTAGTAACGAGTTTTGAGGATCCAACTTTTACTTAGTATCTACTTTAAAATTTCACATTTGGCGATGGTAGAACCATAGTGATCCAAGTGTAATTTTTACCAAATTAATGATTCTGGCATAAAGGTACAAAAAAAAACATAATTCTTCCATGCCACATTGATTCAAAAGCAATTCAGTTCAAAATTTCTTCAGAAGGCCTAATCTCTTAGCATGGAATTGATTAAATTTGAAAACTCTTATCATGCCATACCGATCTGAATGAGTAAACTGCAAAAATAAAATTGTAACATGGATTTCTATGGTTCTAGCATCGCCATTTGTGGTAGTTTAAAAATAAAGTCTTGTTTGATATTCTAGAACGTGTCGTAGGCTTTATAATAAAACAAATTTCATCTATTTATACTAAAGATATGAACGATAATAAATATAGTATAGGGTGCTAAATTAATATAATAACTTTTTATTTTTCATAAGTAAGTAAAAATCTCTTACTACTTTTTTAATATTAATATTAATAAATTTTAATTGTAGTATCAACAATTTGCGGAAATTATAAAAATACTTGCGAATCGAGAGCAGACAAGTGAAGAAAATATTTTTCTCAGCACTGATGAACGAATTATTAAGCCAAGTGATTCTCCAGATAGCATTAACTACAAAATTCATCAGTTCATTTGTAAGTAATTAAATCATCTTCTAATCAATCTTGTAATATAATGAAATTTTAGCCGGAAAAGTGATTAAAAACTTTATTATTCCAAATTACGAATCCGCGACTAGTACGAGAAAGAGAAAGGATCCAAATTTATTAGAATTGAAAGTGCAATCGAATGCCTGGAAAAAGCCATTGATAATGTCCATGAGAAAGGAGGAAACGTTCAAGGTTTTATATGTAAAATGCGCCGAAGAATTGAAGAGGCCTTACGATAGCATCAAACTATTGTAAAATATACTTTTTTTTCTTAAATATTATAAATATTTTTTAACGATTCATTTGTAGAGTTGATGGCGACTACATTCAATTCGAAGATACTCCCAACGACTTGGAGTTGGAAGGACAAGAAATTATTGATTGCCAACTCGTGTAGTTCCTATTGTATAAGATTATTGTTTTTTTTTCATTATCAACAACTCTCTTATGTTCTTATAAATTAAAGCATTTCGTTGCATCTTACACTATCAAAGTTTTCTATTACACATATGGGCCTCCAAAGAATTTTGTATTTTAAGACTGCAACCAGTACGATTATTGTGGCCTAAAGTTGGCAGAAAATATGTTTCATATGATTAATAGAATCCGTTTTTTTTTTTGTGAATGTTTTTCTTAGTACTTAATAATTTTAAAACGTTCCTTTGGGTTTCTGGTACATATCGTCAAGGAAATAAAAAAAAAAGAGGTTGACAGCTAAGAATATATTTTAATGTACTCGTATGTGGGATTGTAACGTCCAACACCAATGAAATCCATAGCAACAAGTCTCAGTACAATGATAATTACTGTGACTACCGCTGAGATTGAGCCTGCCTGTCCGAAAAGTTAAGTGCCTCGTAAGTTAGCTCGCTAGAAGAATATCAGCTTAACTCTTTGAGGCATATAATTAAAAAGAAAAGTAGAATCCCAAGTGGCACAGATTCTTTTTTTCATTATAAAATTTGAAATAAAATATTAAACTGAATGAACATGAATAAATTACCCTTTTCAAGGCGGATTAGAATATATCCCACCATGCATAAAAAGCTAAGCAAAAGGTGGAACTGTTTTCAACTCATCTGACCCCAAAGAGTTAATAATTAAATAACTTTCATAACCTTTGTAAAATTAAGCCCACTTTGATGAATAGTGCCCTATTGTTTTCGACTCTGATCAATTTATTAAACTTTTATGCCAAATTTTGTGAATTAAAATTGAAATATCTTTATCTCGAAAATCGTTTACTTTTGCTTACTTATCCCCAATTCGAAGGCACGAGCTCTGTCCCCTGGCTTTTTTTTTTGAGTAATCCCCACAGTATGGTGTCAGAAAATTTATTTAAAAATTTTGAATTTTGAAAAGTATGGTCTGACCCCTATTATTACTAAATCTCTCTACTTGTGCTTTGTCCGACCCATTCTAGAATATGCCAGTCAGGTTTGGTCCCCTTACTAGCCTACACTCATTAAACGAATCAAATCTGTGCAACGTAGATTCCTCCGCTTCGCATTACGTGGCCTGCCATGGGTGGATAATCGCAATCTTCCTCCTTATGAGAATCGTCTAAAATTGATAAACCTGTAACCTTTGGCAACTCGCCGAGACGTTGCCGATATAATTTAGGTTTATCAGATTCTTACAGGTTCTATCGACTGCCTCGAAATCCTGCATAACTTTTCCCTCAACACGAATCCCCGGAATGTTAGATCATTTCCAGTCTTTCGCTTTGATCGTCACCATACCAACTACGGATATTTCGAGCCTATCTCGAGAATGTTACGTAAAGTTAAAAACTCCGTCTCCTTTGACTTTCATTTAGACAAAACCTCCCTTAGACTTGTTACCAGCCTGACCCTCCTCTCCTTAACGCACTTCCCTTTCCGCTTCTCTTATATTTTTCCCTATTTTTTGTTCATCTAGTCTTTGTATTTATTCTTTGTATTTTATTCTTGTACTTTATTTTTACTTTAGTGTTATATTTGTTATTTTTAAAACTTATATTAAGCGAAGCAAATAAAATAAATAAACAATTCAACCCTGCAAACTCCCTGATCTAGAGATAAGTAGATTAATTTAATTTAGTTAATTAGCTTCTTTTTTATTTACCTTTGTAGCTTATAATAAGCGAAATAAATAAAGGGGGATTAGCAGTTACGCTGTTGTTAAGTCGATTGACTGATTTGAGGATAAATTCAATTTTAAGAACGATCGATTGCACTTCTCATCACGACAAAAATTGCTCGAAAAAGCATCGGCAAAGAAGCCACGGGTAGTTCAGTTATTAGTGTAACTTTAAATTTATCTGTATTTTCTTATGTAATATGTGTTCTGTTATTAATTTACAATTTTCTAATCTGATTACAACAGGATAGACCCTTAAAACTGGCTGTAATCGAGTTAAACAAATTTTGATTTGAATAAACTTAAGTGTGATCCAAATCCGGCTTAAGCTCAGCTTATATTTGATTTAAAGTTTAAAAGCTTCTTCAATAAACAACCACACTATCGTTAAAAATCCCATTAAGATAAAAAAAAGTTAAATAAAAAGCAAACATACAGACAATGCGGTTTTTTAAAATTTGTTGATCCTGAAGAGAATAAAAGCGCTGATAAACTGCTCCCTTTGAAAGCGCTTGAAAGTTTTCATAATGTTACGAACTGAAGGGTCGCCACAGCTAGAGCCGCCATATAATCGTGTCCCAGGAACAAGTTCATTTGAGTTTCATTTCTACGAATTCCTCGTGCGTTTTAAGCGGTATGGCTGACAATTGAAAAATAAAGGCCGTTACTTAATGTGGATAAAATCAAAGTTTAGATGCAAAGAAATGAGTTTTATGATAAATTATGAGTTTTAATAAGCAGTACAACATCGAAAGTGTCCGAATCGATGAAGATTACAATGCTGAGTGGGAGGAAGCGTTGATTGAGGACAAATTCAGTTCGCGTATCTTTCAGGATGGTGTTTCAAAATGGGCATCGTTGACGAGACCAGCTGTGGAGCTTGTGGCGAACCTCTGCCAGGCGCTCCAGTACTCCCCAGAAATAGAATTCACCGCCTACAACACCCTGGACATGTTCTTTGCCAAGAGCTTCGCCAGAATCAGTCGCAAACAGCGACAATCCGATTTACCCTGGAGGGGTTCCGAAGTCGTTTTAAAGATATTCAATGTCGTTATGATCTGCGCTAAATATTCATGCCGATACGCCATAATCCCCCTGGAAAAAATTACCGCTATCCTACAACGTGTGGGTTGCCAGTGCGATGTGGCCATGCTTAAAGATTCCGAGTTGCACGTCTTCAGGATGACCGATTTTGAGGTCAGGGTGAATTTCGGGGGATTTTTTTTTGTAGAGCTTTATAAACTGATTTATTTTTTTTTAATTCTTGCAGATTTATCCGCCAGTGGCTTTTGAGATTGTTACTTTCCTTGTTCACAAAGCTTTCCAGGAAAATTACGCAAAAACGAAGTGGCTGATGGACGCTTGTGTGCTGCTCATGCGATTTACTTTTCTTGAGCGAGAAACTATTTCAAAAAAGTAAGACAAATACCTATAAACAAATCGTTTGGTTCTTTTCGTGTGCATGTTATTACATTTTAATAAGTCTTGTATGCGATTAATTTACTCCGGCTAACCATCCGGATCCATATACTTTGGCTATTTAGGGAATTTTAGACATAAAAAAACTCCCTTAAGTCAGTTAATCAGTTGTATTTTTACCTTTAAAGTTTTTAACCTACAAGAATTTAAATTTACGTTTTTCAATTTCGACTTCCTAAGACGGGCCACGTAGATTTATGTTTTTGGTTAAATTTGCATTAAGCAGAATTTTAGTTTTTCATTTTTATGCGCGTAATTTGTTTTTCTTGTTATCATTTATTTATTTCGCTTAATACAAGCTACATAGATAAATAACACCAACAATAACAATAAAAACTAAATTAAATTAAAATTAACCTACTATGACTACATCAGGAAGGCATGGAGACTGAATGATTCATTGGAGGATTGGGTTGGGCAAGTTTAAGGGAGGTTTTGGTAAAATGGAAATCGAAGGCGGCAAAGTTGTTGACCATCCACAGCATTCTAGTAAAAGGTTCGAAGTGACTGTAGTTAGTACGATGATTTTCAAGGCGAAAGGTAGGGAAAGATCTAAGGTTTCAGAGGTTATTATTAAGGGATATGCTGCGAAGGAGTTTAGGGCAATCGATGGAGCCGGCTAGGATTTGCTGAACGATGCAGTAATATCTGAATGTTGATTCTACTACGTAATTTTAGGCAAGTGTCCAAAAACCGAGTAAGACAAGGGAAGCAATATCCATTTGTTGTGTTAATTCAAATCATTTCGGTTAATTTGCATTCCTATATTTAAAAGATGTTAAATTAATTTTAATAACTTAATTCTTACTTGAATAGCCCTGTTTTTGTTTTAAATATGTTGATTTTATAACGATAAATTGCTTAATCTTAAATCTTAATTTAAGCATATTTTGACTAATGCTAAAAATGTAAACCACAGTGACCACGCATATATGCGACCAGGAAGCGCTTATATTTTACTAATCAGTTAAATTTTTTCTCTATACCAAAAATGTTTAAAAAGGTAGAACCAATTTTTAAGGTATAATCCTTACCTTCTGCCCTTTACCATACGTAATATAAATTTAAAATCTTAATACGAATATACAAGAATTGAAGGCAAAATTATATATTTAGGCAACGAATTTGAGGTAATTTATGATTAAATATTGCGAATGGATGTTGTGTTGTGCTCTAATAAGTTTGTATTTTTCGTTATTCTTGTTACCTGATCTATATGATTTCCTCATCTAATAAATTTGGTAGATCTTTAGATCTTTAAATATCAACCTATCAGTTTTTATGATCTTCTCATATTTAAATGCATTGTTTATAAAAATGTCTTAAACAATTCCATACAAAATAAGTTTCAAATCATTCACTTTTAATGTGTTTTTTGTTTTATTTCAATTTTGATTTACTTGCAGAGTAAAAGAAATTGGGGTTAAACTCTCTAAAACTAATGAGGTAAACGAATGCTTTCTGGCTGCTATAGTGCTTATAACTGCTGCGAAAATTGTAAGATTAAATGAAAATGATTACATTCTTTTAATAGAAACTTTATATTTGCATTTACAAGTTTTAAAAAGTGAGGTATTTTGCTTTTCTACTGTACTATTTGAGCTTGTAATGAGTGAAAATACAAATAATTTTGTAAGTGAAATATGTGGTCAAGAAGACTTAGACCAATTTCTTTATAATTTTAAATAAATTTATATACCGAAAGAAAAAATCTGAAATTTTACAAATGCTTCCTTAACTGGACTAAGACAAATATCTAAATTTCAAATCATTTGTTTCAGGCCTAAAGTTTTACAGAATGAAAAATGTTTTTTGCTGTGTTTACCATATGTGACCTATTCTGTTTTCCAACTACTTTAACAGCAGAAAAGGGGGGCTAAATCGTTACTTTTCTTTTAAAATGCTTTGTTGTTATGTTATTGTTGTTTTCCTTTTAAACCCACGATGTAATGTAACGCGTATATGCGTTCAGAATGAAATCTTGTGCTATAGAAAATGAGAAAAAATTTAGGGCAAGCATATGAGCGAAGTATCAAAACCTTTTCACGAAGTCAGTAAAAACTTTTAAAATATTTTAGCGAAAATTGAAACCAAAGGATGTGACATCAAAGACGAATGTGCCTCTATAGCTGTAAGCATTGTTACTCTGCTAGCCTAAAAATTAAATATATGAAAAGGATCCTCAAGAAATTGGAGACAGCTTAAATGACCACTCCTTGCATGGTACCCTCCTTCTGTCAGGACCGTATCTTTGTTTAAAGGGAATAATGTCAGTAAGTTGAGGGCTTTCAGCGTTATATATTTTTTTTTTCAGTTAGCCTAAATGTTTACAGAGACTGGGCTGTATCCAACAGGTGCATGTTTTACTTGCATCTTGGAGAGGAATTCGTAACAGGCTGCATCCATTCTCAGCACCTCTTACAGTCCATGTTAATGTACGTCCATACTGCAAGGGCCCTTTAGCAGTTTGCCTTCCGCATTTCAGAGCTGAATAATGAAATTTTATTGTTCTGCATTTTTTCCCCGCTGATTTTTTTTTTTTAAGTTGAGACCGAAACGAGAGTTCCTTTGTTATGCGAAATAATCCCAGATTTCTTTCCGCAACACTTTTGAATGTGGCAAGCAAACTGTACCGCTCAGTTTAAAAGGGAGAAAGAAATAATTAGAACGTGAAAATGAACAATTTTTAATGAAGAATTGTGTTGCGGCCAAGCTCATTTCTCGTCCCTTATTTTCCTTTTCCGTCCACCCTTTCTCCCCCATACCCCATCTTTAATGACTGCCGAGAGTTGGGCCTTCCATCCGACAGGCTCCCGTATAACAGCCCTTGAGCCTCCCATCTCTCCTAAAGGCGCACCGAGCTTTTAATGTTGGATCCCGCAGAGTTCATACCTCACCGAATGAACCCCTAATGTGGCGGGAGAGCCACTTGAATTTTTGCATCTCAACAACTCCAAATAGTAATTGCATGCGTCACATCCTGGCTGATGCAACGGGGAAGTGACATTGTGACCCAATTTATGAAAAAAAAAGAAAGCACAAAGAATTGCGGTCTCGAATGAAATTTTCCTGACGATTCAATTGCAAACTTGAAGGGCCCCGGTTGGCGGTTGAATATAAAACTGGTGCAGCACCGGCAAACATAACGAGATTAAAAGCACTATTTGGAGCATTCATCACAATAGGCGTGTTTATTTTGCAAAAGAATAATTTTCGAGAGTGCAATTTGACTCCCACTAAATTATCGGTAAAGGGTAAGGGTAGAGATGGAGGGAATAGAAAGTAGAATAGAACCCATTTTGTTTTTGTACTGTGCTATTTCAGAAGTGGGATACTCTTTTGATCCATTTTGTTAGGAATTAAGCACTTAACTGATTAAACGAGGTTAGTAATTGCTTCAAATATGCACAACAAAATCTGCTTTTCAATCTGTTTATAAAGATTCTTATAGAATACATTTTGTAAAGAAGTATTTTAACCTTTAAAGTATACCCTAATAAATGTTTATGAGGGGATATTATTAAGTTTGAATTGTTTTAATTACATTTCATTCAAATTAGTAATGAAACTTGCTAGAGCAAACTTAATACCAAGTTAGAAAGTATGACATTAAAATACTCTTTGATGTATTTATTGCTAAATTCAGTTCTGAATTCTGTTAGAATAATTCTAAAATTAATTATTGCAAACTACAAGTATAATTTTTAAGGGTCTTTGGTTTAGTCGACAATAAAATGGCTTGTTTTCGGGAATTTTTGTACCCAACGAAAGAATAGTAATCTGGATAGGTTGAGCTCATATCACACACTCAATAAACTTAACACCTTAAGCGTCGCTAATAAATATTTCGAGATATACGGAAAAGACCGCACAGTTTAGTGCAAAATTGCACGTCTTTCTAGAATTTACAAAAATCAATATAACTTTTTAATTTATAAATCAATTTTGTTGAAATTTTCAGGAAATGTAGAGTACAATGCATTTTCTAGGTGTTAAGTTAGATAGGTGTAGCTGCCTAGAAAGACACACTTAGGCCATTTTTTTTTTTTTGGCCCATTGTTATACGCGGGACTTGAACCCACAGCCTCTGAGACGGTAGTCCAGCGCACTAATATTTCATCTACCACCTGGTCCCTGGGTGTTAATGAAAAAAAAAATATATATCGGAATAACTATGATAGATTTCAATATTACTAGGGTCTTCAGGTAAATCGTCGTTATAAATTTCGTATTTCATAATTAGCTGCCCGAATTCACTAAGTAGCAGCCTGTCCGGAAAATTCAACAGAAGCATCAAAAGTATTATAAAGATGTCCCATGCGAATGAGGAAAAATATATAAGAATTATAATCGACCGTGAGCATTAAAGAAATTCGCTTTTAATGGAATTCATCTATTTTCGAAAAAATACATTTAAATTTGCCAAAGACATAGTTTTGAATTCGACTGTTTAGCCAATCTGCATCTCCACTCAGGACCAACCATCGGTAGTTGATTCAAATTTTCCTCGCTAGCGTGAGTTGGTCTTTAAGGTGTTAACTTTAACTTTCTAAAGTTTCATAATCATTTTTATAAAATTTGTAATTCTTTAAATGTTTAAAAAAATAAAAGATAAATAAAAACTGGTTATGACGTAGTGCTTCATTATAGGGAAAAGAAAATAACCTTTTTCATTTGAAATTTTCAAACCAGAATGATCAACAGAGAATCAATTCCCGAAAAAGATTTCTTGTTGGACAAATTTCTATTATTTTGGCTCATTATGCATTATGCAGTGAATACGTGCAGATACCGCCTAAGTTTATAACTGAAAAGGCCTAACATGTGCTAAGGGATTAAATCCATTCAGAATATTCCCGAAATCCCTCTATGTTCCAATTTAAACGTTTTACACCCGCTCTCTAATGATTCCTGTATGCAGTGGGGATTGTTAGAACCCCTCGAAAGCAGGACTAGTTTAATTAAGATGTAAAGTGCAGGGCATATCGCCCGAAATTCTTCGTCCCATTTTACTCCGCATAATTTGATATTTGGCAATTCCTCCCCTGGTGAATCGTCCTCAGGATGATGGCCAGAATTATTGTTGTTGGGCTACCCTCACAACTAAAGTCCTATATTTTTAGTTTCTTGATCTGACACACGTCCCAGCAGGGGAAAAATCCACCATGTTTTTGTAAAGATGCGCAGACTCCGGGAAAGCATTTTCCCTTTCACCCTCTCGTTTCTTCTATCCAAAAGAACAGCGAGTGGTGGTGGTGGGTGTTTACCTTGAAGGCATAGCTGCACGCATTATTGGGGCGCCATTGTGTGCGTGCTTTATTTACCGGAAAGATTAGAAACGGGTCCCTATACTACACCGCGCCAAAAAAAACTCCCGCTTTTGCATTTTCGGTGCGGCCGAATAGGACAGCAACCCCCCTCGGTTTGTCCTTGAAAATATTTTAGGGATAGTATTTAATGGGGAAAAATTTGTGCTACGTGGCAATTAAAGTCGCCGGGTACGTGGTAGTGCTTATAAGAAAAATAAAAAAATATATATATATATAAAGAAAAATAATTGTCTTGCGTCCTAAAAGAGAAGGGTATTTTATGAGTTGAGGTGAGGCTGATATTCTTGATTTTCCTCATTTTCCAACCTGTTTGCTACTGTTGTGCCATATTCGAGATCCACCCAGCCACGAGGAGTTCGCTGTTCGCGGTTGTGTTTTTGTTTTCATTGTTTATTATTGAGGGGTGACTATTTCTTGACAGCGGAGCACCAGTCCTCCCCAAGACGAGACGAGCGCATTTTCCTTTTTTCCTTACATCCAAAATAAAAAGGAAGAAAACGCCTGACAAAGTGATGCGGTTTTTATACGACAGTGAGAGCAACTGATGGCCGTTGTATGCACCTAGGGGTTTTTCGCGTCGCTGTGTTAGAACGTGCATATCACATCCGCACCCCATCTGGGGCCTCCATACCTCGCAGAGCGTCCCTGCACGTTTGTGACTCTTCTCGGCTAAGCAGCTACAGCTACAGCTTCTGCACAGCATCCCTGGGATGAGGGTGAGCAGAATCGCATCGCATCTCCAACCTACCCTTTGAGGGAAAAAAGCAGTTAAGTCACCGAACGACCGCCGATCTAGACTCAGTACGGAAAATCCGGAGGGCTGAGATAAGCGAGAAAATCCCGTTTCTGCTGGCGGGTGCATCCATAATCCAGTTCTTGTGCCCTTTTCCTAGGCGGCACAATTTTCACCGGTTAGGTTGAATGGATTCGATTGCGTTGCGTTGCGTTCCGATTTGCGGTTTAAACTGATGGAAATTGTGTGCCTATTGTGCTCATAAAGTGGCTGGGTGTGCTGCTTTCTCGTTACCAGGTGAGTGCGTAGTACGGGGGAAGTTACCTTCGTTTTTGTGCAAACTGCGTAGTTTAAATAGCGGGAGAGAAGTGCACTTTTCGAACAGATTAATTAAGCCCTTTGCGGAAGAAGCTTGTTATTGGAAATTTTAAAGCTGATCACGCGTTTCATTTAGAGGGATAACAATGTGTTTTTGATTGTGTTTGCAATGTGCTGCTTTGTGTTTTCCCCATATTTAAGAAACTTTTAAAGGGGGTCTCCAATTGTAAGCCTCAAAAGAATAACTTTAAGTTAAATTACGCACTATTTAATTAAAAATCTCATATTTCTGTCGCAATTGCAATTATTCGTAATCAATTTACATTTTGAGCGCGTGTGAGTGTGTGCACCCTTAGTTACAGCTGTGTGCTTCCAGACCAAAATCCCTGTTTTGTTTTTGTTTACCTTTTTGGACCAAAAGTACATCAGTTGAGGAGGACAATTCATTTTTTGGGAAACCACTGGGACTTTGCTTAAACGGCTTGTCTGCAGCAAACTGCATGTTGTAAGAAGCTAATTGTCTGCTGAATTTACATTGTAAGCTTAAGGTAAGTCCAGTGTTTTGGGAGGTTTTGTGGTTTTTTGGTTTTAAACAGGTACATGCAAAATGGTGTATTTTTTATTCTAAAGTCTTTGCTTTAAAACAGAGGTGCTTTTTATGCTATGTATGCTTTTTATTTTGAAATTCCGTTAAGTAAATTATTCAAATAATTAATTTAATGGTACAGTTTTACTTGACCACAAGTTCAAAAAGTGGTCTCTACAAATCTAAGTGGTTTAAGCTTACCTATTAATTCTAAATGTTAAACTCAAACCACTAAAATTTGAATTGTTCGGTAATATAATAAATTTCTATAGTAGATCTTAATTGCCTAATTTTGAAATAAAATTCATCAGTTAAAAATTGATAACTTAGTTGGGTTTCAATTAAGCCCTAGATCAACCACCGCAACCTCAGATTTGCCCCTCTCTTTCGCCACGCTTTCTACCGCTTGAACTACGGACTTTCCGAACCTCTCACCCGAATGCTTGGGAAAGCAAACTACACTCCTTCTTTTGACTTCCACCTGTCCAAATACTAAATCTCTCAGGAGCTCCTCAGCTTCTTTTGTCCTCTTTATCGCGTTCACTAACCCTAATTATTTATTTGTCCCCTGTTAGTCTATAGTTATTTTTTTTTAGTTTAGTTTAATGTAAGTATTCTCCATTGTTTGTAATTTGTATTAAGCGAATAAATATTAAATTAAATTAAAAACAATCCTAACAAAAAAATATATAAGAAACTAATCCCAATTATTTAGTTTCATCATGTTACTTTTTTACTAGTATTCATCATCATAAGTCGGTTAATTTGTACAAAGAATTGATCAATTATACTTCTAAATATTCATCGTGAATGAGTCTATTTAATCGTTAAAGCTGGAACAAAATCTCACCAAGAGATGCAACGAGAAATTTTGTTTTATCAATCCGAGTACTATTCGAGTTTTTCGAGTACAAACATACGTAGCCTGTATTTTTATTATATAGAAGACTAGTAATCATTCTTTTTTATCTTAGGCTTTAGATTGAAATGTGTGGTCGAAAATATTTCCTTAGTTGGCTTTATTTTTCCTATAAAGGTTAGCATGTTACCATAGTATGGACAACATTTTAGTTTTGTAGCTAGTAAGACCAATTTTGAAAAACAAGCATATATAGTACATATATATTTTTGGAATTATTAAAGTAGGGACTTTATATTTAAAAAACCCATTATTGATTTTATTTTTTACTATTATAATATTTGTTTTTTTATGTTGCATATCTTAATTTTATAGTAAGCCTCTATTAAGCTCTTGTGCTCGAAATTATTTTGCAGAAGCCCTTCCAAACCAATTTAAAACAAATTTTTACTTGGAATAATTTCTATTTAGCAAATTGTGTTGAAAAAATGCATATAATCGCAATATTTATATAAATATAAATAAAATCAGGGATCGTTATGAATTTTTAATCTCTTGTAGAAATAAAAATAAGTTTGTTTTAGAAATAGAAAAAATTCCTTCATTATTTATGGCATTATAAATTGTTTTGAAATCAAAGAATATAGAGCTGTAGCATTGGATTTAACAAAAATAGTTAAGTTCATTAATCAAATGTTTAATTTAACCTCATGCGCTGGAGACCCATGCATTGCATCATTGCTACTTTAGAGCAAATAACAAGATGTTTGTGCATTGCACATCTTTCCAGCGCAAGAGGTTAGGGACAGTTATGGATGAGAAATGTTCATTCCCTGAGAATCCTGAATTCCTTTCGTTTTCCAAAAATAAAACTGCCTGCTGGTTACATTTGGATATCAAATATTACATTACATTGAATATCAAATAGCTCCCAGATATGATGATATATATTTTTCTATAATATCTACCGATATATAAACTTTTGCATAAATGGAAAAAAGGTGTTGAATTCAAAGGCACATGAGATTCATGTCATTTTACGCAAAAGTGAATACTCAAAATCTTTTTAAATAGAAAAGCCTACAAATAAATGTTTATTCCTTTGTTATTATAAAATATGTTAATGAACGTTTGAATGCTTTCAGATTTTCATACTTCTTAAATAAATATAAATTCTCCCTTCCAACCGCGTTTTGAGTAAATCATCTGTAAGGCAGTAATGATAAAGTAATCTGTAATGCCTGTCACTCAGCGTTTCAGAACGCGTTGATAGCGGTTTTGAATTTGAATCACTTTGTCAAATGAGTTGAGTGTACTCCAGGCAAGATACACACTCCTTTGGTACGAATCTTCCACTTTAATATTTATTGCTATATGCCTTGCAGCTGAAGGTTTATTCTTATCTGGTCCAGCCATTAAGGTTGTTGGTTGGTTAAAGTGATTCTAGAGATGGGTGCGAATGATTTATTAGGTAAATTTGTATGTCTTCGAATAAGTAATGCTCATCGTTGTAATTTATTGTTGCATAATTTATGCTTTAATTTACTTTCATATTCACATCTCACCACGATTTTGATATGAAATTGATTTTCTCATTTATACTACGTACTTCATATTTTTGTTTCATGATAAAAATTTATTCACTTAAGGGCTTGCATAATTCTAATATTTATCTCTTTATTTCTTTTTAGGTGCAATAAGTAATGAAAATTATCTTTCATTTATTTCAAGAACACTCTTGCGTGAAAGCTTTATCTTAGCTTAAGCTTGGCATAAGTCTGCCCCAAACCGAATTGTACAGTCTATTTTTTGATCAGTAGACTCCTAGGTATGTGCATGAACTTTCATTAAAATCTCTTAGGGCTTTTAGAAATTATTAAAGAAAAGCCAGACCGATTCTAATTTGGCAGACTTGATTCAAGCTGATTTAAACCTAATTCAAGCCTGGATATTAAATAGTGCTCCTTTGATTTGAATGGAGTTGAAACAATAAAAATGAAAACATACCGAAGTTATAGTGAAACAGACTGAAAAACAGTTACAAAAAAAAATACACTTTAACCTGCTTGTATCAAAAATTTGTTAAAATATTTTGCTACCTTCAAAATTACGTTCCAAATTTGATCGTATGATTTGGCAAATGGGTTTTCTAGAAATGTTTACTTTTTAAAGTTCAGTTGTAAAAATGCCAATTTGATACATGATGCGAACCGATAAGTGAAAGGTCGTCCTGCTTAATACTCGTTACAAAATCAAAGCACAAAACTTAAATGTCCTCAAAAATCGTCCATAAAATCCAATTAGGTGGAAAAGGAAAAGTAAGATTAATAGTATCACTGGATATTTGAAATATAACCGTAAGGTGTGAGATTAAACGAAACTCACTTCCATCAAATAGCCCACAATTTATCCAAAAAGCGGACTCTGTGGTACACAGTCTGCAGTGTTCGTGCTTTTATACCGGAAATGGGGCATCAATGTTTACTTTTACCCAAAAGGCATTTACCGAGCTATTTCTCAGAATTTTCCTTAAAGTGATATCACCGATTTTCGTCCTAGCCGCTGTGTATTTACGTCGAATGGCTGTTTGCTTTAGCTGCGAACTTAAAAGCATGACAAATGTGTCTGGAAGAAATTGGAGTCTCACCCTCTCCCCCATCCCTCATGGAAGGAAAACTGACCTTTTACGTGAGTGATGTGACCCATCATTCCCTACAGTCAGTGAGTTATTCAAAATGGAATTTTCAGTCAATTGTCTTCCGATGACAAGTTATTGACTGTGACTTTCGCACTTTCCCTATGAAGACGAACTTTATCCTTACGCATCCAGGGCCACAAACAGGATATGTGTTTTCCTTTGCAGTGTGAGTCTTTTCTGGAATAAACGACTACATTATACGAGTATATGCTATTTTATTGATTTATCGTTCGTTTTCTTGGAAACTAATGCTGCTATCTGTTAACAGATCTTCCTTCAGTTGGTGTCTTATTTTCAATATCTTTAACTTACTTTTGCATCGCTCTTATTTTTATTATAATTATTATTACTATTATTGTTTTTATTTTAGATCCCATATCGGTTTTCTTTTGTTTGAAAGATGCTTTTACCTAAATTGTTACTTGAAGATATGTGGGTCCTTTGAATGGAATTTACGTTTCAGGTAAATAGTTATAATTCAATACAATATTTATATTTCAAAAATCATATCTGTTTAACGAAGATTTTGTCCACTATATTTGTAGAATAGAGCAATATCTATACATCTATATATAGTCTGTGTTAATCTGTATCATAATCATATATTCAAAACAAATATTTGTTTCTCAAAACCCCAAAACAAGTGTTTGTTTCTCAAGATCCATGGAGGCGATTTGTTAGAAATTCTAGTTACAAACAGAAAAGTTGAATAATGTACTTCATCAGTATAAACCTTTTAAAGACAGACAAATGTAAAAAGAGATTAACATAATTAAACTAGTGCCAGAAACCTTTTGTTTCATTCATATTAGGAAGCATAACCACAAGGTTTTCTCAATGAAATAGTTTCGCTTCTGCATCACATTTCGGACTGAGAATACTACGGTCATACTTATTCCTACTGGGACAGGTCACAGGTTTATAAGCATTTGCATAAAAATTGTAACAGCGTAGAGCACACTTATCTGAAAACATGCCCCCGGGAAATTCGTTTATGTTGTTGAATTTGTTAACTCGTGCCAAGAATATCCGGAATTTTGTTTAGTTGCTATCAAAGTTTGTAGCATTTATGCAAATTAGCAAAATGATCTATCTATGGTATACATTAAAAGTACAACTTTGCTTGTCACTTAAACAGGTCTACCGGGGTAACTTTTAGAAGACCCATTAAAGCGACTCTTTAAGTGAGATTGAGATAGTGCTGCTGCTTCGAGTTTTGCTTAGCTATAAATTTTCCATCCATCCAAAAGCGATTCATGGCCAATGAAACGATGTCAAGGTATCTCAGCACGGAATTCGTGATGTGATGGTAAAACGTAAAAACAAGAATTGACCAGGGATAAAAGGGATAAAAATAATTTTTTTTCTGCATGGTTCTTGTCCTCATTGCCGCATACACAGATATATATTCCTCCCCCACCCAAAAAGTCGTGAGTGATTCATACCGTGTCACGGTACCGTAGACTCATGCACATAAATCCTTATACAATTCATATTAGATGAGCAACGTCCAAGGAAACTGAACAGTCATCTAATGCAATAAGTGCCTTACTTAAATCTACCACTTTGTATCCACCATTTGAGCGTTCATCCGGAGGGCAAAAGAGTCAATCGATTTTTGGCCCCATCCTTCTTTGGGAAGCACCATCGCCAAATAGGCCTAGTGGCTGTCGAGAGCCAAGGTCGGAAATCAAGAGCTTCGGATTGAACGAAATATGGAGCTTTCAACGGGGATTTATTTGGTTTATCAAAAGATGCAGTATCGAATCGATGTATCCCCGGCACTTTGCATTTTAATCTTTAGTTGCAATGGGATGTATTCACATTTGGTAATCGTCAATGAACTTTAGGTGTTTAAGATAATGAATTTAATACAATTATTTCTTTGATATTTTTATTATATTTTAATCTTAAGCCCCTTTAAAAATATATAGGTTATAGGCGCTAAAAATTATAAACTTAATGAAGAGATTAGAACTATAAATAAAAATTAGCTTTGACCATTATTCCACATTTGGACAAATATTTTATTATAAATTTAAATTGTAGAAAAATGAAATTATTCTACCAGATGGTACATTTTTTAGCTGGATTCATGTAGCTACCAACAGTACAATTAAATGCTTTCGCGAATTCTTTTGAGTTGGACATTACTCCATTAACACGGTATTGTTGCACCGTATGTGTTTCAGTATCCCAAATGTCAGGCCATGCTCTTGGACGAATCGCTTCACAATTTAATTGAGCTGAACTAATAAAGAACATCTTTTCATTGGATAATGTAAAACAAAATTGTTCATGTTCCAAATCGGCTGAATTTTTATTTTCATTAATCCAATCCATATAGGCAGCGTATGCTACTTTAATACCCACATCATCAGCAATTGCTTCTGCTGAAACTTGACTTCCACTCATATTTTTACCATTTAGGCTGTAATTGTTGTATTTATCAATAAAACATGCTTCTCTTTTATTATACTCAATTTTGGATGCATTACTGAACCAGTTGTTAGCATTGCCATCATGATCAAATGAAATGCCGTTTGAATCAAACCCGTGGCCTATTTCATGAGCCATCGTTACTCCTACTCCACCAAAATTCATAAACTTTGGAAGATCTTTATGGTATATAGGCGGTCTAAACATCATAACAGATGTAAATAGCCTTTGTTTTGTGAACACATATATTGAACCTTGTTCCATAAAACTTACCGGCCAATCAGTTTTATCAACAATTTTATCTAATAGTTTAATTTCCTTCTCAGTATCAAATATTAGCAAATTTAACATGTTTCCGAAGTAATCTGATGGATTTATGGAAATGTTTTCATAAATTTTATTCAATTTTAAATCGTCTAAGATATAATCTGGATACCCAATTTCCATACCCATTTTATCAAGTTTTAATATTGCAGCAGTCTTTTCTGATTCAGTTATCCAGTTTGCATTTTGAATAAGATTTTTATAAGATTTTTTTAATCTAGAAAGTAAATCTTTTGCATCTGCTCTTGCGTCCGTGCTGAAATATTTCTGAACGTACATTGATCCAACAGCATCTCTAAAATTCTCCATTGTTTTGCTTACACATTTTTCGCTTCGTGGTGGAATGGATGTCTGAACATTTGTCACTGCTGCTGTATATTGATCATGAAAGGATCTAAATTCTTTTCCAATGTTATCTCCAAGTAAAATTACAATCTTCCACATAAGGAAGTTAAACATAGTCTTTTTTGGTGTATTCTTAATCAATATATCTAAATTTTTAACGAAATTTATTGTAAGAACGAGAACTTGCTCTGAATTCATAAAATTCTTATGGTGCAATAGTTCATAATAACGTTTCCAATCAATACTGGAATAGTTCTTTTGTAAATCCCCAATTGTCGTTGCTGTAAGCTGTTCCATAAAATTTCCACCCTTTTGATTAGCAATAACTATTTTTGCTAATTCTGTTTCAAAGTTAACAATTTCCTCGGTTATCGTATTAGCACTAGAATTATTAACACCAAACTCTTTTAGAACATTACCAATGAGGATTTTGTAGGCCTTCAATTCATTTCCATTTTCTAAAAATTTCTCTCCATTTTCGAATGCCAATGTTGAGTGCAACACCGTCAAAGTATATCTGCTACTGTTGAACATATCGTCGTATACCATAGAATTGAAAATTATTCCAATACCCAAACGATGCGCTTCGACTAATAAATTCAGCCATTGAGATCCATCTCCAGTTAGGTTTTCATCGATAACTGGCCAATTTCCTAAAGTATTTATATAATCGATCAGTGGACGTTTACCTTCTTCGTCAATTTTTGTAATGTTCATGCAAGAATTATAAAAGTCTTTAGCTTTACGAACAGCATCACTATCTGTTTGCTGATTGATGTTCAATAAATCCCCTATTTTCTGTAATTCTGTTGACGCTGCTACATGTAAATTACCCCAGAATTCTTTGTTATCTGGTATCGGATTCATCTTATCCCAATTTCCGCACGCGTATTGATAAAAATCTTTACAAGCATCTGCTTCAAAGTCCATATAACTTTCCATTAAAAAAGATTGTGTCGCTCGAAGTTTGACAGCGTTATAGGAAAGATTTAAATTAGTTAAAGATAATTCGGACGACACTATCACTTGAGGAAGAAGTATAAAACAGAATATATTTAACATTTTTACTTTAACTACTTATTAATTTTCACTTGATTCGATTACTCATTATTAAGACTATTAAGGAATATGTGATAATCGAATAATCCTAGTTTTTATATCATGAAATTCTGATAAAATTGTGTAAAATCAACATTTTTTGGCACATATTTGAATTAATCATTTAATCAAGTGTAATAGAACAATGCATGACGCACTTGATGTGTGAGATACGAGAGTTAACTTACGCAAATTTTATGCCCGTTGTTATTTTTCTAGACAGTGTTATCTGTATTCAGTTCTGAAACATTTAGCAATTTTTAACAGGTTGAGTTTGAAGTCTAACACATTTTGATAAATTCTTGTAGCAACGTTCATTTTATAGATCTTGTACTTGTATATTCCTCAAGATATTTAACTTTGAATTTGCGTCATGATTTTTTGAATGGTTGCTTGCACAGTTTTCGTTGTGTAAATACCTTAAAATAAAAATATCGGCATCTTTTTATTCTAAAAAGTGCTTCAAGCCAACCTTCAATGTCTATCGCTCCTACCATTTTTTTGTTTTGTTTAAATTTCGTTTTATCAAGCTCGACAAGGTGTACAAAATTTAGAATACCCCCTTAAGTTAATGGTGTATCATAAAATTTTAAATACACCTAATTATATTTTTACACGATAGATACGTTCTCGAAAAATACGTGTAAATAAATAGATTGTATATATGGAAAAATAGAAGATTTGTTCCAGTCCTAAGAAATCAGCAAAAGTAATACAATTAACTGGGTATTTATGTTAAGATCTCAAACATTTTACTTCATAAAGATGTACCATACAAAGAAAATTATCATTTGAAAAGGAAAAAAAACATTTCAGTAAGTCATGAATACAAAATTTAAGCAAAATATGAGTTACACGTAAAAAGATTTTATTCGTTGTTACTTTCTGACAATAAACGCATACGTTTGCGTAAGATTGCAATATTACTGCTATCACTAGAAATTGCTTGGTTATCGTCTTCGTGGTTAAATTGGTGAAATTTTTTCTGTAATCTCTTCAACAAAATTAGGACTAGCCTCCTGTGGTGCTGATGCTTTAGGAGATTTAAGAACAAATTCAGTAATTAATCGTTGTGTTTATTTTTTTGGCTAGGACATTTCATAATTCTCTGTAGGGGGATATTAATGAGTAGTGTTAAATCAAAATGAGTAGTGTAAAAAGAAATAAATTTATCGTTAACCAAAATCGTGTAAAACAGAATCGGATGTACAAATTGCCGAATAGTTGTAGTTTATAAAAATTAAGAAAACAACAAAT
Source organism: Philonicus albiceps (assembly GCA_963969385.1). Lineage (NCBI taxonomy): Eukaryota > Metazoa > Arthropoda > Insecta > Diptera > Asilidae > Philonicus > Philonicus albiceps. The sequence goes on from OZ017776.1 coordinate 28,248,657, forward strand.
ACGAATTTTTGGATCCTATGACTAAATGTCGTACATTAAGTAGCAAAGAATAAAAGTAATTATATAATTTATTTAAAATATATAATTGGCATTTACGTCTATTGAAATAATATGCTTGCTCTGAATTACGTTTGAATTTAAATTCTCGTATATCTTGTTTCACAGAATGATTTTTTTATTGAAATGTTCAATATAACTAATAAAGAGAACTCATGCATTTTTATATCATGTAGTAGATATTACCCTAAATGGAAAATTCCAATATCGTCATGTACTAGGCATACTTTCACCATCATAGTAAATGTTCGAAATAGCGATATAAATTTGAAAGAACGCAATTCCTTCGCGAATGTTTATCGATTGGATTTTATTAAAACGTGAGATTTTCTGAAAAACGAATTTTACCAAAAGCGTGCCTTGCTGTGTTGTGTTTTCGGAAATTAAAGTCAAGTGAGGTACTCTACAGGAAGCAAAAACAGCGGCAGGTATAGTTGAATAGGTAGAACGAGTGCCTCCGTCATTCTTGCTCTCAGTTTTAACCGAATGCTCCTAATTGAAAAGCAAAAAGCCATTGATGCCCAGGAATAAATCCGGCAAAAGGGTTCAATCGATTTCGCACCCCCGCCATCAAATCGCTTTCTATTTCCAATGGGAACTTTATGAAAAAATGGAGGGGGTTTTTAAAAAAAACAAGGAGCCAACGAATGCGGCTAAAAGGAAAATTCATTTTAGTCCTTGAGATAGGCACTCTTGGTCGGCGTGTTTTTGTTTTTATATTTCATATTTTTTTTTTCTTCCACTGAAAATTCTTAAGATCTAGGTAGACGACATTTTAAGTAAATGTATGTGCTCCATTGGTCTTGAGTGCCTCCTCGCCCAGGTGAGTTCTCTTCGTGAAGCTTTCCCATTAGAGGCGGAAGGTGTGCCTTATGAAATAATACACCCATGTTAGGCACATTCGGGAGAAGTGGAAGCCTCCATCTATTCTCGTTTGCGATTTTCAAGAAAATGGAGCAACAGGAAATTTTTGGCCGTTCATTTGATTGCATTCAGAAGATATATGTTGTTCCAGGAGCGCTGTCAAAAGGCACTTTTGAGCATCCTTTTAACGGTGTGATTCAATTAATGTTCCTTAATTGCAGCTCTTCCTACTAAGTAAAATTTGCACGTCAGAGCTGCTTCTGCGTCAGAAGGCAAGGAAGTCAGCCCCCTATAACGCAATTAGGTACGTACCTAAGTTTAAAGAACCGTTTTCGAAAGGAAATGGTATCCGTCTCAGATGTTGGTGGGAGTGCTCATTCATTCTGGCCTCAGTAAAACTTTTCGCAGTTATCAAGATAAACGATAGTGTGAGAGGCAACCCCACTTCTGGAAGTAGCGGTGGACTTTGCCAGTTCGAAGGGATGCTGTGGTTTCAACTGCTGCCACAACGTCGGCCGCTATCCCTCTTTAAGAAAATAAGAGCAGATAGATTTTATTCAGGACTTGGGAGCCCACTGCCAGACTGATTATTAAGCAAACAAGGATGCAAATGTAACGGATACGCTGACTGTGAAAGGATTCTGAATCTTCATCAGCCCTTCGCCTGGGCTCGGGAGCCAGCTAATTATGAATCGGTCTTATTTGCGTGTGCAGGGCTTTTTCATACACAGTCCTTTACCTCTTTCAGACGGAAGCAGATTAAAGGGATTCCAGGCTCCGTGGGTCCCTTCTAATTAAAGCCTAAAACCATATAATCTCTTTAAAACGGCTTGTCCTTTCAGTCCAGGCACGCTCCTCATAAATATTCCCCAGACATGGCAGCAAGGTGCTTTGATGTCACTGAGCCAGAAAACTGAATCGATATGAAAAGTTGCTTTTATCGTGATGGGAATAAACTAGTTTTAACGCTTTGTTGCCTAATGAACAAGCGGTGTACGATTGTCGTGCACTTGAACGACATTTCGAACAAAAGGCATATCTCCGGTGGTATTCCACAAAGATTCATTTCTTTCAAAACGATTGCTTCCGTTTATGTTCCCTAATAAAAGGAAACTATTTTTAAAACCACCATTCTATTCAGCGCATTTTTAAAAAGAATTCTCTTTTGTTTTACAATTGCTTTTGTTGAAAAGATATCGTATAATCATTTGATGGTTTGAATAAAAAATTATAAGAAAAAAATGGACGATAGTAAAAGGTTTGATTTCCCACTTAAGAGAAGTCTTAATTTCTCTCGGGATTTGAGGCCTTTAACATTTATTTAAAAAACTACAATATATATATTTTTTTTAATTTATTAAAACTAAATTGTAGCATATGATTTAAATTTTGTGTTTATGTTGAAGTAAAGGGTTTTCCAATAGGAACATAACAAGTTTGTATTTTAATACGAACGCACCCTTGAATGAACACTTTTCATGATCTGTGGGGTGGATTTAATGCCGGAGGTGTGATTGGATCGTATTTTTTGGTCAATTAAAATAATCGCCATGTTACGGTTAATGGAGTTCACTATCGTGCCACATAAGAAAGATTATTTTTGGCCAGAATTGGATGGACATGACATCAGTGATATGTGCCACATGCCACACAGCTGGTCAAACAATTGATCTATGGAAGGGAAAGTTCGATAATCGTGTAATCTTGAAAAGTGGACCGGTCGAACGGCCGCCTCGTTCATGTGATTTAACATCATTAGATTTATTTTTTTTATGGGGTTACGTTAAATCTTTGGTTTATGCCAACAAGCCAAAAACGTTAGAGGAGCTCAATGAGAATATCGAACGCGAAATTGCCAACGTTCCGGCCGATATGTATGAAAGAGTGGTGGAAAATTAGCTTTAAAGAATCGATTGCTGCAAACGTGCTCGCTCGAGATCGAATGCCATAGTTAGCACATATGTGTGCTGCATCTGGAATAAATTTCAGCCCAATATTTCAATTATTTTGTGTTTTATTTAACTCATTTAATCTTTGCTCTGGAATGGGGCTAGTTTCAGTCAACACAGCTTTTTTAATGAAACGAACAAATGTTAGGCGTACAGGATAAATGCAGGTGAAATGCAAAATTTTATGTCCTGAAAACCCAAAATCTACAAGTAATTTCTCAAAACCTGTATACATTTGAAATTTTGAAATAAAATCATTTTTGTTAGTTGAATAAAAATTTGATTTTATAATTTCAAGCCCAAGATTAAATATTCGAGTTGAACACACTTGTGAGTGTTTAAAGAATAATTTTTTTAACATTTTGACTAATCATCAGCTCGTAAATGTTGACGGTTCTTCATAAATTATTAATTTACTTTAATGTGAAGATTACACGCATGGTTCAATCTATCAAGTGCTAAACTTTGATGTATATCCCTTTTTATACGCTTTTATTTAACTCGATGCGATACCTGTCCGTTCGTCCATAATAAGTATTTGCAAAATTATTTAGAATAAAAAAACATTAATCGATACTAATTTTATTTGTAATTTAGTTATATTTTAACAATTTTGTTTCTCTCCTTTTTTCAGGATAAAAAAGAATTCTATAGATGGACCAATTTGAAGTTAACACAGCAAAGATCTGGGATAATCAGAATTAGACGAAGTAGATTTTTGACAAAGTTTTTTCGACTGTGAAATTTTTTGGATAGGTATACAGAAATTAGAAGCCGTTTTGAGGCACGACAAAAAAAAAACAAACAAAACATAACTTTACAATTAAATCACCGACATATTAAGTGAAATCTCCTACCGAAGAAGTTTTTAAATAAATTCCACCTAAATGTTATGCTGTGGAGTTTGCGGCAACATGTCGAAACGTGATTATAAGGTCTCAACGATGGACGGAATTGAATTGGAGCCGCTCGGGGGACCTAAGCCGGATCAAAAGACCAATGGTGTTAAATATGGTGAGTTTTAAATTGTAAATTTCTAAAGAAATTTTCAACTATATGCCTGACATAGTTTTTCATAGTGTTTCATCTCATTAAAATGAATAATCTCAGGAATGGTTGAGGTAAAAATGATAAAAAATGATGAAAATGCTTCAGGTACTCCAAAAATTATGGCAAAACCTCATTTTAACAGTCTAGTGATTTCTATGAATACTTGTCCTAATTGGCAGCGAGCACGTTACCATAAACCCTGAAGGACTTGTTGATTTAATCAGGACCCCAGAAATAAAGTGCCTTTCTTGACTTAGCCACAGGGATTTGGTTAAGATGGTGGCATGGACCAGTTTATTGGACATAAAAGAAATCAATGAAACGATCTTACGATATTATGTTAGATTATTGAAGCGGTCACTTAGAATTCTCGCTCAGATTTTCCTATTTGGATCTAATAATTCCTTTTCGGAAATTACTAAGAGACTTTTATTGTATAGCTTATTGATCACGAAAGACCAAATTGACTACGACCTCTGAACCTTTAATTCCAAGATGTGCTGCTCCCAAGAGATTCCAAAAGATATTGGTTGCCTTTTTTTTTATTACATTTGGCGAACGAATTTTCATCAACGATTCTGTTTTCCTCCAAATGAATCCATATTTATAAAAATGTTGTGAAATGTCGGAGTGCTAATTCATTGACATTTATGAAATTTTCAAAGTGATTTTTCAAAGAAGCACTTGAAGATAAAAGAGATGTGAATTATATCCTCGTACTTCTGTATCTCAGCTTCGCTAGATTAATGGCAATTGTTTTTCTGCTTTGACAACATTCTTAGATTTATCCTGTTCCCTCTTTTCCAATTTACGTTGTCGTCGACTCATTAATTTGTATCCTTGTGCCGCAGCTGCCTTATAGGTTTCCAGGAGCAGCGAATGTTATGTATCTTGGGAGGAGTTGTAAGACGTCTAAGGGAGAAAATTGTGTTCCCTTTTCGGAAATACTTTCCTGATTCCCTAAGTACCGAATGGTGATATCTGAAGTTGCAGGAAGAATGGGCGTGATGTTGCTAATTGCGTAGCTTAAAGAGTGAAATGTGGCAGTATTTATGCAATAGCTGGAATATTTATTTCGGCGGAATGAAATAAAGGCTATTAATTACATCATTTGCAAACACATTACTAATTAGGACCTATTGTTTTTGGGCAAAGGATGTGTAAATTATTCGGCGATGAAAGCCCTCGAATGAAATGTTTACCAAACATGTTAGTTGTTGTCCGCATCATTCTATTCGGACGTTTTCTGGAAATTAAGATAAATAGAATTGCCCGGAGGGTTATATTCTATTTATAAAAATATTTTGTAACTACCGCTCACATTCTAAATAGAAGGAATGTGTTTAAGAAAAAATTTAGTAAAAATGCAATGTAGTGGTTTTGTTAAGAAAAATTAAGCTGTACTCTAAATTTAAAATTATTATCGGTAAAATTATATACTTGGGCGTTAGCTGTTTGCCGAAACGGGGGCAGATATAAAAAAATATAGGGAACCGTCACTCAAAATGCCGCGTATTTTAAAATTTCAGGATGTTCTTTTTAAAACTGTTTTAGTTATGTGCCATTAGGAACCCCAATTCATCCAATCAAAGTTCCGTGCCTTATTTAGCATTTACTCTATTGAATGGTAATTTAGTCCCACAGGCTGTGGATTCGAATTCCACGCATAACCATAGTCACCTACGAAACATGGTAACACAATCTTCCAAAAAATGGCCTAAGTGTGCCTTTCTAGATGACCACACTAATCTAAGCTATCCTACTATACTGAAAAACAGCAAAGTTAGATCTTTCTCTAGTTGTAAGAAATCCAGTTACTAATAGCTGATAAAAGTTCGAGATATAAGTCGAGAAAGTATGAGAACTTCTGTTTTAACGTGTTGATGTTTCTAAAAAAAATTTGTTCGTTAAGCTAATTTTCATTATTCAGTCACATAAAATTTGAAAATGATTTTTTTGATTTCATATCGTGAAGTATGCTTAAATAACTGCCTGGTTCCTTAAATTCTCTAATAAAAAATGTGAACTTAAACAAAAAAAAAGAACTAAGTGAAAACTGATAATTAATTTTAAATTGTTTTTACTTAGTTTAAAGTGATGTATTGTTACTTTTCACATAGTTTCTAAAATCGTTGAAACTCCATTAAATATTAAATGCCTTTTTTTTTTTTTACAGGAAATTGCTTTTCAATACACAATGAAAATTCCTCGTAAATATTTTCAATGATTTCCCAACTTTAGGGTGTGTATAGTGTTTTCGTGCTCCCAAAGAATTGAACAATAATTCAATTTCCGTGGTGACGTAAGTGACCATCTCCATTAATGGCCTATTCGTGAAATGATGTAATAAGGCAATTGTAGTAGGGCTTTTGAAGCTGCCAGGACATTTCAAAGATAGGAATCATCTAAATCTTTCTCAGCTTTTCAAGTTTTGATTGATTTCGGAACTAATATCTGTCGTTTTGTATATGTGCTGTATTTTGATTCAACGTTTTTCATGTTATGAACTATAATTTAGGTTTAGTGACATAGAAAACTCTGGGGACCACCTGTTTATTCTTTTATTAATGAATTTATAATGTAACTTTTCAGTTATTTCTCGACTCGCTCTAGATCAGCTTTTTGGCTTTTTAATTATAAATAAACATATTATGTCCTATATACAGCCGTGGACAAACGATATACACTTTTATAAAAAAAACATCAAATTTCATTTTATTTATTACTTAAAAATGTTTCAATGAGTTATTTTAATTCAATTAATACAAATGGCAAATTTATTATAATATAAATCAAATAATTCTCTTCAGTTTAATATTTTATTGGGAAATCTCTTTGACGCAATACTTTTTCACAGCGAGTTTTCATTCCACAACAACGGTCGACAGATATAGCTTATGCTTATTTTTATTATTTCAGCATACAAATCATTTAAATTTCTAATATTTTTGATATCACCTCAAAGATATTCTACTAGTTTAGGTCTGCACTTGAAAACGGCCAATCAAGAACATCATTCATTGTTTTGTGTGACGAAACGTATGTTTGGGATCGTTGTCCTGTTGAAATTTTCAAATTACAGGAAATTTTTCTTCGGCCCAGAGCAGCATTATATTGTTCCATATCTCAACATATTGGACCAACCCTGAGCGGTCGTGTGCTTACTTACCAGAGTAGTGTATTTTGGTTCGAATTCAGCACCTGTTGAGCGATAAACATGTCCCTTACTATCTTCAACTAGTATATTTTAGTTTCTTCGCTCCATAGTATGTAACGCTTGTGGTTTTCTGTTTACAAGACATGCGAACGGGCAAATTCGACATTTCCTTTGTTTAGCAGTCACTAGTACACTCGTCCATGTAACCCGGCTTCCACTAATCGTCTTCAAATATGTTAAGTCTTTGATGACAATTATATACCACTTTGTTCCCGCATTTCCCTGTTTATATCGGTTGAATTATTTCTTCCGCGACGCACCAGACTTTGATTTGTTTTAATAATGGCCTAGAGTTTTAAAGTGATTAACGACATTACGCACTATAGTCTTCAAACAATTAAGGTGAACTCCAATTTGGCTATATGACATGTTAGTCCTCCAAAGCTTAATATAATACCTCTCCGTAATTGAGGAGTATAATTTTTTCTTCCTGTTTTCTACATGTTTACAAATCGCTAATAATAAAAGTTTAAGTTCAATAAGCTAATAAAAAAAAATTAAAGTAATGATGTGCTCCTGGGAAATTCAAAATTCGGATGTTAGCTTAATAAAATATTAAAGAAAATTGAGTCGTCCTTACACTTTTGTTTAGATTCAACTAGATTTTTTATTTTAAATGCACTAACAAATTCAAAATGCTTTAAAATGTGACAATTGACTAATTTTCTTAGAAGAGGAAAGTTTCTTTCTCAGATTTATGTCCACAGCTGTAACTATACTCGTATTTTGTTTAAACTTAAATTAAACTAGCGTGGTAAGGTTCTATTGCAGCTGCACACTATTTTTATATTTTATTCTCAAACTTAAAATGTAAAATCTAGGTTTATTCTAAAATTTTAACTGATTATTCTTAGGTAGTTACATACTTTCGAGTTATAAAGACTCGATATTTTTGAACTGCCCTACAACATTAATTAAATTCACAAACGAGAGAAATAGCTCAATAAATTTTAGATGTTAGTTCTCCTACAAAGAGGTGGAAAATATATAAATGAAACCCACATTTATATACCTATATTTCTTCCAGGAATTTATTTAAAATTTACATCAAACAAAATCTTTAATTTACTAAAGAACTCATTTTCTTTCCTTGCTAAAAGATTGTGCTTTACGCTTGGATAAAATCACGAATGTACTATTCCAAAAGTGTTAAAAGACCGGCACCTTTGGTCTACCATCGCTTTTAGAATTATTACGCTTTTCGTTCGTGAGTTTTTTTTATAGTAAAACTCATCCATTTGGCGGGGTAACCCGAAAAACTAATTTTATTGAAATCCCTTTTCGTGTAAGAAAACTTTTGAAAGGGTTTCTCTCTCCTGAAAAAGTGCAAAACTCATAAGCAACCTCAGAAAATCTCTATAGTGGAAAAGAACTCGGTTGCTATGTCACCAACTTTCAGCTGACTCCTGTTGAATTTCAAATATACGCTGGTCTGTAGTTACCGGTCTTGTGTGGCAATCGCATCGCAATGCAAATATTCTCTGCATTCAACAAAACACACTTGACTTACTACGGTGACACTGTGCGCCTACAGCAAGTGAAAGTTTCAAGGAGCTGCACAAAAACAACAGTCAAACCCGGCAGGAGATGAGGGGTTTTGAAAAAAAAAAATCAAAGTTCTGAATCCGTGCAGGATTTCCAGTTTTCTTGCATCAAAATGTTAAATGCGAACCCGCAGAAAAGTCCTTATCTTGTTGCTCAGTGACTAGCTGCGCCTGGTGTAGCTACACCCTGCGGCAGGAACAGCCCCATTTACAAAACCCCCCCCTCCCCTACCTCTCCGCATCGTATTTTTTTCTTCCCAACATCCAGGACTTTCTTATGGTCGTGCCATTTGCGTTTATCTCTGATATGTGTCGTACCGAGCTGACGCTTTCAACGAGCTGTCTACGTGTGACATAATTTTCAGTAATTTGAGCACAGAAACCACCAGTCCCCTTCTGGTATGGGTACGAAGGGTTTCGCGGGGGTTCTGCTCAACTAAGGGAGTCAATTCGGGTGGTATTAACGAAGCCAGCGGGTTTTTTTTAACCGATGTTGTACTCACTTCGCTTCCTGGAATGTTTTAATCCTGTTTTTTAAGGCACTGGCATTTCGAGCGGAAGTATGTTTGTGGGTCATCCTTTTATCCAAAGATTGACAGAATTCCTGCAGCTCCAAAGTTAACGTGGACGAGCTATTTGCAGGGGCAATAGGGACTACTACTAATATAAATAGATCCAAATTGCCACCCCCTAGAGTACACAGGAGGTACATGTAATCCCTTTTTTAATGTGTTAACATACGAGAGCGTGTTGGGTTACGTATTCTTTGATATTTTTATCCTGTAAACGGTAATATAATGAAAAAGGTTTCTATCTTCAGTAAGGAGAATCTCTTTTTTTAATAACTCCATCAACCAATGAATTAAAAATATCGATACTTTACTCATATCAATAATATCAAAAAAAAGTATCGAATGAAAACTATCAATACTACTTCATGGTATCGATATTTTTCAAGATTTATACGAATACACTCTGCTCAGAAATTAAATAATAGGAAATAATATTCTTCTTATTTTACGATTTTGAATTTCTAATGCACTTCTTCCATGAATTGAAAGGGTATATGGCGTCAAAAATTATGAATAGACCTCGCTTGCTGAGGATTTAGTAATTTACTTAGTTTGTAAGAACTGTGATTGCTACTGATTTAATTTTAATTTCTCTATAAATTTTGGAATCTTCATTTAATTTAGTAGGACAAAACTAAAAAAATATATATAACAGCTACTGATTCCGTCCTTAGCATAATAATAAATCTTACGAACTGAATAATATACGATTTGGACTATGTTTTTTTAGTTACCAACCTCCAATAATCAATAAATATCGTCTGCATTCATATGCATAACGTAATCTAGGTTTAAATTACTGATGGCATCGTAGTCCAAATAAACCGGAATGTGCAAGGTAATTACTTTAATATGAAAATGGTAAAAAAAATATTAATTTCGTTAGCAAAAACACGCCATTATTTTATATGTTTTTTAACAACAAAAGAAGATATATATATAAAAAAATAAATAAAACAAGGCGATTTTAATGCCTACAGAGCACTGTATGTGAAAATAACCCTTGCATGCCAGACATATAGTAAACATTATGTACACACATCACATGTACAATGCTCGCCGGCATCGACGGTTTTGGTCTGGAAGTTATTTTAAAGTTTCACGCTAAAACCGAGCACCATGTGGTTATCCCAATTTCAGCTGCTGCTGCATGGCATTTTGCGGAGTACCTCGCAAAGTAATGAAGTTTTACCTCAAATTTAACTCCCCAACGAATTTCGAATGTCGTCATACAATCCGTATGTGATCAATGGTAACCCTTTTAGAATAATATCTGATTTTATGCAGGCATGTAATTAGTTTGCTTTGCATCAAACCGTCGATGTTCGACTTTTAGCACTCAACCACTCTCATCTACCTCTTCAGGTCTATTAAAAATGATTAAGTCAATTTTGGTAATCCGCGATGCACTATATGTGGTCGTCATGAATAGTCTATACACTACTGCTAATAAATATTTGCCTATTTCGTATTTGGTTTGATTTTGTATATCACTTAAAAAGTATGTGCTAAATGATTTTACGTTTGTAGTATGCGTTTTACTAACATAAGTATTAAAGTAAAAAGTAGGATAGCTAATGGAATGTAGTTTTATTTAAAAATTGATCGATTGCAGAATAATTTTAATTAGTTCGAAATATGTTAGGAAGTTTTTTTTAGTATTTAAAGTATCTAGCCAATTGTACCCTCACTCGATGAACGTCATTAGGTTTTTCGTTAAATCATTAAACCTGGAATCAAACGGGCCACAGAATTCATCCTACGAATTGATCAGAATGACTGTTATTCAACTATAAGCTGTATGTTTAGCTGAATCGCCGAAATTACTGCTATTCAGCTATATAGCCGTACTCGTATATAGTTGAACTGCCGAAATGACTGTTATTCAGCTATAAGCTGTATGTTTAACTGAATCGCCGAAATTACTGCTATTCAGCTATAAGCTGTACTCGTAAACTACAGTTGTATGTAGCTGAATTGCCGAAATGCCTGTTATTCAGCTATAAGCTGCTGTAGCTGAATTGCCGAAATGACTGCTATTCAACTACAACCTGTATGTATTATTTCCATCAATGTGTCTTTGACTTTGGAATGATCTTACGAACTAACTAAGGATAGATTAAATTTATTGATTGTCTACAATGAAGTTTTGAAGTTTATCGGTCGAATGAGATTTTTATAGAGTGGGCATATTACGATTATATGCATCCGGAAATGGAGCACCGTACCGCATGGAAGACATTCAAAATTCTGATTTTAGTCAATTTACCGAAAGTTGAAGCGCCGAGCATATTTAATTGAAAATTCGTTTCCGCTTTTCGGTAAAGCGTAGGCCTTATACGTAAACATTGTTAGCATCCCCCTCGTGCCGGTGGAGGGCAAAAAGCAATCTCCCGTCCCTATGATCACACCAGAGGGTTGCTGGACTTTTTTTTTTTTTGTTCCACATGGCAAGGGGATGCATTTTACGTGAAAAACGTCAGCAGAACTCCCCTTATAAATTTATTGCTTGTTTGTGTTGTAGGGTTGTTTTGATATCAACATTCAGAAGGGAGCAGTGTCACACATGCGCTCTAAAAAATGTCAAAAGATGAAATTCTTGCCAGCATCAAGACGAATCAATTGCACATTCCATCGTGGGCGACCACCGTCATTTATATCCTTAGTCCAGTAGTTCGTGTCCGCGTTCGGTCCAGCACCATTCGCGAAAAAAAAAAACAAAAAAATCACTAATTAGTCATGTTGGTCAATACTAACCAATTCTAGATTTAATTTTGATCCAATTAGAACCGATTTAGTGTCTAGTGAGTGCTGAACTTATCACATATAGAGTGGATGATTGTAAATAAGGGCATATTCCCAAAAATTGTGTTTACTACGGAATATTTCAGAAGATAGAAAGTATATTTTTCCAATAGATTCAAAGTGCGAGGGGTGACATCCATACAAATGGGTTAAGTAACGAGGAAGACATACATTCGGTTTAGCGGAGCTTTCGAAAGGACTTTCTTCTAGCAGTAACAAGCTTCTCGGAGAGGAGAAATTTTTTATTTTTCTTTTTATTTTTTCTTTAAAACTGAATTAAGTACAAGGACTAAAACTGGATAGACACTGTTTACATCTGGTGCTCCCATTAAAAGTTTCAAGACAGTTTACTCTTTATGTGATATGCCGTCTAGCAAAATCTTAGGAAACATTTTGAACATCGCCTGGGGTAGGCGACATGCAACGTAGTTACACATATTGAATTTTTGTTTTTTTTTCTTCTTTCAAGACGTATACGCTCAGCACTTTTGAGAAGTTATATAAAGAATACTCAGCCATCCTACAAATACGTTTTCGACTGATAGAGAAGCACTTTAACGATAGGAAGTCGTTATTTCGGGCGCACTGAAATAAAGTCGTTCCTGCAATTAATTCCTAATAGTCCTTTTCCTTTCATTATGTAATATGAAGTTATTTCGACGATAGTCGAGTTAATCCAAGCAATAACCATCTTTCCTACACATTAAATATCCGCCTGTATAGGACTTCATTCATTAATGTTATTACCCTTAAGTAATTTGGGTTTTAGAAGTGCTACTTTTATAGCAACTTAGTTTTATTATTTTGTCGCTAGAGCTAACATAAAATGAATTAATTGATTAAAAAGAGAGTTTATACATTACATATTAGCTGTATTCTTTTCATTTTCCTATTTGGTTTAGTTTAGATAGGAAAATTTTTAATTTACTTACATTTTACAAATTGTCACATATATCCAGATTTTAAAATTTATAAAAGTACATTAAATTGCCATGATATTGAGCCATTTTAACTTCAAATCTTGAACTCGATTTGGATTGAAGTTTTGATATAAGTTGTGAATTTTATTTTGCAATATATAAAAAATATCTGATATGGGTGACTACGAGCATAAAATTCAATTCAGTTTAAAATTTCCTGCTTAACTAGTCTCGAAGGGAAAAAAAACTCAGCTATTATGAATTAATTTTAGCAAATTATATTTTTTCTGAATTATAAATTTCCACTCTATCTATAAATATTACTTTTTCTTTTTTAGAGTTCCTTTCTGCTTTTAAGGGAACCAATCATATTTTGAACGCAATTATTTCGAACTGTCGTTTTTAAACAGTCAACGAAATCGATTTCCCAAATTCTTGGGAAAATTACATACATATTGATTAAATATATATGAATTTTATTTTAACAACTCAAAAGTTGAGTTGAGGTGAAAAGAGAAGTTTGCTGAATTTAAACTTTATAAGAAGAAAATAGACATGAACTTTTTCTATTTAAAATATTACCATAGTTCGAATCAAATGTAATTTTCTTTTAGAATGCAGGTCGCTTTTAAGGAAAGTTTGAAAAGTAACAATGGAATAAAATCGTTACGATCTTCAGAGAGATTTTATTTTTTGTTCTTTAGAAATTTCTTTTAACCCTCAAAACCTTTGACCAAAGTCCACAGTAGCAATGATATTAAATAAAAAAAAAAGTTCTTTTGAACAAATAGAATCAATAGATACCACAATGTCCTTTCTTTATTTGCCTCAAATCCAAAAACTTAGCTTCAATCGTATTGGGGTAACCGAAAAGCTTTCGATAAATCCCTAAATAATTTCGAGGAATATACGAAAGTGAGTCCCCTCACGTCTCATCCTAAACACCAATCGAATTTAATGATCGCCACAAGTGCTACCATCCTTTAAAGGATTTCGACGTCTAAGCACTTCTCTAACATTCCAACACCGGAAATTGCTCTTGCCTGTCCCCGAGTACCCGGTGTCCGGTAAACTGGGGTTTTGTGTATGATTTCGTCTTTGTTCCTAAATAGCCGATGGTTTCGAAAACCCCTTGGGGCACTTGTTAAAGGAAAAGCAGAGCACATTTTCTGTTTGACACCTCCTCCCCAAAATTGAGGGGGGCTGATGCTGAATTCAATTTTAGGCGGATTACTAACAAACAGCCATCTTAGGAATATACTGAAAACATTTCCGTTTCCTGAAACTTCATTTACATATGATTATCTGTGAACTTTCTTGGACATCCCCACACTTTTGGTACTCAGGCTATAATCTTTAGAAAGTTATACGATTTTACGGGGTGAGTGCGGTAAAAAGAAATAAAATAATAGGGTGATTTTATATTGCAAATGTAGTACTTATTTTTTATTTTTACAGCGAAATACGAATCATTTTGTTTATTATTATTAACTTAAGGGTTACTATCTCGTTATTTTTAAAAAAATTTATTTTCGAGAAAAACCCATTATTTTTAAATCGAATACCTCGGTATCTGTTTAGCATTATTTAATAAGAATTTTTATTTGAAACAATTTAGTATCCGTTTTAATTTATAATTCTAATTGAAAAGGAAAACGTAAGAACGTTTTGGATGCATTTGAATTGTTTGAATTCAATCAAGAATAAGCCGAGTCGACATTTTAATTTATATTCTTTTTTTTTGTTGTTGGTTTTTTTACCCCAATGATTCCACTGAAGACATGAAGGAGTAAATAAAAATCAACTCTGTAACAATTCTATATTTATTGAATCCCATTTTGATCCCTAAAATGGTAGCTACGTCCTCTTTAGAAGGGTTCGAGAGCTAATCTATATTTATAAACCTTATTTAGGTCCTCTATGTATCTTCCGACTTTGGTACAAAACTAAGTTCGATCTGGGTTAATTTAAAATAGCCTTTGATTCTACACATAAATTAAAAAATATCGAAATGAGTAATGATCGCAAATATTTGAAATTAAACATTTGTTTAATCGAAAAGAAATAATTGCAATGCAATTTATATAATCGGATATGATTAATCGTGGATCGCTTTCCTTAGGTCGCATGACACTTTTTCATGTATATTACCGATTACAATCATTGAAAATAATCAAATAATCGTTGATTAATCAAAAGGAATATAATTATATAATAATTCGATTAATCAAATTAAATTAATCGATTATTGTGCCCATTTGATTAATCGTTGTAATTTTTTTTAAGAGAGCTTTAACCCTAGATAACTAAACATTCGTATGAAGTACTATCGGGGCCTCTGATAGTTCAGTTGTTAGCGCGCTGTCCTACCGTCCCAGAGGCTGTGGGTTCGAATCCCACGAATAACCATGGTCTCCTGCGCTACGTGGTAACACAATGGGCCAAAATTGGCCTAAGTGTGCCTTTCTAGGCAGCCACAGCAACCAACCAACCAACTATCGGCGGACCCTGCTAGTTTTCCAAATTAGCACTCTTTCAACATCTGCCAAGATTGCGCTAATTGAGAACGCTAATCATCATCACTTTTTTATTTTTTAATTAATGTTATAATGTTTTAATCCCAATTATAAAGATAAGCTAATTTGCTTAAATTAAAGAAAGGTTTTTATTTGCAGTCTATAAGTCGAATTATTAGGTACACTAAGTTAAGTTTACTAGTTACCTAGGATTAAAAAAAAGTTGTTGATAAAACGAACTATTTATCTTTAAGAAACTTTAGAAAACTATCACTAAGAGCGCGCTTTTCAATGTTTCTTCTAAGTTAAGCTTAAACGTTTCATAAGCGTAAAGACATACTTTTGAGAAATTCGTAATTATCCGAAATTGAATGATTTAAAGAAATCTAAAAGCTTTGCTTGTTACTTATTAATTACGAGTAATATCACAATTTTGGGAAAGTAGTTGTGGAAAAGAAAACAATTCTCCTTATTTTTGTTTATTGTATTTTACTCTTTTATTAGTTTAATCTTTTTCTTGCATATGATTCTTGGCTTTTTTTTTCTAAATTTTACAAGTTCTGAAAACTATTTTTACATATGTAAGTACGCAATATTCGGTGTCCTCCTTTGACCGGTTTTTTTTCTTCGGTCCGTTTTCAGACAAATGGTCTTTTAAGTTTCAGTTCTACAATTTGAAAAATTTATATATACAGGATATACAACAAAAATTATATATTATATACTACGATTCATATCAACCCCTATCTTTTCGAAGTTGTCCTTTAACCACCAAGGGTTGATTGCACCTCCTTGCTAGCTTCGGAAATGCGATGAACGCAAACAAGAAAAAGGAGCTAAGCCACTTTTCGGCCTGGCAAGAGAAAGTTTTTAGTACATCCCCCATTTACCTCGATTTTGGCTAGAGAGCTTTTTGTGTTCTAAAAAAAAAAGCTCCTCAGGAACGCACACAGGCCTGGCGCAAGGATATGCTCCTTAAAATTTGTGCGTTCAACTGGACGCGAAAGGGAGCGATAGTGTTTCCGCACAGATTGCCCGAGTCAGTCGTTTTTCACCCTCGTTCGCAGAAGTTTTTCTGTCTGTTTACCACCAGCTCAGAAAGTCCTTGATCCCAAGATTTTCCACTCTGGTAAAATCTTTAAATTTTTAAGGATGCATGATTAAGGGTCAGTGGATCCATAATCAGCTTCCGTCAAACTCTCTCAACCGGATTTAGTGTATAGTGTCCAGGAAGAGAACCCTAGACCTTAGTGCCCATATAACTTCTTCATCTCTCGATGGGGAAACGAATTTCGGCCTAATCCGGAAAGTTGCCAGAACTCTTGGGAAGTGGATGCTTCATAAATATGTGATTCTTCCTGTGGTGAGCGTGTGTGTGCGAGAGAAGTGTACCAGGTGAACTACTTGCGTGGATTAAGGGAGCTGAATTAATTAATCCGTATGTGGGGGTGGGCACTTCTCATATTCCAGCTGATATAATGCGTGCAGTTCTCATTTTTATGGCATCATCGGTACGGAACTTTAATTAATTCATTTTGTTTATTTTTTATTTTAATTTTTTTTTTGTGGGTGACGAAAGCTGGAGGGCTCCAAAAGTAATCTCTCCCCGCGGAGTCCCAGAGCTAAGGAAGTGCTAAGACCCCGCCAATGTGATGAATGAGTGCGAAAACCATTTCTCTTCTAAAAACGCCAGCTCATTCCTGTTCGCCGCAGTTGTTCGCCCGGAGTCTCGATAGGTTCCCGCATTCGGCCCCAGTTGGATTTATTGTTTTTATCGACTGTGCAAGTGCTGTTCGTGTTGGTTTTTGTGCTTTCGTGTGTTTATGCCCGGGGGATCATTATATTTTGTGCTCTGGATCTGGTGGATCACGTAAAAATTCTTAAAAATAAATTAAAAAAATAAGTCCACGTACCAGCCCCCCTCCATTTTTTCCTCGTAATAAATTACTACTCTAATTGGTAACTTGCTCCCAATGAGAACTTAGCTGCAGCAGACCCTTTTTGCGCTCCCCCCCTCACTACCGCACCTTGAAATGTATCGTTGCCTTTATGAAAAAATAAAGAGCACAATAAAAGCAACAATGCAAATAAATTCAGTGCAGTTTCCTTTTGTGGGTGCTCTCAATTAAAAAGTTTTGTAGTGGCTCACCCGGAGGCAAAAGGGAAGTTTCTTTGGAGGATATACGCACAAGAAAGTCAAGAAAAATAAAAGGAGAACAGGAAAAAATAAATTACATCTATATTTTCGTCGTTTAATTAAAGTGCGGGAACGATTGCGGTGGACTGCTCCGGGCCGGTGTTGCGTTAGATTGCGGCATTCGGGAGCAGATCTAAGTATCTGAGACGACAAACGTATTGGCAGGAAATCAACGACAGGGAGGCCCCGTTAAGATTTCGGTCGTCGGCGGTGGCCAGAGGGGCTCCAAGGTTTGGCGTCGGGAACGTATCGAAATGACAACCGAGCCTGATTTGGATGATGTCGCATTCTTATCAGGTAAAAATTTTATTAAGATATATAAGATCATTTCTCCTTCCATTCAAGAATTCACTTTCTACATTCGAATGCTCAATTCAGCTTAAGAAAATCAAGCGCTGAATTGAACAGGTTTTGCAGTCAAATACTCACTAAACTATTTCAATTTAGCAATATTGTAAGCGCTAAATAGCAGTTTACAGCCGATTGATCAGTGCAAATTAAGAAAATCAAGCGCTGAATTGAAGAGGTTTTGTAGTGCATCTCTCAACTATTTCAGCTTAACAATAACAAGTCCTGAATATCAGTTTCACGCTTCTGCAGTCGGATTGCTCAATACAGTTTAACTTATTCACTTCCGAGATCATATTCAGCCATACATTCAGCTATAGGCAACAACGAAATATCTCGTAGTTGGCAGTGAATGGGTTAAGAAAAGCATGTGCTGAATTGAGTAGTTGTCTGTAGAAATTGAATCTTTGATAAAAGGGATTTTTATAAACCAAGCTAACGAATTTCGAACTGTAAAATTAAATATGAATTTAAGGTATAGACAGCTTTATTTTTTGAGCTTAACAAAGATTAATTGCTGAATTGTGCAGTTGGCATCGAAAACTGAAGTTTTTAAAATAGCTATAGTCTTATATATCATTTTAGAACCATTTCATATAAGATTTTGGGAAAAAAGATTTTCCTTACTGCGATTTTCATAACATTTTTTCTTCTACTAGTACAATTCTACAAGTATTAGGTTTTATACAAACTATTTCCTCGAAATAAATAGTAAACAAAATTATACAACTGATTTTTGCAATTCCATGCGAAAGATATAGATAAGAATTGTTAGAGGCGCCTTTAGGGCGAAGAGATTTGCATTCAGGACTATAAATTAAAGTTGAAAAGAATTGGTTTAGTTTTGGTTGCACGATAACTAGGTTTAAAATTAAAGAAATTGCCAGGTAAGGAAGGAATTAAGAGTATATTTTTTTTTCTGCAGTACGCACGCAAACTTTTATTCAACTTATTCAGCAAATGCAATTACCACCAGTTCCTTGAAAAAAAAAAGAAAAAAGGTCGGTCGACGTTTTATCAGAGATCGCATTCATGAAACAGGAGGATATAAAAACGGCTGACCTTCCGATTTTCTTGTCGTAACAGCCAGGGTAGGTGTACAATATGTCTTTAACGAACGTGGTAATTTCGTCTCTTCTCGTAACTGCCACTGATGTTTTAATGAGGGGCCATAATCCCAGCAGCAAGGAATATAAACAGTTCGTTAAGTGTCCTCGAGAAAGGACAGGACTGGTGAGCCATTATCAAAGCCCTCATTTGAATATCGATTGTGGACCCTCGTTTCCTCTTTAAGAATTATAAGTCTGAACTTTCTTTTTCCCGGCCTCCTGGTAACCGGTGTTTCTTGCGCAGAATTAATGTAAGTCCTCCCCTATTCCCATTCCCGGAGAAGCATTTTTGATCCCACCAAAACGAAAAATGAACTCTAATTTGACCATTAAAGCATCGTCTATGCGACAGCCCATTTCATCGTCTGTCCGCGCTCCGATGGACTTTCAAAGTTATTTCGTGATTTTTGTACTATTGAAGAATTATTGATGGCTCGCCTAAGGAGTGGTGTGCCATCCCAAAAATATTAACGATGAAAACAATAACAAATGGAAAAGTTTGCGTTATGAATGTTCTCTCAGGGAAAATTTGCCTAGAGGTTTGGATGTGCCAGGTTTATGTCCCAAGGGTGGTATTTTTCGGCAGTCGCTCATGGTTTTTACGGTTGTGGCTATCGCACTGGCGTTTGTTTGCACACAATAAATGGTCGGTTGTGTGGACAAATTGGACCACTTTTATTATCGTTTTTCCTGTTAAAAAAGAAATCAGAGAAAAATACAAATATAAATATAAAATATAATTTCACCGAGTAGCGAGAATTTAAAAAGTAATCAAATATGACTTTTGCGAGCAGAAAAACAAGAGGAAATAATTCAATTTAATAGATACTGTGAACCAGGGGCGAATGTGGCATAACACAGCTTTCGGGCTGGGCTCTATTGATTCGTGGTCTTGCTTTGAGACCATACTTTTTTTTTTCGTTTAGATTTACAGCTTACTTTGTTGTGCAGTCAAAATTCCAGGAATACGTTTCTTGAAAGTATGTATTTTAAAATTTTGTGTTTTACCTGCAAAGAAACTTGAATAAAGTGGAAATTCATTGCAGAAGGCTGGGGGTGAAACAAGTCTCTAGTCTGTAATTTCGTAAGCTAGAAATGTTGCCATGGAAACTATCTTGGTGCTTACAATTTAAATAAGTTGTCCAAAAATTAACTTCCCCCTCCTACTAGTCTAAAGCTAGGTTTTAATTTGTTTAGTACATATTTTCAAAGATCCATTCTTCCAATCCAATTGTTTAAGAGCGTATTGTAATAATTTTTAATGTAATTGTAATTAATTTTAAACTATTTGTAGGATTTTAGACGATAATACATAAAGTTAAATATGCTAAAAAATAAACATATATATGTCTGTTTGTGCACGCATTACACGGAAACTAGTAGACATATTTAAATGAAATTTAGCATGTACATATTGTATGTAGGTAACTTATGTTGTGGGTCAACATATAGCATACTTTTTATCCCGATAAAAAAATTAAAAGAAACCCTCGTGGGGTAATCAGAAAAATTATGGGCTCGTGTTTTGGAAATCATACAAAACGAATCGAAAGAGCTTACAAAAACTTATTTTGAATTGAGACTTCTCAACAAAATTCCTAAATTTGAAGAAAACGCGTTTCAGTTACTCTTGATTTAAATTAGTTTTTCTATACAAAAGGTCAAAATAATTCTACTGCTATATTGCAATTCTAAACTACGATACGAGGGCGGAATGGAGCCAAGTGTATGTAATCGGCTATTGTTCAAGGATTGTATACTGTTCTATATTACGAATGTGGACACAATTTAAAAACAAATATGATTGAATTGACTGAGAGAAGCTTACAAAATCACTTTTTTGATAATAATTTCCAAAATTTCTCTCAAATTCACTTTAATTACTTTTGATTTCAATTAGTTTAGCCAGTTAATTTATAGTTTTATTTGCCATTTACCACAGGGGAAGAGTATGCCTGGTATAAAGTGAATTTATTTCAAATTTAGGGACTTTCTCCTGGATGGGTCATGGAATTAAATAAAACCACTATATATCAAAAAATTATATTATAAAATTAGCTTTATAATTCCAAAACATTAACTGAACAAAGTCTGGACGATAGCTAGTATAAATTATATCTAAACATGCTTTAAATGAATGATTGGACCTTAAGCTAATATGAAGATTTTTATTGAAATTGGAAATTTTTAATTGTCGTAATTGTTTTCAGAAAATGATTTTATTTTTCAAACGTATATGCGTTTAATATTCCCCTGAAAGAACGTGAAAGTCGAATTAGGAACATATTTTAACTTCTATTAATTTTAAATACCATCATAAATTGCACTTTATTAGCTTGCACTTAGTGGTCTCACAAATTTCAGCGCATTTTGTTAAGTCATCTCAAAATGAAAATGAATATTTGAATGTTTTCTTCGGCAAAGGATATTATTTTCCTTAAGTGCGCGAGGTATAAAAGTTATGTGGTACCAGAGAAAAGTTTTAAGCAATTTTATCCGGTAAACGGCAGTATACCTTCGGTAGCATAAGAAACCTGCACAAAAGTGAAAAGTTTCTTAAGCTTACCTGCAGCGAACACATGATTTCACAAAATAAGAAAAAAAAAACCTTGCAAAGTTCATTTTACCTGTGTTTTCTTGTTAGAGAATTTTTCGCGCATTTGCCTTATTATAATAGATCCTATGGACCGTGAAACGTGGGAGCTACAAGGGATATTTCTTCAGGTTTCTCGGGGCAATTGAGTTGAACGTTTTTATAAATGTGGGTATTATAACGAATTTTACATATCAGAACACAATTTTTGTACAAGGTTATTATTAAATTGTGTTTAATAGAGACCACTAGTTACTAAGTAAAATTCATGAATGATAAGAATCTTTTCCTTATCCTGAGATGTAAAAGAGAAGTGCTTCCGAAGAAAGCATTCCATTTAAATAGACCTTTCACATTTTGCATCATTTTCTGTAAAGTAAGCGTAATTAAAGTAAAAAATCAATCTATTTTCATTCATTTAAGATATTTTACGAGCTCGTTTTGCACCAAAAATTTATTTTTAACTTATGTACTTTAAGTCCTATTTTATTTTTAAAGTAAATTTGACTATATGGCTATTGACTATAACCATGAAAATGAAATACTTAAATGTCCTTTTCATATGTAAGCTATAACACAGTGGAGAAAGTAGAGGCCTTTTAAATTGAAGAATATTTTTTACAAATTTTACACAATATAAGTTTTGGGGTTCTTGTTTTTTTTGGTTTAGTATACCTTAACCCATTCATAGTGTATCCCATGACAATCAATGGCAGAGCGTTAAATAGCATACAGCCTACATCGTGCTACGCACAGCCGGGGTAATGCGTTCAAACTTTTTAATCTACCAAAGATATCTAAGTCTGTGGCTAGATTCTTTACTTAATTATTGTCTAAAATAATTCTAACTGAAAAAAGTGAGGAAAGAAATAGTGTACAACTGTCCAAATTCCGAGGTCGGCTTATATATTTGGTATTTTAAAATCTGCCATACACGGACTAAAAAGGTAAATATTAAACACGTTTTCTTTACGTTTTTTTATTATATGCCGAAGTGTTTTTGTGCAAGGGTTAATTGTTTTTATACGAATTTTTTTAGAACCCATAATACGAACTCAGTCTAGATTTTCTCCTAAACTATTTTTGTGCAAAGTGTCATCTTAATTCGCTAAACTAAAAAAATTCGCCCTATAGCGCAGTGATTTCCAAACTTTTTTAACCACGTACACTTATGGCAAAAATAATCGTAAATAGTACCCCCTAATTATACAGATATATAGAAAAAATAGTGGTTTTAATACTGATTTCAGCTTATTTGGTTTGAAAATTCCCCAAAAAAAGAGTTTTTCAGTTATACTTTTGTACCCGCGAGAGGACATAAAGTATTTTGAAGAGAAATGTGATACACCCCCTAGAATTTTCTGCGTACCATTTGTACCCTGGGTATGCGTATCCCATTTTGAAGACCTTTGCTCTAGAGTATGCCTAAATTTTGTATTTCGCAGGGATACTCTGTATCTGATTCCAAATAAATTGAAAAAATTCTCAAAAATATGTTAAACTTACAATAAATTTTTTTAATAACAATTTCAAAGTTAATTTTAATAACGGATTCTAAATTAAGAACTCTAGAAACCGCCAAAGTTTTAAATATGTTAGAAAAATATCAATTCCTCGTTTTTCATTATTATTAAGCCGCTATTTTGGATTTCGGTTTATAAGAAATCTGAAAAACTCCTAAGTAACAGGTTTAATTTAAAATATAATGAAATGAAATAAGAAGAAATAAAAAGGTGATCTCCCTAAAGGATACTGCGTCTCAAGTGAAAATTCTATGATATATAAAAGGATATTAATCATATATTTTACTATTAAATATTCCCTTTTTCTCCCATTGTATCTCCAGTTTTTTTTAAATAAATCGATATTAAATAAATATGAAACTTGATATAGAATGAAAATATCCTTCAGTTCAATATATTGTATTTCTTTTATAATCATAAATTAAAAATCAAATAAATTGTATATGTATAACATTTTTTGTATCTTGGGATTTGTGGTTTAAAATATCAAATTGAAAAATAATATCGGTATATCTAAGGGATGCTATAAATCATGAAATTGATGTATCTGTGCTGGACAAGGGTAGCAAATTAATGCCATATTCAGGGCGTATAAAAACCATAGAAAGGATAAACCTTTGAAATAACCCTTTTTATTTTAAAAGCCGTCGGTGATGAAGTAAACAAGGAATATGAAATAACGGCTAATTTCCTCGGATTAAATAACAAACACTCTTCAGGGAATTGTAAAGTACTTAATGTCACGCCCCCTTTTTCAACCCCAAGTTCATGTATGGCGCCGACACTTTCTGAACCCTCTAGAAGCCAAGTGAACAATGCACGCCCTTGAAGAGACAGAAAGGAACGGAGTTGCTCGAAACAACTCAGCTCAAGAGTTTTCAATTAACTCATTTGTGTAGATATTCGCAATTATTCCCATTAATTGACTTCCGCCCCCTCCCCCCTCCCCCACGGTTGTACTCAGCCCTATCGGCCAGCATACACATGTAATGGAATCCTTTTAGCACGTCCTGTAAACATAGGAAATATAATTAACCTTGTGTCCATATACACACCATCATTTGAATGCCTTCGAGAAGAGCTCTACTTTTAATGGAAAATTAATTAAATTTACTTGATTGACTCCTTCTTTCAGTGTGCACAGTTCCCCTTTTAAGGCCCTTATTGAAATATTTTTTATCGATTTCATATAAAATAATTTTATTAATTTGCCACCTTATTCTACTCCAGGTGGTGGCGATAGCAGCGGAGGACGACAGACGAGGAATGGTGTCGCCGTATGTTCCCAAAAACGTGCGCTGTGTGTCACAGGACTTGTGGTCGGTTCACTCCTAGCGACCGCCCTAATTATCGCCTACGCTGGACCACAGAATGGTGAGATATCGATGACTATTTCTTTCATAAGATTTATCCCTGTCGTTTGTCAACTTTTATCTAACAACTTGTGATGCCGCTTAATTGCGAAAAACTCACAGCTTAAGTGGACTATGATATAAGGTACAATGGGGTACCAGGTTGATGAATAGACTTCTGCCAAAATGAATGATAGCCAACGTAATTCTTAGGACTGAGGATTTCTATGCGCCTTCTTTTGTTGGGAAAAATATCTATCTGCTTATACACCTGTATATACATAGATTGCCCATTGGTATTGTTATTATGAATAAATGAATTAAAAGTATATTTAAATTACTGCATTGCGTCTTTTTACGCATTGTTGAAGGCATCTTTTATGCAATGCTTTTTGTTGAATATTTTAAGAATATTAAAAAATCCGGGTCATTTACATAACTTATATAGGTACCTCCTATAAATAAATTGTTGCCAAATATCTGAATTGATTTATCGTTCCATGGAGAGAAAAATTTGATGATATTTAGAAAATGTTGTTATAATATCAAGTTTTTGTTTTCGCGTTCGTACGCGGTCTTTGTAATACTTAGAAAGCAAACTATTGGTGAGTTTAGCTCATTTATCATTCCTTTATAAGAAATGTAGAATATATCGCTCGGTTAAATTAAAAGTATTTTTGAACACATGAGAAAAATTAAAGTTTTGTAATTGTTTACTGTTTTGAGAACGTGCACCTATTACCGTACACCCCTGAAAAAGTGCGAACACATTTTCATCTATTTGTTATTCCTAATATAAAAAAAAACTTATAAATTCTCTTTATTTAAAGAAAATTGACATTCTTTGGCCAAAATCGCAAATGACAAGAAAAGTCTATTATTTGTTTTCTTT
This sequence comes from Philonicus albiceps, assembly GCA_963969385.1. Taxonomy (NCBI): domain Eukaryota; kingdom Metazoa; phylum Arthropoda; class Insecta; order Diptera; family Asilidae; genus Philonicus; species Philonicus albiceps. Next base: position 28,274,165 of record OZ017776.1, read on the forward strand.
TAAGGGTTAAATGTTCAATCTCCTTGTCCGAATTCTGAAGTATTTCGTTAAAGGAAATTGGATATCTTCTTCGCTGATTTCAGAATCAAAAATGGTTTTACTCCTCTTCTGTTTTAGAGAGTTTAATTTACCTTTTTAGGGGGCATTATTTTACGTTTTGCAGGTACCATTTAGAATAAAATAAAAAGCATGCTTAAAAATAATCACACTTCGATGAGGAAATGTAGTCCCAATACCGTACAGTGCTGTATTAGGAATATCACCGGTATGCGTTATAAGGAACAAATCGACGAGATATCTCGTAGTTTCCTATAGCTGAATGTGTGGCTGAATATGATCTCGGCAGCGAATGGGTTAATAAACTTAAATGAAAATCGGTGAAAAGAATATAAACATGAGCTTTAAGGCTTTTATCAAAATAGAGTAGATCAGATATATTCATTGCCCGTAATAAATTTAACGATTACGCTTGCTTTCGAGATATCCAGTCGAACTGCACTCGAAAAACTAAAAAATTCTCTGCCCAGTAGAACGATGCCCAGCATTTTGATTTCAACAAAGGACTGATAAAACGTGAAAAGAAATACGTTCACGTAGGTTTTGCGTGCCGACAGCACTTGCTTATATGAAAATAGCAGGTGTGCGATAAAAGGGACTCTTCCCCTAATGAAAAGGTCTTTGTTGTCTAAAATTAAGCAAAACTAGATTAAATTGAACGAAGTTAAATTTCTGGAAATTATTTTTAATTTGAATAGTTCAGACAAATGCATTAGTTAAATGAAAGCTATTTGTTTCTAAAGTTAATGGTAAATTTGGGGAAATGAATTACTTATTTTAAGAAATAAATTATTAATTCATTCAAAATTAATTTTTTAATTGATATCCACTTTTTTCTATACAAGTAAAGGTATTTGATTGAAATCAGCATACGTCTACTACTCGTACATCAGTAGGGTATGTAATTTATTTCGTTTGAGGAGTGTCTTTTCAAAAGAACTTATTTCCCATTTTACAATTATTTAATTATTTTTAATGCCTTTTGATTCTAACTATATTGAAATACGTGTCAAAACTGCTTGAATAAATACAATATTAGAATTATAAAAAGATTACCATTTTTGACCATAATGAGCAGCTTTATTGAATTACCCATACCCATGAATATGCAAACTAGCATGCTAGCTTAAAATATAATTAAGGAATACTACGTTCGGTCTGCTTTGTTAAAGTAAGCTAAATTAGAGAGAAACACCTTTCTGATATCAGCAGAATCACTATATCGACCGAAACAAAATATTAACGACCTTTTTCGTTTAATATTAACTCTAACTTATCGCTCGGGTAGTCCGCCGATGTATCGGAGGTAATCGCTATCGACAATTATGCGAATTTCTATTTATTTATTTGCTGCAATCAATCATATTATTATGCATAATAGCAGCAATATCTAAATGTAATTGAATCATATGCTTAACAGATTTGCTATTCTTTAATGAAAGTTTACTGTAGAGAAGTAGACATTAAGTAAATTGTATTCAATTAATGCTCTTGATTTAATACAACAACATTTATTTGAAACAAACTTCTGTTTGATTTAAATACTTAAATAAATAAATTAACCGAAATGTAATCTTGATCCCATCAAATACATTTCTTAAAGACAGAAAAACATTTATTTCTTGTGACAAGCACGCATTTATCAAAGGAATGATAATTATTATTGTTTTTTTTTATTTTCAGGACTCACGTGGAGTAATTTAAACAAAAGGGGATGTAATATTTTGAGGGAATATCTATGTGCACTTTTTAAAATTTTTTGGTAGTCAGATATTTATTAGAGCTCATAGCCTGAAGTTGTTTATTTATTTTTAAAATTTCTTAAGAAACAAAAAGTGAATTACCTTCTCGCCTTAATTTTTCAAAAGATGATATTTAATATACTTCTCCGTATGTCAATTATGATATCAAACTTTCATAAAATATACAGTTTGCAAGAAAAAACTTTTTCCAAAATTCTTTTTTTAAGGGTACTTAACAAAGTCGAAAGAAATTCTTTCTAACACGAAACTTCTTAGCTCATGACAGAATCGCACTTGCTCAATGCGTACGATGGTTGGGTAAAGTTCTTGAAATTTGCCCAGAAAAATTACTAAAGTGAAATTAGTTTTTGGGTGTGCCTTCTCGAATTAAATTAAACTTTTCTCCCTCGACATGAAACTTGTTCGGGCATCAACTTTCTACGCTCCTACGGGATAATTTCATCATTCCATTTAATTTTAGTCGGCAAGACGTTAATGTTCCTCCCCCCCACTTAAAAGGTTCACTTCACCACAACCGCACCGAAATCTCCGAAACGCGATGATATTGCACTTTCGTAAGGAAGCCTTCTCTCAGAAGTTGTGAGCCTTTTGTTTGACCACTTACTTAAAATCCTTTTTCTTTCCAGAGCTTACTTACTATCAAAAATAAGTTCCGCACCCCCTTCGTATTTAAACGACTGAAGATCTTTAATTGTATGTTGTAGGTGGATTGGCCGGTAGTTGTACTCGGAGGGGAAAAAAAAAGAAGATCAAATTTGATAAAGCAAACAATTCCTTCTTTCTTCCAGCCCCTTTCGCAGCTTTTGTCCTTCTGGTTGTCCCTAATGAATTTTTTCCCTCCTCCCCGTTTCACTCTTGCAATTCGCAGAAAAGGTGAATCAACAGAAAACCCTTTCTGCTATTTGTAAGCTTGTTGAATTCTAAATTGAAGATTTGTGGCTCCTTCTGCAATTTATAGGGTGACTTTAAAAGGGAATTAAATGAGAGTTCCTTCGAGAATGCTTGCAATTTAAATGGGCGTCAATGAAGACTTGTTCATTCGGCACTTGCCATACCATTTTAATGAGAGTCTAAAGAAAATTTTGCTCTGCCACAAAATTTCGGATTTTGGGTATTTTAACGAGATTGATAACGATTTTCGTATACATATGCAAACATATGCATCCATAGTGTGTATTATGACTGCAACAAAACGATGCACCATTGCACGAAATCCAAACTCCAGTCCCTGATGTATGGTCGACTTTTCCGTCCATAAAACGCAATTTTGGATGGTCCGGAAATTCATTTGAGTCCAATCCTATGGAATCTGTAATCGATTTGCAGAGCAAAATACCAAAGAGGATTTAATACGTTAAAAGGCTTAAATAAAGTAATGCTTCGAATATGTTTCAACCTTTCCTTTTTGGGTATGCATTGATTCTAATAGCAGATACTATAATGGTTTAATACTATTTATCTATTCTTTTTAAAGTGATCTAAGAAACTAGTGTATCCAAATCGAAAGAATTTAGTTTTGTAAAGGATTTACCAATAAGACCGATAGGATTTAAAATTGAAATAAAAAACAGTAAATATGGTCGAATTTTGTTTGTAATGGGTTTTATTTATTCTATGCCATTTATGATTTAAATAAAATATCACGGATGGCCACAGTTCTTTTTGAACTAATTTATCGTAACACACCAATTTTCGATGACTCTATACAGTATTTCTGGTAGTATGTCGAGCTCATCAATAGTCTTTGGTTTGTTGGTACAAACTTGTGGTTTAATGTAGTTCCAAAAAAGATAGTCTAATGGCGTTAAATCATAAGATTTTACTGGCCAGTTTGAATGTCTTTGTTCATTTTTGAACAAAGACGGACTTTGAGGGTTCCGTGCCATAGTTTACCTTACCCTACCTAGTTAATAAATAGTTACTATTTAAATTGAATCATTTATCTCGTAATAAGTCTATAATTTCATACGATCTATGTCACAGTCAATTTTCCAACTGCAAATATAAGTTGATAATTACAATAAAAATATTTTTTTATGTGATATAACTACAAATTAACGATTTTTGGATTTTTCCCGTATGCTGAAAGCCAAATTTTATGATTCTACGTCAACGACAAGTACCCTATAGGCTTTGATTTATTTACTAGTTTCAAAATATTGGGTATAAATGGCCGTATTTTTGATTACGTTGAATTAAAAGCATGATTTTTTTACAGGGGACCGTAGATCTTAGTATTTGATATTAATTTCAATTTAATACGTACACGCGTTCCTATAAGGATTCTTTTTTTCCTTTTGAGGTACGGAACTCTAAAAATATGGCACCGTACCATAATCCACACCAGACAGTGATTTTTACTAATAATAGAGACTCATGAATCACTTTAGGGTTTAATTCACATCAATGATGGCAATTTTGTTTATTAACTTAGCCATTTAACAAACAATTTTGCCTCATTTAAGAAGATGACTTTCCATAAAATGCTTTTTAAGTAGTAATAAAATGTCTTGAATTTTGATAGAACATTTGGACAATTTCCAAAGCTGGGACAACGTGAAACGATCCATTATTAAATGATGAACCTTACTATATACAAATCTTTCTATATATCAAATGTTAATAAATAAACAGGGCCACCAAAATCCTGCCATCCCTTGTGATAAGCACTATAGTAAGCGTTTTGATACCTGTTGGTTTTTTCTGAAAAAATACCCAATTAGTTATTTTGATTAAAAATTGATCGATTTCGAATCGCTATCAAAATACTAAAACTAAGCCCATATGTGCATGGTAATCAAAGACTGGTATGTCAGATTTGATAGAATTAAGTTAAAAATTACTATTATTGTACTATTTCTTTAAATTCACAAAATTACTGAATGCTTACTATTGCTCAGTATTCTTGGTAAACAGACAGCATTTTTAAATTTGACTCATATGTCCGATAGGCAGGTATAAAATTTCTCATAAATATTGATAACCCAAATCGTTCTTTTTATATAACTCAGAATCCGATCCGGAATCCAATGAAAACAATGCAGCTATTTACGTTGATTTCAATTTCTATTTCAAAACGATTTTTTTAAATAAAGAAAGAACTGCATAGTTAATAAATTTAAGATTTTATCATAGTATGGATGGATGGAAAAATTTGTTTTACGTAAAATTAATTTTCGTCATATACCACATAAATAAATTTTATTTTGAATGGAAGAGATTTTTCTGGATGTACGATATATGTTAAGGTTTTTCTATTCATTTGTAAAAGACGTTCTCTACAGAAACTTTCAGAAATTAGGGTTGAAAAATTCTGAAGAAATAATTTCTTTCAACGAACTCATTTTAACTTTTAGCTTTAAGCCACTTTTCATTACCTGCCTTGAACATAATGCGGTGATAAAAATCCTTAATTTTCTTCTCAGAAAAAAACTTTTAACGTAAAATGTTTTTCGTTTTCTACAGTTTTCCTCCATCGAAATAGTCTTCCAAGTAACTTAACTAGAATTTAATAAAAAAAGTAGCTACTCGTAATGCTTCCACCTTTTTAAGGGTGTACGTTTTCGACAAGGGGGAAGGAAGTTTTCCTATTCCCGAAAACGTTGAAAACTTTTTCTCTTTTACAGAAAAAAAAAAATAAATAAAATAAAAGATAAAAAATAAACGAAGAAGAGTGAGTCCCTCAACAAAATACGAAAGAAAAAAACAAAGCGAAATCTCGTGACAATCTCTCTCATGAAGGTCGGAAAATAACACAAGGAAACTGCCTTAAATTAGCATCAGCCATCCTCCATCCCAAAAACAGTTCTTACAATGTCCAAATCTCGGAGGGTAAGTTGGTTGCTACCGCTGCAAAGCAATAAAACTATATGTAGATTTTGCAATTTCCTCTATTTTCGGGGGTCTTAGAATTGCTATTAAGGTAGATCATGTTGCCTATTTAGGGACCATCTGATTTTACTTTTTGCGTGCCGAACAAGAAGTTAAAGACACCAATAATCGATCAATTGACGGTTACATTTCTATTTATGAGGATGGGAGGGATGCGTGCTTGTTATACTTTCAGCGGAAACCGGGATCAATGTTCTTGAAGGAGCGCTACAGGTAGGCCCCACTATTTATGGTATGTTATGCCCCCATTTGCCGCAACCTGTAGAGCGAAAAGTGTCGCAATTACGACGATGTAGAATTCCGTCGCAGGTAGTTAAAGTTGGAACGACTGAGCCCAATGGTGGAAATACTGCAAAATTACATGTAAATGCGAATGTGAGAAAATTTTGCGGTTGAAAGAAGACAATGCGAACGTTAAATTACAAATGGGTCCTCGTTTGTTGAGTCTTCCTGTGACTTCCTGTCTCCACTGTGGTCTTTTTACCTCCAGAACTCCGCATTGGCATCGAATTGCGAGGCGCGTGCTGAATTATTTTTACTTTACCACTTCATTGCGCCTGAGATTTACTAGTGGTGTGCAAAAGATATTCCGGCATCGTAGGCAGCATCTAGACGATTTCTTTATATGGTAGATTTCAACATCGCAACATTTTTGAAAGTTGATGGGCTTACCCCCAACAGACAAAGAAAATCCTGTCTCTGGCACATTGGGGGCGTGGTGGGGATACATTTCTAAACCTCTTTGTAATTCTCTACAAAGGACTGTTTTTGACAGCATGGGGGAGGAGGAAATATGAAAATTGTAAGCATATGTGCAGTTGAAGTCGAGCTTTCTTGTCTCTGTCGTAGATCGACGTCGTTATTTATATGACGCGACGTTATCGTAAGTCATCAAAGCGTCCTCCATCCCCAGCTAAGCTACCTTGGGGAAAAAACAAAGTGAATGGGGGTACTAGCTTATGATGACCTCATTTCTCAAGAAAATACTCAGCCATCATCATCCTCGGGCTGTGATGGAAATAGTCGCATTCAATTAATGGTCTGCTTTTTTTTCCAATTTGCAATTCTATAGGTACCGTCTATTTGGTATTCAAAAACAAAACAAAAAAAAAAAAAATAAAGAAAGCCACTGGGGCGATACTGTGCAAATGCATTCAATTGGATTTTGATTTCTCGTTTCTACCTGTGCTCTTTCAATCTTCGATGACTTTATATGCCTTTAAGCTCTTTATCGCACAGTGCACGATTGCCATAAATGCGATCGAATTTTTAATTCATTTCCACATCATCATGCCCCAAAATTATAGTTACTTAAGCTTTAAAATAATGTGCAGGTAACCCCCCTATAATGTGGTAGATAAGTTCCTCTGTAGAAAATATCGTGTTGTACGAAACCGTGTTATGGGAACCTGGGTGTTAGTACAAAATATCTGGATATGTTCTGAAAATTGTTTAAAGTTCGTAATACAAATAAAAATCGTCAATACAAGAATTTAAAACAACCAGCTGAATATTTAAATACAAGATGCATATTAAATTAAGTAAATTAGACTTAGGCTCAAAACACGACTTACCTCGCAGTCAACTTAGAATTTTGCGCAAATCGAACAATACTACATTTAAAGCTTTATTAACATCTTCTCATTTTCAAAGGTTGTATTTTAAGCTTTAATTACAAAAGGAGAAAAGAATATCAATTTAAGGTAATGCGGGTATTTCCCGAATTTTTCTTTATTTTTGCCTGTATATATTTTTATATTCTGGATGAATGAATAGTGCGTAATTTAATTTTATTATAGTGTGAAAAATTTCTATACTGTGTTAGAACGAAACCGTGTTGTAGATTGTTGTTTTATATGAGGGTTTCAGCAATTATTTTTTTTATCATGGTAGGTAGAAACCGTTTTGTAAGAGGATTATCTGTACTGTATTTATACTCGTTTTAGGATTTCCGTACCTGATATGTTCACTCGTGTGTCTGGCGGACCCTGATAGGATCACTCGTGTGTCTGGCGGATAGTAAATTTTCTCCGAATCTACTGGACCGATTAAGTTGAAATTTGGTACACATATGAATATCTGTGGCCCAAACACGGACGTGTAACGTTACGTAAATATCAAATGTTTGTGAGGGTCTCAAATATATTTTTATAATTTTAAAATAAATAGTTTTAAAGTTATTTAAGAAAACAGATGAAAATGGACCATCCCCCCTTCTTATCTCCGAAACTACTTAGCCTAAAATTGTGAAAAGAAATACAGAAAATAGTTCTTTACTTATAAATTACAGGAAAACCTATAAGAGGTCTATCTTCTGAAAATAACATGGTAAATCTCTCATTATTTACATAATATATTCAGAAAATTTCTCTTTACAATCCTGTACTATACATAATTTTTTTTAGTTACCATAAACAAATTTGGGGCAGATGTAAAAATCCTTGTAGTTAACGTAATCATTGTACGGAAACCTTTCCACTCGAGTTCAGCTTGCGCTTGTCGGGGTTTTTGTTTTTAGTTATCCAAAATATAAACTCCAAATTTTGCTTTTATAGATAAAGAAAAATAGACATTCTGATTGTCATCTCCGACAAAGGTTATATAAAATAAATAAATAATTTTATGCTAAGCAAACTGGCTTAAATCTTTTCGAAGGCCAACCAGGTATTCGCCTCTCAGGCGTCATTCTATTTTCTACCTTAACTCGAACGGCTGTTGAAAGACGTCATCATTAGTTATGGTCCTATATGTCTTATATTGCGTACGCGTTGCTAATTTTCGTTTCCCTTCTATAAATATTCAAAATTCTTATATTTGAGTTTTTACAATTTTTTATTAAAACTACTGATTACCCATACTAAAAACTGGATCGGGTACAAAGAGTATCATGTGTGGGGTGAAATCCAAGGGTAAGTTGCACTTTTCAAATTTTAGAAAGACCTAATGGTTTTGAACAATTATTTTAAGAACATATATTGGTCCAATTCCATACCACGAAAACGATCCCCATAGCTTTATATTCCCTGCTCCATGTTTAACAGTCTTTTTTGTGTATTGTGGAAAGAATTTTTTGTTCGGAGGCCTTCTAACGTAATTCCGACCATCGGATCCAAATAAATTTATTTTTGTTTCATCAGTCCACAAAATATTCCTAAATTTGTTTATGCCTTCAGGACCATTCCAGTTGATATGGTCAGATACAAATTTAAGTCAGCTTTTAATATTCTTTTTAGACTATTCTGGGGACTCTTCCATGTAAATTGAGCTCTTGAATTTATATCGAGATTTACTTCAATCTTAATTGTATTCGAGAACTTGAATGGATCTTTTTTTGAGGTGTAAGCGTTGAGCCGATAAGTTTGGGTAGTAGTTTTTCTCTTTGCCCCACGATGTTCAATAGATGATTTTGGTTTCAATGCATTTTCATCCATTTTCTTCGAACAGTTGGCAATTTTAGCAATTTCCCGTAGAGATTTTCTTTCTTGCCGTAAAGTTAAAATTTTTGTTCGTTCTTCCAAAGTATTAAAGCAACCCATTTTCACTAAAATTTGACTTTCATATACCCTAGACTTGATAATTTTTAATAATATTTACCGTTACCTGATGCTATAATTGAAAAAAAACACTGAAAAGGATTTCGCTATAAATATTTCAAATGAATACATTGGCTCTATTAATCTGACCAGGCGAAATTGACGCGTTTGTGGCTCTATTGAAGTAAGATATGTTCTCTTGTCTTATTATTGGAAGAAATTAACAACTATGGAAGTTTCTAAAAAATACATACGACATATTTAATTTAAGTGGTATACAGTAAAATTAGTAAATTCGAAAACCCACATTTATAAATTTTTATCAGATATCGGTGGAGTTGACCAATTTGCTATTTTAAAGAACATTCAGTTTGAAAATTTGATATGCTATTTTTGCAGTATATTCCACAGAATTAGCTGGTGCTATGTAAAACAAGTATTTTGAAATTTCAAAATCGCTAATTTTAAGTATAAAAAGTAATTTTTTAACTTAATCATCCATAAACATTTTTTCTTTTTCAAAAAGAGTATTTTTCTCGCATTAATTTGTGTAATTTTTAAATTCTTCAATTATTACTGTATTTTTATTAAAAATTCCTCTTTTTTACTACTGATAATGTAAAGGATAAAGCTTCGGGATTACTGATTTTAAATGAAAAATATTTTTGTGAATCATTATTTGGCAATTTATTGAACACAAATATTTGTGCCGATATAGTCAGATAGTATCCGATGCCTTTTATAAGTGTACACCTCTTGTGCGTGCAATTCATTAAAAGCTTATAGCACAGATTAAACTCTTATATATATATACTTTTTTTTTCCTTTATACGCATTTATTTTAATCAATAAAGTAAACAGATAATAAAAACTCAATTTTACCTGATTTTCTCCTTTGATTATTTTTGTGTAACCACGCATGTCTCTTGAATTTTCATATAATCTGGTAATCAGTATGCGTGTCACGGAAACATAAACCTTAACATTTTATCCTAAATTGAATGAGAAACAATTTCCGAGATAATTTAGAATTTTTTCACCTTCCTACCAAACAACAATTTTAAACTGTGTCAAATTCACTTGAAAATTAGTGAATTTAAGAATTATTGCATTTTAACAATTGGGGAAAAAATAGGGAATTAGAGAATTATTTCAGAAGTTTTGACTGAGCTTTTCAAAAACAGAAATTTTAATAAAAATATATATAAACAAAATTTCAACATATTTCTTTTTAAAAAGCCATTTTTCTTACCAGAATTAAAATAACGAAATATTTATTTATAAATTAAGAGGTTACACTGAATTTTTGTAAATTTAAATGATGATAAAATATCTAAAAATGAATTCCCCATCATAATTATAAGTGGGAGCAATTTTTAAAAAGTTTTACAGCTTATATTCCGAGACCCCACCGAGCGCCCATAGTAAATATAGTGAACATGTTTTAAAACTTAAAACGTGATTATCTCTGAACTATGCTTTTCAAATTTGCATACATCATAACTCTGTCATTTTTCGTTCGATTAACTTGAAATTTGAACTGTAACTTCTTGGATAGATTATTTATCGATGTATAATTTGCTTTTTTCTTTATAAACAATTTAATTTAGATTTTTCACCAAAAAAATTGAAAGAAAAGTTTGAATGCATGCCAAAGTTTTAAAAAGACCTCTTCAGAGAAAAAGTCATGTGGAAATTTAAAAACAAATGTTCTGCTTATTCTTTTATACCTTAAAACATTTATATTTATATATATTTATATATCAAGCCAACAGACCAAAAATACAAAAATTCATTAGTGCTATTCATAATCTGCGGTTTATTCAAATTAAAGTTAAGCGAGCAAAAGTTTTTATTGTAACAAGTAGTTAAAGAGTTAATAGGACCAGACATAGCATAGTTAATTCGATAAGTTCGATTCTGCAAAATATTTGTTCTTCGGAGATTGTAAGGCTTAGTGCTGATGTTGAGAGAAGAGAGCAGTTCAGGGCAATCTATTTCACTAATCACCAAACGATACATGAACAAGGTACAAGAAATCTCATGCCGGTGCTCCAAAGTCTTCAAGTTCAACAAATTAAGTCGCTTCTAATAGGGTAGAAGATCCAGACGATTACTCCACGGTAGACCGCGCAAGGCGAAATGAAGGAAACGCTTTTGTATTGCTTGAATTCGAACTGCGACATGCATAGTAGGGAGATCATACCCAAAATATGTTAAATAAGCCCTCTAAACTTCACTTTGATTGCTTTATTAGTAGTGGAGAATATTCCTAAAAAAAGAGTCATTTTTCCGGCCTGAGTAGTGTAAATCTTAATTAATAAATTTTTGAAAAATTCATATTTACATGTTACAATTAATTCATTTACTAAATACATACAATAAATACATAAATTAAAATACAGAAGGTGTTTTCGCATACTTAAGAAAAAAATAATAATACAATTTAACACTTCAAATTTTTGGTTATTGTATGAAAAAAAACGGAAATTTAATATTCATTCAACTAGTGGACACTGATCTATTATATTATATTGAGTCAAGATAGATAGATACAATTAATCACCGGATAAGTTAGTTACATGACAGTATCAAGGGATATTCGATATTCAGAACATCCCATTAAGCCAATGGGTCGGTACAGTGCCAGTCCTTATGAAATTTTCCCTTTGATTAGTGCTTACAAATGCAAATATTATCTCCGGTACGAATTGAAACAAGACCCTTACAGGGTGAATTTTGCATCAGCAACATGTCTGGTCTAATTAAAACCCGAATCGACCACTTCCATATCCACAGAGTGGTTACTCCAGATTAGGGTCAAGGGAGCAATTCTTTGAGCTGGGCTGGGCTGAAGCTCTCCCTCTCTTTTTCGTCACCAGCGTTTTCTGCTGATTGTAGCCAACTTAGCAAACTGACCCAATCTTGTTATTTTATCTAAACGTTACAATCACACTCATTTTCGGTACGTTTATAGGCCCTGGCCCCTGTTACGGACAATCGGACTCATTTCACACGGTGGAAGCACGCTATCGGGGAGCAGCACAAGAATTAAATTCAGCACGCAACAGTCTGAGGTTTTTAGAAATGCTGCGTATAATTTTGAATTTGTAACGATGAAAGGATAAAGTCTGTCGTTTCAAAAGGCCTTCCGTTTCATGGAAACTGAATTAATAAAATACCGAAGAGATAGCGGGACAATGATTTGTTACCATGGAAGGGGCATTATATATCCTAGGACAACAAATCCTGTAATTAGATTTGAATTAATTCAAGTAAGTTCTGCTTGACCTTTTATTAGCTTGTCATTGATCTCATCAGTGGTTTATTTGATAAAGCAACGTTGAGAGAAAATGGATGGCATACAAAGCAAGAGTCCATTAGTTAGATTACTTCGGTTTTCTTACTTAAATGGTAATAATATAATTACTTAGATATATTTACCAGGCTATAACTTGATTATAATTGAGTTATGTTACTTTTTTTTAGAAACTCATACATAATTGGGCTGATACTTATCGTGCCATACATTAGTAGACTTACCCAATACCACGTCTGTAAATATGAAACCGGAATATGCCCATATATAACCCTAGCTCTCAATGTTGTTACTGTCAAGTCGCGTGATTGACGCCATTTACTTTGTTAACATCTGACAAAGATTTTTAACTCACGACAATGCAATAGTTTCATACCCCAACATCTCGAATTTCATACCTCGAAATTATGTTTTGCGGACAGCATTGGTTTTCTGTTACCATTTGAAGAAAACTACTGCATAATCGCATCAAATGCTCGTCGAACCTTACGGTGAGCATGCTTATGGTAAATCACAGTGCTTTGAGTGTTCCGAAATATTCAAAAGTGACGATTTTGACGTATTTTGACAAAGCTACCGACAACAAATGATCAATTTAAATGAATAAGCTTTGAAAAATGACCAGAATATCAAAAAAGGCAACACAAAGTGGTTTTACTTTATAATAATGCACCATCACACACAGCAAAATTGGTCAAGGAAACGATTGAGGCGCTTAGTTGGGAAATACTTTCGAAAGCACTAAGCTTAGCTCCGTCCAATTACCACTTATTTGCATCGATGGGACATACACTTGATGAGCAGCTTACGAAAATGTACGAAAATGACTCGGGGATTAGTTTTCCTTAAAAGAGCAACAGGTTTTTTTTTTTTCAATAAAGAATCCAAAGAATTGCTGATACAGAATTAAAAGCTATGAACTGGCGTAACCTTCAGAAACTATTACTGGTGATTGCTATAGAACTCAATTAATATTTTAAAAAAGAGCTCTTATTCAAAAACAGCCAGAATGAGCGAATAGACACAGCAAAGTTATTTTACAACACGACAACGTAAGACCACATGTTGCTTGGCCTATGGAAAATTACTTAAAAGGATCAGGCTAGGAAGTTCTATTCCACTCGTCAGATGAAGCAATCATCAGATTTCCATTTATTCCGGTCAATACAGTAAGCTCGTTTTGGGGAACGGCTTAGTTGGTATGGAAATATCAAAAATTGGCTGGGCAACTGGAACCCGATTTTTTCCTTTGGGGCATACGTTTACTGACAGAAATACGGGCATGGGTTATAGATTCAAAAATCCCTCAAAACTTACAATATTTATGTACTTAATAAATTTAGTATATCTAAGAAGCGATCTCAAAGACCCCTGTATAACAATTTACATAAAAATACGTGCTTCAAAATGGTTTGTTGTTGTTGTTTTATTTTATTACTTTTTAATAATAATGTTCAATATTCATCTATTTTAAGCTCATTGAGGGAGTAATTTTAAAGTTCTTAAAAGATAATCCTTTAAAATTTTAATTAATAATAGCTTATAAAATCCTATTTACGTTTAAAGGGAGAGGAAACTAAAACCTCCCTGCTTGTGGTATCTCAGGTTATAGTAAAATTTTTTAAGCTCGAGTTGATTAAAGGCAGCTCTAATTTCTCCGCAATGCGGACTAAGCGAATATTGCTCCTTAATTTGTGCACATCCATTTCACATCTGAAATGGCCCATTTGTTCATATATACAGTACATTTCAATTACTCGTACGTCTCATATTATACATAAAATTATGTGGTTACGTGCTCGGTCGATGTAATGTGAGCAATACCGCACGAGCGCACTACGTAAATTTCCCTAAAGCAAAAGTTTGCAAATCGTTGCCCAAAAAGGGAAAAAAATTCTAGAATAATGTCCCCTACCACTCTTAGCAGGAAACATTTCCGACGAAGAGTTCCCATTAATTTTATCGATTAATATCATAAGTTAGTGGCACTCGTAGTTTTCGGTCCTTTATCCTTGTCCAGGTCCACTCATACAATAATTTTGGGAGATAATTTAATATGAGGGACACGATTATAGCTCCTATGCTCTCACCATTCGAGCAATAATAACACGTCGGTCCACGTAGAGCTCGTTTCGGGCAGATTCTAACAACACACGTCTTCCCGATCTAGAGATAATCTCTAAAAGGGGATGACCATATAAAATAATCACAAAGATTCCGGGAGTTCTATTCATCTGCGAAATATTTGTCGAGCGCAACAAACGCCTTCGTGGGGGTTCATTCAGGGGACCTTACTACCTCATGTTTATGGGGTCTTGTTGTTGTGTATTTATAAAAAAAAAATAATAATAATAATCGCTAGCCTCGAGCCCTCCCAAGTACATAAATCATCTTTACAAGATGTTCGCATCCGCTCATATATAAAACACTTCAAGCCAATGATGAGTACCCTTAAATGATTTCCGCAAACGCGAATTTTTATAATGAAGGGGATTTATCCGTATTTACCAGTAATTTACCCCTGAAATGAGCTCGAAGGTTCCCTTGGGAACAAGGAAAACCTTTGTGTTTGTGTAAGTCAGCGTTTAATTTAATTTTTTCCTTTTTTTTTCATAACTGTAGGCAGATTTTTTTTTTCATATTTATCGCAATTGAATGCGCCACACAAATAGCCCTCCGGGTAAATTTATTCGCATTTTCACCCCTCGTCTCGGAGCAGTGCATACGGCTGGGCAGGTTGCTTGCATCTTCTTTTATTCAGTGCTTTGGGTGCCCAGGGGACTGTTTGCCAGACTCTCTAACACTGCAAAATGGACCACAACTCGCCCTATCGCTGCATCGAAATTATCCTTTATTCGAATTGGGGGGGCACCCGAGGCCCATACAACACACGGTCTGCCCGGGTAAAATGGTTATGAGAGGATTTTCGTACAACTTTGTCAGATTTTATGCACTTCCTCAATATTTCCCTGCAACATTTCGGTGAGTTCGACTGAAAATCACAGCAGAGCTGGGAATAGAGTGAGTGCATAGACCCGTCTTTTATACTTTGAGATCTCTGTTGAGATTCATTCATTTTTATGCTTTTTTTTTATCTAGAATATCCTATAAGTAAATACGAACGCTACTTATTCTTCATTCAAAAATTTGAATTTGCTATACAAAGAAATATTGAACTCTTTGGAAATTGTTTTCCATTTAGATTAAAGCTCCTAAATTAACATATATAATATTTCTACTTAACAAAATGCTAAGGGATCGATATCACAGTCTAAGCTTAAGCTGTAAGCTCTACTTAAGCTTAGTTTTCAAAGTATTTTAATTCTGTGCTAATTAAAGCTTTATTTAACCGCCCAAATTCTTAATCGCAAGACTATTTTTATATCGATTTCTATCGATATTGAAAAACTCGTATTTCATAGTTCGATATCGAACATATTGAAATCGATTTTTATAGCATATTGGTAAATAAAAGAAACCTACAAAATTTAAAGTCAATCGATTCTGATTTCGAGAAAAACGCATTTAAAATTTCAGTTAAATGGTTTCCTTTGTTTACAATTTCCTCGAGTTCGTACAGCTTCATTCATTTTAATTTAATTGAATAAATATTTTCTGGAAATGTTTTCATGATTATGTACTTTTAAAAAATGCTGAAATCCAAATATCTCATATTCCTTTTACTTTTACAACTAGACAAGATATTATAAGATATGTGCCATCGACATTTTCATTGTAAACTCCCTAAAAAAATAAACGGAATTGAACAAACAGCCTCACAAGGGGAACAATAGCTTCACAAGGGGAACCATTAAAGTTTCTTTTACTTTAATATTTATATGCAATTTTCCAACCTAAGATACCTCAATGCTGTAAGTAATTGAATCTCTCAAGAAAATACGTTGTAAATTGTCTCCAAATTGCTCGACATTGGGAGTATAACGAATTTAAAATCTATTGACCAGCAATCTTCTTCCTCATGAATATCCCAATTTTAGTATAATTCAGCCAAGAGGCAAACGCACGTTTTGAAGTGCCGTGTTGTAACACAATTTCCGGAATAGTCCCACTCTCACTTCAATCATTGACGATACAATCTGCAAAATGAAAACAGCTTGAGAGCAAAATCAAATTAGTTTCCATTTCCTCTAGCAGACTTCGAGGCTAATTAAATCACATCTCCGTTTTAGACTGTTCCTGTGCAGGCAAAATTCCTCCGGGGTATGTACCAGAACACTACAATAGCTCTCAGCCGTTCAATCCTATAGCAACAAATGGAGAGCCATTCCCCTGGCTGGAGCCAGAACTGCCCAGTTTTATTAGACCGAATCGGTACATGCTAACAATACACCCGAACCTCACCACCCTGGACGTCAAAGGTATAGCGGAATGTTTCTTCTAATGGACACACCTATTTCAATCTAACCTTTTGTTTTTAGGTCAGGTCACCATAGAGCTAACCGTAGAGAAAGAAACAAATTTCGTAGTTTTACACATTCAAGAGCTCAACGTTACAGAAAAGGTAAATTTTTGAATTTCCCACCGAACTAATGATTAAACTAACTCATTTCCTATTTCAGGCAATCGTTGGGCCGAAGGGATATTCCTTAAAAATCGTTAGACTGCTCGAATACCCACCGAGACAGCAGTTATACATTGAAGTAAAGGACAAGTTGAAAAAGAAGGCTAATTATACGCTGAACCTTAGGTGGTATTCAAAACTGAACCCGGAGCCAGAGGGCTTCTACGTGGATCAATACGAGAGCTCAAATGGTATCCAAAGGTGAGTTTCCATATTGTTCTAATTGTAGGACACAAAATTATTACTATATCACTTTTCGATAGGTTCTTAGCCGCTACAGTGTTCAAACCGAGCGGCGCTAGAAAAGCGTTTCCCTGCTTTGATGAGCCTCACCTGCGAGCACCCTTTCGAGTGTCTGTCTTCAGAGATCGTTTCCATATCGGCCTTTCAAATTCCATCGTGCATGCAACGGATGACGTTGGATTTTACATGGGAACCGGCTTGGTAAGTACTTGACTAATTGCCTTTGGTAGTACGCACTCTTGTACCCATTAGAGCGATAACATCTCCATTAACATAACAAGGCAGTGGTATTTATCAAGATATTGCATTGTAAAAATGTTTAGTACTGCAGGATTTTAAAAATGCATATGCATTTAATCCAATTTACTTTCATTTATTGATTTACTTCCACTCAGCTTATAAATTAAGGGGGTTATTAGAAAGCGTTTTAGTATACTTTCATGTAAGATGATCTAATTCTTAAATTTCTAAATGAAAAACAGATAAACCATCAAAAATAATTGTTTTCGATGAAGAGGACAAATATTACCAGGTTAAGAATAAAGAATAATATTTTGTGGGTATATAATTAATTCCAATAAAAAATTTTGTGCGAGACTTATAGGGTGTTTGCCAAGTGTTTCAATTTTCCGCCAATGAAATAAAAATCTTCTTCAGTAAAACTCCTACCCTTTTAAAATCTCATTGTTGTACTTATAGAAAATAAATCTGACTTTGTATTCCGCTAAAGAATAAAGTACATATAAAATTGACTACAGAATTTTCTCGAAAATTGTTTAGTCCTAAAGCGGATAGGCCAGGAAAGGACAGGGATATTTCGGGAAGACATAAAATGTTTAATGATTTTTGCAGTATGACAAGGTGCATTGTCCTGTTGAAAGGCTCATCAATACATCCCCCCATCACCATAACTGAAGCAGGATGTTTTACTTGCTGTTGAATATAAGGATGGTATTTTTCTTCAGGTCTCCTTCGAACGAAATTCATCATTGTGGTAAGAATCTGGAAGTTTGATTCATTACTGAAAATGACTTTTAAAATGTTCAGATTAAGATTGCGCACTTAAAGGCTACTAATGATTTCGAAACTTATTTTCTTCCAATCATCCATAGTCATGCACTGGTGACGTATTGCAAAGGATAATCGGGTCGCTTTTATCCATTTGGTTAGCCGGCATTTTTTAGTCAGCTGTCTGCATAATTGGCTTCGGCACAATGACACTCTAATGTTCGATGGGGTATTTCGATACCGTCGTTGCGCAGGATTTTCATGATTTTCTCTAAGAGGCAGATTACGGTTCGCGACAACAGTCGCAAATATTCGTCGACTATTAGGATCGCTCTGTCGAGGCTTCACAGGAGAGGAGCGTTGCTGCTCGCAAATCGTGAGTGAGTGGCTGACTTCTTCAATGCATCCAATTTCCTGGAAAGAATGCTGCTTCGCTGCTTTTTTCTCAATTCTCAAATCGGCTTTTTTGCCCATTCTTAATATTTCTTTAAAAAAAATTGAAAGTACTGCAATTGGTTAATAAGCCCCAAACATTTCTTATAAGTTCGGGTAATACTTAAAATTATTAATAGATATAAGAAAAAAAAAACAATATTTAAAATTTTGTTGTACAAGATTTTCTACTCAAATAAATTGTTTTTCGACCTCACACTATGAATTGCACCGGTGAAAATGTACTCCACAGCATATTTTCGTTCTAGAAATAAATATAACAGTTTCTGGCAAAACTAAATGGGTAAATTACTCGTTAGTTAAAACGTACCAATAAACGAAAGCAAAGCAAACTTTTCCAAATATTACATATAATTTGGAGAAAAATCCAAGTAGAGTTGCCAATAAATGAAAATTTCACATGGTTATAATAACGTGGCAGGGTACTGTACTCCAGTGCCAGAGTGAACGCTATCAACTACCTAGAAATGGTTTACGAATCTGCTTTGATATTCAGGGTAACTAAACATTTCGGTCGTAGAGCTTAGACATTCCAAAAAGATTTGGCACCATCATACAAAACGATGGAGTGACTAAAAAACAATGCTTCGAAGTTCATTCTTTCTAAACTATGGATGTCCAATTCTCCGAATTCAATGTACGCGATCTAGGCTTAATATTAACAATAAAAAGTAGCTCCACTTATTTGTGAGTTGAATAAAATGAATCAAACTCACATTCGTGAAGCTTGCGAATCTTTTTTTCATCATTAAGACCAAATTATCCGCGCAAAAGGAGAACATATAGACCAATAAACTTTTAATTCAAAAATTTAATAAAAATCAGTAGAGATCCAGCCTATTTAAAATGATTTGAAATTGATTTAATGCTTAGGTTGTTTGATTTAATTTTTTGATGCAACTTTGGAAGATAGGATACCCGTTTTTGTTATAATTCTTACTACTTACGTGAAAGCTGAAACACTTTCTACTTTAAATTGGAGTGAGAGAAAAGGAAAAAAAGAACACCCCTAGAAAATAATCCTACTTGTGTCGATGTTAATTGTAACAATTAACTCGATAGAACTTCAGTAAAGCCCCCTTATCGTAATGATCAGGGAGCGCCGGTTTTATCCTTTATTTTTAATTTTTCTCTGTATCCAACAGTTGCGGGATGATTTCATAGAAACCCCACCGCTTCCCGCTGACGCTGTTGCATGGGTGGTGAGTGATTTCCAGAGGGAGTCATTGGAGCCATCATCGACATATCAAGTGGCGACGACCACTGTACCCTCGCTTTTGGCGCGTGCATCACACGCGAAATCGACACTTGGGGACAATCTTACGTTTCGGGGGGATAAAAAACCGGTGAAAAATATCACCGCCCTGACCCATTCCCTTAACATGCATCTAATCCCAAAAAATACCTCGGGAAATGCGACCAGCACCACCAAAAATTTGACCGCAATGAGCCAGTCGACGAGCAATGGACCAATTAAGCGGGCTCCCTCGTACACCTTCTACGCCCCGAGGGACCTTCTTTCCCGGACCAGTTTCATCTTACAAACGGCTCGAAGTGTTCTCGAGTATTTGCAGAGATGGCTCGAGGTGGCGTACCCTCTTACAAAAGTCGATTTCGTCGCCCTGCCGTCACTGGACCGAAATCTCATATCATCACTCGGGCTGGTGACGCTCAGATCATCGTTCCTTACAGACCCCACATCAGTCACCACCAAGGAGTACCACTCGTCAGCCCTTAAAGTGTCAGAAGCTATTGTGAAACAATTTTTTGGAGGTATTACATCGCCAAAAATTTGGAAAGATATTTGGCTTTGGGAGGGACTCATTAAGTATTTGGGAATGTTAACGCTGTCCCCCCTGCAGCCGAATTGGCCCATTGAGGAGAAGTACCTTCTTCACATGATGTCGGCGGCCCTAGATATCGACGCGATGCAAGGTTGGGAGAGTATTGTAAATGGTACCAGCGAAAATGGCATAAATGAAGACTTCTACATTGATAAGGTAATTAACAAGAAATTTTATTATTCCTCTTATATGTTCAATGTTATCACCAGACTGCTGCTATTTTTGCTATGCTTCACACTGCTGTTGGAGATGATAACTTCAGGACTTGCCTTGGAGCGTTTTTAAAAACAAACCGATACAGGACGGCCGAACCAATCGATTTGTGGAGCATTTGCACAAGAAAAGCAAATGGTTCTAAGAATATCAAGGTAAGTTCTCTCGGATAAGGATAGGGAAAAAAGTCTAAAAAAGATAACAAGCAAATATTAGGAATTAAGGAAGATGGGTAGCTCATTCTAAGTAAATTATCAAATAGACTTCAGTAATAAAAGCTTTATACGTTAACATCAGACCCGCTCAGCGTAGTGAGAAGCGTTGCATTCAGCAGTCTAAAATGCCCTGAACATTTCCTAATAGGAGGAAACGTGTT
This sequence comes from Philonicus albiceps, assembly GCA_963969385.1. Classification (NCBI taxonomy): domain Eukaryota; kingdom Metazoa; phylum Arthropoda; class Insecta; order Diptera; family Asilidae; genus Philonicus; species Philonicus albiceps. The sequence continues at coordinate 28,295,447 of OZ017776.1, forward strand.
GCCGGCAATATTTGAAATTGAACACTACAAATTTGTAGGACGATGGTTTTCATTATTTTAGCGTTAAAAAACAATAGTATCAAAAATTCTATTATCAGAGATAATTTAGAATTTAGTTACAGATGTTCCCAAATAAGATTTAACTTCGTCGCATTTAGTTTTCTTCTCGTGGCTTGTTAGGATTAAAATAAAATAAGTATCAATGTTATTTTAATCTTTAGGAAATGATGACCCTGTGGACCAGTCAACGAGGGTTTCCTCTGCTTACAGTTACAAAAGTTGGATCAAGTGTTTCTATATCACAAAAACCCTTCGAACCAGCACCATTTATGGCAATATTAGATGAAACATACGAAGGATACAATTTTACTACAACATCAACGTTGCAGCCAACAACAACTTCTGTAAAACCGAAAGATAAACCAATTCGATGGGTTTTACCGGTGAAGTATATAACAGATGTAGACAACATCTCAGATACCCTGTGGTTGCAGAACATGGACAGTAATTATTTTTTTATTTTAAATATGGGTGGTATATGCTATAAAATTATGTATTTTTTTTAAGTTGCCTTCCAATTGCCTGCGGATGTAAAATGGATTAAGGTAAACGCCGATCAAAATGGATATTATCGAGTTTTGTATAACGATGATAATTGGGCGAGTATAATTGAAGAGTTAGCTAAAGATCATGAGTTGTTTTCGACAAAGGTAGGATAGTTTTGTTTTTTTTTTAAGGTAATAATATTGCCTATGTTTAAATGAAATATTTTGTTTTGTTTTATATAGGATCGAATCGGTTTATTATCGGATGCGTTTACCCTATGTCATGCTAATCTCGTACCGTGCGAGGTAACTATGAATTTAATCACATATCTTCCAAAAGAGAAAAATTGGGGACCGATGACGACAGCACTCCGTCACTTAGAAAGATGGCGACGGATATTAAAGTATTCCGAGTGCTTTTTAATGCTATCTGAGTTTATAAATATTTTGTTGACAAAACCCATTCAACAGCTTGGATGGGATGACCAAGGAACTGATGAATTAAAGTTTGTGTATAAATTAAATACACTTAAGAAAATTTTAAATTAACATTTATTTTAGACTATTGCGATCAGAAATACTTTTAGCGTCTATTCTGTGGGAAGATACTGATAGTATTTCGAAAGCGAGAAATATACTGCATGAAATTCTTAGTAATGGAACCGCAATTCCTCCTAATTTAAAAGAGGTACTTAAGAAGGTATTTTTGATTAATGTGTTATTAAATACTTATTAATAATTTTAGGTTGTATACACGGGTGCTGTATTATCAGGGGAATATGTTTACTGGCAATATTGTTGGGATCGTTTTACACAGTTGAGAGGATCCCCTGAGAGTCTGGTAGAAAGAATGCAGCTACTACGTGCACTTGGTAAAACAAAAGATGCATGGCTGCAAAATCGTCTTCTGTCGCATGTTACAATGCTTCCAACAGCCGAAGTTGTTCAAGTACTTCAGGCAATTTCAGGTACACCAACTGGAGGTGCTATGGCCTGTAGATTTCTACAAGCAAAATGGTTTGATCTACAATCAAAATTGGGTCAAGGTAGTGTAAATTTTGCAAAAGTTATATCTGCTATTACACAATATGGAGCTACAAAATTTGATTACGATGAGGTAACATTTATTATTTTATTAAAAATTTCTTATATAAAACTATTTCTCGATAAGCTAAAATCATTGGTGCATCGATTTGGAAATGGTCCAGGAATGGAAGTGTTAAACATGACACTGAGCAGTGTAGCGGCAAATGTTGAATGGGTGGCCAGATCACAAACATCACTATATACATGGGTTGAGAGCAACGGCCACATACATTGACTGTATACTTCACCATAAGGACTGCTTAATACTAAAGAGTTGAGTTTTTTTTTTCTAATTTATTAAAATTATTATTTTATTTTTATTTTTTTATATGAATAGATCTAAATAGTATTCGTAAACAATGATCATATCCACAGTAACTATAAGCGAGAATGGATTCAGTGGCTTACTGTATCCATTCTCGGCAATCCAAGTGACCCAATGTTAGATACTAACAATTGTATTATATATACATTATACATACACATGACTATATATACATATTTTACGCGAAACTCTAAATGAAGAAAAATAAATAAATAAATAAAAAAAGAAAAAGGTAAAGACATATTTTTCCAGATACATCAATTTAATTAAGGAAACTAAAGTAAACATTAGTAAAGTAATGTGAAGAAAAAATATAAAAAGATATTTGTATAAATCTTTGTTAGGTGGTGTTCAAAATTTTAGGCGTTAAAAGAAAATTATCAGGAAAATGCATTTCTATTTTAATTAAATTTAACAAGTATAAAAATTAAGTAAATCATGATTATCTTAAATTAACTTAGCATGTTGAGTCTTTTTATTATAATTTAATCTAAAACATATTTTAATTATTTTTCTTTTATCCATTTTCATTTAACTTCATATATATTTTTTTTTTACTTATTTTTATTTCAGTTTATAAGCTACGAAGATTATTATAATTTTTCGTCATTCATTGGATTTCTTGTTGGATATATCCCTTTTTCTTCATGAGCATGGATTATGATTCGCCTGAATGTAGTTGGAAATTCAACTAAAAATCTAGGTAGGTAAGCTTTTATTGTCCAAAGTGATATTACTATAATAATTTTAATAGAAAGCTAATTTAATTGAAGCAATTTTAAGTATGTTAGAAATTTTTGCATCACCATTAATACACATGGTTGGTTAGGTTTCTTTTATTATTAGTCGGATAGTGTGGATGTAAATTTCAGAAGATGAACATTGTTGCCCAGAATTAGACCATTTTACATACCTCAGTAGAAAATCTGTCATCCCTGTTAATTTCATTGCTCTATGTGTCGAACAAAACTCAAAATTATGGGCAACGTTAATGATTGTAACTCGTTTGCGGCTTTTGTTGTGCACCAAGTAACTAGATTCTTGCACTAAAATAGAAGGGATGGCTGATTGATTCCTCACGTTCGCAAAATCATAATGTCGTCTGGCCAATGTGCATGTTGTAGAAGTGCTTTTTCAGCCTACAGTGTCCCGTGATGTGATGACACTAAGCGTAAAGCTTGATGCAGCTCCTACTGCACTGCTATTAGCCTTTTGCTCAAACCTTTTTTAAACTCCTTTTAAAATAATTTTAGGCTTTTTGCACTCCTGTCTTGTGACCCATCTTTTATTTGGCTCATAAAAAGCCCATTTCTCGAAAGTTTGATTTATAAAAGAGAATGCTACTCCCGCGCACGGCTTGAGGCTTATCATGGGTTTTGCTTATTCCTTCTTTAGCCAGAAAGTCTGCAGTATCGTTTCCAAAGATATTGCTATGGCCAGAGACCCATATAATCGCTACGTTATTAGCACCGGCGATTTAATTTGATTTAGTGAACTTTTGCCTTTGGTAACGATTCTTGAGGATACTACAATCAAGTCAAGGGCTTTAAGCGCACCCTGCCTATCTAGATGAATATGTTCTTCTTCCGAATATATTTTTCTTGTATAATATTGGGACATACAATACTATACTATACTAGGAATATCTCTGCTTGAAATATCGTCATTAATCTTCCTATGGATATGAAGATGCACAGGTAATCCGTAAGTTCACACACTCCGACACCGATTAGGCTGTTAGTCTGATAGTGACTATTGTAGAAATTATTTGGTTTTGGTCGTCGAAGGCTATATAGACCATTGATTGATTTAAATTGATTATTTTACTGATTTTATTTTAAAAATAAATTTGTCTAACGATTGAAAAATTTGCCCTTTCTTCTTTAGTCGTGCATTCTATAGAACTGCTCAAAGTAGCAATTATTACTGCTCTCAGTCCATACACTCAGGATATGTTTCTTTATTAATTATATTTAATATATCGAATAGTTATCTGATTTGCTTCGTATTTTAACCAGTTAGCTGTGTTGACCCCTTTTCAATATGTGCTCTTAAAAGTACCGCAAAAATGAAGTTATGACCACTTTGTTGGCACTGGGCAATTTTTAATTATTCATTTTATTTCATCTTGATTTCCAAATATTTTGAACATCTTTAAACTTACGAATATATTTTAATTTTCACGAAAATTACAATTTAAATAGTTATGATAACAAATTTTTATCCATGACGAGTATAGTCGTCATAACACAAAATATTGTCATTTATCCATGACGAGTATACTCGTCAAAAACAGTTAACATCTTAACAAATCGAATTATCGCTCCTTAATGTATCACCAAGGCCTCTTGGGAGTCTCACAGTGGCACAGTGGTCGGGAGAAATATCTTTTTTAAGCAGCGCTCTCCCCACACCCCGTTTCAAAAGTGTCTCGGATCTCGTGTAAATGGGGCAAGATGTTTTGAGCATTCTTTCGCAACAACCAACTCTTCTCAATATTTTTGTTTTTTACATTTTTACCTTTTTCTTTGCGGTTAGTGGAAGCGACTTCCTAAAAAGAAAGAATAATTTTAAAATGTAACCGGAGGAGACAGAAATTCTCTTCTTTTTAGGCCGAATTTAGAATTACCAGAAACTATCCTCTATAAGCGGTCTATCAACTAGCCAACTTGTTTTTTTTATAGTTACTTTTATAAAGTTTTTTTGCGGACTTTGCGGTTTGTTAATATAAAATATTTTTTTTCAAAATTTGATAATCCAATAGAACTCCATAAATGTTTGAAGTTAATGCTCTAGAGTTGTTGATATCTAATGTCTAGTTTACATTATCAAAATTAAAATATGTAATTATCACTATCACCATCCTGATTTCAAATATTGAGTCTAAATTTACGAATTTAAGATAGTGAAATAAAAGGAGCTCCTGTCCTTTATGTCCTCGATCCAAAATTTAGAGCTTACCTCTTACTTATTATATGAACAAGTCGGACTGCATTAAAGTCTTAAATCCATCAAAAATCAAACTTGAGTCGAATTTGAACCAAGGTGGAATTCAGCAAGAAATTCGTTTACATTTAGTTTAAGTTGTGAGCTTCACAGTAAGAGGAACTAAACTCTTATTTTTCATTTATATTTTATTTTCAAGTTTTTCATTTTTGCTTTAATTTTCTGAAAATACCATGCTATGTTTCATCTTTATATAAGCAACAGCTTAAATAATTTTGTTAAATAGTTATAATTTTTAAATAAATTCCCTTATATCTTATACCTTCCAATTGAAATCTATTAAGAAGTGCATTTGCCAGATTAAGAAAATTTTCTATGAGATCAAGGAAAGCTGAGGATATTTAACAAAGAGTCATTATATTTTATTTCCCCACGGTGTGGAAATGTGAAATATTTCAATGTGATACTAGCTTTCAAATAACAGACAAATTTGTATGTAAAAACATTCTAAAAGTGTAAAAGGGGTGAAGAAAAAAATAAAAAAATTAAAAATGAAATAAAATAAAAATCACTGAGACTATATTCGAATCATTCATTGATATACTCTCATTCTATCAGAACATGTTAATTTGTTAATTTGCAGCAAACTATCATGTTTTACTTCTCATACTTATACTCATCACTTGTTATCAAAACAAAAAAAAAAAAGAAAATTTTCAAAAATACCACACACAGTTATAAGAACCCATTTCTCATCGTAACCTTGTAAATTTATGATAAAATTAAAGATTTAGCGAAATAAATATTTGTACATAAAAGAAATGTAGAGATAGGAAATTCTTATGGAACTTGCATTTGTTATTTGCGTTTTTTGTTGTGGGAATATTTGTTTTTACGGTTTAGTTCCATTACTATGCATATGTTTTATATCTACCTCAAAATCGTCAACGTTCTTATTGTGTTCAGATCGATTTACTTTTCAATCGTGTGCTAGAGTAATGCCCTGAGTATAATGTGAGTTTTAAAAAACAAATTTGCTATAGAGAAAATTATTTGAAATTTTAAACTTAATGCGTACAGTAAATTAACACATTTGGAAAGGTTAAAATTTTCATTAAAATTAAAATCTACAAACATCAAGTTTAAAATTTCGATAATGTTTTCTTTAAGGAAAAGATGATTAATTTATTGTGTGGCTGAGATCCTTAACAATTCCTAAAATAAATCAATTTAAATTTATTACGTTTGGAACATAGAGAAAATTTATTAAAATAAAAAAATCAAAATCATTACAATTTTTCTCATTGTTCTTACATCGTTTGCGTAAATATTTTAACCTCCGTCCAAAACAGACAATTTCAAATAAAATTAAACTGAACTGAACAAAAACAAGCACAATCTAGATTAATATTTTTACTCTAGAAATGGAAAAATTTATTAAATCATTAAAAAGAATTTTCAAATTCATTATTCGATCACTTTTCACCTATATCAAATCAAATGGGATTTTATGTGACGTCTCTTGCCACACAAAATTGAAAGTAATGCAAGAAAATTCAATGCATTTAAGGATAGTAACAAAGCTCTTGCGTTTCTAAATTAGTTTACCTGCTCTTTGTGTAAAGATTATCAATAAATCTTTGTCATAAAAATATTAAAAGATGTTTTTCATTTGATACCAAATAATTAAAATGAGGTGGTATTTAAAAAACTTAATTTAAACTATTTTCCTAAAATTCAAAATATTTTTGTAAGGTAAGATTGCTCCTGTTTTAAAGTATAATAAAAGTTTAGTCTTAATTTACTTAAATTTGTAAGTGTTTCTTAATTTTTTCCAATAACCAAGACTTTTGCTTAACATTAAAAAATTAATCTTCTACTTATAGATGGTAAAAAATAAAGCAGTCGACAAGTAACGAACGGAGTCTTTCAAATTTTAAAATGTTTTATTTAAAAACGATTTTTTTTTAAAAATTTAACTGTGTACTACAGCATTAACCAAAAGAATTAGGCACCCTATGAATATCGTACCATACAGCTTATTTGTGCTGATTAGGAGGAAATTAAACTTTAGTTATGTTTATCTTATTGTCCTTTTATTATAGCAGCTATTCTTTTGTGAGTAGTGCTTACAAGCGTATTATAGTCCTATTTTTGATGTGATGCTGTAGTCCTATATCTTCCGCTTCAGTGTGTATCAAAATTGCTCAAATGGATGGAGGTTTGATAATTTTTCTGGCCACTCCAATAGGTTAATATGGTACTCATCTAAATATCGCTTACTAGTTTCAAGTGTCTGGCATGGCGCATTGTCTTTCTGGAATTTTATGTTGTTCGCATTTGTGTTATCGTAAATCTTCGTAATTGATGGGTGTAAAACTTAACACAGCAATGTAACATACAATAATTTTTGCTATTCATAGTTCCTTTACGATTAATCATTTTACCCACTCCAAGGACCGTCATTCAACTCCAAATCATCTCGCTGCCCTTGGGGTATGACGTATTCAGGAAAATAAGCTTCACCTATCCTCCTCCTCAAAAGCGTGATACCAGTGCCAATCATCTGAAAAATTTAACATTATTTTTAATATCCATAAATAATTCAAAATTAAGTAAAATTGTTTCATTGGAACATATTACTTTTTCTTCAGAAGACCATGACTAAGTCCTAGCCTTACAACTTTACAGGTGTGCCTGTTTTAATTTAGTTGTTTTAGCGCTAATCGGTCTGCCAATTTTATCAGACAGTGCAGCACGTTTTTTACGATTTTTGAAGGACTCTCTCGAATCAAATTTGTAATTTTAGCAATCTCAATTTGCCCTGATCATGTAAAAATAAAAATTTGTAACCGTTCTTGCTCAGTAAGTTCCATTCTATTAGGAATATTTAGAATGATTTTAAAAAAAACAACACTAAGACTACAAGCAGTAATTGCAAACTGAATTTGATTTTTAAAAAATCACAAATTTATATTTAAATTTTCCTAACCAAATGATTTATGGTCCTTTCTGAAAAGGAATTGTTTGCTGAAAAAATTTTTATCATATTTTGGCGCCTTATGTTTATATTATGTTGTTATTAGCTGTGTTTTCTTTCATTTTCCTATCTGATTCAGTTTAGATATGAAATTTTTTCATTGACTTGGATTTTTCAAAACTTCACATGTATCAAGATTTTAAAATTTGGAAGAAGTGCATCATTAAATTGCCTCAAACTCCAAACTTTGAATCGGATAAGTTATGGATTAAGTTTTGGACGATTAATGTGTATAAATCCAGGCTATTTGTTTTTATTTTTGCGAAACTATGCATAAATTTCAATTCAATGCAGAATTTTTTGCTTAACCTGGATCGAGAACCGAAGTGAAAAAAACACAGCTATTATCTGAACCAGAAATTTTGACTCAATTCGAGCAGCCAATTCGCTAAATATTTAAGCGGTTATGTAACACGCCAATGTTAAGCGATCTCACTGTTCGAATGGAACGGTGTTGATATTAACAGGGTTAGGTTATTGTGGTTGCCCAGAAAAGCACACTTATAGACCATGGTTATCCGTACGATTTGAATCCACAGCCTCTGGGGTGGTATTCTAACGCGCCAGAGGCCCCCCGATATTAACAAACAAGTTCACTCTTTTACAATCTTCTCTCTTCTGAACGTTATGTATTTCCTAAGAAATATGAATCTTTTATATACCTATTTAGCAATATCCATCCATCTACTTTTGTAGAGTAATTTCCAAATTATTCTATTTATGCAAACATGGAAATATCAATTTCATCCTACAAAATTTCTTTAATACTGTGGAAAAAGTTTCATTTTGTTAATATATTTTCGTAATTATTATCTACCTTGACGCAGGGTGATAAATAAGAAACCAGACACAATATGTCGTAAACACCATTATACTATATTTTCAGCTGTACACATGCTACGAAAAGAATTATAAATTTTGAAAACAACAATCCACGTTTTGTTCGTTTCATATAATACATCAAATACAATACGACAATATGAGTTTGAAAACAGATCTTACGTAATATTTACTTCATACTTACGTGGCCCGGCTTATAAAAGGTATAATTTTTTCTTTAAATGAACAATCATAGTAGAAGAAAACGTAGTGAGTGGATAAGACATAAAAAATGGATTTTCTACAGAAAGTGTTTAGTGGTGGTGATCAGTGCTTTTGGCTCTGTATATTTTTTCTAATATTATGCAATTATATGCCACAAACAGAATCAACGAATGTGATAGCTGAACAGGCTGATATTATGAAGAGCTACATGGATGTTACTGCAAATCCTTGCAATGATTTTTATCAATATGCATGCGGTAATTGGGAGACAGTTCATAAAGTACCTGAAGATAAGGAACAGTTTGGCACCCTCCAATTAACAGAGTTAGAAGCAATGAATGATATAGAAGAACTTTTAAAAAGTCCAGATATGCCTGCAAATGTGGACGTGGAAGATTCAGTTAAAAAGGCTAAACAATTCTATGCTTCTTGCATTAATACAGAAAATATTGAAAAATTAGGAAAAGAACCATTAAAAAAAATGCTTGATGATATGGGAGGTTGGCCTGCTATTGATAGTTCTTCAGATAATAAAAATTGGCTTAAAGTTTTAGTAGAAACAAGAAAATTGGGTGAGCAATTAATTTTCTATTCTGAAGTATCTCAAGATCTTTATAATTCTACACGGAATACGTTATACGCCTATCATCCTTATCTGGGATTAAAAAGTCGTCATGATTTCGAAGAAAAGGACGGTAAGAAAAAGAAAGATTTGGTAGCGTATGAAAAATTAATTGCAGGAATACTTAAGAAATTCGGAGTTGATGAAAACAATGTTAACGAAGAATTAAAGGATATCGTAAAGTTTGAGACGGACTTAGCTGCAATTTCAACAGATTCATCAGAGATTAATGCGACTATGTTAACGACTTTTTACAATCCTGCTATTCTTAAAGATCTTATAGATAATTACAATGAAATCGACTGGGTAAAATACTATTCGACGTTACATAACAAAGATATTCAACCATCTGAAATAATAATCGCATCGAAAGACTACTTAAAAGACTTAAATGTTTTAATAAAAAATACTAATCCAAAAACAATTATAAATTACCTTCTATGGCGTATTGTACAGAAATATGCTCCGTTCGTTGGCAGTACATTCAAAGATGATTTCGAGGCATTTAATAAAGAAACTGTTGGTATAACAAAACCTACTCCAAGAAATGAAGAGTGTATTAAATATGCTATTGAATATATGAGTGCACCTGTTGGTTATCTTTACGTTCAAAAATATTTCAACAATGAAGCAAAGAAAGATACTAAAAATTTATTAGATCGATTAAAGAAAACGTTCCGTAGTCTACTTGAAAATAATAATTGGCTTGATGCAGACACTAAAAAACTTGCTCTGGAGAAACTTGAAAAGATGGGTATTAATATTGGTTATCCTGATCAAATTTTGGAGCCGTCCTATTTAAAAGAATTATATAAAGACATCTCTATAAAAGAGGATGACTTTTTCAGCAATATTATAGCTCTTATCAAACTCAAAAATTCTGAGGAATCGAAAAAAATTGGACAGCCCATCAGAAAAGATTATTGGGAATTTGGTTTTCTATCTGCAAACGCCTATTATCCCTACCCTTTTCAAGCAATATTTATTACAGCTCTTATGTTCCGGCCTCCTTTATATCATACAGAATTTCCAGAATTTTTGAATTATGGATTATTGGGTAGTTCAATTTCCTTCGGAATGGGCCGTGCTTTTGATAATCTTGGAATAATGTTTGATAAAAATGGAGACTCAAATTCATGGTTTAGCAATGCATCTTTAGAAGAGTTCACTAATCGTGCAAAATGTTTCATAAATCAATATAGTAAACAATCACGAGGCAGTGTAAAACTTAATGGAGATTTACTTTTTAACACAGCAATTGCTGATGACGTTGGATTAAAAGTAGCTTTTATTGCTTATAAGGAATGGATTGAAGAAAACAAAAAATTCAATAAGAAAATGTTACCAGAATTTGATATATCAACAGAGAAATTGTTTTTCCTCAGTTTTGCTCAACTCCATTGCAATTCGATTCAAGAGGAAGCGTGGGCTTCACTTTTGGCAAACGACAATCATGCATTAGCAAATTATCGTGTTAATACAGTTTTATCAAATTCGAAATATTTCGCAGAAACATTTCAATGCTCTTCAAACACCGCCATGGCTAATTCGACGGAAACGTGCGAGATATGGTAAAAAAAAAAATTATATAACTAAAATTCATTACACTGTCTACTTTTTTTTAATTACTACCAAATATAAATGTTTTTTGTTTTTTTGTATAATTTTAAAACCAAAGAAAAGTCATGTATTATGTTGCATAATAATAAAAAATTGTAAGCTACATACAGCTAAAATAAATCCCTTGTAACTTGAAATATTTAAATAAACGAAATATAGGGTTTTCCAATAAGTGGTGTTATTTTGATATTCAAAGAAAAATGCCATTTTTTGAAATAAATGATCGCATGTTTATTTCATAATAAAGAGGAAGGTATGCCGTTAATAATGAAAAACAGCATCAGCCAAACGGCCACCACGACCACGCTTACAGGACCATATCCTTTTCATGAAATTTTCCATAACCAAATCGCAAAGTGGCTACCCTATATCCTCGATAGCCTCACGAATTCCATCTTTGAGGTCTTGAATCGACGCTGGGCTGTTGGCGTAGACCTTATCTTTCACGTGGCCCCAAAGGAAGATGTCGCAAGGTGTTAAATCACAAGATCTCGGTGGCCAATTGTGATCACCTCTTCGAGAGATAACACGGTCCGGAAACTTTTCCCGTAAAAGATCAATGGTTTCGGTCACTTCACTTCAACACTTTGGGCTACAGCAGCAATATTCTCAGTTGTTCTTGAGCGACGTGCACGGGTTTTATTCCTCACATCACTAACTTGTCCCAACAGCTCGAATTTTTCCACCAATTTCTGTATTGCGGTCCGACAAGGTGCTTCACGACGACCCAAAAATGCTTTAGTTTTGCGAACTGTGACTGCAAAATTTTCACCATTTTTGTAGTGAATTTTAATAATTTCAATGCGTTGTTGAAGCGTGTATCGTTCCATTTTTAGTAATGGCGTAGTTTCTACTTGTCAAATGTCAAAAAATAACAGCTTCAAAAGTGACAGCTACCGAAATAGCGGGCTATTCAAAATAACACCTCTAATTGGAAAACCCTATAGTTTTTAACTCTATATCCCTTACACGTTTTAATCTATTCTAGATAACCAACCCTACAAAATTTTATATATTTTGATTAGTTTTGAATGAAGGTAAACATTTCTTAAATATCGTTCGAAAACTATAATTTCAATTAATTTAAACCGAATGAAAAAGGTCAAGATTATGGTGAAAAATAATGGCAAAATTCAGTTCTTTTTTAGAATATAGTTTTTTGGATATTGATCTAACCAAACTATTAAAAATCGAATATAAAAGAAAAAACGGCTCGGAACACCATAAAGAATTTACTATAGTTTTAAAATTTGAGAGAAAACAAATAGCTGTTCAAAATATTAAAGAAGAAATAACGCTTTATTTAATTTATATTCGTACATAAATGATTTCTTTAATTAGTGTAAAATAAAAATTTTAAAATAACAGAGATTTTATTAATTCGAAAATTATTATTATTTTAATTTTATACAAATTATAAAATTAATTCGCATTTTAGTGTTTAGCTCACCAGATAGCGCATTTTTCAGTTGCATTCATGGCGCTTCCTGAGGGACATTGAAACACCTCAGAAAAGGAATTAAAATTAGACATGAATCCATTAACACGATATTGTCTCGTTGCGTGCGGATTTTGTTTTAAGAGTTGAGGCCATGCATCCGGACGAATTGTCTGGCAATGGAGCTGGGCCGCACTAATGAAAAACATTTTTTCGGGAGTCAATTCGTATTTGGTCATTCTTTCATTCTTCAGGATAATTTCGCCTGTATTTTCTTGCAACCACTTTTTGTAAGCAAAATACGACGTTTTTATTCCCGCATCATCACATATAGCTTCTCTCAGAAGTTTCTTTCCATTTAAGTTAGTCCCATTCCAAGAATAATTGCTATATTTTTCAATAAAACAAGTCTCTCTCATCGCATATATTTTCTTGGATCCTTCTCCAAACCAATTCTTTACGACTCCATCTGAATCAAACCAAATGCCAACTGGATCAAATCCATGGCTAATTTCATGGGAAATGATTGTTGCAATTCCTCCAAAGTTCATAAATTTAGGTAAATCTTTGTGATACATTGGTGGCTGGAACATAGGTGCATTGACGAAAATTGTTTGTTTCTGATGATATTGGTATGCATTCATTTCTAAGAAGCTTTTCGGAAAATTTTCGTTATCGACTTTTTTTCCAACAAGCTCATTTTGCAAGTGATTTTGTAGTCGTCGTACGCTTAAAAGATTTTCAAAATATGTTGTCTTATTTATATGAACAGTTTCGTAAAATTTGTCTACTTTGACGATGTCCAGTATAAAGTCAGGATAACCAACCGCAATTCCCATTTTTTTAAGTTTCAATAATGCAGCATCTTTGCTGGCTTGATCTACCCATTGGGCATTTTCGATTAATTTTTGGAACGATTCCTTCATCAGCGAAAGCAAGTGTTTAGCGTCTTTTCTTGCGGTCTCGTTGAAACGCGCTTTAACGTAAGCAAATCCCACTGCATTCGGAAAATATTCCAAAGTGTTTTGTGCGCACCTCTCCCGTAGGGGGGTGATATTTTGAACTGCATTGACCTCTACATCAAATTTCAAGAAAATTTTCTCAAATTCATTCCCAATTGATTTTTCCATTGAATAGACAATTTTCCACATAAGAAAGTTAAAAATTGTTCTGCTCGGTGTACGCGTGATGAAATCAGACAATTTATTCAAATAGTCCCAAGTCATCACAAGGACTTTTTCTAACCAACTAAAATTTTGTTTGTGTATATGACCAAAATATCTCATCCAGTCTATAGAATCAAAATTTTTCTGAAGTTCACTTAATGTCGTAATATTTTGCTTTTTTCTTAGGTCTGCCATTAACTCGTTTCTACCGAATACAATTTTCGCCAACTCTGTTTCGAAATCCACTATTTCCTGAACTTGTTTCGAATGATTACCAGTTTTAAAAAAATTTAACACATCATTTATGAGAGTTTTATAGGCCTTCAATTCTTTTCCTTCGTTCAAAAAGCTTTGTCGACTGCTAAGTCCAACGTACGTAAATTGTATGAACAAACTGTTTGGGATTTTATTGAAAACATATCCTAAAACAAATGAATCAAAAATAAGCCTCTGATTCAATCGATGAGTTTCGGCCAGTAAAATTAACCAGTTTTTACCATCTGGAGTCCATTTATCATCAATGAAAGGCCAGCCTCCTAATTGTATCAAAAAATCTAAGAGAGGTTTTGTGCCACGTTCATCTATTTTGATACCGTCAATGCAGGATGAATAAAAATCTTTAGCTTTTTGAATTGCATGTCCAGACTCCATTTCATCGACGGGACTGTCCACTATTTTTCGTATTTCGTCTTCTTCTCTTTTCCAAATTACTAAACCAGAACTCCAAAGGTTCTTATGTTCTGGGATAGGATTAAACATATCCCAATTACCACATGCATAGTCATAAAAATTATCACAAGGATCGACAGAAAAATTCATATAATTTAAAACATTTGTAATTTGATCCATTTGTAGTTGTTTCGCCTCGGAGGATAATCGGCTACAAAATCCCATATGAATTAGAACAACTCCACAAATGAAGGAATAAAAAAATCGTAACATTCTTAACACAAAACACTTCACGTTTTTGACTACTTCATTTTCATGTCTCTTATATACTTATACAAATTATTCCATTAATTTGGCTTTTGTTTTTAATTTTGAATTTATACCACTTGAGTAAATTTATCAATTTTACGTAAACATAATGAAAATCAAACAATAGGCAAAAGAAGTTGAAGAACTAAAATTTGAACTTGTAAAGAATCTGAAAAATACTTTTATACCTTATAAAGTTCAATATTTGTGCACAACTTGTAAAATAGAAGTCCTATTCTCAGGATTCGTATCATAAAATAGAAAATACATAACGATGCTTTTATCTACGTCTAACACTAATCCTCCCCAAATTTTTAAACCTATGTACGGCGTAGATTTTCTTTCCCCAAACAATTTAAGGGGGATAAATTACTCTTTTACATAAACGTGAATAATTCGTTAAAAAGTAGTACCATTTTGTTGAGAATTAAATTTCTTATTGTACAAAAAAGGTTCATTCGTAAAACCAGCATTTTCAAGGAAATGTTGATTTGAAATTTTAAATGAAACCCCAATTTACAAAGTATTTTCAAAATTATAGCACATGTACAAGTAGTGGATAAATTAAATAAACTCAATTGAAAAAAACACGCGCAATTGACACGAATTCTATCATTTTCGTGATCAAACAAAAATACAATGCTCCAAACACGGTGTATAGAAGAAAAACAAGGTGTTTTCGAGGTTTCATTTAGAAGTTTTTTGGCTGAGGCGGAGTAAGGAGAAATAAAAAAATTAATCGAAAATATGATGTAGCTAATGAAAATTATATTTTCAAAGAATTTCAATAGCAGGACATTCATGGGATTAAAAGGAAATTGTGTTGATGCATTAGGGCTCTTATAATATCTGCAGCAAAATGGTAAAGCGTCTAAAAGAATTTTAATGAAATTATTAATTTACTCATCATTTCACGTTACATATACCTAAATAAATAAAATAGTCGAATTATTTAAGCTGTTGTTTGTATAAAGTGTCTGTACGCTTTCCTTTATGAAATTAAGAGCAAAGTAATTTTTAAAGTAATGTTTTTTTCGTAAAACTCATTTCTGTTACTGTGCAATTTTTAACAAATTACTTTAATCGTGTGTCAGGGTGTTGCGCTAAGGTCGGAACGGAGTATGTCAATCGAGTCTATAAGGTCTTCTGATCAACGTTTCTTCGGAGACTCACTCAAGGGGGTTCGCTGTTATTGCACGTTAAATTTGACATCGGTGCAAAATTATATTTTAGTACGACAAAAATGTATATCAGTTGCATCTGCGTTCACATACAGAATATTTTTATGTTGAAATAAAGCGCAAAAATACAACACAGAATCCCATGCGAACTTCATACTAAGCTTAAAATTGAAAACAATGGAAAAGTTTTTGTTTCGTTAAGGAGCTGAACTCAAGAAAAGATAAGTACACGTGATGGTAAAATTTTTTTATTTAAATATTTATAATATTTTATACGTTTTGGTTAATTTTAAATAAGGGCAAAAGTTTTGAATTTTTCTAATTCTCCTTCTTAAACTAAAATTTCGATTCATTTACAACGAGTGAAGTGTGAGGACTACTGGGACAATTTTATAAATTTTTAGTCGAATATAAATTTAAAATAAAAATGAAATACAATTCATTCGAAAATGTTTTATGGACTTTAGCAACTAGAATTGAATTGCACTTTAATGTGTAGCTCAGAAAATAGCACACTTTTCAGTTGAATTCATAGGACTGCCTGGGGGACACTGAAACACCTCTGAAAATGAATTAAAATTAGATAAAAATCCATTAACGCGGAAGTGTCGCACGGCCTGCGGATTGTATTTTATGATCCAAGACCATGCTTCTGGAAGGATCGCCATGCAATTCAGCTGAGCCGCACTAATGAAAAACATTTTTTCAGAAGTCAAATTGTATTTGTTGATTCTTTCATCCTTCAGGATACTTTCCTCTGTATTTTCCTGCAGCCACTTTTTGTAAGCAAAATACGACGTTTTTATTCCCACATCATCACGTATAGCTCCTCCTGAAACTCTCATTCCAATTAAGTTAGTTTTATTCCAAGAATAATTGTTGTATTTTTCAATAAAACAAGTTTCCTTCGTCTTATATGTTTTCATAAATTCTTCTCCAAACAAATTCTTTAAGAGTCCATCTGAATCAAACGTCATGCCGACTGAATCAAATCCGCGGCCAATCTCATTGGAAATGATTTTACCAATTCCTCCAAAATTCATAAATTTAGGAAAATCTTTGTGATACACGGCTGGCTGCAACTGAGGTGCGGTGACAAAAACCTTTTGTTTTCTATAATTTAGTTGTGCACTTATTTCTAAGAAGCTTGTCGGAAAGATTTCGTAGTCGACTTCGTTTTTAATAAGCACTGTTTGCAAATGACTTAGTAGTCGTCGTGCACTTATCACATTTTCAAAATATGTCGCCTTATTTATCTGAACAGTTTCGTAAAATTTGTCTACTTTGACGATATCCAGTATAAAGTCAGGATAACCAATCGCAATTCCCATTTTTTTAAGTTTCAACAATGCAGCATCTTTACTGGCTTGATCTACCCATTGGGCATTTTCGATTAATTTTTGGAACGATTCCTTCATCAGCGAAGCCAAGTGTTCAGCGTCTTTTTTTGCGGAGGCGTTAAAATGCGTTTTAACGTAAGTAAATCCAACTGCGTTTGGAAAGTATTTCACTGTGTCCGTTATGCACCTCTCCTGTAGGGGGGTGATATTTTGAACTCCATTGATCTCTTCATCGAATTTGAAGAAAATTTTTGCAAATTCGTCCCCAGTTGATTTTCCCATTGAATAGACAATTTTCCACATAAGAAAATTGTAAATTTGTCTGGTCGGTGTAATATTGATTAAATCAGACAATTTAGTCAAATAATCCCAATTCAACACAAGAACTTGTTCGGAAGAATTAAAATTGTGTTGGTGTAAATGATTAAAATATTTCATCCAATCTATAGAAGTAAAATTTTTCTGTAGTTCACCTATAGTCGTTTTATTATGCCCATTTAGAATAAGGATATCCATCTCGTTTCTATCGAGTATAATTTTTGCCAACTCTGTTTCGAAATCCACAATGTTCTGAACTTCTTTCGCATGATCACCAGTTTCAAAAAAATTTAAGACATCATTTATGAGAGCTTTGTAGGCCTTCAATTCTTTTCCTTCCTCCAAAAAACTGTGTCGGCTGCGAAGTCCAATATACGAATATTCAACGAACAAACTATTTCGGCTTTCATTGTAAAGATCGTCGAAAACATATGAATGAAAAATAAGCCTCTCATCCAATCGACGAGTCTCGGCCAGTAAAATTAACCAATTTTTACCATCTTTGGACCATTTCTCATCGATGGCAGGCCACCCTCCTAATTGTATCAAAAGATCTAGAAGAGGTTTCGTGCCACGTTCATTTATTTGGACAGTATCAATGCAGGATGCATAGAAATCCTTAGCTTTTTGAATTGCATGTCCAGACTCCATTTCATCGACGGGACTTTCCACTATTTTTCGTATTTCAGCATCTTGTTTTATCCCATTTGATGAACGAACACTCCAGATCTGCTCGTGTTCTGGGATGGGATTAAACTTATCCCAATTACCACATGCATAGTCATAAAAATCTTCGCAAGGATTTGCAGAAAAGTTCATATAATTTAAAACGGTGGTAACTTGGTCCAATTGCAATTGTTTCGCCTCGGGGGATAGTTGAATACAAACCCCCATATGAAGTAGAACAACTCCAAATAAGAAGGAGTAATAAAATGGTAACATTTTTAACACAAAACACTTGATTTAGATTTTTTAACTACTTCATCACCTAAATTTTCTGGTTCTTATATACACGTAGAAATTATTTCATTGTGCTATTGTTCGAATTTGTACCACTTGAGTAAATTTATCAATTTTACGTAACCACAATGAAAATCAAACAATAGGCAAAAGAAATTGCGAAATTCAACTAAAATTTGAACGTGTAAAAAATCCGAAAAATATTTTTATACGTTATAAAATTGAATACTTGTGCACAACTTGTAAAATACTTGTCCTCAGGATTTGTACTATAAAACAGAAACTGTTATATACATTAGGATGTCTCATAAGACAATGTTTTAGTTCTACGTCTACCACTAATCCTCTCCAAATTTCAGATTTTTAGATCAAACCTGTGAACGGCGTAGACTTTCTTTCCCTAAATAATTTAAGTGGAAAAAATTACTTCTTTTCAATAAAAGTGAATAATTCGTTAAAAAATAGTACAATTTTGTTCAGAATTAAATTTCTTATTGTGCAAAAAAGGTCCGTAGTACTAAATTATGATTTTCAAGGAAATGTTCGTTTGAAATTTTAAATGAAACTCCAATATACAAAATATTTTCAAAATCATATCACGTGCACAAGTAGTGGATTAATGAAATAACCTCAATTGAAAAGAACACGCGCAATTGACGCGAATTCTCTCATTTTCGTGATCAAACAAAAATACAATGCTACAAACACGGTGTATAGAAGAAAAACAAGGTGTTTTCAAGGTTTCATTTAGCAGTTTTTTTGCTGAGGCGGACTGCGACGTAAGGAGAAATAACAAAATTAGAAGTAAATACCAAAGGCAGCCAATTCGGCAATAAAAATTATATTTTCAAAACTTTTCAGTAGAAAAGCATCAATATCATGAGAATAAAAGGAAATTGTATTCGTGCAGAAGGGTTATTTCGATATTGTAGATGTTATATGGTAGGTTTTGTTCATGAATTTTTTACCCATGATAGATTTGCCTTAACAAATTTGTATGCTTTAATAGATTTTACGTCTACACTGCGACATGCATCATAGGTGAGATAATAGTGAAAAAATTAGGAGAATGTCTTTCATTTCTATACCGTGGATACAAAACTGTAGCAACTATGTAAAACTATTTCTACTATTACACTATGACTACTATATTTACTACTATTATTTTAGTTGTCATTTCGTATTACATACACCTGCCTATGTAGCCTGTAGTACCATGTACACTCCACGGAACATGATTGTAAGCAGTCGTAAACATATTTTAAGTAATGACGAATTCTAAAAAACTATAAATACCCCTTTTCACATAGAACTCGAAAGTTCTAATTACTTCGTGATAAATTCAAGGTTTTTTAAAAAAAAAGTAACATAGATTAAAAGAAAACTAAATGTTAAAAATTACTCATCTCCTCATATTGTATGTTACCACCATTTCGGTTTATAACTTAGAAAATTCTATTTTCCATAGAATTGTACAATGTCTTTATTATTTCCAAGGGTATCTTTTTCAAGCCGCTGTTAATGTTGGTTTCAATTCCTCATTCTTGTAAGCCATTCCCAGAGATTTTCGATGATATTTATAATAAGGTCTGGATATAGTGATGGTCAATCCAAAACTGCAACATTTTCGTCCTCAAACCATTGTTTAACAACTCTAGCTGTATGAACTGCAGCATGATTACGTTGGAATGTCCATTGTTACCCTTTCATATTTTCTATTAATTTTAGTTTAGCGCTCTTTAGCATTTCTACTTAATCATTAGATATGTCCCGTCCACTAATAAAAATAAGGTTGATTTGTCCATTGCAAACGATGACACCTCCTGTTCTGCTATGAGGACTTTTATCCCATGTATGTTTGAGCAAATTCAAGACTTATTTCTTTATATCTTTGGGTTAATTGCGGTTTTTTCTTTAGGCGGCGACGTTGTTGGATTGGTGAGCTTTTCAGTATACGCTGCACCGTTCGAATACTGGCAGATTTTCCAATCTCATGTGGAATATCCTTCAATATCTTTAATAAATTTGAGGCTTTTCGTAAGATTCTGCCACTTTCAAATGACGTCTTTGCTCTTTTCGTCCTCCCTAGTTATCTTTTGCCATAATTTTCGGGATCTTTAAGGAAATTTTCAATTACACCAGCACTTCTCTTGATCCTTTTGCCAATTTCTCGATCGAAATATCCTTTTTCTTTTAGTCCCCTTTTTCCAATTTCCTGAAGAGTGAATCTTTTTCCATTACCCATTTTTATTCTATCCCTTAATCTCAATACAATTTAATTACAGTTTCTCTTCGACTCACCAAAAACTGCTGTGCTTACAGTCAAATGTCGCAGGTTTTTATCTATAACAATTTTTGGATAAAAAAATCATTAAAATAAAATAACGCATCAGATGCATGGGAAAATCTCGCAATGTAATTAGAACTTTCGAGTTCTATGTGAAAAGGAGTATTTATATATTTTTTAAATTCGTCATTATTTAAAATACCTCTGTATGTTTGAGACTTCTTACAATCGTATGTTGCGGAGTGTATGTACGAGTGGATACTTGGAAGTTAAAAATTCAAAATATTCGAATTATTTATTGAGCTTTCTTTTGTACCTTCAACATACAACTCTATATTTATGGAATTAAGAATAAAGTAATTTTTAAACTTATGTTTTTTCATAAAGTTCATTTCAGTTACTATTCAATTTTTAATAAAAAGGTTTTAATCGTGTGTCAGGGTGTTGCGCTAAGGTCTGAGGTCTTTCAAGACGGCTATGACATGTATTACTTGGATTTCTTATAGTAATAGCGATTTACATGCGTCGGGAAGGTTGAGCGCGTTTCGGCAATTTGTAAGAGCGCCATCAGTTGTCGTCTATATTTACGAAATGCGCTGGGTTTTTTCGACACGTTAAAATCACAATCGAAAAGTTTTTTTCTAATTAAGGAATTGAACTCAAGAAAAGATAGGTACACATGATTTCTTTTATTTAAATATTTATAATATTTTATACGCTTTGGTTAATTTTAAATGAAGGAAAAACTCTTAAATTTTCTTAAATATCCTTCTTAAACTAAAATTTCGATTCATTTACAACGAGTGAAGTGTGAGGACTACTGGGACAATTTTATAAATTTTTAGTCGAATATAAATTTAAAATAAAAATGAAATACAATTCATTCGAAAATGTTTTATGGACTTCAGTAACTAGAATTGAATTGCACTTTAATGTTTAGCTCACCAAATAGCACACTTTTTAGTTGAATTCATAGGACTGCCTGGGGGACACTGAAACACCTCAGAAAAGGAGTTGAAATCAGACATGAATCCATTAACGCGGAAGTTTCTCACGAACAGCAAACTCTCTGCATCTGGATGCTTTGTCTCACAATGGAGTTGGGCTGCACTAATGAAAAACATTTTTTCAGAAGTCAAATTGTTTTTGGTGATTCTTTCATCGTTCAGGATACTTTCCTCTGTATTTTTCTGCAGCCACTTTTTGTATGCAAAGTACGACGTTTTTATTCCCACTTCATCATTTAGAGCTATTTGCTGAGCAGAGTTATATTTGTCATAAAAACATTTCGCCTTCACAAGATACGAAGCCTCCTCCTGTATGTATGCATAAACATCATCATATATATCGAAAATTTCAAATCCATTGCCAATTTCATTAGAAATGATTTTACCAAATCCTCCAAAATTCATAAATTTAGGTAAATCTTTGTGATACGCTGGTGGCTGGATCATAAGTATTGTGGTGAAAATATTTCGATGCGGATTTTGTTGGTATTCAATCATTTTTAAAAAGCTTGCCGGAACGCTTTCGTGTTTAATAAGCACAGTTTGCAAGTGATTTTTTAGTCGTCGTGCACTTAACACATTTTCAAAATATGTTGCCTTATTTATATGAACAGTTTCGTAAAATTGATCTACTGTGTCGGTGTTCAGTACAAGTTCAGGATAATAAGATGCAATGTCCATATTTTTAAGTTTCAATATTCCAGCATCTTTTTCGGCTTGCACTAGCAATTGGGCATTTTCGATTAATTTTTGGAACGACTCTTTCATCAGGGAAACCAAGTGTTTAGCGTCTTTTCTTGCGGTTTCATCAAAACTCCTATTAACGTAAGCAAATGCAACTGCGTTCGGAAAGTACTTCAATGTGTCCTGTACGCATCTCTCCCGCAGGGTGGTGATATTTTGAACTCCATTGATCTCTTCATCGAATTTGAAGAAAATTTTTGCAAATTCATCCCCAGATAACTTTCCCATTGAATAGACAATTTTCCACATAAGAAAATTGAAAATTTGTCTGGTCGTTGATATCGTGATCAAGTGATGCAATACAATACACCTATAGTAATTTGATATAAAAACACGTTCGGACGAACTAAAATTTTGTTGGTATACATAACTAAAATATTTCATCCAATTGATAGAAGGAAAATTTTTATGTAGTTCATCTAAAGTCATAGTATTGTTCGTAGTCTTGAACACGTATCTTAAATCCCAGTCAATTTTTTCCAACATTTCTTCGAAATCAACAATTTCCTGAACTTCTTTCGCATGATCACCAGTTTTAAAAAAATTTAACACATCATTTATGAGAGTTTTATAGGCCTTTAATTCTTTTCCTTTATTCAAAAACCTGTATCGGCTGCTAAGTCCAATATACGAATATTCAATGAACAAACTATTTCGGCTTTTATTGAAAAGATCGTCGAAAACATATGAATGAAAAATAAGCCTCTCATCCAATCGACGAGTCTCGGCCAGTAAAATTAACCAGTTTTTACCATCTTTGGACCATTTCTCATCGATGGCAGGCCACCCTCCTAATTGTATCAAAAGATCTAGAAGAGGTTTCGTGCCACGTTCATTTATTTGGACAGTATCAATGCAGGATGCATAGAAATCCTTAGCTTTTTGAATTGCATGTCCAGACTCCATTTCATCGACGGGACTTTCCACTATTTTTCGTATTTCAGCATCTTGTTTTATCCCATTTGATGAACGAACACTCCAGGTCTGCTTTTGTTTTGGAATAGGATTAAACTTATCCCAATTACCACATGCATAGTCATAAAAATCTTCGCAAGGCTTCACAGAAAAGTTCATATAATTTAAAACGGTGGTAACTTGGTCCAATTGTAGTTGTTTCGCCTCGGGGGATAGTTGACTATAAACCCCCATATGAAGTAGAACAACTCCAAATAAGAAGGAGTAATAAAATGGTAACATTTTTAACACAAAACACTTGATTTAGATTTTTTAACTACTTCATCACCTAAATTTTCTGGTTCTTATATACACGTAGAAATTATTTTATTGGGCTATTGTTCGAATTTTTACCACTTGGGTAAATTTATCAATTTTACGTAATCACAATGAACAAAAGAAGTTGCAAAATTCAAAAAATTTGAATGTGTTAAGAATAAAAATTAAATTTTGTATTAAAAAAATTCATAGTGTTAAATTCGTATTTTCAAAATTATAGCAAGTGTACAAGTAGCGGATAAATGAAATTAACTCAGCTTAAGAGAACACGCGCAATTTATCAATTTTATATAACCACAATGATAATCAAATAATAAGCAAAAGAAGTTGCGAAATTCAACTAAAATTTGTACGTGTAAAGAATCTGAAAAATACTTGTATACCTTATGAAATTCAACGTTGGTGCACAACTTGTAAAATACTTGTCCTATTCTCAGGATTCATATCATAAAATAGAAACTGCTATATACATGAGGATGTCTCATAAGCCAATGTTTTAGCTCTACATCTACCACTAATTCTCCCCAAATTTCAAATTTTTAGATCAAACCTGTGAACGGCGTAGATTTGTTTCCCCAAATAAATTAAGTGGAAAAAATTACTTTTTTACGTTAAAATGTCGTACCATTTAGTTGAGAATTAAATTTCTTACATA
The DNA here is from genome assembly GCA_963969385.1 of Philonicus albiceps. Lineage (NCBI taxonomy): Eukaryota > Metazoa > Arthropoda > Insecta > Diptera > Asilidae > Philonicus > Philonicus albiceps. The sequence goes on from OZ017776.1 coordinate 28,319,982, forward strand.
AAAGGTTCACAGTACTAAATTCATAAATCTAGAATTTTCAAGAAAATGTTCATCTAAAATTTTAAATGAAACCCCAATATACAAAATATTTTCAAAATCATATTACGTGTACAAGTAGCACATAGACGAAATTGACTCAGCTGAAAAGAACACGCGCATTTGACACGAATTCTACCATTTTCGATCAAACAAAAATACAATGATAAAAACACGGTATAGAAGAAAGACAATGCGTTTTCAACGTTTTATTTGGCAGCATTCTAGTTAAGATGGACTGCGACGTAAGGAGAAATAACAAAATTAAAAATAAGTATCAAAAGGCAGCCATTTCGACAATATGATGTGAAAATTGTATTCATACAGTAGGGTTCTTGTGATATCTGTAGCAAAATCGTAAAACGTCTGAAAGAATTTTAATGAAATAATCGACTACAATATTATAAAAATTGTCTCAACATCTCAACAGCAAGTTTCATTTTAAACTATGCACTTAATAATAGGAAACAATATCGATTAAATGAACCGCCTCAGCTTTGCTTACAGTTGGATGTATTTTTGAGGAAATTTTCCATGACGTTTTCGCACAATTGCGGGTGTATATCGCGAATAACACTTCTGATATTGTCTTTATGTGCTTGAATCGTTACTAGAGAATTAGCGTAGGCTTTATCTTTAACGAAGCCCCAAAGTAAAAAGTCTAAAGGTAAATAAATCGCACGATCTCGGAGGGTAATTGAAATCTTCATTTCGAAAAATAACGTATCTAGGAAATTAGCTGTGCAATAACATGATTGCTTCACAACTTGTGTGACATGTAGCGTCGTCATGTTGGAAATACGGGTCATCTATGTGAAAAGCAATTGCAAGCCAAAAGAAATGGTTTAGCATCTCACATCTCGTTGTGGATGAAGAGGTTGCTCGAGTATTTCTCTTGGGCTTTCGGAGCCTCAGATGCGATTGTTTTGCTTATTTACATACCTAGAAAGATGAAAATGAGCCTCATCACTTATAATGATTTCTTTTTTTTTTTGTTTTGAAAAATTCAACGCCATTCGCTTGCATTTCCAGCACCCAATCAGCGAACGAACGGCGTTATCCATGCGTTTTGTGGCGATTAAAGGTCTTCTGTAAGCTGGACTTGGTAAGCTTTTAGGGCTAGGTGTTTGGGCAAAATACTGTGTAGTCTAGCTCGCGTAATACGCACAAACGAGGGTCTTTTGCAAGCTTTCAGTCGTAACAGCAATTTCTTCGGCAGCTCTGGCTGCTCAAGCACGAGTTAAATTCTTTACATCTGAAACTTCACCAATTTCAATGCGTATTTCAGGCGTGTATCGTTTACTAATCGCATACTTTTTATTTGACAAAAGTCAAAAAGATTAACGGCTACAATTTTCACAGAAAAAGAATGGCACGCAATTTAAAATGAAACCTCCTACCTTACTACGAAATTTTAATCGTCATTTCATGTTACATACACCTACATATGTAGACTATAATTCTAGAACCATATGTATATCTAAAATTAAATTAAATATGTTATTAGAAGCACATAAGCTTTCTTATACCTAAGGTGTCGATTCGACAAGGTCTTCTGATTAACGTTTCTTCGAACACCCCCCACTGTTATTACGCGTTGAATTTGACATCGGTGCAAATTCATATTAAAATATGACAAAAATGTTTGTTAGTTGCATAAATATAGCGATAAATGTATGTATATATCACGCAGTAGCTGAACTCAAAAAAAAGATGCATATGATGGTAACAATTTTTTTTATTTAAATATTTATAAAATTTTCTACGCTTTGGTTAATTTTAAATGAAGAAAACATTTTCTCTCTTAAATTCCCTTCTTAAACTAAAATTTCGATTAATTTACACTGAGTGAAGGGTCAAGATTAATGGGAAAATATTTTTAGTCATACTATTCAGCTCACCAAATAGCACACTTTTCAGCTGAATTCATATTGCTTCCTGGGGGACACTGAAACACCTCAGAAAAGGAGTTGAAATTAGACATGAATCCATTAACGCGGAAGTGTCTCAATGCGTGCGATTCTTGTTTTAAGAGTTGAGGCCATGCTTGCGGACGAATCGTACTGCAATAGAGTTGAGCTGCACTAATGAAAAACATTTTTTCAGAAGTCAAATTGTATTTGGTGATTCTTTCATTCAGGATAATTTCGTCTGTATTTCCCTGAAGCCACTTTTTATAAGCAAGGAATGATGTTTTTATTCCCACATCATCGCCTATAGTTTCTCCCAAAACTTTCTTTCCAATTAAGTTAGTACCATTCCAAGAATAATTGCTGTATTTTTCAATAAAGCATGTCTCCCTCATCTCATATATTTCCATGGATTGTTTTCCAAACCAATTCTTTAGGACTCCATCTGAATCAAACCTCATGCCGATTGGATCAAATCCGTGGCTAATTTCATGGGAAATGATTGCAGCAATTCCTCCAAAATTCATAAATTTAGGAAAATCTTTGTGATACGCTGGTGGCTGAAACATAGGTGCGTTGGCAAAAATCTTTTGTTTTGGATAATATTGGTATGCATTCATTGTTAAGAAGCTTGTTGGAAAGATTTCGCTCTCAACTTCTTTTCCAATGAGCACAGTTTGTAAATGATTTAGTAGTCGTCGAGAACTTAACACATTTTCAAAATATGTTGTCTTATTTATCTGAACAGTTTCGTAAAATTTGTCTACTTTGACGATATCCAGAACAAAGTCAGGATAGCCAATTGCAATTCCCATTTTTTTAAGTTTCAATACTGCAGCATCTTTGCTGGCTTGATCTACCCATTGGGCATTTTCGATTAATTTTTGGAACGCTTCCTTCATCAGCGAAAGTAAGTGTTTAGCGTCTTTTCTTGCGGTCTCGTTGAAACGCGCTTTAACGTAAGCAAATCCCACTGCGTTCGGAAAGTATTTTAATGTTTCCTTTATGCACCTCTCTCGCAGAGGGGTAATATTTTGAACTCCATTTACCTCTACATCAAATTTAAAGAAAATCCTCTCAAATTCATATCCAATCGATTTTCCCATTGAATAGACAATTTTCCACATAAGAAAGTTAAAAATTGTTCTGGTTGGTGTACGCTTGATCAAATCAGACAATTTAGTCAAATAATCCCAAGTCATTACAAGGACTTGTTCGGAAGAACTAAAATTTTGTTGATGTACATGACTAAAATATTTCATCCAGTCAATAGAAGTAAAATGTTTTTGAAGTTCACCTAAAGTCGTAATATTTTGCCCATTTGTAAGTAGGTTTCCTAACTCGTTCCGATCAAGTATAAGTTTTGCCAACTCTGTTTCGAAACCCACAATTTCCTGAACATTTTTCGAATGATCACCAGTTTTAAGAAAATTTAGTACATCATTTATGAGAGTTTTATAGGCCTTTAATTCTTTTCCTTCTTTTAAAAAACTGTGTCGGCTGCTAAGTCCAATATACGAAAAATGTATGAATAAACTATTTCGGCTTTTATTAAAAAGATCGTCGAAAACAAATGAATCAAAAATAAGCCTCTCATCCAATCGACGAGTCTCGGCCAGTAAAATTAACCAGTTTTTACAATCTTCGGTCCATTTATCATCGATGGCAGGCCACCCTCCTAATTGTAACAAAAAATCTAGAAGAGGTTTCGTTTCACCTTCACATTTTTCGTTCGCATCAATGCAGGACGCATAGAAGTCCTTAGCTTTTTGAATTGCATGCCCAGACTCCATCTCATCGACAGAACTTTCCACTATTTTTTTTATTTCATCTGCTTCTCTTTTCTCCATTGATAAACCAGAACTCCAAATTTGCTCGTGTTCTGGGATAGGATTAAACCTATCCCAATTTCCACATACATAGTCATAAAAATTATCGCAAGGCTTCACAGAAAAGTTCATATAATTTAAAATGGTGGTAACTTGGTCCAATTGTAGTTGTTTCGCCTCGGGGGATAGTTGACTATAAACCCCCATATGAACTATAACAACTCCAAAAAACAAGGAGTAATAAAATCGTAACATTTTTAATACAAAACACAATTTTTTAACTACTTCATCACCTAAATTTTCTGGTTCTTATATACACGTAGAAATTATTTCATTGTGCTATTGTACGAATTTGTACCACTTGAGTAAATTCACGTAACGACAATGAAAATCAAACAATAGACAAAAGAACTTGGCGTCTTTTTGAGTTAAGTTTAAGTTTAAAACTTTAGCTCTTTACACGTTAAAATCCTAAAGTACTTTTAAATAAAAATTTGTGTAAAATCCGATCTTTGTCTGTTTGTTTGTTTATAACTACAAAAATACTGATACTATTCTCATGTTTCGTATCATAAAATCGAAGTGACTATGTACACAGTATGTTTAAAATAGCACAAAATTACATGCACAAGTGGTGGACTAGACAATAACCCAACTGAAAAAGCAAGCAGGATTGACGCAAATTCTATCTTTTTCGATTTCAAATGGAAGTACAGTTATATACAATTGTAAAAAAGTAGTGAATATGTCTCGTTTCATTTCGAGTTAGATTATGCAAATTTAAAAATTTTGGATTCATTTAAGCTTTATAACAAAAGAACTGACTGTGAACTTTTCTTTATAGAACAATTTTTAGAAATAAACAGCTGTTTTCGAGGTTGCTTTTTCATGAAACTCATTGTTAATGCGTGATATTAAGTAAATTTCTTGTTCCAAAAAACATTTGCTCGTTTCGCGTTAAATTTGTATGCCTTATCGAGTTATTAAGGCATGGTATTGTATGATCGCGCATAAATACAAATCTAAATTATAAAATCTCGAGAATCATTAGTAATCTTTAGACTCTTTTAAGTCTTAGTACAGTGACATTTTGTTTGAATGTAATTTTTAGAGATTTCATTAATTTGATGGTATCTAAAGAAAATGGCTCAAACAATTTACTTAGAAAAAACTTAATTCTCTATGTACGTGTCTCAGGTAGATATGTAAAATTAACTACATTTGAAAAGCAAATTAAACAAATCTTGATAAATTATATAAACAGATTATCACTTTTCATTGCTATCTTATTCAAAATATGTTTTATGCTCGCACAAATTTAATAATCATTGACGGATCAGTAAATCAAGAAATATACATTACCATTACTCTAATATGTCTTTAAGAACATGTTTCCACAAATTAATGCTCGTCCACATGTGACAAATAAATCGTACATTAACATTTTTGAGCAATAGTAACGTCAACGTTATGCCGTGTAACGCATGTAATCTTGATCTTAATATAATAGAAAATATCTGGAATATGCTTGGTGATTGAATTTCAAAATGAGAAAGAAGAGACACTACTGAACTAGCGCAAATGTTTCAGGAGGAATGGAAAACTATTCCTATAGAAACCATTTAAAAGTTGGCGTCTATGCCGAAGAAAGTTGAGGCATGTACTCGTATACACGCAAAAGAGTTGTGTATTTTAAAGGCTGATCTATGATCTTATTGCTATGCGCGGATGTTCAAAGGCAATTAATTTAATTACTTGTAATGGTTGTGACTAAAATAAGATCAGTTTATAGGAAAACAATAAATACCATTGGATAATTAATTCTGCCAAAAAATGGTCTGTAGAAATTATGAGGATCAAAAGTTGAAACCTTCTTTAAAAATACAGGTGGTCTCTTAACACGTTCAGCCCGAAAAATTCGAATAGTGAACAGCTCGAGATGAACCTAAATCTAAATGTAGTCAATTTCTTGAGCCTTCGACGAAATAGTGAATTTTATATATATGCATATGCATATTCTGCTCGTTTACCGAAACAAACGAATCTAAAAAATGGTCGACGTTTCGATCCGAGGCACCACACTAACTTCGTCAGTCTGGGTACACCTGCCACAGATAGCACGATAGAGCGAATTCAACGCCAATTCCTATGTAAGTCGTTGCTTTAAAGTCCAAGTGTGAATTATAAGTGAGGTAAATTCTACAAAAAGTTTCATATAGGCCCTGCAGTTCAGATCCGTTTTTAAAGATTTAGGCCTCATATAGACATAGTGTTGCCTTTGAGTTAATTTTTCAACAATAGGCGTAGTGTTAGTAATTTTTAAGCTTAATATAAGCGTGGTATTAGCTTAAAATAAAATGTTTGGCCTGATATGGGCCTCTGTTAGGTCCGTAGACCTCAAATTGGCCCACTAAAGCAAGTTTTTATTTTTACATTTGAAAAGCAAGTCAAGTAAAAATTGTTAAATTGATAGACTGTCAGTTAATTTCATAACTATCTTCCAAATTTGTTTTGTATTCGTTCAATTTGAAACAAAATAAATATTTTAAATTGAAGAGAAGGATTATATAGTTAAAAAATGCAGAATTCAATTGATATCGTAGATTGGGAAAAGGGACCATCGAGAGATGTGTACTGGTGTATTATATTCCTCTGTATTCTTCTCTACGAGATCTTTAGGCATAATTGGAGTGTAAGTTGAATTATCTTTGAAAAAGATTACGAACGTTAATTATTTTCTGTTTTCAGAGATGTCGATGTACAAAACATGAGAAAAATGTTTAAACCTTTTTGCATTTTGTAACCGTTTATAGATAAATTCATTTTTACGAGTATTGTTTAAAATGCTGTGATTAAACAAAATAGTAAAAGTTGCATTTATTATATAGAAATGGCTTTAAAACTCCTAAGTTTAGGCGAAATTTTCTTCAAAAATATTGATCATAATAACAACATAAATATTTCAAGTACGGAATCTGTTAAGCAATCAGAGAAAATTGTGGTCCTAAGACAAAAAAATAAGGCAGTAACAGGGTGATTAATACGAACATAACATAAAAATCTTAAAGTCGAGCTATTTGAAACATGTTTCATAAAGTTTGTTACGGAATTTAGCAATCCATTTCATCTGGAACATCATCGTTAAACACCCTTAAGGTATCGGTCTGTTAGTCCGTATATTGCAATTCTTTTCTTATTTATGTATCTACCTATTGGAATGAAATTTTGCTCCCTATGTGAAAGTATCTATTTGAATCCATGTTTCTCATATTTCCCTATTTCGTTCTTGAGTTAGTGAACATGGCTACGTAACCCTATCGTGCTAGTTTTAAACACGTTATTGACCAGTTTTTGCGAATTTATTGAAATTTATTTTGGCCTTTATTGAGTCATAATAGTTGAAGAAACTATTTTCTAGGTACATTTATTTTTGCATTAAGTTTTATGTGATTATATTTTTATTACTCATTATTGAGCAGCCCGGGTAAACAAATAAGGTTTTAAAGATAAAAATTACGAAAATCAGACGGAAAAATTTACAAGCTTGTGAAAAAAAGGCCGTGGTTTATGAGTACAAAAATTTGGTTGAAGTATAAACGAAACAAGTGTGAAGTATAAGCGAAGGAAAATTCTGAAACAATATTATTACATTTGATTGCAGTTTCTTGCTAAGTTTAATATTTAAAGAATTTCCGTCTGTTTTCTATCTGGTTTTTGTTTCTTTATAGTTCCCTGCCAATATTTGGAAAAATTTCAGCATTTCCGTATGATTTCCGTATGTTTGCAGTTGCTTGCTTGCTAAATTAAATATTCGTAAAATGTTTGTCTGTTTGATTTCTGTCAGTTTTTAGTATAAATAAAAATTGCGACAATTTTTCGTCTAAAATTCAACTTTCAGTCTCTTTTTGGTATTCTTTATATCCATCTAGTGAATTTCCCGTATACACCTATAACCTCAATTTACATCGTGTCCGCAGAAAAGTGTATAAATCGAAAACAAATTAAATTGTACATAATTGAGTCAATTATTTCAATGTAAAATTGCACTAAGCAATTCATTTCATAGATACGAAAAATATAAAAACCCTAAAAAAATTTTTCCAATATTTGAATTACTGTGATCACTTTCATCTTTTCATCCTAATTGGGGTACAATTGTTTGATGGTTAAATAAATTTATGAAATTGTCGATTGGTAGGTCTGAAGTAAAGAAATCTAGTAAGAGATTGGTTGCTTAAGTTTAATGGTAAACATTTTTTTTCCAATGGAGTATTCTAGTGAGTCCACAAAAATGTTAATAACTTTTGACGGACTAAAGATATTGATATGATTCGTTTTTTATTTGAAAGATATCTTAAGGGTGCATTTTTTTTTATTTTAAACCATATCCTTATTAAGGAAATTTTTAAGGACGGATTTTAAGTTTAAACGTTCATACCTACCGCTTTTGCCAACGGATCGAAATATGTGAGGTACTGTTAAAAAGCTAAGCATGCATACTTTTTATGAAAACCTTCATTTGTTCTCCTACTGTGCTTCGAACAGAAGTTATTACGTTTTATATAAGCTCAACTTCCTGCGCAAGCGAAAATATTTCAGCCGTTAAAAAAGGGATTTTACGAAAAAATTGCCCATCGTGAACGCTGATCACAACAGTGAAGGAATCGATTGGTACATGTTAGAACACATTCTTTACGAACCACCCTGTATAATATGCTTAAAACTGAATGCAATAATTTGTTCTTCATTATCTCGGAAAGAATACATTTTTTTTTGTTTTTTGTTTTAACAAGTACTCATTAACACGTTCAACCCAGCGTGTACCACCGGTGGTTCACAGGCATTGCTTTCATCTGGCGGCATGAATTACTGGTGGTTGCAACTAGTTTGGTGGCGTAGACCACCGGTGGTACAGATATGACAATGTAAACAAGCAGCGAATCAAACAAACACCGCCAAAAGAATAACCGACTTATCAATACCTTTTTCACCCAACATATATAGACGTCGATAAAGTACCCCGGGTTGAACGTGTTAAAAAGCGGATGGGCGAAAAGCAAACCAACGATCAACGATTTAATTAACTTGCAATGCAGGGAGCTTCCTCTGAAGTGACCTCTACCCCCATGAGTCCACTTACCGAAAGAGAACGCATCTAATTAAAATCTGGCTACAAAAGCCAGCTCTAACCCGAACTAATTACACCATATCGTGGCCCCAATGATGAATTAATATCTAATTAATTATTAATATTTTTATTTGCAGGGGAGTGCTCCAGCTGCTGTAGCTTTAGCAGGTGTGGACAGTCGACCGTTCAAGAAAGCCATATCGTCAAAGTGGACGACACCGACGGATTCTACACAGAAAAATATATATAAAAAAAAAAAAGCTTCACGTGGACGTTGGATTTTTTTATCAGCAGACCGGCGGTGAGGCCAGAGCGAGAAAACTTTATCGCGAGTTGACGCTGATTAGTTCGCGTTGTAGCACGCAGTCAATAAATCCCTTGCGTTTGAGACAGCAGCACCGATTTTGTTGCGAAATTCGTGTTTTCTCGCTCGATATACATTCACCCTTGAGTTTTTGGACGATTGTTTATTTATTAAATTTTTGGTGTTTTTAGGAAAATCCTAGAAAGTGAATCCAGTGCCCTAGTCCAGTGTGACGATCTACGTTTTAGAAACGCAACGAAGATCCGCTACCGATCGTGCGGCACAACTCGAATCTGCATACTTCCGAAGCTTTTCAATTCTGTTTCTAGGGTGCTATCCATCCTACTGAGGAAGAGTTAATAATAGGTGAGCGGTGATTTTTATCACAAGTGACTTTTAAGAAAGCTTACTTGGTTTGAGCAAATGGGCAAATATTTGGTCTAGTTTCGGACCCCCCAAACGAAATGGGGAATAATTGTGGACAAACAGCCAGAGTGCGTTATTACTTTTTTATTTTTATTTGAGGGGGAATAACAAATGCATCATCCATGCTGAGATTCCAAGCTTTAATTTGTTTACTTTTTTATAACAGTACTGCCATAAACGAAAAGCTTTCTTCGCAAACTTTATTTTCTTTGCACAGTACCCGGGAACCGCGAAGCCGCCAATGTGACATCATTTACACAATCAGCTTGCTTGTAAATGATTTCAATGCTCGTCTGCTAATTCCCGCCACGTTTTGGAATAATAAATTATCAAGAAAAATTTAACTTCAATTCTACTTAGTAGAAGAAACTCGTTTTTCTTTTTAATTATAACATTTCTATGATAATGGAGACTTAGAGGCATAACACACAGAGAGTTCTCAGATTGTAAAGTCTGCTATTTTTCTACTCAAATTAATTCGTAACACTTTCAATCTCTCAAAAACTTCTAGCCTCTTAATCATTCTGATGTAATTTTATAAAAAGTAAAGTAAGTGGAGGAAAATTCCTTTTAACGACTTTTGTTCCTAAATCATTTTTATTAAGTTTGGGGCTACTGTTTCCAATATTTGAATAGCACAAATTAATTTATTTCTGGGTGCTTAACCCTTGTGTTAATACCCGGATACCCGGTTATATTTAAATGAAATAGAAAACTTTAAAAAAAATGAAAATTTTATATTGAGCTTCCGAATCCTCGTTATTTAGCTCAAAAACAAGCAAATCATGGAATTAAGTTATTTTTTATTTATTTTTTTAATCCGGTTAACTCGGATACTCACAAAACACACAACCGGGTGCTAAACCATATCGTTAATGTTGGGTATTAACACAAGGATTAAGGGAAGCTTCTAGTCCAGGTTGGGGAATATTAGGTAATTTTTTGGGATTTATTGTTTTTAGAAATAAATAAATAACAGCTGTTAAAATGTTTATAAAAAAATAAAAATCGATAAGCAAAAACGTTAACTAAATTCATTTACAGAGCTTAAAAATGTTAACAACGTCAGTAAATGTTCTTGAGAGGTTATTGCTATGTAAATATTATTCCAAGCTATTCTCCCGATAAGCCAAAATATACATACAGTTCCGTTCGAAAAAAATAGTAGTGCTCTATTAATCATTACTTTTTATGTGCCTGCATTAATTTAAGCTAAATGATCAATTGGAAACTGTTACCTTTCAACTGCTACTGGCATAAACAAGCTAAAACCTTGTTAAGAAGATCAATCATAGATGAGTTATTTACTGAACTAAGACGTTCAAAATAATATCAGTATTGTATATAACTGGATAAATAATACTTTGTACTGAATCCTTTACTGCTAGCTAACTACTGAGCATCTGTTAGGCATTGATTCCACAAGCCATTGACATTTTTTAAGGGGTATGCCATTCCAGGCAGACTGGACAATGTTCAAAAGTATACTGAGATTAGTTGGTTTTGCTCTGACCACACTTTTCTTCTTCGATCGGATTAAGATCGGGCGATTGTGCCAGCCATGGTAAAACGTTAATATTATGGCGCATAAACTAATTTCTCCTTTTATTCACAGTATGCTTTGGATCATTGTCCTGTTGATGCACCCGTATCTCAACGGCAATTTCACTTCAGCATATGGAAGTATTACGTCTTGCAAAATTTTAACGTAACATAATCATCTGCTATCATCCTATTTTCTATCTTGAAAATAGGATCAACATCTTGATAAGAAAAGCAACCCAACACTCTAATGCTTTCACTTCCGTGTTTTACCATTTTGATCGTATATTTTGGATCTTTTGGTCTTCTTACTGTTTTTCTTTTTTGGGTTTGGCTCAAAATATTGTTCGTGGCGTTATTTAGTAAATTTCAACTGGTTTTCTTATAGTGTGGAAATGAATTTATTTAAATCAAATATGCTCCATTATTGTCGACAATGTTTCGCCATTTTTCAGTAGTCCATTTCAGTAATTGGACGACCAGAATGTGATTTATTTTTCTCATCAAAATTGCGGGAACGAAAACGAGCGAAACATTTCCGTGGAATAGATTTCGATAAAGTACCTTCGCTGTGCACAGTACAAATTTTTTAACAAACCTGCGCAGCGTTCTTCCCGTTGTCATGATAATATTTCGTCCTGGTAGATCATAAAAATAATTAAAAGACGTTAAAATGTTCATTATTGCTTAGAGCTGATTAAGAAATAATAAATTTTCATATTCGTAACTTAACCTGCTTTTCGTAGGGTAGAGTCGCTTCGATTGAATGATACACTTAAAAAGTTTTCTTTTCTAATTAAAAATTTATACTATTTGTAAAAATAAAGAGCAGTGTATTTTTTCAATTGTTCATTTCATTCAATTTTCCATATAAAATTACTTTTCTTAGTTCGATTTGAAATAGTCAAAAATTTATTTATTATTTACGGACATATCTGTTTTATTATAGGGATCACGAAAGCAAAGTTAAACTAAACTAATAAACTGAAACTGTTTGTTAATTAAGAGAAAACAAGATTTTATCTTAAACGATTTTTATATCTCTATCTCCACGTGCTTTGTAAGATAATAACAGATGGGAAAATAATGGTGAAACTATTGTAAAAAGGAGGAGTCAAATACAAAAATATTCTCACTATTATAAAATGTACTTTGAGACTAATTTAAAACTTTATACATCTCTATAGTGCGTAAAAATTATTCTTAAATATTATGTTAAAATTGTCGTGTCATAACGATAGATTTTCTAAAATCAAAGTTATTTTTAAAAACGTCTCTAATTCATTAAAAATAAAAAACTGTAATTGCGTTCATCACACATTCAGCAATCAAAAATTTTATAATTCTTAGAACTGAAGCTTTTAGGTATCATTAGATATCTTGAGTAAACTCACATAAATCGGGAAAAACAAGTTTTGAAAAAATTACTACGCTTTCGTTTGACTCATTTTTGTATGTATGTATGCATAACGCAATGAAGCCAACATGTTAAATTAAATTAAGTGTTTCGCGAAAAGCTTTACTAATCTTTAAGAAATTGCTAGAAACAATGAGGTAAATTAAAGAAGAAGGAAAAAAAAAACACAATTGAAGCTTTACAAATTGCAGCTATGTATCATAAAAATAATTCAAACTTTTAGCTTAGAAACATGGAATCAATTTTCTGGTTTCAGATCTACATACATGAAGATATTTTTTTTAAAGACTTTTAACAGTTTGGTGCCTACTTGATTTAAGTTGATAGTGAGGTAAACCTTTTCTCAAAAATATTTAAATTGTTTCACCCGAAAACTTGAAGAATATTTCAATTTAAAAAGATGTAACAGGGTATTTTACATCCGTCCATTATTAGAAATTGTGTATAAATTCCCTTTACAGGTATGCCTTATGGGACATGATCTGAGCCATATTTCATCTGATCAGGAGTGCAATTAACTCCTGCCTTATTACGGCAAAACTTTTTTTTAAATGATCCGGCCCCATTCAAACCCAAAATGGCAGCAATACAGACATGTAGTGTAGCAGACGGGAATAGCTAATTAAGATAGTGGGACTGGATGGTACAGGGATTATATTTATCGATGTAGAAATCGAAAGGGGTGGTATAGTTAACTTTGCGTAACATTCTTGTGAAGGGTTCAAAGTGACCATAGTTGGTACGGAGGGTATCCAGGCGGAAGAGTGGAAAGGATCTCACATTGCGGGGGTTGGTATTAAGCGAGATGCTATGTAAAAAATCGATGAAGCCAGTTAGGACGTCCGCGACGTTACATCGCAATGCTAGGGGCTGGAGGGTAATCAATTTCAATCGATCCTTATAAGGAGGAGATTAAAGTTATCAACTTAAGGAAGTACGCGAAACGAAGGAGATTGCGCTGAACAACTTCAATCCTATTAATGAGTGTCGGCTGAGAGGGTGACCAGACCTAAAAAGCATATTCAAGTAGGGGTCTGATAAAACAGAAGTAAAGAGCTTTAGAGACATATGGGTTAGAGGATTCCTTGGATCATCGTTTGACAACGCTTAGAGCTAAGTTGACTTTTTTCACGATATGATCGATGTGAGAACGAAAATTGAGTTCGCTATCGCAGATATCCCCCAAATCACGTAAGGAACTAACAGATAGATTGGATTTACCAGAGGGGAAATATGTCCGAGAAGTAGTGTGGAGGAGTTTGCGAGAATAGGTGATTGATTGGCACTTAGAAATGTTAAGGTACCAAAAAGAGCACCAGGTGAAAAAGCTGAGTAAGTCATCTTAAAGAGATATAGAATCAGATGCGCTGGATATACTTTTGAAAATCTTCATATCATCAGCATAAATCAATATTTCATAGTCTTTAATTATCAACTCAACTCCATAAACGATGGACACGACGAAAATTAACAGATCTTGAGGGACGCCAAAGAGAGAAGTAAAGGGGTTAAAAATCACTGAATCAAAACGAACACCGTAATGTCTGTTATCAAGGTACGATTTGATCTAGGAAATAAAACAAGGTTGAGAACCGAGGATGCTAAGTTTGAAAGCAATGAGCCGATGGGAGATTTTATTCAAAAGCTTTAGTAAACTCGGTGGCAATAACGTCGATTTCTTTGCAATTTTCCATAGCTTACAGTGTACGTGACACGAAGACTATCAAGTTGGTAGTTGTAGATTTACCTTTTTGAAAATCGTGTTGGGCAGCAACATTGCAAAGTTTTGCAATGGGACGGTAATAAGCCTTTCTACATTACCTCCAATCAATTATAGGTAATTATTTTCTATGTACAGACACGGCGTTTCTACAGTTTTATTATTATAGATATAAATCGGGAATATATTAAAAGAACTAAATATAAATAAAATATTTCGTTACAGTGGTATAAAAAACCCAAAACGTTTTAGCAGCCCATATATTTAAAGAATTTTATTTTTAGATTTTAAATATCGAACATTATGTAAGTAGTAGGCCCTATTACATAATAAAAATTTTTAGTTAAGGATAATTTTACACATAAAACACCTTGACTTTAATTACTTAGCCTTTGTTTTAAGCATTACGTAATACATCTAGCTTTAATAGCTAAACGAAATAAATAATAATGTGGTAGTTGAGCTTATCTTGTGCAGAGTCATCTTCATCGAGTAAAGGAGATTATTTATTTGCAAGTAATTTGTAAGCAAAGTCCCCTCCAACTGATATGGAGCAAAACATTTCGAAATTGCCAGAGTAGAAATCTAAAAACCAAAATTTTCAATTACAATAGCTGTTTTTTATTTTTTTATCAACATGAAAAAATTATTATTAATTATTAGCTGGGTAACCCGATTTTACCAGGTGTATCTTAAGTACTATTTACATTTTAAAAAAAACGTATGTTTGACCCCTGACCCAACTTAAGAGTGCTACTAAAATCTTTGGATTTAATATAGGAAAATATTCCAAAACTAATTCAGTCCACATCTAATTTTATGCATTTTAGTTATGTGTTAAATATATGTAAAAAACAAATGTATTGTCGCATTGTTCAAAGAAATTAAAGCTAAAAACATTTTGTTAACCAATCAGCTGTGTTGACTCCTTTTCAAAACGTACACCTAAAAGTGTCACACAAATTAAACGATATCCCGTTTTTTTTTTTATTTGTTCGTTTTATTTCGTCTTAGCTTCCAAATATTTTCAACATTTTAAAATTTACGAATATATGTGTTCTAATTTTTTTGACACAATTTAAATAGCCATGATAACCACTTTTTACGTATGACGAATATATTCGTAATAACACAAAATAGTCCCATTTATCCATGACGAATATACTCGTCAAATACAGTTAACTGGTTAATTACCTATTCGCGATATAAACGATCCAATTACCTAACCATTGTGGCATATTTGTAAATACTTTCCATAAAATACGTACGACAGATAAGTTCACTTAAATTCGAAATATTTTGGTTGCCATATTGATTCCGTCGTCTTAAATTTACAAATTTTATTAGTAGATTTGAAAGTAGTGATCTTAAAATACCCTTAGTAAATATTTTAAATTAAATTCGTTCAATTTCGAAAAATTGTTGTCATCATATTGGATTGGCTATATTGAATTTTTATATTTTGAAAGCGAATTTTTAATCAGGATCTAAAAAAAAACCCTAAGTACCAAATTTATAACAATCCCTTGTAGTCAATCAAAAAATTAAATTTATCGCACAAAGCGTTTAGACGTCATAGACCAACAAACAACCTTGCGATTTAATGCGTATAAAGGAGAAGAGGTCACCTGCATGCATATTGGCCCCCTTCCCATCTTCGAAGAAAAGAAAAACATGAGATACTGATCAAATGAAAAAGGTAATTGAGTCTATAAGGGCAAAAGTCATGGGCTATAAAAAGGCTGTTAAAATGTTTTCTGTTTCAAAATCCACACTGAAACGATTAGTGAAGTACCCTCAAAAATCTTTAGAGTTACTTGCCCATAAACCCATGGCCCACAGGGTGCCATATAAACCTCACTTGATCTCAAATTTGCCAAATTTCTAGTTTTTTTAGAATAAATATGCTCTTGATTATTCTGTGGTCATTTTATTTATTCCATGGTAAGACATGTACGAGGTCAAAATAAGAATCGCAAAAAATTTAAAATTGGAACAAATTAACTTCTCAAGGCCAAAATACTAGAAAAACTAAAACGGTTATAGATTTAAATTTTGTAAAATAAATGACACCGAATATGTTTTATATATTTTTATATTTATTATGTTATATTTATTTATTTATTTTTTTATAGTTTCAGATAGTCCTAAGTGTGAAATGCGAGAAAATGATTGACCTGGAAGATTTACCACAAATGAAATCTTTATCACCACTTCGAGAGCCAGGTTCGCCTTTATCAGGGTCCTGCCGATACATATCTCAGGTAAGTGGTATGATAAGAAATTATCTTAATTATCTTATAAAATTGGAAAAAAGTCTGAGAAAGAAATGACTAACGTCTAAAATATGGTTCTGTTTCTGTTTCTATAATTTTTGTTGATAGACCACAGATCTTCGCAACGATCGGTTTGATCTTTATGCACCAAATTTGAGCTATGAATGCACCCACGCGCTAATCCTCCGAGTCATTGATCATTTGTCCTTCCAAAAGAAATTGCGACCACTGAACTCCTCCCAATGGCTAAGAGAGAACCGATCGCTGATGCGATGCCAAAAAAATGTTTGCGCATTTTATTTATTCTTTATTTACTTCGAGAACGTTTAATACGCGATCACAAATGAAAACATGCGTGATGGTAGGTGTGATTGAATCACACAGCTCTCATTGAGTTCAGAAAACTCAGCAAAATTGCTTACAGATTGCGCTCACCCGATGATCCTACTTAGAAAATGGATTAAAAATTCAAATCTTATCTAAAAGCAATTTGATCTTGTGCATCTTCCGTTAAACTCTTTAATTTACGATCTATTTTTGCTAGGAAGTGTGCACTTTGAGTCTGTTTAGTCGCCTATTGATGCTGCGCTTTACATCAAACAGTCTGAAATTTTCTACTAAAAGCAGCCAGCCATTAAATAAGATGCTGATTATTTTTTACACGCGCGATCATTTAATTATCTGGACGCAGACACAATTTTTGGACGGGTGTAAATCACCCCGATTCCAAGACATCGCTTAACCCAGATAAAGAATCTTTCGCCTTAGTCTTATGAGTCGAGTGACCGAAAACAAATTTTTGCTCAAGGCGAAATGTGCAAAATTGTCGTCGTCTCACAAATGAGGTCAGTGCAATTTTACATTCTAGCGAGGATCGAAAAGGATTTTACATTTTTTCGCAAAAATTATTAATAGTCTATCTAAAATTAACCACAAAGCCAGCATTTGCGAATTGAAATATTTTTAAATGGCTTTCATCGATGAGGAAATGTTAATGAGTTTTTCTTCATTGTTGACCTTAAAACCTTTTTGTTGCTCGCGCTGGATGTTGTAAAGGTCAAAGAAGTGTATTTTTATTTTTATATCATGTGACTCGGATGTTTTGTTTATATTCAGTTTTAAATTTTAGTCTCGAATAGCGGAACTTCGATAATATAATAAAATAAATGTTATTTAGAGTTTAAGCCCCGAATAGCTGCTTAAATATTCTGATTTTAAATATTTATAACTTAAAAGATCTCGAAAAAGCCACTTTAAAGTTAACACAATCGCGATGATCGTGATAATTCGTCTTTTGTTAAGATCAACTTAAAGTTTTGTTTTTTGTAATCTGTAATGTAAATTTTCTTCTTCTTTTATATTGCAGTATCGTCTTTATAAATAAAGACAGAGTTAATTTAAATCAATTTAAGCCTAGAACTACCAAAACCAGTCGAATTTGGCTGGTACCCATTTCCTTTCTTCATTTAATTGTGTATTTTTGAAATTATCTTCTGATTTATGCCAATTTTTAATAGAATTGAGAATTACGACGTATCAAAACCCTAACTGTGAAGAGGTCTATAATTGTCTTATACTCGTGCAACATTTTAAGAAAAATATATTCGAAATCGTTATATTTAGCCGTATAATGGACTTATTACGTGTGTAATAAAATTTTCCAACAACTGCGAAATCTACTGGTCAGTAAACCTTAGGGAAGACTGTGGTCAGTTGATCGCTGAGGAGATTAGTTTCCCCCATGAATTTTGCAGTTAAAATGGTAGCTTTTGAAAATTCAATCCCAGAAACATTTGCCCAGTGGCAGATCAGTATAATTTTAATGTTCATTACAATTATCATTACCATTGCGAGTAATTTAATATTTTTTAATTACTATTACCATTACTGAAATGATCATGTTAATTCTGGTAATTGACTTCTACCTAGACAAACAAAAAATTATATGTTAGTACGGAACCATCTTAACCGTTCGGGAGTTACAGGGTGATTCGTAAATTGCAACATCTTTTGAACTACTTAACGTAGCTACATCCAATTCACGCCAAAAATCGATTATACCAATGTCCTTTCTAAAAATGTTAACAATGTTCACCTACCATCAACAACTCACAATGGAAAACATTTTTTCTAGTTTCTTAAAATTCGGTTTTTTTCTCATATTTTTTTGTTACTATTTTTTTCGCGTTGAGTAGACCAAAAGATAAAAATAAAATGGTAATGTGCATGCCATGAAAAATTTTTAATTTATGAATCCATTTATTTGCAAATTTCATCAATGACTAATTACAATACAATGAAGTAAAACGGAAGAAAACAAATTACAAGACAAACTATCACAAAAGACCTGACTTTATATATTTTCTGCAGAAGTTAAAATCTATAAAGGTTCAAATCTATCATTAAAACAACGAGACATCGATGAGATTGGATCATTGTAACTGATAGTTCAGTTGTTAGTGCGCTGGTCTGGCTGTGGGTTCGAATCCCACGCATAATCATAGTCTCCTGCGATACGTGGTAACACAATGGGCCAAAAAATTGCATTAGTACGTCTTTCTAGGCAACCACACCTACCTTAAGCTAACCTAACGTAACTGCAATTGGTACTGGGGTGCTGAGGTATACTCAGAAACCTCTAATTCCCCAAGGAGTGAGAAGGTATAGAAATTTTAAATAACGACAGCAGTTTAAGAGAAACAATACAGCCCTGTAAGCAGTCTAAAGCAAAAACAATTACGGAGATTTTGTGACGATACTCCAGAAAAGTATCAAGATTATGAAGTTTAACCCTTTGTAGACGAAGGCTATCAAAAAGCGAGCGTTTCTGTGGACGAGAAGTATTGGAGTGGGCATTTAAGAAAATACAAACGTTGAACGTTTGCGATATAAAAAAAAGAAAGTTGGTGGAACCTAAGGTGGAATTCGCCTTATTACAACACCTATCATATCGATATTATCGTCAAAATTGAAGCGCCCATTGAACCATATGCCCAAATCCTGTGTTTGATTAACTGTTTTCAGTACAGAATTATTTATTGTATAGCCAAAATTAATAAGAGGTCTTTTGTGTGAAAAAAAACAATGTTTTGCATTTGTTAATATTAAGCGGAAGATGATAACTCGCAGAGCAACATTTACAAAAAGCGTATAAATCTGAATTTAAAAATTCGCAGGAAAAATCTTGGCATCGTTGGCATAACATAAAATTTTTGAATTTCTCAGACACACAGGTAAGTCTATAATACTAAAACTGTAGAATTACAGTGTCTGTACATAGAAAATATACACCAAAAACTAATTGGAAGGGAGGAGGATAATATAGAAAGGCTAACTGAATACAAAAAGCCCATTTTTAAAAATGTTTTCTGCCCGTTTGTACAAATATGACTTAATACAAGCTAGATCCAATTAGTGAATTTTACGTGTAACGTTCGAAGCCGGGTAAATTAGCTAATCATTAATATAAATAAATAAATTATAAACAGGAGTGGGCCAAGAGGACGGCTTTGTGGTACATCAGAGGGATTGTGAATTATTCTGGGAAGAGATCCTTGAAATAGTACATGGCTGGGTGCGACCCGACAAGTAAGAGCGGATCTAATCGACAAAGAAAGATGGAAAGACGGGATCAGTTAATTAGGAAGTATTTCATGATTTATCAATAAAAATGCAATTCTAGAGCAGAGGTATTAAAGCGTGAAAATTCAAGTAGATTAGTGATCACCCTGTAGTTTCCAAACGTTTGAGATAGCCCCCTCCCTGTTATTAAATTTTTTTGGTTTTTTGTTTTTCTAGGTCAGATTTTTCATTTAACTTATTTTTGCATACGATATATGAAACACCCTGTATACGAAAAATATCGTAAAAAAAAAACCTCGCTTACGATAACTTTGTGGATCTCTCTTACCTTTTTGAGTAGGACCGTTTTCCTTATTTTGTTGCAATTGACGGCGCCAAAGCAGGGAGAATTAAGCGAAAAATAAAGCAAATCGTGCATTCTGAAGCGTCTGGCGTAATAACTCGAGATCTCCTTTGTTTAAGAAAATCGAAAAATGTTTGTCGAGAATCCGCGCCACAGGTGAGCTAAGCCCCAAACAAAAGGTGCGTTGGCAGGGTAGGCAGAAAATAAGAAGAAGACGACGAAGAGAGTATGCACAGGAGAAAGCAGCGCCTGCCCCAATGCCACCGCCTTGAGATGTTTACTCCGCGACCCGCGGGTGGTTTTAACGGGGAAAACAAAGAACACGCAAACTTCTCAGGAATCGTTCACTAAAAATAGCAGCCCACCCACCCCGTCCCAATCGATTTTCATTCTGGCGAAAAAGAAAGTGATCGCATCGCATCGCATCGTTTAACATCGCAGTAAACTTTTCTCGTTGTTCAGCAAAAATATCGCACGATACCGGCGAGTTCACCACCTCGTACCAGCTCATCCGGTCGAATGTGTGCCGTCTGTCACGACAGAAATTCCCTCTCCGCCGGGGCTGCCAACGTCGCAGACCGTTAACGCTGGAGAGATATTAGCGACATGCGGCGACAGTCAGTGATTCATACGGTCCCAGCAGCTGTGGTGGATTGACGCATCGCGAGAGATTTTCTTTACAAAAGCAGGTGCCCACTGCCCCGTCCAGGCGAAACAAAGAACAGCCTCAAGTGACTTGAGTGCGCGAAAAATCTATTAATTGGTGATAATTTATGCAAAATATCCGACGTGGTCGCGAATTATTGGCGTGGTGAGTTGAGCCCGGCACAGGTTCGAAGACGAAGAAATTCTGAGGAGGGGAGCCTTCACGCGTGTAATGCGATTGTGTGCGCCAGTGTGGTAAATTGACCCCGACCAAAGTGTTTCTGTTGCCCTCTCCAGACAGAGGCTCAGATACAAAAAGTTTCGCAATTTGAACGTTTCGTGGATGCTGCCGGACGAGCAGGTGTTTTCCTTCGCTATCTGTGAATTGTTTTTGCACAAGAAATTGTGAAATCGCATCGATGACGCGGTGTAGGTTAAGAAAAGTTGTTTGGTGAATTTGACAGTCATTTCGCACGCAAACATTCGAAGGGCCTTCTCTCCACCTCTGTAGGAATAGGAGACAGTGCAGCTGTATTGGAGGGCTCTTGTCAGAGTTTGCCTGCATTTTGACGGATAATCAAGCAGGAAAAGTGTGGTGGTGCCCCTCTGGTGAAATTTTTACCGAACGGTTCTTTGTGGTGTATTAGCCGGAGACCTGTCAGAGGGCGGCTTAATTTCAAAACAAATCTGAAAAATTTCAGAAAAATTATTTTATTAATTGTGATAATGTCGCTGAGTAGTGAACGGTGATGAAAAGGGGCCACGCAGATTGTAAAATGCGTTGCCCATAAAAGTTGAAGTGTGCGAAGAAATTGAAGTTTTTCAATATAAAAAAATAACATAAAAACGCAGAACTACTTCCAATTGGGTGGGCTCAGTGCGTGGTTAAAAGAGCCCCCTTAAATATATTTTTAGTTTTATATTTCTTTTTTTTTGATTATTTTTGATTAACTGCCAAGGCGACCACCGATATTCAAGTTCAAGGTCGTCACAAGATTATTTTCGGCTTCTTGGCCGTTTTGCTACAGCTGTGATTGTTTATGCTCCTTCTACGCTAATTGTTATATTTTAATCCACGCATTTTGTTGGACCGACTGATTAGGAAATAGAATTTTGCCATCTCAAGATGATTTCTTTCAAGAAATCATACGCTGAGCAGCTGCTCCAGTTGGCACTGGCCTTGAGCCTGCTGCACGTCGACCCCGAAAGCTATTTGGGGCGCGGATGGGAATCTCAATTGGAGCTCCGAAACGGGGACGGTTGGCAATTGGAAATGCTCCGTGCTGTTCCAATCTCTGACTATCCGTACGCCAACAGGAAAGCGATGATGCCGCTCATCGAAGACCTCATAAGATTTGACCGGCAAACGAATCTCAACGATGTGACGGCGTATTTACTTAACGTCCAGGACGGAGGTAGCAATCAAACTGTCTCCAGCCAAGAGCTTGACAGCAGCGGGGGTGGAGGTGGAGCGGTATCTGTTGAACCACCTCCTGTTAACAACAACAGCAGTAGCTCTGTCGGTCTCCAAGAAATTGATCTGTTTTTGAATTCTGAACATTTCTTAGAGCATGAATCGATAACCGATCTGAATCTGGCTGATTTAAGTGAATACGGTGACATTCCTCTTGCGTATTTCCCTTATTATGGATTGCCCCTCAAAGATGAGCCCCCCGAAGCTTTTCCCCCCATTGACTTTAATCTAGAAATGAATCAGGCCAGCACTAGCTCAATTGCAGGGCTCAGGTCGAGGTCCGATGGTACCGGGACAGTTGTTACATGGAGCGAAATTTCCAACACCACACGAGAAATAAAGAATGAGGAAGACGATAAAAAGAATAGAGTTTTTGTGAAGCAAGAGACCGACTTCTTAAAGTCGACTGACGTCATTAATGAGAAGAATCAGGCGAGCACTAGTGCTAATGAGGGTCAGGCTGAAACTAAAATTAACGTAAAGAAGGAGCCAGGAACTGAGGATGGAGAGGAGGAATTCGAAAGTAATGTTGAGCTTACTGAAGAGGTAATTTATTGCTTTATTCATTTCTAGATTTCAGTAATTTAGAAGTTAATGTCCGGAACAACTAAAGTAAACATTTTATTTTGAAACTTTAAGTAAAATTTATACTACAAGCCGTGAATTATGTAAATATAAGATTAATATGTATTTTTTGTTTAAACAGATTGAGAAAATATAAAACTATATCTACCTTTGCCCCCTAAGCAATTTCTTAGGGATAGAATTACATTTCAGTTAATAGACTTTAATCAAAATCAAAATTGATAGGCCCTTCCAAGTTTCTGGAAAGTAGCGTAAAATCAGCAAAAGTGCTATATTTTGAAATCGTCAAAATTCCAAGAAGTTGCTGGAAATATATTGCAAAATGAATAAATTTATAAAATAAGTTCCATTTTGTTCTAAGGTACTTTAAATTTGAAAAAAAAAAAAATACATTTCTGGAAATTCCTCCTAGTCAACCGCTCATGAACGAATTGATTATTTTTATGTTAGCTAACTCATATGAAAATATGAAAAGCGTGAAAACACTTTGATTATAAAATCTACATTGACAAATTGTTTTGCTTGCATCTTGATTCATAGCCAATTTAATTTGTTTCTAGGAAAATTTGTAAAGGCGGAAGATTATTCTTCATAGTTACAAAATTGAGTACATATATGGATTTAGATCTAAATTTATTAATTTTTTTTTTTATATTTTAGGAATAAGGGGAGTATGATGGAATCTTTTCGTGTTTCTTGAAAAGATGTGATTCTATTATTGCCAATGTTTCATATTATTTATTTAACTTATATCTTTCTACTGGTATTTTCCCTAATTTTTGAAAAACTTCTTTGATTCTTCTATTGTACAAAAAGGTTATACGGGTGGTGTAACTAATTATTGATGCGTAGAGCCAATTTAAGCTGCATTGCTAAACTTTTTGAAGAACTTAGCCCTGTCCGAGCCTATCAGAAATACATCGGATGTACCACAGGGCAGTAACCAGGATCCGCTACTGTTCATCATCTACATCAACAATGATCTTTTATTCTTTCCCACTCGAAAATTCTTTGTGAATGAAAATTTTTCGTGTACTATCTGATGACTGATTTTGATGGTTTAAATACTGACTTGAATGCCTTTTAAAAATGGTGTGCTTTTAACTGTCTTCTATTAAATATAGACAAATGCACTATGACCTTTTCACGCAAAAAGAATCCGCTGCAGACTTGATAAAGTGAGAGATTTGGAGGTGATTATCGATTCTCACTTCTCCTTCGAAGCCTACATTGCTTGCCATTGCTAATAAAGTTAATGGACTTTTGGAATTTGCTAAGAGATGGCCTAAGGAGTTTGGAGACTCCTATATCTCTCGTTGCGTATATTGCAGGTTTGTTAGACAAGTACATGAATATGATAGCCCTATTTGATCTATTTCTATTTCTTCAAGGTTACGCTCTTCTAATTCAAGTTACTCTCACATTGATTTTAATTTATCGAAAATTCAAGTGAAGAGTCGACTCCGTTAAGGTTTTATTGAATTTAATATTTTGTTGCAAATTTTTTAGTAATCAGTTTTTGATGAAATTGTATGATGAAAATAAAATAAAATAAGAAATAGCTAAAATACCAATTTCCTCTATTGCAAAAGTTTTTATAAATAATCAACTATTGTTTTGGATTCGCCATTTTGAATTTTAAACATTTTACTTTGATCAGCGAACCCAAAACCCCTTTGCACAAAATTTCATAAAAAAAATTTATGCATGGAAATTTAAAATAATTATGTATGTATGTATGCAGTCAATAAGGTAAATTTTAATTTATTTATTAACTTTATATAGAAATATTCCAGGTTCAAAAAACGAAACAAATAAAATCTTTGTATAATCCCAGAATAACATCGAACAAACCAAAATCTCGGTTGTATCTGATGGTTGTAAAATAACCCGGTCTTGGTGATTTGCTACTGCGTGCAGTATACCCTCAAGGTTTACAGACGGATAACGCACAAGGTAACCTTCCTCTACTTTTTCGCTGATAATTAACGGTCTGGGTCAGCTTAGCGGAGTTTCTTAATTTAAGGTTTTTTTTTTTTAAAAAAAAAAGAAATACTTAAATAAATTCCCTGATAACTCATATTTTGCGCGCAAAAATCCATTAAAAGAAGAACCCAATTAACATATTGGGTCAGTCAACTCAATTTATATATGAATTAATGCAGAAGGGAAAAAGATTTAACCTGGCGGTCCATAGATTTTGCACGTTATCTGAAACCATGCGAGCGGAAAAAAATGTATTTCTTTTACTAATAAAGATTTACCTCAAACGAATAGAAAGTTGGCTGGAGTTTGTTCTCTATCTATCTTAATTTAAACTTAACTAGCGTGTTATCAAACAAAAGAGTACGGTGAAGAAATAAATTTAAATATTTTATAGAAAAAAAAAAGAAAAACGCGAACACGATGAACTTTTACAAGGCTACAGCGGACTATTTCTTAAATATATTCTGCATCATTAGCATTCGTACACGTCATTTAGTGTTAAACAGTTCCTCCGAGAATTCTATCCAACTTAAATCAGTGGCTAAGGCGCCTTTTACTTCAGATCAGTCTGAAAGAGATGATGCAACGCTTTTACCGCTTAGTAAGATTTCATTTTGGAGCTCTTAAATCTGTAAATTTTGCAACAAAGCAGAATTTTTCTGCAATTATTACTACAACTACGAGGGTAACTAATAAAATAAGATTCATATAAAAAATAATAATAATACGAATGCAGATAATGAAGAACTTTCACTCAGTTTTGTATAGTGCTGTTGAAACCTCTGCATGCAGTATTTTTATTTTTTTTTTTTTATAATTTGAACTATATGTGCATTGACACCTTTCGAAAACCGGCATCTCACGGGGTCATTGGTTTTAACACCACATGCGTGTAAAATGTCCAAGACACCGCATCGAATATGTGACGCAAAGGAGAATGGCAAATATTTTGTGTAATTATCTAGGGCCTGTATCTTTCTGCGGATAAAATCGAATCTTATCAAAAAATTACTCAGTCTGCAATGACCAATCGTATAAATTATGTCGCAACTTTCATTACATATAAACTTCTATGAACTTTAATTCGTTTGTAATGATTTCAAACTAGTGACCGAACTGACCTACCTAGTTAATTGGGTCACTGGTTTCTTAATTTTAGGTATACATAAAGATGGGACCAAGTTATTATCACTTATAGAAATGTTTAGTAAAATTGTATACAATTGTAGCTTTGTAACTCCAAAGAGAAAGTTGTGTTACATTATTAAGACATTTAAATATTTGCAGTAATAAAGCCCACAGTTTACAAATAAATTTTTTGAACTTAAAGCGAACATTTTAAAAACTATTCGAGACGACCGAGAATTGAACCCACGGCATGTCACACGCTGGGCGATCGTCTTACAGCTAAACCACGGCAAAGTCCTTGCACCTTCAATCGATAACGTCAATGTTTGAGTTGTGCTGTATACTTCAGTCGTTATTTTATCGAAATCTGAAATCCATTGGACAAATTCCATTAGTCTAAGGTTCTAAGAGGGACCAACGCTGCAGTATGTATGAATTTAATCAAAATCGATTAAAAACAAGCTTGTATTACCCACACTGATCCATTTCTTTTTATTAAAGTGAATTTTAAATACACAACTAGTTTTTTATTATATTGCGAATACGACATACATATACCATAAATGAATTCCCTATAATATTAATTTATACTAAGATATTATGATTGCATTCCTTTAAGAAATAATTTACACTGGGACTCCAATTCCTTGTAATTGTAATTTATAATTAATATTTTAAATATTTCAATTCCATTAATTGTAATTGTTAATTTGTAATGATATGGATTTGAAATAATTCGTTTATTACATTACAACGAGTTGTATTTGTAATTTGAATTTTTTTTTATTCAATAAAAGAGTTTAAAAAGTATTTGGAAAATTTGTGTACTTAATCATTATGTAAGGAATTTAATTCTAACTTCTAAGAATTGACTCCAAAAATGAGTTTTTCATTTCTAGAAATTGAAAATTCCTCACGCAGTAATTGAGAGAAATTCTTTTCCCTTTTCCAAATACTTTTTAAATTTCTTCTTAGAATTGTAAAAAACGAAATCATTGGTTATATAATGGTAACATAATCTTAAATATTGGAAGAATTTTGTATTTTTGAACTTTTGAAATTAAATTTGCCTTCCACTGCCATTTACGCCGATTCATTTTTGTTTGATGAATTGCTAACAATAAATTGAGGAAGTTAACTTGATCGGTATTTTTGTTAACGCAAACCTTTAATTGTTTCTTCTCACGTTCTCAGGCATTTTGCTGATTCAACGAAAATCGATACATGAAAAGGGCATCGACACGCTGGAGTAACATTCTATTTATACAGAGCGACAGAATAAAAAGTTTTTTTTTTTTTTTGTTAATTCTCAGTTTTTCTGGTCTCTGCCAGAGACCTCCACCTTTCTGTCTGAGATAACAATATTATTAAACTGGTGCTTTTGTTTGCATTTTAATCGGTATTTAAGACTTTTGTTGTATTTATTTATATTATATTTATTTTATAATTATTTGCACAAGTGTTGAAAGTCTTATCAATGAACATTTTGGTGAAAATTTCTGTTTTAGCGGGTACGGGTAATATTTATGAAGTAGGATATGGGAAAAGGTCCTAAACTTCCGTCGAAAATGATAATAACAAAAATGTACTGATTACATTGTGCGTTTTTTATTTACTCATAGAATATTGAGAATTTGATAACTTATCCGCGATTATAATATCAGTCCCACCACTTCCTCAAGAGGTAAGATTTATAGATACAAGTTCAAACCTTATTTTTTTTTATTATATATAATACTACGATAGCATGCCTTTTATCAATTAACACTTTCATCGCCCCGTCACCCACATTTGGCTGATATCTAATAGCTGAATACGTTCTAACAAAAAGCTTGAGCGCTGAACATGTTAAACTTTAGCATTCCAAGATTTTTTATAAGTCGTAGCTGAATTAGCTGAATGGTACCGCAACGGAGCCAACACAGTGCAAAGTGTTAAACACAATAATAATAATGCAATTGGAAAGATAGAAATGTTAAAATATTTTATGTATTTTCTCACATTTTTTAGGTTCAATCATAAATTTCGATGGGAGGACTGCTATTCAGCTATAAGCTATCTTTAGCTGAATATCTGCTATTGGAAAATGCATTTTTATAATTAATATTTAAACTATCTGCAGGCGAATGCAGTTAACTTTAATTGCGGAAAATGGTGCCAATGATGTATAAACAAATCTTTAGTATAGAAAAATAAATTACAGATTATCAATATCTTCTGCATGCTCATATAAAATTCTATGTAAATCAATGATAAGTGGGATCATTGAATGTATAAATTATTGCAATAGTAGTACCTATTTCATACAAAGTAATACTTCTTTTTTATACTTTTAGCTATAATTTGTACCGACAAACAAGCTCAACTTATTAAAACCAAATGGGAAAAGAAAAGGAATTGCAAAAAAAAATAGACTCTGCCCACGTTTATTATTAATTGATGAACATATTTTCAGGTATTTACTATACTTATAGAGGGATTTTACAGTAATTATAGATTGTTATGCATCCCAATTAAATTGGCATCTGCATTCATCGTGCAAGTGTTTCTTATCACGATATAATGTGAGTAACGTCTAAGAATTAATTTCATTTAGCGTTCTCTCGACTGAGTTCTATTTCATTTCTCTAACTTGATATGATCTGAGCCGGAACACATCTTCTTTTCCACGACTCTCGAGCGTCGTCGATTCCCCCTAAAAATCTTAGGAAATCACTTTCAGCTGAAAAATGATACTGTCCAAACATAGTGGCAATCATCACAAACCAAATATGACGCAAAAAGTTGCTGGCATAAAACGATTTGCGCTATTGCGCCACTGCTGCTATGCCGGCCAGTTGAAGTTGAGAGTGGAATAAAAAAATGTATATGAAAATCACCACGACAGAATAAATCATCAACTGAGGAAGTTTGAGCACAGAAATTGTCTGTCGAATGTTGTCGACTGTTAATTACGAGCCGCACTTGAAAGTCTCAGCCAAGTATTTTTTTTTTCCGGCAACGTTATATCCCGTAGAAATAAAGAAACAGCGGCGACAATAAGATCTAAAGCCAATGAACTCGAGAAGATTCTTACTAAAGTCGCTGCTAACCACCTGAAACCGAAATGTGCTTACGATTCGGGTTTTTTTTTTTCTTCTTTGCGATTTTAAAAATGTTTTCGGTATTCTTTTAATATGTTTTCTGATCTAAATGAAGTCAGAAGAAACAGTCAAAAGTGTGTTTTTTGAGCTAGTTAAATTGTTTTTTCTTAAATTGAAAATTTTCTTTCAAGTTCAAAGGGTATGGAACTGTGGAGCTCTGGATTATTTTTAGAAGAATTTTTTATTTATAACAACACTCAGTCTTTAGCACATTATAAATCTTTCGGGGAGGGGAATAAAAGACTAGATATTTATTTCTGAAAATATATCTGATTTTTCCGAGAGACTATACAAAGACTGCTTTGTTTTTTTTGTTTTTGGATTTTTGAATCTATTCACTCGGTCAAGAGACATTGCCACTCCCACCCACGAGAAAAAAATGACGCTGAAATGACACAATCTATTTTATGGTGATTGCAGTGGTTTGTTTCATTGAAAATCACTGGAATCAGTCTAGGCAAATGTTTATCGAATCAAAGCATATTCAAAATGAAACTTTTCACTATAGTGATACTATACCCATAGTATAAAAGTAGACTGAATGGTATAAAGAAAAAAAATTTGTAAAAAATCAATCAGTATTTTATATAAGTATTTTTCAGAAAATTTTGGAATCTATAATTTTTTTTATAAAGTATTCGAGTATCTAAAGCAATGCTATTAATCTCGATATTTAGAGAATCGTCACCAATTATTCTCGGAGTGTCTCAAAATATTTTTTGTCAATTTTAAATAATACCCTAAATGTTCGAATTAGAACTTTCTCAATCGTATTATAAAATTAGATAAAAAAATATGTGTATGTAAAAATATGGAAAAGTAGGGGTATATTTTTGCTGTACTATTCATTATAATTTTCATTGAAGCCACTAACTAAAAGCTACATTTACGAATTTTGTTTTTAATATTTTGAATCGATAGTTTAGAAATTAGACGAAGGGGAACTCGTTGATAATGGCTTAAAGCAAATATCAAGTAAACTAAGGGTCATAAAATAATTTTTTGTATTTAAGAAGACCTATCTTAAGATATTTCCCACTCTATGGAATATCAAATCATATGAAATCTGTAAAATTGGAATCTTAAATGTCTTTTTTGCATGTTTGTTTAAAGCAATAAAAGATTCGTAAACTATCAGGGCAATTTTAAATAATACAACTACTTACCTAAACGTCTAGCATTTTATAATTTTATAACTATATTCCTAGGGGTTCTTGAAGTCGCTGCTTCTAAACGTGGAGCTCTAAAACCCTTTGGTATGCTATTTTATAAAATTTATTTAAATTGCAGCGACCTCAAAAATAGCTTGATAACTATAAAAAAAAAACTTGTTTATAACTGATGAGTGTCGGTTTCAGTTATACTTCCTAAACTTTTGCTGAACTAAAGAACTGATGACCTCAGATAGTGAAGGAAATTTATTCAACACAGAAGCTGCTGATCATTTCCATTTATGGGACAATCGCAGTTCGGATTTAGCCAGAAATGGTCAGGTGGAACTGATAATTCGATCCGATCTCTAATTGACGTCACCGGATCACCACATGAGTCCTTGTCGCGGAAAAAAAAAATTTTTATTTCGACCAAAAGTCGGAGGCCCGCCCCAGCAATTTTAATTTAAGCGATTTCTTGAAATCAGGCCGTTCGCTGCACACGGTGCAGTTTTCTCAATTAATTTTGGTGCGTGCAGTTTTTCAATTTTACTGTGTGACGTTCTTTTCAACTTCATGGTCGACGACGTGTTTCCCCAGTGGACACTGGATTGCGACGCAAAATATCGAGTCGAGTGCATTGTTTAATATCATTTTATTTGGTCACCTCCACTCAAAAATCCTTGGTCTAATTCTCAGGTGAATTAATACACTACACGCTCCCTCGTTGTTTACTATTTATTTATTTATTTTTTGTTTTTGTTGTATTCTAGTTCAGTTTTATTCGATTTATAATATCCACGCGGCAAGGATATACGCATGATTTCAAAGAAAATGTTCTTATTTTGCCCGTTTTACGCTGTTCTTGGACTATTTTAATTTTTTTGTTGTTGTTTTCAATCGTTTTATAGTGGAAATAGTAAATAATTTTTCACCGTTACGGTCACATTGTCTATTTTTGTAAATAGTTGTCTGAGGTAAAATTCAAGATTTTTCTCAACGTAGTAAGATGACGCTTTTTTTCTTAATTAAAGTTTGTAAACAACTCAATAAGCTGTGGCTGTATTTTAAAATAAAACAGTTTTGCGTGGAGAATGATTTCATTGATTAATGCATTTAGCACGATTGAATTTTTTTCAAAGTTTTACAATTTCTTCAAATGAGTTTAGTCATCATTTAGGGTCGCATTGTTTTGTTTGAACTGCGGAGATTAATTTCTATTTCATGATTCATTCAAGGAAAGCTGTAAAAACAATACTGTTATTACAATTACAAAAAAAAAAATTATAATACTATTAAATTACAAAAAGTATAAGTAATGCAAGGAAGACAGTGACCCGTATTGGTACTATGGTAATATTTGATTACCATTATCAAGTAATATTCCATTACTGCACTTTAAAAGCATTACTTAGCAATACGAGGTCTGTTCAAAAAGTATCGCGAATTTTGAATTTCCGCGGGGTACTTATATTCGATTTTCGATTTTTTTGTAGCGTTGTGTTGGTAGTTGTGTCCCAGGAATAGGTAAAAATCGAAGACGAGCCAAAACATGTCCAAACAAAATAGCAGTCAAAAATTAACTGAACATTCAAAATAGCCGAGCTTGTCAATTTATAAGTCAGGGACATGAACACCAACATAACGCCACAAAAAAATCGAATATACGTAGCCCGCGGAAATTCAAAATTCGCGATACTTTTTGAACAGACCTCGTACTTAGAAATAAGTACTCAGCATTACCTAGCATTACTTACCGCAACACTGACTTAATACTAACTCAGCATTACTTAACAATTCTTTAACACCAGCATTATTCGTACAATTCAGATCGTCAGCCTTAAGCGTTCAGACCACTATACATTGCACTCGTCCCTTACCCTATCCGAATTTTTTAGTCATTTTGACGAAACTAAGAACATCAGATAGAGATCGAGAATTGAAGTCTTCCATTCTCATTATATCAGCGCCAAACGTCGTCATGCGCGCGCGGGAGAAAGCCGGGTAGTTACAGAGGAAGTGCTCCGTATTGTCCTCGTCCTCCCCACACGAAGGACACGCTGAATCGCTTATGATCCCTAGGGTGTTTATATGCTTGCCGCATGTGTTATGTCCTGTGACCGTCCCTACAAGCTTCTGCAATCCTTCCTGCCTAAGCTAAGTAGAAGTTTTGCATTGTTTGAACAATGAACAATTTGGTGATTTTACAGGTTGATATACTGCACCATCTCTGACCATGTATTGAGTCCATGGATCTAGTTATCCAGTTTTTCAACTTTATAAAGCTGACACCAACAATGTGCTCCGGTTTCAGGGGAGGAGGGCTTGCGCTCTTTTTCGCTAAAGCATCAGAGGCCACATTGCCGTCAATTCCCCGGTGTCCAGGAACCAATATAAGATGGACCTGGTTATGCTTGGCAGCAGAATTAAGTCTTTCCTTACATTCCTAGACAATCTTTGATCTGGTGGTGAGATTAAGTAGGGTGACAAGATCAGTTAGTCTAGTTATTGATTGAAAAACAAATATATGAAAATCAAGAAGCAATATCAAGTGAGGTGATAGACATTCGTATGATCGAACTACAATTTTTTGAG
The DNA here is from genome assembly GCA_963969385.1 of Philonicus albiceps. Classification (NCBI taxonomy): domain Eukaryota; kingdom Metazoa; phylum Arthropoda; class Insecta; order Diptera; family Asilidae; genus Philonicus; species Philonicus albiceps. The sequence goes on from OZ017776.1 coordinate 28,353,202, forward strand.
ATATTTCTTGAGAAAACAAAAACAAAATCAATATTTTTAAAAGATATATTTTATGTATTTTAAAAAACAACATTCTAATTTATGGTTAGGCAGCGAGAATCCCTCAAAGATTGTGAATGGGATTACAGTCAGGACTACAAAAGGTGTGCGAATATTTTTGTCCGAAAGCCAATCCTTGGTTTGCCTTGAAGAATGAATGGATGCGTTATCCTGTTGGAAAACTACATCTTCTTCGTCACAACTATCAAACCGTCTTCCATGAGATCTGTGTACATTTGGGAGTTCTTTCGAGTAGTTATGAAGCAAATTGGAAGTTTTTCTTTACAGGTGAATGCATCCCAAACCATAACGCTGCCGCCACCACAGAAATTCAGTTCCGATCTAACAATTTCATGATTTTTTTTTTAAATTATGCCAGTAGCAACTGTAGCAATCTCGTCCATCCTAATTGAATTTTGTTTCATTCGAAAAAATTACATTTTCCCATTCGGATGTCCAAGGCATGTAGTTTTTGGCGAATTGTAGTCTCTTCTCTCGGTGAACTTTAGTTAATTGTGGTTTTCCTTTGAGTTTCTTCCATTTTATATTCGGTGAAGTACACGCGTAATATGACGAGATGTTACATTAAGCTCTAATTTCTCCTTAATTTATCTAACAGATAGCCGAATTGTCGTTGCTACGTGTCGAATTTTGCCTTTTTTATGCAAGGACAATTTTGTATTGGCCTCAGTTGGAGCCTTAATGCCATAACTATTGCCTTTTTTCAAGAAATTTAAGCGCCTCCCAGAAGGAACCAGATGGTCTACGCCATCAGATGAAAGCAATGCCTGTGAACCACCGGTGGTTCACGCCGGCAGATGAAAGCAATGTCTGTGAACCACCAATAGTCCCCACCCCAGGTTGAACGTGTCAAATTGGATTGAAAAGTCCAGTGGAAAGTATACTCTTACAAGAAATTATTTAGTTCAACAAGTATTACCTATTGGAAGATTGGAGGATATTAAGCTCTAAAGAGATTAAAATTGGTACTTTTACGGTCTTCTTTAGTTTGCTTGGAGAGTAGGTCTTAGAGGAATGTTCGAAAAACAAGAAAAGGCACTTTATGGTTTAGTTAAAAAAAAATTATTGATAATGGGATTGTATTCAAAATGCAATTGAAATTATTCAGCACACATAATTAAAAAAATAAAAATTGCCCGTTCAAATATTATGAATGCGTAAACCTTCTGTTTTTACCCCATTGAGGAAGAGTGAGTCCTAAATCAAATATTAATGTTTGCGCACCTTGAAGATTACCTACGGAATAGCCACAATAAAAGTAATACGTAACCGAATTCATTTTGCCATCACAGCTTAAAAGTTGCCTATTATAATCCGTGTTCATTTGAAATTCGAATTAATTTTTCCATGACCCAGCTAACGCCACTGTCTGTCCACTTCGATTGGAAACTGTGTCCAACACGTTTGAGACTTTGTTACGCCTTTTTTTTTTTTGTCGGCTATGGTTTTACATTTTTGTCGGAAAAAATATCCACTTTACACTAGATTGCCGGATATTGGGTATATGCCTACTTTGCCTGAAATGAGTCAATTTTACTCATACATCAATATTGAATTTTCTTTAAAGAAAATAAAATTTTATTTTAAAGAAACTTTATTCAAAACAATTTTTACATGTAGTGTTCGCATATATTTCATAATTTCATTAAAAAACAGCACATGTTTTAAGAAAATTATTTTAGTTTTTCTATATATAGCAATAAAATCTTAAATGAGTCAAATTAACTCGTTCCGGTAATCTAGAGTTAATAAAGACCTTACAAAGGTCCACATTTTTATTTAGTACTATCGTTTAAAGCCTTTTAGTGCAAATGTTGATTCAAACTCAACTGATTAGATTTTGGTGAGTTCTACCGCAAGCCAGAACTTATCTCTTTAATTTATTTTATCGCACCAAAGCCGGAATATTTTGCGGTTGGGGTGGGTGGCACGTTTAATAACAGCCACAGGCCAGAGAACGCATAGAGGCTTTTTAAGAGGAAATTTAAAAAAAAAAAAAACAAAAAATTGTTTATTTTTTCACACAGCTTAATTATTTTTAAGATAAAAAAAAAGATAACTCAGCATCTGAGTGAGAACTTTTTTTCGGTCTTGAGAAAGGTGACAGTAAATGAAGACTTGGAGTATATTCGGGGAAATTCAAAGGATATTTTTGCACGTGTTTAGTGGTTCATTACTATTTTTACTTTATTTTGTTTATTTGTCAACATTATTAATTTTCTATTCTTATCTCGAAAGTTATCGAAACAAAATAATTGAATTACTATCAACCGCAGCTGTAAAGTAATTCAATTTGAAAAACCAAAAATTTTATTGTTTTTGAAAATAAAACAACCGGATGAAAATTGTGAATTTCTTTTTCACTTTTGATATATTTAAAATTTTTAAAAAAAAAATCAATTTACGTTAAGATATCCAATTTAAACTGGACCATACAAATAAATTTGTAAAAGAATCCAAGTTCTAAAGATTTATATTTCAGCTGTTTCTCATTAAATTGCTTATTTCTGTTCTTTCTGACTCAAAAAAGGAAATAAAAATAGCATAAAAAAATAAACGATATTTAGAATCGTTCACCAAGAGCTAATATTAATTTAACTATGAAATATTAAATAACAATCAAAGCTTATAAATATTAAGGGCATTACCCACAACAGCTGAATTCGTTATTTTCGAACCTGTTTTGTGATTAGAGCTAATTTAATTTTTATCCCAGACTTTTATAGTAGCTAACTTAATTATAGAAAAACAGAAGTTAAGATCTTCGTTTAATATATGTACACTAAAAATCAAAAAAGAAAAAGAGTAAATATTTAAAACAAAAAATTAACTTTCAGAAAGTAAGGAATAATTTGAATTTTTGAAAATTCAACATGTTTATTTATCGCTATTCATTTGCATCAGTAATTTAAATCAGCTTTGTTTGATTGATCTGGTGTAGAATAAATTTTTATAGGATAGAATCAAGGTATTAAAAATTCAAATTATTTTGTTTCTGTTTGAAACCGTGTTCATTATTTGTAGTGCTACCATTAATCAGCAGATGACGCTATAGGCTAAAAGCTTAAAGTATCAGGTTTGCATAGATGGAAAAAAAAGCTTGTTCGTGTTCTTGATAGAAAATGGTTTGCGCTTTGGGTGGATATACGCAGGGAAAATTTTTAATAAAAAGTTTTCGTTTGAGATAAAAAATCACTTGGTCTTAATGCATGAGAGAAATAAGTAAATTCTATTTTTTCTTTATATTAAAATAAATTAATTTAGATAAATACCTTGAATAATTTTTTGTTTTTTATTTTCCCAGTCTGTATCTTTGTATTTCGAAATCTGTTACGAAAATGGTGTAATAATTCCATCCAGTCCAAGAGTCTGTTGCAAAGCGTTTTTTTTTTTTTTGTTTTCTATCTTTAGCTGTAATCATTTGTTTTACGCACTTTGCAGCTTGTAAATGTAGCATTTAAACCTTATGTAAATTTATTCAAAAAATGATTACATTCTGGAAAAAAGATAGGAAATTAGAGACTTTTATGAATGTAAAAGACCCGAAAAGTAGCACATTAAAAAAGATAATTAAACATTATTTGGGTATCATAAACAGATATTCTAAAATTATACAACTAAATTATTTTTTAACTTAATTACTTCAAAACTACCATGGGGGGGCCTTCTAATTTAATTAGTAGGATATTTTAACCGATTGCTTTTAATTCTTCAATAAAAGGGGAGGAGCAGTATTTTGTTTTTATTTATCAATTGATAGGTTTGATGGTGCAACCATTGAATGAAAGCTCAACGGTCAGAGCATAAGAGAACAAAATGCGAAAATCGTTATTTTTGTAATAATAAAAATTTATCCAAACACTTAACCTATTTCGAATCAGCAGTACTTTTATTAAAAAGTTCCAAATTACATACCTGTTTAACTTTATTTTGAAATTAATTCAAATCAACAAAATCATGTTCTATCCTCGTGAAAATAAATTGATATAACGTTGGCAGCCGCTTCCATACTTACCAAACTCACCGGCATAAATGCGTCTAAGTGTTTGATAACACCTCAGAATAACGCGCCAATTTCATTCATATTTTAATAAACAAAGTGGTTTGTATGTCTTCGTTTTTTTAGCCCAATTTAATCTTCTAAAATTCTTCTCAGTTAATTTGAATGAAGCTTTCTAGTTGCAGATAGCAAACTATTCATATTCAAGTAAAATTTAGATCGCGCCAGTTGATAGGCGCTGACGAAATTAGCTAAGAAGATAAAACATTACCGCAAACATTTTGCACTTCTTACTGATAAGAAGATTCTCTCAATATTTCACTTTCTCTCAAATATCTTAAAAAATTGTGAAATGCGATTTGATAGTGAAACTGTCGCTTCCACTGGTTGCTTTAGCCTTCAGTTGGTCACTGACGCCTTCATTGTTAGCATTACCCGCGTAAATTACCATTTAACTAAAAGAGTTTCCTAATTTTTTTTTTCCCCGGTCAAAGCTCGGGTTCAAAGTAGAATTTTCGGGTTGAATTTATTTTTCTATTTTATTTTAACTTGTATCGAATATTTTCTGATTGATCTACCGAAAAAAAAGTTTCACATTTTGCCTATCGCTTACCTGGCGGATTTTTATATACTGAACAAAACGAGAAACATGCCTCAGATTTGCTTGGATTTAAGCCCCTCTGAGGAGTATCTCACGGTAAATAAAGTTTTACATTTGTTTTGAATGTTTTGAAATTAATTTGAATATTGTTGCTGTGCGCATTTTGTGTTTGATGTGACGTTTTTCATGTTAAAGGTTAAGTCAAACAGTCTGGCGTGCCTTCTGATAGTGGATTTTTGTTTACTTGTTAACAATTTTTTATTTTATGATTGCGAAATAAGCTACTAGGCAGAGGCTTTATAGAGAGATTTGAAATTATGAGAACGGTTACGGTAAGAATATTATTAGATGTGGGCTTTTTTTCCAGTTTATAGATATTATCGCTATTACCTGACCCTAGTAAGCACTCCTACTACTATAGTCTGAATGTTAATCAACCTTATTAACTGATAAAGTTTTAAAACAATATAACCAACTAAAAATAAAAGTGTGGAAGTTTTAAACCAAATTATTGCTTATAAGCTCTTTATTCAAAGAGCTTTTTATAGACACCGATAACCATGTTAATTTATTAAGACAAGATGCTAAATTAACTTAAAATAACCGCTTCACTATATGGTGTTAATTACCATTAAATTACTTTGTAATTAATAATGATTATTTTTTAATTTAATTACTATCTTTCAAATTACTCACCTAATTACTATTAAATTACTTTTTAACTAATAAAAAGTATGTAGTTAGTAAATAGTTATATATATATAAATCGGTATACCTCATATCATATAAGACTAGCTTAGCAAAATTTTCTTCTGAATTTTTGTTGACTATACGTAGAAAAAATTTGAAATTTTCTGAGTGAGTAAAATTTCTTTTCAGTTGTTCTCTTTAAAAGCCGTTTTATGGCTATTTTCGACTTTTTACAAATAACAGATTAGGTCCTTAACTATTTGTATAATATCAGTTATTTATAAACTTTATTGAAAGATGATTGGGGAATGTTTTTCATGATGAGGATGATTCTTTTGCAAAAATTGCCTTATGAACAAATTATGATAAAATTTTAAAATAACTGACATTAGTTTATAAGTTAATCTTGCATTTAATCAAAAGAAATAGGTAGATTTTGAAATTTAAAAAAGAAAATTGAATCAATATTGATTACCAATTTTGAAAATTTCGTTTAAAAAAAAAAACAAACGTATTTAATGTTTTAAGAACGGTTTTACTTTCCTCTGAATTACGTGGTCCTACTCTATAAAAATTTCTGTAACTTAAAAACTATTGGTCGGATTGGTTTAAAATTGGGACTGGATATTTTCAAGATTATATACTTTCAGAAAAATTTAAGCTTAATTAATCTCTTAAGCCCTATTTTCCAAAAGATAGTTTTTTTCACTATTGAACTCAATTTTTCTCGATAAAGTGGTGTGGATGGAACATTTTGATTTTCCTATTTGAATACTAAGCCAAAAAGAGTTTTATTATTAAGGGATATTATTTTTCAGTACCTAGGGTTAGTGAATTTACTGGCGTATAAAATAAAATTTAGCACCAATACAATTTTTTAAAAGCGGCTGATAGTTTCAGTCTCATCATGGAAAAGTAAATTCTTTTATTTTATGATGGTACTCGTACCTAAAAAATACTTAGCACTTTTTTCTGCGACAGGACCCACTCTTTGGTTAGCCTTCCTCTTGGTGTCTTCAAGAAACGATGACAAATGACTCTTCAGTGGCAAACAAACCGCAACGGACGTTTTCACGTACAAACAAGCCCCCGAACCGAATGTCCATTTGTACCTGTTGTAAGAAGTCGGCACCCAGCAAAAGGCTGCCAAAGAAAGGCTTTCTCTCGGAAGATCATTAATTAAGCCGCCTAAATGCCAATCGTCCGCTGCATGGAGCCATACAAAAAGGCCCTGATAAGGTTTGCCCACCAACAAAGCACGACGGCGACGTCAATCACTTGCAATCGATGCTCGCGGTGAACCCTTACCTTTTCCTCTTTTTTTTTCTATTAGTACCTTCGTCCTGTGGTCGTAGGCAAATTAAAAGTTCCTTGCAAGGACTAATTGAATTTCTTGGGACGTCTCAAGATGGGACAAAAGGACCCTTGGATTCTATCGGGTGACCTCTGATCACCGCTCAGGGGTGGTTTCTTCAAAATGTTTACGGTGGACAAAAGCACACCGCTAATGATCGCCTACGAGCGCTCCCAAAACGCCCCCACAATGATGAGGGCCAGTCAAAGAGTCCACGTTAGCCAAATGCTCGTAACTGACAATAAAATTACGTTTAAGTGCGCGCACTTCAAGTGATATGCTATTAAGCGGCTGGCTATGATTAATTAACGCAAAAATTGCAGCCTTTCGGCCGGCAGAAGGCCACAATTTCGAGAGTTATGGGGAAGATATTGCGTGTCTTTGGGCTTTTTTCTGTTTAAAGAAAATGTTAAAGAATTGAATTTTTTATATGAGAAAGAGGGGGGAAGAAGGGGTCATAATAATGGTCTAGCAAAAATGATTGGATAAATTAAAGGGTAAAGACCTTTTTTTACTGCAAAATTTTCCTTCGATTGAATTTTACAACTTAACAAGTAGAGTGATACTGAAATTTATGTAAGTACATTAACATTTTTTTTTCAATTAAAAGTAGTTATCCAGTTAGTTAAGTTTGACGAGTATACTCGTCGTGGAGAAAGGATAACATTTTTTTATATGACGAGTAAACTCGTTGTGCCTAAAAAGTAGTTACCAATTTTACTACTAATTTTACTTAAACTAAAATATACAACATCTGTAAACTTTCAGATGTTTTACATATTTAAAGGCCAAAATGAAATAAAGGTACCGAGGAAAAAATAAGTCCTAGTAAAAAGTTACATCAAAACTTATAGAGCACTTCTTCCCGTTGATCTGGATCCTTCAAATTTGGCTTAAAGTAAGGTCTTATAGTACAAGTAAATGTAAAAAAATTGTCCTATTCCATCAATCAGTTGATATCATTAATTTAATACAGATAATGTAAGTTCATGAGTTAAAAGGTATAATCAAAAATCAATCCCGAAACGGAAATATCTCATTTTCTTTTAAAAGTTATTAATTTCAAATCAAGGGAGAAATAAATACGTTTGGCTGTTTGCATATGATTTTTTTAAATTCTTTTAAAAATTAACATATTTTCCCTTTCGTTTGAGTTTATAACTATCATAAAAATGGAAATAAATTCTCCTTAAACCACCAACTACAACCGCAGCAAGTAATGTAACATTAAAAAGTAATCAAAGCCACAATCATTCGATTTAAGAAGCTAAAGCGGCACACGGCACGTTGATACGTGAACAGAAGAGCAAAGAATACGTGAAGTCAAATAGATAAGACTACCTAAGGGAGACTAACAAATTGGTGGACAAAGGTAGCAAGGAGATGATCCGGCTAATGGTCAGATTAACGAACAGATTATCTACGGATCTGCATGTCTTTTGTTAAATTTTTTGATGTTTCTAAGAAAACATCTCTGAGACTTCTTTGTGTAAGCTGGTTTAGATTGTGGATTTACCTCTTTGAGACCTGTTACTTACCATCGTACCATTCTGTCGTCAACAAATTATATTTTGGCTACCTGTTCAACACCTTGCACCGGATTATTAGTTTGGAATTCAAGGTTAGGTTTTTAACAACGATTTTAAAAGATTTATTAATTATTATTTTATTGCTTTTTACAAATTATAAGAAATGCTATTCATTAGACTCTTTTAACCACAGGACTTTTAATGTAATGGTGTAGGAAAAATAAAGCATAGATAGGAATCGAACTTAGTATCTTCGAATTTGTCTTGTATCTTGTCTCTGAGCAATTTTAACTCTGATGAGGATTCTACAGAAATATGGCTACAATAATATAAATAAATGTGAGAATTACTCGAAAAAGCAACGACTCTGATCAGGGGTAAGAATTGAACGTACGACTTTCGAATTAGCGCTTCGCTGCCCTAACCAACTGAGATACATAAGTAGAAAAACCACATTGTGCTAAGATTAGGTTATCATATTCTGGTTTAGGATTTTTCAGTTAGAGTAATTCTCTTTTGCTTTTGCTCTTCAATTTTAAACCAATCAAGCACAAATCGTTGCTATCATAAATTCCTATACCTATATAACTTAGATTTTTACGAATATTGAAACTATACTATCTCGATCCCATTGATTGATTGTATGTAACTTTATTAGAATGCAGAAACTTTAAAGTAAAGGTTGCTATACACATTTTGTATGTACTGTCTGAACTTAACTAATTTGTAATACGCACATTTTGCGAAGACAGTCTGATACTTCGCAACAGCTGAGCTTAGTTTGCTTTTAATTTTATAATTTCGAAGGTCAGTAAAATTAATTGAACTTTTAAAAAAAATGGAAAAGAACGACGATTTTAAAAATTTTTAAATGTGTTGAATACCCCAAAATAATCATAATGACGCAATTACACTAAAAAAAGAAAACTAATCTTAATATTATTTTTTATCTTTGCAATAACGCCGCTCTGAAGAAGATTTGGAACAATTATCTCGGAATAGGTCACATATATTTTTTGCTATTCAATAATTTTGCGATGTTTTACATAGAAAATTACTGATGAGATAATTTCAGTAAATAAATAGTTTTAATTTTTTTATTAAACTGATTTTTTTTTTGGAGTGTGTTACTACAAAATTAATATTAACATCAGTTTGAATATTTGGAGTTGTTTTAATAGAGCTTAACTCCATTTCTCGTACGCACTTAAAATGTCTAAATTGAATATATTCTTGTAATAAAATGCGTTAACAGCCCTCACATCTCTTCCCTGATTCTATTCTATGTTAATATATTACAAAAATAAATCAAACTGGAACATTTCCCCTCAAATTTTATGTACACCTATAGAACTGTTCCCATTTTTCTTTTCTTTTTTTTTCATTCTAAATGGGAATCGTTCCAGGCAAACTCCCTGGATCCGAGTGGTACAGTTCAATGGGTGGTGTATTGCGCTCTCGGTTCCTCCAGGAACCTCTCGGCATCCTCCATTTTTGCTGAGTAATCCCGTGGGCGTGGTCAAAGTGATTGATTAGTCATGCCGCTGGTACTTTCCTAAATTTCTTTTTCTCCCTTCATGTCCTCTTCTTTAATAGTTTAGAATTGTATGTTCCCGGTTAAAATGGGATGTTGGGTTCGCTCTCAAAGTCTTCATGTAGGCTCGAAAGTAAAATGATTTAAAAGAAAATTAATCAAAAACTTTCGATTGGATATTTAATTACTTAACTATTCAAAAGTACTTAAGAATTTTTAAAATATACTCGTAATCCAATGTATTACGAATAATTATACTTTTGGTATGTTTTTAAAATAAATGTTCTCTAATGAGAATGCGCAGAATAACAAACTACGTTTATTGAAAACTATTTGGTTGTTTTAAAACAGTTTTAGTTAGTATTGGCTTAATAGACCTAAGACCTAATTATATATTTAAATTTAAAAGCCAAATACGTTATTTATGCAGATAATACACTTTTAGTGTACTTAGAAAGCTTCCCAATGGAGATTGAGAACAACATAAATGTAGATTTTAACTAGTTAACTGTTTCGATCTCTGCAAAAATTTATTTATATATAAATTGTATCGCAAAATTAAAGAATGACGAATATACTCGTCAAACAATGTTTAATATGAAATATAAACTGCGAATTTTTAATTTTTACCCTTGTCGACAATACTCGTCATAACTAAAAATTTTACACTTTTTTTTATGAGGAATGTACTCGTCAAAAGCAGCTAATTGGTGAAACTATACGGTAAGCTAAAAGACAACAAATTTAAAAAGAAATGCCCAAAAGATGAAATATACGATTTTCAAAGAAAAGAATAAAAATGAGATAAACATTATTAAATTAACATACTTATCATTATCGGATTAATAAAACGAATCAATCTCCTATCTTTATCCTATTCTATTCTTATATGGAACCTATCCTACCTTATTCTTATATGGAACACAATTTCAACGAGAAATTCGAATTTATTTTATAGACTGCTAAACAAAGCCATCAAGACAGTCTATAACCTTCCACGGCTCACGTACATAACAAGATAAACTTAGCACAATTCAGAAATGTAGAAAAGCTAAGAATATTAATTCATATTACAAATCATAGATCAAGATTTTAATAAAGCATATACACAATCACAGGACAATAAGTGCAGTGATGGGAAATTATAAATTATCAATTACTTTGAAGAACAAACTAAAACATGACCCCATTCACGAAGCGATAAATTGAGTTGAGGAACTTCACTTAAATACGCTGCAGTATATGTTAAGTAGTGCCATCCTCATACTAAGTTAATTTATCTGGAAAGTACTAAATAGACTACCTAATTGCAATTGCGAACCTACCAATATGAAGTAGACAAAATTTGTATTTTATTTTTTGTTTTTCGTTTTAATAAATAAATAAATAGTAATAAAAAATTTCAATAATATTAAAAAAAGTTTCATAAGAATCGGTTTATCCATTCGAAAGATTTAAGGTAACAAACATACAGATATATTTTGTTAACAAATTTAACTTATTCATTCAGTGAAATCTTAAAAAGAGATTTGAACATGAGACATTTGAATATTGGTCGACCCACAAAAGCTGATGAGTTTACTTTAAATCTATTTCTTTAAACAACATCAGAAAAATGTGGAATAATGCATAAATAATAATAGAAAACGTGAATGCATTCCACTAAAAGTATTATCTCCACGATGTGTTATCAGTTTGATTTGTTATCACCCACAACTAAACGACTTTCCTTTAATCGAAATTAATTTAGTAATTCAGTAATCATTTAACAAAAAGGCGCCGCCGACATCATGGTTCTGCAATTTTTCAACATATCTTTTGCGTGACGATTTGTCATTATTTATTTAAAAAAAATATATGTTGAAAAATATAATGAAGCTAATTTACAAGGTACTTAAATAATGCCCTCCTAGTGCTTAACACTATCATTTCTTTTTTTTTTTTTATTGCCGTCATATCAGTGTTTTTTTGAAGTGCTAAAGCACATTATCAGGAGACGTGAAAGTCTCTTGTTTGTAAAAAAAAATGTTTTAATTTAAACAGTTTATCTCAAAAATATTTAATATATGCGATAAGGTGCTCTAATTGGTAATATTTTTTGTTTTATAGGAAAGTGAAATTGTTGAAGTTCTTTGGAAGCAAGATGTTGATCTTGGATACTCACTTTCACCACCAAAATTAATAAGTAACGATGCTGGAACATCCACTTCTACAAAGAATTCTGACGATGAAGTTGAAAAGTTAAAAGCGTTACAAGAACTTAAGGAGGATAAGGTAAATATCTATAAATATGTAGTTTTAATATAAGAATAATATTTGTATAGTAAATTATCTAAAAATTTGTAATAAAATCCAAAAATAAACAAATTTTATCGAATAAGATCATATAACAAGTAGGTAAGATTTAAAATGTTCCTTGGACTGATAAAACTGTAACTAATTAAATAATTAAATAATTATTGGGTCGCAAGCATTAAAACTCTCTAAGGTTCTCAAAACCCAGATTGATATATTTATGTAAATATTTACTATAAGTCTTGACTGTCGATTGTCATTTTGACTTTGTGCAATATCACATTTTATTATTAAAATGATTCAAATCATCATACATTTTCAATGTGAAATTCATGGATTCATTTAGACATTTACATTTACTCAGTTGAAAAAATGCAATTTTCCATTGAAACTTCGAGCAAATGTAAATATTACGAAATAAAATGAATGAATGAGTATTCGTTAGAGGTGTCCTCTACGCTTATTGCTGAAACTCCTATAAAATACAGTCCCTCTGAATGTTTTTTCATCAAAACAGTTCTAACTTTTACCTAAAAGGTGTTATTTCGTATTCAATCAGTTCAAGTCTGTTTTTAACTTGTTCAAAATGTTTAAAACAATTTGCGCTTTCCTATTTGTGGTATTTGCTGCATTAGACGAAGATGCTATCCTTACCCTCCAAGGAGGAGTATTTGGAAAATAAATTATCCCAATTATAATACAATAAATAATATTGTGCAGTTTAATAAAATTTTTAATAACTTATATTGGATTACTTATTTATTATATATGCGGGAATTACTCGAGAAAGCTACGACTTTGGCCAAAAGACGGGGCTCGCGCCTGTGTCATTCAGATTGGCACTTCGCTGCTCTAACCAATTGAGCTACACATGGCCTTGCCGCCGATGCCTTTTTTTTTGTATATATTATATTTTATTGTATTCTTTTGCTCTTATCATCTAAAACATTAGCATATAAAGACGTCTATTGCGAGTATCGGTTTTCAGTCGAATCGAAAGGCAAGATACTAAAATGACTGTATTTGTATTTTAGCTTTAAAAATGTATGTTCGCTTTCAATTTGAATGTAAAACGCTATTCGTAATAGGCCCCAAAATTTTAATTCAATAGACCAACTGTCTATTAATTTTAAGGTTCTTAAAAATAAGAACAGTTATTAATTTTATTCCAACCATTCCATTTTTAGGGTAAAATCGAAAAAATAGTAGATTATTTTTCAAAGAAAATTTATCATTTGTGTCGGTGATACAATTTTACCCGCAATTGCATTTATAAAAGATTCCAAAGCCAATAATGTCATGATAAGATAAAGAAGAGTTTTACTTAAATATTTATAGACTTATTTGTCTTTTAGCGGAAATTCGACAAAGTTGATATAGCCGATAAATAAATAATAATAAATATTAAGAATTAATGTAAAGTTAATAGTTTTTTTAAACCAAATTCGATTCAATTTGACAGAAAAAAGATGTTTAAATAAAAAATATTGCCTTTGATGTAAAGATTTATTAGCTCATCTTTTCTTCATATCTACAAGATCACTTATAATTTAATTGTTTAGTTTGATTGTATAAATTTTAAATATTATTATACAATAATGCTAATCAAATATTGTCAAATAAATGGCACGTAATTTGGCAATCACTTTGCCTTTGCTCGATAACCGATAACGAAGATTTTTAAAAATAAGTCATATTCCTTGATTAAAAATTAGAGAATATTTGAATCATAATTAATTTCAAAATCATATGACGCTTAATAGTGATAGTGATCTAACAGTTTGGATAATTTAAAATTGAGAAAATTCCTGATCAAGATTCTAAGACCAGTGTTATTTAAATGAGATAGAAATTTTCACGTTTTAGCAGTTTCGTGAATAAGAAGACAGTTTCGCTTATACGAGCATGAATTTTTGGATATATTTTTTAAATTTGAAAACATTTAAATTACTATTATTATTTATTTTCAATTCAAGTATAAAGAATACAAATCAATAATTTATTGATATATTCCAAAATTGATTCAATTACACTCGCGAGCAAAAAAATTGAATCACCACCCTATTGGTTTTTCAAAGCAACATTTCGTTATTGTTTGCTCCTTAAACATTAATAAAAATACTATCGTTGTAAAGACTTTAGGCTTAAGCTATACCATATTTATTAATATCAGTCTAGTATTCTTGAAGCTAGTGATCATTGCTTAAAGGATTAGTGAAAATAAAAATGAATTTAGGGATATAGGGTAAAAGTTTCCTTTTTTTTACTTGCGAGTTCATATTATTGCTAGGTTTGCATAACCAAATAGATATCTAATAGAAAACATATATTGTTTTTGGGGATAATTTGTTCTTGAAAACCCAATAATAAAACTAAGGATATTTTTACATATTACAGAAGCTGCCCACCATAAGTAATTCTGCCTCTAATCAAGTTTTATTAGGATCTGTATAATTCTTCAATTAGTGCGTTATCAAACAAGTGATGAACTTTAAATTAGTCCTTTCGTCTAATTACGCGGTGTAAAAGAGCAATGGTAAATTTATCATCAGTGTTACGAATTTTTGTTTTGTGGAAAACTTATAAATTCTATTTATCTGCGTTTTGGCGTATTCAAACGTATTCAAAGGGCTTGAAATATCACTTTATGAACTATTAGCTTATTTTTGAGAGTCAGAGTAGATCTCTTGTTTATAAAATGGGTACAGGGTTTTTAAAAATTAAAATAAACTTTTATAAAAAAATAAATGTATAAAATTGAATCTGATTATAAGGGGTTACATGCATTTTGAAACTTTATATAATCGAGTTTTGCGATAACTTTTTTATATAATAGCACACCATCAGAGGAATATTTCGTCGAAAGTTTCAAGTGAATCCAAACAAAACTGTGAGAGTTAGACACTTTTGAAACTTAAAAAGCGTATTTTCATAGTCGTGGGACAAAATATTTTTAAAAACGAATTTCGAAAATTCAATTTTTATTATTTTACAAAACCCTTTATTCCATCATGAGCTACGAGTTACTGTATACAGAAAACGTTCAAGATTTTGTTTCAGATCAACTCTCATCGCGTCATTTTTCAATATTTTTCATTGAAAAATTTATGAAATATTCTTCAAATATAACTTTTTCGAATACCATAAATTAAAAAATAATAAGTCATATAGTTTGTTGAAAAAAAAAATTATAGGAAATATGCTTTCTTGTGGTCCTTAAAATACATGGGTTTAAGATTAATTATTTTTTAATAGAACAATCAAATTTTTAGATACTTTGCCTTTTTGATATTTTTAAAAAATTTTAATCGCTACTTTATTAATGAATAAACTTTTTCTTTATCAGCCCAAAGATGATACTGAGAAACAAGATGAGTTGGATGACGAATGGGCGGGAATTCCTTTCCGGATTGACAATGAAACCGGTAAGTCACACAAAACGTTTAAACAAATTTACCATTTACTGCCATTTACACTTAAATCGTTGTCCTACTTATAAAAGTATATATCCAAAATATGACGTGACTTCAATAGTTTAATATTAGAAATATTAGAGATTAATGAAATCGATTGAGCTAATCTTAAAAAAAAAAAAAAAACTTTCGATTAAAGTGAACCCAGCGGGTGATTTTAGCCGAACTAAGCCATGGATTATTACCCCACTGAGCTCCCAAAAGCGAGTCTGATATGTTTGCCGCAGTGTGCTCGTTAAAATGTAAAAATGTATCAAAAACCCCAGCCCCAGGTATCCAAACATTCGGCCATCGATATCTTTTGTATCCATGGAAAAAGATGGAAATCAAGAAAAAGCCTAAGGCGCTCGCAGAGCATAACAAATGCGGCCAATATTGAACCTATCAGAGGATCATATCTTTGGGTCGGGCTTTTTTCTTTCCCTTTTTTTTTCTTTTCCCAATTATATAGAAGGTTTTATATAAGAAAGTCGGTCTCCCGTATCAAGTTAATTCCCGGGATATTTGTAGCTATATACCCTCACCCGCAAAGCCATACCATAGCCCGCCTTTGTAGGTCCCTCGAAAGTGCGTCAATCTGCTTGCTCGTCTCGCACTGCGGTACACACGGCCCATAGGGGTGCCTTTTGGCCGGGTTTTCTCGTGTTATACGCACACATCTTAGGGGGCCGCCTAATGCGGATCAATCCGAAAATTTTGGAATTGGATAGGGCTGCGAAGAGCTCAGAGGAAATACTCGCAACATGCCGCCGCCACCATGAAAAATGATTCCGGCATTACGATGCAATTTCTATTGGCATACAGAAGAAGAAGGGGATTCTATTTTCCCTTGGTTAGAGCCTTCATCCCCCTCCTTCCCCCTCTGAACGCACCCTAATCCCCGGGTTGGGTCTTTATCCAGAGATTTATACCGAATTATAACTATACCCTCGTCCTTGTCTTATGTGTCCCTCACATAATACGCAATTTCTAGCTAATTGTTCCAGAGTATGGAGGGTCTATTGACTCGGATCGATGTCAACCAATCCAATTAAGCCATAATATCGAGGTGGCGCAAAACTTCAATATTCGCGGAGTATATTTCTTAGTTGCGTATCTTATGCATTAAGAAAATTAAAGCGCTAATAGTAGACATAACCGGTGAAGGGGTTCCTCTATCGTTTCTATTCAAGAAACTCCTTCCTCTATGTCGTTCTTCGCTGTATGACTTGACATCTGCATTATCTGGCCAAAGCCGGTGTCATAAATCAAGAAGGCAGCAGTCCTCCTCTTGCTGGTGACATGCTGTTGAAATGTTGCGATTATCTCGGCTGCGGCTATGAATGTATCTTTGATGAAAACATATCCGCTCGATCATGACCAGGAAGAAATTGCCATTGTGCCAATTGAGGTGCTCATGCCGGCACAGCACGGCACGCCGCCCCAGTGCACCGTTTAAGCACCGAACAGGAGAAAGCTAATTTACTCGCAACGTCTTAATGTAGACACTGATTTTTGATTGGGACGATTAAGGCGGTATCGGTTTTAGAGGATTAAATTAAAGGTATTCTTAAAATTGCCAGTTGTTTCAGGTATGTTATAAGCATTTTGGAGAAATAATGTAACTCTTATCGGAAATATGTTTGAACATCTACTCTTAAATTAAATGGAAAATTTTATGATAAATTTTCTTTGTAATTTTTCCGATTTTACCCTCCAAATGGTTGAATAAAATTAATAATTGTTATTATTTTTAAGAACCTTAAAATTAATAGGCAGTTGGACTATTGAATTGAAATTTTGAGGCCCATTGCGAATAGCGTTTTCCATTCAAATTGAAAGCGAACACACATTTTCGAAGCTAAAATACAAGTCATTTTAGTATCTTGCCTTTCGATTCGACTGAAAAGCGATACTCGCAATAGACCTCTTTATATGCAAATGTTTTAGATTATAAGAGCAAAAGACTACAATATAATAAAAAATATAATTAAATATATGAGTTCGCCTGGATCTCATCAGAACACAAATTGTTCGACAAGTCATCGGCAGCAAGGCCATGTGTAGCTCAGTTGGTTAGAGCAACGAAGTGCCAATGTAAAGGACACAGGCTCGTGCCCCGTCTCCTGGCCAAAGTCGTAGCTTTTTCAAGTAATTTCCGCATATATAATAAATAAGTATGCCAATGTAAGTTATTAAAATTTTTATTAAACTACACAATTATTACGCATTATTTATTTGCCCAATTCTGCAACAAGAGTAACCACTTCACCTCTGTCTAACGCAGCAAATACCAAAAATAGGAAAACGCAAATTGTTGTAGAGGAGACAGCTCTAACGAATACTAAACTCATTTTATTTCGAGTCGAGACTTATAGTAAATATTTACATAAATATATCAATATGGTTTTTAAGAACTTTAGAGAGTTTTAAAACAACATCATTACTAAAACTTGTTTGAAGAACTGTTGTAGTACTACCCCGCCACAAATTTAGTTTAATTAGAAAAGCATCACTAATTTTGTATTTATAATATAATAGTAAATATATTCTTATACGAGGTCTGTTCAAAAAGTATCGCGAATTTTGAATTTCCACGGGTTAAGTATATTCGAATATCAATTTTTTTGTGGCGTTATTTTGGTACTTATGTCCCTCACTTATGCTGACAAGCTTGGCTATTTGGAATATTCAGTTAATTTTTGATAGCTATTTTGCTTGAGCGTGTTTTGGCTCGTCTTCGATTTTTGCCTATTCCAAAAAATGGATCAAAGAATCTGTATCAAATTTTGGCTTCCACGTCATAACCATAAACTCATGATTCGTCACCAATTATGATCCTCTGGAGCAAATTTGGTCGTCGCGATACTTTTTGAACACACCTCGTATATATATATATATATATAAAAAATACAAAATATTTCTTAAAAGCATTAGAGAAGGGAGTGCCATAGTCTAAGAAATTTCTTTTAAATTGTTAAGATTTAACAATAAATTTAAAAAATCGTTTTAAATGTTTCAAATCGGAATCATTACACTATGAATGTATAAAATTACATAATTTTGCCCCTATTAATGAAACGACTTTTTGTCGGCATTCGAAGGAAACTAGCAAATCACGCCTCGTCATAATCAAATACAGAGTGAATTTCGATAATGCATTTACGTCACCTTCGATTACCGATACAATCGAATCATTTACAACACAGGAGACAAATCTTTCGATTAGAATCTCCGGCACAAAGAATGTCATCGGATATCAAAGGGCCTCAGGTCCCAAGCCCCCCAAAAGAATTACAAAGTGACTACAATCGCTGGCCATTAGGTTTACATTCAAATAAAAAAAAAAATTACTGTGGGCCACGCGAAAGGAAAAATAAAATAAGGAATGATAAATTATAAAAAAAATATATATATATAGTCTAGAAGGAGGATGTGGGATAAATTAAGCTCTGCTCCAATCGTCGCGAATAGGAGGCCTCCACCGTCAGACCGAGAGAAGAAATTTTAATTAAAGATATGTCGATCAGTCGGTGATAAATGACCACCTGTTAAGGGAATTTTTATTGAACGTCATGAGCTAAAGAAGTTTTTCTGGTAAGCCATCCACTTCGACTTCTAGCCCTCTTTTTTTTTTTTTTCTTCGGGGAGAAGGAGGTCTTGGAAGGAGTCCTTTGAGCCGAGAAGCGGCAACCACTTTAGTGAAGGTGGCGGGACGGAAAAGTGGATATATCATACCTCTCCCGAGGAACCTTAAGGAATACGAAACGAACCGCTTCTCGTAGTCTTCCGTGCATATTGCCGACATTATCCAGAACTGGCCATGTCTGAAATTCACAAAGTTCTCGGGTCAATAATTATTAAGTGACTGCCGCCGTCATAAGCCACGTCTAGTGACTATCGATAATCGGGGATGATTCGGCAAATTTTGATTGCATTCCCCCGGTATGAGGTCTTTTGTCTATTCAAGACAGATATCGGAGCAATCTTAACTTTTTGGGCCGGAGGCATATCAAAAATGGGACTGATCAAATCCTCAATTGACAGGCCCGATGCCCAGTATCCCCGGTAAAGTTTTAATCATTCTTTTGCTTCATACGCATCCCGCGAGGGTATAGAAAGTGAATTGCCGCAATTCACTATTCAGTACAAATCAAGAAAACGTCAACACAATCGTGAGCGACATGTCGAGATGCTGCAGATATTGTCGAATTTCTTTATGGACAAATAAAAAAAAACAAATCGTAGGCATATCGGGGTTTTATGTAACAAGACAAGATTTAGAAGAGATGCGGATTTGGTAAACATTTCCTTTTCCTTTCTTTTCTATCATATTGAATGGATATACCCTTTAATTTCGTTCCTCTATTAGCTCCGCCTCTATTAAAAAAATAAAAATTGTTAAAGCAACTTCTATTGATCGTTTTTAAATTAATTGATTAATTAGTTTATTAAATAAATTTAAATTCAACTTAAAGCAAATATGTTTTAAGTTTTTTCATAATTACAAGCCAACTCCGGAAAATATGGTCTAAAAACGATATGAAAAAAAAAAAAACTAAAATTTTGAATATATGAGGGGAAGATTTTTCTTTTTCTTAAAGAACCTTTATTTATTAATCAACATGAATTTCAAAGTAATTCCCTCAGGTATAGTAATCTTGTTCTAACGCTTTTCCAAATCTTGCAATCAATTCTGGAACGCACTTTTAGGTATGGCGTTCAACTCCTTCAGGGATTTTGTTTTTATATTTTCAATGGTGGCAAAACGTCGTCCTTTTCTGATTCTCTTCAGTCTCCTCTCCTGTGAATATAGCCGCCGAAACAAACTAGAGGTTTTTTTACCAAAAATCAATCAGTGAGTGAAGTGTGAGCAGAAGCGTTATCATGATACAATTTCTCTCGCATAACTTCCACGTAGTATACCGACATTATCGGCATCTTCTCTAATAGTAATTCGGCGATTTTCTAGAATCATTCTCTTCACTTGTTCGACGTTGTCAGCGATTGTTGATGTGCTTTGAAACATCTGAACCATTCGTAAACTCTTGTCTTACTCATAGTAGATTCGCCCAAAAATCACAATTAACATTTCGAATGCAACTTTTCACGCAAAATTTATTGCAAATTCTTTGATACCTTCTTTTTCAAGGAAGTAAAAAATCACCGAGCAAACCAATATACGTCTAGCCATTTTGATTGTCGAAATAAATTAAAAATATTTGAAATTCTAAAATTCCCATTATTTTTTGATTATATCTCGTGCATAGCGATTTTTCAAATACCGAACACGACTTATTAAAATTACTTTTAGTATTTTGTGTCGTTCACCTAATAACAATCAAATTTGCGTTTCTGATATTCAAAAATCCTATTTTAAGTAAATAACGCGCTGCATTTAAGTCCGGTTTTTATTTTGGCACTGAATACCTGAATTATTACGTTTCAAAGATGTTAAAAATTTATAAAAATATAGTGCAATATTTCATTTATGTGTATTATTTCCTTTCTAATATTCAACGTGTATAAATATTTTGTTTTATGATTATTTTTGATATATTTTAAGACTTTTTACCATGTTTATTAAAACATTTTATAGATTAAAGAGTCTGCAGGTCTTAAGACCTAGAGAATATAATTAATTTAGTCTTAGAATCCAGAAGACTTAGCTTAAACATTAAAATGTTATTATTCGGTTTATTATTTTATCTGTAATTATGATTTATTGTCTTATTTTGTAACAATTGAGGAACTCAGCTTTTGATATTTTGGACATTTTAATATTTTTCTAAACGAATTGATTTAATATCGAATGTTTCGTTTCATTAATATTAAAATTATTAGACACATTTTGCGCTTGTGATAACTTTAGCACCATATACATGAGCTTTGCAAGAAAAAAATTGATTTTTTCGTAAAGTTGAAATTTTTGGGTTCGCCAATTTCTCAATACATACGCTGGAAAGAACCATTAGCTTTCGCTCCATTAATATGAGAAATTACATGTCAAGTTCACTCTAAAAAATCTCTATATATATTTTGTACATGGAAGCTAAAGGAATTCATCACAGAGGAAGGCAGAGTTTCGCCCTTCTTTGGGGCTCCTTTTATAAGTTACCCTTCCGTCAACGCAACCAACCGGATTCAATTAGGGAACAATCAAAACGAATTTCCTGAAAACCATTTCGGGAATCGCAAACAGTACTTGACACACAGAAAGAAAACGCAACCCCTTGGCATTTTGACAAATGTTTTCTTGCTAAAGTACGCGCGCCCCTATTTCTAAAAAAAAAAAAAGCGTTTCAGTCGCTGTAATCCTTTTTTCCGGTTGCCATGTTCTTTAGGATATATACTTAATTTTGGACACCATTTTCTGAATACCAAAAGAAGCCCATTTTTCGGCTGGAATTTAAAAGTCGGGCTTAACTAATTACAAAATTAAACTGTGAGAATGAAGGAATGGAGTCCGAAGTCTCGAAAAATAATAAAAATCGATAAAAACAACTTCAAAGGAGGCGGACTTTGAATTGCACAGAGATTGCCGCTTTCTAGACGAATCGCGTGAAACAGAACCGGACTATGGCTGTGCGGTTTCCTAAGCCCCGACGGGGACTCCTCGCTGAGCCCCGGATTTAATTAAATCTTACCTGGCTTATGGTGAGCGATATCTTAATGATCCGAGCGGTTCGCGGATCCTCTGATTGGATTTTCTGTAAAGCGTATCAATGGCGCATCTGCTTTACAACAGAATTAATCTTGATGAAAAGTATTACCTGCTGCTTTTAGATTTTACTTTTTATTTTTATAAATTTATCTGCGCTAAATTTTACATTTGATTTTTTAGATTGTCTGATTTTTTTTTAATAAAGCAAAATATAAGTTTAGATCATATATCTCCGCAACATACCAAAAAATTAGTAAATATGTTAATTAATTAAGGAATGTAATGTTTGCCAAAGGTTTAATTTAAATTTTTAAGAGCACTAATTGTTTACAAACACGAAACACTAACATAGATCAGTAGCTTTTATAATATAGCTTAAATATATATAAAAATATTCACGGTCAACACAAAATTTTCGAAACTGATATAGCTAACCCTCCTATAGCAGGGTAGATAGGTTCCTAGAAAAGGCCATGTTGTGAGAAACCGTGTTATAGGGGACTGGAATCCAGTACAAAATATGGGTATGCGCTGGACCCAAACCCCTATATGGACTAGCAAGAAGCCACATTTCTAATATACTCAAGCGCTAGGAAGAAAACGAGAGAGCACGAAACTGGGGATGCCTCTCGGAATTACCATAAGACAGGCAAAGAGGTTTATAAAGTATTCACGGCAAAGGACTGAGAAACTCACTTCGTTAAACAAGCCTGAGCTAAAGATATATCACAGACCTATACACAGGACACTTTCAATTAAGGTATTACCAGAAAAAAATGGAGCAAATAGATGATCTGGTTCTGCCTTTAATATTCTCTGCTATTACGAAGCCCTTGGTCAACTGCGGCTGATACACCTAGGGGCTACTTTTAACACTCCTAAGGAAGTACCAAGGGCGACCCCTCGTGACATAATAGCCTTCTATAAAGAGCTTAAGGTGAACAGGGATAAATGAGAAGGAGTAGTAAAAAAGACTATCTCTGGTCGCAGCACTAGAGAGGGACTGGAAAGTCCTACGACCCCCTTTAGAAATTACAATGGGGATGCGTTCCGAGAATGTTTGAAAGGTCGCAAATGCAAATAAAAATTGCCAAAACAAAAATTATAAAATATAAATATAAATATATAATTTTATGCAATCTACCAACAATCTAATAGACTAAGCTCAAAACTCAACTTAGCAATGAAGCAGTTTGCAGTCAATTCAGAATCTTGTTCAAATTGAGCAATACTGCATTTAAAACTACATTTACATGCTTATTCATTATTTTCATTGAGTCAAAGGTTGTAATTTAATTACAAAAGAATATCAAATTGAAATCATGCGGATATTCCCCGAATTTCACTTTATAAATACATTTATCTGTTATGGATGAATGGATAGTGCGTTATAACAGTGTTATAAGATGGTTTTAGTAATTTCAGTACCGCGTTTAGAACGAAAACGTCTTGTAGATTGTTGCCTTATATGAGAGTTTCCTTAATTTTCTTATCATGTAAGAGAGAAACCGTGTTGTAAGAGGGTTACCTGTATATAAATATTTTAAAATTAAAAAGAGTATTTAAAAGGTCTACCTATAATTGAAAATTAATTCGGGGCAAGGGATTTACTTGAACGATTTTCGTCTAAACTAGAAATGTTTCCCTAAATATAATCAGATCTCGGTTGGGCATACCCGATCAGGATAATATCAGGCATGGAACACAGAAGATTAATTGGGTTCTGACCACAATCTCCTGATTTGGAACTAATCAGGTTCATTTGATCGGGAATATCTTTTGCGGAACTGAAGAGGTTTTCTTAATCGTAAATACCTTAACTGGAACTAATAAGTTTCGTTAGTACTACTCCAAGCTATCCAAATACAAAATATGCTATTACATATTATAAAATAAATCTTTAATAAATTGACAGTTATTCTGCTTTTGTCCTGATAAGGTTGTAATCAGGAACACTTGATACTTATTTTTAACGGTCTGGATGTACTACTTTGGTCCTATTGTGGTCCTAATTATGAAAATTTGATGCTACTTAGGTCGGAATATACTACTTTGGTCCCTGATATATTCTAAGAATTTTCTGAGGTTAATTCTAGTCGAGTAGCACGTCTTCTGTATTTTAGAGACGAAAGAAAGCTACGTTCATAGACTTTTATGTTATGTTAGTTCTGAGGCATTTTTAAAAAGTTGTTACTACTTTAACTTTAACGAAAGGGTTTACCAAGGGAAGTTATTTATTTTTGGTTTTATGGAAGTTAAAATAGATTCCAAATATAGTTGAATTTCATTATAACCAACTCATAATAGAGAAAAACTAAATAAAAAGACAAATTGTGTGAATAGGACTATCCAACTACGAAAATTAGATAAGGGGTTAATTTTAAGCTTAATGGAAATGCTCATTATATTCTTTATATAGTTATTATTTTGAAATATTAATTAAGTTTAAGTCAGGATCAACAACTTCGGCATCCGTTCTTTGAGACAAAACAGAACCCTTCTTAAAGAATATTATCATCAAATCAATTGTTCAAAATTAACGTCTTGCGGCTGACTTTAAATTAGGATTAATTGGCTTAGAGAGGAGCTCAAGTGATTACTTCAAAACAAAAATGGAATTCATGACTGCTTGCGACCACAGGTCTTTTGAGTCGATCCACCTTCTTAATAAGTTTAACACCAGACCCGGGCTCTTTCTTATACTCGTATATCATTAGAGTTTATTGTTATGAATTACCCGAGTCCCGTCGCCAGCGAGGAAATAATTTCAGTTGTTCCACTTCAGTTTCCTTTCCCGGAGACTAAGACCGTGGCTTCATTTTGTATCTTATTCCCCAGCTGAGACCGTAAATTGCGTGTAAAGCTGGCGGCAAATTCCTAAGAAAAATTCATAGGGCCGTTGTTGGATGACAACGCAGGAATAATTCTGACCAAAGGCATTCACTGTCTCTTTAGATTGGACATTTTCTTTTCGTTCGCATCCACCCCTGCTGGAGCGTACAACAAAAAAAGGGGCCTCCTTTCTGGAGTCCAATTGGACAGATACAAGATACCAGAGGTATGTCACACCCCAGCGGTGGATGTCATTCGCAGATTACCTGAAATAAATCCATTTCATTTTGGTGACAGTAAAAAAAAATGTCAATTGCACGCGGCCACAATTAATCTTTCTCCGGCCAGATATGATCTTTTTATCTTGGGCCAGTCATGTGAATAGACCTGATAGATCTCTGGACTAACCGGGAGGGGCGCGGGTGGCTGCGTAACACCTCTTTGAGGCCGACAAAAGTCACACGGCACCCGCCGCATCCTTCGCCCAATGGACCTCGGTTGATGTCTTCATTAGCTCGATTTTGATTTCCTCCTCCATTGAACGGCGACGACGGTCGACTTTGACTTTAATTGGACACAAATTTTGACGAATCATGTGATTGGATGGATGGATCTAGTTAGGCTCGGACCGGTACTCTTTCATGAAAGAAATCTCAATGATGGTTTTATCAACATTCGCGTCACGGTGGTTTATATGTGGACTTTTTTTTTTTTTTTTGCGTCCGGCATCAGCTCATGTGCGGTTAATTTTGGACGCGAGCTATGTTGAAATTTTTCGCTATTGTCGGCTGCCATAGAGCAGCAAATTTGACTCAATCCACCGTGAAGGTAAGCAGTCCTCCTAAGGTTTATGTCTTGATATTTTGAGGCTATTCCATTTTTAATCTTTTACCGGTTTAACGCTCCAAGATTGAGATGTAATTGAAAAAAAAAGGTTTTACAAACAAGTTAATTATTTTGTGTCAGCATACACTCTAAATTTTTTCTCACTATCTCACAATCTTAACTAGAGTTGGTTTTCCAAGGTATGCAGTTCAAAATTGAGTGAGAATCGAATCTCTAGAATTCTAATTATTTCCTGCATTTTAGTAACTTAAAACATAGTAAACTTTTGTCTGCTTTTCTAGTAAAACTCATCAGAAATCTAGGAATATGTTATTATTATTATTGGAGTGGGCGAGACGTGTAGAGCCTCGAGCGCTCATACATTTTGTCCATTGCACTCATTGACCCATTGTGTTCGTAGAGTAGAATACCATGGTGGTTATCGTGGGATTCGAACCCACAGCCTCTGGGACGGTAGGCCAGCGCGTTAACAACTGATCTACCGTAGGCGCCTAGGAATATGTAAACATTTAGTTAGGTTTGTTCAAAATTCAGTATATTTCGTTATATATCCCACAACTGAAATTTCAATAACTTTTTAGTAGTTGCTGAAAATTCACACTTCTCCAATTTAATGTATCCATGTAAACGATTCTATATTTAAAAGTCCATATATGTAAGTAAACTTTTTTCTATAAATCCCAATATACCAAAGATTTGTATGAAAATTCGTATTTTACGAAATAAAGTAATAATAATTACAAAAATGACATTTATATTTTTAAAAGGTACGCATATCAGAGAAAGCATCTTTCAAGAGATCGAATAAAAACAAACGAAGGGAGTTAAACATGCACCGAAAAAGCATAAGCAATCTCCTAAAAATTTAGCGATAGTAGATTTTCAGTTAACACTTAACGGACGGGCCTTTAAATTTTAAATTATTATTAAATAAGCATGTATGTATGGTTTTATGAAATCAACACCATTTATTATAATTTTCACATGGTTATTTATTCATTTTAATTTTAATTTTATTTATTTCGCTTAATACAAGCTAATAAAAGAAAAGAAAAACAAGCTTAAATTAAGTTAACAAATATAAATATAAAAACTTAACCTAAAAACTATCAATCACTAAGTCTAAAAAGATATCGGAAATACGACAAGACCGAGATGAAACGAGAATGAAAACAAGGGAAGGTAAAAGGGCTAATAGATACAAACAGAAATAGGTTTTAAGAAGGGGGGTCAGGAAGATAAAGGGATTGCTTAAGGAAGGCTTTATCAAAATGAAAATCAAAGAGGGTAGATTCGTTAGCTTTGCGGAGCATTGGTTGGTGCAGTGAATATCGAGTCAAAAAAGTGGAAAGGATCTAACATTACGAGGTTTGGTGTTGATGGAAATGTGATTTAGGGAATTGGGACAGTCAATGGAGCTAGTAAGAACTTTGTGGATGAAAACAATATCGTGTCCAGTATAGATAGTACCTACTATCGCTAATATTACTAAAAAAAAAAAATAACACATAACATAACATAAAAAGTCAAGAAAAAACGTTAAATTATGTGGGCCGTCTTAGGAAAACAAGGCTTTGTTTCAGTTTTATATTTGAATTCAAATGAATTAAGGTCCAATATCTTTACTATACATAGAAGTAATCGTTAGATTCAGCGATAAGTGGTATAAATTAAGTTTCAGGTATCTCACGAATTTCGATGAAATTTTGTTGATTTGGGATATGCAACAAAAAATATTTGCTATTCGCTTGTATTTCCTGAGATCCCCTGTGATTTTCTCCATATTCATCCCATACAATGCTTTAGTGAAAATTGTGGTAAATATTAGAAATGTTTCCAACTAAACTATGCAAATAATTCTACATATGAAAATGCTCATAATCAAGAAAACTTCAATTCGATTTCCAATTTTATAATACAAATGCGTGCTTGTCACCGTTGTTAAGTTGAAAAGAAACTATTTCTACGGTTCGGTTTCCTCAAACTAATAGGGACTTCTTAAACTAAATCAAAAAACAAATAATTAAGTTATATTAGAAGTTTTTATAATCTCTTCCAACTCCATTTTTCGTAATGTTGTTTATCACTTCAATTTTAAGTAAGTAAGCCTGACAAAACAAAAAAAATAAATAGAGTTATTTAAAAGTTGTAAAAGTTAAGATCATGCTCTGTTTTCGCTTATATTAGTTAGTTAATTCAATTCATTAAAGCAATTAACCTGCACTATAAAATTGACTTTATAAATGTAAAATTAAATGCAAAATTTGCAACTAATTTAAAATATTCTCACAATGGAGTAGAATAGAAAAAAGTTTCTAAAATTTTTAATTAACCCCAACCAGACATAAGTAGCTATAGACGAGTTAAGAACCGGAAGAAGAAGAAAAGGCTTACAAAATGGTGTTGAAAGAATGGCATTAGCATAAAATCATAATTAGCCAACGTTTCCGACACTTGACCGCACCGAGATAAATACACCACTAAGTTCCCAGATAATTTCTAAAATTGCTAAGATTCCCAGCCCAACAAAATGAGCAGGACCTTTCGCAAAGTAAACGCCTAGTCATCTTCGCATTTTTCTCATTGGCGCACAAAACCTAAAATAATTCCATAAAATTTGAAAGTTAAATTGCCCTCGGAACAGGTGGGCTAATGATTTGAATTAATTTCGTACTCCGATTGTGCGGACGCAGTCGACCTGAGGCATAGTCGAAGCTTAATACAAAAAAAAAAAAAAATTTTTTTTTATTTCGCCCCAAAAACAAGGAAAATTGCTCTTGCCATTTTACCTATCTTATGCGAAAAAAAAAAATATATAAATTAGTAGCAATTTTCGAAGACATGAAACTTTCTTTTTTTTTATCGCCAGCTTAACGCTTTTGGATTTATGTTGGGGGAACTGAAGCCTATCACAGTTCACGAGGCATGTTGTTGTCGAGGAAAAGCTGCAGTTATTATATTTGCCTTCTATGGTTCTATTAGACTTTTCTGAAATTAATCGATTCACATCCATTAGAATTAGAGGCTCGACGGATGTGGGGATGGAACGAAGCAAAAACAGTGGGAGACTAAGGGATGAAAACCCTAAATGGTGAAAATGTTGGATAATGTCGCCCATTCATCTTATTCTAAGGCTGCTCGACTTTTTAGTCGGGAAGATAGCCTCATAAATTATCCCGAAGGAAGTGATGGGATCTAGGCCAAGGAAGGCTATATCTCCGGCAGTTGGGTGATCTTTAAATAGCTTTCAGAAGATAGGTACAAATAGAATTTATTTTAATAATAAAGGGATATATTCACAATAATTTAGTATATAGGGTTTTTGCCATCAAAATAACGAATTTCAAGATTATGGGTCCGGTATATTTAAAAATCCAAAATATTGTGGTACTTTGTCGAAATTTAAAATTGTTTAGCAAAAATTTCAACAAAACTTATGTGCGAAGCAAATGGCATCACATTTCGTAGTTTATTTATTTATATTCACAAATTATACTATAATAATATCTTGTTGTGATTGTTAAAAGCTTTAAAAAACATGTTGAACACATTCTTCTAATAGTAATTAAAAGACAAAGTTCAGATTCATTATTGTTTTAATGAAATATTTTAGCAAAAGCAAATTAACCCATAATTTGATGTGTCGCCTTCGTAAAAAAAAACCTTATGTAGATATTCTAAAATTTAAATTTAATCTACCAAACTTAACTCTTATCACTTATTATCAAACGGCAGCAATACTGCCAAGCTTTAGTCAGGGTTCTACTCCAATCGGCAGTATCAGTTCCAGAATTTGAAAAAGCTATGATTTTTGCATTTAGTTCACAGAAAGTCACCGTACAGCCACTATACTCTAGTACAGTAAAATATGAATAAACATTTTTATACCCTTGTTGTCTTTACTCAACATTTATAAATATTACTGGTAATACAGAACTACCTTATAAATCGTTTGTAACGTCTTTTTAAATCAGTTCGAAATGGGTTGGTTACAAATTACCAAAATTTTTGTAGTGAAAAAGGTTAATTTACGATGTATGTAAACAGTAAATGAAATAATAAACCATTAAAATCCTTCTTGGATTAAAAGATTTGGTTCCTCTTAAAATTAAATCTAAGTTATTTTTAAAAAATTGTAAAATCAAACTTAAAACTATTGCTTTCTCATTCAAAATCGTGAAAATTCAAAGAAATCAATAAGAAACATTTTAAGGCTAAACGGGCTCTAGTAAATTATTTTACTTATTTTTAAGTAATTATAACTAAAAATATCTTAAAGTTATTCCTATAAAACTCAATATCTAGTAATAAATTGATCAAAACTCTGATATTTTAGTAGTTTCTAACTACAACTCTATTTAAAGTTGAAAGTTGATTTGTGGGTCACAATATTTGCTAAAATTCCCTTTAACTCAACATTTAATGGGTCATGTTTCTAAATTATGACTTCCTAGGACGGGCCATGTAGTTTTACGTATTTTGCTTGAATTTTTAGTACGTTGCGTTAGTTTTTCATTTTATACACATAGTGTTACTATTATTTTTTGGAACCTTTAGTTGTAGTACTATCTAGACATGTTAATAAATAAATTTGTAGAATGTTATATATGGTGTTTATTTAATAAAATTACAACGTTTTAAAACCATACATATATGCTAATTTAATTCTCCTAAAAAGTGTCTGGGAACCGACAAAGCCAGAACAGATTCGATTCGTCTGTTAAGTGTTAAGATAAAATGATTCTTCTAATTTTTCAACAGGACTATTATTTAAATTTAATATTAAATATTGGCGTATTCAGTGGTGTCTTTCTCACCCTACTATCCGCTTTAATCAAAGTATTACGTTATATGATTGCGTGACAATGTAAATTTGGTAAATTTTGAACACTTTCCCTTATATATTTACTATGACTGTAATCGATTTTGGTTCCTCGGTCAAGGCCGTCTGGGCATATTTTCGAATCATTTTCATAAAAGCAAGTAATCCCTGTCTAGTGCGATGCCCGGTGGAACAGAAATTCATGCATTTTTATGCAAACGTCATCATATTCGAGCCATTGATCTACTTTGACCCGGTTAAAAGACCTGTCATCATGTTTCCCTGCCGCCGAGAACCGCCAGAATAAGCGGAAGATGTACAAAAACAGCGCGGCAAGGCCGTGACTGTGACTTGATTCTAGTCAAGCGGGAAAGAAGCAATCGGCAAAAGGTAAGGGCCCTGGTCCCATCGTTTCCAAAAAAGTGGAACTATTCCCAATACCACCCGGAATCGCATCGTGCTGAGTTTTTGGAGCATAGTAAGCGAGGGCGGAAAATCGCTTGCACTTTGCACGTCAAAGGTTCCGCAGTCCCGTGTGAATGTAAACACCAAAAATTTCTACTTTGTCACCATTACGCGAACTTTTCTGCTACGGCGGTGTACTTTACTTCGGGTGCTGGGCGCCATACCGCGGCCCGTTCTATCCACGAATCCAGCGTATATACAACGGGCCCGGGAGCTGTCTGGGGCCAGTGCGATTTTGCTGCTGTTTACCACCGGCGCTTGACCTGTTACATCTCTTCGGTTCTGCAGCAGCATCGTCGTGACTGAGACTTTTTGCGGCTTTGGGGCTCCCTTGAGGGTACTCCCTGTACAAGGTAATTTCTGGAAGCAACTCCTTCACCTCTTTATGCTTGTTATATCTTCCCCAAATCGCTACTATTCAATTCAACATTTATTTTTATGTTTTCGCTGTATTTTATGATTTTCTTAAATTATGTCCATTTTCACCAAAGACTTCTGAAGAGTCTCCAATTGGTAATAGGGTCCTATGAGGACATATTTTAAAATAGAACTTGACTTTTTGTTTATAAGGTTTTCATAGCAAACTTACTGGTCTGAGTTAAAAAATTCAAAAATTTAAATACAATGAAGGCCATTTTTTTTTAAATTTTGATATAGAATATCTGTTTTTTTTGACGAAAATTCTAAAATATCTACGGCACTATCTGCCCTACTATGATATGCGCTATTTCATTATTTCCTATCAGGTTTTCCGCAACTGAAACGGAGTCCGTTTCTTCATCAGAAACGTGTTTAACTTTTGATACATTTCCTCAGAAAAGCGGTTTGAACTCGCCGTTAATGTTTTATCAAAGAGAAACTGGTAGTCTTGATGTTGTTTCTTCTGGCATTGTTGCTGCTCTTTGTTGATACTAAACATTACTTGTAAAAATCTTAGTTTTAGCTGCATATATCTGAAGAAATAGCCTTTTCAAATATTTTTTGATTCATTATCTATATAAAGTGCTTCCAAGACGAGGATCTAAAACTGCATTTTCCCTTTTCTCTAAGCAATTGACTGCTTTAGGCAGTGGGGTAACTTATAGCATGACTTCCTAATCACGATGGTTATTCTACTTGTTACTTGTTGTTAGAGAGTCTTTTATAAAAAACTGAAAAAATCAAAATATTTTTATCAGTTTTATATGGATATTCCAAAAATTTCGGCTTAATTTGGATGTAGAACCAAAAAATAAAATACAACTTGAAAATATTGAAATTTCAGTCCTGTGATTATTCGAAAATAAAAATATTTAGTTTTATATAAGCTATTGTGATATTGTCCTAATTTTTTTTCAAATAAGTTACTTCGTTATATATTAAAATTGTAGGGTCTATGAACAAAATTGAATTGATCAGACAGTGTCAATCAAAAGAAGTCTTTAAAAAAAAATTGGAAATTACAGAAAGAACGCTGTTAACACTCCAAAATAATTAAATTAGTCACACAGGGAATGTTGGACACAGCTTATAATTGATAATTGTAACATATAACGATAATATTAAATAATCCTTAGAAGTTAAAATTGAAGTTAACCACCTTACCTTACGATTTCGAAGATCATTGTTTGCAAATTTTTATGGTTTTTAAAAATGTTAATATAGGGCCGTCATTGTCCATCATATTCGAGTTTTGGGATAGAAAATATATGCGGGGTCCACTCGACATTTCCATTTAAGAAGTTAAACAATTTTACAGGTTTTTAGATCTTAACACATTCAACCCGGCGTAATTTTTCGGCGTCTATATGATTGGGGAGAGCGATATGATAAGTCATTTATTCTTCTGGTGGTGCTTATTTGATTCACTGCTTGTTTACGTTGTCATATGTGTACCACCGCTGGTCCACGCCGCCAGACGGAGAAAACTAGTTGTGGACCATTAGTAGTTTATGCCGCCAGATGAAAGCAATGCATGTGGATCACCGGTGGTATACGCCGGTTTCAACATGTTAAATTTGGTCTGTGCTACTATCAGACTGACTAGTTTAAAGGTTAATAGGAAATTTTTTAAACATATTAGAAAATATGTATTTTCTTTTAAGAATGCAGAAAAGGATATAATTTAAATAATAGTTTTGAATTTATCGAAATCTGGACGACTAGAGAAAACCAAATTTCAATATCTAAAGTTAGGTTTCATGTTAAGTTATTTGAAAATTTCCTGAAATCATATTTAAGTCCCATTCTTGATTCTAATTCAAATCAAATTCAATTCAATTTTTAGTAGTTTTAATCGTAATGTAGGGTTTTGAGTTTACAAATTGTTGTTTATTATTAAAATTTTACATCAATTATCCTGGTTTGATTAAAAGCACGATAACTGAAAAACAGACTAAGTCATTAAGATCCTAAACCACCGCCTTTCTGCCCTCCGTATGATGTTTTCTACCCACATATTCGGCACGATAAAGCCTCTAGAAATAATGTTTTTTTGTTCCAAGCCCATAATCGGGCGTGATATGAACTCTATGCCGAGAACAATTTATTTTAATTCAGCCCTGGCATTTTGACAATTTTCGTTTCTCGCAATGGCCTATAACAAAATAACACCGTAAATTATTTGTGGAGCCCCCCCACCAAGTATCTGGGCTCAGTCGCAACAGCGGCAGCCGGAGCTCTGCCAGCAGCAGCAACGGCAACAGCAGCCAAGCCTGCCGGATCTTTTCCATAGGCCCCCTATGTCCACCCGTCACAGGCGCAAATGAAAAATGATCTTGAGACATGCAAATGCCGGGCAAGAGTGGTGCGCCCGTCGGGGAGCTCCCATTCGATGGCCATCCAAAAATTTTTATTTTCCTTAATTAGAAAACTGAACCCGAACCACGAGAGAGCGGTCTGTTTCAGTGCGATAAGCATTTTTCGTTTTTTTCTGTTCTTAATGGGCGTGGATACCGTCAAATTGACCGACCTGACTGGTGATTCCTTCGCCCCATGTCGGATAGTAATTAATCTCGCTGCTTGACCTCCTTCGGGGAATTTATAAATGGCGGAAAATTTTTAGTTAGATTCACATTTCAAATTTCAAAGTATTTAGCTTTGGGGCGAAGCAGACGACATACATACGTGGATTGTGAGTATTACAAAACTCGATCCCAACACCGTTCTGCATCACTTTGGGGAATGGCTAAATTTCAGAGAAACATTATCAAAATTAAATGCAATGAAATTGCAACATAAGTGCATTACGTAATTGAAAGAAGCAAAACATTTTTTGTTATATCTGTCCTACATGAAGGCTGCATTTTAAAAAACAGGAAATGGTCACCGAGAAAACTAGAAAATACAACAAATACTGATGGTAGTCAATGTTTTAAAAGAAAACAACAATTACATTTCCAAATGAGAAAATTTTTAAAAAATCATCCAAGTTTTTAAATAAAATACTCGTCATTCAGTTAAGAGATGAAAGAATGAAATGGAATCTTTTGAAATAAATTTATTAGTTGTAGTAATATTGAATTTGATGAGGTTTTGATTTAAGGTATAAGATGAAGTATATCCTTTTAAATTTAATTCAATTAACCCTTTGCCTTAAAACAACGTCTAGGAGACGTGATCCCCTTTCTGTGCCTAAAATGAGAAGCTCGTATCAGACACTTGATGTTTTGTTCTTGCCAAAAGTGAGAAGCTGGTATCAAACACATGATTATTTCTGCACGATACAAGTTGCAATATAAAAATGTGGTTTTAGTAAATAGCAAACCAATGGATTGCGTAAAAATTTAGCCTGTGATGAAACTGTTTGTGGTCACAACGAATGAGAACAGCTTTCATCGAAAGTGGCACTCACAATCGTTACTCAATTCATAAGGCAAAGGTTTAATATAAAAACAAATTATAATTTTAAATTTACAAGTAAATGTCTGTGTTTTATTTTAACAATGCTAGCACAAATGCAAATCGAGTTTGTTGCATTATGTCAGATATATCAGATAATCGAAATACCTTTTATTCGGTTTCAATAGAAACTTATTGAAATACCATAGTAAAATAGTACGCGATTATTTATTTATTATTATTTTATTTCATTAATACATCTGTATACAGAAATAGTCCACATACAAGCTACTATTGAGTTTAATATAAAATAATGCATATGTTTAAATTACCCTTTGTATTTCTTCATCCTTGAATTACATAGTCGAGGTTAACCCTTTGGGCGCTATGAACGCATATATGGGTGCCCACACAGCCATTCTATTTGGGCCATGAACGCAGATATGGGTTCTCACACAGCCATTCAATTTAGGCCAATTTGACCTATAATGAGTTTATAACGCTCAAAGGTTTCAGGCTTTTTCTGTTAAAATCAACATATTTTGTAATGGAATAACAGCCAACCCAGCATGCGCTCCGTCGTAAAAACCAGAGAGCCCTGCGTGTGATTCGTCGTAAAACGTAAAGTCAGTCCAGAGCACACATTCAAGTTCGCATAACTCAGCACTCAAAGGGTTAATGTTATGTACCGACAGCTTGTAGCAGGCGCCTGATAATAGTAGTAATAGTATAGTCGAATAAATAGCATTAGATAGGTATTAGTTATAGAATGTGTATATACCATGGAAAATAACATTTTAATATTACTTAAATTACTCATTCTGGATTGAGTTATACGTAAATAAAATAAGACAGTTGACTGTATCCTTCTTAGCCTGTAAAATGTAAATCTTTAAATAATTAAATAAATTTCTACATAACTTAAGAACATCAGAATGTAAAAACAAAAATTAAAAGAAAGATAAAAATATAGAAAAGCGAAAATAAATATACAAAATTTGGAGAAAAACAAACATCAATCAGGATGGCACCATAAAGATTAAATCAAAACTGAAAAATGCAAGTGTATAAATTAAATTAAATTAAATCAAATATAAAAGAGAGAGTCAAAAAATAAGTACGATATAAAAAATAGACAATATAATTAATAATATGACATAATAATTTGAAATTATTGTTAGAATTGTTTCTTTTGAATGCGATGAAGAGTCGACTTGTAAAAAAGATTCGTTCGACTTGTAAGAATATTAAACAGAGGTTGAGTAGTGTGATGCATTGCAGCAATTCTAGAGCATCCAAAAAGAAAGATATCGTCTATCAGTATCCTTATACTTTCAATTTAAAACATTAATAAACTTTGAAGACTATCATTGTATTCCTATGTTTTGAAGAGATCTTAAAAAAATTACTCTAATTGTTGGAGCAAAAGGGGTTCCATAACGCACTAACATATTCCAGCCTTATTAAGTTGTTAAACAAAGCAATGTGTACCTCTGGAGTTTTTAAGGGATTTGCACGTCCTGAGGAAAATCTTATTAACTTATAAACTAAGGCTCTTATCTCCGAAACACGCACAAATCTTATCCCAGTTATGAATTAGTAAAAACTTAAACATATTATGTTTACGTCCAAAAGAAATTTACTTACATTTGCACCACTTTTCTAAGTTATTAAGAACTAGAACTACTAAGACCGTCATTTTGAAGTTATTCTAGGATTTTAAGACGACTTTTAATGAAATATAAGAAGAGTTAGATAGTCTTATTAAATGTCCATTCAACTATTTAATAATCTGTTTGATCTATACCTATTTTTACCAAGGCTCGTACAAATAACGTTCTAAGCAATTTTAATAATTTATAGACTATCTATGCAATGATGGATATCAATGCGTATTTACATTCTTTTAATATATCGCCTTCAGACATTTCCTTTAGTTTTTGTTAAATTATATTCTTTTATTTATACAAATTGAATCAAAAGTTGCAATTGTAGTCATGATAAACAATCATACCGTCAATTTGACGGGTATGGTAAAACGAGGCATATATTTAACGTCGGTAGTTCTAGTGTTAATATCTACTTGCGAAAAGTTTAACAAAAAGATAAACGGCCCAAGAATAGTACCTTAAGGCACGCTCGAGGTCTGAAGAAATGGCATAGATGTCATTGCATAGTATTAAAAAGGTCATAATAAAGCCATACCTATAAATTGAATAGTAATAATGTTATGGCAATAGATATTGGCGGTGTATTTACAAAAATAAAAGCGTAAAATTGACTGCTAAAGCCTCTTACTCCACAAATCCAAAGAATTTAAAGTATCAAACGGCTTATGGATGATCGATCCATCCGAAATTTGAAACTTACCCGTGAGATTGTAACTGAACGGCAAAGTTTGATTAACTTTTCGATTAGCACTTAACCTTTAACGCAGATTAAGTTTCGTCCAGTGAAAATGAGCCCCAAAAGATATGGCATCTCCACTCCACTCCACACGCTTGCTTCCATTTTTCTCAATTTCTTGTGATGGGAAGAGTTTTGTATCCCGTCACCCACCCCCTAACCGCCTTCAAGTCTAACGATGCTCTGTAGCTAAGGTGTAGCTAGAAACATGGCTAGTTTTCCAGATTTTGCGCGGTAGCCCTGAATCAATGGAACGACCCACACCAGTGGCATGTCGAAACTCAAGCAACACTGCGCCCTGGTGTTGTATAATTTTTAGACCTTTTGGAACCAACACCGCACCATCGGTAACTTCTCCTGAAATAAGATGGCTGCCTGCACGGCATATAGCCCGCCACTCGCCAACTGGAATTGGAAAGTCGAAAACCAGAACCAGTTGCTAAGCTCCGCCCACTGAAGCCCTGTTCCCCGGCTGTTGAGCCATGGCTGCCCGCTGGCTAGAGCCCGGGCTTGCGTATTGCGGTGCTCTGAACCCATCTTCCAGATCGTTAGAAATCCGCCTGAGAAAGGTATCGTGTTTTTGCGCAAGTCGGTCTTTGGTCTTTCGATGTTGTGGGTGGTGTTCGCGCCAGCGTTATAGGGTCGAACCCGGTTACTGAAATACGAAAAAAAAAGGCGAATCCGATCAGCCCTTAGTCCTTTCCGGCAATTCAGTTAAACGTGAAAGCCGTCACTTGTCAGGATTTCTTCTTTATCGCGAAAAATAAATTGTCCCCCTGCTGAGGCTTCCTCGTGTGTAAAACATAGGCCTAGAGGCGAATGCTGTTGGCTTCCATCGTCGGGGCTCCTCCTGCAAACATATCCATGCTGACTAAATGAGATGGCAGCATCCAGGATGTTGTTGTGAGAACGAGAAAAAGAAATTTTTTTCATATTCCACGAGTTGAGTGAAAAAATAAAAGAAAATACAAACAAAAAAAAAAGCTCAACGACTCCATCCTGAAACGATTACCTCATGTTGTCCTTTTGAGGGATCCTCAAAGATTTTTGTGCAGTCATCGTCGTCGGAGTTTAGCTTTGTTCGGTGTTTGAACCGTTTGT
This sequence comes from Philonicus albiceps, assembly GCA_963969385.1. Classification (NCBI taxonomy): domain Eukaryota; kingdom Metazoa; phylum Arthropoda; class Insecta; order Diptera; family Asilidae; genus Philonicus; species Philonicus albiceps. Next base: position 28,391,672 of record OZ017776.1, read on the forward strand.
GAAGAGATTCTCAGTGTTTCTTTGCTTTGGTGATTTTCAAAAAAGAAAAAAAGAATAAAAATAATAATAATATTGTTAAACAATACTGCAGTTTTGGGCACATGCATCGGTGCTAAATAAACTGGGTCCAAAACTTTGTTTTTTAGTACTTCGAATTTGTGGTTTATTTGTTGTGGATTTGTGCCAAAAGTTCATTCAAAAGTAAATTGCATAATTTGTTTTATTCCTATAAAGAATAAAAGTGTCTGTGACTGTGGGTGGGTTCAAAAACTTGAATTGTTTCACCATTTTTTGGATTACTACTTTTATAAAATAGAAGGGTGAGTTCGAAAATATCAAAAATTCTAATCAAGTACATTTTCTGTACGATATTGGGTTTTAATTCTAACGTATTGCATTTTAGATATCTTCAAGCGTACTATAGAAGCTGTCCTTTTATATATTTTTCAAATAAAAAGATTGCTTACATTGGCCAACAGCAACTTTTCCTCCGAAGAATTGGCATATCATTTCTATAGGATTTTTTCGCTAGATTGCGAATTCTTATAAAGAATTCTCCATCACATCATGTTTTCGAAAAAATGGAAGGCTCATTGATCATGATCATTTTTGTAAAATCATTAGAAAATAACGAATTGATCCAGTAGCTGATAATGAAACATTTCGAAATAACCCGCCAGATTTCCTTTTTTTTTTTCCATACACAGATTATAGCCCCTGTTCTGGAATACGCACGAATCGAATAGAAAAGAATTAAAAAAGCTACTTTAGGAAATGATTTCTTTATAAAATTCCTAAAATTCGTCTAGATAACTTTGATAATACGCCCCGTTTTAATTTAATCCATGCACTTTTTATTTAATTCTATAGATGACGAATAAAATCCATGGCAAAGCCAAACTCATGAAAAACTTGTTCGATAAGATGTGTAAAAAGGTCTTTAAATATAAGTTGTATTCGATATTCCTAGATTAGAACTCAGGCTTTTATTTAAGACACACTACAAACTTCTATGATGATTTCAAAAATGCTCAAAATACGGATCTATACTATCAAAATTTTCTATTAGGAAAAATTCTGATGTGCAAACCCCCATAATCGACTATAAAAATCGAGAAAAGAGAAAAAAAGTTTTTAATTTTCAGACTTTTGTTATTTTTTATGAATAAATCTGAGAACTTGTTTTAAAATCTAAAAATTTATTAAAAGCTAGATACGTTTGTAGTAAAAATGTTATAAATTGAAAATCGTTGAGTCAACTGACTGAATAAATTCATTAAAATTACTTTTTCTACCTTAACGGCAACTAAGTTTTAGAAATGAAAGTGTGGGTCCAGTAGAAGCATACTGAGCTCGCTACAGTATAAAAAAGATTCATAGCCACTAAATTATTAAAGTTGCCTTTTTAAAATTTAAAAGAAGCGAGTTATAACACGAAAATATTTCGAAATTATAAAAATAAACGTTTAACCAACCTCTTCAAGGATACTGGCACATATGGGTATGGTTTATGTACTTTTTGTAACTGGGTTCATTTGAATATTTCAACACTAAAACGATAAATAGTGTAGTATGCCAGCATGGGTAATATTTGATTCTACTTTAAATTCAGTGCTTTAAAAATACTTCAAAGTTGCCTCTGATTGTCGTAAGGTTTATTAGAAAAATATCGTAGAACTATATAAAATTTGAACAGGAGTTTTTATTTTTTATATTTTTACTAATAGCGTTTCACTGTCAAATGTTTAAATTTAATTTATTTTTATATACTAGTTGTTTTTAAATTTTATTCTTACTTACTGAATAGCTGTCGATAAAAAATAAGTAAACGAGTACTGAAATCACATTTAAAACCATTTCTTCCACCGTTAAAAAGTTCGTCTGTGAAAAGGTTTAAAAGGACTTATTTTTAGGGTTACATACCTAAATGGCATAGTTACAATTAATAAGTACTATTTCAAATATTTACCTATTTTTTAAAAAAATATAAGTTTAAATCAGGGGCCTATCTTAAGCTCTCCAAATGCGAAAATATTTCCAAAATATTGTGTCATCATTTGTTTTAAGAAGACATACATACTTTTTGGTAAGACATAATCATCAACACAATTTTCTGTTTAAATTCAGTGATGAATTTGTACACACAATAAAATTATGAAAGAAAGTATAGGGTGTCTTTTATAAAAAAATAGGCCCTGTTCTTGAATCCATTCATATCGAATCAAAAGGAACTTATAAAAACCCCTTTTGGATAAAAATTCTTAATAAAGTTCCTTAAATTCTAAAAAATTCATTTCAATTAGTTTTTCCGCTAAAAATATCAAGATAACCCGGTTGAATTATTCTACCGAATTATTTTAACAACTTATTGATTGAAAAAATGAGTTAAGGTCAAAGGTAATTCCAATGAATGCGGATCCTATTCTTGGATTCTTTGGAACAAATCGAAAGGAGCCTGCAAAAGCCCGTTTTAGATAAAAATTTCTTAATAAAGTTCCTCAAATTCTTAAAAATTTCATTTCAACTTTAAAATAATCACTTTAAATGAAAAAAAATGAATTAAAGTCAAAGGCAAACTGAAATGAATTTGTTATAAATTTATATATTTTATTATAATCAAATTTTAATTCAATTCAATGTCTTTAACCCCTTTTCGATTTGATCCAAACGGATTCAAGAATAGGACTCTTGTTTGTTGCAAATTTAGGCACATTATTAGTCTTTATTTTTAAATCCGTTTAGATCAAATTGAAAACAGCTAACAAGAACTCGTTTTGAATTGGAATTTCTGAATAAAAATTTTAAATTTATAACAACTTTTCAACTATTTCAACTTTTAAGTGATTAACAAAATTCTACAGAAAAATCCAATCAAATTATTTTAAAGTTTTTTTGCGGAAAAACTAATTGAAGCCTTATCTTATCTGAAATGAATTTTTATCTAAAAAGGATTCGACCCCAAGAATATAGCAAGGCCCAATAAATTTAAAATTTATGTATAGGTTAAAAGTAGTAATTCCTCTCCATAAAATTGTCCTATTACATCTTAAGGTTAACTCCTTGACTAAATTAAACCTTCGCCAATCGCTCTCAAATTTTATTATTATTTAAAACGATAGGCAGCAGTGATGATATGGGTGTTTTAATTTCGAGATTAATTATAAGACGATAAGCCACTAAAGTTTTCGCACTGTACTCAAGTTAAACTTTAAAATGTATTTTTTAAATCCTCACTTTTTTACAATTATTAAACAATTAATCGTAGTAACTAAACAGAATCTCATTTAAATGATATAAACTAAAAAATTAGATTAAATTTAAAATTCTACACTGTAAATAGTGAACTTGAATTTACTATGGCAATTGCTGCAAAATACCTTCGAAAACGAAGTAACATTCACACTTTGTAATCTCTAAAAATACACCATTTATCACAAAAAGGTTTAAAGGTAAAAATCTTTTCTATCATAATAGCAATAATTTTCAATTTAGTGTAAAAGTTCTTTACGCTATTTCAAATTCAGTCCTTATTGATTCCAGAGGAAAACGGTGGTCATTGTTCACCATTATTATTTTTTTCTTTTCTACAAAATTCTATCGATTAAACGCGTTTTTCTCGAAATGGATATTTTCAAAAATTTCTCATAAAAGACTTGTTTTTTAACTATCTAAAGAAATATGTACCTTTTTAATTCTTCAGCTGATGCATTGCAGAAAATAAAAGTGGTGTTACCCCTCAAGTTAATTTCATATTCATTTCAAAGATAAGTTTCTTTCATAAAATAATTAACTAATAAACCTTTTCTTCAAACGAAGTTAAAGCCTAGATTGTTTTTAGATCATGTCTTATTTTGATTTTCTCATCTTCTTCGAACTTAAATTAAATGACTTTTGATTGGTGTACAATTTTTGTAATTGGGCCTTGTTTTAACATAATTGCAATTGGAGACTAGTGAAGATTTCTTCAATTTACTTTTTAAACTGATAAAATTTAGGTCAGTTTCCGATTTTAACCTACAGATCTACTTTTTAAAATTGGTAAAATATTTTTCAAGCCTCACTAATTTTGTTAATGCAGGAAATTTGTGGGATGAAAACAAATTAAATTGGAATTGAAGATGTTCCACAATTAGGCAATTCATTCATAATGGAGTAATTTTTGCCTTAAAACACTAAAACATAGAAAAAATTTAGAGACTTCAAATTAAATATTCAAAATTTTCTATCCTCATGAGATGCCTGATCGATCAAAATTTTAAAATTGGGTATGTCAAAATATTTAAAAAATTCTCAAATTACTCACATGAGACTCAAGTGGATATATTTGTGCTATTTTAATTTTCTTACACTTAAATGGGAACAATTGTCGAATGCTGAGTTCAAAAAAATCGATAAGAATTCGCCCATTGGTCACAGTGCATTAAACGCTTGCAACGGTCGGCACAGTGTACGACGGATGCATCTCAATTCCCTAAGGAGTTTTACTCTAATCCTTCAGTTCATAAATCATAAATCATAACTCAGGTATCAGCCCGTCAGTGCTGTTGTAAGGTAAAGGGAATTGCTCTGAAAATTTATCATTAGTCAAAAATTTTTTGACATTCTCAGCACGGCGATCCCGGCAGCTGTCGTATCTTCTAATCTTAAGTTTTTGGAAATCCAAGCGATAAGGACAAGAATTAATTTATCCATCCAATGGGCCGTTGGTCAGGATTTTATCTTTCGGGTTTCAAGTTGAATTTATGCCGAGTAATTCTCTAATAATTTGTAAAACTCACGTAAATGAGAATATCGGCTTCGTTCAATAAAAGCGAAAATATTTTAGAGTTCCAAGGAATGTAACTACCGCTCAACATTTTGATGAATGCAGCTGCAGGGTCTGTTTTTCACTACTTCAAATGTATAGACATATTTTGTAAAATGTAACATTATTTGCTTAAATTTTAAATCATTGTTAAATAAAAGTTTGAATATAAATCAATGTGAAAAACTTCGAGCAGTTTTAGTTTTTGTAATTAAAACGACAAATAGTGAAAACGTTTTCAGATAAACTCTAAAATGTATCAGTTTATCAGTTAAATAGATATTTAATATTATTTATATGCTACGTTTTTATTTTCTAGAGAACATTTTTCATTTAACTGTATTTTATAAACCATCTCCTTAATAAAGATTTTAAAATTTGCGAAAAGTGGCGCATCAAATCTTAAACTGAACAAACTTAAGGAGTAAATTATTAAGACAAAGAGGCGTATGTATCAAGGCAATTTAATTTAATTTTCGCAAAAATTTGACTTGTATTTTGACTTGACTATTTCAATAGTGAAAAAAACTCAAGCTTCGTGACTGACCTCGTTGTATTAAAATTGATCTACAAGTTACAAAAATCAAAATATTGCGATTTTATTTAACCCTAGGTAACTAAACATTCGTTTAGACCCTCCCAGCTTTGCAAATTCAAAATGTTCCTGCACACTTTTAATATCTGCTAAAATTTCAAATGGTAATCTTTACCACTTTTCTATTTTTTAATTAAAATGTTAAAATCTTAATTTTTAATTTAGACTACTGACTTATTTGCTTCCTTTATACATATTTTTATTTTGTAGTCTATGAATCGAATAATTAGTTATAGAGTAACATTGAATTAAGTTTAGCTATCTAGGGTTCAATTAAATTAAATTAAAGGGGAATATGCCTACGCAATATTCTGGCAATTGTTAGCATTATTTGATTTAAAATTACACCCTCTCCCATATTACACAGCTCATATATGTTATGTAATTAAAGAAGCATTTTTATATATGTTATCATTAAAGTAATAACATAGTTAAATAGTGTTGAATGAATCGCAAAAAAAAAATAAATAAAAATTAAAATTTGGACTGTTCTTGTAACTGTTTCTTAGGGCGAGCTTAAGCTCTAAAATCGACTTAAGCTGCTTGGCTTAAATGCTCAAAGTAATTTTACTTTTTTAGTTTAAGCTTCACTTAAAAGCCCATTCTCGATAGTTTAAGCTTAGAAGAGTGCTATGAATTTAAGCTCTAGTTAAGCTAAGGATTTGGTTTACCTTAACCGCTTAAATTGTAAAATTTGAAATATTTTATTTTTAGATTTGAGTTCTTTCTGCGCTGGATCGGCTTAAGCGTTTCACCTACAAGAAAAAAAAAAAAAAAGAATTATTATTAAGAACGCGGAAAGTGAGTAGCCATGCGTAGCAACAGAACGACCGGAGAAAATTGCTAAAAATTTCGAACTTGAACGATTGAACGCCATCGGGCAATTTCTCGCCTCTATGCTTGATCAAATGTTGAGAAAAAAGCACAAAGCCTGCGGACTCGAAAATGCCCGGGAGTGACTAATGCGCTCAAAATTTGTTATTTCAAAAAAAAAAAAAAAAAAAAAAATATAAAAGAACTCTTTCCTACAGGTAAATTTTTACTAAATGAAGCACTTAAGGCAGCCGCGGCCAATCAGAGGGTTCGGCTGGAGGACTGAACGATTCTGTTGCCCGCTGCCCCCTTCAGATGTTATTTAATGGCGACGGCGGCTGAGTGGTCGGTCGATCTTTTTCTCCCCGGGCCCGCAACAACCGGCAATTTGTTCGGCGGGTCGCGCTTTGTTTTCACACCTCAAAGCCGCCAACATTCGATTCGTTCGAGTCTGGCTGGTGCAGCTGAAGTTGAACTTAACTCAACAAATTCGGGGAAGTTTCTTCGCGGACTAACTGCCGCGCCATCGCCATTGTTCTTCAGGTGTGAAACACTTTCCGCTTCAGCTTGAAAAAAAAAAAAAAAATCATTTCTGTGCATTTTTTTCCGTTTTTCATGTTTTCAAATCGTTTTTTTCTTTTTCATAGCAAATTAGAGGAAAATTGTTTTGATAAGAAATGTCTATTTTCGAACGCACTCAAGCGATCGAGGAATTATGACTGCACCGGAAATCAGCCATATTTAAGTTATTCTCTTAAAACAGTCGAATTGATTATGTCAATTCGAAATGGATGTTTTGTTCCGGGTTTAAAACTATTCAATTTTCTTTTGCTGACGTTTATTTTACATTACGTCAACTTTATAATAAATTTAGCGAACGATTTTTCATGTAGACGGCATATATTAAAATTATTCCGAGCTTGTGGGTTCGATTCCCTTATAAAAACTCTGGTTTGGTTAGGGTTAGGTTGGTGGACTACCTAAAAAGGCACACTTAGTCCATTTTTCAGCCTATTGTGTTACCACATAGCGCAAGAGATCAGGGTTATGCGTGGGATTTGAATCTATGGTCTCTCCATTGCGCTAACAACTGATCTACCAGAGGCCAGAGACCCCAAAACCCTGATTAAGAAGTAAAACAAATAAAAAAGCTAAAATTAACAAATAAATAAACAGAAAATAGGAAACTAAAAACTATAAAATAACGCACATATAGTATCAGATCATCCTAGTTCCCGAGTGCAAGAAAATAAGAAAGCAATTTGGCAATTCATTCTAAAATTGTACAAAAAAAGACTTTCAAATTGTTGATTAGAAAACCAATTAAAATTTATATTAACATTTAAGTTTAGCTTTTATAATAAAAGTATTAAATTTAGGAATGACTTCGTTATCGCGTAGTCCTCGTCATGGTTAATTACAAGATGATCAAACAACTTTTACTATTTGTTTTTCTTTAATTCGAAAATGTAAAAATAACTACTTTGTTACGGTCCCTGATAATTTACTATATTCGATTAGACTTCAGTTTTTATTTGTTACTATGATAATTTCAAAAAGGCAAAAATTCTAATAAAAAGCCAATTGCAAAGAATATGTAAAAAGCAGTAATAATTCTGAAGTTAAAAAGTAATGGGAAGAGAGATGAAAACTCATCTGAAGATGTTAGAGGACTTCATTTTGTCTTAAGCTCTTGCCTTATGGTCCGTTTTACTTTACTACGATGGTAAAACGAGTCTAAATTTTTATTATTAATCGTTTAATACAAGCTACTGACAATAAGTCTAATTAAATATTAGAATTTAGGAGGCAAATTTAGGAGGGACTGTTAAGATCATTCCTGAGAGATAATTTACTCAGGTGGAAATCAAAAGAAGGATGGGAGTTGGCTTTCCGAAACATTCGAGTGAGAGGCTCAGAAGGTCCATAGTTGGTACGTTAGTAAGCAGGGCAAAAGAGAGGGGCCGATCGAAGGTTACGAGGATTGGTGTAGAAGGAGATCCACTGAATTAGAGAAGGACAGCCAATCTCACCGATAAGCAGCTGATGAGTTAAGGTAATATCAACAAGAGGTCCCGCCGCTTTCACAGTTGCCGCAAGTTAATCAGCAAGAGGCGGTTTTTGTATGGGGGAAGATTTTGATGGTCAGACCAGGGAAGGTTACGTAAAACGAAGCGAAGCAACCTACTACTGGGCAACCTCAATCCTATTGATGCTATTGGATTGAAATGGAGACCACACTTGGCAAGCATATTCAAGGAGAGGCCTGACGAAGGTAACAAAGAGGATTTTGGCAACGTAGGGATCAAGGCCACCTTTCTATATTTCGGAAATTTTAAAGTTTTCGTATTTTTATGCAATAGTTTAAAATTAAAGCTTTTATTTAAAGCATTTTGTCAGCTTCTAGGATGATTTTTGTTTTAATAATTTTCTCGTAAAAGATCAAAATAGTTCTTGTACTTCTTCACCCTATTTTTAAAATGTTCAAAATGTTACTCAAAGAAATAAATCTTTCCAATCGAACGAAATTATTTCATTTAGTAGTAAATGGAACAGAAATTAAATTAAAAAATTCCAAATATGAATTCTAATTGATTGTAATGAAATATTTCTGTATTGGGTATTGTACCTACCTCATGAATTTTATCTCAAGAAATTGAAAAAGAATGTGAATGTGTTCACTTGAGATGAAATTAAAAAGAAAAAAAAAATGCTTGAAATATTCAACTCAAGGCCATTAAAATCACGAAGATGCCCCTTATTTAAATTTTGAATGCCGCAAAAGTACTCGTTTCAATTTAAGCCATTGATACATGATCAGGAAATTGATTTATTCAAGAAGGTAATTCGTCTATCAACAAACAGCTTAGCCCCTAATTTGTGCCCGATAAAGGAAGCAATTACCTTTTGACCGCTAATATCAAGCAAATATTTTCTTAAGGTGTGCCCGACAAATAGTGGGCATACGTGACCCTATCTAAATAAAGAAATTTCTTTGCGCTCAACAAAAATTCCCAGGTATTTTGTCTTTTACACCCTCCTTGAAAGAAAGTGGCCACCATCCACTTTCAAGAAAATTTCCGGACGAAGGTGCGGAGTGTATGTGTCAATCAAAAAAGGACTCCTCCGTCACCCAACTGGCGGGGACAATTTTATCGTGGAAGTGTCCTTTGTTGTTTTACATATTACAAAAATTTATCGATTCGTGTCAGCGTACGTCGGCACAAAAGTGCTTAAGACTCTGCCAGCCGCACGGCCGGTCAGTGACTGCCTTCCCTCTGTACTTCCTGTAATTAACGAGATGTGGTGTAAAAAATTGGATAAGAATTAACAAAATGGCCGCGTGATAATGGATCAAACATCGATTCGACAGTTGTTTTCGTTCCATCAGCCGATAAAAGAAGGGTCTAGGCAACGGGAGGGCTCGCCGCCAGGGACTTACCCGCATCTAACTCTGAAGACACCGACGGATGGCGGCGCTTTAATGTGAATTTTAATGGGGCTCCGCGACGGTGAATGATTTAAGTGTTGATGGCATTTTAATTAATTTCTCCGTTCGATCCCGTTTCTTGTCTCTTTTCAGCCGGTGCACATCTTTGATGTATACTAAATGCAATTTTATAATTTCTCCTTCCAGGCGAGTACATTCGACTTCCCCTGCAGTTGGATGAAATTCTGCAAGACGTCCTCCAATTGGCCGATCACCTGACAACTGAAGATCCCGAGGTTTGTACCCAAAGATTCACTTGCCAATCTTTAGTCAATTTTTTGGGTCAATTTAGTAAATTATGTTCGAACCCCCATCCAATACAAATTGATGCATTTTTAAGATACCTTTGTTGAGGCTGTTCGCCGAACATGCAAAAATTGATGGCTGTTTTGCAATTCGGTGGAATTTTATTCAACAACTTTTAGGCGATCTTCAGTGATCGACAATGAATTGCTATTTTCAGCAATCTTCAGATTCGACCAACATTTGAAGCGTTATGCTTTTAAGGTCTTGGTCATATTAAATTTTCCTTTTTTTGTTTTGTACAAAAATTTTTAATTGATAAAAATAAAACGATTATTATAGAAACCCTTAAAATTTTACGTTTAATTAAAGTCTAGACTGCACCATAAAAAATTAGGAATTTAAGAAATTATAGTCAATCATGCTTAAAAATTACCACTTTGTTTTATTTGCTTGCTTTACTTTAATAATAGCCCAATGTAAGTTTTTAAAAATTTATAATATTGGTTGAACGAATTACTTAAAATGTTTGCAAACAATCATACAAGGAACTTCAGATATATTATTCCTTTCTCCATACAATGGGCGGATATGTACCTCTTCTGGTGTTTGACTGGCTATTTCAAAATAAATTAAGTGAACAAGTCACTCTAAACTTAAAATATCTTCGAAGTATACAATGAGCTGATATATGATGAACGAATATCGATTTGGGTAAAAACGACATTACTCTCCGGTACTCCTAATAGTACAAAACAAAAATCATTCTTGGTAGTAGAGGTAGGACTATATTTATGAAACATTCAGTTTCGCCTCGGAAAGTTTTCAAGTTCAAGATTTTGTTCCTAGTAAATGCCTTAAGGGGAGGTTCTCATCTAGCGCGCTAAAAAGTAGGTAAAGTTCGTGATTTATTTGAAGGAAAATGACAAGACATAGGGAAATGATATTTGGCAGTATCTTTTATTGTACATTTATCTGTACAAAAAAATTATTTTATGCAAAAAAAAAACAAAATGGCGCCCGTTATTCAGCTTCTCCGAAGGCATGTTTTTCGAAAATTGCCCAGCTGTGTACAATCTAGGGGTCGCAAATTAGCCTGAAATCAAATAATGATGACATTATTGTAAACTAGAATAAATTTGTCTTAGAAAGAGTGAACGACTTTCAAAAAAAATTTAAAATTGACGGAATGGCGCGATTTTGAAATTTTTGTGCCATTTTTGGCTGTTTTTTTTCATAGTTTATGACTAACAAAAAGGAGTTAATGTTAAAATTTTCAAAATGTGCTCCACTCTTTCTATGAAGAAAATTTTTTACTTTACTATGCACGAAACTAGGAGTTGATTGGTTGAACCGTTTTTGAGTTATCTTGTACACAAATTTGTAAAATCTTAAAAAACAAAGTTCTGAGATAATCGCGTTAGAAGTTTAAGTAACTTTTCGTCGACAATTTTTCGAATATAAACGAATTTTTCGTTTTGGGATTGCGTATATATAGGTTTCTGCTCCCTATATAAAATTTAGGGAACTAAAATCATCTATTCAATTTTGCTTCCTTCGGACAATAAGTTTTTTACCTATGCCGAGCGCCGCGCCCGAGACCCGACTCCGCGCGGCACAGGCTAAGAGCGCCCCGCTGCGATCATGACACCACGACAATCAATGGGCTGTAGAATCCGTTCTAGTGCTCGGATCAACAAAATATTTTAAAGGAACATTCTAGACATATTAAACTTTAATAATATGAAATAAAAAAAAATCGAAAATTTCAAGATTCTAGATGAAAACCTCCCCTTAAAAACGGCTAAAAAAGGAAATTTGTAGGCATATGACTCGCATATATAAAATATGAATATTCGTCCCAAATGCTGATGGGTGCGAGGAATTCATATTGAAAGACAAGTTCAAATTGAAAAAGTCACAACAAGTTCATAACAAGAACTGATTTTTTTACCACTATAACACTTATGTTCACCATTACAATGATTTAAAACATACTTCAAAATTTGTTAATATTTTTCAAAACTAGAAGTATTTTATTCTTTAAAAATTAATGAGAAAATGTCTGTGAATGAAATTGATAATTAAATTTCATCCATACGTTTAATAATATTCTAAACTTTATTTTTTCAAAATCCTGTCCTAGGGCTCTGGTTCTCCTACACAACATTTTAATATTTTTGTTAATACAATAAACTCTCCTGTGTTATTTAGGCTATTTGGCGTAGAAATAGAAACTTCAATATAAAACTTTCAGAAATTTTATTATTAAATTTCGAACAATAATTGGGATGATTTATTTGCCCAATCCGCCTCCTTGAAGGGTAAGGATAGTATCTTGATCCATCGCAGCTATCTGAGTTGCAGCAAAAACCAAAAATAGGAAAACGCAAATTGCTTTAAACATTTTGAACAAATTAAAAACAAACTTGAAGTGATTGAATAAGGTAAAAGTTAGAACTGTTCTGATGAAAAAATATTCAGAGGGACTGCATTTTATAGGAGTTTTAACAATAGGCGTAGAGGACACCTCTAACGAGTACTGAACTCATTTTATTTCGTAATATTTACATTTGCTCGAAGATTCAATAGAAAATTGAATTTCTTCAACTGAGTAAATAATGCAAATGTTTAAATACTGTGTCACTTTGAGTTTGCATCAAAGATATGATCATATCAATTACTTCCATAATAAAATTTGAGATTGTACAAAGTCAAAGTCAAAATAACAATTTTAAAGGCGAAACTTGTAGCAAATATTTAAATTCATCAATTTGACCGCGTTCTTATAAATTTTTTAGACAATTTTGAATCAAATATTGCTTGAATTTCGTTAAATGTGTATTAATACAAAGTGTTCGGTTCTGATCAGCGCATAAAATAAACTATTCGATTTGAAAATAATTAATCATGTTTTTTAAAATACAGTGCTGCGGGAAATTTTAGGATCAAACAAGGTTTTTGTTAAAATTAGTTCATGAATTAAATAAACAAAATTCTATAAAATAATTAAAGAAAAATAAAGATTTCCCTCTTCTCTCCTTATCAATAAGCGAAGGGGCTAGGGAATAGAATATATGCCCAAAATCAACGTTTAGTCCTAAAATTTCCGGTAGCATTGAACTTAGATTTTCTAGAAATTTGCGAATTTGCGAGCCCTGTTTCTGTAACACTTATGAAGATGTATTTCGCACTAATCCTAAAATTAGAACAAAAAATTAAATATGAAATATGTTGTGATGTAGTATTTTTTTTTGTTTTGTAGGAAAATATTGTCTAAAATTTGAAATTTTTAAAGGATTTGTGTAGTAATTTTCTAAGAAACTATTTAGGAGAAGTTTCTTGAAATACAAATTTTATATTTCTTTCCTTGTGTTCAGTGTTTTATAGTTAGACTACAAACGTTTCTTAGGTATAGTCTAAGTTGTAAATATCTTGCCACTGAGATAAGAAAATCAAATACTAATTATGAAATATTTTACTTAATTAGAAAGATAAAATCCTTTTTAATGAGTAATGGGTCAATAATTAGTGATTTTTTTGTCAGAAAAGAAATTTTACTGCGCATATAACAAAAGACGAATCTTTTAAATTTTGAATTCATATTCCTCCATTGTTTAAGAAAGTCTTATTTATTCAGGTTTCAGTGAAAGATAAAAATCAATACCTAGTTATTTGCAATTCTGAATCAATTGAAATTATATTTACAAACCAGTAGAGTTCGCTTTAACAGCTGTTAAAAGTGAAGCTTTAAAACCTCTTTAAGAAAATGATGACAGTTTTATACGAGTCTTTTTAAAAATTTCTTTTTCAAACTTGAGCTTACTCACAAATTTTTATGAAAATTAAGTAATCATTAACATGAAAATATTTTCCTTAATACACAATTTACAACTAAAAGAATAATATCCATAAAAATAAATTCATTTTCAAAATTTAATCATTTAATAGTAAAATGTCCCTTTTATGTTGTTAAATACTTTCTAGCAAAATGTTTAAAGGGTTATATGAATTTTGAGAGCAAAAAAAAAGCATATTTTCTATAATTTTATTTTAAACAAACTAAATGAATTAATTTACTTTAACTTATGGCATTCGAAAGAGTAACATTTCAACAATATTTCATAAATTATTAAATGGAAAATATTGAAAAGAGACGCGATGAGAGCTGATCTACGGAAGCGTCTTAAAAAATATTAAAAAATTCTCTCGATAGGTAGGATAAGTTGTGAAGGACTTATCTGAAACAAAAATCCGAACGTTTTCTGTTAGTAAAAAATGATAGCGTATGATTGAACGAAAGATTTTGAATAATAATCAAAATTTGAATTTTTGATAGAGTTTCGTGCAAAACTTTACATTTTTGAGAAAAATTCATTCACGTATTATTGATTGTGTTCAACGAAAATATGTACAATTTAAAAGTAGTGTGCAAAATTTCAGAATGATCGATAAACTCATTTTTGAAATATCGACTATGAATCGATCGATATTGAGAATAATGCGTTTCAAATTTTCCGATTTTACGCGGTAAAGTCACATAGAAGGAGCTTCAAAAGTCTCACACTCCTACAGTTTTGCTCAGATTGAGTTGAAACTTTCTGGAATTATAGTATTCCTCCAAGGGTATATAAAAAATTATCGGAAAAACCCATGTAACCATGTAAATTTTAAATCCATCTAATCGAAGTAATCGTAGAATCGATTTCTCAGTTTACAGTCAACAACAAGTATTATTGGGTCAAACGGGAGAAGGTAAAATTCTAGTAAAATCACTGATCATTTTATTTCCCTTTTCTTTTTTTTTTTTTTGAATAAGTACTCCACAATACATTTTTAAAAAATTTTATTAAATTCCAAATAATATTTATCAATACAAAAAAGAACAGAACATCCAAACGAAAAGTGATAGATAATTGTATCAAAGTCGACGTAAAATTTATCAAAATGATCAAAGTAATAATGTTATTACTTGTCGCTGTTTCTACCATTTTTGCTATGAAATTGCCTCTAAATGAGCGGTTACTATCTTTAAAAAACACAACTCAATTAATATTAACAAATTTATAATTTATATTGAAATAAAAGTTAGTAACATTGAAAATTTAAATTGTTTTGCTGAATTCTAAATAAGATTCTCAATTTGAGAAATTAGTAAATTTATTTAAAGGCTTTTAAACGTTAGAAGCTGAAATCCATTTTTATCCTTAACACTCCTAGCTCAATATCCATCACTGTGATTTTACATCCCCAATAATTTTAGTATGCTGGTACGTATTTGATTTAACCAGTTAACTGTTTCAAAATTTTTGGAAAATATATTTATTTTTAAATTATATCGGACAAATTAAGCTATGACGAATGTACTCCCCAATTTCAAAGTGTGTTTCATATGGAAAATTAACTGCAAACTCTTACTCGTCATAATTCAATGTTTTGCACTTTTTTCCATGACGAATATACTCGTCAAAAACAGCTAGCTGGTTAAAAATTTAAATAGTTTCACATAAATAATATTCCAATATATTTCTTTAAAAAAGTTTTATTAATCTGGAATTATGCGTACATAATGATAAAGGAAATGAATGATTAGTTTAGCCACTTCCTGTTCCAAGGATGGAAATTTGTACTCTTTTGCTTATCTCCTCTAAACTTAGAGCGAAAACCAAATATATCGACATGGAAATTATTTTAAACATTTTGAAAAAGTTAAACACGTCTGTAGGTTGACTTTTAGTAAAAGCTAGAACTGTGATGAATGATGAAAAGGCATTCAGAGGTCTGCATTTTATAGGTACTTTAACAAAAGCGCAGAGGACACCTTTAGCGAATACTGAACCCCTATTATTTGAAAAAATTTACGTTTGCTCAAAAACTCAATAGAAAATTGAATTTTTTCAGTTGAATAAATAAATAAGTTAAACAATGTGAAAATGTTCATATAAAAGTCTCGTTTTCGAGTGGGGTAAAAAGGTATGACTTTCAAAATTATTATTTACTTTGAAAGCTGTCCAAATCTTATTGTCTTTCTAAACTTCATACAATAATTGCATATTAACCAGAAAAGTAAGTTACATATCTTTTGTAATATTTTTTGGGTCGATAAATCTATTCCGTATGTACACTTTTGGGGTTACTAAATACAAAAATACATTCCTATATTTTTAGACGTTTATTCATACATCCAATTAATCGAACTGCAATAATTGTATCACGATTAAAAGACATTGAAGTTAATCGTCCGAAAGTATGGCATATCGAAATTGAATCGAGATAATCGATTAATCGTGAAATAATTAAGAAGGGAGTATCAAATAAAATAATCGATTATTTTTCGATATGCTCGTGGAAATGATATGCTAGGGGGTTACGGAAAATGCTCAACAAACAAAAAGCTGAAAACAAATCGACGAAATAGGTGATAGAAATTTATTTTGTAGGAATGTATAAAAAGGTGAAATTCGTATTTGGCTAACAATTGACTAAAACTTCGTTTATGAATAAATTTTAGTACATATAGCATTAATTCCAAAATATTCTAATTTGTTTAGGAACCGGAAAACAAGGAACGAAAATCTGATAGTTCACCACCTAGTAAGAAAAATTCAGAAAAGTCGAAAAAAGACGGTGGATCAAATACATCGGATGGTTGTTCAGCAACAGTAGAACCTCCACAGTCGGAGGTTGAAATCTCATCGCTACCATCACCCTTATTTGATTTGGACGATGCTAGTGAACTAGACGATCTCGATATGATGATTCAATCAGCTGGACCCTTCCAGCATCATCGACCTGGACAGAATTATGCAACAAATAGTGCATTCCGCCAATCTGGATTTCATCATCATCAGGTAAGAGAAAGATTCGCATCCTAAAAATTTACAGCATCTCAATAGTGTTGTAGATCCTACACTCGAATCGACTTTAGTGAGCGATATGATAACATTCCCATTGCACAGTCTACTGCAAACACAGGACTGCACGATTTTAAGAATAAAATTAAACAAATTTCTCGAAATGCCTGAGAACCCTTCATGTCAGGCATTAAGTGCTTTTCGTGAAAACCTCTCGACTCATCAAGACGCCAAAATGACAGGTTCTTACCAATTCTTCATCTTGATGACACCACGATGCACTTCAGACGTCTCGCCCCGTAAAGAATGACCGATTCGAGGGTCCGGTCAGTGCTGGGGTTTTCTTTATTTTTTTTTTTTTTAAGAAACGGAATCTGATTGCATCAAATCTTTGGCTGCTAGCTGCGTCTCTAGCATCAACGGAGACGAACCCAGTTCGACAAAATTCCTGTTGCCATCTTAGAGAGTTGCTGGGGCGAGTTCAGACAACCCATCCATTATGAGTAGAGTAAAAAGATGTTGAAGCGATTCCCGGACAATGTTTACCTTAGCATCCCTAGCCCTCTTTTGTACTGCGTACACAGACTATTTTTATTTTTACCTTTCCCTGATCTTTTCAGGACTAGCCCCAGCACTTGCAGACAGGTAGCAATTACTTTTCACCACAGTTCGTCTTTCGTTTGCTTGTCCTTTATGCACTAATCCTCAGCATGTCAGTGGCTTTCTAGAGATTATTGCCGAAATTATGTTGTAAATCTTCAAGATTCTATTTTTTTTTTCTTTTTCACAGGAGCGTAAACAAATGAGCCTCTTGTTTACATTACCCGCAGGCTGCTATGGGGCCTAACACTTTTTCTTTTGTGTTAATTAGTTCGACTTCTGGTTTTCTAAAAGGGTTGACGAAGGTAGAAACAAATCCATTTACCGGTAAAGCGCGAAGCAGATCCAACCTGTCTTTATGATTTATTAAGGTTTATCTTCTTTTAATGATGAACTTTAAAAATAACAACACCCTCTAAAAATTCTAAAAAGTAAAAAAAATTTGATTGGATGCTGATTTCGCCATCACTCTCCATGCATCATCTTTTCCAC
This sequence comes from Philonicus albiceps, assembly GCA_963969385.1. Lineage (NCBI taxonomy): Eukaryota > Metazoa > Arthropoda > Insecta > Diptera > Asilidae > Philonicus > Philonicus albiceps. The sequence goes on from OZ017776.1 coordinate 28,409,563, forward strand.
AAGATCTCCGGAGTACAGTTAAAATCGTTTAAGATTGGCACTAAAGAAAGAAATTGTGTTGTAATTACATTTTTTTATTTTTTTGTTTGGGCTTAAGATGTCGGCAATAAAGTGAAATATACTGCATTAGCATCAATTATTGGTACCTACAGCAATCAGCTGGTTTGAATCACTAAGGTATACCTGGGGGCTGAGGTAAAGTGTAGTTCTCGTGATTGAGTTTTTTTTTCACCTATCAACTTTAATTCTTGATGTCTTATTTCCTTGGAGGTCTCTGCAAATTAAAATTTCATATTCTCATTAAGACATTTCTTGTGCGCAATGGTTGAAAATGATATTTAATCATACTTCTGGTAGGGATTAAAACACTTTTTTTCTAAGTGGATTTGCGAAATTAACATTCTGGAGCCAAGAAATTAAACGAAAATGTACTTTTTCATGTTCATTCGAATTATTTAACTTGTGATAAAAAGAGCTTAAATTAAATGCATTTTTGATTAGTAATAACTCATGTCGTTTGTTCAGTTTTAATTGTAAGTAATTTCGCTTAATTACAGCGTAATTAACATTAAAAAAGAGAAAACTATAATTGTACAAAATCCTAAAAAATAAACAAAATTTGAATACGTTTAATTAATGTTTAGTAATTTCATAAAAGGGAACCACCAAATCGGAAATATCTAACCTTAGGTTATAAAGGTTTTTCTACTAAAACAGCTAGAATTTAAAAATAAATAAAAATATATTCAATGAGATATACAATTTTAATAGAAAGATTACATTACGCCATTATGTACGAAAAATAATATCGTTCAAGTAAACCATCCATGACCATGACTTCTCTGGACATACCGCATTCTGTCGACCTAATTTTCTATCACTTTCAATGTTGTCATTTAATACCTCAATTATTGTTTCTATCCTTTCTTTTCTCTTCCTATTCTTTCTTGTCTATCTCATCACCAAATTTTGTTTTCAATAAATCGATTGTTACGGTGACTGTATGGCATGCGGCACTGTCCTGTTGAAATCACATGTCCTCTAAATAATTTTTACGTGCGTTTCTTTCTTGTACTCGTACTGGAAAATTCTTTTTGAAGTTTGTCTATAATGCGACGAATAGTGAGTCGATTAGCTGGATAATGTCGTCCATGAATTCTTCGTAGAGCAGTCGCAGTATTCACATATAATCACTGATTTTAATAAAACAATTTAATAATTTCGAAACGCTGCTGAAGTGTGTATCTTTCCATAATTAAAGAGCTTTTTTAAGACTTGTATTTTAGATGATATTTTTGTATCAGAATTTTCTGCGTATTTCCACAAAGTTTTGGTGACAAGTTTTATGAAAACTCTTAACACTAAAAGTATTTTAATATTTGTAAAGAAAAAAAAACAATAATATATTCCTGAAAATAAACAAAAGTATTTTTTGATTTATCATTTTGCACAAAAAATGCGTGCTTGTCTTTGTTTATCAAAATCTATTACGAGATTTGAGATGTTCCAAATCGACTAAAACACAAACAGATATTCTTTTACTTACGTTTAAATTAAATGTTAAATGGTTGGAAAGGCTGAGAATGCGTCGAAAACTAGCCGAATGAATGCAAGGCCGTTAAAACATCTAATCATAACGAATACATGCCGATATTTAAAAAATAATGAACCGAAACGAGGCCGACATCACATTGAAATACGGACCGAAAGCAGGTCGAATTCAGTTTGCAGAGTTTTCCAAATACGCCTGAATGTTAAATTTTTCGTAGTCCATAAACTGAAATATTTCTAAATCCAAAAACTGAAAAATGTATCGACGTTTTTTCGCCTTGTCGATATTTAACAACTTTAAAGTATCTATTCGGTTTCAAATTAAGTTTGAATCAAATTTAAGTGATAAAATTCAGTTATAGCTTTTATCTTTAGGAAATGGTTTAAAATGTTAGGTTTTCCCCTTTTTCTAAAGCATAAACATTCAGAAAAGATATTTAAAAATGACAGACTTAAAACGATTTTTGTTAATCTTAGCACCCCTTATAAAAGCAGTAATAAATTTACATGTACTACGTATTGTGTCAACTTTCCATAATTTGTACTCCGAAAAAAAAAAACCAAGCCACAATAGGAACTCGGTGTTTAAATATTCTACTGCACACCTCAAAAAATTTGAGGGCAAATTACAGATGTTAAGCAAATTATTTGCCAAAGTGGACAGGTACAACTTAAGCCTTCTGGCCAAAGTGTGCTTCTATTGTAAAGCTTAGACAAAAACAAAAACTAAGCTCAGATTCACACTGCTATCCCCAGTCGTCGTCTCACCTCTCTCAATTGAGAAGTGTACTGGAATCTGAACTCTGGCCAAGTTGCGGGCTCTACGATTCTTTCAATCTTTCATATCTTCCTCCCAGATACAAGATACAAGACACTGGCTCTCATCTGTGTGTCCGGTAGTGATTAACGTGGTCGATGGATTCACCTTTTGTAAGCCGTCGATCACTAAAGTGATCTTTTTCAAGTGATTCGATCGGGATCGTCGGTCTTTATTATTGTGTTACCGGTGTTGTGAATTGAATTTTGAGCGCGGCTTTTAAAAAATTGAATTTCGAATAGAACAAATGTTGATCGGATCCAAAGTTTCTTCGAACAGGGCCAAATATTTAGACAAGTGTAGTGCACTAAATCCATTCTGTAATCAAGGTGATATTTATCCTGAAAGTCTGGGAAGTGTTAGTTTAATAGTGCACCGGACAAAATTGCTTGATTGGATTACGCGGGAAAGACGCAAATATGATTGATGACCTGTAACGATATGATCTTCTTGTAAGCCTTTTATAAGATTTAAGATTCTTCCTTAATACATCTTTACCTCTAAGACGTATGGAATTTAAGAGTATAAGTAGAATTGAAATTCGAGCCTTGTCTCTGTCGATAATTAGGGAAAGATTTTTCAAGGTTGCAACGTATTTCCTGTGTTACATACGTTAAATCTGGACCTCGATGATAAGCGGAGTTGCGTGCTAAGAGGCGTTTCTTTTGGCTCATGCAAAACCTCAGCAGTTGCAGGTAATGGCATTACACTGGGGCGGAAAATGTTTCGATAACTAGTTACCCAGTGGCCAGTATTCTGGATACCATTTAACTGCGTCACATACCATAAATCGTGTGCCTGGCTAATTGTATGTAATTTTTTGTTACCAACTTTTTGTACTTACCTCCTAATAATTGTGCTTCTTTCGCTTTTCTAGTCAGGTATCAAACAAAAAATTATATATCCATTCCGTTCAGTGCTTCATTGTTGGAATTGGATTTTTTTTTTTTTTGTTTATTATTATTATTTATTCTGGCTGGTCCGAGTTCATACTGAAACCGAAAAGTTCTCAAGAATACTTTTTCACTTGATTTACCACAAATATGAGCTCGCCGCCGCACTACCAAACTTGAAGTGGCATTGAAATCGTTTTTTCTACCTTTTCTATTGGTGCGGATGGATTTATCTGAAATTAGTGCTATTCTTCGGCTATGGGACCGTTTTTGCTGGGATCTCACTTGTTACTATCAATTACTTTTGGGGGAATTAAGAAAAACTTCTTTTTTTTCAACTTGTTTGCGCGTATTTTTGCCAAGGTCTTCCACCAGATCCTGGAGTGTTCGCGGCATGTGCGGTGTTACTTTTTTTTTAAGCAATTGCTTTCGTCAAAAGTAAAAGCAATTGGGAATTGTAGAATTTTTGAATATTGTCTAAACAAGTTTATTTTTCTATCATATGCACAAAAATATATCCACTAACATTTATTCTTTTAATTTAACTGTGATTAAAAGGTGTGATATGGATGATAACTGGTACCAAATTGATACAGCATCGAATGTAAGTTTAATTAGAAATGGAATTGACGACGTAAAAATGTAGCTCAAAATAGACAAAAGCAGTTGTTTTTTGTTTTATGTATAGGGAATCCCCGGAGTTTCTTTTAAACTCTTAAGATGTTTTTGCGTTTAATAGATTTGAGTAAACTAAACAACTGGAAATAACTTGTTCTCAATTATTATTTATTATATAAAACGACCTGTTTAAAAAAAAAATCATTTACACTTTACAAATTCCAGGAGAGGTAGCACATACGAGGTCTGTTTAAAAAGTATCGCGAATTTTGATTTTTCGTGGGCTACGTATATCCGATTTTCGATTTTTTTGTGGCGTTATGTTGGTACTCATGTACCTCACTTATGCTGACAAGCTCGGCTATTTTGAATGTTCAGTTAATTTTTGACTTATATTTTGCTTGGACGTGTTTTGACTCGTCTTCGATTTTTGCCTATTCCAAAAAAATGGAAAGAAGGTTATTTTGAGTATATTTTGTATATCCTTCATTTTTAAGTATTAATACATTTCTCCTTTTATAAATAACACTTTACTAATTGTTAAATGATAAGTAGACATCGGATTATATGCAAATGCATATTCTGTATTAACCAGCCTGTTGGTTTTTTAAATATTTCTATACTATTTTAATAAATATAGACCTAAACATCAACAAAATATTATTTTTTCCTTACTATGTACTTTATTTTCTTTTACACAATACATTTAATATTTCGTGAAGTCACCATAATTTTCTATTATAGCTTGCTCGTATTTTCAACTAATTTTTCATCATATTTTAGTGGTAGATACTTTCATGCTTTCTTTACCTATGATTTAAATTGTTGCAAAGTGAAAGCATTTTTCCGTTGCTGCAGCTTTGCCTTATAAGGGCCAACGCATTTTCAATTGAATTATCATCAGAACTTTGTGAGGGCCCCTCCATGCCATTGATATCCTCTTGATCTTTCAATTCGGTACAAAGACGACTTCTGTGTTTTGGATCGTTGTCTTTTTCCAAGACCCATAATCGGTTTCCTGTTCTAAACCAAGAAGCTGTAGACTTTAGTAACCTGTTTTTATAAATTTACAACATTTTTTCTGCATGCAGATTTCCAGTAAAAGCAATCAATTTTCCAAATACTTGCGTATGGTATAGAGAGACACGTTGATACCTTATCCGCTAATTTGCTTCTAGCTCGCCTCAGCGTCATTTGTGGATCCTTTTCAAAACGCTTCAGAATAGCAATGTCCTCTGTTTTTATGTTTTTCTCGTTTTACCCCTTCCTGGCAAGTCGTCGAACTTTTTTTCCCTAAGAAAACTGCTTACACCACTTCTTTACAAAAGACGTATCCTTCTTAATATATCTCGCTGCCTGGGCATAAGGCCATTTAGGTCCTTTCGGATGAAAGCCAGAGAAACACAGCTTCAAAACGTTTATAAAATAAGGCATTCGTGTTGAAAATCTATCTTAACAGTAGAAAGTTCAACGCTAAATGAGACGTTAAGCATGACGCGCATGTATTTGGGTAATACTCATCCCCTCTACTTCAATAATTTGTGTATTTTTCTTTCTGAGAAATCGTCTATACGCCAAAGAGATCCAATCGTCTATACCAAAGAGACTGTATAAAAGCCATACAATTTTATATTTCCTAATATAATTAATTAATTTTCTAAATTGTTATCAATCATTTTAAAAATTTATTGTAAATATGATTCAGTCTGTCATTAACTTTCTATCAAGCTGTTATAGTACTTTTCTATGGTTTGTCTTTATTTTATAAATAAATATGGATAAAACTTCTATAACCGACAGCCTTGAACAGGAATTGTTACTTTTATTAAAACACCTACTGGGGACAGTAAAAATTTAAAAAATATTTCGGAGAATTATAAGAGCCACCCTCCCTTACATCCCAGGGAATTTCTCAAGATGTTAAATTCTCCAACAAAGAATTTTCCCTTTCTTGGAGGAAGCCGCACCGCACTGCACCGCACGCAAGTATTTATTTGTCTGGATAAATTTATTTATTTAAAACTACCTTGTCCTTTTGTTGGTACCAAATCAAGCTGCTCTTGATTTTATTTGTTTTAAAAAAGTATTGTAAATTTTTTATTTAGCTGTTGTAATACTTTTCTTTACTTTATAAATAAATATGGATAAAAAATCTATAGTTGCGTTTCAGTCTATTGAAGTAATGAGTAATGAATAAAAATATTGAGCTGTAAAGTATCGATTAAAAACTTATCGATATCGAATTGAAAATTCCCAATACCAAAAAGTATCGAATACTTTTCTCGTCGTTGTATTTACGCCAACCAAAAACTGGTGATTTCAAACAAAAATTCGTAAGGCGATTAAAATTTTTAAATTCGAATTTTACAAGCATTTTAATATTTCTGAAATCAATTTAACCCCCTAAATCATTATCTCATATTGTTTTAAATCTTTTAAAATTGAGTATGAGGTATGAGTAATCTCTTTGCACTATTACAATTATTTTGTAATTGAGTTTATTATCTTACTTGATTTGAAGCCATGCCAACAAATAGTTACGTAAATAATGTGCATGGCACTTGCTAAATGCCAATTAAAAGATTTTCTCATTTTAATTTACCCCCTGAATACTGAAGACCGCTGGCAGAGTGAGAACAAAATTGAGCCCCCAATGGCGCATGAAGCGGGTTTCGCGGCAACAAAACAGCTACACACCATAATTATTCAATTTGAAATAGTTGTCAAGGAAGTTTTTTGAGGGATTGACAGTCGGCGTCTAATGACAAGCCGTCAATATTTCACAGGGACCTTAAATTGGCCGCTATTAATCACATGCAATGTTAAAGAGGTTTGCGCATAATTCTCAAGACGCTTTCGTACAACTGATGAATGTTTGCTTTGTGCGATATGCCTGCGTCTATTAAAAAGTCTTAAGACGCGGTAGAGAAGACGCCACAACGTGGCTCGTTAGCTTAAAGAAAGGAGTGTTGTAATCAATGTCATATTGCTCTATTCCTTTAATATATTTTGCGATACGACTTCTTAATATTAAAAACACCGCATATGCTGCAGAAGTATTCTAGTTCACAAGTCTTACCTTCCAAAAAAAAAATAAAAAGAAAAAAACGTAAGCTGTTTGCTGCTGCGCGTAAGACTTAAACCACGAAGTAAATGAAAAAAATCCGGTTTTAAATTCAGGCATGTGCTAAAGGGGTTAAGGGGCTTAAAGTCCAGAGGTAGACAGACAGATACGCGATTGATTAATTGCCAAATGACAAACTTTATGGCAAAAAATGTTGTTAAACAAATTCGCCGCATATATTGATTTTGTAAGATTTTTTTAATACTCGTACAAATCGTTTCTTCAATTGCGTAACTTAGGAACTTTTGTTTCGAGTTTGCTTGTAGGCAACAATTTTCTCTATTTGAAAAATTATAGCAAATTTTTAATTTAACATTTGAATGAAACTACACACAAAGTTAAGATTTAAGCTTTATTAAAATAGTAAATAAAATAAACGAATTAATAACATGAAATAATTTTAGGTATGATTGATATTTAACCAGTCAGCTATCGCGATCTCTTTGCATAGCTCACACCTGTGTGTGTCTCGAAAATTAAGCGAGTCAGGAAGTTATAGATGTATGCAGATGGCAACTACATTTTACACATGACGTATAAAGTCGTCAGGACACAAAAATTCTGCCATTTCTTCAAGATATAGTCGTCATACACACAGCTTAAGTCGAAATTTTCCCCATTTGCAGGATTCCTCTTGATTACCTGCCTTTGAGAAAAAATTGAATTATATCTCATGAAATTCTTAACAAAATGTCTCTTACAATTAAAAATAGCTCAAAAAGCTCAAACAGTAATTGTCGAGAAATGTGTCGTTATAATAAAATATGTAATAAATAGAAATATTAAAAAAATACAACATTCACGTTCAAATAATTTTTTAATTTCAGTCAAGAGTACCTCTAAGTCGGGGTGTATCAATGGAACAACGTCTCCAGGACATTGCCAGTTTATTTAATCCAATTCCTGGAATGGGAGTCGGTATGGGTGTTGGCGACATGTCTCCCTACTCACATTATCCAACGCATTATCCTTATCAGGTAAAAATTAAAGCGTATATTTAAAAAAAAAAAAAAAAAAAAATCGAAAAATAATCAAATCAAAAACATTTTCAGAGTGCACCAGGAATTCCGCAACATAGCCAGTTTCCACATCCACCTCATCCCGTTCTTCATAATGCCTCTCTGGCCGATTTAGGTGCTACACAGCCGCATTATGGTCACAATTTGGGTTCGGCGGTTACTTCCAGCATGCATTTAACCAACTCAAGCCATGAAGCAGATTCAGGAGCTGCAGGATATAAAATGGAACACGATATGATGTACTATTCGGTGAGAAGAAAATTAAAGTAATGGACTCAAAAGTAAAGTTAATCAATTTATTTTTATATATTTTAGAATACATCTTCTGAATTGAATCATACAACAGATGGATTTATAAATTCATTTTTAAATGATGAAGATTTACAGCTGATGGATATGGGAGTTAATGAGGGTATGTACCATTTTTTAAAAATGTTGATTTTTATACCATTTTATTTAAGAATACTTTAAATTATAATTTAAAAAGAAATGAGCTTTCAGAGACATATGTTTAAGTTCAAAACTTAATACCAATAATCGTTTAAAATTTATTTTTAAATTAAAAACACATGTATTTATTTTTTAAACCATTACATAATTTTAATTATTTCTTATAGGTATATAATGAAAAAAGCTTTAATTCTAGTACTATAGCAGTTTAGTGTAAATTTTACTAAGATTTCGTGAGCACACATTTATATTACAATTTTTAGGTGCAAACCTTAAATCATGACAAAACCTTCTAAATTACAACCCGTGAAGTGATCTAGTGAAACAAGTCTGAATCTTTAAAAACTTTTCTTTAACTCTTATGTAAAAGAACTTAACATGGGGTAAAAACTCTCGCAGCTTTCAAACTAAAACTCGTATCCAAAAACGATTTTTACTTACGATAACCCTAAGAAATTATCCTTTTAATTTACAACACTTTTTACCACCTCTTTGAAAAAAAAAAATTTATTATACTTTTGAGTTTAAGCCAACTCAACAGGTAAAATAAGCCTCAGATCACTTGCAAAGTATACGACGGTTTCGAAAAACCGAAATATTACTACACTTTCCTTCAGAAATTCATTAATATTTTTGCGCTATATTAAATGAAAGTCCTTGTGATCCCTGTGATCCCTGTAGTTTTAATTTTATAAAACTTAAGTGTCTCTAAAGTATAAAAAATTCCATTTGATTCAATTTGTCTGTAGATTACACTACCTGATTTCACATTTTTAAATTTGAGGGTGCTCTTAAGCAGAGAAGGCTTAAAATTAATGGAGATTTTATATCCATTTAAATTGTATAAAAAATTTTAGTTTTCTAACAATTTTGAATACATTAAAACAATGGTGAATGTTCAAGGCAGTTCATTTATATATATAAAAATTCAGCTTGTGTATGCTTGTGCTCGCAAAACTCGAAAAATACGCAGTTGCTAAATACATCTGTCTATTCGCGATTTTCTCCTTGACTTTTATTATGATTTTCTTCCTGTTTTGACGATTAAATAGACTTATTCAACAGAAATATTTAGAACTATAAGTTATGACTGCTTTGTGCAAATTAACCAAGCAATGCCATGGGCGGACAAGCTAGTTATTTATAAAATTCAAATACATTTTACTTCTGTGAAGTTCCTCTTCAAATTGCCTTCACTTGGACTCTTACACTGATTTCTCTAATAACAGAGTATGAGAATTCATACAGAAAGGATTTGGGTACACTTGAGTCTTATCTCATTTCCTTACGTTCATGTTCTAATGTACAAGATTAAAGTTAGGTTTGTATAGTTGCTTAGTCCATTTTTTGGTTCCATTGTATTTTTTATTTCTTATTTATTTATTTGCTTCGCTTAATACAAACTACAAAAAAAAAACAAATAACAAATAGATGAACAAAAAGAACACTAACACAAAAATAAAATAGAAAGGATAAATACAAAACTAGATGACAAAAATTAGGGAAAATATAAGAGGAGCGGAAGGGGAAGAGCATTAAGGAAAGGAGATGATTAGAGAGGATGTTCAGGCTGGTAAAGGCCAAGTTTAAGGGAGGTTATGGCTAAATGAAAGTATTACCCCCTAGCGCAGGAGATCATGTTTATAGTTATACGTGGGATTCAAACTCTCTGGCGCGGTAGATTAGCGCGCTAAGAACTCCCATATATTATGGGAATTATTGGATAAATGTATAAATTTCGCATTATTCCTAACAATTGGCGCTATTAGTTATAAATAATATTTAAATAAAATAATAGAATTAAAAGAAAAATAATTAACACATACTAGAAATATTGTTTTTCAACATCATAATATCAAAAAAAAATTCATTTCTATTAAAAATAGAAATAATTATTTAATTTCCTGGTTTATAAAATTTTATACCAACAGAGAAGAATAATTATTTACACTTACGGCAAGAAAAAAACTGAAAAACAATCTTAGAACTTATATTAAATAATATCGCTCCTCAGAAATTTGTTATGAACCAAACAGCGGAGTTCCGCATAGGTATTAACCTTTTTCGCTCAAAGCTTTTTCTCCACCAAAGGTCCTTTATAAATTGTTGTGGTGACTGAGGGTCACCTTTCGAGTGCAAAGAGTTAAGAGACCTAGAAATTTAGTTAGAGACCATGATTTCAAAAACACACTTTTAAAATACTCAGTCATTTTCTCGTATTCGATCGAAAGCTAAGCTGGCCTTCTTTTTATTACGAAAATCTTGGACGGAATATATTGCATCTAAGTAAATTGAAATGTATGTAATTCTACAGAATTCTAATACATTTCAAAAATTTAAATTCGAGGAGTCTAAAGTGTCTAATAGGATTTCTGTTTGGACTGTACAAAATACGCACCAGACTGCGGTTAGCCAGCCTATTTTTCCATTGCTAGTTCAAAGTGATTTCCTGCTGATATTTTATGATGTAATGTTAATGTGTGCAATCACTGCCCTGATTACAATTAAAAAAGCTTTTTATTTCATAACTAAGCCAATACTTTTTACGATAAATGGTTAAACTCGAAAAGAGAGAGAGTAAAAGACAGTGAACTACAAAATTGGTTAAGAAGACTAAAACTAATCGATTTTATAGCTTTTACGGCCTTCAATAGACCTTGGATTTGTAGCTATTGTGGATCATTCAATTAATGTTAAAGTATTGATAACGATTTCTATTTCTGGCTAATCCAAAAAATTGGAAAGAAAAAACAAATTGCGAAAAGGGAATAATACGCCATTCTCTATCAAATATGTATTTCTGAAATATCCAGATAGAGAAAGATAAGTAAAGTTGGACATGAAAATCTCTTGTTTTATGCGGAATCGCAAAATATTACTCAGAAACTGATAACGATAGCAAAACGATTGAACTCATATTACACTTCATGGTTTTTGATACTACCAATGCCCTCGTGGACCGATATTCCCGCGCTACAAAGCGTCAAACGACAATCAGTTTTCTGAAGTGCACAGTCATGTGTTACTGACTTGTTGATGTTATCTCTTCTACACAACACAATCAGTAGATCTGGATTTATAGCATTAATTTTTGTCGTTGTAGAGGTGAGACTATATCTACTATAAATTCAGAAAGGTCGAAAGATTATCGATGAATGGCATAAACGTGCTAACTGATTTAATCGGATCGATGTGGATGTTCGATAGTCGGATAGTACCGGTTATTTTAGCAACAATCGATTGCGTCATAGTAGAAATTTGAATAAAAAATTCCGCAAACTTGATCTTATATCGTCACATTGTGTACAAAAAAGCTATACGGGTAAAGCTATAAAAATGAGCATTTCTAGCCGCTAAGTGATCGTGGCTAGTGATCGCTAGCATGATGTCTTGGTAGCATACTAAAGAATGGCGCAAAAGCGGCCCACCGACTGTTGGGGCAATCGTTCCTAAAGCTCCGATCACAATCAGACAGACTCGTCGGTGTGTTTACTATTTTTAAATGCTTAGTCATGCTGTGATACGTACACTGATCGGTTCGAGGTGCGTCTACTATTAGGATCTGCTGAAAAGTCACGCTTCCGATTCGATGTCGAAAACCAAGTGCTAAATTTAACATAAATTTTTATATATATGTATATATATACATTTTTTTTATTATTCTTAAATTCGCGATTCCAGTCCAATTTTTGTTGTCCTGTTCCGGAGTTCTGTTTCTTTACGATTAAATGTCGACTACGAATTAGCCTTGAACATATGCGAATTCGGCCAGATCGTGCGTAGTATTGCTAACCGAAATAGACAAAGTAGGCAAAAGCGATTTCAGCACGATTGTTTTTTCTAACAACAATAGTAGGAATGTTTGCCGATTCATTGTATCTCTGTAATTAAAAAGTCTTTATTTATTTTATTATTATTTTTTTTTTTTTGCATTAAAATTTAACCGAGTGCGCACGTGGTAAACTTTAACCAATGACTTGTAAAATGTTTAAAATTTGTGTTTAGTTTCTATAAACAAAAAAAACGAAAAAAAACCGACGTTTAGCCCCGCTAATCAGTCAACAGTTGCCTCATAGTGCCAAATATTTGGCTATTTTCGCAAAAAAAAAAAAAAAAAAAAAATGTCAACAGTGTGAAAATAGCAAAAGACGCTCACAGGATAGCTTTTACCTCCTCCTACAATATCTCCACTTGGTGGGTATCTATTTAATTAATTTATTATTTTTTTTTCTCCTAATTTGTATCGTTTAATTACCCGTGCGAAATTATGCGATAACACTTAATTTTTTTTATTTTTTTAAACTACGCAAAATCCCGGATGGTGGCAAATATTTTTTTGCATTAGCCCCCGGCTAAGTGATAACATTTTTGCCAGAGGGGGACGAGCAACAAAAATATTTCCTCAACCGAATGTTTATAGAATTTGTGATTTTCACCGAGTGATTTTCCCGGTTCGTTAATATAATTTAAGTGTTAACGTGCCACTTTTGTATAGCTTATGTTGCGGCTATTTCTGATTTAAAATAATTGCTGTCCAACTGATTAATAAAAATTTTAAATCGCAATTATATCGGCTGTTTTATTGAAATTTTTATTATTTAATTAACATATCATTTCGTATTGTCTATACGGTTTTGAATTTTATACTTTAAGTAATCTAAACAAATTATCATACATAGACCTTTTTTTTTTACTTTGTTTTACTTAAAAATTTTCCATCTAGGAAACACAAATTTTCATATGTTATCAACGTACAAACAAGAAGCAGTTAAATTCTATGAATTTAAAATATTTTCTTTAAGATTTCTTGGAACTATCAACTGTAAGAGCTCCTCGTTTTGCAAATTTCTAGCGTTATATACAATCAGTACATTATACTTAGCAGTACATATGTTATGTACATGTATTACAACATTTAGACAAATATTAGAGTAATTTTAGATAGTGGAATTTTTTAGCAGCATAAGAAATGATATTATTTAGTTGTAATCAAATCTAATCAGAAAAGATTATAGAAGAAATAGCAACATAAATCAAGGTTAATAATGTTTTTAATTTTAGTATAGCCCACACGAAAAACTAAATTTATCTACCAGTTTTTAAAATATCAAAAATAACAGATATAACAACGTAGTTTTCTTAAAAACTCTTCAACTTCTACAATTTTCGAATATTTTTAAATATTTCTTTTAGACTATGTGTTTTTGATGGTTTCAATAAATAGAGAAAGCTTTTTGGTAAATTTAGGATCTGGAATCTGGATTCAATAATCAAAGAAAGCTTTTTTTAAAAAAAAACGGCGCCAGCTTAGCCAGATGTACGTAAAAACAGAACAAATTTTCTATTTTTCCTCTAGACACAATAAATTACTGATTTTCACCATCTCAAGCACAAATTCGATCTCGCGAAGAAAGCGACATCATACCAGCGTAGTTAAAGGAGCATATTCTCATTGTGAACTTTCAATATCGGGTCGATCTTGAACGGAGAATGATTATATAATTCCTTTTTCATTAGAGAAGCGGACTTAAGTTCGGAATATGAGAAATGGGCTGATAAGAATAAAATTTTGCATAAGCTTTCCGTTTGGTCTAAAACGTAAAGAACTGAAAGAAGAATTTTGTTAAAATTACAAGTGGAATCCTAATCTTCCTAACGCGCACTCCATTGTACACTTTTTACAGCACAGTAACAATTTTGTTCGAGGTAAAATCTAAAAAATAATAATAATTAAATGTAAACAAAAATCTTCTTATCTGCTTTAAAAAATGGCATACAGATACAAATGTGCTTTTTTCCGTGCAAAACGATTTTTCTAATGATAAACGGAATTGGCCCTACAAAAAGTATTGAAACGTACTGTTTAAGTGGACGTTAGGGAAACGTGCACTCTTGGGAAGTTGAATATATCGAAAACTATATTCGGCTGACAAAAAATTCTTTGATATCCTTCCGTTTTAGACTAAGCAGGAGGCTCTTGCAAAATTTTATTTGAATCAGACCATTTACCCTATTCCAAACTTGTTCCGAGAAGCGATCTTTTATCGTATCGAAATCGATCAGTGATAAAATCATGAGTAAAAGTTATAAAGAAGATTCGTAAGAATCTCGGATAGACCGCTTTTAGACTTCCTAGTCATTTAGTTTTCGTTTCATTACTTCGATATTCGTTTGAAAAAGTGATATTCCTAAGAAACACGTTATTATAAAAATTATATAAAAATTGCAATTGATTTGACATCGATCTTCTTTCATTATAACAAGAATTAGAATTTAGGATTTCATTATTTTGCAATAATTAAAATTTAGCATTTCATTATAACAAGAATTAAAATTACATACCCTGAGTATAAGGAAAATTTTTATCCACATGCATAGTGCATGTAAAATGTAAATCTTAACAAGTTGAATCATCAACAACAATCATAGTAATAAATCTAATACCAGGAAATAATTGTATTGTAATATAAAATCGAATACTTCATTTATGCCGTCATACTTCGATCTGGGTCAGTTGACAAAACTGCGAAAATGCAAGGCCAACAATGAGGTTGTTAACCGACACGCGTTTTTCAATAGAGAATTGGTAAAAAGAAATAAAAAAAAAAAATTATGAAAAAAAATGCAATACGTTGCATTTTCAATTTATCAAAATTAGGTCAATTGGCGAAAAGATACAAAAAGCAAGATTATACGTGAACTTGATGCTCAAAAATGTGTTTTGTAATTGTTTATCAGCAGATTTACAGGTAAACGGTATGGCACATGAAAAGATATTTAATCATGGCAAACTTTTTAAATGTTTACTGATTTAATTTTCTCAAATTATGCAGTATAAGGTGTTGAATTTAGTGATTTTTATAGTATTTTTATGATTACCTGTTTTGTTTACCTCTAATTTTATGTCCTAATGAATTAGTAATCAATTATTGTTAAGGATAATAAAATTATTTATATGCGTTTTCAAAACAGCTAATAAAAAAGTATAATAAGATGCCCTGAATTCAAAATATTTTAAAATTTATTTGGGAGAGTTGAGTATGAATCACTTAGCGTCGATCGATCAATATCTAATTAAAATTGCCTTTTTTTTCTTAACTATAATAGCTTAATTTAAGAAATGACCTAAGTGTGCGCAAAATCAGACTAATATTTAAATTGTGTGGCTGTTTCCTAAGTAATTAATGCTAGGTCATGGCCTTCTGATACTGACTATTTGAAATCTTTGTAACTTCGATAAGACTGAAAGCTTGTTTCATTCTATGGGAAGGTGTTCACTTTTAAAATAATTATTTAAACTATAAAAAATAAATTGAAGAATATGTAATTTTTCGGCGTTACGCAAATTTTAATAAACCCTATTCGAAAAATGGATTTAATTTAAAGTTTTGTGAAGAAAAGGTTATACGTGCTCGAAAATATCTGGGTTTTTGATTTTAAGTTTAAGGAGATTTTTAAAATACCATCCTAATGATTTATTATTATAGCAGGTTTAGTCGATTATTTTTCTTGTAAAACTTTAAAATGAAATTATGAAAATTTTAGATGCGTTAACCAGTCAGCTGTGCTGTAAATATGAAGCGATGATCACTTTTGTTTTATAAAATATTTTTTATATGTTCGTTTTATTTCTTCGATTTCTAAATATTTGAAATATCTTAAAATATATTCGAGTTTTCAGGAAAATTACAATTTAAGTAACCATGACAACTACTTTTTATAAACGACGAGTATAGTCGTCATAATATAAAATATCACCTTTTATCCATGACGAGTATACTCATCAAAAGCAGCTAACTGATTAAATAATTAACAATTTTTCTGTAAACAGTTTTTAAAGTTTTACCATTCAACTGATAAAGGGAGAAACTCGGTTATATAATCAAATTCTCTTCTATTTTCACAAAAATTCTCAGTAAATCGAATCGTATTTGGGTTAAAAGCTGAACAAACTTTGTTTAAATTTTTACATCAGTTCGAAGAATATGTGAAAGAGCTGTAAATATCAAGTTTAGAAAATGTAAAAGAATTTCGAGTAGAGAAAACGTGGTATATATTTTGAAATAACCACAAGATCTGATCGAATATAATTAGAAATATCATCAGTATTTCCCCATCTTTAGCTTATTCACCATCTTTTCGTCTTACGTTGCATTTTTGCTTGCGGAAATTTTCATAGATGACCCAGAATTTTTCTGCGCAGTGTCACTTGATGCGGAACGATAAACAAAGACCTTAATTAAAGAGACAATTTTTTTCTTTTGTACTTTTATCCTTAGCCTTGTTTTAAGTGTAAATAGAAACGACTCCTCCCACTTGTCGCCATTCAAAATTTCACAAGTAAAATTTTTTGCGACCGAACATAATCCAGAAAAAATTTTTGTCGCCAGCGAGGATTTCTCTCTCAGCCACGAGACATTTGCAAACATTTTTACAATTGTGACTACAGCGTAAAACAAATCTAAATTGTGATAAGATAAGCCCCCCTTTGGAATCGGGTGTACGTGAACCCACTCAGATTCATGCGGAGTCTGAAAGGTGTGCGCCTCGGCCCCAAAGTTTGGGAGGCATCTATCCAGTTAAGGAGAAATTGCCGTGCGAATTTGTAATGAATATTTCCAACAGTTTTCGGTGGCTTGAGGCGCGAATTGGCGGGATCGATGGCAGGACAAATAAGATCCTAAATCCGAACATGCCCGCCAGTCTGCTCGGTAAATAAATAAAATTTGACTTTGAGTAAGACGGATCCCGATCTTTGGATCTTGGTGGAATTGTTGTTTTTTTTTTTTTTTTTTTTTTGAATCGACGAGACCGCAAATTGAGTGGAATTAATTTGTAGATTAGTCACTGCAGTCGCACTGAGTTTAACTATGGTGTATGATTCACTGCCCACTTCTGACTAAGGCATTGAAATCTTTTCTAGCCAAAGTCGATTGCGCTTGCTTAAATCCGTGGCAAATGTGACAATATTTGCAATCGGAAGTTTAAACGTGTGGGCTGCTGAGAAGTTATGAAAGCTTTGAACCTTCTGTAAAAACTGTCGCAGTTCACGCACGGCACGCCCATAATCATCTCAAGACTAAGAATAGCATTACAAGTATTATCTCATGATTACTAAGAGCACAAATCAGCTAGGAATTGCAGAGAATGATTTTTAGGTACAGGTAAATTTTGTTATCAAAGTTTTCACCTTGAAGAATACAATGAAAGTGAATGGTTGTGAAAACTTGCAGTTTTTAAAGATATTTCTTAAGGGAGATTATTTAAAAACGTTGAGAACATTTTTAAAATGTTTTTTTCTTTATATAAGAAGATGTTTAGTAGTAAATTGTCACTAGTGAAAAGTAGGAAAATTCCTTTAGCCAGTAGTGTAATAAAAATAATTTACAAAATCATTAGAAGAATAAACAGCCCCTACTCTGAGAAAACTGTGCTACTACAATTGGAAGGAATTAAGGCGGGAAATCCGTCTGAAATTTATTGCAAAAACATTTTTTTATTTCACGGGGGATATTTTAAAATTATCTTTACAATAAGCTGAAAAATAAACTAGGATTAAGGATTTCTGGTTAGGGCCTCTGGTAGTTCAGTTGTTAGCGCGCTGTCCTACTGTCCCAGAGGCTGTGGGTTCGAATCCCACGAATAACCATGGTCTCCTGCGCTACGTGGCAACACAGTGGGCCAAAATTGGCCTAAGTGTGCCTTTCTAGGCAGCCACAGCAACCAACCAACCAACCAAGGATTTCTGGTTGCATATGATCACATTCCTGGAAACAAATTAGTGTAGGCCATTTATTCTAAGTCATTTAGCTCTTTTGACCCCTTTTCAAAATGTGCTTCCAAATATTTTGAACATCTTAAAACTTACGAATATATTTTAGTTTTTATGAAAATTCCAATTTAAATAATCATGACAACTACTTTTTACACATGACCCGAATACTCGTCATAGCACAAAATATTGTCATTTATCCATGACGAGTATATTCGTGAAAAACAGTTAATTGATTAAATTTTATTAAAAGAAATTCCTATGAAACTTGATAAGCTAAAAAAAATAGAGATCAATGAGTAAAGAGAACTTATAGCAGAACAGAAGGAAAAACGGAGATAATATAAACGAAAACCTTTAAACTGTTGCAAATTTATAAACAATTACTCTACATTTAATGTTTAAATTTCATTAAAAGAACATAGTTCTAACAATAATAATTTCTCTAACTCTAAATAAATTACATTCTTAAATTCTTGTGGAATTTCATTTTAAAAGTCTTAAAAGTATTTGCGTGCGAATTAAAAAACAGTAATGACGAGTATAATCGTCAAACAAAGAATAAATGTTCTAAGTGTAAAATGAAACACATTAAAGCAAATTAAAAAATTCCAATTATGCAAAAATTTATAATTTTCTTACGACGAATATATCCGTCAAACACCTTTAAGTAGAGTTAGTACTGTTATCCTGCATCTGTAAGGAAAAAATAAAGAAAAATATGATACATTTCGTGTTTTTATCTTTCCAGGTTTCTGCACGATGCGCATGCTCGAGGGAAACGCGACCAGTAACAATTCTTCGGTGCTGGGCTCCTCGAGTGGTGGAGGTAGTCATGCCGGGCACCTAATTTCTTCAATGCCATCCAGCCTAGGAACTATGACGAGCGAAGGAATCACCGCTGGCGGAGATCGCTTGGACGCCTCCAGTGATAGTGCCGTAAGTTCCATGGGCTCGGAAAGGGTTCCATCCCTCTCAGACGGAGAATGGGGCGATGCGGGAAGCGATTCGGCTCAGGAGTTTCACCAAGGAAAATACGGTGGCCCCTACGACTACAGCTACAGCAGTCGACTAGGAGACACATCTCGACAGCCGGTCGCCCAGAAAAAGCATCAAATGTTCGGGAAACGATACTTCCAGGAACAACCGAATATGCCACTATCCCAAGCACAAAGTGCAGCACAGCCCCCCGATCACTTAGCAACCCCAGTTAAATACGAGTACGAACCGTACGGACTCCATCAGAACCCTTCCGCCGTTGGACATAACATGGAGGGGGCGGTTGGACCCATAATTAATAAAAATCATGTTCCTTTAATGACAAACTCCGAAATGAAATATGCATGCTCTTTGGATTTTTCGGCGCGGCCACCGCGATCACACGATCTCATTAGTCACAATCACACGTATACATTGCCTCAGGGAAGCGGATCCACTCCACGTCCTCAGATACGGGACAAAAAACAAAAGAAGGCCGAAGACGAACACCTGACACGCGACGAGAAACGTGCTCGATCCCTAAACATTCCCATTGCAGTACATGATATTATTAATCTGCCGATGGATGAATTTAACGAGCGACTCTCCAAATACGATCTCACCGAAAATCAACTTTCCCTTATTAGAGATATTCGGCGACGTGGCAAAAATAAAGTTGCTGCACAAAATTGCAGAAAAAGGAAATTGGATCAAATTCTGTCCCTGGAGGACGAAGTTAGAGAGGTGAGAAGAAGAAAAGATCGACTATATCAAGATAGAGAAGTGATCCTTGCAGAAAGAAAAAGAATAGCTAATAAATTTGCTGCTCTTCATAGACATGTATTTCAGGTAAGCAATTGATTTGTTCTATTTATTTGCCTATTCCCAAAATTTAAATTTAAAATCCCCATGGCCCCATACACATACCTCCAGACCAATTTATCTTTATCTAATTATCACACCGTTTGTAGCCTTATAAAGCTTAGAAAAAACTGTTTTAGTTTAGTGTTTAGGGAAATCACACACACGTGCCGAAAATATAAGAAAGCTCCATTTCATTTTCAGGGGAATTTTCTATTTTTAAATATATTCGAGGAAAGTGGATACTGTTCAAATTAGACTAAAACCAACTATACTTATGAAATTAATTTTTTCGCAGCTATTTTGCAACTTTGTCTCCTATGAATGAATGAATAAATATTAATTTTAAAATTACGTATTATTTACATTGATCATTATTTCGTACATGGGTGCAAGAGTTAGCGAAATAAAGCAATAATTTCATCCATTTAAATAGACAGTTGGTAAAAATATTTTCAAGTAAAAATAGTAGCAGCAAGCAACACATAACGCCATTGAAGTGGTTCATTGGATAGTTGTCCATAGATATGGTGCAAAAGGATTGGCATTTACAGCGACAGTAAGGCTGCTCTGGCCACTCTACTTAACCCCATCACTAGGTCAATGATTGTTCAGAAATGTTAGAAAAAAATTGCAAAGCACAATCAGGTTATTCTTATATGGGTTCCGGGTTACCAGAGAATAGAAAGAAACGAGTCTTTTAAACACTTTGGCGAGATAAGACGCAGATTCCTTCCCCCTAAGACCAAAGCCTATTATTGGTGTAAATTATGCAATGCTGAAGAATTGTAGAACTCGACAAGTGGGCTCAACCCACGGGCCGAGATGGTCCAGTATATGAACTTTTAGATTCGTTAGTCGCCCGGACAGGAACACTGCGAAGCTCTTGCTAAGTTTAGGTAAGAAGGATTGCAGAATGTTGGTAGAGACGATTATGACACACAACACATGTGGCAAGCACATGATTTACTTAGGAATTATCAACGACACAACGTTTCTTTAGTGTGGAAAGGGTGAGGATAGTACAGCACTTCCTCTATAACTGTCCGGCATTCTCTCGTGGGCACATGACGACGTTTGTCGTTGATGTTATGAGGATGAAAGATTTCATTTCTCAATCTTTATCTTAGAGCAATAAAGAAATTCGGATAGAGTAGTAGATGAGTGCAATAGACAATGTATAAACGCTCGCAATTACCTGTTTCAGCAATAATAGAAATAATAATACGATCCATATCGCTTTACATTTTTCTCTCTTCAACCCTTAAGTATAAGACTATTTCAGAAATTAACTGAATGATTCTGAAAACATATTAAATGATAAACATTTTGCTGTTATCGAATATTAGCGTAAAGTTTTTCTATTTTAATTTGTAAAGAAAAAGTAACTCTAGAATCGGATTAAGTATCTCTAGAAACTTATCGAGAAGAAGTATTTTCATTAATTTTCGCATGTTTGTCATGAATTTAAAAGTAGACTAAAGTTCGAGCTTTAAAAAGTCAAGATAAGTTCATACATTTTAATTTAATTTTCCGCTGACAGGTGTGTGGCAGGAAGTATTATCATGTTGAAATATTAACTTTTCAAAGTTGGTTAGAAGAGAGTTGTTTTAATATTACCATTCTTTAAATTCCATAATTTCTGTTTTATAAAACTTGTTTTTCACTTGTATAATTAAAAAATTTTCTTTAATATCTACAGTACTTGAGAGACGCTGATGGGAATCCATGTTCACCTTCGGAATACAGTTTGCAGCAGGCTGCAGATGGTTCCGTTTACCTTCTTCGCCGAGAGAATAATAAGCCGGACGGTAGTGGCAACAGTTCAGGATCAAATCATACCGGAAACACAAACGGACACCATCAGCACTCAACCCAGGGACCTTCGCCCCCATCACACCATCAAAAAGAATGAGAATCACTGTACTACCTGGCGGCGTACAGTGGATTCTGATAGGTGTCGGTCGAACCTTCCTCTTTAACTTAATTTGAAATTTCGAGAGACCTTTTTTTTTTTTAAATAATTTCTGGAAAAATATATATATATATATATGTATATACATATATATAAAAAAACACATTTTGGTACAAAGCACACACTCGCTATATCAGGCATAGGATGGCGTAAAGCAACTGTGCACAACAAAATTATTTTAATTAAAAACACTTTGAAGATAGAAACAGACCATAGAGTTCTCATACGTATATTAGATTAAGATGAGTCTAAATGCAGTTGAAGATAAAAAAAAAATCGTAAGTGTGAATTTCGCCAACCAATGAAGTCCAAATTAGCGCGCTCCACTCGTACTCCATTTCAGGGTGGCATATTATTTTCCTGGTTAAACCAATCCGACAGTCTGTGATTTAGTGCGAGTGGAGTGCGGGACAAGAACTTGTAATTATTTATTCGGGTAAGCATGTGTAGGTGATAGAATTTAATTTTTTAATTTTTTTCTTTTTTTTTTTTTATATAAAAAATAAAAAGCTGAAAAAACAAAAACAGATAAAATAAAAAAAGAGAAATTGTAAAGTGAACGTGAGAACTAACTACCACTCTTAATTAAGTTTTATAGGATTAAGATAAAGCCAAGAAAACAAAAAATAAAAAAAAATAAAAAATAAATAAAATAAAAATAAAACAAAAAAGAATTCAGGTGAACCAAGCTAGAGTAATATTTGAATATGAGGATTTATTGTAAACTATTGTTAAGTGAACTGTCCCAGATCCCCCATCCGGCAGTCCTATACTTGTTTAACGTTGTACATAAAAAAAAAAAAAAAAAATATATATATATTGCAACCAGTAAAGTTTTTACTAAGTAAATAAGTCCAATTACGGATAGTCAAACAGTGGAAGAGATGAGAAAATCTTTTAACTATTCTAAGTACAAGAGCGTGAGGTTGTTCTTCAGGAATAATAAAAATTTTAAATAGTTGTTTTCCTTAATTTTCATCAGCCTATCTCATTGGAGTAAATCGGATTTCAGTTTCTTTTAATGAAAAATGAATGAAATGTATAAAAATATAAAAACAAAATGTATCTTTTCGTTTACCTTTCTTCTATCCCACTTTTATTTTCAGTTTATTTGCTTTATATTGGGGGCAGCTTATTGCTAAAACCCGTCGACGGGATTGTAAATGCGGACTTCAAATATTTGAATTTTAAAATTCGCATTCACATTACCGTCGACGGAACCCGAAATAATCCCTATTAAATCTGTTTTAAAATTACTAATTAAGAACAGGTTTTTAATTAATCCCTGAATGTTGTGGTTCTCTTACAAATTGCTGGTTTTAAAAAAAACAAAAAACATGTTCTACGATTCGCTTTTTAAACTTTGCATTCGAAGGGTCTTATTGTATGTAAAAAATTGCAAATATATTTATTTATTTAATGTATTGTATTGGTATATTCATAACAATTGTTTATTTACTATGTCCTTTTATTATATTTTTTTAAAAGTACGTTTAATAGACCAAAAACCTTTCTTAGTACCAGAGACTGCGAGTCTGAAACGTGATTATAAAAATTCGTTTTATTAATTTAAAAATATTCCCTCAAAAAAGGAAAAAATGTTTAAATATATTTAATTTTTATATACTTTAAAAGTGGAAAATTAAATCGTTCGTAAAAATTGCCTGCTGAAAAATTTGATGATTCCAAAAAAAGCGCGTTATTTGGAGGGACTCATGTAGAAACGGTTGAGATTCGATTATTCTTGTATTTCTGCTTCGTTGAGGATCAAACTTGAGTTTTAGATTCATTGAATCAATATATCTAGATGATATTTTTAAATATTCAAGGAAAAATTGGTCTATTTATAAAATTTGAACTCATCAAGAAAGTATTTTTTATTTCTTACTACCGCTAAAAACATCTTAGGTATGTAGTTTAATTTTTTCTAATAATCAAGCATCCTTTGCGTAGTCAAATGAATGAAATAATGCAGAAATAATAAAATACGGCTGTAAATTTTGCTTAAAGAGCTTAAAATAAACGTTCTTTTCTGTTTTTTTCAAAATAAAAAAACCATGCTGAGTTTGACTGAAATGGCTTTAGCTACGGTGGGTTTTAGAATGTTTTCTACGTTTATAAGTGAATTTAAATGTAACATTTTATCAATTTTAAAGGTAAATCGTAAGAAATGCCACGAAAAGTTAAAATCTTCAGTTCCCAAGCAGTGTCCGATGGGCGTTACAAAAACGCCGGTCTGCTGCGAAAAATTATTCCTGAAAAATCAAAAGGTCAAAACCCAGTCATGGAGGATGGTGCACAAGAATAGTTACATTAAAATAAGACCCGTGGAGCCTAATGAGCCGTATTGGCGCGTAAGTTTTGATATTTGCTTTAAAAAAGAAAAAACAAACACATTTTCAAATTGCCCGCCAACTTCAATGGCGAAAAGCCTCCCGCCCTCTTCCATCTTGGAGAGATTTCCAGTCTCCAAATTGTTGCCAATGCAGGAAATGTCAAATTTGATGGGTTTTTGGAGAGGAATTCAGACACATAACAAAACAGTCATCTTGTCCGCGAGCGATTTTACGAAATCGGGACGTCGGGGTATTTGTTTCATTCGCTGCGATAGCCAATCAAAAGCATTTTGTAATTAATGTGCGGCACGCTGAAATCAGAAATTTTCCCAGTCCAAGTGTAAAACGTGAACCGAACGGGAGCCCCACAAAAAAAAAAAAAGAAAAAAAAATGGTAAGTGCATTTCATTTCGAGCGGCTCTGCTCCACCACTTTGGCTGCAGCGGCTGAACTTTGACCGACTGTCAAAGCTGAACATAACCAAAAAAATAAAAAAATAAAAAAATGATTTATTTATGATAAGCGCTAGCGATAGCGCCGCTCTGATGGGACTCTTTCTTCTTTCAGGACGTTTTCCTCATGATAAGGAGGCACAAGACCACCATCTTCACGGACGCCAAGGAGAACACGACTGTCGGCGAACTCAAGAAGATGATCGAAGGTTCGTACCGCCGTGGCAGGGGCTCTTCATTCCCCAGAAAGCCTCTTTTTCAATATCTCCAGTCTAATTCACAGTATAAAAATAAAGAAAATTAAACTGTGCGGACTTGAATCTGTCCAATTTTTCATTCATAGAATTCTAAAAAAAAAAAAGTAATCCCCTCGGTTATTAAGTCTTATGGCTGTATGAGGCCGAACCCCCTTTTGGTTGAGGACAGTTTTAGCTAAGAAAATTACTTTAAATTTTTGTTAAGGGCAGACAATCGCGTTTAAGTGTCCAAATTCTATTTTGGGTTATGAAACAAATTCACCAGCTTAATAAGCTGATTTTTGTTAATATTTTGGATTTGAAAAGATTTTTGTCTCTGTCCCTGGGCTATCTATAATTTAATTTTTAACACTAGAATAAATTGTGCTATGATTTTCTTCAAAAAATCTCGACCTTTCCATAACCCTCAAAATTAAGCTCCGTCTTCTTTTGGATATTGCATCATCTTTCTTAGATTTTATAAAATCTTTTGGTTAAAAAATTTCATTATAATTTCACATCGTACAAATAGGCAAATTCTAAAGTTTTTTTTACATACTCTAATTTTTTTAAGAGTTATACCTAGTCATAGAAGTAAAGGAAAGCGTATTTTTGTGAATTTCTTTTAGGAAAACCAAGTTTCGTTTTTTTTTATATCATACTAACAGAAAATGTAAAAGTCCAAGTCGATCTTTCAGATAGCCCCCTGAATCAGAGAAGCATTCATTTTCAATTTATAATGCCTCTAATAATAGCAATCGCCCACCAGCTGGAAATACCATTGGCTGCAAGGAATCTAGACCTAAATAGGGCTTCCTTAGCTGCTGCGAACAGACGTTGGCAAGTAGAGCAGACTTATCTGACCACACGACTGATTTGGCCTTCCTTCGCTAAGGCTAATTTCGCTCAGCCGTACACACATAAGTACTGTTGTAGGTGTTATTACTGGGCACTGCCTTATTAGTAGGCATGCCAACAGATTTGGCGACTTCTGCAAAAGCCGTCTGAATGAGGAGGAGGAGGAGCCTGTCACCCACCTACTTTGCCAATATCCGGCCTTCTCCGGATCCTTTTTTGATGATATCATCGACTTGGGATCTGCTGACATCACGGATCTAGCACAGTTCATCAAGAAATCTAAATGATTCAAAACGGGCTAATCTGTGGGGAAGGGAACAGCATCTGCCCTATCTCGTGGTATCACAATGGACTGTATCTGGCCTAAGTTTACCTTTCAGGCAGCCACTGTAACCTAACCTAACCTAATAATAGCAAAGAAAGCTTTTGAAACGTAACCAAAGTTTTATTTGCTATTTTTTATGGAATTTAGTGGAAATAATAATTTTTTTTATAGACATTCAGAACCTTTTCAGTATCTCGAGAGGTCGAGTTGTAGGTCAACGTTTTCCAAATAAAGCAGAGAAAATGAATGTCGAAGCATACCGCAGACCGTACTTACCAATTTAATAGCATCAATGCTACAAAGATACTCTGAGGGGATAAAAAATAAAATTTACTATACAAAACACTGAAAGTTATAGACGGTTTCTTTATAACTGTATAACTGAAAAGTTGTTTACGGCTTTTATGGGTTAAATTGGGGTCTCTCAGAGGTCTAGATCAAAAGGAATAGATTTTTCTGAATATAGCCCAATATCTCCGAGGAATTTAGTATTGCTTTAAGTTGGATAGTCTACAAAAAAGCCTATTTAGAAATAAATTACGAAAAACTTTGTGAAAGAAAAATTAAAAGAGTATTCTAACGAAATTTATCCCGTTTTCTTTCGAAGGTATCCTAAAGATCAAACCGCGTGACCAGATGCTCTTTAATAAAGACAATATAAAAATGGAAGATGAAAGAACGTTGCAGGATTATGGAATTACGATGTCAACAGCCAAAGCCCAAGCCCCAGCTCAACTTGGCTTAGCCTTAAGGTAATAATTTTGGTCCTTTTACCCTTTCTCCGATAATTATTAACATTTCATAATTTCAGAGTGGAAAGCGGTGATTTCGAGCCACTCGAAATGACACCATATTCGTCCCCTCCGGACCTACCGGACGTCATGAAAAATCAAGAGGCCGCCAACGGCCAGGAACTAGTAGGACTTCCGTAGGAATTTTTATATGTAACAAGTAAATTAAAGCTAAGTGATGAGTCTGTTGCGATTTACAATTTTCGGTGTTATCCACAACAAGCTAAAACGCGATTTAATTATTTTTTTTTTATTTCTTTCCCTCCCTGGCACCGTGCTGCAGGGTAGAACGATTGTCGGCTAAGCGCTTTTCAATCGATCAATTCACATGTAACACACAATTAATTATTTTCTTTTTCTTATAACTTTTTGTTAAGATTTTCTTAGAGTTAACAGTTTCCACGGTTGGAGTAAGGAACGTAAAGTAAGTTCTAGGAATTTGGCTAGATCCACTAGATTTTTGGTTGTTCCCTCTAATTTTATTTTTTATTATTATTATATTTTTTTTTATAAATAATGTGGCAACTTGGAGGCCAGGTCAGTAGGAATTAAGCGAGCTTATCAATTCACATATAGGTCTCTTTTCTAGCAATAACCCTTTGTGGGTTATTTTACTACTACAGTTTAGTTCAGAACAATTTACCACTTCATTTTACTGTCAATTCTAGATTTATGATTTTTTTTTTTCAAATAAATTATGAAATATTTATGTAGTCTCAGTTTTTACTTGTAATGCAACTCAGGTAAAAAAAAAAAAAAAAATAATAATTCACTTGCCCCAACTGCCGCGACTTTTGAGTGTTTTGTGATTCAAGAGATTCAAACATATTTACATGATAGAGGAATTTATTTAAATTTTAAAAACATTATTGGCATACACCAAAAACATGTTTCTTTTGTTATTATTCATAAAATGCATATCGAACCCTATCGGTAAGTGCTTTTGCCTTTTTTATTCATTCATATTATCTGATCCAAATGCCGCCCGCTTCAAACACATTTATAACACTTTACATTGTTATATTTCAAACATAAAATAAAAATCAGTTTTAAAAACACGAGACTTTTGGTCCAGGGATATTATTTTAATGTTAGATGTGCAGCTTAAATTTTTTTAAATGGTAGAATATTCAAAGAATAAATTTTAAAATACTTTACTATGTGAGCTACATTTAGTAAATATTTATACTACGATCAACGAGATTATGCAGAGTGCTCTTAATAAAATTAAAAGCTGACCCAACAGTAAAGTTTTATTTTAATATCAATTAGTCAGCTATTGGTGGTAATTAATTAGAAAATGGAACGAATGAATTGATGTAAATGCGGCTCATTTATTTTTAAATGATGTTTTGCAACAATCACCTTATCAATCGCAATTTGCATTATGTGAAAGAAAGAAAATTTTAGATCGGTTAAGCCGATTGCCTTAAAATCATGCGCAACATCTAAAAGGAGGACACTTGGAAAAAACTCGTTTAAAGTCAGTGTTTGGGTCATACAGTAAACGATGCTATTCCTATAGCAATGACCACAAATGTTATCTTAAAATCTTAAAGGTATAATTATTAATTAACCTATCAATTTAAAACGATTATTTAGTTAATATTTTAATGTGATAAAGCTTTACAGCAGAAAAATTATTTAATTAACTTATGCTCGGGCCTGTTGATATTTTATTTAAAGAATAAATTTATTTCACTATTGAAAAATGGCTCTAAAAGGCTAATAATTATGCGAAGAATCTAAACGCTAACAATGAAAACTTGCAGAGTTCCTTTCAAAGAGTTTTAGATTTCGGCGAAATAACTTACATTTTACATTTGCTACGTAATTTTACTCAAAGAAAAAATATCACAGAGAATGTTAATGCAGAAAACGTTTATACTAGAGATATTCTGTTTTTACTTGAGTTTAGCTGATCAGTTCATTAATTTTTGTGTATTTTTTCCGCTTCCTTTTTAAAACTGAGAATTAGCGTTTACAGTGGATACCCTGTTTGCAAATGGACTTTTGTTTATACCCGGCCTAAAGCAGAATTTAACCCAATTTAAATTTGGTTGAAATTTGGTACAAGTCTAGTTTAATCCCAGCCTTACTCTGGCTCAAAATCAGCTTAGATCTGATTTAAATAATTTAAAATTTGTAATCAATTTGCTCATTTGATAAATTCTTCATCCAGGAGTCAAACAAATAAAAACTGCTGTAGCTAAAATAAAAGAAGCATTCATAATAAAATAAAATATTTAATTTAGTGATTAAAGGCTTGGTCTAACATCAACTCGAACTGTCTGCATCAATTGGTTCTGTTTCAGGAGCTGCTTCTAATTCTTTCCCAGTTAAATGCTCCTCGAGACGATCTTGAAAGAACGCGACATAGGTGCTCTTCTGCTGAGCCGTAGCCGGGAAGTAGTGTCCCCCGGGATGGGTGAGAATTTCAGGATCTTGAAACACTGCAGCGAGCTTTTCGCTCATTTCGTGGGGAATGATGTCGTCATTCTCGCCGTAAATATGAAGAGATGGAATTTCCAACGTATTCTCATAGAAGTTTTTGTGGACTAAGCTGCCCGACGTGAAGCCAGACGACAGCACAGCGAAGGAAGGTTTTATGGAAGTCACTAAAGGGATTTTTCAGTTAGAAGCTACATTAAAAAGGTGTGTAAATTTCTTACTGGTTTTGTGACTTATTCCGCAAATAAGTCCAACGAAGCAGGCACCCTGAGAGAATCCCAGCAATCCCTGAAATGGTCCCTGCTCTTCCCAAACCTTTTCCACGTACTTTAAGCTCTCCTCGAATCCGAACGCTGGTCCTCCGACGTTGGTCCCCTTGAAGGTGCCATCGTCTTTGTTGAACCACCAACTTCTCTGCTCGTTTATATCCGCCTCTTCGGGAGTTCCGTCCAGCGGAGGTGCCTGGTGGGGCGCTGTTATAAACGTGAATTCTGCATATTTGCCCACAAATTTTCTAAACGAGCCAAGCTTCGATTTGAAACTGTCTGCATTTTGCCGGTAGCCGTGGAGACAAAGGACTTTCAGTTTGTCCGTAATTTCAAGTTTTTTATTATCTTCTGGTTGAGCTTTCGATGTTCCTGGCTGGTTTTTACCCATTTTATTAACCTAATTAAATTAAACCAAGAAATACTTTTGTCATTTGTCCGGCCGTGGATTACTCGCTCCGCATGCAGTACTTAATTGTCAAAAATGTTAGTTTATATTTGACATTTCTGAATCATTGCCTACTGGAAAACTTTTAGGCGTTAATATTCTTCGAGGATTTTTGCATTTAAATCTTGTAAATAAATTAAAATTAATGCTATACTATTACTGGTATATAATAATTTTATTTCTTATCCTAATAACAAAAAATATAAATTTAAATACTTAAAAATTTTAAAAATTGTTTATAATATGGCATTACTTTTTCGGTATAATTTTCTTGCAAAAATGACGCCATTTTCGGTTTGTCGATAAAACGCGGCGTTGGTTTCGGCGAAGCGCATCCTTCAAGTACACAATTTTGAATATCGCGGTAATATTTGCATAAATTCCATAGAAAATACAAAAAAAAGGTGAATTTTTTGTTGTTACATGCTTTTAAAATTAAAATTCCTGTGAATTGTTTGTTTACATACGAAAAAATTAAGTGCAAAATTTCATTCGTTCAAAATGGCGAGTGGTTCACCTTGCAAGCAAATATTTTTCTTATAAAAGTGAATTTGTTGACAATCAGTTCCACAAAAATATGAAATTCTTTTAAATCTCGGCATTGCTTACAAGTTTGCCTCATTGCCAACGTCCAGTTAATTTTTAGCTGGGATTCCTGGAGCACCGGTTTTTATACGCAATATTTTTATTTGTCTCCCCCCTCCCTCAGGAAAATGTCTCGCTACATTCGATTGCGTGGGCTTCCCTGGCAAGTTACCCCTGAGGAAATTGAAGAGTTCTTGAAGGGGGTGAACATCTCTGGGGGAACACAGGGCATTCATCTGGTGACCAGCAAAGCTGATGGAAAGAACACCGGGGAGGCATTTGTTCTGCTTGAGAGCGAAGAAGACGAGGAGGAGGCCTTCAAGCATAACAAGGAGACTCTCGGTCATCGGTATATTGAAAGTAAGAGTTATTGAAATTTGTCCGCATAAAGAAATCGTGCTAAAAATGCAAATCGATTTCAGTTTTTAGCGCCTCAAACGAGGAAGCTGAATACGCTATGAGGAAGCCTTCGAGGCTCAGCACTGTGGTCAAGATGCGTGGATTGCCCTATACCTGCAAGGAGGACATGATCATGGAATTTTTCAATGGTAAGTATGGTGGTAAGGGCTGGTCGCCACGTTAGTGTTCTTTCTCATTTTGGGCTGAAATGCGGGGAATATGATGGAAGGGAAGCTATTTTTGCGGGCTGGTTCAATCGGGAGTAGAGAGAATTGCGGGAGAAATCTTTCCTAATAGTAAAAGTTCAAATTAAAAATTTTTGCATTGTATGATATCAATCCTTTCCAGCTCTGTTAAGATTTCTGTTAGGTTTTATATGCAGATTTATTAAACAATTAAATTTCTTATACGTAGTCCTAGATTCGTTGGGCAGTTAGCTTCAAAAATTGAATGCATAGGGCATAACAGGAAACCAAAGCTGCTTTACTTCTTAATAAAGTACTTTGTCAGTTTGGTAGGTATTATCTCACATTAAACCTTGTGTAATTTCGAAAAGGTTGTATATCTTGTGAAAACCCTACTGTAGTTGAAAACAACAGAACCCTATGTTATCTAAAATCTTTTACGGACGGTTACTACGTACGATTTTCATTTAAAACTAAAAATTATTTTTGGTCAGTAAAGACCAACATTAAATAAAGGAAAAGTGTTTAGTATTTATTAAACGTGTTGGACATCTTTCCACCCTGTTAAAGCTTAGATTTGCTTTCCTGTAATTAATTATAATAATAATAGATTCGTCTAATAATGATTAGAAAATTGCGAATTATCGTGTCTATTTTTAAGAGAATCGCAAAAATATGTAAATATATTCCTTCGAATTTGTAATCATACCCTTATTCTGTGATCAGATGTTTGTTAGAGAAATTAATTACTTCAATAGTTAGGATGAATATCCCCTAAAAAATAAACATTGCTGGAAAAGATTAGTTAGTTTTATACACTAAAAGTAAATTTCGTTCCATTAATTCTAAAAACAAGCAAAAGTTTAAGGATTAGTTTTTCACCCAAATAAAGTAGATAATTAAAAAAAACACGATTGATGGGGAACAGAACCTTCTTCCAGATATAAACCGCTTTACAAAACCTAGAAAATAAATGGTCATGTAGAGATAAGAAGTTTTTTTCAATAAAACACTTTAATTAGATCTTTTTTCTAGTGTGGTAAGAGGTGTTTTAAAATGTTTATAAAATTTTTATTTAATTTAAAAGATTATAATTAAAATATCGATAAAAAACAAACATACTGTGTCGTGGGCAGGGTTGGAAATCAAACGAAATCGATTGCTTCTTGTTACGGATCGGAGGGGTCGTGCAACTGGGGAAGCATATGTTCAGTTTGTATCTAAGGAAGATACTGAAAATGCCTTAAAACGTAATCGGGAAAAGATTGGGCACAGGTGGGTTGGATTATTAATTTTTATCACAGTTTTATTTAAACTTAATATTTAAGAAAACAATTAGTAATAATATTTTTACCAAAATTTCAACAAAATCAAAAAAAAAAAAAATAAATGTCTCAATGGATGGGGTTTGCTGTCACCATTTATTAAAACAATATTCTTAAATGAAGAACATTTGAATGCATTTAATACTTTTCAAGCAAAGGAACCTGCGCTGCTGTGGGTTTCTAGGCACACTTAGTACTAATCTGCAATGGTTACAAAGGTGTTACGAGCTGGTGGGACTCAGTAAAAGGTTGTGTAATTGCGCTTTTCATTAATAACCAAAATAAATAACTTGGGAACTTTACTCATTATAAATTTACATTTATGTGAAACATTTCTTTTTGTGACAATCACCTCACTTAAATAGACTAAGATAAGGAGTTTTCTGCTTTAGTGGACCGTACAAGTGAAGTACTTATCAGAATAGGACGTGATATTTTTGTTTTGTGTCAAGTATTATTTTATATTCTTGAGTGCAGCAGAATTGAGTTGCTGCTCATAATATTGAATTCCTTTCATGAGTTACTAGATTAATTTGTACTAAAGAAGACATAATTTAATGTTTTCTTTTTATTCTTTATGAAATTTTAGTATTATGTATAACCCTTGTTTTTGAAGTTACAAAAATGTTGATTTGATTGATTTATTGGTATTATTGACACTTTGTTATTCTAGTTTGATTCTAGAAAAAAATACAAAAACCTTTTAAGATAAATAAGAGTGCATTCGTCTGCAGGTTGACGTTTTTTTTCTTCTTTGCAAATAAGTATTTCCCCTTGAACATTTTGAAGTAAACAGCTTTTGAGTGCACTCAGTTATCTTAACAACTGGGTACTAAATCAATCTAGTGTTAGGTGGATTTTGACTGCTAGGCGACAGTTTCATCTTCTATTTTATCAATCGTTATTGAGAACGTTGAGAACCTTCATTTTGTTTATAATTTTCGATAAGAATTTTCCTTTCTACTAAATGGATGGATTTATATATTTATGTAGAAAGGTTTTGAAATAAAATACTCTGTTAACACGTTGAGCGCCACGTAAGCCATCGGTGGCTGACACTGGACTTTCCGTTCAGGCTGCATCAGCCGCCAACCTGATATAGAACTAAAAAATTTTCATTGTTTTAAGGAACGTTAAAGAAAACAAAACAGACTTGGCGCGTAATTTGTTGAATGAGTGCCTGTAGGCATCTCATTCTAAACGTAAATATCTTCTACTGCGATAAGAAACATTGGCCCTACAATACCCAGCGCTTCTAAGTGGCGCGCATTGCATGGACTTCCTTTAAAATCACTGTGGCGCTCAACGTGCTATAAAAAGCATTATAAAATAAAAAAGTGTTCCAACATAATAATATCAAGGTAAATTAAATTTTATCTGTTTTCAACTACTGTTTTTAGCGACAATTTTTAAGAGGACGACACAAAATTAGTTTGCTGCTTTTGTCAATTGAATTATTAGGAAAATAAACCATCAGATTTACCTGTATTAATACTTAAACTTACCGCGATAATTCCATGTTATCAATTGATATTATTGATATTAAATAAAGCCAAGTCTTTTTAGGTCTCGATAATCAATAACACATTTTGAAAATTATGAAATTATAACATATAATATTATCTTCTCTAATGTTATCAGCGATGTGGCATAGTTTGTGAAAAGCGTAATTTCTTTTTGTTTTGAAGATATCCCATTAATCCATTTTTTTGAGTTTAATTATTAGACGCGCCTACTCCAGTTTATTCAGGTTGATGTCAAAGAAAACTGACTTTGTAATCTATTTCTATGATTAAAACATCGAATTGCCTTTCTATAGTTTCAGTATTTTTGATTTTCCTCAGATTTTTGAATTACTATCGAAATTTTTTAGGCGATTTTATTTAAGTTTCCGAGTTTTCTTTTTTCTTATAGATTCTGTTGTTTGCCATGTTACTTAATAAGTTACTTTTTTTAGTATACATTCGTAATTTAAAATTATTACATATTTAGTTTTTTTTTATTTCGCAATTTAAAAGAAATACAGTGATTAGTTTACAAAAACGAATTACTAACTTAGATGAGGTAAAAGCTGTTACATATTTAGAATAGGAAACAAATTCAAAGAATAATCTGTTCTGTTATGTTTTAAGAACTTTTGTTGAGAATAGGTGTGTTTAATGACCTGGAGCAGAAAAGAGCGAGAAATGATGTTTATTGAAACTTAATGCTGATCTGAACTTTAGAGTAAGATTTTGTGTTCCAGCTTCTTAGTCAGATCAACTTAGAGCAGCGTAAGAAGTGATAAGTGAATTTAGTAGAGAAGTGTATTAAAATGGAGAAAGTTCACCTGCAAATATCTGGCGGTACTGTAGTTGAAATGGAGTTCGCCGAAAACACCGGTGGAACTACAAAATAATAAGATGACACTTAATTTGATATTTAGCAGCACAGAAAAACTCAAAAGTGGTGTTCAATTAGCAAGTCTGCTCCTTTTTGATCTGTTTTGCTCTGACAACTTCTTCTGAGCTGCTCTGCTCTACTTTAGTCATTAACCAGACTTAATGTATTATTTATTTATCAAGTATTTTTGGAATTAGTTAAGTTGAGGTGAGGTCGCAATTCACCTTTAAAATAAATACATCGAATATTCTTCCCAGATTGTTTCACGTTTAAATGTATTGCACCTGAAAAATACATCTCATTCGCGAATTTGTGATTGAAGAATTTAGGACGCCGTTTAGATATTTTCAACCGATCAAGCAGAGGTATTCTGTCTTATGTGCTAAATTTTGAAAAATGTCACCAATTATAGTCCTTTAAAGAAATACTGTGATTTCGAATATACCTCGTAATAAATTCCATTTATGTGTCTTGAGGAGTAAATTAAATATTGTAATTGTTTGAATTCCCGAACTTAGTGTGATTGCCTTGGTCCATGCAAAGTATTTCTCTAGTACTTACAAAGTTATTAAGCACGACTTTACATATATCTAGCCGAAATCATAAAGCAAGAATATATGTAAAAATTTGTTAAAATGTTATTAAGAACTAATTCCCTGATCGCGCTATCATTCTGCACTCACAGGTATATTGAATTATTCCGGAGCTCATTGGGTGAGATGAGGCGTCAAACAACTCAACGATCATTTGGACCATACGATAAGAAGGACCGTGGAGGATCGCGTGGCGGCGATCGTGATTTCGGTAGGGCACGGTTTACTTTTTGTTTACGAGTTTGAAAAAAAAATAATCGAACTTTCGTTTACCTTATATAAAGTAATTTTGAAAAATCTCGAAGTTGAACTCTTTTTTTTTTCCGTTTTTGTATAAAAAGCAGAAATATGGGCATCGAATGGAGGCGGTGGAAACAACAATATGGGCGGAGGTAATTTCAACAATGGGGGCGGTGGTGGCGGCCGTTTTAATGGGGGTGGAAACAACGGCGGTTCTGGAATTGGTGGTGGTGGTTTTGGAGATTTCAATAATTTTGGAAACAACCGCGGTGGTGGTGGTGGTGGTGGCGGCGGAAATCCATTCAGCGGTGGAAATAGTAATAGTTTTGATTCGCCATTCAATTCGAATCGAAATAGTGGAGGCCTTGGAAACTTTGGCGGCGGCAACAGTGGGGGCTTTGGTGGTGGAAGCAGCAATTTCGGTGGCTCATCGGGCGGTGGTTTTGGCGGAGGCAATTCTGGCGGTGGTAATTTCGGTAGCAATTCTGGGGGAAGCAGCTTCGGGGGCGGCGGAAACAATGGCATTTTTGGAAATGGCGGCGGCATGAACGACAACATGAGAAACAGTATGGGAAATATGGGAGGTGGGGGTGGTTTCGGCCCTGTAGGTGGTGGCCGCAATGATGATCTCTACTGTGTTCACATGCGAGGACTGCCCTATTTTTGCTTCGAAAATGATGTGTACAGGGTAAATAATGAGTTTATTCAATTTTTAGATTTACTATTCATTTTTGAAATTGCAGTTCTTCGAACCCCTTCGCCCTTTGAATGTTAAGATCATCTACAACAATAAGGGTCTACACAGCGGAACTGCTGACGCCTACTTCGACAACAAAGAAGAGGCTATGCAAGCTATGAAAAAACACAGAGAACAGATGGGCAGTCGATATATAGAACTGTTTTTTGACGGTTTGACAAATAAAGGGGGTTTCCCGAGACGCATATAAAGTACGATTAATGTTAATTTGACGAATCCGGTAGAGTAAGCTCCAGGAAATAATTCGCATGATCTACGCCGACAGTCCATTCATTTTATAAACATAAATTGTATTCTACGTAAATTACTAGCACATACATTTTAAGCCTTCATCACGACTAAAATCGGCAATAGTTCTCGTTTCCAGTTTGATGACATACTTTTCTGTATTCCATGAGTGGGGTAAAATACATTTTTAGAATTCAATCGAATATTGGTATTTCTTTTGTCTATCCTTCATTCCTTTTTTTTTTATACATGTATTTTTAGTATGTACTACAATTAATCATTTCGCGTTTAAACGGAATAATTATTATGGACATACAATTTAATGTGAAATTATTTAAAATAAAATCTAACAAGTTTTCAAAAATCCCTTTTGAACCTCGAGTTTAAATTTAATAAGAATAAGGAGAAGTCGTTTAAAGAAGACTGAAGATGTAATGGAATAACATTCAATGCTGCGTAAAATGTCTGTCTACTCAGTTCTCTTCGATATTTCCCTCAGACATATTTCGACAATAGTGTAAATTTGGCAATTATACTCCCAACGTCTTAAAACGATTTTATTTATAGCTAAACCTTTTAAATCCTGCCTGAAATTCAGAGGTAAGTACTCGATTTTTTAAAGAAAGAAATCGGAAAGGCTTCAAAACTTTCGTTTTATAATTACTATTCCGAATGTTTCGATTACAATTCGTTTATAAGATATCCAAAATTTAAAATTTGGAACGTCCGTGGTTGCTAAGCGACAGACGTGGAAAAAATTGTTACTGTAGATACAATTGTACGGCATTAATCACATTATCGGAAATAATAGCGAGACAAACATATTGAGACCATGGAAAAAGTAATGATGCTTCAGGCGTGAAAATGTTTCAGTTTAACTTCTCTTTCGACTTGTTGAATTGGAAACGCATGATTACTTCTTTTAATTTAATTGTTTTTATCGCTTGTGCAGTCACAATTTGCTGGGGGAATTATTTGAACAATTAAACAATTTTTAATCTTACAAAGAAATTACCTTGAGAAAATTTCATAAATTATCGCAACAGTAATTTTCTGAATCATTTGATAAATATCATCTGTTTAAATAGCGTTAAGAATTCAGTAAAATGCTTTCAATTTCTTATGTTTGTATTTCTGCTTCAGATGTAAGAAGATGTTCTTTAGCAACACCAAATCGTCTAAAAAGACGTTGATTACCCACGATGTCAGGGCAGTAAGCATTACTTCCTGGAGTCTGCTTATATAAAAGAAAAATTAATTAAGCTTAATGGAAGAAGAGGATGATAATTAGAAGAGAAAAAGATGATAATGAAGGTATTTATGATAATTTCTAATACTTTGAAGGGAAATTAAAGATGTTTTATATTCAAAGACATCGTACCTATATTTTTGTTTTAATTTGCTTTTATTCAACATTTAAATAAGAATTTCATGTTTAAAACATTAAAAATAACGTATGCAAGGTAAAGTGAAAGATTTTAAAGATATTTGAATGTTTTGCTCTTTCGTATTTGGTAGCTTTCTAGATTAATAGAATTATTGAGTTTATTATTTATTATTTATTATTAACTCCAAATGTGGAGTTAATTTTAGCTACATTTTTAATTAGCAGAAAATCAATTAATTTTTCAAACTATCTGTGGACGTAAAAGTTAAGTACCTTGAACTAAGCTTGAATAATGCAATGAGATTTTTTTAGGTAGTAAAAACGTAACATGGAAAAATGTTTGAATGAATGCCAAGATTAATGGAAAAATTGCCAAGTATTTAAGCATTGACAAATTGTTTAGTTTTGCTTTAAACAGAGGGAACAGATTGTCTTGTAAAGTAGTAAATAATAAAAATACAATACGTAAAATTATAGGCAAGCGGTTATTTTCAAAGATATGAAATTTTGTTTTTTTTTTTTTTTACGAAATATAAAAATGAGAACAAAAGTAGACAGCGCGTATAAATCACTGCCTGATATCTGAATTGTACGCAAACAATCCACTCTAAAGCGGAGCGATATCAGATCTTCAATCTTTCATTGTAAATCGCAACGGCTTTCCGAGATTGAAGCCAGTCGAAGTTTTGCTCTCAGAAAGATAGTTCGCGCCAAAAAATTTATACGGTGTAGAAAACTATAAAAAGTTAGTTAAAGCTCGATAGTCGTGGCCTCAAGGTGTGCCGAACAAGGTGGATAATTCTTTTGGTAGAAAAACATCCAGACGCCGGCATTCGTCAGCTGGACATATTTTATCCACGACCAAAAAAACACGCCACGTGCTGATCGTGTCGACTCACAAGAAGTCTGTCTCGGAGCACCTTACAAACCTACCTTATATAAAAGACACTGAGCGGCAGACAGTGCGGGAATTATGCTCATTAAGTTTAGTTCGGTGATCGATCGATGTTCAATTGTAAAATGATCGACAGTCGACCTGTTGTCTGACTTGGCAGAAGTTCGGGTTGACGGTTTTCACTAACAGTTCGATTCGACCGTCTTCCAGAGGTAGAGGTTGCGACCACCTTTCTTTAAGATCCCTAGGAAGATGCTCAGAATGCTGAGAAGAGTTGCTTAAACTGAACGATGTGGTGATCGGTGGTAGTGGTTTCTTTCGAGGTCAGCCAAAGAAAGCATTAACGAGGATCACTCGTTGGCATCTTATTCGCCTCAAGTGCGTGCACGTCCGGTCTATTTGTCATAGAGTCGGCTAATTCGCTGATTATCCGTCTGTCGGGCATTCCAAAGAAAGTGCCAGTGGCCAAAGTGCATATTGTTATCACATATGGTGAATGCACCGTCGTCAGTTCGTTACTCCAATGCGTGCTAAAGGGTATCCGGACAGTCCAGTTCTAGTTGGAATCGGTCATAAGTGCGTATCACAGATTTCTCTCTAATCGAGGAGTGTACAGCAAAAACTAGGAGATAGAAAAACATTTTTTTCCGCCCGATCAATTGATTTTACGTAAACGAAAATCAAGCACAACTGGTATTCGATCGTTTCATTCGTTTATCAGGTAAGAAAACTGTTTAAAATGCGCATTTTAACAACGATCAAATTGCCGACATTTTAATTTGAATATGAACTCGTGAATATCTAGTTAACATCGTCTGTTGACATATTTTTTTTTCCGCCTCGGGGCCCAGCACTGTTATCAATATTTATTCGCGAAAATATTTGGTCACAAGGCACCTCGAATTTATCGTTTCGTTTCTCTCGTTTAACATAAAACTTCTTAGCCATCGGGTCTCCCTTGTTTACTTTCTTTCGAATTCTTTAAAATTTCACAAAATGTACAAATAAGTTATATTTATTGTGAATCCGTTGGTGAGTCAAAAACGTTTTTATTCGATAAAGTGTATTGAACTTATGATCATCCGGTGATAAAAGTGTAGTAATTTTATTTTATATTTTTTTCCACATAAATTATTCTTAAAACTGTCACTGGAAGTTTTATTTTTTTTATATTTAATTATAATGCTGGAAAATTTCCTGGCAATATATTTCTTTTGATTTCTTTTTTTAAAAATAAATTGATACAACTGCGAAGAGGATTTGTGGTAAAATTCTCGGATAATTTTAAAAATAAATTTATTAGAATTTCTCATTTAGATATATGTGAACGTATACGTAGGAAAATGAACAAATTCTGCGAAGTTTACGATATCTATTTATATGAGATTATAAAAAATTTTTAAATGTTTATTGTAAATTGTAATAAAAAATTTTACGTTTTGTGTGCTAAAAGAGTAATTTATTGTTATGGCACTGCGTGCCAAAATATTTTAGACTTATTTGTATTATGTTTTACAAAAGTTAAATTAAGAGGAAGCATAATACATTTGTTTTGTATTAAAGAACAGAGTTTATAAAAATTCTCATATATTAAATTTTATAAAAATGACTTAGCAAATACCACAAGGCTACATTAATTGTTTTTTTTTTGTATTTAGAATAATTATAAAGAAACAAGAAAATTTTGTTTTTTAAAAACTCTGGAGAAATTTACAGCCTTTAGAACTATGCATATGAAATACTGCAAGTTTTATGTTTGAAGACACTTTTTTTTTTGTATGTAAAAAAGACTAGACCATAAATTAAAACCCCTAGCATTAGCACTAAACGCACTAGTTTTTTACCGTATAAATTTCTCTTGAGGGGTTCTTTAAAATACAGGTCATCGATTTTAAAAATGAAATTTCGGTTATGATTATTTATGTGTATCTCGAAAAATATTCATCGAATCGACTCGAAATTTTCGGTATAAATTTGCTAACAATTTAAAGAAAAGGAGCACAAGTGCGAATTTGAGTTCATAATTTTGAATAGAGAATTATACAAATTTCGATTACGTGATCAGAGTAAGTTTTGCTTTATTTAATTTTAGGAAGAAATTATTAATCGTTATGGACCATTCCCGTATTTCTTAAAATGCGAGAAATTCAATTCAGACAATTAGAATTACTGGATGTAGTTTGAAATTTTTGCCGCCTTACTCGCCAATGGTAAATCCTATTGAGAAATCTTTTTCGAAAATAAAATTACACACCAGTTAAATATTAAGTGATACCTAGCACTGTACAACAATGTTATTAGTGTAATTTCGCAAAATATTCAACAATTATTGGCTTAATGCCTACTCCAATTATGTAATGGATATGGTTTTGCAAATCCCAAAGTCCAAAGTTTCAAAAGCACTTTACACGTAGTAAGCAGGCGTTTTTATAAATTTGCGTGTAACTTCGAGAATATTTGTCTGATTAATCTAAAATTTGTTGGGTATATACTTAAATATATGTGTCATCACGAAAATGAACTAAAAAAGACGATTTTTTGAAAATCCTGACTGCGTATAATCCCTTAAAAAATTATATGCACCGAAAACCTGTAAATTTAATTGTTAAAATTGCAGAAGTTATTGCAATTTTTATTCTTACAATAGAAATTTCAACCCTCAAGCCTTTTGATCTACTTATGTAAGTATGAAACAAAAACTCACCAAAGTAGACTGAATTCCAGCAGTTATGAGTCGATGAGACATCTGCTTACTTTTCAGTTAAGGCAATCAATGACTCGACTTCAGTGGTGTTTGCTCATATAAAAATTTGGCTCGTAAAAGTTTACTTTGAATTCTAATTACCAAGAGTTGAGTACAAAAGACCCACATACAAACGAATTACGGACGTAGAAATGTTCTCTCTTAAGTTAACGAATGGAAAAATTCTGTTTCAACTAGTTTAAATCCGCATTTTATATTTTTAACTAGGCTAAAATATAATTTTATTTATTTTCACATCGTGCAAAAGCACTGAACTTTTTTAAGTATGTCAATATCAGCAATTATCTTTGCAGAGAAAAATGTACAAAATATATTTTTTTTAAGGTGAATTACGTTTTATTAAAATTCATCCAGCATTGCGATACATTTAGCAATGCTTAATGACATTGGAAAAATTCAAAAAAACTGAAAATAAATAAATCTTTTTCTGATGTATAAGTACACCGTTCACGGTATCGTGTATAAAATAAATTAAATTATATTTTGTATATACATACCTTGGGCTGCTTCAATAATATTTTCTGTAATTTATCCTATAATTTTCAAGTGATTACTTTAGGTAATGTGTTTCTTGCTCTCAGTGAATTTGTATAAAATGCAAGTGCTTAACAGCCATGAGTTCGTTTTTCTATCGAACGATTTTAAACTTCTACTAATTCAAGTTTTATATTTAATTATTACTTTAAGGAAGGAAAGAAGGTTTATCAGGCATTGTTCATTACGATTTGATTGAAAACTTATAAGAGAGTGTGGAATTTTGTAAATTAAAAAGTTTTTAGCGATGACCACTTCCATCCATTAAGCCAGTTTTTCAGTTTTTGGAAGTTTCGAAAAAGAAAGTCGCAAAAGATCAAATCTTAGTTTGTTTTATTTTATTTAAACCTAAACCGTGGGTCGTTCTCGTTCACTGTGATTTTTAAGAAATTTAAAAAAAAAAGCAAAAAAACATTTAAAAATATACGTCCATGTTAAAATTTTGTTTTTATTTTTTACTAAAAAGCACTAAACGCGAAATTTGAATATGTGATTTGTTGGGATTTTCTGTTTAAATTTAAAATTAAAATTCTGATAAAACCAATATAAAGGAATGAAATAATTTCTATTCGACGTTTCAATAAGTTTTTAAAATAATCCCTAAAGCACTGTGTTACCAAAAAGATATAATGTTATCAATGTTCTGATATCTGAAATATGATTCAAAATGTTAGCGTAAAGATATCGTAATAATAACTCATGCACAACCAACGGATATCTTTATGTTGTCTTATAATTTATAGACTATAAATGATATCAAATGACATAATCAAAAATGAATAATGATTTCTTTTAGAGCGATTTTTAGGCGGAAGGAAAAACTGAGAAGAGAAATTTAGAATCTCGCTAATTAATTAATAATCATTATTTTTTATTGTTTCACTCGTAGAATTTTCTAAACCGTCAGATAACAGACGTAATTATTAATTATGGACTACTATTTGTTACTTAGACGTTAGAATCGTAGCGTGCATTTCTTTCAAAATCATACGAATTAATT
This sequence comes from Philonicus albiceps, assembly GCA_963969385.1. Classification (NCBI taxonomy): domain Eukaryota; kingdom Metazoa; phylum Arthropoda; class Insecta; order Diptera; family Asilidae; genus Philonicus; species Philonicus albiceps. The sequence goes on from OZ017776.1 coordinate 28,453,058, forward strand.
TTAAGATTTGGGAAAATCACAATAAAAATATTTTAGTTTCATATTAAAGATATTCAACATAATGAAAAGATGTTAAATTTGTATGTTTCCAACTAATGAAAAAAATTAAAAATATTGAATTTCTGATATCTTTTTGAGATCTCATAAAAGCTGCGTTTTTTTTTTATGAACTGGTTATCTAGTTCAAAAAACATGATTAGAATTTTTTTCAAGGCATAAACATTTTAACGACAGTAACCCTATTGGAGAATTTTTCGGGCATGCTATACTTATGTCTAGCCTCCTTTTGAGGCTTAACCGTACAGAGCCTATAAAGTTCCTTTCTAAAGTTGTTTTTTGGAGGGTTCTAATACATAAAAGTGATAATATGTTTGTAAAAGAAAATGTTCTTCTAGTTATTTTGTCCAGCTTTTATATGTATAGTGGTTAAGAGGATTTACTTGGATAAATCTGGGATGTCCAAATACGTTAGTTTGGCCTTTTTCCCCAAGGCATTATTGCAGGCTTTTCCGGGGCGCCCCAACGGTAACCCAAAAAATACCTTAGTACCCTAAGGTAAAACTAATTGCTTTTAATCAAGAAAGGCTTAAACAATTACAAATACAGTACTAGGCTACGCTAAAAATTGAAATGGTATAAGAGTTGCTCGGAGCAAAGTTGCATTGTTTTAAGTTTATACTTTGCATTTTATTTTCTTTTGCTTATTACACTTCTAAATTCTACTTTTAAGGGACTTATGTACATGTTATCGATAAATTTCTAAAATTAAAAAAAAATAATAGAGAAAAAATTCTTTGTTATTTAAATATCTCATAATACAGTATTGCGGTTGAAAAAGAGGGATATCTTTAGAAGGCCTTATATAAATTTAGCGCCACATTTCCCGAGACTGCCTATCAGGGGTAAGTCATAACAGAACCCATACATTTTTACGGCATTCCATTAACCCCTTCCAGTAAGATTTAATAATGATTATTACTTGGTTTAATGAACTAGATATTTTAAAACAAATTATTAAAATAATAGCTATGTTTTTTTTTCATTCTGATATTTGGTTCAGTTTAAAAATTTTATATTGACTTGCATTTTTCAAAATATGTGTGTTAAGATTTTAAAATGTGCGAAAAGTGCCACCAATTACCCATCATAAGCTAAAGTAAATTAAAATTACCAAAAACATGTATGCGAAGAATTTGAAACTTACAGCTGAAATTTTTCTACTCCAACCTTCACTTAATCGTATGTTTAAAACTGGGCAATCTGCATTTATCTTAAAACAGGTAAATCTATTAGGAAATAATTGAGATATAGTAGGATTTGACCTGTAAAGGTTACAAGCTCTCGAACAAGCTATTCTTTCTTTGCCTGGCAAATTCGACTATACTCAATTAAATTAAAAGTACAACACATGGTGCATTTACTATAATATAAAAATGCCGTGTAATGAAGTCTTGAAGTCTTGAAGTTTTGTCTTTTCAAGAAAAATATATTCGGGGAAAGAGAGCTCTGCATTCATCATCAAACAATTAAAATTCCATGTAAAAATAAATTTTAATTAAATTTGCCGCATAATTTGCCATATTCTAAAAAAGGGTAAATTTCTGAAAAATTCCCCGTAACCTGAATAGAAACCTAGATAAAACCTAAGTTTTCAGATTGGTATGGGGAAAAACAAAAACGCAGCTAAAGTTAACATTCAGCTAACTTTCAATAAAAATTAATTAATAACTAATTGTTTTAGGAAATCATTTTAATTAGAAAAAGCAAGTCTATTTAAAGTTGTTTTTAATAAAAGTGAGAATGTTAAGAGTTTCTTAACATTTATACAGAATTTATAAATTATACAACGACTGAATAAATTTAAGACCGCAAATAAGAGGAATAAATGAATTCAAAAATTATGCCTAGTGTCGTCTATCACGCTGCACGAGTACAATAGTTCGGATTGTAAAATCACTTAACACCAAAAAGCACGAAGTCGCGGTAATCTCATAATTCTATTGTAGTGATTCGTTGTCAACCATTTAGAAATTTGTTAGTTTAAAGATTTTCATAATTCATAACTCAAGCATTAGGTGAATGAATTACCCGAAATTGGCCTAATCAGTTGCAAGATCGTTTTATTGAGATGCTCAAACAAACGTCAGTAAAAGTGAATTACATATAATGAGGCCTTTCATGACGACAATGTCGATGCCGTTGTGCGCGTGACCCACCTGTTTAATGCGAGCCAGGTACAAATTTTTGCATGATATGCAAATAAGCCAGAGAAGGGCATGCGTAGAAAAATTGGGGCTTGAGACTTTTGGGAGGTACCCTATCGGTCATCAGACAGCGAACGGGTGCTGGCGCTTATTCAATTTACCGCCGATCCGTCGAACCAGCTGGGTTACTCGAGCTTGAAATTCAAATGATCGGAAATAGGCGTCTAAAAAGGCAAAACAAACGTCGGCCCCAGCTAACGAAGCGATTATTGTTCCAGTAAATGTTCAGCGATCGACCGCAAAATATCTTTCATATAGAATTTTTTCTATAAACATCGCGGGCGACCTTAGACGCAGAATTATTGCAGGTGATATAACATGATTAACGCAACGCCCCAGTAAACAAACTCGGACTGAGTTATTAGGCCAATTTGGATGGTGCATTTTTAATTAGCAATGATACGATGAGGTACAAGAACTCTCAGCAGTGCTAATCGAATCGTGGGCGTTAGTAACCAGATATATATTTTTTTATTTTTAATGGAAAGGAAGCGGAATTAGTCATTTAATAATTTTTTATTTTTATGTACTAACGGACAACGAATTTGAGATTCTACAGGAAATGAAATGTAAGTCAAGAAAAATTTGTGATCTTCTTGCTTTTCTTAGATTAGATCTTATTCATATGAGGGAATGCAACTTCATTGTAAATTAAGATTGAAATCGAGAACGGACTTTCGAACTGAAGATATTATGCAAGCAGCGTAAGAGCACAAAACAAATTATTGTGCTATTCAGTAAATAACAGAGAATCTTTCAGAGATAGTCTGATATCCATTTGAATGATTTATGTTTATATTTTTAAAATGCGGATATGCATATGTTGGTATAAGGGTGAAAATTGATGTCCTGAGATAGTTTAATATATTATTGTATATATAGATGTTATTGCTATATACTTATGTGCCACACATAATAAATTTAAAAATTTATCATCAAAGTATTTAATTTTAAACACTTCAAAATGCAATCCCCTAATGTGTCCCAAACACAATGTTAAGCCAACATATTTTTCTTAATTTATCATTTTATTTTAATTCAATGTTAAGCTAATAAATATAAAATACAATAGTAGAAGCATGTTATTTTGTAAGGCACATATTTATGCGGGGTCCCATAAAAAACATATAGGAATCTAATCTAAAGGGTCTTACTGAAAAATTAGTTTCAGTTTTAGTTAGGTTATATGGTATAATATTAGTTTAAATTATGTTAGGCTATATTTTGCAAAAATTTCAGTGATATTAACACGTTTAACCCGGCGTGGACCACTAGTGGTTCACAGGCATTGCTTTCATCTAGCTCCTTTTGCTTCGTCTGGCGGCAAAGGAGAGTAAACAACTTATCATCTCGCGCACACCGATCATAGAGACTTCGAAAAAGTGCGCCGGATTGAACGTGTTAAGTTAACTTTTCCCTACCTCAAATGGTGGTAAGTTAAGTTAGCCTCAGCTTTGTTGACTCAACCAGACCATCATACCTGAATTTTGCAGGGAGGTATGACTGCTAGTTATGTTATGGTTGGTAAGTGGAATCTCTCTTTAGATTTGATTGATTCAGTCGTAAGGCTCGAAGTCGAGCTCAGAGTACACAGGATGTTTCGCAGGCCGATGAGGAAAGAATTAATTGAAGTATTACTTGGCGCCTAATGAGCAAAGGCTAATGAAACATTAATAAATCAAAGAAATATACCTTTTATTAAATTTAGTTTTACTTCATAATCGTCTATAGTTGGTATTTTTTGCGAACGAATTTTCATTTCATTGCTCGTTTAAATGCAATTTCGCAATTATTTTCATAATACATGGTCCTGAATTTCTTCTCATTCACCTTAAAGTAATATGAGCTTGACAATTTTCGCTGGAACCAATAAGAAATAATAAACGAAATTAAAGCGGACTAAACGAAAATAGTCACTTATTTTTGTAGTTGTTCTTTTTAGAGGAAAATTTGTTGTGTAGTTTTCAGTAGTAATTTAAATTTTACGATCTTTAATTGTATAGTTGAAACAGTTTTAAACAATACTACAAATAAATCGTTATAATTAGAAATGGCATAGTAAAGCATTTCGTTGTGTAATAAACTGGATGATTTTTATGAGAGATCTTGCTTCTTTTTCCGATCACATTAATCAAGTGTAATAATACGAAGTATGTAAACAAATTATTTAACAAGTTTACCTACGTATATAGTCTAATTATTTTAAATTAAATTTTTTTGTTGAATGAACTGCAGAAATCTGTGTTGCATTTCCTTAATTAAAATAAAGAAAACAATTCAATGTATGATCAGAAAACAAAAATATCCATTATCATTATTGATCATAACTTTCTATTCAATGTCATTTATTCAATTCACAAGTTTCCCACATAACTCGCAGTTAATTGCTTGAAATGCAGAAAAATATGAGATAATACTTAAGTTTAAAAACTGGAAACTTTTTCTTTACTCTTGTAGGCATCATATCTTATCGCAGCTAAATTTTTATGACAATGTTTCATAACTGGTGAAAACAGAATAAATATCGTGAATTTGCTGTAAACTCTTCTTTTAGAGTTGGGGAAAGATTATCTATAGTTTTATAGTATAGTAAGATAGAATTCCTTTAATCGGATAGTAAATTTCCTTCCCTGTGTGATAGACCTCAATTAGCGATTGCGCTATCTTTAATTTGACCTACAATTAGAAGGTTGAATTATTTGCGAAGGGAAAAACTGAATTTTAGCAATCATCTTCCGGATGCTTTACACAATTCCTAAACACCAAATGTCTAGTGTATTGTATAGAATATAACTTGTATGTTAACTGATCGTATAAAATGTCTCTGTCTCTTCTCCGATTACCGGAAAAACCAAGTTTATGTTTATGAATATGGTTAAAGAAACATAAAAAATCATCAGAAAATATCACTAAAAGTGGGAAACGTTGATATTAATTCCATATTAAAATTACTTTCAGCTTCTCTGGCGATCAAAAGGCAGTCACATTCTAGTCACGGTGAGGAGTGCACATACGACATCGACATCGCGACACATTCAGAAAGTTTTCTTATCTGTTTTCTTGGAGGAACTTCTCGTTTCTGTTGCAAAATAGGAAAATCGGTTCGAAACAGTGCGCCTTCCCCTCTTGATGTTTTTCTTAAATTTGGTGCTAACCTGTGATAAATACCCGCCATGAAATGTGCTAATTTTGTTCTGAAATTTACTTAAAGAATTAAAGTTGCGAAAAAATTACATATCAACAGAAGAAAAGAAGCAGTAAAAAGTGGAAGAAACGTTAAAAATAAAATTATATTTTATATTTATTATCACTTTTATCATCCAGTCGCCCTGTTCTACTAATCATAAGTGGATTTTCGCTTTGATTTTCCTATCGAATATTAGCGGATCGGGTTTATCTTTTCACGTGATTGTTGAGCGTATACAAATTGAAGTGCTGTGAAGTAATTTTAAGTAATTGCTGATTTTGTTTATCTTACCTTGCTACAATTAACCGATTGTGGGAGTCAATTGATCTTCAGGTGCAGCAATGGATGGAGAAAAGAACATGGACAGGCTGATCGTGCCTAATCGAATTCAGCCAACAAAATCACCTTTAGTTTTAGATGATGACGAAGAAGCTGGTCTGGGGTACCATCATACTTTGGTGAGTCGTTTTCTTTATTTTATTTATTTTGAACCAAACGTGACTATGCACTTTGAGTAGGAAAGGTTTTTACAAAAAATTATTATGGTAAGAATTGAAAGTTTAGAATTTTACTTATCGATATTTTGTCTTAACCCTTAAAGGCTTTTGTTTGCGGGGAGGTCCATTTGGACCGCAACCATTTGGATTCGCAACCAAAAATCATCAGAACAAAAATTTAATGAGAAAGCATCGGCGGCAAGGGCGAAGGGTACATACCTCAATTGGTTAGTGCATCAAAGCTCCTATTCAAAAGCCGCAGGTTCGAACCATGTTCCCTGGTCAAATTTGCTTTTTAATGCTAACATTTGTGTTTTATTATTATAATTATTAGTCTTTCAACCCATTCGAGACCGGCTGCACACCGTGTTTGCAATGCATTTCCGAGCGAGAAAGACCGGTTGCACACCGTGTGAATAGCAATTATCAGTCATTATGGAAAAAGCAGCCGTTCAGATAAGACTGGTTTAAAATAAAAAGTATTTTAGAAGTGTGTAAACATAAAATTTGCTATTGGTTTAAATTTAATTCCTAAAATGAGTGACCCAAAGCTAAAATGCCAAAAAGACAAAAATAGTCTCTCTATAGCAAGAAAACATTTATTATTCGTTGGGATTCTTTATGAAATTCACTAATAAATGAATAAATTTATATACATACATATATAAACCAGTTAAGAAGTATTCTATTGTTAAGTTAATAAACGTTAAGTTTTTCTAGTTTTAGTGAACAGTATTGAACAGGATTTAAGACCGGGCTATGAGCAAAAGTTCAATATTTTTTATCCTAAACCAATTCTTAGAGTGTGTTGATACGTGGATCGCCGCATTATCTTGCTGGAATATCCAATTTTCACCGTATTGAAATTGAGGACGTCCTTCAGAAGTTTAGCGTACTTTTCAAAATTCATCTTAATGATGTAATGAAACATACAGGAGTCGATCCATAGAAGCAAAAATCATCGCAAATCATCACTGATCCGCCTTATTATTATGAGTTATTGTCTTATTTTCTTTCCTTAAATCGTACCAATAAAATTGGCACCCGTCTGGACCATATAAATTAAATTTCTTGTCATCACTAAAGATGACCACAAGACATGTAGTCTCTCTCTCTTCCTCTGATCTTTATGGCCTTGTGTCAGCGCTGGTCTTTGCATTCGTTTCCACCATGCTACCTGGTTCGATTCCTCTAGAATTTAACGCACTGTTACCGGCAAACCCATGTCACGCTGAATTTGTGATGCTACCATATTTTCAGCCATTGCCTTTGAAATAAATTGGCGTTTATATCGCGGTGTTAACGAAGGGCGAGCTCCTGGACGCTTATTTTCATTGTACTCTTCGCTTAAAAAATTACGCACCACAGTAAGTCCTGGAAATCAGGCAAAAGATATTTCTCTAATGAATTTTCCCATTTCCCAAAATTCAGAGATCTTTCCTCTTTTCTCTTTTAGATAAAACTACTCCTCTTACCGTGCATTGATTTTATAATTATTTCCACTTTTTAACCTTCCAATTCGAGCATGAAATTGAAAATGAATTTGTTTATAGCCAAATACCTGACCTTTTCGGGACGGCAATAAAACAATTGAACTATATAAGCGTACTCCTTAAACAAATAATTCAAAGAAGCGACTATACCATTAAATTTATAAAAGAATACTGAGAGATTTTTATAGCTATGTCCTCCACTGTATTAAAAAATTAAAACGTTATTTTGCCACTTAAGCGACTTTCTCATAAGAAAATCAATTCAAGATAACAATTCCATAAAATGTATTGCCTGCATGTTATAGCAAATACAACAAATGTAAATAATTTAAATTCTGTTCATGAATTTACATAAAATGTTAGAACTAAAATTATATTTTCCAATTTTCTAATTAAAATTAATTTTATAGACCATTTCTGTTGTACCTCGTTAATTTAACGTGTTATTTGATTAACTTTGCCGGGTATGCAAAAATGTAAGCGATAACTGTGGGATAATTTTACGTTAAATGCTATTATTTCTTCATAAATAATCATGTTATAGTATGTATATATGTTTTATTCTAAATAATGAATATGCATTTAGGTCAAATTTACGTATTTATTTCTTGTAGTAAATTAAAGGTAATAAGCTAGTGGACTTAAATGCAGATTAATAGAAAATATAAAATATCGTCTCTGTTATTTTTCTTTATTTAATATTTATTTAAAGACCAATCAATTAAATCAGAACCGATGTACTATGTGAAATATTCGTGATAATTCAAGTGGTAAATGGTTGCTCTAAAATGATAAAAATTTAAGAATAAATAAGTTGATTAAGAAATTTCTTTACTTAACACTTTAATCGCTCCATTATTTGAAGACGACAAATACTTTCATTTTCCTTAATAAACGATGTTAATCAGTTGTTTGTCTCATCGCAAATAATGTGTGTCATTGCACTACAGTGGCAAGGTTAAATAAAGTTACTAACAATTTGTTATTCCTTATTTTATAGGTAAGAATATACAAGTGATAAATCAATTATTCAATCAATCGTTATTGTCGGATTTTTGATGAAAACTTGTTTTACACAAGTTTCCATTTACTTTAATAAAAATCAAATAAATTTTTGCATTATCACGCAGTTTCTTTAATTAATCGTTTTATTTAACTATCTACCATATGTAGGTTTATACATCTAAATTAAATTTGAGAAGACTATTTGCTAGCAATTCGAGACTATTTTTTTTTAAAACAGGTGAACAACAACGTGATCAAATAAATTAGCACTAGAGTCATTAGGAACAAAAATTGTATGCCTCAAGTTTAAGGCCGTTTAAAATCGTGTCTGCGCTTTCGTTTAGTTTTTTACAATATTTTGCTTTAGGTTGCTTCCATTTGAAACCTTTTTTTGTTGTTTTTTCTGAATGAAATCATTATTTAATTGTCTGACGCTTGTTTAGTCGCAGCTTTAATTATAAAGTATTTTTTTTTAGGAATTGAATTCATTTCCATTTCCATTATGGGTGGTTTTTTATTTAAATATTTACCCATATTTATAAATTGTTGATTAATTGCTTATTTTTAAGTTGTTATTATAACTTACATACAAAATAACGAATATTACACAGGGAGGGTCATCTGTTAGTCCTTTTTTTATTTGTAAATAAAACACATATTTTAGGAAGAATAGTCAAAAATGTTTATTGATAATTAAAGGCGGTTCTATGCCATTTATGTATGAAAACCAATCCCCAATATGACTCATATGCTCACCACGGGTTCGTCTATACGCCTGCAACCGAACATCAACTTTTTCGATGATATTATCCAATAAAAGCGGATCAATGACCTCAATTTCAGCTCGAATGTTCTTTTTAAGTTGTTGAAAACATAATTTTTGACAACGACAACATTTTAAATAGTCTGGTGGTGATGCAAATAAAGATCAACATGCAAAATGCGTCGTAATGTGGTTCGTGAAATGTTTAGTTCCTGTGAACGATGCCTGGTTGATGTGCTTGGTTCATTACGAGCCCTTTCACTAACAGCTACCATTGTATCATGTTGATACGGTCCACGATTTTCCACTCAACCAGTTTCTTCAAAACGATGAATAATTTTGCCAATTGTACAAAAGTCATCAATTAAAAAAGGACCCTGTAATAGTTACAGTCTAGATCTACGAGAAGGTTTTTTCGAACAAGTTAACATTTTAATTTTACTTTAGATTTAAATAAAGAAACTGAAACTAGAAACTGAGTTAAATAATTTATGAACAGTTTTTTGTAAAAGATAACATTTTTATGCTTCCTAAATTTTTAGATAAGTTCAAGGCTTTTGTTAAAATTTTCCAATTCTTACTAGTTTTTCTTCGTGTTAATTTCAAAATTTGTAATTTACTAATTTTATATTTATTGTTTTATAACCAAATTTCAGAAGGCAAATTGAAACATATTTCCAAAAACACTATAAGAAAACTCGGAAATATTCATGCGTCACTTTATATTTGTAACCAATGCAAACATAAGTAAATGAGGCATAAACATTAAATTATAATTTAATGTGAATTATCAACATGCATATTTTAGTGCTCAAAACCATGAAAAAGATCCGGTTCAGGTGCAGCCAGAAAGTGCAGCACCGACGCAAGTAATAAATGACGTAGATCACGATAAAAACTATTCGTTCCTTTAAATGGTGTAAGAAGTTTGTACGTAAGGAATGTCCATAAACAAGTAATTTATAAATGGCCGGGAGTCACAGATTTTAGGAAATTACCTGACCAATTTATGACCATATACTGGAGGCATTTATAATTCGCATTAGATCATTTCGCGGATCAGTGATCTCCAACCAGTTTTATCTTGTATGACGTTTTTCCCCATATCCTAAATATTTTCGAGTAATCAATGAACTTCGCACCAGAAATCTCCGAACTTATTTGACCGGAAGATGAACTGGTTTGTTTTTTTTTTATAAAAATATTTTAAATACTTCGGATGTATCTTCGTAATATCACTTTATTTTGAATTTTTTTTTTGTTACTTTATAAATGATGCAAGAATTTACGATCTTTTTACTTGATACTTTTTTTAGCTAAATAGTGTTGATGGTAAAGAATGTTTGTATAATTGATTTAGAAAGTTTTCTGTTTGGTAAATCCCCAAATCAGGAATTTATACCCAAATAAATCGTAATAAAGACATCACGATACGTACGCAATGCTCATGACCTCGTTGGTCACGTGCGTTTCTACTATACGTTATATGTTTTGTTTTGGAGAAATCTTATCAATTTTTGTATTTTTCACCTATCAAATTGATGCTAATCAATGTATAATATCTGTCTACGGTTACAGATTTTAATTGCTATATTATACAGGTTAGGTCATTTGGGAAGTTTGTTTACGAATGGAATGTATAAATAAGAAATTAAGTAGGTATAGTAGAAAATTTGTTGATTATTGAATTAGTACAATTATAGGTATGAGATTTTAAAGTGCAAAAACAGATTACAATGAACTCTGCACTAAGAAAAATCGGTATTTCAATATTTCTCTTTATATGTAGAAAACAAAACTATAATTATGGAAATTTGTTTAATAATACATATAGCAAAAAAAGGATAGTTTTTTCTCCAATGGTGTAATATAGCAATTGATTTCCCAAGATATAAGGTCCCCAGTATTACGTAAATTTATAGATTTTTCTTTGTTATACTTCACACTTGGAATTTTAAGATCATCTTACAACTCTTTATTGGGAGATGATGATAGCAGAGAAACTGTCTTTTAACAGGATTTCTCGTAAACTATTTAATTAAATGTTCATTTTTATCGCAGTCTTATTACTCAGGATATAAAATAAATTTATTTAAGGATATTTCTTATCTTTCCCTTTTCACAGCTTATGGTATACCTACTCAGAAATTTTAAATTGACTAATAACTAAACAAAATGGACAAGTGCGATTAGGATTGAGGGCTTTGAGGGTTTCATATTTAAATTAACTACCATCATACTAACCATAAAGTTTAGTAACTAGCTTCTTTATGATTTAACTTGCGACCCCCCGCGCAAGCGGGGTCTTGTTAATATTACCTTTATTCATCAGCTGCTTATTGGTGAGATTGACTGTCCTTTTCTACTTCAGCGGACCTCCATCTACACCAATCCTCGTAATCTCCGTTCGGTCCCTCGCTTTCGCCTTGCTTATCACCGTACCAACTATGGACTTTCTGTGCCTCTAATACGAACGCTTCGGAAAGCCAACTCCCACCCTTCTTTTGACTTCCACCTGAGTAAATCATCTCTCAGGAATGACCTTAACAGTCTCTCCTAAATTGGTCCGTTCCTTTCTCATTTTTAATTTATTATTATTTTTTAATTTATTCTAATATTTTAGTAAACTGATTGTCAGTAACTTGTATTAAGCGATTAATAAATAAAAATTGTTTGATTCTGATCCAGCTCTGCTTGCAAAATAACAAAAATATATTTATAAATAAGTTTTTATTGAAAATGCAATACTAAAAGCATAGTGTTTCTCTAATTCCTAACTATAGATTGACCAAATTTTATTATATTAAATTATCTGCCGCATTTAGTTCCAAATTGCCCGATTTTCTACTAGGATACGGCATACAAACATTAACTAAACAAATATATCGCTACTGATTTAATTAATAAAGTCGTACGCTGAAATGATTTCTGTTTGCTGAAAAACACTAATTAAATTGAGTTTTATTGGTGCTCACGTAAAACGATACAAATATGTAAAATAAAAAAATATTGGTACACTGCGCGCTAATACAAAAATAACATTATATATAAATTATTATAATTTATTTTTATAATTTTTACTGAACGATAATTTTAACGTTTTTGAAAAGGCACCCTTTGTCCAAAACCAGATCAGAATTCTTAAAATCTAGTTAAAATATGTTATATATGTACCTTAGCAACAAAACTAAACTTAAATGACCATATCCGCGGAAGTTAGCATAGAATTAATGTCTGCCCTCGAAAAACAGTTTCAATTAAACTTTACCCTCAAGACAATTCAAAAGCATGTGATCTTCCAGATGCGTAAACAGTAGCGTAAGAGATTTGGGGTACTTTCTCATTTTTTAGTAGATATGATCCTTGTGTCTACATTTACTGTTTGGATGACGATAATCAACACCATGAGATTCGATCTAATTAACAAGAATTTGTTCATGGGCAAACAATGAAAATTTACTTTGTTTTCTTTTATAGTAGCAAATATCGATGATGATAAAGATCCGTGCTTTTTGGGTAGTCTCACGTGCAAATGATATTAAGAATATCCAGCTTAGCTTTACTCTCAGTATTCGCGATCAGTTCGTTCAGTCGTATCCTAGTGGTTAAATTCATCTTAGTGTAAAGGACTGTGATGAAGGTTCCTATTTTACATCAGGAGAGAACTCGACGTCCTCATCCTTTACTCTATCAGAATGGAAAATATTTTACAGTTGAGGTAAATATTAAAAATTTTTTCGTTATATTTAGTGAAGTTTATTTTGTGTAAGACTCTACAAAATACCGGCGAATTTGTATTATTTTTATTTAAAACCTGCTGTGAGATTTCTTATATACAAATTAAAAGTAAATTAGGAAAATCCAAATTTTTTTTAAATTGTTATTATTGAGCAATTAAATAATATTTAGGTGTTGTTTGTTGTTCTTCTAAGTGGCAATTATTTAAAAAACAAATAAAAACCATTCGTTCATTGTACCCAATTACAATGTTCGAAAGTAAACAATTTATAAAACTAAAATTATGCTGCTAATAATTTTCATGTTATTCGCCTGTGGAGATATTTTTTCCGATTTATATGGCTCGTTAATAGCTATAAGCTAATGAAAAAAAATATACACTTATTTAATAAACTTAGGTAATTAGGAATTTTACAATTAAAAAAAAACCCTTCTATCTATGACAAATTTAATTTATCACATTTTGAAGTTGAAGTTTTCTCCTGATAATTTAAATAAAAATTAAAAACTAATGGTAATTTTTATTTGATTTATTCCTTTTTAAATTTATTTTCGAATGCAAATTCAAATTTTCTACATTCTATTACACATTCCTCATATACAGTGACTCAAATGAATAACCGGACAACTGTAGCATTCAGTTAAAATACGTTAAAATATTGCTAAAAATTGCACAAAATTAGTGACACGGAGCTCAAAATTGTCTATATTTTTAAAGAATTGTAAAAAAATTAATTTTTTGTAATTCATGTCTAAAAAATTCTTTCCACAAATGTTCAACAACATTCAAGTCCAGTGGTGGGGTAACTGCGGGTGTTTGCAACAATTTAGGGCAATTGTGTATTAACCAAAGTCTTGCAACTTCCGATGTATACTTCGGATCGTTGTCTTGGTAATATGCCTAATTTCTTTGCGCTCCGCTTAACATTTACCGTCAGCATATTTAGGTAAGCAAATCTGTCCATTTTACCTTTGATAAAATGCAGATTACCTAACCCCGCACTGAACGTACAGCCACAAACCATCAATGATCCGCCTCCATGCTTAACAGTAGCACGGGTATTTTTTCTATGATCTTCAGTGTTGGGCTTTCGCCATACCTACGTTCTTCCATCTGATCCCTGTAAGTTGAACTTACTCTCATCAGTAAATAGGACCTATATATAAATATAAAGTTGAGACACTAAAATAATTAATTAAATACCTAGAAAGAGTTCTTACAGTTTCCCAAAATTGATAGTCCTTCAACAAATATTCCTTAGCAATTTTGCAACAAAATTTCTTATTTTTTCTTAATATGTACATTTCGCACTGTTTCAACAGAAACATTATTTTGTACAAAAGTTTTCAACTCTTTGGCCCTTTTGAATGGGTTTTGCTTTACTTCTGATAGAACAACGTCGTTCATCCCGATCATTTAATATTTTTCCTTACCCTTGCCTGCTTTTATTTTCTATTCTGTTTTCATCACATTATCTTCTTATAATGCCATGAATAGTAGAATGACTTCGCCCAACGATATCTCCAATTTCTCGCATAGTTTTTCCCCTCTTCATACAGTTTAATGACTAGTTGCCGAATTTCAATAGTTGTTTCCAGTCTAATATCGAGTCTGACTCGATATACGAGTACAATTTCCTTGCAACAGGTCCAATGTCGACATAGTTTTTAAATTTATGAATAATAATTATTTTAAATTATTTCTGTACGCCAATAAGCCATTATCTGAGGTAAAGTTAGGTATAAAGAATGTAAGGGTCTAGAAATACTATAGATTATTAGAAATGTTAATTCGGATCACAAAGAGATAAAACCATACCCTAAAATCGCATAATATCACAAGTAGCATTGCATTGTACGAGTACAATTAAGCAATAGAATAACAAAAAAGTTTCGACTACTAATGGTATAATAATTCCGGCGACAAAATGTATCAATAGTCGTTTACTTTTTATCGATTTACGTGATAAGACCACCTTTTCTGGGCTGATTAGATAGATTTTTGCTGGGCCATAACATTCCTCCCGGGGTCACTCAGTCACATTTTTATAGTGTAAAAAGATTGTTCACGGTTTATATTCGATTAGTGAGCCCGGGACAAAGTAGAAGACGGACACGGTTAGACTAACTTCGGTCACAAAAGTAATCTTAAATCGTCTTAACGAGCTATAATCATGGGGGACTGAACTTAATCAGATCACAGGAAGGAGAGATCTTTTCATTTCTTGATCTCGGCAACCTGCAGAGTAGTTTTCTTTTGAAATATGATCCCACTTTAGTCCCCGGTATACCGGCCGCGGTGTGACAAACATGAGCCGATCATATCTATTTTGTGATTTTCTCCTAAAAAATATATTTTTTAGCATTTTACTTACGATCGTAGTGTTGCTCTAGAGGGGGGGGAAATATTGCGTGTTTTGTCAGAGTTTTCGGAACGTGCTCTAATTAATCGTAACTACAACTTTTTAATTACTAATTAGCAATTCAACACTGAGCTAGTTTTGACTGGGGTATTTTCTTTTCGGATTGCATCGCATTTTTGCGTGGGACTCATGAATTTTACTAAAGAAATCTAATTTAGAAGTAGGCGACCTTTACAGCTGGGATTTGTTGTAAAGATATGATTTGCGGGTAATACCCAAAAAATCCGTTCGATTTGGGTTGCAGCAAGGTCTATTCTTATCTTTTTATTATTCGCAGAAATGGTTATCAACCACTTCCTCAAATGCACTAATAAAAATCGAATCGTCATCCCCTTGTCCGTTTGATATTGGTTCCTTTCAGTCGAGGGTGATATTTATGCAATATCTCCAATAATATAAAATAATCTTGAGCACGAGGTAGCACTGTGGCTACTTTGACGATAGTAATGAGATGCCCACAATTTCTTGATAAATTCAGTGCCGGGGCTCGTGGTTGGTGCCGATTTCAAATCTATTCCAGTTCGATGTTTGTGGCCTAAAAATAATGATTTATAATAGTGAAATTATAAAGAAACCAAAAGTTCGGTTTCATCAATAAAAATCATTTAAATCGAAGTGGAGTGGAGTCTGAAGCGTAAGCTGAAGAAGTTTAAATTTATTTTACGCTATTGTTGTCTCTTGTCTTTGCTAAATTCAAAATATGATGTACTTTTGAAAATTCGTTACTTTTAAAAAATTGTATTCTCATGTGGTCTGACTTTGGGAATAAAGTGACGTATGTTCGAGGATTAATATGATTTGGTTGTTTTATAATAAGTACTCAATTGATATAATCTTTATAGCGCTGTTTTTGCAAGGTGAAAGTTGCTCGGAGATAGATAGTCGTCCAAAGTTACAAATTTTAAATAATTTACTATCGTTTTTTTGCTATTTTTTATTTTGTGAAAACAGATATGTTTTAAAAATGAAACTATTTTTAATTTTGTTTATCGTTTAACTAAACAATTATATGGCACTATAATAAAATAAGCATCAAAAGAGTCTCCATTAAAACCAGGTCCGATTTTATTCTTTCCTAAAAAAGAAAGTTAAGGGAAAAGTAATAATGTTTCTTTTATTTTGATTACTGGGACTTTTAAAAAATTTAATTTTTCAATTTGAACATCTCTAATTTGTTTCATAACCAATTTATAAACATTCAAAGTCTAGGTACTATCCTCGCATATTTGATATTGGTTTAGAAGTTTTAAAATTCAAATTTGAAATTGTTTATATTTCGAAAAGGATTTCATATTTGAAGGATTTTAATATAAATTAAAATTTAGGACATTTTGAACCTGACTGAGTTCGTAAAGCCTATTTTATAAACACTGCAATATATTTGGACGCTGTACTTTTTCCTATTTTAGTTTTACCCAATGCGCATTTGAATAAAAAGGATACTTTTATGAGTTAGGTCAGCTTTAATATCTTCCTCCTGCTTTCTCCATTTAGTTTCTTTATTCATTCCTTAAATAATTGTAAATAACACAACAATTAAGCCAAAGAAAAATGTAACTTACTTAATAAGAGGTTGTTACTCGCCGCCCTCTCATTTTCAACCAGAGTTACGATTACAGAAGTACGAAGTTTGCTGCAAGGACTGCATTTATATGCAATGCTTATAGCTAACGCAGTGCTGCATTTACGAACTCAGCCTGAAATTGAAAATCATCTTCCGAAAATAAGATTTTAATAATTCTTCTAAATCTGGCATTAAATTCTTTATGTAATGGGGATTTTTGGTTATTTATTTTATTAATAAGTGGTCCATTTGATTAATTTATTACCTCTTTGAATTCACTAGTAAAGTAGGATGGTGTACGGAACAAAAGACAAGTCAAAGTTGGGGCTAGATCTGATGAGTAAGGAAGATAGTGAAACAATTCAAATCGTAATTTATGGATTATCGCCATGACAACCACTGAGGTGTGAGACGACGCATTGTCTTAGTGAAATAATAATTTTTTGTCTACAAATGTAGCCGTTTTTCCGCAATTTTTGCCTTCAGCTTCTCAAGTAATAATGCGCTGTATGCTTCTGCAATAGTTTTTCCTTTTTGATGATAATCGATTCAGATAACTTAATGACTATCTCAGAAAACTATCGCCATGATTTTCACAGCCAAAGGAATATAACCTTTGCCTTTTTTTAATACAATTTCCCCTGCATTTTTGTTTCTAGAGTATATCGGTGTATCTAAGTTTCATCTACAGTAATTACTCAGCCCAAAAACTCTGATTTATTACGCCTAAACTGTACCAATAGATCGTTGAAAATGTTCATTCGAACACATTTTTGGTCCAAAGTGAGCAAACGCGGGACCCAACGGGCGGACAGATTTCTTATACCTAAATCTTGATTTAATATGAGACAAACACGCTCTTTGGACATATTTATAGCCTCTGATATCTCTTGAACTTTTAATTCGACGGTTGTCTAGTACCATTTGGTGAACTTTAGCGGTTATCGTCAGTGGTTGCAATTTTTAGGCGTCTCGTACGTTTATCGTTACCCAAATCGATTTACATTCAGCTGCTCAAAATATTATGATGGTAAATCATGGTGCAGAGTCTCCGTATACAGGGTTCAATTCGTCTTTGATTTTCGTAGGCGTATTGACTTTCAAAAGCAAATATTGAATGACCGATACTCGATTTAACCATTTTCACAAAAATACTCACATCGACTCACTTAAATGATTGCCAAACAGCAACTGCGTGTCCAAAATGGCTGAAATTTTGATATCTTTCAAAGCATGCGCAAATATTCACCCCAACTTTTGTTTACGAGTAATGCCACCTTTATGTTGAGGTCAAACACTTCAGACAACCCTCGTTTATCCAAAACTGTTGAAAGTTAGAAGTATTATTCATAATTTGTTGTAGTCATATCCCGAGGCCATTGAACCAGTTCATTAAATTGTATCCTCTAGTCGTAATTACTCGAGGAATTGCAATTGTTTCTTAATTACATTACCTCGTGAAATTTGCATAGAGACATTTCCCATCACCTTCCCTTGCGTTCTTTACGATTTGATTGTTTTCTTCCGTTTGATACAATTCAATTTGGACAAGCCAAAATCGCTTGAACTCAGAAGTCATTGCAATACATCTTAAAAGGTAAATTACCCAATTTGCTGCACTCTTAACGAATTTATTGTTTCAAACTGAATTGCGACGGCCGAGCCTGGCCTCGATGCGACACTTTTCGTTGCTACAAGGAAGAGCTGGTTCGCTTTGAGTGAAATTCATGAGTCCCCCCCATTCATAAAAATTAACCTCTTCGACCCGCGGTGTCGGTGATCGCGCGGAGGCTGCTTTTCTCCATCGCTACTGGATTTTTCTAAGCGAATCTTCTCAATTGGATAATTTGCGCCAAGGAATGATTCAAGTCGCGATTGTCGCATCTTTAAGCCGGCACAGTTCGCAGAAAGAGTTGTCTTAAAACGGATGTGTCTGTTTGTTTTTAGGGCGTTTTTTGTGTTTTTTTGATTTTTTTTTTTTTGTTTTAACTTAGAACATATCTTTTCTGTATTTTCTGTCTGTCTAAGGAGTAAGAACGATTTTTAAAATGTTATCTGAACACGATCGCGGCCGGGAAAGGAGTATCGAACGAAAAGTTATGGAACGAATTATGCACGATGAGGAATTTGGCGAGGAAAATGTCGAAATGGTGGATTCGGAATGGGCTGATTTTGAAAAATTTCTCAGGTTGGATAGTCGTTTTGTGTTTTATATATTTATAATATGCAAAGTGTTGAATGTGAATCTTTGGATTATAAAAGGGATATCAGGCAGCGGAGAAGTAGTACAACTTCGATGGAGGAAGAACTTCATCGGTCCAAGAAACAGAGGAAAATTAAGGCTCATGCGTTTTATCCCTGTCCACCGCCAAGTGCTTCTGAACATGGACGTGACTCAGATTCATCGGACGATGATGATCCTTTTGGCTATATTGACACTCTTGTAAGAATCTTTATAATTTATCCAGTTGTTGCTTGCATGGTGCATGTTGTTTAACTTTTATTTTGACGAATTGGACCTACATATCTTTTGATGGAACATATATCTATAGTTCCCTTAAAAGACTTATACAGAAAGAACCTAGTGCTTTTAATAAACTTTAACCCTTAAAACAATATTGCAAATCATACTACCATAAAACTTCTTTTAGAATTACTTTATTATCGAGGAACATTTATAATTTATCCCTATATTCTCTTGTGTGACTGTTTTTGAAAAAATACCACAAATCAAAATATTCGTTCTTTTGTCCAACTTAAATAACTTAACCCATTGTCTGCCGAGATCATATTCAGCCACACATTCAGCTATAGGCAATTACGAGATATCTCGTAGTTGGCAGTGAATGGGTTAACAATAATAGAAGTACTTTTTTTGATTATCTGATCTGGATCTGGAATTTCACATTAAATTGAATTTTTAAAATTGTTGACTATAGGAAAGCTTTTAAAACTTGCAAAAAGTACATCAAATTGCAGTGGTTTTTGCCCATTCAACTTATAAAAATGGACATAAGTTAATACGGTTTGATGCTCTTTTCATAAAATTATTTTAATAACTATTGCTACAAATAACTATTACCAAATTACAATTCTATACAAAATTTGCTGTGTAATCTGATCAAAAAAAATATATATATATAATGACTACTTTATGCTGAATTACAACGATGTTCAATTTTGAAGTACTTTTGTCCAAACCAAAAATCGGTTAGGGTAAGAAAATATCTCTTGATTTTCGAGATTTTTATTGAACTTCTTTAAAATGCAGGAAAATCGATACATCACTATTTTGTAGTCGTAACACGTATATTTTACGTTTATTTATTTATATAAGTCTACAGAAAAACAAGAAATTATAGTACTTCTTAACACGTTAAGGAGCGGTCCCGGGCAAACGCGGAAAATTTGAATCAATCAACTGGTCCTGATCGGATTTCTAAAACAATCGTGTTCAAAACCAGGTCTTGGGAAAAATTCAAACATGTTTTGTCCAGTTAAGGGTTTAGTTTAAACTTAGTTGTGTTTAACTGGTTAATTGTTTTGACCTCTTTAAGAAAACTTATCGCACAAATTAAGCTATGACGAGTATTCTCCTCAATCATAGAGTAATGTGTAATATCGAAGATAATTTGTAAATTCTTATTTTTTACTCATGTCGAATATACTCGTCATAACTCAATAATTTTACATCTTTCTTTTCATGACGAGTATAATCGTCAAAAATAGCTAAAAAATGATTTTGTTTATTATAACCAAAACTACGGTAGGTTTGAAGACCTGCAAAATATTTGATAGTTGTCATTTTAATTTTTGTTTCCTTTTACCAGTGTTTTTTTTCTCAGTAGATCAATTATCTTAAAACTTTAGAAAGAAAAACAAACCTGATATTCATTTGGATGTTCAATTTTCAGATATCTAAATTTTCTGAACATTTCATAGGATAGGATAGAATATTCGGAAAATATTTAAAAACATATCAGTCTACGGTAAACATATGACTTCGTTAAAACGTGTGGATTGAGGAAATTATAAAAATTTCACAGCACCTAAAAACAATTAATCCTAGCAATCAATCAAAATCATTCACCACGCTTTAGTCGAACTAGGAAAAAATGTTTTAATTTTCTTTTAAAATAAAATAAAATTCGAAATATCCATGCGGACTTTGTTCCCCCGCCAAAATTTTAGAAATTTTCGAAAACATTTGTTTATTTTGCGTTGGTGTTGTCCCGTGCTTTTTGCCTACTCAATAAAATAAAATCCGCTGTTGTCATTTGTCTGCTTCAAGTCATATTGCAAGTTCAGCTATTATTATCGCTAAAATTGTGTTAAGTTCACGCTCAGAGGATGGGATTCTAAAAATAACAAAAAAAAAAAAAAAATTAAATCTAGTCTAGTACATCTGCCGACAGACACACGACACAATTTGACCACCTCCGAAGAATATCCCCTGTCTGCAAAATACCCGCCAAATGCAACGGTTGCATTGGCCAAAAAATTTCGAAAATTAACTTAAATAGATAGAAGAAGATAGAACAAACAAATGCCGAAATTTTTCTACCGTCTAGCCCCATTCTAGAGTCAGTTTCTAGACCAGTGTCATTTTTGAATTTCGAGGTGATCGGGCTTTCGGTCAAGGTGCTCGAAGGTTGATGACAATATTTGCCGAAAAAGGATTTGATCTTGTGCTGGATACTAGCGAAGATTGAATTAAAAATTGCGTGTATAACGTACGCATGTACGCAGAAAATTACTAAAAAAATTTTTCTTTTTCGGTGTTAGAAGATCATTGCGCTGATTAATGCGATTTTATTACAAAAATAAACAGGGTGATCTGCTTCGTCTGGGGGCGAAAAAAAATATCCTTCATTAGACTCAACATATTTTTGGTAGGTTGCTTAATTGTTTTAGTCTCAGGGGGAAAAGCGAAAACAGTTGTAGTCTTGTTTTCACGTGTAATGTCCGTTGTTTTGTTCTGTGCCGGAGTGTGTTATTTTTCGTTATCAAAATGTTGATAGTGAAGAATTGTGCAAAGTACGGGTTTCGTGGAAAAATAAACGTTTAGTGTTGGTTTCCTCTAAGGGTTTAAAAAGATAATTCATTTGGATGTACAGAATTGAGGAAGATGAGGAATTCATCCGGGAATATGCTTTTGAGCCAGAACTCTTATTAAGGAGGAATGATTCGATTCGTGTGCATAAGGCCAGGCATGCCAAAGCCTCAGGGAGTATTCACAGAACCTCCACCAGGAACTCCTTGGATAGCCTCTACGGAGACGAGGAGAAGAATCAAATCGAGATCGAAATCGAATCTTTCTACTATGTAAGTTGGCAAGCGACAACATGCGCTGTGGACTTTGTCATACATTTGCACTTTTTCGCTGCTCGAACGGTCTAATTCTTAGCGATTTCTCTGTTGTGCAATTTCTGAATTAAACGCCTTTTCGCTAGATAGAAACGCATGCATGCTCTTTTAAGTTAAAGTGCATTCTACACATATTTGGCTGGCCGGTAATGGCCAAATTTACCTATAATTCGCTAATATTAACAGATTTTTGAATAGTTGGTAAGCCCTATCGAAGAGGTGATTTGTTTTTACCACAATTTATATATACAATAAACCGTCACGATAATTTTATTTTCAAAAAATGTATATGTGTGATTTTTGATAGTACTAATTTACACTATGTCCGATGCATCCTAATAATAAATTAAATTGAAATTTTCTCTGGTATAGGACATTAATCTCTAATGCTTGGTATAAATTTTATCGTCTATAAAAAACTTACATCATTAAATATATTTTTCGTATACTCGTATATATGTATGTTGGCGACAATAAAGTTCCAAACTATTGAATTGTTTTTAATGATTGGCTTATGGTTAGATTAGGAATATTAAAGATTTTATTTTAAAATAATAAGGTAAATTTATATCATCTAAGTTTACCGTCCAACCCCGGACAGCCCCCAAAAATAATCAGAGAACTTTAGAATTATCATTTGTGTAAGATTATTTTTGGGATCTTCCGTACATTGATGAGGCGGCCAACTATAAATGTACTTTATCCCAGTTCTTTTTCCACAATGTTTTAATATTCCTGAAAATATAATTAAATAAGGATTTTTTTTCGTAAATTACGAATTCGTAAATGAAAATCCTCTTTCTCATAACGTTTTTGAGATAAAAATTGAGGGAAAAAAATACAGAAAATTACATTTTTGAAAAAATCGTTAAATAAAAAACTAATAGTTCATAGTATGATAAGTTTATTAAGTAGCTTAAATGAAAGCCTGAGTCCTTAACTAAGAATATTGAAATGTTTTAGATTTTATTGTACTTTTACATAATAATTTCAGATTTCAGTTATTATTTGAGGCAACATTAAAAGTTGATTTTACCCAAAATACGGCCTTCTGTATTCTGTCTTGAAAATGTAATGTGATAGAGCATTTTCTTTTACAAATTCGTAATCTGCAGAAAAAAATTCTGTAGAAATCCCAATTCTTGGGGAATATTGTTGCTGCTGGGCAGTTTTTTTTAAATATTTAGTATTAGCAGTGACTTCTGCAGAAGCTGCCTGAATGAGGAGAAGGAGGAGGAGACTGTCATCTACCTCCTCTGCCACTGCCCGCCCCTTTCCGGACACAGGAGACGTTTTCTGGGCTTTCCCTTTTTTTAATGACCTCAGCGACTTGGGATCTCCTCACATCAGGGATCTAGCGCAGTTCATCAAGGAATCCAAATTGTTCAAAACGAGCTATTCTGTGGGGAAGGTTACAGCATTCCTTCTCTCTCGTGGTATCACAATGGATCATATCTGGTCTAAGTGTGCCTTCGGGAAGCCACTGTATCCTAATCTAACCTAGCCTAGCCTAGTATTAAACATAATTACAATAACATATCATAAAATTTAAAACAAAAATTTATTGGTCTATGTCTCCTAAATTAGTAAGAGTAAAGAGATTTTCTAATACTATTTGTTTGAGTATAAATCTTTATAATATTTATTTACATACATATTTTATTGCATAAAAATATTATAATATTATTTTACACTATCTTGCTTTCATTATGTTTCTTATATTATCACATTGATGTCTTAACCCATCGAATTTTGCAGAAAATCATCATCAAGTTCGCCAAATCCAAACTAATTTGAACTAGTCAATTTTCTTTATATTTAATAATAATTCAGTACCTGCACATTTTTATTAATTTTGTTAAATATTTTCCTATTAGAGGAGAGATAGAAGAATTTACTTTCTGAGGTTTTTAGTCGTTTTTACATTTTATGATGAAAATGGAACTTTTCAATATCAATTTATTAAAAAAAAACAAGATTATGATGCTTATTTTTTCTTTACTTGCTTTGAAACTTTATTTAGTAATTTTACGTTTACCAAAACATTATAAGACCATACAACGAATCTTATGCGATTATGGATTTTACTTTATAACATTTATACGACTTTATTCTACTTCGTTCTATTTTTCAAATTCAACTGATTTAAACTCGTATATACCATGACCACTGAACACGATGATCTAAAATTGATTGAATTTAAGAAATATTTTTTTGAGGATGGAGTTCATTTTAAAATAAGCAAGTTTGTAAAAATGAATGAGCTATATGTTTTGATGTGAGACAACGAACCGATCTAATCATCAGTACGACTATGGTTCATTGTCCCTGTGACAGACACCCAAAATGATCGAAACAACAAATTCTACTTTTGAATTACTTTAAAATTGTAAGTACGAATTATAAAGAAGCAAAATTTAAAATCTTGAGCGGATTGAAACACTCCGCACATTAATTTATTGAAACTTGCTTATTTTAAACGAACTCCATACTCAAAAAAATTATTTCTGCTTATTTGAGGAAGACACAAACGTTTGTGCTTGTGAAATATACACTTAAAACATTCTAGCCAAACTCTGTCGAATTATTATTTGATGAAAGAAGTGTGCATGTAGAAATTTATAAAGCTATGGAGGTTGAAAGTTCAAAAAAAGAAAGCCTTTATGACTTTCATCAATGATCTCAATTAAACAAACTGAACAAACACAAACAGTAGATATTTTCACGTGATTCTGCATCTTTACTTCTGGCATAAATTGAGTTTGAGGTCTCTTCATGAATTTTGATGAAACTTTGTATTACAGAAACTTTCATTGTGGATAAAAAGTGGCGAATATTGAATTTCTTAATATCCCTACAATGTTTTGAATGAAAATTCTAAAATAAACTTTTAATTTAAGCTGTTTTCATCTAATTTTTGTAAATAACTTTACGTGAGTGATGGAAAGAAAAGCAGTTTTATAGCTTTATTTTATTTCGATCGATATAAATGCGTGCTTGTCAACGGTGATAAGTTTAAAAGGATATTTATCTATAATTCGTTAATTTAAAAGGTTCTTGAAGAATATTTTAAAATATAAAGGAGGGAAACAACTTTAATTTAAGATATTCATGCATTTTGCAATATTTTATGCGGGAGAATATGCCATAAAATCGTTAAGGAAATTTCTATATGTCGCTTTATAAAATTTCAATGTTAAATATCTCGGGAAGTATAAGCCACCGATAAATTATTTTTGGGCATTCGTACAAGATTTCATCAAAATAAGTGGCCAGACCTCAAATACAATCTGTTCCCCGCTTTTATTGTTATTATCTTGTCTAAAGGTAAACACTTTTGAGTATTTTATAATTTTACATATTAGTCATGGACATATTTATTATAGAGTTGTATTAATAAATGAGAAAATACATAAAATTAAACGAGTTATAAAAATTATCATATGTGAATTTTGCCCTAAAATGTGTTGTTCAAAGTTAAAATTCCTAAAGAGCAATATTTAAGCTTCGTATCGTTCTAAAGGCGATGTGGATTGATATCGAATTTACGTTATTTTTAAAATCACTTAATGAGTCGATATTGTTTTGTCAATCACACTATGATTTTCAATTATTTTATTATGCTTTTTTAAATATTTCTCGAAGCATTACTTTTTAAATGATTGTATCGTGTTGAAAAATGTTAATTTACCATTGAAATGAATTTCATAATTTGCAAACGATGACGCATTCACACAATCACGTTGTCTAAATCTTTTAGCAAACATTTAAAGTAGTGTCTATTTATTTTTGAATTGCGTTCACTTATTAGCGCATAAACTTGAAACACTTTCAGCGACATGTTGGCAAAAGAGTACTATTACAATTATTTGGGTGCCTCCAATCGCGTACCTTCGGCTTCTTTGTGCTTAAGATTCGTAAACAAAAGCTCAATTATAGAACGATTGATAAAGGAACTGTTTGTTGATATTTTTAGATCATTTGATTTGCCTCTGACTCTATATTTACCAAAAACTCACATGCGCTCTTAAATAAATGCCCCATAATTAATTTGTCTCCAACTACTGGTTAAAAAAGAATATCAAATCAAAATCTTTTTGGCCAAATATCATAATTGAAGAAGTATTGAAAAAAAAATTGGTCGATCGACCAGATGTGATTTTTAGACGATCGAAGCATACGATCATGAAGATGATTCGGAAATTTAAAATGGAAAGGACTGTAAGTAGGTAAGTGTGATACTCAAAGTGCATAGCGGCATGCTAAGTAGAATTCTAAGTGTTGAGCATGTTTTATTTTTGCATGTTATGTTTAAATGACATTCTAACGTTGGCTTTGTTACTTTTAATTATTTCAGATGTATGGTCGTTATACAAAGGACCTAGGAGAATTTGCAAAAGATGAAGCCAGAAAACTCAAATTGCTCGAAAAAAGACGAAAACAAGAAGATAAAGCAAGAAACAAGGTACCGACTAATTTATTTTTGTGCTCTTTTATGTTAAATAGCTAATTTGTCTTATTTTAAATTTTTATATTCATTCATAAGTGACTTTTACCACATTTATAATAAAAAAAAGGAGCTCGTATTTAGAACCAGACTTTTATGTTTTAGAAAATAACAAAGATATTTCCTCGTTATTGTCTATTGTTTCTGTTAAAGACTAGAATGTATTTTACTACATTTGTTTATTCTTGTCACTAGCTGCAGAACGCAATATAACAAAGACAAAATGAGAGACATTCTAAAAATTTTATTGAAGCCATTTAACAAACACACTTTCGTGCATGTCTTTAATAAAATACACCTCGTCTAGGTTCTCTGACCACAATATAAATTTTTTGATATTTTTTTAATTTTGTAATTTATCTTTAAACGACAAAAAGCTATTTAGAGTCGTATTAATCATGAACAATTTTTTCTCAGATGGCATATTTTTGAACCAGGTCTTTGGGGAAATAAGAAATCAGTCGAATGGCCACGGCGCCAAAAATCAGAAAGTTTCAAATTTGTGCAAGATTTTTTCCTGTGCGATTTAAATATGTGTTTTATTCTAATGAAAAATAACTTTTTAATTGAGGTGGTTTTATATTAATTTCGGTATTTTCCTTTCTCTTGAATGGAATAGAATTACACTTTTTCGAATCGAATCAATAAATCCCCTCAACCAAAAATCGTCATCAAATCTTCGAAATGACGCAATTTGTTTTCATTTTCATTGGAATTCGCTTTTCGCTGTTTTGACTTTTGTTCTAGTCTGCGAATCGTCAACACTTATCAAATACTGAAAAATATCATTGTCATTGTGCTTGTGATTTAGCGATATCCGATTTTATATTCATGTTTTTTAAAAAAAATTCATTCACAATTTTTGTCTTGCCGTAAAAGCCCTTGTTAGACAAAAATGTTTTGTTATTTAGTCCTTTTTAGCATCTCTTCATGGTACAAGTTAATTTTTTTTTTAAAAATTGCCGCCATACAGTTGATTTAAACGGCATTCAAGGGCTGTGAAGACTTTTTAGAATATCGTGAAGTTCTTTTCGACAGCGTCGTCTAATTTCAACCTTAAAAATTCGATCCAGTAACCTTCCAAGAACAAACATACAGATTTTAGTCACTTCAAAGAAGTTCCAAACTATTTTATGTTTAGCAGTTATTTAATTAATTGCTCTTTTTATTTATTTTATCTCATTTCCTGTCCCATAATAGAATATGGTTCAAAACGAAAAGCATGCTGACGGTAAACCGACTTCTTTTTGGAGAAATATGCCTCATGTTTGGTTCGACCAAACGTTTTGAGGGATCAGTTTCACTTAACTAAAATTGTTTATCAACAAATAAAATTTTATCATGTTCTTTCAGCCTTAAATTGGAACGTTATCTGAACTTCAAAGCCGCAATGCACACCAGGTCGCACTGAAAGCGTTCAATGAGTACTTTAATAATAGACCTGGTGCCCAACAAACCTATTGTGCCCCGTGGCGTATCAATTTACCTCGAGGTTTATATTAAGAAAATTAATTAAAAATATGAAGAATTTACTGATTTATCATTGATAAATGTTTAAATAAATTGTATATTTAGTTTAAGCACTCACAAATCCTTTTAAACATTTTTATTTACTAAAAATGAATTCACGATGATATACAGAAATCCAAGTGCGCTATAGTGAGACTAGAGTTTTTATTTTAAAAATTCTTAGTACGCCATAAGGAGCCATAGAGGGTTGAACGGTCCTATTATTCGTAGCCCGCACCTATCTCATCCTTACATCGTTAACTTTAATAAATCGCAATTCTCTTACTGATTGTGCCAAAGCCCCTTTAGTAAAGTAGACGATCCGCAACCCTAAAAAAAGCCAGAAGGTCACCTACAGAAGAATTACGAACCTCAGTTGAGCTTAAGAAGGTCCGAAGGCCAAAGATCCCGCTTCTAATCCGTGTTAAAGACGGACAGTCACACAAAAGCTGTTGTTTTCTCGTCCACATAGGCGACATTCCGTCTCGATTAACAGAACTAATTTATGAAAGTAAAGTCTGACACGGTGATGGCCACATAAGTAACCCACAAGGAGCCTTAGATCCGCTTTGCTGAGGACAGTGGTGTTTGTAGAGGAGTAGGGTGTAATAAGTTCCTTAGCTTGTCGTAACCCATTGGGGCATTGTTCCAATATAAACTTGTTTAGTCCATCCATCCACCGCAGTCTTGGCTGTAGATCAGCCAATACTGCAGTAGGGCTCAGGTCCTTGGTACCTAATAGATGACCCTTCTCTGGCCAATTCGTCCACGATTACATTTCCCTCAACTCCATAGTGCCCCGGTACCCAAAGGGTGTGACTTGTGATTCAGCGTAAAACAATTATTAAATAATATCACTCACTTTTAGGGATATAGACAACCTTCTCAATTTTTAAGGGAAATGAAAGAGCTTACAGGTGATAGAGTTACGAAAGACCTTCTTCCGCACATTCTGATTTCAATGTTTACTTGAAAACATGCAAGCAATTCTCAATTCAAGTCTATTTGTGCAGATAAAATTTCTGAAATTTTTAGTATACCTTCCATATCTGCTATTTTTTCCTTCCAGTTGAATTGTAACAGAATCTTTGACGAAGATATTTATTTTACATTTCGACAATCTTAAAAGAAAATAGCAAAAGTTATTCCGTTCAAGATCTACTTCCGAACATCAGACTTTCCGAGATAATTCTCTGGAAAATAAGTTTTGTTGGTACTATACAAAGTTTGGAATATAGACAAGTAAATGCGTTAAACCTTACTCTTTTATAGATAAAAATCAAAATTCAACTAGCGTAAAATATTTTAAATAACTCTTCCCAAAGTATTCTATCGTAAAAAAATCATTTTTACGTTCAATTTACCTAACATTCATACAATTTCAAGAATTTGATAAAAGTCACTGATGTTTGAATTTAACCTCCTGAATATAAAGAAGCAGTACTTGGAAATCATTCCAGGAACTTTTAGGAAAAAGAACAGGTCGTATATTAAAAGTTTTGTCATGGGTATGGAAGCACACATTTGCCCGATTAGGGGAGGATTGGGTATTTTTAGCCCTTTTAGGTGTTATCATGGCATTCCTGTCGTACATAATGGACAAAGGCGTCAACGTCTGTTCAAATGGTGAATAACTGATATAAATTTAAATATGTTTTATTAATTAAATTAAATTCTAGCACGCGTCTGGCTTTACAGAGATCTCACAGTTCAGCCAGTAGCCCAATATTTTGCATGGGTATCTTTGCCAGTATGTCTGATACTTTTCTCGGCTGGATTCGTGCATCTTATAGCACCGCAAAGTATAGGTACGTATTAAACCGATAAGCGATTTAATTTCATAAAAATTAGCATATATTTTTATTATTTATAATCAGGCTCAGGAATTCCTGAAATGAAGACAATTCTTCGGGGAGTCGCGCTTAAAGAATATCTCACTTTTAAAACTCTAGTTGCAAAAGTTATTGGGTTAACAGCAACATTGGGCAGTGGTATGCCGCTGGGGAAGGAAGTGAGTATTTCTTTAAAAATGAAATAATGCAATATATAAAATCATATCAGTTTTAATAAAATTCTATCACATAATAATAAATCACAAATTCGCAAAATAAAGTGATGTTATTACGACACTCAGTTTTTATTTTCATGAATAAAACATTTTTATTGCACATTGCATTGCATTAATCGGATAAAGTATGCGGCAATCGGTGTTTTGTGAAGCGTTAAAGCGCACCTTGATGAATGTGATAGAATTGATTCCTGAGTGTCGGAAACTCTCAATTAAAACCACTTTGTGTTGTGTCACAAGTCTGCTATTTTTATTTAGTTTAATTCAATTGCTTTTAGCTTTCGTTGACATTTTTAAAAATGTTATCAATTCCACCACTGTAAGGAATTTTATACCAGAAGTATAGTTTAGTTTTTAATTAAATTTAAAATTTACATCACGTGCATTTTGCATAAGTAAAATAACCTCGATGTCGTTTTGGCCTTTCAATTTTGAAACAAAATTAGTTTTGCATATATCAATCTGATGTTAAAAATTTTGTAACTAATGTTTTACATTTCCACTTTAATAATTTCCGGCACATTTGTACATTTTCTTAGTACTACAATTCGCCTTATTGCTTTTAAAAGCGACTGTGCAACAGAATCTAAAAGCATTATACAGCAAAATTACGTTACTTATTCCATTTATCTTGGCATTAATATGTGATTTTCTAGTAATAGATATAAATTAAATAAATAGAAAATGTGTTTGGTGTTTTAAACATTTGTCCTTCTTAGTTGCTGCAATTATAATAAAATGTGCAGATTTTAAAAGCATTTTCATAGATTCTCTACTTTTGTGATGTTATTTTCATGTCCCCCAATTATATCGTAATTTCTAGGAAGTTAGTTGAGATCTGAAAACGGAAATAATAAACTTGTTTACCTGCGAAAGTTTCTTTCCATCTTGAATGTTAAATTTTTGGAAATGTATATATGAAATAAATTTTTTTCACTCCTTAAAAGTATCCTGGGTTTAATCTAATCAATATTTTGTATGTAGTCCTCTTTTTTTTCTAAACATTCTTTAATTATATTCTTAAAGCTATCACAATGGCAGAGGAGGTCATTCAGGGTAATTGAAATCCACTCTTCTATAATCCTGTGAACTAGACTTATTCTGTTGGTTAGTCTTCCTAAATACTGAGTCTTGAAGTCGAGCCCACAAATGCTGAATAGGATTTAGGTCCAGTGAGTTTCCAGGCTAATCAGTACCTACAGTTGAAAATCATTGATTAGCTTGATGAATCGTTGCCCTGGCATTGTGATATTTCGCTCCACCTCTTTTATTTTGGGGAACTGTCTTCGATTAGCCGCACACGTTTCGTACAAAGGCAAAATTCTGGTACTATAACATTCACCGTTGACAGTACACAACAGTTCAACAACAATGGTGAGTTGCATTTTCCCTAACATAGAGATCCCTCCAGCTACCATTAATCGGAGTCTTCTAGAGTTTTGCCGATTGGGTTTTGGATGCAATTGAATAACGAATTCATCGGTAAAAAGTATCCGTTCTCCTTGCTTACATTCTTGTTCGTTTTCCAAGGTAAATCCTTTTTGCTTCAATCTTCGACAAAATTGCAGGTAGTCCCTGAATTATGCCAAAAGAGGTTAGCGGTCGAATACTTCAAAAATACCCCCAGCCTAAATGACTGTATCCATCTAGTGAATTATGCGTATTTATAAAGAGGTGGAAGGATAGTGGCTACGTTAACTTCTATGAAAGTGGTTTGGACCCGATATCTTTCGTATCGCTTAACCGCTATCGATCAAATTTAGTGTGCACATGCACAAGATACCTCTCTAAGTCGTGTATCAAAATTGTGCTGATTGGTCAAGGGGATAGGAGGCTACAACTATTTAAAAATATGATTTTGTAATTTTGTTATATTTTGGATAGCTACCGCATTTCTTAACGAATTTCGATCAAACTTTAGATATATTGCAGGGTTTTTAATCAAACTTGGCCAAAATGTCTTCTATGGTAAAATTTCGACTAAGTTCGTAAATGGGACGAATGGATCAAATATGTGGGAAGGGACTACACCTCGTTATGTAAAAACCATTAAAATCCCATATTTCTCGTATTTCGCTATAGATGCAATTTAACTTGTAAGGAATTGATTTCTTAGTTGTGTAGGAAAACGGTGTAGTTTAGACGAGAGGATGAAGGAGGTACCTATTTCTATACATTTTTAGCATAAAAAAATTCCATTTTCAAATTACCAAAGTCGTATTTCAATTTAATAAAGTCAGTTTTAAAATCAAAAGGTCTATTTTCAACGCAAATAGGTCCAAATTTTCAATTCAATAAAGTCGCTTTTAAAATTAAAGGGTGTATTTTCATGGAATTTGTTTAAAGCGAAAATAAGGATTTCTTTGACATGAAAATTAACCCTTTGATTTAAAAAACGACTTTATTGAATTGAAATACGACCTCTGTAATTTGAAAATCGACTTCTTTTAAATTAAAAAAGGGTATAGAAAAATTATTATCATGCTTATCCTCGCATGGTTTCGATTGAACTATAAAATTTGAACGGAATTTTGCGATACTCGTGAAACTGAGACAATTTTAACTACATTCACTTGAAACGGTTGAAAAATAAATTTTTATTTTCAAGCACAATAACCTTTGATTGCTATTAAAAATAAAACACGACAGAAGCTTGATGTAACATTTATTGTATAATTTTACCGGCCCAAAATTTAGTTGATAGCGCTTAGAAAACCTAATCAAATGCAAAAGGAAGAACATTCTTCACTCTTTGGACTAATATCCCAATTTTCACTTATCTTATAATTTTAATTCAATGAATTCAAAAGTTAATCAAAATAGGTAATGAAATTTTGGAGTAATCGTATATACAAGAACGGTATAGAAGAAATTTTACACCAAAATTTGCATTTCACAAAATAATTAATACATAAATAAAATTTTTTAGCAATATCCCCACTCCTAAAAGGACGATTTTTGTTTCTGCGTTCTGGCTAAAGCAGTATATTTTAATGATTTTAATTTCATTTATTTTATAAATTCTCTTTAAAATAAATAAACTTAACATTAAAATTATCAAAAGAATCATCATCAAAGTTTCATTTCATTATTTGAAAAAAGTTTTTCCTTTCCAGGGTCCATTTGTCCACATAGCTAGTATAGTTGCACAATTATTAAGTAAGTTAGTAACATCATTCCAAGGAATATACGAGAACGAGTCTAGAAACTCAGAAATGTTAGCTGCTGCATGCGCAGTGGGAGTGGGAGCATGTTTTGCAGCTCCTGTAGGAGGTATAAGAAAACAAGTTCATAATTAAAAAAAAAAAACGAACAATTTCCCTTTAAAGGTGTACTGTTTAGTATTGAAGTAACAACTACTTACTTCGCTGTTCGTAATTACTGGCGAGGATTCTTCGCTGCAGTTTGTGGTGCTACAGTATTTCGTTTACTGGCAGTTTGGTTCCAAAATGTTGACACTGTACGAGCCTTTTTCTTAACAAGTTTTACTACAGAATTTCCTTTTGATCCTCAAGAGCTGTTCGTTTATGCATTAATGGGGTAAGTTTTTCTATTTTTTTAACATAAATTTAAATTTAAATTATTTATGTATTTTTTTTTATAAATGATATTTTAAGGGTTATATGTGGTCTCGGTGGAGCATCATACGTTTGGGTACATCGTCACTATGTCCTTTTTATGAGATCGAATAAGAAAATGAATAAGTTTCTTCAAAAAAAGTATTTTAATTGAAGCATTTTTGTTTTTTGAATGAATGATTTACTAACTTTTATTTCAGTCGCTTTCTATACCCGGGTATAATAGCCCTTCTTGTTTCCACGATATCGTTCCCTCTTGGATCTGGACAATTCATAGCTGGTGAACTGAGTACGCATGAGCAGGTGACAGAGCTCTTTTCAAATTTCACATGGACACGTCCAGACCTAACAGTGGAGCAGGCTGCCATTGTAGACCACTGGACGACACCTTACACAGATGCTTTTATAAATTTAACCTGCTACATCATGTTCACAGTAATTTTATAAATTTATATTTGCTTTGCATATAAATTGACTAAAACTTATTTCAGTTCTTCTTTTCAATAGTGGCCTCAACAATACCAGTACCGTCGGGTATTTTCATTCCAGTTTTTAAAATTGGAGCTGGCCTAGGTCGTCTAATAGGAGAAAGTATGCATTTGTGGTTCCCAAATGGAGTTCGCTATGGTGGCAGAATAGGCCCAATTATACCCGGTGGCTACGCTGTCGTTGGAGCTGCAGCCTTTTCAGGGGCTGTGACTCACACAGTGTCTGTTGCTGTGATTATTTTTGAAATGACTGGACAAATTACACATGTAGTTCCAGTCATGATAGCCGTATTAATCTCCAATGCTGTTGCTGCTCTGCTACAACCCTCCATGTACGATAGCATTATTTTGATAAAAAAACTTCCATACCTTCCTGATTTGCTACCGTCTAGCTCAGGTATGTTTTCTTAATATTAAAAAATGTTTTTTTTAGAGGCATAGAACTTTAAATTGAAATAAAACACAAGAGATTCGTGGTAATAACCAAAACTTTGACTTTATTCTGAAGGTAATTTTATGCCATATATAAGCAAATATGTAGCTAATTTAGGCTGCTAAGTCATCTAACGTCTCTGGCTTATCGGTGTAGACAAGCGACTTTAGATATCCCCAAAGAAAATAATTCAAAAGCGTTCTGGAGTGTTGCTCTTTGAAAAACGAAATGAGGTTGTTTAAATTAAAGAATATTCCTCTAAAATTTTCTTTAAATCGATTGAATAGTTTTTGCGCAATCACGCAATCTTGATGGTGAAGTAATAGGTCTATTTCGAGAAATTAAGCGCTCATCGAATATTTCCTTCGTTAGCTTGACTGTGCCGCGCTGTGTGGGATGTTGCGCCATCTTGTTGAAACCACAGTCCCTCCAAATCCGTGCCATTCAATTGGGGAACAAAGAAATTGGTTATCACGGCTAATTTCTTAAGAAATACGGACCAATGACTCCACCTCCTTCATAAATCACATTAAACAGTCAATTTTTGGGTTGTAACGACTATTTGAGTTCCTCTTGTAGATTTTCTTCACTACAAATGCGGCAATTTTGGTTATTGGCGTAGCCATTCAAACAACAAAATTTTGTAATAAAAATAAGCATCAACAAAATTTTCAGAATCCGGTCGTCAAACCTTACTGAGCATAAATTGTTTGGTGTTTCCCGATTTGAACTATATAAAGCAATTTTATTCCCATTTAAACCAATTAAACCTCTAACAAAAACACACTTTATATTAAAATTACGAACTGATTTCAATTGAAATATTTTCAGGCATGTACAGCATATACGTGGAGGATTTTATGGTGAGGGACGTAAAGTACATTTGGCAAGGAATAAGCTATCAGAAATTGAAGGAAATATTGAAGCAAAATAAACACCTTCGTGGATTACCTCTGGTCGATACTCCCGAAAATATGATACTCCTAGGATCTGTACAACGCTATGAACTTATTAAGATGATTGAGAAACATATAGGAAGAGAAAAACGGATGGAGATTGCCCAAAAGTGGCAGAAGGAAGCCGAAGAAAGGTTAGTTCTTACATACAACAATAAAAAGATATGCATATATATTTTTTTCAATAAAAATAAAATTTTTATTCGTCCCGTGCGCTTTTCAAATTTCTTTAATGTAGCTATTGATTACGGTGCGATAGATGGGCCGGTTGTGAAAATTTTTCTTTAGTTGGTTTCACGATTGCATCGAATTAATTATAAATCTTCTGCGATTTTTGTTTAATAGTAAAATGTCTGTGTTAGGGTTGCATTTAAATCATTTACAAGCTACAAAAATTTAAGAACTAGTTATAATAAAAGAAAATTGAAATTAAAATTAAAAGCCAAACCGCTCAGTTAGCTATGCCATCCGAGGACCTCGTTTAAAGTTGTCTACCACTTCTTTGACCTATGTTTAGTCTGCCGAACTTGATTTCCTTCCTGACCCAAACTTTCTCTAGACAGTACAAGATTCTAAAAATTTACTGAGAGCATTTTGGATGGTCGTTTTCGGGATTTTAAATTCTTTAGCTAAACCCTCTTGAAACATATTCGGATTTTTCACATATGTGGTAACAATTAATTGCCTTAAGAACCTTATGATTGGCTTTCATTTTCACTACTCAAGAACTTTGCACTTAATGACTTGTTCATATTATTTATAGATGCAAGCTTACCTGCATTTCCATATTTCGTTTACCTGGGAGTGGAAAACTGATTGATTTTTTTCTGAATCAGTCTTTATGTATGCCTTCAATTCTTGGGGAATATCATGACCCTATAGCTCCCTCTTGTATACGGGCCTGATTAGTAAAGGGTATTTCAAGCTTTAAATTTGTTCTTAATATGTCCGCAAGATGTGCTTCAATACTTCAGGACGGTAATTAATTTGTTAATCAAATCCTTTTCTTCTTTTAATTTTTTAGGGCAAGAGAAGAAGAACGTCGAAAGAAGGAGGAGGAAGAAAAAGTTCGTAGACCATCTCGATTTGAGGTTTTACCAGCTCCAGACATTTTAGCGCTCCGTCAGTTTGCAAACGATGAAATGCTTCCACCACAAGCGAAAAAAAGACAAGAGAATTTGAATCATAACGTCTTTGGAACGCAACCGCGTAAATCAATTTTGAAAAAGACAAATTCATTTAACTTAAAAGGTTTTAGTCCACTGTCGCCACATAGTCCAGTTTTAACGCCATATTCAACAATTACTGGAACTGAGAACAGAATACGTTCAGCGTTTGAAGCGATTTTCAAAAAAGCCGCCACACTACAGGACGTTACTCCTGATCCAGAAATTGGTTCGTTATCTCCGAGTATAGTTGGAAATGAGTCTACAACTCATGTTCATACAGGAATATCAAAGAAAGTTCAATTGGTTAGTTAATTTATGGTAAATATTAAAAGAATTCTTCTATTAAAATAAAATTTCATTTTTCAGCCAAGAGAACGTGTGATAGACATGTCGCCTGAAGATCAAAAACTATGGGAAATGGAAGAGATGTCGAAGCCAATTAATTTAGAAGTATCCAGCGTTCACATCGATCCAGCGCCTTTTCAATTAGTCGAAAGAACCTCAATCCTTAAGGTTCATTCACTTTTCTCAATGGTGGGGATTAATCACGCCTATGTGACGAAAATAGGTCGGCTTGTTGGAGTTGTTGGTTTGAAGGAGGTATATAATATCGCTTTATCTATATTTATATATTTATTTAATTTATTTATTTATTAATTTTAGCTGCGAAAGGCCATCGAAGATGTTAACAGCAACAATTTTACTGCTCAGACTGCTCCAACTCCGGTTGAATCGGACGAAGAGAAGGCGGTAGACAATAGTCCGGCAAGTGAGCCTTTGCTCAATAGTGACAAAAAAGTAAATCTTACAGTGACCTCAATGGACTCCGCCCTCTCAAATTCAGAAAATTGCTCAGATATTGAGATGGACAGCATGACCACAAGAAATGTTAAAAATTAACTAATAAAATTTATATTAGAAGAGCTAAACGATCTGGATCCTCTCGACCAGCAAAATGAGTGCCTTCTAGTTGAGACCGTGCTTTAATTAATGAATATAAAAAAGCCGAAACAAATGTGATTTTAGTGATTGTGAGTTCGTTTTAGTAATTTAAATTTATTTAGATTTTAAAATCCAAACAAAATCCCAGCCAAATACGTATTACTTTGTGTATGTGTTAGTGATAGTTTATAAGACCTCAAGACCTGCTGTGTTTCTTTAATCTCCCGAAATCGTCATCTTGTCGTTAATATTTTAATTTTATTCCTATTTATTTTACTTCGAGACATCTTTTTCGTGGAGCTGTTTCGTTTTATTTTAATTTTTTTTTCGTAAAAGACATTTTAAGTCTAAACTATTTTAAGAGTTTAAGAGAAAATTTGTTTTCGTATTTTAAGATTTAATAAAATTTTATCATTTAAATCATATATGCGATTTTTATTTACCTACAATTTCAATTTAAAAAAAAAAAATCTGCGCTGTACCCTGCTGCGGCTTATGGGCTCCTGTTACTTGGCCCCTTAACTGGCACGTTCCGAGCCACCTAAACAACCGATTTTTAAAATTTTTGTAACAGGAGCCCATAAATCGTAGCAGAGCAAAACTAGGTCGCGTCTGGGGCCAAGCTGCCTCGGTCCGCCAATCAGAAAACAGCTCTAGTCAGCCAATGAGAAAGCAGAAAAAAATCTGCGCTATACCCTGCTGCGGTTTATGGGCTCCTGTTACTTGGCCCCTTAACTGGCACGTTCCGGGCCTAAACAACCGATTTTTAAAATTTTTGTAACAGGAGCCCATAAATCGTAGCAGAGCAAAACCAGGTCGCGTCTGGTGCCAAACCGCCTCGGTCCGCCAATCAGAAAACAACTCTAGTCAGCCAATCAGAAAACAGCTCTAGTCAGCCAATCAGAAAGCAGAAAAAAATCGACTGCGGTTTATGGGCTCCTGTTACTTGGCCTCTTCACTGGCACATTCCAAACCACCTAGATAACGCCTCGGTCAGCCAATCAGAAAACAACTCTAGTCAGCCAATCAGAAAACACCTCCAGTCAGCCAATCAGAAAACACCTCTAGTCAGCCAGTTAGAAAGCAGAAAAAAATCTGCGCTATACCCTGCTGCGGTTTATGGGCTCCTGTTACTTGGCCCCTTCACTGGCACGTTCCGAGCCACTTAAACAACCGATTTTTAAAATTTTTGTAACAGGAGCCCATCAATCGTAGCAGAGCAAAACCAGGTCGCGTCTGGGGCCAAGCCGCCTCGGTCCGACAATCAGAAAACAACTCTAGTCAGCCAATCAGAAAACACCTCCAGTCAGCCAATCAGAAAACACCTCTAGTCAGCCAATCAGAAAGCAGAAAAAAATCTACTGCGGTTTATGGGCTCCTGTTACTTGGCCTCTTCACTGGCACATTCCAAACCACTAGGTGGTAACGCCTCGGTTAGCCAATCAGAAAACAACTCTAGTCAGCCAATCAGAAAACACCTCCAGTCAGCCAATCAGAAAACACCTCTAGTCAGCCAGTTAGAAAGCAGAAAAAAATCTGCGCTATACCCTGCTGCGGTTTATGGGCTCCTGTTACTTGGCCCCTTCACTGGCACGTTTCGAGCCACCGAAATATCCGATTTTTAAAATTTTTGTAACAGGAGCCCATAAATCGTAGCAGAGCAAAACCAGGTCGCGTCTGGGGCCAAGCCGCCTCGGTCCGACAATCAGAAAACAACTCTAGTCAGCCAATTAGAAAACAGCTCTAGTCAGCCAATCAGAAAGCAGAAAAAAATCTGCTGCGGTTTAAGGGCTCCTGTTACTTGGCCCTTTAACTGGCACGTTCCGAGCCACCTAACAGGTGGCCATAAATCGTAGCAGAGCAAAACCAAGTCGCGTCTGGGACCAAGCCGCCTCGGTCCGCCAATCAGAAAACAACTCTAGTCCGCCAATCAAAAATAGCTCTAGTCAGCCAATCAGAAAACAGAAAAAAATCTTTTTTCTCTTTCTATATAAAATTCGCCTCTCATCAGGTGAAAGTTTGATAACTCGGCGAATTTAACTCCGATTTGACTGCGGTTTTTTGTTTTGGACAGCTGAGGGCCAGCCCTTTTATTTGAGTCCTAAATCAAGCAGATCCGGCAAGATATCCAAAAACTCAATTTTTTGGCCTAAAAAAATCATGGGTTAACCCCTTGCCATTTTCGCGAAAATCGGAAAAATATTTTTTTTATATTTTTAAGTATTTTTCCGGTTCAGTTGCTTAGTAGAATTAAAGGGCAATCCAGAACTGTAGCCATTTTATCGCGAAAACGCCTATTTTAGGAGCACGAGTGTATTTCCCGTGAAATTGGGGCGTTCCCGTCTCCAAAATCAAAACTATCAACTTCTATACCCTGTTGCTCGAAATATTCCCTCGGGATATATCCTGATTTTATTTTTTTATGGAAGAGCAACATGTTGCCGTAGTCTGGGAAAAATTTCAAAAGTTACGAATTCATTTTAAGGCCAGGGCAGAGCTTTTTCCGAAAAAGGGCTTATTTTTCTATATAAAATTCGCCTCTCATCAGGTAAAAGTTTGATAACTAGGCGAATTTAACTCCGATGATTAAAATAAAGACTTGAAAACTACTATTGTAATATTTTTGCGCTGTTACATAGCATACTCGTATAATCCAAATAAATAAGCCTATCACGATGGGTACCACCTCAGCTTAAATTCAAACTTTGTTCCTTTTGGTTTGAATCTAACACTCTTACCGCTAAGCTCACATAGCTCCTAGGCATTGTTCTGCTAAAATAATTTTATTTAAATATACACAACATTGAACTAATAATAAAGATAATATTTTTATTGCATTAATTGTATACAGTAATGAGCTACAAAATGTTTATAATCCACTCGTTATTGCTTTGGTTTTAGAGAAGGGCTAGTGGAACGATTATATTCTCTTGCTGGGCTAGTTTCAACGCCTTTCAGACTCCAATTTTGAAAAATTGGTACTATTGAAAGCTAATAACCGTTTCGTATATAGATGTAATATATAATATAGAATAAAAATATATTTCAAAGGTGATATATAAGTATTATATACACAATAAGAGACCTATGGTTAGAGCTGGAAGTTGAGTTTATTCATCTATGAGGGTTTTTGTACTCTAGCAGAAATTATTTTCAGTTTATGGTATGCTATTAAAAATTTAGGAAAAAAATACGGTAGATGGAATATATTTAACAAAAAATCATAAAATGAAGCTTTTGCTTTCCAAAATGCTTCATAATCCATAGTAATTTTGAGTAATTGCCGTATATAATGGTGAGTAATTGCAAGTAATGATAAGAAAAGCCGGTAATGGTGAGCAATGTCGAGTAATTGAGATTAATGGCAAGTAATATAGAGTAATGCAAGTAATTGTGAGTAATGCTTAAATGAGTATAGGCAATAGCAAAGTATCAGTACCATTACTCATTAATATAATATTTGTTTGCAGTACTTGTAATGGTAATGTCGCACGGAATGTATTACAAAGTAATGTTCTGTACTGCTTTGTTTGGCAATTTATACATGATAAATCTTCTCACAGCTCTTCGGGTCTCCGGAGTGTTTTTTTTTGAACTTATGGCTTTGTTAACAACCTCCAAAATAATTCGAAATGTTGATTCCTTACTTCTAATTCTAAGATTTAATTTAAAATTTATTCGTTATTGACAAAAATTTCCATCAGCTGCCTTCATTTCCTTTATCATATTATCATAAACCATAATTTTGGCATATTTTCCATAGAGAAAATCGATATGACCAAACTCCTTATCCATGTGATCCATTTCAATAACAATTGGCTTTTTTGGAAGACTAAGGACCAGCCTTTCTACATCCGAGGCATTAACCGCAGTATCACCTTGACTAATATAAATAAATATCGGAGATGCAGTAACATTTTGAAGAGGATAGTCTGGAGGTTCTTTTGAACCATACCGCTCCAAGTTTCCCTCTATTCCGTAATCAAAAAATCGAAATTCTCCCTTATTTACACCTTGAACAATGTGAATCATTTGATAAACCGAAGATCCTGCTGGAAATACTTGCACAAGATGAGGAAATATTTCCTGGAAAATGTAAATATTTTTAAAAATATGTATTTATAAAATGAAATATGCCTGTATTACTGGAATTTCTTGTTTTGAACTCTGCCCAGCTACTATTCGACTAATTGCATAACAAAACGATGCATCTGTGGGGGTACACAAAATACTGCCTAACTTTTGGAAAAGCCATGAATTGGGAAACAATTCAATAAGTCCATAATCAGTTGCAAGCATCTTATAACATTTTTAACATAATTTAGTATTATATTTAACATTAAATTTCGAATTTATTAGTTTACATACCTCCAAAGTTTTCTCATAATTTGCAGCGGTTGTAAAAAATGAACTTTTTTGATTTTTCGAAAATACAACTGGAGCAAATACATGCGTTGTATTCATTTTTTTATTATATTCCGGTATTAAAGATGTTAAAGTGAAAAATGTTGTCGCACCCTGAGAATGTCCAATGTAGTGTAATTGATTCTGTTTTGTTTTTAATAAAATATAATCAATATCTGCTGAATTATCGTATATTCCTATTTCATGGAATGAGAATTCCCAAAATTTTCGACTATTTGGTGAAAAGATTTTATGTTTTCTAGAATGAGTATTTCCTCGAGCATTCCCCATCCAAACATCATATCCTGAATCAGCTAAAACATATGCTAAGGCTTTTCGGGGTCCATTTACCATCCAAATATCGGAAGACTCAAATAAACCGTGACTTAAATAAACTGGAACAGCTCTTCTACATGATGCCACAGGACTTGATGGCATTCGAAGTAATTTAAGAATGTAACCATCTTTGGTTTCTACACTGTGCTCCTCCACTGGGTAAGAATTTTGTCTTGCTGTCCTCAACTATGTTTTTTTATTGAGTAGAAAATAATTAATAAATAAATAGTTCAACTAACAACGAATATTATTGAAGTTATAGAGCTCCAAATGTATGCAGTGAGAGGTTCTATAAAAATCTTTGTTAATAGCCAAAATTGCTATAAATTGCACTGTGTAACACGATTTTTCTAACATGATAACAATTGTTTTGAATTACATATTCGATGGTTATTACAATTGTCTAATAAACCAAATTGTAACAAAATATGATGCCGGTACATTACTTGTAATTGTAATTTAGAAACGATTACCTAAACCATGTAAGCATTACCTAAAACCATTTAAGCATTACTCACCATTTCTTGCATTACTCGGCATTTCTCACTATTACTCGGCATTACTTCGTATTACTTATCATTACTTACCATTACTCATCATTATTAAGTATTTAGCTTATGAAACATTACATAATTTTGGTATACTGAAGTATACAACTAAATATGGCAAGTAATGACAATTAATACGAAGTAATGCCGAGTAATGGTGAGTAATGGTGAATAATGCCTACATAATTTTCGGTAATGATCAAATACCAGTACTTGTTAAATTAATTTAGTTTATTAAGAATTTATAATTTTTTTCGATGTTGAACGGTCGAAAACTAAACTACAACTGGGACTAATTCAATTGTTGAAAACAAATCGCCACTTGAGACAAAATTCATTTTTAAAAAAAAAGGAACATTCGAGCTACTAATCTTGACTACTGCCAACATTGTTATATGCCTGTTAATATTGTGCTGGAGTAGGGCAATCCCCGTTTTTGAATTAAGAAATTTAAATTGAAAAAAGGCGGGAATTTTGGATGTTTCTTTATACCGAAAAGATCAGAAGTAAATTTACTGGTTAAGCATATCTTTTAACTATTTTTATATTTATACTTTAGTTAGTGATTAAAGAATTTAAATACCTCAACTTTTTGCTGCAATGTGTTTGTTACAAAAATTAAAAATGTAATAAAATAAACTCACAACAATATTTTCGCTGTAAGTTGGCCGAAAAGCTTCGTTGATAATAAAACCGAAATCAGATAAAAATATTCCAGAGAGATGTTTTAAAATTCCAAAGAGCAAAAGTACGTTAAGAACACGTTCTATAGCGAAACAACTTAATAACATTAACTGAAAACTGTTAATTCTAAACCGATTTTTCTTAGATTCCATTCTTTTAGACTGTAATACTGGTTACTACTGCTTCAGAAATGATTGGCTGTACTCACGAAAGCAAAAACTACTAAACACTTTTATATATAATTTTTAAAAAATTTTGTTTTATCATGTTTTACATGAGTTTTATGTTTTACATTATTAGTTGTGCCCTCAATCGCTCCATACTTGATTTTACCTCAAGTGTTACTTATGCATTTGCTTATTTCTATTCAAAGTTCAGCAGTTCATTTGTCTCTAAATAAAAAGCATCTCTGCTTTTACGGCTGGTTTAATTCATTTAAGTAAACAGCTGTAGTAAACGGGCAGTTTTAAAATTTTAAAGGTCGCATAATTTGTTTAAAATTAA
The DNA here is from genome assembly GCA_963969385.1 of Philonicus albiceps. NCBI lineage: Eukaryota > Metazoa > Arthropoda > Insecta > Diptera > Asilidae > Philonicus > Philonicus albiceps. The sequence goes on from OZ017776.1 coordinate 28,497,485, forward strand.
CTTAAGGCTCAAAAACAACCTTGGCATGATACGATACCACTTTAGTTTAAAATTAGTCTACAGAAAATTCAAAATAGGCATTTCAGGATTGGGAAATATAAAAATATTTGTTAAATTTATAAAATTAAAAGTTTTTTTTGTTTGTCTGCTCCTCAATCACGCCTAAATGCTTAGTGCGATAATCTTTACTTTTTGACTGAACCCCGGGCTTGTGGGGTTTTTAAATGGCCTGCTACTCGTATATCACGGCCATCGGTATCTAAAAATGGCCTGTTCAGCGGTCGTCGGGGTCTAAAAATGGCCTATTCAGACGCCGTTGGGATTACCAATTTTATAGAGGAATGTCCCTATAATTAAAAATGAAATTTGAAAGTTATAAGTTTAAGAAGAAGTTCCCAATAAAAATTCAAGGAAGACTCGTTGAATAAATTTCTTTATAAAAAGCTTTTATTTTTGAATATCGCCGACTAAGTTCCGTAGCGAAGAAATTGTGCGGCTAGTAGAAACATATTGAGCCACCCCACAGGTGTAAACGTAAATTGGGGACACTAATTTCGAATCTACTATAAAAATGTGAGATTTCATGGTGGCACTATCTTTTTTAATTAATTTAAAATCCCTACCTCAATAGATAAATAAAATCGATAGTGTGTTTGTTTGTTTGTCACTCTATCACGCCTAATTTCAATTACAATTATTACGGAGGATATTTTGCAGGAAATATTCGCATATTTAGAAACCTACTATTAAAAGTTTGAAATTCAAATTAACGAATATTCTTCTCTATTGCAGCGATAAAATAGCAAATTCAAAACGAAACGTGAATATCCCTACATACTGTCGTGAGTAAAAAATTAAGAACACTTGCACATTACCATGCATCTCTTACTTTCGATGGCCCTAGCTTTTAAAGTACTTGTTGGATTTAAAAAATGACGTCTTCCACAGTCTTTTGATTGGTTTGTTGAGACACATTTTCAATTATGTTCAAATCAAGGCTGTTGGTGCCTAGAAAGGGTATACCTTAGACCATTTTTTGGCCCATTGTATTACCACGTATCGCAGGAGACCATGGCTATACACGGATTTCGAATCCACAGCCTCTGGGACGGTAGACCAGAGCGCTAACAACTGATCTACCAGAGGGGCCCCCAAACTGTACACACTAAGTAATAATTACTAATTTTAAATGAACGAAAAGAACATTATTTTTAAAAAGTTTTCATAAATAACAAAAAATTATGACAATACTCAGAAGTAATCCATCAAATTATTCAAGAATTTAGCTTACTACATTTAAATCTAATAATTGTTTTTCAGCAATTTGCGGCAATAAATTATTAATTTTCTTATTTGTTTTAGTGATAATATTAAATATCATTTGACTATTTAAAGAAAAGATAAAAAATGTGTCTGTAAACAAGGACAAGCAGGAAAAAATATGTCACTTAGGTATTATTTAACTCTATCTTTCGATGGGGATTAGTCAAAAATAAGCTTAAAGAAACGAATTAACTAGCAACTATTCTATATTTATCTATTTTTAATTATCACAACAAAATCATACTTTTACATTCTTATCATTTAAATATAAAGTCTTGAGTTATACTAAAGTATAATAAAATTATGATGAAATTTAAGAATCGATGTGATTCAACTAGTCCAAGTAATATACTCGTACTTTTCATCAATGATCTTAAGCTATTTTTGGATTAATTACAAACAATTCCATCAGCTGCTTTCATTTCACTAATCACTTTGTCGTAGACCATTTTTTTTGCATATCTTCCAAAAAGATAGTCTAAATGACCAAATTCCTTATCTTCCACCTCAATAATAACTGGCTTTTTCGGTAGGCCAGCGACTAATTTTTGTAGATCAGGTGGTCGAACAATTGTATCACCTTGGCTTGTATAAAAAAACATTGGTGATGCTGTGATATTCCGTAGTGGATAGTCTGGAGGTTCTTCTGTTCCATACCTCTTTATATTATTTTCCTTTCCGAAATCATAGAACCGAAAACCTCCTGTTTTAATCCCTTGAATGTAGTGCATCAGCTGATACACTGAAGCACCTGCTGGAAATATTTGCAAGACTTGCGGGTATATTTCCTGAAATCAGCAATATTTTATAATATTGAAAAATTATTAGGGGAGAATGAAATATGATGGGGTACTTAAGATTTCATGGTTAATAGAACTTCGTTGTTTAGTATATAAAAAACTAATTCTTACTATCATCAGTTTTCTTATTAATTGTTATGATATGGGAGAAAATAATTTAAATATTGAACAAAACACATCAACCCAGTTTGCCCCAACCGAGAGGTAAGATGGGATATCCCTAAGGGTATAATATTAAATGTATGTAAATACGATTTCTCACTATTTTAAAAATTAAAGAAATATAATATAAAATATAATAAGAATTAATTTTACGTGTAGAATCACCAGGAGGGCCAAAATAGGGTAAGTAGAAACTCATTTTAACTTTTAAAGAGTATCACTAGTGAAATTTCACCCCAGAAAAGTTGCTCTACACAAATTTTAGAAAAACCTTATGATTTTGTCTACATTGATTTGTAAGGTTTGCTACAAAACCTCTTTATTTTATAAAATAATCACCTATGAAGTGAAAGCCACTTGGCTTTTTACACTCGCCAGAAAAACATGGAATCACTTACACTTTATCCCTAAATACCTTTCCATTTTCCTTAATCCTTTAATAACCTAACAAGACTACTGGACTGATATATGAAATAAAATTGTTTTAAAGCCTTTCAAAATGTTTCTCTAACAAACCAATAGGGTGATGATTCCATTTCTTTTCTCGCTAGTGTAGATCAAGTCAAATTAGATCAGACCAAACTTAAACTAACTCATGAATATACGAGACCACCTGCTTCGACGTTATTCACAGCATTGATAGGTGCATATTGGTCACTTGTAATAAACATGCTATCGATTTCGTAATTCTTTTGGGTTTAGAAAATTTTAATTTTAAATAAATTATCTAAACTTACCGCTGTTTCTTGGATAGCGCTCTGTCCGCCTATTATTCGACTGAGTCCGTAGCATGCCGAAGTGTTTGGAATTTTGCATACAGAACCGGCTATTGTTTGAAAAAGTAACGAACTCGGAAGGAGTTCGGTTAATCCATAGTTTCTCGCTAACATCTTAAAATTAAGTTAAAATTATAATTTTTAAATATTTTACTTTGCAAAACAACTTACCATGAGAGTATCTGAATGATTCGCAGTTAAACCAAAAAACTCACTTTTATGAGCTTTAAAAAATGCAACTGGTGCTAAAGCATGCATTGTTTTAATTTTTTTATTATATTCACCCATTAACGACATTAAAATGAAAAATGTTGTCGTACCCTGGGAATGTCCTATATAATGCAATTGGTTTTGCTTAGTTCTAGATAAAATATAGTTTATAACTGCCGGATTATCATATATTCCTATTTCGTGGAATGAAAACTGCCAGAATTTTTGGTTGTTCGGTGAAAGGTTTTTATGCTTTCTAGAATGAGTATTTCCTCGAGCATTCCCCATCCAAACATCGTATCCTGAATCAGCTAAAACATATGCTAATGCTTTTCGGGGACCATTAACCATCCAAATATCGGAGGATTCAAATAAACCGTGATGTAAATAGACAGGCAATGGATTTTTGCATCGTGCATTAGGGCTGTAGTGTATACGAAATAATTTCAGGATATAGCCATCTTTAGTTTTTACATTGTGCTCTTCCATTTGGTAGGAATTTTGTCTTGCTGTTCTCGCCTGAAAAAATTATTACATCTTATTATTGCGGTTGGAACGATAGTACTGATTAGATGTAAAACGGATATCCGGTATCTGGCCTATCCGGCTTTCCTTTACGAGCAAATACCGGATAGTAAGGCAGTATCCGGATGGATACCCAATTTTCAAAGAATTACGAAAATATCATAAAATGTACTCGTACTTTATTCAATTCAATTCTAAATCGTATGGTTTCGCCGTGTAATCTCTAGAAAAATTCAATCAAACTGAATTTTTTATATTAATTGTATAAAATTAAAAGCAATAAGCGATTTCTGTTAGATTTTGGAATCATCTAGACTCATAGTTGATCAGTGGTTGACTATGTTATTCCGATAAAAGTGAAACGAGAGTGTTATGTTATGAGTGTCATATGAGAGTTTTAAATTTTTTAGTGTAACTTTAAAAGGTAATGTTTGACTTCTAAGCCTTATAATGTGTGTTATTAAAAATAAATCGAAATAAGTAAATTGTATTATTTTCTCAATATATCCAAATCAAGACTAATAACATTATTAACTAGTTTAAATTCTGTTCTAAAACGTACAAGTTACTGAATAGAATCGATACCATGGTGTCTGATACTAAAAGAGTACTCGATATCGATACCCGAAAACGATATCTCGAGCCCTCGAACTTATTATGTTTTGTTTTTTAACGAAAACGATTTCAAAATATTCATAATTCATTGTTTTGCTTTTGCATAACTTTAGCAACTAGTCATGAATGCAACAGTCACTGCGTAACATTCGAATAAGTGCGTTGAAGAGCAATTTAATATTACTAGTGAATGTGAGAAATTAACAATTTGTTGTGATTCATTAAAATTAATCGTTTCGTTTTTTTTTTGTTAAATTTAATTTCCTTGTTAAATACGAAGAAAGAAACATTTTATTCAAGCTAACTTAAGGTTATGCCCTCACTTTAATGAGTCACATTATATAAGTGTGTAATAATTATTTTTTCATTAAGGCTCATTTAAATTTCATTTAAGCAAATCATTTATGACTTAAAATATATTTTTGCAACACCCCATTTAATTAGGATAGGTTTTAAATATGTTAAACTGTTGTTAATATGTTAGTAATAGTATAAAATTAAACATATGAAATAATCAAAGTTAAAACTTTACAGACTTATTATTCAATTGGAAAGAATAATCTTAGCGAACTTTTAGAAATTTAAAAATAACAGAAAAGCCTTTAAACCATAAACGTGCATTAAATACGAACTTATTATACACCTAAGCCTACCTCATAAAATTCTCTAAATGATAGTGAAAGCGGCATCAAAGTCTTTCAAGTAAATTAGAACTACTAAGCGAATAAACAGACAGACACGGATAACTTTATTTTATACTATTTAAAAATAATTGCTTATTCAGAAAAAAAGTAGTGCCGGACGAATTTTGTTAGAATAATGTTTTTAAAATATTGCGAATATAAATTAGTGAAATCAGTAGATTTATAGTTCCTGATAAACTTTAGCACTACTCAACAAAAATTTTATGGTTTCTAAATTAAAATAAATGTCAGACTTAAAAAGTCAGTTAACATTAGTAAACCATGAAATTTAAAAAGTTTTAGTAGATTTCTTGATGTTATTAATTAGTAAGCTTCCCTTGTGGACATTTTCCGATAAAAACCACATTTTTAGAATCTTAAGAGTGATAAAGAATTATAGAATCAATAGAGCTTTGTTTTTCACAAACAATAGTCTAACGAAAAAGAAATCTCATCGCTAACTTACAAGAACATTTTCACTATTAAGCGGTCTTAAGGCATCGTTAAAAATGAAACCGAAATTACGCGGAAGCACTGCCGAGCCACGCTTTAGGACTGTAAGGATAAGAAAAATAACAATTCTCATCTCGGTTCTACCCCAGCGAACCAGTTCGACGACACTGACTGACGAGTCTTCAGAATCTTGGATGAATTTATTAAGAATATCATCCAACTAGCGAGCTTACCCCATCTTCGAGGCTAAAACTGTTCGATTAAGTTTCCAAAGAACACAGGTGGCTGCTGCGAATAATGTGAAGCAATTCGGTTACGAGAGACCGCATCGTCTGTATTCAGCGTCTTCCAATAATTTAAATAGACTGTTACGCGATATCGCAAAACATCTAAATCTCGAGTATCTTTTGCTTCATCCGCAATCATATCCAGCGGCTCTGGCCCCACAATCAGTGAAACTGCTAATAAAATTCACGAGTTATTTGTAACCAGTTCGGACATTGGCTTCGACCATGGCATTGATCTTGGCCCGGGGTCTCGTAACGTTTTACTCTTCGCTAAATGACGATTTTCCTTCAAAAAGTAGATGGACTTCTTTTTTGGTTGCAATGCAACCTGCATGCAGAAGAAAAGATCGTGATTGAGTGCTAAAAATAGGTGATTTTATGGTCAAATAGTACCATATATCGCCAATTTTAACTTTTAATGCACTAACAGATTCAGGGTATGCTATTTATATCGGATCTGTTGTACAGTGATAAAAACGAAAACAGCTGTTACCCCTTTAAATAAATAAACTTCGCTAAAAACTTGTTTCTGAAGTGTTCTTGTCTTTCAAGATCTCTCGAATAAAATTCTTAGTCGAACAACGCTTTTTATCTTAGCCATGATATGTAGGTAAAATATAAAACATTTTTTACGATATACATTTTAAATTTATGTGTCTTAAAAAAAAGGTTTTTGCAGAATTTTGTAGTATGTTAAGAGAATTTATAAAAAGTATGATAATCTCCACCCCCACACGGTCGATGGCCGGTCTTATTAATTTTGAATTGAGTTGAGTTAGTTAAACATAATTTTTTTTAAAATAGGAAATCCAATTAAACCTTGCAAGAATGTTATAAAATTCACCTTTTTAATACAAATTATAAATGTATAAGAAAAGTAGTATTTCTATTTTTAATTTTAGATAATATAAACAAGAAATGGATGATTTGAATAAATTGCTTTACTATGATACCCAAAATATGATGATATTGATAACGTCTGTTTTTCGGTTTTCTAGAGAAACTTCCACTCCTATGAGAAAATAGATATTTTTGGAAAAGGCTATACCCACTTTCTAGTATATAAACGGCATAAAATATAATTGATTTCCCAAAAATAGAAAATTTAGGCTTCTCATAACTTTTGTGATGGATGCTTTTAATCGACTTCAAAACAAGAGGTTATCAGTTCGATCCGTATGTGTTTTTTTGTATGTCTGTTCGCGCATAACTTGGAAACGCATAAGCCGATTTCGATAATTCTTTTTATATTGGAAAGCCTAAGTTTATCGAAAGGTACAATATATATTAAATTTATGGAGGGACGATTCATGTGACAAGCTTTTTAAAAACAAATAATTTAACATAAAATATTAAATCAGTAAACTATAAATACAGCAACTACGTTTATTTTAATTAGGATTTACTAATGTAAAATATGTAGGTAGATAGGTAATAGATAGATATGTAGGTAAATAAGGTACGTCCGCTTAAGTAATATAATTGTAAATGTTTTTGTAGAGGGGCTAGCCTTATGGTGGACACTGCGACCAAACAGTCGTTTGTGCCAAAATCTCTTTAGTGGAGTGGACGATCCGTTACCCTAATGAAAACCAGAAGGTCACCCACAGAAGAATTACGGACCTTAGTCTTACATCCGCTTTACTGAGGATAGTGGCTATCAGGAGAGTATAATTACGCCTTTGAGACCTTTGTTGTTGAGGTTCAGTCTGGAAGAAGCTGGGCCACTTACCCATTACAATCGAGACCGTAGTATTGGGCCGAAAGACACCAGCTCCAGTACCATGCTCCGATTTCGAGCCATCCGTGTACCAATTAAGGCTTTTCGGATCTAGATTAAATCCACTTAAGTAAGTATACCTAACATTTAGCATTGCATTATTTTAATAAAAGCCTAAACTTATTTTATTCGTTTTAGTACATGTTTTAAATAAAAGCTTCTTTTTAAAAAAGTTTTCTATTTATCACATTTTAAGCATCGAAAAGTGTCGTGGGTCGAAACATAAATTGGGTGTGGAGCCAAGTTTGGTGTTCTAAAAAGTTTAAATTCAAACATTGATGAGCTTACGGTTCGAGTCCTGGTACCGACCTAAACGTTTCATTCGAAAAGTTCTGCAGAGCTATTCCCTATCGAAAACTACAATATTAAATAAATAATTAAGAGGCTTAACTTTTACCCATCAAAACACAAACTTCTAAAAGAAACTTGTCCACCTTTAAATAAATTTTTGCATTTCTTAAATGAACAAATGTAGGAAATGTATTTAAAAACAAAAAACATTTGGCTACACACCCAAGATGTTTTATTCAAATCAGCGAAACTAAGAGTAAACATTTAACAAAGGCATTTTATATCCTCTAAATACTCGTAGATTATTAAGAGAGCAAACTGTTCGTACATTTTTAACAAAAAAGCGTATTTCTTATTTTCTAAACATATCACGAATTTTTGCTCAAAGCGCTAATACAACCAGTAAAATTTATATCTTAGTACAATATTCAAACAAACATTTAAACAACGTTTAGGATATATCGTGAATTTAAAAATAAAATTTCTAAACAAATGCAATTACTCAGTTTTCCAAACAAACGGCTCAAGGCGATTCTCAACATCTAAACAATTATTGAGAGTCTCTAAGCTTTCAATATTTTGATTGAGCAGTGTATTACATCGGATTAACTGTTGCGATATTGAGCGGACCTTTGAAAATTGCTCAGCATAGGCAGCATAGGTTTTTTGTTTTTCAACATATGCTGCAAACAATTTTGCAATTGTATGATCAACCTGGAGAAATATAAAAAAAAAACAATATAAATTTTTTGGATAAGTTGGGAATCTTTGTAAAGTACCTCTTTAATTTTAGCCATTATTTGTGCCTGATCCGAAGCAACTTGAGATGCACACGTATTAAAATGTGACTGCATTCGGGCACAAATGTTTTGAAGATGAATCGGTGGTAAACGGCCAAGCACTTCAGGATCTCGTCCGGAATGTGATGATAGAGTTTCTCGCATAACTGGTAAGAACATTGGAATGTTCTGAAATCAAGATACATAAAAATTAAACATTTTTAAATTAATTTTATTTTCTTACGAGGTTAATAATAAAATAAAGTGATGAATGTGCCATAGTTACTTATAAAACAAGTAGTGCCGGATTTGTTAGGGCTGTAAGGGTACTTAGGCAGTCGAAACAACGCGACCCCCAGAAATTATCTTTAGTTTTTAGTTTTTAGTTTAACACTAGATTTACGGAACCCATCAAATATTTCATGCTTTCATTACAGCAGTCATATTTATTAATTTTTAGTGAAGAATGTTATTTTTAATTAATGCAATAATATTAGAATAGGTCTTTTGTGTATATTTTTTACGTCTTCAGCTTCCCATTTCAAATAGAAATATGTCATAAACTTACTTTTCAAACACCCTATACGAGAAATGTCTGCAACGCAAATGTTAATTTGATCAATTAACAATTTATTACTTATTTTTTAAGACTATGCGTTATTTTCTTGTGTAACATGTAAAAATGATTCGAAAAAGCAGCGGTTTTAATCAGGCGACAGGAATCGAACAAGCGATCTTCGAATTGACGCTTCGCTGCTCTAAGCAACTTAGCTATCCGCCCACTTGCCACCGATGCTTTTTGAGATATTTTTGTTAGTTTAAAAAGTTCTGACAAAACATCAATAAAAAAAGCAAAAAATAGAATGGACTTGAAAAATTCAGAAAGCCTAAAATGTATGAAATAATTGTAACATTGTTTTAACTTGATATTTTATTTTATGGTCAAAAAACCAAGATTTTTTTAAAAGACGAGAAGATCCTATAGAACTTTATAATTTTTTTTATCCAGATTATTAAGATTACTTCTATTAGTAGGGGGGTATAAATTCTTTTTATTTATTCATTATCAGGAATATATTTGGTTTATTTTTATTTTTTCCCTTTGTCAATTGTATGGTTTACTTCTTATTTAGCGGAGACAAACCGTACACCATTTGATTTTACGGATTCATCGCGAATTCGATTACAAAATCAAACAAATTATTCTTTGCTTTTGTCCATTCACCCCTTAAATCTTTAGGTTTAGGTGGGTTAAAAACTGTTCCACTTTTTGCATAGTGGGTTATATTTGAACCCTCAAATTACTTAATATTTCATTATAAATCATTTTTGTGGCAATATTCACAAGATAAAGGCCCTATTTTCTGTAAAAATGAAAAGAAAGAAAAATGATATGATAATTCTGAGTTTAAAACTATGTTTTTGGTGTATAATTTTATTTATTTATTTATTTAACAGAAGTAGAAGTACAATACAATTGAAATCCTACTCTAAGCAACCTAACGCATTTGGAAACACAACCCATATAATTTTAATAAAGCAATCAGACCAGATGATGAATATAGTCCCATATTGCATTGTTGGTTAAATCTAGATCTAAGTTTAAGATATTTTCACGTTATCCTGCTGTTTAAAAGAGATTGTTTTTAAATTATAAAACTACTTTCAGGGACTTGAAAACCAATAAAGGTAAAAAAAATCTATAACCGATTTATAATCTATTTAGTAAAAAACAGAATAAAAAATGCAAAAAAATGCATAAACAATACTAACAGACTCTTTTTTTGAAGACATAAAATAGTAATACTATAAAAATAACAAGTTTTCTTCTTGTTGCTACATTTTCATCATATATTTTACCCACAATAACAGTTTCGTAACAAAATGGTCAGTAACTTAAAAGAAGCTCTAACTAAGTAGGTATGGGAAATTGTCCACTTATATAACCATATTTGGATCTGACTAATTTGTTTACATTTTTTTACAGAGTCTGCCAATTTTGCAGAAAAATAATCGAACTAACCTGGCTAGGCCGCTTGCCAAAATCCCAACGTCGTAAGTGAGCAGTTTTCATCTCATGTGGGAAGTGCAACCAAGGCTAACTTACAGATCGCGTTAAGTCCAGCAAACAGATACGATTATGAAACTTACTCGATGCTCACTAAATGTTAAATAGGTTTACCTTGCCAGGTGGTTTCTTGCCATTTTTTTTGTTCCGTCGCATTTAATTTTTTATTGGTATTAGGTAGGTGGATGGATATTCTGTGCTCAACTGGCTCACTCTCACGCCTCTGTCGCGTTCGTCAAGTTTGTCTTTTTTAACTTAATACAGGTGGTGTGTTTGTGCGGTTTTGTCACAGTCTTCATATTAAGACTCGACACTTCCAAATTAAGCGAGCTCTTAAAACAATTTAGATTTAATAATTTTTACCTAGAAACACTTTCTTGTTCAGTTCTCATTCGTGTGTTAAAAGAAGCAGTAACAACAACCGTCGGGGTTTTACTCTCAAATTGGTGCAGTTATTTTGTTTAAAAAAAAAGAATCACATTAAATCGTATATCAAAGTGTTGATCGAATCACATTAAATAATGATAAATGGAAAATTTTTCGCGGGTCTAACACCGAAAATGCTTGATCGGAACACTGCTGGACCGAATAGGCAGCAAAGTAATCTGTTTTGGCCTGATGAATCAGATGTTGAATCTGCATCCGAATCCAGATCAAGACGACGTTATGGGAAACCACAACAAAATTCTATTGATTCGAATAGTCCCTCTAATACTGATGTCGATACTAAAGAACTCTTTCAGAAGCAACTTACCTCAAAAATTGAGTTTTATGATACTGAAGAGGATACACCGAAACAAAATAACATGAAAACGTATTCCATCCAGCCTACATTCGAGGAATCGCCAAGTCATAAAAATAAAGTTGAAGCCTTTACATCAAAAATTGAATTTTACGACTATGCTGATGATATAAAAGCTAACACACCTAAAACAGATAAGAATTCTAAAAAAGATGTCGAAAGAAACTCAAAAAATTCACCGAAAACAATCGATAAAAGAATTAAATTCGTTGACAAAGTGCCCATAGAAGCTGAAATTGCACAACCAAAAGGAATATTGAGGAACAATGAAAAATTACTAAAAGATAAAACATTTCAAGATCAGTCCCGCAAAAGATTGATAAAAAAGCGAAACCTAAGCAAATCTGTGGAAAATTTATCTTTTCGAGCACGGGATTTCAGCGATGACGACGAAGATGACTGTATAAAAGTAATCGAAAATGATGTCAAGAACGTTGCGATCAATGATCGCAAAATCCAAGAAGAGGAGGGAAGACGATCGTCGCGGAAAGAGGAATTCGCAAGTCATAGATCAAATCGTTCCAATATAAAAGTGGATCGACCACAGACCCCTATTAATCACGACAACTATGACGACTCCCCAGAGGAGCAAATTGATGAAAACTTGTTCAGAAAGAGCAATCGAGAGCAAACGGTCATATACCATGAGGTGCGAAGAGATAGCGATCGCGGGGACTCGGACAGGGGGAATTCGGGTCGTTCTACAGCTTCCCGTCCACCCACCCAACACCAATTTGGAAACGACCACTTCTACGGAATGGAGAAGTCCATAAACAGCCAGAATTCTACGACACGTTCTCAACGATTCGATCAACCGCCTCCAGATCAGGTAGAGCAATCGCTGAACAATAATCGCTCGCACCGGCATCTCAAGAGCAGCATTTTCTTTGGCAATGACACTGAACCGACAGCCGAGAAACCTCCAAAATCTGTGCGCAGCTCAGCGGTCATGAGGGTCTCAGTAGGGCTGCCGGACTAAAAATGTTGCGGTTAAATGTAACGTGCACATAAACCAAGTTATTTTGATTATATTTGCTCAAGGCGCACTGAGCGTTGCACCTACGACATCGGAAATTGTTAACGTCGTACTGGTGATGTGAAAATTGTCTCATTATTCGTACTAATCTGGCGCTATTAGCTGCATAATGTACAGGCAGCCCCGTGATATATCCATTGATAATTCTCACTACTATGTAAGAGAAAACTGATCGAAATAAAATGATTAATTCCTTGAAGTCTTTTGTTATTCTTTATAAAACGTAAGCGGAAAAAATCTGGAATTATTATTCACCCTAGCGTGGGCCTTGCTAATCTAGTTCATTTTTAATTTACATGTTTTGCAGAATTAGCTTTAATATTTCATTCTCAAACTGATAACTGGCAAAACTAAAGAAAGTGGAGAACAAATTACTTTGAAGAAAAGACGACTTGAAAATTCGTAATTCTGATCAAGGCAGCTGTAGGAAAATTTTGTATTATCTAATTTAATAAAATTCAATTCTGAACTCCACACAATTTTTTATAAATATTTTCAGAGGTACGATATACTGCAATATACGATCTTGCAGTGAACTACTAAATAGAATTCTAATAAAATTCTAAAATTATAAACGGTAGAAAAGTCGTTAGTTTCATACATTTTTCTATAATTACTTTTACAAGACTTTAACTCTATATTTATTTGATACATTAGATCTGTTCTCTCTCCATCAGATCAGAATCAAATAGATCAACTTAGATCCTAATCGAGATCTATTAGGGACCCTATTTATGATTTTGTTCGAATCGAATCAAAAGGAGTTTATTAAAAGTCCCTTTTGCGTTAAACGTGTGGGATACGTGATCCACTTTCTGTGACTAAAATGAGAACCTCGTCTTAGATACGTGATGTTTTGTTCCAACCAAAAGTGTAAAGCTTGTTTTTGCTATTGTTTGTTACAGTTTCATTAAAATTCTGTGGTATTATTAAATAGTGAATACAGTAGCAATATTAATAAACACTGGTTTAGGCAAAATTTGATATTTAATGAAACTGCTTCTGGTTATGGCGCATGAGAAAAGCTTTGATCGAGAATGGCACAGACAATCGTCGCTCAATTCATAAGCCAAGGGGTTAATAAAATTCCTTAAATTCTCAAAAATTCATTTCAGTTATATGTGATTTATATTATTTGGTCCTTAAAAAATAATCCGGTTGGATTTTTCTATTAAATTATTTTATTTATTTTAAATGAAATAAAGGAGTTAACTCCAAAGGTAACTGAAATGAATTTGCTACGAATTTAGGCATTTTATTATGTAATCTCAATTAAAAAGAACCTTTTGTACCTAAGCTCTTTTCGATTCAATACGAACGAATTTAAGATTAGGGCCGTAAATTAAAAAAGATTAGAAGTATCAACGAACGCTAAATTCGCTAAATTCACTATAATAGCTGGTAAAATCACACTAGTAAAAAAATTAAAATTACTGATCACACAACAAGCTTTATGTATTAAATGGCCTTGGTTATTGTCGCATGAAGGCAATTGGCAAGATCAAAATCCCCACGTGGACATTGTTGAGCATGAAATAACAATCGAATTAGACTATCACATCCAGATTAACGACGGAAAGTGTATTTTATACCGCCCACAGCTTGCATCTTGCGAATATTAACGAGCTTTAAAACCTAAACCATCTTACAAAGAGTCTCAATTCACACCTACTCTTGGTAATTATTTTCTTTACTGTAGTTCCACCTAATCGGCAGTGCGTGTGAGTCATCTTATTAACATACAATAGGAGTTCATATTTTCTCAACAGACTTACCTGCAACCTGAGGATGTCCGGATCTTTGTCAGGCCCTGGATCTCTTGAGGCAGACTTTACAACGACAATTGTATGCGAAGCAGTTGATGGTCTAGTCTTCACCTTTAGCATTGGTTTGCGTGATGAGCTCACGGAAATTGAATTAGACCGAGCGTTGCGGGATCCTAATTGACCTTTGTTACGAATTTTTGGAGAGTCTAGCGAAATATTATAATTAAAATATGAAAGTAGTTAATAGAAAGTTTTTTATACCTCCTATAGGACGATCGGTATAAGAAATGTATGGTAAATCTGAATCGGAACAAACACTAATGGGTGGTGAAGCGGGTCTAGAGTCTGGTGAATGATATGATCCATCGTCTTGCAGTTTCTTACTTATATCTGAAACAGCTATTGTATTACCGCGTTGTAATCTCGCCGTACTGCCTACACTTCGTCCATCTATTGGACCAGAAATTCCGCTCTGATGGGACTGCTCAGAACCCATAATTATATCTGAAAATAGAAACATTAAAACCATTTTCCTCATTATTACCTTTACAAGTAATATAAATGAAAGGAAAATCTAAATAGCTTTTAACCCATAAAGGTGTCAACGATATGTTTTGAACCAATTACTTAGAGTACAAAAGGTGGCAAGGAAAGTGATACATTTCAAAATTACAATCTTCGCCTTGTTGACTACGTTCTTTTACGGTCTATTTTCGCCGGCTGACTTACTCCAAAAATCTCGCTTGAGTGACCGCATAGAGCAGACAAATTCTTGAGACAGACGGTATAAAACCGTACATATCTCAGGTCTCAGCTTCCCAGGTAACCGGACAATTTCTCGAAGAAAGGTAAAAGGAATTCAGTCAAGGTTTAGCCACTTTCCAGTAGCAATGAATCTTTAAAACGGTCCGGGTACATTATGAAGATTATTATTAGTGCAATTTATTTGCTGTGCTCTCAAATAGTAGCTGCTGATTCCGCTAATAAATTTATACAGTCAAAAAATAATAAACTAGATAATCGGAGTGCGGAAATAATTTTGTTTGAGAGACCGATTCCATCTAGATCGATTAAGAATCACTATGAAATTGATTATAAAACACTTTATAATTTACGATTTGATCCAATGTCACTTCACCGGGCAACAACTAGAAACTCTCAAGACAATGATTCGAACTATAATTTTTCTACTACCACTCAGGTAGCAATAGATGCATCTTCTGATTTCCTACAATATTCTTTATTTAATAAAAACAATGAAGAAGTTGCAAACAGTTCTATAACTAGCAATAGTAACGTAATGAAGCCACAAGAAGGAAAGAGTACTCTCTCTATTTTAGGGAATCGCTTAAAGGAATTACTTTTTGGAACATTTGCGACCAAAAAGAGCGCAGCCTCAGGAAAGGGTTTGTTAAATTTATTTGATGTGATTCAGTTTGAAAATGTGCAATGTACTGGAAGTGTAAAAGGGATACGATTTCTAAATGGGACTTGTTACCATCATTTTGAATGTGTTAGCCAAGGCGGTGTTCCCATGGGATCATGCGCTAATGGATATGGAGTTTGTTGCATATGTAAGTTAACTTAAAACTTAGTTGATTTGTTTTATATTTAGATTGTCTATAGTGTTTTATAAAAAAAAAAAAAAAAGTCGAGCATATTTTCATTTAATAACTTCTATTTATTTTAGTCAAATATGGTTGTGGAGAGGCTACTAGACAACAAATTAGTTACTTTGAAAGTCCAAAATTTCCTTTACCGACAGCAGAGCCAATAACTTGCATATTTACAGTGAAACTAGTCCATGATGTAAAACAAGTTAGACTTGATTTTCTATTTTTTGAAGTAAACAATACCAAAAATTAATAAAACATGCAGTAAAAATAATTCTAACAATTTAAATTTCTTTAGCTACGACGACCTATTGATGGAGACTGTGTAGAAGATCAATTTATTATATCAGGACAAAGCTCGAATTTTAAAATTCCAGTATTATGTGGTGTAAACACTGGTCAGCATAGTAAGTACTAGAAAAACTATTACAAATTAAACTTTAAAACCCTAGCTGGGAATATTTTTTATATTATTTATAATATATAAAAAAAATATCAGTTTTTCAATTTTAAAATGTTGTAATTCTAGTTTACGTAGATGTCCGTAATTCACCAGAGCGACAACTTTTCCTTTCTGTATTCGGTCGTGTTAGAGGAAATCGAGCATTTAGCATTAAAATAATGCAGGTTAGTTAATTCGATTTATACATAATCACAAAAAACATAATTTATCATTTAAAGCTGCGCAAAGAAGAGCTCGCTCCTGAATATTGTCTGCAATTTTTCACAGGCCAATATGGGTATATAAAATCATTCAACTACGAAGATGTTAGCAATATTGTGGAATGCCAAGAAGGAAGCTATCTTGTAAGTATTTTAAAACATAAAAGAAAACTGATTTTTTATTCTTATCTTAAGTACATTGTTATTTGGTCTCGGCAAGATCAGAATTTTTTATTTAGTGCTCTTTTAAAAGACGAATGAAGTCTCTTTTCTTAATATTTCCAGAAATTCCACATCCCTTAAAGATATGGCAGGTAGACAAAATTTTAGGGTCTAAATGAACTGAACTCTCAAGTAGGGAATTGAGCGAGTATTTGTACAAGGAACTAATTTTTATAATTACACAATAAAATAATAGTTTCCAGAAATATTACTCGTAATTCAGTTATTTAAAGAATAAGTAGTTTCCCATAAAATATAGAAAAGCAAATATGGGAAAGTTGGGTATCTACACAGTTTGGAACCCAAACTCCTAGATACAACCATTGCCACAAAATTAGGTTCTTTAATTCCAGGAGGAGAGGAATATTTAGAAACGCTGTAGAATGTAATTAGCTTTATACACTTCACTAATAATACCTATTTTATGAATTATAACCAGCGACTATCGTTCAAATACTGCATTAATCTCTTTTATTTAATTTGCGCTTAACTTAATTTGCGACTAGCCTTCAAGTACTTTATTAATTTCTTTTATTTATTCTGCTCTTGAAAAGTTACAATCAACTCCCTGTCCGTCGTCCCGTTTGAATGGATCAAATCAACACGGTCCATTCAGAAATTTTGATATCAGCTTTATGTCCCATCTGATCAGGGAAAGCCGCAGGATCTCAGAAGCATGTGTCTACCTGGAACATGTCTTTATTTTCCTTTGGAACATGAGAAAGACATATTTTGGGGTAGGAAATTACACAGAATGCAGTTTATTTTAACAAACTAATTAGACGCTTTTTAAATATTTATTTGAAATTTTGTAATGTGTATCAGAACATCGGTTTGTTATGCTAATTCAATGTTTCGATTAACTTGTGTCCAGCGCTGGATAAATTGCTTTGTCGAATATGAATTATTTTTATATGATAGTTATCGGCCTGTTAGACCGAGATTTATGTACACAACAGGAATATGACCTCTTGTCTCTTTTCAATAAGAAGTCATCCTCTGCCTGTTGCTCCCAGTTGCTGGAAGCCACTTACAAAATCTAGACAAGTTCAGTATCTTTTTGTAATTCATGTAGCCTGATCTAAAAATTAAAAGTCTTCAAAGCGAATGCAAAAACCAAATTTACATACAGAAGTCCTACAAATAGAACAATTTTGTTATAGGGATAAGATGGACTTTATAATTTAGTTAATATGAAATTTATTTGTAGTTTGTTCTTACGTCTTCTTACAGTAGAGACTGCGATAGCATTAGCATGTAATTTTAAGAAAATATAAGGTATCCTGTGAATAATATCAAATTTCTCGAATGCGATAATAGACAACGTTCTAAAATTCTTTTTATTAAATGGAAATTTCTTCTTAATTGAGCTAAACAAGCCTCATCTTTCTTGAGTCTACAATTTCAGAAGACTATCCATCCAGTTAGGTTCTTTCTAAAAATGTTGTTTTCAATCGTTTACACTTTTTCTTTATGGAACTATGGTAAGAAATCAATACTACCCTCACTAAAGAAAGGCTATCTGCAATAAAAATTACATAAAAACGCAAGGAACTCACTTTATTTCTTTAATTTCGTTAAGAACCACCGATTGCACCAACAATTTTGTTGACGTTTCGTAAACAGAAATCAGCTGATAGCTGCAGTCACAACATTACGGCAATTAATTAGAAAATATTTTGACATCATTTTTGGCTCTACCAGTGTTGTTAGCTTATAATTTTACTCTAAAACATTTTTCAGAACAACCTCAACTATGCGATTTGCGTGAAAAGGTCCCCGGATAAATGTTTTATTTCTTACTCAAATGTTTTCGGCGGTGATGAGTATCCCTTTCAATTAATTAATTTAGATGAAGGTAATGCATACTTCCGAATTTTTAACTAAATATCTTTTTAATGGATTAATTTACTTACAGACGGAATGAGTTTAGTACCAGCAGGACAAGCAGGAGTAACGATTTACAACTGTCCTGATGATTTTATTCTTATAAATGCGATTCGGCTATGCGGGGATAAATTAAACGACGGCAGCGTCTTGGAAGATTTTACGCAAAATTCGCCCGTTACGGATTTTAGTAATGGTCCAATGGTTGTCCAGGTCCGTACAAATGGTAGGGTGAATGGGCGAGGATTTAAATTAATTTACTATCAAGAACCTTGCAAATGAATTGTTATTGTATTTATTATTTTTTTTTTATAATTTAATAATTAAAAAGGAAAATTCGCCGCAATCTGTTGCATTTTGTTTACAATTTTATCTAGCCCTGCCTCTCTGAGCGTGCGCCTCAATTAAGCTCTGGCAGCACGTGCTATTTATTTGTCAAAATCATGTGACGGCGTATTCGCCCTTCTGTCACACGCGTGCGAGCGGACTGTGGGAAAATAAACGAAGCTCAAACATGTAAATTCAGAAATAAAAGAACCCGGTGACTGACTGCGACTGCATATCAACTTATTAGAATTGCAATAACGGATGTTAAGTGTGGCAGATGCATATGCCATAATCGCCGGGCAAAACGAAAATATCTTGCCGCTTAGTCGCGCCGTGCACCAGATGAGGGCCAGATGACCAATAGGCGGATTTTCTTCATAATTGGAGTCCTCCTGCTGCTCGTGGTCGCTGTTTTTGTTGTGAATTTTTATTTTTTGGCCCGTTTAAGTGAAGATGATTTAAATAAGGTGAGCAGTGTACGGGCACTGGAGAATGTCATCCGGAGTCGTGTGCGACACCTGAAGCCCGTCTACTTAAATCGGAATCCGCGATTTTTCATGTACCGCAACAAGCTGTTGCGGAACTTTAAGCCAGCACCCTATGAGAATGCCTCCGTCATCTGGGATATTGTGAACTGGGTGGGTGGATCGATTATCGGGGAGTGGGCAGTACCCAGTGCCCCAAATTTAGCACAATCCTTAAACTTATATAGAGTCTTACTCTTTTTCAGTGGCCCAACGAGAACGAGATCTATCCGATGTACGATAGCTCCATGGGACAGCTGCTCCTCTCGCTACGCACAGAGCCCATTACGCGAGCACAAAACTCCCCAAGGGGGACGCAATTAAAATTAGTTCTAAAATTGGCAAATCAACAGAAAGTTATTTTTAAGCCCCAGTGGTACGGCCGCGACGAGATCATCGACGGCCCTGTGTACGGCGGAAAGGACAGGCACACCGCTGAGGTGTACGCGTTCTATTTAGGCGCGGTCCTTAACTTTCGCTGGACCCCTATAGCCGTTGGTAGGAAGCTTAATCTTAAGGAGATATTCCAGCGATCCGATGGAGACCTCAAGCGAACCATGCTACAGAATGGTGAGTTTAGGTTTTAGTATCTCTCCCTCCTCCCTATACTAAAAATATCCGCTGAGGCATATCTGCTTCGGCAAGGGCCTGAACTTGTAGCTTATTGTTGTTTTTATGCTTTATAATAAATCGTCTCGTGACCAGGAGCCGCCGAAGCTTGGCCATTCCTCATTCCTGCCGGTGCAAATTAATGGTAACGAGAGCGATATTACCGAAAAGATATATAGGCGCGAAATATGTGGCACTCGCCAAAAACGAGGGCATTAACGCGAGTGAGAATTCCCTCGTAGCGCTCGTTTGCATCGATAATGAATTTTTGGCAAACGATTTCCATTGTTTTGCTATAAATTCATCAAACTCTTGTTTTCACGTCAATACAGTAGAAAATAATTAATGACCTCACCGTCGGCAGCCAGCCAATACTTTGTACGCTATTGATTTTGGCGGTTCACAACTTCTGAGAATTCTCCAAAACTCCAGGTACTTCAGCAGGCGTGCTCTGGGCCATTTAACGGTGGTGACGAATATATAAAATATATAGATATACATAGATTTATATATGAATTACTTTCTTTTTATGAATTCACATTAATTCCTTTCCTAGAAAGCGAAAATGGGACTCAGTACTGTGTCTACGGAAGGTGCCATTATTGTAACGAGGAGGAGGCTGTGTGTGGCGACGAAAATAATATGATTGAAGGAGCCATGCTGTATCTTATTCCCGGGGCAATCTCAAAACAGAGATCACCTTGGCAAAGAACTTACAAGGACGGAGTTAGAGCGCAATGGGAAGATGATATGGGCTATTGCTAGTAAGTCTTAAAGGATGAATCATTTTTATTTTTTATTATTTGTTAATCCCTAATTTTCTTCCTTTTAAAATGGTTTGAGTAAAAGTAGAGTTCTAGTTAAAAGAACATCATTAACTTTTTCAGTTCACTTAAATATAAAATGGAATCTACCCGGCTACTCGATCTTATCGATGCATCAATTTTTGATTACCTGATACAAAACGGAGACCGGCACCACTACGAAACACGAGGAGGACGTCTAATTCTTCTTGATAATGGCAAAGCTTTCGGGAATCCGAGCAGAGATTTCTTCGATATTTTAGCGCCTCTTTATCAATGTTGCATGTAAAAAAAAAATAAATTAAAATTCTTTATTAAAATTTACAAATTATAAAAAAGTTTAAGGAAAACAACTTGGGATCGTCTGCAAGTTTTTTCTGGAGGAACCTTAACTGATCTCATTGACCGCATGACCAAAACTGATGAACTGTATCCATTAATTAGCGAAAAGCACAGGCACTCTGTAGAGCGGCGACTACTTGTTGTCTATGCTGTTGTTGAATACTGCCTTGAAACCTTTGGTGAGAAAATCCTAAAGTCGTGACAAGTCCAGCGATTGTGATTTAACTATTTTTAATCCTTATTATACTTCAAAGACGTTAAATATAAATGAAGATTTAGTTTTTGGAAAATGTTTGAATTTTAATTTAACATTCTACACAATATCCCTGCCGACAAATTCCCCAATAAGCCCTATTAATTTATATAGAAGGTTCGAATTAAGCGATATTCTGCAATTTATAAAAATTAATTAAACATAGCAGCTGTATGTGTAAGCATGACACTATTATTATAGCTTACTTTTTATAAAGAAAAATGTTTTCTAAATTTTTTCTAATTTTATTTTTTATTAAAATTGCTAAAAATTCAGATGTGACTGTTTCCGAAGAATTTCAATTTGTGGCTAAAATTCAGGACATCATGTTTGAGTCCCCTAGATACAATTATATTATTTGTGGAGGAATTGTTATATCAAACAAAGATATTTTGGTTCCCTTAAAATGTGTTCTACATTTTGGAAATGTTTTTACTGTACGACGTATCCAAGTCGAAGTTGGTACAAGGAACACTCTAAAATGTGATGAATATTGCGCCACACTTAGAGCCCGAAAAATCTACTTTCACCCAAAATATGAAGAAGATGGAAATACATTTAATTTGGCAATTTTGGCTTCTAAACAAATTCAATTTAATCCCTCCTTGCAACCGGCAAACATTTCCAGCATTGAAGATGTAGAACTTTTGAAACCTAGAGATTCTTGCTTGATTGCAGGATGGGTTTTTCGATATCACGGGGATATTCCCAGCACATTGCAGACTGGTTTCGTTCAAATAGCAGAGCCACAACGATGTGCGGAGATACCTGGATTTAATATTAAATACATGATATGTGTAAATGTTAGCAATAATTCGAATATCGTAAGGGAAGCTCTAGGCGGACCTTTAGTTTGCAATGGAAAAGTTGTCGGAATTTTGACCTATTTAAAAAGTCATGAATTTAATGGATCTTATTTTGCCTACTGCAAAATTAATGCATATATGGACTGGATATTGTCTCCTACGCACATCATAATTGCTAAGTTTATATACATTATTACGATTATCACGTTTATGTTATTGTTCATTACGTGCTTGAGTTCGTACTTTTATTTATTCGGTTACAAGCCGTACATGCAGACTGTTCAAATAGGCGGAATAATTGGCCAAATGTAAATAGTCCTTAAACCTTATAGTGTTATTGTCCGACTTATTTTTAATAAAGCAATTTTAGGCAAAATTAAAAACTCTTTTTTCGCAAAAAATCTAAAAATTATCAACACTTTGTTGACCAGTTACGAATTAACCCTAAACGTAGTTAAGTATAAAGTTAATTAGAATTTCTTTTGAATGCTTTTTCCACATTCAAAAACGAAATAATAGCCGATGGCATGAAATAGTTTCTGTGTAAAATTGGCGGTCAACAATGTGTTAAAATAAACGAAAAACTAAGAACGAAAAGAAGGAAAATAAATTAAATCTAAACCATGAGACAAATCATGCAAATCACGATAGAAATTATTATGCCAGTTTGTTTGTTATTCATCCTTACACAAAGAATTATTGCTGGAATTATTTATTGTTAAGTTACTGTGTGATATACCTAAATGAACTTTGACTTTGAAGCTAATTGAGTTATTTGCAAAAATTCTGGTGGCTCCTACGAGATAAAGTTTAAAATTTTTGATTTATTATCTGAGATGTATTTTTCCTTTTTTGCGGGAATGCGTCTATTTAAAAAATTATTAGTAGATAACTTTACGCCGTTGCTAAATCTCCCGAGCAGAAAAGAAGAGTCATAATAAATATTTGCCTTCAATAAAATGTTTCGCTTTAAATCTATTAATAGCTGATTAACTTAATTACACGGAAGAGTTTAAAATTAACTCTCATTTTCGATTCACTCATCACAAACGTAAGGTTTCTTAATTCTTGCTTTATATCGATATTAATAAAAATTATACCGAAAAATTTAGATTATTTTACGAAAAGAACTAGAAATACTTTTATATATTTTAAAAGTGCAACTATTAGTTTAGGGAATTTATTTATTTTTTGTACATGGCTTAAATGAAATCATAACTAATGCTGGAGCACAAATTAATTCTGTTTAAAATCTATGAAAGATAATTGTGGCTATGGCCCAGATCGAACGGATTATGTGAATAAAAGTTACATCGAATAGTTGAAGCAGAATTATGAAGTCTTTTATCTTTTAAAAATAAAATGTTTCTTTTTTTTAAATCCATCACTTCTCTGTTGTGTAAGAGTTTCTTTTATAAAACAAAAACCTAAGAAGAATCATCAACAGCTTGTGCGACATTTATGCGCTTTAAATTAAAAAATCACGTCGCGAGCTACTTAATCAAATCTATGCTCATTTTTCACGACATCCGTTGTAAGCTTTTTTCTTTATCCATTCTTAAAGTTAGCACCTATACAATGAATAAATGAAAATACAATGCCCATTCGGATTCGATTAGCGCAAAGAAATTTCAAAACTACGAACTGAGCTATTTCTTGTTGAACCGGCAATTTTCATTTTCTCTGCAAGCTTAATGAAAGTTCTATGGAAACCAGAATAAACTTAACCCGATCGACAGTGAGTCAGGTTTCTTATCTACTGCAATCGTTTCTTACTAACTGCTTTTGATCACAGCTGAGTAACCCAATGTTAAGATGCGTTTCAAGTCCGTTGACCAAGATCATTCATACTTGACCGGTTGTATGAAATGGTCGCGTATTTGATTAATTAAAAAAGTAAAGTGATCACCGCGAACTGTGAAATTCGCTTTCAACAACACAACGCGATCGATCATTTGGGGCGGGTAAAATCTCGGAAAAATATTCATCTATCACGTTTCAGAGACGGGCCGGATTTCTTTATGTGGAAGGAAGCTGGAGAAGCCAACGACGACGGAATCGGACTGCTGTTTATGCTGAGCTCTTTGGTTTGATCGTTCTTGTGGCAATCGTCGCGATCAGACAGTACTTGGTGAGCTTGGAAAGATATCCAACGTGAGATAAAGAAATCGTCGCGCAAATATTAAATTTTTATATCGTCGATGAGGAGTGCCCGCACCACCGTATTCTCTTTTATGTGTTTCAACATAAGTTCAGTTCTTTAAGTCCAAGGTGCATTTCTCAGCGGATATAAGTGCAGCTGACTAGTTGAACGTATATATTAAATTTATTCCAGGTGATCTTGATTTGGTGTCCTAGATATGAAATTTGTCAGGTAACTGAAAAATGCTTTTTAAGAAAAATTCTTCTGAAGTGCATAAGTGTCGACCATTGAGGTAGATCTCAGTGAAACGATTGGTCGAAGAGAAAACGTGTTTGCATCCTAAAAGGTGCATTATTTGCACCACTCACTTTCGTAGTAAATTTCTGAGATTTTTGGAAACCCATTATAGCGGTAACCTAGTCACCTGGATGTTAATCGCTGGTTAACGCTACGCCAGACCGTGTTCCAATATTCACAAATGGATGGTATTGTGCCGGTCGATAGTGTCGTCACCGACGGGGACGGGAATCAGAGGTCGGTTAAGATGTCTCTTGTTTCTTAGCTTAACCATCTGGTGACTCGCGCTTCAAGCGGTTTTCTTATGGGCTTTCTTCGCGGTATTTTGATTTTTTTTTTTGCCGCCTTCTTGTTTTTATATCTACAGCATGGTTGAGTGATCTGCGTAATTGAAGAAAACATAAAAGTTCACGGACATGTTCATACTGTTAAGTCACTTGAAGCTACCGAGCAAAGTTCAACTTCGCAAGATATTTTGCTAATGGTTTTAAATGTAGGCGAAATTTTATAACTTTGTGATAAATAAAAATGATTTGCTCTGAAAATTTCCGGTGCTGATTGTTTGTATTCTGGACATGTTTTTTAAGACCTACTTCTATACACTGACTCATAGTACGATATGCGGGATCTTATTTTGCGGATTATTCACACCAAAAAAATTTTTAGGGGTCCCCACTCTGAAATTCGATTCACGTAAAAAATGGTTCACATTTCAAAATTCTTATTCTAACAGTCATCTAGTAACAAAGTCTAGTATAACGGAAACATTCAATTTCTCAGGTAGAACTCTCTGTAAAATCGATTCTAATATTCACCTGAAATGAATATTTTCATTATGCGGTAAATAATTCTTTCATATAACTTTTTTAAGTGAAAGATTATTTTATGAATAATTTGTGAACAAATAAAACACAAAATGGAAGGAAAAAGATATGTAGAATTGCTTTTTATACAAACTACTTTTACAAGGAGCATTAGTTTCCCAATAAATTGTACATTTTCTTGTTTTTAGAAAGAAAGTTACTACCGAACGACAATTCGATATACTTCTCGTATCTCAGAATACACCCTTTGTACTTTTAAGTTAACAAATACAAAATTAACTTGATTTTGCCTAGATACATGTAGATGACCCCTTTTAACTGCGAGTTAAGGAACCGATAGAACAATCAAACTATTCAAAATTTCTGCTGCAGAATAATAAAATTATTTAAAAAATTAAGCTAGGTTAGCTATTAATTAGTAAGTAAATGAATATTTCCGCATAAAATTCTAAAGCACCTATGAAAGTTTAACTAAAATATTGACTAACATTTCTTTATCATATCTGTTAACTTAAAGAATGATGGATTTGATCTCATTTAAATGGCAATATTTTATCATATGCCTTTTTTTAATTAATACACAATCAAATGGAGAGACCGTTATCAACAATTTAATTAATCAAATACTCGCAAAAACCACCGAAATACCAGAGATGCCTACACAGGCACCATGGAACCCGCTCTCTTGGATAAAGAATAATTTTCTTGAGGATCCATACAATCCAGATACAGATCTAACTACAGTAAGTGTGAGCGCAATTCAGATTTAAATTATGATAACTAAAGCCTTAAAGTGTTTATAGCCAGAAATAGCAATTAGGCACGGATATCCTGCCGAATCTCACATAGTTAAAACAGAGGATGGCTATTTACTTACGATGCACAGAATTCCTTGTGGTAGGTTTGGATGCCAATCAAAGGGCGGTAGAGGCCGAGGACAGCCGATATTTTTACAACATGGACTCCTTTCTAGTTCTGCTGATTGGGTTATAAGTGGCCCCGGAAAGGCTTTGGGTATTTATAATTAAATAAATAAAAAATGTATAGGCAAGAAATGAATTCATTCTTTAGCTTACATTCTGGCTGATATTGGGTATGATGTTTGGCTTGGAAATGCTCGAGGAAACACATATTCTAGGAGGCATGTTTCAATGAGCAACGAAAATTCAAAATTTTGGGATTTTAGGTAAGTTTGAATTAAATATAAAAAAATACTCTGAATAAGAATTTATTTTGTTCATAGCTGGCATGAAATGGCCGTTTATGATATACCTGCTGAAATTGATTATATTTATTCAATTAAAGGTAAATTAATAAATTTCAAATTAAATTTATTTACAAAATAATACAATTAAAATCAGATGAGGAGAGTTACATGAATTTCGTTGAAGAAAGAAGTTCAACAAATGATTTGCTGTACATAGGACACTCTATGGGAACAACTATGGCATTTGTGTTACTTTCAACACGACCAGAATACAATGAGAAAATTTTAGCGGCATTTGCATTAGCACCAGTTGCTTACATGACACACGTTAAAAGTCCTATTAGACTGCTAGCACCATTTTCAAAGGATATGGAGGTAACTATACATCTATATTTAACATTTTAAAGACATCATACTTTTTTTTCTTCATTTATTCAATGTATTTTTGTGCGTTATTTTGTTAGCCAAGTGAAAAATACGTTGAAATCCCTCTTAAATATTTGTCTAATCTGCGAGTTCCTAATTGGGTCGATATCATCGCAAACAGAATATTAAATCATGTCTCCTTGAGAATTTTGGTGAGTTATATGTAAATTAATAGAAAATGCAAATGTTGGGAATCTTCTTTCAATATCAACGTGGTGATAGGTTTTCTATTTCAATTTTGTAAATATGTATATTTGGGTTTTTTTATCTTTATTAACATGTAAGTGTTTTCTACTTGTATTTATTCCCATTATATCAAAAACATGTACCACAAATAGAGCTAATTGAGTAGATAATCTAAAAAACCACTGGTCATCTGGGAAACCAGACAAGTTTGTTGTTATTTAACCTAGAATAAAGCAGTTGATTGCTCAACCGCATAACATGTTAATGCAAAATTTTCCACAAGAGTGAGTTGCATTAAATGTTACTCAATTTTATGAAGGTAAAGACCGAACAGAAATAGATTGCCAGATATGTAACTCTTAGATAATGAGTACTTCTATGAAAATAAATTAAATTAAATCAAAAACCTACGTTATCATTAATTCTCACAATAGTAAACGTTTATTTTATATAACTAGTTCAAAGAGGTTCATAAGATCATTAAAATTATTGTACAGGCGGATCAAAAATAAAATCAACGACTTTTTCAAATAATGAAGACAGTGCAATTGCAGAATAGCAATTTAAAATAGTTGTGCTTTGCATTAAAACTCAATTTCGCAACTATGAATAAATTTATTAACTTAAGTGCATTTTGAATATGCATTCATTAAAATAGGTATGAATTTAAAACTATTTAATAGATTAATGAAATTTAATTTTAATTCAGTATTTTCTTGGAAGCTTCTATTGCTAAATTGTCTTTTTTATTTCATAATCTTCATCTGACTGCTTTTGGATGCTCAAGCCCAACGAGTTTTGAACTCATCAATAGTTCTTCTCACTTTACTTCCTCCTTGTTTTTCTAAATTCCCCCTTCACAATTGCCCAATATTTTTCAATCGGGCGTACATTTGGTATATTAAGAGGTGTGGATCTTTTTGGAACATAAACAATACACTTGTAGTTTTATTTTTATTTTGTTTCCAATACTGAAAGGGATATTTGCTAGTTTTCTTCTATTCGCGGAAAACTTGTTCACATACCGAACAAGTGGAACGCTGCATTTTTAATAATTTATTAGTGAATCAAACTAAGCCCTTCGGGCATAAGTTAGAAGCCTTCGATACTCCTTTAAATAAATTTGTTGTTATCTTTAACAAAGTAGGATCCACTAGCTGGACGCTAATAGAAGCTATAGAATTTTCGTTACAGGCTTTATTTATAAGACTAATACCTATTATATGTGATGACTACAGACAAACAATAACTTTTATAATTTAAAAATATCTCTGATAGATTAACTCAATTTCTAGCACAATATGCATCAAGAGCGCTTAGCATCTACTAAGCTAAGTTCTGTTTTTATATTGCATACTTGAATTTTTCAAATTTAATTATTGAACGTTTTCATTTGTATTTACTCTGCTGTAGGAACGAACGAAAGCGCGAGTACTGTTTTGAAAAACAAATTTTAAACTTAAATGTAAATATACACCACCGAATTATTGGTTTACTATCATATATCTGTGGCAAAGGTTCTTCCAACTATGAATTATGAGAATTAAAATTAAACAAAAATTGTCATATTCTTTTAGATGATCTTAAAGTATTTGGGAGGAAATGAGTTTTTGCCGCAGAATAAAATTATCAAACTGCTAGCAAAGTTTGGATGTGAATTAACAGAAGTAGAAAGATACATTTGCGAAAACACAGTCTATGTTATTTCTGGATTTGATAAAGCACAATTCAATTCAGTAAGTACAGCAGTTTTCTTAAAATAAACACATTTTCTTCGTTTTAATCCATACGTTCTTAATAATTAGACCTTAATGCCAGTCATTTTTGCGCATTCTCCTGCCGGAACATCAACCAAAACCGTAGTTCACTACGCTCAAGAAATACATGAAGGTATGTATTTGTAAATATATATATTTTTTTTAAATTAACAACTTGTATATACAAATGTTCCTGATGTTTTCTACTTTCAGATGGGAATTTCCAACAATTTGATTATGGCAAAGCTGAAAATATGAAGAAATATGGGCAAGAAAAGCCTCCATCATACAATACTACAAATATTCACACACCTTTTGCTTTATTTTATGCTAAAAATGACTGGCTAGCAGGGCCGAGTGTAAGTTGTATTTTCTTTCATCATAAAGTTTTAAAATTGAAAACAATATTAAATCAAATCATCCTTTTTTAGGACGTTGAAAAACTATTTAGTAAAATACAAAGGACAACAATAGGAATGTTTAAAGTACCTTACGATAGATTTAATCACGTCGACTTTCTGTGGGGTATCGATGCACCAAAATTAGTTTATCGGAAGCTGCTGGAGTTGCTAAGAAGATTCCGATAGCCTTTCGTCGCACTTACAATTTGTGATTTATGCCATAACAGTCCTTTATTATTAAATATTTGTACAAAACAATGTTGAAATTTTTTCTTTTGAACCGTATTCTCTTGTGTTCCTATTTAATTAAATAAAAAATAAATAAATCAATAACTTATTACTTAAAAAATGAAACAATGTAAAAGCGGAGGTTTAAAGTTTTATATTAGGATTTAAGACTTCATTGTCACTAATTCAATCAAGCGAGTTAACAATGAAGAATCTTTTGACGAATAAAAAAAGAGATAAACACCTTTTGTAATTAAGCAAACTCCATGGAATTTATATAACCGTCTTGGTCGTTGGTTTCCATTTGTGTTTGCTCTTCGTCATTCTCCATATTTGGTACGGAGTGTCCATTAAGTTCCATATCTGCTTTTTTCCTTTCTAAGTCCTCTAAAACCTCCTTAAGTTGAGAATATTTTGCCTGTAATTCATTTTCTCGTTCCATCTGTCTTTTAACGTCTTCTGTTAACGACTGAGAATTAAATGGTGTTGTATTAAAAAAAATCAATTTTTTAAAACTTAATACACTTTACCTCTAATCGCTTCGGTATTGCTACATTTTCTTGCTCTGCTAAGAATTTAAAAGTTGAAAGTGCTAAATGATTTTGCTCAATTTGCTCATAGGTGTCTTGCAACTGTTTAATAAGTGCTTGTGCTCTGGCCTGATATCCCCCTGTGAGAACCTTTAATTTTTTCTCAATTTTACCACATCTTTTAGCCTCCTTAGCCATATGTTTACGGTTTTGCTCTAATCGTTTCTCTGCTGACTCTAATCGATCCTTTTTACTAGCAAGATTGGCACGTGTGTATCGATTTTGGCTAGGCAAGTACAGCACTTGACTGAGACATTCTTGCCACACTTGCGAGTAACTCTCAAGTGATAAATCTCCATGTCCCATTCCTTGTTTAACAACTTGCATTTCTTCATCGAGCAACCTCTTCGACATATCGAGCTCTTCTTCGTTAAATTCTTCATATGGGTTTGATTTAAAATAATTCTGCAGCTGTTCTATTTTACTTTGTGCCTGACCAGAAACAGGATCCTTAACAGAATCAAATAAAAGCATCGTAACCATTTCGTGCTTAATAAGCTCTTCAGCCCTTTGTAAATCAGTTAAACCCTGTTTTTCAGATGGTGGGCGAAGAATTTTTGTGTTCACTTCTGTCGGCCTTGGCAAGCTTCTTTGTATAACTTGTGATCGCTTTGCGAGTTCCCGCTCTCCTGGAAAATTAGATATTGTTTGAATTTAATTAAAACGTGTTTTATAACACCTACGCTCAGCTCTGAGCTCTGCAACGGCTCTGGCATCAACGTCCGCCTGGTCTTCTATGACATTATCGTTCGTAGTCTTCTCTCCACTATCTTCTTCTTGGTCAGGGACTACAATTTCGTAATCATTGCGTGGTGCTGGCAAAGAAGCTAAGCCTTCCTTTAAAGACAGCTTTAGTTGCTTCTGGTAATTTTTAAATGCTGCAGGCGTTTCGGTTACGCCTAGGCTTTCCTCTGGGTTAATATTGAGTTTATCACGAACTAAGTTTGGCGTATGTGAACCTGTTTGTGATCCAGGTGTTTTTCCCACCGGTACAAGCGCAGAAGATATGGGTGTGGCAAATCCCCCGGGAGTAGTTGCATCACCATGCGAAGATCTAAGTGAACAATTATTTTAAAAAAAGAAAAATTAAAAAGATATTTTAACACTACCTAAAAGGAGTTGCAAGGACAGTATTTGGCGTGGCAATAGCCACATTTTTTGGAAGCGATCCTGAAAAATCTGATTCATGAAGAGGAGTATTAATACCGCCCTTAAGAGGTGTGTCGACATGGGTCAGAGCCATCATATTTTGGGCCTCTTGCATAATTCTATCTGTGAATGGTGCTGGAGTTCTTGGAGTAGCTGCTGCTTGTGGTGTAATACTATAATCAGTGAGTAGGGAATCGGTTGTTTCAATTCCACTTTCTGAAGCGACTTCTTTCGCTATTTCGCTAGCTCGTCCAAGCTTAACGACTTGTTGCAATTCCTAAATAATTAATAAGAAATAAAATTTATATTTTATAAATTCAAGGAAGAAGCATAATTTAACAAGGACAATGGATTAAACTACGGAACTTCTTCAATAAACCAACAAATAAAATTTACCTGATCTGAAATTTGCGGCTCTGGAAGTACAAGTTTTGACCTCTTCCTAGCTGGCTCTTGATTTTGGAGCATAGCTAAAGGCATGTCATTTTCTTTTTTCGATTTAAGCTTTTGTTTATCCTTTTTCCTTTCTCGTTCTTCCTGTTCAACCCTTAGTTCTCCATCTAAGTCCTGCTGTCGCATTTTATTAAAATCAGGCTCCATCTTCTCTACATTCTCTTCAGAGGTGTCGTAAAATCCAATTGCTGGTCTCTTTTCAAAGGGAATTTCTGCATTATAGTCAATCCCCTTTAATCTCTTTCTATTTCCACACCCAATTCCAGCAGCTCGTAATTCCCTTCGTTTTTGCAAGGCAGCCAAACGTCTTGCTTCTTCCAACTGCTTTTCACGGGCCTTACGTTTTGCCTTTTTGCCTTGGGTGTTTGCCAAACGGGCACGGGCTTCAGACAACATCTCAAGCTCTATATAATACAAAAATTATTAGTTATCAGTTTTTAGAGAATTATCAAATTCATTACCATCTTCGTCCATATCTTTTGGATCTGGTCTTGCAGGTTTCGTTTCAGGATTGGGATCAATCTCTCCCGGTTTAAGTTTCCGGGGATCGTCAACTGAATCATCACCCTCCTCCTTTCTCTGGGCTTGGTCACTGAAATTAAAAGTTATATGCTAATTTCACGCAAGATTAATATAATTAATCAACTTACAGTAAGTATTCATATCTCTCTAAGCACTGTGCTGCCGTTCTTCCAATTATTGGGGCAATCGTTCTCCACTGTGTCGGCATCAACTTGGCCAAATGAAGCAATTTTTCATCTTCTTCGCGAGACCATTCCGTTTTCTTAATGCTTGGGTCCAACCACTCGTACCACCTGGCCTTACATTGTTTTGCAGATTTTCTATGCAACAAGGACGCAATTCGGGACCACTGATTTTTCCCATATTTCATTACCGCAGCCTTGAGAATTTCATCCTGCGAAAAACTTGTTTTTGCAAACAGCATCTTTAGAGGCCAACATTATTTCAACTTACCTCGGTGTTTCTCCACACACCTCCCTTTATCATAATACGCGGCATGATTAATCAATTGATTTATACTTCTTTTTTAAAGAAAATTAGCTCAATTAAAAGGAATATTCTGATCAAAAAAACACTGTTTAAATTCACTCGACCGCCGCAGATAAACCGACCGCACCAAGCTATTTGACAGTATCAGCAGTAGCCGTCAATTATTGTGCTTCGATCGGCCATGGTGCCTACCCTGCGTATTCATGATGCTTTCCATTTATAATTCATACAACTAAAAATAAGGCGCGAAATTTAAAAGGAATTAATAATATTAATGACTTTTTTCGCACTTCTATACCTTTCTTGTGTTAGAATTTGGATTCTGTTGATCCTTTGCTAAAATGCCTATATCACATCGATTTAAAAAAGTTAATTATCACCAAGATCGCTCAGATAGTTAGGCAATGGCATAAACACAATTTGAACATATAAATGTTTCCACAAAAAATTATTTTATGTGAATAATTACTTAATCCTACTTATTATTACATACATTAATACATATAATAATAACGTAAATAACGTAATAGTAAGATTATAATTGCATTCATGTATTTATTTGATAGTTGGTCTTTTCCTAACATAATCCATTATGGCTCTTGTGAATTTGTTTAGATCTCCTATACTTTTTATTTCTTGCAGAAGTTTGTTATAAATATCACTTGCGCTGTTGATAAGTCCTGTACGGTTCCTTTCCGTTTTCGCTTTTTCATTCTTATAAATTCTCTCTCTCTATATCGTATTATAGTTGTGTACCTCATTGCTTCTTATAAGCTCACTATTTGTTTTTGTCTTTCTGTTTATTACCTTTTCTGTAGAAATCATATCCTTCAAGCTAAAATTATTTGTGATATTATAAATATCATTATTGGTGTGCCCCACGTAATACGATACAATATTTTAAGAGCCTTATTCATTACCCTTGTAAACGTTCGAGATTGTACTGCGGCGATTGTGATCAGATGTTTATTAGGCAATTTATGTGACTCAATATGTGAGCGTTATACTATTTAACTTTACAGATCTGCGGTGTGATTTTCTTTGCTCTCTCCTTGCAACAACTTACTGAGTTCTAATAAATCCCCATTTACGATCTTTTTCAGTTCTTTCCCTATATACCAATAAAGTGTTATCAGTATATATCGCATATTGAACTTTTAGTTGAATATTATTTATATACAACAGATAAAGTAAAACGGCCCCAAAGATACTGATTCAATTTAGTTTTTGCTATTCGCGAGGACAGGGAATCCCTAATTAGATTGTTGCATATTCCTCTGATATCTACTTGTTTCAAAAGCTCTAATAATCTATGATGGTTTACAATGTCGAATGCCTTTTGCAAATCTATAAAAATTATAAAGGAAGGAATAATATCCTTCATCATTGATGGTGTTAATAACATCACCGCTGATTCAGTACTACTATTTTCCTAAAATCCGAACTGATTTCTGTAGTTCGATGGTCTTTCTCTCCTCCTTTTTTTACTGGTATTATAATAGATTCTTTTAGGCACATTAGAAAGATCCCACCCTTGAAGGAATAATTTATAAATTTTACAAATTGCATTTTAATATTATGACATCCTCTGTTGTAATTCCATCTATCCCTGGTATTGATTTTTTTTAAAATTAATTACGCAGATATGTAGAATTATAAATTAAGATACCAATTTATATAAAATGATTAATAAAAACATTTATAACAGATTTAAAAATTGTAACAAACTTAAAAACCACGAACAATTTTAAGGAAAATAAAAATATATTTTTAACTGCCTTATCAAAATGTTGAAATAGTACTTACAAACTCCTTTTTTACCTATGCTTCAAATGGGGCATAATATTTATTTATTTATTGTAATAAGAGACACAATATCTATTAGTTTACAAACAAAAATTGAAATTGAAACTGGGAGTCTTGTTTAAAAAAATTCACATTCTGCACAATCCAGCTTAACAAGGGCAATCGCTAAATTGCACAGAAAGAGATATCTGAAGACATCCAGATTTCTTAATGGGTTATTTATACTGGGACTCCAAAACCACTTAAAATACCACTAAATGTACGCTTTTCCCTATCTTACAAAATTATATAAATCTTAGTTCCTATACTAATCACACTAGAAAGCTGAATTTGATTTTGAAAATGTATGATTAAATAACATAACTGAAATTTTACTTATTTAAAATGTTAACTTTTTTCATTATTTTTTATTTTGCTTACAGAATCGACTTTATTATTTAAATTCATTATTTGTAAAATGGATATGCTCTTCTTTTTAAATAAACCAATCATTTAGTGCACCAACGTCGTTATTTTTACACAAGTTTTCATTTCCATTATTATTTGAAGTTTATATGAGATAAGATTGATTGGATTGCAAGCAACAGTGAAAACCTCTAATAATAGGCAAGCCGAAAGGTAGTAAAACTTCCTTCTAATCATGAAATAAATCTTTGACGATATACCGAACCGACCGCTATTTATCTATATTGTCACCATGTGTTTGCAAATGAAATCTTTGAAAAGTTGCACGATGGATATTTTTACAAATTCCTTCGAGAGGTTTGTGGTGTACTTAAAAAATTATCCGACAAGCTTCAAATACACTTTTGCCGCCACCAATTGTTTCTGTTCAGTTCGATTGACGTAGAAAATATTTGAACAGCTTTTCCATCAATGTTCCATTACTGTTCGTATTGTTACAAAGGTGGTGGTTCAATCTACATCCAGGCATGTCGGCGAAACTATTAGAAATCGCCTTCTTTACAATATTCTGTTGTTCATCAACTTTTTCAGAGCCAATTGTTAATGGAAGGCTCATATCAAAAAATGGTATTTAACATTTTAGGATGTTTCTAACGCACTAAGTTTATAAATATATATATTAATTTTATAAGACATTATGGAATATTCGTATGCCGTTTCGCTTCAAGAAAAAGGAGAAGGAAATGATATCTTTCGGCATTTTTGCGGAGGATCTTTGATTTCAGAAAATTGGATACTTTCGGCTGCTCACTGTGTCCATGAGAAGTATATTTATTTAGCATTTCTTTCCAATTAAATTATTTATTTTTATATTTCTAGAAATCCAGCTAATATTGTCGCTGTTATTGGTGAAGAAAATTTGCTGTCGGATAATGTTAAAAAATACCCAGTCGTGAAATATGTGATGGATAACTTTTTTCAGTGAGTACATTTTTATTCTCAACAAGTGAATGGTGAAAATTTATGTGCTTTTTATCATAGTTATAAAACGAATCAATCTATATTTTTATTTTTTTGTATTTCGTTCGTTCGTTTAGCAGTTTGCATTTTCCAATTTACATTGAATTTTATTTTTAAATTACACAAGTTTAGAAATTTCACCTTTATTTTTGCCGTTTATACGAAATATTTAATTTCTTCAATCGTATTAATCACTATCGTGAAATTCTTTTGTTTCCATCATATCAGGGTTTTAATAAAAATATAGTTAAATGTGAAACAAATCGTTTTATATCTTCTACTCTTCTAATGCTTTTGCTAATCATATTGGGGAACGAGTTTTTCATGAGTTGTAATCTTCATTCACTCTTAATTACATAAAGTTTAACTGAAATTCATAGATTACTTTGAAAAGTGTAAAATGCTTTACTATTTTAATAAAATAACTAAAAGTTCAAAAGTTTATTTAAACCACATTGAAAACTCCTTCGTTCTTTTGTAATAAATTTTTAAAATGATATCCGCATAGCCAAAAAATTATGAAATGTTTTTTAAAAGAATAAAATAATTATTTAAAATTGCATTTATTAAAATTAAATAATACTACTACATCTGAATTATTTTAGGCTCTTCTTACAAAATGATATTGCTTTAATAAAAATAAAAAGGAGCCCAACATCGTTAGAAAAAGACAAAAATGTGTTTATTAATCTTCCAATTAATGTCTCAGAGCCTTTAGAGTGTAAGTGATATTTTAGTATACATTTTAAAAATATAAACCTACAAAAAATATATATTTTATAGCCCAATTTTGTGTAATTTTGGGATATGGATCAACTAAATACGGCGGAATAATACCAAACACTCTTTATGCTGCAAATGTTACTCTAATAAATGACGAAGAGTGTCGAAATATTTTAGGTAGAGTTATGGCACCAAAACCAGGTGATAAAAAAATATGTGCTATGGGCAATAGCACCGACACTTGTCAGGTTTATGATTAAACATCCTTAATTGAAAGAAACATTTAAACAAATCATTTTTAATTACAGGGTGATTCTGGTGGTCCTCTAATTTGCTCGCAGAATGGAAAACAATTTATTTATGGCATTGTAAATCACGGTCTTAATTGTGGATTATATGGCGTGCCCAGCATTTATGCGATTGTTGGAAGGTATTTACCATGGATTCAAGAAACAATGTCGTTAAATAAAACCAAACTTACTTAAAGAGCTATTTATTTGTCTTCTCTTCGTGTTCTACATGATCCTCTAGTTTCCCAGAATTTGTTTCTGGAAGTGTAAGCATCAGCAAGCCGGCTACTAAAACGGAGCCCCCGCATATTGTGGTTGGAATGAACCACGCTAGTGAACCCTGAAAACAGTTTAGAAATAAATTAATATCATTTAGAAATTACAAAAAAAAAAACACAAGAGAGACTTACAAGTACGTCAACTACGTAAGGAGCTATGATGGAACCAACATGAGCCATTGTTGAACTTGTTCCGAGGGCTGAATTTCTAATTGTTGTTGGAAACAATTCAGCTGTATGAAGGGTGATAACTGAATAAACACCACTTATACCAAATCTGCCCATCATTGCTAATACCACAAGCCATATTTTATTCTCTTTAAACAAAAAAAAAAATAGTACATTTTTGCGAACTTTGGTTTCGATATTTTTATTTAATAAATCTCACCTTGTGGTACGGCAACTACGGCCAGTAACGATACTGCAGCTATACCAAACATGATAACAGCTGTTTGTTTTCTCCCTGTAAACCTCAGAAGAACCATCGGAAGAATGTAACTTGGAATGTCGACACATCCAGTAAAAGCCACATAAAGGTATCTGTTTGCAGCAAGATTATCAGCGTTTAGAGCTTTGAAAATGTATGAAATTAATTAGACCTATCTATTCCATAGAAATACGTTAATATCTACCTGTAACATAATAACAAAGCGATACAACACACCACATAAAATAGCACGTAAAAGCCATTCTTCTTATTCTAGATGGCCCATATAATCCCCGAAACTCGTTAAAACAGTTTTTAATTCGATGTAAAAATTGAACTCTTTCTTTCTATGAGTAATTTAATAGAAAATGCTCACTATTTTAAAAAAATTTAAAAATTACCTTTACATCTTTTTCTTGAGAAGACAACGGTCCTTTATATTTTTTTTTAAACACAATTCTAAATGCTTTTTCATCTTTGTCTTTGCTCAATAGCCATCGTGGGGACTCCGGTAGTAAGCTGAAAACATTTTATTTATACATTATGCAAAATGTATTTTATACATTCTAACTCACTAGCAATTAATTAAGAGTAAAACTGATGGAATAGTCAACGCAAGTTGAAGATATCTCCAGGGACGTATGAGGTACGCAGCCAAAGAAAGGAAAAGCATACCTATCGGGTAGGATGCGCTAAATGCTATACTCATCCATGACCTATGCTTTACACTTATATTCTCACTTACTAAAGAAAAATTATTAAGTATACAAGTGCTTAAAATGAAGATTTTAAAAGTTACAAAGAGCAAATGCCGGATAAAATAATCCAGATGAAGCTGCACCCAATGCCATTCGTCCAATGAGGAATAGAAAATACCATGGAGCTGCTGTCGTGAGTAAGCTTCCGATAATGTAAAAACTGGAGCCAAGCATAAAACTTGTTTTCCTTCCAAACCTAAAGAAAGTAAATTCTAGGAATATACTCACAAATGCATATAAATAGTGCAATACTTGTCTGAAAGTATGCCAAAGAAGGAAGCTCCTAAAAATTTGCCAATAGAAATTAAAACCTGAGTTGAAGTCCTTAACACAGCTCTCTCACAAACAAGATCCCACTAAAGAAACAGTGTGTTTTTAGTAAAATAAATGCTTTTGTATAATAATAGTACCATTTTACCTCTGGAACAACAGAAGTTCCCGTTTCGTCATATTCAAAAACTGTGTTTGGGTGTGATTTACATGAAATTTCTTCGGGTCTGTCCAAGCTATTTGTGTAAATCAACGCTTCCTCGAAACTCATTTGACTGAGTTTGGAATAGTCCCAGTTCCAAATTGTACACCCTTGGCTAGTTAGGCCCGATGCTGAGATATTTCTTATCTGGTCTGTTGTCCAATCGCTTCCTTCGAAATCTTTTATCCCACACCACATATCGTTTGGAATATGCCCAAGGAATACATAACTTGATACATGGAACCCATTTAAAATATTTGGAAGTACACACAGAAAAAATAAAGACCTGAAAGGCAATTACGTTAATTAATAAATTAATTTTAATTATTTAAAATTGTAAAGCAAATATAACTAAGCCTTTGACGTCAGATTTGATCAGATCGCGAAATAAAAAATTATTTTGTTTTACTTGTCTTTTTTAATTTTGTGGTCTGATCTGGATCAATGTAGCAAAGAAAGCTTTAAATATTACTTATTTATTTATTACAGCTTTATTAACATACTGATTGTTACTAAAAATAAATGTGTAATGATAAAATATATGCCACAATTTTATTTCGAAAATCAATTCTCGAGAAAATGTTATACAGTGAGTGTGAAAGTGCAATTTGTTATTGCCAAAATTCAGAAAATAACACCTAATAGGTCCTTCTATAAGCTAGTTCAGTTAAGTAGTTAAATGTTAAAAAATTTGACCGTTTTGAAAAATTGTAAATCATTTTTTAAGTGACAAAAGTTTACAGTTAAACTTGTTTTTCATTACGCCGTTTTTTAACCAGTCAGTTGTGTATAGGACCCTTTTCAAAACATGTACCTAAAAGGTTTTCAAGTGTTTGTTCACACTGGGCACAATGTTTTTATAAAATATTTCTTATTGTTTCTCGAAAATTACAATTTAAATAGCTATGATAACTACTTTTTACGTACGACGAGTATAGTCGTCATAACATAAAATATTATCATTTATTAAAAGCGGGCCAACATTTTAATATTTACCTCAAGTTTTGGCCTTCATCTCATCCTTCATCATCATCCTTTAAATTCAAAAGAATTCACTCATTGAATTAATTTTATGCGTTAAGAAATTATCAAAATTCTAAAAACGATCTTAATAATTTATGCGGGAAATTCCAAATCCCTATAAACAATATTTCGCAGACGAATAATCCCTGCGCATTATTTACATATGACCTCTAACGTAGTACAACAGCAAGACATGAATGAAATAAGTGTAATTACCGCAATAAATAGTTAAGTCACGCGTACATCTGGAAATTATCGTAAATTCTCCACACACACCTCAGAAAGTAAACTTACCTTGAATACGTTTCCTTCTAGGTTAAGTTCACGATCGATCGATTAGCAAATTTTTCACGACCATCACTATTTTTATTTGCGCTTACTATTTATGTGTAGCAAGCTTTCAATTTTCTGAATATTTCGTCATAGTGTTATGTTTCCAACTAATAACATTTTGTGGAAAATACTACGTTTCGAATATAAATTGGGTATATCTCCAATTAATAAGACAAGTTACGGGAAGTAAATTAGGGGAATCATTATACTCGTAGAATTTGTATTGTCTTTTCAATATTTCAATGCAAATGAAAGGAAATTGTAATTACTTATTCATATGATCTATAATTTATTTGCAACAACTTATCTTCCTATATATGCTTTACAAATTAAAAGAATTTACAACGAGTCAACTAATTTTAGTTTAAGTTAAATTGCAACGAAATCTGCATTACTACTTATTACTTTAATTCCTTTAAAAGAAAAAAAATAGCAAAAATTAAACAATCGCCAACATATTTGTATATCTCAAGAAATAGGTCAGCTAAGTGCTGCAACTTAGACAACAATTTACATTAGATATGGGGCAATTATTTCATAAATAAATCAATCTGCAAAGTACATTAAAAATTCTGCAATTAAAAGAAGCACGAAGACACGCACTTGAACTAAATTAGTCGCACAAGAATCACCGGCAGGATGTGATTCGTTTGAATGTTTGTGATATACATATTTCTAAAACGAATACGAAATTAACTACATACAATTAAATATTCAAAACGTGTGCGGATTAGGCTTACAAGGTCAGGTCAGGTCAAAAAATAAATATATATATTTTTTTTTTGACGCGAATATAGCCGGAAGTATTTGTCTATGTCTGCATGGATTGAAATTGTAGGAACGTTTAAATACTTTTAATTATTGCATTCCAAGATTGATGCGTTGGCATTGTAGGTAGAATTAGTATAAGATTAAATATTTGAAATGTGTGTGATTTAAATTAAGACCTGACTTGAGTATGAATAATAAAATTAAGAAAATTTTGATAAAACTTATTACCTTAAATGTTTAACTACTAGAATTGAATATTTTATACCAATAAAAGTTAACTTGAATTTAGATAATAGCCACATACAAAACTTTACAACAGTTCATATGGACCATGTAGTGAAACAAACTAATAACGAATAAGATTATATAACTAATAATATAAAATTCAAAGTGATGCAAAATAAATCTCGATTATTTATTTTCCTTTATAGTATTTTGCATGAAATTAAAATAGTTACGTAAGGTGCATCACACCGATAACCTTTCACTAAATAATAGTGCAGGTACTAATACAAATAAATATAATTTCAAACACATTATCAGAATTAATCAGATCAATCAGAAAAATTACAATAAATAAGCTTTGATTGATAAGGTTATTAAAAATAAGCAGACCGTGTAAATTCAGTAGTTTATTAACCTTTTAACAACAAAAAAACCCAATACTGAATTTTTCAATTATAAGATTGAATAACTTTTGAGAACAGTTTTTAATGCAAAAACAATAATAAGAAGAAAATCAACTTTATCTACGAAATAATTTACTTATAAATTTTATATAATACCTTTTAATTTTATTATGTTAAGAACAGAAATCTCTATGAAAGTTGACTATTTTGACCAGTTGAAATAAGCAACTTTCACATTTTTCGTTTAAGGCGAAGGTTAAATTTATATTTGGAATAATAGCAAAAAATTTAATATAAATTATTGGAATATTAACAATTAAAGGAAATTATATTTTGTGTTAATTAAAACGGAAACGATAACTTTCTAATTTTAAACGTCGGAATTCAGTATTCTTTGAAATTACCTTTTGATTATGATCACTTATCATTCCATTTATAGATATATAAAAAGACATACAGCATACTCGTACAGTGTAGAAATCACTTCAAACATTTAGTTTGAACCTAAACTGAGATTGTTTCGATGAAAAAGTCTTATCGTGAAAAATGTACACTCTACTTTGAGAAAAAATAACTCGATAAGAGTGAGTAGTACTTTTAAATGAAAGTGATCTTGAACTAATTACGGTGAGATGGGACAAGCAAAATAGTAATTACAAGAGAAAACCTGTAGTAGTTATAAATTGACACCGTTGGGTATAATAAATTGGAACACTTAGAATTTTACAAAATAATAATAAAAATGTTGTATAGTTCAATGTTCGTTAATTGAACTTTTTTCAACTTTACTATAAATTTAGACGATCAAATGCACAAGTCTACATAGGCAGACAATGCAAAATGATGGGAACAGGTTTTTTTTCCGGATAAATGCGTAAGAATTCGACTTTGGATCTTTAATGGTTTGAATATATTGTTTTTTTCTACATTCATCATTTGAATGAATTAGAGGTACATTGAAATTATAGCGCGAAACTTGTTTAATTTATTCAATTTATTGCACTTGTGCCACCATGAATTTTTTTTTTAATTAATTTACATATATATTGATATAGGAGATGGCATATTTAAAATCAAGAAACAAATTAAATTATAAAAATATATTCTTTCATTTAAAAACGTGTACTTTCAATATAAAATAAAAATTTACGTTATTCCAAAAGATAATTCAAAAAGCTAAAAATGCATTCGATTTTAACCTTTTGGTATTATAATTTCTAATTTTAGAATCTTGTGCTGGGGATCCAACATTTTTATGTCTATATTCAACCACTTAAAAATTTTTTAATGGAGTTTTTCATTTAAAAATTAAACATCTTCCCCACAGCCCCTGTGACCGCAGGCGGGCGTTTGTCTTTGTTAGCCTGATGGAGAGCTGCTTGGTGCGCTCGACAATATCCTTCCATTTCTTTGATGAAACCTCGTGGCCAATTTTGGCACTGTACACTCGATTCTGCATCATGAGGATCTCAAGTTCCTAGGAAGTTATGGATGAGGAACTTTTTGTATCCAGTGGGCAGCATATGTTTAGTGCGATTGTTCGATCCATAACCAATGTTTGGCATCAAATACTGGTCCTCGATTATTAATACATTTCAGATTCCTTCAGTTGGTCTTCAGTCATCTGTTGGACTGATGGCGGATGAAACACTTGGTGCGCTTCTTCACGATCTTCGGCATGTACGCTGGTCTGATAGTCATCTTGATATTAGGATTTATTTAAGTCACTACTTACATTACTTCAATTTCCGAAGATTTCATTCATCAACCTATCGCTTTTAAGGAGTGCACGTCAAAAACTTACCATACATACCACTTACTACTACTTGAAAACTTCCAGATAATGTACTTTCAAAGTTACTATATTAATTAGCGGAATAAGGAAATTAAAACACCTGAAATTAGTTATCACTCAACAAAAAAAATTAACTACTCATTAAATTGTTCAATTATACCTCAAAGTGGTAAATTTACATATTTAAGTAAATAATTTTGATAAAAACAAGATATCTAACATTTACAAAAACTTTATTTGCTGTATAGCAGCCAGATATTTGTATTGTTATTTTCGGCATGAGTGCACTCCACAGCAATAATTACGTAGTACTATTGACAATGAAACAATAAATTTTTTTCAGACCACAAGCCGCTATTTAGATTGAATAACTAAATGATGCGGAATTTATCCAGAAAAAATCAATTCGATGAGTGTGACTGGTTTTTCAAAAATATATTCGCACTATCACTCCAATATAATTTAAAGGGGTTATTGCTCATGTTAATTAAATTGTTTTAAAAATTCTTTCCTTATAATTTAAATCGTATTGTAGCCGAAAAAAATATTTCTTGTATTAATTTTTTCATAAATTAGTTACATAATGCTTACTTTTTACAAAAAAAATGCATTCCAACACTAATCTCTAACTACCGAAACAAGATTGTTTGTTGATAAACAAGAATTCTTGTCACTATAGTAATTTATCTTACTCACGTTGCCGCATTAAGATAATTGTAAACAAAATG
This sequence comes from Philonicus albiceps, assembly GCA_963969385.1. Lineage (NCBI taxonomy): Eukaryota > Metazoa > Arthropoda > Insecta > Diptera > Asilidae > Philonicus > Philonicus albiceps. The sequence continues at coordinate 28,542,020 of OZ017776.1, forward strand.
TTGATGCAGAAAATTTTGATAAAATCATTTATTGAGTATTAGACCTATCTCTAAGTTTACAATTAATGTATATAATTAAAAGTATCTTTTCGTCGTATTGTTTTCGTTTGTCCACTTTACGATTACGTTATATATTTGCTTTGCACACCGATTGTAAATATTTTAAAATCATTAATTAGATTTACTACTAAAATTTATATATTTTTTTTAATTCTTAGCTGTTCTCGTGATCTGATTTAATCATTTAAAGATATTTAAATTTTAAATAACTCAAGAAAAGAAAATTACAATGTTTTTTTAAGAAATGTTTACGATTAAGGGTTAAACCAAAATGTTGCTTGTGTTGTATGAACTTAGAGGTATTACTTTTATTTTTCAACTTATATTTCTATAGTAGTAAAACAGCTAGCTGCGGCAAGAAGTTAAAAGTAGCTATCCCATAAAATTCGACAACTTTATATCTATCGCAAACAAAACAATGCTAAATAAATAAAGTGTGTGTGTTTTTTTGAATGGGTAGTTATAAAAAAACTTTACAACTTCAGTAGAATTAAGTTGTTCTTATGATTGCGATATGTCTGAATTTATTTTTCTGCCAGCATCTTAACATATTTAATTTGGAAGTGGTTGAACTCACAATGTCGTACCTTAATACCTACTCCTAATAACTTTAATTCATCTTGTTACCTTCTCTTCTCTAAAACAGAATAAATAGACGTATTATTTACAAAATGTATATGAAACCATAAACCCAAATTTTTGTTAAGATATTAATCCTGATAATTTAGAGCTCTATGCTAAATAAATAATAAATAAAAAATTTTAAAATTGCCCTTTACTTTCCTATAAAATAATAACGAACTATATAATGTTATAATGAAATATCTTTACTTTCGCAAACTTGTTAAGAAAAATTCCAAAAGTATTTTTGTAACTATAAATAATTAACTTACTTAAACGCCTCTAAAAAAAAATATTCTGCAAAAATAAATATTATAGAAAAAATGATGACATGACACCAAAAATAGTAAAACGCAATTATGTGACTTCTAAAAACGATTACGAGAAAATATTAGAAAAAAAAAACAACTTCTCCTCGCTGCATCATATTCAGACTGGTTTTCAAATAACTTTTATATTTGAACTTATTTGCTTGATTTTGCATTACGAGTTTTTATATCAATATTTATTGTTTATTTTTATTTAATTTTTCACGTGATACAAATTATCAGAGGTATTCCAAAATGTGGTTTACCGAATTTTTTTTTTTTAAGAGATATCAAGAATTTTATTTTCTGGTTTCGAAGAAACTTAAAAAATTGCAAAAAGCGACATTCAGAAAAGATTACCTTAAAAAATAAAGAGTATAACATGGGCTGTCTCAATGATATCATTGAAAAGTTAAAATTATTCTCCGTATTCCCAATTAATACAAGTTTATAAAAAAAAGGTTATTTTAAAGGTAATGCTGAAATCGGCATCATAGTAAACCTAAAATATAATTAAAATATCTATAAAACATGATTACATTTACAACCGAAATAATAAAATTGTTAAATAATTAAAAGTAAAAAGTATAAAACGTATTTAGTCTAAAATTTTGTAGTAGCCGTAGTTTTAGAATGAGCATATTTATTTATTGTTTTTATTACAAATCAATATTATCTAGATATTTGCTACTATGAGTAAATAGGGAATCGTTCTTTACACGTTGTATGTTTTTTTAAATATTTAATTTAAACAAATCTAAACAATAACGAATAGCAGACACATTTTAAAGTAAATATTTACGATATTTAACCTTCCAACCGTAGGTAAGGTGGAATTCGGGTTGCAAATATTTTTTAAATCTAGCGGGCGACGCTATTATGCGTTGATTATGATTATTATAAAAAGAACAACTGTGGGAAATTTTGTGTACAATTGATATTTAACGTAACTTGAATATTTCACCATGCTGCCTAAAGAATAAAATTAGCCCGCTATTTTATACCGAAAAATCTAAAACTCGCCTTTATTTGGAGGGTTAATACTATAAAATATATTTTAACTAATTTTAGTTTTGCGTCTATTCATCCTTTAGTAACTATTAGAAAATTGTGAAAAATGTACCACGGAGTATATATTTTTGCATTAAACACAAAATTTCAAAGGGACCGATTAGGTAACTAGTCAAATAACGTACCAAACCCAGGTTCCACCAGTGCCTATTCGTTGTAATTCCTCTGTAACAATCTCCTTTAACGAATTCTCCTTGTTAACTTCAGTCTCAGTCTCCTTTTCACTGGTCATGTTTTTGATTTCACGTTAATTTCACTCAATGGTCACAAGGCACAACACTTTTCAAAAACGGTTTCTAGTTCGTAGGCCAACAGTACAAAAGGAAATTGTGGCGACAGCCCGTAAATCAACTACAGTAGCGATTACATCCGACGATCACCTAGAGGCTAATAAAGTTTCAGATAAGGCTTTTGCCTTTTATACATAGAATTTTCCTGTTGTCGTCCGCAGCATGTGTCAACTATTTCAGATCCAGATACTGACTCCAGATGTGATCTTCATGTGAAGACGACATCCGCACTTGGTATTGATGCAACTCGTTTTAAGGCTTAGTAGCTACTACTGAGCGGTTGCATCCGCCGTCCAAAACCCCTCAGCTCGACCGTTTTCATTGACGCTTGACGATCGGGAAAGGCGCCTCCAATTTCGACGACAACAGCGGTGGTGGGAGATTCGGCGATAATTTTAGACTGAAATCTCGGCGTTCTGGTGGTCTATGGTCACATGCTAGGAAGCTAAGTTCCAGTGCTTCTTACCACAATTCTTCATATTCGTCTAAAATGCGTTTTTTACCAACACACCAAGTAAAGTCGCTCCGATCCACAATATGTTTATATTTTCTAACAAGCACTAAGTAGTTCCATTAAAAATGTTTTCTTTTTTATGTATTTTTTTTTTCTTTTTTCTTTTTTATTTTTTTGGTTTATGTCTCTTTTGACCGAGTCATCGACTTATCGAATAAGTAGAACATTTTTTGGCTACTTTGCACTCCTAAAAGAACAATTTAAAGCTACTTAGATTTTTATTACAGGAAACAGATTTAGAAAGATTCAACCAACAATAGGATGGAAAAATTTAAAATGTTCGCATTTCATTATCATCTAATTTATGTATAATTTCATTTAGGAAATTGTACTTGAAACTCATTATACGACTGTATGCAATTGCAGCTTTTATAAAATAGATGATAAAGTATTTTATATATATTTCTTTTTTCATTGTCCTTCATTCGAGGTCACTAATCTGACTAAGTATCACTTATCTCAAAAATTAATTTATCGATACTGATGTAATTGCTTATCGGTAATTGTAATCGTGAAGACAATATAGATTTTTCAAATTTCATGATTCTAGGTCAAATAATTTCAATTAGTCAACGAATGGGGTCAAAAAATAGAATTTCGAGAAATGAATTTAATTTGCAAATAATACTAACATATTGGAGCAATTTATAAGTTTAAAAAAAGCTTTATAATTAGTCTTTGGTCTATCTAGTTTTATAACTTCATGCAGTTTTGTGTTTTTAGTACTTTTCTTAATTAAATATTATTTCATATAGAAATCGTCATCAGTTTGAATGAATCCTTAATAAACTAAATTAAAATAAGTATTCTTCATTTGGATTTTATAGTAGGATAGGACGGGGCAAGTTGAACAGTTGTTTACTTAGTCTATCAAATGTCTTAAACGTTGCATACGATTTACTTGATACTTACGCCTACAGAATTGTTATTTATCCTGATAAAAACATCTCCAGAAATAACATATATACTATTTTAGATGTAGTTTAGATGTTATTATCAGAAACTCAAAGTCAGTCGCTTCGTGTTGCTCAACTTATCTCATGGGTGGGGGTCAGCAACGGAAGGAATTGTTCAATAGTTGAATGAGGATAATAGAAATCTGGAATAAAATTGGAGTTTATGATCAAATATGTAGTTAAAGGTTCACTAATAATTTATTAAACAAAACAAAAAAAAAAATATATAACTTCTCCAAATAAAAAAAATCAAAAGAAAACAGTTTTTGGAAAATCCCAGGCGAAAAGTAACCAGAATCTTAAATTTTACTTTTTGATAAAAAATTAAACAAAGCGTACGCGTACCTCACTTGCTTGCCGGGCAACAACTCTTCGTGCAAACAGGAACACATCCTCTCCCCTCATTAAAACTAAATAATATAAATCAATCTTAAGACTATTTTTACCCTATTGCCTTTTTGACAATTACCATGAGAATATTAAAAGTACAAGCAGGCGAATATATTTCTATGACATGATTTTTTTTAAATAAACGCCAGTAAAATGGAAGTTAAATCACAGCCCGAATGTGGAGATCCATCAATTGATGTACTCATTGTAGGAGCAGGCCTTTCAGGATTAACATCGGCATTTAAAATTTTAAAAAAGGAGCCCTCCTTACGAATTTTAATTGTTGAACAAGAAGATAGCATTGGGGGTGATTTTAAAAGTTCTATTTACGGAAAAGTTGGAACAAAATGGGTATCACCAAATCACTATCATATACTTGATTTATGTAAAGAACTTAATGTGTCTACAAAAAAGAGACACATTATGAGAGCAGATCTTAAACGATGCTGGGAAATTGATGGTAATAAACTGATATGGTTTGAAATTTCACGGATTTTAGGAGAAATTGATTTAAGGAGTCAACTTTATCGACCAGGAAGGTATTATGATTAGTATCCCATAGTATAAATATTTATTGTTTTTAAATTCTTAGATGTGGGTCTGAAAGTGATTTAGATACTATGGAAAAATTCATTTGTACAAAACTCTTCTTCGAGGAGTCGAGACAATTCCTTAGATTTATTATAAAGTTTCATGTTGGGGTATGGCCTGAATTTGTTACAGTACCACAATTTTTATCACATTGCTATCTAAGTGGAGGTATATCCGACTTTCTTTCAAGGTATTCTTAAGGTGTTTATGCACTAAAACTATAGAAATTATGAAAATAAGCACATTTTCCTATTCCTGAACGATTGATAAATACTAATAAAGTTTAAACTAAAAACTTAATATTAGAAAAGGTAAATTTAATGAATTTCCTTACAGTTTGCATTAGCATTCCAAAATTTGACCTCGGAATTTTATATATAAAATTTAGTTATTAAGCAAACGTGCATATTTTCAATATTCCTCACATTAAGAACATACCTAAATTATTTTACTTTTATAGATACACAGGTCAAGATCCAGATTTAATTGAAATTAATTCTGATGAATTACTTCGCAATTTACAAAATGAAATCAATCCAATATATATCTTTACGGAAAGTAAAATAGTGAAAATTAATCATTACAAAGATTATGTTGAAGCTTGGGATAATTCCGGGAATATATTTCGGGCATCAGTGTTAATATTAGCCATACCCTGGATAAGTACTTTACGTATCAAAATAACTCCACCTATCCCCAAGGAACTTCAGTTACCAAATGATCTACAACATGCTGATAGACTCCTCTGCACTTCATATATTGCAGTGTATGCTGACGGTTATTGGAGAAGGAAAGGTTTTTCAGGAGGTTTACTAAGTCACACATATCATTTGACAGGATTTGAAATTAATCCAGTATGTTACTCTGGTCTCATACTTCACGAAGATCGAATATTAGATTTTATTAAAGAAAATGTACTGGAAAGGTTGGCCATGTGTTTTGGTCCTGAGATGCTTACCCCTAAAGCGTGGGTACATAAAACCTATTCTAGAGATATTTACGTAAATCTCCCAGAAACAACGCCATGGAACCGAATTATATGGTCTTCCAGTTGGGCTGCAACATGGGCTAGAGGTAACATAAACGGCGCAGTCCAGAGTGGACTTAGAGCTGCTCTACACACCCTTCTTACTTTAAGACCCCAAAACGTTTGTTGGGAAGATATCGTAGAAATTCAACGAGCAAGCGCTGTGTACCAACGTGTATCAGGATTTCAACTTTTTAAAGCATCACTCAATTTATACAACACTATTTATTATTTTGCTTTAACAGTAGTGGCATTGTCAGTTTTACAAACTGGAAGACATATAATAAATAAATATTTCAGATAACGAGATAAATTTATACGTTTAATGTACTGCATTTTATTTAGTTCCTAAAAGCATGCAATTATTCAGTTTTCCGATTATGCCCACGCTTAACTAATTAAAATTGGACTCTCAAAATCTGTATGAAATTTGTTTACATTTAAAATATGAAACGTTTCGAACAAATTTCAATTCCATCAGAAACAAAGATTAGAAAAAAAATCTATTTACTTTCAATGAGTACAAAAACAGAAACAAAGTAAATCACACCTTTTATATTTAACCCGATCCATTTAAAATGTTTTACATTTGTTTACAATATCAAAAATAAAATACAAACAATATCTAAATATTTTGAAAAAAAAAATGTCTGGGCAAGTGTACCAAATATTTATTTTAACTACTGATAAAGAGCCTCTGAATTAGGTAAGTTTTATTAGTTTTACATTGTGTTAAAATGATAAGAAATTTGCAACGATTCTTTTGTTTAAACATCAGATACAACTAGTTAAATTCGTGAGTACAATTTATATCTGCTTTATAGCTTTTATTCAAAAAGATATTTCGTTGACGTAACTTGTTACAACTGAGTAAAATTATCAAAAAGTACACACACTCATTTAAAAACGAGTGGATGAAAAGCTTTACTTTTTAATGATATAATAAAATAAATAAAATTTGATCAAGACTTACCTTCAAATTATTAATTAATAAATAACAAAAGATAAAAGGAAATGTATTATTATTTTTAAAAAAACCTATCCTAAACCTTGCCTATAACTTTTGAAAAACTTAAATAGATATTCTCATGATTACAGCCTTTTCATGCATGCACAACTTTTCAATTATCATGAAATTTAACTCACACTTAACAAAACTAATTTTAGTTCAATAACGTCATAAGTCCTAAGAAAAACTTCCAATTTAAAATAAACTCATGCATTGTGTTATAATTTATAAGGTAATGAAGAGCACTTTGCAGATGCTTTTGCTAGTTCCATTAACATTTGTTCAAATTTTGAGAACGAAATGGCCGAATTTGCAATATCAATTTAATGTCATCATATATTTCCGGTTTATATCAAGAGAATACAATTCTCAATTATATAAACTTTTAACTAATATCTTTAGTTAAATTAAATTAACATTTATTAACATTCCCAAGGTGAAAAATAAAATAAACAGCAAATGCATCACGAGTTCTATTAACATTCCCCTTTATCGAAAAAAAAAACGATATCCAGGTGACCTTAACAATAAAATCTGCTAATTCAACATTTATTCAAGTATAAAATCGAGTTTCAAATTTTCGCCACCTCCTGGATACCAAACGTGAAGTCAAGGCGTCTGTAAGCTTAAGCGATAGTTAAAAATCAACTTCTTCGTGGCTTATTTAGCACGATATTTAACAAAGTAAATGCTTCATTTACCACCTAAACATACGGGGCAATGAAAACTAAGCAATTTCCACAGAGGTATAACAATCCTTTAGTCAGTCCTGTCCCTATACTTTCGAATGGTCTTTCTGAGAAGAATACAACACCTTTGCGATTTTTTCTCCAGATATTAGCCATATATATAAAAATAATATCTTCTGAAACATCGATTTTGTATTTAAACAATGTTTTTTTACGACATAATTAGACTTCATTTACTACATCCACAGGTATCTTTTTCACGGATATTCTAAAGTATTTACCTAGTTTATTTATTTATTTAAAACAAAGTATTAATCAAGCAAGTAGAAAACTATTGACTTATTTCTTTTATGAAATTCTGTTTAAATGGAAGCATTTTAATTAAGTATTTCTCCTCTAATCTCTGAAACGGCGAAAAAGTTTGCTCCATGTAATTTCTAATTTAAAATTAGAAATTAAGCCAAACCAAAACAAAAATCTAACTCACAGCCTAGCCTCAAGTGTGAACAGCTGCGCCGCAACCCAACAATGCGAAGCATTTAAAGAATAAATGTTTGGAAAAACTATCAAATTTAACCCAATAAGACGAGGACAGTCAGTGCCCTTGACTATTTTAAAGAAGTTTGAAATATACCCAACATGATACAGATAGATAGAAATTCAATAGTTCTGTTGTCTGCTTTAAAATCTTACTGGACGTTGCTAAAATTGAAATATTGAATACATTTAGTTCCAAAAATAATTCATGGCAATAAGCAAGGAAATAAAATATATTAAATTTTATTTATCACCTAATATTCGTTGTTTTCTTATCAGTTTCAGTCAATTAAAAGCTTTTATTGATCATCGTGTTGTATTGTTTTAAATTACTGACTGTGTTAACACTTTGTAGATATAAATTAAACCCTAAAATTAGTATACTTTGGTAGACTTTTAAAAGTGAAGGAACTCTCTGTAAATAATGCGAAATTTTATACTAAGAAATAGTGAAATGCTTTATGTCTAATAAAGAAATTAATCACATTTACGAAAAAAATTGCAGGAATCGTTTCGTATAAAAATTTAATTAAACTCATAGCAATTCAACGATATTGGCACATCCACTCGACTTGTATTTTATTTCAAAATTTGCGTGGCTTACAAATTTTTAATTTTATTAAATTTAACACAGATGTAATCATACTTCTAAATTTTAATGACAATTTGTAGCGAATATTTGCTGAACATTCACAATTTAATAGGAAGTGATACGTTTTTATGCTAGAATTTCTTAACCATAATATTTACACTTTGCACACCTGTGCTCCCATTTTATTGAATGGTGAAACTGAAACTTAAGGATTTGCTTTTCATTTAAAATTTTTAAGTTAACTTTAATTTATAAAAGATATATTTATGTATTGCATATAACGACAGTTCAATTTTATTTAAATTCGTTTTCATCATAAATGCATTTACAAAGTTTGGTACAGGCACACATTTTAAAAAAGTCCTAAAAACAAAATTATTTTGATACTTAAAAATAACATTTTTTAAAATAAGAAATATATAATAGAAATTAAATTTAATTTTAAATATACTTGTACGAATAGCGAAGGTTTTATTTTTCTGTAATACTTTTGTAAGGGCTATCTTTAAAATGCATTAGTTTTACTTGCTAAAATTTCCATTCAGTGGTTCGTTGAGTTTGTTGGCATGAATTGATTTAAGCTCTTTTCCTTCAAATTTTTCCAAATCTTTCCTTTTCCTCTTACAGCCAAAGTTTTCCCCGTCTTCAATCGTTTCCAGCATTGGTTTATTTAGAGTTTCGGGTAAATGTAGCGATAGTAATCCTCCAGTAAAAGCCATCGCTCCAAAAATCACAAGAGGAAGTGGTTTCCAAACATCCCCTAACAGGTTGAAATATGGAGCTAATATTCCTCCGATACGTGCTACCATAGAAGCAGCACCCAAACCAACATTTCGAATTACTGTTGGAAATTGTTCTACAGAGAATATGTAAGTTGTTCCATAGCTTGCAGTAATAGCTAATTTTCCCATCATTGCGAGAACAACTATCAGCCAATTCTGATTTGCAGGGATGAAAATTGTAAGGAGCAGCATAACACCAGCAAAGAGCATGCATCCGCACAAAATATTTCTGCGTCCCCAGCGATTAAGAGTAAGCAACAAAAAAGTATAAGCTGGAATTTCTACAGCACCAGATATAACGAAATTTATTAGATCATTGCCGCCTAAGTTGTTTGTATTCCAAGATAAGCCATAATACGTTACATTGTTTACGAACCAGTCAAAGAAAATTAATAGAGTTTTTCGCCTGAGATTTGGGTATCTGAGTAAATCAATAGCAGACGGTGAGTTAACAACACTTTCATTTTCATCCTTCTTATCTGCAGTTTCAGGTTCCTCAAGCAAATTATCTAAGACATCCTTTGGAATAGTGACCTTGTTTTCTTTCGCTGCTTTATCTATCAAATCAAGAGCTGCTTGTTTCCGGTTCTTAGAGAGTAACCATCTAGCCGATTCAGGTATAAACCAGTAGTAGCTTATAAAAAGTACACCGGGTAATGTAAGTCCGAACTGGAGCCAGCGCCAATTTGTTAAGTAGTAGGCAAAAGCGGCAGTGAGCATAAATCCTACTGAGAAAAACATCATACATACAACGCCGGCAAACAGTCTGTGGTTCGGTCCCACCATTTCCATGCCTATAACATAAGCTACCAAAAATACACCGGACGTTGTAGCACCTATTATTATCCGGAAAACTGTGTAGGAGATATATTCGGGAGCGATACCAGCTAACACACCAAATATTAGCTGAATAACCAAAGAAGCAAAAAATACTGGTTTCCGTCCGTATTTATCGGACAATTGTCCAAAAACAATGCTACCGACCAACACTCCAAACATGAAAAAGGCATCTGAAGTAGCCCTAAGCCATGCCCGGTTACACACCATGTCCCACTCCATAACCGCGGTACTCTCATACCTAGAATGATCGTAGACCCATTTATCACAGTTGACTGCATCGGTGTAATTTCCCTTGAAATATTTGCACGTTGACCATGTCCCCGTAAGACTGTCTATTGGATACGACATGTTGAACATGTGTTCAGGAATGTTGTACTCGATATCAGTGTCATTCTCGAAGGGTAGTTGGCACCTATACGCCGGTTTGGCGAGAAGAAAAACACCGGCAAGTTTATGGAACGCACAGGAAATAGCCGGTAAGCAAATGAGGAAATATATTCGTTTCTGGTATTGTCCAAATTCTCCCAAGTGTGTAATGACATCATCGAATCCCATTTCGCTTTATTTCCTCTTGATAAAATAATCCACGTGTCACAAAATAAACTGTCTACAGATACGTTAAACACCTGTGACCCCTAAATATAGGTACGATCAAAAAATTATCACAGCATATCGATTACACGATCAGATATCGCGAGAATCTAGCACCAAGGCAAACTTATCTGATTCGAAGATTTTCCGTATATAAAACGGCAAGTTAAATTAACATTCGATTGCAAGTGCTAAGAAATGAATTTCTTTATCGAAGAATTGGAGCACTTCACTTAGACGCGTCGGGGAAAAGAATTAAAGTGGCATTCTAAAAAATCTTCAAGATATTTTACTCGTCTTTAACTATCGAGCACTATCAGCTTTTCCATGCTCTTGAGAACCGCCCAAAAATTACACGTTATCGCGAGCCTCGAATGCTCTGTACTGTGCGATAGACCTGCCTTCCTTCACATCTTAACCAGTGCTGTAGACCTCTTACAATCACTACATATAATATATGTGAAATCAGCAGAACCAAAGCGTCACGATCGAGTGCTTTAAAGCAGCCGCGCACCCGCAGTAGCCACATACAAAATAACTTGCATATATAAGAATTTTGAACCCTTGTAATTTCGGAAAAGTAAATAATAGAAATTTGAATTTAATTATGTGTACATAGTGAAATCATATAGACGATATTTTAAATATGTTATGCTAACACACATACTTTAAAATATGACCCACAAGAATTTGCAATTCTATGGATACTCGCGTAATCTTTCAGGGTCACTGATAAATACATTCCTCTCCATCTTGTAAATATTCTCGAAAATTGAAATTGGGAGCACGTATGGTATATACTGTATACAAATTTGAATAGGTTCAGAAATGGAGATGAGCAGAGCAATCATATTAACAAAGTACATACAAATTTCGATTCCTATTTTAATCTATTCAATATGTTTGTCAGGGACAACCTTTTTGTTACTTTATGCCTGCCTTTGAGTTTGTCATCTAAGAAAATATTCTTATCATGTTTGAATGTATAATGAGGATATGTATCTATTATTTTTAAATACGCACAATTTATGCGCAAGTGTATAAGTTTTATGCTAAGCGTATTCATGTAGTCATTCAAAACTTTTCAATAAAAGCACAAGTATCAGCGAAGTCGCGTGCCGCACAGCAACTGAGAGTACAATAAACAAAAATTTAGATTTCATGCTCTGTTTCGACCTTTCTCTGGAAAGAAACTTATACAAAATTAAATGTTATAAATTCTTTTTCTTAAATATATATCGAAACGTAAAAATTTAGCATTAAATTTTGAAAGCTGGAAAGAATTTATTTATTTAAGCTTAATACCCTCCGAAATAGTTACAATTATTAACAAAACAATAATAAACACTAAATATCGTAACAAAGTAGGCATGCTGGAAAGTATATCTAGAAAACAATTTAGGGTTTGTTTAGTAGGGCATCTCATAAATTGATTATTATTTACTTACTTTGTTGTTTGTTTATTCATTTTTATTAAAATTAAATTTATTATTTTAATATTTCATAAAGGAACAATTATTTTAGTAGTAGTTTAGTAGTATTGTAAAGGCATGTTGAAATAGTTAGTAAGTAATCGGTAAAAATATGTGCAAACATTTATAAAAAGACCCAATTCACTTGAAACTACTATAAATATTCTATTAAACAAATAATCAAACATATTTTATCGATTTGCAAAATTCAACTCTTTCAAGGTCGTTATTTATGATTAGCACTCTGTTTGATCCTCTTATTTATGTTTAGCACTCTGTTTGATCCCCTTAAACAGAGCAGTAATCATAAATAACGACCTTGAAAGAGAACTTAGGCGTTGGTGAATTCACAGAAAAAAAAGCTAGTATTGAATAATTAATTGATCTGAATTTCTGAAAAATTAAATTTTTACTTTAACGACAAATATAAAACTCAGTGATTTTACATTTCGACAGTTGATTTTTATTCGAATTCATTCTTCGTTATAAATGCATTTACAAAGCTTTGATACAGGCACATACATACACAACTAAATTTAAACTAACTTAACCTCATGATACAAAAATAAATTTAAAATTTGAAATAAACCCTAAAATATCAAATATACGGATAGCAAAACATTTTTGTGTATATTAAAAATTTGTTGCTGTAATACTTTTGTGAAAGTTATCGCTAAAGCGTATTAATTGTCCTTATTCACGTTACCATTTGCTGAATTTTCTAATTTTTCATTGTGAATATTGTTGAAGTCTTTCTTTTCAATGTCTTCGAGATTCAACTCAATTTCCTTTTCTACACGTCCGAAATTTTCTCCGTCTTCAATAGTTTCTAGCATTGGCTTATTAAGGGTTTCGGGTAGAAGTAGAGATAGTAATCCTCCTGTAAAAGCCATAGCTCCAAAAATAATTAGTGGAAGTGGTTTCCAAATATCTCCTAATAAGTTGAAATATGGTGCTAGGATACCACCTATACGTGCAACCATAGATGCTGCTCCCAATCCAACGTTTCGGATCACAGTAGGGAATTGTTCGGCCGAAAATATATAAACTGTTCCATAACTTGAAGTAATTGCTAATTTCCCTAACATCGCGAGGACTACTATCAGCCAGTTATGTTCTGCAGGAACAAAAATTGTTAATAGAAGCATAGTACCAGCTACAAGCATACATCCGCACAAAATATTTCTACGTCCCCAGCGATTAAGAGTGAATAGCAAAAAGGTGTAAGCTGGAATCTCTACAGCACCGGATATAACAAAGTTTAGAAGGTCGTTGCCACCCAAGTTGTTCGTGTTCCAAGATAAACCGTAGTACGTTCCACTGTTCACAAACCAATCGAAGAATATTAGAAGCGTCTTACGCCTGAGGTTTGGATATCTGAGCAAATCAATAACAGATGGAGAGTTTACGCTTTCAGTTTCTTCTTTTTTAGTTTCAGGCTCCTCAAGTAGTCCATTTAGCACTTCCTCTGGAATAGTGACCTTATTTTCTTTCGCTGCTTTATTTATTATATTAATGGCTGCTTGCTTTCGATTCTTAGAGAGTAACCATCTAGCCGATTCGGGTATAAACCAGTAGTAGCTCATAAAAAGTACACCGGGTAATGTAAGTCCAATCTGGAGCCAGCGCCAGTTGGTTAAGTAGTAAGCAAAGCCGGCAGTGAGTATAAATCCTACGGAGAAAAACATCATACATACAACGCCGGCAAACAGTCTGTGGCTCGGCCCCACCATTTCCATAGCGATAACATAAGCTACCAAAAATACACCGGACGTTGTAGCACCGATTATTATCCGGGAAATTGTATAGGTGATGTATTCGGGAGCAACGCCAGCTAACACGCCAAATATTAGCTGAATAACCAGAGAAGCAAAAAATATTGGTTTCCGGCCGTATTTATCGGACATTTGTCCAAAGATAATGCTGCCCAGCAGCACTCCAAACATAAAAAGGGAGTCGGAAGTTGCTCTCAGCCATGCCCGGTTGCAGACCATATCCCATTCCATAACTGTACTACTCTCATACCTAGAATGATCATAGACCCACTTATCACAGTTGACTGATTCTTTGGCTGGTGTACTGCTGTTGAGGTACTCCTCTGTGTAATTTGCCCTGAGGTACTTACACGTGGACCATGTCCCCGTAAGACTGTCTATTGGATACGACATGTTGAATATGTATTCAGGAATGTTGTACTCGATATCAGTGCCATTCTCGAAGGGTAGTTGGCACCTATACTCCGGTTTGGCGAGAAGAAAAACACCGGCAAGTTTATGGAACGCACAGGAAATAGCCGGTAAGCAAATGAGGAAATATATTCGTTTCTGGTAGTGTCCAAACTCGCCCAAATGTGTAATGACATCATCGAACCCCATTTCGCTTTATTTTCTCTTCTCGAATTAATCCACGTGTCACAAAATGAATTGTCTGCAGAATTGTGGATACTTGTGATAGCGGTTAAACTATTTACAGAAAATTATCACAGCATGTCGGTTATATGGTAAAAAAACACGCGTATATATCACGACCTCAAATTAAATTGGCGATTTTCTTAAAACGGCTAGTAAAATTAGCACTCGATTAACACAATGCAGAACTGTTGCGGGATGAGAATTATTTTGTCAGAGATTACTACTGTAGGTTTAAACGCACTTGGCTATAGATCTGAGGTGGTGATTAATCAGAATGTGAATCTATAAAACACCTCCAGATATTCTAGTGACCCTGTTTATTTAAAATCACGCGATTTCAACTATCGAGCAACTATCGATTTTTTGCATATGCGCTCTAAACCGTCCAAGAATCACACGTTACCTCGAACCGGGAATGCGCACTACTGCGGGGTAGACGATTTTCCTGCACATCTCCCTCATCTCTAGACGACGCTAATACATAATACATAAATAGGAGAGATATAGTTCATGGTACGCACACATAACGATTTCATTCACGCTACGAGTTTAGGATCAAATATTACATATTGTCGTGTACCGCAGCAAAAATGGTTCTTAAAATAGAAGAACCTGAAGACCGAATTTCGCGAAGTAAGTCAATAAACGCAACGTTTTATACAGAGGCAAGACAGATGACGACTGAAGAATTTTTTTTTTATGCTTGCTACTCACCGTGTGTAAATGCAATTGCGCTGAATCTAATTTGTCGCGAAACTCGTTTTATTGTAAGCCAAGCAATTGCCCTTTCGGCTTTGCAAAACACGTTGACGCGCTCAACAAGTTTACATGTTTAAAGAAGGGGAAATATACTTTCTCTGGCAACCGGATGAACTGAGAGAAATATTTCTCACGTGTAATACACGTGTATATATTGAATGCCGGCCGAAATAAAAAATTTCTTTATCAAATTTTTAAACTAATACATATGCTCTTAATGGAGTATACTAACTTCTTTCTTAAACATGCTGCACATAATCTTAAAAGAACATTTATTTTCCAATTCCCAGCTCTTGCAACATGGTACACCAGATGCACTTTGACTCGGCAGCTGCAAAACTCATGGTCACGGTATAATGATTTGTAGAAGATGCTTCTTCACGTGCTAACACGATGAAACCACATCTTCCAATTCTGAAGTCCAAACATGTAAATGTATTCAGTACTTTCATTTGTCGCTTTTATAAAATAATTTGTCGAAATTTACCAAACTTAAATTGTTCACTTTCTGCAATTAGAGGCTTAGATTTTTAAAATAATTAATTGCTTCATTACACCTATGTCTTCATATATAAAGCTTACTATATTGCAAAAAGTCCTTCATATTTTCCAAGTGTTGAATTCCAATAAAAAGTTATCGCTTAAAGTCCCCTCATGGTGTATACACTTACTAAAATTTAAAAACGTTATTAAAGTAAATAAATTTTATAAACAAACTTGTTGTTATTCATTTATTTTTAATTAGGCACTTCTTACTCATATAAAAAAAAGAAATGCTATACTTTTAAGATTTAAAACAGGAATGTAAAAAGGAAACGATGTATACTTTTGGATGTAGAAAACGCTAAACAGGTTACTCTAATTAGACACATTTTTTTCATTTTTAACATTTCCTGTTGTAGGAATATAATAAAAATATTATTTTCACTGAATTATGTGATGTTTTAGCAGCATTGAAATGCGCAAAAATATTATGAAGCTTTATATTTTAAATTAATCTTGCATATTAATGTTTTCTGACCTGCAAAGGTTATTTTCAATTTATTCACTCTATTATCAATTTCTGTTTTAAAATAAAACTAAAATTTATTTTCACTGTAATATTTTACATGATATAACCAGAGTCTTATCAATAAAAATTCCCACATGCTCCTATTAAGCGAATTTAAAAGTATATCTTGTTATACCAGCATAAATGAAGGCATTCGCCTTTAAATCGATTAAAGCAATTGAAATTTTTTGAAATCCGCTTGTTCACATGCTTCTCCATTTAACTTTAATCTAAGTTATTGATTGTTTCAATTAGTTATTAGCTTGGTTAGATAGACATTTTAAATTAATGAAAATATAAAATTAAATAATTTTTTTCCTCCTGAAAGAAATTATATATATAAATAAATTTAAATTCCGTTACCACCACTTTTGATTATTAGTTTTTTGGGAAAAACAATTTTGTCGTTTTATTTGAAAACGTTTCTTAACACATTTTACCGTGACAACAAAAATCTATCTTGATCCGTTTCAAGATATTTAAGAAAAACAAATCAATAAAATATTTATGAAACATAAATGAAATAAATCTTATTTTGTATTCTTCCCGAAATTATGGGAATGCTCTAATAAGACAAAATCAATTTTTAAATTTTGTGCCTAGGATAAGAAATCATTGCCTAATATTGCAAGAAGTATGCCTAAAATCCGAGCAAGGCATAAGGATAGAATTTGAAAAAAGTACCTAATAAGCATTTGAACGAGTGAAAAGATTAATGAACAAGGCTTCCAAAGTCCTATATCGTCGCCCTACAAAAGATGTTTACACTATTAAGAACAACTTTATGTTAAATAAAGTAACCCAGTAAGAAAAAAGAAGATCTAAGAAGAAATTATATAACTGCCTTTCCGAGCAATTAGAAATCCTTCCCGATTGAATTCTTTTCCTTCTTTTTTACCCTCGACAGAAGGGAAAGCACTTCTACTTTCGCTTCCAAAAGAAGGAAGGATAGAAGTTGTTATTTAAAATGGATGGAATAATCACTTGTATTGAATGACTATTATAGGAAATTAAATGAAATTACAAATATACACCCTGGAAAAGAGAAAAGATTGGATTTTAAGGAAACGTTCATTTAAGGCTATGTAAGACCTTTTTAGCGCAAACACTTACAGTTTGTAACATTTCCTACTAGAATTATGGGCACTACTACCAAAATCATAATGACTTGAAATTTAACGGGCATTAATACGCATTGATGGCGTCAAAGTTATCGTTATAAAGCAAACTCGTGAACCATCCACTCCTTATTCATTCGATTCTCGGGAATTGAAGATTTATGGAGTACCCGCAGAGTAATACTGAAAACGCTTCGAAGAAGTTATATGAAGCCTTCTTATGACAAGCCCTTGCTACATATCCTACTGGGAATATAGGGAGAGGAAAATATATACATAAAGTGATATATAAAAAGATAAAAAAACAATATTACGCTTACAGGAAACAAGGAAACAAGGAAACACAAATATAACACGAGAGAAAAAGGATTTTTAAGATTGGAGAAAGCAAGAACGAAAAGAAGTGGTACAGGACTTATTACCAGCGCAAATAACATCTGCAATAAACTTCTAAAAGAAATAAGGCTAAGAGCAGAGAATAGAAGGGTTACACAGATTCACATCTGCCCTAATGGATCATGTTAGACAGGGAGCGAACGTAAATAAAATAAAATAAAATAAGTTAGTACAGATTAGTGCATTTTAAATTTTAGAAAAGATTAAATTTCTTGCGCTGCTCTTATACCAGCGCCTAGATGTCTGAGCAGTTTTAGGGTAGATTGATTAAGCTGTACTTTTTTATGGTGATTTAGAGTAAATTATTGAACCCAAAGAGCCTAAACTCTTTCACATACCGAGAAATGCGACCCAAATAAAATCTATTATTAAAAAGGACTTAAAAACTAGGACCCATAACAGGAGAACACTTTTTTTTAATGTAATACTTTAAAAAGGAGTATTTTTAATATAATATTGTATTTTTCTCAAATAGCAAACGACTGAATGAATTAACCCTTAACGGACCAATGCCACCATATAAACGGTATGGTGGCTATTTTACATACAGAGACCAATTTCGTGATATAAGTGGTGTGGCATATGGTGCTTTACTTCCTCATTCATGCTGCGTATATTGCGGTAATATCATTTTGTTATTCTTATCATTGTAATTTTTGCCTTTTTTCTTTTTTTGCTTGTGCCTTTGTATCTATATTATCTCTTCATATAAAAAACAAGTTTGACCTTGCGGTAAGTAAACTAGAAATTCTTCCTTACTATTAAGGGTTATATAATAAAAATTCGAAGTTTAGAGGATTTTCATTTTTAGTAGTGCCCCTTAGCAAAAACTTTTCATTTAATATTAAGACGACGCTACTGTACTCACCACCTCAAGGTTGATTTCAAGGTAAATATCTTAAATGTTACAGGATTTACGTTATCTCCCGATATTTAGTGAGAATATTAAAATGATAAACCATAATAAAGCATTAAAAACAGCAAATTAAAATAAAGCACAAGAATTAATTGAAAAATGATTGATGCCGCCACAGCTGCAGTTGTACATTTCGTTTCAAGTTATTTTCTATTTACGTTGCTGAACTTCAACTCACTTTGGTGTCACAATGTTAAAACTTTATTATAAATCCATTTTTTATAGAAATATAACATAAAAATACTAAATTTATTGCAAAATTAATAGTTAAAAAAATTCTACAACTGCAAGACTTTTGTCCGTTGACACTTTCTAGCTTTGTTTGCAATCCTGTAACACTGCTCGGAGAAATTGTAATAACTATACAGTTACAGCGGATTTTTCCTTTACAAAAACACCATCTAGCGTGCTATTTGTTCCGAATTAAAAGCCAAACAGGGTTGGTTAAAATTGAAATATTTCATCTTGCCTTTGCTA
This sequence comes from Philonicus albiceps, assembly GCA_963969385.1. Lineage (NCBI taxonomy): Eukaryota > Metazoa > Arthropoda > Insecta > Diptera > Asilidae > Philonicus > Philonicus albiceps. The sequence continues at coordinate 28,561,488 of OZ017776.1, forward strand.
AAAGCTAAAATGCATTTTTGAGTGTTGTTTTTTTCGACAGCTGGGTGGATGCATATGACTGAGATTTCTAATTTTTGTCATGTCATTAGATTACCTAGCTTTCTTTTAATATTACAGCCCCCAGAATAAATTAAGAGCAATGTTTTTGAGGTCAAATAAAATGTGCAGAGGTAAGTGGAGCATAAATTCCTGTTTTCATAGCCGGAAGATAGATCAATTAAAGTTTCCTTCATATTTTTAGCCCGGCTTTTGAGTCACGACAGCATGAGGACGTTTACTAGTGGAGTGTCTTCATCACAGGTGAAGACTGCGGTCCTAATGCTAAACATGGGCGGACCAAAAACCCAAAGCCAGGTGGAAAATTACCTGACTCGCATTATGACCGACCGTGATATGATTCAGTTGCCCTTTCAAAGATTCCTTGGACCGTGGATCGCAAAACGGAGAACGGAAGAAGTTCAAAAGAAGTACGGTGAAATTGGAGGAGGTTCACCCATTTTAAAGTGGACCCGTACCCAGGGGGAATTGATGTGCAAAAAATTGGATGAAATTTCTCCACAGACCGCCCCCCATAAACCTTACGTTGGTTTCAGATATGTGGAACCCATGACCGAGGACACTCTGGCGCAAATCGAGAAGTATTTCGGTTTTAAGTTGCTATTTTCTAAATCAGAAGATAATTACCAATTTTCAGAGATCGTCCGGAACGAGTAGTGCTGTTCTCGCAGTATCCACAGTACAGTTGCGCTACATCAGGGTCTAGCTTTAATTCTATCTACACGCACTACAAGAAAAAGTAACTAATTGACCTCTATGATAATTCAACTTATATATACCAAATATGTTCTTATTTAAGTTCTTTGTATCTAAATCACAGGTCTCAGGAAGACATGGAACTAAATCCGATTCGTAAATGATTTATAATTTTAAACTATTTTATAGGGGACTTCCTAAAAACATCAAATGGAGCATGATCGACCGCTGGGGTACTCACCCATTGCTTGCTAAAGTATTTGCAGAACGTATTAAGGCGCAATTGTCTAAAATAGACGAAAGTAAACGTAAGGATACAGTGATTATATTTTCGGCACACTCTTTGCCTCTTAAAACTGTGAACAGAGGTGATTCTTATCCTTCAGAGGTTGGTGCTACAGTACAAATGGTCATGAAAGAGCTCAATTTTAACTACCCTTACGCACTTACATGGCAATCAAAAGTAGGTCCGCTTACTTGGCTGCAACCTGCTACAGAAGAAGCTATAAAAGTGAGTTAAATATAAATTTAAAATATTAAACATATTTCATCCATTAATTTATCTTTTAGGGATTTGTAAAAAAGGGTCGAAAAAATTTTATTCTTGTACCAATTGCATTTGTTAATGAGCACATTGAGACGCTGCATGAGTTAGATATCGAATACTGCATTGATTTGGCTAAAACAGTATATAAAAAATACGAAATTACATAAAGGATTATTCTATCATTTTATTCTGTTTTTCAGCTGAATTTAGAGCAGATACTTCGAGCAGAAGCTCCCAATGATCATCCAATTTTTATAGATGCTCTCAGCGATGTCGTTGCTACACATTTAAAAGAAAATCGAGCAGTTAGCCCAAAGTTTTTACTAACTTGCCCTCATTGTGTTAATAAAAGGTGCCTTCCTAGTAAAAATTGGTACAGTAAACTTAATCAGTAATAATTGTTACGGAGAATGGAATTTATTAAACTTATTTTTAAGCTAAAAGTTATTTTACTTTCAAAACCTTAGCTATTTTTCAAATCATATAGCTCAAATTGGGTACGAGATAAAATTGTAAAAGAGAATAGGACCTATGAACTATTTGACTACCCTTAAAGTTTCTCAAAGAGAAAATTACAGATAAAACGTACCAAATTTCATGGAAAGAGATAACCATAGCTTAGTTTAATATATTTGTTTGTCCGGTTAAATCTCCGATACTCCAGCAATAGCAGAAAAATCAAAATATGAAATATATCTACATTTTATAAATATATACAGAAATTCTACAAATGAAATTTTTTGAATCTAAACCTTGGCTTGCTTCTTATTTGTTGTATGTTTTTCATGAAGCTCCTTTGGCCACCAATCTGGAACAATTACTTTGCATGGATCACCATCGATCATAAGATTCGGCATCTTCATAGCTTGCTCAACACGAATTAAGGCAAGGCAAGCATCATTCTCAAATCCCCTTATACTACCTACAACAGTGCCTCCGACCGACTGAACACTTTTAGTGCCTTCCTCCAATTTTTTCGTCAATATCAATGGCATCAGTCTTTTGCGAATAACTCCGGTATGATAGACTCTTGCGGTAAGCTCCTGACCAACATAACAACCTTTTTGGAAGCTCACTCCGTGCAAGAAGTCGCAATTCGATTCCAGAGGGAAGCATTTGTTTATAGGGTGATCCTGAACACCCTCACCAACTCCCAGGCGATACCTTAAATACCTGTAGCATGTGGCGGGAGTGCTCTCTTCAAGTTTATGATGGTTAAATAATTTCGACAGCTGCTGGAAGGAGTACGACTTTGACATTATAACACGAAAACCTAAGGTTCGGAGTCTTGGATCTTGGCAAGCTATCACCTCTTCAACGCTAAAATCTGCATTCTGTAAATCCAAGGTAATTTGTTCGCCGCCACCACAAATTTTATTAAGTTTGAGTTTTTGTTCTGCACAAGTTTTGCCTTCTAATTCAACATTATCCTGATCCTTCTTAGGCGCATGAAATACCACCCATGGTGAATATTCATTTGCGACCGAATCAACTTCGATTTTTCTTCTAACACGAAATAGTCGCAAATGCCTTTTTACCTCATTCATAACAAGCTTGTCACATTCCACCAAAAAGACGTCCGGTTCGCCAGTTTGATAAATTAACGTGTCGTACATAACTCGGCCGGTGTTGTTCAACATCATCGTGTAAATTATACTAGAGCCCCGAGAAAAGAAGCTCATATCGTTCGTAATCAAACCCTGAAGGTATGGGACCACTTCGCTTCCCTGAATCCTGATAAGGGTTCTATCGGTCAAACATTCCCCAATTAAAGGCGATCGACTGGAGGACATTGTCCTTTTACAGATCTCACCCATACGTCGGGCAAAAATCGTTCCTTGTATTCTTGTAAGGAGGTTCATTGTTCCATTTATCTAGTCTAAAAACGAACAGAAATAAGTTTTAATTTAGTCGCTTATAAAATGCCCGCTTTAAGTTCGATGGTCTTACTTCGTTTAAAAGACGACAATGATCAGGTGGCACTTAAAAAACAATAAATAATTTGATTAAATGTTGATTGTAGAATACCCTTTAAATTATGCTGTACCGAATATTAAAAAATTTAATATTTAAGCATCAAAAATCTTTAAACAAAATCTCCTTGACGTTTGTCTATTTTTGACATTTTGCACTTGTTTTCATCCAGGGTATTTACAAATCGGTCTTTACTGATTCAATTACCAGCTGATGCAATCCAATTTGAATTAAAATTTTTGCGATCGATTTAGTTCTATTTAAAATCACTTCCTCATAAATTATTTAATAATTAAACAAATACTAAACAAAATAATTTCGCTTGTTAACATACATTACATTAACTAAAATTAGTTAATTAATTTCAAAACAGACGAAAATTGGAGAACTCAAGAAGCAAATTATTGGGCAAGTCCTATTGTCATTTTGACGCATCGACTGTCAATTGTGACGCTTTCCAATTTCGCAATTGAATTGCTTGTCTAAGCGGGTGATAGTCAAAAACTGTCTTAAGAATTTCTTTCGTTTTCTTTTAGTGTTTACACAAATTAAAGCAATGACATCGGAAGAAGGTAATCAGTTGAGTGTGGATGGTTCGCAACAATCCGAAGATATGGACGAAGATTCTGTTGGGAGCAGTTCGAGTGTTCGTGTTAAAGGCGTTGAAGAAATAAATTCAACTGTAAATTCATCAACTAGTGCTAGTGAAGAAAGTGGGAAAAGGAAACTACCAATCTGGATGCAATCAAATTCGGAAGGTAAAGGTGTAAAGAAAACTAAAATTGGAAATGGTCAAGAATTAAAAAACAGAACTGAAAATGATCAAGACTCAGCAGTTGCATCCTCCTCCAGCATTGATGGTGCCTCTGGAAACGATTTACAACATTCGCAGGGACGACAGGAAGATCAAAATAATGAAGTCGATACATCCAATGAAGCAGCTTCAACAAATGAGCCTGAAGAAGATAAAAATCAAGTGAGAATTAAGCCCGAAATTGAAGAAGTATGCTCCTCCAACACAGAAGAAACTGGCGGGGGAGATAATTCTGAAGAAGTAGAAGTCGATGAATCTAAAGTTAAAAATGAAAATGAAGACTCTTCGGAAGCCGGAAACAGTTCTTTGGTGGACAGCAAAGCTAGCAAAGATATTAAAGTCGTTAAAGTGGAGGCGACTTCGAGCACCCGAGACTCATGTAAATTTGGAGTACGATGCTACAGGTGAGTCACTAAAAGATGTGCCCCAGAACATTTTAGAACCACACAAAAACCATAAAACAGACCTATGATGTTTTTACCGGTTTCTGGAAAAGACCGCAATGAATGCTTTGGGAAACTTTTGAAAAAAACAGAGGTCAACTGGCTAAAACTCAGTTTTCTAATAACACTGCACTGCAGCAGGTTGGTCTGGGAGAGAGGCGTTTCTCCGTTTCCCCAAAAATGGGCAAAAATTAAGATATCGTTTTTATTCTATTTAGCTTAAAAATCAAGCCAAGTCCAAACTATTTCAGGTAGCTGAGTGTTTATGTTATCAAGTTGATAAAACAGCAAATCATTTTTAAAGTTAGCCAGTGTAGAAATACAGTCAAGTGGGCACGTATACTTGTTAGATTTTTTGTTAAGTGTTATGTTTACTTTCTTTTTTATGCAAAACCAACTACAATAGAAAAACATTTTACTCTTATTGGAAAAGTAAACAGAACAGGTATTTGGACAGTACACTTGCATAAAGAAATAGTTTATTTTCCGATCGACCTAACACATTAAATTCAGCCATATAACTCAGTATTTCGATCACTTCCGCTATTTACAGAAGGAATCCTCTACACCGGATAGAAGAAGCGCATCCAGGTGATAATGACTATCGTCGTCCAGATTTCCCGGATCCACCAAAAGGAACTCCACCGTGTCCATACGGAGACAGATGCTATAGACGTAATCCATCCCATTTCCAGAGTTTTTCACATCCACCTTCAAGTTAGTTGACATATCTTGAAATCCACAATGTTGGTAACACAACTGTACAAATTTTATCTGCGCAGCCAATTTTAAAAAAAACTGGCAACAGCGCCAGAAACGTCAAAGAAAACAAAAAAAAGATGCTGATTTTGAGTATGATAATGACTTTATTGATGATGATGATGATGAAGATTTAGACGATCCATTCTCTGATGATGCTTCTGACGATGAATACGTTCCAAGTGATGATTAAAGTTAACCAGTCCGAATAATAAAAAATGTTGTTTGCCTTATATTTTATGCACTAAGTTTAATGAATCGTTTATATATATATATATTTTTTTTTATAAAAAGACAATCAGTTTTAAATTTTATGTTGTGTTTAGAAAAATCCTTCATCGTCCTCAAAGTTTTTCTCACCAAAACCGTCGCCAACTGTTCCCCATTTGGCTGCTTCTCCTCCACGAACTTTTACATTGTAGCAAACGTTTTCAGTTTTTAGAACACTCTGATGAAGAGTGTAGATTTTACGATTGAGTTCACGGTTTCTACAGAAACCAATTGACAAAAAACTGGAAGTAGAATAAATAGAAATAGAACACAATCAACAATTAGTGGTAGATTTTGTGATTGAGCTCACGGTTTCTACAGAAACCAAATGACAAAAAACTGAAAGTAGAATAAATAGAAGTAGAACACAAACAACTAACTAGTGGATAGCCGTTTTTGGAAATAATCATAAAACTTCAAAATTAAATGTTAATACTCACCTTGCATACAGCGATTGCATAATGCGACATGATTCAAAGCAAGAGTCAATATCCCCGCTCCCTAAGGAGTTTATACATTTCCGCATAACTTCTCCGCTGGTGTCAGCCAAACCAAGGATAAATTCCACTGGCTGAACGAGACAGGAGACTTCTTTAATTTCCTTCGATTCTTCTGTTTCGCCTTCAGTCTCTGATTTCACCTCATAATTTAGCTTTTCTTGTAGACACTTCCAATCGGACATTTTCCGGCCACTGAGATACTCATAGAAAGTGAAAGCTTCGATAAACTCCTGCAAGCCCGGGGAGTAGGCTCTCGCATATTGATAAGGATCCAAATGTCCCAATTCTTTAGCGATATTTAGAAAATTCACTTCGCAGAGGGTCAGCAAACGTTTCTCCGCTTCCTTAAGAACATTCTCCTTATTCTCTTTCCTAAAAATAGTTTTCATATAAATTTTATAAAATATTTTTCTATTTTGTTATTACTTACTTAAGATCTATGGTATGCAAGAGAAATATAATTCGCTTGCTTTCGATGGTCACGTCCCTGCCGAGTTTTACAATTCTCTCGTATCGGTCATGTTTTGCATCCAATTCCTGGGCATATTTCTTGAAATTTACGAGAACTGGATTGGTTTCATCAAATTTCGCCTTCTCATTTCTATTCCCCTGATGTTTATTTTGTCTCTGATTTCTAAAACCTCTACGGAATCCATCGTTTCCTGACATTTTTTCTTTTAAATAATAACTAACTACTTTTTAAATTGTTGTTTGTTATATTTAACCAAAAACACTCCGGACAACTGACAACTGAATTTGAGAAAAGTCAACACATCTAGAGCTTAAGCTACTCGCCGTCCGGCAAAATGCAACTGGAATAATCTCACATTTCCAGTGAGAGTTGGGTATAATTTTGAATTTAGGAAAAGAAACATTTTAAATTAATAAATAATAAATAAAAATATCAATGCCTTAGACGAATTTTTCTTAATTAGTAATTTTTCAATTGTTATTTTCCGAGAAAAATAAAATTTCAGAACATTTTGCCCGAATTAATGACTCTAGCCGAATTCGAACTCCGGTACTTTAAGTAAAATCTCAAGAGTGCTATTAGCTTACCTATCGAGCTGGGAAGGTTTGTTTGGGTTTAACTTTTTCAAAAACGAATATTTAAAAGATTCAATTCTTTATCTGATTACGGATTAAAATAAATATAGCGATTTGCACAGGTAGCTATTGGTTATTGAAGTAAAAGTTATTTTAATTTTCATTAATTTAACGTTTTTTTTCTTCGATAATGCCAAAATATAAAAATATAAAGGTTTTCTTTTAATGTTATACGTGATAGAGCTAAATTTAGTTAGTCGTGAAGGAAATAGTCCATACTTAATACTCTGGAGGGACTACAAACAAAATTTAGAATTTGTTGGATTTCTCAATTCCCGAAAGAACTTATCCTTTTTGTAAATTGTTTAAAAAATTTCATATGAATATTCCATTAAATATAGATTTCGACATAAATTTAACTTTAATTTTAAAGTAATGCAATAATTGTTAACAGGTTACATCATTTTGAAATGCTAAAATACCACAAAAGATGGTTTTATTGGGGAATTCCTCTGTAATACGAACGAATAATGCAATCAATATAAAACTTTTTTAGAGTACATTATACGCGATCTGAGGTGCATACAACAATTTTTTAATTCGCGAAATTCGGTTTAACGCAGACGCTTATTTTTCGAAGAGACCCATAATGGGTAGGCGAAAAATTTTCAAACAGAAGCCAGAATAAACAAAAATTTGTTTCATCATTTACATTAGTTTTATTAAGGCGGTATACAAAGTTATGATAGCACCAGTTTGACCAATTTTAACCAATTTAAAAATCCCAGTCTACCGCCCTAATCAATCTAAGAAGCTATACATAAAATTTCAAGTAAATTAGATTAAATTTGCTAGAGTTATTTTATCCACCGTTTTAGAAAACGTATTTTTGAGCAAAACATGTGTAAAGTTTCACTATAAAATTCACGTACTATGTCTTTAGCATTTGATTAACGATCACTACCGTGTATCGTGGCTTTTTAAATATATAAAACAAATATTGTAATGCTATTTGAGTATATTTATGGATGTTTAACTGACTTGTAATGAAAAGAAGTTATCGACAAAGCTGAGGAACTCCAAAAAGCTACACAATTTATCATTTGGTGTACGCCGGATCATAGAGACTTCGAAAAAGTGCGCCGATTTGAACGTGTTAATAAAGCGTTAAATGCAGTATTGCTCGATTTGAGTAAAACTCTAAATTGATTACGTCCTGCTTCATTGGTTAGTTAGTCTTGTATATTGTCTAAGTGTTCTGTTGGTGGATTGCAAACATTTTCGATACTCATCCCCATATTTGTATCATATGTACTGGCTTTCAGTCTTCTATAATACGGTTGCCTACAGTAAAACATTTTCTAGGTACTTATCTACCGTATTAGGAAGGTAGAAGGGTTTGTAACGATGAAAATGTATAAAAACCCACGAGTAATTTCGATAATTTATTTATCTACACCTTGAAATTTAACAGAATTAAACTTTAGCCTACTAAATGCATTCAAAATGTCAGTTATTCATTTGCAAAATTTCGAGCAGAACGTTTCGTAAGCGAATTAAGAAATTTATTTATTTATTTAATTTAAATTTTCATGTTTACATGAATTATATTAAATTCTTATGTAAAAGTGTTAATTAATTAAGGTTTTATTATCGTTATCTAAAATTGTTGTGGAAAAAATTAAAAAGGATTTTGAATTTCAATAAAAATGGATGATTCATGGGGTGACGAAGATGTTCCGTAAAGTTTTACACTTGAATATTTTAAAAAAAAAAATTATATATCTCTTCATTTAAAACAGTGGCCTCGACTTGGAATTTGATGATGAATTTGGAAATCAAATTTATGTAAGACATCGGTTACTTTACTACGATTTACTTCCTTTATGGGAATAAAACATTTTTAAATTACATCTTTCTTTAGGTGTCTGATTTAGATTTGGGCAGGCAAAGAGCTCGGGAAGAATTTTTGATTAATATTGCAGGAGGGTAATATTCAAAAATACCGATATATTTTAAATCATTTAAAAAAGTATTATTTTTATTTAGAGGAGACGAAGAGGATGAAGGAGACGAAGAGTTCGATACTTGCTTGGCGCCAGAAGAATTATGGGTATGTAAATAAATCAAGTATTTTATTAAAAACGTTTCGAGAATTGAGTCAATTTAGATAAGCTCAAATTAGTTGAATTTTTTAATCGCTTCTCATTTCTTATTTTAAGTGGAAGATAGAAAATTCTGGATTTTTAAAAAACAAACAAGTTTTAGAAATTGGTATAAAATCTGTTTTTAAAGGAAAATTAAATATTATTAGTTTAATAATAAAAAACCCCTTTAAAAAACTTATCATACATATAAAAATCATCAATTTTCGATTTGGTACAAAACTCAAAGTAGATGATGTAGTCACTTGAATTGCTTACCCTTTTTAAAATCTTATTTTTATGTAAAAGTCACAGTTCTTAGAAATTCGTTGGTTTCCTATTTATTTAATCTTTTAATTTTAGCCCCCGCAACAGCCACAGCAGCAGCCGCAGCCGCAGCCGCAGCCGCAGCCGCAGCAGCAACCACCATGTCCCCAGTACAATTATCGAGCTCCTATGCGGGTAACTACAAAACTTATCATCATATCAAACTTATAAAACATTTACACATCAAACATAACGAAAATAATCGTCAATATAAATTAAAGTTAATGGAGAATGGTATTTAAGTAAACAGAAAACATAAGTCTTTTCTAGGAGGGAGTCGGGATTTTAAATTGAAGAAATCTGAATTAAAGAGGTCGTTTATATTCAAATCGTTTTGAACTACAGGATGGGCCGTCTGTTAGTCATTTTTTCATTTCTAAATAACAAATACATTTTGGGATGAAAAACTAAAAATTTTTATTGATAATGAAAGGTGATTCTATGATTCTATGCCATTTATATATCAAAACCAATATCATTTATATGCACGTCACGGTTTCACCTACATGCCTATTAAAATTTTCGATGACTTTAATAAAAGCGGATAAATGACCTCAATTTCAGCTCAAATGTGCTTTTTAAGTTGTTGATTTGTTTGTGGATGATTAGCGTACACCTTACCTTTCAAATAACCCCACAAAAAATTATCAAGTGATGTTAAAATCGGTTATCTTGGTGGCGAAGGAACTTCCGAATTACTTCAGAAATTAAGCGAAAATTTTGTTGGCAATAAATGGAGTATTGCACGGCTTGTGTGGCATAACGCTCCGTCTTGTTGAAACCTCAATTTGGACCAGAAAAAATCAGTTAACACGTTACGATAATGTTCCCAATTCACTGTAAGGGCATTTTCATGTTCGTTTAAAAACAAAACAAAACAAAAAAGGGCCAATGATGCCACCAGTCCATAAACCATACTTTTGGAGGATGAAGTTCTGCTTCGCGAATAACATGAGAATTCTCCGCTCCCCAAATTCGACAAAACGATCACGAGAGAGGACATAAGTCTTTTAAAGAGAAACGTAGTATACCCCCTAGAATTTTCTGTATACCCCTCGGGATGTGCGTATCCCACTTTGGAGACCTCTGGCTTAGATAACCAAAAATATTTTACTATTTTTATTTGTGTAATAAAAAATAGTTAACCACTCAGATAATGAAAAACAGAATCTCATTACTCAATATTTGGGCTAGTTAATTAGTTGTCTTTAAAGTGTAAATTCTAAAAATCTAAATATCGACTCAATTAAACACCAACATTTGTTTAGGACTATTACACTTTAGAAATGGATTTTGATGATTTGGGTATATGTGAAGATTATTCTGAAGAAGAGGAACCTGCTGATCAAGAATGCAAAGGTAAATTTTAATAACATTACAAGAGAAAAGTAAAATTTTATCTCAGATTCTTTTCTATATTTATTCATTGGATTTAATTTGAATAAAAAGTGAACATAACGAGGGGCGGCAAGGTAGTTGGGGGTGATGATATCGTAGATGGTGATTAATTATATTTAAATTAATACTAATTTCAATTAATATGCATTATTCAGAGGCACGTGAATGTGAAAATAATTATATTATTGAAGACCACTACTATCCTGGTTTAATAGATGATGCTGTTCATAAAAAGGTTAATTTTTATCAAACTGCTTTTGATATTTCATTCGGAAACGATATACCTATGGAAGCTCCTTCAAATCCACCACTTTCTTTGGTTGAAGCATTTGAAATGCGTGTTGCTAAAGAACAAGGTGCCAAAAAGAAAATAATGAAAGAAGTTGCAGGACCTAAACCAAGTGCAGTATTGACGCAATCACAATCGGAAAAATCAAGTTTTATAGGGTTTTTGAAGGATCAGCGGTTTGTAGTTTCACATAAATAGTTAATTATAAAAATATTAAAATTTTTGAACATTACAGAAGAATTAATCGCGATGAGATCAAATTGGCGAATACTGCTCATGTGGATCTAGCTACGATAGTTGAAAATAAGCCAGTTAACGAATTAACAAAAGCTATAAATTGCTTACAAAAGGCACAGATTATGAATGAATATGATAAATCTCTTCAAGCTGCCGAAGAAGCTTATCAGAGCGCTCCGCCTGAGCTTGCTGAAAGTGTAAGTAATCAAGTCTATTTCAAGATCCCTAATAATATTTTTCAAACGAATGAAACATGAGTTTTGGTACTGCGGTTTTAGGAAGAATACAACTGCTTGCCAGACTACGGAAACATGTTGCCCTTTCCTAAAAAATAAAATCAGGATAGGTCCCGAGGGAATATTTCGAGCCACAGGGTGTAGAAGTTGATAGTTGATTTTGGAGACGGGAAAGCCTCGTGCTCCTAAAATAGGCGTTTCCGCGATAAAAGGGCTACAGTTCTGATATGCCCTTTAATTCTACTAAGCAACTGCACCGGAAAAATACTTAAAAATAAAAAAAACATATTTTTCCGATTTTCGCGAAAATGGCAAGGGATTAACCTATGATTTTTTTAGGCCGAAAAATTAGTTTTTGGATATCTTGCCGGATCAGCTTGATTTAGGACTCAAATACTGAGGCTGGCCCTCAGATGTCCAAAACAAAAAACCGAAGTCAAATCGGAGTTAAATTCGCCGAGTTATCAAACTTTCACCTGATGAGAGGCGAATTTTATATAAAAAAATAAGCCATGTTTCGGAAAAAGCTCTGCCCTGGCCTTAAAATAAATTCGTAATTTCTGCAATTTTTCCCAGACTACGGCAACATGTTGCCCTTTCATAAAAAAATAAAATCATGATAGGTCCCGAGGGAATATTTCGAGCCTCAGGGTGTAGAAGTTGCCAGATTTTAATTATTATTTTTAATTTAACAGGCAGCAGTACATAAAGCAACAAATTTTATTACGGAGGAGCTAAGTAGGAAGAAAACTACAATTGTTTCCGGATCAAAATCATACAGACCCATTGAAATTGTGAGCTATGTGGGCATCACAAAACCAATTCTTGAGGAGCCAGAGCTTGCAGCGACGCGATGCAAATAAATTTTCAAAAATTATAGTACGTAATTTATTTATGAATAAAATTATTGTTTATTTAAAATAAAGTTATAAATTTAAGTTGTTTTAAAATGTAATCTAAAAATTCAGTTTGTGTATGTTTGTGCTCGCAAAACTCGGAAAGTAGTCGGTTGATAAAACAAAGTTCCCTGCCGCGTCTATGTCTGTCTGTTCGCTATTTTCTCTGTGACTCCTGGTGGTAATGAAATAATCTTCGCGTTCGCTGCGTAACTAAATTGGCATCCCAAGTAACGCCGAAGTAAGCAAGCTATTGATTTACGCGGAATGTGTTTTCGTTGTTTTTGTTTTTTTTTTTGTGAAAATGAAAGACGATTTTCTTATAGTGTATAAAGATTTTATTGGAGTATTCTCAATTTTAGTCCAATAAATTTTGCCTCTCTGGCAGTAGCTTGATTCCACGATAGTTCTATACTTTTGATTTTTGCTGTTAAAAACTGATCCAAGTAATTTTTAATGTTCTCATTTGAAGTAAAAGTGTAGTCGTTTAAAAAATTTTGTAAAGACCGGAACAAGTAATAATTCGAAGGTGCCAGATCTTGAGAATATGGAGGGTGTAGCAGTACATCCCATCGAAGTTTTCAAAGTTTTTGGCGAGTTACCAAACTTGTATGAGGTCTCGCATTATCTTGGAGAAACACTACCCCAGTTTCTGTTGATTAATTTTGGCCTTTTATATTTGAGCAGTTGATGACAGTACATTTCAGAATTGATCGTGTATTGCCCGGTAAAAGCTTTAACAAAAAACGATTCCCTTGAATTCCCACCAAACAGATAGTATTACCTTTCTTTTATGAATATCGGCTTTTGAAGTGCTTTGAGCCGGTTTTGCTTTTGTTCTCCATGATCTCTTTCGTTTAACATTATTTTAGACAACCAATTTCTCGTCCCCAATGATAATTCGCTTCAAAAGTGGATCATTTTCTTAACGTTTGAGAAGCAAATCATAGGACGTTAATGCAACCAATCAAATTTATTCTCGGAAGAACATGTGTAACCCTTATGTTGAGTTTTGTAATTAAACCAAAGCGTTTCATGTGATTATGAACGGTCGAATTCAATAAATTTAATTTCTTAACGATCTTAAGAGTGGTTATTCAGCGGTTTGCATCAATCAATCATTTTTATTTTGTCCTCATCATCATGAATTGGCCTTCAACATCATAATTGCTTGAACGAAATTTTTCAAACCAGTTTTGGCAAGTCATCTTTTCTGTACACATCCAAAAATTTGTTTCATGTTTCAACAGCATTTTTACCTTTTCGATAGTAAAAAAGTACAATATATGTATACCGAAAATGCTAAAACTATTGTCAAAAAAAATACAATACAAGTCCTCTGTTGGAAATTACTTTAAATAGGTATATAAAAAAAAAAAAAAATTGAAAAGGGAGATATTATAAAATTACAAAGTTTAAATTATTTTTCAATTCTTTATTTAATAATGTATATATAATCAATAATTATAATTTATATCACTTCTTCAAATATTTTAAGTATTTTTTGCTTTTACGAATGAACTTATACGGATATAATAACCCTATCAATTGCAACATTTAAAAATTTGTTTGCTTTATTCCAAAAATTAGAAGGAATAATTGTTTGTAATATAAATATATATTTTGATATATATGTTTTGACTTTAACATTTAGTAAAGAAATTAAAAAATGGAACGTAAAAAAAACAAAAAAATTTATATATAAAGAAAAGAAAAATATACAAAAATTTTCCTCTTAATACATTCGTTTCGTGTTTCTGTATATAACTCGTTTGTTCCGTTTCACATGTTTGTCTGATATTTAATCGCTATAATAAATACATATCGATTAGAGTAGGTTTTTTATTTGTTTTCTTTTTTATGTTACAAAAGTTTTTCTTACGATTTTTGGAACCCCTTCTTCACTTTTCTGCATTTTTTGTTTCTTTAATAACTACTTCGTAATAACCTCAAGTGTTTTGTTTAATGGTAAAAAAATAAATATTTCTTTTTTTTTTATCTTTTTGGTTTTTTTTTTCTGTATGTATATGTTATATTTAATGAATGTTTTATCGTGTATAAAATGTGTAAATGCAATGTTTTTATGTATACTTAATATTCAGAGAATGTGAACTTTTATTTTATCGTTTTATTAAGAAATGAAAATTTTTAAGAAATGTTTTTCTTTTTCAAAAAATTGGCTACTCTTTTAGGTCTCTAGTAGTTAAAATTAATATAAATTAAATTAGAAATGGGTTTATTATATAAGAAAATTAAAACAGACAGACTATTAACGAAGTTTAGTGCGTACACAATTTTAAAAAAAAAATATCTTATTATTTTTTGATTCTTTCAAGTTAAGTACGCTAAAAATGCAAAATTTCGTTTATAAAGTAAATATTTCCAGTATTAGAAAACAAAGGAGATATACTACAAAACTGTTCTATATTAGAAATTGGTACTCGACGATTACACTATCAGATTTAGAAATTTAAGTGATTATTTAATTATCTACTAATAAAAATCACGCATATATTTCAAAATGGTTAAAACTTCAATATTTGAATCGTTAATGTTTTTTCTGTGTTTTTATATGGAATAATTAAATTTCAAAGTAAACAAATTTAATGTACTACATCAGGATTAGTAGTGTAAATAAAATTCTACTAAATAGTGTAACATTCGAGCATATTTTTATAGTATAAAGCAGTTGAAATATAGTGTGGTGTTTACAGGTGTTGTTATTTTGAATTGTATAGGATCCATTTGATAAATATGATAAAATTTAAGGAGCATTTCTATTGGGAGTAATTCCGGTAGTTGTTATCGATAACAAAAAATGATTAATTATTGCCACCCGAACAGATGTAGTCGTACACTACTGATCAAAAAAAAAAAAAAATGAAGTGAGCACCCACAGTTGTCCTTCATATGTGACCTTTACCTTCACTCCAATTCACTCCACCAATTTTTCCTACCTATACGGAAAATGTGTAAATAGGGACCTATTTTTAATGCCTAAATTGCAGTTTTTCATTGAACTTGACAGTGTGTGGACGAAAAATAGCAATTAAATCAAGTGACCTAATTGTAAACCAAATTGCATTAAAGACTATAACAAATATATGAAAGGTGTAGATAGGACCGATCAGTACTTCTCATATTGCGGTATTATGAGGAAAACTAGAATATGTACGAATAGACCGGGTTTTGTTTGTATTTAATTGCTATTTCTTCAATTCGTTAATAACTTATAAAAAATTAAACAGAAACACACGTATAAGTTACAGTACTTTTCTGAAATAAGTAACAAGGATCTTAAATACCGACCGATCAGCAAATAAATGATTCTGATTCTGAGGAAACTGGTACTAAGATTCAACCAACAAGAAAAACTTTAAGAGTGGATCCAGAAGGTAAATTGCCAGGAAATATGAGACAGTACACTCTTAGGCAAATTATTGAAACAGGGAAGAAAAAATATCCCCCAAAAACCGTGAAAAGTCTGCAGCTCGAAAGGAAAAAGAAGCGAAACTAGATATACTTATGGGACCGGAGCCCATTGTTGGTGTCAGCTTTACAAAGTTGAAAAACTGGATAACTAGATCCATGGACTCAATCCAATGGTCAGAGATGGTCCAGTATATCAACCTGTAAATTCACCAAATGGTTTATTGGTCGTCCAGACAGGAACAATGCAAAACTTCTACTTGGCTTAGGCAGGAAAGATTGCAAAAAGCTTGTAGGGACGGTCACAGGACATAACACATGCGGCAAGCATCTGAACACCCTAGGGATCATCAGCGACTCAGCGTGTCCTTCGTGCGGGTAGGACGAGGATAGCACGGAGCACTTCCTCTGTAACTGACTGGCCTTCTCCCGCGCGCGCATGACGACGTTTGGCGCTGATGTAATGAGAATGGAAGACTTCAATTCTCAATCTCTATCTGATGTTCTTGGGTTCGTCAAGATGACTAAATAGTTCGGATAGGGTAGGGGACGAATGCGATGGACCGTGATTTGAGCGCTCGAGGCTGACGCCTCCACCTTTATCTCTAATAATAATAATAATAATAAGATATACTTGTAATTTTTGTTAGATTCCACCTCATAAAGATGAATGTTTTAGAGCATATCACACGCTTAAAAAATACTAAACGTTTTAATAAATACCGTTATAAAATATTATAAGAAATATAATTGATTTAATAAAATTAAAACTCTTTAAATCCATACATTCATATGTTTATTCAATTCCCCTGAAAAATGCGCGGAAACTAAAAAACGATAGAACAGATTCGACCCGTCGTTAAGTGTTAAGTCTGATTTTGCAGTGATCCCTTTTTTTTTGATCAGTAGTGTATTTTTTTTTTAAAAGCGCAATCATTTTAAGCATTTCGAAAGTTACTATCGTTTTTATTCCCAACAAAAAAAAACAAAAAACAAAAAAGAAAACTCCCTTAAACCAGTCAATTCGAGCTTTTTATTTTCGCGCCACATTATTTACTTTTTATATTTTTCCCTTTTTTTTTTGTTTTGTTTTTTACATTACTATATATATATATATTTTACAAAAAAATCTACGAAATTTTTAAGGAAATATTATTTAACACTTAAATCAATTTATGTTATACATTTTAAATTACTTTTTATATATTCAATTCTAAAAGTAGATTTCGTTTCGTTTTTTTCTTTTTTTGTTTTGTTTTATAATGAATGCATTGAAAGGAGTAATTAGACAATATAGCGAGAAAGAGTAAATATTTTTGTTTTTATTGATAATATCGTATTTCCATTATTTTGTACATGAAATATATTGGTTTGTTTCATTTTTTATTCAATACATCGTTTTTCCTCCGGTATGTTTTCTTTTTCATGATGAATTATTGTTTTACCTTTCACAAAGTGCACGAAAAGTTTAAATTTTGAAAAATAAAGGTATGTTTCATATTTATAACATAACGTCACCAAAAAATTAATAATTTCTGGAAAACTATTGATTCTGGGGGAATATAATATATGACGAAAATTATGATATAAATAAACAGAAAGCAATCACTCACAAATTTTAAACCCACCACTTCATTTCTTCATTTGCCAATTTTTAGGACGACATAGAAATTTCTGGCTGTTTCGTAATTGTAACGCAACTTGCGGAACTGTTGTTGGATATAGTCTCGCTGGACAATCGGTATTGGCAGGGTATAATGAAATGTGTTAAATAATTTTATTAAAGATGCCACCTGGTACAAGAATAACAAATTTGGAAAAAGGCAAAATTCTTACTTTTAAAGAATATTGCACGAAGAATTATAGATATAGAAATTTTTTAAAAAATCCGCACGGCTATGGGCAAGTAAAGGAAGATTGATCACCGTAGAGTTTTCCGTATTTTACGTACGGCAAGTAAATGTAGTAAGAGTTTAAAACACTTGAAAGACTTACCCGGAACATATGTTTCACGTTCTACGGTTTGGAGAGTGTTGAATCGCAGCGAAAATATTCAACATGCGAAAATAAAGTCTGCTCCTCGATTAGAAGAACGCCAAAAAGAAGTAAGAGTAGAATTCTCAAGAAAAAATATGGATAGAAATTGGCACACTGTAAGTGATATTCTCTGATGAAAAAAAGTGAAATTTAGATGAACCGGACGGCTTTCGAGGCTATTGGCGAGATTTAATAAAAGAACGGCTTTATTTTTCCAAAAGAAACTTTGGCGGCGGAAACGTTAGGTTTGGGGTGCATTTTCTGTGACTGGCTGTTTGGAATTGCAATTTACTTCGACAAGAACGAAAAGCAAGGACTACACGGATGTTGCTCCAAATAAGTTTAGTCCCTTTTATTCAACAAAATCCTGCAACACAGTGGGTTTTTCAGCAGGATAATGCTCGCATTCATATCAAGCGCGAAACCAAGTCCTGGTTCTCTTCTAATTCGATTGAGGTTTTGAAGGAGTGGCCAGCATGCTCTCCTGACCTCAATCTAATTGAAAATCTCTAGGGAGTCTTAGTTCTCCGAGTGTACACGGAACTTAATTCAAAATCTCGGTATTATAAATATGAAACCCACCTTATGTAAAAAAATTAAATAGTAAAACAAAAAAATTTAGAGAAGTGAATTCGAATGAAATTATGGCGCATCGAACATTCTATAATATCGTTATTTTCATCTCTTAGGATATTTTTGTTCAGAAAGAGATAAATATAGGATATTTTATAGAAATTATATTTCAAAGGGAGTTTAATCGAACCGTTGGTTGGGTATGAAAAATACTCCTACCCGCACCTTTCTTTTCTTCGTTCTAGAATCACACACACTTTCGGATTGCAACATTACACAAAATTATCCATTATGAGTTACTCGAAGAATGTTTAACATTCTAAATAATAAATTTATAAAATATGTAACAATAAGATTACTTTATAAAATTTTTATAGTAACCTAGCATTTTATGCACCATTCCCTTTAACAACTTATCAAATATTGGATGTTTGCGTTGTATAACAACAGCAAAATGCATGTATAAAGCTTTCCAAGAATGTATCTATATTTATGAAATTTTCTATTTGTATTTTAACTTCAGAATAACCAGCACAAAGTAAATTTTGTTTTTTTTTTCTTGATTTATTATTATTTTTTTAAAGCTTAGCAAAATATCTTGAAGTTTTGATTTTTGTTTGTGTTATTTTCATTATTTATGATATCTTTCTACATGTCCTTTTATAGTTTTTTTTTTATTGAATTAATTTAGGAAAAGACTATTATATATATATATATATTTTTTTTAAATTCACACGTCTTTTGTTCAAGGTGGCTGAAGTTTACTTTTGTTATTATTATCACGAAAAATATTACTTTCGCCAGATTATTTTGTATACTTACATTATAAGAAAAATAACTTTCTTTATTTTAGAGTCATTTTATTGTTCTTCATTTGTAATGCTAATTTTTTTTTATATTCATCTTTTTCTACTGTTTTGAATTCATTTACTGTATTTCTTTTTTTTTTCGTATTTCTAAATGTACAAGCTTAGTTATAGGCGAAAAATAAAATTCGAATAAGTATAAATATAAATAAAAAAAATGTAATAATTGAAAGTATTAGCGGTTTAGAGTAGTTTTGAAAATTTAACATTCTAATTAGAAATAGGTTGACGTTATTTAACTTGAATTTTGTATGAAAATATGCATAGAAAATGTACTTGGTGTAAGAACAATAAGCCTTAAACTGTCGCAAATGCGGGAGTACACCCAAAAAAAAAAAGTTCTTTTATCCATTTGGTGCGATTGGAAAGGCGTAATTTTCTACTCAAGATGAAACAATAAATTCTTCGAAAACTAGATTAATTTAAAGCTGTTAAAGCAAAAAAAAAAAAAACGGTCAGAATTAATGACCGACGAGGCGTTGTTTTCTATCAAAACAACGCAAGACCACATATTGCATTAGCGGTAAGAGAAAAGCTCTTACAGTTTAATTGGGTTGTTTTACCGCAGTTGCACCATCTGATTATTACTTCTTTCTATCCTTAAGAAATCCTCTTTGCGATAAGCGCTTTAAATCCATCAGCGAAATAAAATTGCACCTCCAGGATAATTCATTTCATATTAGAAAAATGAAAGAATACTTATGGGACACCCTAATATTTTATTTTATCGCAATTCGAATTAGAAAGGTAAAAAAAAAACACTATTTAGTACCTTTTAATACAGAATTGTATAATTAAGAAGATTTGCCCCATTCTAAAAACATCTATTTGGTGATAGATTAAAACTCTGCCCACATTTCCAAATTAATCACTCATTTAGGGGAAATTGCATTTTGTAATGAGCAATAAAATAATTTTCTTTTCCATTTTCCATTTACACATAATTTAAATATTTTCTACTAAATAATATCATAACACTTATTTAATTCCGATAGAATTATTCTATAAAAGTAATGACTGAACTACTTTCATAATGTTTGTTTCGCCATTTAAATACATCTGTGAATTGCTCTTCCATTTATTTTTAATAATCTTTAATAGTTCAGAGATCGAAAAACACTTTTTAATAGTAATAATTATCAATTAATTAATATTTTTATTCACTTAATTCTTAAGATACCTCATCATGCCAATAGTTAACGATATTTGTGTAATTTCTAAAACAAAAACAAAAAAATGTAATCGTTGTCAAGAAATTTAATATTTACATATTTATTACTTTCCATATGAAACCACAGAAATATGCAATTAGGATCTCAAAAGCACGATTTCCCCTAATAGTGATACACTCAAAGCTAAGGCCATTCTTTATTTAACTGCAGCTTATAAGTACACTTTAATTTTTTTTAAATTATAAACTATACTCGAATCTGCAAAGATCCTGATAACGTAATTTTTTATTTCAGAAATGTTAGTTAGTTAGTTATTTAATTGGGATGGAAGAGCATAGATATTTTAGAAAGTAGCTAAATCATTATTATAACTAAATCAAAAAAAAAATTAATTGAATTTAGTATTAACATTATTTAGTTAATTATTTACTGATATGATTTCAATTAAGTCTCTTCACCAAAAACGATATATTTTTTTCGTTTAATTACTTTTCGTTTTTTTTTGATTTTCCCTTATATAATCATTGCTTTGTGTTTTAATACGTTGAATTTAAAAAAAAAAGAAGTAAATCGATAACTAGTAATCTAATCATTTTATTTACAATGCTAATTGCAACTACTCCAAATCCTTTTTAGTATAATTAAAATAAAAATAAAAAAATTGTATTACGTTACGGCGATATAGGAAAAAAAATATATTTTAATGGACAAATTTAAATAAGAGAGAAATAACTATTCTCCCCAAAAGACGGAGATTTTGTATTTTGTGCGTTCAAAAATTTCAAAATTTCTTTTTATTTTTTCTTGGCCAAAAAAATAAATTGTTTATTTCTCTACAAACAAAAAATTAAAATAATTATGATATTTAAATAACAATCAAATGAATAAATGAAATTAAATCAAAATATAACTTACGTAAATAATACTTTTTGTATATAAAAAAATAATTATTCGTAGGTCCTCTTTTTTAATGCTTCAATTGATAGCAGGAGATATGAAATAAAATAATCTCGATTTTCATTGTTTTGTGTGTTTTCTATTTACATTAGTGATGTTCAATTTTTTAATAACTCATTCGTCCTTTTATTTGCTTCGTCGAGACGTACTCTGTTAACTTCACCCTAAATAAAAATAAAAATAAACATATAAATTAATAAATTAAATAAAAATAAATTTAAAATTAATATAATATAAACATTTTTTATTTTTATGTACAGCAAATTTTTTAAGAACTACTCTCTGTTTCTTATAATGAAAAAGCAGCATATCCATACTGTGAAAAACTGAAAGTTTAGAAAGATTTAACCAAGAATTAAAAATGAATAACTATTGCATGAATATTCGTTATATTAAGGAGTTACGCTACTCTAGGATATTCATGGATAGCTTAAAAAATACTTTAAACCCTATAGAATAAGAAACAAAACGTTTTGTGCGATAAATATAATTTTTTTCTCGAATTTCGAGGTCGCCACCGAGCGCTTATATGTACTGTCGAGAAGAGAATAGTCAGTATATAGAAGGAATTACTATTAACCCTAGAAATGTTCGTATCCAGTTTAAGGATAGGTTAATAAGGCTAAAGGAGGAGTAAAATACGGAGAATAAGTTATTTATCACTTTCAGGCTATAGGCTTGGAGGATGTTTGTAGAGCCCCCATTTTCTTTTCTTTTTGTGTGAAAACAATTTTATAATAAAGTCTAATGTATGCCCGATAACACTATTGAAACGTTATTTTCAAAGATCTTTTTATCGCGAGAAATCCATTTTTTCGAGCGGCTAGAGTGGCGTAACTCCTTAATAAAGAAAACTTTGGAAAGTTAAACACAATCCCAATTTGTTTTTATAGCTTGCGTCAATAGTTTATCAGTGGATAGAATTGAATTCTTTCTAGCAATTAATAATGAAGTGATTTATTACAAAGGTGAGTTCCTTCGCTGAACATTGAAAATATAAAGAAAATAAATAAATTAAAGAATCTAGCCCTATCTACCAATTTAACCGTAGAGTTATCAATTACTAATAAAGTTTTATTTCTTTTAACTCGAATTAAATAGACGACCACCAAAAATCGCAAAAAACACAATTCTCGAACGCAGACTATGAATAGATAAAGTTTTTATAATGAAACACATAATTCAGTAATTAGTTACATTAACTGAGTTGCGGACAACTAACATTTTTAATATGCGCTACACATCGGAATAACGACTATTTTTATAAAAGAATTATATGTTTCTATAGTCGTTTACTCAATTCAGTTTAACAATAACCCTCTATGGGATCGAAAATCATTTTGCAAGTTACTGTAGATAAAAAGGCAACCACCATCATCTTGCACAATTATCGTTATTTTTTCTTCTATCGATGTTTGTGACACAAGAAAAAGCGTATTATATAAGTAGATAGTATGCTGCTACTGGACCGATTGAGTTCAAATTTTCCCAGTAAATATTTTTCAAGTACAAGATGGTTTAGAGTTAATAAAACGTTTGAAAAATTTCCGATAGTTACCGACAATTCAATTTAATCAGAATCTGTACTGGGCCATTCAGCAAATGTTTCTTTTAGCGGAATAAAATTTCAACTACATAAACTTGAGAGTTTTTAAAAGAAATCGCTCAACGGTCTGTAACCTGTTGCAAGCTACAAAATTCAAGTAGCACTGAAGAAAAAATAAAAATTTATTTTAACTATTACGGTGTTTTGGTAAAAAGGGCTTGATAAATTAAAAAAGAAACAAAATATTAAGAATATTTAAAAAAAAACCAAATATCGTCAAAACAGTATTTTTTTTCTGTTCCTCTTTTTAAAATAAAATCAAAGTTATTTTTGGTCCAAGGATATCAATCGCCTTCTGCATTTTTGTTTTTTTTACCCTATGTTACAGATTCTCGTATAATACCGTTATTGTTATTTAAATCGGACTAGTACTAACTTTTCACAATGCACACAATAAATCTTAAAAATAACCTTTTCGTTCTATTTTACATTATAATTAATAATAATTTTATTCTATTTACCTAAATACACAAAAAATGTAAATTTTTCACGTAAAACATTTCTCCGTCCGTTCCACGTAAAATTGCTTATTTTTTCCTCATTTTTGTTAATTTCGAAAAAAAAATAAATAAATTGTTTATTGTATAATTTTTCACCAAATCTATAAAGTAATCTTTACTTAAATGGACTCTCATGCTTTATCTCTGATTCAAATTATCGTAAAGTGAGCATAGCGAAAAAATCTATATATATATGTAGTATATATATACTTTTTTTTTTTAAATATATAAGTTTGTAAATATTTATAGGCTACTTGTATCTTACTTTTTTTTCTTCAATAGTAAAGACAATCAAAGGAAAACTGAAATATGTTAAGAAATGGAAGCTCTAAATTGTTTTTCTTTCTACTATTTTCCTTATATTGTGATTTACACATTTATCCTATTCTTATTTCACATGTTTTTCTCTTCTTCTTATTCTTTCCGTGTATTGCTAAGGTAAACTAATGAACAGTAAATTATTTTTCTAAATTGGATAAAGCACTTTTCTTGCTGTTGTATTCGTTACAGACAAAACACTTCTTTAATGGCAAAATAATTCTTTCTATCTAATTCAGCATATTTAAAATCAAGTTTACACTTAATTTTTAACAATGAAATTAAATAAATTGAGATCATATTTTAAAAAGTATATGTTTGTAAAACTAAAGATATAACAAGTCAAACGGCACTCTGCTTTTTCTGTAGCTCGTATGAGTGAAGTTATAATTTGTTTATTATTATTATTAATTTTTTTTTGTTTTTGTTTTTTTTCAATAATCCTTTTCTTTTTCATTTTTTCTTTGTTCTTGAGTGATGACTGTCTTTTTATTTTTTCTTTCATTTTGATATACACTTGTAATTCATCACAGCAATATGAGCCAAAAAATCTAACGATATTTAATCAATAATTTAAATGTTTAATTATTGTTAATATATTTTTTGTTGTTATTATTTTTTGTATGCTCTGTAAAGTTAAATGATAACAAGCGATTTATTTGAGGAGCTGATGAGCTCTTTGATTTGCCACTGCTATTCTGGCCTCGTTAGATTCGCCCTGTTTTTCGTTTTGATTTTTTATTATTATTATTATTATTTTTTTTTTTCAAATAGTTGAGCAGGAAATGAGAATATAAATTTTTATATTGTTAAAGTTTGTTAGAAAATAATTTTTTTGTTAATAACTTTAAATGATACATTACCTTACGATTGATTCTGTCGATTTGTCTGTTCTGATTCTCTAATTCTGAACCCATATCGAGGGCCATATTTCTCAGGTTACCAATCATTGTGTTTACTTGTCCCATATTTTCTTCCATTTCATCTTCGCGGGCATCGTTTGTGATTCTAAATAAAGTAATTAATTATAAATTCAAATTAATTAAAATATCATTTATAAGAATTTCCAAGTTATATCATTAATCCTAGATAACCGATCAAGTACCTATGGGTGAGCCTCAATTGTAAGCTCACCTTCTGGGAAGAGATCCGAAGCAGGACGGACAAGGCGGGTGCGGTAACGACGGTGCTGGGCAGGCTCATGGCCAACATTGGTGGACCCAGGCCCTGCAAATGACGTCTATTGCTCCGGACCGCTGAGGCCGTTATGCTCATGGAGCGGAAGTTTGGGCCGGTTGGATGCGGTGGGAGAAGTACCGAAAGCGTTTGCTCGTCCTCCGCATCGCGAGCTCCTACCGTACGGTCCCGGAGGTCTTGGGGGTCATTCCCATTGACCTCTTGAACCGGGACAGTCTATTCATCAAGAGAAATCTATTCTGGGGCGGGGGACCCAGCAGAGGTAATACGCGGGCCAGGACCTTGGCATCCTAGCAGGAGATGTGAGACGGGGAATCGCACAATTTCACATGGTAAATATTCAAACCAACAGACTGATCCCCTGTTAATTTCTAAAGAGTTCTCAATCGTGGTATCACAATCAACTCAATCGGTTCTAAGTGTTGTTAATTAACAGCTAGTGTATAGTGGCTACCACCACAAAATTTAATATTTAATTTTCTTAATAATTAATTTATTGAACCAATAAACCGCGTCTTGTAAAGGTTAATTATATTTTTATAACTTGATCAATCATTACAAACCTGCCAATGTAGCCGGCCTGTGGCATCAATCCATTTCGATCATCCATAACTCGTTGTGGTTGGTTATTGACTACTTTGCCATCGTCATTACCTTTCCATGTTCCATCATCTTCTTTAAATGATGCACTCCTGAAAAATGAATGTATTAAAAAATTAATAGAAATCCTTTAAAATTTTTTTAGAAACGTTATACTTATTGCAGGGAAGAACACAAATTCCACAACATTTTTCCATTCCACTTAAATTTTTCTCAGCTTCTCTCATATCGGCATTAATCTGGTCCATACCCTCCTCAATTCGGTCCAATTGTTCTATACATTAAATTATAAATAATGAAATGAACTATTTCGTAAATAATATTTTATTTTTAAATATAACTAAATATGTGATATGAAATTAGGAGGAAAACTGATGAGTATTCACATGAAAATTAAATGGTTCTGAGAAGTTAAAATAAGTGAATCAGTGGAGAAAACAGAAAAGGAAACCAAAAACCAAAAAATGAAAAGTTTAGATCCAAAAATTATATCATGTACTTAAAAAAAAAATCTAATTCAAACTGATTAAATTGTTTCTGCAAATCTGGTTTAAATTGAAAACTTCTAATTAAATTTTGTGAAATTCTTTTAAATAGATAGTCATGAAACTTTGAACAATATATAAAAAAAACAAAAACGATGTGGCAAACGAAAGCATTTTCATGTGAAATTCAAGATGTTTTTATTTTTAAATTAAAAATTAAACAATGGTGGCATAAATCTTTGGTGATTATTTGTTTCTTAAATAAGCAATTCTCAAGATAATCAATTTGAAAATGCTGATGAATTATATATATAAAAAAAAACAAAAGGGTAAAATCAAACTGTGAAAATATTTTGTGAAACTACAAACACATGCTAAAGTTGTATTATTTTTTTTTTCTTCTTAGGCCATTTAATTTTTGGAAAGGAGTTTAAATATAATCAGTCAAAGATACTGTGAGAGAGCCTTGCAAGAAAGTTTTATTTTAGCCAAATTTTAATAAAAGTTGTGTACCATTCCAACAAGATATAGGGGATAGAAGAGGGGAATATAGAAGAAAATTATAATAAAAATATTTTTGTGTTTTTACTTTCAAATAAAATAACAAATTAAAACAAAATATATTCTCAACTTTGTCAACGTTTAAAACAAAATTAACGACATTTTGGAGAATTTGTAATAATTTTAGAAGCATGTTGTTAAAAGGTACTTAGTACAGTGAATGGTTAATAAGCAGGAAAAGGCCTCTATTAAGGCAATTTAGTTTTATTAAACAAATTTTTAAATAACAATTTTCTAGGAGCTAAATAGATTAAAGCAGGAAAAGCATCATTCAGGGTTTTTAAAAGAACATTTTCTTGGTATATTTTGCTCGTTAAAGATTTAAAAAAAGGGGGCTTTTTAGCTTTTGAAGCGTTTAACAGATAGAAAAACATATTTAACTATTTGGAGGGACAATTGACTGTTAAATTTTTTAAAATTCAATATAAGTCTATAAGTAGAACCATAGTGATCCAATTTATAATTTAATTCTTTTTTAAAAACAAAGAAAATGTGTTTATTGGTAAATATTTATTAAAATTATTTCTAATATGTTGGATTAAAATAAAACTGAACTGAATTGCGCACTTGGATCAATGTGGCATGGAAGAATTATGATTTTTGTATCTTTATACCATAATCATTAATTTGGTAAAAATGATACTTGAATCACTATGGTTCTACCATCGCTATTTCTTTCTTTCAATTATTAATGTACAAGAAGTTGGATACTAGGAAACCTCATATTAGAATATAAAGAAAATCTCCGGTCTTGAACAAAATCATTTTCTATGAAACAATTGAAATTATTTCAAACTCTCCAAGATATGTTCAAATATTTGAATATACAACTTTAAGGCTTTAAAAGAAAATATAAAATGTTTGTACTAATAAAATATAGTAGAAGTTAACTAGATCTAAGTGTATATTGTTTGAATGGTCTAATCAATTTTATGGATATAGAACTATATGCTAAAATAGCCATCAAACTCTAGTTTTTAGCAAACTGAGAAACATTATGTGTACAAGACTTTAAAACTAAGGCATTAATGATATTTCTAAACTCAATTAATAATAGAGCTCAACGAAACGAGAATGAGGTGTAAACAAAAATATAATTTGAAAAAAAAAATAAATAAATAAAAAATTAGCTGAAGGAGTACAAAGTAAAGAAATAGAACTGTCTAATTTGAAATTCAGGGAACATCACTTTTACTTAGCATTCGATTTGTAGTTTTTTTTGTACTCACGTGTCGAATTAATTGGAAGTGTGGTTGAGACGAGCGTGTTTTAAATATATATATATTTTTTTTCTTTTAAATATCTCTACAGATTTTGCATTTTTGTTTTCATTCTTTTTCTGTTTTTTAGTCAATATAAAAATCTTTAGCAGTCGAGTCTTTTATTGGTATTGTAGTTGTTGCTATTTTCTTAAAAATATTGTTGATGTTGTTGAACATTGTTGTTGTTGTAGTACGATTTATATTTTTTATATATATTTTTTTTTTATTGGTTGTTGGAGTGAAAAGAGTTAACAAGTGGTCAAAGTTTAACTGGATTAAAAGTGTTAAAATAAATTAATTACATTTAAGGTTTAAATTTTTTTTTTTATAATTAATATAAATTTATTTAAAGGATATTCAGAGAAATCGGCTATTTTTAAATTTCATATTTACTTTTTAAGTTATCTTTCAAGAAATGCTGCTCTGAATCTTGAGGTTTTTACTACTACAGTTTTTTTAAACAGTGGAAGATGAGAACACATTAAAAACATTAAACTTTTGAATAGTTCGAAGTGAATACAATCGGTACAAAGTAAAACAAATTTTGTATTCTATTGTTATTGAATTGTATTTGCAAATAATGCATTACGAAATTATTTTTCTGTTTTCATGGAGGACAAATGTTTGCTTAGGATTTATTTAAATCTTCTAATCCAATGAATCAGGTTGTAAAGGGTCTTTCATTAAGCACTTCCTATCTTTAAATTTAAATAAAACAAAGTATGTGTGAGATATCATCGGGTGGCACGAATCCGAAATGTCCAATTTTCCATGACTCTAGCGCATAAATCAGGCTGAATTTGACCGATCGCAAGGGTTATGTTGGCTTTGAGGCCCACTCTGGTGTCTGGCTTATTCGCATAGACCTGCGACTTAAGAAAAGCCCACAATAAAGAGCGTAACGGGGTCAAATCGTACAATCTCGGTGGCAAGTTCACATCACCTTCACGTGAAATGACCATGCCCTCTAATCGCTCGTGCAGAATGTCCAATGTGGCATGAGCTGTGTGGCACGTAACGCTGTCCTGTTGAAACCACATTTTGTTGGTGTCCATATCATCATATCATTGACCTATAGTGGTCACCGACGATTATGGCGATCGTAAAATGGGCGAACATTGCCCGAACAGAACACCCATTTTGATAAAACATTTTTATCATTTGTACGTGTTGTTGAACGCTATATCCATCCATAGTGATTTGTCAAAACAGACTGAATAAATATGACAGATATAGCTTCAACAATATGGCCACTATTAACTGCAAAAATTCGGAAGTCCCTATTGGAAGACCCTTTAATAAAACTTGCCTATTTTTGGCAAAGACTACATCTTTTCTACAGTTTTGTAGGAATTACTGAGTTCTATTCTTGAATAATATTTTAACCAGTTAGCTATTTTTGACGAATATATTCGTAATGGAAAAAAAGTGCAAAGCTTTGAATTATGACGAGTATATACGACATGGGTAAAAAGTAAGAGTTTACAATTAATATTCCATATAAAGTATACTTTATAATTTTAGAGTATACTCGTAATCGCTTAATTTAGAAATAAATACATTTTCCAAAAAATTTTGAAACATTTAACTAGTTAAATTAACTAAATACATAGTGAATTTTTATAGAGTTTATCTTTAAAAATTGTATACTGTTTGTTTCGTAAAAAAGTACAGAAAACAAAATAAATTAATCTTAAAACATTGATCAGAGGTCAGTAATTTTTTTCAACTTAATTTCTGCAAGTTGAAAGAAAAAAAAACATGCAGTTCGAATACTTTCAATATTAAGTTTACAAAAATACAATAATACAATTCTAATTTAAACTTTTAAAACCTT
Organism: Philonicus albiceps; assembly: GCA_963969385.1. Classification (NCBI taxonomy): domain Eukaryota; kingdom Metazoa; phylum Arthropoda; class Insecta; order Diptera; family Asilidae; genus Philonicus; species Philonicus albiceps. The sequence continues at coordinate 28,591,522 of OZ017776.1, forward strand.
TGTCGATACAAAGCAGCATTCATAAAAGTGTTAAAACTTTTTGAAAATATATTTAGACGATTGTGTAACCTAAATAAGAGGTAAGTGCAAGGTAATATTCTTTAAAAAAAAAGAAGAAAGTTGTTGGAAAAAAATTCCACTTGTCTTCTAAACATTCATTCGTGTATAAATCAAAATGTGATGATGCTGCTTTTGATCTTTTAATTACTGATAATATGAATAATGTAATTTTATTTATTTTTTTCCTATTCATACTTTCCAAATTTATTATTGTAAATTAGTGCTAGTCACAGAAGAATAATTCTGAAAGATGAAATCCATCAAAAATTTAAGAGAACTGTAAGAAAAAGGGGTTTTTTTTTGTTTTTGAAGTTCAGATGAAAACAAATTGATTTTTCAGTGAAACCTAAAGAAAAACCTAATGAAGGGCAAGCAGACCAGTTAACAATTTGAAAACTATGTTTATATAGGTGGATGGTGGTAAAGAAAAGCCATATAAATCTCAAAATGCCAATGTATCCCCACATATCATTGGCACTGTGAAAACACATTTAAACATCATCACATTTTGAAATAGAAAATAACTAAGAAGAGGAGTTCGTATATCAGATTCAAAACTGTAGTTTTTTTCTGTTAATTAATTATATACAAAGTATTGAAAAATAGCAATTCTCTTCTAATATAGACAAATTGCAAAAACTTCGTCTTTAAAAACAATATAATGTTTCCTTAAATTTTAATTTTTATGTATATATATATAGAGTTTATATTCTCTTATAAATGTTTTTTTTTTTTTTGTTTTTCTATTTTTAATTTGATAATCTTACCTCCTTGTTCATCCAGCATAACGATGCTTCTCATTCCAACTTCCGTACTCTAAACAAAAACATCACAAAATTCTTAGCATCCATCAGAACTAATTTTATTAAATTAGGACATTCCTACTAAATAAAATTATGTTTTTGTTTTAACATCATCTCGATAATATTCTCTTTATACAGTGTTTCAAAGTTTAAACATTAAGTCTCGGTGCACAAGAGCATTAAACTGTTGCTAATAGGAGAGTAGATTTTAATTAATTTGAATTATGAACGTATACAATGTTGATGATAAATATTCCTTTTTTATTTTTAATATTAAACTCTGACCTGGCTAATTTGTTTATATGAAGTGTAGAATTATTTAAACGTTTAAATGCAACGATCATTGAATCTCGGATGCACCGGACTTAGGAATAAAATTATTTTTAATATGTAGCCGGAGTGGAAAAAATTCCTTTATTATTATCTTTAAAAAGTTTAATTTTAAATGTTAAGCCCGTAAAATATTTTATATGTTATTATGTTAGCTGATTAGGTGACTATCATTTATTATCATCAAGAACAGAACACAGTTCACGTAAGAAATTAACACTAGAACTACCAAAACCAATCAATTTGATTGGTACTCAATTCCTTCCTTCATTTAATTGTATTATTTTTGTAATTATCTTCTGATTTATTTATAGAATTACGAAAAAACCTTTTTCCATTAATAATTTGAAAGAGTATTAAATTAAAGGAGCAGAAAATTATTAAAATTACAGACTTGCGCGCCAGTAGTTCTAGTGTTAAGTGATAGACACCAGCAATCATTTAATAATCGTGTTAAACCATTCGCTGCCGGGATCATATTCAGCCACATATTCAGCTATAGGCAACTGCAATTATTCTCGTAGTTGACAATGAATGGGTTAATAAAAAATAAATATTAAAAATTTAAGATTATTTTACTGGAAGTGACCAGTGACTATTACTTATCACCTTACATGATTTGGGCAGCTCTGATTGACGATAACTGGTGATAGTCACTTAATTAAGTTAAATGAAACATTTTTAATATTTTACATCCATTAAGAGCTGACCTAAAAGTGATGGACTATTCTAAACCGGTTAACAATTATTCGCATAATCTGTTTAATTATTATTTATAATTTTATGTAGTAATTTTTATTTTATAAGACTATTTTTTTATTTTAATTTGAACAGACAGAAAAGCATTATATTCCGCCTTTTAATTGGGTAAGCACAAATAAAGTTAGTTAAGCGTTTAGAAATTAGAAAGAAAATCCACGCCACAATGTGAGATTAAAAAAACAAAAAAAAAAAAAGATAAGCTATTTATTACATTATTAGTGGTGCTATTTATTAAATCATTAACGTTGCTTTTACTTTTCAAAAATACCCAACTGATGGATATGTTTATTTTTAGTTTTTCTCTTACCGCCTTGAACAACTATAGCACTCAGGGTTTTACTGCCACACTCCTCACTCTAAAAAATTATCGGTTTTTGTTTTTTTATAACAAAAAAAAAAAACAAAAAAAAATTCAAATCAAAAAACCAATTTAAAATATCGTTGTAAATCCTTAGCAATTTTTTATTTATAATGATTTATTACCGCTGTGGTCTCAAACTGAACTTAATAAAATATTTAATAATTGGTAGTAGTGCAAATAAATAAATTCTTAAAATTTGAATTTCCAACGAAGGGTTTCTCATTAAGGTTAATGAATATTTAACCCTTATCGAATCAATACCACCATGTGACTCTCAGTTATTTATGAGAATCAAGGGAATAATTTAAATGTTATTATTTTTTGTTTGTAATTTAAATTCATTTACTTTTTAGTGTTAATGGCTAATTTAAATCCAAACAACTTTTCGGAAATGCAATATGAAATAATCACAAAATTTAAGCTCAAAATTCAAATATGACTCAGAGTTACATCGTGATATGATTCGAGTTAAAAATCTCAACCAAGTTAGTCTAAGGAAAGTGTAAAAATTGATCACACTTAACCAGTTAGCTGTTTTTGACGAGTATATTCGTCAAGGAAACAAAAAGCTTTAAATTATGACGAGTATATTCGTTTTAAAACAGTTAACTGGTTAATGAAAGATTCCGAACTTATCTATCTGTATATAAAGTTGCATATATATGAAACAAACTAACAAAAATGTTGAAAGACAAAAAAAAAACCAAGCATATTAAGTAATTACAAAAAGAGTTTTAGATGAAAAATTAAAGATTTTGACGAAGAACTTTGAATTCAGTTCGTTGAAATTACATTTTACAACTTACAAGTAAACACTCCACGCAGTTTATAAAAAGAACTCTTATGGTACTATTTAAATTTATCACAAAAATTCTATACACAAACAAAACAAAAACAAATATATATAATTGCTAAGAATTTATGGACTTAATTATGATTACAATAAAATAAAAAGGATTCTGAAATATTAAAACGTGTGAAGACAATTTGGTACAATTATATAGGGCTTTAAACCTACTTACATAATACAAGTGAATAGAAAGTAAATGTAAGAAAAATTTTGTAAATAAAACAAACAGTGGTAGTAATTACTTAAATAGAACATCATAGGACTTACTAAATATTGAAGATAATCATTATTTAAAAAGTGGATAAAATATAGAAATGCATAACAAAGTCATAGCGATGCAAAAATTTTATAAAAACTCTTAGAATTTTAATTTATGGTATAAGATTTTGGCATCATTGACGGGTGGTGATACATTTCTGAATTTGATCAGTGTTATAAAAAAAAATAAATAAATAAATAAAATGCAAATAACAAGTCAAAAAGAAGCGTGCATTTCGAATAAATATGTTCTCTCAAGAAAACTATAATTAGATTAAGAAAACAAAAAATAACTTGTAGAAAAATTTTATCAAAAATTTTTTGGTGAATTATAGAGATGGCTTCGAAATAAAGAAATTATTTGTATTTATTTCTAATAAAATTATATAAATAATTAGAAAATAAAGTGCATTAAAATTCTTTCTAAATAAACAAATTTTAATAAATTTTAAATTAAATCAGATATATAAATTTTTAAATATTTAATAGGAAGCTTCAAGCAAAAAGCTCAGGCTTTAAAGGACAAGATCAAATTTTCTACAAAAAACGTTTTATATAAGCAACTCTCAAGAAATAGCTGTTTAATTCTTAAATGAAAAAAAAAAATAAATAAACTGAAATATATCTTGAAATTTTAATAAAAATTACAGAAATTTGATACGATACGAAACAATTGAAATATATAAAAAAAATAAATAAATAAACTAATGTAAAAAAACATTTATTTCATGTGGATATTTTTAATGAATATTTATGAAGATGTTTTCATTTATGATAAACGGTTATAAAAATGGGGATTTATGTTATTGACTAGTTACTGTATCAGCCAAATGTAACCAAAAAATATTTAAAACCTATAAAACTTTATGAAATACACAAATTATAAATTTTTTTTTTAAATTAATGGCTGATTAAATATTATTAGATCGCATATTTCCTTAATTACAATATATAGAAATTTTATTTTCTTTTTCCGTTCTCAGGTAACCCTCTTACAACATGGTTTCTCTCTTACATGATAAGAAAATTGTGGAAGCTTTCATATAAAACAGCAACCTACAATACGATTTCATTCTAACACGGTACTGAAAATGTGGAAAACATCTTATAACACTGGAAACCATCTTATAACACTGGGAACCATCTTATAAGAAAATTAAATTGGGCATGTTATAGGAGGATTACCTGTAATAAAAAATTTGAAACATTGATGATTTTGTAGTTTACTAAATTGATGAAAGTTTGCATCGTTAAAAATTTGAATTGCTTCATTTAAAGTAGGCGAATAATTTCTACACTCTTTCATGAAAGAAAAATAAAACTAAAAAAAATATTTAGCATATAATGTTAAATTGAAAAAATAAATAAATAATGAATTTAAATTACGATATTCGACTTTTTAACCCTTAGTTATCCACTTTGAAGCTAAGCTACAGTCTGTTTGGTAAAAGCGTATCGACGATTTTTTAGAAAGATATTTGAAGCGGAGGGGATGAATATTACCCACATATGTATCTGCGCATCATGCTTAAAGTCTCATTTTGCAATGAACTTTCTACTGTTAAGATCGATTTTCAACATGAGTGCCTTATTTTATAAACGCTGTGTTTCTCTGCCTTTCATCCGAAAGGACCTAAATGGACTTATGCCCAGGGAGCAAGATATATTAAAAAGGATGCGCCTTTTGTAAAGAAGTAGTGTAAGAAGGTTTTCTGAGGAAAAAAATGTCGATGTCTTTCCAGGAAGGGGTAAAATAAGAAAAACATAAAAAAAAAGATGCTATTTTGAAGCTGTTCAAAAAGGAGCCACAAATGACGCTGAGGCGAGCTAGAATCAAATTAGCGGAAAAAGGTATCAGGAAAATCTTCTTACGCACCGCAGTACTACAATCAAACCACTTTTATCCGAAAAGCACATCGAAAACCGTTTGAAATGGGCTAATGAAAATTTCGTCGTGTTCACTGACGAATCATAATTTTGAGCACATATCAAGGACTTAAACGAGTATGGTTAAAAAAAAAAAAGGACGGCATTACATCATACGTACTGTAAAACACCCAATAAAAGTTCACATGTGGGGTTGCTTCTGTTCGCAAGAATTTGGAAAATTCCTTTTAATAGAAATCTGAATGCAGAAAGGATGCTGCAAATTTACAAAAACACGGGTTATTAAAGTCTACAGATTCTTGGTTTGGAATAGGAAACCGATCGTGGATCTTGCAAGAACACGATCCAAAACACAAATCAAGATCAAAAGGATATGTCATGGAAGTGTCTCTCAAAAAGTCCTGATGCTAACCCATTGAAAATGTGTGGGCCTTTATAAAGCGGAAAAATGCTTTCACTTTGCTACAACTTAAATCATCGGTAAAGAAAGCCTAGAAGGATCTACCACTAGAATATAAAAAATATGACAAATATATGTTTAGCTATAATAGAAAATATCTGTGACTTCACCAAATATTAAATGTATTGCATAAAAGAAAATAAAGTAAATAATAAGGAAAAAGTAATATTTTGTTAATTTTTTATCGCATTATTGAATTCTGAGCGATACTCTCATACCAAACAGACTGTAAGCTCCACTGTTTTTTTTTTTTTTTTAATTTATTTAATGATATTTACGGTGACCTCTATAGTAAGTTAGGACTATCTTCTTCCTAAAATACTTATACGACTAGGGCACTATTTGAAAACTGGATGGTAATTTTTTTTAAATTAAAATTATCAATCAACTCATAGTAAGCATCTTAGTGGTTGGGGTACCAGATGTCCCAATGTAGTACCTATGTGATTTTGGAGTAGTGTTAGCAGCTAAGGGTTAAATATCACTTACTTTTGTATAATGACTTAACTTTTGAAGATCTCTAAAAACATAGTTGATCTGATTAGCTTTAAACTTTAATTTGGGGTTCATACTATCGGTATCATGAAAGGGACTAACTCGGCTTTAGAATAAAAACATAATTTAAGGAATCTAATGATCTACAGTCGTTTTCTTCTTCAATTATTCTTTTTCTCAGGAGAATGTGCGATCTATAAAGAATAATTTATTAGATAACACAACATACAAAAAAAAAAACAAACAAACGATCACAAAAACTAAAGTATAATAAGTAAGTACAAATGAATAATGGTTTAAAAACATATAAAATAACAAGGGGAACATGTCAAATATTTTTCTTTTTTTTTTTTTAAATAAATGTGTCCAAGGTGACTCACCTCCCTGATCGTCAAGAGCTACCAGGGTACGAATCCCGGCTTCCTTGCTCTGTGATGCGGCACAACAATAATTAGTAAAAGTGTGTCATTTTTGCTGTATTTCTTTTTTTTTCATTAAAAAAAACTAATGTCTTTGTAACTATCTTAAATAATTTAATGTTTTTATATAAAAAAAAAAATAAAAAATGAAATAAATCAAATTTGCGCAACATAACATCAAAATTATTAAAGTTAAAGTTAAAAGTAAAATAATTAGTTAAGAATTGAGTTATTGATTCTTAAATTTCTTATTTTCTTTTTTGACATAACTAAAAAATTTAAAAACATATTTAACCAAAATACAAATAAATAATTAATTTTTTGCTGTTATTGGTAATTCTGTGCTTTGCCAAATTGTTGTTTATATTTTAGAAATGCTAAAGACATTATGACCTAAAAGTATACGAGTATAAATGGATTAGTAGTAGTCTTTTCTTATAAAACACAAAATGCAAAGTATTTCACATGTTTTATTTATTATAAATTTTTGTTAAAAAAAATTCAAATTTCGTGTCGTTTTGTTTTATTAAAATATTTTTTTTGTAGTGTAAATTTTAGAACGCATTTACGAAATGTTTCCTTAGTAATACATCAAAAAAATTTGTTCCCCGTCAAGTTGTATTTTCTTTATCCCTTACTATTTTTTTTTTTATTTATTTATCTTTTTAATTTTAAGCCCTTGAAAATGTTAACAAGTTGTGTTTAAAATAAATTAAAAAACAAAAAATTTACTTTCCTCCATATTTTAAATTTATTAATCTTCTTAAAAACTAAGTTAAATATATCTTTTTGGATATGTTATTGTTTGTTTATTTTGTACAGTTTCTTAGATATCTTTTAAAAATAGATTTATTATTGAAAAAGGTATAACATAATAATAAAAGCAATAAGAACCAATAACAACTGAGGAAATAAACATTTTAACAAAATATTAACCAAATATATATTTTCTGAAATGCAGTGGAGCAGTGTTTTGTTTTTGTAGCATTATTAACAACGTAGTTTGTCGTTTTATTCAAAGATAATGTTTTATTTATGTATACAATTAAAATTATATTTAGCCTTAAAATATTTTAAACATTGGAAAGCATACTATTTGAGTTTTAATAATTTTTCCACATCCTCTAGAAAAACCGAAATGGGAGAAACAATATTAACTCATCCGCTGCCATATTCAGCTATTAGACAATTACGAGTTGGGAGCGAATGGGTTAAAACAATTGCTTTTCTTACTTTATAAACGGTTAATAATTAGGACAGGATACAAATAAATTAAATTTTCCTTTTAGTAGTTTCTAGCTATAGCTAGATGTGAAAATCTTCTCCTAAATACCTTAAACACTTGATTTTATAGTACGGAAACGTACACTCGTGTGCGGTAAATTGTGTGCGATAAAAACACCCACGATTATGAGTCATGTACGATTTTCATTCCCTTTCATCTTACGTACATGAGAAATGAATAAAATCAAAATTTCGTGTTCAACCACGAATGAGAAGTATAAAATACATGTGCGCACACAAAATGTCTCTTAACTAGCCACTCGCATTCGTGTGCGCATACGAAAACCGCCAAGCACTCATCACTTGAATTTCCGAATATAGAGTAGGGATGTAGGAAGGAAGAAAGCGTACGTGAATAGAATAGAAAATAAATAGGCAAGCAATAGATATATTTCGTGCGCGCTTTCCACAGTAGAAAGAAATTTTACTCGCGCTCATGAGTATTATGTAACTTTAATTCTTTATAGATTTAGAGTTAGAGTTATGACCAAAGAGTAATTTCGTGTGAATGATTTCAAAATTTGAATTATCACTCATTAGCGTGTGCGGTAATTACAAAACCAACAACTCATGCACGTACATATGAGTCCAAAATAAGGTTTGATTCATTCATATTCGCACGTGAAAATGCATTTCCGTACTCTGGTTGATTTTACAGATATCTAAGAGATTTATTTATAAAAATTGTTTTCAGGAAAGCTAAAAGTGAGATCTTTCGCTTAAAGTAGTTAAAAAAATCTATTTAACTAATGTACGAGATCTGTTCAAAAAGTATCGTTCATTTTGAATTTCTGCGGGCTACGTACATTCAATTTTCGATTTTTTATGTTGGTACTTATGTCCCTCACTTATGCTGACAAGCTTTGATCCATTCTTTTAAATAGGCAAAAATTGAAAACGATCCAAAACACGTCTAAGCAAAATAGCTGTCAAAAATTAACTGAACATTCAAAATAGCTGAACTTGTAAGCATAAGTGAGGCACATGAGTACCAATATAACGCCACAAAAAAATCTAAAATCGAATACACATAGCCCGCGGAAATTTAAAATTTGCGATACTTTTTAAAGAGACCTCGTATAACTGAAAGGAATCTTAATCTCTTTTATCCATGAGAATAATTTGGTATAAAACTAAATAATTGTATCTGTAGGCTATGCATTGATTTTCTTATTTAATTAATTAAAAAAACCAAAACAAAAAAAAACATTATCTTTGCAAACATTATAAAATAAGGCGTTTTAGAGGTATAATAATTGGGGCACCCATATTAGTTATAAGTTAAGCTAATGCCACTGCCTCTTATGGTATAAAAGTACAAAGAAAATAATTTTGTAGAATATTTCTAAAACATATAAGCGAAAAATGTTTACTTTTAATCGCATCAAATTTTTATAAAGCGACAAACAACGCATATCAATACAAAAAGGAAAAAAAAAAATATAATAATCTTTCAATAACACTGAAAAGTAAAGATAAAAGCGAACATAACAACGATGATTAGATAACAAATTAAAAATTTTTCACAATATTGAGGGCATTGCCACATTGCATTAAATTACATTAAATATTACAGAAAAATATCAAATATTTATCACTTTTTACACAAAACAAAAAAAAATGTATATATTCTTTTTTCTTTTATTTTCTCTTTTTCTAATACAACACAGAGTTTAAAAAATAAATTTAACATTTAAATAAGAAATTGTAAACTTTCAGAAGAATTTAACATAAGCAGATAGGAGTCTTAGGATTCACATAAAATGCTATGTGTATTATAAGTTTAGGTTTTTTATGTGAAGAAGTAGATTTTTTAATTTGTTTCATAAATCCTTTAAATATTTAAGGAACATTTAGGGAAGTCAGCCGAAAAATTAATATGAGTTAAAAGAAATTTTTTAATATAAAAAAAAAACAATACAATGCATTTATAGAATATTTACACATTCACATAAAAAAGCATACTAACAATTAGTATTAGATATTTTATTATTTTATTTAATTCCATATTCGATGTTATATTTATAAATTATTTGAATTCTTCATTTTTAAATTATTTTATATAAAATATCAGCTGCGTTCAGTTTCTACGATAAAAGTGCATAATCTGAAAATGAAATTCATTACAAATTCAGCTTATTTTGCTGAGAGATCATATTTTACAAAGCAGTGTAAATTAATATAGAGGAAAGATAAAATACCAGCAATAGTCAGAATGTTATAAGATGTTTTATAAATTAAATTAAATTTTCAGTTGATGATGATAACTGTGCGAATTGAGCAGAGCAAATTTTTACTCGATATTAGCATTAATAAATCACACAGCGGGATATCATAAAAACATTTTTACGTTCTTTACAGACTGATAAATCACTTCTGGAAAAACAGATGCCGAAAAAAGGCAAAGGTGTTGAAAATTGAATGAAAGAATGAAGATTACAACTACAATACAAGAAATATCGCAATAAATGGAATATGTATGGTCTTTTAGCTTTTTAAAATCACCTAATTTAATCCTAATTTTTTTAATAAAATGATTTATATTATGAATAATTCAAGCATTATGCAATATCCTTTAATTCGAAGTTTGTAGTAGAGAATTTTTAAAATGGTGTATTAATTATAAATTTTAAGATATCATTTTAATCTTACGCAGATAAATCCCTATAAGAGTGAACCTATAGAAGAATTCAAATAATTTGTATCATATCCAATTTGAATTATTGTTGCATGGAACAAGAACACTAGCTTATTGCAAAAACAAAAATGATTATTTATTTGTTTGTTTGTTTAGTTTTATTGCTGATGACCCTTGCATAAAGTATATAGAATAAACCACACATAACATGAGGTTAAATAGCTCGTGCCATTGAATTTTAAGTGCACAGATAACATGCAAGAACTGGATAAAATTGTGTTTCTTGCTAGTTAAGATTGGAGTAAAAATAAAATCTCCAAATAGCTCTCCTTTATTTTGTTGTATTATTAATTGATTTTATACATATTCATGCAAACATGGATAGCGCGCGCTAATATTTATCTATGTAATATTAAAAATTCTCTTTTTTTTTTTTTTGTTTAAATTGTAAAATTTGTTTAAAATAAAGGGGATTCAAAAATTTTTAAATACGCAGTATAAGACGTGGGAGACAAGGATTTGTGTACAACAATAAAATTTAAGAAAACATTTATCTCTTTTTCTCATATATGCTTTTTTGTTTTTGGAATTGAAAAGCAAATAAAGCAATTGTATGAAATCAATTACATTAGTTATTTGTTTAATTGGGAAGCAAAATATATTGAAATAACATAATAATGAAAATCCATACACAAAATGAATAGCAACAAATATCAATCACAAAGGAAAAAAAAAATTCAACAAAAATATTTCATTTCAATTACCCAAAACATGAGGGCAAACAAATAATAAGAACATTTAAAAATCATTTAAATTAAAACAATTCTTATAATTTGCTTAAACGAATTAAATAAAAAACAATATTTTCATTTAATTTTTTTTTTCTTTTGCTACCCAGCCTTACACTGTCCACAGCAACATAGTTTACATTTAAAAAATAAAATTTTTTAAACCAAAAAACATAAATGTACATTTTCATTGCAATTATTCAAATAAAAAGCCTTCTTTTACGAATTCAACTGTAACGAAAAGCAAATTGTACTCCTGTAAGTATTTTTTTTTCTTATATTCATCTTTATTTTAGTTATTTACCCTGAATATCAAAACATGTTCTTAACTAGGCCCTTAAATATAAATAATTGAGCTAAAGCGCGGTTTTTTTTTCTCAGTCTTTTGACAACAGCGGTCTTTAATTAATTATTTAAATTAATCCATTTTTTTTTCTTTTTTTCTAAAATAAAGAAAAGCAATCGCCTTATGGAACTAAATACTCACCTCTTCGCAGAGAGCAAGCATCCTTCGTGTACTATCCAATGACTGTAATTTTATTATGAAAAGATAGCAATGTTTAAGATAAAAACTCTATTACGAGTTGCATTTATAGTGATTACCTCATCTGTAACTTGTTGAGCTTTGAGTTGTAACTCCTGAAGTTCCGTTTTTGGAACTTCAGGCTGTGCTGGTGCTGCTGTCGGCATTCTAGAAAATTAAAAAAAAAAACAAAAATATTAAAATAGTTATAAACAATAATAATAAATATATTTAAACATAATGAATACAATTTGTTTATGATACAGGTAACCCTCCTATACACATCCCGTCTAAGCGGACTTTTCTAAGGAGAACTTTTCTCAAGAACTAGACTCCTTGAGGATTCAAAATAGAAGGCAGAGTTGGAAGCTCTGAGAAACTGGGCTTACCTAACTACTGCACTATCTTCTAGGCAGAGATTATAGCTATATCGGAGGCAATGAATTGACTATTCAGGGTCTCACAACCCCTGATCAGTATTTCTATCCTTAATAACAGCCAAGCCGTATCAAATCACTCACTGGCGTCTATACCAACTGGAGCCCGGTTGCTGACTGCTGGTGTAGGCTTAACTAGTTTCCTGGAGTGGGTTGACATTTGGATGGGGTGCCTTGGCAGGATAATGTTATAGCGGATGAGCTCGCTAGGCGCGGGACAGATATCTTTCAAAATTGTAGGGACACCTTTAGTCTCTCGCAAGTTGAAGATTGAAAAATGGTACGAAAAGATTGCCGACAACATATCGAAACGCGAGAATACGCGATCTGGCCAACCTTTGACCGCAAAAGGTCAACCGAGCTTATTTCAAAGCCATTAGTAAAGTAGTAGCAGTAATCACCGGATAAATAATAAATAATAATAAGTAAATTAAAACAAAGCTTATCGCTAATCAAAACAATTTGAATAGATTGATAATTTCCGACTAAATTTATAACCATTATACTGAAAACAAGTTAGCTCCACTTATTATAATTTGTTGTATTAATGAAAAAGTTAAGATACCAAAATCCTTATCTAAATATTTAAGTAAGTTTATTTTTAGAGGATGAAAAAAATTAAAATTAAATGAGAACCTAAAAAACTGAGCTACTAAATTTCTTAAAAACGCACAAAAATTAAAATCGTATTTTTAGAAAAGTTTCTAAAGTTTAGACAACAAACTTTCCAGTTTTATTTTATTTAGTTTCCGCAAAGTTCAGTGTCATATATATTTATAACTTATTATAGTAAATAAAATCAAAATACAGTCCAAGCCATTATTTATTTTCTTAACAATGTACAGGCTGCTGAAAATGCCTAAAAAAATACATCCAAAACAATTTTTCTTTCGTCTTTCATGAGTCATGGTTGTTTACCCGCAATTTCCTCTTCCTGCTTGTGCCTATTCTCTTATATTTTCACACTAACAATTCTTGTGGTATTGTTTCAGAAGTTTTCTGATTTCTATTTCTCATAAAAATACAGAACAATCTCACTTTTTCTAGTTCAACAACATGAGATCCATTGTTTTATTTTGTATTCCCAAAAAATTAGGATCACATATGAAAAAAGTCATAACATTGTTACAAAAGGTCATTTGAAAACGGCGACACGCAAGGACAAAATAAGGAAATAGATAAGACATAAAAATTTCACATCAGAAAATTCATGAGAAGGCTTATAGAGAAAACTATGCTGAAAAAAGAAGCCGGACTGAAAGTGATACTCTGTGAAAATTCTGATTCCTTTTCAAATAGAAAAAATATGCTTTAATTCAAATGGATATTATTCTATGGGTAGGGATGTATAACAGATCTATGGAAAGCAGAAAAATATTTTCTTTGAATATGCCACATTTCATAAATGGAATAGCCTGCTCCAAGATACGATTTTATATATTTTTTTCTTTCTAAATTATAATGGGGAACAAAATTAACCTACCGAAAGAAGAACGAAAACTGAAAAGAAACGGTGGAGCACAGCCGATAGAAAATAGAGAAGTTCGCGCTCAGTGTATAAGTGCTAAAGGGGAAATAAAGTGAATTTATTGGCGGATACTGGAATCTGGGATCCTAGCCAGAGAAAAAAAAAACTGCTGCAACGAGATGGAAGCCAATTTTAAACTGCAGCCAGATTAAATGAAGGAAAAATAGGAAAAGCAGAAAAAGAACTTAGTGTAGTAGGGAGAAAAAGGGAATTCTTTTCAAGTGGTTGATTAATTTCTTTCAAACTTTGAAATACCATCTTACTGAGAAAACCCACTTCGGTCACTTTTCAATAGAGTCAAGGAGTTGACCTAAATTGGTTAACCAACATAATGTAAGTATCACTTAGATTCTGTCTCTAGTCGTCAAAAAGTCATTTTATGGATATACAAAAATTTTATAAAGTTTTATGGATTTTATAAAGCGGAAAATGCAACGTAAAAAATAGTATAATACTTAATAATGGTTCTTTTAGTTAAATTGTGACCATAATATACAAGTAAAATGGTGTTTTTTTTAATTCTTTGAAGCACATGATTTTAAAGAAACCTAAGTTGCACAGAGTCTATTTTTAATTACAGTAAAATAACTTTATAAACAAATATAAAACTAAATGAGCATGGCCAATTTTAACGCACTCGAGGTGGATTCAAATAAATCCCACCAAAAAGGCTAATCGAAAGGTGGGACTGTTTTTAACCGCAAAGAGTTAAAGGCCATATTTACAAATTATAAATTTTAACACCTTTTAAACCCAAATTCCTACAGCTTTATTAAATTTTTAATTCTTATCATTCTATGAGAACTGTTTGTATCATAAAAGTCTGGTTTTAGTTTAAAATAGTCAAGATAATTCAACTTCCACCTAAAACTTTAAAAGTAGTTTTTGAATATTCCAATTAAAAATTCATTCTTTAAGTGCGCCTAATAAAGAAGCCAACCAACAATTTTAGAATCATATTTTTCTTTAGAAATATTTCGTAGGTATAACGAATTTATGCCATTGTTACAAACACTACCTAACTAAAGTACTTCTTATTAAATATTTCAAAAATGGTTAATTAAAAAAAAAAAAAATACGTAGTTAAAAATTCTAGAAACTTACTCAAATGGAGAAAGCTATATTTACGCTGAAACGATTATAAGCTTGAACCATTTTAAAAGTATCACAAGCGAAAAATATGCCCATATTTACCTTTTAGACTACTAACCGAGGAATAATATTTTCAAGAGGGTGGGAGTTTTTAAGTTTTCCAACGTGAAATATGCCTCTATACAAGCGTCTAGAATGGTTGGAAAATTAATAGGTTTTCCGACATACACTATACTCGTATATCACCATTTCATCTACTATATGAAATTAGAAGAAACATGTCGACATTGCAAATTTTTTTAGCAATCCTTTAAAGCTTTGAACTTTATATCCAACATTGCGATGTACGTGCATGTGGGGAAACAAAGGGCAAAATGAAAACATCAATAAAACACGCTCAGTCTCTAGATACTGTTTTGCTCTACCTCATGTGTAAACTACTTTTACTATATGAATATGTGGTATATGTCCTCTCTTTAGCAGGAGAAGCTCCTGTAAATAGCGTCTGTCGAACAAGGTCACCATCGTGAACGCCATATATTTGCTTCACTCCCGCCTTTGGGAACGAGGAATCTAATTTTCTCAAGAGCACTAGACTGTTCTTTAAAGTTATGTTTTGTATAAATTTTATTTAGATTTCTCCTGAAACCCATAAACAGTAATTACAGAATTAAATTATTTATTTAAAATAACGCCTATACCTAGGTGAATTGTAGACCAAAAGGTTTAATTAATCCCTTCTTCCTGCGTTTTTTTTTTTCAGCGAAAAGAAAACTGTCCCCAAAATTTTGAGAAAGCTCCGAAGGCAACCTCTTGTGAATACATTTCTCGCTTTCGCTTTTGAAAGTTTGAAAAGTATTTTAAATATTCACGAAAAAATTCATAGGGTTTTAAGGCAATCTCCTGTTTTTGACCTTTTTAAAACGTTTTAAATAAAGAAATTGTTATTTACGGGTTAAACAATGTTTATCGACTGTAAAATAGGACTTAAGAAGAGATGTTAGGGGAAATTATTCTATAATTGGAACGGCATACAGCAAAGTTTCTTTAGTTCGATTACAACAAAAATATTATCTAAATTCGAATGTTATACTCACTCTCTTTTATTTTTTACAGAAATGATTTATTCCACCAAACTTACAATTAGTTAACTTTTGATTAAAATAAGGTACAATTAATAATACCGATTTTAATCGGTATACTCGTCATGGATAAATGACAATAATTTGTGTTATGACGAGTATACTAGTCGTGCCTAAAAAGTAGTTATTATGGCTATTTTAATTGTAATTTTCGTAAAAACTAAAATTTATTCGTAAATTGCAAACAAAGTGATTTCATTGTTGCGACACTGTTAGGTGGATAGGCCTATAAAAAGTTGATTGGATAAAATTCGATGTATTTTCATTAAAATTCGTTTTCAGTTTTGTTGACTTTAAATTAAAAACTATGAAATTAAACCAATGATTGGAAATTCTTCCAATAAATAGTTACTAAGGAAGAATCTTATGTTATTCGAGGTAGAACAAATTTTACAAGTTCTCCTAATTGAATTTATTATAAAAATTTACACATAAAAAGAATCTCGGTTTTTATGTTCATCAATCATTTTTAATTTTAAAATCTTCTCTTAATCCTTACCTGATGAAGTGTTTTTATTTTCGAAAGCATAAACTATGACAAAAATGTAATAAAAATCAGCTTTTATTTATCCTGTAACAAAAAACTGTTGGTTAACATTCTTGCTAAACTACCCCACTATTTGCCACAAGTATTATTGCCTATAAAAAAAATAATCAACACATTCTAAAAGCTGTCAACAGTATTTAAAATTTAAACAGTCGGCACTGTAAATCCATGTTCTCAGGTGTCTGATAAAAAAACATGAAAGTAATATCAAAAAATTAAGTAGATTAGAGTTCACGCGATATTAGGCCAAATTACAGAGTAACAAGCGTCCCTTATCATCATCATCTGAATGAATAAAAGGAAATTTTAAATTCTGGCGGCAATTCTTGCACGAAAAAGAAAGTGCATGCCATGTTATTTTAAGTGACCCTTATGAGTAGCTAGCTACATGTGTAAAACATCCGTTTCAAGTTCATAGGACGATTTAAGTTATACTTGGGATAAAATTTTATGGCCACAGCTTCATCCTTGCATGTGAAGGGTTTGGCCCTGATTCCGTGGGGCTAATTTATTTATTTTTTTTTTCCACCCGACTCATGTTAAACTAGCTGGAATTGGTGTACTCCAATAATCTGATGATGATGATGATGATGATAAGGATGCAGCTGAAGGGGACTTGGACTAAAACCCGAACACCGAAAAATATTATATCGATTCTTCTCTTTCTCTCTTGTCTCCTGGTTTTCTGTCGGGAACTTCCGTATTCGCAATGCCACACCAACTGAGAAAATGACCGTGCCCCTGACCTACTATTATATATTATAGTGAGGGTGGTTTTCACAGCACTGCAGAATGCAATATCCTTTGGATTTTGACCTCCGAGTTTGCATATATGCAGTTCAATCTGAAATGATTAATTTACTTTTCGCCCTTCACCTAATAGTTTTCAAATAAAAATAAATTTTTAAAAATGAATATAGGCTTTCTTCTTCCAATAAAAGCTATATAGGGCTTTTTTAAAAAAGTTCAAATTCATAAAATTCATATCCACTGCAGAATTTTCTATCTGTATAAGCGAATATAAAAAAAAATAAATAAATAAATAAATAACTCCAGAACATTTCCAAAATAAAAAGCTTACAAAGCATTAAAATAGAATTTCCCTATCCATATTTGGAATTATCGATTTGTTTTCATTTCATGCATGCACAATGGGTGTCTAAGGGGCTTTTTGTTGCAATCGTTGTCAATGAGAGCTGGTCGTATTCGCGCTCATGCTTACACCGAGGACTTATCGATTTTCTTTAAATCTTTTTCCCCATCTCTTAACTTTATATTCGTCTTGGTTTTTTGGAGAAATTACTCTGCTTTTTTTTATGATAGTAGTTTTCGTTGCGTGGTACACTGTTTGCTGCATTTGTTCTCGTTCTCAATTTTCGGCAGAAGGACAAAAAGGACATGAATTTCGGTAGTAGAGGTTAAGAGGTTTTATACCATACCAAATGAGGACCCCACTTACAATAAATGCTATGAGCCGAAAGTCTCCATACATTTTATGTTATGGAGCATACGAAAAATTTAGTCCTGTAAGAAAATTTCCTTTAAAAAGGGTTATAGACGTGCCAGGGTCATATAGGATAATTTTTCGGTTTTAATATTTATCTGAAATACGTTTTTATTTTTCTAAACTATATAAGCATTTTTCATTTTACTAAATGAAAGTATTTTTACGTTTACCCGAACGATGAAAAAAAAAACAAATTTGAAGGTAAATCAAATGAAAACTTGTCTTGATCAATTTCTTTAATTTTTAACCTCTGTTCTTTTAACTGGTGATATAGATTCTCTCTGCCTTCTTAAATTAATTAATATTAATTCATGTTTGCGATTGACCCGAGGACATACGAATTACAGCTCTTTTGAACCATTTTCGATCATGTCTAAGTATTACAGTGCTGGTTTTTCTCTCCATGATTTCCATATTGATAGACCAAAAAGTTTTTATCGTATAATTATAACTTTATATTGCTTTGAATCTTATTGTTATACATATTGATAACTCTGTTACTTTATTTGTATATTATTTTTGCTTTCTTTTGATTATATCTTTACCTGTTGATGATAATAATAAAAATACCTCTTTCGCACAAGTCACCAAAATATGGTGCATAATATTAGAAGGCTTAGTCCCTTGTTATTAAATAACGTGTTCTCTATTTGTATAAAATATAATTTAAAATTTAATTTAAATTTTTACTTTCGTAACTTTTTAAAAGAAGCAAACGAAACATAAAAGTTTTCGAATGAATCCTCAGTTTAGAAATAACTATGGATTGAAGAGTAGCACTGGTATTTAGTTTGTTAATTAATAGCTTTATTTAATAATGTAATAAAAAAATCCGTCACTTAAAAAACGTGAAATTGGAGATGTACAAACTTGTTCGATTATGTTTTATTTGAAGTACGCAAAAGCTTCTAAAACCAAAATCTACTACTCTAGCAATCTTCAAACGATAAAGTGTCTGTATTTTTGTTTTGTTCAACACAAGAATGAGTTTCGCCGCAGAGATTAATTACAAAATTTCATTACCGAAATAATCTTATTGTTAATGATATAATTTTCTTAGTTTAATAAAACCTGAATTGTATGTTTCTCGTAGTAAAGCTCCATGCTCAGAACTTATTATCAATGTAAGTCTGTTCTATGAACAGCTTCAAAGACTTGTGAGAAGACCTAGTCACCACTTCAAAGTAGGACGCGCTCCGAGTTTTAGCCCTGATTAACTAATCATGACCTCATTAAGCCGACTTGCACTAAAAGTTTGCCAAGAGCAATCCTCCAAACGCGTCCTCTACCTGATTTTCGAGACTAAAATAATAGCGAAAATTCTTGTATGAACAAGTTCTTTGTTTTATTGAATAAATGTTATAAAATTCTCATAGAGAGCTATAATAAGAATAAAGTTTATCCTAGAGATATCGTTAAAGCCTTACTATAACGACAAGTTAATTCTATAGATGTTAACTATAAGTTCCCTGTAAATAATCGAAAATAAAATCTGTAATTTAATTAAATGGTTGTTATCCAACATCAAAAATAGTTCTTCATACATTTGCATATCACCATCACGTGAATGTACTGCGTGCATAAAAATTTTATCGAGTAACTAATAGCTAATTTAAGTAAGCTAATAGGGCAATTTAACAGTCTGAAGTCCAAATTAGTGCTGAAAATTGGAAATTTCAAGGCAAATTGATAAGAAATATTTTAAAGTAAATGTTTTTGAATATGTCGTTTTCATTCAATTAAATCTGCATTAAAAATTAAATACTTTAAATGATAATCGATTTTCATTGTAAAAGGATAGATTTTTGTTAGAAAGCCCAAAATGTAAAGAAAATTGTCATTTTAGCGAAATTCTTTATTTGATTTAATGAATAGGAATGCAAGCTTTTCAAACTCAAAATAACTCGGAAAGTAAGCGTTTTTATTATTTTAAATTTATCAGACCGTAACCTGGATGAAAACGAACTTTTATTCTATTAGAAAATTTCTTTGTAATTCAGCTATAAGTTGTCGTGGAAAGCGACGAGGCAACTAAAATCATAAATCTCCTGACCAAGATCGAATACGAATTTTATATCTGAATCAATGTTTATATTCTAATAGGAATATAATTGTAGTTTTAATATTGATTTGACCACTGCAGCGGATCTCCATCTGCACCAATTCTCGTAACCTCCGTTCAGCCCCTCTCTTTCGCCCTACTTACCATCGTACCAACTATAGACTTTCTGAGCCTCTTACGCGAATGTTTCGGAAAGCCAACTTCCTTCTTTTGACTTCCACCTGAGCAAATCATCTCTCAGGAATGACCTTAACAGTCCCTCCTAAATTTCCCCGGTTTATTCGCATTTTTAATTATTATTTTAATTTATTTTAATATTTAAGTAAACGTATTGTCAGTAGCTTGTATTAAGCGATTAATAAGTAGACCTGCAAACTATTTCCATATTCAAGAGCTAGAGCTAGAGCTAGAGCAAGAGAGTAGTAAGAGTAGTTAGTAATAGTTACCTCTGGAAGAAGTTTAAATGCATCAATAATTTAAATAATACTTCGCGAAAATTATAAAAACCAATTGTTTATTGTAAAATGTGATCTTTAATAACTACATAAATAAAACCTGATTTTAAGAAAAGTGAAAATAAAAAATCCATCACAATTTCGGAACAAATGTGTTGCTTCTTAAAAGATGTACAGGAAGGAAAAAGATTTTTTCAAGATCCTTCACACAATCAACGATGTACTTCATCACACACTTTTATGCAACATCCTGCAAAATTTGAAGGTCACAAGCAAATCTATTTAATTTTTCTCCCTTGTTCTTGTGTCTTAAGTTTGCATTTTCCGCATAAATATATATTTTTTTAAAAAAGAACCCTCACACAAAAGAGGTAGTAAGAATTTAATTGTGGGTTATTTAACACCATTGGCTAATTAATTTTTAATTGGACCATATACAGATTAATCAGTTTTTTTTTTATATTTAAAGGTTTATCATCATAAAACGAAACTGCAAAGCTCAAAAGCAGTTGGGGTGATTTACATTCTTTGGATGATAACAACCAAAAAAAAAGTACTGAGTCGTGCTTAAGTCAGCCAAACTGTTCATAATGAAATAATAAAACTGGCAGCATCTGGTAAATTTTCACAAGACAGGGAAGAAAATATATAGAGAATTTAAAAGAAAATTTGCGTCTGTACAATGTTTACGATACACGGGCTATAATAAAAGCAAAAAAAAAAAAAAAAATTCCTTTAAGTGGGTTGCACCCGCTGCCGCCTCAACCAGGATCATCCTCGTCATGGTTGAGCCGTGTCAATGAGAAAGGTATAGGTCGATATTTATTGTGTACATAACAGGAGGACGATTGCAGCGCCTAGTAGCTATACAATCGGCCCATTAGGCATCGGGTATCTCAGCGCATTTTTAGAGGGTTAACCCATTACTGTTCTAATGGGACATGACCCAACTATTCTGTGGGGAAGAATTAGGGATTCAACCACGCGCCTATTCTCGAACTCTCAGACATTTTTTTTTTTCTACAAAGGAAAAAAGGTTCAGACTCCGCTAGCACAAGAGCACTGGCGGCGTTTTTCCGTTTGGAGGGGAATGGGAGATGAAGGAGGTATCGAGGAAGACACACTAAAGAAACGTACTTAACCGGACCGAGGAAAATCAATAGCCGCGACATAGTTATCCTGGAGAAAATCACCCAAGAATCACTGGGCATGCGCACATCCGAATTTCTCTGGGTTGGTTGCTCAAACCGAACAACAGCCAAAGAATGTTGCTGGTGTTAGCCCTCTTTTTTCTCTATTTTGACGGGGGCACCTTCCAGGAATTTCTAAATCAACTGCTTGAATCGCGCAACAATAGCACAAGCCTCATTAGATCATCTATCTTAAGATGTGATGATTCATTTAGCCCTGGAATAATTAGCGCGGCAACTAGGTGACTCGCAGCGGGGGACAGTTCAGTAGTTCTGTTCCGCATCCTCCTTCATAATGCTGCGACGGCGGACTCCGTGGGGCTCGCCCTCACTCGTGTCACCACCAACAAACGCAGGAGGGTTGATAGTAGACATGGCGGAAGCTTTGACCCTGAATTAAAACTGACCGAGGTCGCAATTTCACGGGATTTCTTGTTTTGATAGCAAAAAAAAAACACACATATTCCGATCAATTTTCCAAATTAGAGCGATCCCTTTGGATTAATTTGCAGACGAAGGTTGTATTTTTTTTTTTATTTTTGTGAGGGGCTGCTGGGAACCCTCTTGAGGGTGGTGCAGCCCCGATATTCAAATGACGTCATAATTTTCTACTTTTGATGGAAAATGGGAGGTAAAAAAAAAAGTTTTTCTCTAGATACTCTGCCCAGAGTTCCCTTACCTGGCTGTTTTTTTTTCTTTTGTGGAGCTTAACTCGTTCTAATGCGGGAAATCAGTTGAAGACACAAATTACTAGTCGCTCTGCAGCCGGACGCAGGAAAAGACCACTCCAAAAAAAAGGCGGAGGAAATGTGAATTTTATACACGCACAAAACGCACCAAGAACCCTTTAGCGATCGCTTTAAGGACTTGCTGAGAACTGTCAAACTGGGCGACTGGAGGAGGTTTTGCTGATTCAAGCCAGTGCGACTTGATGCGTTGCCATGCGCTAATGTACTTACCGAAATTTTGTACCGCTCTGTAGAGGAATGTCGGAAAAGCTGCGGTTACAATGAAAGTATTCTGTTTTTATTTTTCTGTAAAAACACAAACCGCAGGGTGAAAGTTTTTAAAGATTTTTATGAAAAATTAAAACAATTTAAAACTAAGCTATTTACTGAGAAATATTCTTGTTGTATTCCATTCCATATTTCTATTAGTTAGT
Organism: Philonicus albiceps; assembly: GCA_963969385.1. Lineage (NCBI taxonomy): Eukaryota > Metazoa > Arthropoda > Insecta > Diptera > Asilidae > Philonicus > Philonicus albiceps. The sequence continues at coordinate 28,614,562 of OZ017776.1, forward strand.
GAAAAACGAAAATCTGTCAAACTGAGAAGAGAAATGATAATTTTTAAAATTAATTTACATTTAGATTTATTTATTTATTTATTTAAATTTTCTATTCCTAAATTCATTTAAAACTTTTTATACCGGAAGAATAATTTTCGAAAAAGCACACTGTTAAATGTAAACCAAAAAACACCCATTTTTTTTTCCAACATACGGCAAATTCCCCTAAAATTCAATCACTAAACAAAAATCAGCTGTCAAGCGATTGAAATGTCAACGAAACGCCGATATAACCTCAAAAAAATGTTCCTAATTCGAAAACAAGCAAAAGTTGCTTAAAAAAAAAAAACAAAAAATAGAATAAACTCTACGAAAGTCTTTTCCAAATTTTTGTACGAGCGGCGCTAATGCAATATAAAGTTAATAAAGCATTAAAAGACTTAAGGGGCTAAAAGAATATAAACTCAATAATTTTGAACTGTAACAAAAGCCCACACTGGGGACACCCATCATAAAAGAGAAAATGTCTGAAAGTGTAACGAATGCTGAAGGCTCACCAGGAACGAATAATATCGAATATGCCAGCGAAAAGGAACTAATGTCTGAATTTTATAAATATATGAGTGAGCCCACAAATGTTGAGACTGCCACCAATTACCTCTTCCATTCCTTGTTGGACGAAACAATTTTGGGTGTTGCATTTGAGGTGCATCATTCCTTCAAGACTGGGGCAACAGATGCTGTCGAGGGCCAGCCCGAGGATAGCAAACCTTATAGTATTGTTGATTTGCCCGATTTTGGGGTATTCGGATCGAGTACCGCCAAGAAAACTATGGACTGCAGCTGCCCCAATTGTGATAGGGTGGTAGCCGCTTCAAGATTTGCCCCACATCTGGAAAAGTGCATGGGTGAGACTCGTATTTTATTTTTTTTTAGTTTTATACTATTTTTTATATAAATCCTAAAATTTCTACGTTTTTAAAAGGAATGGGAAGGACATCATCTAGAATCGCTAGTAGGCGTATAACAAACGCGCGAGAGGGAAGCGGTAACTATTTTGAATCAACGATAAGCGACGACGAGGACGATTGGTCCGGGGAGAAGCGTAAAAAGAAGCTCCAAACAGTCCGAACTAATGGTAGTAAAAAGAATGGGAAGTCCTCCTGAAAGTGAATGAAAACCTCTGCAATGCGTTCAACAATAATAAAATTCAGTTCAATTTTAAAGCCAAAAAGCAAAATGTAGGATCATATCGCGGAGTTAGCCGAGGTTTAAAAGATGGAATAAGCGTAAATGGGTTCGGTGTATTCTGTTCCCAATCCTCTTCCAGTTGTTTTGTTTTATTTTTTCCACTATTGAAACGGTATTTTTACTTATTTATTAATTTTTTTGTTTGTTTTTTTATATATAAAACCTAGACACACGCTCATCCCCGAAATTGGGATTGCGCCTACTCTCTAAAATTAAAATTGCAATATGCAACTTTTCTGAGAGATCAGTGCGAAAAATATAGCAGTCGCCTCTTTTGATTGTAAGATTTGTCCAATATGTTTATTTAATTTTTTCAATATAAGTTTTTTTCTAGAAATTAATAAACTTTTCTTTTTTTATTGTACTCATAATGCACTAGAAAGGGGAAACAAATTATTTTGAGGACTTCCAAGCCTTTAATTTCAACTTAAATTGAACCACGAAACTGAAATATTAGTCAAGTTCTGGAGGAAATACTTACATAAAATAAAATTACAATTTCTTTTCATGTCTACAACAAAACGAACTCTCGAATTTAAATTTTTTTCCCCTGATAAAATATTTTCCTTTTGGTAATGAAGTAAAATCTTGCTTTTTTTTTATTATAAATAAAACATAATAAAAAAATTCTCATAAAAATTTAATAATTCCAACATTTCTATTAAAAAAAAAATAATAATAATAATAATAATTAAGTGAACAACGTTCTGTCGGTATGAAAGTAGCTGGCTAGTTTCGAATGTAATGAAGCGATGAATTAACTTCAAGTAACGAACGCTTCTTTTATCTGACGAGCTCATGGAGCTTTAATTTTGCTGGTAGAACAGAAAGTATGAGAGAATTTAAAGTTACTTTTATTTTCCTTATTGGCCACGGTTTTGGCGGTAAACTGAAAATAAACGAATATCTTTAAATAGTAACATAAATATAACAATTAATTTTCACCTACCTGTATGACCAAAGTCCCAATCGTTCATTTTTAGCAAAAGCTTCTGTTTTTAAAAGTGATTTGAAATACTTCTGAAGATCCTGGTCATGAATCATTTTTGGCGGGTCAGCTAATTTACCGAAACCGAGACTTATTAAAGTTTCTGATAAGTCAACACGATCCTGAATGGTAAAAGAACTATTTTAAAAGCAAATCTTTTTTAGGATGATCCTAAAATTCATGTAATGATCCATGAAAACCCCTACTGTACAGTTTTTAAAATAGAAGAGAATAAGTCGATTTAGAAAACTTCTGCCCTTTGCTCCAATCAAAGAACTCATACAGAACTTGCAAGGCGTACAAAAAAATTTTATACGATCATTTTCGACTACGGTCGCTATATCAGAACCCCAGAGATACAATTCAGCATATCGTCAGCCGAACCCATAGAACCCCAGTCATGTGTTGTGAACTGCTTTTCAGCGCTTCAAGTTCTTGTTTCTCTCTCTTAAGATTTCTGTAATTAGTTTACACCCTGCTGACTGAACATTCCATAAACATGGACGATATGTTTGCGGCAACGGGCTCACATCACAGAAAGAGTGGTCACTGTTCGGGCGCTCACTCCTCTTCGCATAGGTCGGCGCCTATTGTATTGATACAAAATATTTTATAAACTCAGGTTCTATATGGAACTTAGTAGAAAAGAGAATATGTTTCTTAGCATTCTCACTATCGTAGTCCACAGAATTGTAGTAATCAGCTTAACACAAGACATTCCCTTTACAAACCCCCTTATGCGACCGCACAAGGTACATTACAGCTAGAATTCTGTAAAGCTAAAACTTGTATTGGGTGCAAGTTTTTTATGATTATACTTTCTTTGCTCCCACTCAATTTTAGACAACATAGTCCCCTCCTTCATAATTTGTTCTGATTTTATTTTGAGAAAACTGCTACAGTTGATGATCTGGGACTTGGAACTTTAATTCCTGCCTAATTCTTTTACATTTTCCCTGAATCTCTACGAAACGATCTATCGCGTTTAAGGTATTCCTGGTTTAGAATATTGAAAAAATAAATTTTTTTTGCATTTTCTTAAAGTTTAAACCTTATACGCAATTAGGATTTTCACGAAATCGATTTCTTTTATTTAATTTTCGTAATGTACATACATTTAAGTATATATCTAAAAAATTTCATTCAATCCGACACATATTCTCTAAGATAGACGCCTACTTACTAAGTGTAAAGTGCTTTTAAAATTTTGAACGTGTTTTTACTCAAAACTATGTCGGTAAGCAAAATTTCTCGGAAACGGCTGAACTGATCAGTCTCAAATTTATACACAAGCTTTATAAATATATTTTTTAGTGATTGATCAAAGGTTTTTTCTTTCCGATAAATAATTTCCATTTTATAAACAATTTAGGGTTAACATTTTTATTGAAAATAGGTGCTCACCGTAAGACGCATTTTCTTTTTTTTAGAAAAGATCCCGGAGATCGGCTATAGCAGCTTCAAAAAATATTATTTATAAAAATAAAAAATAGCTATATAAAGTAAAAGTTACCACAATATGTATATAAATTTTTATATTAATAAATGTCTATCCAGGAAAAAAACCTGAAAATTCGTTTTTTTCGGCCTCCTGTCTGTCTATAATTCCAATAATTTACGGAGTTATACCTACTTTAGGGACACAGCAATTAAAGAAACAATAGTCGGATTGAGGCGCTCCGAGCAACGGAGTTTCTGATGTTTCTAAGGAAGGTAGAAATGCTCATAAATCAGAACGAACTTCCGAAAATATTTATTTTTAAGTCCATTTACAAGTCACACTCTATGAAACAGGAGTCGTTGATTAGCAAAAGGTAAGTGTAACGTACCATTCTTTGACTTAGACTGCCGCAGCTGTCTGAAACTTTAGCTTAAAACTTTAAACGCGTTTTTATCAAAGGTGCTTACTTCAACATGGTTAAAGTGATATCATCAAGTTCTATTTAAGCTATTAACTTAAAATTTTGTTCCAACCTTTAATGAATAATTGTCTCTATCGCCCCTACCATTTTTGTGTTAAAGTTATATTTTTTACTATTTTAAAAAATTAAAAATTATGACAAAATAGAGCACCTCCCCTTTTTTACCAGTTTAGGTTAGGTTAAGTTACAGTGGGTGCCGAAAGGCACACTTAGGCCAGATACGGCCTTTACCAGCTTATAACTTTCATTTTTTGTTATGCCTGTAGACCGGAATAACCCATTAAATTGAAATTCAAGCTACAGCTCAATTTTTCAATGCATTAAATTTTTTCTATAACCTCAGAAACCTGGAACTATGGTCTTTAGTTCCTGGAAAGGTCCCAACAAACGAATGAATGATTTTTGAGGAAACGAAATTAATTTTTAAGGGATATGCCTACAAACCTTATTATATTTTGGACACATTAAAAGTACTCGACACTCAGCGTAATCTTTCGACGCTTCCAGAGGAATAAACTCGACTTTATTCCCGACTGCGACTGTCTGAAGCCAGGAGTACCCATTTGCGTTTACCGTCACACTTGAAAGCTGAAATATTCTGGATTTAATAAAAATTGGTTTAAATTGAGAAATTAACTTACCTTAACTGGAAGAAGTTTTCTCGAAGGCACTAAAAAGCTTAAGGGAGGCTTATGATTAACAAGGAGCAACGGACCACTGGACGGACTAGGCTCGATTCCCTCTATCAGCCCATACTGTTTTATTTTATTTTTCAAAAAGTACTTCGGAATATCGGAGGGTTTACCGAATTTCGTTATCTATAAAAAAACAATTCAGAAGAGATTAGATTCAGAAGCATAAAATTCTGAAAACCTTGAATGTACCGGCCGAACTCTGTAGTACGCGATAGCAAACAAAATCCCCGATGCCGCATAGGCAGCGATCTGAAATTATGCGTTTTTAATATAAATATTATATAACATGTTTTGGAATTATTAAATTTATCATAAATTTAAAAGAAAAATATTCACCTCAACGCCCTTCGTATCGTTTTCCATGTAATCACAGAATTTTCCGTAGTATTCGGTCGTAAATTTTTTAATTCCAGACATTTTAGCGCTTGCTCAGAATTACTTCTTTGAATTAAAATCAAATTGTTGTTTTGACTACGGGCTTTATTTTCGATCGTTACTTCATCCTTTGACCAAAATATTTTGGAGGACGAATCAAATTGACATTTAGATTGGTGACGTCTCAAATGGAAGATTACTTTCTCTTTGATAGAGTACAGCGGCATCTACTGGAATTTTATCAAAAGTATAGAAGAAAACAAAAATAAATCTGGCAATAAATTTTCGAAAACCCAAGAATGTTTAGCATTTTCCGGCTTCTACTTTATTTGAATTTTTCTTTTCCCTAAATAAAACTTCCACTTTATAAATTATTTTCGTAATTTTGTGTACCTCGAGAGGGCCCCGATAAGCCCCTCATCCGGCTGTAGGCGGCCACGAGAACGATTTGCCTAAATCCCCGCTTTAAGTCACCAGAACGGCCCAACCAACAACAACAATTGAAATTCTCTCGTGCACGGAGACTGTAACTCGCAAAGGGGGCGGAAAAGGACAGTGCGGGTGGTTTCCAGGAACAAACGAGCCCTCCCTGGACTATTCCCCAACTATCCTGTGATCTCATGGATTATTTAATTTGGGAAGGTTCCCTTATAAAACGGCTATACCCGTGAAACGAAAAAAGGTAAGGGGACCAAGTGAACAACAAATTGAAATTAACTTACTTTTGCGTGTTCCCATGGCTTGTTGCATTTTTTGTTCCTAATACTACTTCTTTGGGCGCTGTCGATGCCATTGCTGCTGGCTCCAGGGGAGAGGACTGGTGGTGTCTGGCCTCTTCATATTGTCCATGTTTAATTTACAACAACGGTAAGCTCATTAGCACTAATTCAATTTTCTTAAACTAATTTTATACTGTTCGCATTTGATTCATGTTCAATTTTCCTTTTCAGCTGAGCCACACTCAACCACGGTAAGTTCATTGGGAAGTTAATTGGACATTGTTCGTCTCTTTGTGTCTTACGTTTTGTCTTATTTTAAGTCGAACTCTTGCGAAACTGCCTAAATCTTAAACTGGCACTCGATATCCAAATTTATTAATCCAATCAGTTCTAAAATCACCTCTTTATTCCTAAACCCGACTCGTACCACCATCGATATCCCAAATTTGCGCTTCTCGGCAGTCCGAATCGAACTCCTGTTTTTTCTCCTCCAGCCAATCCATGCTGACCGACTAGAGGAAAGATCATCAATACAAGACACTCTCTATACGAGCCCAAAGCTCTAACCCATATGTAAATTTTTAAAACAGCCAAGGGAAAATGTTGCCATTTGATAAACCAGCTAAGAACTACTGCTTCCCATGCCATCATACAGCACTTACAGTGTAAAAAATAATGAGAATTATCACGCATTTTTAAAGGCGCGATAAAGTCTCTGCCACGCTATACCGATGCATGCATGGTAGTCCCCACCGCGCAATGTTCAGGCATAGGAAAATTTTTGAATCGAGAATGCGGAAGAGGCAGACAGCATCCACAGAGCATATATACGGATGCGGGCTGTTTATATTTTTTCCCTGTACTATTTTAAAAGGCGCGATAAAGTCTTCGAACATGGGCGTTGCTCTGGCTGGCGAAACCAAAAACTGCCTATAAAAAAACGTAAAACTCGCAACTTTTATCCTTATCTTTTTTCGGTCTTGGTCTTATTAGCCGACCGAATTTGCAGATTTTGCTAAAAGCTGAGTGTAAAAAAGGGCTCATGTGTGTGAGAAAGACAAAAATTTAGGGGGAGACGGTACGATAATTGAAATCACGTTTATTTTACAATTTAGAATTTAATTCTTAAATTGCTTTCTTATTTTTCGTTCACTCGAGAACTCTAAGCCCATAATATAACTTCCTGTGTTATTTTCATTTTTTAACCAGAGTTTAGAGTTTTCTATATGGGAATTGAACCCACAACCTCCGAATGGCACACTTTGTTCATCACAGCGAAATCGCTCGGCTAGTCATGCCACCTGGAGCCCGTAAACATTTTTTAGATAGGAAAACCTTTACCTCAAATGAGGATTAGCAAAGATAAAGTTCTATGCGCGTAGAATCAATGCTGTTGCCAGAAGGATGGCAAAAGGTTTATAAGGATCAAAATGGAGAATATATAATTCAATAAAATCTTTATACACTATAAGAAAATCGTCTTTAATTTTGATCAAAAAACAAAAACGAAAATACTTTCCGAACAAGCCAATAAAATGTTTGAGGGTATTACGATTGAATAAAAATTCTTTACTTTTCCAACGGTTTTAAATTTTATTTGACCATAAATTACTTGTTAATATTTCATTAAATAGCGTCATATATAATTTGTTTAGTATATTTTTTTTCTTGTTTATATATAAACAATCATCATGCTATAAAATTTAATTCATAACATTATCAAATTATCATCGTCACCACTAATTAATAAATGCGTTTAAATAAAAAAAAAATCGTTTATAAACGCAAATTATTAATCTTTATCTCGTCGTTCTTTATTAATTAATACTTCAGTTACAAAAGAGTAGGCAGCGCTAGAGCACGAGACCAAGAATTTTCTAATTTTTGTATGACTAGCTCAAAAATTTTATTAATATTTGTAGAATTTATAATCATAATTTGGTAGTACGTATTTTGTTTTTGTATTTAAACAACAATAAAAAAGCTTACCATGTTTAAATATCCGTATCTTTGCAAATAGACACGATTCCTTACTAACTTTTTAATTTATTGCATGATTGATGATAACTAAAAAAACAAGGGTTGATTTGATGTTTGAATTTTTCAAAATTACAAATTTTAAATTATATAATCGAATATGAGCATTTCTTCGATTGATTATCGATCGGTCTGGTCTTGCAACTCATCTTTCCATATAAGGAAATTCAAAATTCTTAGTAATTAATTTTTCGCACCTAAAAATGTTTATAAAAAGTTGAATAAAAATTCTCAAAATATTATAAACAGCTAAGTTAGATATAACTTTTCTACGTCTCTATAGTTTTCCTTTTTTGTTGCATGCATTTTTAAATTTTGATTGAACACGAAATTTGCACTGAAAGTCTCCTTTGATTAAAGTCAAGAATAAATTTATGGTGGATGTGTGAATTTTAGTTTTTAAGGCAATACAAGTTCTAGTCTTTATTATAATATTTTTTTTTAACTTGATCAATTTAACCAAAACAGACCAAAACGCAAAGCACAGCATTGGCCCTATATATTCATGGTAACAACTAGTCCAAATAAATTGTAATTAACATGATGACTGTAGCGAGTTTTTAATCCATTTTATGACTGCCTCCTCCTGTGTCTATTCCGCATGCCAAAGCTCTCTTAATTACTTTATATGGAATAATGTTCATGTGTAAATATTTACAAAATTAATATAAAAGCCCATAACGTCCGTGTCTTTACTCTGTAAAAATTGTTTAACAAGATTCCTCTACCTGCGCTTAATCATGAAACGACCATAACTATAAAATTTTAGTCTATCTATCGTCGCGTGTTTTTGGGTTCTATTTTTAATTTATCTTATCATTATAATCATTAATGTTCTTTTATTTGATTATAATATATATAAAATGGTAAAATATGTGGTGATTTTTTTATCATATTAACAACCGTTGTATTCACACATGTTACACTTTTAAAGATTTTTTGCCTTTCTTTAAAATTCCGTAAAGCTAGTCACTTTTAGTTTTGTTTTTCTCTTTCTATGATTTTGTATGTATGTCTTATTTTCTTATGATTTTTTCTTTGTAATCCTCAGAAAATATATTGTAATATTAGATTTAAATTTGCTTTCCTACAACATTCTGCCATTTGAAATTTTTGGGAGTATTCCTAGCATTTATAAATTTATTTGAAATTTGTTTTTTAGTTAACAATAGCGAATGCCAAACGGTTTAAACGTTAGCATTTTTAAGAAATCCCACAAAATAGACCAGTGGCTCTAAAATATATGTGAACGTTTTTAAAATGATATGAAAACAAAAGTTTTAGTACAAACGAATTCGAAAAGAAAATTTTCGCGATATTGAGGAATCAAATTAAATTGCCACAACTTTAAATAAATTTAAATTTTTTTTACGCAATTTCAATTTTAATTTATTAATTAAGAACTCTGCAAGGGAATGAATGCAATCAATTATTTATCAAAACATCAGCCAATTTGGACTATGTCCACTTTATAGGCACAATCCTAGTTCTATTAAAAATTAAAGAATTAATAAAATAATAATTATAATATCAAATAAATATTTATGAGTATTTTATTAAAATTCTAACAAGAGCTTTTAAATAAAGAACGATTTAAAGACTGAAGCAATTTATATACAACTACGCTACGGGGGGAGATCAAGGAAAACACTATAAAAATTCAATCAGAAAGAAATTAATCATTAAATTATTATACAATGAGAGATTTTCCTACTTATGCTTTCTGAAACATAATTTAATTCTTCCTCACTAACTACCAGCAGTACAGCTTTAAGAAGTGGGGTACTGGGAAAGACGAAAGTACTGCAGTCATTTACTGCTACTACTTGTGTCATCCCCACTTTCCCCACAGGAAATATTAGCTAGGTTGGGGGGCAACCAGAGTCGCTCCCGACGTCCGAATTACAGACTGGGGCCGAGAACTTTTTCTCATTTCAACAATATGTTGCTGCTGCTGTTGTTGTTGTGCTTGCAGCGGTAGCTGTTGCTGGACTGGCTTTATTTGATTCACGTGCTGCGGCACTGGTGGAGCAGGCACCGCATGCTCCGGAACTGGAGGGGGTTCCTTGGATCCTTCTTCTGATGATTGGGATGATACAACTTCTGAATATTCTCTGATTAGATTTGCTATCTGGAAGGCCTAGTGGAAAATATTTTCATTAACTTTTGAACGTTCCGCTAAAAGTATATGATTTTCTTACCTGAGACGTAGTCAGAATTACTTTAGACTGTTTCTTATCCGTGCCAGTTATTATCATTAGACAATTCATGTTCGGGGAGTAAGATAATATAGAGGCATATTCGTATGTACAGAGGGTGTTCCTTGATCTGTGCTCCAAAAGATGAATTCCTTTTTGGTCCACAGCCAGCCAGAGAACTCGGGGCCAGTTAGATGTAAATGATTGCTTTTATAATAGAAAGAGAAATTATAAAATATATAGAAAATTAATGGAATAAGAATGGAATGGCAAAGTTTGATTATAGAAACATCATTTGAGTCTGTACTTTAAAAACTACAGTGGTATTTTGAGTAAAATAATTAAGACAAGGTATAAATAGTGCTTAGCTATTAAAAAATAAGTTTAAGTACATTTAAAAATTCCTGGATCATTTATCAGTGGTATTACTTGTCTGCTTTCGATTTTATTCTTAAAATTATATAAAATTTTGTAGTAGTTATAACATGAATACTTTACTTACCATTACATCGAAAATAGTAGCCCTATGCAAGGGCCAGCTTTGTATCAGATTCAAAAATGATTTCTTAGCTTCTGCTTGCGTCATTCCGCGAAGACTTTGATGGTGCATGGCAACAGCTTCATGTGGAATATTTGGTACAAAGCGCGGAGGTAAACAGTGACTAGCAATGGGTCGATAATCGTGAATAACTTCTGAACAGTCTCCAAGTTCCAATTGTCCTTGTAGAGCGGTAAGCATGATCGCTTCCATCTCAGTGATTGGAAAGCGTTCTGTGCGCAAGCCATGCAGAACTTGATGATAAAGCAATTCCTTTTCGACCGGATCATCTAAATTCATGTAGTGATCAAAGAATAGATGCTTTTTGAATAGGAAAATATGATGCTGTCTACGACACACATTGGGAAGGCTTCCTTGCGCCTGAAAATTAAAATTATGAACAATTTTCTATTTTTAAAAAAAGAGATCTCTAACCTGATTTTGTTGAACTGCTTGAGCCGCTGCAGTTCGATATTTCTCCCATTTGGACATAACATCTGCAACCTTTTCGTCGGGCACTAAACTTCTTTCAGATGCCCCAAGAACTTCGTATATAGCATACCCTTGTGCATTCTCCTGTAAACCGATTTTCTTTTTAACAATTTCCATCACTTCACGTGCTGTAGAGCTTGGATGGAATTCAACGGAATGATATTGGCCATCCATGAAGTGGAATCTTGCATAAATTGGACGTCTATTAATAGTGCAGACTATCTCTTCTCGACTAGGTGGCCACTGACGACGACGAGTTCCCTGAGTTTTAAATAGGCACTGTAAAGTAAAAGGATTTCTTTAATATTCCTTTCAAAAAAGCAAATTATTAAATATTTACGCGTTCAGCAAATCTGGCATATTTGCCCTCTTCAGTGATGTAGTCGCTAGCGCATCTCTTTAAGTGGCCTATTAAATATTTCCTAATAACTTTAAGTGGTGGAAGAATAACACTGCAAGCTAAAGAAAGCAGAGCCCAATGTCTCAAATTAACTCTGGAATTTGGATCAGGATGATCTGTTGTTTGTTTAATTAATTGAAGATAGAGTTCATTCAAAAGTGATTCTTTTCGCATGCACCGATCCATTATAGATTGAATAAGAGTTATATGCTCGTCCTCAGCTCGTTGGATGGAATCGCCTTTAAAATTCATTTATTATTTTTAATTTGTTTTTAGAAAAACGAACTAATTTCTCACCATTCTGACCAAGTCCTGCATACGTTAAAATTGCTTGGAAGACCTGCACCATTGCTTGCTCCTCTTGATCCGGTAATTTGCTTAAACTCTGAGGAAGTGGCTGTCGACTAAAAGCCCAAAATGCATGTGGAAAACCTTTATAAGTTTCCCCATGATCTTGAACTGAATTTCCATGTTCAGCCCGTAATTTTTCTAGACGATGTTTTGATAGTCGACGCAGGGTATTTCTTAAGAAACCACCACTCGAATCCTGTGGTTTCCGAAGAATCTCTGCATCGACCAAATGTCGCCGACAGACTACAACATTATGATGCAGCCTGACACGATCTTCGTTTGTTATACCCTTAGATTTTTTGGGCTGTACCTCATTTTCTGTTATCCAATTCGATAAGGGTGGGAAATACGAGACAATTAGAGAGCCAATTTCATTTTTTTGTGCTGTCTCGAAAACAAAACACCTTTGCTGATCAGTGGTGGTGTTCGTTTGTCGATTTAAAGTAATTGTTATAAAACTGTCGCTCGGATCGAGCATAATAGATTCAATATCATAGTACCGGAATTCATAGAGTACAAACTTATCCTCTGTTTTTATTAGCATGATACCTTCACAGTTCACGCCCAATATCAAGCTGTTCCCATAACTCCAGTAGCCCCTGTAGGTGACTGGGAACATTGTGGTTCCGTAGAGAGGGTACTGCATCACGCAGCTAAGATATAACACTTTGGCTGTAAGCTCTGATCTACCAGCACCGTATTGTCGATGGGCTTGTGCTAATATCGGAACCCAAAATTGCTCTTCCCGAGTTTTCGATATCCTTTCTGGAAGGTAGTTACCAACATCAGTGTAGTACTCCGGCTTTGGCTGATTGGATGGATCTCCAAGAGCCACTTGAGCTTGCAGACCAGCAAGTTGAAGAGCAACTTTTTCGCTAACCGGAAAATCATCGCACTACAAACGCAAAATGCCAAATTTTTGAATGTAAATGAAAATTATAAAAATAGTTATAACAAATACCTTAACAACACTGTAAACAGCTTGTGCATAGAGCATATTAACTTCGACTGGATCTTGTGATAATTCTCTTGTACTCTTGAAAAGACGTTTTTTAAATACGAATCGGTTCTCTCCAGATCCTAAAGTTGCCGCATTTCTTCTCATTGTTGAATTAGTTGCTTGGATTTTAGTTTGTTTTCTAAAGAAATATGTTTCCATTAGTTTTTAATTTTAAACTCGGCTCCAAACTATAAAAATAACATTCAGATTTCAAATTCCGCAAGTGTTTGTTTTCCTAGTACAATAAAACAATCTGCGCATTTTGAGTTATAGTCTGACCTTTTCTTTAAAACCCCTAAGCGAAAATTCTGCCTGTATGTATTAATTAATGAAGAAATTAAAACTTACATTTCCCAAGCTGCAATAATATCGTACAAATAATCGTGTGATTTTACATGTTCCTCCCCATCAGGACGGCTTTGGTAAATTGCCCAACCATCAGTGTTACATAAATTCAACTTGTCTGCCAATTTGGCCACAGCATCACTTGCAGTATCTGTTGGATGGACATCAATCGCTTTGGTCCGACCATCCAAGAAGAAGAAACGACAAACAATTGTGCCTAATCTTCGCATAGCCTGTTAATATTTTATTTTATTAAATATTTATTTATATTCTAAATCTTTATACATACAGCAACTTCTACACTTGATGGTGGATACATACGCGGTGATACTTTTGTACATTTACAATTATCCAAGCACCATTGAGCATATTGCCTCAATTTTCCATCCAAAGATTCCAAATTCTTTTTCAAAAAACTTACAAAAAACCTATACATTGTAAAATATTATAAAGCGCTTTAAATAAATTAATTAAAATTCTATGTACCTAAAAAGCAGTTTACTAGGCTGGAATGCGACTATAGTCAAGCAAAGAAGTAACCAAACCCTATCAGTCCATTCTGAATGTGGATTATTTGTAGCTTGTCGCATGCATTGGACAAATATCTCATCGCGAAGCTCTTCACGTTCAATTCCTTGACCAATTATGTACTGAATAACTTGCAATTCACGTTCATTATTTAGCTCTCCTCGAATATATTTGCAAAGATCCTAAAATATGAAAATTTTATTTTCTTTTAAATGAAAATAAAAATTATTGAATTTACCCGAAATATATTGCAAGCTACTACAACATTTTCTGGATCATACATGTGAATATGCGAGGATGGAATGGAGTTGCCCCGATAGTAAGTAATCATTTCATATTTAGGCACCAAATCTGTGGACTTCTTTCCTTTTCGAGTTAACGTCGCCATGATAGTGCCTTCAGGAGATCGCTCATGAGAATTGAAATAATTTTCAGCAAACTCTAGAATATCATAGTAGACATCGTCCCTAGAATTCAAGGAATTTTAGTAAAAGTTTCATGTCGGTAAAATCAAGGATTTTATTCTGGAAAACGAATCGACATGAGTAAATTCGTCTTTTATGGTCGACTAATTTTTATAAATAATTCAAGTATACGAGAAAATTCATAACATTTCGTTTCGTCTTCCAGATTAATACTTGAGGATTAAAGGCATACCGAAGAGCATCCTTTTCTTTTTCTGACACATCAATTTGTTGCATTTCTTGTAGCTTCTTTTCCACTCTGTGCTTTCGTCTTTGTTCCCTTTCAGCGTATGGATGCCCACCACCCGTTGATGAGGCTCTAGAACTTGGTCGGCTATGTTTTGGTGAAGAAGGGCTCATCGGACCGCTTGTTGACCTTTGCGGACTGGCAGATCGAACAACATTATTAACAGCAGGACTTTTCGGTCTGAATTTGTGCTGCTGACATGGAGCCCCAGATCCACTTGTGCCATTTTCTTGAATAAGAGATGTAGTCATAGTCTCGTGAACTTCTGGAACTGATGGCAGTTCTTTTGGTATCACTGCTTCATAGATTGGTTCATCACCTCTTGTTTTAGTTGATTTTACAACATTTGCCGGAGGAAGTGCAGATCCGTTCATTGTAGGGGGCGGAGGAGGTGGCATAGTCGGCTCTGGTAGTGTTGGAACTCCTTTTGTGGGCGGAGTCTTGGTTGGTTTTTCTAGTGTCAAACCTTCAATTTCTTGCTGTATAACGTTTTCAAGCTACAAACAAGATTTTGTGATACTTTTTAAATTTTATTCTTACAAACAAACCTCTATGTCTAAATCTTGTACTAGATTGTCCATTTTTTCACCAATTTCATTCAAGACAGGGTTTGATGCCGAGTTGTTGGGCTGTACCTCACTTAAGAAAGCAAAAAGATTGTCCAAATCTACAGATTCGTTACTTTGTTGGTGTGTTGTTCCTACGGATGGAGCATGACCATTCATTAAAGGCTGAGTAGGCGGAGGAGGAGGTGGTGGTTGATTCAGTTTAGTGTTGATTTGCTCAGCCATTTGGGACAAAGCGATGATCTCTTCCTGAACCATTCTAAAAAAATTAATTTTGTTCGTTTATTTAAAATTATATGAGAAACATTTCGAACGTGTAATGACAAAGGTTTGGATTTTGTGCAGGAAATTCACAAGGTGTAAGGATTGAGACAAGGAGGCAATACAACTCAAATTTCATTAATTTTGTTAATTAAACATATTCAACATTTTAACATTAAACATGTTACTACTATGCATTCAGCCTTAGGAGAAAATGTTTTCTATTCTTACCGCAGGTCTACTACTTTTCCCTGTTATCTCCTTACCTTAATGTATACAGACTATTTTTCTATTTAATTTCTGATCAATTTAAGCAAGAAACTGAAACTAGCTAATAACTGTATTTTATAACACAGATAATAGTTTATAAAAACACGAAATTCGGAAAAACATGCTGTTCAGTATTATAAATTTAAAAAATATTAAAACATTTCTATGAGTAAAAGACGTGATCATATTTAAAATATAAAGAGGCTATACAAGCAATCAGATATATACGGGAAATTTTATAGTTCATATTAAAATCCAAAAAAGGATATAATCATCCCAAATTCTTTAGTCCTGCATTATTTCATTTTAATATTGTCAGTATTGCAAAATTCATCAACATGGGAACAGGTGAACTAATCAGACTGCTGAAATAAATATTTAATAATTAAACCTTACCAGATTATTTATTATTAATAAATAAATACAAGAGGTTATTCTAGGGCCCATAAGTGTTTATCTTGGTAAAAAATCACAAATAAGCAAATAAATAGGGTTCTAACTGCTTGCTAACCTCAGTAGAATCAAACAGAATCACCATAGTGTACCTGAAACTTCTTTGACAGTGTTAAGTGTAAATAAAAACCAATTTACCATGCGGTGCATTATTAAAGTTTTAAAATAAATTAAACAAGCAAAACACGAATCAATAAGAAAATAACGCCAAATACAAAACCAAAACTCAACACAGCATTCAATTGGTGAGAACTTACCCTCCTCGATCGTCATCGTCACCACTTCCAATATTCTGCATGCTTCAAAATTAAAATTGTTTTTCTTTTTGTAAAAAATCAAATTTTTGTTTTTTAGCAAATTTGTTTGTAAGGTATACTCTAAACACAACTTGATCACCCACAAATAAAGCAATAATACTCAATGACAAACTAAACGAAAAGGGGTCAAATCAAAACAATCCTCTGTTTGCGCTAAAATGGTACAGAAAAGCGATGGAAAAAGGAGATAAAAACTACATGAGACAATCAAAATGATGCCCTATGGGTACTCTTGGTAATGTGTTTTTAAATAAACATATCAAAAATGCTGTAAAGGGGTTGTAAAAAATAAATTCCCCTTTTCTGAATGATTCCATGGTAGACAACTTATTAAAAACTAGCGCATACCTTTCACACTCCTCAATTGCCTTGCGCTCTTCTTCGGAATTCTTTGCCTCCTGCTCTCGTTTTTTTCGTTCCGCTTCAAGCCTTTCACGTTTACGCATCTCTTCATCAACTCTACGCATTTCTCGCAATGCGGCAGCAACCTATTTTAAAAATTCTCACTCATTCAGATTTTAATTAAACATCCAATATAAATTACCTCTCTTGCAAAAACACCTCTTAGATGGCTTTGAATAACAACAGCAGCTCTCCTTTTTCTTAAAAACTCTATTCTCAATTTCCAACCTTTGTAGGCATGTTGAATCTTTAACGCCGCTCCACGAGTTAGCATGTATTTCTTTTCTATTATATATCGTTTCCAATTCTTTTGAATAACCAGTGCTTTTGAGTTAATTATCTGATTTCGGGCATCTTCAAGTGGCTCATGAGCTCTACTCCTCAGGAACACTTTGGTTTTACCAATCTGCCACTCGGTGTCAGGAACCTTAAGTTCTTTTATCACAGCCATAACTTGCTCACGAGTCGATTGAATACCCTTTTGTCTGGTTAAACATTGATACTTCGATACGAAGTCGTCAAAACTCAAATGAACGGGGTATCCTTCGCGTCGTATACGAATTATATCTAACATTCCTAAATATCTAAGTTGGTCTAGGACTAGTTGATCATTATAATCGTTTGGTAATTTGTGCGCATTTGGTTTTATACAACGAACGTACCTGTAAAAAAAAGGGGTTTTTTCAAAACATACGTAATAAAGTTGAACTTATAACAGATTAAGAACTAGCAACGTTTTTTCCTTTTATGTAAAATAAAACCTTACAGTTGAAAATACTAGTGATATTTTAAAAAGGAAAGCAAAAGGAAATTTTATTCCTTGAATATGTTTAGGTAAAGTCGAGCAGTGCTTAAAGTACTGCTATGGTGATGATATGGGAGGGAGCTTTAACAAGAAAAAAATATTTGAAGCATGAATTCGTCCAAAACTTAGACAAAACCGTGAAGAATACTGCTAAAATTGCACTATTTCTTCAAGAGATCCTATTTTATTCATATGAATGATTTCTCATCATAATTAAGTTACTATTGTCCATTTTTAAAACACCATAAAACAAATAAAAATAATCGATCTATACTTTGTTTTTTTAAAAGTTCGAAGCTTACCATGGATTGGTACTTTGCAAGACATCTACAAGCGCCTGCAGCTGAAATCGGAAAGTATCACTGACCGTCAATTTCCCTTTTGATGTTCCTCTTTGCACTGTGCCTACCGTGTTTGTTATTTGATTTTGGGTTTGTATTGATAAAAGATCCTGTAAAGCTACCTCGTTTCAATTACTTTCTATTGATTGAAAAATATAGACTCACCTGATAGGATGAAAGGTCTTGTACAAAGGTGTTAGTACTCCTACTCATAAAATCAAATAGGACGTCCTGTTGAACGTCGCGATTTTTATCTACGAAACCCTTTACTGTATAGAGGACACATCCCGCATAGTGTTTGATACCAAATTCGGATTCCCAATGACGGCGGTCAGCGCCCTTTACGTATCTCGGATTTGGTTCGAATTCGGCATGTAAATTTGTGAGATAGGCCAAATCCGAACCTTTAGGCATGTGGCATTGTTCAGTCAGCAGCTTTAGAATGCAGCGCGGTGGTTTTTCTATCAATTCCAAGCATAAGGTGTTATCGGTGAATTCGATGTGTGAAAATTGAATTTCTTCTTGTTTGTACTATTTATAAAAAAAAAATGGGATTTGTTATAAAATTATAGGTCCAATTCTCCAATTTTCTCCAATAACACTTACAATTTCCTGTTCTAAGGCGAAGACGTAATGATTAAAGAACTTGTGGAGTTTCTCATTAGTGTAGTTGATGCACAACTGTTCAAAGGAGTTCACATTAAAATTCTCAAAGCCAAAAATATCCAAAACTCCTAGGAACCGACTAGAATCCTGTCCCGGATTAATGCATGTATTTATTTGACTAATAAGCCATGCAAACGTCCTGGAGTACAATGCCTTTGCCATTGCGTGTCGATTCTCCCGCGCCTTAGAAAAACAAGAACGAAAACAAAAGAGTTGTGGTGAAGTGCTTTTTCCTTGATGACATTGAAAGGGAAAAAAAAGGGAAGAGTATTGTTTACCTCTTGAACCTTCAGGGGTATTTCCGTGATATTCCCCCTGACATTGATTTGCCGCACTAGACAGACCTGTTGGACGTCGCTCTCCTGCAGCCCTAGAAGATCTGCAACTATCGACACAATTTCCTTGTCGGACTCGGTGAGTTCGCATCGTTCCCCATCGATGTCCTGAAAGTCCAAATTTCCCAGCCATAAAATTGCGCTTAGAACCTTAAAGATTCCGTCTATTATCGGCTGAGGGATTTGCAGTACTGTAAATGCTAGCCTTAGGGCTTCAAATCGTTTAGACTCTGAGGCAATTTCTATTTCCACGCTGCCGGAGGCATTCAGATACCGATAGAAGGATGGCTCCTTCAGGTGCAGAGATGCAGCCAATTCTTTGTTAGTTTCTCCTTCTGCGACCAGCTGATAAAGGACATGATAATTCCTTTCGCCAGGACTCTGATGTGTTATTCTCGACTGCTCCAGAAGGTAGTCCTGAATTATACACCCTTTAATGCACCATTTTGCGTCGAAGCAGACCTGCATAAATTTTCCAAAGCGAGAACTGTTGTCGTTGCGAATTGTTTTCGCATTACCTAAACGTATGAAATCCAGGTTAATGTGCAGCACATTTAAATGCTAAAATATTTTTATGTATTTTGCTTTTTTTTAATTACCAAAGGCTTCGAGTATTGTGTTAGCTTCGAGAATTTGCTGTTGGACCCAGGTAGATACATCACAGGTGACGGAGCATAGATACTGCAGAACAAATTTTGTCGTTTCCGTTTTACCTGCACCAGATTCACCGGATATAACGCACGACTGTTGTTGTTATTTGTATTGTAATTAAACGAATAAAAGAAAATTTAAATTACTTATTTTGCATTTTAATTACTATCCAAGCGAAAAAGAGTGCTATTTTCATGCATAAACAAAACAGAGCATGAAAGGATCAGCACAAAAGTAAAAGTTATTACCTCATTGTGAAAAGAAACGTAAGCTTAAGTGATTTATGATTTTATATGAATGAAATTTTCTACAAGCTTGCGGTTTATTAAGGCGATATTTTCTTTTATTCGATGAAAAAATCGATTTTTTTGTAGCGATTATTAATCCAGGTCCATGAGAGTATTTAACAACAAAAACTTTATCGATGTATACAGCTGAGAGTGCAACGGTCAATTTTAATTATATAAAATATATAATTTGAATTAAGGAAATTAAAAATCCACACTTTGTTCTTTATAAAGTATTCAATTGCTTTAAGGAGCCGATCCACGAATAACTCCGAAATTAACAAAAATATATGCCCTAATTTATGTCGTATTTACCCATCGGCCACAGTTCTGATAATTTTGAATTTTTTTTATGGTTATATAAAAGAACAACGATTAAAAGAGCACCAAAATATAGTGTATACCATCATTAGTAATTAAAATAAAATACAGAGAAATACTCCAACTTTTCTTAAATATGTTCTATTCTCTATCTTCTTACCGCTTCTTACTGTCTTTAAGACATGACTAAGGACACAACTACAATTAATTCTTAATAATATTTTAAAACAAAATAGTGCTTAATTTTTGTCTTTTTAAGTACAGTAAGGAAGATAATCAAAAAGTATATTTCCTTGTGAATGCATAGCTTGTTGAGATATTTTTTCAAAATGATAAAGTAATACACCAAGAAAGTTTTAGCATATATTTTATTTATTTGTGCTCGGAATATTTGAAATCCTTAAAACTTATTATAAGCGACTTTCAAACCCCCAATAGACAAATCCCAAAATTCTCAAATTACCCCTTTTAGTGCCAAACAATGACATGTCGTCGTTGACTATACTTGGGAAAAGTGCCGACGAAAATATATCGTTGTGCGTAAAGTTAGCTTAGCTTAGAGTTAAAATGTAGAAGCTTGGAATTCAATTATAATTGTGCTAAGTCTGTCTGTCTGTCTGTCGCCTATTTGGACAAGAAAAGAACTCTGACATTTTGGAAGAAAGTATCCTTCAATTTTTTATTACATTCACATCCCTTGTTACCATGATTGAATTAATATTTTATTTTTTCATTTTAAATTGTTGAAATATTGCTTTTTTTATTTTGATATACGTTGTTTTTTTATATTATATATTATACCTATATTACACTATGTTAAAAAAAACAATGTGTTTTACTCATAAATGCTAATTCAAAATTTCCAACTTTTCAACTTTTGTTTTTCATTTCTAATAAGCATTATTTATATTATTTCTAAAAAAATGTGAAAAATACCCCTATTATAAATTCCTTATCCCTTTAGTTTTCAACATGTTTCTTTTTGAATTTAATAATTATTTTTTAAAAGAATATTTTTAAATTCCTTTTTTTAAACTCCATAAATTATATAAATTTGGTTGACACTTTAAGCCCAACTTCAATTTTACGCTTGGCATTAAAAAGATTGTACACCAAATACATAAATCTTTTGGAAGAATAATTAATTATTTTTATGTAAAAATGCCGAGTTCCAAAAGGTTAAAGTGATATAATTCAGCACAGGGATGATTACATAAATTTTCTTAAGATACAGAAAAAAAATTCCAAAAATAGCAATGACTGACTTCTGTTTCTAAGTCAGGGAAATTGCCCAGAAACTTGATTGATATCAATGGCACACTGTGTCGGTCTTTAACAGAGAAAAAACCCTCTTGTGTTATTAAAGCTCAATAAACTCCGGAAATTAAATTCGAAGACCATAAAAGTCCATAAACATGTAGGAAATTACCGCAGGACAGGAGAGGTTACTTAACAACCTCCCGGTCGCCACCCACATACACATAGTAGTTCTTTTTCGTGACTATTCTTTTTTTCGCGTCTTTCTTTTAGCCACAAGAAGGCGAGTGCTCCCGCTGCTTTGCAGAATTTTGTGATTTTATAGGTCTGTCTTCTTACCTGATTTGCGTTCGTATCCTTCATATTCCTGTAGCCGGCCTCCGCAAGTGCAAACACGTGAGGTTCCAGCGTGCCCAACTTCTGGCCGTGGTACTTGAAAACATGCTCCTACAGTGGAAGAGAGAAAAATCGTAAAAAAACAAAAAAAAAAGGTTAGTGATGATGATGGCATGGACTACTTTTATACACCACCAGGACGAGTGGGTTGTTAACCTTTTTTAGGCTAGGATGAGGCACAATAGGACATGTGGATGTGGATCAAGTTTTGGCTTTTTCCTTTTTTTTTTGGCTAGTGAACTTAATTAGACACGCCCGACCACCTATTGTTAAAGTGGGCCTCATTTTTATGAGCACAGGTGAGTTGTTTGTTTCCTGTCGGTCGACGGTGGCACCAGATGAAAGAGGCTTTTGATTAAAGGTTTTACGAGGATATTTAATGGTATTTTTAGGAGTAGTTTGTAAAAGGGATTTTTTTCATTTAGTTCTTTGGATTAAAGGGATATGAAATTTAAAATTCTAAACGTTATTAACTAAATAAGTAAATGAGAAAAGTTTTTAACGATTCTTTGGTTTAATAAACTAAACCAAAAACTTTTTAACAAGAAGAGCTGAATTGACATTTTTGTATAGTTATAAAGACTACTAACCAAATAAAACTACCCATATGAGAAAACGATCAAAACTATATTTCTTGCAAGAGTTTAGTTAAAGTCCATTTAATGTTGAACTTTTATTTTATATTTTATATCTATTGAAGTAGGTATATACTATTTATTAATTAATATACTCCCAAATAAGAGAAATTGTCTATAACATCATCTTTTCCTTTTAAAATTCAGTTATATTTCAGTTAAATACGTATTTTTATCTTTATCCCATTACTCTGGTAAGTCAGGTTTACAGTACGTAAAATGGGCTATTTTATAATGAATGTAATGAAAATGCTCCACTACTTTCTTTAAATTACTTTAAAATTAATAAAAAGCTTTAATATATTGCAAATTGAAAAGTTGAATTATAGAAACAATGGATTTTTCAGAAAAGTGTTCTAACATTAGCCAGCTCTTTAACACTAGATTTACGGAACTCATCAAATTGAGTGATTTCATATTTCGTGCTGAATTTTGCAGTAGTCATATATTAATTTTTAGTAAAGAATGTTATTTTTAATTGATGCAATGGGACAAGAATATTTTGTGTAGTTTTTATATCTCCATGTTTTCATTTCGAATAGAATTATGATATAACCTTCTTTTCAAAAACTCTATCAATCATACGATAAATGTCCGTAAATCTAATGCTAAATTTCAAACCATTCCGTATTTTATGGAAATGGTTTAAGGTTCAAGATTTCATTTGCTGATAAGCTGAAAAATTCTTTCCCTTTTATTGTTTTTTCCCAAAATTTGATGATCTAGAGTATTTCAGTTTCGTAATCTACTGAAATTATCCGTAAAATCCGTAAAAAAAATATATATATCAAAACTATTTAGTTAATATTGAAAATATTTAAATAAAATGATAAATTTAGAAATATTATTAAACAAATTTAAAAAATAAAGTTTTAAGTTATTTTATTCTATATGTTTCGTAATCGATAATAGTTCAGATCTTAGATTCAAAATACTTTTTGGTCTACACCAACCAGCAACCAATTTTCAGTCGAATGAACACCCTACAGTCCAAGCTAATAGTCGATTGACTAGAACCTTTTTAAGGTTTCGTGTAAAGCAGTGGGTAATAAAAGTCACTTGTAAATCTTAAATAGGTCAACCAATTGTTTCTAAGGTGTGCCAACACATAAACCGTCTTTTCCCCTCTACCTTCCTCAGGCAACCTCAATTGCTGTTAGTGGGCAAATACATATTTCTTCCCTCCTGCTACCTTGATATGATATTCTAAAAATAGAACACGACAAGACAACCGTCCCTAGGGAAGAAAATAAGCACACATGATATGGGACTGCAGGGATAATTCCTTATAACTCTAAGGCATAGCTACACATATATATTATGGTATATGGGTTACAGTAGATTCCCGGTTCCCGGTTTCCGTTTCCCGGTCCCAGAGAACAAAGGAAATTACCTCACCCAGCTTAAATTCATTATTTCCTAAATCGGTGAAGCAATTGAGGTCGAAGCCGCTATCGGAAGATTGCTAATTTAAGTAGACTGAAACTGATAGGAAGCTCGTTCCAATTAATAATAATTTTCTCTTTTCCCTATATTAGAATTATTGTTTTCATGTCCTGGAAAAAAAAGGCTGAGGTAACACGAATAACTAAAGAATTTAAGCATCATGATTTATAAATAATGAGAGCCGAAAGGACTTTCAGTGTTACAGTATCTAAGAGATTGGCTGACGTTAGGATTCCCAATCAAGCCCAGAGGTTGTGTATAAAGATATCTCGCAAAGCCGCATAAGTTATAATTCTGATTGTCTCTTAGATAAACTATGATCAGCAGTTTCAGACTTCTGACTCATTTACTTTTTAAATGTAATTTTTATAATGCTTGTCCTATAAAAATTATTAGGGTATACCTTCCATTTTCAGTTCTTGTTTAGATAGTTAGTTCGGATAAATTAAAATATGTGTTTTAGTACAAAATTCTAAGCAACCTTAAATGTATTTTCCTTTATATTTTTTATCTAATATTTCTTAAATTAATCAGTTAATTTTTGTTACTATTTCCAAAAATCTTGTGCTAAAACTGCATATGTACTTTTCCTCAATGTCCTGCCTAGTCACAGTAATTATGAAAATATTTTAAAGATAACCAATGGATAAGAATTAATGTTTGCCGAAATATTCCATATCCTGAGCATATCGAAAACTTGATATTTCTTTCAGTTACAATTTAATATAATTGTCTTCAATAGTAAAATTTAATTGCTCAAGCGTAATTACTCATTCCTTCGAAAATGATATCGAAGGAAAACTTTTCTTTCAAGTCTAGGAATAGAATAATAAAAGCAAGAAAATCTCTCTCAATAACTCTGGTTAATAAAACCATAAATTTCAAAATTTTCACGCCTTTACCTAAGCTAATGAAAATTTTATGCAGCTTAAATAGCCTGATAACAACTGGCTACTGCCAGTGGAAGTCTTGCGTTCAAATTCAAATTCATTTGAATGTTTAAAAGGCGTAAGACGTGGAAGAATGCTTTTAATTGATAAGCAGTCATTAGATGAAAATCGTCTTCCGTTAAAGAGTTTGTGAAATTTTGTTCAAGCATTCGTAAATCCTAAAAAGAGTTTAATATTAAAAATGTTTGTATCACTGGTTAACAAATTTAATATTTTTTATTTTGTCTCTAAAGAATTAGCAAATCATTTCTAGAGAATTTTTTCTTTATTATTGCAAATTCGTAACGTTTTCGAAAAAGAGAAGGCCATATTTTGGGTATTTTTGAAGAATCATTAAAATTAAAGTTCATCATAGAAGTTTGTAACGTGATTTAAATGAAAGTATAACTCATAGTCTAGGAATATCAAATTCAACAAATTTTTCATCATTTATTCGCCACCTATTGTACGAAATAATCAGTTTATAGAAAAAAAAGTAAAACTGACGAATTATTTCTAAATGTTCTAAATTTGTTAATTTATGTAATAACTTTGGATTTCAGCTAACAGTTAAGCTACATTAAAAGCTTCTGGATCTGTTATTTCCAATGATTTTTCAAAAATGAAACCAAAACGGCGTTCGGTAATTTTTAACTATGTTTTTTTTCGAAAACGCTATGTGAGAGAGCGTTTTCGTTTAAGATTTCGTAATCTACAGGAAAAATTCTATAGAAATGATTTGCCAATTCTTTGGAGAAAAAGTTACTGTTGACCTATAATATTTATTAAAAAATCGTAATGTGTCCTTACAACATTTTTTGTTTCGTATAGCAATTTTTCAAAACTTACTTTTCTTTTATAAGGACACTATTCTTATCATATAAAATAGTTCAGTCCTGTCCACATCACTCTCTCAATAGAATTCAAAATAAGCTTAATTTGTTTATCCAGAGAATTGCAGCTTGAATAAAACATTTATTTTGAAAAAATTCTACACGTCTACTCCTTGGCGCCAGAATGGCAGGCTTATTTGCAATTGCAAAGTGTCAGTAGCTCCCTAAATAAAAAAAACAAAAAAAAAAAAGAGAAATGTAAGCAACTTGATAAAGTCCATAAATGTCCCAAATAGGCATCAAAGTGGAAGTTGCTTCCATACGACTCGTTCGAGACCATAATGGGAATCTGGGAGCATAGGACGTTCCCCTCATCGGGATGCAGTTCACAATTTCACGAGTGCGTGAACACACTGAGAAGTATGGGAAAAGCGAAACAATGCTGAGCCTCCATATGTAGGAAGAAATCTGAAGTTCTACTTGAGCATTACATAGACTTAAGACAACTAACTGGCCGTCGGAGGCCGCCCTTCTTCATCCCACCGACTACTCTCAAATTGCCGACCATTCTAAAGTTGTGTAATTTAAATTCATTGTGGTGCTTCCTTTCGAGTGTTGTTCACTTCCGTTCTTATTGGCCGCAAAATGCATTAGGCTTAAACTTTAGCTGCCGTAGTGACGTGTATTCCCACTATCAATCACCACCGCCAAGACCGAGAAAATGTTCTTGAACATCTCCGACTAGGGATGGGGGTCATGGGTAGACGCACTTTTATAAAACGACCAGCTAAAGATGCGTTCTTTCGCCTTTCGAGACAATCTTCGTCTGGTCTTCCACTGATTTATCTCTCTTGGTGCAATTCTCTGCGAGATGTGACGACATGAGGCATTTGTTTTTAAGATTCGCATTGTCTTCTACAGATAATACATTGTCTATCTCCAGATTTAATGGAGAAATTGTTTCATGCAGACGATGAACATTTTCTACATTTTATTAAGCATCATTATTTCTTTTTTATTGCTTTCAATTAGCATTTGTTCATTTCATAGAGGCTAATTATCTGGGTGTAGTACTTACTTAGTAGTCAAAATACTTTAGCTATTTTTATAAAAATAAATCGGCAAACATATAAAAGCATTCGATTTTTATATCCCAAGTATTTTTTTTTTAATTTCGCAGCATTAATAATGGTAAAATTTTAAATTGTACTAGAACTACCAAAGGCTACCTGCATAGCATCATATCCCTTAATACAAAGCCTTGCCACGTTAGATCTTTTCCCATCTTTCGCCTCATAAGCCATCGACCCCTTCACTAGAATGCTACGGAAATATGATTTCGGGTATTTGTCGCCTCCACGATCGTGTGATCTCACACCTATGGGTAACTTTCTTTGGGGATATGTGAAGTCACTCGTTTATGCTGACAAACCACAGATGTTGGACCACTTGGAAGTCAACATTCACCGCATTATTGCCAATAAACGGCCCCAGTTATCCGATAAAATTATCGAAAATTGGACTTTCCGATTACTCTTCATTCGAGCCAGAAGTGGCGCCCATATGCCCGAAATCTTGTTTAAACACTAATGGCATAAAAATATTTTTTAAATACCCAACACCATGTACTTCTGCTCTCCCCAATATCTAATATTTAGTCACATATATTTTATCAATTGTTAACAGCCTGGACAAAATCAACATTTTTTTATGGGATTAGGTGTGGTAAATTTATTATTTTGCATAACGCTGTATTTTGCGAGTAACTATTTAAAATTTAAATTGAACGTTTATAATTTAAAATATACCCTTTCAGATTCAAAATTATCTTGATTTTTGTAGTCCCTGTTTAAGAATTCAATAATCGA
This sequence comes from Philonicus albiceps, assembly GCA_963969385.1. NCBI lineage: Eukaryota > Metazoa > Arthropoda > Insecta > Diptera > Asilidae > Philonicus > Philonicus albiceps. The sequence continues at coordinate 28,642,133 of OZ017776.1, forward strand.
ATTATTAATTGAGACGTCGATTACAGAAACTTAATGTTTTTCTGAAACAGGATATTAATTTCACACACAATAGAGAAAGTCATAGATAGATTTTTACATTTTGAATTTGGAGATACAAAATCACATCACTGAAGTCGACTAAATAAGAAATACTCGTTATATTCTATTTTTCTAAATAAAATTCTCTAACGAGCGCTCATTCTTAGCTCTGTTTATAGGAATTCAACAACATTAAATTAAACATATTAAAACGAACAAATAAGACCGCAAGGGTGCTTTATAGTGTTCGTTTAATAGTGTGCATATGGTATAAAATATTCCTTCAATAATTAATGTCCTACTTTTCTTTAGCATACGTTCACGAGTAAAAGACGTGAAGTGTATAGAGAAACATATACAAATTCATATATATAATATTTGAGTCGTTTTATCTGTGTGTTTACCTTAAAATCTAAAGAATATTTGCCTTGCAGTCAAACTGGATAAAATGCATTTTTTAGATATTTAGATCAAGTTATATGTTTAGTACATATATGCGTTACGCGCAACTACTGTACCCTCTTATTAATTTTAATTTTAATTCAGAACTCACAATTATTGCTTTGTTAATACCAAGATATCTTCTCAGGGATAAGCAAATTTGTAAATTTAATTGAGTTTTCTTTCCTTAAGCCACTGCGATACGAAACTAAAACCCTCTTCACCTATTCCAGGCTATTTTGTTCCAAATAACAACACTTTCTGCGTCGATAAAGTAATGACCTAAATCATGTTCCCATTTTCAGAGACCAGTTGGTAAAGATGAAAAAAAAATTAAATATTTCGAAACGACCAACATTTCCTCATATTTTGTTCTTGTACTAGTTCTCAGCGAAATCATTTCAAAGCAGTCTGTATTTTTAACTTTTAGGTAGTAAGACCAGCCAAGCCCGCTTGAGAGGAATGGTTTCTTTTTCTGGATCATGAAAGAAAGTCTTTGTAAATACCCGAAGTAAACTACTTTCGTTTGATTTTATCTAAAAAATGGGCCATGTTGGCTTCAGATTAGTGCAATTTTTATTGAGGAAAAGGAAAGGAGGTGAGGATTACTGATTAGGAATGATTTGCATTAAAAGAAAAAAAAAAGCTTTTTACTTACCGTCGTATAACAATCGATTTCTTTGTAGGGATTTACAGCTACCAATATTGATCCAGTGTATGTCTATTGAGTTTTGAGTTAAGAAAACTTTTCAAAAGAATTCTAAAATGTAAACAAAATATTTAAGCGGAAAATAAATAATAAAAACCGGCTCATGTATGCATCTTTATAAGGTGTATTTAGTAAACATTTAAAATACTTTAAAAAATTATTTTAAAGGTGCTACTCTTAAAATATTCCTAGGTATTCAAATTAAGCTATGCTCGGTCAAATAGCACAATTACACCGAGACCTATTATCTCTAAATTAATGAACCTCTGGCGCCATAATTCCGCCCACTGTTAATTATTTTACTTATCTATTCTGCAACACAACCTTTTAAGTTTTAATCTCGTTGCACTTGACCATCTCATACAATTATATTGTTTCTTAACATTAAGTCTACATTTAATATATATACAATCTGCCCACGCAACCCTTTTAATAGTTTTAGCGGGCGACTGTTAAAAGGGTCTGAGCATTTTGGTTCTAAGAAAGAACAATAAACAAACCTACACATGTTTGGTCTCATAGTTTCATCCAAATTACTCCTTGTGTAGCCAGACGAAGTCATCACAACCAATTGAATTTTGAATCGTTAAAGTGCACAGCCATAGTTTGGTTGTTGTAACTTAATCCGTCGACGGTAATCTCAGGATAAAAGAAAAGTTATGTAGATACTCAAAAAAAAAAAATAAATAAGGGAAGAAATGAATCCTGTGCTAATTAAGCAAACTATACAATGAGAGGATTGCATGCCTCATTTGCTTCTAATCCAGCGATTTTGTTGTCAAGCAGCAGCAGCAGCAGCAAAATGAAGAAAACAAAAATGTTCTCCTTTGGTCCAGTAAGTCTACGCCCATTTCACTGCAGTTGTAAACAGTGGAAACCAGACGCTGTAAAAGAGTGAGGTACAAATAAAGTTCAAGTCGAAGCATATTCTGCAAAAGGGTTTGCTTTTCCAAGTTCGTATATTTCGACAGCGAAAAAATTGCATTTCCGTGTCCCAGGGATATTCTGGCAGAGTCATCCGCCAGACGATATTGCACAAAAGCAGTCAAACTTATGTAAAAACAAGGCGAAAAAAAACCGACTGGCAAAAAGTTCTAATCCAAGAGGGATGCGGAAGACGATGACGCCCTCCATCTAGAAAAGGAAATAATTTTTTGTGGAATCGTCTGCTTCGCACGGATTTCAGCCAAGACAAGCATGTCTGAAGTTTCCCAGGATTCAGTTAATGAAGTTGACATGGAATTGGCAAAGTTTTGATCATGAGTAGGCCCAGCAAGCACTTTATTTTTATACATCGCTGAATTTCAATATACCCATAAAACTGTATTATATAAAGTAATTTTGTATTAACAATACTTGGGCTTGTCTTCTAATAATTCAGAAGATAGATACAGTAATTTGTAAAACTAGGCCCTGAAGGATATATAAAAAATTTTGATTTTCATTCATTTAATTTTTAGAAGCAGGATGTAATACAATTTTATTATTTTGATCCTAGCAAACGAAATATCCAAAGTTCAATAACCGTTCTAATCTAGGCGATTTCAATACCTAAATATAACCCAACGTCCACAATATCGTCAGTGGTTATTAGATATAGCCACTTTTATGGTGCATATCTGCTACTGTCTGTTCTATCTGTGTTAGACGATTCCATTACCAAAACCTAAGGAAGGTAAAATTATGCTTAAAAGACTCTAAATTTAGAGATGCATATGCAATGCCTTTAGTGTTTCCCGGACTCAACGTTACCTCTGCCCGACATAACATAACCATTTTATTTGTTCGCAGTAAATCCCAAAATTCTGAAAGAGCCTAAAATTAAGCCGTATTTGATGGCAGACCCCCTCCTGCTTCTCCTTGAACTCCACAGAGACAGCGAGAGCAGATGAGCTATGTGTCATGTGTACATTTGCACGTGGGTGCAGAGAACCGGAAAACTATTTCTGATGAAAACTCGTGCCTGTTTTTCCAGTCGGCAACAGTTCAGGGATTCATAATTTATGGCTCGCACGGCCAAATAAAACATAAAATTTCTGATTTAAATAAATTTTCCTCAAGCATTCAAGGTAAGAAAATTGAAAATTATTTCATATATTTAGCTTTACAAGCTTTACCCGAATAATTGCCTCAGCTTTATAAAATAATAATAATATTGCTTTTTTTCCAAAAGGATACATATATTTGGTCTCTCTGGTACCGGACTTTTAAATTTCTGTTGATTCCATTCTCATCGATATCAGAAATAGCGGTCATGTCCGGAACACCTTTATCCGGAGATGAGCTCAGGCGGCCTAGAAAAAACAAAAAGAGAAAAATTAGATAATTATATTCTTTAATAAATATTATTTTGAATTTTTGTATATTAAAAAAATCAAATACTTCAGATACTTAAGCAATAGCATTTTCTAATGAGCTTCAAAAAAGATTCAAAATTCTAAATATAAAAGTAGGTACTTTTCGAGCACAGAAAAGTTAGCAAAGTTATAATAAACTAAAGGATAATATACCAATTTTTCTAAAGACTAGTCTGAAAGTTTCTTGCAGTGTAGTAAATAGGCTGTGTACCATGACCCCGAATAGACTTAGAGTCTAGAATCTTTTTAGTTCCAAAATAAACCAAGAACTTTCCCAAATCCTATCTTTGTATTATAATTTCAACATGACTTAATACCATCTGAGTACTAACTGCAGGTGTTCCTAATTTTACTTCCAAAACTGAAAAGTAAAGGTATCACCTGCATTCAGGTTCTCGAATTCTTAAAAGTCGTCTGGATCTCCAGAAAAGGCTTCACCTGTTCAGCAGCTGAAATCTAGTCCGCCGCCGGGGTAACCGATTAAAATCGACAGGATTTTATGTAAGTTTCGTGAATTGCCTGCCTTTAAAGCAAATGGTATAAATAGCCATAGAACCCAAACACTAGAATTATTTGATCGCCACGGATGAATGGTTCTTCGCAAAAGTTCGATTGAGGTCTGGGTCTGGCGCTGGATATTGTGCTGATTGTGCACCTTCAGTCTCGCATGCAAAGTTACCTGAGTGGGAACAGTGTGCACTATGACAAAGCTGCAGCCGACCTGCCTGCAAGCATCTTTGCTTGCTGCTCCTGTGCCTAGGGCCTAGGGTGGACCGTGCAAAGCAGTACACGTAATCACATTGCATTTGCATGAAATGATAGGCCTCTGTTGCCGTGTTAAATGCAGTGGGGCATACATGTGGAAGTGTTCACATGTGAACCTTCGCTGGTATTTGCTCTGCGGCTGTTGAGCCATGTGTAGTGGCTGGCTGTGCCGGGATGACGTCGTTCTTCCCGAGGTCGATGTGCTCCCAGAGTTCCTCCTTTCTTTTAGGATTCACAAAATATGCAGACGAGAATAGCGCATATAATATATAAAAGAGACGTCCGCAATTTCTGTGGCATTTTCATGCAACTCATTTAGTCTCAACAGGATAATTGTCAAAAACGTGTCCCACTGGGTAACCGGGAATTCCCCCTTCTAGAGACATATTACAAAAACCGACAGAAGATTGGTATAAAAAAAAAACTCCCGTCGAGGAAAATGCAGCCAAAGCGAAATAAGGTGGCAAGTAGAGGGACGCATGGGCTAATAAAAGCATAGCGTGTGCCTATTTTGCATTTTTAATGAAGTTTTATGCCTCCGTTCATCCCTTACAGCAGCCGTTTTATAATGACATACTTTTGTGACGAGGGCATGACCAGGCGAGATGGATTTTGTAATCAGCTTCGTCACTACTTCGAGGCGTTAGTTTTATATCCCCAACGTTGTGATTTTGTATCGATTTTTCTCCTTCCACAATCTTAATGCCCAATTGGCTGCACGAATTTGTTCAAGAAAATTGATACGGGCTGGGGCTTCGACAGCAACACAGAATAACAAAACTGAATGTAGACAAAGTTTCCAGTGAAAGAGTCTATAAAATTTAAATGAAGAAGTCAAAACAAAAGCAATTTATTTACCATAATTTTCCATTAAACAGCACGATATTAGAATGGGCAAAATGTAGCTATAATGTTGTATTCTACAACTGTTAATCAAATGCAGAGTTTCTCCAATTATTCGCACTTTATAGAAATTTCAGCAGAACTAAAGTTTAAACAAAATGTAAACTCCCAAAAGCATCTCCCTTAAAATGACCGAATATAAATTCTTTCCTACATTTTACATTTTAATGTCGGACTATATATATAATAATAATTTCTTAGCATATTCATAGTCATTTTACAAACCTACAAATCTCATGCATAATGTAGCCTTACAAACTGAACAATTTTTGTTTTGTTGTCCGCAAAAAGTCCAAACTTGGACTTTGCTGACTCTTCTTATCATGACTATCTATGTCATATGCAATCTGCCCTTATCTCCGATCCTAAACGTTTTCACCAATTTATTAATATCAAAAGGAAATCCAGCGGATACCCCTCTTCTCTTAAACTCAATGGCAATTCTTCCTCCGACCCCCATGAAATAGCTAATCTCTTTGCTCACCATTTTAGTCAATCTTTCAGTGAGCCTATTTTCGAGCCCGACACTAGCTATTTCCACTTCATGGCCTCCCGTCCTCAGACCTCCCTTGCCTCCATTAATATCGATCCCACAATGGTTGCTTCTGCCATTGCTGCCCTTCCCTCCGACCATAACCCTGGCCCTGACGGTATCCCCGCTCTTATTCTAAAAGAGTGCGCCCAACACCTGATCGTCCCCCTTTCCTTTATTTTTCAACTCTCCATCTCCCAAGGTGCTTTTCCTCCCAGGTGGAAGGACTCCTTTATCATCCCCATCCATAAGAAGGGCTGTAAGAGTGAGATTTCCAACTACCGCCCTATTGCTAAACTCTCCACCATACCTAAACTTTTCGAAAGCATCGTTTATGACTGCTTGTTCTTTCATTGCAAATCCATTTTTTCCCCCTCCCAGCATGGCTTCCTTAGGGGCAGGTCTACTGTCACGAACCTTACCGACTTCATCTCAAGTACCCTGTGTGCCCTCGAAAAAGGCAACGAGGTTGACGTCATCGCCACCGACTTCACTAAGGCATTTGACAAAATCTCGCACGCTTTAATACTCTTCAAACTTCACTCCCTTGGCTTTAATCAGCTTTTCTCCTCCTGGATGAAGTCCTATCTCGAACATCGCCAGTATAGGGTCCTTTTTTGCTCCTCTACCTCCAGCCCTTTTGTAGCCAACTCGGGGGTCCCCCAAGGCAGTCACTTAGGTCCGTTGCTTTTCATTCTGTCTATCAACGATGTCGAGTGTGTCATCAAGCACTCAGACCTCTCCATCTATGCTGACGACATGAAAATCTCCAAACGGATATCCTCTACTTCTGACCCCTGTCTTCTTCAGAGCGATCTCGACCAGTTTAGCATTTGGTGCACAAAAAACTCCCTTGAGCTTAACGTCTCCAAATGCCAATCCATCACTTACTCTCGTAGACGCCCTACTCCTCCCCCCCGAGTCTATCGTTTGTCTGACAAACCCATCCCCTCCGTCTCCTCTCTTCGCGATCTGGGTGTCATCTGTGATTGCGAACTCAACTTTCGCGAACACATTGACCATGTGATTGCAAGAGCCAACTCCGCGCTAGGCTTCGTGAAGCGCTGGTCCAAGGAGTTCCTCGACCCTTATGTTGCCAAATCCCTCTTTGTCACCTTCGTTAGGCCTCTCCTGGAGTACGCAAGCCAAGTTTGGTCTCCCTCCCAATCAAACAGTATAAACAGGATTGAGGCTGTACAACGCAGGTTCCTTCGTTTCGCTCTTCGTGAGCTTCCCTGGTCAGTCCCTCACAATCTTCCGCCCTACGAAAACCGCCTCCTTCTTATTAACCTGCAGCCCCTTTGGAAGCGGCGTGACCTCGCCGATATTACCTTCATTCATCAGTTGCTTATCGGCGAGATCGACTGTCCCTCTCTTCTTCAACGGGTCCCCATTTACACCAATCCCCGTACCCTCCGTTCGGCCCCTCTTTTTCGCCCTGCTCATCACCGCACCAACTACGGCCTTTCTGAGCCCCTCACGCGTATGCTTCGTAAAGCCAACTCCCTCCCATCCTTCGATTTCCACCTGAGTAAGGCATCACTCAAGAAATGCCTTAATAACCCCCCTTAAGCTCTGCCCGCCCCACTCCCTTTCCCTACTCTCCTTTCTTTTTATTTTTGTTAATTATTTTCTAAGTCTAGTTGTTAGTTAATTAATTGTTTTTTTTTTTTCTTTTTAAGTCCTTATTTTATGTAGCTTGTATTAAGCGCAAATTAAATAAACAAAATAAACAAATAAACAAAATAAACAAATCATTGATGTAAAGGACAAATAGAAGGACACTAAGGACTGATCCCTGTAGAACATCCAGGTCTACCGCGATAGGTTCTGACGTGGTAAGAGACAGGACAAGAGTTGGTCTTTTGGGTTCCGTTAATCAGAAACTCGAAAATTCATCCCAGTTGCTTAGATATGACTCCAGCTTCTTTAGTAGTTTCTTCCTGTCTATGGTCTCAAACGTCCTGTGGAAATCCAGAAAAACACACGCTATCTTATTGCCTCCTCTTTTTTCCATGAAACTAACATCATATTTACAGCTGTGTCCTAAGAATGATCTCCTCTGTAGTCAGATTGAATTTCAATAATAGTGGATTTGGAAATTCAAAATACAAAAATTAAAATTTTTCTCCAACGAATTTGTAGATCTCTAGAATTTTTAGCGCTAAAAGACTTAGAGTAAACCAATCATAATAAAATTATAAAATCAACAAATACAAATATTATACGAATGGAAAAAATAATCCCTCCTCAAGTCTTCAAAAAGAATTACTGAAATTTTACTCATCTAATCAATTTGAATATCGTTATTAATGAATATAGATACCTGCACAAATTAAAATATTTATCTATATAATATTTTTTTGAAGAACAGAAAATTTTATTAAGAAATTTCGATCTAAAATGTAAAACTGAAGAACTATTTCTCAAGAGCACTTAGAAAAACATTTTTTGTAAACCCAATCATCATAATTTGCTCCAATTCGCTTAACTTTTGAAACATCAGCAAATCAGAGTATCTTAAAGCTCTTGTAAATCCCCAAAAGCCCTGAATGACTAATGCGCCGTCGTTTAAAAAAAAAAATTCTCTCTTCGAGCACATTTCCCACAATAAATAGCATAAAAGTCAAACAATACACGATGCAAAGTGGCTTCGTCATCAGATTCAGAGCGGATCTGGAGGTGAAATTGCACCCACCCGGCGTTGCTATCCTTTGTCACCAAAAAAAAAAGAATAAAAGAAGAGTACGCTTTCTACCGGGTCACCTCACTTTTAACAGAAGGCGATAGTTTGTTTTAACGACTGGTGATTTCCATTTAATAAAGAAAGGCAAGTTCACGATACTTCGAGTATACAAAAATTTATGCTTACCAAAGTTAAACGGTGTCTGGTTTCATGTACTTAGCAATGTCCCTGATTTCAGTTAAGAAGCAGGTAAAGGTATAGTGTAAAATTCGAGACACACGAGAAATCTGATATATCTGACCGAACGAAAAGGGGTAAAATCGTCTACACCTCTTGGCCTTTTTCTTGACCAGCGGTCAAAATATGTTCCACTGAATAAAAAGTAAAACAAAAACAATATGAAAAAGACAATCATTAATTTCCTTTGAAATTGATATCTTTTGTAGGTAGATAAGTTATTTTAAACTATAAAACCGATAATCAGACTACTACTAAAAATAATGGAATTTCTAGAATTGCAACCGTTTCCTACTAACTCTAAATATCTGAGTCAGCTTCTGCATGTGCGTTTTTAATTTTTTTAATTTCTACAAGATATTTCCTGTCGCTGTGTAATAAAAATTAACAAAAAAATATATATATTCATCTCAGATCTACACTAGGCTGACCGGAAATGAGCTCAAAGGATGGAAAGAAAAAAAGCTTCCTAGTCAGCGGCATTGGGCACCGCTGCTAAACAACCAGCTGCGGATTGTGGCCGTGAATTATTCTACTGTAGAAGAAAATAAAATATGTGTTCATATCGTCAACATTGGTCTTATATAATCACTGACCTGAAAAACATCGCTCGAGCCATTCGAAGTAATTCTCCATGGTGGTGATCGGTTTTCGTCACATGTTATCCAGATTTTGGTCTCTTTTCCCATAGCCCCAGTCCCAGTTCGAAAACTTAACAACAATGTTTTTTATTGTGTCTGCACAACTCCACGTGAAATGCTTTGTTTGCACCCTCTTCGCACGAATCAAATCAATAGAGCTCCTCTCTCCCAGAGACTGGAGGTTTATGACTCATCCAATCGAAATTTTCCAGGTAATTTGCGCGACAGAGGTAATTTCTATAAAATTTGCTTCGTCAACATGTGGCTAGGAACTGCCTGGCTTTTTCACCTAATCTGACCGCTTGACCCGCTTGATCATTATGTGAGCCAACATAAAGCCATTAAGACGTTGGAATGCTGCTGCCCATTCATCTCAGAAATATTTCACGCATTTTAGTTCCCAAAACATGCATATGTATGAATGCATTATGTACGTGATTCTGTGGTTTCGACCGCTGGAAAGTATCATACGATTGTTTATTTGAACTGCAGAGACAATCAGTCAGCACAGAAAAAATTTACTCTGTGCGGTGGTGTATCTTGAGTTCGACGGTTTATGAGGTCCGGACGAGAAATTGATATTGCGGTTCAGAGGGCATGTTAAAACTATTTGGAATTTTAGAAATAATCCGTCAAATTTTAATTTGAAAAGTGATTAACTATAGTACATACATACTCCGGAGAAAATTAATCTGTGAGATTTATGGTCATTTCAAAAGTTTGCTTCGTCATGCTTTATAAATTATTAAATAAGCGATTTTTTTTATGTTATAGTTGATTTGTATATGAGTCATTGAATTGTAAATATAATTTTCAGTATGTTGATATCATACTTATAGTTGGATCGATGTTTTTTATATGAGAACATCGATTATATCATCGTATATGAAATCGAAATAAATTAATTTAAATTTTTTTAAATGATAACTCGTCCTTCTTCGCTTTCAAAACTGTCTTTTATCTTTCTCTTTTCATGTCGTAATATTCCACCAGTCTCAATCGTCAAGGGTGTTTGAACCATAATTTTTAATCTCTGTTAAGAAATTTTAATTTAAAAAGAAGAAAAAACTCGTGAAAATATTCTCCTAAAAATGTTTTTCTCTTTTTTGTAAAAGTTATAAATTATTCATATTTTAGAAGTATAGTTTAGGATTAAAGATTTGATTTCCCAACTTCCGTAATTTCTCGAATATTAGGTGATGGAACATTTTTCTTCCAGGGTCATAAGCTAGAGAAGAAATACTATTGAGATAATTTCAATTTTCATTTGTCTGGTATCGCTGCTGATTTATGTTATTTACGAATTTCTTATGGTCTATATTTTTTCCACATATAGAAAAGAACTGAATGAATGACAGTGAATGGTTTAATAACATAACAAATATAAATCAATCTATCTTCAGCTTTAGTCTTCAATGGATAGAACTTAACCAGTTAGCTGTCTTTGACGAGTATACTCGTCGTGGAAAAAAATGTACAATTTGAGCTATAACGAGTCTATTCGACATGGGTAAAGATTGAGAATTTTCAGTTTGTATTTCATATTACACATACTCCGTGATTGAGGATTATACTCGTAATCGCTTAATTTGTGCCATGCAATTTAGGTATAAATACATTTTCCAAAGATGTCGAAACACAGTTAATTAGCTAAATCGATAAGTAAAAAACAGTTGTAAGAACTTCGTCGTTTAATAAAAAAATTTCTTTTTCCTGATCAACTAGTTTAAGATGCAAAAAATAAATTTATATCAGAGTCTCCACAAATTTCATTCATATGCAGTTTAGTATATACCTGTAAAACTGCCACACCTTCCACCCACCTAATTTTGTCGATTCCGACTTTTCACTTAAAGGCAAACATCATCACATAAAAATTGTTTACCCAAACAGAAGACCCATCGCAGCCGGGCAATCCATCCATGCGCAATCGCTGCCAATTCAACAGGTTCAGGGATTGGAGACAAAAACGGAAAGGTGACAACTAATCAAAAAGAGCCCTTATCCCAGCCAAGGGCACTAAAAAGACCTCATTCCCGTGTAACCAGGTGTTTGCATCGCCAATAAAGCACCTTAATTGACACTCAGCATAACCAGCGCTAGGGTCCCCAAGGCGCACTCGATGATACAAAAAAAAAATATGGAAATGAGAGAAAAAAAAGGATTATGTTTTAGTAAGTGCAGAGCATGAGAATCAATAAAATTACACTTATCCTTCTTCCTACATGCCATTCGCGCTGTAAGGCAGTGAAAGTAAATAGAAGAAATTTTCAACTCAAAAAGGTAGAAAACGAAAAGGAGTCGGGCTCCGCGATGACTGAGAACTGGTTTTCGTTTTTCCTAGCGCGGACCAGATTCAGCTCTGTCAGTCAGTCGTCTTTATCGAAAGACTCGAGAAAAAAAAAGTGCATATAATACGAAAAAAGGAGGACTTTAAACGGCTGGCCGGGGAGTGGAGGACGGAAAAAAGGAATGCAAAAATGCACGAAGGAAAGCACAGCCAGAGCAGCTGGCAGTCAACTACCCACACACTCCGTCCAACCACACCATATACACAATCGTCCGACACCGACACCTATTTGCACAGGACAACAGGCACACGCACTCGGCAGAAAGTTTTGTGTGTCAAGTAGCACCACCGCAGCAGATAGGGCCAGATGGTAGTGTGTGGGTTTAGAAGGGTGTGTTTTTCTCGAGGAAAATCCTTTCATCCTTCCAACAAAAATTTTCAAAATTATCAAAGAAATGGATAGTCGAACAGATGTACGAAACCCATGTTTTGTAGAAAGTATACTAAATAACTAGATAATAATATTTTAAGCTAGGAAAACACTAATCATGGAGTTCAGAAATGCTCCTAGACTTACCCTCTAAGAAAATTGGAACAGCCATGTTTAGGGTAAATCCGCAAAACACGTTTATCCTCACAATTAGATTCACTAGAAACACAGCATCACCATCAACAACTGACTATTGTGGCTTTCATTCACTTCTTAGAGAATATTTTATCATTTTCCCTTATCACTTCTGGCACTATTCATCCACCCGACCCGAACGAAGCGATCCAACAAACAGCCAACTGTACTCTCGTCCACCTCTACGGCACTGGAACCCCCTAGTTCAAAGGACTTGCAGGGATGGTGGTGAATTTTGCAAATACAAAAAAAATTTCTTTTCTATATCTACACAGTGGCGTTCACTCACGTGTATGCGTTTTCAACCCTGCGGCCTGTAAGATATATTTCAAATACTACCCGCTTCAACCGCAACAGAATTCCTCCTCATAACCAAACGCTGAGGAGTCTCCTACACAACTGATGAGCGGATCGCGAGGAAAATCAGCCGCGAGTTTACAGTTAGCTAAGCTGGTCGAAAAACCAAGCTTGGGAAGCACGAAACCAATAGCTGAAAAGATATTGAGGAAAGCTTTCAGCAGGGGAAAAATAACTGAATCACTGCGGTTAACGCTCTTCTCTTCTTTGAGTTCTTCCGAATGGACTTACGAAGGCATTTACAATAAAAACCCCAAAAGACAGTGCACACCTCAGTTTAAAGCACTTTCAAGATTCAAACAAATCTTCTGAAGTCGTATGTACAATTCAGCAATTTTATCTTAAGCTGAATTATGCAGTTAACTGCAAAAACTAATTTCTTAAAAGTACTCTAAGACTGGGATTAAATATTGTACAGTATCGTAGTATTTAATATAATTTATCTTCTTATAGCTGAACTGTATGTAAAAATTCTCATAGGAATTTTATTAAATATTATACAAAAATATTTTATGAAGTTCAGTAATAAGGCCCTATATTAATCCGAGGGATTATTTAGCGTAACCAAATAAACTAACAATAGAAAGCTGTTTCCTTTTTTTGAAAACTTACAAATGATTACAAATAACATCACTATTACATTTTTCTAAAAATGTTATGTTTATTAATTTTAATTTGTATCAAGCTTACTTGCTAAAATTTTATTTATAGAAACTCTATAAAGGCAAATCTGCTCCAAATTGTTTTCTTTTGCCTTTTATTTCTTACAATATGCATTTGAATTTACTTCGCCGTAAATTTGTATTCATTTTGGAGTTTTCCCTGAAAAACTCAAGTTCATTAGTTTTGATGAAAGTGAAAACGAAACTAAACGACGTAAATACTTTGCCACTATATGTATATTCTTTTTCAAAATAGTCTGTTGGGTGTCGCCATCAATTATTTAAATACCAGTTTTGGTGAGATGCCCAAAATTTCTCGAGCCACTGAATCGATTCGCTTGAAATTTTAATTACGAACAGAAAATAAAAATATCTAACCCTTGTCGTATCCGTACTTTCACTAAATTAAAAACTAGACTGTTTTGAAAAAAATTTAATAGCAGGCCTTTAAAAAAAATGGCCTGGTTTATGGCAAACAAGTTTCATTTGGGGTGGTATTTGCGGATATAGATTTACGAATTTAGAGGTTATCATCATGCTTCCCTTAGTAGAAGAGAAAATGCCACTTAGAGGTTCATTGTTCCAGCAGGATAACGCACGTCCACATGTGGTACGAGATACCCTAGCATCCCTAGGGGAAAATAACATCAACGTTCTCCTATGGCTCGCCCTGATTTGAATATAATTGAAATTGTGCGGAAGATGTTAGGCGATAGAGTCTCAACAAACTAACCAAAAGACATCAAAGAACTGCAAAGGATGTTGAAAAAAGAATGGGCAAGAATTCCAAAGCGAGCAATTGATAATTTAGTCCAATCAATGCCACGAAGTACAAATCAATGTATTTTTGCCAAAGGGTACCACTTTATAGGATGAAATGGTCTTAATATTTTACGCAGCAGTTTTATCTTTTTTTTTAATTGTCCTGAAGAAACGTTTTGTTGTATTTTAATTACAGCTTGTGGAAAAAGCATAGAATAGTTAAATATATTGTGGAGCACCTAATTTTTTTAAATTCGACAAGTATTTTAAAAGCTAGAGCCATCGAAAGTAAGAGATCCATGGCAATGTGCAAGTGCTCTTAATTTTTTATATATGACAGTATTTAGCAGTAAAGCGCTATTAGTAATAAAATAAAAAACCTTGTACCAGCTTGTATTATGCACGAATTCAAATAAATAAACAACTTAAAATTTATGAGTTATCTAGAGCTAGAAAATAAGATTTGCAACGCAACAAACAAAATTCAGATAAAGCAGCCCTCTTCGTTGGGATTTCGAAGCTCACCTGCGTGCCTTTCAATTAATTTCCTTGAACAAATATGTTGAAAACGGCCCAATATTTAACCATTCAATTCAAGTTAATTGAATTGAAAACTCACACGTTTTCAGTAGCTTAATAGAAAAATAATTGAACATTTAATTGTACGCATTAGAAACAGTATTTAGCTACCATAACAGTATTTTTCAATAAAATAAAAGTGAAATATACTCAATGATCAAATTTAGGGACGTCCTGCAGATTTTCATTTTTCCTTAAATTAGTTTTCCAAGCAAGCACAACTCAAGAAGCAGTTCTGCTTTGATTAAAATAAGACGAACTAAACGAACTGCTTTATAATAAGACGAATTAAAAACTTCAGTGGTTCTAAATTGAATTTTAATTATGACTCTCGAATTAGTCGCAATTCACTGCAAAACGTCTGATCTTTAGCACAACGAACGTTACAATTTACTGCGAACAATTCACCTCATCCGTGCAAATGCTGCCAATATAAAAATATAAAAATATTTGGATGTTCGATTTCTAAATGCTGAGAGAAGGGTTATCCAAAACTATCTTTCAATTTGACATAATTTTGACAATTCGCTGTTTTTATACTTTTATGGCGCGTGTTATTTGCCGGTGGCGTACATTTTCTGTATTTACGTGAATTTTTAAGCGAACGAGAGTATTAAATTTCAAGACGGTGTTTCTTCGATATCCCTAGAGTGTAATAAAATAATTTCCTCATCATGGATTCGGATTTATACGATGAATTTGGAAACTATATAGGCCCAGATTTGGACAGCGATGAAGAGGACGATCAAAGTGTCTACGGTCAGCAAGATCAGCAAGATGAGCAAGACGTGAGTTTTCCTTAAATTTATTGTAACATTCAAATTACAAAATTTTTGCACTAGGACGACGCTATGGACGAGGAGGAAATTGAACACGATGAGGAGAAAGATTCTCACGCTGTAATACTCCATGAGGACAAGCGATATTATCCCACCGCTGTAGAGGTTTACGGTCCCGACGTTGAAACAATTGTCCAGGAAGAGGATGCTCAGCCACTGGATAAACCTCTCATAGAACCAGTCAAGAAGCTCAAGTTTCAGATAAAGGAGCAGGATCTTCCTGAGACCGTATACGAAATGGAGTAAGAGCAGATAGTTCGATTACGAGTTACAAATATATAAAAATTTATCCTTTTAGATTTATGGCAGATGTAATGGATACCCCGCCACTGATTCGGAACGTAGTCTTAATTGGCCACTTACATCATGGAAAAACAACTTTTGTCGATTGCCTCATTCGCCAGACTCATCCGCAATTCGACACGATCGAAGAGCGCTCCCTCCGATACACGGACACCCTATTCACGGAGCAGGAGCGAGGCTGCAGTATTAAATCAACTCCCATTACCCTGGTTCTTCCCGATATAAAGCAAAAAAGCTACCTTATGAACATCTTTGATACACCAGGTAATTTTTTATTATGTCATGTCCCTCATTCAAATAAATAAGAATATTTTTTAAAGGTCACGTTAACTTCTCCGATGAAGTGACCGCCGCTATGCGCGTAAGCGATGGTGTGGTGCTCTTCGTTGATGCAGCTGAAGGTGTAATGCTGAACACCGAAAGGCTTTTAAGGCATGCGGTGCAAGAAAAAATGTCGATTACAATTTGTCTAAATAAAGTATGCTTAATATTTTTCATAAAACTGTTCCACATTGATCTCTTGTTTTTGTTCTAGATTGATCGCTTAATCCTTGAGTTGAAATTGCCACCACAAGACGCATATTTCAAGCTTAAACACATAGTGGAGGAAATTAATAGTCTGCTAAGGTAAGTGTGTTTTCTAAGCAACTCTGCATACTGTAGAATCGTAAAAAGAAATTATATTAAAAGAACCTTTTAAATTTTTTTAGCATTTATACAGAAGGTAACGAGTCGATAATTGTGTCACCTGTGCTGGGAAATGTATGTTTTGCCAGTTCCCTTTACGGCTTTTGTTTCACGTTAAAATCGTTTGCAAAACTTTACGCTGACTGCTACGAAGGAGTAAATTATAACGAATTTGCAAAGAGGCTGTGGGGAGATATGTATTTCCATAACAAATCGTAAGTAAACAAATTTCTAGAAATGGAATTTCTTAAGTAGATTACTTTTTTCAGCCGTAAATTTACTAAAAAGCCTCCTCATAATTCTGCACAAAGAAGTTTTGTTGAATTCATTTTAGAGCCAATGTATAAACTTTTCGCTCAAGTAGTGGGCGACGTGGACACAACACTTCCTGACACTCTTCATGAGCTAAGCATTAAAATAACTAAAGAGGAAATTAGGAGTAATATAAGGCCACTGTTACGCTTGGTGTGTAATAGATTCATGGGTGATTTCAGCGGATTTGTAAATATGTGCGTAGAGCATATAAAATCACCACTTGATAATGCCAAAACTAAAGTAGACCACATATATACTGGTCCTAAAGAGGGCCTTCTTTATGATGATATGATTAGATGCAATCAGACTGGCAATTTAATGGTTCATAGCTCGAAAATGTATCCAACAGATGATTGTACATTCTTTCAGGTCAGATTTTGTCTTTGCTTTATCAAATCCCGTTTACTAATCAAGTTATCATATTTTAGGTTTTGGCTCGTGTTTTAAGTGGTACCTTACATGCAGGTCAAGAGGTTCGTGTACTAGGAGAAAATTATTCACTTCAGGATGAAGAAGATTCGCGAATTTTGCAAGTAGGAAGATTATGGATATACGAAGCGAGGTATAAAGTTGAATTGAATCGTGTCCCAGCCGGAAATTGGGTGCTTATAGAAGGCATCGATCAATGCATAGTAAAAACCTCAACCATAACTGATATTCATGTTTCGGAAGACTTGTACATATTCCGTCCTCTTAAGTTCAACACACAAAGTATCATCAAAATAGCTGTGGAACCTGTAAACCCCTCAGAACTTCCCAAAATGTTGGATGGACTACGAAAGGTAAACAAGTCGTATCCACTGCTTTCTACTAGGGTCGAAGAATCTGGGGAGCATGTCATTCTTGGAACAGGAGAACTTTATCTAGATTGCGTTATGCACGACCTTAGGAAAATGTATTCCGAAATTGATATTAAGGTTGCTGATCCAGTAGTTGCATTTTGTGAAACAGTCGTAGAAACCAGTTCTTTAAAATGCTTTGCTGAAACGCCAAATAAAAAGAATAAAATCACGATGATTGCTGAGCCTCTAGAAAAAGGTCTAGCTGAAGATATCGAAAATGAAGTTGTTTCTATAAATTGGAATAAAAAAAGGCTAGGAGAATTCTTTCAAATTAATTACGACTGGGATCTGCTTGCAGCAAGATCTATATGGGCTTTTGGGCCAGACAATACAGGACCAAATATTTTAGTCGATGACACTCTTCCCTCGGAAGTTGACAAAAATCTTTTAAATTCCGTGAAAGATTCGATCATTCAGGGATTTCAGTGGGGTACGAGAGAAGGGCCTTTATGTGAAGAGCCCATAAGGAACGTAAAATTCAAAATATTAGATGCAGTGATAGCTAACGAATCCCTGCATCGTGGAGGAGGACAAGTTATCCCAACTGCCAGAAGGGTGGCATATTCCGCATTTTTAATGGCAACACCCCGTTTAATGGAGCCCTATTTATTCGTAGAAGTACAAGCTCCAGCTGATTGTGTTTCAGCTGTATACACTGTTCTTGCTCGTAGAAGGTAAATATTTACAATAGAAATTATTGAGAAATTTCTTGATAATTAATTTTATATTACAGAGGACACGTTACACAAGATGCCCCTGTGTCTGGATCTCCTCTGTACACTATCAAAGCATTCATTCCGGCTATAGACTCTTTTGGTTTTGAGACTGACCTCCGTACTCATACCCAGGGTCAAGCTTTCTGTTTATCAGTGTTCCATCATTGGCAAATAGTTCCAGGAGATCCTTTGGATAAAACGATCGTAATTCGACCGCTGGAACCTCAACCAGCAACTCATCTTGCACGAGAATTTATGATAAAAACACGACGTAGGAAAGGACTCTCAGAGGACGTTTCCATAAATAAATTCTTTGATGATCCAATGTTGTTGGAACTTGCGCGACAAGACGTACTTCTTAATTATCCTTTGTAAACTTTATATTAAAGTACACTTTTACGCTAAAAACTTATTTTCTGTTTTCTGCTCATTTTAATAGCAAATTATTGTAGACTGGGCGACTTTGATTCTGTGTAGAATTTAAAAATTTATCTTTTTGTTAGTTACCTACCTCTACTTTGGGCTAGTCATACCGTAAAACCCAGAATTTTCAAAGTTAATGGCAGTGGATTAATTATATTTGTATTTATGAAACTATTGATGAAAATAAGGCTTTTAGTAACAACATTAGAATTTTAATACAATCACTTTTGTCTTAAAAACCTAACATAATCCTACTGAGTGGCAGAATCCCATAGCAAAACACTTCTTTTTCTCTGCGCCATCTTATGAACTCGATGCATCTGCTGCACTTTTTTGAAATGTTTAGTTAGTTCTGTAAAATCTATTTCCGGATTTGGATTTTCTGGAAGCTGATTTGAACTGAAGGAAAAATTTAAATAAAGTTTTCTTTTAAATTGAAATTAGTGTAAAGGAATTAAATTAGAACGTTTTGTTATTTTTCATGATTTATAAATATTAACATGTGAGAAATTGTATACTTACTCAGGCAATTTGCCCCAATAGTTAGGCACGCATTGAAGTCTATTTTTTAGGAGATTGAATGATTCTGTTTGAGGCAGGAGCATCAAAATGCCAAATAAGGCATGAGCCAAATATTGTGAATCCCTACAGCCGTTTGCTTGGGATACCAAAGTCAATCTTAGAGCTGAAAAAAAATGTATCACAAAATTAACAAAAATAAATATAAAAATAATTTTAATTTAGTTACATGCATAAATCGGACTCTCTATGAGTTGAACTAATTTATCAAGTTCCGTCAATAGTTCAACAGTGATCTCGATTTCGCCACTTTAAGAAAACCTTTTAATTAAATTATTGTGTAAAATAAAAAAATTGGAATACTTACAATAGAACTACTAAATCAGATACATGCTGGTAGCATTGCGCTATAAGACAAAGTGACAGAGTAGACACGGGACAGTGTACCCAACATTTGTATAAACATTTGAAAAGCTGTGCGGATTTCTTATTCGAAATATCTCTCAAAGAATTTCGAAGCTCAAACAATTCCGATGAGGTGAGAAGGATCATATTGAGTAGACGAACCATTGTTGAAGCAAATTTAATATTTGGTATCTCTTCTAAAATTATTTCAGCAAACGTACAGTAAATATACTCAGCGTTAAGTAAAACGCATAATTGTCGCACAATTAGACTCCCTCGGTTTTCCATAAACTGCTTTTCTTCACTAAACATGCTCAGTAAGCTGAGAAGGAATTTGCGATAGTGAATTTTATTATAGTCCCCATCTAAAATATTGAATAAATTAAATAAAATGAATAAAATACAATCATCAAAATAATACTTTCTGTCTGTGCACTATTAACGATTTCTGCTAATACAACGAGTCCTTGTAATACCACCTCATCTGAGCTATCTGACAATATTTCTAGCAATACTGGAAAAAGACTTGTTGCTTGAGCTGACATCTGTAAGGAAGGATACTTAAGATAAAAAAGCATGGAGTTTTATTAAAACCTACTTCGCTTTGAAGTTCTACGAACAGGTGATGTATCCATTTAAGAACGGCCACTTTTGTATGAACAGAATTGTGCGTTAAGTATTGTCGGAGCACTTCCATTATTGGACTTAATTTCAGTTTTTCGATATTCTCCTTTTTATTATCTTTCTGAGATATTAGTTGAAGTAAATTGTTGTTTACCGCCTCTGCACATTCTTTTATATCTGTAGGATAGGATTAATTTATTTATGTTCAAACTGTAATTTCCAGATTTATTTTTGGAAGATGAGAGTAATAACTGGTTAATCTTTTATTTTAAATAATAACTATTTTCTAGAATATGTGAATTAAAATATTTAATTATACGTTTTCTAGAGTCTCCTTCGTACGCCAAACAGGGAAGTATTGCTGTAAATATACCACTAGCAAATGGAAGCATATCACATCCTGACAATTGTACAAACTCTCTTATCCAATTGATAGCTGTTGACTAAAAAATTGTTAGTATTAAGCAGGAAAAGATAGGGAATTATATTACCTGAATTAAATCATTTGGAGATTGGGCATGACTAATTAGAATATTTATCGTTTGTTCCATATTAACGGAAGATGGATCGTTTCGGATTGATTTTAAGAATTGAGCAAGCAAAGTTTCACACCTAAGAAATAATATTACATAATCGATGGAGTGGTTTATATTAATTAAAATTTACATTTTATGAATTTCGGTCATATTATCTTCTAGCATAGGGAAGAGACCATCGAGTATATCTGTTAGATACACAACCATGTTGATTCCTGGTACGGCATTCAGTACCGATATCCATGATATCACATACTGTCGAGCAAATGTGTTCTTCAAATAGACACGTTCTCGTAACAGTGGAATGAATGAATCGAGGTCAAATGTCTCGGAAGACTCTGTCACAATATCCTGGGATAAAAGCAAATAATAAAAATAGTGGGTAAATAATTTGAATTTATATTTATTGTTATGAAAACTTTATTTTTTTAACTTTGGCTACTTAATCCTAAAAAGTTCTAAAAAGAAGCTACCAAAAGTAATTATGTCTCTTTTTAAAATAAAACAGTTTTGTTAAAAGAATTCGACACTCGCAATATTTCAAAGTAAGAATTGCTATGTTTAAAATATTCGTGAGGCGATTTTCGCCTGCTAATAATTTTTTTAATGACAAACAAATTAAGTTTTCTGGAGGTAAGCAAAGTTTTGTGTTGATGAGAAATGTAAATATCGAGGCACATTTAAAAAGAGCAATATCGATATTAAAATCGCATAAAACTAAAGTGAAATCAATAAAAAGAAGAGTTTCCTAAAATGTACTTACCTTTAACAATCTATCGAGCAATTCGCTTCCGTCTTTCACGGACTGATCTGGGTCAGTGACCAGCCGAGTTAAGGCAGAGAATATCTCCGGAAACTGCGGAATTATTGCGCCTCGTGCGACTTTAACAACGTTATAAAGAGATTCACAAGCAAAGAATCTGACCCGCAGATCTTGATCGGAAAGACAAGCCAAAATCGGAGTAACCAGCTCCTGGATATACTGCTCCGTGTCTTTCCCTAAACCCAAACTGGTTGCAGCCAAAGCAATAAGGCCGCCTTTTCTTCTGTTTGGATCTCTGGATGAAGCAAAATCATTTGCTAACACTTCGATTAGTTTTCTTATCTGGGACACATTTTTCTTGTTGTTAAACTCTGCTGCGATCCTAAAAAGAGGCGTTTTTATTAAAATCTACTAGGGCTTATGCAGGAAGAGTTGTGTACTACTTTTCAACTTCAACGGATGCTAGTTTCCTTTTATCGTACATCTTATCACCTAGTGCTTTAGCGCATGATTCACTTAATGGTGCATAAGATGAATCCATTATAAATAAATTCCTTTAATTTAACGAAAACACTGAAAATTTAAATTCTGTCAATATGAAAACAACAACGTCCGGCCTTATCGCTTTTGACAGTTTATTCGACAAATTGTCCAAAAAACTCATGTAATTTT
Organism: Philonicus albiceps; assembly: GCA_963969385.1. Taxonomy (NCBI): domain Eukaryota; kingdom Metazoa; phylum Arthropoda; class Insecta; order Diptera; family Asilidae; genus Philonicus; species Philonicus albiceps. The sequence continues at coordinate 28,664,362 of OZ017776.1, forward strand.
TCAGTTGGCTGCCATGATAAAGAAAATAAATCTAGTACCATAATCTCCTACAGCGGCGTGCAGTCAGTAAATTGGCGAGTTCGTTGTAAACATAAAAATCTACTCCAAAACCGAATACGTTCCAGACGATCGATGTCAAGAAAATAAGAAGAAAATATAAAATACAGTGTCGGCCATTATGGCTGAGGAACTGATGGTTGTTTTAAAGCGAGGCGAGAACTCCGGTTTTGGTTTCTCTTTGCTGGGAACAACAGGACCGCCGCACGTTATTTACGATATTGTGGAAAATTCTCCAGCGGCCGAGTGCGGAGAGGTGAGTAAACAAATGATGCGAGAAATGCTAATCGGATTGATTCAGTGGCCAACACCTGTGTCAGAGTGAAGATTTATGCGCGAACGAGCCTGCCTAGGTGGAACTTGGCCGACCGAACAGCTTCTGTGGGCTACAATTTTCCAACAGACTAATATCCTTCCGTTAATTACACATTTCGAGCACTTTTCCGGAACCGAGTAAGAAGAAGTGGAGCACACCCTGCACGCTCTTCGGCGACCCGGAATCGAAGTTAGTTTCGCTTACAGAGTGCGGGTTATTTGTCCTCTTTGAATTACCTTCAAGACATTTGCGGCAAGTCCACTCCCTGAGGAGATATCTTAGTTTGGTTTTCGTGTCCGGCAACTCCCCACTTGACCTGCCCTAAAAGCTTCCCATTAGTCACATACTCGACTGGTTGCAGCAAAAAAGTAAGCCGCACTAATCTAATTCTCCAAAATTTCCTTTTTAATGTTTAAGGAATACACGAAATTTACCTAAATAGGCCTGAAGCTCTCCACCCACGCAAGCAATTACAAAGTTGTTTACTCTTAGGGCTTGAGCTGGCATCATCTCCTTATTTGCCTCTCACGTCCAATTTCTTTATAGGTCGAGGCTGGGGACATTATTTTAAAAATAAACGGCACAGATGTACACCGGTACACAACAAAAGAGGGTATTAAATTAATCTGTTATTTGCGATTATATCATATTAAAATAATTCATTTTCAGTTTTAAAGTGCTTACGCCTTTCAGAGGACCTTGTGACTCTACAGCTTAAAAGAGGTAAGAGGAAATGTACATCTTGGCTCATAGATAGAATATTAAGCTTACTAGGTGTAGATAATTTTGTGGTTAAATTACCGCACACGATAGGCAATGGGGCACCGTAAATACTGCTGGTTTTCCACAATAAATTTCTGCTGAAAAGCTGTTAGCACTCAATTAAAATAGAAAAGATAATGAAAGGAAAAATTGTAAGAATCTAAATAAATGAAGCTGAATAAAAATCAAGTTCAATGATTCCAAAAACCCCTGACACAAACTGGCAATTCTAGAAATACAGCTAATTCTTGCAACGAAAGAGATTTGTTGGTTCTTTTGAATTCTGAATAATATTTGATGATATTAATATGTTTGTGAAAAATCCAACATACGTTTTAAAAATGAGTAATGGTGCAAGGTGAAATAGTTAAAATAGGTGCAGAAGTTGACCCACAAAAAGTGCACCTTTTGCTTACCAATTATAACTATGAAAAATCCCCGTCATGATTAAGATTTATTTTATTCAAATTTTTATATCCCATTTATATAGACCTCAATAAAGTAATACTGCAAAAATTTTTATTTTAACCAAACTAAACGCTAAGCGCTAAACTTTTGGTTAGAGTCTATATATTCTTAACATAAAATGATCTTCCAACAATTGCTAGTATGCAGTGGCTCTAACTGCATATTTCCGTTTTAATCCCTTAGACCCTAAAATAAAAGCCCACATTAGGGAACACCTAGCACGAGCGAGTAATCTACATCAATTTTCTGACTCAGAGCCTGTGAAGATATACGATGTGAAATCTAGCTGGAAATCAGAATCGCCTATAAATGAATACGAAAATGCATCTCCTCCAGGGAAGGCCTATAGTCCTTCTCAACGAAGCTGTACATCAGAACCAGCTTGTCGCCCATCACGTATACCCACTGCTGTACGGAGTCCGCCACCCAAAAGTGTCCCACAGTCGCCACAATCGAAGAAACCTAGGCCTTCTTACATTCCGAAAGCGGCAAATGGAAATAACGTAGTAAATAATGGCCAAAATCAACCCCCACAGCAGCCAATTTTAGCTCAGCCAGTCGGAAAAGCCCGTTTTGAGGCCTACATGATGACTGGTGATTTGATTCTGAATCTTTCTAGAACGCCTCAGAGCAGCGCCTTAATCACTTCACACATCAAGAAGGTAACAAAATTAGCGTGCAAAATTTCGTGCAGATTTTAAGAAATTCTAATACTTTAGGTGGACAGTCTGCGAGATCCACCCCAGAGGGTAGTTCAGCCCAATGGAGCTCTAGCCCCTCGTGCATCTGGGGAGTCGACTCCGTCATCCTCGCCTACACAGTCCACTAATTCTGATGTAGTTCATTTAATAAGTAAATCGGAAAACAGTAGAAGAGGCCTTTCCTCGCCATGTGCCGACAAACTGGAGATAAAAGATTCATCCGATGATACCTTGCATGCTAACGATGAGGCTGATTTCCTTGAGAATAAGGAAGGTTCTTCTAGAAGGGGCTCTGAAGCAGACTACGATGAAAGTACTGCCCATATTTCACCGATTTCCTCATTCAGCAATAGGGACGCTATTTCGGGGAATTTTGATTCTGTGAACTATATTCAAGGGTTTGCCAGAGCTGAATCTCATAATCAGCAAATTTCTTCATCATCCTCATCAACGGTTAAAAGCGAGGTTGTAAGCTCGCCCGACACAAGTTTTTCGGTACCAACTTCACCGATTTCGCTATCGACTCCACTAATCGATGTAAGAAATGCGGCCAATTCAGTACCCACGAGTCCTGAACAATGCGTACAAGATGTAATTCGTCGGCAACATAATGGTATTGTGCGTAAATGTGATGCGGCAGGGTTCCGAACAAGCAAGTCTGAAGATCACTTGCAGCAAACGCAACGTGATGGAATTGGCGCAGTGATACCGATCGACATTGATGAGGACGTGAATAGTTCACTCAACACTTTGCTGGATACAAGACATGATTCTGAAGACTCCCAGGTATTGTTTTTTGTTTTATTTTTCAATAATTATTCGAATAATCGTTTAATATATGCGATTGTTTGGTCAAATTTGTTCCAAGTCGAAGGTTCACTGTTCTTGACGACGATAGATTTATGAAAAAAACGAATACCAATAAAACGTAATGAACTACAGCTGGAAACAGTAAAATAATTTTTGTGGCAAATGGATTAATATTTAACTTTTCCTTTTTATATATTTGGAATATGATAGCTGAATCAAAGATTTATGCAGCACAACATACCTTTCATTTCTGAGTTAAATAATAATTAACTACTCAGTAAATACAAATCAGCCTCGTTGGGATTCTTCGAAAAATATTTAGCTACTACACATTACCTAATATTTAATATCTCTGTCAACAGATGGATAGTGTTTTTTTCGAACCCGAAACAGATGTAGAGCATAATGCCATGATATTTTATTTTTATGCTGATATTGTGTTTTTAATTTACATCGTTATTTTTAGAAACGAAAATAATTTTGGGTTGCGCGCTCTTGTCTTGAATGAAGCTATTTTTTTATTTAAATGCAACAATTTTCATTATTACTCTAGGACTCGAATAGAGACCGAATCGTATGGACATACAATGCGCCGGTCCCGCCTTTAAATACAACGACATCACCAAATTCACATTCTAGTTCAGTTAGCTCATCACCACAGAGGTCTGATAGCCCCGCCTCCCCCACATCTGTTTCCAGTTCAGTAATGTCGTCGAATTCAGGATCAAAGGGGGGAGGATGTATGCTTGGCAATAATAACGCCTTGCTTCAATGTCCGTTAAATGGAGATCAAAGTGTATCAGAAGCTGTTTCAAATATCTCCAGTCCTGACTATCAAGATGACGACAACTTGCTTAGTTCCAAAGATTTGGCAGGAATGGCTTTAAGTGATCCAAGTGACTCAGACTCAACGATTCTCGTATCCGAAGCCATGCAACGAAAACGTGAAATGTCGGATAAGGATCACAAAATTGTAATTCAAATTAAGAGTGAAAGTAGCTTCCGTAATCCAGAATATTCTGAACTAAAGGACTCTGAAGATGAGCTAGCTACGATTACTGAGGACGCACCAACCATTGTAATCGGTTGTCAAGATACGAAAGAATCATCTCCACCTGTCTCGGACGACGGCAGTGATGTGGAATCTTTACATTCCTACCACTATTCTCCTAAAGCTGTCGACATGCCCTCAGCTGTAAGACTTGCTAAAAGACTTTATTCGCTTGACGGTTTTAAAAAAAGCGATGTATCTCGCCACCTCAGTAAAAAGTAAGTCAAGTGAAATATATTAAATTTGCGATTTAATTTAAATTATTTTCTAGCAATGATTTCAGTAGAGCAGTGGCCGACGAGTATTTAAAGTATTTTTACTTCGAAAAGAAGACATTGGACCAGGCCCTAAGAGAATTTCTTCAACAGTTTTCCTTATCTGGGGAAACGCAAGAACGTGAAAGAGTTCTAGTTCATTTCTCCAAAAGGTACTTGGACTGCAATCCGGGCTCATTTAACTCGCAAGGTGATGAGGCTAGCGAACATATTTACGTGAGCATTTTTGAAAAAAATAATTTATATCTTATAGATGCAGTTCATACGCTAACTTGTGCAATTATGCTGTTGAACACGGACCTACATGGACCCAACATCGGAAGGAAGATGACTTGTGCCGAATTCGTAGATAATTTAGCCGAGCTAAATGACGGCGAGAACTTTCCTAAGGACGTTCTTAAGTATTTATATCAAGCAATTAAGAATCACCCACTGGAATGGGCACTGTTAGTCCCTTTTTCCAGATATTACGAGTGTTTTGTTTATTTCTATTTTCTTACTTCAGAGATGACGACAATTCTGAACTACAGAAGCAGCGAAACGACAGTAATTTATCTGCGAATCAAATTGGCTCTAATCCATTCCTCGATACACCTCAATCATCAGCTGCTATTGAGTACAAAAAGGGTTATGTTATGAGAAAGTGCTGTTACGATTCTAACTATAAGAAGAGTAAGTTTAGACAAGTTTTTAACGCATCATGTGGGTACATTCACTAAATACTAAATACTAAAGTATTTTTCCAGTCATAAAAATAAAAAAGAAACATTTATCTTATATTCACGTACCGCTGAAAAGTGCGACTTGGCCGGCTTTTCTACTTTTTAATTAGAAAGCAAAATCTGTAGATCACAAAACGTTTCATAGGACTTAATGCTTCATATCGTCATTGATCATACCGCTTATGTGTCCCATATGCATGTTACTAGATTTTTCAGTGTATCTTATGACGTAGATTGTTGTGGTTTTATTTTAGCACCTTTTGGCAAACGTTCCTGGAAGATGTTTTATTGCACTCTAAGAGACTTGGTATTGTACTTGCATAAGGACGAGCATGGATTTAGGAAAAACCAGGTAAATGAGACGCTTTAAATATTTTGAATAGAAATTAAAATTTATTTTTTAGATGTCAGACAATGTCCACAATGCGATCCGCATTCACCATGCGCTTGCAACGAAAGCCACGGATTATACGAAAAAGCAACATGTATTTCGTTTACAAACCGCCGACCAATCCGAGTTTTTATTTCAAACCAGCGATTCGAAAGAACTGCAATCGTGGATAGACACGATAAATTTAGTTTGCGCGTCATTTTCTGCCCCGCCCCTTGAAGGAGGAGTCGGTAGTCAAAAGCGGTTTCAGCGGCCGCTTTTGCCTAGCACACATACGAAACTTCTTCTTGTAAGTTGTTTTTGATAATTTAAAGGATAAATAAATAGGATTTGGTTATCCCCAGAAAGAACAGCTTTCTTCACATGAGCAGCAAGTGGTGCAGTTGGAAAATGCTTTATGTGAACACAAAAAGAACCCGTTGCCACCCAAAGGACTTCCATTGCAAAATTATAAAGAGAAGGAGGCTTACCTGCAGTATGAGGTGAATTTACTTATCATGTTTTTGTTTATCGTTCTACATGTTTAACTTTTTACAGCTTAAGAGATATAAGACCTACGTAAATGTATTGAATGCTAAGATGATCACAGAGGAGCAGCTAGACCTGCAGAACTGCCTCTTAAATTCGGATGAAGCATTCTCAAACCAGAGGACTTTATTAGGCGGCACAGCTATGAACGCGAGTCCGCAGAATAATCTGTTGCAGCATCAGGCTCAGCAACAACAGAATAACAGGTATAGTTATCGCGCTGCCATTTACCGTACTGACGGTCAGCAAGATCTTGGCTGACGGGTAATGGGGGTTTTCTCAGCTTGTGTGGTGTAAGGTGACCCTTTGCTTTCTGATAAAGATTTTGTTCACAGCAACAAATGCTTTTTATTGCCAAAAAACAATGCCAATCCTGTTTTTGTAAACGCCTAACGCTTCTGTGGAAAAGATATGGGCGGAGTCGCATGTTGCTCGCCCAGTCCGATAAAACCTACATTGCTCTAACTTGGTGGAAGTCGTTAATATCTAATTAAACTTTTTTGTAAATACATCAGTTATGTAAAATGCATGTTAGTTTCTTTCTATTTATTTTTTATACATAAGTGTAGACTGACCTTTATAAGTCGACTAATATATATATATATATTTTTTTTTTCTAAAATAAGCTAATAGGTTTTGCATTGCGGACCTTACGTTGGTACTGTCATTTATATTAGGCAGCTGACGCCACAAAATCTGTGAAAACTCTCTCAAATCAATGTCGAGCTAAGAACTGACGCGACAGGCGGTGAACGTTAATTCGGTTTGTTTTACTTTACTTCCATGCAGACAATGGGCAGAAGTTCGTCTGCACGAAGTCCTGCATCGAATGATGTAGTTCGTTTGAGGAAAAACCGCACCTAAATAACACTGTGGCCCCGAACCGACTTGTAATTGCATGAAGGGCTTATCAAATAGCACAAAACGCCGCTTGAACGCATGAGCCTTCCCTCGAATGTGCATTCAGTCACTAATGTTAGGTGTAGTACAGCACAATGTAGTTTCCACCTTGCTTTAGAGGAATTCAGGGCCGAAAGGCATTGTTTTCTCCTGTGCAATTTGTCCTCATATTGTTTTGTTGCCTCCTAACCGAAAAGGCTCATGCTGTGTTCGCTTCAGGCATCGGAGCGCCTCTAATAGCTTTAAAGAAAATTTGAGATTATGCAATTCTAATGACTAGAGACGATACTCCTCAGAACCATCACATAATGATGCTCTAGAATAGTATGTTCCCTTGGTTTCACAATTGACTCTATCGATTAAACTGACTACAGATAATTTAATAGTTAGGGCTGTGAGATATTATTATAATTGATATGTTATTAATTCCGCATAGTTCAATTCGATTGAATCAACGAGTATAGCTAAAAACTAAGAGTAGCAATGACTCATAACCGAAACACTTTCATATTGTGCTCAGATCAATTAGCATTTACTGATATATAATTCGATCACTGATAATATGCATTTATTGTGAAAATTTATATTTATTAAAATTATACCAAAACTGTTCATTGTTGTTATAATTTTCCTTGGAACTCTCACTGTTTGGCTTTGTAATGGGTGCGGGCGCTGCGAGCAAGGAGGCGAATTGTGCACTTTGTAGAGGTTTGCTTGTTGTTTTGGCTGCAAGGAAGGGTGATTGATCCCCTCGAAGTGTCCAACTGAAACTTGTTTACTGATCGTTATCTTTACAGGAGGACAGACTAATTTCAGGTGGACCAGAAGATCTTTGCTACTGATCCTCATATGTATTTTGAAATTACATCAACCTCTTCAGCTACTACTTTTCAATGTCCTCAAGTAAGTATTAATCAAGGTAAATCATTTCACTACTTAATAAAAAAAGATTATCGCCCTTTTTAGAACAAGGAAAAAAAATTATGGACGGATATTGCAACGTTTCTTGCTAAAATTCAGGTTGGAGTAATTGCCGAATTGATTTTTGTTTCAATCGAATGTGATGTGGTAGATTAACAAGACCGAACCTTCAAATATTGTAACTGAAGATTGACTTGCTGCTTTTTTCACTTTGTTATTTATTTTAATTTTTATTACTATTCCCTAAGTTAAAGTCAAGTATTATAAGTGCGTTAATACTTTTGTGTATTATACAAATAAATAACATATATTTTTAAAACAACTTATTATTTTTCCTAATAGATGGAAATTGCTGTATCGAAAGCTGAGATTCGGATCACCTGGCTAAAGTTATGTCTTCTTTACTTTTTTTTGTTTATATCTTTTTTCTCTTAAGCCATCTTTAATAAGGTAAAATTCGTAAAATTCCTATTTTCATATTATGCATATAGGTAAAAAGGTAATGCGAATACTGAAGCTTTATATTTCTCTAAATGATGAGGTGCAAACGATTAAATTCTTTCAATAAAAGTGTTCATTTTAATTACATTAAAAAAATGTTTATTGATAAAAGATATAAATACGAATCGACTAGCGTTATATCTTTGATCTACTTTTGTATTATTTTAGCTATTGTATTTTATTGTATATATTCTCCTATTAATCACAGTTGCTATTTCCCTCCAGTTTCCTTTATTCAAAACTTAATACTCATAGCCTCAAGAACTTTTTAGACTGGTTGAAATTTTATGAAAATGTATTTTTATACCAGAAAATGGCACTAACAACTGAGTTGTACAAGTCGGGCTTGAGTTTCTGCTTGTTCAGCCGGACTTTTAACATGTTTTCTTTCCGTAAAAATTAGATCCTTATACATTTTCGTATTACATAAATATATTTAAAATATAACATTAAAATTTTAAGCGATATACTAAACATGTTTCTTTTATCTATTTTCTAATGCAACTTTAAACTTACTCAGGCCCGCAATTGCCTTAAACTTGTTCGTAAATATATACGAAAAGTTTGTTTTAAAAAACAGAACGTTACTTATCTTAGAAAGGATTTTTGTTTGATTATTCCCATCCTTGCACTCGACGAACAGCGATAACCTCATCCTGCGAAGACATCGAGGAATAGCCGGACGGTTGCATAGTCATAACAGCTGTTCCTGAACTAATCGTACGTAGAGCACTAGAGTAACCGGCGAGATCTGCAAGTGGAGCGGATGCATTTATGACCTATAAAATAAACATTTAATATTTATCATGATTCTATTAGTTGACTTACTTTGTGATGTTCACTTCTTGATGTGACATCGCTAATAATTGCCCTTCTCCTAGTCAAATCTCCCATTATTGCAGAAATCATTTCTGTTGGTGCCAAAATTTGTAATGCCATTACAGGCTCAAGTAGTCTGGTACCCATTTGATTTAAAATCTACAAAAAATTATTGTAATTTTTGATTTAAAAGAAAAGAAATGAAAAGTGACTTTGTGAACGCAATGTGTTGCTGCTGCCCTTAAAAAAGAGTCTGCTGTTCCTCGCCCAACAGAGACATTATGTAATTTTACTTGTGTATTAATAACTTGACCTCCAACTCTAGGACCTCTTTCTAAAGCATTAAGTGCTCCCTTTTTAATTGATTGCAAAGTTCGAGGACGGATATTACTTAGGTTTGCCACATTTTCGGGAGAATTGTCTAAACTATTTAGAAATATTTATCACAAGAAAATTAGAATAAGGTAAAGAACGTTGTACCAAAAGCTTGAAGTCTTTCCCTCTAAAAGAGTAATTGTTATTGTTACTGACTGTTTAGCTCCAGCAATTTCTTTTTCCATAACTAACGTTTCTGTAGACTCTTCAGTGATAATTTCTTTATATGCGATTTGTAAAGGTCCAAGATCGGCTTCAATTTTGTATTCACTAAGAATTCGGGATTTTACAACATCCATATGTAATTCACCCATTCCTATAAAATGAAAATTAAATAAAATAATAAATGCAAAATGCTATTCCAATTACCTCCTAAAACTGTTTGTCCTGTTTCTTCATTAAAATTCACTCTCAAGCTAGGATCTTCTCTTTGAAGTTGCTTCAAGGCTTTTTCCAATGCGCTTTGCTGGGACAAGCTTGGAGGTTCAATTGAGCAAAAATACACTGCATCAGGAATTTGTGGTCGCAATGAAAGCATATCATACAATAGTTGGTCATCAGATTCATCCTTAACTTCATCTTTTTTTCCTAACATTTTTTTAAGCTTTTTATTTGCGTTTTTAAATGAAGAAATGCTACTAATTAATAAATCTCCAGTTTTTGTATTCTGTGAAGCAATTAAGTATATAATTTTAGCGGAAACATTATTCACTATAAATAAATTATTTCCTATTCACCTTAAGATCACCGCATACAACAACATCTCCTTCTTGGGCGCTTTGTATTAACCGATACTCATCCGCCAGGGGTTCGTATAATTTTTGTAAGATTTCCGGTGACCCATCCGGTGAAAGCAATCGCATACCCTTTTCCATAGTACCTCTTAGAACTCGAACAAGAGTTAGTGGTCCTTTATGTTTATCGTGTACTATTTTAAAAACTCGACCAGCAAAATCCGACCTAAATATATAAATTTTAAGCTCATAAAGTAACATAAGAATAGAATTTAAAATTTATTTACCCGAAGCAACTGTACAATTGATTCCTTTCACCCGGATGTGGTAGTAATTTTGTCACTGCATCCATAAGTGGCTGAATGCCAATGTTTTTGTAAGCAGATCCTAATAAAACGGGCGTAATTTGTCTATTACAAGTTGCTGTTTTAATTGCTTTCCAGATCATTTCGGTGGAAATAGCATCAAATCCATCCGAATTAATAACTTGTTCTGCTAAATCATTATCAAATTCAGATAACTTATCTAATAACTGATTTTTGAGGTCAATTGCAATTTCCTTAAAATCATCACTAACTGGACCCACTGAGTAGTCGCGGCCCAAAGTATTTGGACGCCAAGTAATTTCTTCTAAATTTATGATATTTAAAATTCCTGAAATATTACATTTTATTTGTATTTCTACATAATCTAAAAAATTAATTTACCTAAAAGATTGTTATTTCTTTTGAGAGGCCATTGCAAAAGAAGGCTTTCCGTCCCAAGTTTTTTGCTAATATCAATCAGACATTCTTTAACATCACTATCAGGCCGATCCATTTTATTAACAAAAATAATTCTAGGTAAATTATGTCGATCAGCCTGGCTCCACACTGTTATTGTTTGGGCCTCAACACCAGCTGAACCATCCAAAACTATAACGATTCCGTCTACGGCATACAATGATTGCTCTACTTCCATAGTGAAATCAATATGACCAGGTGTATCTAATAGATTAATTCTAAAATAATTCATTAGCCTTCCTGCAATTTTAAAATTTCTCACCTATAATTATTCCATGGAAATGTAACAGCTGAACTACAAATGGTTATTCCTCGTTCACGTTCTTGCAACAAATAGTCAGTTATTGTATTCCCGTGATGTACTTCGCCCAATGCTCTAGTCCTTCCAGAATAAAAGAGCATCCTTTCTGTGGTCGTTGTTTTACCTTTTTAAAAACTACGTTTAACCAAAATTTGCTACTATTGGCCCACAAGAGCAGATTTCATTTTGGAATATGATAGCTAAATACTTAGGAGAACTGCTCTTGGGCCAAATTTCAGCTATTTCAACTAGAAAATTTGATAACTTTTTCAATTAGGGTCTCTGACCTCGTTGGGATTGTAGAGATGGACTTGATTTAGCAGGGGCTAAGTTTTTAATAGCTAAATTAAAGAGTAACGATTCATAACAACTCAAAAAAATTCAAATCAGCGATTCTTCAAATTAAAAACGAACATATTTTGTACATTATATGTTAAAAAAGGAACGTAATTTTATATTATAATAAATTCCGCCGGTAGTTTAGTAGACGAAATCGAAGTATTTATAACCTAAAATATTTAATGAATACCACTCACCGGCGTCGATGTGCGCTAATATAGCAATATTCTTTGTTTTCTCAGAAGAATAGCACTTCTTAATATTGAAGAAAATACCACGGCTCACTTTATGTAGAATATATTTAGGAAACATTTCAAAAATCGTAGTTAACCGGATGAAAAATACAATTTTACTTGTTATCGCTCTGATGTTATGAAAATTTCATTTGACAGGTCAACAGCTGTTCACGAAACGAAAACATCAAAAGGAGTTCGAAATGAAAGGAGATTGCTTTTGGGATTTAAAATTAAATTTAGCTATCATCATTTACGTTATATTGATTCTAACTGAAGCTAAAGTCCTTATAAAATAATCCACTACATTAAATTAGCTTTAATTTTGTAATTTAATGAAAAATAATTAATTATTTTTTTAAATTAAATGAACGAACCTCGAATTCTAGTTCAGTGAGTACTGCTGTTAGGGAATTGTCAATCAAAGGCAGCTGTCTGCCGGCTGTTTCAATTTTAAATCAAAAAGACTAAAAAGTGTTTGTTTTGGGTTTATATTAAAGAAAATAGGGACAATAATGGATAGATCTCCTCGTAAAAGGCGAGCCGCTTTAAAGCAATCTATCATAGAAATTACATCTGAAAGCGAGAATGAAGAAGTGCCTGCTAAACAACGGAAAACTAGGAATAAATCTTCATTTACTAATAAATCGTAAGTAAATTCACTGCTTTAATCCTATAATCCCGCTTTAGAAATAGACATTTTAGAAGATTGGCTTAAATTGCTCGAACAAAATTCTGGATGAAATGTTTCAAAAATCAAAATTGTATTTTTATTTCAATTTAATTTTTTGGTGATCTTTTGAGGGAAAGGACATCGATTTTAGCTCCTATAATATCTTGAAAAATTTTTCTTGTGGAAAGGTATCGAGATTTAGGCTCGTGGCCACTCTAAAATGCTGAGTGGTTTGATTTAAATTACTCTGGATGGAACTTGATATATCCAGAAATGAAAATTGCAGCTCTACTTTATTTCAATTCATTTAAAAACAACAATTTAAAAATGTCTCTCAAAAGATCTCCAGGTGACTCCGAGGGGTTTTCTCTAAATACACTTATATGATAGGGACTAAGAGATCAACAGAGAAAAGATTAGATAATCTTTTAATAAGATGGGATAACATAATACGATTTCAAACCTCTAGCCCATATGCAATTCCTAAAATGACATCGGTATAAAACTTCCCTTTAGATAAATCAGGAAAAAATTACTACCTTTATATTACAAATACACTTTAGCTTTCTGCAGGTTCCTCTTAAAACCCTGCTTTCTAAGAATCAATTGAGTAAGGAGGAATAAGATAGGTTTGGTTTACGAGTTTATAACTGTGCGTTTTGAGCTAAAATTAAATATTTACAATATTTATTTTTTTTTTTTTTTTTTTTGAATATCTACACCTATCCCTGTTTATTTTGAAAGCAGGAAAATAATTCAGTCGGGAAGGAAATCTAATTGCTCGAGAAGCTGTTATTATTATTTCTTTTTCGTATATGTAAACATAAAGAATAATAATAATTTCAGTAAGACCTCAAAGACTAAAAAACCTACCCGGACAGAAGCGAAAAAAAATGTAGGATCAAAAAGTACAAAAAAGGCATTTATAACCAAGCCCAACAACAGCAGTGTGTCAGACGACGATGTACAAGAAAATCCAAGCAGTAGTATCAATAAAAATAATCCTATCCAGGCAAATGGAACTGGAAGTATGCATTTTTAATATTTTATTACTTAATAAAATGAAAATGAAAAAAATTATTCCCTACAGATGAATCTGAATGGAAAATTGACTTGCTATCACAGTTAGCAGACGTTGACCGACAGTCTGCTAGAAATATTATAAATTTATTTGAGGATGAGAATACTATTCCATTTATTTGCCGTTACCGCAGGGATATGATACCAGAAGGAACAACGCCTGCAAGTTTGAGAGAAATAAAGACTACATACAATAATTTAGTTCAGCTTAGAAAAAAAATTGATTCAACACTCGCTCATTTAGAGAAAGATAATCTCCTTACAGATGAGCTTCGATCTGCTTGCCTTTCCGTTCAATCGATGGAAGAGCTTGAATTTTTGGTGAGTATATGGGTAATTTTCGTAAAACATAGTAATACTTATTTTTATTATACAGTACGGACCTTACAAGCCAGCAAGTAAAGGCACACTGGCGGAACGTGCAATTAAATTTGGTTTAGAAAAACCTGCACAGTACATTTTATCAGGTCGCACACCTAAAATAAGATTAGAAGAATTTGTAAATAGGTCTGAAGTTGAATTGGATACAATGGATAAAGTTTATGAATGGATTTGCCATCTCCTTTCTCATACTTTCAGCAAGAGTACTGAAGTTTTAAACGAATTGAGGCGACTGTAAGTAGTTTTTGGTAATTAGTTTATCATTCTTCTATCTATCTTCTATCATCATTAATAGCACGGAATTATTAAAAAAATTAAATTTTTAAAACTTATTACTAATGCGGATAATTTTTGTAGTCAGATGATGGAACGTATTGTGCTAAAATGTTCAGTTGCAAAAAAGATTGAAGAAAAAGATGATGCCAAAAAGTACAGTAATTATTATAATTTTGAAAACGATGTAAAATATATAAAACCTCACCAAACTTTGGCGATTCTAAGGGGTGAAAAGGCGAAAGTTCTGTCTGTAAAGATAATAATTCCAGATACAGTAAAACACCGTATAAAACATTTTATTGAAAAAACACATCTTTCGCAAGGTGCCCACTACTCGTTGCGAACATCAATTTTTGAGAAGGCTTTTGAAGAGTGTTATTCAAAAAAATGTTAGTAAGGAGGTGGTTTTCTTTATAATTATATTAATTAATTAATTTTTCTATTTAGTACAGCCATACATTAGTCGTCAAATACGTTCGAATTTAGCTGAGAAAGCCAAATCTGCTGCTTTGGAAGTATTCGCTAAGAATTTAATACAACTACTCTTAACATCACCTTTGAAGGGGAAAAAAATTTTAGGAATAGATCCTGGTTTTACCGGGGGATGTAAACTGGCACTTATATCAGAAACTGCCGATGTTTTGGAGACTGGAGTTATTTATCCTCTTACGAAAAAGATTGGAGAACCGATGAGATCTGAAAAGTTTTTGAGGAATATTCTTAAAGAACATGAGTATGTCATTTATTTATTAGTCAAAAAATTTATGTATAATAGATTTGTAGTTGCAGCATAATTGCTTTAGGAAATGGGACTGGATGCAGAGAAACGGAAGTTTGGCTCGCAGATCTGTATGAAAGAAAAGTATTGGATAGGGACCAGGTTAGATATAGCATTGTTTCAGAGCAAGGCGCATCAGTGTACTCTTGTAGCGAAGTGGCTAAAGAAGAATTTCCTAACTTGGATATCAACCTCATAAGCGCTGGTGCGTTTAATTTTATTCTAATAAAATTTTAATTAAAATAAAAATCCTCAGTTTCTATTGCTCGAAGATTAAACGATCCGCTAAGTGAATACGTAAAAATAGATCCCCAGCACATTGGAGTAGGCATGTATCAGCACGACATAAATGAAAAGTTACTAGCAGATGCATTAAATGAGGTTGTTATGGAGTGCGTCAGTTTCGTCGGCGTTGATATTAATACAGCTGGAATATCAATTTTAAAGTAAAAAATCGTATTTTATGTTATTATATGAAAATGGTTAACACATTTTATATTTTTTTAGACATATCGCTGGGCTGACTGCTTCTCGTGCCGAGAAAATTATTGAATATAGAATAAAAAATGGACCTTTTCAAAGTAGATCCGATTTGCTCAAAGTAAAAACGATAGGGCAAAAGACTTTCACACAGTGTGCTGGGTTTGTTATTGCTAA
This sequence comes from Philonicus albiceps, assembly GCA_963969385.1. NCBI lineage: Eukaryota > Metazoa > Arthropoda > Insecta > Diptera > Asilidae > Philonicus > Philonicus albiceps. The sequence continues at coordinate 28,680,193 of OZ017776.1, forward strand.
TTAATCTTCTTAAAATAACGAATAATGTATTTTTTTCGTATTTCTTTTAGATTTATTAGAATCGATCCTAAAAGCATAGGTACTGAAGTCACAAACCTTCTCGATTGTACATGGGTACATCCGGAGAGCTACGATTTAGCAAAAAAGTAAAACTTATAATAGAAATTATTCGAAATGTAAAATTTTATTTAACGTAGAATTTTACGAATGTGCAAATTGGAATTAAAGAAAATAGGACAAGAAGAATTTATAGATACAATTAAGCGATACTCGGCTTGTGTTAATTTAGACAATTTGGAGGTAGAATTGAAAACTCCTAAAGAGCGGGTAAATACCTAATCATATTCAGTTGCATGAATATTCTGAACTTTTATTATTATGTTTTAGATAAAAGCAGTTTTGGATGCTCTACAAAGGAAACTTTTCCAAGATTATCGTTGTGATATCAATAAAAAACCGCTTTTTAAGCAAGGTATATGCAAAATGTCTGATCTAAAGGAAGGTGTCCTAGTCACAGGTATAGTGCAAAAATAATTTCAATAAATGGGATTCTCAGGGTGGACAGTTGATAAAATAGTTTTTATTTTTTTAATTCTTTTTAAACAATTTTGTAATATTACAGGCGCTGTTAACAATATTACTCACTTTGGTGCATTTGTTGATATTGGAGTCGAACAGGATGCACTAATACATACCAGTAAAATGAATGGTGCAGTTCTCAACATAGGGGATTGCGTGGAAGCAAGAATAATTAGTTTAGATATACCCAGACGAAGGATTGGATTAAAGTTGGAAGGGACATTAATTGTATAGAATTATTGTATTAGGTGTTAAGTATTTTTTAAATAAAATCATAAAGTTTTTTTTTTGCTACACTTTCTTTTATTTCAAATTAACATTATTCTTCTCCGAAATATTTTCTGCAAGCATATCAAGCAAAATTTCTACCTTAACTTTGGTTAAATTGTTCTGCTCCTCCAAATTCTTAACTTTTCGCTTTAACTGAGCAACAGTTTCTGTATTCATATTACCGCTAGAAAGAATCCAATTACCATCAGCGAACAGAAGTTCTTGATTTCCTAAAATCAGTGAGGTGTTGTGAAAATCGTTTAGCTCCTCTTTAGTGGTTGGACAATGTCGATATCTTTGCGACCGTAATGGAGCTGGCTTTGGCTCAAATTTTTTACTAAATATCGGCATTTTAACTAGTTAAAAGCGTCTTTTACGTGCGATTTCACTGATTTTCTTTAATTAACCATAGCAACCGGTACTCAAACAAATTTCTTACATCAAATATATTTTTTTATGTGTATTTGTTTTGCTTAGAAACCGACTAAAAAGTTGCTTATTTAAAGAATCTATGAATGATAGTGGGGACAAAAAAAGAGTATGTGTGAAAATAATTTTAATATTGAGAATCCTAAATCATTTGAGGAAATTGTGGCCGGTTATGATAATTTAATAAAAATTACACAAAAGGAGCTCGACATATTCAGAGTAATAAAGAATCTAAGTTAATATTCTAAAAGTAAATGTTAAATAATATTTTTAGAAAGAACAATTAATACTGAAGGAGGAGATTGCTAAAGCGCTTCAACCAAACAAAGATTCTTCTACAGTTTGTTCATCTTTGGAAAATGCTGAACAAAAAGAAACTACACAGGAGCATATTCAGTTGACTAACGATGCAATATGTAATTTGAAGCGCCAAATAAGGCATTTGAATGAGGTAAAAATCGGTTTAATTGTATTTTATTTGTTATAAATAAAGTAAATAAAATTTATGCAGGAACGGGATACCATTCATAACTTATGGGCAACATCTCAAGATGCTATATTAAATTTGGAAAAGGAAATTAGCAACTATCGCAGTCAATTGCTTAAACCAACTCCAATTACTGAAGTATTACACTCAAATTTATAAACCAGTTAGGATCTGAATTGCCTTAATTAATTTAGAAGATGGTTAAACAATTTATAGAAACATCTAGCGTTTGACCGATAATCGTCTTTAACTTATAACTTGATTAAATCGTATTACTTTCAAAAATGACACTGCTCAGATCCTGACTAATTTATTAATCAAATATTTCTCTAAGTAATACTTTTAATAGATAACAGCTAAGTACAACGATTCTATAAAAATCCTAGAAAATACTATTAGAACACTAAGACGGGAGCTAGGAAAACAGACTGACTTGAATAAGGACCTCATTGAAAGTAAAAAAGATGTCGAAAAGCGACTGAAAGAATTAGAAGAGAGTTATAAAGGTTGGCTGTAGTGTAACAAATATATAAAATTATATAAAATAATTCAATTGAATATAATTTATAGAGCAACAAAGAATTGTTAAAGAAGTGGATAACCTTAAAATAACGGCTACAAATTTAAAAAATCGTTTAGAAGACAGCATTCGTGTAAAAGCTGAATTAGAAAAATCACTTCAAGTAGCTAATGGAAATATCAATGATCGATTTTATCGAGAGGAGGAGGCTCTCCAGAAAATGCAGGAAGCTCTTAGTATTGCAGAACATGCAATAGCTGAAAAAGAAGAGGCTCTAACTAGAGAATGCGTTGTACGTGAGGAATGTAACGATCTTGCAAAGACTATCGGGCAAGTTATGGAGGATGCGGCAAATAAAGTCGACAGAAATTATGAACAGATTAAAGGGCAGTACGAACAGGAGATTGATGCATTAAATAAATCCAAACAGGAAGTAATATTCATATTATCATTTTTCTAACATTAACTTTATATTTTTAGTTGGAGATGCTGCTAGAAAATCAAAAGAAAATGACGCATATGACTCAGGTGCGTGCAACAACCCTTGAAGCGAAGTTAAAAGAACTTGCTCAGGAGAACTCAGTGCTAGAAGCAGACCTTCAAGTAGCAACTCAAGCAATCGTAATATTATTGTTAGTTGAAATCTCTCAAACAGTATACTCTAGCCACTTTTAGATCGAAATGGAGTTAAAGATAGAGGCAATTGAACATCTTGTTGGAAAGGAAAGAATGCTAAAAAAGTAAGAGCCCTAATCAGTGGCAATCGAAATTTCCTACTTTTAAAATACGTTTTAGGTTTTATGAGAACAAAGACGATGAGTTACAGATATTTTGGAATAGCAATAATGTACTCAAGCAGCGGTAACTTTTAGTTTTGCTTAAAATTTAATTTTATTTTAAAATCAATTATTAATTTTAGATGGAAAGCTGGCGTTGAGGAAGTAACCAATAAATTTCAAAACGAAATAGCCGTGCTGAGCAAAGAGAATACAGCACTAAAGGTTGAAAATCAGGAGTTAAAACGAAAACTGAACATGAAATAGTATTTATATTATTTTTTCAGTTATAACTTATAGCGCAAATTAAAATTATTTATCAGCGTCAGTTGATCTTTCTACCTGGAAAAAGACTGGGAAACCAATAGCTTATTGTCCCATCTTGGACATCAATCCAACAAAGTCCCTCGCCTACAATTTTTTCCAATGCTTGCTCAGTTCTATATGTTGTCCAACTGAAAATATATGTATAGTCTTTTTGGATCAAGTAATTCGGAATCTGCAACCGAAAATATTATTTGGCAAAGCGATTTATAACAGATATAAAAAGATTTTCAAAGCTCAAGGTAAGTGAATGCTTCTAAAATCTACTAGAAATATTGTAGAAGTTGTAGACCAGATGAAGGTTTGTAAATTAAATTGTAAAAATGTAAAAACTTACCCCAAACGATCCACAAGACTATCAACGGTTACACATCCCTTTTCAGTGTTAGAGGCTTCTGTTAAGATAGTCGTCTCCTCCAGACTCAACTCCCCGGGAATATACTGCACCATACTTTTGCCTTTTCCGACGGAATATATGGCGAACCTTTGGGTTGAAAATAAATTGGTTTTTAACCGACTTAAAAAAAAGGAGGAGGTTCTCAATTTGACTGTATTTTTTGTTTCGTATGCGTGCCATTAGTGAACTGATTTTAAATTTTACTTGTATACCTACAGAGTAGTCCCATATAAATTTGGTTAAAAATTTAAAATTAGGCGTAAGTAATGTTCTATTTTTGATAATATATGCATTTTTATGAATAAAGTTTTAAATAAATTGGATGAAAGTATAAAACTTTCTTAAAGGCCCGCTTAATTAGTCAAAGTATGGTAAGCAATTCTGTATGGGGCTGTTTCACAAAAAAGCAATACGCCGTGTCACAAGTCGCTGAGAACGATAGTTAAAATGAATGAATTACACTTCGAATTGCGTCCTCCTAAAAAAAAATAAATAAAAGATCGCCCAGGGAAAGAGCGAAACCCCTCGAATAACACTGAACACAGCATCGCATAACACGAACCCAATTAATCGCTCTATTCGGTGAATGCATATATAATGATACTAGAGGACAGTTGATTAGATTTTAAAAAATTAACGTACAATTTTAGTTCTATTAGATAATTTCTAAAGGATCCTCAGGCAGTCGGAGCTTTTGGTTTTTTAATTAATTTATTTTTCACTTAACTACTATCAATCTTACCCGTTTCCAAATATTTTAAGTTTCCTTGCAGCCATCAGAATATCCTCTTTTGAGATTTCTTGGTGAATTGCTTTTTGACCTCGGGCTGCGATCAAGCGTTTCTGGAGTTCTTCCAATTCCATTAAACCTCCTGTTGGCCAAAATACCTATTAAAATTTATCCGAAATTTTGCTATTTCTCTATTTAACTGCTTACCGGTTTTCTGGTTTGCAGCCAAACAGACCTCAACGACCTGCACTCCTAATTCGTAGTAGAAGTCACCGATCCCCAGGACGCTCCAAAAACCTTTCCCGGAGGCCAATGGATCGACACCGATAGCAGCGCACATTTCCTGGAACTGACGTCGAAATTGGGCATTCTTGCGTATGTCCTGCTTGTGCTTAATCGCAAAGTCCTCCAACTTCTCCCGGAACTGGTCCATTTGCTTCGTCATTTGCTCGAGTTGATTTTCCTGGATCACGTTCCCTTTATCCTTGTACTTTTCGGCCTCCAGCTGTTGTTGCTGAATCGCACCCAAACCAGCCCTTCGTCGCATTGTAACTATCTCAAAAATAAAATTGGTATTTCAAAATTCTTTTCTAATTTAGAGGGCGATACTTACTAAAGAGTAAAACACCTGTCCAATAAAAAATTCACCGGATTGTTTACAAATTGCAACCAGCTGACGTTAATGTCAATCTGCGAACAGCTGAGATGAGGCTTGGCAGGGCATAATTTAGTGAAGCTTCAAATTTCGAAAAAACAAACCCAGAGGCAATGGCACACTTCTAAAACGAAAATATTCAATCTCATGAAATTTTGAAAATTAAGGCATTTTTTTAGTTTGAGCTCTTCGTTCTATTTTCTTAAATTAATACACATCATTTAATACTAAAAAACTAGCCCTAGAAGCGATATTTACAAAAGTCTGATTTTTATCTTTGATTTTCCCAAGATTTTTAACAGAAAAATTCTTAAAAATCAAAGAAAAATGGTATTTCATTAGCTTTTTTGCCTTTTTATATTTAGTTTAATTAAAACGCCTAAAAACTAGTCCTAGGTCTAAATCCATATTCCGAGATGCTTAACAGAAAATCTAAAAACCCATAAAAAAGGGACATATTCATTATTTTTTTTCCTTTCGTCTATTTCTAATATTTTCATTAAAACACGTTATTTAGAAAAAAATTTTCAAAATCGTAAAAAAAGGGTATTTGTTAATTTCGTTTTCAATTTGTTGAATGGTTTATGATAAGGAAATTTATGCTTTATTGTTATTTAAAGTAAAAGTCTTAAATTATTCTGAAGCATAAATCTCTTCAAATGTATTTTCTTTTATCCAATCAAGAAAATCTGGTGCAATTCTGGTAGCCACGCTGGGCTTATCATCCGTACAGTAAGAAGTGGTCCAGGATAAAATTCCGACTAGTTCAGTTCCCAATTCTGATACAAGTGGTCCGCCAGAATCATCCTGAAATAATTAATTTAATTAGTTTAATTTAATGCTATAATTAAAAGTTATTACCATGCAAATACTACCCCCACCCTTTCCATTCGAAAAACAGATCTGCGAAGGTGCAACAGAACTCCAAAATTCTTTACATTTTTCGAAGGGTATAGCTTGAGTTTCGAGCTTTTGCTGAATTGTGGGAAGAATATGCGATGGATACTTGTTGAAAATAAAAATTAAATAAGTAAATCGATAAATAATCTTAAAATTAGCTTACCGTTGTGAAACCCCAACCAATTGCTGTAACTGCTGTAAATTTGTCTATTGGAATTTTTCCAATTTTAATTGGTTTAGCTGATGTGAGAAATTTTGCAGGAGTTGGTCCTTTTAACTAAAAAAGGAAAGTTTAAATAATATTTCATCATTGTTAACTATTCAAACAAAATTACAGTCAAAATCGCTATATCATTTTTCCACCAATCCGGCTGGCCAATATACTTCTCATGAACTTTTATACTTTCAACTTCCATTCGAAACAAATTCGTCAGTTTGTTACTTCCCGCATGAACGCTATACTGCAACAAATCCGAGGTTCCATTGATAATGCAATGTGCGGCGGTTAGAACATGTTTGTAAGATAAAAGTGATCCAGCACAGTGATGAAGATCGTGCCAACGAAATGATACAACAAATGGAAATTCGTGATTAAAAGTACTTTTACCTTCGATTATTCTATTTTGAAGATTTGCGATTGATGCATTTGAATTTGAAAAATTTAAATATACCAAAAATAAAAGGCTACATTTAAAAAAACCCATCTTTTAAATCCAAGAGCTAATTCAAAACTGAATACATTTTTTTATTATCACAATTCTTGAAGCGTGTGGGCATTATCACTTTATATCATTTATATCTGTAAAAATGTGTCAATCAATTTAGTTTTAAACTTTCAATTCATTGAGTGTAATAAGCGATAAAGTATCGAAGTTAATGCAATGTGAAGAACTATTTTTTTATCTATTAAATCTCTTTAGATTTTATGTTCAGGAGATTCTTTATTGTAACTTTTGTAATTTGGTAGGAAAAATGTATAATTTAATTAACTAAAAGACCTTAATGTTACATATTTTAATAAAAATAATAGATGCATAACAATTTCAAGAAAACTAACCATAAGCTAATACTGTTTTAATTAATTAATTAATTAATTTAAAAGACTTACATATTGTATTACTACTTTAAGGAATGTGTGTAATGGACGTTTTCTTCTATATTTAACAAATTTTTGTACTGTTCAGCTAATCCCAAAAGAATATGAAAAATTAGCTTTCTGGCGCTAATTTTAAATATAAGGCACCCTGAACCCTGAGATATACAGAATAACAAATGTAAAAAGTAAGGTAAAAATTAGTTAGTTACTTTAAAAGACACATAAATAAAAAATTAATATGAATTTGGATATATGCATTTTATAAAATTGTCCCAAATTAACCTTAATTACCTATGATTTCAATTAAGATATCCAAACAAATGTTTCCATTTCGTCTAAAGCCTTATTTATTGAATTTCGCTTAATATAAGCTACTAGGAACATAAATTAATAAGTAAAAATTAATTTAACTTAAGCTAAACAAAAAAAAAAATAAGAATAAATAAAATGAAATTAGGGACTAGGTAGGCTAGGGCAGGGGCAATAAAGAGCGCGCTTGAGAGAGAGCTTATTTAAATGGAAGTGGAAGGTGGAATAGTTGTTGGCCTTACGTTACATCTAAAACGGAAGGATCCTAAAGAATTTTTTATCTGTCGGTTATAGTTTCCGAAATATTCAAACTTTTCATTTGGACATTTCTTTAAAATTAAAAGTTGAATATATGCACTGTAATTCTTTGTCTCCAGCACAATTCTAACTAATCAGCACATTTCCCAAGTGCGCACCTTTCCCAACGTACATTACATTGCCCGTTTTACTACTTTTGGCACGGCCAATTCATTTTTTCATTAAAAATAATCGTTTCGCGCAGAGAAAACCACCCATTTGTGTCTGGGTGCCATTTTTTTTTTAAATAACGTGCTAGATGACGAAAAGAAAGGTAAAAAGATTTTCGTTTACAATTAATTATTGTTATTTTTCAGGTTTTCCCGCGAACAAAATTGTTACCGTGTTGTGAAAAATATTTACCGCAGTACGCGTTAGGGAAAGCCATCGATTTGTGATGAAATTATGCCGGGAGAAAAAATTGCAGTGGAAATATTCAACTTTTAATTTTGACGTAGTGTTAAACGGAAGGCTCTTGAAAACTTTTATTCGAATCGATTCATTTCCCCTATTCCGAATTTAAGTTAAAGATTTCTGCAATAAAAAACGAAAAACCAACCCTAATCCAATCAGTTAAATCTCCGTTTTTTATTTGCCATTTACGGAAAAGTGTGCGGTAAGTACACCTTCCGCTTGCGTGATATAAAATTGCTTTTTTGTTGTTATTTGAATGAAATTACTTGACAAATAGAGTGAAAAATAATCGTACCTAATATCCAAGTTGGTTGTTATCCGTAATCAGTCTACTGAAAATTGTCTTTAATCAAAAAAGTTGAAAACAAGCTAACATAAAACTTTTGAATTTTCCTCATCTGAAAGACAATCATTTTATAAAAGTGGATCTAGATGTCGCTGTGGTACCTGAAGGACTAGAAAAGTCACTTTTTCTTAACCTAATCTGGAGCTATCGGAACTGTCATTTCTACTCATTGTGTGAATTTGGCGAAAAATTTAAAATCTAGACATTGATACAATCAAAATTGACGAATTAGATATATAAATTACGTTGTGTTTGTTATCCCACGAGGAACAGGTAAACATAATTACGTAACTTGCCATAAATTAAGAATTAACCTAATCGTTGTCGCAGCGATGGGGAACACAGTCTCAGCGGCTGAAGGAATCGCGGCAGGAATTGTCCGGCCTTCTGCACATCAAGTATCATATCACAATGATCATCCAAAGACAGGTGGTGCTCCGCCACCAGAATGCCCCATGCATCAGAAGCAAGCTCCACAGCCGGCCCCCTCCGAATGTCCAGTGAAGCACGAAGGATCAGACATAAATCCGCTTAATATGATGCCGGCCCCGAACCAGCAACCGTCTCCGGGTCAACCCTTCCCTTTGCCTACTGATCGGCAGATTTCCAGCATCCCCAAAGCCACGGAGGATGGTAAGCAAGAGTTCTGGGTGTATCCCAGCCAGCAAATGTTCTGGAATGCGATGTTACGCAAGGGCTGGCGCTGGAAGCAGGAAGACATCACCCCGAAGGACATGGGAGATATTATCCGGATACACAACGCTAACAACGAACAGGCCTGGAGGGAGGTCCTAAAGTGGGAAGCCCTGCACGCAAAGGAATGCAATAATCCACGCCTTAAAAGTTTTGGAGGCAAAGCAACAGAATACAGCCCTAGGGCTCGGTTTAGGAGTTGGCTTGGGTAAGCTTTGTTTTTAAATATTCAATTTATGATACCGTCTCTGCAATTCAGCTATTGCCCTTGTTAAGCTGTATTGAGTAGAGGACTGCAGAAACGTAGTTCTTGAAAACAAAACCAATATCTAACTAAATAAAATATTTTTTAGATACGAATTGCCCTTCGATCGACACGATTGGATTATCGATAGGTGCGGTAAAGATGTGCGATATATTATAGACTACTACGACGGAGGAGACGTAGATCACGATTATAAATTTGCAATTCTCGACGTCCGGCCAGCCATGGACTCTGCCGAAAATATTTGGGACAGAATGCGGGTGGCATACATGCGGTGGAAATATGAGTTGAATGAGAAATTTAGTTTTAATGAGACTAAGTGAAAATATATCAACAAAAAATATTCATTAGAACTGACAACACATAACTATTGTTACATTTTATTTAAATAGTTTCAAAAATAAAAAAAATAAACAATACTACTAATTTAAATTGAATTAACCACAAAGTTTACTTTGTTCAGCTTAAGAAAAGCAATCGTTGAATTGATCAATGAACGTCTTGAAAAATACGTAAGGGTAGTTTATACTTCAAAAAAATAATTTACTAATTTTAAAAGTCATCGGATTCAAAACTAATCACTTAATATAGATTTAATGGATCCAATGGAACACCTGCAATAGGCAATAAATAGGGAAATAGGGCAGGAAAGTCGATCGTTTTCATTTCGTTTTGCGAATATTTGTTGTATGACCACTGGAATTGGAGAAAATCAGAAAGTAGTCTCAATTTATTGCCCTCGTGAATTTTTTCATTTCCCAAATCATTGAAAAATCTATTCATGATTTTATTATACCTCCGAAAAGAAAAGTAGAAAAAATATAAAATTAATTAATATATTAAAATATTAGCTACAAAAATTGAAAAGTAATAAATATAAACATATTAATAAAAAACTTAAAAGATTCAGAAAATAAAGCTATTCAAAAATGTTATAAAATTCATCAGACCCAAATCTAAATTCCAATTTAAAGGAAATTGGGTAGTCAAATAGTTACGAAACCTGGTCCGAATTAGTTACAGAAGCTTACTAAGAATCTAATTTTAGATAAAAATCACATTCCTAATGGAATTGATTAAAAGTACGTTGTTTTTCAAATCATAACTTTAGTTAAGTATAAAAGCATGAAGTAGCTAGACATAGGAAGGAATAGAAAGAATGACCTACATAGAGGCTAAAAACAAAAAAAAACTTCATTTTACTTTTTATTTAACCAATGTAGCACAAAATGATAACCCAATATGACCAGTGATCGCTAAAAATTATTTAGTAAACTTACAATCTCACGCTTTTTACAGCGCTACACAATCACTATTGAAACAAATATTTATAATTTTCTGTGCTGACGGTGTTACAGTGTACATTTATAAGTACAGAAGCCCACTTGCCGCAGCATGAGCCATGAGGGTATTAGCGGCCTGCTGAGTCTCAAGCAATAGTCGTACTTCGTTCATCCAATCTTTTGAAATTTTACGTGGAGCACCTTGCAAAAGATTCATATATTTAAGGGCTTGAGTTAAATCACCGCGATCCATAAAGTATCTATGAATATTATGTTACTTTCGATATAAAGTAAGAATTTTATATAATTACCTGGCACGATTTAAAATATCATAGGTGTCAAATTTACTAAAGTCAACTACCTGATTTTGGAGCTCTTCAACGGAAATGACTTCATCAGGTTTTAAAATAAAAACAGATTGCAAATATGATAGCAAATATATCGGGAGTGAAGCACCATCTTCGGAAACTAATGCTAATCGACGAGCTACTCTTTCCACATTAAGGAACCTTTCACGCAAGGCATCTTCTGGATAAACTCCACGAACTTGAGCCTCTTGGGGTAAATTTTGTAGAACAACAGCAACTAATTCATCTCCCTCGGCTAAATTAAAATATAATTTAGAAAATATTATTTTATATTTAAAATTTGAGGGAACTTACCAGCAGCCTTGTTAACGGCTTTAATTTCACTCTTTAGAGGGCGAAGTTTTTGACGCCAATGCACTCCAGGCTCCCCAGTACGAACAGATGCCCAAAGTGCTTGGCAAGCGGCCCAAAGCGATTGAGCTTGATGTGCACATTTTTCAGACTCAGCTCTCGCTACAAAGCAGAATGAGGGCTTTAAAAAATCTGTTCATTCGATTGTAAGCACAGTATAATGAAAAAAGGAAGGAATCGCTTTATTCTTTATAAAAGTAAACAACTTTACACGTTAACAGATAAAAAATAGCAATTCATTTCCTTTTCTCAAAGTCCTGGGATTTTTATTTAAATTTATATTATATTAATTAGTTAGAAAATACTGAAGTACCTTTAAGCTCATCATCAATTTCTGAGTGCATGTACAAGTGTACTTGTTAAGCAGTTTAAATAAAATATAAGTAATTTTTACCTTTAAGGGCGGAATCCATGCCCTTTAATTTGCCAAGCATAGTTGCGAGTTGGAGTTTGTAAGAAGCTTTTTCAGATGAGAGTTTCTCATCAAGTTCTCGCATAAATATCCTTCTCAATTCTGCTTCCTTCTGCGATAGAGCATCCTGGAGGTGATCCACATGCGCCTCTGATTGCCGTTTAAGTTGTTGTTTAAGCTGCTTTTCAGCATCGACTTGTATTTGGAAAAGTTTCTTTTGATTCTCTAGTGCAATATTACGTCTCTCTTTATCAAGATAAAATTCAACTTGAGTTTTAAGAGCTTCATTTTGATCTTCGCCTTTAAGGGCTTCGATAGCACGCTTAAGTCGTACCTCTCCATCAAGCTGCAACCTTTGCAGCTCTTTCTGGTACGTGAGCACATGAGAATATGCATGCATGATAAATATATCTAAATCCTCTTTTGAAAGATTCAATTTCTTCTCTGATAAATTTAGTCCAGGGAAAATGGATTCAATTTCTTCGACGAAATAGTTCCGGGCGCTCTCGACCTGAAGAGAATTTAATAAGTAGCAGTAGATTTTTCCAATTAATCAATATTTGTACAATACGACTCACCTTCTTCCAATATTTTTCCGAAAGGTTTGCATTATGTTTTGCCTTGTAGAGTTCATCCTTCGCCCGATCGATATTTTCGGTCCAATTTTTAATTTTGTTCCTTAACGCAAGCAGTTTCTCATGATCAATAATTGAAGCTGACTTGCTCAAACCCATTTCATATTGATCTGAAAAAGTATTAATTAAGAAATTCTTATATTAATCAATTATATTAAAAATATAACAATTCCACCTATTTTCGAAAGGGCAGAACGAGCTGAATTTTCAGCCAACTCGACGGCAGTATCTCGAGCACTAGTCTTATTTTTTAGAGTCACCCATGAAGTGAGGTCAAGCTTTTCCACAGCCTGGTCAACAACTTTTTTGATATCGTCATTATACCTAAAAAATAGTTTAATGCCACCTTGGAGTCTTGGTGAATTTAAATTCACTTACTTGTTCAATACTTTCACCGCTTTCTGGAATTCCTGAACAGCTAATGTGGCGGCGACATCTATGGACTTTTCCAATTCTGTTAATTCAGTTGGAATGATTTCGGCAGGTTTCGTAATTTCAACTGGAGCAGACTTCTTTTCGCCTGATGGTTTCGGTTCTTGTTTGGCTGCAGTCTATTTAGTTTAAATAAAAATAAAACGAGAATATTATCTTGTATTATAATGAGGGATAATACTTACAGTCTTCTGTGCGACAGTCTTTTCAGGCTCAGGCTTCTGGGACTCTGCAATTTGATTTTTTATTAATGCTTGTCAATAAAGGGAAGATAAAAAAAATTTTATACTTTTAATAATAGGTGCAGGTTTATCATCCGTCTTTTCAGAGCTCCCTCCGAAGATACTTGTGACTGATGATGTTACATGTTCTACTTTTTTCGTTATACCTTCAAATGGTTTTTCTTCTTGTAAAACTATTTTGAGGACAGCATCAGCTCCAGGAACATTATTGACTAGAGTCCGTCGAAAGTCATCGTTGTACCTTTACAATTTAGATTTAGTGTAAAGTTACTTTTAAAAATTTTATTTAAGAAATTTTACTTAGCATAAGTGATAACACCACCGATAGCTACAACAGGTGTTAAAAATATTATCACTTTTCCGAACCCTGCTTGTCTGGGCTGATTTTTGCTGTTAAATCTTCGTATCTGATTTCCAGAGTATCTCTGTAAATTTATTAATATTTTATATTAAATAACACAACCAGGGAAACCTAGTAGAGAATTTATTTCAAATAATTAAATAGGTATAAAACTTGAAAGAAGCAAATACAAAATACAATTGCGTTGATTTTGACCTTTTACTCAAGACTGCAGGTGATTAATAGATAACCCTTTTACAACGCGGTATCCTACAAGGTTTCTCTCTTTCACGATAAGAAAATTGCGGAAACCCTCGTTTAAAATCGCAACATTTAACACGGTATTAAAGTTACGGAAACTATCTTATAACACTTTTATAAAATTAAATCATGTACTACTCATTCATCCATAATAGTTAAATGTATTTAGGCGCATTAATACGGGAATACCCACATTAACTCAAACTGATATTCTTTTGTAATTAAGGCCTTAAACACAACCTTTAACTCAACGAAATTGAGAGGATGTTAATTTTACATGCAATAGGAGAAATGCAGTACTGCGTTCTGCTTAATTGTTAAGTTATATTTTGAGTAAAGGTCTAGTGCATTTAATTTAATATGTATCTTGTGTTTTAAGTGTTCAGTTGGTGAATTGCATAAAATTATATTTGTATATATTTTTTTTAATACTTGTATGTCTATTTGCGTGTTTTAAAGCATTATCGGAACGCATTCCCATATTTTGTACTGACTGCTAGTCTTTTATAACTCGGTTTCTCAAAACAAGACATTTTATAGGGGGTTGCCTGTAACTGATCATGAATAATTTTTAGCTCTAGAGGTCGTTTGAATAAAATCCAAGGTATATGAACAAAATGTAAAATATATTCGATTGAATTTTCAATTGTAATGACTAAAGACGTATCTGTAGTTCGTTAAGAATAAGAAAATTTTTCAATTAATGCAGTATAAGCGTATAAAATTCACATAAAAGTTATAAGTTCTGTATTGAATGCTTTTTTAAATGTTTTAAGCAAAGGGGAGTCTTGCATAAATATCCCTTATTTGTTATAGTTCCTTTTAATTAAAAAGATGTTTCTTTATTTATTTATTTCGCTTAATACAAGCTAAACAAATATAAGTAAAAATGGGTACTAGTTACTGGGTATTATTATTTTTATAGAATAGGTTCGTATAGGTGTGCCAGCCTCCTCCCATAAGCATAAGTTATTGAATATCTTACCCTACTAAAGAGCACTTTAAGGAAAATCAATTTTTAGTATTATTTGTGTTTATTTACTGACTACAATAAATGTTATAAATATGAATGCCTGTTATCTAAATATTATCACTGAGGGTGAGAAAAGCTCCAGGGAAAATTTGGCTCAATATTTTATTAAATTAAAGAAGGTTTCCTTTTAAAAACCGAAATAATTTTTCATTTTGTTACAACGTCCTTCCTACAGAGCATCAAAAAGCCTTAAATTGTAATCCTTAAATGAATCAGTCTGTGAAAAGGAGCGCTACAGCAAACCCCTGACTGGAAAAGCCTCCAGTGAACTTTCCTTCAGTCTCAATTGATTTACGGCGATTAATTAAGCCGGGTAGTATTATTAAACGCTTCCTAGACGATTATATAATTCCATTAGATGTAAACTATAGCGAGAAACAATTGCCTAAGTGACAGATGACATAACATTTCAGAAATAACGTGACGATAGAGTCCAATGGGGCATTTTACCTGCAGAACTTTGTTGTTTAGACTCCTCGTAATTAAGCGGTACATGTCGGTGCTGTTTTTATCGAAGAGTAATCAAATCCCACGAACCGGCTAACCGCACTCAAAACTAATTGCTGTCCGCAAAAACAATCGCCAAAAAAAGCTCCGCAATGCTCCGAACTTGAAGATGACGTCGGCTGTCACAACACATGAAAATTGATGGAAAATTCAAAAATTACAAATTATCAAT
The DNA here is from genome assembly GCA_963969385.1 of Philonicus albiceps. NCBI lineage: Eukaryota > Metazoa > Arthropoda > Insecta > Diptera > Asilidae > Philonicus > Philonicus albiceps. The sequence goes on from OZ017776.1 coordinate 28,695,716, forward strand.
TTTTTGTTTTATTCAATTGTTATAATGTATAAAAATTATTAATATCGTTCCATCCACCCACACAATTTTGCTTTTATAAGTATTTTTTTATTAATTATTTTTGCATAGCGATCACAAATTAAAAATCTTTAAGAGAATTTTCTCAATTCAGCACAAAAAACAATTGGAAATAGCCGAATCCGGTTATCGTGAATTTGCGTTAGCACTGCTTTATCAACATTCTTGGAATACAGTTCAGAATGATTCTTTCGGATAGCTGTCATTCTAATTCCTGATATTTTCCAAAATCAGCTGTTTTTGTTTGTAAACAAGCCGAACTTTTAAATTTATTTTCATTTACTAATTTTACCATTTTAGTGGTCTTATCTTCTTTGTAGAGGTTCTGATCAAATTTACTGACAAGGAAAAGTAATGAGCTGGCCGATTTTTTAATCAAGTCTGGAAACCAAATAAACTGCGTCCGCCTGGTCCTGATACATTATTTTCAGTGGCTAGTAATATAAAAAGAATTAATTCTGCCCGTGTAATTGTTTCATGAATTTTATTGAATTATTTAAAATTTGTTTGCCGGTTAAAACCTCCCTTACCAACAAATGTTGGCTTTGGGGATGCCCGATTGAATATTGACTATGTCAAATGTCAAATTGGAACAGTGACAACCGAATCATGAGAGGTTTTGCCTGTGAAAAATGATCCGAATATTAGCAGCAGGTAGGCATGAATTACACAAAATATTACTTTTTAAAACTTGGTAAAACAACTTTTAGTTTATTTCCTAGTTAATTACAAATTCTCAGCTTATAACAACTTTATTTTCAGTATTTAACCTAAAATTTATTATAGAGCCTTCACATAACCTCTTGTTATTTATTTTCTGATTTTGGAGAAATTTCAGAAAATTGTTTTCATCTAAAAACAATGCTTAGCTGTTTGATTTACAAATTCTGTTTTGTTATTTTTATAAAGGGAACACATGCATTTATTGTTATTACAACGCCTTTCTTTAGTAAAAAAAAATACTTTTGTTATACTCCAATTTTAGCTCAAGGGAGAAATGAAAAATACTTCTAAAGGTGGCTCATAGAGATAAGATTTCTTCATATGTGCTAAATTTCAGTGCTTAGACGTTTAATATGATTCCTGGGAAGCAAATATTTTTTCTTAGAAGAGATTACACACTAGACGAATATTTTAAACTTTATTTTTCTCCTAATCTGATCATACAATCGTGTTATATTTTTTCAGGCCTAACAAGGGCAGGATTTCAAGAAGTACAAAAGTTAGTAAACCGAAGTACCCCGTGTATAAGGCTCCTTCCGCAAATCATTCAACCGCAGAGAAATTTAAGCTTCGCCTTAACCCAGTCAAACATCCTTTTTAGAACTAATCTATCTGCAACCGAATTTCCTGTTTTAACAAGATCTTCTTTGCTGCAATGTCTGAGGCCTTCCATTTTTCAATGTAGGACTCTTAAAAAGTTCTCATTAAGAAAAGGAAAGAGGAAATCGGTTAAGGCAGTAATTAAGAGATTTAAACGTCTTCATTGGGGCGGATGGATAAGAACTCGAAGCGGACGACATAAGAAACTTTGGAAGAAATCAAAGGCGCTCAAACGCCGATTAAAACAACACATCTTTGTGAATGGAACTCAAAGTTGGCTACTTGATAAAATGGTAACGAGATATTGGAAACGACCCAAATATTATATTGATGATCCTTATGAGCCGTATCACACTCGCGAGGAATTTTGGGTTACTAAAAGAAACAAGGGAATTTGATTAATTTTTCTAACATTTGGAAATAATATAAGAAAATAAAGGAAACAAAATTTAATAAAGTAGTATAAATATTTTAGGTGTTCTGATTTGGTACCTTTAAATTATCCCTACCCTTTGCCAGATGGTTGGGAGGAGTTAAATAGTAAAATCCAAAGATTCCTTATATGGCATAAATAATTTTAATGGTAATTGTTTGCCATTTTTTCACGATTTTCAAATTTTCCCCGAAAGAAAGTACTTACCCCCGAACTAAAGTCATAAACTAAATAATCCCATCAAGAAAGAGAAACGTATATTTCTGAAAACTAAAAGGCAGAATGGCAATAATTTTTAATTTAATTATCAGGTCATTTATTGACCCTTCACAGGTAGGTAATCGACACTATTTAATTACTCCCGAATGTTTAATTACCTTTCCGTATGAGGGTGTCAACGTTCCTTCGATAATCCCTTTTCTTACCCTTTGTTTAGGAGCGTACACAAAGCAGGTATCACGCCGATTAATATAAAGTACGTGTCTACTGGTTTCAACAGGACGACGCCACGTGCCATACAGCGAACGCCACAATCGATCTTTTGCGCCCTATCTTCGGAAATCGCATAATCAGCAAAAATGGTGATGTGATTTGGCCGGAAAGAAGCTGCGATTTGACGCCGTTGGACTATTGTCTTTGGGGAGCGGTGAAAGATAAATGTTATGCTAATAAACCAGAAACAATTCAAGACCTCAAATACGAGATTCAAGCTGCTATTGCTTACATAAGGCCCGAAACGATTGAAAATGTACTTAAGAATTGGGTGGACCGAATGGACTACTGCCAAGTCAGCCGTGGTGGTCATTTGACCGACATTGTTTTTCATAAATAAATGTTTAACCATTGAACGGTTTTTTTTTATAACAAAAAGAAATTCCAATTTTTAAATGGGTCAATATTTTTATATTTGCCAGTTAATTGGGAGCTTTTCTATATTGAAAACAAAATTTTCAAATTATCTACTTCCGTCCACGAACAGTTTATTTTGTATATAAAACAATTTACAATTTATTAAGCGATCACTGGATTAACAAGCTTACCCAAACATTGAATTTCGCTTTCCACTATATCGCCTGGTTTAAGATATTTTGGAGGAATGCGATGCGTACCTACTCCAGCCGGGGTGCCAGTTAAAATTACATCACCCGGTTTCAGTGTTATACACCTATAAGAGAAAAATGTTTATTCCTTTTGTAATTATTTTATATTTTGAATATTTACTCGGAAAGTCGTGAAATTATGTCGTCTATACGAAATATGAACTCTTCGGTATTTCCCTTTTGCTTCAATCGCCCATTTACAGTGCAAGTAAGATATAAATTGTGGGGATCAATAACTAGACTTTTGTGCACTAGGGATGGTCCAAGAGGACAGAATGTGTCCATGGATTTTCCAATAAGGAATTGGCCACCGTTACGCTCCTTTTGCCAATCTCGAGCAGAAATATCTTGCGCTACACTGTATCCGAACACATAATTCATTGCTTCCTGTTTTGAAACATTTTTGGTTTCCTTACCAATGATAACAGCTAATTCTACTTCCCAATCCAGTTTCTGAAATTTATATATGAATTTTTAGCAAATTAATAGCTTCTTGCACTGTTTACAGGAATATTATAACATCATATGATGTCCTTAAGTTCATTAGGTTAACAAAGAAATTCGGATAGAGTAAGGGATTAGTGCAATGGACTACATCTCAGCGCTCGAAGCTACCCGCCTTATCTGCACCATAATAATAATAATTATACTCTAATACTGAACTCAAAAAATACTATGATAAATAAAATAAAAGCCTTTCAAATGTACACTTATTGAAGGATTTTAAATATTGCATAAGTCGACAGGATATCAAACATCGAAGTGATGAATAAAATAGGGAAAAATAAAGCGGAGCTGACGAAGATGATTAATATCTAAAACCTGGAGTACTTTCATCGCATTTAAGAAATGATAAATTATTATTGCTGCATTAATTCTACAAGGAAAAAGTCTGGAACTTTTTAGATCGGTTATTTGCAGAAACTAAACATGATGATTTCCAAACACTGTGGGGAGAGGAACTTTAAGAAGAAAATTAGATCTATTATCCTTTAATCTTGTGTTAAAAATCGTCGTTATCATAATAAAAGATGTTTTTCAAGTTTATCTTTCTACCGAAGTATAATTTCATACCTTTGTAAATGCATGAGCCTTAATGGGGTCCTTTGGTCCGATTAGGGCGCTGGCAAACTTACTGAAGAACATGGGCTCCTTCGGAGGATCCTTTTTCTGTTCCTTGAGGTAGCTCGTGTAGTTGAATCCAATACAGCAAATCTTTTCAGGTTTTAGAACTGGAGGCAGTAATTCGATGCTACTATTCATTTTTTCGCATTTGAGTCGCTCCATCTTATTTCGAAGTTCAGTTATACCGATGTTCTGCTTTATGAATTTTATCATACTGTTACTAATGCAGGATGCTTCTGAGAGCTCCACAAAATTCTCACCACTTGCGGACATAATTCCCAATCTCAGACGAGGATCATTTCTTCTTCTGAATTGGAAAAATCGCATTTCTATTTGCGAGTGATTGCTGTGGAATAGTAAAAAGCTATTTTATTGTTATTCAAAAGAAAAAACAATCGGTGAAGAGCTTAGTTTTCTCCAGCAACGAGACCAAGGATTCATTTTGTTGTCCCTGTTTATATAAATCTCATGCAAAAATAAAATCTTTTATAATTCCTACGGGGTTACAATAGAAACCTATAAATTTGAAAAATAAACGAATCAAAACAGTGTCTACCTAAACTTGGAAGACATTTTTGCAGAGGTCACGATGATGTTAGTCAATTTATATCCTTTTTTCGTCAGGACAAAAGTTCTACTAAAGATACTTTGAAACATTCTCTAGAATTTCATCCAATAGTTATTTTATAGGTGAGAATGCATCAGAAGTTCCTCATAAAAGGGGCCGAACATGAAAAAATCCTCTTAGAGAAAACAATATAAATACAAATAAAAACTGCCAATCAACCGTGTCAATGTCATAAAGTTATTGATTAGATGGATGTCAGGGGTTTTAAAATTTTTAATTTTGCGGGCTAAGTAGCTTCACAGTAAGTTAATTGGGAGCTTTTCTATATTGAAAACAAAATTTTCAAATTATCTACTTCCGTCCAAGAACAGTTTATTTTGTATATAAAACAATTTACAATTTATTAAGCGATCACTGGATTAACAAGCTTACCCAAACATTGAATTTCGCTTTCTACTATATCGCCTGGTTTAAGATATTCTGGAGGATTGCGATGCATACCTACTCCAGCCGGGGTCCCAGTTAAAATTACATCACCCGGTTTCAGTGTTATACACCTATAAGAGAAAAATGTTTATTCCTTTTGTAATTATTTTATATTTTGAATATTTACTCGGAAAGTCGTGAAATTATGTCGTCTATACGAAATATGAGCTCTTCGGTATTTCCTTTCTGTTTCAATTGCCCATTTACAGTGCAAGTAAGATATAAATTGTGCGGATCAATAACTAGACTTTTGTGCACTAGGGATGGTCCAAGAGGACAGAATGTGTCCATGGATTTTCCGATAAGGAATTGGCCACCGTTACGCTCCTTTTGCCAATCTCGAGCAGAAATATCTTGCGCTACACTGTATCCGAACACATAATTCATTGCTTCCTGCTTTGAAACATTTTTGGTTTCCTTACCAATGATAACAGCTAATTCTACTTCCCAATCCAGTTTCTGAAATTTATATATGAATTTTTAGCAAATTAATAGCTTCTTGCACTGTTTACAGGAATATTATAACATCATATGATGCCCTTAAGTTCATTAGGTTAGCAAAGAAATTCGGATAGAGTAAGGGATTAGTGCAATGGACTACATCTCAGAGCTCGAAGCTATCCGCCTTATCTGCACCATAATAATAATACTCTAATACTGAACTTAAAAAATACGATAATAAATAAAATAGAAGCCTTTCAAATGTAGACTTATTGAAGGATTTTAAATATTGCATAAGTCGACGGGATATCAAACATCCAAGTGATGAATAAAATAGGGAAAAATAAAGCGGAGCTGACGAAGATGATTAATATCCAAAACCTGGAGTACTTTCATCGCATTTAAGAAATGATAAATTATTATTGCTGCATTAATTCTACAAGGAAGAAATCTGGAACTGTTTAGTTCGGTTATTTGCAGAAAGTAAACATGATGATTTCCAAACACTGGGGGGAGAGGAACTTTAAGAAGAAAATTAGATCTATTATGCTTTCATCTTGTGTTAAAAATCGTCGTTATCATAATAAAAGATGTCTTTCAAGTTTATCTTTCTACCGAAGTATAATTTCTTACCTTTGTAAGTGCATGAGCCTTAATGGGGTCCTTTGGTCCGGTTAAGGCGCTCGCAAACTTGCTAAAGAACATGGGCTCCTTCGGAGGTTCCTTTTTCTGTTCTTCACAGTGGCCTTTGTAGTTGAGTCCAATGCAAACGATCTTTTCTGGATTTAAAAGTGGTGGCAACAATTCGATTGTGTCATTCATTTTTTCTGGCTTGCTTTGCTGTATCTGTTTATAAAGTTCAGTCAAATTGTTGTTCTGCTTGATGAATTTTATCATGCTGTTGCTAATGCAAGAATTTTCTGATAACTCCATAAAATTCTCACCGTCCGCGGAAACAACCCCCAATCTCAGGCGGGAATCATTTTTTCTCTTGAATTGTATAAAGCGCAATTGCAATTCACTACTGTAGGAGGAAAAGAGGCTTAATTATTTAAGAGAAAAGAATTCTCTAAGCGTAGTTTATCTTGTACAAAAATTGAAATCTGAAAACCGAATTGGTTGGCAGATTTTTATCAGGCCAGGGAAATGATTCAGCAAATATTTGCCAGTAACTTTGGGTAATGGAAATGAAAGAACAAATCATATTTACCCGGAGGCGATTGAACTAGCCATGGCAAAGTGATTAAATTTGAATCCTTGTTTAGTTAAGTTCAAGGTTTTGGTCCAGAGACTTTGGAACATTCTCAAGGATCTCGTGCTGTCGCCTCACCCGGTCCTGTCAGCTTTTATAGGCTAGGACACATTTAAACCTTCCCTCAATTAATAATGAATATGAAAATTAAACTTGAGATTTTAGAAAGCAAGAAAATTAAAATGTGAAAGCGAAAGTTCTGACTGTAAAAGGAATCAACCGGAGAAATGTCACAAGGTCAGTTTGGTTCGTGAAGAAAAAAAAATTTTAACTTAACGAATTTAACGAACTAAAAGGGGAACGGAAACAAATATTTTTGACGTCTGTGTTCCATTTCCCAGCTGTTGCAATAAAAGACTTTTTTTCGATTCACTTTGAAGTTTTTACTGAGCTATGCTTTAAAAGTCAGGGGGCACGGAATTTGCAGTCGGTTCAGCATTTGTGGCTAGTTTTTAGACAATTTTCCACTTTGACAAGCAGTTGTTTCTTCCATAATTTGTTAACTTCACTAAAGCGGCCGCGATGGCAACAATTGCAAGAATTTTTAGTCGAAATCTCCTTCGGGTAAGGTGTTTATATAAGAAATTGAGGTTAAGGCCGACTATTGACTGGAAGTTTTTTTTCTTTCTCCCCTTAGGCCTCCAGCTGTGGATCATCAAGGGCCATTCATACGAACCCGGCCGCTGCTTCTCCGAAAGGGGTATTATTTTTGATAATTATTTAATTTGTTTTAGATAAATAATAAATTGTAACTTGAGCAGGATCCGTCCGCCCACGAAGCGAAAAGGACCACTTGCACCCTTATTCCAGGCGATGGTGTGGGGCCCGAATTGGTTTACTCCCTCACGGAAGTCTTTAAAGTAAGAAACTCTGGATTTAAGAAACTCATTTCACAATTTTCAGGTTTAGTAGCTTTTAATAGGAATTTAGGTATTTTCTGGCGTTGCTGCAATGCTTTTTAAATCAATTGTTATGATCATAAAGGCGATAAACATCAATAAAAAGACGAAGGCGCGGAGAAAAAGATTTACAATTTAGTGGGCTCGTTATATAATATGTAGTAAAATATTTTGTTTCTGTAGATTATGCAGGTATATTTGTCTTGCAAGGAAAAATCGATTTGGGTCCGTAGCAGTTTATTATCATAAGTCACCATTCTTGCAAGTACCTAAATTTTAGCTAGAAATACCCCAAGGTTAATACTTTCAAAGGCCTTGTAACCGTTACCAGAAAATCTCTTGATACTCGGTAAAATATTCTGAATTTAGAAGACAGACAATGTTTGGACCTATTAGTAAAGTTCCCATTTTTGTCCAAGAATTTAGTAAATTTAAAAAGTTAAAATTAACGAAATATAAATAAAATTTTACAGGCTGCCGATGTACCTGTTGATTTCGAAAGCTACTTCTTATCGGAGGTTAATCCTGTGCTGAGTGCAAAATTGGAGGATGTCGTCGCATCTATTCAAAGGAATAAAATTTGCATCAAGGTAATATAGATTTTATAAATTGTTTTTGCCTGGTTTGCATATACATAATAAAATTTGTTAGGGAATTTTGGCTACTCCTGATTACAGCGTACAAGGTGAACTGCAAACCCTGAACATGAAATTGAGAAATGAATTGGATTTGTACGCTAACGTTGTACATGTTCGCAGTCTTGCTGGTGTTAAAACCAGGCATAAGGTATGAATATTAAATAAATTTTACAACTTCAATGAGTCTAAAATTGTACTTCTTATTTTTTCTCTTGTTTAGGATATTGACTGTGTTATCATTCGAGAGCAAACTGAAGGAGAATATTCTGCTTTAGAGCATGAATCAGTACCCGGCATCGTTGAGTGCCTTAAAATTATTACTCACAAAAAATCTCTGAGAATTGCAAAGTTTGCTTTCGATTACGCCACAAAAAATAATAGGAAGAAGGTAACAGCCGTACATAAGGCTAACATTATGAAACTTGGGGATGGTCTCTTTTTGAGGTCCTGTGAAGAAATGGCTAAATTATACCCAAGGATTACGTTTGAAAAGATGATCGTCGACAATACAACCATGCAAATGGTTTCTAATCCACATCAGGTAAAAAGAGTTCACAATTTCTTAAAAGTATCTATTCTTTTACATTGTAAAATTTTATAGTTTGATGTTATGGTCACTCCAAATCTTTACGGTAGCATTATTGATAATATTGCTTCCGGTTTAGTAGGCGGTGCGGGTGTTGTCGCCGGTGCTTCATATTCAGCTGAAACGGTTGTATTCGAGCCGGTAAGTTAGGCAATGCTTATAGCTTAATCCCAATTTTATTTTATTCATTTTATTTTAGGGTGCAAGACACACCTTCTCTGAAGCTGTAGGCAAAAATGTCGCAAATCCAACGGCAATGCTTCTCTGCGGTGCTAAATTGTTGCGTCACATTAATCTTCAATCTTACAGCGATAAAATTGTAAATGCCATCTTAAAAGTTTTACTGGATGGTAAAATTCGTACCAAAGACTTGGGCGGGCAATCCACTACCCAAGATTTTACAAGAGCTGTAATACTAAATATTCATTAAGATCATGATACATTTTTCTTTTCGGAAATATTTTTCAGTTTTACTTCCTAAAGTATTAATAGAGAAAGTTTATTATCGCAAAAACTATTTATGTCCGTTGCTCCCTATTTATTTTTATCCTTGTTGAACTCATAGTTGTTTCAAATTTTCGAAATTAAAATATTTAAAGTTTTAAATGAAGTTTTTACTTTAATAACACTTAAAATATCCCCTTAATTTTCATAGGAAGCAAATTTTAAAATTAGCTTTCGGGTCAAAATTGTTATTTTACAGAAATGGTAAGTTTACTGTCTGTTTTAAAAAGAAAATATAAATTCGAGTACAATTGCCCATCATAGTAACATAACTATGGAAAACTGTCAGTAAATTGTGAAATTTAAATCTGACCATCCAAAATTCGACGTAATTATTTTAATTTTTTATAAATTTTCATAAAAGAAAAATTTGGTTTTATCTAAAATGCCGTGTCCTCATATAAAACCAAACTCTAATCCCTGTTCCATCCCCCCTGCTGCATGGAACACGATTTGTACCAAATATAAGCAAATGAGGGCTTATATGATGGAAGTGAGACGCTACGAAAGAAAATTCAAAAGAATAAAAGCATTGGCACAGCCGAAATATCTCTGTACTAAATTTAAGCCTAAGCCCGTGTGCATGTGCAGAAGGAAAATTCAAATTGTTAGACCAAACAGGAAGATATCCACACGTTTAGAACAACTTGCAATGGCTCAGTTGAGGTAATTTCGGTTTATTAACTTTGCCTCTTAATTTATAACTTAATGGATTTAAAGAAAAAAAAAAACATGTTGAAGAGACAAATTTAATTTAGAATTGAAGGGAGTAGCAAAATTTATGATCGTGGTAAAAATCATCAAGGGTAATTTCTCCAAAAACCATTTCGAAATTGAGAGACTGAATTTCTAGAAATTATTAAATTATTACTATTCCATTTTATTACACGCTACAACCATAAGTCAAACTTAAAAGTAAAGTAATAAATTAAACAATCAGTTAACAAATAAATTAAAAATTAAAGTCCTTAAATATTTGAAATGCTTTCACAAATCAGAAAATGAACAGTTCAGACAAATGATAAAAACTGAATAAGCAAATGAATTTTTTAAAGGCTTTAGTTAACTGGTTTTGACGAGTGTACTCGTCAGGGATAAAAGACAATATTTTCATTTATTTATTTGTTTCGTTTAATACAAGCTACAGAGAACAAAAAACGTAATCAACTTAAAAATAACAAAAGTAACTAAAACTAAGACTAGAACTACACAGATTTAGGGACAGCAATACAGACATGAAGTGGAGTAGACGGGAGGGGCTTATTAAGATAGTGGGACTGGATGGTTCAGGGACTGTTTGAGGGGCCAGATGTGGACCACCAAAGAGGTGGTATAGTTAACTCTGCATAACATTCTTGTGAAGGGTTCAAAGTAACCATACTTGGTATCGCAGTGGGAAATTGCATGATAAATCGATGCTGTATTACATTCAGGTAATAAGAAACAGATCTTTTTTGCAATACAACATCAATGAATTAAGTAAATTTCATCAGTTAAATGTTAACGTGTAGAATTTTTCAAAAACTGGACTTATACCTTATACTTTTTAGCCGTTTAGAAAGAATAGTGCGCTTAAGATTATTATTTAAATAAACAGCTCTTTTTCAAAATCTGGCTAAGTGCGAAAATGAAATATTTTATAATTTAAAACACAAGTGTTGCTTTAACCAAATCTGAACTAACAATAAAAAGGAAAAAAGGAAACTTAAATTACGTAATGCGGAGTCGGACGTTGTTTGCTGCTGTTTTGGAAAATTTTTGTTTGTTATCCCTTCTGTTTTGCCTTACCATTTCTTCCTTGATAATGGCTTATCACTTTCTCTTAAACATGTCTTACCGATTTAATCGATTCCTCAATATCCCACTATGTACGGTGGGTGTCTAGACGGAAGAGTGGGAAGGATCTCACATTGCGGGGGTTGGCAGAGTCTTGGTGGACGTAGGATATGTCCGCGTCATCACAACGCAATGCTAGGGAATGGAGGCTAATCAATTTCAATCGATCCTCATAAGGAGGACGATTAAAGTTATCAGCCCAAGGAAAGCCACGTAACACGAAACGAAGGAACCTACGCTGAACAGCTTCAATCCTATTAATGAGTATTGGCTGAGGCGGTGACCAGACCTAAGAGGCATATTCAAGTAGGGGTCTGACAAAACAGAAGTAAAGAGCTTTAGGGTATAGAGAATTCCTTGGATCATCGTTTAACAAATTCTAGAGCTGTATTGGTTTTGTTCACGATATGATCAATTTGAGAATGAAAATTGAGTTCGCTATCGTAGATAACACCCAAATCAAGTAAGGAACTAACAGATGGAATAGGTTCACCAAAGAGCAAATAGGTTCGAGGAGTAGTGGGGAGGCGTTTGCAGGAATAAGTGATTGATTGGCACTTAGAAATGTTAAGGTCCAAAAAGTTTTTTGAACACCAGGTAGAAAACTTATCATTTCCATTCGTGAAAACTAAAATATATTTGTAAGTTTTATGATGTTCAAAATATTTGGAAGACAAGACGAAATAAAACAAACAATAGTTTTTGAAAAACCCATGATGCCACAAATGCAAAAAAGAAGTCTACCGCTTTATCTTAAATAACATTTAAATATGATACTGTATAAAATGCTGGACGTTTTTATTTGAAATCTACATGCATAGGGTTTTATAACGAACGATACACGAATCTCTATAACTTTTGTAAATTCTGCCACTTTGTGGTTTCAAATTTTTTGAGCCACTTTAAGAAACTAACTAAGATGAATCCAAAAATCAGGATAAAGTTCTTAATAAGAGGAGAAATTCATAAATTTTATTCTTAGGAAAAAAAAGGCAATTTCTCAACGTCAGAGAAAGATCTCAACAGTTTAGAACTAACTCATTTTCGTGATCCTTTTATTCGCATAAATAAATGTGAGTCATTACTCCAAAACTGAAATATTCTCATTTTCTCTGTTTTTTCATATGGCCCAATGGTTGTTATTTTGATTTATTATTAAGATTAATTTATTATATATAATTTAAAATTCTAGGAGGCTTTTGGAAGTGAAAAGGGAATTTGGTCATTGCTATAATCAAAGACATATAAATACAATAAATAGAGCTATTCGAAGGACGATATTTTCGCTTTATGGACGTCTTGCGAATGTGATCCCGCCAAAACCGAAGTAATTAAAAACAAACATAATAAAATATTAAATGATTTTTATATTAAATAAATAAATTAAGGGAAAAACCGTATAAATGGTCCGACAAAGATTGGAATTATATGAAAAAACGTATAAAACAATTAGCTACTCCAAAAAAAGTAAAAGAACCGGAAAAAATTGTAAAAAAAAAAATTAATAAAGCATATAATTAAAATAACTAAAAGATATGTTCTTTAGAAACGTAAAAGGAAGAAATTGGAAGAGTTTACGCGTACAAAAGAGTTGGCTAATCCAAAATATAAACCAGAGGATGAGACGCGATCTTGGGTCTACAAACCTTCAATGAAAAATCCGCCAAGAAAACGAATAATCGAATTGGCGACACCACAAATTCGTAAAGATGTTCATTTTAAACCGTTGGGACATATCAACAAGGGGGCACTAAAATATAAAGGTGGGTGTTTGAGCTATTTAAATTTTTAGAATATTATTTATGTATTTTCGTTCTATTTTATAGCGTCGGAAAGAGTTATTGCTCTTGCGACACGTGCCCAAAGCCAAAAGAAGAAAGATACCGATTTAAAGGAGAATCCCTTCGAAATATCTCCATTTGCTTTAAAGTACAAAGCAACTCCTCGGATAACTGAATTAGCAACGGCGAAGGAATACCCGAAAGAGCCAGAAGACTCTAACAAGATTTCTCCTTTTGCTCTGAAGTACAAGGCGACACCACGCATCATAGAGTTGGCCCAGCCCAGAGGAGGAGCTAAAGCTTAAATCATATCGTTCTAGTGATTAAGTTTATGTCATAATTTTATTTTATTTTAATTAGCAAGATGTATTAAAATCTAAAGTATGTAAATTTATTCGAAATCCTATTCAATTGATATCCACTTCATTTAATTTGTTAAGTCGCCTTTTGTGGTCAATGTTTGTTTATTTATTTATTTCGCTTAATGCGAACTACATAGATAAATAACAACAAACAATAGCAATAAAAACTAAAATTAACTTACTGTGACTAGATCGATGGGGCATGGAGACTAAAAAGTTCATTGGAGGATTGGGTTGGACAAGCATAGGCCAAGCTTAAGTTAGATTTTGGTAAGATAGAAGTCGAAGGCGGTAGAGTTGTTGACCATCCGCAGCATTCTGGTAAAGGGTTCAAAGTGACCATAGTTAGTACGATAAATTTCAAGGCGAAAGGTAGGGAAAAATCGAACGTTACGGGATTATTATGTTAAGGGATATGCTGCGAAGGAGGGCAAAGCAATGGGCGATGGAACTTAGCTAGGACTTGGTGAATGAAAACAATATCGGCGATATCTCGGCGTGGGACTGGAGGTTGATTAGTTTTGGGCGGTTTTCATAAGAGAGATCGCGCAGGGCAAAGCGGATGAATCCGCGCTGGATAGATTCAATCCTGTTAATGAGTGTAGATTGCGAGGATGACCGGATCTGACAAGCATACTAAACGTTTTTCAACGTTATTACAATTTTCGTATTTGTCAATTATTTTTTTCTCCTCTGCATGACTTATTTTTATCATTTTTGCAATCCTTTTAATGTTTTGCCTATTTTAGATATTTCGATAATCATCTCACGCCCTTCTATTGTAGTTTGCTTTCCCATTTCGTACTTTGCATTTTTAGACTGAGAAAAGTATTAAATCGTAAAAACTATTACAAATATGAACAAAATACTAATTAACGTGGTGCCTGATTGAAACTGAAATCTATACGATGAACTCAACGATGTAATTACAATTCCACAGAGTACATGGACGTGTTTTAAAATTATCCAGAAATAACAAACACCTATCACTCATCTAGATGCTATTGAAACCAGCCTCCCAAACTTGTTGATATTAACTTTATATTGAGGCTCACTGTATACCTTATAAAGAAGTCATTTGGTAGAAATACTGAAGTTAAATGGTGTCGTTTCATAACCGACGAACAAAAGGTCCATTCGCTTTGTTTCGTAAATTTCATTGTTACTCGAGTAATAATAAAATATGATCCTACCACAAGTAAAAAGGCTGAAATTTTCAATTTCCCCAAAAAGGGAACATACAAAACAGTGGGCATTTCACCGTCCAAAAAATTTTTGAAAGGAAGCCCATCAGCAGCATCACACCTCACCTGGCGTGCTGAAAAGCGCGAAGCGTTCGCCGAAACTTTTAATGGAGTGCGATCAACAATTGCCCAAAAGCCAATCTCGCTCCTCGTCGGATTGAAATTTTGTGAATGAACTAGAGCACGCAAAACTTATGGCTCTATACATCTTTGATAGATCAACAGGTAGCAAAGAACAACATGCAGACCACACAGAATGAAATTTCTGGCTGGCACAGGAAGAACGTTCTCGCTCTGGTTATATAGTGCCCGGTTTGGTAGAAAGGGGAGTTTTCATGGAAATTTTCGGGACCTGTTGAATAGAGGGGTTTTTGTAGTTTACCAACGTATGGCATAGCACAAAATTTTCAGCAGGGGAGTGTCTGTGTTTCACTTTCATTTTATTTGGCAAGGAAGATGAAAATCACGACATACACAAAATTTGCTTTTCGTTTCGTTATACATGGGGACTCGAGGCTCACGGAGAGGAAAGCGAAAGTTCATCACATGTTTTCAGAATTAAATTTCCTACCCTTCATGACTTTAACAGATGTAAGTGAAAGTTAATTAGGTTACTAGCCAACTAAATTAAATAACCTTCCCACGCGCCATACTACGTGCAAACGAATCATATTTTCTAAATGTTATTTAAAACCAAGAATGGGAAACCTACCTCAATTTTATGTCCTTTGCATAACTACGACAAATCTACGTTTAGTTTGCCCTACAATAAAGTTTCAAAGTTAAATTTTAACTAAACATTTTTGGCGAAGCCTAAATCTCACAGTTAACTGGAGTAAGTATAAATGTTTGACTCGGTAAAATTGATATTCAGTGACTTTTTTTTTATAATTTACAAATGCGATTTTAATATTTTACCTGAGACCGGTGATTCGTCGAAATTCTTTTCTTATAGTAAAAGAAATATTTTATTGATGTTAACCGATTTTTGAAATGGTCAGAGATTATTTTTTATTAAGAAGTTGAGATGAAATTGCTGTTTGATGATAAACGCTAGTCGAAGAGTTAAATAACTAAGCAGATTTAATATTTTAATTTCAGGTAGTGCATGTATTTTTTGTGAGCGCATGGAATAATCACACAAAAATTTTGCTCTCACCTAGAATTTCTTTAGTAATTCGACCTTCGGTCTGTGAAATAAAAAAAAATATATTGCATTTATTTAAAAGTAATTTTCCTATTCTAAGTTTGCGGAATAGTTCCCTTCCAATAAAATCAAAGGTCTAAGTAGAAAATATCCAAAGTAACATCGCAAAATTTGTATGCGACCGATCATTTCGAGGTACACCGAATTACTAACAGATCTGATTCTATCCAAAATATCTAAAATCCAGCGAAAGATTTCCGATCTCGCGAGATTTACCAATCATACAAAATTTGCGCTTCAGCATATCGAGGAGAGGGAGCATTCGCGGAACGCAACTGGGAGCAGGATTGCTGAAGATGCACTACCCTGAGAAATTATTTATTTATTTATTTATAGAGACTTAATGTAGATTCATAAAACTAATAGGCGCTCTTGGAAATTATGTCCAGATGATGCACCGAACAAGCAATAAATTATCCCTGAGAAATCCTCTGGACTGAAGCTCTAAGGAAAATTTACCTAAGAATTCTCAACGTAAAGCAATGAGGCACTGGTTTTCTCTAGGTTACTCCGTAATATTTTTATTATTTTTCATAGTTGAAACATTCCCCATATTATTTTAGAATATTCTCAATATGCTTTCAAAATTATGGTTTTAATATTTGTACTATTTGCAATATTTTTATTATTTTTTTATATTTTTAATGTTGTTGTTATTTAATAATTGCACGAGTTTGGCTTGCGGCGGTTCACTTTATTTATCGCAAGGTTAAAATTAACATCGCAAGGTGTGACTTGCGTAATTGTTTCTCACATTCTTTTTTTGCTTGGCAGATGTGTTTTGAGAAACAAATTATTTGGTAAGGGCCATTACTCGAATAATTAATAGATGCAGATAGAAAAGAAACAAAAGCGTTTAGAAAAGTTTATTTGATATTGCTTTCTTGTCACAAATCTGATCTATTTTTGAAGATGAGATCAGAAATGGATTCAATATGACAATCGTAAACGTTCAGCGGAGTGGTTAGAATCAATAAAACATACTCCAAAGCGTAATATTTATCAGAAGAAGGTGATGGTGAGGGTTTAGTGGTCTAGCGCAGGTGTGGTTCATTACGATTTCATGAAACTTGGCTCATCGATCACAGCAGAAATATATTGCAATCAACTGGACGAAATGATGCAAAAACTTAAAGAAAAATATCCTAGATTAGTCAATAGATCGAATCCTCTCTTTTTGCAAGATAACGCCAGACCACACACTGCGCAAATGACCGTGGAAAAGCTTCTTCATCAACCTCCATACTCATCAGATCTAGCTCCCATTCACTACCAATTCTTTGGCAATTTGCATAAATTTTTAATAGGAAAAAATATTAATTCCCATAATGCAGTAAAACTGGCCTTGCAGGAATTCGTAGACTCTCGTCCGCTCAGAGTTTTCTGATTTATTTATCGAATTACGACATATCAAAACCCTTTTTCCATTATTAATTATTTATTCAAATTTGAAAGCGTATTAAATTAAAGGTGCAAAAAGTCGTTAAAATTACAGACTTTCGCGCCGGTAGTTCTAGTGTTAAAAGTTCATATTTTTATGATATTACCCCTTTTAAATTGAGGGTGCTGCTGGTGGTAGTAGAACCCTTAGTTTCTAGACAAAATTTCTTACTTTATTGAGTAGGCTCTCGTTAGAAATTGTTTTTTAAATCACCCTCAAATGCTTCCATATCTTGGGAACATAACTTCCTGTTTCTTATTTGTACTAATAAAATATAAATGAAAACCACGAGGTTTGCTCCATCATAGTGCAGGAATTGTTTTCCTTAAACTGTTGAAACTTGGATGGAGTTGGAGAGGCAACAAATGTGGAGGAGACCCACATCGAAGAATGATTATGATGATGCTTCGGGAAGCCCCAGCCTCCAATATCATCTGTTCCCAGGGATAATTAGAGGCGAGGAGTTGCCCCGCTGTTTGCTATAGTTTATATATCTAGACGGGTTCGACGGGTTCAACGGGATTGACAGGATTGACGGGGAATCGACGAGATTGACGGTATTGACTTTGACAACATTAAAGCCGACAAATTCAAGTAGTAGTTGTTGCCCGTTTGGTGCCGTAACGCTAACGTTGCCCCGTCAATGATTTTTGCTTTATAAAAATTATACAAAACTCTGTTCTCCTCATCAGGAGGCTGGGGGGGAGGGGGTTGCGCTTTACTTTCTTTCATTTTCTGGTTAATTAGCTACCAATAAAAAGTTTATCGCGCACAATTAGTTTGGTGGAGTACATCAGGTGTATTACGTTGGCTGCTGCTGCTGCTGCATTGGCTGATATACTATGGAAATGGAGCGCCAGGACCCAGTTTTCAGCCCCAGCGCTAGTTCCAATTTAGTCATAGTACTTTTGCTGCAGTTCGTTTGTTTGTAATGCAACCGTAAAATCCATAGATGACAGGGGAGGGGGAGGAGGGTTTGCGTGTTTCATATATACGTATATATTTCGCGCTCAACCCACACGATTTCTGTTCGCTCTACAATTTTCCGCATATTGAATATGTGCGTGCATTTCCCATTTACAACTTTTCTATTTAGAACCGATAAAGAGCCCCCGTTATTGAACAAAGGGGGCGCATAATATATTGAACTGAGAGAGGAGGGGGATGGGATGGTTTGTTGCTCACATTCTCCCCATTCCACTGGACTGTGCGTATATTTTTGTTTGTGCGTTAAAATAAAGCGTAAAGGGCCTGGAAGAGAGAGGAAAACTTGATTGAAGGCTATGTGGTTACGGCATTGGGTCGCTTAGGGGTTGGGTTGAAAAACTAAAACTGGCTAACGAACGAGCAAAACAGCCTCGCAACAAACCCCATCCTCCCAGTATTTTACTTAGGCTCCCAATACCGAAGCTTCAGGATTTGACTTCTCCTCGGCATGTTTATGGCTTTTATACCTTTCCAGGGCATTGGCTTTACCTCAACGCACCCGGAAAACGGGATCCGGGATCCGAGACCTGAAACCTCTGGAACCTGGAACCTGGGACCCGGTCCGCACCCCCCGCCCGCCTGCCCGTCCGCCACCAAGAACTCCTTCTGAGTGATTGGTTGGCCTTCAAGCTTTAGGTGAAAGGCATAAGAACCTCTCACCGGTTATTTTCTATTAATACCCAACTCGGCAGGAATGATCCATTGCCAGGGCGGAGACGAAAACTTGCGATTTGCGTTTGATTTACATTTCCGAATGAGGAAAAATTACTTTCTGTACATCGAAGCATCTGCAGCATAAAGACGGGCATTAAGTCTCCGCGATTGAAGAGAAAACAATGCGACACCATTAGTAGTAGCTAGTACCATTTTGTTTTTTTTGATCTATAATAAAAAAAAAACTTTGATCTTTTACAAAATAAAAAAATCCTACTAATAGAAAGGTATTCCCGATGCCTAAGTAGGTACCTTTTTCCTTGTTACGAACTCAAAACAGGATTACAATCAAAGGATACAACAGTGAATAGGGTTTTAAGCAAAAAAAAAATAAGTTGACTGTTCACTTCCCGGGGAATTTGCTCTTCCACTGGATGTATCCTTACTTTCGATTTCACCTGGCAAAGAGAGGTTTAATTGCCACTACCTAGTTACTACAGAATTACACAAAAGATAAGGAGCTAATGTGATGCCTTTGTGGTGCTGACAAATGTGTAAGGACTTCTCAACAACAACAAAAAAAAGGGCCTTATTGCCTTTTAACTATGGCTTCAAAGAAAACGCGATTTTTCTTAATATACGGAAAATAGTCGTTTCTTGAAATGATTTTCTTTTCTTCTATTAGAGTTTGATATTCAATAAATTGTAAAATATAAATAATTTTTTTTTTGAGAAAACTTAATAAAGGGACGATTGTAATTGTAAATTTTAAGATATTTTCGCGAAAATTAATATGTGAGGGTTTATGGAGATCTTAATTTAGAATCCATTTTGAGCCTATAGCGTAAAAGTTTTTATTTATTTATTTATTTATCGCTTATTACAAGCTACAATAAATTTAAAAAACTAATTAACAAAAAGATTATAATTAAAGTAAAAAATAATAAATTAAAATTAAAGTACGGGAATGATAATGGCCAATAATCCCCAATTGTTTTGCATCCAACGCCGAATAAGCAAAATATGAGAGTTAGAAACAAGTGATCCAAGCACTATTTAAAAGCACCCATTTAAAAGCCGAATTTTGACCTCAAGATAATTGTTACAGGAGGAATCAGCTCACGTGGAAAGTCGAGACTTCATGTTGTTGAGGAAAACACAACCGTAGATGGATCATAATACCGGAACAGCATTTTACCAGCTTACGCAGCATTTCCAGATAAAAATTTGGTAATTCTTATGCAGGATGGGACACGAGCGCATACAGCAAAGGCAACATTGACACTGGCAAAACCGATGTTATCAACTGTTTCGAAAGATTGGCCTAGAAACTCTTCTGACCTTAACCCAATCGAACACGTTTAGGCTAGACTTTCAGAGAGTGTGTGCATTTAGACATCCGATGCTGAAGAATAGACGACAATTAATTGCAAGAGTACAGCAAGAATGGATCAGTTACACCGAGGACGAATTAGAAAATTTATGTGATAGTTTTGGACGACGTATTTTAGAATGTATAGATAATAACGGTAGACATACGCATTATTAGTAATAAGAATAATAATCTGTATTATGTTAGCATCACAAATAAATTGGAATTTCTAATTTATGTTTGTTGGTTTGCTTTTTATAACAAAAAGTTTGTGGGGATTAACTTTTGGGACACTCTGTAGTACACTGGATAAAACCAAGTTATATTAAGCTAGTTTTTATAAATAAGAATGGATTGTAATAAGATGCGGTATATAAAAAAAGAACATTAAAATTTTCAGCTCAAAAAGTGTCTTATGTTTAAAAAAAAGATACAACAAACTTTTACAGATATCGAATGATATAAATTGAATTGGGAATCGATTAAACAATTTTTCGGTTAACTCATTAATGCATCACATAATACTGAATTGTTTTCAATTAAACATATTGAAAAATACAAAAGGTATGGAATATAATTTGAAACGTTTTCATAGAGTTTTCTATTTATTAATATGAGAGGTTTAATTTCCATTCCACATTCGAGTTCAATTCAAGGTTTTAATTCTGAACAAAAGAATCGAGATTTTCCCCGACATCGCTTGAGTATAAAAATTAAATAAAAAAAGGAAATTTCTACAAACGACATTATACAAAGGGTAATTTTTTTATTTTTTTGTATTATTTCCTCCCGAAAAGAATAGAATTTTTGCAGATTTTAAGTTTATTGTACTGGAATTTGCGCATATATAGGTTTGTATTATCCTATGGTAGAGAATTCTGCCAGGTTTGCGCTAAATCAATCGACAAACAAGGGACCTGGCTACATGTAGACTAAATTAGTCGATTGCCTCTAAAGACACCAAACAAGGCACTCATATTGGATCATATGTATATAACCATTTCATGCATGAACATTCGTTTTATTTGAAATGCTCTCATCGACTGGCTACATCGTTGGTGCTCCACCGGTTTTGCTACCGCAAATCACTGCGACCTCCAACTCCCTTGTTTTAATTAAAACAAATCCAAACAAAAAAAAAAAAAAAACGAATATATATACTGAAGCCAAAACGCAAATTCATTCGACTATTCTCTGTGCACGCACAGAACGGATTCGAGTTGAATCAGCACGCATCGTTCTACTGCTATTAACAACTTTCATCCTGCAGGATCCGGTGGTAATGGTCGGATCATCGGAGAGGGCTAAAAGGGGGCTAAATAGAGGGCTAAAAGGCGGTGGGTACAGTATAGCAGAAGTTATGGAGAGTGGGGGGGGGGGCTCCATTGAGGAGCACATCGAAACCTTTATCCTCTGTGTTTGTCGAGCATTAGAACACAGGATGGAGCTTCAGTTGTAGCCGAGCTCTGTTCAAATTCATTTCATTTTGCTAAATAGCTTTAATGTCAAAAGAAACTTTTTCCGAGAGTTGGTAATTGGTTGCTGCGTCTCTTGTTTGCGGAAAAAAAAAAAATTTTTTTTTTTTTTTTTTTCGCAAAACTGTGAGGGTGGGTGCGTGGGCGGGCCAACTCAATCCGGGTCCCGGCATATTCCCGGGTATCCGTTCATCGCCCACCCATAACATTCAACATTCAACACAATATCCATGGTAGCTCGTTCCAGTTAACGCACGCTACTAATGGGGGGGTGGCTTTTTGCATTATGTATTTTTCTGATGGCGAAAAATCGCCTTCCGCTTATAAATTGTAAAATAAAAAATTGTGCGTTACCGCGCTGAATAGGAGGGCTTCCATAATAAAAAAAAAATTACTGATTGCAGGACTATTTCGCAGAAAATTTTCCACTCATAACGTTCGTATGTATGGCAAGAGAGAGTTAAAAAAAAAAAAAAAAGAACTTTTCGCAATCGCGAGATGTTGATTAATTGTCGCTTTTTCGTTCGTTAGTTTCGCATTACAGTTGAGACCTTATGAATGGTATAGGAGCGGAGGAGGGGTGCAAAAAAAAAAAAAAATAAAACCAAACATTAAATCTACACAGTGATTATTTTAAAATCTCTGTCCTATTGTTTCGCATTTTAATCGAACAATACACTTAAATCGGGGATATGCTTAACTATTTTATGAGACATTTTGCAAATCTGCCGCTCTACGACACGGGCATCATAGGGGTGGTAAATGCGTTCGTCGGGAAGTTCTTTTTCATCACTACGACACGTTTCCCGCCGGAACAAAAGGAGACCTCCCCCCACATCCGAAGGATTATGGCGGGAGGATCCATCGTATAGACTTTTCACTACTTTCAGATTAGGCTTTTCCAATTTAATGTAAAAAGCCAATGCTGGAAGAGGGTGGAGGGGGGGATGGTTGGAAGCAGGGAATCAATGATACTTTGGATGCTTTTTATTATTTTTATTTTGATTTCTTTTTATTTTAGATCGCTTCCAATTCATCTTAAGAAATTGCTTCTGTCGCGCGTGACGAATTGTGCGAAATTTGAAAATTGAAAATTTCTCTAACGAGGAAAATGCACTTTATGAAATTGTGAGACGATATTGCGAATTTTGTCTATTATTGCAAAAAAAAAAAAAAAAATGTCTATTGTAATAAAAAACACGATGTTTCTGTGACTTCACAAGTTGAAGTTAATTTTGAAATCGAAGGGACAATAAGTAAAGAAAAAAAAAAAACGATTTTAAAAGCTTAAAAAAAAGAGAGAAAAAAGGTTTTCTTGCTTTATTGCCATTTTACCTTTTACCTATTTTGCGATATACAGTTGTGCGGAAAATTTTAAGGCCATTTCTGCTTTTTGGAGCAATTTCATTTTAAAAACCTTGACTTTAAAATTTCGCACATATTTATCAGAAAAAACAAAACGTATGCACTCTTCATATTCCTTAGGTTTCATATAGGTTAGGTTAGATTAGGTTGCTGTGGCTGCCTAGAAAGGCACACTTAGGCCAATTTTGGCCCATTGTGTTACCATGTGGCGCAGGAGACTATGGTTATTCGTGGGATTCGAACCTACAGCCTCTGGGACGGTAGGACAGCGCGTTAACAACTGAACTATCAGAGGCCCCAGGTTTCATATAACAGAGAAGGATTTTGAAAAAAATATATTGGGCATAGTTTAGAGGGATTTTTGTTTGAAAAACCATTTTGATTGAGAACATGGGGTTAAATTGACTTTACGGGTACCTTCAACACTTTTTCAGACTACTTCAACCAGTTAGCAGAAGTGTAGAACTTTGAATTATGACGAGTATATTGGACATGGGTAAAAAGTAAGCCACAAGAAATCAGTTAACATGCTGCAATAACGTTCCCCATTCACTGTAAGCGGAATTCAAAGAAAAACGGCCCAATGATGCCACCAGCCGATAAACCACACTAAACAGTGACTATTGAAGGATGAAGTTCTGTTTCGTGAATAACATTCAAATTCGACAATTTTGTTTATTGACGTACCCATCAAGATGAAAATGAGCTTCATCGCTAAAAATGATTTTTGATTAAAAACCTTTGATTTTATTCAAGCACGCAATTAACAAAACGACGACGTTTTAAATGGTCTGGTGGCTTCAATTGATAAGTTAATTGAATTTTGTACGGATGCAAATAAAGATCAACATGCAAAATGCGTCGTAATGTAGTTCGTGAAATGTTTAGTTCCTGTGAACGATGTCTGGTTGATATGCTTAGTTCATTACGAACAATTTCACTAACAGCTGCCACTGCATCAGGACTACGAACTGGGTGATCATGTTGATACGGTTTACCTTCCACTGAACCAGTTTCTTCAAAACGATCAATTATTTTGCCAATTGCACACTCAGTAGGATGTTCATGTCGACCAAAATTATCATGTAATTTACAAAATGTTGTGTTTTTTGAATGATCATTTTCATAATACATTTGGACAATCCATGAATACGATTATAAATTTTCTAGAACAGATCAAATGAAGTAGTAAAAATCATCGATTGAAAAAAGAGCTAATAGATGACCCACCCTATACAACAATTGCGAAAATAAAAACTTATCAGAGTTATTTTAGAGTTAAACGAACTAAGTTCTCATTACTGAAAATGCTAAAATTAAAATGCAAAACTACTGCATTATTGGAACCATATTTATCTGGAATATTTTGCATTCGTTGTAGCCTTTCTGAATTCTGAATTTAATTTTCATTTTAAAATATTAAATAATAAATAAATGCTTTTGCATTTCGTTTACAATAGTAGCAAAGTGAGTTTCGAATTTAAAAAGTATTTCATTAAGCAATAATTTTTATAATACACCGGGTACCTTAGCTAGTAACAAATAATTTATATCATCTCTGGATAGTCTAGACTAATTTAAAATTTTTAATTTCTTACCAAATTAGGTAAGTGAGTTTTTTGATTATATTTTTGAATAAGCTGATGAGCATGATTATGATCTTGTGAACCTCTTACGGGTCATAAGTTAGTTAATTTACACAAAGCATTCATCAGTTATACATCTAAACCTTTCTCGTGAATTAATTTATCCAATTATGGAAATAGGAACAAAATTCCTTCAGTAGTTACGGAGAAAATCACGCACAGATAGACTGTAAGCAGTACAAATAAAATATTCTTTGCCTTTATAATTTTTAATAAAGAAAGAATTATACTCTCATTTTAAATAATCCCAGTAATTCTATTGTTACCTGTTTAGGACTATGTTTTAGGGAAGCTAACCGGAGTTCTTTACTTAATAAAAAGTAACCGGTTTTACAAATTGCTGGCATTCTATAAAATAACCAGCTTTGATCGTCTATTTAGTATTAGTGTTATTTTAGAGCAAAATTTTCGTTAGAGGCCATAAAAAGGACGATGAAAACATTTAAATTCCGTCTGGAAAGAGGTAAACAGACAATTCCATATAACTGGAGGACATCTATTGGCGACATGCGAATGAGCGATTAATTCACACCAAGAAAATAATTGCTCGAGGCATCAATTCCCCTATCTTTTTCTCAAAAAATAGTATAGTCATGTCTTGTCGGCGATCTTTGAAGCAATTTTAAAGATCCACCAGCCTGACCTGAAAGATATAATTGGAGAATGTATGCCCGTGTATTTGTGATGCAATTCTTAAGACCCCGGAGTATTTTACCGATGAAAAACGTTCAAATTATATCTCGACCGGATGTTGCAAAATTGCAGTAGAACAAGGGCACGCAGGTAATTGGTAGACCATTGCACTTTCATGGATTAGGTGTTCTTGCATCGCATCATCATAGGACAAACTCTGAGTATCTGAGCAGTCCATCCATTAGGTAGTCTTATGGTTTTTTAACTTTATCTTCAAAAACAACCGGAAAAATAGGAGAAAAGTGTGCTGTGATTATCTGAGCCATTTCAAGTTTGCGGTTTAAGAGGAATGGACTGACAGATGTTCTGGATATTGAGAGGCGTAGAGCTCCGCAACCTTGCGTTACCCCAAGTTACAAAGTTGTAGCAAATGCAAATGTGCTTATTTCGAATATGCATATTTTCCCTCGTCACGCTTTCGGGATGAGTTTCTAGTGTGTTTAACAAGAAGCGTTTCTTTTTATTTTTCTTGCAATTACTTCTATTATTAGGGTTGTTACTTTTTCTCAATTATTTCCTTTTTTTATTATTAACCTGAATTAATTTAACACCATAATAGGGGGAAGCCTATTTCGTGCCCAATACCGTGAAATGCTATTTAATGTTACAATTTAGCAATGATATTCCTACCCGAACTTAAAGTATCATTTCACACGCTACGGATTAAATTTTTTATTTATGCCTACTGTGCATAACTATCAAATTAACAAGTCCTTATCTTTCTAATAAGTTACTTGAATATATCAAAGTTTGAATCAATATTATTTATTAAATGTATTCAATAATTTCAACCTTGAATCCTAAGACTTTAGCAGATGTATGAAGTCGGCTAACTGAATTTATTCCAAAATACTCAGGAATGAAAACATCCAGTTTATCTTAATTATTTGGTATTAGATTAAAATCAGTCACTTTTCTAATTTCTATGATATTTTAATAAAATTAAGCATTATATTAAATTTTCCGCACTGTTTTTGAAATATTAAACTAAATTTGATGATGAATGATATCAAAAATTTCCATATATGCGGTTTTAAGGTATTTGAACACAATTTTAAGCATATTTAGCTCTTTAATTTTGCATTTTCAAAATAAGGTGCCAAATTTAATTTTAGCCTTTCAAGGGGTAACAAACTTAAAAAACATTCAAAAATTCAATGAGATTTCAATAAAATAAGAGAACCCATTTTAAATGATCTAACTTAAGTTCTTAACTCGAGGTATGCCATTAAAATAACACACAATATCACAAATGGTGGAAATACATAATAACTTTGTATATAAAAATTATATTCTAATATATTATATACTAAAACCTTCCCTGAAGTAGATAAAATATATTAGAGGAAGAATTATAAAAATTGGTCTAGTAATTTTTGAAAAAATCGCGAACATAGACACATAGAACAGGCAAATATATGCATATAGGTAAAAATACAAAAACGCCTTTTTTCGTACAGTCGGTTAAAAGCAGCTTACTGTCCTAACATCCTGCATTTTATTACTCCGAATTAAAATTCAGTTTTTGAATAGCGATCTATTTTAGAATTTTTATACATACATATGTCCATAAATGAGCTAGTGTTCTAAATGCTTTAAAGTCTAAAAATTTGTTGATTGTTGCAAAATCCAACCTTCAACTATGCTCATTTACACAAATTGATAACTTTGCGGATCTCGGCTCAAGGCACTAATTAAAGTAGGTATAAAAAATATTCAGGTACCCGTAGTAGGGTACTAAACATCAGGGCCGGATCAGAGTCATTTTAGATTTAAAAAATTTTACCTGATGTAGTCTGGATGGGTAGAAATGCCCTATTTGAATTTATCCGACTCTGAAGTCCATACCTCGATTTTCCTGTAATATTCCTCATTTGACTATTTGTAAAATAGTTTCTCAGTTAGGTAAATCGATTTGTATAAAGAAAGGTAAACTCTTGTGTCTTTTCTAAGAAAAACAGTAATCAATATGAGACGTAACAGAACGTAACATAAGTGTGAACCCGTATAAAGTATATGGGGCTAACCCCTAACCTAGATATAAGAAAACGTTACAAATTTTCGTTAAATGTAGAAATATTTTACTTTAAGTAAAGTGCCATAGGGATTAATTGAAACGTCACTAGTTTCACTACTTTTTACATAGCTAATTTCTTTTTTTCATCAAAAACTGTCTTTTCATGCAGAGACCAGCACGCATTTGTGAAGCATACCAAAAAGTGAAATATTTCGGAAACTATAGTCAACCGCCAAGAAATTCTTTTAAATCCTTCCGTTTTAGACCAAACAGAAGGCTCTTGCAAAATTTCATTGAAATCGATGTCTCCCCTATTTCTAACTTAAGCCAAAATAAGTAAATTTCAAAAAATAAATGAGCGAAATGTTTCGATCGAGACAATGAGCCGATTTCATCCGGAGGTGCTTCTAAAGCTTTAAGAAAATTATATTCGGGCAGATGAATGGCTTGCGTAACCTAAAAAGATCTGATGCAGAATTTTCCCCTAGCTGAATAAAAAAAAAACAAAACAAAAAAAAGCGTCAGCACGATCAAACTGACCGTGGATCTTCTTAAAACGCGATGAAGATCGACTCGAAGCCAAACTGCGCCGCAGCGACCTTCAGATTGCGATATTGCGTTATTTAATTTAGCAGGTCGGTCCTCGCACAATGCACGCCGCCAGAGGAAACTCCAATTGGCATTCAGATGAGCGGCCGCGAAATTTCTGCTCCCCGCGGAGCTCCTGCAAAAAATAGAGGCGAACAAACGTGAACCGCGCCACCGATTTATCTACCAGCTGCGGTGGAGCTGTGTAAGTAACACGAAATTAAAGGCGGCCACTTCTACTGCATTTTCGCTTTTTATGCCGCCCTTGTCATCCGTCAATTGTTTCCAGGCCAAAAACTTAAAACCCCAGAACCCAGTAAGGGACGAGACGACGAGACGACGGGACGACTGGACGGCGGCGGCGGCGTTCGTTTCGCTTCGCTTTAATTCCCCAAAACCTCAGGGGGCATTGACCGGCCCAAGGATTTTTGAGCGCACATCGATTCACCAAATATCGAGGCGAACGGGAACGGGAACAGCGAAAACAAACAAAGCGACCGTGCCGCAAGAAACCAAGACCCAAGTGTTTTCGGGGAGGGCATAATTTTCAGTTAGACGAGCCCTCGCCGCGATCTTCGTCTTCTTGGTCCACACGAGCGGCATCTAGCGGACACCACAGTCCGCAGGGGATCCGGGACAGAGGCTCGGACGACCCTTCGCCGCCTCGACATATATAAAACAAAATTGCGCAGTGATCCGCTGATGCGGCAGCTGCTGCAAAACAAAAAGGTAAATAAATAAATAAAATAAAAAATTCTCCCTCGGCGAAGAAAAGGTGGACGATGGCCGGGAAGAAAAAAATTTTTGCAATGAGTAAATGAGCCAAAAGAAGGAGTAAGGGAAGGGTGGACGGGTGGCGCGGTGTCGCGCTGGGGATTAATAAACTCGTTTAGAGTCGCCTTGCCCTTCCAGCGAAAAAGTGGGCCTGCCGGGCCCGTTTTGTTTCACGTTATTCGGCTCCGATGATTTCGTGTAAATTTTTCAAACAATAAAAAAGAGCAAAAAAAAAAAAAACAAAACAGAAAAGAAAGAAGAAGACAACGCCGCCCGGAGGCCGAGGCCCCAAAGCGGACGAAAAAGCCACAGCGTGGTGCACAGAGACACCGCACAGCCGGCCAAAGACGAAAGAGAGGGGGGGAAGGGGGAAGGGGGAAGGGCCCGGCAACCGAAAGGCCGCTTGCCATAACCTGCGACAACTAGCCGATGTTTGTTATGGGACCGGGATCGGGACGGTGGGTAAAATTGCGTTCCCGACCTACCGCACCATAAAAACTTTCGGTGCGCGCCAGAGGGACTCTCTATGGACGGCAATGTACCGGGATTTGGTGGTTTTTTGTTTTCGCCTTTCGGTTGTCGCGCCTCTTTTTTCGCCTCATTCGCTGTGCCGCGCCACACAACACCGTACCGCGGTATTTAAAATGTACTCACACGTCGCCGAACAAAGAGGTGTGGAAAAATTCACGAAATTATAGGCACCATCATTGCGCGACCTCCGTGACAACGCTGCGAACCAACCGAAAGTGGGGTCTCTGGACTTTGCCATCCATCGATTGTGACTTTTTTCGGCCCATTAATATTTAATCGGATGCTCTCTATCCGCAGTTGCATGCATTCGGGAAGTATTCGCCTAATTCCGTCGCAATTAATTAAATAGCGGAGGTGCTTTTCATTTTTATCGATTCTCAATTGGTCATTTACTGCAAACTGGTGGCCTGTTTCCAGTTGCTTTAATTTGCTTCCTTAATACTACTCTAGTGTACCATAATCTTTTTCAAACTAAACGGAATTCAAATTTTAATTATTGCTATTTATTTATTAAAATTGTCCTAGAGATATTTTTCAAGAAATCAGTATTCGG
The DNA here is from genome assembly GCA_963969385.1 of Philonicus albiceps. Lineage (NCBI taxonomy): Eukaryota > Metazoa > Arthropoda > Insecta > Diptera > Asilidae > Philonicus > Philonicus albiceps. The sequence continues at coordinate 28,725,654 of OZ017776.1, forward strand.
TATTCAGTTGAACCCACCCCATTATTATTATTGGAAAAAGTTATTTCAAAAGGCTGCTTGAAGTAAATCTAGTTGCTTTCAGTTTAAAATAAGGAAAATAAGAATTCTATCTTCTTTATGATTGCTTAGCTTTGCCTCTACCATAAATTGCTATGAGAAAACGAAATATTTTAACAAAATTGAAGCTTTTAAAATTCAGTTACACTAGGTAAAATCCACCCTAACTTTTTTTGGTCATGGAATACGACTTATCCCATCATTTACAGGCAGATTGAACCTTTAACTATCAGACTCAGGTAGGTATTATTTGAATCGGCCCTTTAGTTCTCTTTCGGCAGCCGTGCAGCATTCAAAATAATAAACATATTTTTTGGAAAGACATGGAATAATAACCAAATTAATTTCAGGTTTACATATGTAATTAAAATAAATTTTGTACCAACATGTTCTTGTAAACGACGATTTGGATAGTAATTTGCATTGTACGATTGTTTATCGCTGCGCAAAGGGGCGGGGATTTGGGCCCAGAACGACTATTACGCTATTTTTTAAAAATAGTTATATACATAAAATTATTAAGGGAATATTCTAGTCTAGAGGAGTAAATAATAAGACATTTTTTATGTACGTTCCCCAAGATATGTTTCTTACAATAATGCACTGTAGAAGAGTACGAACAGTGTAGCCAAATTTAACTATGTCAAGATTATCTAAAACAATTTTTTTCAGTCAGGAAAGGAAGTTAGTAGTGAAGTGATCACCTTACCTTATTGATAAATGGTTTGATAGGAGAACAGAATTAATTTCTGCTCATAAAGAATACCGTCACCTAATTCAGCATTTCCCATAATATTTCCGAAACTGAATTACTATCTCGCGCTTGAAAACTCACATAATTACATAAATTGAATGTTCCTTTTCCTCTCCTCCGTTTGATTGAACAAAATAGGTCTCTTAAATATGCAGCTATAACAGTCGAATTATATATACTAGATTCCAAAATATACAAATTCAAGAAATTTTTATATTGTCATAAACGAGTTTGTTACGAAAACTCTTGTTTACATAATTACTGATTGTACGAGGGATGGGTGAAAAGTTTTGAGCCTAAGTACCTAAGTAAGTGTCACTAAGTTTTAGCGCTGTATGTCTGTAATTGCGAATAATCTCTGTAGTATAAATACCGAGTTTTATGTCATTAGCATCATTAAAACTTTTATTAATTGAACTGAAAACATTACAATTGTACTGAATTTTCAGGACAATGTACCCGTGCACACAGCGCAAGTTACAATGTCTGCCCAGGGGGCTAGACAGGATTTGAAGAAATGAAGGCGATAAATATTTTTTCACTGGGTTAAAAGCTCTTTATGACGAATGCTAGAACTGCATTGAAATAGAGGGAGATTACCTAGAAAAATAAATTTTTTATATATTTCTATCAGCATTTTTAATCAGTCAGCTGTGTTGATCCCTTTTAAACACGTGTACCTAAGAGTGTTGCAAAAATGAAGCGATTATCACTTTGTACGCACTAGATATATTTTATTTGTTCATTTTATTTCGTCTTCCAAATATTTGAAAAATCGTAAAATTTACGAATATATTTTAGTTTTCATGAAAATTACAATATAAATAGCCATGAACTACTTTTAACGCACGATGAGTATAGTCGTTATAGCACAAAATATTGCCATTTATCCATAGTCCATAGTAGTAGAGTATATTCGTCAAAAACAATTATCTGGTTAATACTCTAGGCTAAAAACTTTTTAGCCTTACCTCGTATATACCGGCACGAAAAAAGAATAGAATTTAACCTTCCGGTTATCGTCAATAAAAATTTAGATATCCTCTCAATCAAGCTATAAGCATATAAGAAAAATTGTAAATTTATAAGTCACATACTACTTAATAGACATTTTTAGGGCTTCTATAAAATCAAAATAGACAGAGACGATTAAGCAACACAATGCACTGAAAGTACACATCAAATTTGAAGATAATTCGTAAAATATCACTTGAGATATCATGTCAATAACTTCTTTAAATCGTTATAACTTTGTGATTTTTAAAAATTTTAAAGTTTCCTTTACAGAACATATTTTGAAGAGTCTATAAATTGTTTAAAAAGTTGAGATTTCCATCTCTATAAGGCTATTAAACCATCTAAATAAAGTGGTACGTTTTTACGCTATTTTAAGATGTATATTTTAGTTTTTAACGTTTAGAAATTCACATAAAATGTTTTGTGATGTATTTTATGAGAGTTTCCATAAATTTTCATGGATGTAACCAAGTGCAGAGGAATCTTTTGTAGCCTCATTGCTTACCTGACCGTGTGCAGGAAATCGGTTTGAGCTCCAATTCGGTAGCTAGAGTGGAACTCCAGAGGCAGGAGACATTTATAATTCCATTTCCGACTATGCTACCTATACTGGTATATATATATAAAAAAAAAGTAGTAATTCTTGTACTATGAACTTCCTGCTCGGGGGGCTTCGATAGCTGCAAAAAACCATCATCTTCCAGATTCTAGACATAAAAATTATTTGATGCTATCGATACACGGCCCGCAGAGTACCGGTAGAAAGCAATTTCATAAAAATGCACGTATCAACTATTAAAGACTGCAGGGACACTGAAATGACCAATGTACGAAACAACTGCAATTACGGCGACGTCTTGATCGTTTCTTTTTTCCATGGTTCGACTGAAGTTTGAGAGGGAAAAAAAAAAAAAAAGAAAATTCTCAGTTTGGTCGGGAAAAGCAACGACAAGATAAGAAAATACGGCAACGGATCTTGGGTCTTGGAGTCTAAAAATTAAGGTCTCTTCGATAGTGACGCGCACATACAACAGAGGCTATTATAGAAAAGGATTACATACGAATCGGAATGTTGTCACATTTGTGTTTCGTCGTCATTTACCAAAGGTCCAGTTTTTGTCCATCACCGGGGAGATGACATTATATTTAATGCTGTTCTATAACTTTTTTGTCTGGGGGAACGTTCTCTCGACGCGGCTTTTTCGTGCTGTGCACGCATAACTTATGGAGACTCCGGTGCTCCTTTGGTCGATGCGTTTTTCTATCCCCTTCACGTCTCCTTCTCTTCTTTTAGTCCTACTTTACTGCGGCGGACGTTTAAGTTGCGCGCGCAGTTACGTCTCGGCCCAAAACTTACATAACGAACGCTCGGGAATGGGAATGGGAATGGCAATGGCAAGGCCTCCGACTTGGGACGTTTTTTGTACGTTCCTCGAGATGGATCTTGGCCGCTTCAACTTCATACTTAAGCGGCGATCACACACGCACTTATATAGATTGATGGTTTTGAAATGACTTCGGGATTTCGTAAGAAAAATTTTCGTGTGGAGAAGACGTGGAGAGTACAAAAACGAACGAAAAATAACTGTGTTTGACGAGATGCCCGAACGGATGGGACGGTTGGACGTTGGATTTTGTAGTGTACGGCGATTGAGATGGTCAACAAAGACATGCACATACATACAGACGTGTCTGAGCTGTTTAGTGTGTTTTGGTACCGTGCATCGCATCTTAAGATTGGTCAGTTCTGCTCCAGCAAAGCGGTCAATCAACAAAAGAGCGATGATGAGATCGCTTGCTTTTTTATTTTCTATTTTTTTGCAATTCGAAGAATGCGCGCATCTCTCAAAGCCATTTAGCGAAAGAGTCCAGTCACCTTTTCTTCGGAGGAAAAAAGAATTCTCCTGGATGAAATACTCCCCTATCTCCCTTCACTTCCCCTTTTGAGTCTGGTACGCCGGATTTTTGGGATACTGCGAGTACAACAACGCGAATATGCGGCGCACAACTATGCGTTGAGAATAATCCACCGCAGCTGCGTAGAAAAATATTCAGCGGTTGTTGTTGCGTTCTTTCTGTACGCTGATCCGTCCGATCAGGTGCCCTTTTATTACCGCCTTCTTCAGGTTAAGGAAGGAAATTTAAGATGCAGCCATTTTAATTGGTCTCGAAGAGAGGTACGATGATTTGGATACGATCTAAGAATTCAGTACCTTTGATAGGTTTTTTTTTTTAATGTATACTTTCAAAAAATTATTTGTTACCGCATTAATCTTTAAGGGACCTGTGTCTATTGTTGTCACAAAAGAAATGGTTAATTAAGACAGCAAGGATTAATTTATGTTTAATGCATAAGAGGCTTTTTAAACCTTTACTGTATACCCTTAAAAATAATTCAAATACCATAGGGGGTGAATGACACCCCAGCCTAGAAAAAATTGAGAATATTTTTTGAATCTTCTAAGGCAAGGCATTACAATTTTATAATGATATTCCTCAAAGTAACTAGTTGAACTAATTACGAGAAAAGAAAATTTTAAAACTTAATTTTTTTAAGATATTCTTTCAGTTTTAGAACCTTGAGAATATTTCTTTCTTAGGAAGAAACATCATCTGTACACATGCACTGCAAAATATCCGGTGGAAGAGGTGCAATGCGAAGCCCAAAATTTCATTTAATTTCGAAGCATTTGAAGCGGTTCATTAAAAAAATAAAGGCAGCTATTTTGAATTAAATTACAGATGAAGATTGGTTGCTTTCATTTTTAAGCCTTGTTTTATTTTAAGTTTTTATAAAATTTTCTTAAGCAAAAACGCTAATCAACGTTATTTTGCTACACCCTGTAACAGAAATATAGAGGTCTGAGTTTACACTCTAATTTTGTTTAGTATAATTTAGCCTAGAATTATAAATAAACGATATCCAAAGTTCTCCGTACTACAAGTACTCATTAAGCTAGGATATAAATATTTTTCTTAGTTTTAAATAACCACTCAACGTGTTTTTCGAAATACTCTAGAACTCCACATAAATTCTCTAACATATCACACGGCGGCCGCTAATTTTAGGTCTTTATTTTTGGTAGAAATTCTTAATGGATTTTTACAATTTTAATTTTTCCTGATTGCTTAAAATGTTGAATTAAATTTTAGGATCATTTGAAATGCGTGAAAATAGATCTGTCGTTAAATGGGGGTTAGGAAGATCCCGTCTAGAGTTGTTTTGCCAAGAAAATACTTAGATTAGGGGGTAAAATAGTCTGAATCTTATAGTTGAAATTAGTGATCCCTTTTGTTTGTTTCTGAATTTAATAGGATATCCGAATGAAATACATCGTGCATGTTTTTATTATGTTAATTTAAAAAACAAAAACAAAACCATCTGAGTGGGGGTCATGAACCCTGAGTCTCTCTCTTTTAATGCATGCCTGTTGTACAAGTTGAAAATTTTAAAATTCACTGATAGGCTATGTCGTTTTACTTGAGATCGATTCAACTGAAAAGTAATTGTATTAAGATAAGAGTTAAATTGAATCAAATTCGTGCTATCTACTTACTAAGTCTCAGTTTGCATCATAAAACCGAAGATGTTTGAGCGTGTTTAAATACGATTTCTACGGGAATAATTGTGTAAATTAAAATACCTGCTAAACAGTAAGCTAATCACAAACGATGCGTGCGCACTTACATGCAACATAAGACAAAACTAATTGCTATTCAACGTTGTTATTTGGACTGTCAATCATAAGAGCTCTTTCCACCGGTACGAAATTTATTAAAAACGTTCTTTTGACGACAGTCAGAAGAAAAAAAATAAATATACCGTCACACCACGTATACCACACTCAATTTCAGTGTTAGATGAATTTCGCGTGTTAATTTCTTTTACTTCTTCTCTGTTTGGTCGGTGAGTTATTGACACCAACCAGAGTTAAGTTGGGAGGGAAAATAGAATTAAAAATAGAAATTGGAAAGAACCCCTCGCTAATCTTTTCTTGTTCTTCGATTAAGTGAAAAGAATCATTTGTAAAACGTTAACTGCGGAAGTGTCTCTAGACGGCGAATATTCGTTTCGTTGGAAATTCAAGACACGTCTGTTGAATTCCAATAGCTTTCCACTGTTTGAAAACATCTTGTCTGAACCTTTTGCAGTGTACGCATATCCACTGCTTTTCACTTTATTAACCAAACTGTGGGTTTTAGGGGTATTTCACTTTAGCTTAAACTTTAGTTTTTGGTTTTGTCTATGACACGAGTTTCCGATTATCTCAATGTTTGCAAGAGAATGAAATTGAAGGAGCGTAAATGAATTTGTTTGAAGCTTAATTTTACTTTTATTATTTTTATTTGTATATAGTAGACTACATATATACAGGGTGAACGAATTGTTTTTACAGTCTTCTGATTAAAGTTTTTGAGTTCAGAGAAAAATTCTTGTTTGTGTTTGCGAGAATTGGGACTAGAAAAATCCTTACGAATCATTTAAAGGAAAATTTAAGATAATAAAATAAGAATTCTTTTGACTTTCCACTGATACCTTTAACATAAAACCAATCGGTCCACAAATAACCGAGGTATTAGTCACCAAATTTTGAAAATGATAAATTTGAAACTCGAATTTTTTGGGGTTCAATTTTCATAGCCCATAACAAAGGGTAAAGTCTACTTTAGACTATCTGATAATTCATATGCTTAGACATACAGTGTTGGTCAAAACAAAAGCAACTGCATGGAATAAAACCAATTTCTTTTGATATTTCTCTATTGCAAAGGAATTCGTATTTCTATTGGAATTGGCGTCAATAAACTCATAGAAATATCTCGTTATTAGTATCAGTTATCTAAGAGAGTTATTGCATGGCAAATTGCTTATTAAATTAAACTGATGTACGAAAAATAATAAGATATAGCGAGAAAGAAATATAATACCGCTTTTAAATTAAGAATAATTGCTAATTCTGAGAAAGAATTAGCGCAAAAACATTTATGTGAAAAGTATTTCTTTTCTAAATCTGTAGTTCACAGAATTATAAAGAAGTGTAACTCGTATGGATCTGTGAAAACTTTTCATAGAGGTGGTAGACCTTGAAAAATTTCATATCAGAAAAACAAATTAATTGCTCGGGAAATTAGACGTGATCCTTTTATAATATCTGCCCAAATTTGTAAGCGATTTGGGATTGAATATGAGTGAAAATACAATCAAAAGAAGGGCTAGACTTACTAAACTTAAAACTTTCTACACGTAACAGATGAGCACGTTTGAACTTCGCAAGAAGATGCATCGTGTTTGATTCTTTCCACGTTGGAGAATTGTTCTCTTCTCCGATGAATCCAAGTTTAATCTTGAAGTGGTACACAGAAATTGTGTGCGTCATTGATGAAAAAAAATTGTAGTTAGACGAGACTAAGTCTGGTGAATACGGGCCAAAAGTTCCCAGTCAAATGCAGAAATGGTGTCTTTAACCGCTTTCGCTGTATGCGATGGAGCGTTGTCGTGCTGCAAGATTACTTTCACATGTCTTCTGGTCCACTTTGATCGCTTTTCGATATGTGCATAGTTCAAATTAATCAGTTGTTGTCTATAGCGATAGGTAGTCAGTGTTTCAAATGGTTTCAAAAGTTAAAAGATACTACCAAATACATAGTCTTCCTTCCGAAGCGATTTTGTCGCGCGGTAAACGTTGATGGATCTGGATGAACCCATGATCTACTTTGTTTAGAGTTCTCGGTATTTATTTTAATTCGCTTAATAGAAGCTAAAATACGAAGATTAAATTAAAATAATCTAAGAAAACAAATAACTTTAATAATAACAGGAAAAATAAAAAGAGAGAAAACAAAAACAGATAGGGGAATGAGGGATGGGTTAATGTAAGTTTGGTAACCCAAACTCAGCCAAAACCTTCTACATTTACCATCCGTGAATTGAGCTCTTGCACGTATGCGTCTGTCAGTTCGCGACATTAATTCTAAATCATATGGGGTCAGATTTCAGTTCTATAAAAATTAAAATCACAAGGACCCTATGGACTTTCATATTATACACGAATTACATATGACGCTATGTCACAATCGATCAAACAATGGCTTCTTGACCGTTAATGTTATAAGAAAAAAAATTATAAAAGGGATGAGATTAGAAACCAATCCGTTTTCACAGCGTCATATCCTAAAACACCACACATGGTAAATAGCAAAATTAACTCTTGAACATCGTTTCCAATTATTTAACAGTCTATTGGCTAAATCTTATTCAGCCACATATTCAGCTATAAGCAACATCACAAACAAATTTTTATAATTACTAAAACCATATTTTTATTTTTATTTATTTAAAATCGAAATCAAAAAACATAAATAATTTCGATAACATTGTGAAATGGTTTGGATTTTGAATTTTAAGTCTTGTTAACGAAACTAATCTGTTCAATTCCGGGTGAGGGGGGATGATGGGGGGGTTCGTTTTTTTTTGAAGCAGTAGCCACGTAATTTGGATGGAGAAAAACAAAAATTTGAACAGATGCCAGAATCCACTGGTTTTTTGTTTTTTTTTTTTCCCCATTGAGAGAGAGAGTTGTGTGTTCTTCCAGCGATGCAATGCTAAATGAATTTTCTTGATAGAGGGTTGCATAAATTGCGGAAAATGCAAAATCATGCGTATGGTATGGCACACAGGATTCATTTCAAATCGGAAATAAAACAGAAAAAAAAGTAGAAAAAAAAAATGGAGAGTCGAGTTGGTTCAATACAGGGTCGTTGGCGCCACCCCAAACATCGGAAATTCGTATTCATAGAGAAAATATGTTGGGGGGATGGCTTGTGGCACATAAACTCAGGCTTCCTGCAGAAAGTTCTTCCATCTACGTTTGTATAGATACAGCCTTAGCCACAGATATAGGAATATCTGGTGTACAGTGAACGCACATGTTTGCTTTATATGCGTTCGGCAATGCGTATATGCGTATATCCCCGGAACAGGAGTTGGGAGATTTGCGAGGGTACAAAAGATTTGTTTACATAAGCATAACTCCCACATTATGCAAACAGCCATTTGATAAAAATGTGCGTACATATATATTATATATATATATAGGGAATGCATTGCTATGTTATGTGCATTATGCTTACATTACTTTTGTAGTGCACTGGCCTCATTGCTCGCTCTTATAGAGGCATCAGTATTTCAGTTTATTTTTTTTTTCATGAAATCTGTAGTGCCGCCATAATATCTCTTTTTTTTTTTTTTTGAATAACGAATAACGAAAAATTTGAAAAAAGCCCCGCGGATGTATCGTTTAGAGATGGTAAACGTGAGGCCTCTGTACGGTTTTGCGATTATTTATTTTTAATATTCTAATGAGTAATTATAAATAGAGCAAAAGTATCTATTCAAAGAGCCCGACGCATCCGTATCCAGGATATACGGTGGCTCGGTGCCTAGTCTATTAACAAATGCGGTATTGATATTGAAATTCAGATATAAAGGGGAAATGAAGGAAACTGCTTCACTTACTGCATCCATCCTGCAGCCTTTATATTTTTATTTTTTATTTTTTTTTTTCTTTTTTTATTAATTCAGGGATAAGCCAGGATACGTTCATCAGCAGATTCCTGGATTCCTGTCTGCTGCGTTCACGGGAGCTTTTAAAGATTCCGCACCAGTGTGCGAGGGTGGTTAAGTAAATATTTTTCCCTTGACCACTGGTTATTGCGAACTTTATTGTTCTGACTCTGCTCAAATAAACATTTCACGGGGACAACAACTATACTGCAATACTGCAATATGACAATTTAGTATTATTATATATTTTTTTTTTCAAGTATTTTATGCCTCTGTTAGACTCAGGGTACCGCTCCCCACATTTTAAAAATGACTCTTGTTACTAAAGAAGAGAGTGGGCACAATTTTATATTAAATACACGTATTAAAAAAAAACACCTGAATATTTAAAATTATCATTTTATATTTTTTGCCTACGATAATTGGCTTATAAAGTACCCGTGTAATAACTGAAACGAGAAACTTTCCTTATACTCCCTTAAGATGCATTTTCCTTCTTCAAAAGAGAAAAGGGTCGAAAACAGCACCTAAAGTTATTTAAATATACTTAAAATTTCTGGAAATAGGGGAAACTTTGGCCACTTTGAAATATCAATCAAATCCCTTTTGCCTAAACCCTTCGTTTCCATCCCTTTCCTCTTGGCCAGCACTTGATGTTCCCTACATATGTTCATAGAACTCAAAAATTTTTGAGAAATGGGACGTAGTCAGCATGGAAAGTTGAAAGGGGAAAGGGGGGAAGGGGAGGGGAAGGGAGGAAGAGAAATGGGGTGGGTGGGTGGGTCAATGAACCTTACCTTTGCAAAACTTTTCATTGGGGGCTGCAAAATAAAGCTTCACTCGGAGTCGTTGTTTCCTGTAAAATGTATGGGGAACTTTTAGCAATTTGAAAAGGCATATTGGACTTTGGTTATTTTATACAAAAAAGAATTGGTATTCTTTATTTTTATATGTTTGTATTTAAATCCGTTTGTGCATTGTTCTTGGATTAGCTTTATTTTTTGATGTAGGGATATTTGTTTTTAAAGGCTAATCTCACATACCCCACTTTATTATATTTATAGAATATTATTTGAAAAATTTACTTAACACGTTGAGCCCGGCGTAGATTTTGCTGTTCTGAAAATCAAACGTATCCGGAAGCAAGATAGCCAAAAAATGTTTTGCAATACATGTAAAACTAAGCCATATATATTTTTTGCTTAGAAATATGACTAGATCAGGGGGCATGGAGAATTGGGTTGGGTAAGCTTAAGAGAGGTTTTGGTAAGATGGAAATCGAAGGCGGTTGAGTTGCTGACCATCCGCAGTATTCTGGTAAAGGGTTCAGGTAACCAGAGTTAGCACGATGACTTTCAAGGCGAAAGGTAGGGAAAGATCTTATGTTATGGGAGTTAGTGTTAAGGGATGTGCTGCGAAAGAGGTCAGGACAATTGATGGAACCAGCTAGGATCTGGTGAAGGAAAACAATATTGGCGACATCTCGACATAGGGCGAAAGATTCTAGGTTGATTAGTTATAAGCGATTTTCATAAGGGGGGACATTAAGAAGGTCTGTCCAAGGTAGGTCGCGCAGGGCAAAGCGGATGAATCTGCGCTGGACAGATTCAATCCTATCAATAGTGTGGATTGCGAGATTATGGCATGTAGTTAGTCCTATAAAAGTGGAACTACTTTAAACTTTCTTTTCCATAATTTTATTGACTCTATTCTAAAGTTTCAATGATATGTTTAATTTTTGCAAAACTTACTTTCACACAATGTTATAAATGTGAAATTAGCAAAATGGGTTGAAGAGATTTTAGTAAATCATTTATTTCGTTTGAGGTGTAATTGTCTATAGAATGGCATATATAAAATAACCGCAACTTCATCAGCAAGAAGACTATTGATAATTTGATTGCCCATTATTTTCGACAATTCAATGTTGCCCTAGCAAGTTATATTTGATTTATATGTGCCTATATTAAGAAATCAAATTCAAAACGAATAAGTAAGGTAGCATGCTAACATGTTATGTTGTGGCTTATAATTTGTTGGCAATTTAAATGCAAAATGCAGATATACCCTAATTTACTAAGGGGTAAACTTGAATAATTTAATTTGAATAATTTCCCTTTTAACTTTTTATAGTAGAGAAGTACGTACATATGTTAATAACTAAAAATATGCAATTAAATTTAACTATAAGAATCTAATTATAGATTTTTGCATGCTACCTAAAAAGATCTTTATCTACTTTCTTAGCATTGTAGCACGACATTCTTTAAATGTATGGTTTGCTTTTTATTTATTTTTATTGTATACAAATGCGGCCAAATTATCACCTCTAGAAATTTTTAGTAAAATCGTGTGAAAACGTATTATATGACCCCCAGAACAAAGATTTTTCAGTTATTATTACTTATTTTATAATTTACAATTTAATTCTGAAATTGCTTTCTTATTTTTCGTGCACTTGGAAAACTAGGCCTCTAATTTTAGTTCGGGTACATTTTTTGGTTAAAAATAAAAGATAGAAGATGGTTAGACAAGGATATGGATCCTGTTAGCCTTTAAAAATTCTGTAATCCTATTCGCTGCATGGGGGCTTTATCGATGCCTTCTCTGTTAAATTTCGCGTTCATGGTTGGGACTAATTTTGTCTGAATGACTCTTAAATACTGCTCCGCGTTTTTTATTCGGCCAACAATATAAAGTGGGAGATGTAGAGTCCTTTTGATGTTATTGCTAATCAAATTATGACCCCTACTGACTCTTTGATGTGTTATTGGACATGGAAATGAAAATACTCTTTTACTTTAGATCTCACAATAGCCTTGGGTATTGGTAGCATTAAACTCACCAGGGTATCGCCACTGAATACATCCTGTTCAAAAAATAGAGTTCATTTGAGGGAAATGAAAAATTTATTAAAAAATTCTGTTTTCAGATTAATATAAAATTTTTACTTTTCCCAATCAACTGTAGTCCATGTCATATATTTATCCGCCCATGTTTTTTTTTTTGTTGAATCATCTAGGATTCTGCTTATTGTGTGGTTGTTTTACACATACAACAGATTGAAAAAGTCGATGTCTCACTGTCCGTTCCAAAATTTCTGCATCAACGTTATGCATAGTAGCCCTTAAACTTTTACTGGACGGAGTTCGGTAGTCGCTAGAATTTCCTCTTTTCTTTTAAAACTTGTTGATATAATTGAACAGTTCTATATTTTGCTAACTTATTGACAAAGAGAACTTCCACTTTCTGAGCTATTTGTCCATGAGAGTATTGTTGTACTTCTAAAAACGTTGAAATTTTTGCTCTAATCTCTAGTCTGACTACGCTGATATCTTTTGCTTTACCCATATTAAATTTTATATAATTCACAAAATATCCCTGTCACATTCACTGTTCGAAATCACAAATGAGATTAAATATCATCGGTTAGGTATTAAATCCTGCACAGTAAAATTTATAATTGAAACTTAATTAGCATGATAAAGAAAACTTTAAAATCTTACTTTGCCGAAAAGGCCAATTTAGGTAATAATTACTCTAGGAAAAGGGTATTTCCAAGAATATGATAGATTTATTGCATTACTTCTTCGTATTTTAGGTAACCTACGTAAAAGACACGCCAGTTTAGGAAAAGCAAATGTAGCACTAGTACTGTAAACTACATTAAAGAATATTATCAAACAATCAGATATCACAAAAAATTTCTCTATTGTACAAAGCATACTTTTGAAAGTTATCTTGAATTTACCTTAGCATTTCTCAGCAAATAGAATGAATTTTAATGGGTGATATTGAGCTCATAGAGACTAAAGTAAATACATTGGCTGTTAACTTCTTAGAAAAGTGTGAAAGCAACACCAACCCTCTTATTTAGCAGGTTAGCCAAGCTTAGTTAATAACAATTGTATGTAAGGTAGTTCTAGTTAGGGTTTCGGTTAAGTTTTTCCTCAAAGTTAAATACTACACAGCCAAACAAAAAAAAAAAAAACGAAAGGTTCTCTCCGAGAGGTTCCACACATGTATTCCCATGTATTTTCTGTCGCTGAAAAAAGATCCCGCCGTCAAATTTTGGCCCTATCGTCCCAGAACTTCGCAAAAAATGTATAATAAAAAACACAAAATCCACAAATAGGCAGTTACAAGTCAAATAAGATTGATTTTTGTGGAAAATTGTGATCAGATTTTCATATTCCCATATATGTTCGATCGCTGAATAAGATCTCATTGTTAGATTTGGTCTATAATGTTACAGAACTTCTATAACAGCAAAATAAAAAGTATCAAAAATGCACAAAATCCCAAATTAGCGTATACAAACAAGTTAAATGTATTTTCGGTCTCAGTTGTTGAAATCTTCCTTGGTAACAAAAAGAGTGAAGACTTTAAACAAATAGTGTTAAAGATGGTTAAAAAATTAGGCTGTCTAATGAATTTTAAGTTCCATTTCCTACATTCAGAAGACTACAGCGAAGAACATTAAAATTCGTTTAAAGTTGACTCTATCTTGTCCAAATAAGGACTAGAATTAAATGGCCCAAAATTAGGGACCAAATTTCACCGCAGAACCTTCTTCAAAGACCGAAAACACATTTAACTTGTTTAACACGCTGATTTAGAATTTAAGGAGTCAGGATCACTAAAAACTTTACTAGAAACTAAGGCAAACATATCATTTGATCCAGAAGATAGCGAATGAGTTCAATTTGGACATCAATTCTAGAACTGTTGGAATACAAACTATAGAAGCAGGTCTACACACTCGCGGAGACTTGCTAAGAAACCTGTAAATTATAGAAAAATAGGCAAGTTAGACTGATGTTCGCGAAAGCTCATATTAGCTGGAATTTAAATAAGTAGAAGATTGTACTTTTCTCTAATGATTCAAAGTTGTTTAATTTGATTTATTCATTCCCAAACTGAAGCACAGAGTACGATGACTGGGCAGGAAGTTGATCCAATTCATAAAATATATGACTTAATGGAGCAAATACAATGTAAAGATATCCTGGAGAATATTATGTTCCCGTATGCTAAAGATGAAATGCTTCTTAAATTCACTGCAAAAATATGACTTGAATTCCAATCTTACTTGATTTAATTTCTTATGTGAAACAACATCGCTTTATACCACAATAACATCATTAACTCTATGCTTTTAGCGTTGTAGATTTTATGATAATGACCAAAATCAATAAGTTTCTGGTCCACTATTGGAAATTTGTTTTTTTAATTCTATTAAAAATTATAGACATTGGTTCCCTAAAGCCTGAGCTATTTTAAATTTAAAAAAAAAAACGATGATTTTCTAGCCATGACATTACCAATTTTGGATAGTCAGTAAAATGGATAATTTATTTTTATACCACGGTCGTTTCCCCTGAACCAAGGAAGTAACGAAGATCACGTCGTCTATAGAAACAATAAAGGGTTAGCGGCAATTATGAAAAATTGGAAATCTGTTTGTGCTGCACTGAATGGCGGGAATCGTCTAGAGTTCGATATTCCTTCTCATAGAATGAAAGAAAGAAAAAAAAAAAAAGTAATAATTTGTTCTTCGTGTCTTAAATTCTTAGGAGCGCTACATAATATCGGAGAGGTAACATCAGAAGAAATTCAATAGAATAAAAACTTGTAGAAACTACTCCACAAAACCATGAAATTGAAGAAGCCGAATAAAAGAAGTTCTTGAATCTGTCATAGGTAGTTGAAATAATCCCAGCATTCGAAACATTCAATTGATCAATGTTTTTTCTTTTTTCGTGGCAGTTTCTTATTTCGCGGCAACTTTTACTTACTTTGGGTCCAGAGGATCTTGATTTCCCAGCATTCATCATCGATTGATTTACCACAGGTGGGTAAAACACATTCAGGGAGGCAAAAGAAACGAAAAAAATATATATAAATAAATAATAAGAAAAACAACATACAGACCGAGAATTTTTTCACATACATATTAAAATGCACTCAGAACTTTGGCTGAGGAAGACATTCTTGAAACCTGATTGCTCCCCGGTTAGGGTACAGAATGCACTCGATGGTATCAAATTCAGAATGACGCCTTTGGCCGCAAGTAAATTTAACATTGCTAGCTCCAATCTATGTAAGTAAGTACGATCCCAAAGTGAAGCCGCGAGAAATTCCCCGCTCCAAGTAACAATGAGCCAAGTCAGTTTTCGCTTGGTTGTAAATTTTGTATCGCTTCCGTTGTGACCTTCTTTAGGTGTACTCTTAAGAGGTATTCATCGTTTTTATTAGACGGTTAACTTTAAATAATCTTTCAATTTTAAGATAACTTTTTGTTACTTTAAATCTTCCTTTTTAGGGTTCTAAAATGTTAGTGATTTAAAATAATCCTTCGATATGAAAAACTAATAAAGCGAATTAAAGGAGTAGCTTTTAAACCTTACCAAGTTGTTAAAATTAATTAAACTTATATATGTGCACTATTAACAAATTTAAAGAAAAAGTAGGGGTCCCAACTTATATATCCTCGTAAAAAGTAACTCCAAACCTGATATTAATATTATTTGAAATCAACTATAGCTTTGCTGCTATACAGATGTGGCTAAATTATTATCACCTCAAAAGAAATAATGTATTAACTCCAGAACTACTGTTTTTATGTTCTTTTATTTGTGTATTAACCCATTGAGCGCTATGAACGCATATATGGGTTCCCCCCACACAGCTATTCGATTTGGACTATAACCACAGATATGGGCTTTCCTACAGTCATTCAATTTGGGCCAATTTGACCCACAATGAGTTCATAACACTCGGGTTAAGGCATTTTCTGTCACAATCAACATATTTTGCAATGGAATTACAGCCAATCTAGCATGTGTTCCGTCGTAAAAATCAGACAGCCCTACTTGCCATTAATTGTAAAACGTAGTCAGTCCATAGTAAACGTTTAAGTTCACATAAATCAGCGCTCAAAAGGTTAAGCTAAGTTAAAAATTAAATGGTATTTTATAAAGAGCAGAGAATTTAAAGCAAATGCTTCTACAATGTCTGTACCTACAAGGCATAATTTTAACCATAACATCCCACATTTCCGGTACATAACAACAATCCCACTGTGGGGTTAGACAAACCCTAGTTATTTAATAGAGCGCTATAACCGCTTTGGTACAGGTTTCTGAAACCCTAATGAATCGAATCAACAAGAGTTTTCGAAAGCAATTTTACGTTTAAGCAAAAAACAAAATTAAATTTGTTATTTTGACTGTTAATTTAAAAAAAATATATATAATAAAACAAAAAACTAGGAAAAAATCACCTTAGAAATATTTCTAAATTTGTTATAAATTTTACAAGGGTGGAAAATAGGTATTTCGATTTAATACTGGGGTTACACAAAGACCCCTAACTTTTTAATTAATGTGTACAGAAGAGCGTAATGTAGACGACTAATTTATTTTATTTAGGCCCTCTATCTTCTTTACACAGTCTCCATTCCTAATATAATTAATACTAAGAGTTCTACTTTAAAATTTTCAAAGGTCCAGCATCAAAAGAATTACTTGGTGTTTGAGAAACTCCACAGTGGGGTACCCTAGGGTTATTACTTTGATTAATTTTTATTTCATCAAAATCGATAATTTCGGGTTTGGAATATTTCCTTGTTAGTCTATATTTATAATTTTCTAAAGATAAACTAATTGACCTATTAATTTGGGTCAGATGATTTAAAACTAATCTTGAATTGTAACAAAATGAAGAAAAAGAAAAAGGGGATGGGGAAATGTTATTAAATCTGCAAAGGAAGTAAAATGCAGAAAAAATCGTGCACTTCAATTATGAAATAGGCACCCGCACCTTTTAACTGTTCAACGGATCCCAGTTCGCGCTTGGATGCAGCAAATGTTTCTGTGGAATGGGAATTGGCTGGGTGATTCCCTACCGAGCGCCATTGGCAGTTTGCGCTGCAGATGGAGCTCCGGTCAGGGTAAGCACATCAAGAATTCAAATTTCAGTGCAGATTACCTGCCTTCGGGCAATATAACTTCCGGCTACTATAGAATTTACAAATGGACCCGATGGTGGCGCGTAAGTCGTTTTTTTTTTCTTTCTTTTTTTTTGTTTTTGAGTAACGCATCTCTTAATAAACGTTGGCTTCCTTAGAAAGTTGCCCAAGTTATGGATGGGGCTCGATGGAGCCTAGTGGGATCCGGTAGGGGCCATCATTGCCGTCGCTGACGTCGCCGCCGCCGCCGCCGCCGTTATTACCGTCATCAGCCGCCGGAATTTTAACAGATAGTCATTTGCCACTTGATTGAGGTACGGACTGAAGATGGAGATGGATGGAGTCTTTCGTCGTCACCATCATCGTCTCAAATTCTTTTGCTGCCTTTCAGAGCCAATTACTGTTTTTTCTCATGGTTTATTTTTATTTTTATGTATATATATATATATTTTTTTTTTTTCTATATTTCGTACAGCATGCGGCCCCGAAGAGGCGCACATTGCGTAGAAACGAAGACCGAACCCGATCCATATACGCGATAATGTGTGCGTGCTGGGATGACTGCACTTTTTCATGCTATTGACATTATGCGCGTATGTGGTGTGTGCGGTGTGCGGTGGTTTCTCTCTGGGCACGTTGCGTTTATGAGCCACAGCAATATATACGGATCGCACATTAATAACCCTTCATCATACAATTTTGTTTTTATAAGTTTTTTCGTTTTCCCTGATATACTTATGCCAGGCCATTGTACACATATACGCAAATATTGGCAAACATTAGCAGCTTCGCTTCGTAAACAGCCCCGCTGAGCCCCGGAGCCAGTTCGCCCCTCCCTCCTACCTTCCCCCCTCCCCCCTCTGCCTCATTCTCCTCTTTCTACTTAATAAACATGCTGTACGCTGACATACATGTACATACACGCAGCATAAAGCCTTCAAACTTGGAGGGTCATTGAACCCGTCTCAATTCTTTTTTGGTTGGGATAGGTTCGGGGCATGAAATTGACGATGTCTACGGGGGGGAGGGGAGGGGAGGGGGGCTTTTTGCACGTACATCGTCGCACATACCGTACCGCTCGTGTTGTTGTCGTCGGCCGGCACCGCATCGCAGCGCGCTCCTTAATCACACACAGCCTCACAAATGTGCGGCGAAACCTTACGAAAATTTGAGCCCAGCAGACGCATATCAGCTTCAGTGCCATCAGCCGATTTTCGTGTTACTCGAGGAGGACTTACATAAAAGACAGTGGCGGCGATGGTGGAGGCGGCAGCAGCAGCGGTGGAGGTGGTGGTGGTGGTGGCGGCTGATGGCTGGGCGACACGACGTCGATTTGCTTGCGTTTTGCCCTCTCGCCTCCCTCTTTGGCTTCGCCCCCGGGGGGAGCATAGCACCTTCTTTTGGTCCCGGGATTCGGGACCGGGAGCAGGCCGGCCGCTACTGCCTGCGCCCTCTTTACCCTGATCTATTCGGAAAAGGGTGCAGGGTGGGGGGAGGGGGTTTGAGGGTGTGTGGGTGACAAAGGGCTTTTGTTCTGTTCTACGATACCCGGGGTTCGGGCGTTGGATTCGCCTCTTCCTAATGACACGAGGCATGCGAGCGCCAAGAGGAGCCTTTTGGGTGCTCAGCGACTTTTCTCTTTTGGACTCGCGCGACGGAACGCTAAAAGAACGTTGGCCAACGAACCAGGCGTTTGATGAATTGGAAACGAATTTCCTCTGACTGGCATTCACCTTTCGTAGTTCCATTGGGGATGGGGGGGAGGCTCAGCTCTCAGGTTTTCGGAGATCCATGTAACCACTTTGAGTATGCGACAGGTTTTGAAATTGTATCCTTGGAAATAATTTAATTAAAATATGTTTTCTGAACAGGAAGACACATTTTATGCATGTAAACAATCGATCCATCGCGATTGCCACGCTATTTCACCTTAAAAAAAGAAAAAAAAAAACGCGAACGCTGACTTTTGGTCGCGTTCGGCCTGCAGCACCGCCGTTGGGTGGTCGCCGCCTCGAGTGCTTTGGCATAAAACGAAGGGCCTCCTCTGAGAAGTGCTCTGGAGACGACAGAGTCGTTAGGACAGACCCAACGTCTTTTTTAGTGCGGTAGGTGGTCATCATTTTCAGTCCTGGAAGGGCCAGTTCCCTTAGTTAGGCTTTTGCACACCTGCGACTCTACAAGTTGACACAGAAATTGTGTTTTTGTTTTTTACCAATTTTTTGATAGAATTTGGTTAATTTCTAGGGAAGAATTTCATTAATTAAGTAAGGATCATTTTCGAAATTTCTGAGTTCGCTATCTACTCTTTGTGAGCCCCTATAAGATTTTGGTGATTCCCCTTCTTTTTACTTTGTTATTATTTTAACTAGAAACCTAAATGGCCTTCTGTGCTACAACCAGGAAAGGAAATCTATGAATTTTGGGGAGAATGGACCAGAGTGATCAATTAACCATTGACCAATCACAATTCGAACCCACAGACGTAACAGTAGGGCTAATCACAAGTGCGCCCAGCTAGTGAGACGTACGCCTCCTAAAGTGATTAAAGGCCAGTTGGGAATTGAACTTGCCATCTCGGTAATGATAACCCGGCTCACTTAGCACTGAGCCATCGAGGACCCCTTCTCTCTGCCTTTCTTATGTAAGATTTTCTATTTTTTTACTTATAATAAGAAATCGATTCCCACACCCATAAGGGTCAGCAAGCAACAAAATTCCTCACTATCACGCAAGGATTTCGTGATATCTTAACCTGTGCAAAAAAACTTGTTTCTTCTTTATTTTTGAAGTTGTATAACAAGACAAGGTAATTTTTAGACCAAAGACTTGATATGATAGTTAAAAGTACTTGCATTCCCCTTCAAAATCCATTTTGAAGTATATCGAGATTTTATTTTTTTGTGCAAAATATCGTAAAATGAAATTTATTACATAAACTGCATACAGGGAGATTAAAAAGTTCCAGAACTGCAGGATCGTTTCACTCTGCCCTTACTGGGAGAATGGTCTGAAATCTTCTTCCGACCATAGTACGTAGAGTGTCATATCATCCGTAGGCATGTTATAACTAGCACAATCCTCCCCAAGTCTCCGGGACATGGCATCATGTCCAATCGCCTGTCCATCACGCCAAAGTCTGCACTTTCTTAGCCAACATATGGCCTACATTGCATCTTCTTGGAAATAGAGAGATCCAGGGGTTGTAAATTAAGCCTTGCGTTAAAAACTGAAGGTCCCTGTTATCCCAATGCAGACTTCTCTCTGTACACTGTTAAGAACAGAACAGGTGATCTTTTGCTCTGTTTTTCTCCACCAGACTATTGACACATATGTTATATTGGGTCTAATAATGGCTATATATATCCAATGCAGTATGCCAGGTTTAAGACCTTATATAACATATGTGTCAATAGTCTGGTGAACATGATAAAATTGGCTTCCAAAATACCTTAAAACCTGTACCTTGGAATTTTTATTCAATATAACTTTCGTTATATTGTGTCCTATTCAAAATAAACGCTATATTCGATTAAAATGGAATATTCGATATGTAATATGTAAATATACAAAAGGAGGCAAAATTTTTTGTACCCCCAAAAAGTTTTTAATGAACTGTAAATAAATGGATATAAAAAAATTCGGAATATGATTGCTATTTGATTAATTACACGTACATAATCCACTTTTATGGGTAAAATATTTTTCGCTTTTAAATATTTTTTATTTGTTTTCCGTTTAACTTACGGTTTCGATTAATTATCGCAATTTTTAATAAGTCCTTTAACACTGTGTAATTGTTTTCAGTCGCTACCCTGATACTTTTAATTGAACTTTTTTGGGATATAACATGGACGTTTTAATACTTTACTAATTTTTCTTCTCAGTAACTTTTGAACCTTTAATTAAAAAAATTATATAAATATATACGAGTTGAAAAAAATATAAATTACTTAAAGTTTTTTATCTGAAATGCAAACCTTTAATAGTTTAATTCAAAAAAGTCGTTGCTAAAGTCTTTGAGGTAATAAAAATAAACTGTCCATTAACTTTATTTTTCTCTTTTATCCAAATGTCGCTTTCCGAATTCTCGCTAAATTTAATTAAGACAGACTTTGAGGACCTGTAAATAGACGTCTGATAGGCTAGAAATACATTACCTTTTACAATAAACCTAACGCCGTCAATTTTGTTAGGGGTCTTGCATAATTAAAATCTTAACTTTGAGGAAAGTGCATGTATGCTCTATTAGAAAATTATCCAGGTATACCCTATGTATGGCTGAACTCATAAAGTTCCTTTCTGGTAATCCCTAAAGTGTTTGGTAGAATTTTTAACAATTAATTCATACACTTTTATGAAAGAAAATTTTCTTCTGGAACTTTTATGGATTTAGTGATTATGGGCATTTATCTGGATAAATTTGGTATGCTTCAATATGTTAATTTGGGCTTTTTTAAGGCAACATTGCGGATTTTTTTCTCCAAAGGATAAACTGAAAAATACCTTGCTACCACCAGCATTTTTTTATCACGCATAAAGGCGGGACAAAGTCTCTGTTGCCCTGTGTGCCTCTGTATGCATTGTGTTAGTGCCGTCCCCATGCAATGTTCAGGCATAGGAAAATCCTGAATTGAGAATAAAAAAGAGGCAAGCAGCTCTCACAGACCATATATACGGATGCGGACTGTTTACATTTTTTCACTGTGCATTTTTAAAGGCGGGACAAATTGTTTGAGCATATGCGCTGCTCTGGGTAGTGAAACGTGGTTTCAATTTTCGTTCCGCCTACCCCAAAATGTTTGTCTTTCACTTAAGCCTTTTATTACTATCTACTTTTAGCAATATCTATAAGGCCGGTGGGCTAACGAGACCAAGGTCGAAAAAAGATAAGATAAGATAGATATTTGATGGATCTTTAAGAGCAAGCTTAAGGGAGGCTTTGGACAAATGCAAATCGAAAACAGCAGAGTTGTTTAGCATCCCCATTCTGGTAAAAGGTACAAAGTGAACACACAACCTTTATCTCAGTGAAAATGGGAGGATTTTAATAAAGCTTTACATGCAGTATTTCTCGATTTGAGCAAAATTCTAAATTGACTACATGCTCCTTAGTTGCTAAGTTGTGTTTGGAGCAAAAGGTCTAGTGCATTTAATTTAATATGTATCTTGTGTTTTAAGTGTTCAGTTGATGAATTATATAAAACTATTTAAATATATTTTTTTGAAGTCTTGTACTGGCTATTTTTATTTCTTTTTAAAACATTTTCGGAACGCATTCCCATATTTTGTACTGGCACCTTGTCTCTCGGTTTCCTCATAACACGACATATTTTAGCCACCTATCTATCGTGCTATGAAAGGGTTACCTGTATTGCTAAATTTTACTTTGTTAGTCCCTCATGTACAATTTGTGGTTATCAATAAATTTAATTTCAAAAAATTCAAAACAAATACAGCAAAATATTGAATAATTCAGTGCTGGGGGTAAAAACGAGGGAACATATCGGGTAATTGCCAGGGACTTTACACTTTTCCCTAAGGGAATGCCTTTTATAGAGCCTCATATAAGTTAAGCGTTTCATTCCCCGAGACTGTCTATCGGGTATACCACGACAGGATCTGCATATTTTTAGGACTCAGCATTGCTTGGATTATTTTTTAAATAGGGTGGTATGCCCATTAAATTCTTAATTATAAAATGTAAGACATAAAATAAAAAGCCCTGTTCTGACTTTAAATCCGATAAAGATTTTGAATATGTACATTCAAAACACTATAAAAGATTGCTTAAAAAACAATTTTAATTTGAATTCTCACTTTTAAATAGATTCAAAAAGGAATCGGGCAATGGAATTCAAACATATGCAAAAATCTTTTCGACAGCACCTATCGACGATTTCAAGCGCGGGATTAAGTTTTCAATTATGATTGCGGAAAAAATCGCATCCATGAAATTAAATGAATGCAGGGAACAAGTAGCAGAGCAGGGCCACGGTAATACCTGCATATGCAAGTCCCGTGATGCATTACAACGCCGGGAGGCAATCAATCCAGAGTAGGACATACGAGAAAAAACTCAGTACGCGAGGGCTCCCACAAAGGGAATATCGCGGAAAAATAAAAATTCATGGCAAATATTCGTGACCTGAGCCCAAAACAAAAGCCTATTTAGAGGTTTTATGGCCCTTCGGTACGCCACGGTTGCAGCGTTGATTAAGAACAAGCGGGTAGAACGTCGCCGTTGCCGTATTCACGTTTCGTGTTACCCTTTTATGCAACTAAAATTCAGCCAGTGTAAGGCGAAAGAGAGTTATTTTTCTGGAACACATTCGAGCACAGGTGAATTTCTAATTTGTTTACCTTTTTGTGGTGGAGGATTTTACCTTTATTTTTTTTTTTTTTTAATTCCTAAATGAGTCCCGTGCACGTCACTGTTCCCCTGAATAACGACGATTAGGAGTTAGGAAGGTGGCCATGATTCATTACGGTGGTGTTGATAAAGAGGCTCAACGGTTCCACAAGTTCAAATTATGTGCCCGCGGCCGGGACTGAAATTGTAAATTAAGCGAATTGCTTTGCATTTTTACAACGTTTCGTATTTTTCCTAATGTCGCGGGGCGCTGCAAAGTGAAAAATTTTTGCATTGCATGATTGGTAATAAGCCCTGACAATTAATTCATAACTTGCGCGGCAAGCTGGTGCAGTATGACAACGGAGCGAATTTATGGCAGAGTAGAATTTTTCTGTATCAATTACTCATGAATATTCATATCGTTGTGGGAAATTTTCCGGACCGCCCGCCGGAATGCCACAGATATTCTTGGGCTACATCGCAGGTGATCGTTCCGCGAAAATGTTTCCCGCCAAAAAGGGTGGCCGTTAAATTAGTCGCCATATTCCAATAGAAAAGCTAAGAACAAAAATTCTAAAATCCTTAAAATCCCTTTCAACTTTAAAATTTAACAGTTTATTTATAAATTTAATATTTAAAACATTTTAATTGTTCTGGTTAAATGAAAACATAATTTGGATTATGTTTTTATTTTGTTTAGTAGAGAACTGTTTTAGAACGAATGGAGATTTTTATGTCAGCCTAAAATGTTAGAGGATTGCTTAAGGCTTCGACCGAACGCTCTAGAGGCTTTACTTTTTAATAATGCGTAAGTTAATTTGTAACAAGATGATTTATCAAAATTTATTGGGTATATAAAAAAGTTTTGAGGGATATTTGTTTGAAAAAATATTTCAATTAAGAATATAAGCAATATTTTTATTTTATTCAAAGTATGCTCCATCTTAATTTACTATCTTTGCCCATATTTCTGGCAGTAAAGGTATTCCCCGAAGGAAGAGATGTGTTTCCTTTTAAACGATGCAGTTGTCCAGCTAATTTTTGATATCTCCATACGAACTAAACTGCTTCTAAGTAATTTTTCACAGGTCGAGCAACATGTGGTCTTGCGTTGTCGTGTTGTTATAAAATTACTTCGCCCCTTTTAGTAGTTTTTGAATGAGAGCTATTTTTAAATGTATTAATTGAGTACGATAACGAGTTTTTGAAGGTTGTAACAGTTCATAGTAAATTACACCCTTTTGGTCCCACCAGATATTCAGCATTACCTTTGAACCACGGATATTGCGTTGATAAATTATTTAAATTCTTTCTTCTTTCTTTCTTTCTTTCTTCTTTTCTAGGAATTGGAAATCCATTTCTATAAAATTTTATCCGTAAATAATGAATTCGTAAAATTGGTGAAAATATGATTCTTATGTAGTTTTTTCCTACTCAATTCTTCTGAATTTATTTTCTACGTTTTTGGAATTCTCTGATCAAGAATAGCCCATAGATGTTCTATTGGGTTCAAATCAAAACATTGTGCTAGCCAATTTAACGTTTCGATGCTAATGGTAAATATATTTACTTTAAACCCCTTAAACTTACATTTTCATCCAAAATTTGAACGTAACTGCCATCTGTCATTCCTTCCTTTCACTGGCTACAAGCTCTTTACCCTTGATTTAGAAAAACAACCCTAAAACATAATACTTCCACCTTAAGCTTTCACAGTTCGTTTGGCCTGCATTAAATTCGTCTCCCTTCTTTTTTTTAATTTAGGGTTTCAAATTTAGTTTCATTACTCTCTACATTTGGGTAGGTCAGTTAGCTCGGTGGTCTATCGTCCCAGAAGTTGTGGGTTCGAATCCCACGTATAACGATGGTCTCCTGCGCTATATGGTAACACAATGGGCTAAAAAAATAGCCTTTCTAGGTAATCACACCAACCTCTCTCTACATTATTTTGGAATTGTTTTTGGCATCTATATGTATCGTTTAACAAACTCTAAATGATTCTACAACTAATAAAGACTTTTTCACACACTTCCTATTAACTAAATTAGCCTCTTTTAGTCTTCAACGAATGTGTCTGGATGAAACTGATAAATTAAGGGTGTCAGAAATGGGTAAATTGGAATCGATTACTAATTACGTCATTGCAAGATGTAATCGATTACAATTTTATGTGACTCCAATTACTGAAGGTAATGTAATCTATCAAATTGGGTAATTCTAATTACAAATGGAGTGATTCCAATTAAAGCAATTTGTAATTATAATACAAGACTATTATAACTAACTATAATTGCCCCTATTTATTTACTATTAAATACATTAAGCATATGTTTAGGACTACTTCAATGTTTCGGGAACTTATAGATTTTAACTAGAAGTTTTCGAAGCCTCTACGTGTATAAAATTAAAGTTTATATATTACCATATTATTTGATTTAAAATTAAACTAACGAACTAACCAACCAACCATGGTGCAACTATAACATTGGGTTATACTTGTGAATTTGGTAAATATTTTGTATTATTTATAAAAATATATATCATACCACAATTATCTATTTTTTTTAAAAAAGTAATATAAGCTAAACATTTTGAACAAATCATACAATTTAGAATATACCCCTTTATTATAATCTGGTGCGTATTTCTCTCCGATTGGAAATTTTCTCTTCGAACGCTTTGGCGAGAGAGGGCGCAGATTTCTTCCCCCTAGGACCAGAGTCTATTATTGATGTAAACTCTGCAACGTTGAAGAATTGTAGAATTCGACAAGTGGGTACAACCCACGGACAGAGATGAAGAGAACTACATTTGTTAATAAAAGAATGGACGTATGCCAAAGTCCCAGAGGTGGTCACTTGGCCGATATTTTATTTCATCAATAGTTCCGGTACTTCACATTTACTTTAAAAAATTTGAGCTTTTTATTTAAAAACTGTTTTATTTTTAAAAATTGTAAACCCTTTACAAATTTAATACCTATGCTACTTTTTATGCACAAATTAATAGGGTTTCAAAATAGTGAAAACAATTTTAAGGAATCTCCACGGGTTTTCGGAGATACTTTCTTTGAATCTGATTTTAAAATATAAAAATTTAAGAACGGGACGGAACGGAACCAATATGGCAACTAGAATTTTTAAAAATTCTTAACTAAGGGTATTTTTGAAGCTAACATATTCGAAATTCAAAATAACAGACGTCATTTCATTGTACAGGCAAGTAAAAAGGAGGGAGAAAATCCTCTACCTTGGTTCTAGATTACATATACAGATTTTAATAATACTCCTAAACAGGCATCCTTAAAAAGTATGGCATGCAAATATTGATAAAAATCAATTCAACAGTTGCCGCCTTTTCTAGGCGTGGTCATCGAAAGACAGTCGAAAGACGAACCATCTGGACAATAGACCAGAGGCGATAAACTACAGAAAACTTGTTAATCCATTAGCAGCAAAAGAATTGATATTTTTGAAAGATCAGAACATCCTTCGTTATATTCGAATTTAAGGTAAAACAAATTTATACCAATGAACCAAATGTGCCCAACCCATGAACGTCTACAAGTTACCTGATTTTATTCCGGTAATACTTATTGCACATATTTATTTAGCGTGTTTGCCCCTTCGCTCATGTACCACACCATGTTGTGTCTGAGGTTACGAAGTTGAGAAAGCATTTTCCTTTTATCATAGGACGCTATTGAAATAGTGTCAGATAACCCCGAAACCCCACCCCTCTGCGATGACATACAGTCTAACGGGGCGACGATAAAGTGCACAGCCTGTTCGAAAATATCTTGGGAGCTTCTGGAGCACAATTGTGCACCTCCCATCGTCCCACTTGTTGAGCCTTCAAAGGATAAACCTCTCGAAATGCCCTTTCAGTTGGTTTATTAAAAATAAGCTAATTAATCTCATAAATTCGTCTCGTCGCCCAGTTATCAGGAGGGCGAAATTTTTATATGTTTGTGTTATATATAGTGGCCTCGGTTGGATTTTTTAATTAAGCTCATAAATTCATGGACCCGAGAAACACAATTTCGTTTGGTGTCCTTTTATTCGTTTCTTGCACCTAACTACCCCAATAAACTTAAAAAATCAAAATGTGGACGATTGTGGGTTGAGGGTAGAAAGAAAGGGCGGTACGACTGTAAATGAAATAAAAACTAAGGAAAGAGACCCTTTCATTTCCTCCCTTGTTTCTCATTAGCAACGCCCGTTCCTCAGCTAGTAACATAAAATCTCCATCATTGCTTAAGGGTTATCATCGGTGCGGGACCCTTCTAACCCATACCCCTTTAAGCCCAACGTAAAATTTGCGATTTTTCCTTTTATTTATTTTTTGCTATAATGAAAATTTTTTTGTAAGTGTGTGCAATTTTTTCGTTTCATAAAACAAAAATTTTTTTTTATTTTTTTATTTTTTTTAAATTCACACACATACAGAAGCGGAAGAAGGGAGAAATAGCAGAAATTGGTAGTCCGGACTTAGGAAGTAAAAAATTGTCTTGCGCATACCCTCGAAACAAATACATGGCCAAGTGTTGGCGCGCCTCCTTCCAGGGTTCCTGTTGTAAGAACTAAGAGCATTGCGTTGTACCCCACTTGAGAGATTTGTTTGTTCCTCTTATCCCCCGCCGAAAAGTGCACAAAAAATTTCGTGTTGCGAAAAGAAGGATTGTGTGGCTTGGCTGGTGGGCGACAAACGAAACGACCGACGTCGACATCAACTACGACGACGACGACGACAACCGCCGGATCGATAGCAAATGGGTTGCCCAAGTGCGAATGTCGTGGCTAAGGAATATATCGAAAGATGAGCCACAATCAAACCCACCCTCAAACCCCCAAAAAAGGAAAAAAAAAAAAAGAAAAGCTAAGGGACCCAAAAGCGTTCTCTCCACAGATATGTCTGCCCTTTTCGTAGTTCGTCTTCCCTAAACTGTAGACTGCTCAACTAAAAGCTTTTGTGTGTCTTATTAGCTTTAGTAAATTTATCGCGTTTTGGACCTTCGCCCTTTTGCCAAGATGGTCTCAAGTCCCAAGCATCGCAGCGTCTGACATAATTTGATTTTAGACACTGCGAAACGATACTTTTATGGGGAAATATTAATAAGCTCTAGGTGCCCTTTTTGAAAATTTAATTCGAATTTTAAGGAGACTGAAAGTGGAAAGACTTCCTTCTTAAGTATTCTCTGGTCTAGACATATATAAATCTATAGATATTTTAATTACTTTTAGAAAATAAAATAACTAACCACTAACTAAGGGGAATATTAATTTGAAGAGGAAAATGCAAATAATTTGGGAATAGAGGAAACTCGACGATTTCAATAAAATTTTATAGAAACCATCCGTTTGGTCTAAAAAGAAATGATCTGAAAAAATGTCTTGGCGATCGGCTATAATTTTCGAAATATTCCACATTTAAAATGTCAAAATTAAAAGTGACCACTTCCACCGTAAAATTCTTTTACCCTCATCATTTCATTAAGAAATGCTGAATTTCCTTAATCTATAGAGGGGCTTAGAAGTCATTTACAACTAATTTCACAAGTGGAAGATTAAATTAAATTTAAACAAAACCCAAGCAATGTTCTTTACTCGAAGAAGACACCCCCACGTTTCTTACCTAGCAACAATATCAGTTTAAACGGTTGTGATATTCCTTGGACAGATTCTGCAAAATACTTAGGTATCATCTTTGATAAAACTCTCACTTTTTCGAAACATATAAATTCAGTCAGTAATAAAGATAAAATTTTAATTAGTAAAATGTTCGTATCCATTCATAAATAGAAGATCAGCCCTTGACTTGGAAAATAAATAAAAATTTATAAAGTATCATTCCAATCCCTTTATGGTGCACCCCATACACACCAATATGGTTCCAATGTGCACTTTGTCATATTGAAAAGTTACAAAATAAGCTAAATAGAATTCTTAAGATGATTCTTAATTTACCATGGCTGTTCTCCACCACGGAATTGTATAACGTAGCAAAAGTAGAACCTATTGCTGGGAAGATTAATAAGATGGTAAGCAAATTGTTTGAAAAATGTTTTTCGAACTCCTACTCCTTCTGTCCGAAAATGTGGTATAAATTTGTGAAAAAAAATCAAATAAAACTAAAATTACCATCCTCCACTAATATCAGTCCTTCATCCCTAAAATCACATTTGGAAATTTGGAGGGGGTCAACCTAGAAAATGCTTTATAAATTCTTTCCGAGACATCGTCAGATTCTGGTTGACAGCGTATTAGAAAGCTGAGCTTTCAATCCTTTAAGCCTTCAACGATACTATTCACGACCCAATTCGTCAATAAACAAGCGAGAAAATGGCAATTTCAAAGAAAGGATGCTGCAAATTTACAAAAAACGGGTTATTAAAGTCTACATATTCTTGGTTTCGAACAGGAAACCGATCGGTGGTCTTACAAGAAGACAACGATCCAAAACACAGAAGTCGTCTTTGTACCGAATGGAAAGATCAAGAGGATATCAAGTGGCTTTCACAAAGTCCTGATGTTAATCCAATTGAAAATATGTGGGCCCTTATGAAGCAAAGCTACAGCAACAGAAAAATGTTTTCATTTTTTCATTAAATCATCGGTAAAGAAAATCTGGAAGGATCTACCACTAGAATATACTGAGAAGTTAGTTGAAAATATGAACAATAGATGTAACGATGACTTAACTAAATATTAAAAGTATTGCGTAAAAGAAAATAAAGTAAATAATAAAGAAAAAATAACATTTCGCTAATTTTTATCGCATTATTGAATTCTGAGCGATACGCTCTTACCAAAAAGACAGTAAATTATGTTGAACGATTTCTACAATATTTGATGTTGGCTTAAATATAATTACTAAATTAAGTTTTTTATATTAAATTCTAATTAAATCCAATTTTTTTGTGTCAAGAGAAAAATAATTTAATCAAATTTAACCTCCCGAAATTATATGCTCATTGAAAAGTGAATGCATTGAGCAAGGTATCGGAGCGTTTTATTGTAAATTAATAAAAATATCTTTAGGTTAGATAGCGAGGTGAGCTTATTGTGTGTGATCTCCTTATTCGGATAATCGGTTTGCGACTGCGCCTTCTGGATTACGCACAGTTTAAATGTCTAAATCTGCGTCGAGACCGACAATTGATAAGTAATCCCCCTTGAAGGTGCCACCGGTCCGCTGATTTATAAACATAGGAGAAGAGCGCTGCTGTTGTGCGCGGCATCGTCGTCACTTTGGCGTTTTCGCAAATTCGCGTCGCGGACAAGCAAGCAAGCAAGCAAGCGTGCGAAAACCCCATCCCTCCTTACCGCACCCCCTTCTGGACAGTGATCGCGAACCTGACATTTGGCCGCCGAGAAAAGAAAAACTGGTTGCTCGCAGATGCATTTTTACACATTTTCTGTGACTGTATAATGCGGCGCAACAGTGCATCATGCATTATTAATAAAATCAAATTGGCCGAGTTAATGTTTGTGGCACCAGGAAATAAATCGTGGTCGGCCTTGGATTATTTTATATTGAGAAAGCCAACTCAATTTGACGCGGCGTTTGGCGTTCTAAGTATCTTTAAGTATCTAAAGCTGTACTCCCTCCCTATCCCTCTAGTATGTGCCCGTTCTATGCGGCGCACCCGGAAATTTTTGCTAACGCGACAGAACAACGCTGTTTAGAACATTCAAACATTTTTATTCGGAGGCCTTTTAAATTCTCTTTTTCCACACTATTCTTTAATTTATTCGATTTAGATTTTTTGTTTTTTTTGTTTATGAAAAAAATTTCCGATTTATTCTGAGATTAGCAACAAATTCCAGTTTTTCCGCAAGTCCGCTTAAATAGTCTTGCGGCGGCGAAACTAGTTCTAGCGAAAAGGAATGAATTAGAGAAACATTGAATTTAGCTCCTTCCTTCCCCCCACCCCCTAGATTCAAGTTATGGCAAATCAGTTCTGCTAGTCATAATTCTTTTCTGTTTGTTTGCTCAATAATTACTTTCATTATCATAATTAAGCCTTACGTGTGCAAGGCAAAAATTCTATATTGGATTACAGGCTTAAAATCTTACTAATATTTGAAATTCATTACAGTCTATACCTAGAGTATAACAAACGGTAATAGTATAAATATAAAACAAAGTAAAACACTTTTATATGATTAACTCAACGATTTATGTTACATTTGTACATGAAATTGAAAAACATTATGCTATTAAGAGTAACTGAAGTATTTTTAAATACCATTACCAATACTCCACTGAGAATGGTAATTCTATTATTGTAATGCTTTCATTACCATTGCAATATTGCAGCATTGTAATTCCCCAATGAAAGATTTACTAGTAATTAATTATAACGAAGTAATTGAGTTAGAATTAACATTGCCATTGTAGTAATGATAAGGATTTTAAAAATAATGGCAATGCTATAAGTAATCATTACCAATTATGGGATATGGGTTCACAAAGATATAACCGCTTTAAAGGAAATAATTGATGGACTGAATAAAATTTACAACTTTTCTAAAACAAATAAAATCAAAAGTAACTTGATTTGCAACCAAAAAAGGATAAAATAATTTTAAATAAATTTATCCGGGCCACTAGCTGTCGGCACACGAATGTAATTCATTATTTTGCAACTCTGTCCTACAGATAGGTTTTAAAAGCTCTTTATATCCATGAGATTTCTCATAATTAGTTCAATAATTTCATTATAATTAATTATTAGTGAAGTATTACCATTGCATATTGAAATTGAATTTGTAATTGCGCTAAATCATTGCAGTAATGATAATGGTAATTATAGAAATAGTAGTAATGGAGTAATCATTACCAATGTAATTCAGTCTGTTCTACAACTAGGTTCTAAAAGCTTTTTGAAATCAGCAAACAATTTTAATATTGAAAATTCCTCATCCATTAGAACAAATGGTGATGCTTTTTTTTAGAGAGATATCTTGTAGTTGCCTATAGCTGAATGTGTGGCTGAATATGATCTCGGCAGCCAATGGGTTAATGCTTTAGCTCACCAATAAAGTGGTTAATCAAATGAAACGATTAAAAGGTTTTTGGTATCAATGAGCAAATTTCTGGTTGTTAAAAATAAAAATTCATCCCAAAAATTAATCATAGATAGAAATTGCGATCCTGGATCCGGCCTTGGTTTTTATTCAGTTCTACTTAAAATTTAAAATGGTAAATAATTAATGCGAATTTCTAATGTCGAGAACGACCACTGAAACGAGCCCTATGCCCCTAACTTTTCTAACCGTATCTGTAGATGGGTGGCAGCGTGTGAATACATTTGAATTAATCACTGCGAAAAAAAGCGGGTTGAATGGACAATAATATTCTTTTAACCCCCTGAATAGAGCCCAAGCACGCAAACCGAGGAAGTTTTGAAGAAAGCTAAAATAAAAAAAAAAAAAACCAAAAAAAAAGGGACCCGAGAAGGGACTCAAATTTTGTTTTGCTCAGCAGTTTCTTTAACCGGTTTTCTGAAATTTAATACCTCAAAGAAAAATATCCGGACCTATCCCAAGACAGAATCCATCGCATTCACGTGATATTTTTTTTAATGTGAAAATATTTTTGCTTCTTTTCGCAAGCGTACAGGAACAGTATAAAACTATAATCGCCTTATCGAGAAGAGAAGATCCGAAATTAAAAAAAAAAAAAAAAAAAATAATAAATAAAGGTGAAAGAAAGAACAATTGCCAGGTGTTTCGATGTAAGCAAATTGAAGTTGCCGGAAAATCGTGTAATGGAAATTTACTTACTGTTGTATGCTCCCCGCTAATAACGTGCGCACACACATTCGAGGGAACAACAGCGACCACATCAAACTGCTAAT
Source organism: Philonicus albiceps (assembly GCA_963969385.1). Lineage (NCBI taxonomy): Eukaryota > Metazoa > Arthropoda > Insecta > Diptera > Asilidae > Philonicus > Philonicus albiceps. The sequence goes on from OZ017776.1 coordinate 28,759,235, forward strand.
GACCTCTCCTGATGGAATGAACTTTTTATTTTTCTGGCACTAAACCAAGTTCCCCCGGGGGTTTATTATTCAGTGAAAGGTACTGGGAACGAATGCTGCGATCCAATAGAACCTAATTTCCGCCCTTAATCTTTTTATTGTAAAATTTAAGGAATAGGGCAAAATGATATAGGTGCAAATGCATTCTTTAGGAGAACCTAAAGCGATAATTTATAGTAAGAAAATGGAATTAATTTGAATCAATAAAATCTTTTTGTGATACCATTTAAAAACGGATAAGTGCACAATTATTTTGCTATAACAATTTGTGCATTTGATCGTAGTTTTTAACTATCTTTACTGGGGGAAAAAATAACCGGACAAATGAGAGTTGAATTGCGTTTTTAAATGTTATTTTAAGACCATGAACTTCTTATAGGTTTTCCTGTAATCTGTAAGTAAAGAACTATTCTCTGTAATATTTTTCAAAATTTTAGGCTCAGTAGTTTCGGCGATAGGAGAGGAAGGGATAAATGGACAATTTTCATATATTTTTCATATATTTTCTAATTTACCTTCCAAAATTGACCCCATTATTTAAAATTTCCGGTTTTGGGTCACAGAAATTGATATGTGTAGCAAATTTCAACTTAATCGGTCCAGTAGATTCGGCGCAAATTGGCTTTGATAGACAGACACATGAGTTGATCCTATAAGGGCTTCGCTCTGTACTTCTTCCAACAATGGACTTTTCAACAGGACTCCAGCACATAAGGCAATAACAACACAACACAGTGGTGCAGCGAAAATTTTCCAAGCCTTATTACTGCTGCAGAATGGCCACCATACTCTCTGGACCTTAATCCTACGGATTACAACATTTGGTCCATTTTGAAGGTCAGAGTCTGTGCTACGTATCACTAAAGTTTGGAATTGCTAAAGCAATCCTTGGCGTCAGGAATGGAACAAAATATCGGTAGAAGAGGTGCGAAGCGTTTAAAGCTGTAAAAATGTCTTTGCTAGGGCCCAGTTAATGTAAACTCGTCTATTCTAGAAGTTGAAGAAAAATGCTAGTATTACAGCGGAATGCATTTTAAACTTAATTTTTAAATTCTTAATATTATTTAACGTTATTGAATGTATTTTTAAATTGTTTTCCAGGAATGACTCGCAGTTACACATTTAAATAAAGTTCAAATTTATAATCATAATCATTGCCCATTTATTTATAATAAATTCATAATTTTGTCGCATTCCCCACATTGAAAAACTTTACCTTAAAGTGGAATTGAGACGTAGGATGGTTGGTGCAAAACCGGTCCATTTGTTTTCCGTCTAATGTGTAATTAATTTGTTTAACTGAAATTTGCTACAAACAATTTCAGCGCCTTTTAAAATCGATCAGCTCCCCCTCCGTTTGATTGGTGCACTGTTCAAGAGTACAAATGAAAGTAAAACGTGCACAGTACGTTATTGCTATAAAGTTGTTTTCCTATTAGCAAATTGCAGGAGCATTACGTAAATGTCAAGTACACGTTTTCAGGGTGTCAACAAGTTCTGGTATCTCTCTTTTTGTTAATACAACCGCTTCTGAGAATGTGCAAGGTGCAAAAACGCCAATAATGATCTTGCAATGCGGGTCCATAAATTTATGAAAATGTAAACGCGATTTACCTAGGTCTAGGTAGCTCATTAAAGGGATTGGTTAAGACTATTCCTAGCGTAATAATGTTTTTGTAATGTATTAGTAAATCATTCAAAGATTTACGCAGGAATTTTATTGAGGGGATTTACATCTTTTGGGCGGTAATAAAAAATGTTGAAACTAAATAGAAAATCGTATGTTATTTTCAGGTACTCGTGTACAATGAAAATCAGAAGCTATGAACGCTTGTGTTTAATTCTTGATCGTAAAATGTTTAATTTTTGTTTTAAAATTAAGTATTTATTAATCACTATCTTAGTTTTCTTAGCTGTTGATCGTACTTAAAACTGAAAACAACCATCTGTAGTTTATTTTGGAAAATAACGATTTTTTGATTATACCTCGATATCTATTTATTTTATAGTAGCGGCAGCAAATTCTGTTTTCGTTTCAACAATTAACAGTTTTGAATATTAAAATTAATAAGATTTATGAAAACTACAACAAATATTTTAAGGTCTTGAGGCATTGTAAAAAATTAATTTTTGTTGAACATTACTTCAATAATTGAAGACAACTTCGTATTTCCATCAGATCTGTGTGATGAAGGGCTCTAATTAAAGGGCTATCCCTCAGAAGTTTAAAACGCAAAACCCCTGTAAAATTGGAGCTAAATTCACCGAGTTATGAATTTTTAACTGATTAGGATGCGATTTTACTTAAGGAAGGAGGGACCTTTTCAAGGAAAAATACTCTCCTGGCCCTAAACATTGTTTCTAATTGCTGAAAATTTTCCCAGACTATGAAAACATGCTAACGTTTCTAGCAAAAATAAAAACAGGGCACGTACCGAAGAAATATTTTAAGTACCGAGGTCCAGAACCTGAAATATAAAAAAAAAAACTGACGATTTTCCATTGGTTTCTATGCGGTTTTTAAGTTTCTGAATGTCACAGTGCTGAAAGGACTACATTTATGGAAAACCCTTCAATTCTACTATTAAATTCCGCTAAGAAATCGCAAAATAATTTTTTTTCAGATTTTCGCAAATATTGCAAGGGGTTAACCTATGGTTTTTTGAGGACAAAAACCCTAGTTTTCGTATTTCCATTAGGAAGGAGGGACTTTTCAAGGAAAAATAGTCTCCTGGCCCTAAACATTGTTTCTAATTGCTGAAAATTCCCTTAGACTATGAAAACATGCTAAACTTTTCAGGAAAAATAAAACCAAGACCACAAGTGGTTTGAAGAAAATCACGTGAATATTCTGCCCAAAGAATTTAGCCCTACAAATTGTCCAGAACTCAGGTCTATTGAACGCTATTGGGCAATATGTAAAAGATTATTATAAAACAAAAATACTAAGGCAATTATTGAAAAAATGTTTACGAATAAGTGGGAGAAATATACAAATGAAATTGATAAAAATACTGTGCAGGATGATATAATGGGCAACATCAAAATTAGAGCCAAAATTTTCTTCTTTTTCGACGTTTTATTTTTGATTTGAATGTAAACTTATAATTGAATATATCTAGAAAACTTTGGAGATTTGTAAAATCTTTACAATCCTTACACCGAGTGAAACTCAGTAAATTTTCATATCACTTATTCGATTTACCTGCTATACGTTTTAATTCATGGATACGTATGTTATCTATCCACGTTTTAGTATATATTTTATTACTTTAAGTAACATAACGAATAAATGGTTAGATATGTTTGGATATACTCAGATCTGTTTAGATTTTGCCAATATTCGAATTCAGTTATATGTTAACCTAACCTTTTTTTTTCGACGTATATATCAAGTCCGTAGTGCGTTACATGGTAAAGTAAAATGTGGCAATTTATGCTTTATAATAAGGGAATTCAGGGCAAGAAGCACATCACGTGCTCACATAAAACCAAGAGCTCTACGAATTTTCAAAAATCGATTTCAAAATTCAAAAGTAGTCAATCCATTATTTAATAACTGGTTACTTTTCCTCGGTGAAATATTGAATTATTAAGTAATTTATTACAATAATGTTATTTGTATATTATCATCTCATGAATAATGAATAATTGACCACGTTTCTTTAATGCCATGATATATTACTTGGTAATTCAGAGAGTAAGTGATAACTAATTACCTGCCATGGTATCACCAACTAAGTGTAATTGACTGTGTAGCTTAAAAAGTAATCGGTGGTAATGGAATTAATGTATTAAGATTTAACTCCGGTAATCATTACATTTCCTGCTGGGATGATTTTCATCAAATTTGATGTAAAAATGTAAGAGAATTGATTTGAAATTTCATATTTAACTATTTTGTTTATTTCTAATCAATTTTTGAATTTTCAATAAAATATTGTTTAAATTTTAATATTTATTTATAAATGGTATCAAATTTACTTCATGAATTGAAGTAAATCTCAACTCTATTCGTTTTTCCGGTACTCTTTCTTTTCTATTTAGTTTTATTTATTCTTTATTTTCAGTATTACGATGCGGAGTTGTCTTTAATTTGGGTTAAATCTGTTGGCTATAGTTGTAAGATCTTTTGTAAATAAATAAACTTATTTTTTAGAGTGTTAATTTAATTAATCTTTTATAAGAAACCGAACTTTGATGAATTTTAAATAAATAAATACAGAAATAGGCAGAAACGATGGTAAGTTTGAGGTAATTCGATTCATTTGCTTATCAGTTAGCGAAAGGTCGATAATGCTTTAAATAAATTGATTTAAGTATTATAGGATAAAAACAGAAAAAGTAAGATGCGTGTACTCTTTTATTTTCTTAAAATCACTAAAATCACTTAAAATCTAGAGAGCAAATTTCTGCTAGTAGTAAAATAAAGTGATAAATTTTTTGAAGAGACTTCCGCTCATTGTTGGAGATTACTCATAAATAAGATAATGGCAATTTTATTGAAATTAAACATCGAATGATTACAAGAAATGGCAAAATTAATTACGCAGTAATTTTTGTGTTTTGGTGGAATATCTGCGCCAACGACAAGAATTCTGAAGGCTTGAAAAATCAATGACCCCGATATCGGGTCCTCATTATAGAACAGATCGACAGTCAAATATAAGTTCAAGTCGACAGACACTTCTTAGAACTTGCTAATAACTTAGCAATTTGATAACAAAAAACATTTCGCAGTCTAATTTTGGTTTGTTATTTTCTTATCAGTTTTTTTTTTTTGTTGTTGTTTATTTTCTAGTTTTTTGTTTAGTTTTTCGCGAGCTGGCGTTATCGCACCACAGTAGTGATTAAAAACACTAAAAATTTCGTCAAATGCGGAAATTAAGTATCACGCGATACCGCAAAATTTATTGCAAGCCAAGTGATGTCAGATGAATTAATAAAAAGAGTCTCATTCCATGCACCATTCGCTGAATTCTGATGCGAAATGCGTAAATGAATTAACAATGAAAAATGTGTACAGATCGAAAGTAATGTTAAAAAGGAGGAGCAATTCAATGGTCGCACGAATATGTAAATTTTTTTTGTGGCGAGAACAATTCGTCGCAAATTGGATTGCTTTCTGTCGCCCGTCAGCTTAACTTAACTTTGGTCCCACATTCGCTGTAATTGTGCGAGATTTGATTTACTAAAATGAGTTGTGTAAAACAAAAACTAACATTTCGAAGAAATAATTCATCTGAGTCATCGGAAATTTTCAATAAAAGTACGCGTTCACTGCAGCAATTATAGATTTACATAATTAGCAATTCTAGGGCTGAATTGGTAAAAGTCGACATGTGACATTCATTTTTTTTTATTTGCAATTTTGTGGCATTAGTGCATATAATCTTAAAATCGGAATAAATAACATTCCTGATTTACCCAGTCATAGAAAACGATTTCTCACTTTTAATTTATTGCATTTCTTTAATTTATTGACTTTATCTTAATTAATACCAATTATTTCTCGTTGTGCAGCATAGGTAAAGTATTTTTTTAAACCAACTTATTTTTAGGGGCGGATTTAGATTTTTACCGCCCCATGGGCTTAACTAGTATTTACCGTCCCCTTAAGAGAAAATATTTTCGAGATATCCCATTTTATATATGAACCATTTACTTTGAAAGTAGTCTAGGTCCAAAATATCCATTCCCATACCCATTCGCTACCGAGGTCATATTCAGCTATGGTCAACAACGAGAGGACTCGTGTTTGTAAGCGAATGGCTTAACACTTTGCGGACGAGCGCTTTTTCAAGTGCATTTCTCGCTGAATTGAACAAATTGTGTTGAAGAAAACGATATTATGGAATAAGGCTTTAAATATTACATAAATCCAGGAAAATTAGACATACCTCTTTAGTTGGAAAAAACTAGATAAAACGCTGAAAATTTATAGACAGCTTGGTATTAGTGTTATAAATGTTGTGTGAAAATTCTCAACTGATCCGATTGCCATGTAATTAATTATGCCAGGTCAAAGATCGCAAATATCTCCAGAACGGTTGACTTTTCGAAAACTAAGCTTCCACAATTTTAGCTGGGTTAATTATCTACAAAATATAAAAAAAACATGTTAAAGTATTTTTTCGTAGAAGTAATCATTTATAAGATAAGCGTTCAGAAGGACCACGAGTTTACTATTCACTGTATGCACTCGCTTCTGTAGCATTTTAGCGATTGAGTGAGTTTTTCAGCACTGTATCTAATTTTTTACATATTGACGTTTAAAAAAAGAAGATCTCGCTATTTTGAAGCTTTTTGAAAAGGCAAGCTAGAAGCAAATTAGCGGACAAAGGTATCAAAGTATCTTTCTATAACTATACGCCAAAGAATAAGGGAAGATTGCATCAAACACCGCAGTAATACAATCAAACCATTTTTATCCGAAAAGCACAACGAAAACCGTTTGAAATGGGTTAATGAAAATTTGTACCGCGATTGGATAATCGTCGTGTATGTCGAGGACCTAAACGAGTATGGTTTAAAAAAGGACGGCATAACATCATACGTACTGTAAAACACCCAATAAAAGTTCATGTGTGGGGTTGCTTCTGTTCGCAAGGTTTTGGAAAATTTATTGCTTTTACTGGAAATCTGAATGCAGAAAGGATGCTGCAAATTTACAAAAAAACGGGTTATTAAAGTCTATAGATTCTTGGTTTGGAATAGGAAACCGATCGTGTATCTTGTAAGAAGACAATGATCCAAAACACAGAAGTCGTCTTTGTACCTTTCCTCTTATTAAATAGACTGTAAACTGCAAATTTTTACTTTTTACCCATGTCGAATATATTCGTCATAATTCAAAGTTTTGGACTATTTTTTCATGACAAAAATATTTGTTTAAAACAGCCAACTGTTTAATAAAGGAGATATAGCTAAATAGTGATAAAATGTAAAAATATAGATGGCTAACATTTGAAAACAATATTAGTATTATTTTTTCGATATAAATTTTCGTTTTCCGCAACCCATTTAGCCCATTATCACTCCAACCGGCAGTATCACTGTTCAAATTTTGTAATTTTATCATTATTGCAGTAAGTTTACTAGAAACCAGCCTACACCTAAATCATATATTTCTTTTTTTGTACTCGTTATTTTTTGTTTATCCAAATTTTTGTAAATTTTCTTACAAATAAAAATTTCCTTATTAAAATACCCTGCGTATTTTCTTATCACTTTGAAAATTATTCCATAATATTCTTGGAGTGATAGGGGTTAATTTTAAAATCATGAACATGTTTTTGTTAACACATTGCGGACCAGATATTTTATTGTTAGCCGTATCCACTGACCGGGTATTTCTTTGCGCCAAATTAAGTTAACTATGATTTGTTAGATAATAATTAAAAATCATTGTCACGTGAAAGATTTATTTTAGATTTTTCAATACTTTTCAATAATTAAAAATTTGTAGCAACTGTGTGAAATCTCGTCAACGGTTTCTAACAACGCAAAACGAAAGACGGGATATTTCGTCGTCGGCCCTTAAGGACGCAATATGAAAGGCGAGTTATCTCGTCATCCGTGGACAATGTTTTAATAAATGTTTTTCTTTTATGTATTTTGTGTTATTGAAAACTGTGCTCATTTTTGTTAATAGACCAAAACTATTCTGCATTTGAGTAGAATAAATTAAGACAAACGAAACGTTCCATCGTCGCGTCGTCAAATTTAATTTAAATTTTGTCGCACTAAGATCACGACAACCAGTTGGGTAAACACGAAGTTGGGCCTGTGCCTGGATGTGACACTGAAACTGAACCTGTTTGCCGGTTGTCCATCACAGGTAAAACCGCAAAGGGGGAAAAAAAGCTAAAAAACAAAAAAAAAATTACTCCTTTTTGTCTTTTTGGTCATTGTTTTTTTTTTCGTTTCATGTGTTCTTTTTTTTTGAGTATAATGCCGCAGGCATGACTAAACAAAGCCCAACAGAGGCCCGCGCAGAGGAGGCCGAGACCGGGGAGATGATTAGCCAGAAGAGCCCCAAGTGCACAATCGCAAAATTGTTGTCCGAAACGTCTGAAATGGTTGACGAAACACATAAAACAGTGCCAATGACCGAATTCGCACCGACCGCCGTTTTGCCATTTATGGCCGTCGTGGCAGCCGAACAGAGCCCCATCTCAATGGGAAGGAAGTGGAACGGGTCTCTGCTCTTGTGGAAGACGAAACGGAGGAGTATAGAAGAGCAAAAGAAGCGCTCCGAGGTTGGAAAGACGCCGCCGACCAGAGGTGGGATGGAGTCAGAATGGAGGGTTCCGACGACACACAGATTGCAGTTGAATGCACTCCATTTTGGCTAATGTCGGTTATTTATTTTGAAAACTTCATAATTGTCAGCGACGTGGAATAACTAGAGTTCAGTGCCTCCACACGAATTAGAAGTCGAAGGGGGTATACGGCGTAGAACGATACAAAGCGGGACGTAACTGGACTTTGGATGGTGGTGTCGTCGTCGTCGTCATCGTTGTCGTTGTCGACGTTTACTGCGACAACTAAACCGCCGAAATTGCCCCCACAATCATGTGGGTTTTATCTGCTCCGTTCGGATAACACAGCATTTAAGCGAATTTTCGTGTGCAGATGTTCTGACCCAGATTTCAGATTAGGCGTCCGACAGTGGGATGCCGTTGTAATGGAAGCAATACGACCATTCCGTTTAGCCGGATTTCTATCCTACCCCGGTTCCGGCTACTCCCCTATCTATGGTAACATTTTTGCTAAATTCGGGTTCTTCGCATTTTACACATTAATTCGAATTTATCAAGTGCGCGCGCGGAGGGGAAGGGGGACAGCGGAGGCGCAAACACAATTTACGATGCAATAAAATTTTACTTTAGCCGCGCACTAGCAACTCATTTTAGACGAAACAGCGAACGTTTTTAAAATCAATAAAAAGAAAAACAATTTTATCAGCTTTTAAGAGCCGATTGCCGCTTCCTGTCTATGCCTTTGTTTTAGAATATTTAAAATTGGTTTCGTATATCAAATTCTATTTACTAATTCGATTTAGAAGGAGATAAATTTTTCAAATATAGTTTTTGGGTCTGTTTAGGGGTATGCCAATATCGAATATAAAATTTGATTTTAATCTTTAAAAGTTAGCTAATCTTCTTGTTTTAGTTTCAGAATCGAGCTGGCAAAGTTTGTACTATTTAATTCCTGATCTATGTCTATGTTGCGGAAAACATGCCTTCTTCACCTCTACACCGAGCTTGAGCCTTAAAAAGAGAATACTGTGTATATGGTGGGACATGCAAGGTCCAATCCATTGAGCTTTTGGAACCCAAGAAAAAGTTAAATTCGGAGAAGTACAGTCAACAAATGGACGAGTTAACAAAGTTCTCCAAGAAAAAAGGCTGACAATATTTAATAGGAACGAAATCATACTGTATCACGATAATGCTAGACCACATGCTGCTTTGGCGACTTGCCAGAAAATCTTAGAGCTAGGATGGGAAATTCTTTCGCATCGACCATACTCCCCAGACCTTAACCATCAGATTTTCACCTATTCTTTTCTTTACAAAATTATTTGATGAGAACAAAATTCAAAAATGAAGAAAACGCTTACGTTTACAGTTGCAGTAGTCAGTAGTGGATTTACCAGGAATCAAAGGAAGCAATTGCTTGGGGCCCCGCTTGGACAGGGGCCCCAAAAATTGAAAAATGTTGAAAATACATTCGGAAATTAAAAAAAAATAAATAAAAAATGCAAAATGAAAAAATTCATGTAAACAATATCGATTATTCATTGTCCTCAAACGAATTTAAATTAATTCAAAACTGTATTTCGCGCGTATAGTTGGCGCTTCGGTCGCTCGTATTTCGTGTCTTTCGTTACTTTTCGTTATATTATTTATTATTTTAAAATATTGGGGAGGGGGTTAATTTTAGAATGAGGGTACCGAAAACCTGAGGTTGCTTGGGGCCCCGTCTTAGGTAAATCCGGCACTGGCAGTAGTAGGTTTTATAAATTGCCATCATGCTGGTAAATTATATCGTACAATAAATCTAGTTAAATATGTTAAAAATTGTATAATTTTCATCCTTTTAAAAAACGCATAGAACTTTCCGGTAGACCTAATATTAAGGAAATTCCTCTTGGTTATAAATAATTGGCTAAAGAATTTTCTTTGTAAGTAATTTTGCTAATTTATCAAAAAGTGTGGATATTTATTTGATTCCATTCGGCAGTTCGGAACGCCAATGCCAAGCAGCTGGTTTTCTTTATTTTTTTTTATTTTTTTATATTGTGGAAGGCGCAAGTGAAAATTACCAGAAGCCCTTTTATCTGAAATTCGGCCGTAAACACAATTCCCCCCTACCCTTACTGCTCGAAAAATAACATGAGCTCATTTTCATGGTCGTCTGGCTGATTGCCAATCGAATCCTAAATTAGCGGACGCAGCGCGTTGCATTCACGGAGCGTGAAGTCGTAAATTCGGCGAAAAGTGAATGCGATGACAAAATCAACCCGGTAGCATGAATGAAAATGAAAAGAGAAAGGGGCAAGCGGGGGAGGGGAGGGCTAATGAAAACGAGAGGAAATTTCGGTTTCATTGCCGCGCCACTGAGGTTCAAGTTGTTCCGGGCTGCTTATCAAAAAACAAAAAAAAGCCTGCCGAAAAATAAAAAAAAGGGATATATTTTTTTTCCAGGGTAACCAAGCGAGGTGGGGGTGATAAAAGATGCGATCAAAAGCGGACGCGTAAAACCCGTCACCCGGCCCAGCCCTAAAACTTCATGGCGTGGCGAAACGTGAAAAATAAAAAGCTTCCGAATCTGCGGGAACCCGGGTCAATGACCTGACCAAAAACGTGGGGGTCTCCCCCCAAGCACCGAAGCGTGCGAACAACGCGACCAAATAGGCATTGCAGCGCACCGCCATCCACCCAAAAGCAGCAGCGAAAGTGAAACAATGTTGCCGAAAATCGCGCGCGCTCTCTTTGGATGTGTTTGTGGGTGCGATGTACTGATGGCAACGACAAACACAACGGCACGGCAGCAGACATGACCTGGTTCAATGCCGGCCGGGTTGACGCTCGCCGGTTCACCGACCGGGCGCGGGACGCGCGTCATCGGCCGACAATTTTGCTGGACGCGGCAATATTTCGGGGTCCGAAAATGGCGCATACCGTACTCGTTCGCCCGATCCCCCGGCCATAATTGGCGGCCGTTGTAACAGACCTTGCGGGACCCGGGAAGGGGTCGGGCGAATTGTCTCGCCTGTCGCCGCCACCGTCGTTGTTGTTGTCGTCGTCGTCGTCGTCGCCGCTTCCTGCATCCGCCGTACATGACCAAGGCCAAGCAATTTTGGCTGCGGCCGGTCTTCGCCGCTCTGTGGCGGCGAGGGCAACACATGAGAGACATTTTTCGCCGGCCAAAATCCCGTGCAAACGGACGCGGGACGTGTGTGGTTATACCACGTATGGACCGGTGTGCGTCCCGGTGTCTGATGGTGCGTGTGCATTTTTCTGCCTCTGTAGTTTTTTGGGACTGTGGGGGGCGCTGCTCTCGGGAGCTGCAACTTAAAGGCTGAGGCTGGGGTAGTAGTCCCCACCCCTTCCTCCCTCTACACTCTCCTTCTACGGACCAGATGCAGATTTTTGTCTGAGAATTTCGTCGGTTTCAAGGCCTGCGCGTTTTGAACTCTTCGGGTGAAGGCACATCTCCCCGTTTTTATATTTGTTTGCGTTCGTGCGGGCTTTGTATTTTCTTTGTGGCACAAAACAATGACGAACCTTGTGAATTTTATTTCAGCCGAAAAGGTTAAAGGCAGATAAGAACCCTCCGTTTTATCTAAAGTGTAAGCTTCGCCGTAAGTCTCGACGGCCCCGATTAGGAGAATTTGTGCGTAGGTACGAAAATAGGCCTTCTTTTCTTCAGGCAGAGCAATGAACCCCTGAGATAACAGGCGAAAGGCATGATGCACTTTCGTTGCTCTAAACATGAACATGAGAAAAGATGTTAATTTTTAATTTCTAACATTACGAGCTTTTACTAATAAAATATCCGATAAATAAAAATATTTGCTTAATAATAGCAATCCACAAAAGTTTTATTTCTTCTCTCATAACAGTCATACCTGCATTTATGAGTATACACCTATCCCTCGATTTACACTGCATTTTATTTGCAAGATTTCGCTTTTATACGATTTTCAGAAATAACCATGAGCTACTTACTTCAATTTTATTTTATGTTACGCTGAAATAAAACTGAATTATGTTTAATTTAATTTGTTTACGATTTGCCTGATTTTACGTATAACAGTCCTCGTTTTAAATTTGCACGACCGATCTTCAATGTAAATCGAGGGATAGGTGTATACCAGTGGATGTTTTTTGAGGATTGTAAGAAGAAATCTCCTTTTTAAATTCCTCAAATTTTAGACCACATATTTCAATTTAAAATAGATTTTCAAAAAACTTTAGGTTCATCTAGAAATTTATACTATAGGAAGTACATCTACAAAATTTCAGTACGATGGATCACAAACTTTTTGAGTTATCGCTTTCACAAATTCGAAAAAAACGTAATTTTGAGAAAAACACATCTAAAATTTCGGTAAATGAAAATTTAAAGACTTTAGTAATAAAGAAGAGTTACGTTCACAGCATACTTATAACATTAAAAGTATTTTGAATTTAGTTTAAATATTTGGTGAGTTTTGATAGTTGTAGAATTTTCTCCCCCCTTTGAGGTGTTACACGGGTTTTGAAACTTAAAAAGCTGGACAAGAGCAAGTTGTTTTCGCGTGGAGAGGGTTCCATACAATGATTATCTACCATGGTTTCCTAAATCTGACCCAAATTTGTTTATGGTAACTAAAAAAAAGGATGTATGGTACCGGATTATAAAGAAAATTTGTTTAATTCTTGCATTTTTGTATATTCTTGAATACGCGGATTAAGACCGAGGGATAGAAGGTATTCTAATATTTAATTTTTTGATATGTCCTTAAAATTAATATTGAAGTCTCCTGCTAACAAACTTAACATTGTAGTTGAATGTTTTTTCTCCCATACAGTCCAACTGCAAATGTAAGTTTTTCGGCACAATATTGAGAGATATAACACCTTATTTTAAGACCATAGACTTCTTCTAAGTATAGAACTATTTTCTGCATTACTAAACTTAAATCACTGCTACTCTATAACTAATCATTCTACTCATAGACTTCAAATTAAAACCATTTTTATATTTTCTTACTTTATTTCAAGCGAATTAATCCAACTTAAGAGTTAAGGTTATAATTTAATTTAATTTTAATTAAAAAAATAGAAAAGTGATAAAGAATAGCGTTTGCAATCTCGGTAGATGTTTAAAGTTTGCGGGAATATCTTGCATTTGCAAAACTGATAGGGTCTATCATAGCTATCTAGGTTATTTAGTTATCTAGGATTCAATTAATAATGTAATACTATAAATTATCATTTTCATAAATTTTAATAAAATTAGCCAATAAATAAATAAAAGAAAATTACAGCGTTTTCAAATCCGAACCTGGTAGAGCATAGTGCAATCGGCTCATTGTTACTATTACTAGTTCTGTACAGTGCAATTCTAAGAAAAAATACCCCTAAGTCAGAGGTCCAAATATCATTTTTTTAAATTTAGAATCAGGTACAGATCCGGCTTTATGTAGTACTAATATGACCCGGTACAGGATTTTGTTAAAGCCTCATCAGATTTTCTTCTTTAATAAAAATTTCTGATCAGGTCCGAATGTTTATTACCCATCCGGATTACAGGCTAGCCGTAAATTCAATTCGGGTAGTGGACAACCAGACAAACAACCTGTTTACAACTTTAAACATGGTTGTGTGAAATTGCAAAAATTCCCTATTTAATGGAAAAAATGAAAATGCCCGATCTACTTTATATTATCAATTCAGTTGGTGACCCCTTGAAACAATTATAAAAACAAAATAGGATTAAATTATGGATATTTTGGATAATTCATTCATCCCCTAATGACCCTGTCACCTTCGAAGTATATTGCACAAAGTTGTGGTTTATAAAAGAAGTTGAAATTAGAAAAGCAAACTTAAATTCTTTCTTTGCACGTTTCTTTTTTGTAAAAACTAATCAAATCTTTTCATAACAAAGTTTCGTTGGCAGTTTTTTATTAACATTTCTTTGCAGAAGTTTGGAATCAAGATAACAAATGAAAAGTACATTCAGTGCCTTCTCAGGCCACAGAAGCTGTTATTTTAAGAAAGGAATAGTTTAATCAATTATTATTCTGATGGATTTAAATTTGTATAAATAAATGATTAAAAAACGATTTTATATTTATCTTTAACCCTTTGAGACGCAGTGTTCTTCAGGGAGGATACCTTTTTATTTCTGAGTCACCCCTTTTCATTTCATTACTTTTTTAAGAGAAACTTGTTACTTAGGGGTCTTTGGGATAAAAAACCGAAATCCAAAATAGCGGATAAATAATGTCGGCTAAATAATAATGAAAAACAAAAAAATTATAATTTTCTCATTCTATTTGTAACTTAAAGGTAATTCAAATTTTGTGATTGATTTTGTATTGAACTACTCATGATATAAACCAAACATTAAGATTCAGAGTCAGAGTCACAACAACAAAACAAAAGCCCTTTAGAACTATTTTTTCTAAAAAACGTTCTATTACTGCACATTTTTAAAATTTTAAATTTTTTGAATTTGCTGAATCTGCATAAAAATTTACAGGAAAATTATCAACTCGTTACTTTTTTACCATCTTTCCACTACCCTATTTGATTCATTGTATTAAATTTCGGTTTTTATCAAATTTTGATATTAACCCTTGTGTTAATACCCAACGTTACCGATACGGGATACCCGGATAGCCATTTATTAAAATTTACTTAAATTTTTAATATTTCGATAAAAGAAAAAAGAGTTTCTAAAATTATTTTTTTGAGTATCTAATTAAGCTGTGTGTATTGTGGGTATCCGGGTTCATGATTTACTTACTTTTGAGCTAAATACCGAGGATCCGGAAGTTCAATATCAAATTTTAATTTTTGTTTTATGCAAATATAACACGGGTATTCGGGTATTAACACAAAGACTAGATTCGTAATCAGCGACCACAAAAACCACTGAGATATGGATTTACACTCAAATGAACAATGAACGTTTTTACCCGCTATATTTATTCCACCATGTTGGATTTTGGCTTTTATCAGAATCGGAATCAGTAACCCCAAAAACCCATTATTAATAAGTTTTACTTCAGAAATAATCAAGTAAAAAAAACGTACGCCTCAAAGAGTTAATGGGACTAATGAAGATGAAAAATCGTAAGTAAAGTAAGTAATTTAGCTTTACTAAGAGTTCTTTAACTTTACTTACTTTTAGAACATTTATATAAAATAGAAAATTTAAATTAAATGTAACGTTTGCAATCTGACCTATCCCAAGATATTCTCGTATGTAGTTGACTTTGTTTTGTGCATAAACCTCTGATTTATTTGAGCCCTAGCAAAAAGTGGCATCAGTGAGATATTTTTAAACGAGACGCTTTGATATAAAGGAGAACAAAACTAAATTTAGCAGACATATTTGTTGAATGAGAAATCCCAGAAAATTAAAAAACAAAAGGAACTGCTTTAAGCGATCTTTCTGGAAGGGAAACAATTCAATGTGAGCCATGTCATACGCAAAGTGATATATAAAAAAAAAAAACCCTTTTTTTACCCCTAGATCTTGAAGGGAGGGGTGTGACAATAGAAAGGAATCCGAGCTGAATAAGGACATTTTATCTAAGAAATCTGCAGAACTTTTGACATAAAGTCACTGCGGAAATTGCTCGGTGACCCGCGGCCCTACACACATATTCTTTTGGTGCGAAAAAAAAAAGAATCTTTCTGTGCGTGATTTCTGAGGTTGTGATATGTTATCCCTCCTCGAACCAGTTACAGAGCCAACTTCACACGTTTCGAAATGTTAAAAGGACTTTTTTATTTACCCTTCCTTCAAACATTGCAGTTGGCAACGTTTTATATTAAATTATCTATTTAATTTATCTACCTGACAGACCTAATTCAAGTACGATAAATTCAATGGTACCACCAATTTTTCAAAGTTAACGTCTACTCTGGATATATTCATCGTTTAAAGTTCTAGGCTAAGTCTATTATTAGCCTATTTAGTGAGTTTATATCGTGTCTTAAACAGTAACTGCCAAAGTTTACAAATTTTGATGAAAATTGGTATAAGGGGTTTTCTATTTTAAGTGCGGTCTCTCTGGTGATTGAATGAGATTGAGTGGTAAATATACAAAATATAAATTTTCTCTATTTCTAAGCTTTTTCCGTTGATTTTTTGAAATCTTATCCAGTTGTTTTCTTCAACATGCCCCTATTAACTGGAGATAAAAAGGAAAAGCGGGTTAAGCCTACTGGTTGTTTTAAAATATAATTAACTTATAATAATATTTCAAATTTACTCGGTTTTCAGTGCACGCAAAGATATGTGAACCCTTAAGCCAGCAAAGTCGAGAGTAACTTAAATTAGTACCATTTTAGCTAGTAATAGCTGAATCTAGTGTAAGCTGCGAATTTAATAACTAATTTTAATTTTACTAGGTTTCGAATTTTGTTTGTAACCATTTTAAAATATATATACAAACTTACCAGACTTCAAATTTTGTTTCTAATCATTCTTATCATTTCATAGAAAACGCGTGATTGTCTATGCTGAAAAGCTTACAAGTACGCATTTGAAAGAAAGAAATTAGGACCATAAATCATTTTCAGATGTTTTGTTTTTGGGAATTAATTCATATACAAGCTGGCACAAAAGTCATCACCCTGTCGGAAAATGCTATAATTTTTCTAAATGGTGGCAAATGTTAGTTCTGCTTTGACATTTTTTAAGTAAACAGATCAAAATATACCTTAACAAGATCGCTATACTAATTTCAACTAATTGTTTTGAAATTCTGGGGGCCGCCTAATCTCTCGTTTTGGTGATTTGCACTGGCCAGCAAGATCGCCCGATTTAAGCGTTCCAGACTTATTTTTGTGGGGTTTCTTGAAGTCACGAGTCTATGTTAATAAGCCTCATAACTCTTGAAGATTTCAAAGAGAATATCCGAAAAAAAATGTGAGAACCTATTGCCGGAAGTTCTGGTAAGAGTAATGGGCCCGATTTTGAGTGGCGATCACTTGGCCGATATAATTTTTTCGACTTAATGGAAAACAAAATTAAGACATCAAGTAAACACAATCTAAAAGTAGAACCAAAGTTTTTCATTCATAAAAAAAAACTACAGCCAAAGAACATCTTGGGGTATATTTTTGCGCCACCTTGTATTTATATTTATATGATTTTAACAATTCTATTCTATCACTTAAAATTTATTGAGCGATTAATTTTTTAGTAAATTAATTATAAGAATGATTAATAGCCGCATAATTCTATATAAAATAACTGAAATTCTAGAGCTAATTCATTAAATAATTGTTTTATTCATTTGGAATGATGAGGGGTGAGTTTGTCATTATTTGATTATATCATTTTTAGTGCATGAGATACAACTACGAGTATACAAAAAATTGGATAAATTCCCTGAAAATTGCATGATAAAATGAGATTTTTTCTTTTTACAATGTATGCATTGTGGTAGGTTGCAGTTTATGTCGTAGGATGAGTTTAATATTGAAAAATGCACATTTCAATCGTGAAATGTATTTATTTTTTTTTTTAAGTAGGGTATGATGTGTGGTGGACTTTCATAGAAACGGACATGCAATTATTTGGTAGGGCTTTAAAAAACAAAAAAAAATATATATATATATACATATAAGCGTACTTTTGGTCAAAATGACAAAAATAGGGTTTTTTTCGTTTGTTTGTTTGTTTATTTATTTGTTTCTATAGGGGGATATTGTGTGCATGTCATAAGTATATCGTTCACCTCACGAAATGCACCGCACACCATACACATGCATAAAAAAACAGAACTTGCATATGCCAGGCACGCCATTCGAAACGCATTATGGATTTTCTTACAAAACCTGTACACCACACAGAGTGAGCGATTCAAGTAAAAATTACAAAAAAAAAAAAAGGTAAAAATTAAAAAATTTTTTTATATATATATATATAAAACGAGGAAAAACGCATACGCCAAAAAGCTCTTTTCTTAGTCTCATAATGCGTCAATCCTACATAAGACTGTTTTAGTGCGTGCCCGAAAAAAACAGTGATGCAGCGATGCATTTTGTATGCCGGGCCGGGGGCTTATACATGTGCATATATATGTAAAAAAAAAAAAAAAAAGCAAAAAAGGTATTGAGAAGGTTGGCACAGGCACAGGGTGTGCATTGCATTCTACTTTTCTACTTTTGCAGACGAAACCGTTTCGTTCAATGGTTTGGTGTTGTGTTATTCACCATATCTTTCTTAAATTTCGCGCGCTCTTTTACGAGAAGAAGGTTTTGGGCTCGTTTTGGTTTACTTTTTTTTCCCCCCAGCCAAAGAATAATATCAACGGGTACTACTGGTGCCCAGAGTCTCAAGAAAATATATACCTAAAAAAAAAAACAAATTACAGAACATCACGGGAATAATAATTAACGAATAAAAAATGCTCACTGACATATGACATGCATATATATATATATATGTATATATGTACATATATGCAAAAGTATGGATAGAAAACACAGCGTGCCGAAAAACTTTTTGAATGCAATTTTTGTTTTTTTTTTATGTTAAGAGCACAAGTTTTAAGCTCAACAGCACGACGATTTTTTTATTTTATATATAAAAAAAATTATATATATAATAAAATAAAAACGTACATTCATTTGTACGTTACGTTTTAAGACGGACAACGTTGTCGTCTCCCGTTGTCGTGTTGTCGCGACCACTTTGCTTCATTCTTAACCGCCTTTTCTGCGGTGCAACTTGCATGTCACTGTGCAATTGGAGAGAAGAAGCTTCATGGGTAAAGCGCGAAAATGTTTTATTGTGAATGTATTGAATGAAAATTGCATTCACAAATATTATCACGCATATGCAATTTCATACAATACACAAATATACATACGTTGATATAAAATTTACGTTGCATTTTATAATAATATTGCAATATTCCCCAAGTAATAGTGGAATAAAAGGGTAGAGGAAGAGAAACAAACACATAAGTGGGGTAAGAAGCATAAAAATGAAACTTTGGATGGTTCAATGTTTTTGAGAGTATATCTCTTTTCTCATATGAACAGAAAACAGTAAAAATGCATTTATACATACATGCACAACATTTAACAGAGAAAAATTGCATCTTACCCGATGCAAGTGGGGGTTGGCATTTTCTCTAGTGAATGAGTATATGAGGGAAAAAAGCATTCAAACTTGAATAATATTGGCAAAAGCTGGAGAGCTTATTTGGAGAAAATATTCAAACAACAAATTGCATACAAACATCACAAATTCTGCGAGTGCAAAATGCATTCACACAACGAAATGGTTAAAAAAGATCGTGTATATTTTATTTGAAAATTGTATGGTAGTTACACATATTATCGTATCCCCCGTCTCGACTAAATATCGTATGAGACACAAGAAAGGGGTGAGGGGGTGGGGATAGGGACGCGGGCAATGAAGGTTACACTCGCTTCGCGCTATATGTACTTTATATAGTACTTTTAGTTATTGAGTCGCTCTAAAATTGTTAAGAACTAAAAATATATACACATAGGAGACGAGACGCTAAAATCTGTGGCTAATACTGGGGTGTCTTTTTTTTTTTTTGGTATATATTGTTTTTTATAATAAATATAAATAACTAAAAAAAAAAAAAAACTAATTCGGTCCTATATGTGTTTTTTTGTACGCTTATATATAATTTTTTTGTTCCAATAAAATTCTAACGTTAACCTACGGTGGTGCGGGAATCTATTGTTTCTTTTTTCCTTTCAAATCAGTTTTTTTTTCTGCCAGAAACATCATCAACATCATCATCATCATCATCATCAGCAACATCATTATTATAATCGTTTAGCGGTTTAACGAATTTTCTGCGATTGACATTGACTGGAAGAAGAAAAATAGTGTTAAAATAAAGATAAAAAAAAAAGAAAACTAGGAGAAAAATATTTATTAGTTGATAGTGGTGGCGTAAAATTTTATTAGAAACGAAGAGTGTTGGGGTATGTTAACTACAAATACATCGTTTATTTTATTTTATTTTTTTTTTGTATGTAGGCCGTGTTGTGTGTTTTTGTGAATTGTGTGTGAATAGAGCAATAATAGCAAATAATTATGTTAAATAGTAGCGAACGCAGTCCTAACTATTACGTGTGGTTACTACACCTATTTCCCGGATTTGCTATCATACAAAATAAATAAATTAATTGCTTTAAACAAAAAAATTAGATATACAATACAGGTTCATTTTATTTGAGAGAAAAAATTAAAACAGGCGAAATATACAATAAATAAATAAAATAACGTCTCCCCTCCCCTCCCCCTCTTTCAAAGTTGGATTTATATTCGGTTTTCAGTTAGATGAATAATATTGTTTTTTTTTTTTTATTATTAAAAACAAAAGAAAATATTTCCCCAACCAATAGTGGGTCCAATATTCTTAAACAATGCGTTCGTTTTGTGCACCCTTCTGGCTACTATCGTCCCAAGTTCGCCATGTGAGATACTGTGCCACTGTGCGTGTATACAAAATTTAGATACGTGTATATTTTTATATTTGTGTGTTAATATGATGGTAGAAAAGCCGTGAAACCTTTTAAATTAAAATATCGTTCCGGCCAAAAATACAAAAAAAAAAAAAAAATCTAACTATATATCTATTTATCTCAAAAAATTCGCGATGATGGAATAAATGTGTCACACAGCACCACCAGCAATAGTAGCACCATCAACACAACATCAACATCTCATCAACAGCAGCAGCAGCAGCAGAAGCAGCAGCACCAGCATCCAGAAATCAGACCAAACCCGGTCAAGAAATATTCATCCTCTGTGCAACAATCAGTGCCTTTATTTATCGCATCCGAGAGTATCGAGTACATGAATCTGTTTTATTTATTTATTTTTGTTTTTTTTTTTTTAAAAACGTACAAAAATATGTGTATATATTTTTATCGTTTTCACCACGTCTATACTTTCGGGGTATAATAGCCACTAGGTCTACGCGATAGCTATCGTCTTCTTCAGATCGTTTTTGAGCTTTACTTTTAAAAAAAATCATCATTAGATCCGAATTCTAAAAAGTTCGACACATTTTTCATATTTCGGACAAGTTAGACAGTTTTTAGCCAAAAATGTCTAAAATTTAGTGGAGCCTTTATTAAAGTTATTATTATTATAAAATATAAAAAATTTTACATATATACATATATATATAAATTACATATATATACATATATATCGTAAAAATGAACACAATACAAGTAAAGCTACGATTCGCGTGTATAGTGCACATATGCAGGGGCTGCGTACAACAACACGTCCCCCAGACACACTAGAGAAAAACACATGAAAAAGTATTTTTTCGGTTCGCCTCTATGACGGGGGCTTTTGGTTTCTACCTATAGCACAAGACCAAATTCTTGTAAAAAAAAAAAAAATCGCATTTATTTTTATAATTATTTTATTTTATTTATTTATTTTTTTTTATTTATTGTTTTCTTTAATTTTTATACTATTGCCGTGATAAAACAAGAAACAAAAAGTTAAGCATATTACACTCTCCTGACGCTATTTCGTCCAATTATTTTAGTTTTGGTGGAAAAAAAAATTTTTTTTTTTCAAGTTTAGTTCTGTTGCATATTCAGTTGACGACAACAACGACAACAACGTAGACGACGAAATTTATTTATTTATTTATTTTTTTGGTATAACGTGTGTTCCCCGGAGATGGTCGAATTTTCTGCGACGAATTCGAGTTTAAGTTGTTCGTTCATCGGTTATGGTAGTGTTGTTTTACGATGATGTTTTTTAATGCTTTTCGTTGGCGAAACACACTTTATATATATAGTTATGTTTAAAAGTTTTGTGAAATGGTTATATATCTCGTCGCGTCATCGTCGCCCAGCTACCCCTTCCACCTCCCCTCCCGGGCTATATTGAAAGGTAAGTTCATATCGAATGTAGTCCTAGTTAATTTACTTAGTATAGTTCGCGGGAATTTTTTTTAAAATAACCGTCACCCTTTGTGTCATATACCCCCTAAGTTTTGTTCAAAAATCAAGCGAAAATTACCCGACTTTCGCGACCCATTTTTTATTATTATTATTTTTTTTTAAATCTCATTCTCATCAAATTTCCATTCGACCGTCATTCGACCGTAATCTTATCAGTTCCAGCTAAAAAATAAAATTTTTCTTTTTTTATAATACGATATTTCGTTCGGTGGATCATTACCCATAGTCCCGTCGTCAAGTTCACGCATATTATTGCAAAATATTAACGTGCACGTATATGGGGGACGAACCAAATTTATTATAAGAAACTCTCCCCTAAAAATTTCAAGTTTCGTTGTTGTTCCCATTTATATGATGGAATATTCCAGTTGGATGCATCGAAATATTTTTGCTTCTTTTAGTTTTATGCCACTTTGTGGCTCAGGTTCGTGTATGCAATTCGTTTTGTGTAGTGCGAACATCGTAAAAGGTAAACAATTGAAAGTTTTCTTTTCGACTATCTTTTAAAACAATTTAACGATTAAATTATTATTTCTGGTTAATGTAAATTTATATAGTAGGATTACTATTCAGGATTTTTAAGCAGTTGTTTAATAACGTCTGTTATATTTTAAATATTCGTCCATCAGATAGAAAAGCATTCTTTTAAATCGTCAAATTAATTTTGAATTTGTTGTAACAATTTCTAACCGAATTTGAAATTGTTTCATCTAACATTTGAAATATGTTAACCGTGTCTTCCTCAAATTAGAACTGAAATAAATCGACTTGATCTTCTTTTAAAATAAAACGTGACTTTTACCACTTTCACTAACCATTTCCTCAATTATGATTTTATGGCATATTCATTATGAAAAGATTTCTGGGCATTTTGCAACTTTAAGGCTCAGGTAAAAAGTATACCATTAAAAGTTTTCTTTTGACTATCTTTTAAAACAATTTACAACACAGTTTATCTGGCTAGTGTAAATTTGTATAGTAGGATTACTATTCACGATTTTTACGTAGTTCTTTAATAACGTCTCTTATATTTTAAGTACCCATCCTTCAGGAAAAGAAAAAAACATTCATTTAAATCGTCAAACTAATTTCGAATTTATTGTAACAATTTCTAATCGGATTTGAAATTGTTTTATCTAACATTTGAATTATGTTAACTGCGTTTTCCTTAAATTGGAATTTACACTAAACATTTCCTCAATTATGATTTTATGGTATATTCATTATGAAAAGATTTCTGGGCATTCGGCCACTTTGAGGCTCAGGTAAAAGGTATACAATTTAAAGTTCTCTTTTGACTATCTTTTAAAAGAAACGTTTAAATTATAATTTCACTAGAGTTTATTTGGCTAGTGTAAATTTGTATAGTGTAGCATTATTATTCACGATTTTTAAGCAGTTCTTTAATAACATCTTTTCTCCAAAGTTAGTTTTAAAAGGCTTGCTTAATGTTTTTCTTAATATTTTTCAAAGAGTCGAACGAATTTTGAATTATCTGTAACAGCTTCTAAACAAATTTTAAATTATTGAAATACGTTAAACGTTTTTCTCAAATAGTTATCCTTATAATTTTATCTAATTTTGGAATAAATCGGTTTCTTATGCTTTTAAAATAAGACGTTACTTTTACCGCCTCCACTAAAAATGTCCTTAATTATGATTTTATGGTTCATGGTTTCATTATGAAAAGATTTCTGGGAATTTGGCCACTTCGAGGCTCAGGTTTGTATATGCAATTTGTTTTGTGTAAAAGGTATGCAATTGAAAGTATTTTTGACTATCTTTTACAATCATTTTGTTTGCAACCGCATTCTCGAAAATGACTCTTATGATTTCGATGAAATTTATAATACAGATTTTTTTTTGGGGGGCGACAAATCAATTTAGCTATATCTCATTTCTGGGAAAATTCGTTTTCTCTGTGTTTTTATGCACAAAGTAACAAATTTGACTTTCCCGCGCAATATCACTGGTAAAAATTGTTACCTTTGAATTAAATTAATTTTTTCGTTCAAAGTGATTAAAATAATTCGATAAAAAAATTCAACCGAATTATTTTGAAGTTTTTTGGTGAAAAAATTAACTTAAATCAAAGGTAACTGGTAAATTAATTTGTTATAGCTTTTGCAGTTTTATTAAGGAAACATTGGAGTAAAAAGCCCAATTATTATCAGATGACAATCCACGTCATACCCGAAATATAGGGCTCTGTCATTGAAAACGATCCAATCGTAATACAAAAACGAATATGAATTACTAACGAAATAAAAACCTACATCATAACAAAATTTGAAGTGTATTTCACAATTAATTTTAGTAAAATGTGTTTCTAATAATCAATGCGACTCCTCTTATGAGGCGGTGGGGCATTGAATTCACAAGGTCAAGGTACCACACTTCTTGGATTTTTGACTTTAGTTGCAATAACTTTTCAAATTACCGATCTCTGGATTAAACCCGTTGTGTTATGATCCCCAAAGATTTTCTATAGGGTTTAAATCCGCATTGATGGTAGGTTAATGTAACAATGCTACATTTTTACTATCCAAGAAGTGTTTTCTGTATCTAGCAGATGTATTGTAGCACTATCGTACTGAAATGGTCAGTTTTATCCCCATAAATAATTTCCAAAATCAATGAACACATTGTCGAGAAGTTCGACGTACTTCTCTGAAGTTATTTTGTGTAAAACAAAAGCAAATTGGACACTTTCCAAGGTATCCACCAAATGCGGTCCATATAATTAAAGAGCCGTCTTAAAAGTTTCTAGTTTCGAGTTTCCGGCTCCTAACGAGCATCTTTCCAATACTTGTGGAAGCCATCAAATCCGTCTAAATTAAATTTTGTTTGTTATCACTACATATGGTAGAGCGGTATTTGGTCTCCCAAAATTTGTAATGTTCAGCAAATTCAAGTCTTGCGGACTTGTGGCGAAGTAGAAGTCTTGGGTTAGCCAACCGATTTTGCTATTTAATCTGGTTATCCTCCCTTAAAATCTGTTGAACTCTTCTCGTAGTTACATGAAGAAATAATTGGCATTTCATTTGAGATGAGCTCATATTTTTATTCACTGCCGGACGCTTTATTTGTCGTTCTTCTCTTTTATCCACCTGATCTTTTTCGTTGTCCCATAATTCTCTGGACCTTTTAAAAATTTATTTATCGTCGTTTTATTCTCCGACCTAGTTTTTCGCCTATTACAAGTATTGTTGTACCACATTCTCTATAAGTTAACAATTTTAGCACGTTCCTCAGTTGAACGGCTTGTATCTCTCGTCATTTCTTTTAAATTTAAAGACTATTGCCAATACGCTACATTTATGTAGATACAGAGATGCTATATTATGGCTAGGTACAAATAGGAAGGGTTGTCTGATCGAATTATTAATTACTTCCTTAATTACACTATTAATTCTGATTTTATGGCATATTCATTATGAAAAAATGTCTGGTCATTCATTTAGAAACATCTTTCTGGGAATTTTATCAGTTTACCTTGTTGGTTTTGTCTTTATTCCCAGGACTATTCCTCTCAAAAGTATTAAGGGATTCGAATATTTTAAATGATGCTATATAAATGCTATATTTATGCGAAAAATTATTGTATTTGAATGATTTGAAGCTTATTTTAAAACTAATGCCCTACTACTACTATTACTTTTTCAATCAAACCTCTCCTAGTCTATGAGTCTATAATAAAAAGTTTTGAGTTAATGCTTAATGATTAAACTATGGAGTACTAGTTATAAAATAAGCTCCGGATCATTCGGATACGATAATTTTTCGGAGAGATACAGCACTTTAAAAATCACATAAATATCGCTTAAACATTTTTTACTTCATTATATGTAACAGATTTAACTTAAAAAAATAATGAAATGAAAAGGAGCGCGGAATAATTGTTACGAAATTCTCAGGGCTGTATTTCCGGGTAGCCTAATATCTCGTTTTGGTGATTTGCATTGGCCGGGAAGATAGCCCGATTTAACCGTTCCAAAATTCTTTTTATGGGGTTTCTTGAAGTCAAGAGTCTATGTTAACAAGTCTCAGACTCTTGAAGTCCTCAAAGAGAATATCCGTCAAGAATGTGAGAACCTATCGCAGAAGTTCTGACAAGAGTAATGAAAAATGCCATAAATCGGGTATGGTCTGGCGGCGGCCACTTGGCCGATATCATTTTCTCGACTTAATGGAAAACAAAATTAAGACATCAAATAAACACAATCCAAAAGCAGACCTAAAGTTTTTATTCATAAAAAAATTACAGGCAAAGAACATCGTGTACCAACTTTTGCGCCTTATAAATATATAAAACTATTTTCAAAATTCCTTAAAGAAGTTGTTGATAGTTTTGGATAGTCGGTCAATATTTGAATATTAGTAAGAAAAACGATTAAAGAGAGAATGATTTATAAGCAAATAAAATTTAATATGTTTATAACAAAGTGATCCTAAGCTGAAGTCCATTCAAAATGCTCGTTAACTATTAAAAAAACTTGTAATTCTAAACCTGAAATTAGTTAAACTAAACTACAACACTAATTTAAGTATTAATAAGAATTTCATGTAAATATTTTAGAGCTTCCGGTTCGTATATGGCTTTTTAAAAAAAAAAAAAAATTAATAAAAAAGAACCTTATTTTATTTGTAATATTATTTAATGGTCCGTATCAAATAGTTTGGCTTTAAGATTTCCGCACTTACTATTTTCCAAAGCTTAAATCAATTTTATTGATATTACATTAGAAAAGTTAAGCGAAATTGGAATCAAAACACGCTAAAAAGTAATTAACGTTTCCCCATCATTCCCCTGAATGAGTTGTTTATAAATAATAAATTAACCTATTAAACCAATTATTTTGCTTTATTATTCTTCGATCACAATTATCGTTCACTATTAAATAGGAGTGAAATCTTTAAAATATTTAAAGCACATTTTCTGTAGTACATTTTGATATTATTTCGTATAATACCAAGTAGGAAATACTCTTATGAGGATATTTTCAAGATAATGCGTAGTTGTTCCTGGTATTAGAAGGCTTATCTATCAGTTTAATTTCAGAGAATTTATTTGATTCTATGAATATCACGAATACTGAAATTAGACGGTTTAACCTGTTTTTCTAATTTTATTTCATGAACGTTACACAAATATCAAAAGAATTTAAATTGACTTCTTCATGCATCCATGGATAAAAATCATTGCAATTTGATGTTATTTTTTGATGGAGTTTTCCCAGAAATTAAACTCCGATTTAGATCGATTTATCATTCCAAAAAACCCCCTGTATACCAAATTTCATAAAAATCCATTGAAGTAAATCAAATCTAAAAAAAATTTCTTTTTATTCTGGATAAAAGAAAAGAATTTAGCTTATATAGTAAATTATATAATTTCGAAATTTTACGTTTTAGAGCTTTTTACATAGAATAACTAATGCACGATTATAAATTGTAATTAGTACTCAGTTTTATTTCCCAAAAGATGACTCTGTACCTTTCCCAGATGACCCATCTTTAATTTGATATTACGAATAAACAGATTTTATCATACACATTTCTAGGAAACTCGAAGAAATTGTAATTAGGTATTGGGTAGTAAAAAGAAATATTTATTCTCAGAATTAGAATGATGGGTAGCTATGACGTTGGTAAAACGCGTTGTAATCAATAATTTGTTTTTCGTAAAACTGGGGTATTCAAACAGAACTTAAAGTCATCGCATTGAATTAATATAACTGCATAGAATATATTAGGAAGCAAAACTTCAAAATTCTTTTATAATTTTAAATTTTAATCTCTTCTCGAAATACGTCTGTCGTTCTTATGGGTATTATCCCCATTTAACCATTTCAAGCACGTAGTCTTCTAGCTATTAAGCTTTCATGAAATTTGTTATTCAAGCGTTTTTGAGGACGATGATTGCAAATTTACTAATAGATTAGAAAATCTAACTGCGGATTCGTAATCAGCAGTCATAAGATTATAATTATTTTATGATTACAAGGAGCTTATGAAACTAGAAAGTAAAAACAAGAACTGTTTCTTATAATTGATTTCTGAAATAATCGATATTACTCTTAAATAATCGATATTACCCTTAAATAATCGATATTACTCTTAAATAATCGATATTGCTTATTTTAATTAGTAATTTAAAAATATTAAGATAAAAGGTCAAATAACATTTTATGGAATATCGAAAAACTAAACTAAAAGGAAAAATAAACAAAATAGCTCCTTCCGCTTTCTAAAATGATTATCGTAATTTCGTGAAAATTAATGATAGATAAATAAATAGAATGACAATTAGGAATAATTAATAAAACTACGACTCTTCGGGGCCTCTGATATTTGAGTTGTTAGCGCGCTAGACTACCGTCCCAGAGGCTGTAGGCTCAAATTTCACGCATAACCATGGTTCCCTACGCTACGTGGTAACACAATGGGCCTAACCTAACCATGACTCGAAAGTTTTACCCATTTAATTATTTTATATTTTTGTATTATATATATAAAAAAATTGAATATGAACATTTTGATAATGTGATTATATTCGTAAATCGTTTATTTTCAGAAGTGCATGAAACATAATTAAGGGAGGCTGATAACTTTACAGATGTGGTTCTGGGTAACGGTAAGTTATATAAATATTTTTAATTAATACATTTTCGTTTAACTCAAAAATTAATACAGTTCAAACTTTGAAGTTTGTATGGGGATAAA
This sequence comes from Philonicus albiceps, assembly GCA_963969385.1. Classification (NCBI taxonomy): domain Eukaryota; kingdom Metazoa; phylum Arthropoda; class Insecta; order Diptera; family Asilidae; genus Philonicus; species Philonicus albiceps. The sequence continues at coordinate 28,788,235 of OZ017776.1, forward strand.
ATTCTTAAAAATCTTGATATACCCGTGAACGTTTTTATTAGAATTCAATTCAATGAAAAATTTGATATCTAATCTAATACCAGATAAGAAAATGAAAAGAATACATTCATTGTATTATTATTAATTTAATAAACTTTCAATTTTTATATGTATATTCAATATTTATAACTAAAATGTACCTATATGAATATTTGAAGTAGATATTTAGATTTTATGTGTATTCTGATCTTGTAGTCAAAAACTAATTTTGCTATTATGTATATACAGAACAAATAATCATACATATACAATATACTCGTATATAGGTAGTTTTGGAATAGAACGCCACATTTTCGAAAGATCGTTTGCTTGTTTGGTTTTTAAACACACCTAAATGGTTACTTCGATATTCTTTTTTTTTTACTTTTTAACTAATTGAATATTCCAATATAACTTATAGTCTAATATTTATTCAGATAAAATGTAGAATTTCACATAAATTGATAAATTGAGTTTTTGTTTTTAATTCTAAGCATTGAAATACATTTAAAATATGATAATCAAAATATAAACTGTGGTTGCATGTTGATGTTTGTTCCATTTTTTTATAATTACAAGAAAAAACAGTCATTAATTCGCTGTAAATCGTTAATCTGAGTCATAAATATTGTGGTTTGTGGGGTAAATTTTTGAATCAATTTATGTACTATAGAAAAATGTAATTCATACCTACCGGGAGATTTTAAGAATTGTCACTGGTTAACAAATTTCATTTTTTAAATGTGAATCTGAAAAGTATTAGTAAATCATTTCTATAGATTTTTTTCTTTAGATTGCGAATTTGTAGAAGAAAATGCTCCATCACATCATATTTTTGAAAAAAATGCAAGTAAAAAATTGCAAAAAACCGTATTTTGTCCATTTTTGAAAACTCATTAAAAAGAATAAAACTTGATCATAGAAATTTGTATCGTGAATTAGTAATATCGAATAAAACTTATCTCTATAAACCTCTTTATACATTTTCATGAGCAAGTTTTTCATGATTGTAGCAGTAAACGTATTCCCCCCGATGGAAGAAATCTGGTTCCTTTGAAGCGATCCAGTTGCCCAGCCAATTTTTTTGATATGTTAATACGAGCTAAATCGTTCTCCAGAAAGTACTGACTGCATCGGCCAAAGTAATATCTGGCAAATATGGCGGGTGGGATCGAGCTGCCCAGTCTGATCCCTCTAATTTCACAAACCGAGCAACATTTGGTCTTGCGTTGTCGTGTTGTAAAAATATTTTTCTATGTCTATCCGTCCCTTCTGACTATTTTTGACTGAGAGTTCTTTTTAAACCCATTAATTAATTGAGTTCGATAACGATAACTAGTAATAGTTTCAGAAGGTAACAGCAGTTCATAGCTTCCAATTCTGCATCAGCAATTTCTTCGAGTGATCCAGAACGTTCTTTATCACTAGCATCGAAATCTTTATTTTTGAATCGTCTAAACCAATATTCGAAAGTTCTTATAAATCGAGAATGTTGGCCATACATTTCTGATATTAACTTACTTTCAGCAGCACTTCTCTTCAAAATGAAGTAATGTAGTAACACTTTCTGCAAATGCTGTTTTGTATTTATTTATTTTTATTTATAAAGAATATGATGACTTTAACTTTCATTTAAGTAACATCATCAGCTCCTGGATCAAGCTGATAGTTTTTGTAATGAATTTTCAAAAATGACCAAAAAACAGCTTGCTATACGTTTAAACTCTATTTTCTCGAAAACGTGATGTGATGGAGCATTTTCATGTACGAATTTATAATCGAACAGAAAAAATATTATAGAAATGATTTGCCAATTCTTTGAAGACAAAGGTGCTATTTACGAGTGTTATTACTACTAAAGATATAATAATAAAAATTCAGTGAAAATGAAGATGTATGAAAAATTAAAACTCATCACCTGTGAGAGTGCAGCCAGAATCTGCGGTATGGTCGGGTGTCAAGAATGCGGAACAGCAGCTAAATCAAATGCAGCTTCGATCGGCCAATTAAGTCTTATACCTGCGACTTTGGCGAATGTGCGCGACAGCATAATCGGTGCAATTACAATATTATGTTCGTCAACAGAAGCAGTTACTCCTGGAATTATTAGAGGCTAGAGGCTAGAGGCTAGAAGCTAGAGCTAGAGAGCCTTCGCGATCAAACTAATTAAATTCAAAAAATTGAATCCAGTTTACCTTGCCAAAGCTCTTTCGTTTCGTGCTATGATCGTTGCTGCTGCTGCTGCTGCTGTTGTTGCTGCTGGCTGCATTTGACCATGGAAATGCAGTTTTGATTGCAACTTTGCAACCGCCATTCACACATGCGGCAGGCAACGTCGACGGCATGCATATGGAATTTTGCCTCTGCCACCGTACGATGGTGCCCAAAGTTCAAATATAACCCCTCCCCTACCTATTTACCTAATGAAAATCAGAAAAAAGTAAATATTAACTATAAATGAAAAAGAACAAAACTTTTGTATAGTCACCTTATAGACAAAAAACAAAAAAAAAAAAAAGATTGCGCAATTATCTGTTGTTACGTCATTGCATTTTCTAATTTTTGCAATATTTTTTCAGTTCGCCCCGCCGAATAAATATCACGAGCTTTGTGATTGTCGCAGGCCGCGCGGACTTGATAGTCACGGCCAGTTGGAACGCTACACCCCTTCACCTCCCTCCCCCTCCCGGTGCTGAATTAGAAATAGCGCGCTTTTTTAGATATTTAGAACCATAGTGGTTCAGGCTGCAGCTAGAAAAGAGCCGAATTCGATACTCCAATAGGATGCATTATCGAATGAGGAAAATGCGAAAAAAAAAATAAATTGCAGTCGGGGTCAGAACGGCAGCGGGATGGGGAGGTACGCCTGAGGGGCCCCAATTGTGTGCCCCATCAGCCCCGGCCCCGGGTTTCCCCCACCGACCGAAACGTTTTCGTCAAGTGGGCGAAGGAAAAATTGTTTTGTGGAAACGTGGCGAGAGATGGGACAAAGACAGCCCACATGCATTCGACACGACCACTTCAGATTGGATGAACTTTTTTGGAGCGAACGCAAGCCCCCAAGACGAAAAATGTGCATACAGCCGGCGGGCAGCGGCGGGTGCATTTGAAGCTTAGTAATGCAAGAGTATGCGTGCATGCGGCGATGCAGCAGCGTATTTAATACGGCCGCGACTGTTTTAAATGCCCGCGTGTTACACTCTCTCGCGAAAAACATTTGGTTTCTTTTTGTTTTTGTATTTATTTATGTGTTTTGTTTCATATTTTGATTAATTTGCCTTTTTCTTTCCGATGCACTACCATAAAAGCTGGTGCGTTGCGCGTTCATCGGCAATACATCCACAAAATCACACTAAAAAAAAAAATTTTTTTTAGTGCACATTTTGCACAGTGTGCAACGTTTTTGTGGCATTGGGCAGCGGTAGAGGGTTTTTGATGTGTGCAACTTTGAAATTTCCTTGATATATTTTCGTGATAAATTTTCCAGTTTCAAGTCAAATTCACGCACCCCCCCACCCAGCCGTCGTCGACCGTTTCCGACAAAAATTCATGGCCGTTCAATTCGACGATTTTCATGAAAACCGATTGAGGTCGGCCATGTTGCAGCTGGATTTCTAGTAGCGGCTTCAGTTTTTTTTTTCTTTTAGTAGTTTTTTGTAAATGCTTCTCTTTGTGCGTTTTTTCCCGATATCGTGAGCATAATTGCCGAAAAAAATTAGCTGAATCGAGGCAGTGATGTGACGCACTTTAGAAGCTTTGGCGAATGAAATGAGTCAGAAAATCAATGAAATAACTGATTCGAGCACCAAAGATACTCTAAAGCTCCAGTTATTGGAACAAAAGAGACCCGGCCAACGAGATACTCAAAGTGGCCCTAGATAACAAGAATTCTTAAATTAAAATTATATTTTGGCAACAATTTGGGTGAAGTCTTATTCTAATTCTTAAAATTAAATTCAATTATCAATTAAAAGATGTTACTTTTAAAAATTTCTGAAATCGCTCCTTCAATTCAGCTTAACAAAAGCAATAGCTGAATTTCATGATCGGGTACAGAAATAAGAGGTTAAGTTAAATTAGGTGTTATTTTAGTTTAGGTTAAACTAGGTTAGATTAGGTTAGATTAAGTTAAGTTTGGTTAGATTAGGTTAGGTTAGGCTAGGCTAGGTTTGCTTAGGGTTAATTAGATTAGGTTAAGTTAGGTTAGATTAACACTTAAGGGCGGGTATTGTTTCCCTTGTATTGATCGGTTTCCGGTCACTTTTGAAGGAAATTAAAAAAACATGCGTGTATAAACACTATCTAAAAAGAGACAGATAGTACTGCACCTAATGATAACAAGAAAAACAAATTACACTCATAAAAATGAAAAACGTAAACCCTACTCAATGAAAATTCAAGCAAAAATCTAAATCTACGTAGTCCGTCTTAGGAAATTTACGTGACTCGCCGGTTAAGTATTAAGTTAAGTTAAAGTGGCTGCACAAGGCACACTTAGGCTAAAAAAAAAAAAAGGAATATCTTTGACATACCATTAGGCGAACTCTAAAGTGAACCTTAGAACCAGTTGGAGCTCTTGACGAACCATTCCAAGACCTTGATGTTTGTCAACCTCAGATCGGAAAGGTCATCGAAGACAGAGGAGCCCAGAAGTCGCATTCTGAAAGTAGCAGAGGAAGTGAATGGAATCCTCCTCTTCCTTTCCATCGTTTTAACTCCTATAGAAGTCGTTGTCAGGCATGTCCACATGAAAACAGGTTAAATGGGCAATTCAGCTATTAGTCTTATTAAGCTGAATTGATCAAATAGACCATAGACACAAATATTTTTTATATCTTAAATAAAATTATTAAAAATCATAAATTGCACTACTATTTACACATTCATTGCCACCTATTCCGTATACAGAAACAATCTTTCGGTGGATTTCAGTCCGATTTTTGCATTTGGCGGTAGACTGAGGCCGAATTGAAAAAGTTAATTCCTCAGTTAGAAAAGTACGTAGAAAAAATGGATTTATGTAGAAAAATAGCTTTTTAACTGAATAAATAACATTTTTTGTACGATCCTCGTAGATCCGATTTTTAACTTTCGTCTTCAAGTTCTTGAGCAGCTATCGCAAAAATTCTTTTTCAAGTCTTTCACTACTTTTAAAAAATATGCACAATTTTTTGTTTGCTTACATTTTTACCCTCAACTAAGTGTGTGCTAATGGACAAGAAATAATTTTTGTATTTTATACAACACCATAAATTTCGGTTGCGCTTATGAACAAGCGATAAAGACTCATATACACCTGTATATTTCAATTTCAGCTAATGCACAATTACGAAATAATTGAACTAATTACAAGAGTAAATCCTTGAAGTTTTTCTTTGATCTTGGACCTTCATAGATCTACTAAAGTTGGTTAATGAAGTTTGCTCAGTAGCAACTTTTAAATTACAAAAATAAAAAAATAAAAAATAAATAAATAACTGAAAGGAAATTTGTGTCAATTGCAGGCCTGTTTTCGATGGTCATGTTCATTCAAAGTTCGACTAATTACAGCAGTTAATTGTTTCGGTCCAGCTTCACTGGCATTCGAATTTCTCTATTTTAATGTCTAGGCAACTTGCCGCCGTCATTAAAGAGTGCAAGTGCAATGAGAACTAAACCAAATTAAGCATTGTAAAAGCATTAGAGACCAACATTTACAATATTGCTCTAGCCTTCGAATTGTTGGCCTTCAAGATTTGAAATTTTTCATTATCCATTATGTTTCAAAGCTCAAAGCAGCTAAAGTAAAATTTATTCAGGGACACAAAAAGGGGGACAGTTGGGAAAATTTATCTCGAAGTTGAGCCACTGATAAAATAAAATAAAAATTAAGATATAAAAACATAAAATTGAATAGCAAATTATTTTTATTGCATGATGTGATTTATGATAAAGTCAACGTTTCTAATAAACAAACAGTTTGTTGCTTAAGGAGAACTGAATTTTTCCCTAGAAAAGTATACTCGATAAAATTATCTAAAAGTATGTTACCCACTCTTTCCAAAAATTGTACAAGAACAGAAAATATGTTCTGATCTGCAAAGATCAATGGTTATATTCCCGAAAGTGTTTATATCTCGAAACAGATTTATAAAACAGTTGATCATTCTTGAGAATTGAGACGAAAAGAAACAGTGGTCTTCTAGCTTCAGAGAATTTTAAAATTTTATTTAAAATGGGTAGTAGGGCAAGAATTAGAGTCGGATCAGGGGTAATAATAATTATTATTACGGCTAAATAAGTTTAAATTTCGTAAAAAGGTGCTCTACATAGAATAGGGCATCGATCTCAGGGCCGGATCAGTTCGTGCAGAGTAAGACGTAATAAGACAGACCTATTTGTACCTGATCTGTTGAAATAGAACTCAGATCAGGTTTAATAGGGTCTACCTGAAAAGGGGAATTTATTTACTTATTTATTAAGAAGCTTCGTACAGAAATACACGCATTTTAATATAGCACAGTACTTCAATTGCACGAAAGCAGGGTTACAAAATTCGACAGCTCTTGAAGAGCACAGAACCCAGAATAGTATAAGACGAACCCAAACCCGAACCCCCTTAAATTACAAAATCACAAGTTTACACCAACAAAACAAAGACTCTTGTTGAACTCGAATCGTATCGAATCGAACGGTGTATCAATCAGTGCAAAAACAGCCACTTAACTCGTTGATATTAATTCAGCTATAAGCTATATACAGGGTGGGTCAACAGGCAAAAGTCACCCAATATACCAACCATTTGGTATCATCAACTTTGGTACTTGTTTCAATTGTATGCCGGATAACTGATTCCCACCAAATTTGATAGTATCTGAGCACAGTATCCAAACACTAAATAGAGTGCGATAAAGGCAACACATCCTAAAAAAACATAGATCCTCGGGACACCGGATGTATGCTCAATTTATTTAAACATGGGAAACCACGGTTTCGATTCATCACTTAGAGATGCCAAAATGTTCTATTTGATTTTATTAATTTGTTTATTCATTTTTAATAATTTCCTAGGCGGCGGTAGAAATAAAATATGCGAACAACTAACTCGATACTTCACTTCGAAACTGATCCGGTTGTCGTAGAGTAACGACATTGTAGTTTATGGACTGGTGGCATAATTGGGCCGTTTTTCTTTGAAAACGAACAGGAAAATGCCCTTATAGTGAATGGGGAACATTATCGCAACATGTTAACTGGTTTTTTTTGTAGCTCAAATTGCATGAATTGGGTGTCAACGACCTTTGTTTTCAACAAGACGAACCGACATGCTACACAAGTCGTACAACACTACAATTATTGTCAACAAAATTTACAGATCGCTTGATTAGTAATTCTGAAGTTCCTTAGCCACCTACAACACCAATTGATTATTTTTTTATTGGGGTTACTCAAAAAGTAAGGTGTATGCTAATCATTCAAAAACAATATAACAATTTAAAAACAACATTCGAGCTGAAATTGAGGTCATTGATCGGCTTTTATTAGAAAAAGTCATCGAAATTTTTAATGTTCGGATGCAGGCCTGTAGGCGAAGCCGTGGTGGGCATATGAATGACATTGGTTTTCATACAGAACCACCTTTCATTATTGATAAAATTTTTTGACTTTTCAACCCAAAATGTGTTTTATTTACAAATGAAAAAACGACCAACAGATGACCCAACCTGTATAAGCTGAATGGACGTTTATAGACAACATAAACGTTAAATCATAAAAGGGATAGAATAAACTATGGTAATTCTGTTTTCTATTTAAATTTTTAAATCCTACCATTCTTATTGATAAAACCCTTTATAAATAAATGGGCTTACGAATTTTAAATATTCTTTTTCCTTACATTTTAGAGGTCAATAATTCCACTTAAGTGAAATATATGTACATAAAAAAAAACTAAGGCTTTTATCTCGAATTTCTTTCGTGGCTTGAGGGAAATTGCAATAATAAGGATTTCTTAATTCTTAGTTGTGACTAGACGAGCTTCCTTAATAATTCACAATCTTCGACACTTGCGCATATATTTATACATGCTATATATACACTATATGCACAAAAATGCGCCAGAAGAAGAACAAGAAGGGGGAGGAAAAAAAAAAAGAAGAGTTTTCCTTAGACTGCACAGAGACCCATTGAAATCAAACTGGAGCAGATCTTATCTTGTCCCACTGCCAGCCCCAGTGCGCGGCGACGTCTTGCAAACATTTCATGAGCCGCCGCCGTCGCCGACGTTGCAATTGGGCCACGTCATCACATTTAGCCAAAATGCTTTTAGGTTAAAATATGAAAATCATAATAATAATAATAATAATGATAATGATGATAATAATAATAATAGTAATAATAAAAATGAGGATGTATTCGGCTGAATCGGGGAAATTTATAACCGACTGCCCACACTAACGCCGAACAGAGGACCGAAGAATGAATCGAATATATCCCGAGGTGACACTAAGGAAAGATAGATAACCCTCGAGTGCATAATATGCATGACGATAGCGCCGTCGGCAGAACCGCTGCACTTTTACACGACGACGAGTTGAGTTGCACTTGGTGGATATACGTAAATCTATTCTCGAGTCCGGTGCTCAGGTGCAAGAGTAGTATCTAGTTATTATTGTTATTACTATTGAAACATCAATGAACCGGTTTGTTTACCTTGGTTTTCTTTCTCATTCCGAAGCGGACTTCATTCATAAAGCGAAAGCCCACTGTTTACTTTTGCAAAATTGCAATCTTTGCGAATATGTAGATTAAGTGGTAGCGTAATGGGTATGACGTATTTATTCTGAATCCCTCACTCCGTATAGTGCGATGTGTTCATGCATCCAACTTTAATTCATATTAATTTCGTAAATAGCCTAGTTTACTTAAGTTTATTGGACAAATAACAACTATGTCACTCACAATATTGTATCAATTTTATTTTTTGATATTCGTAGAGAGACACTGAAAACATTCGGAAATAAAAGAATAAAGCTATTAGTGGAATTATTTGATACGCGAGTATACGTCAGGCAAATATTTATTATTAAATCAACCACTGGAGTTTGCATTTTAAAAACACAATTATTGATTACAAATTATATTAGACACTTGAAATATGTGTTCTGTAAACATTAAAATGCAATTTAGAGATCTTACTTATTTTTAAAATACATTCAAAAACCCGAGGAAATACAAACGATAGTGGTATGATATTCCAAAAAGCCATTAACGATTTTATATTATAATAAAGATTCAAATATTAAAAATGGCGAATCTAATTTGGCGGGCAATATTTCTACAAAATTTTCCAATTCGACTGAAAATGGGTTTCATAATTTCGAGCTTGCTGAGCACAATGTCGAAGTCAAAATGTATAGATATTTACTAAAAACCGTACAAAGGAACATTTTAAAACTTTATTTATTAATCAATAGAAATGGGTACCTCGAAATATCATTTATAAAAGTAATATTCGCTACCTATAATTTTAAATAACAAAGAAACAAGCTTAAATAATAAAGCTAAGGAAATATTTGTAGTGAAAGAATTTTCCGAAATTTTAATATTATATCACGGGAAAAACAAATTATTTTTAACATTAAATCAGAAACAACAACCTGGCCATGCGAAAAGATCAATAATATGATTGTTCAAAGGAAGCCTCTGTATACTGCGAGCAACGTGTAGAGAGGCATTATCCTGTTGGAATCTTTATACCTTCTCTATAAAAGGCAGATTATTCGACGCATCTTTACCTCTCTTATGGCGTTATCACATCACTCTAATTTTCTTTACTAAAGTGATTTGGAAATAGAAATCGATAAGACGATATGGCTTAAAGTCGATACATATGGTAGTAGATTCTCGCGATAAAGCCTTCGTATGATAGATTATCGAACCCCTAAGACCGTTCTACACTATCATGTTCGCTAAAACTTTCGAATATGTATCAGTTGTGCAGTGTGTAACCCTAAAACTCTAGTCTAATCGACCGCATATGCATTGGATGATGGAATAGATCTTGCTCTATTTTGCTGTGAGTTGACAAACAGCCAGTGCAGTCTTAACAGTGAATTTAGTATGGCAGTATGGATTATAGAACAAATGTACAAGCTAATTAGCTTGTAAGAAAGTAAAGAAGATAAATTTTATTGTAACAAGCACCCCCCGGGTAAATGGATTTTATGAAATAGTACGTTACCTCAGCGAAATTCGAGAAAATATAAAAGTAGAAGTAGTAATTTAAATTTGTTTAATTTTTACCAGTACCTAGAAATCTCAGCGCTAGAAAAAGCCTTTAAAAAAATGTTGAGTAGGGTTAACATATATTCGAAACAAAAGTTATTACCTTGTACCAGCTGGAATACAACCACCTTATTAAGGGATCAACTTCTCTTAATAAATGATCAAAAGTTTTAAAAGGCATGTGGCATAAATTTTTTAAAGCCTTTTTATTTTCAACTCTTAATTCCTTCAAAACTAATTCTGCAGCATATCTGCTAGAATTTCTTTGAAGAAGTCATTTTCGAGACCATACTGATGTTTCATTAATGTAGGGTCGTTGGCATGCTCAAAATTTATTTTTTATATGTTTCATTACAAGTCGAGCAGTACTGTGTCCTATGCCCAAAATGTGGGGAGCGGATCCGTTGGAGATATCAAGTTCACGAGCAATCTCTCTTCCATTTACACAATGGTTTTCAAATATCATGTCCTTCATTCTGACCACGTTTCCTTCATAATTTGAACGCCTCAACACATGAAATTTCATTCCAAATACAAAATTTCAAATAAACTCGTTATTCAACAATTTTATCCATATTAAAAATCGTCAAAAGCACTTGAGATCATCTCACGTGACAGATTGCGCCCAAAATTTTTAACATATGCCAAAGAAAGATGTACCAAAATAACTGAAATTTTACTATTCCTTAACAAGTGCTTAGCAAAATCCGGGTACTTACTGAGCAAAAGGTATGAGTCGAATGATAAGATAAAGTGAAATATTTATTTAAGTTTAGCTACCTAGGATTAAATAAGCCTTTAAATATAAAAAAAAAATATGGAACTCATAAAAATCGTTTATCTGCCTTTTCTAGGCATAAAATTTGTAGTTGATTATAATTAAAAGATTCCTTAAGTGTAAAAACCAGTTGAATTGAAACCGGAGCATTCTCTGGCAATTTCACAAAACCGAAGACGGAGAAGAGCCTTCGCCAGTCACCGAGGCAGGGAAAAATCACTTCCGCAGAGTGTGGTGCTCATTTTGGAAAGTTGAATTTACAGAAAATTATTTTTGGCACGTATACGACAAAGTCAGAGCTCCCTTCCTCCACACATGAAGAGTTCAGATGTACAAAGTTGTACAATTTTTTTAAGCAAAATCCGCTAATAGGAAAGCCGCGAATAATTGCCCAACACCATCCGCGTCCTCAGACCGTCACTGTACCGAGTGCATAGGCCTTTTTTTCTATTTATTTATTTTTTTTTTATTGTTATTAATAAGCACAAAGTTAATTGACGGTGGAAGACGTGGCGCTTTCTTAAGGTCGATGCCTTTACCATTTATAAAGGAAATTGTCGAAAAACGTAAAAGCGGGAAAGATCCGTTAGTGGCAATTTTTAATTTACCGCACGGTGTTTGAAAGAAATAATAATAAAACAAAAAAAAACTTACTCTTTCGCGGCCTAATGCTAAAATTTGCCGCGACTTGCTAAACAACTTTTCACCGGGGCGGCGCGGATGCACCGCTGTAGAGTGCAACAACAGCAGCAGCAGCAACAGCAGCGTCGGTGCAGGCTGAATGTATATTTATTTTTTTTCTGCGGGTCTATGACGACGATTCGCTCGCATACCTGCGAACATCACCAAGGCCTGACAGCTATCATATTTGCGAAGCTGCTGCGTTAAATTAAAATTGCTGGCTCGGATAGCAGCCAGCTCTAAGAAAATAGCACCTTCACGAACGACAAAAGATAAAAAGATGCTTCCACAATCGCATTCCAAAAAAGTTGAGATGATGAGGCCAGAATGGTGAAAAAGAAAAGCCCGCGCGAAATGCGAATGCAACTTTTGTTTGATCTGTGGGCGGATTTGCATCGAAGACCTTGGGGTAGTCTAGCCATTTCCGAAACTTCCTGCGATTGCCATTCAAAAAATAAAAATAAATAAATAAAAAATGCCATAAATTATTTATTGAATTGGACAAATCTCTGGCAATTCGTGGCCACCTTCGACATTAATAATTCACGACTTGTACGCTTAATCGTAAAAAAAAAGTACCAAAGTGAACTCAATTTCACCCCTCTGTGTAACGAATTTTTGAACGTTCAGGTCAGATGCAATTTTTTCGGCCAGACGAATAACCTTGAAAATTCTCTCTTATGTTTATATGCATTTCACGGTGATGAATGCGTTTTCAGTATCAAGCTTACATTTTTTTTTTTTTTTTGAGATAAATGTTCCAAGTTACGATACGAGTGCAGTTTTACTCATTGACCGAGTCAGTTTAGAACTAAATAATCACCCTGTACCTAGTTTTTTTTTTAAATAAGCATAATAAAGTGAATAGAAGTTTTATATTAAGTGCAAATAAAAATAGAAAAGTATAACTGAGTTGATGGTTTTCGAGCAACAAAAAGGTATGAAACCACCAAAATATTAAAAACAATATTATTTAGCAATATTTACAATATAATCTAGTATTTCTCAAACTGGCTAAGTATACCCCTTTGAGGGTACCCAAAAATTCTTAGTGGGGTATGCGAATCTAACGATAATTTTAAATTTTTTAGCTAATATAATAATTGTAAATTTTAGTGCTTGTCTAAGCTACCAAAATAAAAAGCGAACAGCCCCAAACGTAGCTTGAAATACGAATGCAGTAAAAACTACGCCCAAATGAGGCACAGTACGCCAGAGCAAATATTCAAATTTTTAACACTTAATTTTTATCAACATCTAGCCCAAACCCTTGGACCTAGAAAACTGAAATTTTTCACAGAGGTTCCCTTTATGATGTATACAAGGAATAAGGAAGGATATTTCGAAATTCAACCCGGAAAGGGGTAAAATAGGGCTTCAACGTTTTGTATGGAGAAACAATATTAAACCTTTCGGTACTAAAGTCGCCTATAATCGGCATCCACGAAACGTTGTCTGGGTACGATCACCGCCTAAAGTCGGTATTCATGGAAAGCTCTATGGGTATGATAATTCTCTATAGTACGCATTCTGTGCCTAAAGTCGCCAGTTGCTTTTATTATTTGGCTTTTTTAAATTTGTTATCATCTAAAAATTCATTATTTTATTTCCATAGATAGACCTCTTTTTTAGGAGGTGAAATGGGGATAAATAAACCTAAAAATCGATATGGGTGTCGTTATTGAGGTTATTTGGAATCAACATTGAAATCCACATGAAATGATATAAAATTAAAAGTCTACAGGGGATGAATCTGGGGGTTCAAAGGTTTTATGGAGAAACAATATTAATTCCCGAGGGAAGTCGCGAACTAGCTGTATAAAAGTAGTTTTTAAAATAAGTTTAGTTAAGTAGTTTTTAAATTAATTTAGTTAATGTTAGGAACTTAAAAATGTTATGGGGTTTGGGGAACCCCTGTATAAACTGTACAGAGCCCGATTTATCCTATCTCTCAAGCTTCTTGAACACAAATAGGGTTGTAAATTATGAATCCGGATAACTGGTGTCCGAATAACCGGTGTCTGGATAAAGTATGGTTTTGGCTTTTGAAAATATCTTGTTAAATATGTTCTTATTGACGTTTGATTGTAAAAGCATAATTCATTTTGTTAAATATAAGATCCAGGTTTAATTTTATCCCTAAAATCCACTGCGTTTAAACGAATATTTACCACTGTATGGACAGTACGAAAGTACGAGTACTTTGCACTTGAGATGCACGTGTCGGTGATTAACTAAAATGAGAACAAAAAATACAGTGGATATCATAAATATCTGCAATGTTAGGCAACAGAATGTTCCACGTAACCGATCTGCATCTTAAGGTAACTTCAAACGAAACACACATTCCGTGAAGTGTCAACATAGTCACGATATACCAGTGATCGTGGCCTAGATCACATATTTCAGAGTCGATTCAAAAATTCGTTATTTGCTGTTTGTACTTGTCCGTGCAAAGTAATTGTTTTTTTTTTTTTTTTATAGATATTGTATATATTCCCTCTTTTTCGCGATTATTTTATTTATTTTTTGCTTTTTAGTTATTTTTCTTGAACCATCGACGGGATCGGTCCATAGTAGAATACGGCGGAAAAGAGCGCAGTGAGCGGTAGCGGCTGCAAAAAGCATGTGCGCAACTTGAATTTCAACAGAAAGGCAACACGATTATTGGTTGATCGGTTCAGCTGCAGTTTTTTTCAGAAGGTGAACACTTGATTGCCTGTGCCCGCATAGACGAAATGCATCCGAATAGATAGATGCACTATGCGCACAAGCACAATCAAGAACTAGCAACCGGGGCTAGGAAAACATCTAGGTATTATTTTAGACTATGTGCTGAAGTAGCGCGCCGGGGTTATACAACGAGTTTTTTATTTTTTTAATTTTATCTCCGCTAGATCCAAAATGAAAACTGGAAGCTGCTTGACCACTTTTTGTCCATGCCACCTTGAGGAAAATTGAACAATGCGAATTCATTATTTGTTGTTGCTAGTGCTACACTGCAACGGGGTCCCCGGACCCCGAGCTGTATATGTAAGAAGCTGCTGGTGCCGTTTTTCACGAATGGCTAATTCCCTAGAAAATGGCGCACCGTTGAGAGCTTTTAGCTTTTCGCGTTTGTTTTTCTCTATAACTCAAGGCGAACACTCCACTTGTTGTTCTTGAAATAAGAATTTGATTTCGCAAAATCTGAGATTTGATATTTTATTTTAGAATAATTTTACTTTTTTTTTATTTTGTTGTGTGCACAGGTTTTTCAAGGATTTTTTACACTTTAACGTGGGCATACAGCACACGAAGAGATCGCCCTGTCGAATGTCCGTTGCACCGTACCGCGCACACCGTATCGCATTTTATTATTGTGCCGCGCCGGTGCAGCAAGGCACGTTTTCTTTAAAATCAAAACCTCACAGCAAAGGAGCACATTAGCGATGAACGTGGCGCGGTCTTTTTCAAATGTGCGCAAACTCCCCGGACAGATAGATGGCGCTAGTTGATTCGTATCTAATGGCATGGGAAGATTGCTTATGTGCAATTTGCAATGAAATGAGATAATTTAATTATTCCAATGAATATCTGGTTTTGTACGATTAATCAAAGTAGCGTACGCAAACAGAATGACTCAGATAAATTTTCAATATTATCTTAATACTAAGAAACGACTATCTCCAATCATCTTACCCTAGGTACTATTGATTTTGATTTCACCTCAAGTTTCTTACCAGACCATTAAAAGTTACGACCTGGTTTATTAGACTAAAAAAAGGATAAGATTAAGGCAAATGAAATAAATTTAAAATCATCTAATCCTCCAGTTGACTATTGGCGATTTAAATACTATTTATGCATTATATATGCATATACCAAAGCAATCGATAAATTAAGAGCAATTTGCATATTTATTAGGGTCGGAAACTTAATTTAAATATCCCGGAAATCTAATTAATATAACGATTCTAACTCATGCATGCAATTTCGCATACCTATGCACTTCAAAATCAGCTTAAATGGAGATAATTACACACGAAAATATTCGAGAAATTATATTTTAAAATATATTTTTCCACTTCTAGAGGTGTTTGATCTGATAAGAGTATAAAATATTATAAATCTGACTAAAATATTCTTTCATCAAAGGATAAAGAATAAATATGAGAACATACTACTCATGCTTTCATTTAATTTTTGTATTTCCTATTCAAATCGATTTTATTTTGTATCATTTCAACATGTATATAATTTTTGTATTTTTGCAATCTTAGTATAATCGCAATTACCTATGTATATATAGGAGAGTGGTATTCATGTTTTATCAAAATAGTTCTTAAGCCGATTTTAAGAAACGAAAAGTCAAATAACAAAAGTTTTATGCTTTAAGAAACTCTAAAAGGGGAACTTTCTCCTAAGTTTAATTTCGTTTCGGAAAATACGATGAGAATGTTCCTTTACAATTTGCTTGGTAATAGCGTATCGGTCAGAATTCAATAATGCGATAAAAACTTAACAAAATATTATTTTTTTCTTATTATTTACTTTATTTTCTTTTACTCAATACATTTAATAATTGTTGAAATCACCGTTATTCTCTATTATAGCTAAACATCTATTGTTCTATTTTCAACTAATTTTTCAGCATATGGATTAGCATCAAGACTTTGTGAGGGCCACCCCATGACATTGATATCCTCTTGATTTTTTCATTCGATACATAGACGACTTCTGTGTTTTGGATCGTTGTCTTCTTGCAAGACTTACGATTGGTTTTCTGTTCCAAACCAAGAATATGTAGACTTTAATAATCCGTTTTTGTAAATTTTCAGCAACCTTTCTGCATTCAGATTTCCAGTAAAAGCAATCAATTTTCCAAATCCTTGCGAACAGAAGCAACCCTACATATGAACTTTTATTTGGTGTTTTATAGTACGTATGATGTAATGCCGTCCATTTTTTAAACCATGCTCGTTTAGGTCCTTGATATGCTCAAAATGATGATTCGTCAGTGAACACGACGTTTGTCTAATCGCGGTACAAATTTTCATTAGCTCATTTAACAGCATGTATGTAGATAATACTCATCCCCTCCACTTCAAATATTTCTATCCCTTTCTCTTTATTTCTGAGAAATCGTCGATACGTTCTTATCAAACAGACTGTATATTGAAAAACTTAGTAAGCTTAAGTAGTATATAAAAGTAGTTACTAATTGTATCATTGAGTTTTTCCACCATATTACTTTCCTCAAAATACATGAATCCTTTCTTCTAGTTTTACAAAGTATAGTAAATCATTAAATTGGAATTAATAATTAAATTGAAATGTTATACATACAAAAATCTAAATATCTTTTGAAAACATTACATGAATGTTACATGGACCCATAGAGTAATACTCCGTATTCTCTTAACTGACATTGTTATGACATAATAAAAAGTTGTTTTAAAAAGATTAACATGTATTTATATATGATTTTATTGCAATCTAGATTTTATTAGACATTTATGTTTACACTACACCCATAAACACATCACAAACGTTAAAAAAGCGAATAACTTTGCCAAACAGCAAGTTGATTAATTCATTAAAGAAAAAAAAAGGTCTATATTCTTCGAAGACACACGTATTTAATAAAAAAAAACTGTTAAACAGATTTATATACTCTCTTACATAGTTACTTCGTTCTACCCGTTCTACCTAAAGGCGTAAAAGTAATAAAATGTGAAGAATGGCCGCATCTGTGACCCATTTCTTTAGTGCGTAAAACATTGCCTTATTGGTTTTCATGCCAGTTAGCTTACTTCGTTCGTATGTTTTTTTTATTTTTCCAAGAAATAGCAGAAAATTAATTACATGTTTAAGAGCTGTCCAGAAGACATCGTCTCATCAGTTGAATAACATAACATATCAAGATTATGCCACACTATGCGCAAAAGATGTAAAAGTTTCAATTGACATGCACAGATTGTTGTGATTATCCCAGCCTATCCAAACCTTTCGAGGGCGAACTAAAGCTACTATATAAAATTGTATGTACGTTTATAAATCTAGAAAATAGATAGATTTAAAGGAAATGCAAATTTCTCTTATGGTGTGGCAAAGACAAGACCATTCATTCATTCATAATACCATTTGGCCTGGCGTCTATGGAGATTTCTTGATTGGTGACTTTACCACTTCTTTGCCAAGGAGGTAAAAATGTTGAGGCCTTGGGCTTGAATCAGCAAGTCCCAGAGTAGAGCTCTGTTGTTGTTGTTGTTGCTGCTGTTTGTGGATATCATTGCAGCATGGTGCTGTTCGCAGCCCGCTAGTGTCTCCTCTTTGGGGTCTGGTCGCATTGTTGGGTCTCCCACCTACGAACAGCGCCAGAGACTAGCGCCAACTGAATGCTAATATACCTGATGTAATAATATTGACTAATATGCCGTAGGTAGCCGCTGCTATTGCCGCGGATATGGACGGATGAATTGCATAGTGATGTTGGAGGAGCCTGGAAGTGAGAGGAGCAAGCAGCCCCATCCAGGTGAATTTACGATCTCGCACGTGTAAAATGCTACTGTCAACGTGCAAACCAGCAGGTTGAGAACACGTCCGCCTAGAAAGGCCATGTGGCCCCAAATTGGTACAGCAGCAGCAGCACCAACAGCACTACCAGCAATAGAGGCGGCGGTGGCGGTGACGGCAGTTATCAGCATCTTCTTATGCAGCAGCATTGAGCATATCCAGCTCAGAGCATAGCACATGTTGAGCTCTATGTAAAAGCGGCCCCGGCTCCTCCAATGTATTTATATGCGGGGAATATACCTGCGCCTGTAAATAGTGCGCCCAGAGTGTCGAGGAGGAGTATTTTCCTAAATAGTTGGGTAGTTTCCATGCTGAATCACAATCCCAGAGTTTGCCTTCTCGACATGAGGTAGGTGAGATACGGATGCAATAGTTAGAGTTGTATGCATTGAATATATGGCGGAAGGTTGATAGGGTAGTATGGGGGGAAAGGAAAATCATGCAAAATGAAAAGGAAGCAAAGCCCAGCTGTGCTGAATGAAAACGAAACACAAATTTAATTCCGACATGCCAATGCGCGCCCCACATCTACAGATTCTGTGTTGTGCCCCAGAGCCGGGTCGGAGCGAAGGAGTCTCTTTCCCCCTTCTCTTTTAGAGGCGGGGGCTTCCGGGGATGGTAGAGGATATGATCAACAGGTACATGGCGTCATGCCAGATACTGAGTATGTGATGTCGAAATTCCTGCTGCCCGTTTAACTTGAAAAGTACGAGGAAAATTTTCGACAATGTGGAAACTAGGATGGCATCTCCCACATCCTCTATTCTGGTGGTGGGTGTGCTGCTGCACAATTTCGAAGCACACTATATATAATGTGCCTGTGCCATTGGGGTGCTGCTCCTTTCGATCCCGAGCTCCCGGGCACCCGGACTCCTGGGCTCCACTTCTCCTGTTCCCTTTTCCTAGACAGCTGCCAAGTGCGGTAGCGGATAGATTGGCACTTCAGGAAACAAAAAACTTGTTGATTCCCGGATTTGATGATGGTGCTGCTGTGCCATGCCACGTGAAGGGATCTATTTTCGGCACCAGGAATATCATCAGCACCACCAGAAGCATCACGCAGTGTGGCAGCTTTCATTGGGAGTTATGCATTTTAATAAACTTTCCGGGGAATGCATGTGCCTGATGGCACATTCTGAGAATTCTGTCAGCATTAATGGATAGACCATTTTGGCGGCATTCATTCGGGTGATTTCGATTGTGGCTGGAAGTTCCGCAATTGTGCAAGGTGGTCTTCAAGTTAGAACTAGATTCTCTGCGGGAATTTGGCGATAACGCTAGAGCTACATTTGCCGGATATACCCAGTCACATATATTTCATAACAATACAATTTTTTCGATTTTTAATTTATGATTATGAAAGTAAAATAAGAAAATATAAAGCATATTTAACGTATAACCAGCCTAACAGACGCCTAATAGCAAGCCGAAAATGTTATTTGAAATTAACACCACCCCTGTATCAGACTTAACATGTTTATAGAATAAACTGAATGCTTATACTACGCGTATATTAAGGCCAAAATTATTGAAAACTTAACTCAATGGCAAGGGGTCAAACCTATGAGAAGTCTATGGTCTTAAAATCAGGTTTAAAAAAGCATGGTATATGACAAACAAATATGCATCGTACGGAACTCTCTACACGCGAGTTTAACTCTCATTTGTGCGGCTTCGGCGGACCACTTTAGGCTCATCTCGATCTGTTGACTATTCAAATTTTTCGGCGTGGTGTAATCCTGTAAATTTAACTTTTTAGGCGTAGATGTTCACTAAGTGAGCGTACTTTGAGTCTGTTGATATTTTTCCATAAGCCTCATCAAATATAGTTAAAATCAAGTCGAAATTTTTGCCCGGAGAATGATAATAATTTGATTTGTTTAACATTTTCAACTGCATCCCATTCCTCACATAGACAGGTAAATGAATATCAAACTTAACGATACGACGGCTGTCTGAAAAGTTTCCGATCTAACAAAGATAAGCGACATTTTTTTCTTTAAAACTTGCAAGGCATGCGGAAATACATTCATCAACTTTTGTTGTTGCTGCCATCTTCATGTTTAGATCAGAAACTTTTCACACAACCCTCATAACTTTCTTTCAGTAATTCAATTGGTAAGGTTTAAGTTTGTGATAATATGATAATTTGTAAAGATATTTCTTTCGGCAAATAAGCGCTTTATTTCTCAACATAGTCTCCTTTTAGCTCTTTGTACTTAGTCTAGCGTTTTTCCAATTTGTTTATTCCTTTCAAATAATAAGTTTTCACGAGGCCCTCAAAATAGGCGTTTATTTCATGATAATCCCTTCATTCAACCCCAAATTCTTATCGTCCAGCCATTTTTTTTTCATTTTCGTCAAAATTCACGAGATTGTCTGCTTTCAATGGCTGTCAATCACAAACTAAATGATGCAGCTTGCTCAAAATGACAGTATATGCGGGTTTTAAATATCGCTAATTTGAAATTTCGCGATCAATTTTAAATTATTTAAATTATATAGCCAGTAATTCACTTTTATATTCTCGTTATTGCATACTTTGATCTTAGAATGGCATTGAAATTTATTGTTTTTCTAAAAGTGAACCATTTCGCGGGAGACAGGGTGATTTATATATAAATAAATGAAATTAGAATGGTCTTGGTTGATGTTAGTGACGGCAATTTTCCTTTCCTTTTTTTTTCTTTTTTGTGTAGCCGGCAATTTTTGTAGCAGGGAAAGATCCAGCTGCGCTGCACCGGAGTTGTGCTAAATGCACTCAAGACAGCAAAAAAGCGATATTCGCTGCACTCACAATGGCTGAGGAGTGCATTTTGGACGCAGAAAACCTTGGAAAATAATTCACAGTTAGATTGAAGATTTTTACCTGTATATCTTTTACTTTTCGCTGCTTTTTTTTTTTTCTTTTTATTATTCGAGGCAAAGAAGCAAGACATCATCTCGCGAATCTGCCACGATCATATCCGCTAGAAAAATGTAAAAATGTCATTGCCTCTGTGTATGTATGAGAAGTTGCACTTTAAAAACGAGGCTTAAGCCGTTCTAACATTTTCTTATGCTCTGCCGCCATCGTCGTTGGCGCGCAGCTTTAGTGAAAAAAACTTGAAAATGCAAATACGAGAATTAGCTTAGCAGTAGGTAGGCACTTGGCCCGGCCTGAGTCATACCCTGAGTAAGTACTTGAAAATAGGAGGCCTCCTCACTGGGGCCCAGAGCCTGGAGACCCCACCACTACCCCACCACCACAACAGAGCGCGGCCAGGTGAGCTGTGTGATTTGCAAATTTCCTACCGGGTTCAATTGACTGAGAAAAGTTACTTTTGTGGGGAGACTTGAGCCACAGCAGCTCTGATCTAACCATGAAAACACGATTTATTGACGCATAATGCCAGGCCGCGCACTGCGCTTGCTCTAAGAACTTTGTCAAGGTTAACTTGTTTGCCGCTGCGGCGCGGACCAGCACGACACGGCGCAGTGACGACGATCGAAATTGTTCGTTTGTTTAATTGTTGAAAGGAGCCGAAGTCTCATGGGGCTAAATTGCACCGCTTTTTCCGCCCGCAAGGCGGCACATTTATTTTGTGTGAATGTGCATGCACTTGGGACTTGGTATAAAAAAAAATAAAAAAAAAAACTGCAAAACAAAATTATTTAAATTGCATTAATTGCAAATTTTGATGGCAGGATGTAATTATTAGATAATCTGCACTATCCACAAACTAACCCACTTTGATACTGCCACAATATAATTCTAGCTCAGGCAACATTCACCTTCTTAAAAAAAAATTTTATTTTTTATTGCGTCAGGGAATATGCGTTTTAATTTCGACCTTTAATTTATGCTGAGATGTGGTCTAGTATTATTTTTTATATCCTAAGCTCAATCACTCAATCGTTTGCATAACTTTTTTGTTACTCGGCCGTTTTTTACTCAAACGGATTAACTTCCTGGACTCAGAATCCAGAAGATCTAAATACAATCGCTAAACTTCGAATTTCAAAAAATCTATTTTTCTTATTTCGCATGATAGATAGCCACATAAACAGAAAGAAATTTACAAGACAAATTAACATTCAAAAGAAAAGCCAAATATCCGAAATCAAAGTCCAATAGAAAAGTTAAAAAAGTTTCCTTTGATTCTTATGGAAGAAACGAAAACATCGCGGCATTTTTCAAAACCAAATCTTGCATTTGAAAACGGTTTTCATTCACGATTACCCTTAGAAGTTATCCTTTTATGGTAATTTGCCATGTTTTTTAAAAATCAGCAAGGCAAAGGATCTAAGGTTAAATATTCAAATCTTTGTAGGCTCAATTTTAACCCTTTCCCTGCGGCGCAGTATCGGAGAAATCCATCAGCAGGTACGGCACATTATGCGCGCCAGTTATGCCGTTATTATACTATAGTAGCAGAAAGAAAAATAATACAAATTTTAATGGGAGTTTACAAGAAATTGTGAAGGAGTGAAAAACTTGTGAGAATGTATAAATACGCCTTTGGTAGTGAAAGAGTTAAAACGCGTTATCAACCAAAATCGTACGATATCTTTCAAAAAATTCATCCATCCTTAGAATATAACAAAACTTGACCAGGAGACCAGGCAGAATTGATTGCCAAACCCCTGCCCAGTCATTTCATAAAAAACCTTTAAATCGATACCCAATATGCACGTATCATACTTAGGGGAATGGGCAGAATGTCACTTGGTCAATCAATACGAGTCTTATGACACCTCATTCATTAAAATCTATTAACTAGTTTAGAAGATATGAACGAACATATCTACGTAAAGGAAATACTTAGCCTATCACATTTGACCAGTGATCATGATCATTTTTGTATATATGTTACGATTTTAATTATTCTTTTTTTATTTGAAAGGGTATATCTTACGGAATCTCATAATAAAATTCCTAAATCTGAAACAAATTTTGGTTCATTTGCTCATTCGTTACCTTTTACTTCAATTCATTTTTTCGTTAAAAGATAATTTTATAGGAAAATCCAACCGGATTATTTTAAATTCTTTTCCGGAAAAATTAAGTGAAGTCAAACCTAACTTTCTATTCGATCCGAACAGATTCAAGAATAGGACTTTATCTTCTCAAAAGAATTAAGGGATCACCGTAAACGTTTAAAAAATTCAGCGATTTTTAATGTTACATCCGAATGATCCCAATCCACAGGCATACATGCAATGGACCGCTCATATAAATGATTTGCTATAGAAATGGACGGTACAATTTTTGTTCCCTCCCTTTCGCTCTCAGGCAGTGATGGCTCAAATACGTGAAAAAATTTTTAAATAGAGTTCTTTTGACCGCTTTGAGGCGCGGTTTCCTTCAGGAAGGACACCTGTTTATTTCTAAAGTACCCCTTTTTTTATTATTTTTTAAGTAAAATCTGTTACTTGGGGGTCTTTGGAATCGCTGATTAAGATTCCAATATAAAAATTTGATAAGGACCGAAATCCAAAATTGCGGATCAGAAATGGCAGCCTAATAATAATGAAAAACGAAAAATTGATAATTCTCTCCAATATTTGTAACTTGGGAGTTTTCAGGGTTCTTGATTTCGGATCCAAAATCCAAGATTTACACGGAAAATTATCAATTATTTAATTTTTTTACTAATTTCAGCTGCTATATTTATTCCACCCTGTTGGATTTTGGCCTATATGAAATTTTATCTTTAAAATCGGAATCAGTGACTCCGTAAACCCATAACAGAAATAATTAAGTTAAAAATACGCACCTCAGGTGTGAAATTTTACAAAAGCATCATTACAGCTGAATTGCATAAGTGAAATAGTTTTAATTTTCACTTTGTATAGTATTAAATATTTGTCTTAATTGTCGCTATAAATAATAAAACAAAAGTTGATAACTAACCTGTTCACCTTTAAATTGTGGACGTGATGAATTTCAATTTCTAATGCTCCTACAACTCCTTCACTTTATTTAATTTACACTAATTTCTATGCATTATACCTAAATAAAAAGAAAAATGCAGTTTAAAACTTCAAGATTTTATCGTTATACGTACCCCCGCGATTAAGAAATACAACGCATAAAGTTGTGTAGTTAAATAAAGTTGAACTCCTTCAGATGAGTTTTCTTAATCAGTTCAAATTCATGGGGGCGGAAGAAGATGCTAAGCAAAACTCACATATCACATCGGATCAATTTAAAGATTAACAAAACTTCTTTAATTCACTGTGCCACAATTCCCGCTTGAATCCTTTGTCTACGCGCGTACAAAACTAACCACAGCATTACATGAGTACCAACTATTAAAAGAATATCGCAACTTGACGATACAAAAATTGTGTGGGGTCAAATTAAGAATTTAAGTAAAAATTTCATTTTCAGTTATTATTAAATCTAAAACTGAAACCAGCCGATAATTTATAAATAAAATAAAATTATTATTTTCATTAATTCAATTTTACCAAGTCCTTTCTCAATTCAGCTGTAGAATTTCAATTCTCGAAATTGTTATTAAAATGTATCGACTATGGTTCGTGTACAGGATAAAACGTATCCTAAAAGATATTCAGCTTTTAAATATCTTCAATGTTGGCACTTATTTTGCGAGAAGTTAGGCCCCTATCCTAAAATTGGGATGTGTCAAATGATTTTGTAACGTAATTTTACTCTGTTGGTTTTTTTTTTTGGATAGTGCTACAGATTGGAAGATGTGTGGTTTTTTTTGGGGAAATGCCTTCAAATCGGATAATTAACATCTGTTTTATTATTTTCTAAATTGATAGTCCAATAGTCTGCTGTATTTTAATTCTGAACGATTTACGTTTGATTTCACCCCATGCGTAGGTGGGCTTTTCATATTTTAAAGAATTTCTTCGCTGGCTTTTATTTTTAGGGTTTTATGTACAATCGTCGCTAAAATGTTAATGTAGTTTTGTGAAATAAAATAGTAAAAATTAATGATTTTCTACTATTAGGCCAATATTTCGAATTTATCACATGTAAGTAACTTGTATTTTTTAATATTTTGGTCAATAGCTAGTGGTTGAATTGTTAATTGAGCCTAAAAACTTCATATTTTCAAGGTATTTAGTTAAACTAAAAATAATCCTCCTGTTCATTTGCGTTTTTTGAGTTTGTGCTCAATTCGTTTTAAGTAAAATTAAAGTTTAAATGTTTTAAATTTGATATTTGGATATAGAAAAAAGTGTGATCTTTTTTTTATGTAAAAGCTAATTTTACTTCAATTTAACAAACAATTGTAGTTAACACCTTAAGGACAGGTCCTAGGCTAGCGCGGAAAATTTGAATTAACTACTGTAAGATGAGAATGAGTACCGGTGAAAGAAAAACAACGATCTTACTTCGAACGGCGTATATTTGGGACTCCTCTGTTAAGCTAATGGCCACATTTTCAGTTACTGATTTCTTACAGATAGCGGTGTATTTTGCTACATACGGCGATTTTACTTCCGAACCAATTGTGCCTGTACAGAAAAATATTTTCGATCAACTCTTACACTACCAACGTCCGGTACTGAGTTTACGCGAATTTGTAAAACAATCAAATTCAAAGCTATGTATGTCTCTGGATTTTCGAAAATAGATTTTCTTTAATGCTTACTGTCCATTCAAATGAACTCTTTTTCCTTATTCCCATGGGATATCTTTAAAATACGTACAACTTTTTAATACTACAATTGAATTTTCCGAATGGGCTGGTTACTTAGTAAATTCGGGCATAATATTACGAATTCGAAATTTATAACGACGATTTACCTGAATATTCTAGTGGTATTGCGATCTATGGTAGTGATTCCAATGTATTTTTGTTCCAATAACTCATAGACTGTATCCTATTCTACAATTCCTGAAAGTTTCATAAATAAAAAAGTTATAATTTTAGGAAGATGTTTAATGTTGCGCAAAAATATGCAGTCCTTCACGTATATATCAAAAAATTTATTAGCGATTTTGAAGGTATGCTTAATCTACTCTCCCTCTGGAAAGCAAATAAATCTTTCTAAAAAAATAGGTATACTCGTGGACTGGTTTTTTTGAGGTTCCTGATTTGGAGACCAATTTTGTCTTTTTCGATGGATATCTAAAAACTTTTATAATACTTTTCGAAATATGTAATTTTCTATATAAAAAATATTTCATGGTAGTAAGGTTTTCAAAACATCAGATTCAAGATGCCGACAAAAAATTTGAGGCCTCGAGGGCAGCGATGGCGAACCTTTTCGCGGGTTACGTCCGAGGCAAGCGAGATGCAAATGAGAGGCAACAAAAAACAAAAGGAAGAGGGAAAATCTTATTTCGACGCGTGGGTCAGTTCAGAGGTCTGCGTGGTTCAGCGTGGATTAACGTCTGACCTGCGGATCGTAGGTTCGTTATCACTTCTCTAGGGATGACTATTGAAAATTGTCCTTGATTGATCCTAGTTATGGATAACTTCTATTTTTAACTAGAATAATTCATAGCGAACGAAAAACTCTTGTGTCTTTCTCGTATAAGCAGAAATTATTTTTTTTTGGGATGAAATAAGAAAGTTTCAATAAAATTGATGAGATTGTTTTAAAAAAATTATTTCTATGAGGAAAACACAAGTGTTTTTCATTCACTGTGAATTTAACTTCCTCCTTCAAGTGTAACATGATCATTGACCAGGATAAGTCTGTCCATTCAAATCGAATCCTAAAGTGAGAGTATTTTAAAAACTTGACTAGTCTTTGATTAAATAAACCAAACTTCGATCAATGTCTCATATATTATCATGTTTCCTTGTCTAAATTGTTCTAAATTAAATAACTAATTAGTAATTATTTTTTTCTTTCTCTTTGTTACAGAATAAGACGAATACGCTGAACTAAATCAATAGGCATTTAATCTACATTCCAAAATTACGTTCCGCAATAAATGAAAAAATAAAATCAACTGCCAAAGGGAAACGAACTTGAAGAATAAATTTATTTAATAAAATTTGCAAAAGTGGAACTGCGGCCAGATATCATCAAAAAAAAAAAAACAAAAAAACGAAATAGCCAACGACGTCACCATTACGTCTTTTAATTTTATACCGCGAGCCGAATATTGTCTCATGAATCCTTAGAAATTTGGCCGAATGAACTTAGCGAAAGAAGAACTGCATCTTAATAAAAAAAAGAATAATAATAAAAAAGATAATCGATGTAATCAGATGCCCTTAAAGTCGCTGCAAATGTTTGTGCTATTACTTGTTGCGTCACACTGGGCTGTGACGTCTGTGAGTGAAATCCTTCCGGCACAGTTCTCCTTGCGATTGTTAAATGCGTTCGGCCGATACGGATTCGCAGAAATTATCTTAAGGGACATTTACGTAAATTCGCCGCGGATCGGAGGTTCCAATTATTTTAGCAAAAGATGGCGGAATGTTCTTATGCCCGCTGCCTTCAGGAACGCCGACTCATAAAGCGAGAGTTAATGAAATGGTCTAAAAATATGGTGTATATTGTTGGTGAGTACATTTTTAGAAATAAGACTAGACAATAGGGTAAATATAAAGTAGAAATAGATTAGTATTCTTTATTACCAAAGTTGATTCACTCTATTCAACTCAATTTCTTATAGCTGAATTTTTACAACAAATGTTCCTTGTTACAGGACAAGGGACGATTAATACAGTTACACTTAAAATCTCAACTTATGAAATCAGCCTAACTCTGGTTGTCACTTCGCTTTTCTTGAGGTCACAACTTATAGCTGAATCATGAAGAAATTTTTAATTCAGCTTTAAGATCCCCCCACTTCAACAAAAATTGAAGTGCCAATCGGAACAAGGTTTAATGTCGTATAAATTTTGTATCCAAACCGATAATGCTAATTTTAAAATAAAAAATTAAAAAAATGCTTCTGTTTATGGCCCCAATTGTGCAATTCAACGATTCCTGCTTCTAAGCTGAATTGAACAATGATATTCAGAAATTGAGAACTGAAACTGAAACTGGGATGCAACGGCTTTTACTGTACTTTGAATCTTTATCAAAACTTACTATAAATTTAAATTGAACCTATTTAAATGAAAATAAAACAAATTTGTATTGTCGGGGGATAATTTATTCTATAAATAACATTTACTTTCTGTTGAAAGTTAGTTAGAAATAAAGTTCTAGTGCTAGTGCTAGTTGTTCTAAACAAATATCCAGAAACAGGTCCCTCTTAAGGCATGTAAGCAGAGGTTTTAAAAGCCAAGAACTTACAGAAAAACATTAAATCATTAATTCGACGGAAGTTTGAAGCCTTCCTATCTGTCTATTATGGGATCATAAGATTAAAATAGGTGATCCAATTGCACTATTGACATATTTTTTAAGCGGAATGTTTCCTACGTTTGTTTAATGAAAATCGGTTCAGAGTCCATGATCTTCAGCTCTTGTCTTGTTCAAACGGAATGAGAGCAATACAAAGTTTCAAATATATTACATATGTACCATAATTGCCTTGATTCTGCGATCATTTTTTCGCGTTCATGTATTTTAAAATATAGGTTTGTAAAAATTCTTAAGCTTGCATATGCCCTTTATAAAATAGGGATAAATTCGGAACTATCGGGTTTGTTGTTTTGGTAAAGAATGCATTCCCCGGAAAATGAAGGCTTTTATTCTTTTCTTAAATTTAAGAATTTCTCTTTTCTAATTCGAATTACTTCCAAAAGAACATTGAAAACATTGTGTCCGAAATAATGGTAAATACTATACACTAGCTATAAGTTCAATCGACGTCTGTAGACGTAATTTACGTAAATGTATTACACATTTCACAGACGATATTGCAGCCAATTTAGCAACGTTATTCAGCTAATTTAGCAACGTTATACATCTAATTCAGCTATTTCAGCAACGTTATTCAGCTAATTCAGCAATGTTGTACATCTACGTTATTCAGATAATTCAGCAAATTGGTTCTTTTTTATCTCTAGGATTTCGAAAATTCTAGACAAGTTTAAGAAACGAGCTAATCAAAAGTTATTAGCAAAAGAACATATGTTATGTGCCAAAAATTAGTTTTGCGTGATTTATTTTGTGGTTGATGCACAAAACGCTTGCATTTTATTATCTTAAGAAGGGGTTTAGAATGTAATCTGAAAGGAAAAATTAAATTGTACTCATTATACATAAATAATACGAACTCCTGAATATGAATATTAAAATGCTTGTCGCAAAGGAAGAAATGGGGGGAGGGGATTTATATCGAAACAATTTCCAGTTATACAGAAGCAGTAGTTAACACCGCAAAATCTGTAAAGCATGTCATCCATTTGGTGAGTTGCTCGTCTTTAAATGTCGTTACAAAGTATAATTAAAACTTGGCAGAAGCCCGTTAGGAATTGCAGCTGCTGCAGTGAATATAGTCGATTACAAAATTTCTTTATTTTTTTTTATTATTTATTTTTTTTTTCTTTTTCTGCAGACACCAGGAGAGACTATTAGACATAGAAAAAAATCAATAGAAAAATTGGGTCAAGACGAGCACGTCGCCATTTTCAAATCCTGTTTTTTCAATTTTTCACCGCTTTTTGTTATATTCGCAAAGCTCCGTCGTCGTCGTAGTCGTCGACTACGACGACGACGATGATGAGGTAGGGCTGGCTACACAGGGGGTGGGGGGAGTGCAACAGAAAAAAAAGTATAGAAGAGCTCCAAGAGACAGGAAGTGTGTGCGAAAAAATTTCACAAAATAATACTATTTGCCTTAAAATTGCCCTCCACAGCTCGCTATGCTCTTCTATGCTCCTTCTATGCTTGCTTTTTGCCAATCGAGAGTAGTGGGAGGGGAGGAGGGATAGGAAAAGGCCGGGGGGATGGTTCAGCATATATGCCAGACTGCATAGTCTTGTACATAACATAGTCATCGCGCGGCATACTAAAGATTGCACTAGACTAAGAAAAGCGTTTCACCACTATGCTCCCATTCCCCGATCGTCTGGGTCATGTCTAGAGGAAGAGGGCTTTTGGTTTGGAATTAAAAAAAAAAAAGGACGAAAAAGCCATGCATCACTTCAGCAAAAGAAGGACACTAACACAGCCGTAATGATAAATTAATGAAAAAGAAAAAAACGAATAAATAAAGGGAAAGAAGACAAAAAAGCAAAAAAAAAAAAAAAATGTAAGGGACACACCTTTACAAAGAAATGAGGCGAAAACGCAACTGATTGCATGCAGCCAGAGCACAAGTGCATCAAAAGGATGTGAAGTGCAAAAATGAAAACTTACGTACACCATTACAGAAAAACTTGCCTAGGCGCGTCGTCGTCTGTATACACGCAAAAGTGCATCGCAACTACAAAAATACAAGGACCAAGGAACATACCAGGGGGGCTGGTAAAGGGAAAAAAATTTCAGGAAAGGAAGGAATAGAAAAATTTTTATCAAACTGTATTACGAGGACCCATGCACGCAAACACTTTCGTATAAAAATTACGTATATATATAAAAATTTTTATTATTTTTCTCCCCGAAGTAAGGAAAGGAACCGGGAGCATAAGGATACGACAGGATATGCTCCCCATCCCTGCCGGGTCGACTTGGCAGGAGAGAAAGGAGCATAGAAAGAGAGTGAATCGGGAACAGACCGAAAATTTTTTTAAAAAATTTTCGCTTTCCAACTTTTCACGGTGGTTAAGTGAGTCTAGGGGTTAGGGTTTTAGAGATTGGTATGGGATCAAAGGAGGTTGGGTTGCACCAGGCTGCAAGACTTCGATTTAGATAAATTCCGGCAATGTGTGCAGATCCTTAGTCCTTTAGAGAGGCGCTGGAGCTCCTCCATTATTTATTTATGCCTTCGATGGGGCTTGGACTCTCGGGGTTGTGGACCCTCCATATTCCTATACTTGGATTCTTGGCGGGAGATATTGCCCTCCTTACCGCACTAACAATAGGAAAAATATATTCCAGGGAGCGTCTTGCACTATGTATAGATGGATGCAAGTCCACCTTTCGGTCTATTCTTGACCAAATATCTCCCAATACCATCCCATAGAGCAGCTTTTTGCGGTTTTATAAAAGCAGTTGGCCAACTTTAGGAGTATGGCGAACTTCTGGAATATAACTTACCTTAAATATATATATATATATATTTTTTTTATATTATCATATACATTTTTAAAATTTTTTTTCCTTGCAATAACCAATTTTATTCCTTTCTTTTCCGCCCACTTTGAGAGTCCCTGTTTTATATTTTTTTATCGTTATTTTTCACTATAGTGTCCGATAATATAAATCCATAGAGTGCAGTAGGAGATAGTGGAAGAGAGTCAGAGGCGACCACCGACGTCGGCTGGTACACTCGACTGCACAAACTTCAACCCCTTTTTGGGAGTTTTGTGATTGGGTGAGAGGGCGGAGAGAGGGAGGGATGGGGTGGTTGGAAAGGGTTTTGGTGTTAAAGATAGGAGGAGGAATAAGGGGGTTGTTGAATCGTGATGGTGGTGAATGGTGGTTGGGGTTTTTTTTTTTTTTTCTCTGGATTCAGGGTTTGAGGGGGGTTTTTCGTTGGTTAGGGCAAAAAGAAGTTTTGTGTCCCTTTTCCTTGCACATCCAAACAAGTAGTTTTGCACACCGAAAAAGGTAAAGAAAAAAAACTTTTGGAAAAAGTTTCGTGTGCTAAAAAGTTTTCAGTACCAAACAGTAGTATGGTGGTGCTGTGCAACAAGTGAGTTCGGAATCGTGGTTTGATATTGACATAGGTTCTGTATTTTTTAACAAACAAAAAAAACAACCAAAAATATAACCGAACTTAAAATTTTTTTTTGTATCTAAGAGACTATTTGAAAATGATTTGACAAAATTTTAACAAAAGTGTTAATGATTCCTAAATGACTTACTTACTTATTTAATTACTTATAAGTGTAATTTTACAAAAAAAAAATATATATGTATATTAAATTAATCATTTTTAAGTATAACAATTACAAAATGAACCTTTTTGAAGAATGTGTAAACGATTTTTGTTTAGTTCTAATAGATAATTAACAAGTGTGGCTAGAAGGGTGGTGTGAAGATATAAGGTATTTTGCAGAAGGTCTGTAGTATCGCCAAACTCCTTCGACGTTTCAAAAACGACAACCAAGATAATCGAGGGCGAGGAAGGAACCAACTGTTTCAGCTCCAGGATGCGCCAAGTTTTCACGAACAACAGGTGGTAGGAGTGAAATTCTCTTAAGTTTACTTTACAACTTGTTGAACGTTCTCTAGAATTTCATTTCGAAAGCTCCCCATTTGTGCACACTATATAAAGCTGCCGGGAAAATTTAACAACTGAAATTCCTTTTTTTTTTGTTTTTTTTTTGGGGAAATGCTGCTCCTTTAATTAGCCATCCCTTTTGGATGGTAATAAAATTTTAACCAGACAAATACCATACATCTATTTATCATTTTATTTAGGAGGACTATAAATCTTATATTCGTATTTTATGCTACAACATGTAAGAAGAAATTTTGTACTAAAGGGGCTTTTCTGTTTGAAAATGTTTTTTTCGTTCGGTGCGTGGCTAATGCCACAGAAAAAGTGGAGTACTTCCGGCCGCCAAAGCTACCACGCCTTGGGTGTGTCGGAAAGTTTCATTACTTGCTTTCCGTTTTATTTTATATTTTATTTTTTATTATTATTTTTTTATTTTGTTTTATTCTTTGAGGTCACACAACTTTTCAAAAATATGAACTGGGCGGGGATGCGATTGAATTTGCTTATAAAAAGAAGAAATTTTCAGTATAGGCAAAAATCAAGTAAGCTTTTTATGCTTCATCTTCTTCATTCTATGCAAAGTTGCCCCATAGACAGTCAACATATGTTTGGATGATTTTCGGTTACTGGGAATGATTCTTTTTGTTTTTTTAGCTTTCCTCTATTTAAAATTTAAATTAAGAGCTTTATTTACTTTTTTTTTTTGTTTTTTGCAATACTCGCGTATAAGACGACGGAGAATGAGGATGAAAACTTAAACTAAACATTTAAACTGGTTTATTTAAATTTATATTAAATATATTTAGTTAATTTAGAATTTTATAAATTAAATTAATTTTTATAAAATATTTGAAAGTATATTTTTTCAAAATTTTAATCATATGATTAATTCGGTACCGTATTACTTACTTACGTACTTTTACTATTTTTCATTTGACCCAATATTCCATTCTCCATTCTCCTAAAATCATTTTTTTTCGTAAATAAGAGAAAATGTGGCTTTCGATAATCTAAATTCCAGCAATAGGTCACTGTAGAGTATCTTTAAAAAACAGGTTACTAAAGAAACGGCTATAGTATCGCACGTATTTTTATTAAATTTATAATTAATATTTAAAAATATAGAACGAGTAATTTTTCTCAAAACTGTAGACAATGTTAGGCAAAAACAAGACAAAATAGATATTTAAATTTTTAATATTGAAAACAATATTAACTAGTTAACAAGGTAATTATTACAAGTCACTCTTACCTGCGTTATTAAAATCTAACGATGACGAATGTACACGTCAAGCGCAATACAAATGGTCTCATAAAAAATGTTTACGAAAAAATCAAAGTAAAAAAATAAGCATTTCTATTTTATTAGATTAGTGAAACTTATACATAACATACATGAGGTATACCCGATGAACTGGGGGAAAAAAGTGACTATTTTTATAAAAAACAAAACAAAACATTGCATGGCATTAACCTGTTTCTTGTTCCCTACTAGGCTTAAGGCAAATTTTTCAATGGTCAGATAAACTTATTTGTCAAATGAAATCATAATCAACAATCGTCTGTGCTGTGATTTAAGTAGCTATCAGATGAATAAAACCCTTAAATATATAGCTTATAGCTGAATTAAAATCGTAAGCATCAGCTGGTTAAATACTGAATCCAACCAACTGCTAATTATGACATGCACATTTAAAAAATGTTATGAATGCCAATCTCAAATCGTATTCAGCTTCGTACATAACGGCTATTCAGCTATACAAAATTATAGCTGAATAGTTGTTATTTGCAGAAATTTGTTAATGTAAGTAAATTAAATATCTATTTTACTCACATTTGAGAGTTACTTTTAAGGTATTCGGTCGAATTTTTAACTCCAACAGTATTTACATATTACTTATTACTAATTGTAATGAGTACAATTTATAAAAAAAAGAAAACTCTTTTCAGAAGAACTCTAACATTCGATAGAAATTTACAAAATTTTAAGTCACAAGCCGTCGGCAAACTGAAGGTAACCTTCGGTGGTATATCCCTAGGTGTAAAATACAGTGAAAAAGGGATTGGCCATGTTCGCAGCAGTTCACTATTGTGGTCAAATGGAAGTGAAATACTTCCGGTGCAGGTGGGTCTGCAGTGGTGGAGGCCCCTAACAACAGGTGTCCCACAGTCGCCGAAAACACTCCGGTAGATTTTAGTATGTCATTGCATTGCAACATCGTCGCCACCGGAGACGAGCACCAATCAAATCGGTGCGAAATCTTTCGCATTAGAAAAGAAAGAAAAGAGAGTACGTTTGAAATTTAATTAGCTGACTTTCCTCTCGAAGCCTTAGAGCCCCACCCTTCCCTATTGGGCGAGAAGAAGGCTCCTCCGCCGAAAAAGAAGAGAAAGCGGGGGCGCAAGAAAAAGAGTAAGACTTTTTTATTTTTTTTTTTTTTTATAGAGTGACACGAAAAAATCTAATCATTCAGATTATAGCTCTGTCTTGTGCATTTGGTAGGGCAGCGGAACGGCAGTGTGGTCGTAGCCGCCGCCACCACCGTCGTCGTCGTCGTCGTCGTTGTTCGAGTGTTTTTCGGACGTACGCGCACAAGAAATCCGGTGTAATTTCATTTTATCTGTCCCTTTGTGGGGCGCCTCTGAATTGCACATGAACTTATCTTTTCCACATTCACATTGAGACCGATACGGCAGTGTAAAAAAATTATTAAAGCTCCCAACATTTTTCTATCATTATATACATATATATTTCCCCCCCCCCCCATTTTCTTGGTGCTTGCCATGCCACTGATGCGCTTCTATACCTCCACCAAAGCCGGTCAACGTCTTAGTATTTTCTATTTTGAATGTGTTTGTGGGAAATTTTCTTTGGCGGTTTTTTTCAAATTTGTCAGGGCTCCGCATGTGCTCCATCCTGCCTGTGTGTATATATTATAGGGAGGCAACCCCTCTCCACCCTATAGTGTGCAATGAATGCGCTTTCTCACCTCTCATCGCTGCACTATTTAGCGAATAATACACTCAAGAAAATGCACTCTGTCACACAGCCAGAGTTGTATGGCAATGGTAACGCATAAAAAATTTCAAAAATGCTTAAGTGCACGCACATATACCCTCTAACAATTGAGCGACGGACGGACGGACTATCGAAATAGGCTCACTTGGTTGGCTAAGCCCGCCGTTGCATTCGGTAGCGCGCTAAAATGTTACAGGTCACTCCGAAAGAACGAGAACACTTTCCTCTCCCCGGCTACCCCCCTCCCCTTCCCAAAAAAAAAAAAAGCGCGCTACAGACCCTCCTCTTAAACAAAAAACTTTTCTTCAAAATTAGCTTTTTAATCTCGAGAACTACTTTCGTCACAAGGGCTGTGCTAGGGGCTGCCCTGGGTCGCGCCGCCTCGCCACCACCCCCAAATGGGGGTGCCGCCACCGCCCGACCGAGACGATGAAGGTGCAGTCCGCAGACCATTGCACGTCTTCACGTTTTCACGTCTTCACGTCTGCACTATAGACCTTTATGGAGTATCTGAGTATCTCGCCCTTGCGACTGTACGATTTTCAATTTTAGCCGAGGAGCTTTTTAGCGCTTTTTCTTTAACTCTGGGACTCTTTTTCCCAGAGTGTCGGAAGAGGCATCGCAATGCATTTTGTCGTGTCATATCACTATCACGAGGCCCCACGTATATTCGCTCGCAACGTTCTACATCGGTCGACATCTGTCTCCTCGAGATTTGCTTTTTGGGGGGCAACAAATCTGCGGTAGCTGATTCATGGACTTCATTGGACTTTATGTCCACAACTTTGCAGATCCATCGTCCGTCCGTCCGTCCAACATCAATTCGAACATTGTCGTTGTTTGTCGTGGAACATTGAGAACTTGGGGAGTTGTTGGGGCTTGAACTTGAATAATATCATAATATGCAATGTGCCGACTTACAGTCGCTTACACGATGCGATTACATCGTAAAGTATAGACGAAAGAATGAACCAAGACGCAAATCCCTTCGTCGATAAAAGCGTTCGAGGGTTTCAATTTAATGGTGCAATTCAATAACATTTAGCTTGGCAGCTTATAACCAGACTCTGAATGTAATTCCTCTGGTTGGTACAAGACCAGGGCGAGTGCATCGATAACACTTCTTCGATACGCCTTCCTGGTAAAGCGTTTTAGAGAAGCCTCTAATTCTAGTTGCTAAGTGCTAGCAATTCTAGGTAGTTGGGGAGGGCACTGCGTAGAAAACAATATGCGATTACGATGGTAGCCTTAGCACTTGACGCCTTAACTTTAGAATTATTAACATCATTCAAGGAAAGTTCCAAGATTCATTCAGAAACTTTTACTTTTTCTGCTATTTTTACTTAAGTCGAATACTTCTTCGCAAAAATATAATTTATTCCCCCAGTCCCTTAGAAAATGTACTTTAGTATTTCTGAAGTAAAACTTGTTAATCATCGATTTTCGGGATTGCTGATTGCAATTAGGATATCCAAATTTTATAAAGGCCAAAATCAAACATGATGAAACAAATATAGCGGCTAAAAGTGGAAAAATCGAAGAAGTGCGAGTTGAACTCGCGTGGAAAGAGTTGCGTACGATGAATCGATACAACCGACACGATAAATCTGATTTTAAGACCATAGATAGGTTTTCGTCTAATCTATAAATAAAGAACTATTTTCGGTATTTTTTTTTAAGATTTTAGGATCAGTAGTTTCGCAAATAAGAAGGGAAGGGAAATGGAAAATGGTTCTCTGAGGGTTATGATGGAACTGCAACAAGAGGAAAGAGAAAATGAAAACGTTTTCGAGAAATAATAGTTCTAAAGAATTTTTTTGTGAGCCTGGTTGCGAATTTGAATGTTATGGTAGCTCAATACAAAAGCAATCACCAAATTTGAAATATTTCGGAAACTACCGAGTTACAAACTATTCTAATAATTCTTCGTTTTTCATTATCATTAAGCCGTCATCTTTCGTCTGCCGTTTTGGATTGCGGAGTTTTATTAAATTTTCATATCAGTGACCCGTAATCAGCGATCCCAAAGACCACCCCTAAGTAAAAGGTTTCATTTAAGTAATAATGAAATGAAAAGGGGTGCTTTTGAATTCTTGGGTTAAGAGATTTCTTGATCACTTTGGAGTGCATGAAAAGATTTTATTGAGGAATATTTTTTTCCATAACGAATAATGCAATCAATATAAAACTTTATAGGTATTTTATCATACTCAATCTAGAAGAAAACAAACCGACTGTGCGGGCTCAGGTTCAAAGTAAACGCTATTTTCTTCGAAGAGGACCATAGTGGACATCATAACAATTTTTAAACAACGGATAGAACAAACAAAAATGTTTGTGAATCATTTGCAAAATGCTACACGTTTTTGAACGTTTTTGAGCGCTTGAAGTTGTTTCTGAAATCGTAATTTAAAATTTAACTCCTAAACTCTTTGAGGCACACATTTTTTTAGTTAGTGAACTCTCAGGAAATTTTGTATACAGGGGTTTTAGGAGTCGCATCGAATTTGTATCCACTATCAGAAAATTTCAATTTAAAATAACGAATCCAATATTACGGATGAATTTTCAAAGAATTGTTCAATTTCTTTGAGATCTTTCTTTTACACTACACAGACGTTGTAAGAGTTTATAGTTATTTATTATTCGGAAAAAGTAACTTAACATATTTCAATAATATGATAATATTTTAATTGTTATTTAGAATAGCGCGCTAGCTGAAAGTAACAAAATGAACACCTAGTAAAAAAACTGTAGGTTTTGAATTTTTATGTTAGCTAAAGTTCTTGAAGTATTTAATAAAGTAATTTTCATTTTAATTATCCCGATTATTTGATTCTTGTTTTTACTAGCCAACTTTGCCTGCCATTCATTTCATTCTAATAACAAAATTATTCGTAATTCAGCTATAAGTTGTCACCTTATTCAAATCACGTAACCAATCAGGTTCAAGATCTTGTTTGTAATTATGATATTTACAGGCAAAATATATTTCTTAAATAATATAGAAAAATAAAAAGAAAAAAACTCTTGAAGCTACATATTTAATATAAAAATTGATTAGTATCTCTGTTAAAGTTTTAAATAGTTAAAGTCAAACCACAATAAAGGCAATGAATGTGATTAATCAAACAGAGCAAAAGAGCAACAGTTGGTTTATCTCACGTATATCCCCTCTTAACCATATCCCTGACTATAATTACTGAAATGATTGTTTAATAAACAAAAGAGTTAATTTTCTAATTGTAAAATCCAATTTCACATTCAGACTTTATTAAAAAGCCTATGAATCAAAGATAATTTAAATATATAAAAAATATAAATATATCTAGAATAAGTAGTAGTAGTACATACGAATTTAAAGTTATTTTTCCTTTAACTTTTAAAAATTCCTAAAGATAAAATCGTTAATTTTGAATGGGCACAATTTTACTAGTGCTAGTGCACTAAATGTGTATTAACTAAAGAATAAATTAAATGTAATAAAGTAAATATGTGAAGGTTTTTATTTCTATCCATTAATCCATCCACATTTATACGAATATTAAATGTTTAACGTTTATACTTCACATAATTTATGATTTTTACCATTTAATTTCACTCTTTTAAAGCAGTTTAATGATCATCGTCCAGTTAAGGTTAGGCAGTTGGGTTTATTAATTTTATTAAGCAAAGTGAAATCATATTATTTTTATTACTAATATTCCTGTTTCACTGAATGTGCTCGCCCTATTTTTTTTTTTTATTAATCTCAATAAGAATTATAAAAATTAATTTGAAAAATGTTCAATTTTTCCATGAAAAACAAAGAAATTTAATCAATATTTTAAATTAATAGAAAAAATCGAGCCTATTCGATGATTATGTAATAATTTTTTAAGCTTAATTTAAATCACTTTTATTAATTTTCATAGTATCATTCTTGAAAATTGTTGCATTCAATCAAATATTTTTTTGAAAAGTTTATAAATTAATTTTTCAAAGGCAATTTATTCTATTCAATTTATTAAATGAATTGCATTCGGTTTACAAACTTAATAAGTGATTTGAATTGCACTATTTATAAATTATATAAAACTTGTTTATTTCATTAAAAATTCCACTATTTAAATAGATTATCTACTTAATATATAAATTAAGTATTTTTTATAAATTATCACCTTTTACATTAAAGCAAAGATTGGATGTTTTAATGTGATATAGGTAAATCAATGAAAAGTAATAATTTAAAATAATAGTTATAAACCAATTTTAAGTAATACATTTAAAAGAGTAAATTAATAAGACCTCTTTATGCAAATTATGCTACTTTAATCGAACACGTATTTAATTACCGGCGGCAAAATTGTATAGTATCAATATTTTGTTTTTTCTTTTTAAGGAGCCTGTTTTATCTTATCAGAAATAATTGAATAATTAATATGACCCTAAACTAAATGATATACACCTATCTCTGGATTTACACGTTTTCACTCTTACAAGGTTTTTAAAAATAACAAATTAAAGGAAAGACTTGTAAAAATCAACATTTTGCTTACTAAGTCCCCCTAATCGAATAATTTCATTGATTTATTAACCATTAAACAACAATTGCATCCTATTAAGTGATATGAAAATGATGTCATATCAGTTTGGAAGAAAATATGAAAGTGATTATGGTCATTAAAATAAGGGAAACATTTTTTTAATGATTTTATATTTCTTGAATCTATAAAACGAATTTTATACATCAATTTTTATAGTATTTTACGTTGAAATAAAAGACTGAATTATATTTTCCCGGTTTTACGTATAGTAGTCCTCGTTTTCAATTTACACGATTTTTTGCGAAACTGACCTTCATTGTAAATCATTTTCTTTTTTAAAAAGCCTGTTTTACCTTCCTAAGTAGAAGTTTTGGTACTTTTTAGAACTTAAAGATCTTTATATTAGCATATTTTAAAAGGTTTACATATTACTTATTGTATATAGAGAAATAGTTTCGACTTAAGACCTTCTAAAAGTCTGTTATCAGACTGACTATATCGCATTTCTTTAATTTCCTTGAACCCACTCGCTGCTGAGCTCATATTCAGCTACCTATTCAGCTTAAGACAACCACGAATATATTCGGCGTTGGCAGTGATAAAGGGTTAAAACGTGAATTTTTAAACACAGTCTTTAAGAAAACACGTTTTAAATTTCATTAAATTGCGTATATAAAATTTAACTTCCTGAGCTGTTTTGTTTATTTTTTTCTTAACTTGTTTCTAATTCTTTTCTGAAATTTTAAGAAGGTGTTTTGTAAACTTTAAGACATTCAATTTCTTTGTAACTGAAATTGGAGACACGCTTATTTTGAAACCAATAATTTGTTGGTTTTTGTTTTGTGAGTATTTAAAGTTCACTTTTTATCTTCACTTATTTAAATTCACCTTTTTTTTTTTTTTGTTTACACTGAAACTCAATTTTTGTAAGCATATCTCCAATTTCATTTAATATTTGCTGAATATCCAGTTGTATGTTTATTTCGTTTCGTTAGGGTGAAAATTCCTTTTAAAAAAGAAAATATTTTATGGAATTAGACATGTATTTTTTGTTTTTTTTTTTTTTATATATATAAATTACTATTTGAAATTTTCAAAATCACTCTAGTTGACATTGGACTTAAAATGCACCCGTTAAAGCCTCTGCCTAGACTCTGATGAAGATGCCACTCTCTTGGAGAAGGAAAGGCTTCTTATAATTATTGATGGAATAGGATGAAAAAGAAGAAAAATAAGAATGCCCGACGGTCATTTAAGAAGAAGTCTCAGAGACGGTGACAGAGCCTCTTTTGGTCTCGCCTGGGCTCATGGTCAGGCACAGGCACAGGCACAGGCACACATAAGCGGAAAGCTAAAAAGAAAAAAAAAATTCACCTCCCCTGAATGAGTTGCGGCGATGCATTCGCCGCTTTTATGCCCCACTGTACGATACGAAAAGCTCTCTAGAAAGATTGCAATTTTGTTGTTTTTTTCTATCTATGTATGTATGTATGTATGGGGGTGTTAGTGCAAATTTTTAGTATGTATATGTTTTGTTGCACACTCACACATTAAATGCATACTATTAAAATATACGGTGCATCGGAAAGCGCACCATTATAGAATTGTGCCTGATTTGTAAGAGTGCGCAAAATGTTCGCATAACTTTAAAGTTCCATTGAATGAAGTATGATTGTGTTTGAATTGTTATATGCGGTTTTTACCTTTGTGTAAACGTCATTACATTGTATGCTGGACATGCACACACAATGCATCTAGAATGAAAATGATGTAGAAAACGCAGAGGGATAGAAGCTTTATTTTATACTTTATATTTTTTTTTTTTTATTTTATTTTATATTTTATTTTTTATTTTTTGTTTGTTTGTTGGTGTTTTTCCTTTTAGAGAGGGGAGAACAAACCTTATAAGAAAGGCGGATGCAACAAAAATAACAACGGCAACAACAAAATGCATCCGAGGAGCAGTAGCACCACAGCCTGATGCATATATATATATATATTTTTTTTTTATATGTATAGAGATAGGGAAGTCTATCGTCGTGGATGTAGTATACATTAAATTCTATAGAGCAGAATGTGGAAATTATGTAGAAATATATCGCATGCGCTTCCATCCCTATCGCACATTGGAAAAATATTTTTCGCTCTCAATTGAACGTCGATGTGATATAATTTTCAGTCGCATAAACGCAACGCATCGATATGCAACGGAACGCATTTTCGGACGCGGCCCGAGTCGATCCGAGTAGCGTCCGATCGCGTCCGATAGAACTTTCTTTAGATTTAAAATAAAACAAAAACAAAAAAATTATAAAATATATATATACATCTATATATATATATAATATATATATATATATATAAAAGAAAACAAAACAAAAAAAAATAATATAATAATAATTTAAAACAAAAATTAATAAATTTAAAAAATATACATAAAAATAAAAAATTTTAAAATATAAATATAAATTTTTAAAAATTAAAACAAAACAAAAAAAAAATACAAAATACAAAACAACCACCAGTACGCAGCAGCAACAACAAATACCAAACTGTAAATAAATAAATTAATACTTTATATATGACTATAAAGAAGTTAGTTGCAATCCGCACGTCTTAAGCTACTTTTAAAAATCGTTGTCTCTCGGAAAACAAAAAAAAAATTAATAAAATAAATATACAATAAAATAAATAAATAATAAATTTGGTTATATTTTTTGTTTGTTTGTTTGTTTGTTTGTTTGTTTACCGGCGGTCTCGCCTCGTTTGTTATCAACATCTTTATAAATTTTGTAACAAAATACAAAAATAAAAGCGTGCGGTCTAGTAACTGTTTGCGTTGTTCTTATTTTTGTTTGTTTTTATTATTATTATTTATTTTATATATATATTTTTTAAATCATATATTTATCGTAAGAAGTATTTAAAAAAAAAAAAACAAATAATAATAAAATAAAATAAAGTTTTAAACGGTTTAAAAGTAACAATTTTTGATCCCAGGCGAAGCGGGCGGGCGCGCTTATTTTGGTGCTACAATTTTTATTATAAATCGTTTTCGACAACGACACACCAATCCAGGAATCGTATCCAAAAATTATTTTACAACTTCTGCGACGACGAGGGAAATTCCGGGTACTTGCATTTTAATCGATTAAATAATAAATATAATCAATTTTAGTGTATTTTAAGTTATTTTTTTAAATAAAACGATGATAGTGTGAAATTATAAATTGTGGTAATGATGGTGAATGATTCAGTTATCGTTACAGCGGACTATCACAATTCATCTTATAATTCTAGTGTGAAATAATTCCCTGTTCGTTATTGTTCTCAAAATGTTCTCATATATATATGTATTAAATATATACATGTATATATATATATAAAAATATCTGTTATTCCTGTTCTCAAGTTAGTGACGAGAGGAAGACACGCGGGACTCCTTTTTGGACGAGGATTTTGAATGGATGAGTCTTTTCTTATTTTGTGCAGGAGATTTATAAAATACGCATTATTTATTACATTTATACATTATATTAATTAAATCGTTTCAGAATAAAATTAAAAACTTATTAGCTTTAAGTTTACGAAATTTATTGTTGATAAAAGTGCAGTGTTATATCTGAAAATTCTATTTAAATCCAATCCCTTTATTAGTTTTTATCCAAATATTAATCAAGTTGCGCGCCAACTAATTTTAAAGTGTTAGTTATAATGAATTATATAAATAATAAGTGAATTTTCCTGCCATTATATTGGTAAATTTTAAATAGTTTGTGTTTAATACAAAATCATTTTACTCATGATATTTAAAAGTCTGTTCAAATGGAACTTCGTAATAAGAAAAAGCGCCAAAATAATGAAACTTAATTTTAAAATCACTGATTTGTTGTAACCCCTTTCCGGATTGGAATTTGGAAGAAAAAAAGGAAAAAAAATAACATAAACGAGAATTCTTAATATATATTTTTTTTTAATTTTATTTTATACCTTCCTTAGCTGCAGTGACGATTGTGATGCACACGTCAAGATGCAATTCTTGTTTTCCTTTTCGAATGCCTTTTATTTATTATTTCTCCCGCCGGTTCCGTTCTTAACCAGACAGTTTGCTTTTCTTAAAAAAAGAAAACAAAAAAATATTCCTGAACATAGGCTTCAAGATAAAAGGGTAAAACCATATCCCTTTTAGGGGTGCTTTTTATTTATTTTATCTCGGATTCCTTTTCGACCACGTGGCCTCTTATTTATCCATTTATGAGATCTGCAAGGATATTGAAAATGTTCACTCTTATGTGGTTTGGGCTAAAATTTATAAATATTTTAAAGTTTTTGAACAATAAACTTTTAATTTTATTTACTAAGATCTGAACAATAAGGATTTTGTTAAAGATCATTTTATAGACTATTTTGATAATATTTGTTGCATACACTACCAATCTGGAAACAAAAATACCCCCGAAACATATGGGTTTTGAAAAAAAAAACAAATGAATCAAAAAGTGGTACATTTTCAAATTTATTTTAAAAATTATTAGCGCAAAGCTTGATTTAAAATTTTGGTTTAAACA
Organism: Philonicus albiceps; assembly: GCA_963969385.1. Lineage (NCBI taxonomy): Eukaryota > Metazoa > Arthropoda > Insecta > Diptera > Asilidae > Philonicus > Philonicus albiceps. Next base: position 28,832,861 of record OZ017776.1, read on the forward strand.
ATTTGAACGTAATTTTAATTCATTTCGTATTTTGTAATATTTTTATTACGTAGTGTAAAGACATATCTGTAAAAAATAAATGACATACGTACTTTAGGCATATTTAGAAAGAAAATTTAGTTACTTTCATTTAAATTTCCTACGTTTCAATTTTCATTTAAAATCGGTATGAATTTTCCGGATTAGCTTATAAAGGTTTTATAATTTTATTTGGATTATCAAAACACTTCTGTAAGATTACGTAAAAGATATTAAAATAATATGATAAAACTGGGTATTAAATAAAAATTTAGTTTGTGTAGTCAACGCTTCAATTCAGCGCTTAAATTTCTTAAGCTGAATTGAGCGCTGTTCTGACTATAGAAATTTAATTCTTGAATAGGAAGGGGACATTTTTTGTTAATGTTAAATAATTAATTTTATAATTGACAGATTATATATCAAGATTAAGAAATAATTTGCGCTTAATGCGTAATATATTAATTAATTTAGAGTGGTATGGGTCTAAGGTCTAGGGTACAGATAAACTGTTTAGAAAAAACTATCACTAGATAAATCTTAAACTTATGTTAATTTGAAAGAAAAACAACACGTAAATAATATCGGTTAATTTATTTAGTTAGTTAAATAGCCTTATAATTTTTCTATTGCACAGATTGATAAAAATTATTGTTTTAATTATTCATTATATCATTAAAAATATAACAAAGTGGGAAAGTTTGAATAAATATTGTCTTTTGTAATCACCATTTAAAAACGATTATTACCGCTTATTTTATTATTTTTTTCTTAACCTTTTAGGTACCAATTTATTTGAAAAGAGGTTTGCGATTCGCACAGATTTAATTTGCTAATAACATATAAAGGTAGTAGTGCGATATCCATAATAATTAGAATTGTTAAATAAATATAAATTTATAAAAGAAACAATATAAAAAAATAGCTCTTTTGTGAACAAATATTGTCCAAATTTTGAATAACGAATTAAACTAGTGTCAGCCACCAAATGTACCCAAGGGGTTAATACTATAAAAGCAGGAAAAGCTTTTCTTGATATATTTGCAACAATTTTACTTTTTGCAAATCATAATTGATGCGTTAAACGGTTAAGATTAGTTTATATAATCTAATTATTGAAACTGAACTGGGATATTATAACAACTTTTATATTTTGTAATATGATTGCTTGTTTTATTGCTCTATTTTCGAAAAATCTTAAAAACTAAAATCTTAATTAGCATGGTGGCAAAGGAAAATTAGTAGCATACTGCTAAAAAAAAACCTATGTCGAGCCGAGTGTTGGGGGATTAGCATCGGATTTGCATTGGATTTAGTTTATGTAGCCAACTCGAAGATAATTTCATTGATTATTGCTTTTTCGCTGACATTCATCATGTCATAAGTCAGTTAATTTGCAGTCTTAGTCTTACTTCTTAACATCCTTCATGAATGAATCTATGTAATCGTCAAAACAAGAACAAAATCCTATCAGGAATCAAGGAAAAAATCACGAACAGACAGACAATCATGACGGGGGACTTTGTTTTATCAACTGATTACTTTTCGGTTTTTCGAGCACCAATACACAAGCTGAATTTTTATATATATTTAAATTTTACTATTGGTTCCTCTGATAGTTCAGTTATTAGTTCGCTGGACTACCATCTCAGAGGTTGTAGGTTTTAAATCCCACACTTAACCATGGTCTCCTGCTCTACGTGGTAACACAATGGGCCAAAAATGGCCTAAGTTTGTCTTTCTGGGCAACCACACCAATCTATCCTACTTACCCTACCTAGATTTAACAAAAAAAGGAAATGAATAATTTGGAAAAGCTTTTTTTTTTTTATTAGTAGGAAACTAAATTCCAAATATAAAACATATGTTGCCCTATATAATGTTACAGGTATGACAAACTAAAATAATGCCTATATAAAAACATTCGCGTATTCGAATGCAACGTTGTGTCAAAATTTCAAAGCAATTAATCGATTACTTTTCGAATTTTGCAAGTACAAACATACACTATAGACATATATAGATGCCAAAACTATTTTATTTTATATTTTATATACCCTTTTTGAGAAAATTTTCCATTTTTACTGCCTATATGAGCATGAGTGGAATAAATTATAAATAACTATTTTTAGAAGACGAAATAAAATTATCTGTAAAAATTGCGCCAATAGATTTCTTATAAACGAACAAATTAACGTTTTGAAAATTTAAAAACGAATGATTTTTACATAAGTTATGAGTTGCAATATTTGTCTATTATTTGATTTCCGCAAAGTTCAGCATTATAAAAGTTTTGTATTTTTTAAAACTTTTAATACCACGATGTATGTTTTAAAAAGCTATTTAGTGTAAATGCATGCAACTCCAATTATTTTAGTTATTTTTAACAAATTATTTATTTAAAATAATCATAACATACAGATTTTATTAATTTCCATTGAGTTTAGATGTTTTAATAAATCATTCGCTCGATATGTTTTTAGAATACATCAAAAATTTGCTGGGCTAGTGGAGATTTAAAAAATTATCATATCGTATTACAAAATAAACATGTAAAATTCAAATAATATATTTTTTTAAATAGTTTATTTATTTACTACCTTTAAGGGTAAAACCAATATATATTTTCTAAATTCATCAAGTTTTATTCATGCTCCAATTGAAAATTTGGTAGCCCTAAAAATACAACTTTCTGTAAAACTGACCAGTTTTTACCATTCCATCCAGAAAAAAATAAAGGAGCATTATGTAGAACCCACTTTCTCCTGCACACAGGGTGGATTTATGCATTGCAGGCATTTTCGCTATTGTTTAGAGCAATGCGTATACACTTTTTTCTGCGAATTTACAGCACCATACAATTCAAAATAATTTGAGCAGAAAATTTCAGTTCAAAATTATACGCAAAATTGAATATAAATAATGGGAAAAAGTTCCTCCTCTCAATCGTGGCCTCTGCCAATTCTACTTAAATTAACTATTGAATTATTAATTTCATGGCATTCTGCGATATTTGCTTTATTTTTTGTGTTTTTTGAGTACTATTGGAATGGTTAAATTTTAGGAGTTTCAATAGTCCTCAAAAAGGATAACTTTATTTGTTTTTTTAAAAACTAGTACTAGAAGAATTGAGGTTGAGGAATTTATTAACATTTATAGTCTTAATATTGTTTGGTTTTCTTAAATATTAAGCATTTCTTAGAGCATCCCAAGATATATGTACCTTTTGCTCAATAAATACCCAGATTTATAACTTTTAGTCAAAATTTATTTTATCGCCTTCGAAGTAAGCTCCTTCCGAAGCGATACACATTTGCCAGTGCTTAACCCAATCCTCTTTCAGATAATTCTCTCTAAACGATTCAATCGACTCAAAATGAAGTGGTAATTTGAGTTTGGAGTACAAGAAAAAGTAACAGGGGGACAAATTTGGCCAATACAATGCCTAAGATATAACAGCTGTGCCCTGTTTGGTAAAAAATCGCGTATAATAAGATCAGTGTGCGATAGTGCATTGTCGTGGTGTTGAATCAAATTGTTGTCCTTCCGTAAATCTGGTATTTTCTTACGGACAGATTCATGCAAATGCCGCATTACACCTAAGTTATATTCTCTATTGACTGTCTGACCCTCTGGGAAGAATTCGTAGTGGATATCACCGCGATAATCAAAGAAAACAGTCAGCATAACTTTAATTTTCAGCAAATCTTACTTAATGGAGTCAGAACACATGATTTTCGAGGTTAACTAACATCACCATTTAAAGAAATTATACGTAAAATTACGTTAAATTTCATATTCAGTAAAGCAATTATTTATCTAGCTGTATGTAGCGTGGCATTATCTTGTTGAAACCACAGGTCACTGGTATCAATATCTTGAAGTTCTGGCTATAAAAAGTCTTATCATGGTTTGATATGATTTGAGAATTAACTTAAGTTTATTTAAATTATTCTATCAAACCATAAACCACATTAAACAGTCACTTTTTCAGGTACATCCAACAATTTTTTCGTGGAATTTCAAAACTTAAACGGAAAACTTCTTGATGGAAATCGAATTTTATTTTCGGCCCTCCTAAAAATAATAAAATGTTGTAGTTATTTTAAAAATAAGCACCGCATTTTATACTGCTCCATACGAAAAGTCTTCTTTTAAAACTATATAAATTAAAATTCTTTTAAATTGTACACATATAAACGGTATTATAAAAAGTACGATAGTAATTAGTTCAAATCAAAATTCTATCCCAAACGTATTCTCCGAATTGAGTCTTCTTAATCTTAAGATTTTAAATTATGTACATTAAATCGGTCAGAATTTGATCTAATTGTCCCAACCAAGTTCTCAATAAATTAGCCGCCACCAGTTCAAATAGTCGCGATCACGTGTGTGCCCGATACGAAAGGAATTGCATCGAGACAAGTTTGTTTCTAATTTTATTGATATTGTCTATTGTCTACAAAGTAGTTGCGTTTTACACCTCAGGTGGAGGGGTATAAATCCCGAAGGTATTTTAAGACAAGGGATTATGTTTAAAATTTCGTAACACACACACGACGCTTGTGCGTTTCAATTGTGGGTCTTCATTGTCGCCCAACGAAAAATATTCTCCTCGTAAGCCAAAAAGCGACAAAAGGAGTTCTAAATGAAATTATTGGAAATTGTATTTTGTACAGGATTAAATGCAACTTTATTTTCACATTTTGTGAAGGTGGACGACGATGACACAAACGTGTACAAATCTACTATATGTCGAAGGTTAAACTAAAAATATTAGTTATAAATCTTACGAGAATGCAAAACAAAACAGGGTGGCGCCTGGTAAGAATTAAGCGAACCGCAACGCAATTTATTTGAAACCCCAAAACTAAGCGAAACTTCTTGGCCGTGTGTATTCACGAAAGTCAATTGTATGCGTTAACTGTTTGTCGGCATACGGTGCGGTGCGGTAAGCGACAATTGCCATGCCCGAAAGCAATTATTGGCACACTCATAAGTTTATTAGTGTACTTTCTGGAAGTATATTCCAAAGATGAGCCACACCTTAATCACTTTAAAAGGAAAATAATTTAAAAATTGCATTCATAATTCACTGAAAAGCGCGCGTATTGCATTTTACATGCATTCGCGACTAATACCTGGCCAGTTAGCATTATTTATCCCATCATGCAATTTTGTTTCGTGTTTTCGTCTACAGAAGAGACTGATTGGGTGTCGTGCTATGGAAAATATTTGCCTGACCTGCTCCTCGTAATTAATAACGAATGGACAATGTGACGAAAATAAATTACACAAAATATGACCATGCATTTCATCCGAATTTTTAATGAACATACTGTGGCCAGTTTCAATTTATCATCTAAATATCATAGGTACATTCAAAGAAATTTTAGCCAGAACAACTCATAGTTTATGTAAATTTACTCCTATACCATACGAATATATAGTGCATATTAGCGATTTTGAAATAATACAGCAATATTTTATATTGCTGTACAAATATCGTTACATAAGCTATTTTATCTAGACTAACTGCGTCAGAATTTGTGGTGCTTGTCTATCAAAATAAACGACCTTTTGAAAAAATTATGAGTGTTTCAATCCGAGAAGGCATTGTCATCTGTATGGCCTCTCTGTCGTAGACACTCATCAAGTATATTCATATAAAATGATCAATTGATTGAGATTCTAAGTGTGACTTATAATGAAGAAAAATTTATAGATTTACGTAATACTCATTGAAAGATTATTTCTACTTTCAATATCCTTTTTTCTCTACTAATACTTTACCAAGCTTAATAAACCAAACACCAAATGATACGTTTTCGTTTCCGTTCTCAGATTTCGTAAATATTGAATTTGATTCTTATATAATCCCGTCTAATGAATTAAATATAAATAAATTTCGAGTCCTAGAAGTAGACAACCGAACAGTCCTGCCCATAAATATACAAATTCGGATCCTAGTAACTGCCGCCGATGTAATCCACTCATGAACAGTACCATCCCTAGGAGTAAAAGTAGATGGAATCCCAGGACGACTTAACCAAACAAGATTCATAATCAACCGTCCTGGCCTATTCTTCGGTCAATGCTCAGAAATTTGCGGAGCAAATCACAGATTTATGCCTATCATTATTGAAAGAGTCCCTGTTAACAGATTCATAAAGTGAATTCCATCAATAACCAGCTAACCATTAGATGACTGAAAGCTAGTAATGGTCTCTTAAACCACTAAATAGTAAAGTAGCGAGTACTTCTGTTCCAAAGAATCTATAGAGAGAGCTTTCTGTTATATTAGAACTATAAGTTATGCTTTCTTTTTCGACAAAACACTTTATAGCTACTGCTCAATAAACTATGCTCTGTGGGTGTTTTTTTGGTATATACATCTTATTAAATAGGTTTCTATAATTATAGTTTGTTCTCCTATAAAGGTCATGTAATGCCCTATATAGCATTACTTTTACTTACAATTTTTCTTACTTAGCCTACATAGGTTCAACAAATTTAATCGCTTTTAAATTGAATCAATTGCTGAAAGAAAAACCAAAAAATTCAAATTTCAATTTTCAAAACCATTCCAATGACCTTTAAACGCTAAATCCTACCTTACCTTACCTTACCTTTAAAATATTAATCAAAATGGGAAATAAACCAAAAAATGCGTGCTTGTCAGTAGTATACTGTAAAACAATTTATTTAACATAAAATAAACAAATATTGGATCTATAAAAGCAGATAAACAATGAATTCAGCAAATTTAACAATTCTATAATAACTAAAACGTATGTTGTGACTGAAAATAAGAACAGCTTATAACGCTTGTACTATCTCGGATACAAAACACTTTGTCTATCCGTATTTTTAATGAATTTTTGTAAAACACAATAACATGTTGTCTTTTCTAGGATAACGAAGAGCAAAGTGTTACATTCAGTTTTAAACTTACTACACATTGCACGAGTATACGAACTTCTGATTTCTGGCTAAGTGTTCTTCGTTGTCGCAGAAAAGTCAATATTTAATTGTTTTTTTAACGGGTGAGGGCACTATTTTGCATTGGAGTAATACACTTATATCATTCAGATCTATTATCATTAAAACTCTTTATTTATAGTTTTAATTTTATATGATTTTGTATGGCATATTTTAAGATATATAAATCTAAAAATCAAAGAAAACACAATCGTTATTACAACTGCACTAAATCCTAAAATTATAGCCCATTGTTACTTGAGAGCCACACACGATTTTAAATTATTAAATCTATGTAACTTGAGAGCCGCAAAGCTTAAACTTTGCAAATAGTAAAAACATAATTCATGAAATACAATAGGAAATTAAATATATTTTAAGGAGCTTACAAAATGATTTGCTTTGAATTTTCAGATTAGAGATAATAGCCGTTATTAAGAATGTTACTGTTTAATAAAGCAAATGTTTTATAATAAAATGAATAACGCTGTCTTGTGGAAAATGAACGTTAGATGAGCCTATAGAGGGTTAAATAAAAATAAAGAGGGGTTTTGTTCTAACAGTCATAATTCTGTTTTTAACATCAACACGTTTGATTTTAATTCAGCTATAAGCTATATAAGCTGGATAGACATCATTTCAATAGTAAGGACGCATATATTCGTCCTGTTAATATCATCCACTCTTTGTCATTTAATTGTATGAATTTCTGGGAGATTAGGTTTTCGGGATTGGTGAGTTCATTTTGTAGATTCCTAGCATTACAGTGGGGATGAAAATAGAGGTTGAAAGGAGTTGATATTTGAAAATGCACCAAAAATGATATTCACGTTCTAAGAATTTGTTTCTAAATGTTTTTGGGTTCGCTAATTTTATTTTCGGGGTTTCTATGATCACATCAAGAGTATGAATTTGAAAAAATGCGGTTACTTTTTGAATAGATGACCGATATGAAGTACACCTACATACGAGTTTATACCCCTTTCAATCTTATTGCCATCCCAAAGATGTGTCTTATGGGCATAGGAACCCCAGAAACAGAATTACTGCTTCCAAAAATTCCTGATTATCATGCTTTCATTAAATTGTGTCTTATCAGTCTTGGGACGGTTTTTGAACTGTTTTCAAGTCCACTAGTTAAAGGGGTCAATGAAATTTTTCATCATAGGCATTAATTGTCTTAAATAAATAAAAATAAATGTTGTTAGGTATATTTAGGGTATTTTTCGCTTTCCTATGAACTGAAGAATGATAAAATATGGCTCGTAGGAAAATTGAGTATTTTCAACAAATATTCTTTTGATTATCCTAAACAAATTAAGATTGTTAGTGGATTTTCTCGATTCTAAATATTTAAGTTAGCCAAGTAGTTTTTGAGATATCCATTGGCTTTACTGGCTTGAAATCATATAGATTTTTAAATGATACCGAACTTTGCGGAAAGAAAATAATAGAAAATTTTTGGTAACTCAAAACTTTTCCAAATATCATCCAAAAAGTAATTTTTTTCGTTTTTAAGTCTATTGTCTATTGACGCAATTTTTTATCTATAAGTTATGTTAAAATAAACAATTTGTTGCCTAAACTTTGGCAGAACATTAACTTTTGTAAACATAATTCGGTTTTAAATTTTCAAAAACTATTCATTTCGTTTGTTCGTTCACTTTTTTAATTCAAACTCGCAAAAAAATGGCAGGAAGGAAAAAGAGGAGGACTAACCAACGAGGTCATTATAAATAAATAAAAATTATATTAGAAAATTGATCTTTATACCTTCATTTTTGTTTGCTATTGAGACCTTTCAAGTTTGAATTTATTCTAGTTAAAATATTTTTAATTTAACAAATTAGTTAAATTCTTTATTATTATTGATAAATATTTTCTTGTATCATAAATAAATTTTTCAATTATACAGAAACCATTCTAGTCTATTTTACTAAAGTTAATGTAACGTTTATCAAAATAACTTCGGTATGTTCTCTTGAAATTTTTTGATTCCTGATAATTAAAGTCATTTAATCCTATCCCTGAATCATAAATACAGTGAATTTAGTACTTATGGTTTTAATAAAAGTTTTACAATTGAAACAAATTTTCTAAATTTAGACTCCCTTTAAATGTTTTAAAATAGGAATTTCCATTTCTTTAATTTTTCACCAATAGAAAAAATTATAATAAGTGGAGATAAGTCCTTTTCAGGAAATATAGTTGAGGTGATTATCAATTTATAGAAGTTATATTGATTTATCGATAAATTTTCTTTTAATTTATCAACGGTGGACAATAAATTTTTCTGCCTTATGTTATTAATTAAAAAAACAGACAAATTGGTTTTTGAAAATTTAAAATAAGACAATTTTTTATTATTTGGTTTCCGTAGAGTTTAGTATCATATTTTTAAGGTTGTAGATTTTATTTCCACCTTAAACTTGATATTGTACTATTTTTACACTTTATACAACCGATTTATTACTTCTTTTCCGAATCAAGAACTCTTAAAAAGTCGAAGGTTACATTGGCTATGTCATAAATTTTATATAACGAATTTTAAATGCAATTCTGAGTGGGTTTGGTTCAAAAATCAACTAACAACTTCTTTAATTGCCAAATTAATTATAAGATTGATACAATTTTCGCAGTAGTAAAACAATTTTTTTTATAGAAGCTAAAGAATTGTTTCTCAATTAAAATTTATTTTGTAGGTGCGGTATGCGAACATAAAAAGCGTTATTGAAATCAGCAGAGCGACAAAGAAATAACTGCAAGAAGGGAGTTGTGGATAAAGTTAGAAGAATTTGACGAAAGGTAGTTTTATCTCCCAAAAGATTACCATGGAATTAGTGAGACAAAAAAAAAAAGAAGTAAACTCGCATCGTTCTCTGGTAGAAACAAATGCGAGATATGCCCTCGAAACGCAACATATCATTTGAGATATTTTTGTAAAAAAAAAAAAACTGCACTTCAAGAGATTCAATGGTTTTCTCAAGGTTTTCCAGTCGGGGGATATGCACAGCGTCCCACGTATGGTGGAAACCTCTTGCAACTTTTCTTCACTTTTTCAACTATTCTAATGAATTTCTGTACCTCTACATATTCAATGTACCTCTAATTTATTATTTACACCGTGGTGGTTGTGAACCTTCCTACCGCACCGCGTTCACCGAACGCCGTACACGAACATTCATATGAAAAATAATTAGAATGGAAAGTGCAACAACTAAAGGTGTGTATAGGTTAGACATAAACGGCATTTAAAACAATTCTTAGAGTAGCTGCTGACATTACAGATTCCTCGAGGCCCTCCTCCTCGGTTACGGCGATTTACGAAATATCGCGAATAGCAACAAAATACTCGTAATAATAATTAAGACCGCAGATTGTAAGGCCAAACGGCCATTCGACAAAGAATCTATCTATCTATCTATCTACCCTCTATCCAGTACAAAAAAGTGAAATAGGTTCTCAGCCAGTTTGCCTCTTTTCTGTTTAGTTATTCAAGGTCATCCCCAAGTTTTCTTGGTTTTTCCCGATCAGGAATTTATTTGCTTCGGTTCTATTGCCTTTGTTCGGCGCAAATCGAGATTTTATTATGACGCATTTTAAAATTCTCTAAACTTGCATCGAAGTAAGCAATGCGACGGCGCTGTCCACTTTTCGTTTGGTTGCTGTGATCTCTTTAATTTATGCACTCAATGGGGAAGTTGCAATTTAATCGACAATCTCAAATTCGAAACGACTCACTTCTCTGGGAAAATAAAATTGCACGTTTTCGCATTTAAAGCAAATAACTAAAATGTTCGTTAATATTTTAAGCTTTCTAATTTCATTGTTGAAGTACAATTAATCGTCATTTTAATTTAAAACCAGGTTTCTGATATTTAAAAAAATGTTTACTCTTTGCAAAATTAGTATAGAAAATAAAGCTACGAGTAAAACTAAAAACTTGCTTTAGCGGGCCTAACAGAGGACCATATCAGGCCGCAAATTTATATTAGGTCCAAAATTGTTGAAAACTTTACTCAAAGGCAACACTACGTCTATATGAGGCCTACATCTGGGGCAAAATTTTTAAAAACGGATCTGAACCGCAACGCTATATAGTAAATCTATTTTTGTAGATTTTGCCTCGCTTATAATTCACACTTGATCTTTACGTTGAATTCTCTCGATCATGGATTTTTGACAGGTGTATCCAGACTGACGAATTAGGCCCCGGTGCCCCGGATCGAAACTCCGACCATACTATTTCGGTCCACCGAGTGCCCAAAAATTAACTACATTGGCGCGCTGTAAGCCCGCTTTAGTTTCAACTCAAGCTGTTGACATAAAAGACCATGGTTATCCGTGGGATTCGAATTCACAGCCTCTGAGACAGTAGGCCAGCGCGCTAACAAGTGATCTACCAGAGGTCGCTTTTCCGGGGCTAAGTAAAATGATTCGTATTAAGCCCCAAAATACGTTTTTACTCCTACTCGAATATTCGAATATGATGAGTGTTTCTAGATTTACCCTTTATCTACTGTCTAGCCATTTTGGTTAATAAAGGAAACTATGGTTAAATTAATATAACGCAATTGAACGCCACCGAATGCAAACGAACGTAACCGGACGAAAAAGAGCGAAGCTGCTGCTCACGACTTTGTTTGCCTGAATTTTAATAAATTATGTAATATTTCGTATTATTAAAAAATCATGCAGGTATCGATTGAATTCGGACTTCAAAACCTGGAGTATTTTATCAAAGTCCGTTTTAAAATTAATACGTGATGATTTTTATCATCAATGTTGGCAGACTGATACTCAAAAAATGTCTATTTTGGTCTCAGTATCGTTCTTTTTATACATAGCAATTAATTATTCCAAAATAATGTTTCTAATATCGGTAATTTTACAATTTTTGCTATTTTCAACCTGGACAACTCAAAAAATAGATACTTTTTTTACTTTAAGGATTCTTTAAAGTAAAAAATAAAACACCTACGTACAACGTTACCTACTGTGATTAAGAAAAAAACGCAATTGGTATATGCTTTAAAATAATTCAGTATTAAAATTTAAGTTTAATCTAACCCCTAACAGGATTTTACTTTGGAAAGATTATAGTGAAAAGTATTTAAATTAAAGAATGTTAAAGGTTTAATATTTTAATAAAGTCATAGAAGTAAGTTAATTAAAATTCAGAACTATGAAAACCTTTTCTGGAAAATATTAACTTAAAACTTTAAAAGTTAAATTTTAAAGTAATTTCTAAATGTGTGTAGTACGCCCCCAGGCCTATTATTTCCGAACAACCAGTTAAGTGTCAACATCAAGCGACGCATCACTTTAGATTATCCCATATGAGGGAACAAAAGCCCTTTAGTAAGTCCTCCCCCCCCCATCTGTCTGAGTGGAATTTACTCTGCTTATTATAATGCAATTAACTAAGCAACTTCATCAAATAGTCAATTCCCCAAACTTTAATCCTCTTAGTCTAGGGCTCCCGTGGACCCCAGCTCGACTTCCACATCGGCATCAACTAGTGTCCCCTTTTATGATTTACAAACTTCTGGTGCTATAACACAAAATAGGTCACAATCGCCGGTTAAATTTGCAAATGACCAAAATGTTAACAAGACCTAAAACAAATCGACCAAGATTAGATTCCCTCGTTACAAGTACCGACCTACAGATCTGGCGGAACAGTTGCACTAATCTGGGTCTATATAATGCTTCTAACTCCTGGACACAGTTTCACGTAGTTCCACGGAATGTCGACTGCCTATGTGCAATCCCGTCTATCCCGAAAATTGCATGCATATAGATGTTGGCAGCTATCGGGACACAAACAACTGCACCCCTATCCTTCTCTTGGTTCCAACAGGATATCTCCCGGCGAACATGCAAACATTTCGCCTATACTATGTCCCTATCTATCTATATATATTCTATGCTCCTATACCTCTATACCCCTCTGGTATGCCGCCACAGCCCGTGTGCTTGCTCCCTTAAGTTAGTTATGTTGGAAGTTAGATTTGGTGAAAGTTTTGGAAGCTTTATGTATTTACAAAATGTTTGCAGCAGATTGTTCTCTCACTTTCTACAGCCACAGCCCGTAGACTCGCCTAGACGGTCTATGGTTCTAACTATATGAGAATTTGTATGGTATAAAGGACGTAATAGTTTGCCACTTGTTGCTATGCCTGCGATAAATTAATATATTCAATTCTCCTCAAAGTGCATATCTGCGAAGTGCAAGCGTGTAAGTATAGTGCAATTGCAAATCCTTTGTCGAGTGGAGTACCCATGTCTGGTGGAAGGTGCCAAAGTCCCTTAGTAAATTTGTTATGAATTTTTTTTTTTTTTTTATACCCTTTTCGGGATGGGCTTTTGGGCTTATTTTAACATTAAATTGAATTGGCATTTTGATTTTTCGGTAAATTTTCTATCAGTTTGAATTGATACTAGACTAGGGTTAGTTCTGTCTAGAATACCATAGTTTTTGATTTTGAACTGTTCCAATAACGACTTTGTACATGAGGACAAAGATCGAGCCGGTGGACTTTGAATTTGCACTTCGATGCTCTAACCAAATAAGCTACTATCATTTGGTAATTCCAAACATAACTTGTGTTATTCCCAGTCTACTTTTATTGTACAGTAAGACGGAGTTGTTTCTAATTTTCTTTTTATAATTAAAGAAAGTTACTTCTGCTGTTATTTTAATTCTTTCTACACTTGTATACTAACACTGTTAAGTTAAATAATTATTTCCTGTACACTCTTTATTCAATATAATTCACCTGTAGAATTACCAGAAGAGATCGACAGCATGTAAATGAAATTGGGTATGCAGGATCAATAATGGTGATTAAGGGAATGAAGGATGAAGAAGGGGAATTAGGGAATTTTATTAATAGTGCTAAATATATTTATGCGTATAATTTTCAAAAATCATACGTAGATTAATTTGATTGTCCTTAATTATTTTTGCTTAAGTAGCAAAGTTTATAAATATTTCTATTATCAATTTAACCAAACACTGTCTTAAAAAATATCATTTCAGCTCTAAAGAAAAGTTCATACATATAAATTTCCTCCCATAAGTTCAATAGTTTCAACGTAATGGGTCATTTTGATCTCATCTATACTAATAATTACTATACGGAGGTATTTTTTATATATTTTATTTTTGTAATTTTTAAATACTCATCAGAATCCCTTTTAATTTTTAGGAGCTATACGACTGAGTAGAGAAATGAAATAATAAAGATTCCCTGTGGCTACAGAACCCTAAAAATGGAATTGATTTATTTAACATAAGTTCGTTTATGTATTTTAATTGTATTAATTCTCAACATCTGACCACTTGTAAGCATGGCTTCTTAAAGAAGTTTTATTTATATAACTCATGTCTGTTTTAGTTTTTGAATAGATAAAGTGCAAATTTAAATAATAAGAAATTTCTAAATGCAATTTATTTACATAAATTTCTTTCGCACGTAAATGTTTCCGAGATCAAAATAATGTGATTTAAAAACATTTTGCTCACATCTTGAAAGATAATTCCCAAACTATAGAAAGTCTTAAGGAAAACTTTAAAAACTTTTCCAATTTTCTGGTTCGATAAGCGATGTACAAGTATAAGCCGGTTAAGAACTTTTTTTTTTATTGATGATATCTTAGAGCAAAATTCAAATTGTTTTAAATATTTTACATCAAAACAAACTTAAACAGACGTATACTTAAATTACCTTAAGGAATTTTAGCTATTAACCAGATCCGTAAATTGCAAATCTTCGTAAATGACCATGATTAATTTATTAACCAGTTAAGTGTGGAATTTAGTTTTAAACGAATATTTAACCGATTATACGCACTTCAAACTGACTCTTTTGAAAGTCAAATTCAACCTTTTGCATATCAAATTCATTCAGTTGTAAATCAAGTTTTTTCCGTTTGCAAATCTACTTTAATATTTTGTTAGAAAAAAAAGCATCAAAATCTAAAACTGAGTAGTAAATCAAAAACGAAATAAGCGAATAAAAATTTATCAGTCGCTTATACTTCCCGCCATTTATTTAAATTTTAAATTTCGAAAAGTGACGAATTGATATTTTTTTCACGTGTTTTTACAAATTTATTGCAAATTGTATAAATACCTTAAATTAAAGACGGGTTTGTCTTATGAAATTGCAAATTGAATTAAAGCAAAGCACAGCACTCGTGTAGAATTATTTACATGAATTAGGTAGAAACGTTTTCATTTAAATGCTTTTTCATTATTCTCAAAATTTTAAAGGTTATATTCCTCCCTATTGACCTTAAATGAACGTTTTCTACATAACTTCATCAAAATCCATGAGAAGATCTTGAATTTAATTTAGTCATACTAATTCTTACTGATTTTAAAACTAGTTTTAGTGCTAAAAAATTGTCTTAAAGTTTACATTACTTTTTAAAGTATATTTTTAGTTTAAGATCTAAACTAACTTTTAAATTGGATGTCTCACACGAAGAGTTTCCCTTGATTTATTATTATTATCTTTTATATTAACACTAAACCACTACCAAGGGGATCATTTTAACTCTGGTCAGTTTATTTTAAATTTATTCTCTCTAAGAAAGTTCATGCCATGTTTTTTTTTTAAATTTGTATAGACATTTAACACGTTGATTTTAATGGTGATGATTTTAATTCAGCTATAAGCTATATAAGCTGAATAGACGTTAATAGACGTCATTTACATCAACGTGTTAAAACACATTTATAAATAAAGATTAATTAGGTTATTTTTCGTAAAATACGTCTTGAATCTTCTTGGGTAGAACAAATTTTTATTAAACTGAAGATGTTCGGAAAAATCAGTTGTGCTAACCAATTGAGACGTGACCACGACCTTATTTTATTTTATTAAACCTTAAAGTTCTTTAAAAAAAATTACTTCTATGCCTAAAATAACCAAATTGTTCTTAATTTTAAGAATTTGCAGTCGTAATTTTAATATTGTCCCTATAATTTCAAATTTTAACGGCAGAACTTTAGAATTCTCCTTCTGACTCGTACAAAAATCTAAAATTTCGATAAATAATGCTTAGTTTAACTCTTGATTTCTTCCTTCCTATTTGTAAATTTAAGAATTTCATTCTTAATTTCAATATTTCCTCTATAATTTAACGACTGGTTTTAAGCAACCTCAGTTTTCCCCTGACGAAAAAGTTAAATTAAGGTCTATAATTGCTTAGTTCAAAACATCGCTTCTCCTTATAATTTAAAAATTACATGTTTTACATGTACATACTGAAAATTAGTCCATTCGAACATGTTTTAAAATTACTGCTTCAATTAAGTTTTAAAAACTTACCTTTCCTCTATGGACGGATATAAATGGATAGGAGCTAAGACATTCAATGTTAATCTAAGCATTCTTATTAATTTAATATTTAAATCTTTTGATAAACATGTATTAAATGTACTTTTTAAAAACAATCAGCTTTATAAATGGTATTGCTTTCATAAATATTAAATTTATAGTAACAAGGGAAGCCAAGAAATATAGTTGTAATAATGTTTAGCATGGTGGGTTTAACACTAGAACTATTAAAACCAGACAATTTGACTGGTACTCAATTCCTTCCTTTATTTCATTGGTATATCTTTGTAATTCTCTTCTGATTTATGTGAAAATTTAATTGAATTGAGAATTACAAACATATTCGAAAACCTTTTTCCATTAATAACTATTTATTCAAATTTAAAAGCGTATTAAATTAAAGGTGCAGCAAGTGTTTAATATTACAGACCGACGCCGATAGTTCTAGTGATAAATTAAAAACGTATGGACTCATTTTAAGCAATCAAATGTTTAATACGACCATTTTTTTAGTATCAAGTAATATTCCAAAAACTTAAATGAAGCTTTAACTTCTCACTTATTCCCATTATTTTATTTATGTATACAGGGTGTTTTGCTAAGGTCTGAACAGGGACATACCAATCGATTCTATATGTTCTCCTGATCAACGTTTGTTCGGAGACCCCCTCACCACTATAATTGAAATTAAAAATATTGAAGGGGATCAACCTACATAGAAAATGCTTTATAGGTTTCAGTTTCAGTGACATCGTAGGATACTGGTTGATAACGTATTAGAAAACTGAGCCTTCAAGCTTTCAAATGATACCAGTCACGATTTAATCCGTCAACAAAGAATGGAGAGAAACCACGTTAACCCATTCACTGCCAACTACAAAATATCTCGTAGTTGCTTATAGCTGAATGAGTGGCTGGATATGATCTTGGCAACGAATGGGTTAAACTTTGAAAATGGCAATTTCAAAGCCCAAAATTTGACTTTGGCCTTTCGTTTTACTTTTCGATTTTTTTTTTTTTTGTTTTTAAATTTAGGAAAATCGAAGTTTTTTTTTAGGAAAAGGTTCCCTGCCGTGTGGCCTTTACGTGGGCGACGGTGGGTTAAGGCCCGGCATTCTAAAGAAATCTTATTTCACCCAGAAAACAATATAAGCTGAAAATTATGTTTAACACGTTCCCTGGTACGTGTACCGAAAACGGTACACAACTGAAAGCTCTCTTAAACCAAATGCATTTTGATATGTAAGTCTCATTTAAAGGAAAGTGTTAAGTAAGCCTCGTTAGTGCTTATATTTTATTATTTTAATGTGGTGTTGAAACAACGACTGAGACTTTTACTACCTATAGTACTGCATATTAAAAACTATTTCCAAAAGAACGCTTTATGTCGGTTATGTCTATTTGTAATCATTATTATTAATTTTATACGAATACGTTAAATTTATTTCAAAAGAAACCTAAAATATGATAATTAAAATTTGAACAAAAATTGCTTGAACGAACCGATTCGAGGCGAACATGCATGTTGTGACCGATCTCAAATTACTGAATTTGCTTCAAAAAATTTACTTGATATATCAACTACGCTATATATATAAAAAAAAAAAAAGCCTAAAATAAAATAAAATCCACTTGGCTCAAAATCGTCCGGCGATTATGCGGGTCGGCTGTCTCAATGAATTATGAAACACGTCCAAGCGTTTTCCGCATCAATTGATCGACAATCGGCGCGGGGCCAGCTGGTGACGCGCACAAAGAGAGGGGTACCTAACAACAAAAACCGGTGCATTTCGTTGGATTGCATTTTCATTGCATTATCCACACCCCCACCCCAATTGGTATTAAAAAGAGCAAAAAAAATAAATAAGTAAATAAATAAAAACAAGGCTTGTTCCCTCTGGTCAGGAGCGCATATTTTATTAAGATTTGTTTTGATAGTAGCCCTGACCTGCCCGACGCAAAAATTACGTCGGCCCAGAGGAGGAGGGACAGAAAGCGGGCTAAACTAATGCCAAAAAAAAAAAAAAACATATTCCGCCCATATTCGAAATATTTTGCCGTGGCGGCAGCACCTTCGCGGACGCTGCCGTTTCGCGCCCCGGCAACGTACATTGGTGGTAGCGGTGGCGGCAACGGCGACGGTATGACATGCATGCGAAAATCGGGCGAAACAAGTTTTGTTTGCGAATAGCGGGAAGCATGGAAACAGCTGAAACACAGAAAATGCCACAGCCCCGGCCCCAAATGCACTTCACAACATTTCGCAGTGGGGCCATGGCGTGCAACGTGTGTAATTCTTGCACTTTTACGTATAGTGCAGCATCACTCATAACCCATACACGCGGGCCGCGGGGTCGCATTCGGTGTCGCTCGCTGCAGCATAAATTCGCATAAGTTCATATATTATATATATATATAGATGTATACATATGCAGTACGGCTCGCGCGATGCACTATACACCTGTATGCGTGCGCTATTTTATTTGTATGCGTGTATGAGTCGGTGCAACTAACGCCATGCAAAAAACTTGCTCCAATGCCATGGTAATTTGCGTCTACGAGCGCTCGTTTAGAGGCCACCGCTTAATGGTGCACGTAGAGTCGGCTGCAGTTCGTGCATACACAGCGTCGCATTTTGCATAATGCATATGCATATGAGCGCATATCTCGCATGCATTTTGGTTGCCAGTGACGATGACCAAATTGCTGCGACCGATGTGAAGAGGTATTATGGGGGAAGGGGGGGGGGTGGGGGGGAGGAGAGGGGTTCTACGAGGGGTTAGGACAATCCGTAAATGTGCGTGTCTCGCGTGAAAGCTGCGCTCTGCGCGATGCGTTTATTATTATTGTTGTTGTTGTTATTCTTGTTGTAAGGCATGGTCTCGCGAGCCGGCCCCAAAAGAGTTGATGATGCGCTCCTCCTAGCCTCGGTATTTTCTTCGGGGGCCCCATGTGTAAAACTAGATTCCACTTGGAAGCATGCACGTTGTTATAATAATTATGTTTTAGCGCAATAATTGCCCTGCGGGGGTATCAGAGAAGATGCCGCCACCGTGCGCCAGAAGAAGCTTCTCCTCCCTTTGGTTATTGTATGGTTGAAACAACAACAACAAAAAAAAAAACAAGGTTCCTTTCCTAGAGAGCGCCCTCGTGGCGCGCAAAACTAGCGCAAGAAATTTTTCTTAACGCAACGTAACAAGATCAGGCTAACTCTGTTGCATATATCTTTTTTTTTTTTTTTTTAATGCAAATCGAGCGAAAAGAATAGCGTGCGGGTTCCGCGGACAAAAAAAAAATAAAAAAATACAATAATAATATAGGCAGCATGAGAAAAATTGATAAATAGGAGTAAAGGTATAAAACATCTAGAAGCCAGCTGCAGCTGAGTGCGCGCAGCAACCCCTCTTCAGAAGGATGATGGGCTTCTTCTTAAGCGAAAATTATGCAAACTGGAAGTCAGTTTTCTGCTCTTCAGGTGTGCGATTCCGCGTAAACGACTTTCAGTTTTTTTTTTAAATAATAAATCTAGCCAACTATGAAAATGAGCTACCTCTGATATATTCAACTATAGTTGATTCGAGAATGTGCGTAATTAGCCTAACTAACTTTAGCCGTATATTCGTTTTTACATACTCTAAGACTCTAAGATATGCAAAACAGACGAAAGGGGGTATATTAATCAGACAACGTCGACAACGACGGTAGATATAGACGCTAATTTCTCATCAGAGATAGGTGTATCTTTGGCTGGGTGTCATCACCTCTTATTATAAATTCGCTTCCTTTACGAGTATCACCATGATGGGAGCCCCAAAGCGTTTGATGGATTTTAATTTGTAATACTACCGGTCAGGGGAAATGGGTGTAATCAATGCTAGTCCCAGAGGTAGGCCCTCAATTTCGTTATATCAAAATTGCAATTTTTAAAACCTATAAGAGGTTTTATGTCCCTAGACACGTTTAACTTGTCCACTTTAAGGGACGATTATATCAAAAGTTGAGGTCGTAATCATCTATTGACTACTGGTTTTTCTATAAGGGTGAAGCCAATTTAATTATAATAATGGGGAAAACTTACATTTTTAGTATCAACCCAGTCTGGCGTGTCAGAAAATGAATGTATTAAATGTGATCACCCCTAATTTGATCCAATGGTAGTACTTAATCAGAAACAAGAGCAAATCGATCAATAACTAACTTGTTCTAAACCGGCTCAACTATTATTTTACCAACGACGAATTTTTTATAAGTACATTAATTAATAGTTTCTCGTTAGGGTTTTACTATTTTTTATACATACTTTAAAATATCGCAGATTTTAGGTATAGTTTTATTTAAAACAATCGACATACTTATTCAGTTGATCGACTTTTGTTAAACTAGGTATATGAAAAAATCGAGAAAATCTATTTTCTCTAAGTGAAAGAAACATTTCTATAACGATATTCTAACATTACCTATGATTTTTTAATGATCTAATCTGGATCTGAAATTTAACATTTAATTGAATTTTTTAAATTGTTGTCTATAGCAAAACTTTTAAAATTTACAAAAATTAAATCAAATTGCAATGATTTTTGACCAACCAAACATCAAATTGTGAATTTAAAAACTTATTGGATCCAATTTTTCATGGAGAATGGGCATAAGTCAATGCAATTTGATGATATTTTCACAATATTAAAAAATTTTGA
The DNA here is from genome assembly GCA_963969385.1 of Philonicus albiceps. NCBI lineage: Eukaryota > Metazoa > Arthropoda > Insecta > Diptera > Asilidae > Philonicus > Philonicus albiceps. Next base: position 28,853,907 of record OZ017776.1, read on the forward strand.
TATAAGTAACTCATTCCCAAATTTTAATTCAATACAAAATTTGCCTCTGGCATAATTCATTTGTACCAACACTTTTTTAGACCCTGATGCACTTCTGGAGCTAATTTTTTGCTATGGCATTAAACACCTTTAGCGATTCTGTTTTTGTCTTATCAATGGTCACAGAACATCGTATTTTCGTAGTTCTTTTTAGCCTCGGAAATAGAAAGAAGCCACAAGATGCCACATCCAGCGAATACTCTTGCCCTATATTCTTTCTGCTTTAATAAAAAACCATTTTATATTTGATTTAAAAAGAAATTATTAAATTTGTTGGGGTGTACCGAAAATGGTACATATACGGGATGGGAATATTCATAAACATTATGACAGGAAAAATTCTTAACATATTTAATTCTCTTTTAAAAACAATAATATTCAATTTCCATACAATTTAAATAACAAATTAAACAATTAGCCGTGCTAAATTAGCATTTTACAACATTTAAAGTAATTTTAAAATGTAGAAAACTAGCGATTATCATTCCCCGAAGTGCACACCGGGACATATTAAATCATTTTAATGTCGCAAAAAAGGTCTTTGTCAGGAATATTGCTGCACATTGAAAAAATGAAAACAACAAAATGATAAAACGCTCTTCCGATTAAAAATCCCTAGCAGCATCCAGCATCCAACAACATTGAACCAATTTTTCAATAGAAAACAGCACATTTAGCAAGAACTACAGAAGAACCCGTTCGTAGTCTCACTTTTGTAAGCCCCATACGAACCTGATTATGTATACGTGCATATGTGCATTAATTTCCAAATTAATGTAAACGCAAAGGTCTGGCACAATTGCTGCATTTTTAAGCTGGTTCGTTGGAACAAAAAATAAAAAATAGGCTTGTTCTGTTTTAAAAACGAATACGGATCAAAAATAAATTTCTAGCTAATTACGATACTTTCGGAAGTGATGCTATAGACGATGATGTTGTTGATGTTTTGTATAAAATTCACGGAAATATTTTAAATGCTTTAATTGCATTAACAAAGAATTTTGATTGCCTTTTTACATGATAAAGGGGATGCGCGTCAAAAATGGTACAAATAAAGATCATGAATTATTGAAACTGATTTTTTGTTGTTTTGTTTTGGAGCACAAAGCCATGAATTAACCTTAAGTTTCATTTAAGCCTCAAAAATTATAAACCTTCTGAATAAACATCTGGTTGTATACTCAACTGAAATATTAAGACAATAGTTCAGGTGGCTGTGCTTAACAAAATATTGACCAAGTGATCTTGAATATTTGATAAAAACAAGATCTGCACACAATTTACAAATGATGTACATCTCATAATTACCTTGTTTTATTTAACAAAAGGCCTTCGAGGCGGAAATGTTGCGTTTAAAAATCCAAAAACTCTTAATTTGTAGTTATATCACACAACATTTTTTTTTATATAAATTAGTCAAAATGCTAGACTTATTACGTGATAACTAACTAACTTATTAACTAGGTAGGGTAAGCTAATATAATGGCGCGAGTTCTATTCGCACTTACCCGTTTTTTTTATTTTTTTATTTTTAAGAAGAACTATCATTCAATATTATCATAAGATTTTATATTAAATTAGTAATAGTTTGGATCAATTGTAGAATTAGTAATAACAGATTGAGTTAGATGTATTCTTAAGGATTGTTTAAAACTAACGAATTCAAAGTGACAAGCACGCATTTGGCTTATGAAATGGCTAAATTATTTTTAATTTTGCTTAGTTTTAGGATTTGTGTATTGTACCATATTTACAAAAACCAGATACTCCAAAAGTTTATAGTTTGACCTAATTGAATTGGTAATAACAGATTTATGGGCAATAGTTGGATGTACATACAACAGAGAAATAATTAAATATAATAGAAATAATACTATTTTCGGTTATCGCGTAAAAAGTAATTATAATTCAATATTAGGAGGGAAATGTATGATGGACGAAAAGGAGGGAAATTTTCAACCGAAGAATGAAAAGAAAACATAAAAATTGTGAGAACCAGCAAAAAATGCAACATTATCGATTAGTGGGCCGCTAAACGCCAAGCGACGACGACACACCCCCTCTTAGCGATACGAAATGCCCCCACAAATCCATCATTTACCAAGTATTATATGGTTGGGTTAGTTTTACTTGGTGCACCCCGGCAAGCTATATCTTAAGCCCCAAAAAGCCCCAAACCATAGAGCCGCCTATTCTCACTCAATCCAATACCCTAGTACTGGCCCACCTCAAACTCCATTCCCCAAACCCCCCAAAGAGTGTTCGCCTTAACTTTGGCTCTTATACACATAGCGGCGTGGTCGTCTTCGTTGTCGTCGTCGTCATCATCGTCATCGTCGTCGCAGCGCAATGCAACGCGTGCATCAATACCATCGTGCTTAAGGACATGCCACAGAGCTGGCTGGAGTAACCCCTCAACAGTGTGAAGATAGCAAGAAATGCAATATAAAACTCACCCTAAGACGAAATTGCCCTCATCTACCCTAACGAAAATACATAGGCGAATTGGTCTTTGACCAACAACACATACAAAAGATATAAACGTTAGAGGTGCGCTCCTCTTCTTTGGGTGCACTTCAAGCACTTCTCCTGGCCTTTCGAAAAACAAGAAACTACCACGTTAATATATGTGTGTCACAATCTTTTTATTTATTATAAATTTTTTTTTTCGAAAATTTTTATGTGCGGCATCGGCACAGTGTCCCAACCATCATCAACCCCCCCTCCAAACGCTCCGTGTGTAGCCCCGGCCGGCGCAGCGTCTTCTTCTCGTTATGGAGAGGAGACGTTGTGCGAATATTCCGTGTTGTCTTTCTAAAGAATTTGTCCGTTCTACCTCACTTCCATTCCTTCTGGGGGGGGGGGGTTGCTCTAGCATGTTTTTTATGCATTACCTATAGCCAACCCTAACACTACCCAACAACCCCCACTAACCCCCCCCCCACCTCCCCCACAAAGCTCTACCAGCTCTACCAGCGCCAGAATCCCAACATCCCAACCTCATTCTGTCGCTGATCCTTCTTGGCTTCACCATCCAGAGTTATCTTTAGGTTCGTAGATGCACATATACAACATGCCTTTGCCCCTCTATCCAGGGAATTTGCTTGTGTGCGTAGGTTGGGTTAGTCCTTTCTGTCTCCCAATTTATTTATTTTTTTTTTATTCTGGTTTTATTTATTATTTTTTTTTGTCGAGTAAATGCATTTTTCTGGAGAATGAAGAATTAAAAAAAGAAAGAAGCGTTAAACAAAATCATATAAAGATACCCTCTCTCTAGAGTGAAGGATGATAATTTATACATATGTATGGGTCCTTGTCGATTTCTGATTCCTGAATAATCAACAACTAGCAAATATCATCCCGCCCAGTGATGATAGGACAGTGATTAGTTGCTATTGAGCTCGTCCAAGGCGGAAATTTGTATTTAACGTTAATTAAAAAATGATTATATATATATCTTATATATGTATGTAAATACATGTACCACCCACAATAAATTATTTTCCCTCCATTCGTCCCAAATTCCCATACCCCCTAATAACCCCTAACCCTTCGGCTATAAGAGATGCGAACATATCCCAAGCAAAATTTTGGGTGAACGGCAGCGAACCGACGAGACGCACATACACTTGTCTATTGCACCAAACATGGGAACATTGTTAAATTCACAGGGCATTAACCCTTTAACGCATCATCACTAGGGGGTAAAAGGGGGGAAAGGGAGAGGAAGGGGTCATATGCCGTATATCCCCCAACCGAATGTGTGACGCTGTACCCTGATTTCCTCTTTTACAGGCTCTCCGGGCAGCGGAACTGCAAGAAGCGGTGGCTGCTGCTGCTGCTTTACCCCCGTGACTTTAAGATACCCAATGCCCCTAACACCCTCCTTTGCAATCCCGAATCCTATACAGCAAATTGAAATAAGTGAATTAAAGCTGACTGTCTTGGGATTAGTTAAAGTCACTCTTGGCATATTGTCTAATTTTCTGTTAAACATCTTCTTCCCCATTCCTATTTATTTGTATGTTGACCAAGATACGATTTTACTTTGAACATATAGTCATGAACAATTATATAAGAAAATGTGGTAATATAAAATAATCTTATAAAAATTTAAAGAAAATTGGTGGTAATCTTTTTTAAATAACCCAGTTTAAGTTTCTGTCTATGTTCGCAAGTAATTAATTTCTATGAAAATTAAATGGTGAATTGTTTGCAAACACCGTAAAATCAGATACTCTCTCTTGAAATTACCAATAAAATACTTAACGTGCCCCAGCAAGGAACAAGTATGTTGCCTTCTTGGCGCCAAGCTGAATGCCTTTTCAAAATTTTGTTTTGTTCTTGATAACACATAAAATGCTTTCATTGGAATGGAAATAATACCTAGAGATTAAGATTGATTTATAAATCAGCGAAGTTTAATTTTTATTTTGTGAACATATTTTAATTATGCTATGAATAAAACTCTTTAGTTACTCATAATCTTAAAATACAAACTCAATTATTATTACAATAAAATTAATGTTAATAATATAACACAATGTAGTTTTATAAATATTGCAATATTAAAAAAAAGGGGGACTCTCCTTTATTTATTAATAACATCAGTACCGCAGTAGGGTTTTAAAATACAAACAAAAGGCATAGTTCTTGTAGACACGATGCTTCCCGTACTTTCTTAATCAATTTCAATCAAATTGTTTATTTTAACCCATGCGTACGAAATAGCATTGCAATGGGTCTTACAGCAAGATAATGGCCCAAAGCACACAAGCAGAAAAGTTAAGGAATGGTTCACGGTCAAAAAGATTGAGGTCTGTTCAGCTACCTGACCTCAATCCCATTTAAAATTTATGGGCTGATATAAAAAGAAAAGCGAATACAAAGCTGGCAAATAGTAGTGAACTTTGGCAAGTAGTGCAGGACGCATGAAATCAAATAACATCAAAAACATGATAGAACCTAGTTGAGTCCATGCAACGATGATACAAAGCAGTTCTAAAAAAATAAAGGCTTTACTACAAAACACTGAACTAATCTAATCTAACTTTATCTTCCTTTATATTTTGATATCTAAAAATTAGCTTGTCGTATTTTAAAATTATTTTTGCAATTTTACTAACTACACTGTGTTATTATTTTGACCACAGTTGTATATTTCAAAATTGGGACATTAGTCAAAGGGAGTAGAGTATATGATTAGGTTTTCCTAGCGATTCGCCTCCACAAAATTTTCACACTCTGCTGTTCATCACTCTATGGGTATACTGAGGTATAAAATTTGTTAAAAAAACCATTTATAAATTGCACTACTTTGAAACACCCAAACAATTAAGGAAAAGTAGGAAAAGAGGGGATATGTTACTCCCCATTATTTCTTGTAAACATTTTAGGGATCAAATATTTATTCTTCATTTTCCCTTGCATAGATGTTGAAATGAGGATTATCTGACATTTCCTCCTTTACGTGCAGGTTAACAGGGGTAGCTTTCCCTTGGAGTACATTTCCCCTTAGGGCCATTCGCCCTTGAGTTCATCCATTCGGGACATATGTGTGATCGGCTTAGAAATTGGTTTATGAAATTGTAAATGACTATGAATGAATTATATTCAATATATACATATATATCAAATTTATAAAAACTATAGAATGGCTTAGAAAAATAAACTTAACCTTACCCTTCTCTGAAAAATTACTAAGACAAAATTAGATAATTTACCTAATCTAAGGAAACCTAAGCTTGATATAAAAAAAGCAAATACCATACAAGGGCATTTATGCCTTCTATACAAAATATTTTACCCCAGCTTGTTTAGTTAATTTTACAATAGGTTTTTCTTTAGGTGTAATAAAATAAACTCATCTATATTATAGGGGAGTATGGTCTATAACTCTTCATCTCCTTTACTGATTCATCCCATTTGCGAACCTAACTGAAATATTTCCATAAGGGATATGTCAGCCAATTTTAATCAAAATCTATAGTCTATATTGGCAGCAAATTAAAATATATAATTTAATTTTAATATGACTTAGATATAGAGAACTGGTAAATGTACAAATAAAATTCGATCAAAATCGACTAAGAAATGCAGTAGCATATTTTAAAATGGGTACAGCCCCTCAATCCCTTGACCAATCACTAACATTTTAATACACGACTTAGAAATATAAACAGTGAATATACACACCTAGTTTGGTTAGCTTGGATAGCGATTAAGCCAAACAAAAGATATAGGGTTCAAAAACTTTTAACAGAAGTTAACGTAACCCATATCATATCCCCACATTCCCTTGACTTCCATTCCATTTACGAATTTAACCGAGATATTTGCCTAATAAATGTATACGCAAAGTTTAACCAAAATCGATTAGGAAATACGGTTGTTATCGATTTTACACCATTCGTTATATCCCATGTAATATAAGTATTTGGGGTATATTTGACCTCTAAGATGAATTTTGAATTTTTTCATCATTCATTTTCCGAAATTGTTTTATCAAATAGGTTGCAATAGGTTGTATTTCTTCAATTTATTTATATGCTTCTATCTCAAGGATAACAACTTTAGCATTTTTGAGCGGCTTTAATATTATCAGGAATCACTTGCGGCATTTCGAATAATGCAATCAGTTTATCAATAAAAACAGTAAACATCACTTCTCAGTCAGCACAATTTGCAAAAATATAAATTTTATACATATCTTTTAACCGACTTTAAAAAGGGAAGGTTATCAATTTGACCCGTACTGTATTTTTGTTTATTTTACATTTAATGAATTAAAGAAGACGACGAATTTGGTACAAAGTTATTAAACATCAGACATATCTAATTTTAAAAGATCTTGAGGTAATTCTACTCATCACAGAATTCTGTATTGAGCTTGAATGTATTTTAAACCAAAAAATTGATATAACGATACTTTAGAAGTAAACAATAAGCTTTTTAATACGTTGCCACAAATGTTATCTATAGTCGTCCATTCAGCTTATATAGCTAATAGCTGAATTAAAATCATGTACGTGAACTTGTTAAGAGAGTTATATGTATGTACTTACTTTTTTTTCTGTAAACAACAAATTTCTTAGATTGTACTCTAGCATAATGTTTTCATTGTAAAATAAGTGATTTTAGTATATAATTTAATTTAACTATTTTTCATAACCCTTTGAATTTTTTTAATTACAGGCTTAGAACGGGTTGCTGAGGAGTTGATGGGACGCAGGAAATGGAAGCTCTACCAAGAAGTTCTTGCACGATCCCAATTGAATGTGAACAGTACGAATTCAGCTCAATACGAAGATACAAGTAAGAGAAAATAATTTTTATAATGTTTAACCCATTCGCTGACGAGATCATATTCAGCCACATATTCAGCTATGGCAATGAATGGGTTAAAAAGACATTCTGGTTATTCTTTTTTTCAAATTTCTTGTCTTTAATAAGTTTTTGAGTATACACCTAATTTTATTTAATTACATCCGTTTTATAGACCAGAGCAGCAAAATTGTTCCATTACAACAACAGCCAGAGAAAGAAAATTTGGCATTTCAACAGGAAGCCTCAGTCGAAAACCAGTCAAAGGGGAGAGAAACTCCAGCAATAAAAAGCGAGATAAGCGAAAACCTGGAAGACAAAGGCTGTGTAACTTTACTGAAAGGTATGCAAGTTTTTCTACACGGTTCAAATTCTGGAGTTATAAAATTTCTAAAGAATATGAGTTAGGGTTTTCAATTTCTATTCGTAACTTGCAAAATTTAATTAGATTTTTAATTATTTTACTTTATTAATCCCCAGAATTTTTTACCGTGTAGTTTTAGATTTAAGTTTAAAAAATGAACTAACTAGGCTTAATAACTTAGAAGAAATATTGGAAATAGATTCAAGAGGTAATTCCACAAGCATCACGCCGGAGAGCAGCGATCGGCCAGTAACTCCAATCGATTGGAAACCAGACGATAAGTGTTATTATTGCGTTGACGGAAAGCTTCTCACGGTGAACGAAAAAGGCGATTTAGTGGCGGAGTCTGGCCCGGCGTTGTCCGAGGCAGAACTCGCCAACAGAGTAAGAAAATATCCTTAAATTAATTTTATATGTTTTAGTAATAAACTAAATTATTTTTATTAATTATTTTAGACGTCTATAGATTCCGATAGTGATTCCAGGGATAGCTCTCCTGATCTAGATATCCATAGTCAAAGACCCCTAAATGAAAGCAAAACTGTGACATCACTTTTAAAACATTCACATCCACCGAATATGACCTCCTTGGAATCAATGACCGCCCATTTGGCGGCGAATGCATTGTTCCAAGGTATTCAGTCTGGTTTAAATCCATTTTGTCCAAGTAAGTAAAACTATATAAAAAAAAAATAAAAATATAAACTTTATGAAATGACGGGACATTTCTATTTTTTTTATGTTTCCTCTAAGGTTGGTGGATAGCTCAACAAGTATCGTCAGCTCCAACACCTACCTCAGATACACCAGCTGCCCCCATTAGTCCTTCAATCAAAGATTCGCCTAGTCCCAGTGATACAACAGGTGAACAACCGCTAGATTTAAGTGCAAAACCGTCTCCAAACTCCTCGTCTGCTAGTGGTGATCCAAAACAAGTATTTAGGTAAGTAATTTTCATATATTTTTCAAGATTAAAATAAATGAAGAATTTTAAGTGTATTTTAATTCCTGGATAAAAGATTAATGCCATCTTTTGGGGTAATACCAACATAGATTTTATTGGCTAAGTTTTTTAAATGGCTAAAAAGGAATTTTAAAATTTAGAAATAGTCTAAACCATATGAAGTGATATGAAGGAAATGTTTCCTTGGTGAATTTTAAGTTTTGTAAACTTGAAGATTTTGTGAAAAATGTTTATAATGAAAACTGCAATGTTTCCGAGGTTTGTTACCTATGCGCAAAAGATGAATGGCATTTTTTGGATTATGGGGCTCATTAAAATTAAGAAACTAAGTCTAAAAAGGAATTTCAAATTTAGAAATCCTCCAAACCATACGAAATGGGTATTTACTAAGGTTTAATTAAAACACGTAATTCAAAGGTAAAATTATTTAAAAAAATTGTTTTGGACTCTGGTGAATAGTCTTAAAATTAACTACAATTAAAAATTTCTAAAAATATAAATCCTTGGTATGTTTTAAGCTTACAAAATCATAAGAAACATCTCGAAAGCTTGAAGACTTTGTAAACAATTTTTATAATGAAAATTGCAATACTTCTGGGGGTATATTATCTATGTTTAAAATATGAATGACATTTTTGGGGTTTTGCTAGCTCATTTAAAATTAAGGAACTAAGTTCTTTTTAATGTCTAAAGTAATTTTAAATTTGCTAGTCGTCCAAACCACACGAAGTGGGTAGTTATCAAAATTTAATCAAAACAGGAAATTTTAAGGCCAATTTATTTAAGAAAATAGTTTTGAACTCTGGTAAATAGTCTGAAAATGAACTACATTAAAAAAATTCTAAAAAATATAAATCTTTTGGTATATTTTCATTTTACAAAATCATAAGAAACATTTCAAAAACTTAAAAATTTTGTAAAAATTATTTTATAATGGAAACTGCAATACTTCTTGGGGGGTATGTTATCTATGCGCATGAATCTTTCAAGTATGCATCAGACAGACTGCACCAATTATGACCTCGTCCTTAAACATACTTGATGAAGTTAATTTCTCGTACTTGTTTCAAAATAAAAAACAAAAAATGCTTGTAAATTGCTTCCAAATTGTATGTTCCATTGGAGTATGAGCCGAAATAAATAATTTCACCATACCCATATACCAGGAATACTCAAAACCAAAATTAAAAGTGAAGTGAGCAGTTTTAGTCTGCTTAGCCCTCATCCACAGAAGGGGCGGAAAATATTTATAATTTTTTAAACAGGCGAAGCGCTAATGGAACTTGTTTTTCGCTACATCAGAGGCTTGATCATTGAGACGGATAAAGTCAATAGAGGCCCACAAGGACCACTCCAACGTATTTTGACTCCGTAACGTGGCTGCACAAAACGCTTTATTTCACAGTCGGTGGCAAAGTCGAAAATTTCGAAAGGTGCAGATGTATGAAAAGTAATAATTATCTCAAATAACATAAAAAACGAAAATGTAAAAAAATAAAAAAAAAAAAAATTATATTCCGTTTTTGGTTGCACTTAAGTTGCTATATGCACATGAAGAATCAAGTGCATTTCTAAAGGGAACCCCATCCGTCTGGGAGCCTATATGGTGTATCCTGAATCTAAATGTTACGTCGTGAATACGTGCACTTGGGTCGAGATGCTGTCAACCAGCTTACAATCCCAGGGATTCGTGTTCACTCTGTGAAAGGGGTTAAAAGTGGCTTAATCAACATGCACCCCGGCGACGTCTAAGAGCCACGAGGAGTACATGATGTAAACAGATGCTTTTTAACACTTTTTTTTCCATAATTGAAGGATTTTATTCGGTTTGTGTTTTTGTACACCATATGCCGAAGTCGTTTTACATCCTGACATTGTTTCCAAGTGCATTTATATTTTTTTTATATGCCTCGAAAAATAGATTTAGCATACCACAAGCGACTAAATGCTCGCCCTAAAGTTGGCAATTAATTTACCTTTACATTTTTTTACGTCGCTCATTTTCTAGAGGGTGAGCCCTGTTAAAAATAAAAAAAAACAACTTTTTGGACGGCCGAATACCTCGGAAAATTACTTAAAACTTGAGAAATCAATTACGGTAGCTTAATTAGAACTCAAGATATTTTTACATTGCTCAAGGATTTCACATTAACCCCCTTTTTTCTTTAACGTAAATAAATTCAACAACTTCAACACCCAGACAACCATAATAATCGACATCGCCCAAAAATCAATTTGATATCGAATTCGTGGAGGTATACAAAGTTTATATCAGTCCACAATTGATTTTGAATTTTTTTTTAATTTTCTATAGACTATCCGATGATATGAACATGTGCTGGAACCCCACTGGGTGAAAGCAGACGAAAGTACTATTTTTTTTTCCCATAAATGGGTCACTTTTGTATACTTTCAGATTAGTTCTTTGAACAGACGTAAACAGGGAGAGTAAATACACGAGATAAAAATTGATTGAATTTCTGCAAACAGTCCCAATGCAAACAGGTGATCCAAATCTTTAGATAAAATTTTGATGTATTTCGTTTTGGTACATCCCTTTATATTTTGGTTTGCAACGTTTTAATTTTGATGAAAAATTATCATGCAATATTTACAATGTTTGCAAAATGTACAACAAATTCGAAATTTTTAATCTACTGTCTAAAAGAGCACATAGATTTATAAAATTCAGAACAAATTCTGAAGATTGTTTTAAGGGCTGAAAGCACCTTTTTGTTAAGTTTCAAGAACTTGAGGTCGGATGGGCAAGAAGGTAGGATTAATTTTAAAAATAAATATAAGTTATGTGGGGTTTGCTCGGAAAGTAATTTGGTTTTTTCCCAACAGACGACTTAATTATATTTGTTCGCAGTCAACTTCACACTTGAGCCGTATTATCGTTATATATTTTGATCTTGCGTAATAGTTTTAGTATTGAAAATCGAAAGCAGATGAAAGAAAATGGATTAACAGAACGCCAATTTTGTTCCGGCAAGTTTATTGAATTCAACCGTTCATGATCACGTGAAATGCCTTGGTTTAATTTTAAAACTCGACATATGGGTCCTGCATGTTCTTATAGAAAGAAATTTGATCCGTCGATCGTCACAGAAGTCATGATTTGCTTCTCAAGGGCTGATATTCATAAAAAAAAGATGATGCTATTTGTTTGATGGAATTTAAGGGAATCCTCTTTTTTCTAGCTTTTACCGGGCAATGCTACTATAAATTCTAAAGTTTAATGCGATCAACTGGACAAATTGAATGATTTGCTCAAACAGAAAACACAAGAATTGATCAACAGAAAAGGTGTAGTGTACCACCAAGATAATGCGAGACCTCATACAAGTTTGGTAACTAGCCAAACCTCTTAAAATTTGGATAGGTTGTCCTGCAACACCTTCCATACTCTCCAGATCTGGAAGTTTGAGCCGGCTTTCTATCGACTGAGTATCGATCAAGGGCAATTGCTAGTTTTGCCCGTCCATTCCCTATGTTCTTTTTATTGTTTCTTTCATATTTAAAAAGAAATTATATGACCTAATTCAGTCCCTATCAACACTTAAGTCAGATTGTATTCAGCTATTGCTGAATACCACCCATATGTGGGTGACTTAGTAGTTTAAGTTTTAAAGTTGAAAATGAAGAACTAAAACGAAAAATCGGACTTAAACAAACAATTCTTTTGCCCCTTAAATTAAATAGATGTAAAAGAAACATTTTTTTTATATACTTATAGAATAAACACGTTCTTTTTTCATATTAAGCTTAAGAGGTAAACGATTCTTTGCTTTTTTCAGATTTTCCATGGTAGCCACTGCAATTATTAAAACAGACAAAATATCCGAAATATTAAATATTGAACCTTAAACAGAATGATTACATTGATTGGTTTGGTTTGTAAAGGAAATTTTTAATTAATCAAGATGTGGTTAAACCGGAACTTCAATTTAATAAAGTGCCAGTTTAATGTCAATTTATGCCTTGTGGCGTTCCATTTATCTCTTTTTTATAACAGGCAGCATTTATAAAGTTATTTTGAAATACATTATTAAAATAATAATTGAAATGTAAAATTTTTCTTTAACTAAAAATGTTTTCCAGCGGGCTTGTTTTATACAAAACTCGTTTCTTTATAATCGTATACTTGAAAACCTTTGAATTTTAAATAATATAAAAAACTACATTACAAGGTATTTAAAAGGAGTGCTTTGTATATACAAAAATTAAACAATTTTTGTATGAAATTGATAAAACAGTTATACCTAATTAATTTGATTTATTACAGAAATAAAAAGAGGATTATTAGATACTCTCAGAAATTTATTAATCAGTTCTGAAGGTCGAATTAATTGAAAAATCATAATTATTTTAATTGAAGATTTAAGTAAAGAATATCATTTAGTTTTATACCAAATTAATGATATTAAAGGAAGAATTTAACTTATTGTTTAAATGGCTTATCTCATTTCTTATTTTTAGTTTTCGCATAGTGAATTTATTTGATAGTAAAGTTTGCGAAAATTAGGCCAAATCTACATGACCAGGAAAGCGAGCATTTTAAGCAAATACGTAAGATAACTAAAGTGAAAAAGTAAACAAGAAAATCACAACTGCAGGTGATAAGAGCTGATGGCGCCGCTAACATCTCTTTCACTCGTCTCACCACCTCCACAAAGTTCATCGGCCTCTGCAGTGCATATAATTTCGCGATAATGATGCCCAAAAATTCGTCGTTTTTTCGGGTGCATGTAATTTTGTAAATCTCGTGTTAAAAATGAAGTGCAGCAAGATAACCCCAAGCAGCTAGCAGGCGTGATCAAAAACGCGACGCTTCCTCAAAAGCCCTCTCATAAATGCGCTCTTTGATGTTTTTGAAGTTGTGGAAGGAAAGTGAAATTCCTCCTCAATCAGCACGATGTTGGGTTTCGGTGGAAGATTTTCGCGCGTGAATTTTTAAGACGGCGACGACGACGACGACGACGACCACGACGATAGCAAAGAAATATGAGCCCCCCCACATCTGCCAGCCAAATCTCAATTGCGGAAGACTGTTGCTGCACTAATTGTTGGGGGTTATCAGGAGGTCTTTTATCTTGGTGGATAAGCCAAAATAAAATCGAAATAATTGAAAGTTTACTGAACCCTGGGGTTATTGTTTTTATTTTCCCATTTTTTTGTTTTTGAGGTCATCGCATATTATTTTGGCAAAATAAATATGTGATAAGTCATAGAATTTCGCTAAATGCGTAATTCATCTCATTTTTATATTAATTCTTTAAATAAAAGAATGAATTTTGCAAAAAAAACACAAAACAAAAACATACCCTTCTTAGCTATCTAAAACGGGTCCATCATCATCAAATTTTTATTCACCCCTTCACACATATCTTGATGAAATGACAATAAAAGTGTTAAAAGGAAAATTTAAATCCTTATACCATAACTACGAGTAAAAGAATTAAATCTCAAAACTCTCTAAAACATTAAAGTTTCTAAGGAAAAATTATATTTTCATTTAAAATAAGCAGGTTTTTATTTTTATGTTGTATAGTGCCACACTTTTGCCACTTTCATGTTTTATAAAATTTAGTTCTAAGTGGTTTTGAAGTTAAGTTGCTCTCTTAAGGAGTGATATGGCTTTCATATTTAAGTTATGGTGTTGCTGTAGTACAATCAAAATCAAAGTTTCATCGACAAAACCAAGAAAAGTTATGATACCTCAAAAAGTTGCGTTTTCATAAAAGAGCTCATTTAAAGTTGTTTTATACTTGCCTTTTTTTTTAAAAAAAAAAGTGTTTACGCAGAAATATCAAAAGAAGGATTGAAATAAAAGGAAAACAGTTTGCTAGGAACTATTATTTGAAGTAAATTAATTCTTAATATTTTATATTTAGTTTTTGCGAGATACGATTAATTTAAAATATTAATAAAATAATCAACTGGACGAAATAATGTAAAAACTTAAAGAAAAATAGTCTAGATTGGTCAACAGATCGAATCCTATGTTATTGCAAGATAACGCTAGACTACACACTGCACAAATGACTGTGGCACCACACCTAGGCCCCACTGACTACCACGTTTTTTTCCAATTTGGACAATTTTTTAATAATTAATTCCTACAATGCTGTTTAACTGGCCTTCCAGAAATTTATTGACTCTCCTCCGCCAAGGTTTTATACCACCTGTCTGAACAATCTGCCGCTTAAATGGTAAAAGTGTATAGACAATATGGGTGCATATTTTAATGAATAAAATAATTCCATATATTCAAACAGCTTTGCCTTTTTTTTCTACATCGTCATCTTTGCCAACTTGATAGAACTATAACGTTTTGGTATGGAGATCTTGTTTAACACGTTCGTAGCCACTCCATCTCCGAAACTACTGAACGAATTTTCATGAGATTTTCACAGGTAACTTAAGCTTAGCTTAGAGCAACATATAGGTTTTATTTCATGGGAATCGGTTTACGAGAAAAAAAGATGTAATACTTTAAAATTAGTATGGTGTATTTTGACGAAAAGGTAGAAACGCTATGTCTGTACATCTGTTCATAGAAAATGTTTACCTAAAACTGATTGGGAGTAAAGTTAAAAGGTTAACAGAATATAAAAAAACCATTTTTAAAAATTTTGCCTACCCATTCGTCTAGTTGTTCAAGTCTTAATACTAACTAGGCCTAATTACTGAACTTTACGTGTATCGTACGGAGCCAGGTTAATCAGCATACACCAGACACATTTATTTGTTATCTAAATAAACTAAAATAACTTATAGTAGCTCTGTTTAGATAGAGAGAGCAAGGTATCGAACACCCATGCGTCAATTTTACACAGACTATCTTCCTAGTTTTAAAAAAATGAAATCACTTACTAAATCACTAATAAAGTTAGCAACCTAATCAAATATTATGTGAGTTTTATATTTAAAGTTGAGATATTTTTAATGTACTAGTTAAAGAATAATGTTCAACTTTTCATTTATTTATTTCTTTAAATATTTCATCTATTCTACATCTTTCATATTTCCCACTATTAAAGCAATAACTTTACACCCATTTTCTACAGTCTATCTATCACGTAAAGTTTCTAAAGCAAGGTGTTAAAATCAATTATACTTTACTATAACATTTGCTTAAATTTAACAATGAATATATACTTGAATAATTGATTAGTAGGTGATTAAATTGAAGATGCCTCTCTTGTTATTACAAATCTCATAGCACCTCAATGGCACCTTCAAGTTAATACTTGTATTCCTGTTAATTTGCAAGTAAACCTGCTAGAGGAGTTTTGCACAGATATATAAATTGTCGCGCTCTACAAATAACCCATTTATCGAATATATGTTTTGATGTTGCCCCAAAGAGTCGTCCTGCTTTGCATACCATTTTACCAACCTGTTGCATATTCTCCTTCAAAGCACACACCTTACCGGTGGAGAGGGGGGACAGAAAATGGGTTTTGGTTCAGAAATGTAAACGGGGCCTAGAGGTGGTGGTATTCCGTCGTCCTTTTGGTAACAAAACAGAAATAGGAGTCACAAAATAAATATAGAATAGAACTTGGGTTGCCCTTTTCTTCGTGATGTTACAAACAATTAAAGGGTCGACCTTATACGCGTGTATGTTAGTGTCGTTTTCAGATGAGCTTTTCGAACACTTTTGCAAACCCTTATAATTAGACCAAACTCTTTAAGACTAAAAATTACTTTCTATTACACTAAAAAGCGCATTTGAGAAAGAAAAAAAAAGAAGACAAACAAAAATTCCCATCAGCTATTAAAACATTGTCGTTGTCATCATTCATTGCAGCGCTATGCGACGCAGGCGCTGTTTATTGCACATGCAACAGGCTGCTATTTTTGTACTTTTTATTTTGAGTTGGTTACCCTTTTTTTCTTTTGTGTATATCCTCTCCCCTATCCCTCAGACCCCGAGATCTCGTATAGTGCCAAACTTTTGTATTTACTTGCAAGTTTTATGGGCAGTCATAGGGCGCTGATGGGCGGCCCCAAACCCATTCACTCCCTATCCACTTTTTCTCATCCCTCCGTGGGGGTGGAGGGGATTCGGAGGTCAGGAGAAGAAGGCAATAGTTGAAATGAAATCACTTTAAGATAAATGATAACCTGCCTGAATCAATTTGAATGGACATGAAAGTCCAGACCAATTACCGACTGAGGGATAAGCAAATGGTACCCGGAAGGGACCTCGAAATATGAACCTACCCCACGCTTGTTCGGTGAGTTAAAGTCGGGGACTTGAAATAGTTATCGATCGCTTTCTTGTCATTGCAAACGAACAAGAATGGGAGGTTTTTCGGGGTGGGATGGGAGGGATCTGGAAAGAGCTTGTCGCTCCATAAGGAAGAGACGCCTTCTGAACCCTTTCTAAAGATATAGCTACGTAAAGTATCGTCCATGTGCAATAGTGTGCACATATTTAGAAATAAAAAATAAAAAACAAAAATCATATACATCTACTGCACTTTAGCTACCTCGAAATGAGGAGAATACATATATTTTTTTTTCTGTGGTGTTGGAGTTTGGAGTTTCGAGTTCTCAAAAGTGCGAGTATTCCTCCAGCTCCATCCTCAGAAGCAGCCATAAGAAAGCTTCCCCGAATGAGCTGGATACTGGCGGGAGGAGGGTGTTCTCTATAGTTTTGTGCTCGTTTCGTCGGGCCTTTCGGGGTTTATAGCACACTTTTTGTCGCAATTGTTTTTATATCTCAGAGAGTAGACGGGGCTTTTTTTTATTTTTTTAGACATTTACGTTTCATGCAACAAAAACGAAACTATGTGCAAAAATTATGAAAAATTAGACGAAAAGATTTTGATGAGATCCTCCACTAAGAGTAAAAGAGCATTGTCTAATGTGATACGAAAACGAAAAATCCTCTGTCTGTCTTGATAAGCGACAAAGTTAGCATGCTCGTAACAAATTGTAGACTGTTAATTTATTTTTAGAAAAAGTTTTTATATTAGGACCCTAGTTAACAGGCACCTAGCCTAAGTTTAGCCTAAACCTATTATTTGACCAACATTTCCCTGCGTACGAATACAACAATTTATTATTTATTCAAGGGTAATCCGAGGTTTAGAATATCCTAAAACATACCCAAAAAATTCTTTACCTTACAGTAAAAATCCCATCGAAATCGATTTAGTCCTTTCTAAGATTAACCCAGACAAACAGACATGCGAGTATGATAGATACAAATTGTAAAAACGATGGATTTTGATGTCGTGAAAAGGTAGTTGAGAGGTTGTAAAGCAGTAGACATCACTCATTAGCGAGCAATTTTATTTAGTTTAAAATCTCTCAGAGTATCACACGTTTCAAGGTTTGAGCTAAAGTTTCAGTCAGCTGCAATAGTCCAAACCATTAAATGATACGTTATACTTTACATTTTGTTAATTAGCGATTTCTGGTTCAGAAACACTGGCTTCTTCGACTTCAAAATAAAAATTCTAGACCAAAATATCCAATTAAGCAATATTTTGCATTTGATTGGTCTAATCTAAATTTTGAGAAAAAGTCAAAAAGTGTTATTCTCAAATTTGTCCCAACAAAGAACGTCTAGCCCATCATTATCATCCTATAAGAACGACGATCAAAAGATTCAGTAAACATTGAATTAAGAAAGCCAATGGATAAATCTCTTTCATTAGCTTTTGAATATCCAATCGTCTTAATCCTGCTTGAATAATCACAAATATCACAACGGTCGCACAACGAACTGTTGGTAAATCTTCTTTGTTAACCTCCCATGGGTATTGCATTACTATCACAAAATTAATTAATATAAAATAGATTTTGGTAACAAGAGCGTATTATCGTAGTAATCAAGAAATTCTGTTAGGGTTTGTCCCACTCTTCAATTAATTATTTAATGGTAATGAGAAAATAATTTTAAAAAATGCTTATTCTATCGAATGTGAAATTTAGGAATTCTTCTTTAAAGCTGAATTACCCCAAAACAGGAAAACTATGGCGATGATTATAAGTCTTATATTGGAGTTTTTGAGACATTTTGAGAAACTCAGCTCTGCATTAAACTGACCAAATTACCAACGCCCATTGCAAAGTTCTGAATTTAGAAAAATGAAATTTTTAGAGTAACTACTTAAAATTCAGATAAAATACTCTGCCTGCAATTGTTTGAGGTAGTAAATTTCAACAGGCAACTATAATAAATCTAAAGTTTAATCGTTTAAATTTAAATTTTCTTAGAAAAAGCAAATTTGATCATGGGAACAAGATACGAACCTGCAACCTTTAAATTGGCGCTTCACTGCTCTAACCAACTGAGAGCTATCTGTGGCCTTTTCGCCAATGCCTTCTTGATCAATTTTTGCTCTAACGATTTTTAGTTGCGAATAACAAGAAATGTTTGTACGAATTTTAATAGAATTTGATTTCATCATTAATTGAAGTAAATTTTAACAGATGAAATTTAAATAGTATCAAATTAACGTAATCGAGTAAAGTAAATTTAAACTTACTGTTTAGAGTGTATCATAGCCTTGTTCATCACTATCATCGCATATTGGAGATATTTAGAAAGTGTTCAAATCCATGTTAATTTACGATTATTTTAATTTTTATTTCCAGAGCAAAGCCACGAATGTCGGCAGTGACGGGGCGGCGAACTTATACAGAAGAAGAATTGCATAGCGCGTTGCAAGACATAATCAGCGGGAAGCTGGGAACGCGACGAGCTGCTGTTCTCTACGGTATTCCAAGGTCAACGCTGCGAAACAAGGTCTACAAGATCGCAATGGAACAAAAGCGGGAGGCGCACACCCTCCATCCGCCAGTTCTTGATGAACTTGTTGACCCAGATGACGAGGACAAGGAACTATCGGGGGACGAGGATAAGGAGGATAAACTTCTGGCCGCCTCGTTGCAGGCTGATAGTCTTGCCAGGCTCACGACATCACAATTAGCCGCCTTTCAAAAAATGACCAAAGGTTGTGAAAGTAATCAAACGGACATCAAACCTTCAACATCACTCGATGCGCAAGCGAAAATATCACCATCGACACCCACACCACAAACGCCCCCAATAACCCCAAATCCTTGGTTCGATCCAAATATCCTGCTACAGAGCATTTTATTAACTGGTGGGTTAACGGCCCTACCCGGTCTGGTTCAGCCGAATGCCGAGGATCCAGTCAGAGAGCTATTCAGTAACCTGATGATCCAACAGGAGGAAATCAGAAAGAGCTCAGCAGCGACTAGTGATATACTAAATAATGGCAAGCCAAATTTATTAGACCCTAGACTACTAATGCATAATTTGCCGATGCTGCAGCCCCAACAGCAGCAACAGTCCCAGCCCCAGTCACAGCAACAACAGCTCCAACATTCCCCGTATCTTTATCAAAATCGCTTACCAAAGTCTGAAACGCCAGAGACTAGTTCATCGATGGACATTGTTGAGGGCAGCGATGATCCTTCAGTTATTTTGAAAATTCCGTCCTATAAGCGGGTAGTTGTGTCCTCATCATCTTCAGGTAAAAATGGTGAACATCATAGTTCACCAGCGCCATCTACCACTGCACCGCCGATAATACAATCGCGTAATAGTCCGCAGCAACCAAATAATTTGCCCGGAATATCGCCACCATTAATACGGCAAAGTAGTGAATCACAATCTCCGCCAATATTTTCATTAAGGGATGTTATTGCAAATAGCATAAATAGAACATTTAATCAGCAAGCTGCCGCCGCCGCCGCCGCTGCCGCTGCCTCTGTGAGGGAGTCGACAACGCCAAAACCGAATCAAATACATGAAAATAGTGAACAACAAAAAAGGGCTAGTATATCTGTTATAAAAAATCTTGGTGGTACAGATATATCACGGTTTGCTGCAACACCAAATTTATTGAGTAACAATTCAAATAGTGTATCATCCCAAAGTACATCAAGTGGTAGCGGTAGTGGTAGTGTTGGAGGTGTTGGCGGTAAGGGTACAAGACCAAAGCGAGGTAAATATAGAAACTACGATCGTGACAGTCTCGTTGAGGCTGTTAAAGCTGTACAACGGGGCGAAATGTCGGTCCATAGAGCTGGAAGTTATTACGGAGTACCTCATTCAACTTTAGAATATAAGGTGAAGGAGCGTCATTTAATGCGGCCAAGGAAACGTGAACCAAAACCTCAACCGTTAGATGACCGGACAGGGAGCAGTAGCTGTAGTAGTTCAACAACCTCTAAAAACACAAGCATTCCAGGTATTGCGGCTGTTAGTAGTTTAGATAAGATGAAGCCATCTTTAGCTGCACAAAAGCCAGCTTTGAAAAGTAACCCACCATTCCCAAGTACATCACCAAATGGCATGAAGGTACCAATTTTTGATCCGGCTATGGCTGCACAATTGCAGTATTCTCACCTATTTTGGCCCCATACGGGTTTTCGTGGTCCACCAATTGATTTTCCAACAACATCTGGTGGAGGTAGTGGTAGTGGTGGTGGTGGTTGTAGCGGTGGTGGTGGTGGTGGTGGTAGTAGTGGTGGTACACAGCCCGGTCCACAAGGACCAACATTTCCGCCCAACGCTGAGGGTTTTATCGCTTCACAAATGTTTCAAAGATTTCACGAAGAAAATAGACTGAGTGGCAGCAATATGAGCAACACGACCAACACGACCACTTCAACGTCTATGGCTAGTAATAAGTTTAGTTCGAATAATTCAAATCCTCCGAATAAAAGTACTCGTGAAATAGCCGAAAGCCTATATGATAATGGGGGTGCAAATGGATCATTTTTGGATGGTATAATACGGAAAAGTTTAGATCGTAAACCGATCGATATTCCGCATGGTGCCCTAATAGACCAACTTGTTAAAAATACAAGAACGTTAGGTAGTAATAGTGACCAATTAATAAATCAAAAGACCAAAAGGCCAGCCAGCCCAAATAATTTCCCTGTGATCGACATAAAACGTGAGCGTGCAAGTCCCACCACATCAATTTCATATGATACAGAAAATCGCACCTCCGCTGAAATCGACATATCAAAAGAAGCAGCAGAAAGTTTAGCTAAAATTTGTGATGGGCGTGGCATTAAATTAGAGGATCCAATACAGCCCCTAACCCAATTACATCATCAACAACAACAACAACAACAACATCATCATCATCATCATCATCAACAGCAGCAACAACAACATCAACATTCCTCCTCATCCTCGTCGTCGTCGTCATCGATGCACCGTCATCAGTCTCAGCATCATTCAACTGGGGGCGGTACAACAACAAATATTCGACCCCTTTCTGTTGAAGATCTCAATGGAAGCACCATCACTACCACCATACATGAGAAGTTAGGCCAAATTAAAAGTGAAAAGGAGGATGTTTTATAGAGAAAACTGCAATCTAGGCAAATTGTTGTTGGCGGTTGATTAAGCGTTAAGGTTATGTAGGTAAAAATGGACTGCAGCGTACTTGAGAGTGTATCTAAGATAAAAACAAATCAAAAAAACAAAAAAACAAAAAAAAAAAACATCTGAGAGTGGTTAGATAAATATATTTAGGGTATATTTTCGTATACGTAGCTGACACACCCGTCGCCGTGTGTGAAGCCACAGACGTGTTATAAGTTCTTTTCCTTACCCAAAAGAAATAAAGAAATGAATGAAAACAAAAAAAAACCTAGTTAAGGATAAAGTAAAACAAGAAAAAATGTAAACAACAAACACACTTTTTTTTTTAACAAAAAAAACAAAAGAAAAAAAGAAGAAAACCAACACATTATACACAAACACAAAATAATTAAATTATTATTAAACAGAAATAAAATTAGCTCTATACAATTCGTATATACATTGTATATGGATAAGTATACACTTCTATATATTTAAAGTGAACGAGAAAAACAAAACAAACAAACAAACAAACAAAAAATGCAAAGTATATGAAACAAATATATATTTTTAGTTCGTTTTTGACAATCGACAAATAGGCTCTTGTACAAAATACAATAAAAAGACAAAAAAAAAGAAAGAAGAAATAAACATACAAAGTAATAAACAAATCAGCAAAATCAGCAAATCAACATCTCATCAGTAAAAATGAAAACAAAAGGGAAAAGAAAAACAAAATAACAAAAACAATAGCTTCTTCGTTCGCACCGCCCATTCCCCCCTCCTCCCACCCGCGAGTCGTGGACGGAGATCAAAAATGATACAAAAAAAAAAAAAAATATATCAAAACAGAAATTCAAAACAACTAATGAGGGATTTATTTATTTTCTTTACATAGTTTAAAAAAACTAAAAAGAGATAAACAAAAATTTTAAAAAAAGACGAAATATATTTTTTCGATAGTCAATCAGGACACACCCATTTTGGAAGATTTTCGTAACGAACAAGGAACAATTTTATTTTATTTTATTTTTTTTATTATTTTTGTAATTTCCCAGCTACACAAACAGCAAAAACAATTAATCAAACAGGTGAAATCACTACTACTACAACAACTATCAACTACAGTCGAAGGAAACAAAAAGAAATAGCGAAATAAAAAAGTAAAAACAATATTAATAAAATGATTAAAGAAATAAAACAAATTAAAACCTACCAATAGAACGGACAAGACACTTTTGGGTAAGTGCGTTTTGATTTTTTGTGTTATCATAAATCGGTTTTTTTTTTTTTTTTGTTTTTACATTTATTTATAAACGAGCAAAGCAATAGAAACAAATTCGGAGAAGTCGTACTCGATAAATTAGCAAACTATTTAGTATCAATTTTTAGCATTTAATTTAATTAAAAACAAAACAAAAAAAAGTATTAATTTCAAATTCAAAATACAGGTCTGCAAAATTTTGATTATAAAAAGTGTTTTTTAGTTCATGCAGAGATCTTACTAATTTAGTGCACGCTTTTCCGTGCGGTAAATGACAAATAAAACACGGAGATTTCACTATGTCTCTTTCTATTGATATCACGCATAATTAGGTCTATTTAATGACCATAAAATTAGAGTAAAAGCAAAGTAGAGAAGCTGTTAGCGAAAAATAGATCAAAAAGAAATAGACTTGCTCATTAAACACTAACCTGAGTTTTTCTGAGCTGCTAAATATCGAATAAAGTGTAATCTTACTGTTTTGTAATTTTAGACAAACTCTACATCAATTAACACCAGTACCACCAGTACCTGAAAGTACGGTGAACTTTTTCCATTGTGATACACTACTCTACTCAATTCACTTTTCACATTCTTATATTGCTCTAAGTTGATCTAACTAAGAAAATGGAATAGAAAAACATGTATTAAAGTAATCTGGAATACTTTAATAACAGCCTCATAAAACACAATCCAACTCAGTTTAGAGTAGCTTTAAGTTTCAATAAACATCATTCCTTGCTCTTTTCTACTTCCAGCCTATAAAATACACCTACTGACTTCTATTTATTGTCATAATTTTGAAGAAAGTTTACGTGAAAAAATTCCATGTAAAAATGCAATTGGCGAGAGAGAGAGAGAGGTTTCAAGTGCCGGTCACAGGTGACCCCTCCAAGGCATTCATCGTATTAAATAAAAATTTTTTAAAAAGGCAACCAGTTTAGAGTAAATTTGGAAAATTTTAAATTATTTTTTATTACGAATGTCTACCGCACTCGTAAATATAAAATAGGATACAGCATAATTGTAATATACATTTTCTTTTGGGGGCCTATTCTAAAAATCCGTATGATTCAAATCGAAAAGATTTTACAGAAGTTTGCTTAACAAAATTCCTAAATTTGTGAGATTTCAATTAATTTTTTCTTTCACTACTTAAAATACGTTGGGTCGTAGTAGAACCATAATCTGGGTGTAAAACCCACAAAGGTCAATAGTTAGTTAGGTCTTCCTCTTCAAATAATACCGCGTAGTCATCGTTCACAAACTAATTGATGGATTTGTTAAAGGATTTATTTATTTTAATGAAAAAACTATCAACCCCTGTGTCATTTCCATCAGCCAAACTCGAATTCGAAGAATTAATTAAATAATACAAAAATTAAACGATTTAAAGGTAAAGTTAAGAATAGCATTCTGGATCAAAATCATCAAATTATATCATATCTAGCTGGCCAACTGCAAATGTTGAATATAATCCAGATAAGAATGATAAATACGTACCATAATTGCACTAAACATAAAAATTTTAATGTTTAAGTGTTATCTTCATTTGATTTTGATTGAAAAATATCATTAAAATGAGTGTTTTGATCAAAGAACAAAATACCACCAAAACCTCTGTCTCTTGCTAAAACAACATAAGCTTTTTTTTATATTTATTATTCAAAAATTATAAAGATTATTCAATACTTATAAAACTTTTACTAAGTCAAAACACTATGTTCAGCCCAAATTCGTTTACTTATAAATAACACAGTTTTTATTGATTTATATGACTTATGTAATTTTTGTAATAACCAATTCAAAGTTAACTAAAATTATATAGCAAATTTAAAAGAAGCTTTTGTAAGCTCTTTTCGATTTGGTTTTGTAGAGATTCAAGAATTAGAACTTCAGGGTAAATTGAGTGCTAAATACGAATTATGAATGTATTAAAAATTTTTATATAATTTGGTTTTTCTCTGAATATCCAAAACTAATTAAAAGTACCCAAAAGACCGAGCTCTAGTCAAAACAGATGTAAAACGTCTAACTAGATCTATTTTGTATAAAGTTATTCTTTATTTATTAGGTTTGTAACTTAAAATTTATTGTCTACGTATCAAAATCATTAGGCTTCTTTAAAATTTTATCGGGGAATAATCAGAAGAATGAAATAAAATTATTTTTAAAATCGTCGTTTGTATTAGAGGTACTTAGAGGTGTTATTACAATTTTAAGTACTAATTTAAGGAACTCATTTAAATTGAAATCTCCAGAGTTTTTGGGGAAAATTGTCTTCAGCGTGATCCACAGTAGTTGTGTTGTTTAGAACCTTTGCAGCCTTCTGTATTCCGAGTGAAATAAAGTTAAAAAGAACTTAGAAGGCTCCTTTTGAATTGGTATTCCTGCATAAAATTGCAAAAGTTGTAAAAAAATTCATTTCCTTCATTACGTTTGATTTAAATTAATTTTTTCACAAAAAGAAGCCTCAAATTAATTCGATTTGATTTTTCTATCATTTTATTTTAACTACTTTGAACGAACATGATGGTCGGATTGGCATGGGTATGTACATTATGAAAATGAAATAAAAAGAATTGATTTTTTAAAAATTCTCATTTCGTATAATCCCTGAATTCGCTATTCGTCATATTGCACGGCCAATTCAAATTTGTTGCTTTGTGCCTGAAAACACAATTTTTCCCAGAAATCAGACCTAGCTACATCAATTTTTCGCTCCCTATATTGTAAATATCATCGAAATTACTCGAGCCGCTTTCGAGAATGCCACTGATTACAACCAAATATACAAATATTGCTCGTATAGCAGTATGAGATATGCATTTTCTCACTTTTCAAGCTTATTTTTTCCCACGTAAACATAATGTGATAGTACATTTTTTCATATTCTCAATTTATAAAAAATTCACATATCCATTTGGCCTGTAAACTTCAAAATCCAGCATGGACATTCCAACTTATGATTTGATAGAGAAAAATTCCATATTCTAAATTCATTAATATCAGTTTGATAATATTCAATTTCAAATATGAATTTAGTAAATAAAAATAACTTCGTTATTTTTTAACGTTCCTAAAATATCTTGAAGCATTCCATAAGTGTTATAATTTTATGTATAGTATAAAAATATTCCTGATATACATAATATAACACAATGTATTACAAAAATAGTAGATATTTAATTTAATTAATAAATAACGATCTCCTTCTACTTTAACTTTAAATTAAAATACTTAAAATTCCCACAAAATGTATCATCCAAGATAGTACAAAATTTATTATTCAGGTCATCCCATAAATAATGTGAATATTTTTAAAGTTACTTTCTATAGACTGAGAAATGAAAAATTCATATTTATATATTTTCCCTTATTTTCTACAATGGTTCTCTATCCCCGTTTATAAAAGTCTCATAGTTTCGTGGTGAAGAAATTTTTGATTTGGGATGTTTCAACATCTTGCATATTAGCCAAATTTTTTATCCTTTAAAACTACTTGCAGATTTTGGAATAAATGAAAATTGGAAGTGCATCATCCTTTCCCAGTTAAATTCGGTTATTTTTTCCATTGTACGATGAGAAATATGAGACCGTGCGTTATCCTGATGAAACAGAACTCCCTTTTTGTTTATTAATCCTGGCCTTTTATTTCTGTAACTGCTGTTGTAAGCGCTCTAATTGTTGACAGAGTACAGTCTGTTTTTATTGTTTAGATGATTGGGAAAAAGTTTAAAGTGAATAATTCATCGAATATTCCATCAAACAGAAAGGAATACCTGCCGCAGATGTCGTTTAGGACGAGGTTGAAAAATTAAAGGCGCAGAACGATCCATCCAAAGGATCTACTTCTTTCTAATCTCCTATCACAATCCGGCTTCTCCATATGCCTTGCGAACACACACGTCCGAATGTATTTTTTAGACGGTTCCATTTTTTTTCTATAACTTTGTTCTTAATTTACCTGGCCACTTTAAAACTTGCAGTTATACTAACTAACTATAGCTAATCAACCTGCAATATTAACTGCATAGCTACGCCTTCATATAACACAAAAACAAACGCCTTTAAGTCACGTATAGATGAAAATTTAAGCATTACTTATGGGATGACCTTATAAAATTAATTTTTAATATTTTAACTTATTTTTGTTTTTATTTTTGGGGTATACATAGTTTGCTATCATCGAAACGCTTCTCCGGTAATATGGTAAATCAAAAAAAATAAATAAATAAATACATAATATATACACGTAAGACATGAAACCGCACATATTTGTTATTATCAAAAAATAAACCTCCACAATTAATTTTCACACGATTGTGTATAATCAGTTTGGAGCATAAATTTGTTTATTGTTTCTGAAGTTTCATACGAAATGAATTTATAATAGAAATTGGTGTTCAATAAATAAAATTTATATGAAAAAAAAACCAAAAAAAAAAAATGAATTAAATAAATAAATAAATAAATAATATAATTATTAAATAAATAAATAATGGATAAAGGGAAATTTCAAATATTCGAAGTGATACAACTTTATATAAGGCAGCAGAGAGATTGAGAAAGAATGAAATGATAAAAAGAAGTAAAAAGATTCAAAATCATTCAAAATTTTTATCGTAAATTTAATCTAAAATTAAAAAAAAAAAATTGTCGATGTTTAAAAAAAAAAGTAAATGTTAATTCTGTGAATCTAAATTATGTATGGGTAAATTACAATCTTTGTGAATAAAAATTTCCTAATTTTTTAAGGGCATAAAAACATATTCAAAAAAACAAAAAAAAATTACAAAAAACACAAAAAAAAAATATATATAAAAAACAACTACAAAAGTAAATTTTTTGGACTTACACTATCAAAACAAACTACAATTTTTACTAGCATAAACTATATGTGTGTGTCTTCACGTCGCGTATACCTCAAGAACATCATCATAATAGATAACCTTAGGTGTGTGTATTATAGTAAAACTTTAACTAAAAACAAACAACAAATGCTTGTAATCTTGAAAGGCTATTTTTTTAAATACATTTTCAATGATTTTAAGGGCGTGAGGTCTTGTTATGTTTAAACAATTTACATTAAGATTAATTAAAACATTTTTTTTAACACGTTAAGGACGGCGCAGTTTTTCCTGTTTCGCTTCATTCGGCGGCAGCAAAAATCGTACTTTGCTTTATCTGGCGGCGGATTGCACAAAATGTTGTTTAGCAAAATTTTTTTACTCAAAAGTGTAGTTTCCTTTTATTCTTCGTTTATTATATCCTACCTGTAAAAATAACCTCTTGAATTTTTCAATATAAAAATTATTTTTAACCACATAAAGTTTTTTTCATCTAACAAAACTATAGCTGATGTGAGCCACCGGTGGTACACGCCGCCAGATGAACCATTCGCGTGTGAGCCACCGGTGGTACACGCCGTCCTTAACGTGTTAAACAAAAAAAAACAAAAAATAAAAAGGAATCCATTCCTGATATAATTTTTACTTTCTTATAACGAAAATGTATCACATTCCAAAATTATTTATTAGAGATATACTCATATTTTTTATTTGCAAAATAAATTTTGTATTTTTCGAAAAAAGGAAAATATGTTAAAGGATAAGACCTCCTCAAAATCTTCTAAATGTTTTTTTTTTTTTTTTTTGTAATTATAATAAAACGTAAATGATAACATTAAGAAATCAAATCAACAAAATTGTGGGGATTTTAGATAAATTTACAAAACAAAAAATAAATAAATAAATGAAATACAAAAACACAAAAAATGGTAAATTATACATTTCAAGAAAGTAACTAACAAACAACAAATTTCAAATTTATTTTGAGAGGTTCCCAAAACGAGAAAGCCAACTCTCAAATGTGTAAATTCAAAAAAAAACATGATAAAAACAAAGTTTAGATTAAATTTTTTGGAAAAATTTTTCTATTTTAATTTTTCGCCAATATTCTAAAAAAAAACAAAAAGGAAAATGAAAAAAAAAGGAGAATGTAATATTTGTACACTATCTGTGATTAATAATCCAAAATTTTGATGTATATTTTCTCAAAACGACGGAACACGTAGGGGAAATTTACTTCAGTAAAACACAAGAATGAGAAAACAAAAAAAAAAATTAAATAAAATAAATAAATAAATAAAAATAAAAGTAAAAATAAAATTAAAGTATATATTAGAGAAAATGTTTAAGGTGAAAAGAAAGAAAACAATGAAGGAAAAAAATTATAACTCATCGCCTGTTTGAGACTATTGAGAGGTTTTACTTGTATTGTATAAATTAACTCTTAACTTTTACATTTCAACTTCAGGAAATTTCATTTATTTTTTAAAAGCGAAAATGCCATTTTTATATACAATAACAATTACAATTGCGATATACAGATAAAGAGGTGGACATATTTGAATCTTTAACTTTAAAAGAGATGAACAAAAAAAATTATAAAAGAATCTTTCAATCATTCCTGCAGGCGTATATTTTCTACTTGTAAATTTATTATACATATATGAGATCGTGAAAATATATAAAAAAAAAAAGGAGGTATTTGAGGTGCGGGAGAAGGAAAAAAAAATGAATGATAGTATTGATGAAAAATATGAAAAAATGATCAAGCGAAAACAAAAACAATAAGAACATTGTTTTCAAATCAAACTGTTTCCTTTTTATTTACATAAAAATGGATTTAAAAAAAATAAAATAAATAAATAAATAAATAAAAAAAAAAACAACAACAAAAATTAAAGTGCAATTAGAATGAATTAACGGTGAAAGATATTCGTTAAAAATTAAAAAGTATAAGATATAGGGAATAAAATCTAATTCTATTTACATATTCAAATAGATAAAATAATAAGAAATTTATTACTATTATTAAATAAAACAAAAAAAAAGAAAAAAATACAATTTAATAAAACTAAATAAAGTCAAACGAAGAAGGTAAAACAAGCGAAGAGAAATTAAGTGAAAAAAAATGAAAAACTATAGCAGTTGTATGTTTATAGAAAAATATACTTAATAAAAAAACAAAAAAATAAATAAATAAATAAAAAACAAAAAAAAATATGAGATGTAACAGAGCGCTATAAGAGAACAAGAGGGAACAACAAGTGAAAGAGAGAAAGAAAGAGAGATAGAGAGAGAGAGTTATAGAGAGAGAAAGATAGAAAGAGCCCTCACGGTATGTGTTTTATATTCGGAGAGAAAAAAGATTGACTATATATTATAAAAAAAAAAAAAAATATATATATTTAAAAGGAAGGTGACAAAACAAAACGCGTGTATATAACATATATAGGTCCAGTTGAATTATAGTGCAATTGCTTTTCTCTATACTTTTACATTTCTTCCCACTTTTTACATTTGATGTTTTTATAATTTTTTTTTTTTTTTTTTTTTTTAATGTTTTTAACTCCAATTTATATTTTATGTAGTTATATAACTGATTCTTTTTCAATGACCATTAAAATCATGAAAAGGAACACTGATATAGAAAAGCATAATCAAAATTGTAATTTTAATATATGTTTTTTTTTTTTTCTTTTATTGTTCTACAGAGAAAAAAAAAAAGTTTTTTTTAATAATAAATTGTTTATACATATTATTAATAAAAATATTGGCATATATAGAAAATATTTTTACTACCTTTTTATTGGTTACAATTGTGATTTATTATTATTTAATTGCCTTTAGAGACAAAACAATCTTTGATATATTTTTAATGTTGCCTATGGAAAAAAAAAAAAAAATAAAAATATATAATAAAAAAGAAATAAAACAAAATAAATAAATAAAGACAAGTGAAAAAACAAAAATATTTTTTAAAGTTTCTACACATGAGAGAGACAAATCAAAAAAGAAAACCAAAACACACAAAACAAAAGAAAAATTAAGAAAATAAGTAAAAGAACTTAAAATAATGGACATTTTGAAGATAACATGCTAAACGAAAACCTATAACTGGCTTTTTTGTCGGTTCTTTTTATCATATTTGATTATATTTTTTTTTATAGAACATACAGAGTTTCATCCTCAATTCCATTTACTATCGTTTTATCAATTTTATAAACATATTTCTAAATTATTTTATGTATTAAACAAAAATTCACCAATTATACCCTATAATAAAATTTAGGTAGAAAGTTATTTCTTTTTTTAAAATACACAATCCAACTACAGTGAATGCCGGTTATTACGACTTCGGTTCTAACGAGTAAATCTTATGATTTAGCAAAAATCAAATAATATAAAACTTTGGAAACTCAATAACTTTTGTAAAAATCATCGAATTTTAAATTTTCAAAAACTAATTTATTCGTTTTTAAGAAATTTAGTGGCGTAGTTTTTTAGATTATTTTATTTCGTCCCCTAAAAATAATTACTGATTAAATTTTCAACCAATACCACCACTTACTAGGGCTTATTGCGAAACCTGGCAGAGATAGAGTTCATGAAGATTGAACATAAATTTCAGAATCCGAATGTATGAAATTCGCATTCGCATTTGCATTCTCATTCCCGCCAACGGATTCAGCAATAAGCCCCATTGTAATTTCTTCTATTGATGTAAAAGTAAAGAAGGAGTAACACCACTCTACCAGCCGGAAAAAACGCCTAACTTTGATGATATATTTTAAGAGTACGGAAATAGGAATTAGATTTCTTTTCAGAAGGTTTATTTAACGTATATTGAAGTATGAGAAAGTAATTTTTGTTTATTATAATTTTGATGCAAAATGAAAACGACAGAGCTAATCAGTAAAATCGTTCCTTTCTTTTTTAAAAACTTCTTCACGGAAGAGCAAATTTCTCCTAAAGTATAAGACAACAAACCTGGAACAAAAAACGTAAATAATTTTATAATTCCACTATCTGATTTACCCAGCTTCGTAAAATTCAGTAATACGGTCTAACTGGAATTAAGTAATTTTTATATATAAGAAAACCTAAAACCCTTGCAATGCTGAATTTCTTAAAATTTAAAATTACCCTTACCCTTGTAGCCCCGAAATTGTCTTTGATTATTATTGCTTAATAATTTCGGCCGTTGTATTAGATGTGCCTTATTAATATGGAAATTTTAGTAAAAGCATCGAAAGCAGCATCTACCAAAACCCCTTAGTATAAATTCATGTCAATCCCTTAGACGTTTAACTTTGTTTCAGGCATCTTGAATTTTGGTATAAATTAATTCTACATCCCAAAAGACTCCTAGATATTAATTTTCATTAAAATTGCTTGAAATTACGGAATTTCAGTGGTCGTATTGGATCCATCGTTTTCAATTTGAAAATGTTGATGGCAGATTCAAAATCAGCATACCCAAAAACTTCCTAATGTCGATTTTTAAGGCAATTTTTAAACATTTTTATATATATAGTTTCGAAGTAAATAGCCCCCTAAAAAAAATCCTTTAAATTTGTTAAATTCCAATAATATTGGTCACTATCTAAATTCGAAATTATTGGCCTCAAAATACCCATAGTACTGATTTTTCATTACGTTAAAATTCGAAAATTGTTCGTCACACCATCATGTTGGTACCGTCATCTTGAATTTCCAAACTTCGAACCTAGATTTGCAATCATAACCTCTAAAAACCCCTAAATACCAATTTTCGTGGCTAACCTTTGATATTTACGAATTTTAAACACCATCTTCAGTTTGCCATTTTGAAATCTACGAATAAAAAGTGTTAGACCGGAATATGTAGTGTTTTCACTCAAAAAAAAAGAAAATTATCGGACCAAGCGTTAAAAATTGGTTTCGAGAAAAACGCTTTTAAATTTTTACAAGCCCTCTTAAATCCTTGAATTTTTTATCCAAAACACTACAGGAAAAAATCGAAAATTAAAACGTATTAAAATTATATTTTCACTATAGAACCAAATGGAATATCCGTATGATATTCAAAAATTCTAGAGCAACATTACCTCTTAAATGAGTCTACGTTTAGTAGACGAAATAAATAAATTTAAAAAAATACACACATTCGTTTTCTGAAATTTAAAAACGGATAGTTTTTTTTTAAAAAGTTATAAGTTACCAACGTTTTCTATTACTTACTTTCCGCAAAAGTTCAGAGCATCGTAACGATTACCAATAGATCAATAGACCAATTTCACTTAATACAAGTTACAATTTAACAAAAATAATAGAAAGAGAAAATAAAACAACAGATTGGGAACTGACCAATCTGAATATAACGATTTTTTTTGACAATTTTCAGTCATAAATCGATTAAAAAATAGCAAAAACAAAATTCTATGATTGCAAATTTCTCGGTAAAAAATTATTTCTACGTTAACAAAATTTAAAAGTGGTTCTTTTTAGAAGTTTAGTTATAAATTTAAATACGAGAGGATATTTTTCAGTTAAATTTAAAATGGTAGTGTCAAGGAAAACTTTTACTTTACTAACTTTGAATTTAAAGAGTCAATCAAAGCAAACTACATAAACTAAACTAAACTAAAATTTGTAATTATTATTGTCCAATTTGTTTAAATCAGAAATGTATATAAATTGTAAATTCTACCGGATACAATAACGACATTCAGTCAGTTCATTTAATATCGGTATAACCGATAGTCACAGTGACTATATGCAAAACCCTCTTCCATTGTACCTTACTACATTGCAAAATAATTAATCAATCTGAAATTTTAAAATATTTATTCCCTTTGAGGACGAAAAAGAAACTCTGTATGTAGACTAAATAAAACGAAAACGAGAAACACCAATGAAGAAGTGAAAAACGCATTATATATCGAGTGAAAAATAAAACTGCAGGAAATAATTACTTTTAACGTAAACCAACAAAAAACAAAAAAAAACCCTTGCCTCCACCCCTAAAAACCCAGAATTGGATTTTTATTATATTTCTTTCAATGTACCAACCATTTTCCATAATTCGAATGGAATGAATTTGTGATACATTGGGACTATCAAACAACATTCAATTTATAGTCTGGAAATTGAAAGACCAAAAAATAAATAAATATAAATCAAAAGAGAGTTCACATAATTAAAAAAATAGAAAAGAACAAAACAAAAAAGGGAAAATATTTTTGTTTTTATTGTTCTAATTTAAAAATTTTCTTTATTTTTTTGTTTTTAATGAAAATGCACAGCCACGCAAACACATACAATAAACGGGAATAAAGAATAAACATACAATTGAAATATCAATAGAACCATACCGGTGTATACATACCTACAAAATACCTTTCACAAAATAAATACAACAACAACAACAACAGCAACAACAACAACAAGATAAATAAACAGAAATAAAATAATATAAAGGAAAAAAAGAAAAACTGCAACTGCAAACTACAAACCCCCCCCCCCATCAATCAATCTATGCCGACAGTCGATTGTTATATACAGGAACCAATCACAACATACAACATAAAATAGCCACACTACAATAGAATTTACCCATAGAATTTGTATTTTGTTACAATATTATGTTTTTTCTTATTCTTACTTTATTATATCGTACGTTTGAACTGTTTGTTTTTTATTCTCTTATTTGTTTATTATTATTTTGTTCTATTACACTTAGTTCTTACTATTTTTATTATTTGTATTAACCTTTTTCATCGGCGTGTCCGTTTCGTTTTCTTACATTTTGTCGTTACGTTATAATTTTCATTTAATTATTATACCTATTAATTAATTAATTTTTTTGTTTTATATATTTCCGACCTTACTCTTTGTACATTTGTACACAAATTTTCTGTTTTTTTTTTTTTTTTTTATTTAAGACAACACTTCATTAATGCGACCGATCTACATAACAATAAAATAAATAAATAAATAAATAAAAGGAAAAAACAAAAAAAACACAAGATTGAAGATTACAAAAATAAACAAAAAAAAAAAACAAAAAAAAAACAATAATCTAAAAAATAAAACACATGTATACATTTTACCAACAAAATAATTTTTGCTTCTTATAACTGCAACAGTACAATTTGTCATTAATCAATGATGAATCAGTAATAAAATTATTTAAAAATAAAAATATAAACAAAAACAAAAAAAAATAAATAAAAACAAAAAAACAAAAAAAAAAAATACAAAAAATTATTTTAAAGATACAAAAAAGTTTAAAAAATTTTAAAATACAATAGCCCGTAAGTTTAGCTGTTATTCTTTAAGAATAAAAATAAAAAAACAAAAATGATGATGAAAATATTAAAAAAAAAAACAAAACAAAAAAATAAGTAAAGTAAAATATTATTGTAAGAAACAAGACAACCGTTATAGGGTTCGTTAATTCTTATGTTATAACACTTCTGCTTTATATTTCTGTATAGTTCTTTTTATGAATAAATCCAGCGAAAGTTATTAACCAAAAGACAAAAGTAAAAAAAACTGCAAAAAAAAAAAACAAAACAAAAAAAAAAAACAAAAAAATAAATAAATAAAAAACAAATCACACTATGGCAAGGAAAAAATAAAAACAAACAAACAAAACAACAACCAGCTTAAGGTTAACTTTAGCATCTACTTTGATATATTCCAATGAGAAGAAAAAAATAAATAAATAAATAAAAAGACAATGATTTTCACAATGTCAGTATAGTATCAATAAGTAAACGGTACATCTTAGCTGCCCCTTAGATCTATGTATAATGGCAATATACGACTAGGTCATTTCTTTATTGTTTTCATTTAATGCATTTTGTATTATAAAAACAAAAACAAAAAAACAACAAAAAAAAAAGAATTTAGTTTTAGCTCTTGTTTTATTCGTTAATCATATTAATGAGAAATTGGTGAAAATGTATTTTTATTTTCTTTGGAAATGAATTTTTTTTAAATATAATTTATTTTGAATTTTTATTTAACCAAAACAGCTAATCCCAATATTTTATCCTATTTTACATTTATTTATTTTTCATTTACAGAATTTCATTTTTCTAGTTGTAATTTAAATAATATCAAATTTGTATAATTCAACCGAATTCCATTTTTCCGGTAAGTATATTAACAAAATTAACAACAGTATTGTGCAAAATATCTTCAACACTTCATTTATAAAGAGTCTTTCATTAAGCACTTCACTTCCTATCTTTAAATTTAAATAAAACAAAATTTGTGTCAGATATCATCGAAATTTGTTATTTGTTTGAAAGGCTTATCGATGCCATCAGGTACTGTATATCGTCCAAATGTCCGCAGCGGCTTCTCTAAGTGGCGCGAATCCGAAATGTCCAATTTTCCATGATTCTAGCTCTATAAATCAGACTGAATTTAACTGATCGCACGGGTTATGTTGGCTTTAACACATTCCCGCCGGCGGGGTTGTATTTCCAGTTCGCGGCATCTGACTCTCTAATTTCTCTAATTCATATTTTTTTTCCAACTACCAGCGGTATTGTGAATATAATCGCATATCGTTTATTAACCGGCATATTCCTTTGAATTTAGCAAAAACAAATAGCTCTTACTGATAAATCTGCGACGATCAACTTAGTAAGAGCAGCGCTAATATTCGATATTTCGATTCTTATAAACCTTTCTTATTCTGTTGTGTATGTACCATCCGTGGTACAAGCCGTCCAATGGGACAGTCCTCTATGTACCACTTGGGATACATGCCGGCGAGAACATGTTAAAGGCCGCTCTGATTTCTGGCTTAATCGCATAGACCTAGACTTAAAAAAACCGCATAAGAAAAAAATCGAATGGGGTGAAATCGCACGATCTCGGTGGCCAGTTCATATCACCTTCTCATCACAACCTGAAGATCCTGAAATATCCATTAGACGACGTTCACAACAAGTTGGACTTAGTTGATCAACACAAGGATTTATCTCTGAAGGTATATAAGATTCAAATGTCGATCATTTGTCAATTTCATCAATGAACAACCAGCTTATTTTTTCTCAAAAAATCATGTTTTCCGATGAGACACATTTTGAACTTGATGTTAATAAACAAAAATTGCCGTATCTGTGGTGAGGAAAATCCACAAATTGTTCATGATAAACCTATGCATCCTAAATGAGTTACTGTTTGGTGTGCATTATGGTCAGATGATGTAATTTGACTTTACATCTTCGAAAATACTGCTGGTGAAGCTGTAACTGTCAATCGTCGGATGATAACCGAATTTTTGTTTCCTAAATTAATGAATATTAATCTAGAGAATATTTGGTTTCAACAGGATTAGGCTACATCTCACTTTGCATAAGAAACAATTGATTTATTGAGAGAAAAATTTCCTGGACGTGTAAACTCAAGAAACGTTGATGTTAATTAGCCACCAAAATCATGTGATTTGAAACTGTTAAACTATTTTCTTTGGGGTTTATAAAAACAATCCACAATCGATTCCTGCTCCTGCAAGAGGAGGTCATTTGGAAGATATTATTTTTCGCATATAAATCTCATAACTGATACTTCAATTACCAATAGAAAGTTTTTGAAAATTAATGTAAATTATGTGTTTTATTTATTCTTAAAGAAAAACCGCGCAATTTTAAATACCCTTTATCACAATCTTTAGAGCCAATCTCTATCCTCTAAGTTACAGATCTAATTTACCGACTTCCCTTACCTACACTTAATTCTATCGACTAAAGACTCTTCACCATGGAGATCAACTGCGGATATCGAATGAAGTTTACTCTAAGAAATATTAAAACAAATTCTTTATCATCAAAATATAAAGATAATTAAACTAAAACATAAAAATCTATTAACTCTCATACTAAACAGTATCAAAATAGCTTATATTTTTGCCAAAAAAAAACATTATTTTGACGAAACGATATGTAAAGAACATGTTTTTGCTTTAAAAAATTAAATGCAATCATAACAATGACAAAATTTTATAACCAAAGAGATCTCATAAATAGAAACCCCTGAAAATGATTGGTTCAGAAAATAGTTTTTCTAGAAAAATAACAATCAAGGGAAAATAAAATATAAAAATTGGCAAATTTTTATGATTATTAAATCTTTGCACTCGAGAGGTGACCCTTACTTAGTAAGTAAATGACCATTGGTGAAAAAAACTTCAAGTGCAAAGGTTTAACATAGCTCTGCAATCGACAACAGAGTCTAAACGGGTATTAATACCTGACTAAACTGTACGGGTAATGTTAAGACTAGCCTTTTTATTATAAGTTTGACTAGCCTTTTTGTTATCAGCGACAATTACTGATGGAGACCACCGATCGTGCTGTACCGTGCATCTATACTCGTATACCTTTGATATGAAAACGCTAATTTAAAATGCAATGAGGAATATTTGCCGGAGCAGAAACGCTACGAGCAGGATACGATTGGTGCATGAAAATAATAAACGAGCCTTTACTCGCCCATTTCGAGGACTTTCAACAGGATAGTTATCCTAAACACTTGTGGAAAAGCATTTTAGCCCCTTCAGAAAACTCACTGTATGGAAATGATCCCAGTTACCTTTTTAAAAATAAATAAATAGAAATTCTTATTCCTAAATTAATGGTGCACTAAATAAAATATCGACTATAACTTCATCAAAAGAAACAAATTAAAAACAAACAAAACTTACAATTCAACAAGCCCCAAAACGAACCCCAAACATTCATCGATGTTTGTAAAAATTTCTTTTAACACGTCCGTATTTATAGTACTCGGCCGTATATGTAGTTCCACGGCATTTGACTGTTGTGAATATAATCGCATATCGTTCATTCACTTTAGCCGACACCCTTTCTTTTGAATTTAGAAAAACAAATAGCTCGCTTTATTAGTGCGTTCAACTTTAGATTAAGAGAGTTAATTATCGATTTATCGATTCTTAAAAATTTGTCTTCTCCTGTTGAGTATGCACCACCACGCTTGTGGTACAAACCGTCCAATAGGACAGTCCACTAGTGGTATATTCCGGCGGGAATGTTTTAAACAAAACAATGTCCATCACAGTCATCGGAATTAACCGGAATACCCCTATTGAAAATATTTTGGGGCATTATTAATTGGAAAATCAATGTACAGAAGTATGAAATTTATATCTGTCCACATACTCATACAATACAATTGATAAAATGGTAAGGTGTATGCTAGACAGGTGTGTACAAGTAATAAGAAATAACAGTTAAAACACTAAACATTGAAATAACACCGATGTTTTATTTATTTTACACATGGTGTTTAGTATGAGAGTAGACAGCCTATTTCTTTATATTTTGATGGATGTTATAATATAAAGTGTTGCGTATATTTTGCATTTTATATTAAGTATAAAAATGATCAAAAAAATAAGTTTTAATTATTACACTAAATGTAAAACAGAAATGTGTTCTAAGTTTATGGATTATCCCTTTCAAAAACCTACAACATCGTTAAATTATAAACATTTTAGTTCTATAATTTTGGACTCTAACCCCTAACAGAATGAAATTTCAAAATATAGGTCAAGGTTATTTTTTTCTTATTGTATCTTTAACATTTTTATTATATGCAATCTTTGCAAACTTTTCTATTTGGCAGCAAATTTGTACCGGATAAAGTTGCTGGAAAATTTCAAAATACCAAAAACACAGTAATAATAATAATAATAATAATAAAAAAAGAGAAAAACATGTGATATTGGATATTTAATATATCGATAACAAAAAAAAAAAAAAGGAAATTGTGTATATTCTTTACTCAATTATTTCAAGTTATGACGTTGTTGATTTATATTTAAAATTTTGTTTAACACGAAGTTTTTTAACAATCTAAAAACTTCAACATTTTTTTAAGAATTACGTTCTAATTTTTCAATTAATCTAATGCCGTTTTACAGTTTAATATTCTTAAAAATTAAAATACAATAGTAATATAGCCCAAAAACTGTTTAAACATATTTCATGTTGGTTTCCAATTTATCACAATTTACATTCGTTTAATACACTAGAAGCATAATAAAATGCCATTGTATAACATTTAATATTAAATATTTGTTATAAAATGGAAAACGACATGAGAAAAGTATAACAGTTTCCACATTCACACACTACAATAGCCTATCTTGTAAAATAGTAAAATAGCAAAAAAGAAAATTAATGTCAAAACAGCAGTTTTGGATGGTGTATGCCAAAAAGGTGATACAAAATTATAAAAATATAATGAATTATATCACCTACCCCCCTCCCTTATTAAAGGGGAAGAGTATACGGCAGGTATCACAACAAGGCTGCTGCAATTTCGATATACACATACTCAAAATATTTAACTGTTATACGCGCTGCAAACAAAAAAAAAACAACAATTATTGATAATAATCTAAATAAATATTCTTTTCCTTTTATTGTCTAACTACATCAAGTATATAATAAAACGGAGGTATAATTAACGATTCTTCGAAAGCTACGTTTTAATTTTATTTCATCAACTTTTATACAGTATTTGATTTTTTGTTTTTTTTTTTTTGTTTTTTAAAGTTATATTTAATTTTTAGATATATACTCAAAGTGACACTAATAGCAATAGATCCTTATATAATTATATAATTCAATAACAAGTAAAAACAAGAAAGAAAAACATGAAACATAAAGATTTCGTCTAAAGAAAATACGTTTACAATGAACCAAAACAGCAACAATTGCTAAATCTCAACAGAACACACAGTAAGGATGACTTTATGGAAAATACAAAAAACAAAAAAAAAAGGGTTTATCACACTTTTTCAAAATACTTGCAATCAGCAGCAAAAACAATCGCATCAATAGTTTCAATTATACAATATAACAGTCCAGTACATTTTAATTCAATGTATTACAGTTTTAAATTGAATTGCCACTAAAGAATACAATTTTTCAATATCTACTTTCATAATCGCGTTTGAAATGTAATGTTCGAGCACAAATAATGAAAAACAAAATAAAAACATATATATATATATATTTTATTTGTTTTACATAAATATATATATAATGTATAACTTTCCTATTATTTATTTAAATTTAAATATTATCGTATATACGTTTCTTTAGTGGCATTTCAAAATATATTTTATTATTTTAAACGAATTCAGTTAACGTTATGAACGCATTATATAAATTACAAAAACAATAGAACGGTCATATTTAATTTTTAAGTTTAGGAATATTGCACGCTTGATTAACGATATGCTGTGTGATCGAAAATTGTATATTAAATACAAAATATAATAAAAAAAATAATAAAAATAAAAATAAAATCAAACAGTTAAATGTAATAATCGAATAAATTCAAAAAATATATTTTTACTCAACTTAAAATTATAATTTACTTTATAAAACTTGTAAGGGTACACCACAAAATTATCTTTTAAAGTTAACATTAAGAACAGAATTAAACAGACAAATCTATGGTAATGATTGATAAAAATTTAAACCTTTGAACCTGATGAAATACAAAAAATAATCATTTCGAAAAATTAAGAGTAACAATTTGCAAAACAATGCAATATTTAGGTACAAGTCAAAAGTGAGGGTACGCATAACAAAGTATACAAATGATACCACGAGTTTATATAGTTATAACACATTTGATATTTTGTCTGACTACCCTTGGCTATAACAACAGCCAATTATGCCAATAAGGGAAATAAAATCATTAAAAGTTCAGTATCACTGACCGTGATATTCTGCTATTCCTGAATAAGAGTTTGCTTGAGAGATTCGATGTTTGTGATCTTCTTACTACGAATTTTTGTGATCTTCAAACTTTCTTGACCGCACACCCTTATGACACAAATAATCATAAATTTTACCCCCTAAACCCCCTAATTATATATAGCAACGGATGTTAACTATTTAAAATATTTTGAAGAGAAATGTAGCGTACCCTATAAAATTATCGTATCACACTTTTGGAGACCTCTAATCTTAAATA
Organism: Philonicus albiceps; assembly: GCA_963969385.1. Taxonomy (NCBI): domain Eukaryota; kingdom Metazoa; phylum Arthropoda; class Insecta; order Diptera; family Asilidae; genus Philonicus; species Philonicus albiceps. The sequence goes on from OZ017776.1 coordinate 28,896,105, forward strand.
CTCTCATAAATGTTCGTTAGGATTAAGGTCAGAGGATTGGGGGATGATCCAAGACTCTGGTTTTCTACCTAACCGTCGTTTCCTTTCTATTGATATACCTCGCCTATACTTGGTAATAGTCCTTTTTACTTTGTATTACTTACATATATAGAAATTTTTAAAAACAAAATTTTGATATTTGAATAATCGAACAAAATCGCTTTACGAACTTCTTACTCGCTTTAAGACATTTTAAACCTTTGGCTTGCAACATACGAATGGTTCATATAAACTCAAAATTTCAAACCTATTTCAGGTTATACTTTTACTAAATGAATCAATTTTTTCTAGATCACTCCTTAATTGACTACAGATAGGCACTTACTTTTGATTTGTAAATATTGCGTTTATTTTTCCTTTATTCTCTTTACGAAATTTGTTGCCTAAGATTTTTCGAAAGGATTATTTTTAGCGTTCCGTACGTCCTAAAGCAAAAAAAACTAAATCCTTATAGGATCACTAGTGTGTCTGTCTGTCTGTCTGTCTGTCTGTCTGTACGTCTGTCACAGCCAATTTGCTCCGAATCGTCTGAATTTCTGTAACCCAAACACAGACGTGTAACGTAAATCAATGAATTTTGAACATAGGGGTCACTTTTGGCGAGCAAATTAAAAAATTAAAAATAAAGAAGGTTTTTGCAATCTGTACCGTATCGCATAATCAAATGAAAGGTCTTATTGGTGAGGGTTTCAAATATTTTTTGTTTATAATTTTAAAATAAATAGTTTTAAAGTAATTTTAGAAAATAGGTGAAAATTGACCATTACCCCTCCTATTCCTGAAACTACTGAGCCTTAAAATTTTGAAAAATAAAAAAAAATAATACAGAAAATATATCTTTTACCTATAAAAAGTCTATGGTCTTAAAATAACATGGTAAATCTCTCAATATTTTGCTTATAAACTTGTATAATACATTCAGGAATTTCCCTCTAAAATCCGGTACACCATACATATCCAAATTTTTGTTTAGGGATTTACAAAACCATGGTAGATAACACATTCATCGTACGGAACCTTCTCTTCATCTTGCACTTGTCTGGTTTTTTTTGTATTTAATCACAAAGGAATGAAGGTTTTTATCAATCAACACCAGATTTGTCGGTTTAATTCTGTTCTTAATTCGAACGTAAAAAGAATTTGTTGTAGTGTGCCCTTACTTTTGACTCCTGCTGTATTTTTAAATTTAATAAAATAAATTTATATGTTACATTTATTCCCACACCCATCCTATACCTTATAATTTCAAATAAATGTTTCTAATATAAAGGAAATATGTTTTTTGAAAAGATTCGATTGGTACAAACTTTATATGTATCAAAAAACCAAACAAAATAATAAAAAAACACTACTTACAGGTAAAAAACAAAAAAAAAGAAAAAAAGGTAGAATTTTTCACTTCGTTAACATTAAATTTAGGGCACGTTATTGCATTCGAAAAAAAAAAGACTGAATAATATAAAACAATAAAAGCCCAATTTAAAAAATAAAAAAATAAAAGAACGTTACGAGCGAATCGAGATTTCGTTTAAATTGTTTGTTATCACGAGAAATGGTTCTAAAATAATAAAAAGAGATAAATACAGAATTAAAAAAATTTTTCTTCGTGTGTTCGGCCTTATTAAAATTGTTAAATTAAATATCAAGCAAAATTCGTGAGTGTATTCATTTTTTTTTCTTTGTTTTCTAATAAGAGGTGTGATTTCAAAATAAAATCAAAAAAAATATATATATATATATATACCACCGATTGCGTTCAGAAAAAAGAACAAAATTCTGTGTTTTAAAAATGTGAGACAAAAAATAACAATTAAATAATAAATAAAAAACAAAAACAAAATAATGGTTATCGATGTACTTAAAAAAAATATATTTAAAAACAAAAAACACAAAAAATAATGTGTACTCGTTTATTTTAGTTACTTAACTTAAGTTTTACATTTTTATTTATGACCATCCCACTTCTGAATTGAATGGAGGTTGATCAATAAACTTTCTATGATTGCTATGATTTATAAAAGGAGAATATATCACCATATTACTAAATTTATCATCAAATTTATCGTATTGCACTTAAGGAAAAAAAAAAAATACCATGTACTTTTCGGGACCAAAATTGTGAAGTATAAAGATGATAAAAAAAAAGAAAAAAAGAAAAATGAAAACATGTTCATATCCATTTCCTGGAAACTAAAACTATATATAAAGCTGAATAAATAGAATGAGCATATGAGAGTAAAATACATAACTAAAATTACACGTCTTAGAAGTGAGCACTATATCTCATCAATTACATAATCAAAAAACAAAACAAAAACGTATTGTGTCTGGCTAACCCCAAAAAAAAACTAAAATTTAAAAGAAAAAATATAAAAATAACGATAAAATCATAAGGAAATTATTTTATTTTATACCCTTGACAACTAAAATGTAATGTTAAATAAAAAGAAAACACAAAATCAATCTCTTAATGTATCTCTTTAGTTGGAAAATTGATACAAAAATTCCAAAATTTTATATTTCGAAACATTATAAAGGAAAACATTAAATGAAAAGAAGAAAATAAAACACTGAAATGATTTTCATAGTATACATAAAAATATTTCTATATGGTGACTATATTGCCTTTAAGTGTTTGACATTAAATAGAAGTAAAAATTTAATGGAGTTTTTAAGATGAAAATTAATAAAGAAATTGTAAGATATGTGGATTGTTATTGATATTTTATAATTTAAAAGAAAATATGAACAAAATGAACTTATATACGTGTTTTAAATATTCAACACAGAATTATTAGTCTGTAATTTGCTTTAAGTTAGCATTTTTGTTTGTTACAGAGGCAGGAAAAGTTCAATATTATTAAAAACAAAATTACCTAATTTATATTTTAAGCTAAAACAAAATGTGATTTCCAACATATTTAATTAAAACTATTCATTTATAAATTTTCTATTTCTATATCTTTTTTATGTTACATTTACCAGAGTAAAGAGTCCAATCCCAATATTTTCTTTCGTTAATATGCTTCCAAATCTATTTTTATCATACATTTTATATTTTTTTCATATCCTTCCAATAAAACAACATTATACGAATTATCATAGTAAATTAAATATTAATTTATCAAAAAAAAACAATAACAAAAACGATTTTCTTTTATCACAATGAACTTTAAAAAATTTAAAAAAAAAAAAAGCAAAAAGGTCACCTGGCGACAAACTATACACACAATTTTTAAGGACTATTGTCCATTACCTTGATCATCTATTTTTCAAAAAAAAAAAAACAAAAAACAAAAAAACTAAAAAAAAAAAATAAATAAATAAATAAAAGAAAACACAACAAAAGGAAACTGTTGAATTTAATTTTCGATAGCTTTAAACTGCCGCCTTACAAAATTGATATTATAACTATTATAAAACTTTAGAACGATACTAATTCATGGTATGGTCTCCTAACCTAAGCACAGATGTCTTCTCCTTTTAAAAACAAAACAAAAATAATAAATAAAATAAAATAATAAAATAATAATAATAAAAAAGAAACAAATTAAAACTTAGCTTGCATCTAAGAATTGTAATAAGTGTTGGAATCAAATTCATCAACTGTAGTTACTGAACTTTTCCTGCTTTTGAAACTTAATCGCTAAACAAATTGTTTTTTAGTTTTAAGTAAATAAAAAACAAAAACCAGAAGATAAATATAAATAAAAAACAAAACCCTGTATTTAGGTATTAGAAAAAGAGTGGTGTGTATAAAAAAAATTTAAGTGGATGGTGAATTTTCTTTTCAAAATTTATTTAAAACAAAAAAATAAGGTAAAAAGGTACTCGAACATCTCTGAAATTATTAAAAACAAAAAAAAAGACAAAAAAACAAAAAAAAAATATTGTATACGACTTTATTTTTCGATGCAGAGCTCTTATTTAGAGTAAATAAAAAAAGAAATCGAAGAAAATTAATAAGAGAAAGAGAAACTTGAGAAAAAAACAATATTTTTATATACAACTTTTTGAAATAAAAAAAAAATAAAAATAAAAATAAAAACATATAAGTGTAAGTAAAATACTATAAATAATGCAAAATATATTAAACTTAAATATTGATGACCGTTCAAAGTTTTTTATTGAGACAAACAACAACTTGTAATCTATATGAGTATTTATTTCATAGTTATTTAATACATAAAATATACACAGAAATTGATGAAACAAAAAAAAAAGGCGAACGGCTTTTGTACTTTAGAGACTTTGATAAAAAAAATTTTTTATTTGGACGACAGAGGAGAGATGGATTAAAAAAAAACAAAATATGAAAACTCATCATGATGTAAAATAAACAAAAAACAAAAACGATGTATAGATAAAACTAAAAATAAAAATCGATGCCAAAATGCATTTCTTTTTGCGCGTTTAATTTTGTAAATTTTACTTTTAAAAGGACAAAAATGTTTCGTTAACATTGAAGGGATTGTTATAAATGTATTATTGAAATAAAAACAAAAACCATCAAAATGCTTGAGATAAGTCGTTTTCCCTTGCTTATACTTTTAACAAAAAAAAAATGAGAAAAATTAAAAATACAAGAGAAATACACAAACAGTGATTGAAAAAAAGTATCCGGAAGAAATTGTAAGGCTACACTTTTCAGAGACAGAGAAAATATTATATATAGAGCGAAAGAGAGACATCATTCCATGCAATGAAAATAAAAAATGAAAAAAAAAACCAAAAAAAAAAAAAAATAAAACAATTTAAACAATTTGTAGCTGAAATTTTAAAAGTACCCACTTCATCAAGATTGTTCGTTTTTATTTTTTTTTTTATTAGACACGAAACATTTTCACGTCAGAGATTTTTAGCCCGAATAGTAAATTTAAAAGCGACGATTAACGTCATAAATAAGAAATGAATCAGCATAATTAAAACTCGGTAAAACAATATTGTAATATATTTATAATGTGAATTTGGAGTAACCAGTATTTATTATACTGTAATGAGATATATTGAAAAGGAAAAAAAATAAATTATGAAAACAATAAACTCACTGTCTTTTCCTTTAACAAAATTCCCCAAATTCATCATAGAAGGTGGCGCAAAATTAATCATTCAATTTTGTTTTTGTATAACTTTTTTACTAAATAAAAAAAACTATTTTGAGTGATGGAAATCTTTAACTTTGGACCTTTACAATTTTTTCTGTTAAGTGGAAAAGATGATATCCGTCAAGTGGCTGTCGCCTGTGTTGTGTACACATTTGTGCCCGTTTTCCATGACTTTTTGCAAGATTTCCGGTGATAACTGTTCGCATTCCTGTCGAATATTCTCTTTAAGGGCTGCGATTGTCTGAGGCTTGTTGACATAAACCCGCGACTTCAAGTAGCCCCAAAGAAAGAAGTCTGGGGCGGTTAAATCGGGCCAAATCGCCAACCAGGAAACGCTTCCTTTACACTATCCATTGTGGCTTGTGCTGTGTGTACGGTTGCACCGTCTTGTTGAAACCACATGTTCACCAAGCCCCGCTTCTCTAATTCTAGCAGTAAGAAGTCGTTTATCATGGCCCTGTAGGGCTTTCACTTTACAACAACTTAAATCATCGGTAAAGAAAGCCTGGAAGAATCTACCATTACATTATTTTATTAGTATTATAGAACTGATCTCATGACTCAAAATTCATTTTATTTACAAGTATAGTTTTAGTTATTTTACAAAATGTAGATTATTACAGTAACCTTCTATGGACATCGACCCTTCTTAAGTTGCCGCTAAAATTAGTGCACTTGTCGATGATTTCGAACTCAGCCCCAAAGGTATACCTGCCGTTATTCTAAAGATATGTGCCGCCTATCTACTTCAGCCTCTCCTACCTACCTCTTTCAACTTTCTCTTTCTGAGGGGATTTTTTCCCAATCCTTAGAAATAATCGTACATCACTCCTATTTACAAGAAAAGTTGTAAAAGCGATATTTCAAATTACCGTCCTATTGTCAAATTATCATCCTTATCAAACTTTTCGAAAGCCTTATCTATGACTCCATGTCGTTCCACTACAAATCTATTTTATCCCCTATTCAACACGGCTTCCTCAAAGGCAAATCTATCACCACCAACTTATTAAACTTTGTGTCATGCACTCTTCTTGCTATAGAAAACGGTGCAGAGGTTGACGTTATAGTCACCACCTTCGATAAAATCTCATACAAAATTATCACTCTAAAGTTAGCTATCTAGGCTTTCCTACCTGACTCATTTTAATGGAGTTTTCCTACCACGATAACCGCCATTTCAAAGTCCATTTTAACTCCTCGATTTCCAACCTATTTACATCCCATTCCGGTGTCCCGCAAGGCAACCACCTCGGTCCTTTCAACAATATTGAGAACCTAATTAATGATGATGATATGAAAATGTTTAAACAAATCTCCAATGCATCTGACTCGTCTCTACTTCAATACGCTCTAAACAACTTTTACACGACATTTTGTTGTAAATGATAAATTGTTGTTGTTTTTTTATTAATCATTAAAATCATAGTAAAGCTTAAAACATAAAAAAATATTATTGCTTTTTGTAAAAACGGATGGTCGACTTATTTTCCATTTCACTAATTATAAAGTCGACAAAAATCGTTTGGAAAAAAATATATAAACGCCTATAAATTGATCATCATTTCGATATTTGATTTAAAGATTTTGTTACATATGTATTTTTAAAAATTATTTTCTTTCAGATAATGCGAAAAACAAAAAAAATGGGCATTCAAATATTTTAAATCATAATTCTGGCCGTTACACAAAAGAATATCCTCTGGCTCTTCAGTTAAACAGAATTCCTAGACCCAATAAATTAATTATTCATTGAGCAATAAACAGACACACCACGAACCCAAATTACCTGACCTTTTCCTTAAGTTATTCCTTTAAGTTAGCCCTATTTTTAAAAAGTTGTTGCAGATCTATAACAATGTCAATTGAAGGGCTGGCAGATGGCTCAAATTCTATAGCATTCGAATGCATAAGGCCAAAAAGGGATACCCGGTACGTTTCGTGTCAGGCACCCATTAACCATCGAAAGCGTGTAGATAGACCCAAAAACCCTTAAAAAACCTTCCGTTGCACACATGCCCAAAGGAAGCCAGAAATTCTAGTTATAGTTTTACGAATATCGTAACAGGCGGTGTGCAGCTAAGTGCACTGGACAGATTGACGTCGAGAGAGCCCGCTTCTTGGGCATTTGGATCGGGGGAAAAAAAAACAAAAATATACGTTGCTCCGCTAGCCGGAGCCCCATTCCATCAGTTCTCCTCACCTGTGGCCCCCGGAGCCACGCTATAGTCAATTAAATTTAAGTTGAGGCAGGTTTTGTGTGTCGGGACAGGAGTTTACTAACCCCAGCAAACGATGGACAACTTTGCTCAATTTCGTTGAGTGGCGATGTATGAGCGGGGCGTTTTTTATTTGTTTGTTTTTTTTTTTTTTTTAATTCTTTTCTTTTTTATTACACCGTCCACTCTGTCCAAGTTTCACCTGTCCTTCACTTTTCGTACAATGGCCACACACACGGCACATCGACGACGACAGGTAGCATGGTGATAAGCCAACAGCGCCAGGTACTATCATTTTGGTACATCATCAGAAATAGGCGGCTTTTTGTTTTTTTCTTTTTTTGGTAATTCGACTCAATCACTTGAGCCCAAGTCTGAATAATCTGTAGTGGCCTTGTAATGGAACTCAAATTAGCCCCCTAAGCTTAATCGTGTTTACCTCACAGGAATATAAACCTGATTAACATAATGCCTGACTATTGAAAATTTCCATTCTATAAATCGACATTAAATAATTTAATCCTTCTAGCTTTTGTCTTTTCAATTCGCAGATAACAATTTACTCTGTATATCCGGCCAAAATACTCATTTACACCGAATTAATTAATGTGCTTAACATTACCGTAGAAAATTACTTAACAAGCTTAATTCATATTGAATGTAAATGATTCCGAGAGTGGTGACCACTTCGCTACGCAGGAAGCTGCTACAAGGCATGCAAAACGATGCCACTGGTTAACACTTTAATGAAATTTGTTTCCGAATAATCTGCAAATAACGTCCGATAAATATCATGGGTTCTCCATAGTGTGCACTGGATCCATGAAGACATTTTAATTGCAAAAATAATTTGACAAAATAGTCATTCATTACATTCATTAAACGTTGTGGAAAATTCATTTTGTAATCTTAATTGTCGACAAACGACCGATAACATTAATAAGTCAAGGCGTCTGTCTTATCTTGCAGACTATACTTCTTTTTTTTTTTTTTTAATATAGGTAAAACTTTGCGTATTTCTTCTTGAATGGATTTTTTTAAAGAGCAGCTTAAGACTGCTTAAACAGATTTAGATATTTTAAAAATTAATGCTATATTTTAGAAAAATATTACTGAAGAACAAAAAACTCAAAACACCTTCAGTTACAGGCTCTTTTTTAATAGAGAAATTAAAAACAGCAAAAATTTAACTTTACTCCTAGTCATTGTGCTCTATATATTTAAAATATATTGAACTTTCAAATTTAAATCATCTATTTCACATTTCCTAAGTACTCATTTTCATTACTTTTAATTGAGTCGTTCATAGGCCATTAATTCGCATGCAATAGACGGGTATTATCTCCCTTGTTTTGTACGGTTCTCGGACATTTTTGAATAAATAATTACGTTTGTATAAACACTACCTAAAAAACAAAACTGCGCAATTGGAATCAACAGACAAATAGTGTTCCACTTAATGATAATAAGAAAAACAAATTATATGAATAAAAATGAAAACTCTGCTCAATGAAAATTCAACTAAAAACGTAGGTTTACGTGGCCCGTCTTAGGAAGTCGAAATGGAAAAACGTAACTTTACATAACTCATCCACTAAGTGTTAATCGATTAACTCTAATTTTAAAAATGTTTAAATCTTAACATTTAAATAATTTTACGTAAAAGTAATATGCCTTTTACAACGAGTTTTTAAATCAAACGTATGTAATTTCATCATGTTTTGCTTTTAGAGTTAATCGATTAAGACTGTGAACAGCTCAGTTGTATATTTAAAAGTTAAATTTCTGGGTATGTGACCGTTCATTAATAACGTAAGAATCTTTTTTAAAAATTTTTTAGCCCTCCATTCCGCTGGGGTAAAGGACCATACGAAGTTTTTAAAATTTACTGCGAATTAATGTTACATAAAAAAGATTCGGCGAACGGTGGCGAAATTCAAATTTTTTATACAATAGCAAGTTTAAAAAACGAACGATTCGTTACACAATTACGTTCAGATTGGTGATACAAAGTTTGAAAGAAAAATATGTGGTCTGATTGGCATAGACCCTAAATATTAGGTCTATCGGAAAGTTCTGTCCGTTTTTGAAGAGGAAGAAAAATATACAATTTTTAACATACTTAACTAGATTTATTGTATGATTAAATTTCCATCGTTCCTTATGACTTCTTCCCAGCATGATGGCAATTTATAAAACATATTTTTGAAGAAAACAGCAGTACTACTATAAACGTAAACGTTTTCTTCATTTTTAGAATTTTTTTCTCATCAAATAATTTTGTAAAGAAAGGAATAGGTGAAAAACTGATGGTTAAGGTCTGGGGAGTATCCATCCTAGCTCTGAGATTTTTTGCCGAGTCGCCAAAGCAGTATGTGGTCTAGCATTATCGTGATGCAGTATGATTTCCTTCCTATTGAATGTTGTCAGCCTTTTTTTCTTGGAGTACTTTGTTAACTCGTCCATTTGTTGACTGTATTTCTCCGAATTTAACTTTTTCTTGGGTTCCAAAAGCTCATAATAGATTGGACCTTGCATGTCCCACCATATACACAGTATTCTCTTTTTAAGGTTCAAGATCGGTGTAGAGGTGAAGAAGGCATGTTTTCAGGGTTCACGCTGTTTTCCTTACGATGTTTTCATATGTAATCCATTTTTCATCATTTGATCTATCGTGGTCTTAAAAATATATCGTCATCAACCACAAATGGCCGCCCAGAGCGTGGCTTATTATTAAGGCCGAAATCACCTGCTTTAAATTTTCCTACACGTTCTGTTCGAAACAGCATCTTCACCAAATATCCAAATATATTCAAACTTGAAACGAAATTAACGGGCAGAAGTTTCCGGTAGACCTAATATCAGACAATCTTTGCCTTACGCAATTAACGAACGTTCCTTATTCTCTTTTTAAAGTAATTTTGTAAAATTACCTACTAATAAAAATTGGTTTATTATATCCGCGAAATAAAATTGATCTCAATCTTTAGCATTGAACCCAGTGACTTAAGTGGTTAAACCCAATTTAAAAAAAAAAAAACAAAAATCATTTCCTTGACCTTCAATTTTATTTTGGGAAGTACTGTACGGCGAAATTCGATTTATTCAAAAAAACGAGGCGTCACGTTCATATATTAAATGGATTATGAAGTCACCTCTACATTTCGTGAAATCCATTAAAATTCAGCTGCATCCCTTCCCACAAAGAAGCGCATGCCATAGCCAAAGAGGCAATCATCTGGACAATTTTGAAAAGAATCGAAAAGCAAGAGTAACGAGTTTTATTTTTTTATAAAACAAAGACGAAGACGGCAGCGAAAAAATTCGCTAAAAACTGTTGCCGTCGTGTTCAGCACAGAAATTGCAGCCGCTCCCCGGTTCAACCACTGGTGCTCCAAAAGCCAACTGCCCATTTCAACCGAAATGTAAACAACTCGCCGTCGTATTTTTGAGTACTGACCATGGGCAATAACATTGACCCCGTCAGGGGCCCGTATCAAGTTTTTTGCCCGAAACTTTTCTTCAAAACCAAAATAAAAAAATGAATTACGAGGAGGAGCTGGTGCGCATGTACAAAGTTGGGACAATTGTATGGGTTGATTGGACCTATATGTTTTAAATACAGACACAGATACAAATTCACCGATCGCGATGATACGACCACATAAACATGGTTAATTATGCGCTTACTGCACTCTAGGGGAATGCTTCAAATTTTTTTATTTTTCAATCAATTTTTTGAAGTTTACTTTTTCATAACCGGCTGATTAATAAGCTTCCGATAGATAAGACCAGCAAAAATGTTTGGCTTCTTCGACAAAAATGTGAGATACGACATTGGGATCAACGAACTGATCATGAGCTTAACCGAAAAAAGGAAGTATAGATTGCATTGGAAATGGTTACATGATCAGCTCATCTTTTGGAATCAGAAACTAAATGAATCCGAACTTTTTGAAAAGAACGAAATTGATATCATATTGCCTTTATTGGTGCCGTTCTTATATAAAATTTTTAATCAGCATAAAACGCATTGCAGAAAAACGTTCATTAATTTAATTGAAAAAGATATTCAAGCGAGATACGAAAACGCTTCAGATTGGCAGTGGAATTACATTTTAAATAAAGAAGGAGAAGAGGTAAAGTTTTAAATCTAAATTGTTAAATAAAAGTAAATTTTTTTATATGCATATTTGTTGCAGCTTACAAGTGAAAGTAGCTTAACTGAAAAACAAGATTTGAATTTCTTACAGGAAAATCAAAATATAGGAGTTAATCCTAATGTAGCGCCTACAGAAGAATACCAAACGTTTTTCAGAAAAATTAATTACTTATTGGATCTACTTATACCAAAGTAAGACCGTTAATATTAAATAAAATTATAAAAGAATAAATAATATAATTTTGTAGTAATTTTCAATATGCGATTTATAAATCTGCTTTTGAATCTAGTAAAATATTCGAAATTAAGGAGCATTCTATGAAATATCCTCTTTATTTTCCAACAAAATTTTTTAAAAGAATAATCGAAGAGAAAAAGACCATTGCAGCAAAGGCGAGAATTACAAGAACTTTAAAGAAGGAAGATGACTTGAATGTTCAAGTTGGTGAAGTGGAGTACATTGTTAAGCCTATAAATAAAGATGCTATCTATAAATTGATAATGCCACTCAACATGGCAAATGAAGCTATGGATGTTTGGGAAGACATTAAAGAGGAATTAAATGATGCAAAACAAAACAATAGCAACTATAAACAGGAACATAAAAAACGGTTTTCAATTAAATAATTTGTAGAATTGTTGTCATAAAATGATTGCATTTAATTTGTAAATCTGTTTTACTAATAAAAACATTACTAGATCCGTTCTTAATATGCAGCATTAAAATAAATAGCCTACGAAATTTTTAAAGTGAGGAAACATTAGACCTGTTGTAATTTTGTTCCACTATTTTTTTTTTTTACATTATTGGGTGGGTGAGAGTCTAGTGAGTCTCTAGTGCTCAGACATAGTCCATTGCACTAAACCGCTACTCTATCCGAATTTCTTTGTTGCCCTAATGAACTTAAGAATGTCAGATAGAGTTTGAGAAATGAAATCTTCCATCCTCAAAACATAAGCATCGAAAGCCATCATGCGATCACGAGAGAAGGCTGGACAGTTACAGAGAAGGTGTTCTGTGCTGTCCTCGTCCTCCCCTCTGTGTGGGTTGAGCCCACTGCGTTATCAATTTCTTCAGCATTGCTGAGTTTACACCAATAAAAGGCTCTGGTCTTAGGAGAGAAGAATCTGAGCCCTCCCTTGCCAAAGCATCTGAAGTCTCGTTTCCTTCAATTCCCTGGTGAGCAGAGACCCACATAAAAATAATGTAGTTGTGCTTTGCAACCGAATTGAGTCTTTTCTTACATACCTGGACAATTATTGGCCTAATGATGGAGTTAAGTAGAGAGATCCAACAAGATCCTCTTGTTTTTGTTCCACTAACTTGACTATTATTTTACAATACCTAATTCTTTTTTCGTATGATTAACAAAATCGTTACCTAAACTTAATCTTGGGGTAAGATTTATGCTTGTATTTTTTTTATTTTGAGCATGGAATTGATAGTGGAAATGGATACAATTATAAAGTCATTCTCTTTAGATTTTTATTTTATTTAATTATTTTGGCTATTGCATCAAAATAAAATTGGTTAAAAATAAATTTATTTAACTAAAAAAAACCGTACACCATGGCCCACATAACGCTTCCAGATTATCGGATATCGGAAAATCGAATAATGTAAAACTATCTTTGATATCATCCAATGAATTTAATCCAAGCTGTCCATGTGCGTTCCATCCACAACAAAATAGTTTTCCACAAGAGTTTTGAACAAATGTATGTCGAGCACCACAAATTACCTTTAAAGTGCTACACGATGTTTGCTGATCATCTCCGTTATTGCAACAATTCCAAGGATCGAGAAGCTGCGGAAGAGGATACACAGACGGAGTTTTCTGCTTCCATGTACTATTATCATTTAAAGTGTGCAACTTATAAACCCGAAGCCCTAATTGTCCATTTACGTTAGAACCCCAAGTATACAAGTCACCGAAAGCTGAAATTGCTGCACTATGCCAACCTCCCGCTGAAATACTAAGGATCTGTAGAAGCAAGTAAGTGTAAAGTATTAAATAATTAAATAATTTCAAATCAAAATGCCTCATCCTAAGTATCGGTTCAAACTTCGTTCAAGGGGTTTTAATTGTATTTTAAAAATTTACACCCTCTTCCCCGGAGAATGTTAAACCTTTTGTGCAACAGAATAAAACAAAACAATATTACATATTCATTGTGTTATATCAGGAAATAAGCAGAATTATTTAATTGGACTCTTTGTATTTTAAATTTCAGCTTTTAAGGATAATTTGAAATTCTTGTAAATGTTTATGAATTGTTATCGCATAGAATTAATAAGTCAGTCAAATATAATTCATGGATGAATCATAAAAGAGGAAAAATAGCAGTCATTCAAAAAATAGTTCTCTTGATCAATAGTAAAATATATTTTTATATTTTCTTGGTTCACCTAAGAGGTAACACAGTTGCGAATGTACATTCAAAATTTCAAGGGAATCGATCGATAATGTTTTGAGATATACGCCAATTTTAAAAATGTAGTTACAAGAAAAATGTCTACAATTTTAACGATGAATCACCAAATCTGCTGCCATACAGTCCTACATCCTTCAATTCCATCGTAATACTCATCTTCCTCTGCAAACCCATAACTTTTTTTGCGTGTAAGTAAATTCGAATAAAACGATTATAGTCAGTACGAAGGGACATGCAACTGGCATACATCCAATAGGCGTATTTCTTTTCTAGCTCAGACCCTGACCAGAGCTAAGAGTTTTATTTCACTTTTTCATTGTTGTGTTTCTTTTTAAGTTCAGAGTATGATCAGAGCGCGATCCATGAACTCAGGCAAATTTTACCGAGCTTACTAAAGCTATTTTAGATTTGGAATAATTTTAAGCGAAGAATTAAAAATTCCCAGATCCTGAGGGTTGTTCATGGTACACCGAAACTTTCTCTATGCGTTCGATTACAAGGGTCTTTAAAAACATCAATTACCTTAATTCCAGCCAAAGCTTCTACTAAAGTGGGTGCTTCTTTAATAACCAAATCTGCGAGTCCGAGCTGTCCTCTCCTGGAAGAAAGAGTTAATGGAACAATCAGAACATGGCTATTTAAAAATTCTTACAGTCCATTGCCCCACGCGTAGACGTCCCCATTTGAATTAAGGACCAGGGCGTGCTCGAATCCACAAACCAGGGATTTGATCTTCTCGTGCTTAGGGAACTCGTGTACTTTGTTTGGTAGATTGTAAACGGCATTGTTACGGCTGATAGCCACACAAATAGAATTCCCGCAGGCCACATGCTCTATCCGATCAACAGGCTCTTCCCTGAGCACTCCGAAAATGGTGCGCTTCCGCTGTACCTCACCGTGGAATAAATTTAATTTTTCTAACCTCTTCGTTCGAATGCTAAGCTTGTAGATATCACCGTTTTCGAGGAGGATCAGACAATGGTTGTCGTTGCTCGAAATTTGTTTCACTGGATGTTCTGTTTCTACTTTAACCGGTGCGGTGGGTTCATCTCCTTGAAATCCCTGAATTACGATTTGATTCCCTGATGCGTAAACATTAAACGCCCACGAAAATGAATAGAGTAAATCTCCCTCCAATCCGGCAGGTGAAAATTCTGAAAAAACAACAACAACAAAAAATGGAAATAACGAAATAACCGTCATAGCGTCACAAAGTTTACAAGAAAATCGTTCACCGCCCACCTGTTGGCTGCAGGACTTTTCTAGCATGCGCTGACCCGAATTGTCGGAATCCGTTGAACCCGCTGAAGTATGAACTCTTCATATTTAATTAGTCCTAATTCCTTGCAGCACGAAGTGGTCGTTTTCTCCGGACGGGCCAGAGGAGCATTTATTTGAGGTTTTCCGCACCACAGTTTTTGGAAGTGGAGACAGGCCAAATTATGGTGAGTTTTATCAACATTTAAAGCGCACAGAGATGTCTAGGAACTTGAATAGATCGCTATTTTTGCATTGGGAACTGGAAATAAATTACGGAAAAAAAATTTCTACTGTTTATCCTCCGTTTCCATAACAACGCCAAAACCATCACTTTCCGCTGTCAAATGCCAACTTTGTTCTGACACTTTGGCGCTTCCGCTTTACTTCGGTTTGTGTCTACGATAAAATTCGGTGGTGAATTTTAAAACTTATCGAAGGAACTTAAAGTTCACATTTCCTGTTTTAAAATTCAAAAATGATTTTCTTTAAAACGACTTTTAATGCTGAAAATTTTGTTTTTTTTTTGTATTGCAAACATAAATAACTAAATAACCGAATACAAAACATCTCCAAAATGTATTCGCTTTTTCTCGAATGCAAAATAAAATTTTGAAATGGGATCATGACCCCTTCCCAGGTGATCTCTAACGTTTTTATTTTTTGTAAATTAACGTAGTAAAAACATTTATTCATTCGGGTACCCTATTAAATTCAGGTATTTCTACAAAAACAAATATTATCTAAAGAAATAACTGAAAAAATAAAAAACAATCTGTAGAATTTAAAATTTCGTTTAGGCACCATGAAATGTTGTTTTGTTCGACACCTACTTTTTATTATTATTATTATTATTAGAGAGAAAGGGGGGCGTCAGCCTCGAGCGCTCAGACCACGGTCAATTGCACTCGCCCCCTACCCTATCCGAATTTTTTAGTCATCTCGACGAACCCATCCATTCCATAACATCAGCCCCAAACGTCGTCATGCGCGCGCCGGAGAAGATCGGGCAGTTAGAGAGAAAGTGCTCCGTACTGTCCTCGTCCTCCCCACACGAAGGACACGCTGAATCGCTGTTGAACCTTAGGATGTTCAGATGCTTGCCGCATGTGTTACGTCCTGTGACCGTCCCTATAAGCGTTCTGCAAGCTTTCCTGCCTAAGCCAAGTAGAAGTTTTGCATTGTTACTGTCTGGACGACCAATGAACCATTTGATGAATTTACAGGTTGATATACTGGACCATCTATGGCCATGTATTGAGTCCATGGATCTAGTTATCCAGTTTTTCAACTTTGTAAAGCTGACACCAACAATGGGCTCCGATCCCACGGTAGGAGAGCTTGCGCTCTCTTTCGCTAAAGCATCAGAGGCCACATTGCCGTCGATTCCCCGATGTCCAGGGACCCATATAAGATGGACCTAGTTGTGCCTGGCAGCAGAATTAAGTCTTTTCTTACATTCCTGGACAATCTTTGATCTAGTGGTGGGATTAAGTAGGGTGATAAGAGCAGCCTTACTGTCTCTGCAGATGCCAATGTTCTTATTATGCCACCTATGAGCAACTATCCAGTTAGCCACTTCGAGAATGGCGAATACTTCGGTTTGAAAAACCATTGCGGTTGTTCCGAGTTCAAATACCATCCAGCGCCCGTACCAAATGAGGTTTTCGATCCGTCTGTGTAGAGGATATCAGTTAACTGATCCAGTAATATGTTGGGATCATCCCATTCTTACCGGAAGATTTATTCGAAATCTTCTTTGGAACATGGTAATTTGCGTCATATCAACCGTCGGTATGCTAAAAGGAGCGCAGTGCTCTTCAAGACTTCGGGATAAGACGATAGCATGTCCATCATGCCATAGTCTACACTTTTTTAGTCGACATATAGCCTCTTCCTGGATTGCGAGGTCCAAGGGCTGCAAATTAAGCATTGCGTTGAAGGCCGCACTGGGGGTAGAGCTGAAGGCTTCTGTTATCCCTATGCAAACTTCCCTCTGTACTCTGTTAAGAATAGAACAGGTAGTTTTCATCTCTGTTCTACTCCACCAGACCACTGACGCATACGTGATTATGGGCCTAATTATGGCTGTGTACATCCAGTGCACAATAGCAGGTTTTAGACCCCATGTCTTCCCAAAAGTTCTCCTGCATTGCCAGAAGGCATTCAATTCACTTCTTTGGAGAGTTAAATGATTACACCTTTCAAAGTTGGGAGCTTAGGGTTATCGAGTTTTATTTTCCTAGTGAACAAGTGTTGTTTTCAGAGGATTCACCGATAAGCCATGTCTCTCACACCAGTTCTGGATCCTGTCTAGAATTTTTTGTATCTTACTACAGACGACCCTAAGTGAGTTATCACAAACGAGTGCACACACATCGGAAGCATGTCTAGGGGCACCCAGGGTTACCCTTAGAAGTAACATTTTTGCATTAGTTAACATCCTCAAAAAACTCGATTATAGTTCCCTTTTTCTAAATTTATAATTATTTAAAAGAACTACTCTAATGAATATTTTCTGTCATCATCTTTCCTCAATTTTTCCCCCAACATATAAATTTTGATCTACGCTACCTGGTCTTTAATTACTTTACGACACTACCTAAGTTTTGTCTTCCCGAGTTCTTAGCTACCCTAAGACGATCCCTTATCCTGCCTAACAAACATTTTCGGGCTTATCTGGGCTGAAACATAATTTACTCGGTGAAGGATAATTTATTGGTTTGAATTCCTTGAATGCGGGATCGCGAACGTAAACCCTGCTGTGATCTTTTAGCCCTAGTTTAGTCCTAAAATATTATCTAACATTTTTACTACCTTAATTATTGTAATAATTATTTTAAATTATCAGGTAGACTAAAGTAAATAAGGAAATTCCCTGAAAACGGAGAAATATGCATTTTCCATTAATTCTCGCTATTTTTAAAATGTTTGAAACGTTCGGCCGCTCTGAATACAGAGAAAATAGTCTAATTAGTCTAGTTAGAATCTAATTAGGACCCATTATATAAAGTTAACATTTATACATTTTGTGGTTTATTTAAACATTGCTTGAATAGTGAATTTATTTTTATAATTTTAGGGTTTGTTATCGTTATTAAGAAAATTACGACCAAATCCCGAAAAGGAGGCTAGAATTCTACTTCTAGGACTAGACAACGCTGGAAAAACAACCCTACTAAAGCAGTTAGCTACAGAAGAAGTTACCCATGTAAGAAAATTTTTCCTCATATGAAATAAATCAAAAATAATTTTATTTTATCATAGGTAACGCCAACAGCTGGATTCAACATAAAATCTGTTGCTGCCGATGGATTTAAGCTTAACGTTTGGGATATTGGTGGACAAAATAAAATTCGTCCATACTGGAAAAACTACTTTGAAAACACCGATGTTTTGGTTCGAAATTTCTTCGTTTTTTTTTTTGTTTTTTAAATCTAATAAATATATAAAATTTATTATAGATATATGTAATCGATTGTACAGATCGAAAACGTTTACAAGAAACCAGTGATGAATTATTAGAAGTTTTAAGTGATGACCGCTTAAAAGGTATCCCTCTTTTGGTTTTCGCAAATAAACAGGATCTACCAAATGCAATGACCGCTTCCGAAATAGCTGAAAATGTTGGATTAATTACACTAGAAGAGCGAACCTGGCAAATTCAGGCCTGTTCAGCAATTGATGGTACTGGTGTTAAGGTAATTTACTTATTTAAATTCTTTTCAATTAGCTTCTTTTTTTTTAAATCTTTATTCAAATTTATAGGAGGGCATGGATTGGCTTTGCAAAAATATGAAAAAAAATTAAATAAATCATGTTTATATTAAAATTGAGTGCCTCTATAAAATTTAATAGAAATTTTAAAATATCAACATAATTTCCTTAAGGAGGAAATTTCAATTTTCGGCTATTTGCCTTTTTAAATAAATTTTTTAGCAACTTTTTATAAACATGATTGCGAGAAAATCCCCAAAATTCACAAAGTTTTTTAAATTTGTTTCAAAATTTCTTACAAATACAATAAAAACATGTACAGAAATGTTTTGAATTTAATCCAATTGCGTAATTATTTTCCCTAACGCCTTACAATCAATTTTGATAGTAAAAACAAATAGAAAATGTTCACCTTAAATAAATATTTTCGTCCCAAATAAGAGAGTTAAATGTTTTTAAAATATATTTCCATGTTTTATCTATTGTAATGTAAAACTTTTAATAAACCTCTATAAAAATGGCTTGTGTTTTATTATTAAAATTTTGATTTGTCGTGAATTTTTACGATATTTTTACACAAAACTTTAAAGAGTATTTCTTTTAAAATTAAAAATCATTCAATTCCTTTAATATAGAGCTTTACTTAATCACTTGACTCCTTAAAGCTATTTACAAATAAAACATTTTTGCCTCTTTAATTTATCACAATTTCCACAGAGGCCAAATAGGATGTATGTGCAATTTTTAAATTTTTATTCAGTTTCATTTCTATTCGAATAGATTTTAAGACTAAATTAACAGTTTATACGTTATCTAGTTCCAGTATAAAGTTATTTACAAAACAATAATTAAGTCTTTAGAAATTTTATCAATGCAATACTACAGTTCATTGTGAATATATTCCGTTGTTACTTTTGCCTCCCCTTCATGGAATCCTGTACAATCGACTGGAAATCGGGCCTGGTAATTAAAAATATATATATAACATTTTATTTTAAATTGCATTAAAATTTAGACTTACATTTTAAAAGATTTTCATAAAATTATATAAATGGTATAGATTTTAAAAAATCGGGCCGTTTTTAAGAAAATTAAAAGTACATAACGAAGGGTTCATAAATAATGCAATATAGCCCTAAAAATTGTACAGCAGTTTTAATTAGAACTGTAAAAAAATAGGCATTACCATTATAAGTAGTAGGAATATTAAATGGATTACCAGTACCATTAGTAATGATTATTTAAAATATTTAATTACCATTACATTTATCATTAAAAAATTTGAATTACCATTACATTTACTGGTACTGGTTGGTTGGTTGGTTTAACTACCGATACAGCACCTCGTTAAAGTCCAGATATCGAACGGAGTGCCGTTTTGATACTAGCGACAGCATCACTTTTTATTTATGGCTATAATGAACGTCTTGTACCTACGTGGTAATAACCAGACCCATTCTGCGGAGTTCGCTGTCTGAACCAAATACCCCATGCTTATTCTGAATATTTCTTCGAGATTTATAAAGATATAGCTTACCCAGTGCTCGGTATTTATCAGGTCTAGTAATAATTAAGATCGTTTTATAATACATTACAAAATAAAAGAATTTAATCAACGATATAGTTGCCGTTGTTTTCAACTACTTGTGCCCAACGGTCAGGTAGCATCTTAATCCCTCTATTGTAAAATTCTTATGATTTTGATTCAAAAAATTCGGGCAAGTCAGTTTTGAGGCACACTCTTCAGTATTGAAATGTTTTCCAAAAAGAAAATATTGCAAAGGAACAAAACAAATGATAATCGGAAGGGGGAATATCAGGAGAATATGCGGGTTGAGAAAGAACTTCCCATCCCAACTGGCGTAGTTTTTCTGCTGTGATTCTTGCAATATGCGGTGGTGCGTTATCGTGGTGAAAAATTACCCCCATCCGATTAATCAGTGCAAGTTATTTGTCTCTCAAATCTCGAGCTAACCTTTCAAATTGTACACTATACACTTCACTTGTAATGATTTGGTTGGCTGGTAAATCAATTTTAAATTATATTCCTTGTAATGGTAATTCCAAAGTAATGGATTATTTTACAGCTTTGGTATTAGTTAAACCAAAATTGTTTAGTTATAAAGATAAAACCTTAGTTTTAGAAATTATAATCCGGTTTATATATAGCTCATGATAAAGACATGTAAAAAATGAATAAATTGGGGCACCACTATATGTAGGATTAACATCCATTTAGCAAATACGTGAAGATTTCCTAAAAAAAAAAATGAATAAATTCCTCAAGACGCATCAGTTAAGCTCCGTTATAAACTGGAATTTAAAAAGAACTGAAAGCAGTTTCACCCTAATTTCCTCTAATTGAATGCTTCTTTCTGATGACCGTTGAAAACGGAAGACTGCTACTCTTGTAGTCAGCAGATGTTCCTCTTCCTATCGAAATTCTTCAAAAAAAAAAAAAATAAATGAAAACCATAAACCCAAAGAATTATAATATCACGAAAATCTCAAGATATATGGAGCGATGATTTCAAGATAGAAAAAGCAAGAAATAAATATTCTACCTGTGATACGTATCAGATAAGAATGCAAAAGTGTTAATTACACCTAAGAAGAAACAAACAAGTTTTTATAGTCTCTACTAATCAAAAGTTAGACAGATTCTTATAATTTTTAATATGAGAAAAAAAGGGGCATCAGACTAGACCAGTAGAATGGATCACTTACCTCACAATTGTATGGATCATTGATGATAGAAAATAAGGTCCAGAAAGGTGTTCCAGTCTCTGAGCTCATTGCCCATGCGGCTGCCATACTACCAAATTTTATTGCTCCCGGCTTAAATCCAGCCAATCCTAACTTTTCGTTTGGATCATGCGAATTTAGCTGACACAGAACATACTTGTCGCACTGTGGTGTTTTTATAGTAAAATGATAGGCACGATGTAACTTCAGCACCGGTTCAATGATCTGCGAATTAAGGGAAAAACATAATTTAAAAATATTTTTTTACTAGAGTTCCGGTCGCGGTTTTAAGCCGCACAACAAGCGCAATTTAAAGCTAATTACGAAGAAAATTGTTATAGAAGAGGAATAATCATCCAGAAGTTTCCCTGTCTTCCTCATTCTCATTCGTAAAAACCTGGATTCAGTATGCGCGGTATGATTCATACCATTTTCAAATTGATCAGCACCTACCTCAAGATTAACTGTGTCAGTGAGCTTGTCGCTGAGCTCGGTCGCATTAAACTTCTTCAGGAGACCTCGCGCTTGACCCAATTTAAGAAGCTCTTTTGCATAATTAACAGCCGGCTTTACGTACGTTCGGGACTCAATTTTTACGTTTAAATGCTTTTTGGCTACGTGGTCAAAAAGATTCGAAATGGTTTCACTGGGTCGAGCCGGATCAAAGAATGTCGTCTTAGGATAGCCTTGCGACTTCAGGAAGTGGTTAAACATCATCTGTGCCGACTGGATATACCTAAAGAAAAATAAAAAAAAAAATATAAAATGAACTGGAGAAAGTCGCTAACGGTATTCTTTAACACAACAACAACAGCAACAACAAAAATAAATAAATATAGTCTGCATATCGTGGGCTCGAATGAATCTCAAGTTCTAGTTTTAATGCTAATAAATCAGAAGGGGGGAATCGGAACGAACCCATTTATTCTCAAAGAATTCGGATAGGTGATAATTATGGAACATTCTTAAGACATCAAACAAATTCATCAAATTTAGACCGTAGTTTTTAGGTCAATGCAACTGAATCGTTTTCTTTTTCTTTTTCTTTTTCTTTTTCTTTTTCTTTTTCTTTTTCTTTTTATTTCACTTTTCAGTTCCCGCCCAGAGTCATTTGCATAACAAATTTCAGTTATTGTCTTCTTCCGGGGATTTAAAAACAAACAAAAAAAAAATACCCCGGAGAATGATTCATTTTTATAGTCAGTATATAGCTGAAATTTGTATTTTAATTTTTAAATAAGCCCCTATTATTTATCTAGCTCAATTCTCTCCACATAAATTGAATAAATCCTCTGTGTTCAAAAATTTAATTCAGCAGACGAATGCCGCAATTCAGCTATTGCTTTCGTTAAGCTGAATTGTGCATTAATTTTACTTCTATTAAAAATAATTCAGGCTTATATTACTTTATTGTTTTAAACCTTTTATCGGTTTCCGTGGTGTAGTGGTTATCACATCCGCCTAACACGCGGAAGGCCCCCGGTTCGATCCCGGGCGGAAACACTCTTTATTAATTTTTTTTTAGTAAAATTATAATAAAATAGCTTTGTTATTTTAATATCACCACTATCTTCATAGATTTAATGCTTTACATAACTATTCTATTATTTCTAATATTTCTCTAATTCTAAGATGGCTAGGTGATTGTGTTTTCATAAGTTTATTTTTTACTATTTATTCTTCAAGTCTACAGTCTTCGAATTTTACATATCTTAATTACTTCTATAAAGCATTCATTTAAGTTTATTGCGATCTAGTTTAACCCTCTCAGTACGGTAGAGTTGGCCGCAGTTATACATTCGCTGTACGAAGTTTTTATTCCAATCAGCTTACAATCGCTAACAGTGGGCATTGATAGAAATCTCGAGCTCCTGGTCAGCGCATCCATGTAATGGATTTGTAGATGATAACAAAAATAACAAAACCTAAATAATTAGAGTTGCCGGCAATTTTATAGGGAATGATCATACCAACAGAGCTTTCTGTAAAATACCGACTTTAGGGGGTAGTCGTACTCAGAGAACGATTCGTGGATGCCGAGTATAGGCGGCGTTAATACCGAAAAGGTTCAAGTCGATAAGATTGTTTTATTTATTAAAACATAAGGTAATAATTAAGATAGACGCCTGAAGACCTTAATTTTTTCTGTGATAATAAATTTCTTTAGCGTATTTTATGACTAGGAACATACAAATTAATATTTGCTAATAGTTAAGGACAACGAACGCAAATAAGGTACAAAGTAACACTAAGAAAGCAAACATCTTGATTTATAAAATTGAATATTTTCCCATATATTCATTCAGTTTATATGCCATGAACCAGAAACAATTCTAATCTTTTAATATAAAAAAACATATTTAGAATTAGTTCATGAAATCAGTTGTTTTTACATTTGAAACTTTAAAAAAAATTAAAAAAACTGAACGTCGAAACCTTAATTCGTTAAAAGAGGCTACAACTGAGCGTAGAAAGGCTAACTTGGCTGATAATGATCTTTTTGAGGAAGTAGAAGATCTACTTGTTGATTAACTGTAAGCTACAATTATTAATGATTTTTTGTTAAAGCAAAAACTCGCGTTTTTCTCAAAATAACATTTTTGCACGTTGAATTGCAAATATTTCCGAAATCACTCAACCGATCCTCTTTAAATTTTTACCAAATACTCTGTACTATCTGTGGTTATGACTCGAACTAGAAGCAAATTTTTCAAATTTTTTATTTGTATCGTCCATCATTTTATTATTTTTACCCCAAAAATTAATAATGCTATTTCCGGCGATAGTCACTGACTATATGGATCATAATTATTTTGATTTATCCGTTTCAGATCATCCAAACGTGAGATTTTTACAACGCAAACAGCTTACCTTTATTTTTTTTTGAGGTACTTTGTTTATGCTGCTTTTATTTAACAAAAACAATGTAAAATGAATAAACAAATGTTTTTTTTCTTATACCTGAAGAGTGCATTTTTTATAATATAGAAAATAAAAAAGAATTATACGAAACATAAAATTGAATTGCTGAAAACAATTCGCAAAATTAACTTTTTTGAGGCACATGATTTCAACACGATCAACCCGACGCACTCTTTCGAAGTCTCTACATATGATCGGCGTACAGGAGATGATAAATTGTTAATTCTTCTAGGCGTGGACTACCGATGGTACAAACCACCAGATGAAAGCAATACCTGTGAACCACCGGTGGTACACGCCGGGTTGAACGTGTTAAAGAAAATCTGATACCCAAAATGCACAGATTCTTTTTTCAATTATAGTTAAATAGCTTTAAAAACAAATATTAAACTGTATGACCATGAGTAATTTTATCTTTTCGATGTGGATTCAAATATATCCCATCATGTATAAAAGGCAAAAAGTGGGGATTGTTTTCAACCCACCTAAATCCCAAAGAGTTAAGGTTTTAAACTGGGTAGCCCCTTAAATTTTTTAGTTTTTCTTAAAATGTGAATTGACTCGCAATCAGAATGATTTTAAATTTCGTACAAGTTTTGAATGTGAAATATTTTGGATTGGCCTCAATATCCAGCGCGGCCTTAATAATAAAAAAAAAAAAAAAAAACAAAATACAATAGGTGATCGAGGATTAAGCGTTCATTTACATAATCCTAGGTATATAATAATAATAGAAAATATTTAAAATTCTTTTTGATAAGACCCACTTTTGATAATTGAAGCGTATGAAAGAAACAGCGCCAAGCATAAACGTTTTATAAAATAGAAAAATGAAAATAACATGAACATGAGCGGGATTCCCGTAAAAGATAGAAAACATAAAGACGAAGTCACAGGTTTTTGAGTCACAATGTAACTGTTAAGTGAATTGCTGCATCAGCAGTACGAAGACAGAACCGTGAACTTGTTTGGCAAAGTACTGTTATAAGTGTTTCTTCGATCGATCGACAGCCAACGTCTTATGTCATTAAAACGCCTAAGCCCTCCTTACCTCTGGTAGACTTCTGGATCGGCAATATAATTCGCCCAATCGGCCAGGTAGAAGGTAGCAGCTCGAATCCAGCGTCTTCTGAACGCCTGATTGTGGAACGATTCAAGCAGTTTGTCATAGTCCAGCTTGCCGTCTCGGCCAGTGAAACCCTAATGAGGAATGTTAATGAACTCGTTTAAATCGCTTTAATACTTCTCTATCTATCGATAATTGTTCGTAACCTAAATTGAAATGATTACCTGAAAAATTGCGTGTACCCCGGATTTTTGCCATAGTGCCGCTGCCAAGTCTGAGCTAGAGAAATGATCCCATAAGACGTGAATCTGTTCGAGGAATGGTGGAAGCACCCAGGCATGGTCACGGTGCTTCTCTTGCGTACGCTGTCCTTCCGGGCCGTTGAACGAGCTAACCGCTTGCATGATCATTGGTAAGAAATTTAGTAGACTGTTTTCTTTGCTGTTTCGTGATTTTCTTTGATTCTGTGAGCTTAGGAGCGTCGAAGCGATTTGAAGAATCGAGTCCAGGCCTATTCCGGCCTCATTTTCTTGATGGGGCTCATTATCTCGTTTCGATCGTTGCTGATGGGGCTCATCATCTGGGGTGGTGAACATGTCGATCACATTGCTGATTACCGATGGATCAAATCCACCTCCACCACCATTTCCTGCATTCGAAGCTGCAATTAGACTACCTAATCCAGAAATTATCTGAGCAGCACCAGATTGAGACTTTTCACCAGAACCACCTGGTTGGATGAGTGTTCCAACTATGGAAGCAATACCGGCTAAACCAGATCCACCGTTATTGGCCTGATTTGTTAGAGCGTCTTGCAAAAAGGTCGATGCCATGTCCAAGAAAGGGTTCGAGTCATCATCCCTGTTGGGTCTTTGAGTTGTATGACCACAAGAAATGTTTACACACAAAAATGTTAAAACTAAAATTCTCTTAAAATACATTTTTATTTAATTGTTAATCACTTTAGCACTAGTCTCGACCAACTAAAAAAAACAAATACTAAACTAAAACTCACAAATTTACAAAATTCTAACGAGCACTACACTTAATTTTTGAAAAAAAAAAAATTATATCATAAAATGAAATTAAAGTAAATTTTCGGTAACTCAGACCGGTACCTAACGTCTTATTCTTACGAATTCCGTCGTTCTTCTGATTCCAGATTTCAAAGACCAGGCAAGTCGTTTCGCTGAAACTCAGCAACGTGTAACACACCACTGGAAGAATGACTCTGGCTCCGTCCTCCGGAGAAATTAATTCTTGGCTTCTTACCTGAGTAGTTTTTTTTTTTTTTCTTTCCACAAACCAAAATCAAAAGATAAGCGCCAGAGAACTTAAGGTGCGTAAGTACACAGGTGTGAATTAGGAGAAATCATAAAATTAAATTCATTTTAGGCGCCGATATTATCGTAATTAGGCCAGTCAAATTTGAAAGTAGTGTCTACGTTACTGTGGTCAAATTTAAAATATGACTGTAAAGAATTAAGTTTATGATTTATTTTTATTATGTGATATACCCAGAACCCATAAGGCTGTAAAAAATCTACTTAAACCTGAAAAATTTAGTTTATACACTAACAAGACCGGAATATGTCCAAATAAAATAATCGACCCTATTTAAATTTTTTGCTTTTAAGAAATCTAATCCTACAAATTTAGTTACGTTTGTCAAATTCCGTACAATATTTAAAAAATTTATAAACAAGACTCAATTCTAAATGTAGATGTATACTTTATAAATATATGCTGGGCTTTAATAACCTTAACTAGTTTATATAGTTATAATTGTTTTATACTTAAAAAGTTATTATTTGTATTTAAAGAGTAATTAGTAACCCTCTGCACTCTGTTGGCTCCTCAGCAGCACGATTCAGCTACGGTTAAATTATTAACACATTGACGTAAATTACGTCTTTAGATGTCCATTCAGCTTATTTATCTTATAGCTGAATTCAAATCGTGATCGTCAACGAGTTAAGGTAACTATGACCTGACCCTACTTTGGACTGTTTTCCTCATTACTTCGGGCAGGGGACCAATTTGTTTACGTCTCTAAAGCGGCTATCTCATTTATTTTTCTTGCGTCGTAAGATGTCCTCAGCGAATTTGGCAGTGCGGTTTCAGGCCGTTTCGTTTGCTAACATGCTCTCTACTATGGTGACCGAAGAAAGCGTTCATCCTGGCTCCTATAAGAGCGTCCCTCCTTCGGGAACCCACTTGTGACACAAAAAGAAGGTGTACTCCACCGTGCCAACCTATCCTGGGCAGTAGAGACACTCCTGTGTAGGTATGAGCGGAAGTAGTCATGTCCACTCAACAACTACCTACCTAACCGTGTCCTCTGCCGATCCAAGAGTCCAGATCCTTGATGATGAGCCTTCCAGTCCATCATCCTTTGCTCTCCTCACTCCATTTTTCCATCTATTCATGGATGTGAGCCATACATATTTTGTCAATAGTAAGAATATACCTTTCCGGATATGCCAGCGTTTTTCAGGTGGAAGTGAGAAGCTCTTGCCTATATAAATATCTAAAATATTAGCCCATACTTTCTTCTCCTTGGTAGTAATTTTTGCTAAGCACAGCTCTCTCAAACAGTTGCTGAATGAAAATTGAGCAGAACTGCCTTCCAATTTGCAGGAACGATTTAGAGATCATGAGCCGAGTCGGGTGCAACCAAATGGCATTTAAAATTCAATTACATATTCATTAGGGCCGTCGTCGATATTTTTAAATTAGTGGCTCATTTAATATTTTGAAATAAAACGATTTTATGGTATGGATGATTTACCTTCAAATTGTTTAAGGGTCATTCATTACAACGATTCTTATTTGTGGGACCTTTAAAGGTACCTTAATAGAATTTACCCTATTTATTCAATAATTCATTCATTAAAGCCAAAGCACTTTATGATATTAGAAGGTATATCGTAAAAAGCCAATCAGGTGCAGGTATCCCAACTTACCTACTCATGTGCCAATCTACAGGGACCTTGTCGATCTATCCTACAGATTGCGATCGTAATTGGGACTTCAGTAGCCGCTTTTATTGATTTTCACAATCCCTAATCACAAACAGACTCAATTCTGCTAGACATTTTCAATCTCCTATCATAATTTCTTGTATTTTACTTAAAAAAAACTTACAGACGAAAAAATAAAATCGGTAGCTTTTCTATAGCTTTTGAATGATTCTTCAAAAAATATAATTTAATTAAATTAAACATAAATTTAAAGCGAAAATACTTAAAACAAATTTTAAAAATACATTCATCATAAAAGTGCATACCCTTTTCTTTAAATTAACACGACTTATGGGCATTTTCTATTTCCATTCAACTCGTTAAAATCCACTCCCTTTTTCATATAATTTCCTGTTCCAACAAATGCATATAGACATTAAAACAAAACAAAAAAAACAACAGAAGATAGGTTCATCAGTGCAAGGCAAAAGATGCATACCGAACGAATTGCATGGAATTTGCGATTATCGTCATAAGAAGTGCATTACCTTCTACGAATTCAATTAAATTTGCCTGCATCTTGCGTTTCTCTGCAATTCACGCACGAATGTGCACCATCGGTTGCATTGAATATATCCAGCAGGTGTATAAAACTGAGATGCAGATACATGTAAAGATTGCAAAATTCGACGACAAACTAAAATTTTTGCAATAAAACTAGCCACCTCTAGGCATCTAGGTAGTCTCAACCGCAAGTGTAAGATGTTATAAAATTCACTTTCTCTCGTTGTTTCATAGATTTGAAGAGTTTTGCTGTTGTTTATAAACTTTTTAAGTACAACCGATGGATTAGATGAATTTCAGTGAAACAGTCGAGTAATAGATGCCTTCAAGAGCGGACCACCATCACATCAGAGAAAATTTTTAACCCTTTAGTATTATTCATTTTTCTGTATTCGATTAAATGGGGATAACTTGCAGAAATGTGGACAGTGATGTGGCTAAAAAACTTGATAATTTCTTTCCTATACCAAATTGTTTTATTGAAGTTAGTCCCGGTCCTGTTTTACTTCCTAAAAAATACGCGGATATTGGTGAATCGATCATGGATTTAACTATTTTTGATGATGATGTTTGGATTATATCATACCCTAGGACAGGTATGCTTTTTAATATCACTATTTTTTTTTTATAAATAAATTTAAAGAAATATTGTTTCAAAAGGATCTACATGGGCACAGGAAATGATTTGGCTTTTGGGAAATAAATTGGATTTTGAAGGTGCTAAAAAAGTTCAACAAGTTCGTGCCCCTTTAATAGAGTTAACAGCTGTGTTTGGAGAAGATCACTATGAATGGGTGGCGTGAGTATAATTTGTATTATTTAAATCTAAAGATATGGAATTATTATTTTAAGAAAATCAATGGGGAATTCTGTTGATTGGGTAAAGAATATGCCAAGACCAAGATATGCAAGATCCCATCTACCCCTTCAACTGTTGCCTGAACAGCTCGAAAAAGTGAAACCGAAGGTAATTTATTTAAATTTTATTTATGATTTTAACTAATAATTTTTCCTTATAAAAAAAAAAAAAAAGATAATTTATACTGCCCGAAATCCAAAAGACCTATGCGTTTCATTCTATCACTACTGCCAGCTCGTCCACGGACTCTGCGGTCCCTTCGAAAAATTTTGTGAAATGTTTATCGCGGAAAAATCATTGGTCTGCTCCTACTGGAGTCATGTTCTACCCTTTTGGAAAAAACGTAACGAGCCAAACATTCTCTTCCTCAAATATGAAGATATGAAACGAAATCTACCAAGCGTTATTAAGCAATGTGCAAACTTTTTAAATATCGACTATGAGCTATCTCCGGAACAGATGGATAAAATTTGTGATCATTTAAAATTTGATAAGATGCAATCAAATCCTGCTGTTAATTTGGAACCTGTTATTAATTCGAATAATAAAATATCGAATAATAACGTAAAATTCATCAGGAAGGGAGAAATTGGGGATTGGAAGAATCATCTATCGCCTGAACTATCCGATAAAATTGATCAGTGGACGAAAAAGAATACAACTGGAACTGGTCTTGAGTTTGAGTACGAGTAACAAGTTTTCCAGTTTTTTTTATTTTTGTTTTCTTAATCCCGAATATGCAATTGCGACTTTCACATGAACGGAAGATTAGAGTTTCCGACTTTTCTGCAGTTTTGTACGTGCCAACCGGCTATAGCTTTATGCAACTATACAATTTTATGTGAATCATAATAACAAGCGTTGAAACTTTCTCTTTTATCTGTTCGATTATAAGCAAATAAAATAATTGTTTTTATTATTCATTTTCTTAAAATTTAATCGTTTTATTTTCCTTTATTTTTTTTATTCTTGTAAAACTATTTGATGTATTAAGTTGATAATTTACTTACATTCATGCACTTTAACATTTTCTTTTTGTCTGATGATATCCCCTTTAAAGTCCAAATAATTATTTATTTTTGCACAGTTTAAATCTGTAAAAATACAAACAAAATTAAACTGAATAAAATTAAATTAGGGATACCTAATATCAAAATTCTAAAACTGAAAATGTATGTTGAAAAATAATTTTTTAATTTAACCATCTAGGCCTAAGTGCAAATATTTATCGTTTTGTATTATTAGAACTTCCAATTTCGTTTTGTATTACTCCAAAAAGAAGGATACGTACCATTCTAATAGATTAGATAGTTTTAGAATTTGTGTATGACTACAAACTGTTTGCTGAATATTTCGTTTTTGAATTCAAAGTATTGAAATCTTCCTTAGTGTAATTATATAATTTTCTATTATTCTGTAAGAAGAAATTTATACAATCTACAAACTAAATTTATCTCATGTGATTCATATACAAACCAATAAATAAATTAAATAAAAATAAAATATTAACGTGAAAATATTTACAATGTTTATTTAATTTTTGAATAGAAAGCGAAAAGAGTATCGACAGATTTTAAATATAATTAAATAAGACAAGATCAAATGTTTCAGTCATTTTTCTAAAAATGTCTAAATGTATAAATTCTATTCACACATGTATTAACTGTAATCAGGAACAAAAGCAGGACAAATGCTCCACTAGCCAATTCTTTGTTAGCTCTACTCCTCACGTAGCTATCCACAATGTGAATTTTCCAGCCCATGTTCGCGTGAGTAAAACTATTATAATAAACAATATCCGGCCATGATGAGTTTGGTGTTATTTCCAGGGAGGCGGGATCACCCTCATCACATGAAAATCGTAGACTTCTATTAAATTTCTTAAATGTCATGAAATTATCATCTAATCGTCTATCATAGCCGGACGGATATCTTCCCAGACAAAGTGGACCGGCTAATTTAAAGAATTGAGAAAGTTTTGATCGAGTTTAATTTTTTTTTCTTTTTAATAATTGTGTAAATGTATTTCTCTACCTGCTGTCGGTTTAGGCCTACCCCTCCTTGTAAATTCAACACCAGCTAAAACTCGAATTTCACTTTGTTTTGCATCCGATAGACGATCATATCCACCTTTTGGTTCATCTGTGATAACCAGCGGATGGTAATACTCTGGTGAATGTGGATTATTTCCACCGCGAACCTAAAGTATAAAATTATTAGACAAATAGAAGATATATTCCTTTAAATATTCGGATAGGAGAAAAAGTCTATATATTACCTTAAATACATAAGTTAATCCTCTTCGCAGCCAAAGTTCAGGTATCATAAATCCATTAATATACCATGCCAAACCATTAGAAACGTGACCTGTAAATTAAAAATGTTTATTATGTCAAAAAGATGATTTGAATATAATCAAGCCTTTTACCTGTTAGCCCTTGGTAGCCACGTCTTCCACCAGCAGGTCCAAGTACAGCGTTAAACGTGCGCACAGATCTAAATAAATATAAATTTACTAGACATGGTCATAAATAAATATTCATTGAAGCAAACATACCTATCAAAAATTTGAGCTTGACTCCAAACTTCAATTTCCTCTTCTTCACCTTTCGTAAAACTGAAACAATCGTTAACAGGTTCGGTTGTATTAAAATTAATAATTATATCAGCTTTTGGATAAATATTATGATAAGCAGGCTCCTTGTTTGAATCCAATTGACCAATAGCCCACACAACATACATAGGCCGGTCAAGTTTAAATTCTTTATCTCCAGGGTCAGCTAATAAAGATAAAATTATTATAAATATTTAATTAATTATATTTTACTATTTTACATGATATTAGAGTTCTTCTAAATGTAACAGTGTTAATTCCATTTTCTCGACTATATGTATTAAGTTGAAAACTATCAAGACCTCCGACCACATCATCTCGACAAACACCTTTATTTTGACCGAGTACTTGGACACACTTTAAAATATAATTTAAATTAGAATTTAAAAAAAAGGAATTTAATAAATAGAAATATAAAACTAACTGGTGCTAACGATGTGATATTGTAGTCTGTTGAATAACCGCGGGCACCATCAATATAGGCTACTACAACATCAGATCCTATCATTTGACTCTGTGATTGTGATCCAGAAATTCCAAAAGACATGTACTCATCCTCCTCCACTTGTCCAGATATTTGTATAGTAATTTGTGGTCCAAACACTTCCCAAGATACACGTAAATCTTTATGCAATTGTCTACAATTTGGCAGTGAGTCTGTTAATGGTGTTATTTTTACAAGAGACGGTGGCACATTTAAACCATCCGGCACAAGAATTGAACCAAAATTTTCGTTTAGATCCAAATCATAAATACTGATCCAGTCGATGTCAAAAATTGTCATATCACCAGGTAAAACTAGCATAAAAGTTTCGTCATCATACTTTCTGATAGGATCTAGGCTGGAAAAGTAAAAATGTAATTATCCTAATATTATTTTGTAATATTTATAAACTCACTATCCCATCTCATCTGGTATTTTACTACCCTTACTAGACGGTTGAGGTCCAACACCAGCCCAAAAAAATGTTGATTTTCCAGTTCCATCGTAGTTAAATTCCGGAATTAGTACAGTTTTTGAGTCCAAAATTTCAATTGCTCCACTACTCACATTGTGGCTACGTTTTGAAAAACTAGAAACCTTTTGAGGCATTGGCGGTTCAAATTCTTCTGGGATGTAAATATCACCAAAATCATTTTGACTCCCGAGATCATAAATTGCGAACCATTTAATTTCAGTAATTTTCTTCTTTTCTGGCAGTGTAAGGGTAAATTCTTTATTAAAGTACCTCTCCAAAATATTTGTTCTAAAATTTTATATTTTTGTTTTTTGTATAATTTAAACAAGAATAAAGAAATTTAAAAAATCTTACTTTCCATGTTCATCGGGAACTATAAAACCTTGTGGTCCTGGCCTATTTGAAGCTCCGGCCCAAAAGAATGTATCAGCTCCATTACCATCATAATTAAAACCAGTTAAAAGAAATGTGTACTCATTTACGGCGTACACATCTCCTGATACCTGCAAATGTAAATTTTTAACAATTTAAATAAATATTGATAATAATTGACAAATATTAAATTACCTGATGATGATAAGAGTTTAATTTTCCGATATACTTTCCCTGATAAGGTCCATCTTCATCTCTAGCACTTTCTGAAAGATAAAATTTAATGTATTGCATTATTTCGTTCTCTACATATTTTATTTATATTATCGAATCAACTATATTTTGGTCAGATGTTAGTAGTCCTGTCTGTTTTTGTTAACATCAATGAATTTTGTAACATAAAACAAATAATCAAGACGTAGTAATTTTCTATTTATGTATTTTCTGAACTTTTTATGAATGAAACAATCATTTGAAATTTTCATCCATTATACTAAAAATAGCATCGATTGTTGTTAAATCGTTTTAATAATTAAAATCGCCTTCAATTCAATTCAGGTCTATTTTAGAAAATTACCCTACTTTATGTCTTCTCTTCTCGGTACTAAAAATTGCACTAAAGGAAATAATTCTTTACATTTTTACAAATTATGTTTACATTCTTTAAATATGTACTGAAGTGATCTCTTTCGAGGCTTAGTACGAATAGACTTTTATTGAAAAACCCGATGTTATTATCCAGGTCATATAGGAACTATTTGCAATATCAAGAAATCTGGTTGATTTTCTATTCATAAGTAGGTAAAGGAACAGTGCACTTTCAAATAGACAAGAAACCAGAAATATAAGACCGGATTGTAAGGAAACTTCACACGCTAGACAAATGAGTCATCCAACATATTGGAGGACTATTTATCAAAATATTAATCAGAAAATTATTATTCATAAGCATAAGTGTGTTTGTTGCTATAAATTTTTGGCAAAAGATTTTGCGAGAAAACACGTTTAGGAAAACCTTCAAAAAATTACCAACCATCCTTGCTTTCACCAAGATACAAAGTCGATCGTCTATAGCTTTAAAACTACCTAAAATTCAAGGGTGAGAGGAGGTACAGAATTTGCGTTTCTAAATGGAAAAACTTTGAATATTTCTGAATTTCCCCATCATGCCACATGGTGAAATGTCTACCATTATTGCGAAAATAAATAAATTTAATTCGCGAAACTTATATCTTACTATGGGTACGCATATTCTCCCCCTGTTTGTGTTTACTCCAAAAACAAAAAACAAAAAAAAACAAAAAAGTAAAAGTGAAACGAATAAATCTCGTTTTAAAGAAATTAGGCGTCACAGTCGGCGGATAGTGCAATTTTTGCTCTCACCGCAAAAGCGAACATGTGTATTACAAAAAATAAATAAAATAAATAAAACGAGTTTTTCGCTTTTGTTGAAGTCTTTCGTTTTTGGATAAGAATGACAAACCTCTCTCTAGGGCTGACCACTCTCAGATATTCGCCAGCTCACTAAGCGTTGCTAGTGACGTTGTTGTCTAATAAAAATTTACTCAGGCATCTTCGTAAATTCCAATCTCCAAAAATTACTTGCGGCAAATCTAATTGAACAGTTAAATTTAACACTTACCTGCTTGGCATACATAGTCCAGGAGAAGAATAATCCATGACCAATTCAGAAATATTATCGCAGACACAATTTTCATCTTTTTTTTTGTTTTAATTCACTTTATTATGTTGCACTTCTAAGGGGCCCACTTCCTTAATATAAAAAATTTTTCGAACACTTCGTTGGATCATGAGAATTACATTTCTTGCCACTATTTTCACAAACAACAAGAATTTATTTAATATTAAATAAACGATTAAAAGAGATCAGAAAACAAAGGGGAAACCCGATTCAAACCACTTTCATTTTTGCAATGAATTAGCTTTGCTAGCTGCATGGAAACCGACCTATTGCTTTTCTTGGCGATCAGATACTAAAACTGGCCATGTCGAGGGAACCATGTTTCAATCTTAAGAAATCGTTGTGCGCCTCCTTACCTTGGCTGTCTGACTGTCTCTGCTCTTAGATATTTCAGTTAGTAAGGGGTATCGGTGTTGTGTGTAAGCAAAATAAGCAAAACTTCTTGCGGGCAATTGACTCACGCTAGAATTTAAAATGAGATTTTTCGGTATAACCCAAAGCAGTGACCACCTACAACTTGATTGTGGTATGTGTCGTTTCACAGTTAACGACCCTTGGGTGAACTCGTCCAAAACTTCATTTTCTTGTAAATTTCTTAGAATTTTGTTTGTCCGTTTGCTTGTTTTAAATACATTTTAAATTTATTAAATAAAGACTAATGCAATATGCAGTCTTATCATTCCAAATTCAATTTTAAAATACGTTTTAATATTATGAATTCTTGAGAATCACAAAAATATGTTTCCGGTGTAGTTTTCTAATCATTTCACTATTTGTGTGATCGAGTTACACGCAATAACTCATAATAAAAGAGATTAATTTCGACAATTTTTTATGATTTAATGCTGTTTTTTAAATGTTTCATCATAAAATAATTAAATTTTTTTACTCATATTTTGAAAATTGAAAAAGTGATTCGGAAGTTTAAACATTCGCGTATAAATCTAATAAAACAAGAGAGGAGAAGAAGAACCACTTAAGATTAAGACGATATGAAATGCAAAATAATTACAAACTCCTAAAATTCATGTCCAACTTGAGAGGTTCCATCAACGCCAACCATACGAAGCAGACTGCATGAATATAGCGAACAAAATTTTTGTTCGTGAGTAAGCTGAATGTAAAAGTGGTTTATCAAAATCATCCTCTGAAACCACAAATGTTTTGGAATTTAGTACTTTGGACTAATGAATCCATAATTCAGTTGAAATACTCTCACGACGGATTGAATGAATGGAGGAAAATTGGTTAGATTTACAAGTGTACTAGACTATTTAACATTTAAGGCACTTCAAAAGGTTTTAATGGTAAGGGAATGTTTATGCATAAATGCAGTACGAAAATTAGAATTCTTAAAAAGTAAAATCAATGGCGATGTCTGAACATTCTAAAAGAATTCGCAATACCTGGAGGAAGGAGGCTAATTGTAAATGAATTTTGTATTGCAACAAGATAATGCCCCTATGCACACCTTCAAAATAATTTAAATATGCTGCGAAATGGTCCTCCATAAAACCCACATCTATCGCCGATTGGAAATGGTTGGGCTAATCGCAAAAGGTGTATTAAGAAAAGTTGGAAGAGGGCAAAAATATGTAACTTGTCTATACTAACAATCGTGGAAACTTATTTATGTACCTTTCGAAAAGCGGCTATATGTTTTA
This sequence comes from Philonicus albiceps, assembly GCA_963969385.1. Classification (NCBI taxonomy): domain Eukaryota; kingdom Metazoa; phylum Arthropoda; class Insecta; order Diptera; family Asilidae; genus Philonicus; species Philonicus albiceps. Next base: position 28,933,470 of record OZ017776.1, read on the forward strand.
TTGCTAACAAAAATTAATTTATTGAAGATGTTTTTAAAAACTATTGAACATAATCTCTTTTATTATGAAATAAAATTAAAAACTTTTTGCTTAAGAGGTTTTTCTAGGTCAAAAATGCGATTTACCGATTTTTAATTTTTATTAATTGTTTATAATTATTAAAGTATAAACTTTTAGTATGCCGAACCTCAATTCGGTAAATACTAACGACTTCGATAAAGGAAAAATAAATAAAAAAAACGATCATTTTTAACTCTAAAAACCAGAAAAACCTCTTAAAAAAATTTAGTATAATAGTGTGGAAATTTATTTTTGTGATACACTGCAGGAGTATAGAAAAACGTAATATTTAAACAATAGAATGTTATAATAAATTAAAAGTAGAGATCTCTTCTTCGATCATAATTTCGAAAATAAGATTTGCGTTGCTATTTTACATAATTTTTTTAATTTTACATATTACTGGAAAAAAAGTTAAATAATAATCTTTAAACAAAGATAGTACGCATATTTACAGGTCTAAAATAAAGCAGGTCAAACATAAAACAATGAAAATGAAGTACTCTATAAAGTGTAGTTTGCAGAGGAAAATAAATAAAGGCTAGAAAATGTCTGGGTAGTAGAAATTGGACAAACCAACCGTTTAATTTATAGGATAATTTGGAATATCTTTAATGTGATAGTTATATGAAAGAATTTATACAGATATAAAGAACCCTATTCGAGTGAACAACTCATAAATTTGAAAGTTTAAAAAATAATTACAAATAAAAGGCACTGTCAAAATATTTTTTTTGTTTATTTTTGGTTTTTTTCTGTTAATCGCCTATTTATCGCTTTTAGTTACATCTGAAGCACTTAGCTCATTTATTTATTTTCCTACTTTATGTAAAAAATTATGTTTCAGTATTGGTTTAAAAAGCTAATGTTTTGCAGCAGAAAATCTGTAATGTCTTTTACGTTTCCACTTATCATTATCAATACAACTGTTCTTGCTTTGTATCTTTTGTAATTATTTATGTATTTTCCTTCTTTTTTTTATGTTCAATAATAAATATTAACAATTTTATCTCTTTAATTTTTCATTGGGTTTTAGTTTTTATTTTTTTTTATTTTCATTTCTACAAAATTTGCACGATATCAATTTTAATTCTTGACTGTAAACACACACTCGGATGTTTTTATATCCAATATTTAGCGAAACAAAGAGGACTTTCAAAAATAAAATGTTTACTTTTAGAATGAAATGTACTGTGGAATTGATATAATGGAAGACAAAATTGAAAATCATCTGTGTTCCTTTAATAATTTTAAAAGTTACACCATATCAATAAAAAAGTCATCATGTTAAATACAATCGTTCATGAGGATGACTCAAAAAATAATGCATTCAATTTTTAAGTATCACGAAATTTAAGATTAATCGTGCTAATTTAATAAATTGATAAATTATTTTATGATAACGTCTTTCTGCTTTAACCTTCAATTTTTCTTTTTTTTTATAATACTATTTAAATACTAATTCGTGATCTCAAATATATTATAAATCGCGTTTTCATCTTATTTAGTATAGATAAAACAAAAAATTATTTTGGTGCACTTGGTAACCAAAAAATCTAATAAAAATTCATTTGGCTTTTCCCCCTTTTTTTGGAAATATGGTTATTTAGATATACTGGATTGGGTAAAATGATAAAATAAAAATTAAATAAAATTATATTTAATATTTACAAGTTACTGTAACAGGAAGAAAACGTTGAGCAACTACCATCTTGGCTATAGAAAATATACTTTTAGTTATTTAATTTAAGTCATAGCGATCGATTAAAACGAATTGTCTGTTTAAGGAACAATTTATACAATGATTAAACGCATCAGGGGAATGTTAATCCATAATTCAAATTAGTTATATTGCTAAATCGAGGCTAAAAAGCAAAACTGTTAGAATTGCAACTCTGATATAAATAAAAAAATCAAATTATAGTACTCTTAAAAATAAGAAATAGTGCAACTACAAACTATTGAACGCCAAAGTCTCGTAGAATAAAAACTAGGATCTTTTCAGCTTGCTAAATTTCTATTTTCCTAAAAGGCCTTAGTTTAAAGTTTAGTTAGATTAAACTCAAGAGGATTAGTTTATTAGTTCAAAGAATAAAGTAAACGAGCGTACAGACCTTTTTTAGCTTTTCATAAGCCTTCATTTGGAGTTCATTATTACAAGACTTTAAACTATTTATCTAAAAATATTCAAAACCTGTAATCCAAAAGGGGAGAATAAAAATTACTAGCTAGGAAGAAACGGCACCGAAACGGTAACGAGGAATCAAATTACAGTAACTTGTAATCACAAGCCCGAATTTATTTTTAATTGAAATATCTATACGCCTTCGAAAAATACATGTAAAACTCGCAGTTCCTTGAACACGAAAAACATAAACAATTTTGAATATGAAAGTTTTCTCGATATCTTTACGACGACGAGATATCCTAGATTTAGAAATACGACTCAGCTCTGGTATTTAATTGTAGCCATCGCCGGATTTGCCCTAAACGATAAATAAATAGAAGCCACATAAACAAATTCATTCCCATAAATCGATCGTACTCAGATTCTTTCTTATTACACTAATTATTATGAGGTAATTGAGTCACTTGCCAATTTATAATTACGAGTCGATGTTAATGTAAACAGATCTGCGAATCAAATCATGTAAAATTCATTAGAATGAAATAAAAAAAAATAGTTTACGAGAATAGAACATGAAAAGATGTTTTACGTACAAAAAAAAAAACAAAAAAAGCATAATCTTGTGACAATTTCAGACTGATTATGATGGTGATGATAAAATTTAATTACATTTACAACCATCTCCCTCCCTATTACAACAAAATTTTCTCCGAACAAAATACATATAAGGCAAATTCAAAAATTTGCGAATACATAAATATCAAAATTACATCAAGCCAAACATAACATTCTCGAATATACGAAAAAAATAAAAATGTTTACAACATTCAACGCAATTAATCATAAAAAGCCATTAATTTGATTCAAATATCTCCTAAAGTATTTAAAGTAAAAATTTTGATCATATGAAAAACGATAATTTCGAACACAATCAGTTTCCCACTTAACACCTATTTTTCGCGCTTTAGTTCTTCATATCGAAATAAAAATCTTTTATAATTTTAAGACCTGTTAAGTAAATCGAAAATATTTTGAATCTCAATATATTACCAATGATTATAAAACAAAAAAAAACCGACAGAAGTTATGGAAATCGAACTTATAGAAAAGAACTCTGTCCTATAAAAATATGATCGAAAAATAAAAAAAAGTAGTTGCTAAAAATCGATGGCACTTATTGTATTTTTCCACGATTCCTTTAATAACAAACAAAAACAGCGACACAAATTTTCTAGCTGAGACATTAACAACAGCTTATACAATTTTTCATTCGAAAAGCCTATTAATTCACACAGTACATTCAATGAAACAAAACGTAAACCGAGTGAAGACAAAAGCCAATTCGATAAACGAAAATTCTACTCAATTCATAAATGAACAAATTTATTGAGAATCCGCAAAAGGATTAAAATAAAGCTAGAACTAAACAACTAGTCGTAAGTAACTATAAACAATAACTTTACACAGTATCATAATTAAAAAAAAAATAATAATTATAATTTTACGTTTAAGTTTATTTTTCTCAGGTTGAACTTGTATGCAATTTGTATAAATTATTTATGCCTATTTTTATCTTATCTCCTCATTCGGTTTAAGTGTTTAGGTTCTTCTCGAACATGGCAAACTGGTAGTGTAGGTCGTCAGCCGTGCCTGCTTATGCTGTTTTTTTTTTCACTTGCTTGATTATTTAACTGGAAACATGGCGTGGAAATGATTCGATTGTAATTAAAGTATTGAAATAATTAGAGAATTAATTGATGTAATAATCGTTAATAACAAAACTGTTAGCTAAAATTTATCTTGAAATATAAATAAGTTGTTGGTGGCTGCCACTGCAATAATATTCTCTAGGGGATGCCAGGCCGTATGAAGAATTTTTTTATTGAAGTCAAGGCAATCAACGCTTATTTCGTCTTTTTTCCGCTTCCCACCCGTACACACTTTACGCGGCTTCAGAATCGTCTTCGGTTTTATAATGTCCCGCGAAGCCTCTAACGTAACATCCTTTTTCGTATTGCGATCAAAAACTCTAAAGAAATTATTGTAACTGCCAGTCATTATAGCCGTATCATTCCCATTCCAACAGCACTCAAACTTATCGAAAATGCAATCATTTTCATATAAAGAGCAAAGCTTAGCTCGCAAATATTCGTGTACCTAAAGTGGATATAAATGAAATGAAAATAAAACTTCTTAAAAATAAAATAATCATGCCACTACTCACTGGGTAGGTTTCTATTGGCTTTGTTTCCATGTGAAGATCCCAAACTTTGATGCTTAGATAGTCTCGGGATATCATATACCGGCCAGAATTACTTAATTTTACATCGCTAATAGAGCTAATTATCTCACTGAAAAAACTCCTATTTGTTGGATTTTCAGGCTCCTCAAATTGTTTTGCATGCTTATCGCATAGCGCTGCTGATCTCATATCACATAATCGTATTGTGCCCTTACTACTTGAGTATACAAATAAATTGCATTCGGTCGGATGGAATTCCGCCGCCGTTATCACCTCCGTCAGTTCTTCCATGTTTTGCGGCTTTATGTCAACGATATTAAAACTTTGATCTGTTATTTCTAAATTCCACAGGTTTATTCGCAAATCATCGGCGGAGAGATAAGTCTCTTGGTCAGAATTCACGGAAATTGAGTTTATGTGATACGTGTGTGCATTGGCAAAAATTCGTCGTGGCGACGCTTCCACCATAAGCGCTATTTGTTTTATTGAAGGAACTTTTAATGTGGTTATACAGTTGGGGTCCTTAACGATGCCATTCTCCTCTTTTGTATTATATCCTTCGAACGCTTTATCACGTTCTGATACCTTCCACAATTTTATTGTTTTGTCGTTCGTAGAAAGAAGAAAATGTGCTGGGTTTTTCCGTCGCAGCCATCGGATTTTGTTAATTTTTTCTTCTATTTCTAACGATTTTAAGTAATCAAATTCCGGTTCGTGCGATTGAAAAGTGGAATAAACATTGTATTCGCCCCTCTTCGGAATGGCTGTTTTGGAGGCTGGATCTCTCTGCAAGGAGTAATTTTTGCCATTAAAAACAAAATTCTACTATTAGTTTTAACATGAACAAATATTATAAATTATTAATTATTAATTATGACCAGCTTCCAACATTTACGAATTCAGTTTTTGCAGTCATCTTTTGAATTCAGCTTAACAAAATCAGTTGCTGAATTGCACAATAGAATGCAAAAAGTTTATGAAGACAGGCATGAATATAACTAAAAATAAATCTAGAAGATTAGTACCTAAAACAAGTGAGAATATAAATTTCAACGCCTTTTCTGGTTAAAGCTCACTCTCCTTTTAAAAGGACGATTTCCCTAAATTTTGAGTTCTAGGCTCTATGATTCAAAATATTCGTTTTAAATATAGTCTGGTTTTGCTCTCCATAAAATCTTACCCACCAGAAATTATTTTGGATATCATAAAAACATCTTCACTGAAAAAGGGTTATTTTTTGTCTCTCGAATTTGATCAATTTATTGCCAACTTTGTTGCTATTTTATGTTTTGGCCTTTCTAAGGGCAAACCTATTATATTTTGGGTCCTAAACCGTCTGGGTCCACGACAAAAAGATGTTTGCCTAATTTCTTGTGTCCTTTCCAAATTTTGATGAATGAATGTTGAATGAACATTTTACAACTTGAAGCATACAAAAAAAATACCCCTTATCAAATACTCTGCCAGCCTAATCAACAATTGTTTTGATTTAGAGTGTAATTCTGATTAAATTTAAAATTATTATGCGGCGTTTGTCGGAGAATTTCCTAAAAATACAACAAATAAAATTCTAGCAATCCGGCTGGAACTAAATTGTTTCGAGTGCGCCGGTGATATATTTATAAAAATGAATTTGTTATCGAAAACAAAACAATAATATTTACCAAACCTTACCATTCATTATACCGATCGGTCTAGGTACCAGAAAGTATAAAATAACTAATTTTTTTATATTAAAGCTTTACTTAACAACTACTAAATATTATATTTAAATTTTTAAGACAACCTCGTTTACAAGAAACATACTAAAGACATATAATAACAGTAGCAAAGTTTAATTTTGTCGCTTATACAGAAATCCATGAAAAGTTCAAACTGTTAGGGATGCAAAGCACAGATAACTTTATTCAAATTATCATTGTTCTGCACTATAATCAAGCAGCCACGTGCATATTCAGCAACAATAGATTAAATATTTACATGCGGATCAGAAGATGTTTATAATATTTTTGTTTACTTCCTGACGCGACACGAAGTTTCAGTTTGATGCATTCAGCAAGTAATAAAGTCATGCGTTGTGCACAAAGATCTTGCCATTCCAATTCAGAAATAGTGATTTATTTTTTTTTATAAACTTGATCAAATAGAAATTTCAAGGCGCAAAGTTATTCTTACTTTGTTGGATTATTTTTTTAGTAAACAATTTAAGTAATCTAAACATATGTACAAGAAAAGCTGTTCTATTGATATAATTTTTTTTAAAAAATTATAATTAAAGTGATAGATAAGCAGCCCTGTATATCAAAATACATGAAGTACATTCTCCATCCGTTTCGGTTTTGTTTAATGAGATAAACCCAATTGTGCAAACAATTTTATTTAATCATAATTTGTTTGGATATTTCGCTATAGAATTTGTTAAGAAAATATGAGATTAAAAGTTATAAAGCCGATGTATTCCCGAACAGCTCACGGAAAATATCATAGATTTTTTTTTTAAATGGGCTTTTAAAAATAAAAGTGCTCTAGTTGTTATCTCTATAAGTAGATTTATATTTTTATTTATATTAAATGTACTTACTTGGAATATGACAACTCGCCCTCCCTTATCACCTGTAGCAAGCAATTCACCATCATGATTAAATTCTACGCAAGAGATTATATCGGCATCTGTGACATCATCTTCTAAAGCTCCCTTTATCTGTGAGAAGCACCACGATGTTTCGCCATTACCTGAAATAAAATAGTTTACTTAATACATAGAACAATTGAATTAATTAAGGCTCCTACATTTACTACATTAATTATAAAATGGATCTCTCAACCAAATAACTAAATATCACCTTTTGTGAGAATAGTAAACGGCGGTTAGATAACATTCTTAGAACCAGTTTTTCGTTTATCGGCAGACGGTTACGAAAAAAAAAAAAAGAAAGAAAAGCGTAACACAAGAGGAAAAATTATGTCTCTCGCAATGCATGAATATTTAAACTTTTGTTTTGCAATAAGTTCGTTCAGTGTCAGTAATTGTTATTGGCCTCAATAAAATATACATTTATATCAAGATAGAAGAAACACTTGTTTTATTTCTGCACTTATTTTGAAACATTTTGATTTATAACCAAAGCTAGCAGAGTTAGCTAGTTTTCAACATTTTACAAACAAGTCTCCCACATTTTCGGAATCAATATTTTAAATATTTTAGAAACATGTAGTTTCATATTTTATGTCCAGCTCTCTGTTTTGTACAAAATATAAAACATTTTAATTTCAAACTGGTTTTAAGAACTAATCCCTTCAGTGTAAAAAAGAACATAGAACTTTGTATTCAAAATTCAGTATAAGGACCTATTTAAAATAGTTCAAGTTCTAAATTCTATTGCTAAAAATTTAATACACATGTTTTTCTTATTTATGTAAAGAAATTGTAAAGAAACATCCTAACTTTAAACATTAAAAAACAAAAACGATTATACTTAGCGATAACGAAATTTTTCTTATTTCGAAGCGTATAAAATTTATTGTCGAATATAACTTTATTTATTATTTCATTCCATGATACTCTATCCCAATTTATACTTAACCAGTTAAGCGTGGAATTTTGTTTTAAAAACTTCCCCACAGTGTGCGGGATTAAAATCCAGCAATGACGTGTATACACGTCGAATGCAGGGCAAAATGGTCCTATTATAAATTTTATGAAAAACGGGAAAGAACTACATTTTTATTTAATAAAAACTTAATTTATTTCTGAAAATGTTATTGTTATTATAAATTTAATAATTCTCAAATAATAAAGTACATAAACAAGAAAAGCACATGCAGAAAGAAAATAATATTAAGAATTTTAGTTCAGCAGTTCTATTGGTAATATAAAGTAAACATCCCATCAAATAATATTCTTATTATATTTTATTAAAATTTTGAGTTTTTACAGTCAATGGTAATTTTATTTTTTTCACGACGAGTATATACGTCGAACGCACCGTAATACACTTAACTGATTAAACCACCAGTAGAGCTACTTACGTTGGTTATTAATACTTTAGATTTTGTTTATAAATTGAAGCTATTTTCAACTTATTAATCGAAATATTTTTCAGGTTATTTAATAGAGAGTAGTAGCTATCATAAAACGATGTTGTTGTCCAGGAGTATTATTAATACTAAACAAAGTTATAAAATATTCCCAACGATCAAGGTTTTTATAGCTGAAATGCATTTGAGATAAGTTTATTTTAAAAAAAATAATATAGATTTATTGGAAAATCCCATACTGTACGCATTCTTCAAACATTAGAGGCTGCTGAAGGTAACTGAATATTTTAATATTTGATTGTTGTAATAAATTTTGTTTAATGCATATCGCCTCCTGAAACATACATCTTTTTATCGTACTTATTACGAAACAAAGATTTTATGGTATTGTTCAGATAGGTGCGCATTAAATTTATTTATAGCTGAATAACATGTTACAGTTTTGATAAGAAATTAAGCATATCACTCAACTGTAAAAAATGCATAACCCAAGCATGCACATGAGTCCCACTTGGTTGAACGAAACTAATTATTTTCAAATTGTTAATTCGTTTTACATTTAGCAGTTTTACAATTTAATTATTATTGTAAGCTTAACATCGGTGCTAATTTCATGGAAAATTTGGAAAAATTTTTACAATCAAATTTTCATCCAGGAATTTACTTGCATTTGATCAAACAATACGAAAATTGATGGGGATAGTAAAGCAGCTGCATCAGAAATTACTTTATGCCCAAGAGCTTGGGTAACAATTTTTGTTTCCACCATACGAATGAGTTTACCACAAGCGGGGAGAACCTGAAAGGGGACTGAAACACTAATAAGATTGCAAATAAGATCATTTCCAATTCTGAAACAGTTGATTTTGTTGATTGCATCAAGTATAGGAAGTAGACAACTTTACCAAATAGTTCTGTAAAACAAAACAAAAATAAAAAGGGTTAGGAACTGAAAAAGTCGATACCATTGAAAGCCGAAACTTCCTTTTATTCGTGAAGGTGTATGACCTGATTTTAGTGTCCTAAATCTGATAAAAAAAAAATTGAATTTTTCTCTTTATTGCGAGCTGGAAGGTAGCATCAAAAAGACAAGAAATAACCACCGACTACTAGACTGCGTCCTTTGTCACGTGGACACAGTTTTGCATTGAAAACTAGAAATTAGCTCAACTCCAATATCAGCCCCGCTAACCTCCCGTTCGCACATTGAACGCAATAAGTGCGAGGATTGTATTAATTGGCCGTGCCAATATTTACGAGAAAACATTTTGCAGTTTTGGAGAGCGTTTTATAATCTGTTGCAACGTTATGCAGGCACTCTCGGGTGACGCGGGGGCTACCCTGCGGCAAATAAATCTAATCATTGGGGGCACACACCGTTCAAGCTCTCGGCCGGGGGCCTGCATCAGAGCTGCTGCTGCTGCTGCTGCGTGCTCGGTGTACTCTACATTTTGTGTCTTTTAAAGTAGAAAATAAAATCTAAATTGCACTCAATGCGAAAACTATTTTCAATTTTTTTTTCTTTTCTAAAAAGAAAAAAAAATCTGTTTTTTTTTTCGCAAAGCGTGTGCCTCGGCCTTGCTGTGTGCGAGAAAAACGGGCGACGAAGCTCACGGATCGGGCGCTTTTTGTGTAAGCGAAAGGTTAATTTTTTCGCCTGCAACCACCTCTTCAGCCGCTTGGCTAATTTTAAAAGGACCTTGATACAGCCAATTTGCCACTATGATTTTTATACACTCGACGGCAGCGATCGGGATCCCTTAAATTCCAGATCAAATCCCAGCAACAACTTACCGGCCATGTCAAATTAACAGTTCGCACAGGGCAATCAAACGCGGCTCGGATTCCCTAGTCTTCATAAAACAAACATTCGACGGAGAAATGGCCGGGCGCCTCCAGTGAAAACGACGAAACCGAATCACACGTCTATCCGTTATATTTATCTCAAATTCCAATCCGAATCAGTACTCGAGGAACGATATTATTTTCTTCTATAAAAAATTCCAGAAATATTTCCTCGGTTTTCGCGGATGGGACGTTCAAACATTTCTCACAGCATTCGCACAGAAGAACGCACACACATCACAAGACGGATTGTATGAATTATAAAATGATGGCGGGGCTTCGACAAACACAGGTGACGTTAAATCGCGAATGTGTGCAAAATATGCCATATTTCTCAATTTACCGATACGGGTGACATCTGCTGCTTGTTGTGCTAAAGAGAGGAGCATTACCATAGGTGAGGGAGATTTTAGTAGTTTTTAACAATTTCATGTGATGTGACTACCGTGGTCTGTCGAATTCTGTTCTTTTTAAAAAAGACAATTTTTATTTTACGAGATTTTACAATCGGTTAGATTTGAGCTTATGGTAATTTGGCATTGTGGCTTTAATTTACTGCAAAGAAATCACTCGGATTTCAATGAATTTGTGCAGGTACTTTCCATTTTAATTTCTAACACTGTCGCAACCAAAAATCCTTGCAAAATATGAAAAACAAAACTTTTAACACGCTATTTGAATTAAAATGCGTAAAAAGCTGAAAAAGGAATAATATTAAATGATATTTACTTAGATTTTCGTATACATTAAAAATTCGAGCACATCGCAAAAATGCCTGCTTGTTTGTGTACAAAAATTTTATTACTTTTTAACATGGTCTTTTTTACCAAGTTTTTGTGTTTCATAATTGGGAATAATGTGCTATATATGTAGTATATAAATTCTTTAATGCCCCCTCCTTATTAATTTTCTATTTAGTTATTAACCTTTTGCACTGGTGGGGTCCAGAGCGAAACCATTTAAAAATTGTCTTCAAACTCGTGGGCAAAGATTATCTAATACAAGATGTGACGCTTGTCACGTTTTTCTTTTTTTCGATCTTGGTCCCATTAGTCCGCCGGCCTTCCAGATTTTCACGTGAGAAAGAGAATAATTTAGGGGGAGGCGAAACGAAAATTGAAAACACGTTTCACCCATAGATCATCAAATACAAGATGTGAGCCTCGCGACGTTTTTCCTTCTCTTTTTTCTACCTTGGTCCCATTAGCTCACCAGCTTTGCAAATTTTGTTAAAGGTAGATAATAATAAAAGGCTCATGTATGAGACAAACTCAAAAATTGAATGGAAGACGAAATTAAAATTGAAACATTTCTACAGGGTGCCTCTTTATATTTTATAAATTATCCCACATATCGTTACTTACCCAAATATTGGTAAAACGACTTTAATTTTAATTATTAAGGTTGTAGTAAGATACGCACTTTTTTTTTATTTAAGAATTAATTTATAGAATTATAAAACTTTTCGAATTAATTTCTCAAATTGTGTAAGATTGTCAAGAATATCAAGAGCATTCAGTACGTTTCACCAGCCAGAGTAACGCAAATTTTAGAAGACTTTATCACGGCTTTTAAAATAGCACAGGGAAAAAATGTAAACAGCCCGCATCCATATATATGCTCTGTGTGTGCTGCTTGCATCTTCCTCATTCACGATCAAAAATTTCTCTATGCTGCAACATTGCGCGGGCACTAACACCATACATGCAGAGGCACACAATGTGCCCGAGACTTTGGGTCGCCTTTAAAAATGTGTGGTAAAAAAAAAACGCGGCACATTATTGCCTATACTTTAAGTGCTGTAGATAAGAATATTTGGCTGCTTATTCGTATCTCTTTCGTTCTTATTGGCATTTACATAAGGCATGAGAAGCAGTAGTTCTTTGCTGTTTTATCCAATAGGAAAATTTTCCGCAGGCTGTTTTAGAAATTGCATATGAGTAAGAGTTTTGGGTTTGTATAGAGAGTGTCACGTTTTGTTACTTGATGATCTTTAACTCGGCCTTTCTGAGCCCCTCACGCGAATGCTTCGTAAAGCCAACTCCCTCCCATCCTTTGACTTCCACCTGAGTAAAGCGTCACTCAGGAACAGCCTTAACAATCCCCCCTAAACGCTTTGCCCGCCCCATTCCCTTTCCCTTTTTTTTTCTAGTTAGTTCTTATTATTTATTAGTTTAATTTCTAGTCTTAAGTTCTCTTTTTATGTAGCTTGTATTAAGCGCAAAATAAAATAAAATAGTAACTCGAGGGGTTCGCAATGGAGACAATGCATATAATTCTGAGTTCATAACTAAAATACAAAAACAAAAAACGTAATAACATCGCTTTTCTTTTTATGCACTACCTACTTTAATATATGAAATTATGTTCTATTGAAATTACTTCGAGTTGCTGGTAATATGAATAAAAAAAGCCTTTGAGTGCAAAGGGTTATGCTTTGGTTTGTTTAGTTTTAACGCTATTGTTTTTTATTAGTGTATTATTATTTCCTTTTTATTATTGTTACTATTTCGGCTTGTATTAAGCTTAAATAAATTAATAAACACTAGATTGCCGGCACAAATCAATTTGAATCTCTATTCCGATTTCGAATTAACCTTCTATCTCTTTCCCTTACATGTCCTCTCTCCCATTATCATTCCCTTACTTTTAATTTTACGTTTCGTAGATTGGTTTAAGTGTAATCGTCTTCTATTTAAATCTAAATATTCATGTAAGTCATAATGTCGTGGAACTATTTCTTGGAAACAATTATCACACCATTTCATATCCCTTGCTACACGCTACCTAATGACAGAAATAATAAATTAAAAACATGAGAGAGTGTTCAATGTTTGGCCCATTTAAAAAGGGACTTCTCTTCAACAGATTTTGACAAAAAAAAACATATTTCATAATTTCGCAAGCCCTCTGTACAGTCCCGACATAGCCCCAGTGACTTATGGCTTATGGTTCCTAAGATTAAAAAATTCCGCTCAAAGGCCACCTCTTCAATCAAATGGGGAGGTACTTTGAAATCCTTAAGCCGGATAACGAAGAATAATGCCAACGTGGAGTTTTGAACTCAGATCGGGACGTATCTCGTATTTGCCTTAAGATCCATTTAATAAATCTTCATACTTTTTCCGATACATAAAACGTGTTGTACTATTTCTTTAGATGTTTTTCCTGAATACAATAGCAGAGTATCGTCAACATATATGACAAACTTTGCGCTTAATTTTATCGAAGTAATGTTGTGATATACTCGTCGTAAGCAAAGCAATGGTCCTGGAATTTATCCTTGAGGGACACCGACCGGTATGTACATATTTTTCCTCACTGTACACGCTATCAATTTTAGTTGTTATTCTTTCTTTTTCCATAGTATTTGATTGCTTATAGTACCAAATGACTTCTTGAGGTCAATAAAAATTGCCACAGCGGACTCGCACTCTACCTGATTTAATTACTGCTCATACATTACTACCCAATTAGATTTTCACTAAATACAATTTTTATTATTCGTGAAAACAATGATTAATATCACTGTGCATGCTGCTGGTTTTTCTAACATAAATAATCTTACCTATTTTGAATTACATACTCGACGGTTATTGTAATTGCCTAATGATATGGATGTCTAACACGTAACGTTTCTAAATTATAATGTGAAACTATTTTCATGTACCCTCATTTATAATACGAAAAAACAGGTACAGTTAAAGGTTTATTTGAACAGTTAGTCGTATACAGGGTGTTACGTAGGAAACGCTATATCAATCGATTCCTTGCTTTGTCTTGAGCCAAATATACCCCTTCTAAAATCACTTCTTTCCTCTCAAAATCGATGTCGAGGTGTTCTCACTTAAGTATTTAACTGTGGAATTTATTTTTAAAAGTCCCTCACGGGGCGCGTAATTAAAAATCAACGATGACGAGTATACACATCAAACGCAAGTATTACGTTGTTGCAACAAATTTGGTATTACGGCAACTTACTTATATTATAGCAATTGTTTTTGGGATATTAGGCAAAAAATAAAGTAAAGAAAGCAATGTGAGATATGCCCAATGCACTGGGGAAAATAATCAATCAATTTTGTAAGAAAACAGATCATTATATGGGAAATAACGTCTATTTCTTTTCTTTAATTTATATAAGGTTTACTTTTAATATAAAGGAAACATAACACTAAATTACATCTGATTTACATCTCAACGAAATTTTGAATTTTTATATTGATTGATAACTTTTTATTTTCAACGACGTGTATATACGTCAACCGTACCGCAATAGAGCTTTAGATTGACGTATATACACGTAGAATTCTGTTAACTGGTTAAGTTCTTATAGATCCTTGTAAGGTCATTGCAGAACCTTGAGCGGGAACTCATTAATGTTTCAAAATCGTCTATCTTAATTTAACCCCCAAAAAACCTAAACTTGGAAACAAACCCTAGGAAATGAGGTATCGTTTGAAAGCTATTTGTATCCTTTTAAATGAGTTCCCGCTGCGATTTGCAATATCCTTCCAAGTATCTATAAGGACTTAAGTAAGCGCTTCCCCTAAAAAACTTTTATAAGCGGGTCAAGAACAAAAGCTTCCTCGGGACACCCCAAGGAATGGTATAGCGTACTTATGTAAAATCCAACCACACTATAGAAATAGAAAAATACAAACTATAAAATAAAAGATAATGTACAAAATTCTCAATCAAGTATCAAAAATTCCTTTCGAATATCCCAATCCCAATATTTAAAAATAATTTCATGATAATATGGAATAATTGATTATCTAAATGTGGCCTTCCGGCTTGATACAAATTCCACTTGTATATCACGAATAGTAAACTACATATAAAATCTATAGAAACATTTGTGAAAATCTATTTACCAACAGAATTCTTCAGGTACTATTTAGAATTACTATCAGCCATGACCTATTTCTAGCATCTATTTGATGCCCATAAATTTTGTCGATATTCAACTTACTTGGTTGCTTCTTAGACCCATTCATTGCCGTGTTTAAGATGTTTCCAAGCTTCGTGAAGCTCGATTGTCTTGTAAAAGTTCGGGGGGGAAGCGGCGGCGGTGGGGGCTCCGGTTCCGGGGCGGGGCTCTGCCGACCCCATCGGCTTATGGAGGGTGCGTGCTTCGTGATGATAGCTGCTATGTTCCTGGAAAAGAAAATAAACTTGAGATATTTCGATTATACGAATTTTTAAAAATAGTACAAAATCAGTTTTTTCACAGCAAAACATCAAACTTATAAATGAATTAAAATTATTTATCAATGGAATGGAATCACGAAGCTTATGCGGTTTCTAGAAATATTTTTTAGGAATTGCTTTATTTTATTTGAATTTCGATTGGTCCGATTTGATACCTTAAGAAAGCTGATTTTAATGAAAACATCCTATTCACTGTTTTTATAATGAAAAATTGAAATTTTTTATCAAAGTAAACAAGAGCTCTTACCACATTTTTAGTTGAAAGGACTTGATTTTATTATTGAAATCTTTCACTATGTCATTAGTTATCAGTCTATTTAAAAATATAAAAAATTTAACTGCTCATAAATTGCGCGACACGTTTCGCTCTAGTTAAAAGTGTAAAACAAATGGATCTTCAACATGATTAACACCTTCTAATAGTACTTCTATAATATTTACTTAAATTTGTAGGCATCAACCTTTGACGGAAAAATACAGATAAAATTCCCCCGAAGAAATGAATCAGAAACCTACTTAACGTACGGATCGTAAATACTTCTTCAAACAGGTTCAGTCTCGTGTGGCAATAAGTGAATCAACTGCAAATTTTTGCGTCCGCCAGTATATTTGATCTGGTTAATCTCTATGCATGACTTAAGTAAATTTTAAATTTTCATTTGTAATTAATTATGCAATCACTCTGATGTGTGTAAGATTAATAATTTTTTCAACGATATGTTTTATATTATCTCGATGAGCCATATACATGAAATTAAACCGATCTTACTGACTCATATCAATTTACACCTTCTTACTGTTGAGCTTGAAATTTGAAATGTTTCAAATATTTTGTCCTTGTAAGGAAATAAATTGATTAGTTCTTAAAACAATACGAACAGTTTGTTAAGTATACAAAGATATAAAGCATGCATCAATCTACCAAAATGTCTGGATTGAGTGATACCACATTAACGTGTTCCATTTTAAATTTACAAATATATAGGGCATGTTATTTTAGCTAAAAACAAACGCTTTGATCTAATTGATGAGTGCAATGCCTTAGCGGCTTTGACTATTATCAATAACAATCTATAAATATACATTTTGTATGTTAATTTTCATATTTAATTCAGTGCATATTTAACAAACCACCGATTGCATTATTTTGATAAATTTATTGCAAAACATTAATTCATTAATAAATCTGAGTTAATCCTAATTTTTGTAATATGTAAACGAAGACAAATGCATATCAATATTTAAAAATTTATACGTTTAGCTACCAATTTCAATGTCATCGACTCTTTCTTTTGCTATAAAAGTTTGTTATAATAAAAATGAATCATCAGAATGAGTGAGTATGCATGAATTTATTGGAACAATTCCAAACAATAAAAATACCATTGCATTCATAGGACATTATCAAAAGTTTTCAAAAATAAATTTAGGATATTTTGCAGTAGCACATTCTATGTTGCCATTGACTTTTCATTTTATAATTTTAGAATCATAAAATATGAGCTTTAAATGTTGCTTTTTTATATATTTTTATAAAATGCATATTGTAAGGAAATGTTTATAATAATAACCGCTTACAAATTTCCATTATTATGGGCAAGGTGTTTAAACAAAAGTAGTTACAAAATAGTGGTTTTAATAGGGAAATAAATACTCCTTTCTTTCTTATTACTTTCTTTGCATATTTAGAACATTTAATATAATTTTACTGGTTTACTTTTAAACATATAGAAAATATCGTATAATATTCCAATTTTCAAATCTGGATCTAAGGCACACGTTATTAATTACCGTCTCTAGCAGTTCAGTTGTTACCGCGCTAGACTACCGTCACAGAGGCTGTGGGTTCAAATCCCACGGATAACCTTGGTCGCTTGAGCTATGTGGTAACACAATGGGCCAAACTTAGCCTAAATGTGCCTTAGGCCACTACGAGTTGTACCCAAACACTCATTTATCCGAGTCATTCTTAAAGCCCTAGTACAGAGTTAAGCGTCTTGAACTTGAAGATCCTTGATGTATGCTGTTTTATATGGTAAAGTATAAGATTAATTGATTGCCATGAGCCTATGTATTACTAATTGTATAGTAAATTTTAATTATATGCCTAAATCCATAAATTAAACTAGCTCAAGAGTATAATTCAAAATGATTCTTTTTAAAAATCAGCACGTTGACAGGAATTAGGAATTAAAATTAATTGTTATTGTCTCTTTATTTATTTTTATATATTTGTTAGTCTATATAATTTACCCTCTGTAGACATAATTTAAATAAATTAATAAGTAAATTTTATTAAGCTTAATTAAATCGTATAATTTTAATTTAATTTTAGGCTACCAGGACGGTGTATTAATTTTATCAACTCACCATCAAATCCTCTGTATTTGGGACTGTGAATAGAAATTGAACAGAGAAAAACGTCGGAGTAAATGAGGTAAGTAAAACTTAATTATAAAAATATGTTACTCCTTTAGCTATGTAGAGAAGGTGTATTAAGTAAGAGATATGAAATTAAATTATGAAAAACACGACTTTAAAATAAATAAAGTAAATGTGTAATCAGTAATACCATCTTTTGAATAAGGCCAATCTATTATGTCATATTTTTCAATGGAAACCACTTGTTGAGTGTTAAACTCTGTATTTAATAATTAATTTGAATATCATTGCCATCAAACTTTCTATCGAACCGTTTAAAACATAATCAATACCAAATAGCAAGTAAACTGCAATTTTGCTAGTTACACAGAAGGTCATGCAAATAAGAAATAAATAAGAAATTCAAGCCACAAACAACTGAAGACCTCCTCCAAACAATTATAAATGTGTGACTAGGTGTCGTTGTCTTTCTCAGTTATCCAAATAGAGAAATCTTTCACTAATTTGCATTTTGATTATTACAACATTCGGAAGTGCTTGTCATCGAAATGAAATTTTCAAAACGATTATGTAACCAGCAATGTTCTAACAGATAAAAGAATTATATAATAAATAATCATACTTGACGATTATGGTTTATGGTTTATATATAGTTTATGGTATAATGAAAAAGATAAAACATTTATCTTAGTTGTTTAGATAAGCTCTATCTTTTTGTGATGAGATTTGGACGATTAATGCGGAAATGTGTGCCCAGCACTGTGGGGGGACAAATAGAGAAATTAAAATTATTTTTCCTAAAAATAATATCGAAGCGAGCTGCTAGAAAATACGAAATGAAATGGATAATGTTTGTCTGTTTTTATACAGATTTTTTTCTTATTTACAGTCACTCACAATTTTGATCATGCTTTATGGCACTGGAATGTGTTGTTTTTTATTTTTTTTAATTGTTAATTCAGAAAAATTTTCACGTTGCTGTGCAAATTATTCGCTATTCCTGGCTTACAAGTAGATTTTAATTGTGGAGAGGTAATCTCTTCAATTAGCTTGATCAATTTTGTGACTTCTATCTTTGAGTTGATCTAAAGTTCATTTATTCATGAAAAGGGTATAATAAAATAAATATGGGAAGGTGGGGCAAGACGGTGTACTTAGGGTTTCATAATTAATAAAGCTTCGTTGTTACCTTTGATTATATAAGTCTTCCTATATTAATTGCTACGATAGGAGCACATTTTAAGTAATTTGAGAACAAATAGCATGATAAATCTTGTCCCACCCAAGGGGTAAATGGGTTAACCTGAAGGGCAATCTGCGGTTATAATTTGATAAACAGAATTGATCACCATTCTAAAACCAAAAGAAATGTACCCTAAAATATAATAAGAATTAAATTTTCGTGTCGAATTACTTCAAGGGGCAAGATGAGGTAAATATAATCTCGTTTTTATTTACCTAGCCCATTTTTCGCCTTGGAGTGATAACTCACAAAAGTTCATTCACTGAAAAAACTGTTTGCAAATATTACAAAAATTATTATAATAATTCTTTTGGTTTAGGAAATTTCAGGGTACCCCATCTTCTTTTACTACCTACCCCATCATACCCCACTCTCCCCTACCAGGTAAATTAATAATTTGTAATAAGTTAATATTAGTAATGGTTTCTACAAAATGAGGGCAAATAATAAGCCATTGACTTAATTCTTACATTAATTCTACAAATTTTAGACAGAGTAGTTGGACAGTTGCTTTTTTTTTAAATCACTTCCGTTAACTGAAAAATTGTGGTTTTGAGAAAAACGCGTTCAACGGTGTCCTCTAAAAATTATAACAGACCGCCTGTATTTAAATGATCAAAATTCAAAAGAATTGAAATATCGTCAGATTGTCTCATCCACAGGTGTGTGTGTCAAACGTGCGTTTATTCGTAATCTTCGGATGCAACAATATGAAAATGCCATACAAATGAAATGGGCTTTTGAACACGAAAAATAAAATACCATATGCAAATTTTAACAAAAACAGCGTGCGTAAGATCTGCAGGGTTAAGCGGAAGAGTTAAAATAAACCAACAACTGGGACTGCAATTTGAACATTTGAAGCATATTCAGATTTTACTTTTGAGAATTGCGGGAAAGTAGTACGGTCCAACGAAAGTAAAGTTAATCGTTTTGGAATCTGACTAGAGAGAATGGATATGAAAAACTTCAGAAGAGAGACTCACACCGCATAAAGCTAACAATAAAGATCGGGAGAGGTTTTATTATGATCTGTGGTTGTATGATGGCCAAAGGGGTTGGTTAAATTCATTTAATTTAAGGCCGAATCCAGCAAAACAATGATCCGAAACATACTGATAGAATTACTAAAAACTGGTTAAATGATCACAATTATGAATCATTAGATCTGAACCCTATCGAAGACCTCTGTGCAATTCTGAAAAGGTCTATTATAGGAGAGGCCGGCAATCTAGAGGATGGAGAAAAGGAAAGTAGGACGTAGAATATTTTTCATTCATGAGTTCAACTCATAAAATTGATCAAACTAATATATGTTGAATAAGAGCTTTTAAATATATTAGAAATGAATTAAAATTTTCTTATATCTCATTTTATAAACTAGAATTGTTAATTTATGTGAAAATGAATGAAATGTTTAATTTTTCGACCACCATACAAAAGCATGATAAAAATTGTGAATCACTGTTTATTTTTATTTTAATACGATTTGGTAAAGACAAGTTTTATATATTGCACAGGTCTTAACATTCTACTTACATTGTCAAGTTGAAACTGAACTGGGTTAACCTCGATAAGAAAAGTTAAGTTTAAACTTTTCTTACGGCGCTACAGAGCGAACCACAAATGCTTCAACACTTTCTCAATTTGAGGTATGCACCAAGGCAGCGCTTTAAGAAAACACAAAAACCAAATATATATATATAATGTAAAAAACAAAAAAATACACCTCGCGAATAGTAGACCCGCACGTGCTGATTTTGACCACATAAGTTCCCGTCACTCATGTGTTTTCTCAAGTACAATAGGGTGACGCAAGTTTTTCCGTAGACTATATGGTTTACATTTTAAATCAATCAACTTGTACTTGTCCTACTTGTTGGTCCCCCATTAAAAAAGCGCCACTTTTTGCCACTCTCCCATACACACAAGTAAATAGACGAACATCAAAGCGAAGAGGCTCATCATCATCATGCTCTGAGTCCGGAGTCTGCCCCCTCGTACTTCCTAGACCAGGACTATTTTTAACACAACAAATCTCCCAAAAATAATTTTTCCTCAGTATCTTGCCATACCATTCAATCTTTATGTTCATATTGATTGCACTATACAAAAGCTTATTTTATATATTTAAATTCTTCCTTTTATTTAAATACTCCCCAATGGGACTGTAGCGAAATAACGAATATTTATCATATTAAAAAATTAGCGCATATTCAGCATAAATTCAACATAAATTCAGCAACATTTAGACCAGAGTTTCGACCCTAATTGTGTGAAGATTTTAAACAAAATTATCTCACCTTTTAGCACACTAAAATGATATTACACCTTTTGTACTATAACTCAGATCCCCACTCCCCCCTTGGGTTCGTTTGTAAAGCATGAAATTTTGTAGAGTTCGTTTCTTCAGCAACTTGAAATTCAGCGCACAAAATTTTAGTTTTAACGTTATAATTAAAGTTGTACGATTTTAGGTATAGTAACTTTAATTAAACAAGTCGTAATGTATAAGTACAAATGGTATCACTTTTTAGGTTTTCTTATTAAAACACAGACAAAAAATTCGCAAAATCCTCTGTTGAGAAAAGAAAACGTGTCGCTCTCGTATCAACGGTTGATCGGCGGGCGTACATCCGATAACTGAATGTTAATGAGCTTGGTCACCTGTCCACGAGCTTATTTGCAGAATATATAACACTTACTTTGCACATTTATTTGGGTAATTCGAAGGAGGCAACAAAACAACACTCAGTGCTTATGATGTCGACATTCAAATCTGAGACCAGAGATCAACTGTTCACTGGGTACAACCGGGAGAGATTTATCTAGTCTAAAAAAAAAAAAATAAAATACCACCCGGACTGTGGGTGCACCACAATCCCCGGCCGGTAAAAGCTTCGTGCGCTATTCATAAATATTATTAACGCATTATTGAAATCGACTTAAACTTTGCAAAATTGCTTATTTATTGGAACAACATCAAAAGAGAGGTTCGAAAACAGTACGATGTTTTTTGGGATTGTTAACACAATTCCATTAAATGGCCATGGAATCTGGTGAAAACCTAATCGACACTATACACAATAAATGTAATAAATAAAATAAATAGTTCGCGACAAGATGTTTTTGAATCTGCAAAGAGTTTCTCTCAAGGAGTGTGCAAAACACTTATTTCTTTTTTTCTTTCTTACGAGACTAGACATAAAATCGTCATGGTGTAATTAACAAATAATTAACACTGTGGGAATAACGTCGCGAGCTACGTTTACGAGTTGTAATATTTTAGAGACTAAACATAAAATAGTTGTTCAGTTTATCATCTTATCGTCTACTGAAAGATTTTCTTATATTCAGCTTTTTCTTCTCCACATATTTTAAGAGATATGTAATCGAGATAAATCGTAACAATAAAACCAAAACTATTAAAAGTTTTGAAGGTTTATAAGATTAAAATTACGGATAATTAAATGTTAATGAGATAATTATAAAAATTATATTTAATATGCCATCTAGGCTCATTTATTATTTCTTATTATCAGAATTGTAATAAAAGCAGTACGATTACCATTACAATTAATGCAGGCAAGATATATTACCTGTACTATTATCAGTCAACAAATTTAATTACTATTGTCAAGTAATGGTATTGGTACTTCATCATTACTTACCATTACCAGGCATTACTTAGCTTATGGTAGGTAATGCTGAGTAATGCCAGGTAATGTTAAGTAGTGCTTTTGAAGTAGGGTAATTGTATTAAAATTACTTGATAATGGTAATTAAATTTGTTGAAGGAATCGTATTAGTAATTTTGCTTGCATTACTTGTAGTAGTACTGAGAATAGGTATGCCTTCCAGAATAATGCATTATTTTAAAATTCCGCTTACAAATTTTCTATGTTTCTAAAGATAGCGTCAAAAATTGTGTTTGCATTCGCAGAAATAGAAAATCGTAAAAAACCTAACGTAATTAACATTTTTTTACGATTTTTTAAATATTTTCTCAGCAACTAGGTATGGTAAATCGATAGTAGGAATATGATTTTTGTTTAAATATCTCATCTAAGGATGACAAAATCAAAAAATTCCAAAGCAGTCCCCCTTTTTCTACGATTTTTAACATTTTCCCTTAAGTAGTTAAGGAAAATTAAAAGTAAAAAATTAACTTTTGTAAGTAACGTTTGTAGGGATAGATTTTTGGCGTTAAATGACGTGTTTTGATTAAACTAAATAGATAAAAGCAAAAAGAGCTAATGAAATGCAATTAACAATTTTTCTGTTAAGCAGTTATGGGAAAATATAATCAAAAAACTGAGTTTTGCAAATATCGCATTCAGGACTAGTTTTTAATCGATAAATAACGTGTTTTAATTAAACTAAATGAACTAAAGTAAGAAACTCCAATAAAATGCCTTTCTCCACGATTTTTAATAATTTTTCTGTGGTAGGCTATGGAAAAACAAAAGATTTTTGTAAATATCTGTTCTAGGGCTAAATTTTTGATGTTAAATGGCGTGTTTTTATTAAATTAAATAGATAAAAGTAAAAAAACCGAAATAAAGTGCCTTTGTCCTCGATTTTTCTCTTAAACAGCTACGGGAAAACAAAATCAGAAAATTGATTTTTGTAAACATTGCCACAGGGGTTAGTTTTTTACCATTAAATAACTTGGCGCCCTATTCTTGAATTCGTTCCGATCAAAAAGAGTTTATAAAAACCTTTTTGAGATAAAAGTAGTCCATAACCAGTCAGCTGTGTTGACACCTTTTTATTTGTTCATTTTATTTTGTCTTTGCTTCCAAATATTTAAAACATCTTAAAATTTACGAATATATTTTAGTTTTCATGAAAATTGCAATTTAAATAATCATGATAACTACTTTTTACGCACGACGAGTATACTCGTCATATCACAAAATAATATTTACCCATGACGAGTATACTCGTCGAATTTAGCTAACTGGTAAATAAAGTTTCTCAGTTGGATTTTTGTGTCGAATTATTGGGCCTTATTATTGAATCCTTCTGAACAGAAAAATGAATTAAAGTCAGAGGTAACTCAAAAGAATTTTATAGAAGCAGCTAAAGTAAATTGAAGGAAAAGTGATTTTTCCAAATACGACCAGAAAATTGATGTCGTAGAGTTTCGCTTTCGTGTAAGCCAGTCATGAGGCATTCCCAATTTCTTTAGATTGTCGTCACGCCACAACACCGACAAAAGCTCCTCGAAGAGCTTAGAAAAGTTGTCGCCACGGCTCTTTTGACAATGCAAACTGTCGCCCACTTTTCCCTGTTTCCAAGTTGGACGGCGACATCGGTTTTTGGCCGTTAAGAGAGATAGTGAAAAACCGTTACTAATCAAAAAAAAAACATGGGGTTTGAGGAGAAGCTGATCGGGATCGTTAAGCGGGTCCCATATCTCTACAACAAGAAGCACTCCCTCTACAAGAGCATGCAAACGAAGGACGAGGCCTGGAAGGGAATCAGCCAGACACTCAAAGTAGACGGTATTATTTTCTGGGGATTTTAAGATTTAAAACGATTCGCTGAACAGATTAATTTTAGAGTATAAATGCCGCGCTAAGTGGAAATCACTGCGAGATCAATATATGCGGGAACTTAGGAGACTGAGGAGTTCCTCGCACCATGGAGTTAAATGGAAACATTTTGAGGCTCTGCACTTCCTGCAGGTCTCTGTTCCTAAACGGTATTTACTATAGAATTATTAAAACCCTTAAAAGACATTCAAACTCCTTTAATTGGTCACGTTCGCAGTCGCAATTCGAGAGAGTGCAGCAGCATGGAAGAGTTCATCTCGTTTAAAAGAGAAGGCGAAAATTCGGATGAGATGAGGCCCCAAGAACTTCCCTCTTCGGTGGCCCAAGAATCTATCGATAATTCGTATCTTCTGGACTTTAATCATATTGGAGAAAATATAATTTCCTTTCACACACACATGTCTTCTACTGTGAAATCAGAAAAGACTCGTCGAACTACACATCCTTCTACGGCGCTCGCTGAAAGTTGCCACTCTGCTAAACGTAATGATCCAGAAATTGATGAAAATTTTCACAAATTTTTAGAGAATATCAGGGGACGAATTCACGATAGAGAAGAAGAGGAGGAGGATTATGTTGATCTATTTTTTAGATCTCTATCGAAAACCGTTAAAAGTCTATCACTTCCTGCAATTGAATTTATGGACTTGCAGTGTAAAATTTTAGCCCTGATTAAAGAGGAATGCATCAAAAATAAGTCGGTAGCTGTGGAATAATTGATTCTAAGAGTTAACTAAGCTGTGTTTAAGAATTCTAACAATTTCGCAGTCTATTGTTAAATTCAGTTCAAACGAGAGGAATAGCTGAATTGGATAACTGGCTACAGAATTTAAATTCGCGAAAACAGGCAAATAGATTAATTTGAGTAAAATTGCAGCATAACATATAGTTATTCAAAATTTAAAATGCCTAATTTGAATGCTAAGCAATATATATAACTAGTTTTCTTAGAAAAAAAAAGAACTACTTGTAAACATGACTCACCATTTAATTTATGTTTTATGAATTAATGTTTAAGATTTCAGTTTATACAGTCGACTATTCTATTCAGCTATTGTTTTTCTCAAGCTGAATTGAGCAATTGATTGCATAAACTGAAATTCTTATACATGGAATTTTTAAGAGGAATCGGTATTTAAGAAAATTTATGCAATCAGTTTATAAACCAATTTATGTTAAACATATAAAAAATAAATGGATTGTTTGCGACAAAACAAAACTTTTATTAGAATATGATTTCATTAATTTTCTAAAACGAACAATAATTCCCGTGAGTTTGTTTAGAAGATAACTTCCCTGAAATGATAAATTCAGTAATTTTAATCAGGTGTACAAGGAAAAAAGGTAAAAATAAATGAAAAATCATTTTTCAGAATTTTTAAATGTGCATATATTACTTTCCTTTTAAAAAAGCTATATAGACAAAATACGATAAAATTTCACAGTAAAAGTATTCTGTTTATGAATTACAAAAAAAAGCTAACACAAGAATGTAATTGAAATAAAATTATATTGCCGCTTTATCCAGCTGGTTAAATAATTATAAATATGATTTTTTTTTTAAGTGTCTCAGTCCCAAAAAGTAAAGTAGAACAGAGGGTGGATCGCTCTTTTTCTACTCACTATCAAAAGACGTACACAAAATAAAAATAAACGTCTCCTACGTTGCTATTTTTCATCTATCGCTTATTAATCAGTAAAAATAATTTGCCCCGACTTAAGGCCGGGCGCTGAACTCGCATATTTTTCTGTTCACTTGTTTTCCATAAAGCATATTATGTTTATGTTCGAATTAGGTATAAAAAAAGATTACATTTATTTATTTTATTTTTTTTTTGCTGTTTTTCATAAATTTTTTCTTCAGTTTTTATTTTGTAAAAAAGACATACATCCTGAGCCAGTTGGTCCTTCACATGCATTTAATCGATCACCACACGAGTAAAAAGCAGTCCACGTTTGCTAAGCCACAAACTGCAAACAATTTTAGATTCATGAGATAATAATTTTAGGTTTTAAAAATTTCATACCCTAATCCTGCTCCAAGCAACAAGGATAAAACATTTGTAAGGAGAAGTGAGTAAAGCACTTCTCTGGAAAAGAGTGAGTTTTTGCCAACTCTTGCTAACCGAATGGAGTATCCTCCAGTTCTCCTTTTGGGATGCTCAAATTTCCAGTCCCTAAAATGTTTTCAACAAACCGTTTTTAAAAAAAATTATTATTTTATTTAAATACTCACTTTGGTGGTCTCTGATCTGGTCTGCTACTCCATTCCCAAATCCAGTCTGTGTCTTTCTGCGGCTCTCCCTCCTAAAACACAGAAAAGATTTTATAGATTTCCAGAACAAAATGTATAAGCGCCTTTAATAAAATAAAATTTTATATTTCAATATTTATAACATTAAAAGTTCACTACAGTTTGCTTAAAGTAAATTCTAATTTAATTTAAAATAAATTATGATTAACCATTCGTCCATTCAACTAGTCTCAAAACTTTTATTTTACATTATATTCTTCCCAGGAAGAATTTTAGAAAATTTAATTAAAAATAAAACTCTGTTCGAGGTAGACAGCTTACATAACATTAAATATTTTTTTATATTTGCCCAATTAACAGGGGAAATTGTGCGGACATAGCGCCTCGGGAATATAATTTTAATGAGGTTTTCCTTTGGTAAGAGGAATATGGTTTCAAAATTAAAGATGCGGGGATTTAGCTGACCAAATTTATTTATAGAATAAACGACAATATTACGTGTCTGAATAAGCAATGAATTTTTAGATATTTCCTTTCAAATAAGTACACATTTCGCTTTCCGAAAGCTATAATTTAAATTTTGAAATTGCATGCATATGTGACACAAATGACTGGGATATCGCTCAGACAGATAGAGAGATTTTGAGCTAACCAAAAGCGAACGAAATAAGTCATAAAAAATTTATTTTAACCAGCGCTTTTAAAAACATATGAGAACGGCGTAAAAGCGAGAATGTCGACAAAGGCAATCAAAACGGGCGCAACACAAAATTTTGATTTATGTGCATATACTCGACAGATGGGTTGATTGATTGCCTTGATTTTCGTGTAATTGAATAAAATAGTTTTATACGGCACACAAACCGAGTACTATGCGGTGATTGAACCAGTGTGAAATTATTTTGCTGTTTATTTTATATGAAATTTAATTTTCCTGGGAAGAGCTTAAAATTAAAAATCCTATAAAATTAGACCCTGTCAGTGGTTTATTTTAAATCCCAAAAACTGATACTGCAAAGGGAATGCTTGGCGCCAAACTTACAAAAATAAATTAGCATTAATTTCAACTAATTTGAAGCAGTAACAAATTTTTATTTATCCATTTTCATTATTTACCAATTGAGATAATGTTTATATTACTCCAGGTACTACAGTAATTTTAAAATATTTCTAAACTACAACAGAGTGTATTTTCCAACTATAATCAATCTTTTATATTTTGTTTATTTTCTGCTATCATTTCTCTTCTTATCGTTTAATTCCTTTTAAAACAGTCATTGTTTAAAACAGAAGAAATTCTCAATTTTATCGTCTCAAACAATTTAATTACAACCATTTGGCTGCGCAAATGAACTGCATCATTTCGTGTTCCAACTTCGCAGTGAATAAACTTGGGACAATCTTTGTTTTCGTAAATATTCAGTAGAATGTAATTAACTTACTGCTGAATCCATTAGCACAATAATCCCAATATTGCGCAACTACAACAGTCTGCATCACCTTATTTAAAAATTTATGTATAGGTGTCCGCGTATTCGTAAGAGTCTAGAAACCTTGGCCCGATCGAAAACACGGAAAATAATATCTTCCTCGTAAACGATGCATATGTTCCTATATTGCACTTTCAAGTGCTCTATAAATTTTAATTTAAAATTGCCCAAATCTTATGATTCAACCATGTGTATTTATGTCTTTCGTGCAGTGTAACTCTACTGCGTCATTCTCCTTTGAGACAGTTGCCTCTAAAAAAAAAATATTAGAAAGCCCAGCGCCTTTGTTCAGTTTGTTTTTACGCAACTCTTGAAATATATATTCAGAATTGGAATCTCACATCAACATGTCGTGGCCAAATATTGTAGGTGCAATCAATAAATGGCCATGACTCATCCAAATATTTATGTTGTTTCTCATTTCTTAAGATCCTCTTTATGCTTGTTTGGTAGCTGCTAAACTGCCTTCTGTAAAGTAATGAGCTTCTGGAAAATGTTGTCCAACATCGTTTAGATTTTAAAATACGGTGTATAGACACTACAGAGGTCTAGTGCTACTTAAAACAAGGAAAATCCGATATTTATGACTATTACACGTCTTATACCCATCCACCCCGTTGCGATGCGCTGACGTCGTTTGTGTATTTTTTGCTTCTTTGGTAATGATAGCAAAAGAAAGCTCTATTGCGATTCAGTTCATGAACCTCAGAAAGCAAAGCACTGAGGAAAACGTCTTCAAGGTCAACAATAATTTGCGTTCTTGTACTGTACAACGACGCTTCTTGTTGTTGTTGTTGTAGTTCTAGATAAAGAAAAAGCTTTGCTACGTGCCAAGCGACAACTACCTAACCAAAATTCGATTCAAGACCGGATTAGGTCATTGTACTAAAGTAGTCGTCGCTAATTTTAGTTTTATAAAAATCATCTAGCATCACTGCAAGGCGCAGGTGCTGAACATTTTCAAGAATACATTTCTTTCTTAGCCCTATCGCAAAGGAACGTATAAAATAAAAATGAAAAAGGTTCACATGTTTATTTGTTTGTTTACAGAATTATTTAGCCGTCGCAGACGTAATTCAGAATGAGGTGATGATGAGTCTTTGTTAAAAGTGCACCGAGTGCTCATCGCAAGGTAAACAAACAATTGTCTCTTGAGAGCGTGAATTGGTATCAGCGAGGCCAACACGTATTCATTATTATTTTTATTTTTTTTTTTATTAATACCAATCTTCTTCCGACGATTAAAGCCGTGATGCTGATTTTCATTTAAAACAAATATTAATATTTAAATTTTTAAATTAATACACCTTGGCTTCCATTATTATTCACTCACAGTAAGCAATAGCTGAATGGCTGAATAAAATTTGTCAATCAAATCTATATGAAAAAGATCAATAACTAGGGGCTCGCTCTATTTCTAGAACTTTTTGATTTTACGCTTCATCTGTTTCCCGGGGATAATTTTCATCAAATCTTTATTTTTATTTACACAACAAATCAAAATTTAATCCATATAACAACTAGATCAAAAGCATTTTCACACGAGTTCCCCTGATTCATTTTGGGGGGGACGGGGGCGGAAAAAAAGCACGCGTACAGGAAAAGCGTTGAAAAGTGCGTTTGATATCTTTCCATCGCCACGTGAGTAAAAACATTTCTTTATTTATTAGGGCCATAGAACTCACCCGATTCTTCCACGCGTGCATATAATAAAAGCTTCGCACATTTTACGAAATTTACGTTTAAACGCGCTCTAACTAAATAAATTACTGTAGGGGAAAAGTCAGGCCACAATTTACGACGAATAGAAAGCTACTTTCCAAGCCAAGAATTTCGTTTACGAGTAGTTTTGCGTGGAAACATCTACATATTTCATTTTCCATTCAGGAGAATTCGTTTATTTATGATTCTTGTGTAAACGAACACACGCGTCGTAATTACTTTAAAAAAAAAAAAGCATATTTTTATTTAATTTCCGGAAGCAGTGGGTATCTAAATTTTTGGCGCATTTCTGATGATGAACGTGAATAGACGGTACTATTAGCATTCTACATTTATTTTAAATAGACCGTTGCCAGGAATCCTGAGTGAGCCAAATTTTATGTTTAAGTGCGTGTAGAAGAATTTAACTTTAAACATTGATAAATTGGCGAATTTTTGTGCCAGAAAATTAGTGAAGCTTCTGCGTGGGTCAGAATAATTTTTATATGCAAAGAGAATTTAGAGATGCATTATGCTGGGATAAAAAAGAATTTTATTGCTTAGCAAAATGATTAAATGATTAAGAAATATTTTTAACTACAGACTACTTTTACTATCGATTATTTATCCAATATACAGCTTGACACAGAAGTTAACATCTAGCAATCCAAAAACATGATGCATTGCGCAGAAAAGCAGTCCCAAAAGCCATAATAATCGCATTATCTCTTCTTAAAAAAAACAAAAACGCCTTTTTCTGAAAACGCACGCTCATTAAAGACCGTTTCCAATAATTTAATTAGATCAGAAAAAAATTGAACGCCATTAAAATAATGCTTTTATCGTCCATGAGACCTTGAAATAAACGAGGCTATTGTTATGACCTGAAATAATCCGACTGTAATTGGTCTGCATTGACTAATCTTAGTGCAATATTTGCCCTCTTCTGATTAAATTAAAACAATTACGCATTTTAGATTTCCCTTTGTTATCATTCTCAATCGTTTTACGCAATTTATTAATACGAAATGAGTAAAATTTCTTATAAATTGCTTTATTACGAAATATTTTAGAATTACCTTATTCCAATAGTTAATATAAACATTTTTTAAATCATCATCAGGACAGAGTTCTGTGTTAGGACTGTTTGGCGGCGATTTCGGACTGTAAAATAGAAAGAAAAAAACATAAGTATGAAAAGAAAATGTATTTTATATATAAATAGAAGAAGTACATATTCAATTTATATACATCTCACCTCTCCCCTGGTGTATCACGTCTGGAGCTGGCTAAGGAAACGACCCGGCTGGACTGATTTGATTCTCTTTGAGCTTCTCGTAACAGTCTTAAGTACTCTTCACCCGATGAAAATGGAAGTGGTGTTATTCTGTCCGGACTTTTCAATCCAGCCCCAGTCGGAGGAGTTAGCTCTATCCAAGAGTCTGAAAAATAAAAATAAAAAGATTGAAACATTAAATTGCTTCAAGAGTCGTTTAAATTTAGCGGATATCTTCAATTCTGCAAGTCTTATGGGGGCATTATTTTTTTTTTAGAAATTAATGTTTGGGATATTTTTGGTTGCGAATGCTCGTAGAATAAAAAATGAAAATAATAACTTCCAAGTCCAAGGCGAGGTTTAAAAGATATTTTTAGCAATGGAAAAATTGTAAACAAATAAATTACGTATGTTTGTTTATCAGGCAAACTGGAAATTATATTTCATACCATGTCTTTTCTTTTTAAGCAAAAATGCCACCGAAACAGTCTATCCAAGAAATAAATTATTATTGCCTCTTGATTCCTTTCGCAGCAGCATAAAAAAATGTTAGAAATGCGACGCCTCTAGGAATAATCATTGACATAGTCCCACCATTGCTGAGTTAATCAAGTGGGCGTCAATGAGTCTCCCAAAAGTTTCTATTCTCTTTGCGTCTGATGTTATGTTTTCTAGTGGGCGATATTTGAAATTTAATCTTCAACCCTTTCGAAAAGCGATATCATTTTCCTAATTTTAACCCAAACAATGGTAATCAAAATTATGTTTTGTTATCAGTCCATATGACTCAATTCCAAACCTTACAAAACTCAGTGGGTTTTATTTTTGTTTTTTTATAAAGCTGTTTTTAAAGTTAAACCTTTGCTTTTTATAATTCAGCAATCATTTTTATTAAGTTGAATTGAGTATGCGACCTTTATGACTACGATAAATCCAGTTTTTGTATTCAATTGCTCAATTCAGTCTTACATAATCAACTGCTAAAATATGAAGAATTCCAGAATGCTGGGTAATTGTTTAATTTGAGCGTGGACTTTATGTGATTTTAAGATTTATAAAAATAATTACACTAATAAGCTGACGCAAAAACAGCGAAATGCATTTATAGTAAATCTTCTAAAGTCTAAAGTTCATGAACGAAGATGAACTACGTTGAGTTGTATCAAAACTAACTTTCTTCATTATCAATTTACTATTAATTACCAATGATTTTTTCGCGGAAATAACAACCTTATAAAAAATTTCCCTCTTAATCAGTTTCGCAGTATGATTTTGAGTCGGGTTTATAATCTTTCCAAGAGATAAACCTATAAATGAACTTTCATTTGCTACATGAAATCTAATCGCAGTGGAATTGTCTCTCACGTAACCAAACTCGGCGGGGCAAAAAGAAATATACCCACGTGAAGGCAGTAAATTTACTGAAACGCAACATTTTTATTATGTTGCCTCAAAGTATAGAATACCTGCGCATTGACTACTTAAGTACCTAAAATTCTGAGCTCCATCTTCGAGTTGTGGTGTTGCCTTTTAAATCAAATTCCAGTTCTGAACCTTGTGGAGGGGCTTTGCCCGATAGTATAAAGTGCAACCATAAAGCGCCCTATTAAACTGGAGCTCGTTCACCTTGCAGCCATCCTAATTACAGGGAGGTGATGGTAAGGTGCCAGAGCGCACGCAATCGGAGCTCTACATCAAATGTTTATACTCGAGGGCGCATGGGAACATGTAAATAATTTAGCAAATGGAAGCGGAAACATGAGAATCACCTATTACTGTCCACCCGGGGGGGAGAGAAGGAGGATGAGGAGAGGTATCTCTCTTTGGTTTATATGAGACCAGTCAGTCAGCAGCTGAACGCGTGTTGATCTGCCAACTGATTACTTGGCCCAGATTAAATAATTAGCTCCGAGCCCGATGTGGATAGTCTCGCTGCCTAGCACCATAATATCAATGGCTTAATGAATAGAATGGCGCAAAGTTACACAGGAGAATTATGAGAATAATGGCACAAAAGGCCCGGATATTGCTTGAAAGCAGGGTATTTGGTTGATTTATACCATCACTAGGGATTTGAGGTGAAGAGGCATAGAAAATCTATAAATATGAATCCCATATTGGGTTTATAATGTCATATTTGGAAATGAAAACACATTCCAGTATCTCTTCATTGCAGGGCTAATATCTTTTTTATTTGTGGATTAACTATTGATTAAATTCCTTCTAATATTGCATTTATTCATTCTCCGCATATTTACCTGAATCCAGAGAAATTTTCCTATTATAGGTGTTATGGAGCATTTAGTTATTAAAATTTTAGTGTTATACCAAAAGAGAATATTGGGTCAATATAAATTCAAACTCTTATAGCTTTATTGTTTTTGCCATACTATCAGAACATTAAGTATTATGGAGTACTTTTACTTTTAATAGTGTAACAAGTTTTAAATATAAGAAAATTAATTCATAATGACCTGATGAATCAATTCTAAAGAACACCGATTTAAAAGTATTATCTCATAATTATTTCCCGTAAATTAAAATCAGCATATTATAATGACTGACGGAAAAATAGATAACATTTTTACATTAATAAATATGCTATACAAATTCCAATAATTGATAATATAAATTTGATTAGTATAATTTCGTATTCAAAAATTTACACCTAAATAGCCTTACTGATGACTTCGTTGATGTGGCGCCACACAAACTTTGCATCGTAAAACGTAGTAAAGATATTGACCTATCGTGTAAATATAAAGCCTCGGTACAATAACGAAAAAGTTCGATATCTGAATATCTGCCAACTTTCAAGCATTCTAAGTGGTTAATGGAAACATTAGCACATAACGATCTCATCAATTTTACTTATTTAAAAATAGTTTTTCAGCTCGATTGAAAACGCAATTGTCGTAAATAAACGTTGATCTGAAAATAAATATATCGGATATTTTGTTATTAAGCAAAATAAATATGCCAAAAAGTTTTATGGCTTTTTAATTCTATAAAAAAAAAAACAAACATTAACACTTTAACTGCGGCGTCACCCAATAGTGGATGACGGCAATAGCTAAATACGTTGCTGAATAAAAATCTGGCAGCCTTAGTGTAAAAGGGATTAAGCCATGACAATATGAGGTGAATTTTTAAAAACATGGATTATTTCTATTTTAAAATAAGTTCGTTTGATACTATTTTAAAATTGTAATAATAAACAAAACTCTCGTTAGTGTAATAACGCCAACGTCTTTACGAAATCAACTTTTAGAATCGAATTGCGGAAATGTTGTAGCCT
Source organism: Philonicus albiceps (assembly GCA_963969385.1). NCBI lineage: Eukaryota > Metazoa > Arthropoda > Insecta > Diptera > Asilidae > Philonicus > Philonicus albiceps. The sequence continues at coordinate 28,968,202 of OZ017776.1, forward strand.
AAGCGGGACTAATTAAGATCTTCTCTCTCTGTAAACTCGTGGGCGATTCTAAAAATATTCGATCATTCGATTTGCTTGTTTCGTATTAAATGCTTTCCCTAAGCCAAACGTGTCCAATCAATCGAAATGCAATTCGAAAAAATTTATAGCCCGAGAATTGTCCAGTCCTAGTTAGTTAGTCGCAGACCAACGCTGTGCTCATGTCACATCAGATATAATTGCGAAACGCATAATTTCTGGTTTAACACGATTTCAACAGTTGTGGTGACAGTGGCGACAAAATTGCTCTTGTCTCATCTGGACTGTGAAAAGATATTGGACAAGTTTAAACCGGATGACCTTGATGACCTGCAGGTCGTCTTTTGTTTATGTTTTCGAATGGATTTTTGTTCAGACAGATCATAGTCTTTTTAAATAAATAATAATAAAATTTACTGAAAGGAATTATTTGTGTTGGCACCGGTTGCTCATATCAGGGAAATGATAAGCCTATTTGCTACGTCTAGATTTTAAAATTCTTAAGAAACGCGAACAAATTCATTTTTGTTTTTACAAACAACGCACTTGATATTAGTCACGTTGTAAAGCGTAGATGTTTGTCTTTGCATTAAATAAATATCAACACAATTAAATTCGTTACGGATAATAATAAAATATAGGAAAAAAATTGAAGGAAATTGACTTAGATCGTTACGTTTTAGTGAAAACTTATGGCTGAATAACGAAAAATCGTTTAGTACGTAATTCAGCTAAACTCTATCTAAACTAGAAATATCCAGAATGAGGCTTATAATTATCATGGCGGGAGCTGATAAAATTTTAATTTGCTATTTAATAGATTTAGGTTGAGTGGTAGTATAAATAAAATATGCACAACAGGTTTTGTTTAGTGATTTTAGCTAAAATTTAACTTTTTAATGGACATATTCTCATCATAAACAAGCAATTTTAAAGTACTAAATCTTTGGTTGCTACCCATAGCTGAATAAGCGTATGAATAGGTAGGTAGGTAGGTTGCTGTGGTTGCCTGGAAAGGCACACTTAGGCCAATTTTGGCCCATTGTGTTACCATGTAGCGCAGGGGACCATGGTTATTCGTGGGATTCGAACCCACAGCCTCTGGGACGGTAGGACAGCGCGCTAACAGCTGAATTATCAGAGACCCCAAGCGTATGAATAAGACTAATAAGAAAAAAAATGTCTATAATCACAGCTACTCTTAACTGGCCCTGACTACCAGAACATTTTTAAATTATAAACAAAATTAAATAGAAACTGCAGTAAAATATACAATTATTCTTTAAATTAAAGTAAACGCACTACAATATTCATTTCATTTAGTAGTTAAAAAACAAAATAATTATTATTCCGAAAGACGTATAACGTTTGACTCTTGAAATGGGAACGCGTTAAAGCAACAATTATGTTAAAAAGTAGTATCTGAATATTTATGAGCGGTATAAATATTTTCCTGTTTTAAATTTAAATTCTATAAGAGAGAGAATTTTATCAAGACTTTAACATTCTGAAGCATTTTGCTGAATATTTCACCATGGATATTACGATTTAAGGAAAAACCTTTTCTGTGTGGGCTTCTATTTTATTTTGTAATGTAAGGGAACTTGGCTTCTTTCATGTGTAATAAAAAGGGGGAAAAAAAAGGATGACTCAAATACAAATCATCTGTTGAAAAGTTTAAGACTTTTTAACACCAAAGACTTCAAAATTTTATTAGACATCATTTCATTTAAATTTAAATTGCTTCTCTCTTTCAATGAAAGTTTTTTTTTATAGTTTTATAGGACGATTACTCTCTCATTTATTTAAAAGTCCGCTTCCGTGCGTCAGTTATATAAAATGAATCGATGAAATTAAAATGTCGAAACATTTTACGCTTTAGACGCTTTGCACTCTTTTGCGCAGTCAAAGTAAGGAAGTTTTTATTTGAAGTTACATATTCGCATTTTTTGTTTATTTCTTTATTTTTCACAAGAGTGATTTCCTGTTGTCGAGCTGAGAGGAATATTTGCTTTTATGTATAAATAAAATAAAAATGTATTTAAGCTTCAATAGAAAATTGCCCTAAGTAAACAGTGCATATTTGGGGTTAAAGTTTGTTATTTTCTGACGTCAACAAACTAAGAAAAGAAAAAAACTTTTCTAAATAATAAATTACTTTTTTTGTTTTTTAACAAATCCTAGAAAACAAGTTCGAAGTAATACAGAAATTCACAAGAATGAATCATTCCAAGCGAGAATTTTCTTATGTGTGAAATAAGTCACGGCACGGCTCGTAACGTTTCAATAGAAAGCAGCCTACATGACTTCAGGCACGAAATCGCCTTCGGAGAAATGGCAAGAACACTAGAACGTCTTGGGTAACTCTCTAGGGGTTGTGTTGGGTGCTCGCACGTATACCTCCTGTCGTCTTTGATAAACGGTTGAGGCAGGTGGGTGCGAATGGGGTTAGACTGATTCTGATTGTTGCACCTCTCACATCTGATCGATTGGATTGATGCACATAAGGAGGCACAATGGTGCTATTGAGCATTATAATGCTCTCGCATGATTCAAGAAACCTTTAAGAGGGACGTTTTAGGGTTTTCCACCTAAAAATAGATAGGTATTAAATTTATGGTATTTGAAAATTTATTTCATTTTAATTCTTTATCATTTTACTAACAAAAACTACCCGAACAATTCATCTTTAATTTTCCTTTCCTGTCTGGAAGCATTTGTATCATCTGATTTTATAATATCAATTTTTTTTATTTTACTATTCAAATTGAATGGAATACAATCGATGTTTATTTTTGTTAACTTAATGGCATTAATTAATAACTTCTCAGTTTCTTTTGTAAACTGATTTATTGACATTATTTCATTGGATTTTGAATTTGTATCAAAATCAAAGTTAGCATCCTAGAAATACAAATTTAAATTTATAAAAATTGTATATAGGTATAGACATAGGTTTGCTAAGATTTTAAATTATTATAATTTAAAAAAGACGTCTATATCTTTTTTTTTTGGTATATATTTGTAATTTTAAAGTTTTACAATAGCCTGTAATTAATTTTGTGCTAAAAAGCTCTTTTTCAGCTCACTTTATTATAAAAATGGATAAGACAAAGAAATTGTCAGCGGAGAGAGCAGCCAAAATTTTAATTCTTAAATCTCTATAGATTTAAATATTCATTTTATCAAGGAGAACTTTGTTCATTACAATGCCAACAAATTTGCTACACAAAGCACCATCACCGGCGAAGGTATTGTTTCGGAAATAATTGCAGAATTTAATTTAGGCCAAAATAATTCTATTGGATTATCGGCTGTATAAAAACGACTTTCAGAAAACAGTTTTTAAATTATGTCGTAGTATTAGTCTCATAAGCAACTACTGAGCTCAGCAATACAAAGTTTCAAAGATGAGTCATGGAGTAATGGTTCCTTGAAATTAACTTGTGAACATTTATTAAAAAGTTAATTAACGACTGCAAAAGGAAACCTTTCTTGTTTTTTACATAGTGAGAATTGGGTCGGGGCCAACATTTTTGTGCATTTCTTAAATTCAATTCAATAAGTTCAAAAAATAACGCAGAGGTATATCCCAAAAACTTCGCATTTTACTTATGATTTAGACTTTTTACGCTAGTTTTTATTGCTTTAATATATAGCTCCAAAAATATGACTGAAAATTCATCATATCCAATTTTTTTTAGACAATCAATTAGATTGTAGATGACTTTAGAAGTTAGATATTAAAACTTGTGTTGATCACACTATTTAATAAATTTAATTCTACGACAAATGTCTTAAATTGAATATTTTTAGTGAATTTATAAATAAATAACATTGGTAGCAGGAATGTTATCTAATCATGTTGGGATGTTGATTTTAATTACAATAAATGTTATTTCGCATTCACATACGAAAATCTACTAACGACTATGGGGGAAACAACTTGTTTTAATATCGTGATTAATAAGATAGCACTTCAAAATTTTATTCAACAAGCTTAGAGTACGCTAGACTCTCTAGAAAACTTTGCGAAATCTTGTCGAGTGATGCAAAGATTAAAAAGAAACCGGATTCTCACAACAGACTATGTCATCCGTAAAAATTGTAAATAAGCTGTTCGTCTAAGACAATAGCGTACTTTTTAGATAATTTGTCAGCTTTATTTTATAAACATCCCTCGGTTAGAATCGTCTCGGTCGATAAGCGACGGTCACTTATCACTTTTCACGGACTCGTGTACGATTCAGCTATTGACAATTATTAGTGGCCATCACCTAGAAATTTTCTATTTATCTTTTGTCTTTTAGTTTTCCTAGGAGAAATAACCATAAATATAAGATTTCAATTCATCACAGGATTTGTTGTTTATACTCTTACGTATCTGAATTTAATAATGTCGCAGTTAGGAATAATCCGATGTTTCGTAATTGCTTAACTAAATAAATATTTATTTAGCTTGTGCCATATAATTATTTAAAAAGCTAAAATTTCAAGAGCAGTTTAAATGACTTGGTTATTATTTCAAAAACAGTAAAAGATTATAGTAATACAGTTTTACCTTAATTCTAAAGACTTATGAGGCTTCGAAAATTATATTAAAATTGAAAAATAGTGCAGTTGTAGAATCAATTAAAAATTTCAAGATTTTATTATTTCACGACTACTACACGTACATAATTTGTAAAATTACAGAATAAATAAAAACTTACCTTTAGTTTCTGATCTCGCAAACTAAATAAATAAATAGAGAACATTTTTACGTGTGACTGTCTGGCATACTGACCCTTACGACTTTCTTTCTAGGTTTTTATGGAGTTTTTCCATTTTCTGGGCTTTATTTTCTAAATTTTAGGATAAGATTATAGTTTAGAAATTTAAGAAGAATATAATTGCATTATTAAAAATTAAATAAATTCCTACTATGACTTTGACAGAAAGTTTTGTATTTGTCACCGGTACTTTTTGCAAGTTTGCAGTCGGTAACAAATTGAAGTCACATAAATGTGACTCCGGCCGATAACCGCCAGTAAATTGAAGTCACGTAAATGTGACTCCGGCCGTTAAAGTATTAAGGTAAAAAAAATAACAAATTTATTTAAAATTTCGCTTTTCGCACGCAGCAAGCACGCATATGTTAAAGAAAAAGAATTCTTTTTAATATCAAATGTTCCTGTTTGAAAAACATAGTGTTCTTAGCGATATTGTAATATTAAATATTCCAAAAAGCGTAATGACCGCTATAAAATTCCTTCAGATCCTTTCGCTTCAGCGCAAATGGAAAGTACCTAAGAAATGTTGTGACTTTAACCTATTGTAAGCTAAAACAGAATTTTATTTTTAAACTCCTTAATCCTTTGAGGTGTACAAGGATTTTTGGGATCACTGAATTCGAATCTGGTGTCAGTAAATTAAAATTCAAATTGTTGAATATCTCTGAAAACTAGTACAGGGGTTTTTGAGGTCGCTGATTACGAATCTACCATTCAATATGGAAAATTCGAAAAATGGTTGAATTGATCTGAATGTGTAGTCGGAATCATAATCAGCGACCCCAATTACCGTACCAAATTTCAAATAAATATCTCAAAAAAATGGTCAATAGTGATTTTTTTAAAAATATCGTTTATTTATGTATAGAATTTATACAATAAATATTTGTGTTTACTAAGCTCTTTTTACATGTTCTTTTATCACTAAATAGAAAATAGTAAAAAATTAATTTAATGGATTAACAAGTAATGAAATAGCCAAAACTCACAGAAGTCAAGGTGATAACGTGGTTTACTATCATGCTTTAAGGGATTAAATAACTTTTTTCTCATGCCCCTTAAATAACGTTTCTAAAACGCCTTTAACCTTTAAGAAATTGAATTGAATCTCAGAGGTAAGAATAGACACAAATTAAGTTTAAACGGAGCTCTGACCCCAGCGTTAAACAGAATTGAATGTGATAATCGTCCTCACTTAAAGTTAGTCCTATCAGCAGCTAAATCGTCCAATTTTAGCAAAATTAGATCAGCAAAATGAGCAGAGGAGCAACTGCATAAAAAAAATCAGTTCCAGATTAGAAATTCGCACGTGTTTTGCAATAAATTGCAGCAACACATCATTGGGAGAGGAAAAAATTTCGATTTCACAAAAGCGTATGCAACGACGAAAAGTTCCCTTCGTCCGCCAAATCTGTCAGCACTGACCGACGACTTCATACAACAAAAAAAAAAAAGCAACACAAAAATGTTCGCAACAGCTGAGCATAGTCTCGTCTCGCTTGCGTGCCTTGCTTCAGCCGCCCGGAGGCGAGACGACAAATTCTTGAGCTTGTTATTGTTTTTCTTTACCAGCGGAAAACAAATTTTTGCGCAGAAATTTCTTAAGTTTTGTTTGCTTTATTTTCACCTGTAAATTTATTTATTAAGCGAATTCAAGAATCGTCCAGAACACCGATAAAAATAATATTTAAATATTTTTTTTAATATTTTCTACTCACCACCAAGGATATCTTCTCCAGTTTTTGGAGGTGTTGAGGTCATATTTGTCTTGTTTCTTTTACAGAAATCGATTTAAACGAATGCCCACTGCACTGGGGAACACTTAAAATGTTCTTAAAAATTGATGAAAACCGCTCTATAAATTTAATGCAAAATCCACCGGAATTTTCTCACAATCTCATCAAACTCATGCCGCGGAACCGTAAAACGCACCGCACGAAAACAAAACACAAACTGCTCCCAGTTTCCAGTCTGACCAGCTGCTGGTGAGGTTCTTAGTCTTCTCAATTTTCGAAAATTTCCCTCAAGAGATTCCGCTATTTAAAATCAGAAACCAAAAAAAAGAAAACTCCCTGCTGAAATTCCGCAAAACAAAAATCCCTCGGATAGGCTCCTTCCACTTTTGTAAAGCTACTGTAGCTCCCCGGAATGCGAAATGCGCACTTTTAAAACAAAGAAAATGGAAAACGAATCTTGTGCCGTTCTCGCTGGACTTTCTTTGAAGTACACGTCCACCAAACTGATGCTGGCGCTCCGCAGTATAACAAGATAAATTCAAAAAAAAAAAAGTTTCCTCACTGACTTGACTGCCAGCACGTAGCACTTCCTTCTTGCGTTGTGGCTGTCAAACGATTAACTGTAAACTGAACGTCTTCGTCGCCGTATCGTTCAATTTTCAAAAATAAAATGACGCCTCAAAGAAAAAGAAGAATCGTCGTCAAGTACGCCTTGTAATTTCCTTTCCTTTCTGTTCGATTGTGTCGTCTTAAAATTTACCGCTCGTTTTTTTCTTTTCGATTTGATCGCTGTCTTTTGTTTTGTCCGCTCGTTTTGCCCTCGTCCCACTGGACGACCGAAAATTTTCTTTGTTTTGATTTCCTTCTCGGCGAAGTCGTGCGAGAGTACAGCGACAGCTGCGATGTTTGCAAAATGAAATTAAGACCGAATCCGGCGGGGTACGGCGAAAAGTCACGTAGGAGCTTTTTTGTTTTTGATGGTGTGGCCAGACCGGAGAGTAAATCTAGTACTAAAATGGGGTGGTTCAGGCGATTTATGATGAAGTAATTTTTTTGATTTTAAATAATTTGCTTTTATTTATTTTTATACTTATTTCATTATTTATTTATTTAGTAAATAGCACACAAATTAAAATAAGCGACAGTTGATTAAATACATCGGCGCCACCAAATCTTAATGAAGCTGCTGAAAGGTAAATTTTGTTTTATGTTATCGGGGTAAATTTTATTCATTTATTTATTCTTTGCAATTTGCGTATCCGAGATAAACAAGTTCTTTTAATAGCACACTAAAAAAGGTGGTAAAGTAAAATAAAAACATAAATTCATTAAGTAAGATCTGTGAAAATGAGGAAAGAAGAGAATTGTGGAATTTATCAGTGGAAACGGAGGCTTTGACCCTAACTAATATGGTTCTGAAACCGGGAGTAGGTCCATTACTTTATTTATTACAACTTCTCAGTTTATATCACAGATTTCCCGGTCGGCCGACACCAACTGGGAAAACACTACGGTGTTTAGCCGCTCGCCTAGAAGAGCATGGAACAACATAAGATGCTTCCAGGTCTGGCCGGCTCAGGCGCAACCGTTCTACCGAGAATATCGTGCCTGTGGCTGAAGATGTCGCAGAATACCTCGGTGTATCGTCCAGACGACGTGCCACGCAACTGGGTATCAATCGGCGGCTTTTATAAAGAATTTTGGTGAAAAACTTAAAGATATTTCCGTACAAAATGCAAACAATGCATCAACTGTTTTAGTCGTTGACCAAGTCATCCTGAATCTTGACTACGAGGAAGACAACTTTTCATCAAAAATCATCATGAGCAACGAGGCTCATTTCCATCTCTGTAAACAAGCAGACGCGTATAACTCACAAAGAACCATTACAGCCGCTCAAAAGTTACTGCATGGTGTGTTGTTTTCGCGGGAGGTTCCATCGGGCCTTATTTTTTCGAAAATACCGCGTATCAAACGACTACTGTGGACGGCGAGCGCTACAAAGCCATGCTCCTCGACTTTTACCTTCTTTATTTGGATATATACAGTCATCTACAAGGCCAAGAAGGCTAGGTGGTGCACATGTAAATCATTAATAAAAAGGGAAAATAACAGAGGCCCGAGAATTGAACCCTGTGTCGAGTCTGAGTCGCCAGCATTGACCTGCTGAGAACGTCCACGAAGAAAGTTGTTAATGAAAGTAATGGGGGTGCAACTGAAATCAAAGTTATTCCATAACTTAGCCTTAGAAGCATATGGTCGACACTATTTATTAAATAAGAAAAATATCGTACAATTTATCAAAGCTTTATTATAAACAATTTGCTCATAAATTTTATATATTTTGTAAAGTATTACTTAAGCCAAGTTTTAAAAGCAGTCATAGAAAATTTGTGGTGTTTATAGTAAACGGATGTATATTGGATTTTAAAATACTGTCTTAAAAATCAAAATGCAGTTCCCCTGTATTCCTTAAAAGGTTCCGGGCTTTATACTTATATTGAATTTTAGTCTCCTAAGAGTAATCACCCGTAATACATAATATAATACCATTACAACTAATCCTTGTAGATTCAATTGTTTTAAAAAAACAGTGGCAGTAACTATTTAATATACCCGTTATCGATAGCATGCTTAAAAGCGTCAGCTATGCGTAATCTTTGCACCTTCGAATTTAATGGATAAATTTTCCAAACATCTGTTAGGATCGTATTTTCCCCTTTAATTGCTTCTAGATCAGCAACTTCATCATTTTCTAGCATTGAAATTGGTAGCGATTCTATTCCCATTCCACAGCCAAAACCTCCAAAATTTTCTAATTCATCAATTAGGGCTGAATAAGGAAATACTTCTTCCGGATCAGATCCCAATTGTTTAATTAAATCACATGCGCTCGTATGGTAGGCCTAAATATTTTGAATAAGCTTTATTTGTGATTCAAAAATCATAGGATACGAACCTTTAAGATATCTTCGTAGTATCTATCTCTAAATTCACCATTTGTACATGAATAAATGAAAAAAGTAATGTCTACAGCTGGGGATGATGTCCTAGAAATTTTTAGTTTTTGATTACGTTTTAACAACAAATATTAATTTTTAAATCTACCTCGCTAACTGGAAATCAATGATTTTTACAGCAGAATAACCTTTATTTAAGAAATTTGGTGTCCAGCAATCACCGTGGGTTATAGCGGAGAATCGGGCTGAAAGTAATTTTGAAAATGTTTTTTATAATGCCATAAATGAAAATAAGGTCTACACAAACTTCGATTGGAAACGTAGTGAATGAGTCGATCATATAAATTCTCGGTGAGGAAACGCTTAGCTTTCTCTTCATAAACAGTTTCCGGATATTCTTTGGTCACAGCATCCATTGCTACGTGGATGCAATCCTTGAGGAACGGCATGTACCAATCCCTGAATTGTTCATCGTAATAAGTCTCCTGGAAATTAAAGTAAAAGTTTTTTTCAGATTAATAACATCAATTGTTAAATTTCTGAAATACTATTTAACGTAGAAAATCAATTCATAAAAAGAGACTTTAGAAATTTAAAATACTTTCTAAAATTATCTAATAGAAAACAACATTTTCGATAATTTTTACTTTAATTTTGATAATTTATAAGCAGCCGCTCGTGCTTGTTTATCTTATCTTTTAATATTAAAAAATTTTAATTTGTCCCTATTACATTTGTTTTTTAATCAGGGACTAAAGTTTGCGCCCTTCATTTTTTAGTTTTTAAAGACTTGTTACTATTTATTTTGATAATCATCAATCAAAAGTGCTTTAATGTGAAGTGTTTTAAATCATTTCTTTTCCACTTGCAGTTGAGTAAACCTCATCTCGCTGATTCCACCGCGTGATCAGCGATTCTAAGACAAATTTATGATGTTTTATCTCAACTTAAATCGCTTATGTAAATTTGACCAGTAGCGATTTGTTATATCTTGAATTAAATCTCAATTAAATAAAAATTATTTAATGAAGAAGAACCTTCTGTTTTTAGAAAATAAGATAAGGTGCGGCTTATTTGAATAATAATTAAATAATGATTAAATATGCAACAATTAACGCTTTTATCTAAAATTACTCTAATCGAAATAATCTTTTTACAATTCGATTATTTAATTGTTTAATTGCGCACTTTTCAAAAGCATGAATTTGATTTGCAAAAGGGTAAATTTGACTTGGAAATAGATAATTTTGTAGTTTAAATACGAAATAAATAGAAACGATTTAATTTACCTCAATTGATGAGCTCATTTCTTCAAATTTCTTTGGTTCTTGATCTTTGATCGCCAGGGATATTGCGTGAAATCGTCCCAGCGATTTCATAATCAGTTCACAGTGCTCAAAATCAAGGGAGTCAAATCTAAGAGAAGTAGTTAAAGATGAGGATTAGAAAATTAAAGAGTTTCTCTACTACCCACCTAGTCGGAGCCGAATATCCAGAAATGCCGACGTCTTCCAGAGCAATGAAATCGTTGGATCCATCGCAATATGTTGCAAAGCATCGAGGATACTCGTTGAATGGATTCGCGATATTCCTTTTATTCTGGAATTCCTCAAAAATGGGAATAACTTTGTTGTAGAAATTTATTTCATTCCTGAAAAAATCACTCGACCGAAAGAGTTTCCGTCTGTCGGCATTTTTAGACATGGATTTCACAATCAGATTCACCTCCTTAAGCTCTCTGTTTTAAATTATATAAAAATTACAAAGATTTATGAGGATGCTGTGTGATTAATTACCCAGTCCCCTCGTCAATTCCGTTCACCTTCAGCCGGAAAACTTGGCTCAAATAGGAGTCACCTTTATTAAAACCGGTCCCAAAGGAATATCCCGTACATTTTGTTCCACCCACTTTTCTAATAACATCATCCAGAACTTTTTGCGTAAAATGAATGGAAATATCCGATAAACTCATTGTTAATACAGTTTAATTTCACAAAAACCGACTGAGGAAAAAAATTTAGATTATAGTCTTCCGTGTCTAACCGAACACTGAGCAAAATCAGCATACTCTACACAATTTAAAGCCGAAAATTTTAATTAAATCGAATTGAGTAAATTGATGATGGAAACAGCTGAGGGAAGTGACAGCAAAACGCACAACTCGACAGATTTTAAGTTTTAACTCACTCTCCGGGTGACGCTAGAGAGCGCTGTGTTTGGTAAAATAAAACACAATTAAAATGTAACACTGGCAAGACTTTTATGTGAACAACTTCCCCTCAGTTGATCCGCTGAATTTTTATACCGTGCCGGGAATTTTTTCTTTTAATTAAAATCGTTTCGTTTAATCGATCCCACGAATGTAAATTTTACCTTTTAAAGAAATAAAATTACGTGTTTTAATTAAAAAACAAAAAAATTCTATAGAAGCAACGTTTTATAAAAGTTTAATTTTTAATAAAATAGCGGCACATAAAACGCTTCTTCCGGTTGGTTAATTTCCCGATGAAACAAAATGCCGTGTGGGTGTGAGGACGAAATTGGTCTTGATTGGTGTTAATTTTCTCACTGTCGAGTGCTAACTGAGGAAATTCTTTAAGAAAAAGCATCTCGAACAACTGGTCGCCGCGATGGTACCGCAATGTAACGGCTATTTTTACAACCCCCTTCTGTGCGATGTGCGCATGCCCGGCTAAAGTCATCCGGTAAAAAGTTGCGTCGACGTCCGTCGTCTGCCGCCATCGAGGGGAGAAGCAGAAATTGATTTTGCAGCTGCGAACTTGGAGGTGGTGAGACGATGTCGCGAACGAGTTTTTAAATACAAATTTCCTTAATTTGTGAAAGAAATCGAGTTAAATAAAAGCCGCATTTGCTCGAAGGGATTGTGATTAACTGCTGCGAGTGGAATTTAAGCCGAAATTTAAGTGATATGCCCGGAAATTGACTAAACTGAGTCTAAAAAGCGACGAGGAAGAATCAAAGACGAAAGCTTCAAGTTAGAGGGGATTTTTGCTGTTTTTTTCGCACTGAAATGGGGGCGTCTGATAAAACAGAGAAGGGGCAGGGCGCCGACGGTGTTGTTTTGGACACCAGAGTGGCTCAAGAGGTTGAGAGTTCCGTCCCCAGGAGGAGGTAATTAGACCCTGCCGTGTTTGATCGATTCGTTCCCATCCGTGATTCGTTCTTTAATTTAATAGCTTTTAATTTTTCGGTTAATTATTCATTAACGATTGTGCTCTTATCGTGTTTTGGAGCACGTGTTTCACCCGGCAGTTTTCCAGAACAATTAGCATTAAAAATTGTTTTACGGTACGTTGCGATTAAAAATTTCTTAGACTTATTTAGGGCGCTACTCTTGAATCCGTTTCGTATCGAATTGAAAAGAGTTTACAAAAGACCCTTTTTAAAAAAAATTCCTTGATAAAGTTCCTTAAATTATCAAAAAGTCGTCTCAGTTACCTTTGATTTTAATTAGTTTTTCCGCAAACAATTTTTTTTATTGAATTATTTTAATAATTTTTAACTGAAATGAATTTATTACGAGTTACAGAATTTTATTATGAGAAATTTCAATTCAAAAGGAGTTTTTGTAAATTTTTTTCGATCCAATCCGAATCGATTCAAGAATACGGCCTTTATCAGCTCTGCGAAAAAATTTAATTCATATTCAATGATCTCAAAAACTCTGGGTAATTAAATTTGAAGCAATAAAATTGTTTAACGAAAATTTAAAGGACTAAGTCTGTTTGATAAAAAAAAAAAAAACCGCCAAGCTTTAGGGCGCACTGATAGCGTTCGATGAGAATTTTGAAAACGAACCGGGTGCCCCGCAGGGCTGTTTTTGATGACTCTTTTAGAGCAAAACCAGGCTGCCTTATGGCGCATCAACTTTCCCGATGTTGTCAAGTATTCAATGTAACGATTTGCGGCATTTGAAAGAGAATTAAGTAAAAAAATGTCTGATTTATCATTGATAAATGTTGACACAAATCTTTTTAAACACTTTTATTTACTAAAAATGAACTCACTTCACGTAAAAACATGTTTACTTTTTTGTTCTTCTTTGCTCTTTTAAAAGCATTCGATGAAATACCAAAACCCAGTCCCGAACAGACCTATTATCGTTTCCTAAGAAGATTCAGTATAAAAATTTTAAAATCAGAATTTTTATTGTAGTAGCAGTAGGCCCTTATTTATTTTGAATATAATAATTAAAAAATATTTTAAATATCGCAGTAATGAAATTCAAATCTCTTTTATTTTTAGGCAAGATGCCCTAAAATGGTACGGTTGGGGTTACAAAGACTCACGGTTTAATGTAAAACACCGACAGGCATGTTTCGAGGGAGAAAGGTAAACACTAAAACAAGTAAATTTTTCAAGTGTTTTTTACTTTTAAAAAAATTTAGATATCCCCTTGCTGGTTGTTATTTGCCCTACTTCACAGAATGGGTTCTAAAAACGTTCGACATTGAAATAGACAAAATCATAGCTAGCCCAGAAATGCCTCACACATTCCCAGAGCCAGTGATAAATTGGAATTTTATTAAAGAGCTACAAAAGAATTCTTATCTCATTTCGGAAAATGGGGAAGATCGATTAATTCGGTGTCATGGTCAAACATTGCACGACATTTACACCTTAAGAAATGGTAAGTTTAAAAGAATTCCTGATTTGGTCGTTTGGCCTCTTTCGCACGATGAAGTCGTTGATATAATTCGTTTGGCTGAGGAACATAACGTGGTCGTAATACCCTACGGTGGTGGGACCTCTGTGTCGGGGTCAATTACTTGCCCTGAGGATGAAAGTAGAATGATTGTTGCGCTGGACACTTCGCAAATGAATAAGATGCTCTGGCTGGACCGTTTGAATCTTACGGTTTGTTTTGAAGCGGGTGTTCTCGGACAAGATCTCGAGCGGAAATTAAAATCGCTAGGTCTGACGGTGGGTCATGAGCCAGATAGCTATGAATTTTCTACGTTGGGTGGGTGGGTGGCAACCAGAGCGTCTGGAATGAAAAAGAATGTCTATGGGAATATAGAGGATCTTCTAGTCAAAGCAAAATTGGTGACTCCTAAAGGCGTTCTGGTCCGAGAGTGTACAGCGCCGAGAGTATCTTGCGGTCCAGATTTTAATCATGTGATCATGGGCTCGGAAGGAAATTTGGGAGTTATCACCGAAGTTGTACTGAAGGTTCGTCCCCTTCCCTCTGTGAAGCGATATGGATCTTTAGTGTTTCCTAATTTTGAATGTGGGGTCAAATTTATGCGGGAAGTCGCTAGGAGAAGGTGCCAGCCTGCTAGCGTTCGGCTTATAGACAATGAGCAATTCGTTTTCGGGCAGAGTTTGAAACCGATAAAGTCCTGGTTTAGAAGCGTTATGGATGCACTAAAACAGAAATACGTGACCAATATTAAAGGGCTGGATTTGAAAAAGATCTGTGCTGCTACTTTGCTCTTTGAGGGTGAATCTGAAGAGGTACGAAGGCAAGAGACGGTAATCTACGAAATAGCCCGGCAATGTAATGGGTTCCCTGCAGGTGGGGAAAACGGAGAGCGTGGATATATTCTAACATTCGTTATAGCATATATAAGGGCAAGTTTATATAAAATTTCATTTTAAATCCAACTTAACCATTGCTTTTTATTTTCAGGATTTTGCTTTAAATTTCGAAATTGTCGCAGAATCTTTTGAAACATCAGTCCCATGGAATCGGTGCCTTTCACTATGCAGAAATGTTAAAAAAACTGTTGAGAAGGTGTATTAAATTATTGCCTGCTTGAAAAATATTTTAAATAAATTTTTTAATTGTAGGAATGCGTAAAGTACAAAATTAAACACTTTTTAATATCCTGCCGTGTAACACAAACCTACGATGCCGGTTGCTGTGTCTACTTTTATTTTGGGTTCAAGTACACTGGCCTAGCGAATCCTGTTAAAACTTATGAAATGATAGAAAACGCGGCAAGGGAGGAAATTTTATCCTCAGGAGGCTCACTATCGCACCATCATGGAATTGGGAAAATAAGAAGCAGGTGGTACCCTCAAACAATTTCGGACGCTGGTGTACAGCTGTATAAAGCCGCTAAAAGGGAACTCGATCCTAAAAATATTTTCGCTGCGGGTAATTTGTTGCCACAACAAGTTCAGTCAGATAATGGGCATAATTCCAGGGAGCATTTTGAAAAAGCGAAGCTTTAGAAATTTTGTTTACTTATAAAATTTAAATGTTTTGTGTTTTTTTACTGCAATTTTCGATAAATGCCAATATTAAAAATTTTGTTATTTAAAAATGGAGTTTAAATTATTTTAATTTTAAGAAAGAAGTTTAGATAAAATGTTTATTTACACGAGAACTTTATAAAAAGGTAAATGCTGAATTAAATTCTTTTGTTTTATATAAATTATTATTTTTATTTATTTTGTTTTTCAGGATTTTATCGGCCTCTTGTCCTCATTGCTTTTTAAAGACGACCATGTTTTTATTAACAAACGTTTTTGAGATTACGTTGGAGCAAAAATGAGAAAATTAATACTGCAGTTTTTTTCCATATTTTTATTATTAAGATGAAATATTTTAAAATTTCATTTCTGTATTTAGGGAAACAAATTTTTCCAAAAAACCAACCTCTAAACATTTTTGAAAACGGAAATGCTTTTTCGCACAAGTTCTAGTACACAATTTTTATACTATCGGGTAACACTGAAACTGCGCGAATGTAAACAAGTCGTCATATTGCTGTCAAGTGGTCTTTTGACAACTGCTGTAAGAAAAGAGGTTGTGTGCTCGTTGTTAAATCTTTGAGAAATTTTCGTTTTTCTGGAATATTATCAATAAATAAAATATGCCAAAGGTTCGAAGAAGTCGAAAAGCTCCACCAGACGGCTGGGAGCTAATTGAGCCGACCCTGGAGGAATTAGAGCAAAAGATGCGCGAAGGTGAGTTGTAAACAAGTCAAAGGTTGGAATGTTTATTTTTAATTAATTTAAATTCCCCCCGAAAAAATGTTCGGCATCTAATTAAATTCTCTTTTATAATTTCTAGCCGAAACTGAGCCACACGAGGGGAAGCGGATCAATGAGTCTCTGTGGCCCATTTTCAAAATACATCACCAAAAATCGCGGTACATTTACGATTTATTTTATCGCAGAAAGGCCATCAGCAGGGAGCTCTATGATTATTGCATTAAAGAAAAGATTGCTGATGCAAATCTTATTGCCAAATGGAAAAAGTCTGGATATGAGAATTTGTGCTGTTTGCGGTGTATTCAAACGAGGGATACAAACTTTGGGACAAATTGCATCTGCCGTGTGCCTAAATCAAAACTGGAGGAGGGACGAGTGGTCGAATGTGTCCATTGCGGATGTCGAGGGTGTTCAGGATGATTTTTGGGGTTTGCCAAATATCCCCGCTTTTCCTTTCGTTTGACTAACATTTTGCCTATATCGAGATTTATGCTAAGTACAATTTATTAAATAAAACAATTTTATTCACACAATCATTTATTTTGCTGTTTTCTACCTTGTCCAGACAAATGATGTTTAAAAGTAATGAATTTATGAAAGAATTGTTCGTGGGGAAACACACAAAAATAAATCGTCTAAGGTTTGGGTACAGGAAAAGCTTTTGCCTTTTAGCTACACAAATTCACTTATTTTCGAAGTTGGCACTCGTGGGAAGTTGTGCAGCTATCTTCTGATTTTAAGAGCAGTAGAAAATTTTGTAACGCTTACTTTGCTGTGATTTTCTTTTATGTAGCTATTTTTCATTTAATTTCAGACTCAGACTTGCTGAAAAACTTATCATAAATAATTCCCAAGAAAAGGAAAACCTGAACTGAGTTTTCTCCCCATGTGAGTACTCAATTTGCTAATTATTAGAAAATAAAAATTCTGGTCTAGACTTTCTGTTCTTGCTCTATTCGAAATACTTTTGGTACTCTGTCGTTGGTGAGCTAAAATACAATATGAGTTTACAAATATTTAAATTTATTTATTAAAACTACAAATAAAATATCACTTCGATAATTTTTTAACTTTAGATAGAAGGGAATGAATTTTAAGCCGTGTATTAATATTTTTCCCTCTCCAGTTCAAACAAACCAATGTGGATTCGATGTTATGCTATACTTTGCAGTCTTGGATTGTTCAATTTCATAATTCGACAAGCAATGTGTTCTCAAAATATTTTAAATTCATCTCCTTTATTTTGTTTAATTCCAGTAGTTTTAATTTACGCTTTGAATAATTTACGTTTTTCATGTTTACTTAACTTTCTTTTTCTATTCGACCTCATATAGCTTTACCGCTTAAGATTTTTAGCCTTAGGTCTAACTTGAGCATTTCTATTTAATTCAAGGTTTGTTAGACTGACGTTATCGAATTCTTCATTTTGATCACTTTGTAAATCAGCCTGGTAATGTTAAAAATAAAATTAAAATTAAATATTTCTGGTGCATGGTACTCACCTAAAATTTTGGATAGACTAAACTGCCATCGCCACAACATTCTTCTTTGCTTCTACTTTTTCTCGGAGTACTCCTACCGTTTTCATTAATTAAAAACAGTAGTGCGTCGTACGAAAACCACAAATATTGATAAGCATCTTCCGCATTTAATGCACCCTTTTCCTTTGGAGGATTTGTTTTGTTCTTTGAAAAAAAAGCCTTGCAAATTTGTTATCTTCTTTTTCATATCGTCTACAGAATAATTAAATTTAGTTGAAATCTCATTGTGCGTCTTTAATCTGTTTACTTTCTTTGAATACTCTTTTAAGTTTGGATCTTACAAAAATTCTAATCTTCTGTACTCATCAATAAAATTCAATGTTTCTTGCAGAGAAATTTTGTTCAATTTAATTTCTTGCATGTTCGCACGCAACAGTGCAAGGTAAGACGCAAAACCGTTCTACTGGAGAAACTTGCCGTCACAAGACGTTGAGATATTGCCACAATTGCTACGGAAAAGGCCCAAAATAAATCGTTTGCGTATGCTGTGAAAAGCGAACATGCGCTTAGCGGTTGAGATATTTTCTGAGGTAGTCCACCTTCGGCTTTGTTACTTCTTTCTAACTTCTCAGCGAAGCTATTTTCTTTTTACAAGGAGTTTTAAGATCGTGGAACACGTTTCAGAGCAGATTGCAGTGTCGTGAGAATTTGTCGTATGCTACTAGTAAAATGGAATTTACCATGAATGTGCCGAGTATTTTTTAGATTTGCCCGCATCTACATATTTTTAGCGCATTTTTAAGATAGACACAATTATTTTTTGGTAAACAGACTTCGATTTATTTTGTATTTTCCAATTGGTTCCACATTTAATTTAACATTGAATAAGCAAAATAATATTGCTAAGCTAATTTAGCTAATACTTTTATAGCTTGTATATTTTAAATATTAAAAAACCCTTGAAATCTTGTTATTTTATTGCTGGCTGAATTACGCATCGTAAATCCAAAATAAGATTAATTCAGCTGTATGAAGTCATCAAATCGATTCTCGCGAATGTGTCTCGACTTTTGTAGGAATGGTTCTTCTCCATGATAAATTGATTGCGCAGGATGTGAAGGAGGCCACATAACCTGAAAATTATGAGAAGTTGTTTTACAAGTACCCGAAAATTAATATCATCTGTTAATGTAGTTTTCCTTGCCTTAAAATTAGTTGAACACGTTATTTACGAGCCTTTGATGAAGCAAAAAGTGCACTATCTGAAAGGAGGAGTAAGGAAATAGAATTGTATGAAGTAGCCAACTCTGAGGATTGCTGATTATGCTAATAGCGTCCAGCCCCCCTGCCCCTGAGAGGTTTACAAACTCGTCTAAGGAGGTGAAATTAGTTGAATTGCTTTGACCAAGGTAATTTGTAGTGAAATCTTAGAAATTTAGTGCACTCTGTTGAGGAGGAGTAATTTCATTTCTTCTAGCTAAATTAAAATTGCTTAGGTCTTCAGACCTTGCTTTAAAATTTCGAAAAACAGGACAATTAGGACCTTGATGATGTTTTAATTTCTTCGGTCTTTAATTCGTATTTTCGAAAATGTTAGTAGTTTATCTTAATTCTTTTTTAATTAGTAAAAATTAAGATTGTTTAAAAGTTGCTCAAATTTATTAATTTTAAAATATTCGATATTCTTCGAAATAACAAAGTTTTAAATGAATGAACGAAATATTCATCCGCAAACATTTCTTAAATATGTATTTTAGTATTAAGGGGCCTATAAATTTTATATTTTAAGTCATTTTAAAAATGTTTAGTTGGGTTTAGGTGTATTTAGTAATTTAAAGAATTAACAGTCTTCGTGTGAACAAATTTATTAGTTTGCTTACAAATTTTATATATAAAGAATATCAAAATACATTTTTTTTTTATATATTAATAGGCAGTAGTTCCTATAGTTCACTTTAAAAATTTCGAATTTTCGAGATTATACTTTTTACCAGACTAAATCAAAAAGTAGGGTAATGATACATTATGTTTGTATGTTCCCTTGTAGAGCCTAAACTAGTGGATCGATTTTAACATATGAGGTGTTTTTTAATTATTTACGACCTCGCGAGGGTTATAGGCTAGTTTAAAATTACAGATAATAGTGCTAAACAAAATTTCAGAGCAATAATTATGCCTTAGATATCCTGAAAGTTGTTTTTTTTTTAGCCTTTTGACTATGTAACATAATACTTCTTTGAAACGACTTCTTATTAAAGCGTTTTGAAAAATTTTAAGAGGGGGATATTCTTACATTCAAAACGCTTTCTGAAGAGCTCTCCCCTCAGCTTAATTTCGACTTTATTAAAGTTTTGGTGCTCTTATCAGTGCCTTTTATTTAGTGCAGCTGCTTTGGGGGATATCGCCCCATCGTTGTACCTTGGGAACAATTACGCTAAGAATGCCCCGAAAAATGGGACAATTATAAGACCCAATTATCCCACATATCCCGGAACATGATAGAATTTTCCGGTCCTCATTGTTGGGATCACGTGAGGAGCCGGAGGGCGTATAAATTTTCTTCTTATCCAACTGCCCCTCCCATACTCTCTGTTTTGGAGTTAGTTCAATTACTCGTTTCTTGAACGTGACCTCCTCTTTCGGATTCAATTGCTGTTGACATTACAGAAACGGATTCCAGTAATTAAAAGTCGAAAGGAATGCCCGCACTCCGCGAAGAATTTTTAATGAGCACTCCTCCCCAATAAGCTTGAGTTCGCTGTGGATGGTGCCACTGCGACTGCAGCTCCGGGGACTGGGACTACGCGGGGCCGGCAAGTAACAATAATAATAAAAATAAAAAAATAAAAATAAATAAAACAAAACAAAAAAGGGCGAAATAAAGGGAAACACTAAAAATCGAGGCATAAAGAAGTCCTCGAGCCACTCGCATCGGCTAGTTATGGTGAAAGTAATTTAATTCCCGGCCAGGAGTCCGGGTAATTGTCCTAAATTCCCGGACAGGCACTGTTCTGGACAGGGTGCCCGGGGTGGCGGGGGGCTAATTAGGTGCCGGAAATTAATTGGCACCCGACTTATGTACCCGGTGGGGAACAGGGGAGGCGCACAGTTCACCGGTAGTGCCAAACAATTGAGTCCCCAAATTCGTCGCCTCCCCTTTGCCTGTCGAAGCGACATCGTTCCAGCTGAATGACAGGGGTTGCTGTGGGGGGGGGGGAGAGAGCACCCACTGCCAACTAGCCCCCCTCCCCCTCCCACGCTTTCTGGAGAGTTTGTGGGATCGTTTATCATAATTGGTTGCCATCCGAAATCTGTTTCAACTCGCCCACCATCCCCTCGTCAAATAATATGAATCGCATGTGCTCTGCTTGTGAACTAATTTCGCATATACGTGGGTGCACGAATGCGGGGGAGTTGGGTTTTTGGAGCCACCTATCCAGCCTCCGCCACAATTTCAGAGAGCGAACGATGGAACGAAGATGAATGTCGCGTGATGCTCTCCAAATATCCATGAAATGGATGTTTTTGGACACCGTACCGCAGCATCAGAGTTAAAAATTTCGATGAAATATTCCTTCACCT
The DNA here is from genome assembly GCA_963969385.1 of Philonicus albiceps. Lineage (NCBI taxonomy): Eukaryota > Metazoa > Arthropoda > Insecta > Diptera > Asilidae > Philonicus > Philonicus albiceps. Next base: position 28,989,717 of record OZ017776.1, read on the forward strand.
GAGACGAATTCAACCGTAAAAGGGGGATGGGGGGAAGTGTGCTGATTTGGGGGCCCAACTGATTTTTTTTTTTTTTTGTAGGTGACACCTTTATTACTTAGAGGCATTTATATTCCCCGGGGCGGATTGGATCAGTTTGCTCGTTTCGGCAGGGTTGATTTTTTGAGATTATCTTCCCCGGCAGTAATCCAGGCGATTTATAGGAGGCGGCTGGAGGGTTGATGGTTTTACTCAAATATTAAAGCATTACCTTTATTAACAACACCTGCTGGAGGAAAAATAAAAAAAATAAGATGAATTGCCTCGGGTGGATGATGACAAGGTCTAATCAGTTGGGTTCGATCTGCAATATTCTGTAAGCCCCGGAAAGCTGATGTTGAAAAATTGTTAGGAAAAATGTTCTAAAAACTGAAGGTAGAGGAAATGAAAATGTAAAAATATGTAAAAACATATTTTATATGCTCTTAAAATTTAAAATAAACTTGTAAAATATTAGGGGGACTGGAAAGTAATGCATTACTTTTAATCTTAACAAAAAGATTTATTATTTTACACCAAATTTTTAAATATTAATTTAAATTTATATTTTCCATCATATTGTGGCCACCTCCTTAATATCATCTATTCACTGGCCACAAGTATTATATATGAGGGGTACATTAAAAGAATAAAGTAAGTAAGTTTTTCGAAATCGAGATAATTACACCATTGAAAAGATAGTCTAAGCACTTTAATTATGAGCAATAACAACCCTTAAAAATCCAATTAAAAGTTATTAAAATTAATACTTAAAAATAGTGTACATGTTAAGAACACGCATTCGGAGAGGTTGAGAAAGTCCATAGTTGGTACGGTGATAAGCAGGGCGAAAGAGGGGCCAAACGGAGGTTACGAGAATTGGTGTAGATGGAGATCCGCTGAAGTAGAGAAGGTCAGTTAATCCCACCAGTAAGCAGCTGATGAATGAAGGTAATATCAGCAAGGTCCCGCCGAAGCGAAGAAACCTACGCTGGACAGCCTCAATCCTATTGATGCTATTGGATTGAAATGGAGACCACACTTGGCAAGCATATTCAAGGAGAGGCTTGACGAATATAACAAGGAAGGATTTGGCAACGTAGGAATCAAGGAACTTCTTATATTTCGAGTTTAATAATTTGCTATTTTTTATCACTTACTTTAGGTAAGAATGAGTATGTCTGTGGGATTTTAATTAATTAATTTACGTCTTGGAATATTTTTTTTACAATAGTGGATTGACCCGTACTTGCCACACTAGGGTAATAAAATACACCAGGTTTTTTTTTTTTTCTTAATTTTAAGTACCTAAACGTTAGGTGAGGGGTCTATAGCGACATCTGTCAATTGTTGGAGAGTGTAATTAAATTTTAGGCCTAATAGTATTACGGTAAAGCAGTTAGTTAGTTTTTAGTAGGCGTCTAAAGTTACGTGGGGTAGAAATCTACCTAGTAGTCTAGTACGTTTGAAATCGATTTCTTAGGGTAAATATTTTTTTTATTATACGTTTACAATTAGTTTAGAGGCTTCTTTTTCACTATTTCCTATCTATTACTTTTATTTTTAATGTAAATCTACAACAAATATTTATTTCGCTTAATACAAGCTACATAGATATATAATAATAAAAACTAAATTAACTAAATTAAATTAACCTACTATGATTAGATCAAAGGGGCATGAGACTGGTTCATTGGAGGTTTGGGTTGGGAAAGTGTAGGGCAAGCTTAAGGGAGGTTTTGGTAAGCTGGAAATCGAAGGCGGCATAGTTGTTTACCATCCGCATCATTCTGCTGAAGGGTTCGAAGTGTTTATTGTTGTTTAAGTAATGAATAAATTTTAAAATAAGCTTTTAATACTTAAGTTCCAAAAATGTAAAAATGTTACCCTACTGTGACAAGTGCGTGATTTTACAGAAGTGCGGAAAGTAAGGCTTAATATTCGGAATAAAGACTTTAAGTGAACATAATCAGAGCAGTGATGAAGACCAATAACAACAAATCATACAATGGTCTATGGGAGATTTCTATCGAAAGAAATATAAGCTCCTTAACTGAAATTACCAGTGGAACACCCTCAAAACTTGTACGATGAATCTTTACTAATGTCTACAAGAAAATACAAAGATTTACAGGATTTAAAAATTTACTGCCGACATGGGGTCCAGAACCTTTGTTCAAATATCCGAGACAGTAATTAAACTTTTTTCCGCATTATATAGGACTTGAACTGTTTTTCTCTTGTTTTTTTTGGACTTACATTGATTTTTCTTGGTACGAAATGGAGTTTTGCTAAAATATTTCAATTTTATTTATTGTGAATTCATTATTTTGTTATATCGTTAAATATATTTGTTTGAATGTTGTTGAATGATGGTCGAAAATCTGCAAAAAGTTCTCTTGGATTGCCCTTTACGACTGAATTATAAGTTTTTAAATTTTTAACTTTGATTACCTCTTTTTAAAGTAAATGTGACTTACCTTATTCTTCTCCTGTACCCTGTATATGTTTAGAAGTTAGCTTTGTCTAAAATTAATTAACCCTTAAAGGGTATCATGGGTTTCATCCCAGAAAAGTTGCTCTTATGATCTTTAAAAGATGTTTTTGTCTACATACATTTCTAAGGTCGCTATAAAAATAATACTATCATGAAACACATGATTTAGTAATGCTAACAATGTATTTAATTACATTTAATGGTCATTATTATACTTAAAAAATATCTAAGTATATACTGGGGTGAAATTTCATCCATGATACTTTTAACGTAATTTATTTGGATGATACCTTTTAAGAGTTAAGGATTAAAAAAAGCAAAATTTCAATTTCTCTCTCGATTTTGTAAAATCCGGACCAGAGACATACATATAAGATGGACCGTTTAATCTCTTCTTCCAAGCGTCCATCAATTTGACAATCTACTGTCTGAGAGCGACGAGAAAAGATGTATAGAAAATTATATAGGTCTGTCTATTTTTATCGCATTGTATAGATGGGTCGATTCCGCAGAAAATATTTGAATTTAAATATTTATGGAATAAAAAATTTATAAACTATTTGCTTTAAATTGAATGAATGATACTAAAAATTATTATTAATACCATAAAATGCTTTTAAAGCTTTATCCCTGCTAGATTACGTACCAAAAATTTTTAATTGATAAGTTTTAAGTCATGAAAACTTTGTAATATTTTACAATTATTACATTTTAAGTAAAGAATTTCCAAATAAAAGTAAACTTTTAAATCTAGGATGATACAGCGCCAAATTATCCCATCAAATTTAAAAGCTTCCTGGAATTGTTTATTCATTTGGCTGAAAGCGAAAAACAAAATTTTTATTATATTGTGTTCATGTTAAACCGATATTTTTTTCACAGAAAGTAATTATTTGAAAATCAAAGTATAGAAGTATTTTCTGTCGTTTGCCAAAACTCTCGCCCGTAGGCAAGAGATAGATTTCTTCACAGGAATTGAAGCGTTGTTCCGAAAGTTCGTGCTGCATCGAACGAAAGTGGTAATCAGAAGGGGCTATGTTTAGTAAATACGCGGAGTGGAGTAAGACTTCATAACCTAATGTTTCCAACGTTACCTGGACTGGTTTAGGTAGATGCGGTCGGGCGTTGTCATGGAGCATTCTTCGCTTTTTCCTTCAGTGCTCGGTTCAAATCGATTAGTTTTTGTCGGTAGCGATCAGCAGTAATCGTTTGGTCAGGTTTTAGAAGTACAAAATTCACGACACCCTTCTAATCCTACCAGATGCAGAGCAAAACCTTCTTTTCATGGATTTTGCTTGCGATGGTTGTTGATGGTTGACCTGGATTCACCCATGATTTTTTTGCGTTTAGGATTGTCAAAATAAATTCATTTTTTTAACTCCACTAAATAGCTAACAAATCGTAAAATATCCAAGAAAATATAGTAGAAACATTTTAAATTCAAGGTATAGGAAATAAAATAAATCTCTAGTTAAAACTGTTACAGTTGTTATATAAATACAAAACAGAAAATTACTTTTATTACTAGAGAATAAAAGTTTCTCTCATTATTTCTGGAAAATTGAGTTGATGGATTTTTACACTTTTGATACCTGAGTTCTATCATACTGGCATAAGTATAAATATGCAAGCAGCTTTATGTATGATGTACCCAACCAGATGTAAAAAGCATACTACATATATTCTAAAATGTACTGCGGTACCATTAAATAGGAACTCTATAGAAAAACCGTGTCATTTTTGTAGATATAAAAAAATACGAGGGAATGCAACCGTGAAAATGTTAGCGAACGAGTCTACAGATAAAGGTGAGCTAATCGCTTTTACCAGTCGTTAAGCCGTGGAACCAGGTGAATTTTTCGCGTGCAAACCGCAATTTGCTACTGCATGGATAGTTGCGTTAGTCGGTCAGTCCCTGGGATTGATACGCTTAAAAATATAAAAGAGGCCACTCAGGCACTCAAAAACTAGAAAATTTCAACGTTAAAAATATATTGTAGGAAATTACAGATGTCGAAAGTGTCACGCCTGTTCCATTATTTCTAATAAAATTGCTCCAACCGGGCGCTACCCATCCACCCCCTCGGAAGATTTTGATGATGGGTTTGGTGGTTGGGTGTTTGGGTGGTTGGGTGGTTTGGCATCATGAAAAATAGAAACGATTTGTCCCTTCAACATTTTAAAATTCATTTAAAAGTGCATTTGCCCGGGGCGGGGGTGCTCAGGGTCTGCATCGACCTGGCGAGGAACTCCATTTAGGGTTGAAATATTCATAAAAGCCAACTCTGGAGTACCACGCCGAGTCGGCATTATTCGTTTTGTTGGTACTGTTTCATATGCAAATATCGTGTAACTGTAAGGTGCCCTTATCTCGCTGACTGGGGTAGGGATGGAGGGTTTGAAGGAGATGTGCACCAGATCCTGAAGGCGCCCGGTAGGATGGATATAGGATAGGATAGAAAAAAAAAAAAAAAAGAAAATATAGGGAGCAGGGGAACTCTAGCACCGTGTTCTCTACGCACGTTGAAAATGCAAAAGATTGCCGATGGGGTGGAGGATGACGGTGCGGCGGTAAAAAATTTAGATCGCGTTCTTTAAATAAATTCCGAGAGATTTTTTTCCGGTTCTACTTGGCTAGATGCAGAGTATGTAGGCGAAAATGTGACTGACATCCGTGAAGGGCTTCCTTCCGTTTTCCTGGGCTTTCAAAGTTCGTCCTTAGCGGCGCTAGATAAATTTCAAGTTTTCTATGATATTCGATCGGAGCGTTCTGCAATAAAACTTTAGTGCCAGGATGGGTTACCACCAATGGAAATTGCTTTTTTAAAATAACCCCTTTTTTAAAATTTTTTGCTTTTGCTGTGGAAATAGTAAGCAAAGAATTGGATACCGCGGAATTGCAGAGATAGATGAAATATAAATAATATGAAAGAAAAATTAAAGTTCTAGTCATTAAATTTTGAAATTGAAATGTAAGTCATATTTATTTTGAGTAGGTAAGTTCTTCTTCATGGTATTTATGGAATATCAGTTTTATTATAGGTACTGTGTTGTAGCGTATTTTTTAAAAGAATGAGAATTTTAAAAATACGAAATGATTAATTTTACTCAAGAAATTAGTTTTATTCAAAAGTTTATTTTATACCATTACTGCTTGAATATTATTCTGGAAATATAACCACCTCGGCTCTTTCGGACTTGTTGCAATTTGTCAGTTTAATTTTGCACAACTTTTTCAAGCAAATCCGGTGTTATATCTGTTATAACTCATTGAATGTTGGCTTCTAGATCGCCAATTGTTGCTAATAACTTTATATACCCCTCAACAAAAAATAATCAAGCGTTGTTAAATCACACGATCTTGGGAGCTAATCCAAAACAGGTCCAAATCGAGAAATAATGTTTTTATTAAACTTTGTTTTTAACAAAGTGATGAATTCACGAGATGTGTGGGAAGTAGCACCATCCTGTTGGAACTACATTTCGTGTGTATCGATGTTTTCCATGTTTTCAAACAAAAACTCGTTGATCATGTTTCGATTTCTAAAGAAGTAAGGGTAAATGATACCGTCAGCATGCAAGCCACACTCAGCAGTTGCTTTTCCTGAATACAAGGGTGTTTCCAATATCTGTTCTAGATTAGATTGACTCCAAAACCTAACTTAGGACTTATCAGGATGAGTAAATATGGTATGTAATTTATGAACTGTACGAAAAATTGCTTGCATAGATGGACGATTATGTCAGCTATAAAATTCAAGTAATTTCCTATGCGTTGCACCAATTGAACACTGATTTTCGAAGTAGATTTAAATAATTTGAAAGTGTTAATGAGGCGTGAGTCTTCGCATGATGAAATGGCAAACTATAATAAATAAAAATGACTATCTAACCTTCACAGTTCACAACTGATTTGACTCTTAATCACTATAGAAAGTGAAAAAAAGTACTTTTATTTAAATTTTCCTTAATAAGGTACCTAATTAATACTGACAAGGTTTTATTAATAAGATAATTCACTAGGAAATATAAAAACAATGTGTCATCATTAAAAAAGTATTATGAGGCTTATGTATTTAAAAGGATTGAATCCCATCGGGTTTTATACTTTAAAAGATTTATGATTTCTCAGTCTATTAAATAAAACAAAAATTTGGGACTTTCGTAATACGATAATGGAAATTTTATGAATTTCTTAAAGAATCAACATAAATTTTGTCCCTTCCAAAATAATTCACCTCAAATATAAATAAAACCAACGCTTTTCCAATTCAGAAGTGCTTCTGGAACTAATTTTTTAGTATAACGTTCAACTTCTTCAGTGATTTTGTTTTTATCTCATTAATGATAGCAAAACGTCGTTCTTTCAAGGTTTTCCCCAACCTCGGGAGTAGCAAAAAGTGTCAGGCAAAATAGAGATTTTGCTTTATACCAAAAAATCATGAGTGAGGTGTTAGCGGAAGCGTTATCGTGATGCAATTTTCACGAGTGGTTTTGCCACACTTCTGGATGTTTTCGTCTGATTGCTTTCAGGTAGTATACCGAGATCAAAAGCAAACTCTCTGATAGTGATTCACCGAAATTTTAAAAATTCTCGTTATGTTTTCGTCACACCTTATAAGGTATAACAAACAATTGTCAAAAATTGAGTATTATGTAAGTTTTTAAAAAATCACCTGTCTTATTCGTTAAAAATATAAAATCTCAAAAGAATGCTCTTTTAAAAGTATAGAAGTAGAAAGAATAAAATGTTTTTGGTTATCCTTTTTATTCTTGATGCAATTTTCTATATGTCTGTATGCCGTAATCCGTGGTTGACAAATTATTTCATTCTGTTTTGGATCAACTTCTGAGATATACCCACATCGAACTTGGAAACCCAATTTCTCTAGATTTCTTTCCTCGTTTTCTCTCCATTCGTGTAAACTAGGTGCATTTTAGCTTTAGAGGGATCCAAACAAAGAAAACATTTTCCATCTTTCTTTGAAAGTCTCATCTAACATCCCGAAAGGAACAAATTATTTCTCCATTCATTTTTTTCCCGGTCGCCTGCTGTGATTTATGCTCGTGCCCTAGATGCAGCCTTAAAACAAACGACGGCACCTTTTGAGAAATTGCATATCGTGGAGGTTTTCCGCTACACCGTCGTACCCTCTCCCTTCCCCCCGTTCCGAATTAGAATTCGAAACGTTTTCTTCATGTTGAATTTGAATCATTTTCGGTTCAAGGTTGAATCGTTTTGGCGTGTTAAATTTCCTCTGATTTGAAAACATCCCGATTTCCTGCATTACAAAAGGGGTCAACAGGATTACTCCTTAGCGCAGAAGGATCTGATCGGTGCTCAGGATGTAGAATGTACCCTTTTTGTAAGCCATTCTCCGTTTTTCCTTTTCTTTTTCGTTTGTGTGGTTTTCAAAAGTTTGTGCTTCCTGGGCGCTTTCTGATTAAGCGCGCGATGCAAAACCGCCAGCGTCATCAGGATGATTACCAATACGTGGAACGTGGATGCACTAGATAACGAGGTGCATCCCGGAGGATGAGCTTGCCGCAAAGTCACGGAAAGTTCTTTTGACTGTGGCTCTTCTCATCGGTTCAATGATAAGAGGATTGGCGATTTGCTCGAATTACAAGGGCGGATTGGTCCAAGGTTCACTCAGGTTTTTACTATTTTTTTTGTGAAAATAGTGTTTTTTTTTAAACCTAATCGATGTAATTCCATGAGAGTTTCCTAAGCAGTATAATTTGGATTCAGTCTGGTTTTCATGAAGACCCTTTAGTAACTTATTTAATCTTAAAGCTGATTTAAATTCTGATAACCTATATCATGGTAATTCGGTTCCCTATTTTACATTTTAAATGAAATTTTCGTTATAATAATAATAATAATATTATATCCGATTTTTATTTTAAGCTCAGAACTTACAGGATAAAGTCAATACCGAAAAATATTCAAAATAATGACTATATTTGGCCTATGTAACCGAATCGATGGCAATAGTGCGTCAAAATTGATTAAATGAAGTCCACATAACTTAGGGTTTGTTTCAACAGTTGCTGATATAGTTTCAGATATTAAACTGGCAGATCAAATATAAAATAACCGCCAAATAACTTTGTCTCATATTTTTTTTTGTCTTTCATCACTCAGAGTATGTAGTAGATAAAAAAATAGGAGCGATTTGATCTGGTTGTTAGCTTATCACGAGGTTTATTCGCGAAATAACGAAATCAAGTACTTGTAAAGCAAAAATTTAAACACTATCAGATAATCTGCAAAAAGGATATCATCTTTACGCACTGGCTCACTGGGTTAGCTATCAGGATCCTGCGGTCTAAGAGGATCCTGAACAGAGTCCTTTGTTAACCATCATTTTCCAAAAACGAATTATCAACAGAAAAGTCATTCATCCACTAAAACGCCGCCAGGTAAATTAGGTTCTTTCGGCTCCGAGAGTTCTTAGGTAAAATTTGATACTTCACCCAATTTATTATCAAAAAGGTAGAAATGCTATTTAAGCAAGAAGAAATTTATTCAATGTGTATGGAGAAGAACGCCACTACCAAAACTGGTTTGCCAAATTTCTTTCCGGCATTATATTAGGACTTAAAACCGAAAGCCTTTTCTTAATTTCTTATTAGTTTACGTAATTATTTGGCCACATATCTAAATGCTCAGTATTAAGCTATTGGATACTAGTTTCACAACCCTATTCCAAGATATTCTCGCCTGAAGTTACTTTGAATCTTGAAAAATTTGGCCGCGATATTGAATTTAGAAATTTTCGTTTTCCAATTTTTATATCATATATAAAAATCCTTCAGGTAATTCATATTCATGGAAACCTTTTCATATAGAAATCGAGAAATACCTTTAGGGCATTTCTTCATTTATTACTAGATTTACTAAGGGGTCATTTTGATCCCTATTAGCTTGTTTTGAATTTATTCTCTCTAATAAACTTCATATCATACCTTCTTAAAATTTCTTTATAGGCATTTTCGTGAAATACGTCATGAATTCTCTTGGAGAGAAAAAACCTCTAAATATCAATTTTCATCGGGAAAAATGAATCTATTCTGCGGAACATTCACTATTAATTCATAATTTAAATGAAATTAGCCCATATGCCTACATTTTGAGGTCCTAACCCTCACTTAGCTAAAGACAGCCCTAGCTATCAGGCTCTTTATTAGCAGCCATCAAAAAAGGTTCTTCAGTTTCAGGATTTAATTACCTTTAAATTTTGAGGATTTTCTGAAATATTCTTCGAACAAGTGATTTTTAAAATAAGTTTTCTGTAGATTAAGAATTCGCAAATGAGACTTTTGTATCATGTTACATTTTTGAAAAAAGCTTTAAAAATAGTCGCTATTTTAATTTTTCAAAAAAAATAAGTTTATAGTGAATTCGTTGATGCTATTTTAATTCAGATCATGTAAAATAGGTAAGAATAGCTTTAAAAATGAAAACAATGTTCTAAAAATGTTTTTATTTAATTTCAAAAGCTTTGAATTAAATTAAAATAGGAATAAAATCGTGTTAAATCGATAGTGCCTTGATTGCGTATATAATACAGCCACCGACCGCAGATGGAATCTTGCAGGTAATTAATTATGCGGCGCGATGCCGACATCGTCATCAGCAAGTGAATTATTTTATCGGAAAAGCGATTAATTAAATTTTATTAAATCTAATAAACTGATAGCGATCACAGGTAATTTAGAGCACTTCCTGCAATTCGTAATAATTATGCCGCATTCCTGTCACTCGGGGCTATACAAAGTGCACTGATATAGTTACATTTATGGCTTATTAATATTGTAATAATTTCCCTGGATTAGCGTAAATTCCGGTAGAGGTATGCAGGCATGACCTCCGACCAGTAAACCGTCTCGTCTACCCATCCTTCCAAACTCTGAACCACCTTAATACTCCTCCCTTTCACAAGGGATGCTTTAAGCGTTATTATGCTCATCAAAGCATTAAATGGGAAGCACAAACAGCCCCCAAGGCCAAGGGAGGATGGAGTAGAGGAGATGGAATTTCAAAATTGACATATATTGTATAAATACCAGCGCAATAACATTGTAACGGAAACTGCGATTAATTACACCTGTCGGATATTATAGGTACTGTACAGGTGAATAATTGAAATCCGAAGGAATCGGTGTTGCGCGATGTAAATTTCGCGATGACGTTCGACCCTCTACTAATAATTAATTGATTGGCTTTTCCTGTGGTTCAAGTGTGGCTGCAATCAAATCTAATTAGGAGCCAAAATAAGGGACAGCCTAACTGAATAGAGTGTTTGATTTCAATCTATTAGGCTAATTAATGGGATTGTTAAGCGGGCATTAATTCCCATTCCTTTAAATTTACTATAAATAGAGGCAATAATCTGCTAACCAATGGCGCATGTCATCATTAAATTGGACATACTTGGTTATTGTGGTTTTAATAATAATACGGTTCCAACAACATTATAATTTTGCTCTTTTCAAAATATCTATATATCAATGATCTAAGTTATATTTAATATAATTTGTTATATATTGAAAAGACACCCTTATTATTTATCTCGTACTAGGTAAATTGAGGTGTGGTTATCTTCTGGAAAAGCTATATATTGTATCTCTCCATCCATTCTGTATAAAATAGAGTTTATTTTATTATAAAATCTGCAAATATATGTCAAGAAAACATTCGAATTTAAAAATTTATAATACGCAAATAAAAACTTGAATCAATTTAGAATTTATGAAATGAAATATCCTTAAATGCTGGTCAGACTATTATTATTATACTTATTATATACTAGAAACTTTTATAATTCCTTCGGTTATTAATATGATTTCTCCACAAAACCTCTAAACCCCCTATTCACCCCTGTAGAGTTTTAATTTTATGTCATGCAGATTTCAAAATTGATACATGTTTCGTAATCAACGTCCCAAAAAACCTCCACCTATATCGATTTTTAGGTTTATTTACCCAATTTCACCCCCTAAGGGTTTCAGTTTGGAAAAATCGCGAAATACGTATCTGCTTATTTATTTTAGTAGTAAGCCTACGAAGTTTTGAGTCAAAATATCTATTTTAATGGCTTGGGCTGGGCCTTCATGAGTCAGTGAGTCGATGAGTTAGTGAATCGGTGAGTTAGTGAGTCAAGACTTTGCTATATATAATATATAAAATAATAATATTATATGATGTATGTATGCTTTTTTATGTATGGGACGTATGTATGTTTCTTTGGTACACCCTGCAGCCTAAACGCTTTGATGGTTTTTAATAAATGAGGTTTTGTTAAATTCTTTTTATGTAATTAAATTTAGAAAAAGACTTCGAACTCAAATCCACTTCGAACTCAAATCCTACTTCCAAACTTTCGAAAGCAGTGTGCAGAGATTTTTTTTCTGAATTAAATTGATATGACAAAATGAATTATGAGTATACAATACAATTCGTTAGATATACAGGGTGATTCGTAAAGAAGTATATGTGCTAATCGATTCCTTACAGTGTTGTGATCAGCGTTTTTTCGTAAAATTCCTCCTACACACCATTTTTTAATCGTTGAAATATTTTCGCGTGTGTGCAGGGATGTGAACTTATATAAAACGTAATAACTTCTGTTCGAAACACAGTAGAACGAGAGTAAGGTTTTGAGAAAAACATAAAAAGGAATGAAGAAGGTATTTGACGAGAAAATTGCTTATAGTAAACGCTGATCAAAACACTGTAAGGAATCGATTGGGACATATTCGAACACTTCTTTAAGAATCATCATCCATCGATTACAGTCGCCAAAATATAAAATTTACAAATAGTCACAAGAAATAACACAAAAATTGTAACTAGTCATAAGGACAGAATCGGGATGTAGACCTAAAATAATTTAAAAAATGTTATTTTCGCTATTCTTTTAAATACTTATGGACTATATTGAAAATTCCACGTTCAATAATGACTTTAAATAAACAAACGTCTTGAAAGGGAAGGCTCGAGTTACAAATAATATTATTGTTTAGTAAAACCATTGTCCTTGCCTTTTTAATGTCCTGAAAGCCGCCTATAGATCCCGGATTGCTATTCAGCAATTCAGCCCAATAGAATCAGAATGGGGCTACCATTCCCATTCATCACTACAGCCGCTGATACCAATTCGGCCGGATAAGTGCATACAGTTCATAAAATCCAGATACAATTCGATCCCGACCAAGATCCCGTGTAAACACAAATCCACTGCAGTAGAAAAATACTTTTCGGGAATGTCTTTCCGCAGTGACCGTCTATACCCTCCCCCGCAATCGGATTGCCGGCAACAGCTGGTGCAGAGAAACTCAATTTGAGAACTTCTAAAAGTTCGATTCGGATTCCCAAAAAAAAAATAAGAAATAAAAAAAATAAAATAAATCACAGAACCCGCCAAGTGATAACCGCCCGAGGAAAGGCTGGGAGAGATTTCGTCAAAATATAGGCCACTAGGCCTGGAGCGTATCACAATTTTTGTTGGGGGAGTATTTTGTGTCGCCACCTCTCTATCAATCAATCAGTCCCATGTCACAAGCACGGAGGAGGTCTTGTACTGAACTAATACTTCCGGTCGTATCGGGGTACTTTGCGAGGGAAAATAGTAGAAAAATATATATATGTATATTTTTAAATGCGACAACCACCGGTCGACCTACAAAATAGTCGGACACGACAATTTTCCCAGCGGTCCAGGGCAATGAGACTGGAAGCTTAGGGGAGGGGGTGGTTGGGATGGTCGTGCGCCCCCGTTTTCCTGATAAATTGCATGCAAATAAGACATTTCCATTTATCAATGTGTCACGACCATTTGATGACCAGGTTATGTTCGCTTTGTGTATCGCAAATGGTGTCGCTCCGCTAAATTTATTTGCCGCTGGGCGGGAGGAGCGTGCACCATCACCGTCTTGAGGGGCATGTCAAAAGACGGCGGTAGTTAAGTGCGCCTCCATTTCCTTGGGGAATTTTGCCGGTCAGGTTTGGTGGGACGGTTATGATTAGGGTCATAACTCACCCGTCAAGACTCCATGGGGTGCTCTTTGTTCAAAAGTGAATAATTTTTGGACATTACTGAACCAGGGGATGGGGACAAGGGGTAACTAGAAAAATCTTAATAGAACGGTGAACCCACATATTACTTAGAATATTCCCGGAAACAAAAGGTGCTTGGAAGTCGTAATAAAGCTCAAAGTAACTCAATTAATTATATGGCTACTTGCCGTCACCGTATAAATCTAGTTTACAATTTTAAATCTGTAAATTAGTTACCTCTCGAAGGCATGTATTATTAAATTCAGAGTTACTAAATAGACGACATTTGAAAATATTAATCTTATAAAATTTATTAAAGCAATCAGCATAAAAATTAGGTTCCATTAATATTTTATAGAGTAACAAACACTAGATCCATTCAACAAAATATAGATTAATTTTAAAACTTCCTATATAAACTCTTGAAACAGTCCCCTTTTTAAACATAGTGGAGTCTGAGTAGAGTGGTTGGATAGGTAATATCATTTTTATAATAAGTAACGATTATCTGATAGTATTTTTAAATATTTTATTTTTATTTTAACACTTTGCGGTCCAAAGTCGTCTGACTCGACATAAAATTCCTTACATAATGTCGAGTTTGTCTTAATTTATTTTAAATCTTTCCAGTCTATTGATGCTATTACAATGGTCCTGGTTTAATAGCCAGATTCATAATAATTTATGTTAATGAAATCTGTCCAGTGGACCTGGAACTGAAATGCTATGACCAGTACCACTGGAGAGTGGACCGCAAAGGGTTAAAACTACCTTTCAAAACAAACTCACATAATAACTTTTTAGATATATATAAAATATTTTTCTAAAGCCTCATGATTTACATAAGTTTCGATATTGCCATGATTCAAACGACATTTAAATGTAGTTACAAAACTGGTACATTTAGATGAAGAGACCCAGTAACGAGTAATCTGATTTACTTCATGATTAATAAGAATGAGAAGATAGAACGCACATGTTTTAAACAAAGGAGACATTAATTAGTTAATCAATCCTCTTTTTGGAAGACAAAATTAATTCATATGAGTTTAACAGTAGTGGTCGTTTCTGGTAAAAATTAGAACAATTCCTTTAATCAGTAACGAGTAGCCTGAAAATAATAAGAAAAAAGTATATAGAATGCGATGGTGCAAATTGATAAAGATAAACGATTTTCGAGTTTATTGGTATATCTTTTTATTTATTGTAATTGGGTCAAATTAGATAAATTTAAGAAATTTAATCTAAACAAAGTCGTATTTCTATATCATTTTTAATTTTATATTAGGAGGACGCAAATAACACAATCGTTGAAATAGATTCCAAAAAATATGAACAAAACGTAAAGTTTTCGATTTAATGTTTTATTTAATTTTAAAAAAGGCGCCTCCTAATCCCAATGAAGGAACTTTAAGTGGTTTCAATGAAAAAGGAAAACAAGTGAATTTCGTGTGCTAATTAAGTATTATTAGCAGTCACCATGTTCATAAAATCTACAAATAGAGCTATGAACTGTTGCCCTATCCAGCATATATTCTCGAGATTTACCCCCCTGTGACTATTTGCTGTTTCTAAACCTGAATAAATGGATGGGCGGTAAGAGATTTAGGTTAAATAAAGAGATCATTACTGAACCAAACGCCTATTTTGAGGGCATTGAGAAAACCTATTATTTGTAAGGAATGAAAAAAATTGGAAAAACGCTGGCCTAAATGTATAGAGCTAAAAGGAGGAGACTATGTTGAGAAATAAAACGCTTATTTGCCGTAAAGAATAAATTTTATTCAAAAAGTCATTGACTTATCCACTGCCCACGTATAATGTATACAGTGATTGAAACCCAAATTATTTATATTTGTTGATAGATATTATTTAACGTTATATAATCGAATGACATATATTTTCAAGATTAGTAAGTGTTAGCTCATTTCCTTTGATCAGTTAATATGCAGTAGCTGGAATGGCGTGCGAGTTTACCAAGCAAAACTAATTCGTTATTTTTTGCATATTCGAGTAAATCAATAAATCGAAATTTGATCTCAACTTGTCTAGTTTAAACGTTTCTTTCGACAGTTAGTTAGGCAAAAATCGAAGACGAGCCAAAACACGTCCAAGCAAAATGGTTGAACATTCAAAATAGCCGAGCATATTTTTCGAACAGATCTCGTATAGATAGTTTCGTTTAATAAAAAAAATTAGTTTATTAAAACAACTATTTAAGCTTTTAATAAATGTAAATTATAATTTTAAAAAATTAATCTCCTTTCACTTAATGCTGTTTCATAATTTTTTTAGCTTGAAGATGATTTCCCAGTTGGATTCAAATTTGTGAAACTTTGAAAACATTTTCTAAGGATGTGTTGAAGAAAAACTCTTGTTGTTGTTAAGTATAAAATGTAAATTAGTATTATAGAGTATTAATTCTGTTTTAAATTTAAATAATTCTCATTATAGTTTGCCTCGATTAATTTACTAAGATCCATTAATATTACATCAGGAAAATTGTACTATTTACATCAAAAATGAATTGCTATCAATTATTCAAATCTCATTACGAATTCTAACCGCGTATAGGACTTATTGTCCGTTTTAAATGTATTCAAATACAAAATCTGCATTCTATCCTGGCTTCGTCTCTTCAGGCATTCAAGGATAACAAAAACTGATCACATATATCGCTGAAATTGAACAAAATCAACCAAAATTGGTAAAATCAATTGATATCAATGATATAAATGGTATTCACGGCTTCTATCATTTTATATACGTTCCGTCTCTCTAGTTGTGCTGAATTAACTAATTGAACTATTTCTAGGGTGTACAAAAGCTTGCAGCAAATACACAACGGCAATTAAATTGCCCGCGAAAATTTCCATCCCGAATAGAAGTAATACAATATTTTTGGCCTGTTGGAATTTTAATGGATCCACAATTGTCGTATTGAATGCTAACAACAATAAAAAAAGGGATGATTTCTAAATCCCTAGGGCTTTTGAATTAAAATCGGTATAACCACCGATGCCTGTGGGATATTCGTAAAATATTTAATATTACTGATATAACTTATGAAGCCAATTTAGTCCCAAATTCAAGGACTTTTGTATAAAATTTTAATTTATAAAAAAAATAATAATCATTTGCTTGAGGTCTGTGCAAAATTAAATAACTGCGGCCTATTTTTGTTTTGTTTTCGCGATTGCAATGGCCTTAATGTTGAGCGTGAAATTGTTTTCTGAGTGAATTGAAGTGGTTTTTAATTAAATTTAACTCTTCCGGGCTTGGATGTCATAAATTCCTGAAATCTTATTCAGAAATGCAATTTCGGATACCACAGGATTTTATAGCTTTATCAAGTTGAGAACGGTTCGGTTACAATTTTCCACCACCACCTTAGCCATTCTCTTTTATCCGGAGGCATCTGGTCTCCAAAAAATATTTAATGTTGGCTCGTTTAATAAATTTTGTAAGGGGAAATCATTATTCTGCCATTTCCGTGCCACAAAAAACAAAAACAAAAATAACAAAGTGCACAAAGCCCAAAGGCAAAACGAGCGAATTAAGGGGCAGATTAAGGGAGGAAATCTTTAGATCCACCAAAAGATCCCACACTTTCACCTCTCCAATAGGAAGAGTAATTCAAGTGGACCCGGAATGGGCTACAAATTATTTATAGGCGTGTTTTCGCATACTCCAGCAGAATAAAGAAGTTAGTGCTGTTAATCTTAGCGCACAGTTGGGGGGAGTGTAAATTTTGTAATAAAATTTATTTTGGGGCCTCGGTTTCCCGGCAGATAAATCTCTGGTATACTTTGAAAAAAAAAACAAACCTAAAACAAAAACAAAATGAAAGAAGCCAAAAGAATAAATAGAAGGGGACCATCCCATAGGAAGGGACCACATTGTCCCCGGGAGGAACAATAAAATCATCCGGCGCGGTTTTATTTAGATGAGAATAACTTACATACTATAAAACCATGCCCTTGACACTGATCTCGACCGATGAATGGGGTAAAGGAAAGAAGTGGTTGAGGAGGGCTCGCGTGCGAGTCTCTCCCGGAACTTCTTCCGGTCGGGGTTGTAGGGTACTTTCTCCAACCATCACCTACCTACCTACCTACCTCTCTCTTAAGCACGCAAAAGTGCCGCATATTTCTTGAAATCTTTTCGTTCTTAATGCTGGGAGACCAGAAAGTCAGCAAGGCTATTTTGCTTGTTTTGCGGCAAGCAGTACACCGTCTGAAATTCAAATTTTAGTTCATACACTAGCGGGAAAAATGTTTAACCCTATTCAATTTTTAGGTAAGCTTCACTTTAATATAAAGTTCCCGGTCTAAGGTTGAAAATTTCAATTGTGTACCTTTAATCGATGGAACTATTTTACTTAAGTTACAGAGAGAGAGAAGAATTTCAAGTATTTTTGGAAGTTACAGATTCAGATCTCAATTCTCAGGGAAAACACTTAATATTTAAGATAATTTCAGGTCAGTAGCAGATGGGTACGGGATACCCTTTTTGATAGCATATACCTTTGCTTGCAGTTAATTAAAATTAAATTATGTCGAAAAACATTATCACATACAGAGTTTATGTTATTCTGAGAATTGAACCTTTGTATTTACGTATGTCGTTGCAACTTAGCAATCAAGCAGTTTACAGTCAATTTTGAATTTTGCTCAAATCGAGCAATATTGGGTTTCTCCTACTACGTGTAATTATTAACATTCTCAGGTTTTCACTAAGTCAAAGGTTATGTTTAAGGCCTTAATTACAACAGAATATCATTTTGAGGTAATGTGGGTATTCTCCGAATTTTACTTTATTTTTGCCTAAAGACATTTATCTATTACAGTTGAATGGATAGTGCGTAATTTAATTTTATAAAAGCAATTTCAGTATCGTGATAGAATGAAACCGTGTTGTAGTTGCCGTCCTATACGAGGGTTTCCGGAATTTTCTTATCGTGTAAAATTTCAAAAATATTGCTATCGGGCCAAAAATATTGCCTTGAAAAAAAAACGAAAACAAAAGATTTGATGATTGCATTAGTGAGCCCCTTGCAAATTTAACCGCTTATAACTTTGTTACTAAATGGAATTTTTCAATAATTGTTTTGTTTTTAAATATTCTTATAAAGGATAACAATCAATAGAGGAGTTCTGCAATTTAAGCTTTTGAAATAAAAGAAAACGATTTTGGAGTTAGAAAAGTTACCGACCTTTCTGGATTATGCCATAGATGTGTAGAACAACCTATTAAAAAATCAGAGCAATCAGTAGAGTAGATTTTGTTAAAAATCTTTGCGATGAGTCTAAAAAAGCATAGTTTTGAGAAAATCGCATTTAAAGTTTTTGAAAGAATATATTTTTTCAAAAAACCCTACGTAAATTCAAACTACGCTTCTTGGGCCCTACATAAGGCTTTCTTCCTGGGTCCTACATACCCTTCTTCCTGGTCATACTCCTACTGCAGCTTCAATTTTAATATTTAAATTTTTTAAATATTTAATTTAATTAATAAAAATAAATAGAAGATTTTTCGACTAATTGAGTGAGACTAATGAGGAAATATTTCAACTATATGTTTTCCAAATCACATTTATGTTGTTTTAGTTTTCACTAGTGGTCAGCCTGAATTTTATTAACACTTAACAGACGGGTTACATAAATTTATGTTTTTATATTCCGACTTCTTAGGACGGGCCCAGTAGAAGACCTTTGTATACCCGCGTCAATCAGTACAACACATGTACTAGTGGAAGCTTCTGTGAGACCGAAAGTGCTACGGTCATTTTAGTAGGTTATTTAGTAAAATATCATCATAAAATTAAATTTATTATTAGATGGGAATGTGTAAAAACATATTAAACTTTTATAGAAAATATGCAGCTATCAGTGAGCCCGAAGCACTAACGTTTTCCTTTGGCAAATGTGAATCGTTACCAATTGCTATATGCAATAGTAAATTTCTGTTTTAATCAAGTAATTAAATTAAATGTTTAAACAAAATCTATGTAGGAATAAGGTATGAGGTATGAGGGTAGAATGAGCTAGAAATAAGTTTTCGATTTGTAACATATGCACCTGAAAATACTCGTTGTATGTTCATTTTTGCCGCCAGTGTTCTGATACGTGACACAGACACCCGTAAATGTCCAAAGTCGGAACCACTGCTGGGATTCTGTTTTTATGATGTTTATGGACAGCGATCGCTGTAAGTTAGAAGTTTGGCAGTTATGGCAGCCACTGAGCATAGATAAAAATGGGTAATGGCAGTGGAGTACATAAATGTGTCAGTCCATAATTTATTTGTTTTTGTCTCTTGCATTAGGCGAACAGCGCCCGTAGGCGGTATATTTCCATTGAAACTTTTGGCCGCTTGTTGCCGCCGAACCTTTTGAGAGTAAAGCAAAATCCTTCACGCATAATTAGGTATTTTTTTTTTTTTTGCTGGATACCCCATGCATTGGGAAATGTTGGATTCTAGTCGACATCGAATGATGAAAAGTTTTGGCCTGTTTTATGTTGATCTAATGGGGGAGGGATGTTTTCTATTTGAATCTCTCTTTCATTTTTTAAACTTTAAAATTGCGAACATTTTCTTTTACCCGACGAACTTTGGAGAAACTTTCTTTTTTTTTCGAAAAAACTCCTCTGGGTGTGTTAAATAATAACAGAAAGTAAAAAAGAGCCAAAACCTTGGAAAAATTATTGGGTGGCTTTTATGGAAATTTTATCGCAAACATTCGTTTGACCTTTGTTGAGACTTTGTAAAAAAAAAAAAATACGTGTATGTATATAAAGATTGCTTTTAGAGAATTGTAGGGGGTTATTTTTATTATTTTTCTTTCTTTTTAATAAGGCAAAAGGTTCAGCGGTTCAAGGGAAACAGTAAAAAAAATATATATAACATCCAAGAAATATGGGGACAGCTAGGGGGTATAACATTCTTAAACATCCCATAGTAACAATTCGTTTATAGCCTATAGCCTTCTGTTTTGTAATAAAATGGTTTTTTTTTTTTTGAATAAGCAATTTTAAAACACTGACTTCGATGACATGATCAAATTGGGTATACATTACCGTGAAGTTTATTTAGAGGTACTCATTGAAATAAATTTTATTCTCTTTAAAATATTTATTTATTAAAATTTTCTGGAAAACGGAAATACGAAAGATGTATAAATAAAAAGGAATTACACTACAGAATAATTATTTTAAGAATGATAATTTATTTATTTCTACTTTAATTCTAATTGAACAAGGATTTGTTTTTCATTGCATGGGTCATAGGTCATGGGTCATGGGTCATGGATCATGGATCATGGATCATAGATCATGGATCATGGATCATGGATCATAGGTCATGGGTTATAGGTCATGGGTCATGGGTCATGGGTCATGGGTAATGGGTCATCGATCATGGGTCATGGGTCATGGTCATACACGTATAATGGTCAAAAGAACCAAAATCACTTTTCAAAATGTTTCCATGTTTCCCGCACTCGGAAAAATATTCCCATGCAAAATGAATGTGACTTCTTTTTATTTCAAAATATAAATCCCTTCTGTAAAATAAAGTGATTTCCTTTCCTCAGTTAAGAAAAAAATCAACAGGATATCATTTAAAGTCTTAACGAATTAACAGAAAATTTACTTCCATTCCAATCACCAATTGTTTTGGTTTATTTAAAAAGGAAATCACTTTGTTTTACTGAAGGAATTTCTATGTTCAAATAAAATGAAATCACGCTGATGGTTACATGAAAATATTTTTCTGAGTGTACACATATTCCTCAATGTAAGGTGAAGCTTACGCTAAGCATGCTTTTAGTAAATTACACTGTTCTGAGTAATTTAAAAAATTAAAAGACGGAGAGTGTGTCCAAACGTGATTAGAAGGGTGTAATCTACTATAAGCTGCTCAAACCTGGCGAAACTGTTACAAATGAACTCAACCGACAACAAATAATTGATTTGAATCATGCTTTGCAGAATATCAAAAAATGCAACACAAAGTGATTTTGCTTCATCATAATGTAGCATCACACACATCAAAACTGATCAAGGAAAACGATTGAGACATCAAAACTGATCAAGGAAAACGATTGAGACGTTTAGTTGGGGAATACTTTTACATGCAGCTTACTCACCAGATTCGGATCCGTCCGATTACTACTTATTTTCATTGATGGGACTCGCGTTTACTAAATAGCGCTTCATTTCTTACGAACTTATATGAATATGGCTCAAAAGAGCAAACATTTTTTTGACGTGACATCCACAAAGTGCTAGATAGGTGGGTAAAACAATACTTCGAATAAAATAATTCTCATAATTTTCAAATAATAAACAAATTAAATATTTTCTATATAAAATACCGGTTGCATATTTGCATACCTGGTATTGTGCATTGCATTTAATTCAATTGATTATATACTAGTTAATTTTAAACAAAATAAAAAAATAAAATATGTATAAAAATAGCCAGAGATTCCAAAAATCCAGAATATTGAGAAAATTTTGTTGTTAGTTTGCGGTTTGCATAAAACCAACCATACCCATATGAATTATGATTTTGTAACCTGTGCAACTATTATTTTTAAGTTTTATTTTAGAATTTCATACTTTCCGACATTGTTTTTTTAATTTAAAACGCGTACCATATCCAATAACCAGTTTTATGAACTCCACTTTTAATGCCAAGCCATGAATTGGTACATTAACTAGTTTAACTTATATTGGAAGGTACTACTTTACAAATTGCTTTTCAGGTATCCGCAAAAATAAAAGTAAAACAATTTAATATTTTTTCGCTACCACCACCAACCGACCTGAAACTCACCGGAGCATTAAGGCACTGAAATAACCGTCGCACCGGAACAGGAGCAGGAGTAGGAGTACAACCCATGTTTGTGCTGACAACAATGGGTAGCATTACTCCGGGTACGTGGCCGCCGCCTCATAATTTATATTCCGCTGGCTACTCTCAATTATTTAATGTGCTCAACTCGCCCCATTCCGACCCCTGGCTCTCGGGCATAAGCAATCCAGCCCTACAGAGCTACGGGGCCCCATACGGCCCCCCTCCATTCCTACTTCTAATGCAGTTTCATACTGCAGATACAATTTTCCGCAACATCGTCTCCTGGCTGCACTTCTACCCGGGTAAGTGTCTTGTCTTTGGAGCAAAAGGATCTGCAAGAAAAGAAAACTTTCTTGGCATCGACCATATCCGTCTCGCATTGAACTTGGAAATTAAAGTTCAGGGGGCACCGGAGCACAGCGACGCTGATCCCAGCCGACAACGACTTTTGGTGTGCCGTTGTCGTCATGATTGGGAGGGCCCCCCTTCGCTCCATCCCCCAACGATGGCGCCCGCCCTAGTCCAGCGCCCCAGACTCCGGATGGAAGAAAGGGCGAGAGGGATTTATCCAATAATCCAAGACTACGTGGAATGATGTTAATAAATTCAATTAACCACCCCCATATCATTGCGACAAGATCCAGCGCCCACACACACACCTCCTCTGCCGCACAAAAAGATTTTAACTCCTTATCAGATCAACTTAAATAAATTTATCGCAGTTTCATCCCATTTCACCCTCGGACAGTGTAACGACTTGCGTGCCAAGAGATCTCGAAGGTCTCTGTCCCCGAGGCAGAGGAGCCCATCCCCCTGTAGGTTGCCTCGGGGGCCCCTTGGACTGGCTTTGGGCTGTCTTAAGATGCTTTGGAGGTACCCCTGGAAGGGAGTTGTTACGCGGTATGCGATGCGATACTCCTTTTCCCCCCTTCGGGTATACCCACTTGATTACCACATCTCAGGGGGAGCCATCCAGAAAATACATGGAGTCGAATAAGGCACCTCCTGTAGGAACCTGCAAATAGATAAAACAAGATCCTAGGCAAGGTAGTCTGCTCCCGCCAACGAGGACTAAGCTACACAGCGTTGCAGCAAATTGACTCTGAGATAGCGATTAAATGAATTAAAAGGGGGCTTCACTCCTTTAAGAGAAGCTATCCGGGCGCTTTGGATCACTTCCCTCGGCTAAATTAATTTGGGAGCTGGTAAACTCCTTGACCTCGCTTTTCCATGGGTGAGACTGCACCAGGTAACAGGCCAGAACGCCCGTAAATTTTATGAATGAGCACAATTTCGGACGAACTTTAAGTTCGTGTGGTGTGACCAGAGGCGTTGTCATCGTCGCCGCCACCACCGCCGCTAAGAACACCTCCATGGAGGCTTCTTCCTCTAACCGGGGGAAGAAAACCCCATTTGTATACTACCAAAGCACTTTGCTTCTTCTTCGCCAGACCGCTCCTTTAAGGTGCAAGGAGCTACCGTTTAATGTTAAGATTGAAACACAAAGTGGCACTAGTTACACAAATCACTTCATTCCGCTGATATTCGGAAGTTTGGGGAGCAGTACGGTACTCCTCCTGTTTTGAAGCTTCGGGAAGAAGCCATTTCATTTTACAGCTCCTCAACTTTAATGAAATTTCTGATGAGCGGTCGCAACAGGTTTTAATAGTTTCCCTCCTCGGTATACCGAGGGGACTATACTCCCGGATATTTGCGGGCTTTTTCAAATAGGAGTGTATTCAGTAGCGCATTATGCTTCAAAACATTGTAAATGCTTTAAATGGTTCTTTAACAGGTCCTCTCGAGCGGGTTAAAACTAATGGATGCTCAAAAATAGGCAGAGAATATCTTTTCGCTTAAGATATGGATCTGTTTAATAATTGTTTCGAACGTATCTGTAAGGGAAGTAGTCTATTTTAATTTTTAGAATACCTTGCCCTCTATTAAAACAGGAGATAATAAAATTTATAAAGGAAATAGGTATAGAGCCAATATAATCGGTGGCAAAAATGGGAGGACAAATGAAAAATGTTCTGAACAATTAAATAAAACTTATTATTTTATTTAATCCTAATGTAATGAAAAAAAATTGTAAAATGGTACGAAGGACAGGGGTTTATTGCCTAAAATAAAAGACTAGCAATAGAACTTATTTGTCGTTCAGAACAAAATAAATCGATGTTTTCCTTCAATTGAAAGATTTAAAAAAAATAAACAAATTTTAAAGAACATCTCAAATCTACAAACTTCTATGATAGTCCTTAACTTTCATAACTTTTAAATGACTGCTAATATAACGATTTTTTTTAGCGACATTTACCTTGAAATCGATGTCGATGGTTCGCATGGAGTTATCTATGATCTTTTACGCTTAATTTCCAGGCATTCTACATGTTCAACGCTATAATAAATTATGCTGAGATATGAAACTTTCATTAAAAATTTGAATGTAAGAGTCTGACGTCATTCGCCTTGTTATTAGCACTAAATTTCTTAATCCGCTATATAAAAAACAACATCCCCATATAATCACAGAGTCGCCTCTATGTTTTATAGTAGGACCAAGACATTTTTTGCCGGAGCTATTGGTTATTGGTTGCGTCCAATCCATTTAGTTTTTACTACTATTGCTAAATAGCTCAAATTTGATCTCGGTCTTCCAAATTACCTTTTCCCAAAATTACATTACCTTTTTAATGTATTTTTTGCGAATTGTGATCGATTTTTCTAGTTTACTTTATCCAATAGAGGCTTTTTTCGCTGTACTTGGCTAAAAAGTTCTTTTATAATAATCTGAGGTTTATTGTCCTCTTTGAAACGTTTAACTGTTGGTTGTTTCTTGGCTTCATCATCATCATTTCGTCCTCCCTTTTGGTTTTTAAACTTCTTTCTTTCACGTCCAGGTGAATTCTCCAAAGTTCCAGCATTTTTATATTTATTTCAAATTTTTTCAACTGCTGTTTTTGAAATATTACTTTTTGTTACTATTGCCTGATATGAATGTCCTTCCTCTCTATTTGTCATAATTAATTCTCGCATTTGAATGCCAATTTCTCTCCTTACAGACATTTTCCTCAATTAAAAAATTCCAAAAATATTAAAAATAATAAAAGTATATTCTTTTAAATAATTTTAAAATTTTTATAAGCTTCTACTGCACAAAACCTCTTTGTTAAACGACTGATGGACAAATTCTGAATGTAACAAGTGGCATTTTAAAAACAATAGCAATGCAATAATTGGATTAGTATAATTAAAAATATATGATCATTTTATTTTTTTGCGTTGTGAGTTTTTGTACTTGCCCTTTTATGTTTGCCCTCGACTGTATATCTATTATAACCAAAACTTTTCTTTCCTTCATTCATATGCATAAATTTATCAAAGTTTATATCATTACCATGCAGTTCAAATTTACTAATTGAATTTCATATTTTTTCCTTGTTGTCTTTAAATATACTTGTTTGATTATATTTTCCTAAAAAAATAAATTATATACGTAAAACTTATTTTACAATGAAAACTCTAAACTTTGTTGTACTTTATGGGCTTCGAAAGTTTTCCGTGCAAACGTGAACAGCACTATTGTAAATTGCAGCATACGAGTACTTTAAAATTAGCGTTCTATTTTTATAGTTTTTCTCTCTTACAGCAACAAAGGCTTTGTCTGTTAGTTATAATTATATTAAATTTAGTATACCATATTTACATATTCATAAACTTGAGATTGGAAATTTTCTTGTATAGATCTATCCAATTCTACTAGCGAAATAATTAATTAAAATATTTTTCTTTATAATTATGATTCCAGGATTTCGTAGTAATGGTTTTCGTGGAAATAGAAAATGTTTCCGCAAGAGATTATGAAATATTAACGCTATTTGCGCTCGAAGTTATTTGTAAGAAACGTTATACCGAGCCTGAAAGGCACATCTCGAGTGCAAAGGGTTTAAATCATTTATGCCAGTAAGGTAGTAAGTAAAAATGTTGCAATTGATAAATACGTATACGTACGAGTATATAAAGTTAATAATAATTACTTTCATTTTAGGTATAATAATAAAATATATAAGCTAAAGATTAAATATCCGATAATGAAACATCAGATAGGAAAATATCAAAAGAAGTAAGGAATTTTAGTCGGCGTATGGAAAACGAATTTTAAAAGTGCAGCTGTAGTCTACATATAATGCAAAGTGAAAAGGTACTGTAAAAGTAGATAAGCCTTCCTTAAATTAAGTACTAAAAATGTATTGTTTGTAGGATAGAAAATTTGAATATTTTTCTGTTTTTTTTAGGAATAGTGGTCCAAGTAGTGTAGGTGTAGGAATCAATTAAATGCTGAAGTATTTAGTTAATTTAAGTCTAGTACCAGTTTAGTAATGATCTATTAAATTTATTTTTTAACTTTTTATGAAACTTCACATCTGGACAAACTATTGGTTTTGTATATCCAGTGTGTATTAAAAGCAATATATACATCCTAAAATTGGGTATTGGGCGCAAAATATTGCACTTGCCCTAATTCTTGAACAGATTTAATTTTTTTTTTTTTTTTATAAAGTAGAACAGGAATGATATTCGTTTCAGGGTTTTAGAGTCAATTGAGCTTCTTATATTTGTTGTAAGAGGGTTTCAAGTAGTCTTCCGGCATAGACATTTTGCTATTAACCTCCAGTCGACTGCTTTTAAACATTCACTTAAAAGCTGGGCATTTTACCCCTCTGGAAGTAATTATGCTATTGTTGGACGAGCTTCGATGCGACCCTGATGTTTGAAGCGAATAGGCTAATTTGCTTAAAACATATTTCCTCTGGGCGTTTTTTTTTTTTTTTTTGAGGGGTGGGGTAGACTATGTTTTCTTGAATTCTTGTAAGAAACATAAATGGCCTTCACCTCCCGGTCCAGTGGCTACCCTACCCAAAAAAAAAAAGAGACCGCTAGAGGGGCCAACAGTATTAAAAAGCCTCAAGAAATGTTGTTCCGGCAATTTATCACTCGAAGGCAACTTGCTTGGGTAATTTGTGCTCTCTCTGCAACTAAATTTTTACTTAAAGCTATAATCGGATTAAGGAGGTCAATAGACGGCTGGCAAGGTCTTAAGATGGAGGGGAAAAAAAGGAATACAATTCTAGTCACAATTCATTCGTTTCATGGCATTATTTGTTGTGTACTAAGCGATTTAAGCAAAAATTGCTTGCCTGTATGCGCCGGCTGAGTTGAACAGCAAAAATTTTTGCTTAACATTCGGATGCGGGTGGCAAGAGGCAAAAATATTGAAGGAAACTGAAAGGAGCCCAATTTATGGGTGGCACAGCGTGTACATGTCCCATTTTTATACGATTTTAATATTCAACTCAGCTGGCTTTAAAAATGTTTTATTGTTGCCGTTGTCCCAAAAAAAACTCTCGGTAACCTCAGCCACGTTTCGGTATGCAACTTTGTTATGATTTTGATTTTGTCGTTCTCATCGTTTTCTCAAGCTGCGGAATTCATGAAGTAATCGGTGTGAAACATAAAATTACCCCAACTCAAATGTCTGAGTTATGTGTGCATTTTTCACGCGGGAAATTTATTGGGGCAAATGCATATTTACTCAATATAGGGTAAAAGGGGCGGGAGGGGGTGAGCTTAACATCCGGTGGAGCAGCTTGCATTTCTGATATAAAATATACAGTGTAGCTAAAGTTTTGCAAAATGATTGCATTATAGATTCGTCCCCGTGCATTCTTTGGATTGTTTATGATTCCAGGAAAGTCGAATCGTTAAATTGAAATGTACCAGACCTTCTGCATTCGGGCATTTAGATTTTATTTAGAATCGTCGAAGACACCAAAAGTGACGAGAAATATCTTTTAAAATATTTATTCTCTACTCTCAAGAAAGTTATGAAAATGTCCATTCTGTAGAAGGAACAACATTTTTGGATTAAATCCCAGCGAAGGGAACTATCATTCGCTCTATATCCGTTGTCAAAATTGCTGTTGTAGTACACATTCAATAAAACTAAATGGATCAATACAATGTATTTTACTCAGGCTCGTATAAATATAAAATAAGTACAATTTTTTTTATAAAGAGGGAATACATAGAAAATATTTCATTTCCTTTATCCAGTGCGTAAACATAAAATTTGGCATTGTTTTGAATTTAGTGCCTAAAATGAGTGACCCAAAGCCAAAATGCCGAAGTACAAAAATGGTCTTTCTATAGCAAGAAAACGTTTTGATTCCCGCGGATAGTCTCCAAAAAAATGTGCCGTCTCGAATGGGTTAATGCAGTTTTAAAATTTTCTTAGTTTAGGTTTTAAACTTATGTTAAGATATTGAGCTTTGAAATCGAGTTTCGAAATTTTTTACATATGCCTAATTTTAAGAGTTATAACGTATTTTTAGGTTTGCCAATTTAGACCAACTATCCCTTAAACTTAAACATTCAAAAGCCTTGACTTTACGGCACCTATCAAATATTAAATGTATCAAAGAAACTACTTTCGAAATCCTGAATAAAAAAATTTTCCATTCGAAAAGGGTTGTGTAATTCACCCACAAAATTTTCCTATTTGCCCCCTCCCACAAGGGAGTCGTTTTTTTTTTTCCTGAGTGTAGGTGGATGCATTCAGGCGATAGGCAGTCACCCAAAATCTCCCACAGGCGGCAACATATTTTGCGCATTTTACGCCGTCCGGCGGAGCGCCCATCCGTTCTAGTTATCTGAAAATAATTTCTTCCCATAAATATCGGGCTATCGCCAGATCACTGTGTACTGAAATTAAAAAAAAAAAAAAAAACATTTCAATTTCCGTTCTGAAATGGTTCAAAAATAAAAAAGCGGGCTCTCACCAAAGGGTGCGGTGTGTGCGGTCCAGCAGCATCAGTGATGTGTGTAGTCCTCGGTGTCGACACTCCCAACGGGACATCCGCGGGCGCACCCTTTGCCCATAGGAGGGCCTTAGGGCCAGGCATTTTCTGTTTGGTTTTATACAAGCAAACACCCAAGCTCGCATCTCCGAAACGGCACCCAAATTCGACCATAGGCCCCAGATTCGGAGTAGTCGAACATGAGATGTGAACAAATGAGTAAACTTTTTAGCGCAGTAGTTTATGTTGGTCGGCCAGGATTCAGCCGGGAGACCCGGGAGCGTTCCCGTTATCGGGACAATTTCCCATCGTTGCACTGTAAGTGCAAGGAAAGGTTTGGTATGGGGAGAGGAGAGGGGGGTTCCGTTGCGCCGATATTGGGCCATAAATTGGGAACTTTTGGCAATGGGATGACGACGACAAGCGCTATGAATATGTCGCCCTCCTTTGTGGTCCTTGCGTGGCGGCTGCTCCGGTTCCCCGAGGATTTATTTATGTGGCGGATTGTGCTCTCAACGACGAGAAGCAGCCTCCCCTTTCCTCGCAAACCAGATTTTGAGGACTTCAAATTCCCAATGGTAATAAGGAACGGGAGAGGAAGACGCCGATGTCGTAGTACCCAAAGCCAAAATTAAGTTCTGCGTGAGCGTGATAAGAAGAACGTTATGCTCGACTTGGGTCATGTGGAGGAGCCCCAAGACTTCTCTGTATAATCCTCCAGAATTTCCGTAACGACTGTCGAGCGCAAATTCGTGCAAATTTTTGGGTAGTTTGAATGATGTTCCCCAAAACAACATTTGCAGAATGATATCTATCGCTCCGGTGTGCTAGTGATTAACTCCCGGCTCGGTTAAGTCTCTGCTAACAGGGCTCTAGGGATTTGCAGCTCACATAGCCTAAGGGAAATTTATTTTTTGGTCTTAAAGTAAATTAAAAAATATATATATGTATATAAAATAAAAGGAAAAAGAGGGAAGAGAAGGTGGTGGTCATGATATATAAGCGTAATCCGGGATTACTTCCATCGGTTTGCTCTCCTCGAAGGATATGAAGGAGCTTGATTGAACTTTTAAGAGAATTTCACCCCGTTGCGTTCCCGGATACCGTGCACAAAGCTCCTGAGTAAATAGAGTGGTGACCCAGTTTTTAAGCTAGCCATATGTTCCGGATTTTGCCGGGTTGCGTTCCTGCATTTAAACTTCGACTCCCCTCTCCCCTCCCTACGATCTGAATATGATAAAGAGCTTAGGTGTGGTTTGGTATTTGACTTATTGTCCGGAAAGTCCTGTTCAAAGGATGTTGACGGTTCTAATGCCAAGTCGTCCCCGCAGAACCAACAAATTCTTATTTTACCCCTTTCATGCAATCCGAGAAAATATTGGACCTGGAAATATTCCATGTGCCCCATTTATTTGAGATTCAAACAAATGACGATAAATACGTCGGGTACTATATCAAAGTTTAATGCCAATATTTTTAAAGTAGTATAGTTTACTGAAGACGTATTTTAAAATTTGTTGTAATCAATGAAAATTTGTCTCACAATTATTTTTCCTTAAACAATTGTTCGTTTTCTTGGTTTAAAATAAAAACTTTTTAATGTTGGGGCATTTTTCAAAAAAGAACATTTAATTACCGATATTCCATATTCATCTGGCTTCATCCGCCCTTTTTAGGGTTCTGTACCTCAAAAGGAAAAAAAGGAATCCTTATAGGATCATTTCATTGTCCGTCTCTCTGTCTGTTAAGACCCTTTTTCTTAGGAACGCGTAGTACCTCTAGTTGAAATTAATAACATATGAAATACTTAGGTCTACGGTCCCTTGGAACTATAAAAAAATCATGTCAAAGTTATAGACTTATTACGTGATAAATTATTCAATTTAAATAGTAACTAGGTAGAGTAAGGCAATATAATGGCACGGTTCTACTCGCAATTCTCCGTGTTTTTTATTTAATTTTTTAATTATGATTATCTAAAAACTACCAAGTTTTTTCAGACCCCTATAATATTGCACCTATTGCCTGCATGCAAAACATTTCTTTTGTATAGACGCAAATAAAAAAAGGTGATAATTTTGAAGTATAATTTTCTATACTTAAAAGTTCCTATTTCAAAAGGATGTTGTAAAATCAGAAAAAATTAAATAATTTTCTGTAATGATTTTACAGTCATTACTTTTTTAAAAAATAAAATTTTCAAAATATATTCCAATAAAGGGAAAAGAATGTATTATCACCTTTAACATGGGCCCGTTTATGTAAGGTGATGGTGATTCTCTTCTCACCTTGGTGGTATTCCAAAGTAAACATCAATGCATGATGGTTTATGTAAGGAGATCACTTTGGAAAAGTGATAGTAGGGATTGGCGAGTATACTAGTCAAAAATAATTAACTGGTTATTAAACATGAAAAAGTAAAAAAATAAAAAGTAATCAAAATTTGCGTGTTCTCCGTTTTGGGGAGAAACCCTCATGTAACATTGGAATAGTCTCCCATGAACATAAACAAAATTTTTAATTGTTGCATGCTAAATTGCTGCTTTTGTGCCGTGAAAAGAATCTGGTTTTTTTTTCAAACCGTATACACAGGAAAATAAGTATCTAAACAATTTTTGTAGACAATTGCATGACCTACAATTTTTGTCTGACCTATTTTTCGATATTACTTATAGTTTGCTTATTTAGCAAAATTTTTAGAAGAAGTGGGGTCGGTGGGATTTTTGTAATAGTGCATTATGACCTGTACCAAATTCAACTCTGTGCGTATTTTTTTCGAATTTACTTGGACGTTATTAGAATCAGAGACAACTAAAATGATTTTGTGAGTACCTTAGGAACTTTATTAGGGGAATCTTTATCTAAAAGGTTATTTTTTAAACTTCTGTCGATTCGATTCGAACATATTCAAGATTATATCGCGCTAAAATGAAAATTGATACTTATTTTAGTGTTAGTAGCCTTTTGGGACTTGCAGCTAAGAGATACATAATCTTTGAATCACAAGGATAAGTTAATACACTTGGAAGAAAGTGAAAAACTCGTTACTTGAACAATTTGTTTGTATCAAAACAGTTTTATACCAAGTAATATAGTCGTCAACTAAATAAAAACATTATTCAATTAACACCAGTGGTTTGCAGAAAGTATAAAACCAATTTGATCTTAGGGTGTAGTAAGCCTTTCATAATTAGCGTTGCAAAATTATAACCTTTCCCTGTCCCTTTCACTAAACTATTCGTCCTGTAGTGATGGCCAGATCTTTTGGAACGCAAAATTCAAGGGAAAACATTCAAGAAATGAGCATTACTTTTGCAGAGATGCAGAATGCTTTCTTGAGCAATTTGCATTTGAATTGGACCGATTTCAAAAGAACGAGGAACCTGCACGTTAGCAGAAGTGCTGAGGTTTTGTCCGGAAAGTAAGAGGACACAAAAAGTAGTAGACGACAACTGAAGGTAACGAGAGAAGGAGCGTCAGCGTTTGCTGTAGTGGAAACGTAATAAATTTTGAACTTGCTTTTCTAAGGAAGCGTTTTTCCCATAAAAATTTTCAATTATTCCCTCAATGCAAAGTGGCACTCATAGAACACTCCGTTTCTTGGTGCATATCTTAAAAGAAAAAAAAATAATAAAGGGACAGACAGAGAACGAAATGAGCAAAGACCATATCGTCTCCAGTGGCTTCCTTCTCGAAAGTAGTCGTCTACATTTCTCTGCTGATTTATTAGCCGACGTGTCCTGCGTTTGAAATAAATTTTTACATTTTCACTACCACCCAAGTTCTATTCTAAAATCTGGATGCGTTCCTTACTAGAGAAATAGAGGGAAAAGCATTTTCCTAGAGGCATTCCCACACTCTGATAGATCTGTAGGTTTTCATCAATACGAGAAACTCTTTATACAGTGCAACAACAGCAGGCACCACCAGTTCCCAATACACCCGATTTCATCCCTTTACAAATTTTTACAAGGCAATAAAAATTACGGGGAATGCTGTGAGGCTGTAAAAGGCGATTATGTTTACAGCGCAAACAATTTTAGGGTTCTGTTGGGAGATTTTCGATTCAATTTTAAACGCCTAGAT
This sequence comes from Philonicus albiceps, assembly GCA_963969385.1. Classification (NCBI taxonomy): domain Eukaryota; kingdom Metazoa; phylum Arthropoda; class Insecta; order Diptera; family Asilidae; genus Philonicus; species Philonicus albiceps. The sequence goes on from OZ017776.1 coordinate 29,023,105, forward strand.
AAAAGGAATTGGTCCCCCTGGGGATAATCCGCTGGTACAGGGATAGTGAGAAGTTTTCGACTTTTATAATCTTGTAAGCCGTACCCCAAGGCGATTCGTTTGGGGGTATTGAAGGTCCGAATTCTTCGACGTCTACCATTTATTGTTGAAGCAGCAGTTTTATGATCTGGTAGGGATGAGATTTTTAAATTTAAGCCTTTCGGGCCCCACCTCGTTTCGTTGCGGATGATTGGCTCTAGGTGATAAAAAAATGAATTCAAGTGAACGTTGTTCGCATATTGTCGTTATATGAGGGAAAAAATAAGTTTAGGTGATTTCACAAAGGTCATAGAATTATTGAAAGGGTAATATTGAAACGAATTCAACGCATATATTTTAAATTGTTTTAAAATTACACAAATAGAAGTTATTTCAATATTTTCTTTAAGATTTGAATATTAATAAATATGTGTTTAGGGGAAGGTAGGGCAAGACGGGGTACTTAAGGTTTTATGGTTCATAGAACTTCGTTGTTACTGATTAAACTTATTAAAGTAGTTTGAGAACAAATAACTAGGTTACCTTTAAGAGCAACTTGAGTAAAAATTTCGACTATATTTGATCAGGCCCAAAGTATACCTACATGGTGGACATCTACGCCTAAAAAGTAAGTGTTTTTAAAAAATTTGAAAAGCAATCTTAAAAAGAAAGTGCTGGACAACTTAATCTTTCAAATAGTTTTTGTTTCCAACAAGATAATGACCCTATTCACACTCTTTACTTAGTACGTAAATGAATTCTGTACAATACTCCTCATACCTTAAAAACTCTCCCGATATAAACCCGATTGAACATTTCTGGGATATGCTTGATAAAAGATTAAGGAACTATAACATTATTAGAAAAGCTCAACTTAAGGAAGTAATTGCAGATAAATGGCAAAAAATTGAGTCAGAAGTAAGTTGGTATCATCGATGCCCAATTAACTAAGAAAGGTTATAAAAAGAAAAGCACTTTATTAATTTTAAAACTTATTAATATCTATTTTCCAAAATAAATTTTGAACAGTGTCAATTTTTTTTCCTACAATACTAGAAGCACTTAATTCCTAGAAGTGCAATTGTGTCCATACTTTTTTTTTATTTAATGTTAATATGTTGACTATTAATTCTTTAATGTAAACAAATTAGGGACAAGCAAAATTGATCTTGGTCTTGTGATTTTACTCTCGACATTTACAGAAAGTTTTCAGAGGGAGCAAGACCAAAACTAAGACGGTGGTGTTTTTTAATTATTGACTACTTAAACAGAGTAAGTAGCTGAAAGACATTTACTCGTTTTACTTTTAGGTCTATCAAAATGCGAGTAAATAAATTATTCAAAATATTTAAGTAGGATAAACAAAATTGCAAGAGTCTTTCAAAGCAGACAAAAACCCAAGACTAAGTCCATTAATTTAAGATAAAGAACAGGGCCGGGGTGAACTTTTGTGGGACCGGGTTCAAAGATTTTGCGGGGCCAGAATACACATTAAAATCTGATACTTAAATTTCATAATGCGGAATTATTTATTAGTATTATCAGTACAAGTTGCTATTAAAAGAACATCTAGAGATGTATATCGTCCTTGGCCGCTAGAAACTACGTTCAACTGATCGTTACTGGCATAATTAACACTATTTGTAACGCAATTAATAAATTTGGATATATTTCTCATGTCAGTGTGTAGCAAGTTGTCGTCGATTAATGTATTAGGCGATGTCATTTTCTACACACACCTGAATATTCAATCCACCATACAGGGTGTCCTGCAAAATGCCTGATGAGTTTTCGCAGACCGGGGGGCCGGGTTCCGGTGAACTCGCTGAACCTACCTCGCGCCGGCCCTGACAAAGAATGAGTGTCTAAGAGTTAGGATCAATACCAAGGCTATGTCCTTTATTTCACTGATCAGTTGTACTGAATTACTGAATGTAATAGAACAACAAAACAGGTCAAGCAATTAAAATTATTAGAATTAAGCTACCTTAAATAGAAGGAAACATTAAAACTAAAGCAAATAGCAGGTAATCTTCCAAGCAAAATTAAAAAGGAACAAAATTACGATAGAACTTAATGAGTAAAGTATTTTACTTTTGTTTTGTAATCAATATCTAACTAATTGTAGTTTCTGAAAACAAATTTGTATAGTAACTCTGATGAAAAAGTTTCAAAATTAAAGTTTTCTTACCTAATTATGAGGAAAATTAAGAGTGAAATAAAGAAGGTAACGTAAAATACCTTTGCTACTTCTATTTTCTGAAAATTTAATTTTCAACTCCCACTATAGAAATCTACTCTACATAGCTTTTTCGAAGTGGGAAAATTTTCTTAAAACTTTAAATTTGAAGAAGGAAACAAAAGTAATCAGAGCACAATCCCATCTTAGGGAGCATGAGATTTAAGTTAAATGAAAAGCTTCTAACTCATCCATTGTCTCAGATATTCTGCGATGTCTGGCTGGGCTGTCGTATTTCCTCCATAATTAATCACAAGAATGGCCCAGTTCTGGCATCTATTTAAAAAAAAAAGGGAAAAACATTTAACGAATAATTTCTTAGTATTGTTTTAGAAGCCATTCAAATTCAACAACTCTCCCGAGAACCCCAACTCTGGTGTGTGCCTTGAAACTATAAATAAACAAATCGCTTGGAAGATTTTAGATGAATAATGAGAGGACAGATAGATACCCCCCGCACTCCTGAAGGGCGAAGAATTGCAGCTTCCAAAAGATTAAGGACTAGTAAAATTCAACACAGGTCCCCTGAATTGAAGCAGTGAGTTTCCCAAATTTTGCCTTATTCCCTCTGGGATTTAGGAGTTCGGGGAGAGTTGGTATATTATAAAAGCAAGTGAAATGGAATTCCATCGGCTAAAGGTCAGGGCGTATACACATACAGTCAGAAATACACCCCCTACCCTCACGTTCTAGTGCGTTCTGCATTTGACTGCATCGCACCATTAAAAGCAACAGCTCAAATTGAAAATTATAAAAATCCCCTGGCCCCTATTAAGCCAACGTGCAGAAGTTGCTGGGGTTGCTGGGTCTGTTGGGGGCTGTTGGGAGCTGCTGGAGCTGTTGAAGTCCGCACTGGGCTTGGACCAATGTGTTCGGGGAACGTATGTGAGCCCCAGTTCTGCACCGCACTAACTGCCAACTTAATGGAAGCTCGCAATTTACGAGCGAAAAATATATTACTTCAGCTCCCGGTTCCCTGGAACCTCGAAACGTTCTGCGATTTCATACGGCAGCTATGTTACTCTCCCCCGGTTGCCCCCCACCCCCCTCCCTCTTTTGTAGTAGGAAGGGTGCCATCCGCACCCCCACAAAACATTTGCGCAAAAGAATTTCGCGAAATTTACACAGCCAGATAAGTTTAGGAGAGTTCATTATTGCTTTGTTTATGGCACTGAATGAAATGGAGTGTACCACCCGCCACCCCGCCCCCCATCTCTTCCTACTGTTCGCTTCGTACCGCCACTGGCCTGAACTGCCACTGTGAATTTTTGTTAAAATTTATATATTAGCGAATTTTTATGGTGGCGCGGGCGAATAAATGGAAATTATTCGGGTTAATTACATTCCTTTCTCGCTTTGAACGGGCAATGATGCATACGTATGAGGCGAAATTGAATATGTATGTAGGCTCCCCCCTTTTTTTATCTTACAAGGAAATTTTAGTGGGTTACAATTTAGCTACATATTTTACGAATTTTTTTTTTTTTTTGGATCAGATGTTCCATCAAGGAGCACAGTACAGGGATACTGTACAGCATATGTACCATTTATTGAATTTTTAATATTCTTGAACTTAAGAAAATTTTTATTTTTGTTTTATAACTTAATTTCCAGCCTTTGAGCCCCCGAGAAACGTAACTATGATTTAATAAAAGAATTATTGATTTAATTTCATTTTGTTTCGAGAAGGTGCAAAAACGACTTATCTTAATTTTATTTGACCCAAGGAAAAACGTTATTTATTTAAGTTTATGAAAATTGGTAGAGAAAATTTAAGCCATATACCAATGAAATCATAGACAATCGGATTAATTTTCGTGACGAATTTTAAAATCAATTAAAAACAAAGTTAAAAGTATTTCATATTTCGAGTTTATAAATTTTCTATTGTTTTTTACCACTATTTAACCTAAACTTATTCCTGTAATAAAAAATTTAAATATGTTTTTATTACATATATAAAAACATTAGACCTTTCCCTTAAAAGTCATCGTAGTAACTATAGTCACTTCGAACCCTTTACCAGAATGTTGCGGATGGTCAACAACTCTGTCGTCTTCGATTTCCATCTCACCAAAACCTCCCTTAAGCTTGCCCAACTCAACTCTCCAATGAACCATCTTTGTCTAGTCATAAGTAGGTTACATTAATTTAGTTAATTAGTTATTTTCTATTATTATTGTTTTATTGTTATTTATATTAATAAATTGCTAGCTTTACTAGCTATTGAACTCATATTAAAGATAATTTTCTGGTAATCGAGTGATTTCGACTCATCTATTAAATTTAAGCTTCAAATAATCGATTCTTAAATAATCGGTGGGATTAGTATAGTTAGAAAATCGAACGCAAACATTTTCTTTGTATTGGCTGGTTAATTAATTTAAAAAAATATATATATTATTTCAGTAAATATGCAATTATTCCTATTGTGTATTCCTAACTATCCAAAGTTAAAATTCCTTAGAAGTTTACAAAACATACCATATAAGGAAATTCCCTCAAAGCATATAACTATTTATAATACGAATGCACCTAAAAGTTTCTGTGCACGATGCCACAAAGGTGAATATTTGCATTAAATCAATTTATCAATACTTCCAAGAAGAATTAATTGAATGAAATCTCACGTTCCATATTACCTAGTACATTCCGTAAGTGAAGGTATTTAGGTAAAGTTAGGTAAATTATATTCGATATTGGATCGAATTCCCGATTGTCGTATTCTCAAAACGTATTCCTTTGAGATTTGATTTTATGCATGTAAATGTTACGAGTTTACTTAAACATTTTCGCCGATTAAAGTATATATTTTGTGAACTTAACTACTACGATTCAAAATTTCTATAAAGTTTTTAAGTTAATTAATCCCTAAAGGGTATTCAGGTACGTTTTCAGAAAACATCTATTTCTTTTTCATTTTTCAATCAGAGTTTTGGAGTTCGGTGCCCGTATTATTGATTTGGGTCAATATCTGGGTTTAAACCCATAAAACTATTTGTCTAATAATTATTCGGAATTCACAATTAACTTGTAAATTATTAGAAAGAAGTATAACGTTATTAATTAAATATTAGAAGTAGAATGAAGTAGAATAGTTACTTATTAGTTCCAATTTATTAGTATTAGTGAAATATCATTAGCAATGCATGCTGTATTAGTATTAGTAGTTGACTTGTAAATAGAGACCATCCTTTTATTAGAGTATAAAGATCAATCAAGCGCAACTACCGATACATTAACTATAGTATAGTTGTGTTTTTGGTGAATAGCCGATCAGACACGGGACGGTTTTTGGAGTATAAGCACGCGTACAAAAATAAGATTGTTCATGTGTGGGAAACTTAGTCTACAAACTTAAAACCGTCCCAAAACTATCCCAAATATTTCTCACCTTTAATTGGATACACACGATGATTTTTATTAGTGTACAAATTTATAACAATCTTTGTAATGAACTCAGAAAACAGTTTCTTCAAATCCTGTTTCGCTTAGGGCATGCTTTGCAACGGGCGCAGTGTACACGGGCGCATTATTCTGCACAAACAAGATTCCTTTCGAACAATACGCTGATGACTAAGACATGATGATGTTTGCGGTTCAATTAATAAAAGTGTAATGATACCAATGATATGAAATTCGGTATTTATACTACTGAGGTTATTCGCAATTAGTGACATGAAACTTGAGACATTAGTGCCACTTAAAGGTACTTATGGTAGACTCAAAACTTTTCATTCTCTCCCTCGTAAGTGAATTAAACGTTATTCCTATTGGGAACAAGTTTTAAAGGAACACATTTATCAGGCACATTTAGTTGTCATATGAGATCAAGAGCCTTAAAGCGTAAATACGTGAAATGAAACTAATTAAAAATTAAGGTAACTAAAAAAAACAAACCGATTTTGTTCGAAATATTCATATGAGGGCTATCTACCCCTTAAAACATAATTAGAAAAGTTGTTGAAATGATATGTTAAAAACAGTAGACTTAATTATTAGTTATGGGGGCATGAAATTATCAGAATTAATAATTATTACTCGCCGGACTAATATTATTAGTTTAGGAGGCTAATAATTATTAGTCTTTTTTGAAAAACTACACTATTACTCCACACTTTATTAGTTCCAATAACTACAAGTCTATTAGTATTTCATAAAATAGGGCCCTGACCTGACCTGACCTGACCTAACCAAACCCTGAACAATAGGCTCTCTTGGGTATCGTTTTACCCGTGAGTTGACCTTAATTAAAGTTTAATAAGCTAAATTTAATATATGCATACAATGTTATATTGCACCTTCATTTTACTATCCAAGTTCTAAGTTACTGCTCAAAATAATTCTCATTTACAAGTTCCATGTTTTAATTGTGTTTGAAGACAGTTAAATTTCTTTATAATGTTCACTTTTGCCCCCACTAGTAAGTAAATTTGAAGAATTTCTACAGCTTTAATATGCCCCCTTCCTGTATTCACTTACCTTTCAGAAGATCGCCAGGAGCAAAAGGGAAGGCACAAGACAAATTCGAGGAAATTAATTTTCCTTCGCACTAATAATCTTCCGCTCATTGTGGCAATTAATTACATTGCCTCCTTCCTCGTGGGGCTCGTCCTTCGTCCACGGAACAATTAAATCCCTGAGACATTTTCAACCGCAAAACATTTTTCGTTCCTTGTCAGCGTGTGATTAAACAGAAAAGATTAATTTTTTTTTTGTGAACGACACAGCATAGCATCAACGCGAAACGACATACAACGGCGGGTGGGATCAAGGAACAAAGATGTTTTCTTTAACAGACGATGCAACGCTAAATTCATTACAATCAAGACAGAAGTGAACATTTATTTATTTTTTTTTTTAAACCCCCACTTTTCTGGTTATTGTTTCAATTTTCGCTTTTATTGGATTTTAACTGAATTTACGATTGCCATCTCTTTGCACTTCTTTCTTTGGAGTAGCTGTCTTTTTAGAAATATTATCAAACAAGATATTTAATAGTAAAATGCAATTACACTACAGCTCTAAGTATATTTTAAAAACAAATGTTACAAATGCAAAAATAAGTTATTAATAACTGAGTAATAACTCCAAATAGTTGTTTTTAAAGTTTGGTACGCTATAAAATAGTTAAAATCAACTTATTAAAATTTATCGTTGAACAACTAGAGTTTTGAAAAGCCCTTTAATTTTATTACAGTATTAAATTCAATTAAAAACGCAAAAACAATTTTTTTCATATTTTCGCGCCCATATTCTGTTAAAACTAAGATCTACCCTTAACAACACAAAACATAAAGTGTCAAAAATCAGAATAAAATTTGCCAAAATACCAATTTTTAACTGACGAAAGTTTAATTGTATAGAGAATAAAAATAAACTTAAAAAAAATAATTCTACTTAAAAATCTAAAAACTTATTTTATTTACAAATCGTGTTACTAATTTTAAAACTTTACCAGATGTTTAAAGTTGGCGCGAAAACCTGACTGATGATGGATTAAATTACTAAGTAATGAAGACAATCACTTCGACTTGATTACTTAATAATTCGATTAATTTCAGTAAATTTTTCGCGTTGACTTTAAACACCTAGGAAGGTTTTTAATTAATTAAAATTAGTATTATTATATTACCATTTTAAATTTGCTATTTTGAAAACTAGGCCCTTTTAAAATCGACCAGCCGAAAAATTATATCCTATATCACCTCAGCTTTATGAAATTTCAATGTAATTTAAAGCATATTGGGACAACTTGGGTATTTCAAATTTTCAAAATCAATCATCGAATTTCAAATCAGTGACTCTAAAAACCCACATAGTCATTTTTTGAATACAAGTTAAAGATTTACTTTGCTACAAGCTACAAGGGGTATACTCTAAAAAATAAATTGAGATTTACTTCAAATTTGAAACCATTTAAATTTCATCTATTTAAGTTTCCTTCTATGAATGTATAAGATGACTTTTTTAAATTTAATATCAACATTTCATTACAATTTCAACAATATTCTGTTGAATATTCAGAAATTGCTTAATTTTTAATAGCAAAATATTTAAATAAATATCTCCCCTGAGGTAGTTTCAAATAAATCCTGTAGAGTTTTTAACTTACGTTACAATTTGTTGAAAATGAGTTCTATTAAAATTAATACAGATATTTATTGTTATTTGTAATCAATAATTAAACGAGTGCGGGATTAATTTTCATTCAAAATTGGGTAAGGAACTACATCAGAACTTAATATTTATTTTTAACTATTGCATATCTTATATGGTATTTTTAACGCAAACGTTATCCTGTAAAATAACACAATAAAACATACAACTTGTAAATACGCTCATTTAAAATTCAAACCATTTCATTTTAAAAATAATCATCTATAATCAATTTTTCGTATATTTCATATTAACCAAGTTAGCTGTTTTTGACGAGTATAGTCGTCATGGAAAAAAGTGCAAAACTTTGAACTATGACGAGTATATTCGACATGGGTAAAAATAAGAATTTGTAGTTAATATTCCATATGAAACATACTTTGTAATTGAGGAATACGAGGTCTGTTCAAAAAGTATAGCGAATTTTGAATTTCTGGGGCTACGTATATTTGATTTTAGATTTTTTTGCGGTATTATCTTTGTAATTATGTTCCTCACTTATGCTGACAAGCTCGGCTATTTTGAATGTTAAAGTTGAAGTTAAATTTTGATAGCTATTTTGCTTGAATGTGTTTTGGTTCGTCTTCGATTTTTGCCTATTCCAAAAAAAATGGATCAAAGAATCTGTATCAAATGTTGTCTGAAAAACAAAATTAAGTGGGCGGACGCATTTCGAATGTGGACTGTGGCATATGGTGAAGCTACCTTGGACCAAAGCAACGTTTATCGGGGGAAGATTGCCTCATTATTCGAAGGTAATTTTCTAAATCGTACTCTAGAACTTGTAAATTTCGAAAAGAGCATATACTCGTAAGTTTATAAGGTTATTAAGTATTGAAAGGTTACCTCTAATAAAATAGACAATCATGTCCGTAAAGCAGCTATTTATTAGTTTCATTTGATAGCCACAATTTGTAGCATATCACACTTGACCCAGCTCAGTTGTCAGATTTTATCAAATAAAATTAACATGATTTGGATAGTGGACGAGGAGATTGTGAAGTCAGAATGTCGAAATTTAGCTGGACATGGCTAGTTGCCTGGACAGGTCCCCTCTGGACATAAATACCTCAAAGCCCAAAAAGGATCGCCAGCAGAACCACTGGCACTGACCTACTTCGGTAGAGAGTGCTGGACAACTTCAAAATGATTAATTTTCGGTGTGACACTAACATCTTCATGGACCACGGGGGTGAGGTTTGAGGGATTCCCAAAAACAGTTGTCAGCGTCAGAGCCACCGTATAACTAATCGAGCAACATGAAGGTGTGCCATTGTTGAGAATCCGGCGGCATTATTCCGCTTGATGCGGACTGTAATCTCGCATAAGAGTCCCGGGAGGATTTCGCACTTGTTACATCGGTCTCGGGGGGTTGGTGGGCTCTGAAAGGGTTTCGCCTAAAAGGGCTTTCAGCTACTCCAGTGATTAATGATCATTCCGAGGTGCTCCGGGTACTCTGCCAAATGAACGCAGTAGCACAAAAGCAAGGCCATTTCCTCTCCTAAGCTTCCCGGTTGTGTAAAAAGCTTAGAAATTTGAATGAGATAAAAAGCTTGGCACTTTTGCAAATATCAAGGACTCCTTTTTCGGTACTCAAAATGTTTAGAAACTTTCTGTAAGCCCCAAAACCGGCTCAAAGGGTGCGGAGACTGATGGTTTTACTTGAATTTGATTTCGGGGCTGCGTTGACGGCTTTCAAGTGCAACCATGCCTGGCACAGCACCAGAAAACAATATTTCAAGTTAACAGGAGCTCGATATACGAACGCAACCCTAATGGACTAAGGTTACCCGAGAAGGGGGCCCGCTTTTTGTGCATAGTCCGCTCGAAGGGTTAAAGGAGCGAGATCAAAGCATTCCCGCACGGATCCGAGCAAAGCTCATCGCAACTTCTCCCTGGGTCCTTCAGAATCCTGACTTTTTTTTTTTTTTGTTGCATGGTGGTGGTGGGCTGCTGGAACGGCACAGAAACCGTGTGACACAGTTTTGAATGGGTGCTCCAGAACACTTTTAGGATAGGATTTTTCCTCCTTTCACGTCATTGTTTTCCAGCATTGATGAAAATAAATTGGACTTTTAGGTAGAAGGGAAACTTTTGGATTTTGAATGGATGATTTGAACATCGCCTCTGCCAGAAAACAGATTCGTGTGTAATCCGAAGGGAGCTCATTTGAAAAATCACTTTCAGGCATTTGTTAATTAAAAAAAAAGTCTGATTGTTTGATGTTTTCACGAAATTCAGGTGAAATATAGTGCGAAACTGTTGGAGCTATGTTTGTAACATAAACAATACTCTTGAGACTGCTCTTACATAGGCTGGACATAGAGGGCCATATGTAGCAAATATTTTACTATTAAATAATTTATCTCCTTTAGCAATAAGATATTTAATAGGCCCTCTTACTATTAATGATGTTATATCTGGATTTAAGTAATACATACTTTTACTACCCTTTAATAGCTGAATACGTGGCTGAATAAAATCTGCCAGTCGTCAGTGTGTTAACTTTTCGAGACACAAATTATTGAATTTTCGTATACAGGGGTAGATTTCCTACATTAAAAATGGCGCATCTAAATTGTTAAATTGCTTTGAAAACTGACGATTCAAATTTGAAATCAGACCCCAAATACCCCCGAATACCGACTCGCACTACAATTGTTGCAATTTTATGGTACATCTTGGTGGCAGCTATATTGGATATACCATTTCTGTTAATCTAAAGTTTGAATCATAATCAGGGACCTCAAATACCATGCCATACCAAATTTCAAACAATTATATCAATAACTTCGTTTTTTTTTCGAGAAAATACTAAGAATTCATGCCTCTTTTCTGTAATCCGCATGAATCGAATTGAAAAGAACTTAAAAAAAGTTATTTTTGGGATAATAATTTCTTTATAAAATTCTCAAAAAATTATTCTAGATATGTACCTTTGATTTCAATTAGTTTTTCGACCCAAAACGTGAACATAATTCGATGGGACTTTTCTATCGAATTATTTTAACCACTTGAAAAGGAAAAATTAATGGCAGTAAAATGAATAAGAAATTAAAATCAAAAGGAGCTTTTGTAAGCCCCTTTTCCTTTCTTTTCGTTCATAATTTAGAGCAAGGGTCTCAGTTTTCTTTTTAAATGTATTTTTATCACTAAAGTAATAGAAAATAGTAAAAAATCCGACCTTAATTCGTTAATTATAAATTAAATAGTCAAAATTCAAAAAAATCGGGGCCGTAACGTACTACCATGGGGTAAGGGCTAAAGAACTGCGCTTTTATTATTTTTTCCTAAGTTATTACTTCATTATAAAAGTGGATTATAAATTTATTTTAAAACTAGTCGATTCATTTTTTATGCTCTACAATAAATTTTTTATTTTCACGTTTTCAAAGGCTCTAAGGTATTCGAATTTCCGAAGGCAACTTTTTTCCCAGTTGTCCTTCTTTAGAGAGCTCTGAACTTAATAAAAGTCAGGTTGATCTACAAGTAACCTTCTTCCGCTCCTTGAGAATGTTTAATTAATCCATTTTTGCAGCGGACACTCACAGCAGTACCTTTATCCGGCTATCATGGTGCTACTTTAAATTATAGAAAAAGTTGCACCATCAGCTCTTCAATCTACTCAAGATGCAAGTAGAACGGCGACGCTCAGGGGAGTCTCCTCGACAAAGAGAGATTCGAGAAAATCTTAAAAGTTTAACGTTGTCTTCATTGAAGCATGGTGTAAAATTTCCGGAGCTTCTTTATTACCTGTTCGATCCGTTGTTGTCGTGTAACTACTTCCTTGGCTCATTGTTTTTTGTTGACTAATGAGTTCATAACTGGAGCTCATCTCCACATATACTACAGGTGTGCAAGTGATGCAGAGAATGGACAGGATCGATGAACCCAGCCAAGGATAAGTGGGCGATGCTCCACTTTCCAATCAATGGACTTTTAGAAAATTTAAGGGCTGCCGAAGTGAACATTCCATCCAGATGCCCGGTACCCAAAAGTGGCACAAGAAATTAAGAAAATTTCTTAAGGAGTAATTTAAGGAAGCCCTCGTATCTGCAGTTACACAGTGCCAAGTTAAGACAGGACTGCAGGACCCCGTAACAATAGGCCTCTTAAAGTCGATGAGAGACCATCTTCCTGGTATGCCCGGATTTTTGTTATTCTGGGACAGACATCGATTTTGCATTTGGTTCAGCGCCAAAATCATTTCATCATTTTCCTTCCCGTCCTCCTTTTGCCATCTCTTTATCTTTCGTTCCCTTGCAATTTTTGATATTTTCACTGACTACTCCCAGGATATTTCGCTTACTTTTCTATCCATGCCTAAAAGATGCCCGTCGTCTCGTTGTTCCTTGGACTGATCCGGTACTCTCTGCTTTTATATAAAATAAAAATTCACTTCTATGGTCCTATGGGGACGGTGGATTTGAATGATGAGTGCTCTACGACATATTAGGGACTTGGCTTTCATGGGCTGAAATGAGAGAAGAAAAATGCCTCCATTATTTTTGGCTCCTCCTGGTTATGCTTATGAAATTTAAAACGTTGCGCCTCAACATTCCCTGCAGGCTGTTGTGGTGCCACAATGTCGATATAAAGGTGATTACTTTCTTTTATGGCACTATCGCATGACAAAGGTGTTTAATGTGTGCCATGGGATAGTTCTAGAGCTACTCTTGGTATTTATGTAAACTGTTTATTATCCAAAATGATGTATTTTTTATAAATACTTACAAAAAGGTATTTATTATAATCGCGATTATTTTTGTATATCGTTCGAATTTATCTAACTAAATTTTTAAATACAAATACTTCAAATGGTGATTTTTAAGCGTTTGCTTTTTAATTTTCAAAAAGAGTTGAAAAGTTGGAAAAAGATTAAAAATCAATCCTTGCCATTTACTTTTTAAAGATTATTTCAATGTAAATGTTGACCATGACTACGTTTCAGGTGGTCCATACGAGAAGTCGAATTTGTAGTGAATTTTTCAAGCATAGCCGCTGATATCTCACCAATAACACGTGTTGTCTTTTAGTGTTTGAATCGATGTTAGTTTATCAGCATAAACAAAAGATTTGATGTACCCCCACAAAAAGTAGTCTAATTGTATAAAATCGCACAATCTAGGCACCAATTCGCTGGTCTAAAACCAGAGATGAATTGCTCACCAAATTCATTTCCCATGCTGTGTGGCATGTTACACCGTCTTGTTGAAACCGAATGCCAACCAGATTAAAAATATTACCCTAAAAATTACAAATTATCTATTTTTGGATTATTTCCTTTACTTGCGCTGTGAGACCTCGATTGTTGCCAATTTTTATGATTCTATCTGAAGGGTGCAGTGGATTTTACAGAGCAATCCAACCCTCAGTTAATGAAAAGGACTGAAAAAACGAACGTTTTCGAAGTCCGGATATAAACCCCATAGAAAATCCATGGGGAATTTTAGATAGGAAACATTAAGCCAATGGAAGGCAGGTTTTTGCTTGGGAGGAAATAAAACCTGAAATCCTTAGTGTAATCAATTGGTAATAAGTTACTAAGAATTGCTAAAAATAACGGTGGACAGCAAAATTATTAATTTGAAAAAACAATTAACTTTGAAAAGCTTTTGGTATTAAAAATTGAATTGAATTTTCCAACATATTTTGAATTTTAATTCATTTTCTTGTATAAATTTTGTTTAAAGGACTAATTGAATATTTTTACTTTATTATCATAGCAATAAATATTAAATAAGAGTGTCCTACAACTATTGCAAAATATCTTTACTCCTGTTTTATTACAGGAAATACCCTTTACATTTGAATTCATTTTGTGGACCGTATGTTTAAGTTGTGAAAAAAATCTACAATTCAATTAATTACACTATAGAATGAGAATTTTGTACCGAAAAAAATTAGTTTGAAAGGTTACCCGCTTACAGGTACCTGCTATTGAATAGAAAGTTTAAAGGCAATGGTTAAATTTTTGCTAGCTCAATAACTTAAGCGGTTTTACGAATTAAGCGCAAGTGTTAACCTAGTCCACCTGTACCAAAAATTTCACGGGGTGCTGGTTTCTACATTCAGTTGGCACAAAGCGGAATGAATCGCCCGCTGTGCTGGCAAATAATTGCAAATTAAATTTCGTTTTGGGTTAATTTGGAGTGACTATATGCAATTATTACAATTTTGTCACGGATTATCGTTCTTCTGTAGTAGTAGTGTACCACTTATCCGAGAATAGTAGGGAGACTTATGCCATTCGCGAAGCCTTGCTGACTCTCGTGGTAGCAAAACAAAAGACGGTAGGCGGGAAATAATACAAAATAGGGCTACACTGGGGCGCTCATTAATTTGCATAATGACACACAAACGGAATTTGCGAAATTTCTGAATATTGTCCTGAAAATGCCTCTTTTGTGTACACATTTAGGCGACCGAGATTGTTAGTGTAGTCCGTTTTATAGTCTAGGGTATGCTTGTCTGGGACGTGAATGGTGCTGTGCTGGTGCCTGTTCTGCCTCCGGGATACAATGTCCAATTCAGAGGAGGGTATCCCGGTCCCGAGATGGCGCGGGTCTGTTAGTTGTCCCGGGGAGTCGAGACAACACTTTCATCGCAAATGACTTTCAAAAGCTGTGAAAGACACTAAAGGGATCAAGGCGGAGGCACGAAGTAATTCCTCCCAAATGTCAATGTAAGTAAACCACCATAAACCCTCCCACATCTACCCATTTTGCTTCTCTTGAACGCAAGAGGTCTAGAGGAGCTGAAACTCCCGAAGTCAGTCTGTACAGAGTACAGAATACGGACAACGACTTCGTCCGCCAACGAATCTGCCCTTTACCCGAACAGGGGTGGAATTTTTCTCGCCAAATGCATTCCGCGGTGGTATCCGTACAATTTTCCAGTCAATTTTCTGAAGTAAACTCTTTGAAATGAGGTCCGGACTAGCCAGAGTACAGGGGTCACATTGCGATGCAATGCATCATTTATTCTAGTCCTGTGTCGGACGGTTCGTTGACAGATTGAGAACTGATAATTCACCCTCGTCCTGGGATATGCACGTCTTCCTTTCTGGAAGTATCCCCTGACTCCTGTCGGGAGCATTTCAGAAAGATTAATAAAATTTTCAAATTTTTCAAGAGTCGCTCGTGCTGCAGCAAAGCACGGGAATAAGCAACGTATATCGCTTAGAACATTAGAAACAAATTTTTTTTCTTCCACGCCCAACGACATGGCATCATATGCGGGCGGGGATGAGGACAGATTAGGTGGGGATTCATAATGGAATATTTAATAACCTAACTCCCAACAAGCTCAGCAAGGGACTTGGGAATTTTATTTAAAAAGTTTTAAAGCCATTTTCATATGTGGAACATGCTCTTTGGCAGAGGAAGAAAACAGGACGATTAGACCAATATCAGTCGATTAAGTTTTTTCGTTTTTATATACGAGGTTCGTTCAATAAATAAAGCGTCTCTTTCAAAGTAACTCCCCTCATATAATGCACTTTTACTAGCCCTTTTTCCAATCCTCGAAGCACATTTGATATGTGCTTTTTGGTATGGCTTTGGGCTCTTCCAGTGCTTCAGTCTTTATCTCCTCAATCGTGGCAAATCTCTGTCCTTTCATATGATTGAACTCTGGTTTCGACATCATAAGCATACATGTATCCATGTTTCGTTGCTAGACAACTCTAGACCCTTTTGAGCAAATCTAGATCGTCATTGACGTCATTTAACGACTCCTGAGCGATGCTCATGCGATGGTTCTTTTGGTCAAAAATTTAGCAATTTCGGAACAAACGCTGACACACGTTTTATGCCCAAAAGAGCTGAAAACATTGCATGGCATTAACCAACCGATATGGGCTTTTTGTATTGAGTATGCCAATACTTTTTCCGATCAGTGTATGGTAAATTGTTATAGAATTTGTTTCCGCTTATACTTCACACTTGGTTTTAAAAACTAAGCGTATACTGGCAGACATAAATTAAGAAAAGTATGGGGAAATAATCGTGGGATATTGGCGGGGGTAAACCATTCAGTTTTGTCAGCTATTCGCTTGGCTGGTAGAAATTTCGTTCGTTAAAAACGAATTTTTGTAACTTTTAATCTTGAATTTATCATAACATCAATAGGCAATCGATGTAATTTTTTAGGATGTCCTTTAAATCTAATATTATAGCAAAGGTGTATGTATATTCAAATTAGATTTACTGTGGTTTTTTTCTAGAAAATAAAACATTTTATATAATTCTCTTAGACAATTGCTTTAGAACATCTGATAGTGAGTTTGTAGTTATAAAAAGCAGCAGTATTACTAGTAAAATGTTATTGAATAAATTTGAATTTAAATTTGTATTTAAGTTTGTATACACCATTCAATGCCAACGAAGTGGAATATCCGAAGGGCGTTTAACTATTCGAGGTGTTATGTTATACTCGCAGGGATACCTTAAGCGGAGTAGAATTTAAGTGCCTCCTAATTGCAGTTTCAGCAAGCCACTTGTACTTGTCGTCACTACTGATAACAAGTTCATTTGATGGGGGGGCGCGCAATACAATTCAAATGTTCCGCCATTATCACGTAGCAGGATAATTTTCAACATTTTGTGCAAGCATATCATAAAAAAGTATAGAGCTTCGGAGGCCCCCGGGGGGCGTCCATTGAAGTCATCTCGACTTCAATTACATAAAGCGGGGTGTTCATGACCTCCCTCCGGGGTAGAGGTAGGGTGCCCTATTACTATCAACACCCCCTTCTTCAATGGGACAACAATCTCATTAAGTGTCGCTTTCATCACCAATCCTCGTACTTTGCTTGGCTTACTGTGTTGGGGCTCCTCTGTTCCAGCCTCAGCTCCAGCCCCATCCCCAGCCCCATCCCCAGCCCCAGCCCCAGCCCCAGCCTCAGCTTCACTTCTCCAGTTCCAGACTGCTGAGCTGAGCCAAGCCAGCCGTCTCCTATTTGAACAAATTCCCGTGTTTTCTCTGTCAATTTGCATTCGCACAATAGCGGCACTCAAAGAGTCTTTTAGTGGTGTAAAAGTTTCAAATACTTTGTCCTGATGCATGGCATGGGACATAGGGAAAGGGTAGTTTCTCCTACTCCTTTCCTCTCATCCTCGCATTTTGCTGCATGATTTGCTCTGGAACGCATTTAGCCAGAATGTGAACATTGCGGCTGAACTGTTTGTTGACATATGTACAGACTGTAAGTTTACGGTGGCCCAGACTCGAACCCTGGGGTATACCATTTCATCATTTTACTTATTTTTATTTTTTTTCATTGCACATCGACCTCTTTTACCCTCGCTCGATTCGTTCTACGTCGCCATACAGTGAATTAGATTCTGTGACAATATAAAGGGAAACGAATCAAAACGAAGATCAGGCAAAACTCTTTTCTTACTCAAAAATACTTGAATTTCATGGACCACAAGGAGGAGCGTCCTGAGCGTGTGTGTTCACTTGTCTACGACCTACTACGTTTCAGTTGAGAGGGTTACGAGGGCGGAGTTTGGGCATCTGGAGGGGTTGCAATATGTTGGAAACATTAGCAAGGATTTGCCATTTGTAAAATTCATGCTACCCCTTGAATTGATGACGTTCGGCAGACATGCAAAGGACGCTTGTAGAAGTTTTTCGAATGCATCTAAATTCAAGATTCTCGGTAAACATCGTAGCATCGGTTTTATTTTTTAAGGTATATATAAATAGAATAGGTGTTAACAGATGATGCCTGTTACCAAGAAGTTATCTGTTTATTATTAATACACTTTTAAAAATTGTATTACAACTAGAATTTAAAATTGGCATTATTGTCGACAGGACATTAAACTGTGAATGGGATGAATTATTGAAAATTTACCAAACTACGAAATTTCGAACTCTGTGTTCGCTAAATAACAAATTAATTGCATAAAGAGAATTTCCGAAAAAGAAAGTATGAGGTATTCTTTCTTTCATAAAAATGGCACCACTGTTGATAGACCTATATTATTTTTGGTTAGTACTAACCTGCAAGCGATACGTGTAAAAATTTCATGTCGTTCCAACTATTAGTTTAAAAGTTACAGGGGTTTAAGTAAAACAACTTTTGTTATTTTCAAAACAATGGGTAAAAACGAATTTCGTATGTTGGTTAAGCATTACTTTTTGGTGGGGAAAAATACTGTTGAAGACAAACAGTGGCATGATAAGCGTTATGGAGACTCTGCACCAGGGAAATCAACTATTATTGACTGATATGCTTAATTTAAACGCGGTAGTAAAAATATCAATGATTTTGAAGTTCTGGTCGCCCAAAATCGGTAGTTGTTCTGGAAAACATAAAAAAATTCCACAAAATAATTTTGAAAGACCGTAAAGTGAAGTTCCGAGGGATAGCTGACACCTTAGAGATATCAAAAGGTAGTGTGTTTACAATTTTACACGAAAATTTGAGAATGCGTAAGTTGCTTTCGAAGTGGGTGCTGCGCTTGCTCACACCGGATTAAAAACAAAAGAAAAAAGTGCTGTTTCACTAAGAAAATTGCACCGTGTTACAACTCGATGAAAATGATGGTTAAAATGAATGAATTATGCTTCGAATTGCTTCCATACATACCGTACTCTCCAGATCTCTACCCTGAACGACTATTGGCTTTTTGCAGACCTCAAAAAGATGTTTTAGGGAAAGCATTTTGAATCAAATCAAAAAAAGTCACTGTATTAAGAGCAATCAATGCGTACTATCAATGCATACAATTTTCTAACACTGTATACTTTGTTCTATTGTTGTGGAAAAGTTATATTAGTTAAGTTAGTTTGTTATGTTAGTATAACTAACGGAAGGTACTTTTCAAGATTTCCTTTTTTAAAGGTCAAAACCTATTCTTTTTAAATATTATTAATAGTAGAAAATTTTACATTAACCAAAAATGTTATCTCTTGTGATATATTGAAGCTGAAATGTATGCAAAAAGAGGAGTTATGATAAATGTTAGATAAATGTGTCCTGTCAGTCCCATGGAAAATGAGTCAAGTCTAGAATTGAATGGAGAATCTCTCTAATTGTGATTTATGTGCGCATCCCTAAGAAGCTACTAATTCCGGTAATGTATCTCTCTACGTGCGTACACCTGACATACCCTTTGAGGTGTCTGCCACTATAGGGACTAAAATTCTCTCAGTGTGTGATAGAATGTTTTGTTGGTTGTGCATTGAAACCTTTTCAGGAATGACTGCTTTCTGCAGATTATCTCAAAATTAATTTTAGGTATGCAGTTTCATGTTACGTTCGGATACGATGTAATTAGAGTTAGGTGTGTAAAATGCACTGAGGCGATTCCATGTACGGGTCTGTAAACGACAGGCTCTCCCTCTCTCTGCTTCGTTCAGCAGCTATTAAGGTAACCGAATTGTTCACAACCGATTTGCTTCTACTATTTTAAGGGAATTTTGGGAGTGCTGGATTTGTTATATTTCAGTAAATTCTTTGATATAAGTGCCCAAGTGGAAGAATTTATTGTACATATGACTGTAAGCTATTTTTTAAATTTCCTTATACTTTAAAACAATAAAACACAATATATTTTCCTGGGGGTATTTAAGACTAGTAAAATTCATAAAGCACCAGAATTTATAGCTGGGGAGATAGCTACGGTTTAACTAGAAAATATTCCTTTAGTGCTCCAAACCTTTCGTGGTATTTTCCATTTTCATATACTTGTCAGCGGCTACTCATTGAAGAAGGCTGATGTACTTTGCAGCACCTTGTTTTCCAGTTAACATTATAAGCTCCAAAAGGCTGTTATAACTGATTGCTTTTCATACCATAAAAGCGATCCTTGGTGGCTATAATGGCAGCTCAAAAACCGATGTTTTCTCCATAGGTTATGAAAATAGTACGATAGTCCATGAGGTTTATCTAATTAGCGTTTTTCGTAAGTAAAGACTACACTATCCCAATCCTATTTCCAACTGATGTAATTTCTATCAAATTCTAATTTGTAGAAGAGATGGTTTTTATTTAGCCCCTTAATAATCCGCCATACGCTGGCTAAGGTCCCCTGTTTTCCCGCCCAATTTGGCGGATAGATTGCGAAGAGTTTAAAGCAAGCCGCATAATTTCCGGTCTCGTTCGATAGGTAGTGGAAATGAACAAACTACGTTCGCACTTCGATTGGTTCTCCAAGAAATTCCCTGCAAAGAGTATCCTTCTTTCAATAGGTGTATTGCCGATCTCTTCTTTTGTAAGCTCGTGTTTTTATTTCTTCTAGCTAGACTTCAATATTTGTTAATCTAATATCTCTTATTATTAAGTCTATACTGGGAAATAGCATCAGATTCAAATGCATCACCTTTTTTTGAGGACTTTTTCATATATGTAGGTAGTTTTTTTCTTAGAGTTCCTCGTTAATGGGAAAGTACCTGAATTTAATTGCAATTCCCAAAAGAATAAATATATAAAACAAATTGAATTGTACGTGCGCGTAATATCCTTATTTGCAATTTATATTCGTGTACCTAATCAAGTGTTCCACAGTGTGTGTTCTAGAGGACAGCGTTTTAATTAGTTGATGGTAAAAAACTTAGACATTGCCTTTGTTTTTTGAAAATAATATATTCCAATTTTTTTTTTTGTGGTATATGGTTGATTACTTTCCAAAATAAAAATTCAAAGGAAACTGCTTGAATAAATGAATGGATAAGAGTAAGACTGTCCAGTGCACACTAGGGCATCTAAAAAAAAAGGATGTTCAACTAAGCAGGAAGGTAAATTTAATTAAAGGCAAGACACATGCACGAAATTATTCTCAACAATTCCCCTTTTGCAAAGGCTGCCAATTTGGCAAGGTACCTAGTTGAATTTTAAAACTCCTATTCCTGGAGCTACGCCTGTAGAAGCTCCGATTATCCTTCGTTCATTGTAAAATCATTCCCTAGCTGACGGGATTAATTTTACTCTACGGGAACGGAAAATTGCATTTAAGTAGAGAGTTTCCAACGAGTAAACTGTCCCAGAATAAAATGCCTTTCACATAGTGCTGCTGCACAATCTGCTTTTTGGTAGGATAAACTTTCTCATGGCTATGCCCCGTCCGGGGGGAATCCAAGAGATTACGACAGACAATATACGAGTTGGAGACTGTAAATCAATTCTGGTGTTATTTACTAGAAGTCTTTTATTACTCCTAACGTGCAGGCTCCCGTAGTTGGAGCAAAGCGGTTTGCTTGTGCGTGGATCCTCCGATAATAGCAATAAAAGGGAAAGCATTCCCTATATATCCCCAAGGAGCACCAGGATTTCTACCAGAGAAAATATGACTTCCCAATAAAGAAGGCTACCCTCCCCAAATAAGGTTTCTTTGGTGAGATGCTCCCTTCTCCGTTCTTGGACCTGAAGGAAAATCCTCTGGGGGCATGGTAATCACTGCAGAGTACACCACAGAAAAGGGAAGAAGGGTAGATCCTCTTTGTTACCAGGGATGGGGAGGGGACAATATCGTTGCAGCTATTTACTGCCGAACGATGCCCATTTTTATGATTATGGAAAAGTAACTGTCACGAATGACTAGAATGGAGATTGAGCGGTGGTAATGGCCGGGAAATGGACCGATTTTATAGGGACCCAATCAAAAAGTAAACCGCAATGGTCGCAGGGTAGATTGAGAATTTTACAGCATCTTCCGGAGGCTCGACACGGCATTTGCGCAATTTCCGGACAAAGGAGAGGAGAATGAGGAAATGTTGGAGGAAATATCCACCATCTACCAGTTTGGTATATGCCAAGTTGCCGCATAACAATTAAAACTTTAAGAGCAAGGGGAATTTTTATTAAATTTTCAGTGCGACAGGATAATTCCAGCAATATTTCGCCCGTGCGGCAAACTTCCGCCGAGAGATACCTCCCCCGATAATATGGGGGAAGAAGGCCTTTCATCCTCCTCCTTCTTCACTCCATGCCAGAAATAAGCGCCAGCGATTGCACATTTTTCATTTGGAACTTTGAACAAAGTTTAAACTGTTAAAAACTGGTGCAGCCAACAAGTGGAAAAATTCTTTTCCAGAGCACTTCACCTAGGCACCAGATGAATAAAAGCGCCCCATGGAAAAACTTTGGGCCTCATACACTTTTTTTTTTATTATTATTATTTTTTTTTTACTTTTATCCTGTATAAACCTTTGCGATAGATAGGACGATTTTTACACTCCTTTCAAAGTAATATGATGCGGGTGAGGATCAAAACGGAGGGATTCACCATCCAAATACTCCACCGGTTTAAGCAAAAATTAAAGAGAAATAATTAAAAGAGAATTTTTAATTTAATCACTCAAAAGTGTTCATAAAGTGGTCTGTAACCACAAATGAAAATATTTACGGGGGCGTTTAGCGTTCAACTACCTCAGAGGTGGGTTAATTACGCTATTTACGCCACTGAGTGGAAATTTATTTTCTCGATGAGTTTGTAACACCTTTACCCAGGAAGGTTTTATATATATAAAAAAAAAACTACTTTCGAAATTAAGAGATTCACTGATGGAATAATTTTAACCCGGTTTTCGAAAGTTTTGAGGTTTTACCCTAAATTTAAATCATTGTTAGTCTGTACCTAATCATTCGACTCATAGGCTATAAAAATTTAGAACATGCATATTTTTATATTTCCTTTCTTTATTTTAAGCAAATTAGCAAATTAACTTAAGAATTGAGATTATAACATCTTAATTAAAAAATAGAAAAGTAGTAAAGACTAGCATTTGCAATATGGTGAGCGATAATATCTCCAATTTGCAAAACTGGCACCAATTCTATCTATAACTTGATGGTTGAAGTTATAATAAAAACATACCAATTTTCTACATAGTATTAAAGCCAAGTGTGTTTTTGTTTTCTGACTTTTGCGCACTGTAGATATGGAGACATTTCTAAAAGGAAAAAAGGAACTCTCATAGGATCACTTCGTTGTTCGTCTGTCTATATGTCCGTTTGTATATCTGTCCATCTGTCTATCTGTCTATCTGTCCATCTGTCTATCTGTCTGCCTACCCATCTATCTGTTTATATGTTTATCTGACTATTTGTCTATTTCTCTATCTGTCTATCTATCTATCTGTCTATCTGTCTGCCTATACGTCTATCTGTCTATTTGTTTATTTGTCTATCTTTCTGTCTGTCTGTCTCTCTATATGTATGTCTGCCTGCTTGTCTATCTATATGTCTGTCTGTCTGTTTATCTGTCTATGTATCAAGACCCTTTTTCTCAGGAACGCGTGGAGGTATCAACTTGAAATTAATATCAAATACTTAAGTCTACGGTCTCTTGGAGCTGTAAAAAAATCAAGTTTATTACGTGATAAATGAATCAATTTAAATAGTAGGGTAAGGTAATGTTATGACACGGAACCCTCAAGGTGCGAGTTATATTCGCACTTGTCCTTTTTTTCTATATGTTTTAAAAAGAAATCCTTTTGTCCTTTTGTTTACTCGTACTTGACCGACTGAGACTAGTTTAATAATCATTAAAAAAAAAATGTATTAATTGCTTAAAAATAATGTTCCATAGCATTAATGGTTTTTTACAGCGATGCAAATCTCTCTATACAAAATATATTTTGATAAAATTTAACTTTTCTAGAAATGCAAATACCCCACCCTCCCTTCTGTGCCTTAAGCTATTTATAAAAATTTAACCCGGTCCTATAGAAACATCCGACGCCTTTCTGTACCCAGCACAATGGCTCTCGTGTCCGTTGAAATTAATAAAACCGCAAAGCGCCATGCTATCAACTGCATTTATAAGCTCATGAAATGAAACTTTGCCGTCTTGGAGGACCACCGAATACAGAAAGAAAGGAAAAAGAAATCACCCACCAAGGAGGAGAAACTTGCCCGGTTTTTGTCATTAATTGGAGGAATATTTGAATGTTGATGTTAAGCAAACTGCTAATGGTATCTCTGCAAAGATACCCCCGCACCGTGCGGTAAGTGGTGATCTGGGGTCTCGGCCTTACCCCCCAACTAGAATAAGATGCTTTCGGCGGGGGGGAGGGGGGGCCTTCCAGGGAGAAGTAGAACCCAACGAAATAGTGTTTCATGAATGCTAATGGAATGGCTGCGAGTGGCTTTCACTGCAAAATTGAATGCACTAAAATTCCAATCTCGTCCCCCGTTCTCATTTTACTTCCATAGATTTTTTTTGATCAGGACTTTTTACTAGTTTCAGCTTACGCTTCACTTTAAAAGTTTTTGAGAAAAAAAAATACGAATAATGTGCCCTTATTTTTCGCTACAAGGACTCAAAGGCTTTTCAATCCTTGAAACTTTTAACCGGGAAGGACATCCTACCTCAAAAGGTGTAACTACTTTTTAAAAATTCTTTTATTTTACAACACTGGAAAATTTGCTTCTCTCCTTAGGTTTAGGGCTAAAGTTCGAATCACTAGGACAAGTATAACCTCTCAAAAATTATGAATTGGCCTCTTGTTTTAGCCCCTTAGAGAGAATTTCGATTTAAGGTCGATATGAGCCGTTCATAAACGAAGTCGATTAACACGTTTTTTTTTTTTTAATTTCGTAATCTAAACAAGTAACAAAATATTCTCGCATTTGTAAGATTTTTAGTTTGTCAATCTTTTAATTCTCACATGGTCTTGGTTTACTATAAATTCTGACCTCTGATTTCTACTATTGTTATAATCGGTAGCTTCTACTATAGTTCTGAGCATTGGGTTTTTACTATTCTTCTGAGGGTTTTATTAGAAAGAAGTTGGTTATTATAAAAAAGCATAAATTTCATAATAAAGTAATACCATTATTTTTATTATCTAGCTAACTAATAACTTTCTCTCTGAAAAACATGACGAAAAAACGGTCAAAGCGCAAAAAATACACAAAATAAGAAACAGAGAAAATACATTTTTTCTTGTTTCATGTCCGAACCCTTTGCTGTTGTGGGGGCCACTAAAATAAATTGTGCTAATCAATAAAAAGTGGATGAACCCTCAAAGTCAAAGTGGTCACAAAATAATTCCCGGAAAATAGACTCCAAGTCAAGCGCATTCTGCATTTTTGCATCCATTAGTTAGCTATGCCAATTCAGCAGCAAGTTAAATGGATGACAAAATGACTCTCCTCCAAGGATGTATGATTACAATTTTCGTAATACGACAGCCATTCAACTAGGAAGATATTGGGGCATTAGGATGATTAGCCCCGCGCATATGGCATCCTGAAGTAAGAAGCTGCTTGAGCCCAGATAGTGGGGTGCTTAGACGTAAATACTCGACATTAAATGGCACCAGGCTGCACGGCATAAGTTTGCGGTAGCATAAGTGTACGCGTCTTATCCCAACCCAACCTCTCTACGTCTAAACGGAGTTCTGGTCCTCCTGCATAGATCGCTTAAATAGATGTCAATAAGTTATCGTTATGATGGTACCCATAAAATTCAATGTTGGCCCGCAAACAGCCCTTCCATGAGTCCACTTGACGCTCCTAATTATTATTGTTGGTGCGGGAGGACCAGAGAAAAGTCGTCTCGCCCATCAGCGTCGTCATCAGGCCATCAAACGGACGAGTAGAGCTCGTTCTAGTCCTGGTTCTGGTCCCTGGTCCAGTGGCTAGAGAAGTTGTTGACTTACTTTCTCGGCCAATGTAAACCGAAGCGCCGTAGGGTGGTGGATAGTGCGCTTCACACCCTGCTCCCTTGAATCTTGATGATGATGATGATGCTGCTGGTGCTGGTCCTCCTCCTCCTCCTCCTCCTACTGCTCCTGCTGCTACTGCTACTGGTTCTGCAGCTATTCCTAGTGGGAGCCCCTATCCGCTACTGCTAGTGGTCCTCGGGCTCTGCTCCTGATGCTCCCGGCTGGCTGCCTGAATAATCCCAATGTCGTGTAAGTGGGACATTTGATTTTCTATTCACACCCAAAATCTGGCCACTGGACTGGCAAAGTGGCACCCGGCTGGCGGAGGAGTAGTTTCAGTCGCCTGTCCTGTCCACCAAGAGCTACACAAGCTGAGAACAGCAGAAACCGAAAATTAAATTTTCCAAGACAAAGTCACGAACAATTTTAAAATCACTTGCAGACAACGGAAAATAGCTTTATGAGCTCGACGTTAATTAATTTCTGGGAAAACTGGCAAATATTTGCCGTGGCCAGTTCTGATTGAATTTTTCACGCTCTCTCGGCCTTTTATGGGGATGGATAGCATATATTTTTTTTTTTCTTTATAAAACTTTTCCAGATTTCATTCCAAGATTTAATTGAGCGAATAAGTTGAAAACCAATGAAGCTGAAAAGTGTATGATAAATTTGAGCATCTAATTAATTTATAAAATGCCCTTGGGACTTATTAAGTATTTCTGGCTATAGGCCATTTTTTTTTACTCAAAAAGAACTCTCTTGAAAAAAAAATACTTTTTTAAAAAGAAAATAGACCGCGTTCAATAAATCTCAAAGAATAAAATGAATAAAAAATCCTCTTGTACTACAGACGTGGCCAATAATTACGAACACTCAAGAAAAATCGAATTTTAGTTGCAAAATCGTTTACTACTTAAAGAAAAGATATTATTATTTTTTTAATATTTTGTACATTTCCCTTTAATCTCTAATAAACTAATTATTTAATTAATCATGCCTCTTACTATCTTACTTTGTCGGAGCAATAATTCCATATTTTTATAATGTTTCCTATTAATTGATTCGTTATATTCGTTTTCAAGAATTTTTATTTTATAATACTCCACAAATTTTCTATTCTATTCATGTCAGGGCTATTACCAGGCCATGGAAGTACATCGACTCGTCCCCTCTCCTGTAAAAAATCCATGACTGCCTTCGTGTTATGGCATGGGGCATCATCGTGCGTAAATTTTGCACCACCTTTAGGAAATCACTCATTAAGACGAAAAAGCATTTGTGTTTCCAGAACTCTTAAATATTGCTAATGTCGTATAGTTCCTTCCACGATGTAAATCTGTCCCGGGCCCTGGTGATGAGATAATGCTCCAGACCCATTACTTGGTGCGGATGCCCTACGGTTTGCTGAAAGCATTCTGGATTGGAAAGGCTTATCGGTGCGCCGTCTTACATATTGACCGCTCTTTTATTTAAATGGGATTATGGATTCATCGCTGAAGTATACCTGCAGTAAAAACACATAACACATAACAACATTAAAACTACAGCAAGAAATATTCGATTTAAAAATTTTGGAATTTTGTACAAATTCTAAAATTTCCAATATCAAAAAAAAAAAAAAAAAATAAAGACATTAGTGGCATGTACATTTTCCCAATCTTCAGCAGATCAATGTTTCAGTTGTTTTACCCAAGATAAGGGCTTTAGGGCGCCGACTATACAATTTTCGTTGAACTGTTCTGACCGAAACTTCTACTCGTTCTTCGCTAAAACGCGCTACTAACTCACTTGTACTACTTGTAGCTCATCTGTTACCTAACGTTGTGCGGATCAACTTTCTCGTATCCCTTGGAGAAAATTTCGATTTCCATTTACATTTCTTCCTTGAGTTGGTTAGTTCCGCCAATTCATCCTGCAAGGTCCTAATAATTTTGCTCACCGTGGAGATTGAGTAACCTTTACAATTCTGGCAATTTCTCTCTAGAAATATTTTTTTTCGTTGTACAACGATTTAATCAACTTAATTTTATTGCTTGCCACATATCTGAAATTTTTTCGAAACAGTTAAAAAATCACCAGAATATTTTATTAAAAATTTAAAAACAAAATCTAAAAGAAGGCTACTTTCTGAATATATTTTATATTAATTACTTTTTTATTGTTAGTTGAACGAAATATACTTTTCCACAGAAAAATCACAAATCATGCATTGATTCTAATTGTGAACTAATTTTAGATAGTCACTTACTTTAAACATTAACACTGAACATAAAAACGACAGTATTGAAATAATTTTTTTTATGGTTAGTACCTAATATACATATATCGATTTTCAATTTGACTTGAATAGAATGGGAATGCATTAAAATAGTGCGATTTGGATGAGAGGATAAGGAAAGCATCTACGAGTATTTCTTAAAAGGAGCAACATCATCCATTTCTATAAAAATTACTTTGTTATCACATTTGTCCTTGCATTCGATAAGTCTATCAATTGTTAACGCAATTTTGCGATTTTAGCTAAAATTTAATTGAAGGCGTTAAGAAAACGTAATCAAATACACACTCTAATACCCCAATTTTCAAAAATGTTATATGTTTGACTCAATGAGTACAACATTTAATCGAAATATGGTAGATAGTGAAATATTAAAAAAATCGCGTTGACAAGAACGGTCTAGAAGAAAGTTCAGACTGTTATCGCTTTAACCAATTGTTTGCATTTTCCAGATTGAATTAATGAGGTCATTATTACAATCTATAAATAAAATTTGATCAAAATCCCAACTCCTACAAGGACACTTTTTTTTCGTGGTTTAAAGACCACATTGATATATATCTGTCCGTTTTGAGTACAGCCAAAAGGTCTTTTTAATCTAAACATACAGCTTTCCTTCTACTATTACTTATATTACTATATAACTCGTTAAAATTTAAATTATATTATAAATATTTTCTAATTCATAGAATTGCGGTTTTGTTTTTTTTTTTTCTTTTAAATAGTTTCAAAACTAAATCCCTGCAGTTTCTTGCAGATGGAAAACGAAACTGTCCTCTCTGTCGGTTTATTTGAGAAATTTCTTTAAACGAGCATTTTATGAAGAGGAAAATCTTAAAAGTAGCAAAACACTTTCAGAAGACGTTGACTTGATGCGGTAAAAGTCCGCTTTTATTTTATTTTTTGGTTGAATAAAATTTAAATCCGTATTCGCCCGAGGGTAGGAACGAAGCGGTGGTATTGGCTGTGGCCAGGCCAAATAGTTTTTCGGTTAAAGTGGCGACCGTTGATGGCTTTAAAATGTACGTTGCATGGGCATAATGTAAATTGGTGAGGCCACAAAAGAGTTTTATGTTAATGCCACCCCCGTTCACCGCATCGTGCACCCCTTGTACGACATGCAATCCAGTTTGCATCTCATTACCGACCCAGCTGCAACGTTAGCTTCGCTTCGTTTCACTTCATGGCCGAACTGCGGACTTCATGTCCATGCTCGCAGGCTGACCGGGACACGCTCGCAGTCTGGGACTCTATCACGGATAGATTTGCTTTTGCCTTTTTTTTTTTGTTTTTGGGTTATTTTGAACCCGCACTCATTTTAAGTTTATAGTTCTGTTGGAGAAAGGAGGAGAGGGGGGGGTCAGTAAGGTTGCACAATTAACAAAAAAGATATTCAGAAGTCATTAGGAGATTGAGGCGATCAAGCTGGCCATTGTCGCATTTTTAAAATCAACTCTACCGACTTTTTTCTCGGCCGGTAATGACTGGTGGTAACTTCTGCTGGACTTTGTCCAAATTGCACTTTGGTGACAACCCCTCGGGATCAGATCCTGAGTGAAAATTGAAAACGGCCACAGCTTTTGCTCTCGAGTTTTTCCTCGATCTAATTCCCATATAATTGCCCGAATGCGTCGCCAGGAGCGCAACGATAGAAAAACATCCTGATCCTTTTTACACCCGGCTTTAAGGGGCAGAGTTCTCGGAATATTTCCTCTAAAAGACAGTCTTGAGGGAAACTTTACCCGGAAATTGCACTGGTAACATTCGAAAAAAAAAAAAAATAATAACCTCCTCCCTCTTCCCCATCCCGCATCCCTACAAACTCACTATATAGTCCTGGGATCCAGGACTCAGAAACGGTGCATTCGAAAATGTTCTGGTCGCGAAACTGCTTGTTCGCTTCCAGTCAACAATTTCATGAATAATTCAGGACGAGCGCACCCTGCTGAGCAAATTAAAAGAATTTAATGCACTCGATGCGCTCACGGGAGGAGGTACGGGCTCAGGGCCGGAGGTGTATCGCATTATGGTTAATAAAGTGTGTGCTGGCGGGAGGGGAGAAGCAAATTCCCGGAACCCAATGCGATGGATAACCCTCCCCCCCACCAGCGCCATTCCATCGCCTTTTTCACGTTTTCAGAATCAGTCTGCCCTTTTGCGTCACATTAAAATTAACGTTGTGAAACATCTGACAACATTTGAACGCGGCAAAAGAATTTTAATCGCTTGGCAGATTTCGGTGATTTTTACCTTGTCTGTTGCATATGTTCCGGTTATGATAAAACTTATGACATTTTTTAATGAGTAATATATTGCAGTTAAAAAATAGGACGAATTCCATGAAAGCTCTATCCAAAAAGTTGGATAAATTATATCCGATGGTTTTGGGTATGAGCAATATTCGAAATTTAAATAAAATTCAATATCCAAGCTCAGTTAATAACTGTCTGAATAAATATCATAAATTTCTCATAAAATTCCAATGTTCTGCTATAATAAAATGTTTTACTCATGAGTAAATGATTTTAAGACAAATAACACATATTTCCGCTAAGCAAACATCATATTGGACTCAGAACTCAAAAGACCGAAGTTCGATTTCCAAATTTAACCGAATATTTGTAGAAGTGAATGGAATTACATTAAAATGGAAGAATTTCACTTTTATTTTTAATCAATATTAAAAGATAAAAATTTTTGGATGTATATGGATTTTTGTTGTTAAAGATGCACCATGTTCAGGAAGGCTAGGCGGAATAACAATTCGTGAGATCGCTGAGAGATTAAATTTATAGAATTCGATTGGTTTAATTTTAAAACTCAACATATGAGTTCCACATGTTTTTACAGAAAGAAATTTGATCCGTCTCTTTAATTTCTATGATTTGCTTTTCATACGTCAAGAAAATTATCCATTTTTTAAGCGAATTATCGCTGAGGACGAGAAATGGGTTATCTAAAATAATGTTGAATACAAGAGATCATGGAGTAAAAAAGATGAACTGGCTCCAAACACTTCATAAGCCGATATTCATCAAGAAAAGAAGATGTTCTCTGTTTGGTGGGCTTTCAAGGGAATCGTTTTTCTTTAGCCTTTACCGGACAATACCACGATTAATTCTGAAGTGTACTGCCATCAACTGGACAAATTGAATGATTCGTTGAAACAGAAAAGTCTAGAATTGATCAACAGAAAACGTATAGTGTTCCACCAAGATAATGCGAGATCTCATACAGGTTTGGTAACTCACCAAAAGCTTTTACAGCTTGGATGGGATGTACTGCTACACCCTCCATGTTCTCCAGTTCTGGTACCATGGGTTTATTACTTGTTCCCGTCTTTACAAAACTTTTTAGACGGAAAAATCTTTACTTCAAAGGAGGTCGTAAAAATTGCTTGAATCAGTTTTTTTTTTTGCAGCAAAGATCAAAAGTTTTATGAGCGTGGAATCATGCTATTGCTAAAAACACGACAAAAGGGGAACTTATAATTTAATAAAATCTGTATACACTATAAAAAAATCTCTTTAATTTTAATCAAAACAAAAAACGCAATTACCTTTTGAATATCCCAATAATTCGAATGTTTAGTAACTCTACATTCAAAAAACTACAAAAAAAAATATATCGAAGCATACCTTTTGGTTTTATTGAGAAATAAACATCAAAACAAACAAAACGAACTTTCGATTTAATCCTGAAAAGTCTCTTTTACCCCAATATAAAAAGCAAATAAAATTACTGAAACCATTATGGCAGTCAACATGCGAAACTTTGGTACCATTTATGTCTACCTGTTCAATTTCGCATTACAATTCCCTCAGCCAACATGCTGTTAAAAAAAAATCCAATCTTTCCACCTGAAAAGTGCTTGAAGTGACAAATGATGTGAAATAATTCTGCCAATTGTATCCGAACGTCCATTGTTCGAGCCACACTCCGCCAATTGATACTCTCGTCACTCAGCCGTTGCATTGAAAAGGTTTGAATAAACGACTCCTTTCGAAAAGAAAGGAACAAAAACAAAAAAAATACAAAAATACAGTCGTTGAGCTCCGGGTTGAATTTTCGAAAACTCATTTGGAAGGAATGAAAAACAAAAGGTAAAAATTTCATACCTTTTATCCCCGAAGGGCCCGCCAACCACAACGCCTGGAGTACGTCGAAGTCGCACGTTGGAACGACAGCGCTTTTGGGTACTCAATCACTTTTCTGTTTACAATATGCCATGAACCATGTCGCTCAGTCCAGGTTCCAGAATTCAGGAGCGACCTCCTCCTCCAGGATCATGGGGTTCAGGCTCAGGCACACCATAGCCCTCGTAGTTATAGTCGTCGTCGTCGTTCTCGTTCTCGTCCTCGTCCTCATGAGCATCATATCTCCGGGCCTGCTGGAGGAGTTTGCACGTCGGCACAAACTGGAATTGATTTATTCCAGGGCACGAGATTCCCTGCTTATCCTTAATTTATAGCAAAATCTGTTGTTCGGTTGATGGCCATGAATTATAAATCAAAGAATGCACGCAATTATTGCGGCGGCTATCAAATAAACGGCACTGAGAGAATATGGTGAACTATTGCTTTTCAAGTAGAAAATTTTGAATTTTCACTATATTCAGGATAAATTGGATGATTTGGATAACGACAGGATTACAAATTCTTGGTTTAATTAATACCACACAGCATATAACGTATAACGTAAGGTTATAATGTATGTTTTTCGTATAAATTTCAAGAATTCTTTTGTAATTAATACTCGGAAGGGTTCACTGTTTAAAAGTAAGCTTTATAAGAATTTTGCTCTTTTCAAATTACACCTTTGAATGATAGTTAAGTAAATGGAGCTATATATCCCATGAGAAATATGTTCAAAGTAAAATTTCACATTTTCACAATTTCGCAGAATTCCTTAAAATAATAATTTACATAAAAATTATATACATATACAAAAGAATTAGGGGATTACCTTAAAAATTCAAAAATTTAAGGGATTTTTAAAATGGTGAATCTCCGTGAAAAATTATCGCATCCGAATGATCCTATGACTCTATTTATATACACCCCAATTCTCTCAGGTATTCTGATCAATTAACTCTGAGAAGTTTGATCATAATTGCCTATTAACACAGAAAATTCATAATTACTTCATGCAACTCTCCGTCGCATCAGATGCGCTTTGCAATTTTCACGAATTTTTACCTGAAAATAGAGAAATGGCTGAAATTGATTACAAAACGTATAGAAAATGAGTACTGGTAAAAGACTGATTCAAGACGAAATGGGGAAAAATTAAAGACAAAAGATATTCTAATAGGGAAATTTCCAGAAAAATTAATATAAGTGCTAAGGTAGTCCGGAGAATTATGAAATAATGCACAAATGGAGTATTAAAAAGGCAAAGGAAATCAGAGATACGAAAAGCTCTGAGAATAGCTTTAAATTCATCTTTAACTGTGAAGCAAACTAAGAAAGCGGCTGGAACAAATATCCGAGCAGAACAACGCTTATTAAAAACGTCTTAAACTTTTCAATTCCTTTGTCTCAAAAATAAGTCAGTGTTGATCATGAGGCATAAGTACTCGTAAAATAGATTTCAATTTAATAGAAACAATTGAATTAAAACGTATTATTTTTACCGATAAAAAAATGCTTCACATTACACGGAACAGATTGATACGCGTTTTATTTTCATAATATAAGGAAACAAGAAAGATTTTTAGCACATCGTCATTAGAGAGAAGGACTTCTTATCATACAATGAGCCCGTCGATCTGGTTTTTCTAAATGGACAATAAAAAGCTCATGGCTCCAAAACTATCCTTAGAAACGCTAAAATTTAAATCATACCATAGAAAAGACGGAGAAGGTTAGAATTGGATAATTCAACACGATCACGCAGCCTTCCACACAGCTAGGGTTGTTAATTAATGGTTTACGGAAGAAGATATAAAAGTCCTGGAGTAGTCATCATTATTTATTTAGTCTATCAATCTCGACATAAATATTATAGAAAGCTTGGGATAGATCACTAGGAAAATTTGATAGCTTAGAAACTTTAAAAAAAGCAATTATCTCATGAAATAATGTACCATTAGAAATAATACGCAATTTGTACGATTCTTTACCATATTTAAGGTAATAAATAAGAATTATGGTAATACTTATTATTAAATAAATGTGAAAATGATTAAATTTAGTTCTTATATTTACTCAAAATCACTATTATACTAAAATTTAGTTAGAGATTCTTTGCAAAAACAAAACAAAAACATAGGGTGAGGTGAGTGAAGGTGATCCCTTAATTCTTTTCAATTTTTAACAGTTGAGGACACTAAAAAAAGGAAAATTTCAGCAAGTTGTGCGTTTGGGAATCTTTAAGGGGGTATCTTAAACTAAATAAAAATGCAATAATATCCAATAATTCTGCCATTTTTTCCTAAATGGCGGTTAGTTATATACAAAAAAGGATGCGCAGGGAATTTCGTTCATCGTAAAATACCCTTGTATTAAAAATGCGTCAAACCGTGGCCATGCCCGGCAGTAAATTGATTCTCACAGCTCAAGTGCTACCCATTTACACTTTTTAGGATTCTCAAGGAATAAAGATGAAATAAAATAAAATAGATCTTTCGGGGCAAAGGAAAATAAAACCTGAAGAAGGATCTCGCCTAAACAAATATTTATTAAAAAGAACCGTGTCTTACTCATGCAGTAACCCTTGCAGACAAAGAATTATAAAACATCTGTTGCTCTTTCAAGCTGTGCAATGATATTTTAATCATGCCACAGCACAAAGGGTTATAAGCTGAGGAGAGGATCTCTAAAGAGGATTATGGGCACATTCATGTATTCTTGCCTGCTCAAGGCAGGTACCTGAATTGTCGATACGACTGACCAACAGCCACAGGAAGATAACAAGTCTTAAGAAGTTTGTTCGAGCTAGGACAGGTTTTCTCCTGTTCCACTCGCTACAATCGACTATTTGAGAAAAGTGAATATCATATGGCATTATTGGATCGATTGTGTGTAGAAATAAAAACAAATAAAAACGGCCTCACATGTAAAAGAAAAAAGGGCTATTTCACCAAGACAATGCACCATGCCACAAGTTGAGGAAAACGATGGTTATAATGAATGAATTATGCTTCAAATACACAAAAAAGGTATCGAAAAGTTATAGGAGCGTTGGAATGTATCACTCTTGAAGGAAAGTCGAATTTGTTTTTCTTAGACTGGAGACTTATTGAATGATGTGCTAACATTTTAGTAATAATTCAATTTTTGCGATACTTCAAAACATAGTTTCTCAGTATCAAATAATCAAAACCGAAAATTTCTATTCAGCAAATGGCAACTCTTCCCGATTAATTTTATGTTTATTCTTAGGAGAAACTAAAGCCAATTTAATGTGTACGAATTTATACCTCCGAGATTATTTCAGGGATTTTCCCGAATAAATCCTTGGAACTTTGGAAAATCCCTACAGAGGGGCATAATTCGATAAAGGTCGTAAGCGCAATTAATGCCCGCAGCTTACGATCTAATCAAACAGTGGCAAAACATAAATAGCATTTTGCAAACATTCAAAGTTTCGTTATTTATTGGATTTTAGCATCAGATCCGCTGACAAGATCTAATTTATTTTCTGTAGCGAATGCGTCGTCGTCGTCGTCGTCGTCGTCGTTGTCGTTGTCGTCGTTGTCCTCACCACCATCTCTTCAAAATTACTTATCTGCGGAAGTTGCAATAAATAAGTACGTGAAAGATTAGCAGCGGTCCCGCAGGCCGACTCTTTTGGGGGCTCTCGTCTAGCAAAAAAAAAAAAAAGTTCGGTAATTGATTGTCCCCATAATTTTGGGGCCGATCAGAAAAAAAAAGAAAATAAAACCTCATATTCAATTCGAACAGAATCCGCACAAGTTTTGGGGTGAAAAATGGTCTCGTCTTCGATCGTTCCAACGTCTTTTTAATTTCCCTTCGATTTTGGGCGTCCCAGACTCTGGCCCCGAAGTTCACAAGCCCCACTTAAGGCTTTTAATCGATTTCCATGTTTTTGAGGTTTCCAGGCGGGCCAGTTCGGGCAGATAGTGGGGCTAGATAAAACTATCCATCCTTTCACGTGGAAGCCAGCCCTTCCCCCCTTTTCCTGCTTCCATGTGTGCTCCGCCCCATGCTAGTTTTGTTGTACAAGGATAAAAAATAAAAAAAAGAGCCATTCCTAGAAAATTGGAGCCAAGTTTTATGGATGGCTGATCCCTTATTTAAATAAGAACTGATTAGTTTCTTGGGGCCCCAGGCGTGGATTTGGTGGCCTCTTTTGGGCCCTTTCCAACATATCCTACAGTGCGGCGGGCGCTTATGTTTTGTATACTCGGCTTAAGCGAGGTTTTGATCAAGTGTTTTCTATTTTGTAATGTTTTACGGCAGGCAATTTTCGAAACTGAAATGGGAAAAGAATCATTTAGAGATTTTTAGAGGGAATCCAAATGGCCTACTTCTACTAAGGATTTTTTTTAGGTTGTCGATGTGGATTAATGCAAATGGGAGTGGTAGAGTAAAATAAATAAAATAAATGCGGCTTTGACATGGAATAACTTTTTGGCTGAAATTCGTTACTAACGTCCCTTGAAGGTGAGATACCCATAAAACGATAACCTGAATCTCATTCTTTCGAAACTTAAATTTAATGTCCTCGTATTCGAAACGAAATGATTTTATTTATGTGATATGTAAAAGAATAAAATTTACTTCTTTAAACAGGAATTGCGGGGACAATTCTAGTAAGCCGGTAAAGTGTGAGTTTAATTTACACATTCGCCGTAAAAACAACATTAGTTTTATTTTATTCTCCAACCTTTTGTATTTAGTTTTAAAAAACTTTAGATTGATAGATTCAACCAGAAGATGCTTAGCTTTCTAATGAGACTGGATGTCTATTTACGAAGCTCAAATAAAAAGGAAGTTTTTCTATTTTATTTAAAAAAATTACAAGTCATATTAAAAAAATTCTTTTATTTTCAAATTTCTCAATTCAGAAACTATTTTTCTACATAATCATCATTTTGTTCTACGTACTTTTATAGCCGTGACGATAACTTTTTAGTCACATATGGGTCACAGGTGCCTGTCCCGTGAGACGGCGAGCATCACCGGTGGGTCACACATGCCTGTCCCGTGAGACGGCATGCATTATGATGGGTCAACATTTGTATTGGCAAAAAACTGATTTTAGATTCGTTTTTAGCTCGTCGAAATCTAAATCAATCATCTAGTGGATATTACCGTGCAAAAATCGTATTGAAAAGTGTAATCTGATGCTACGCTACCCCACGAAGCAAACCGTGTATTCGGACGCTATTTCACAAGAGAAAATCTTGAATATCGGCGCCGGTGTCAACGTCTTAAACTAAGAGAAAAACATTTTTGAATCAAATAATTCTTTGATCTGGTAGGCTGAAGTAAGTACCATTTGTTCCTGGCGATCATGAGTTCTCCACATCTGAAAGTACAATTTTGATATGTTTTTTACCATTTGAATTATTTTACTAGAATTATACGGAGGGTCAACGACTCAGCCGCCTTCGATTTTCATGTTAACAAAACCTCCCTCAAGAGGAGCCTTCTATATGCCCAATCCCACCCTAATTTAACCTGTCTCTCTTGTGTTTTGTTTCCTTTGTTGGTTAAATTGTTTAAAAATATGTTTAAATATGAATAAATATTTATAAATTTAGTTTCGAACAAAATTACGGATTTCGTGAACATTCCATGAAAATTTAAGCCCAATCGGTACAATAGCTTTTTTATAAAATTACCAGGGCTGTAAATATGAAACCGGGATTTGCCCATAGATAACATGTCGAATTTTATACCTGAAAATAACGATTTGTGCACAGCATTAATTTTCTGTTACCATTTGAAGAAAACTGCTACAGAGTCGCATTGAATGTTTGAGTGATTTAAAAAATTCAAAAATTGTAATTTTGAGGTAAGAAACGAAGACGACCGGACGGAAAACATTGCTTTGTGTTTGGAAGGATAAGATCTACTATGAGCTGCTAAAACTTGGTGAAATTGTTAATACTGAACTCTGTCGAAAACAAATGATCGATTTGAATTAAGCTTTACGTGAAAAACTACCATAGTATCAAAAAAGGCAATACAAAATGATTTTGCTTCATGATAATGCTCCATCACATACAGCAAAACTGGTCTAGGAAATGATTGAGGCGTTTAGTTGGAAAATACTGTTGGATACGACTTACTCATCCGATTTGGCTTCGTCCGATCCTTATTCCTCCTTATTTGCATTAGTGGGAGACGCACTTCCTGAGCTACGCTTCACTTCTTATGGCTGGTTTGCCTCAAAAGAGCAATAG
Organism: Philonicus albiceps; assembly: GCA_963969385.1. Classification (NCBI taxonomy): domain Eukaryota; kingdom Metazoa; phylum Arthropoda; class Insecta; order Diptera; family Asilidae; genus Philonicus; species Philonicus albiceps. The sequence goes on from OZ017776.1 coordinate 29,061,805, forward strand.
TTTTTATGGCGTAGCATTCACAAATTACCAGACAGATAGGAATGGGCACAATACTTCGAATATGTAACTGGTACATATAAGATTACTAAAAAAAAGCGTCTTATCCTTGAATTTTTCAGTCTTTTCTCGACCGTTTCGACCAAAGTTGTGGTTTCTACTTAATTTCTACAGGTGTTTAATAAGCAAAATCAATGTTTTTAGAAAATATATAGATAGACCCCTAGAATCGAGCAGTTATTTTCTTTTTACAATTAAAATTATAAACATAATCACAAATTAATTTTATTTCCTATTTTTAATTTATTTAATTCCAAAACGAAGTGAATTCTACAAAATTGACTAATTGGATTTATACAAAATTTGAAATACAGATTTAAAAAACAAAAACACTGCTTTAATTAAATTTTTTTTAAAAAAAATCATATTTTTAAAATTTTCTTTCAATTTAAATTTCCCGCCTATTGATTGATTTGCAAAATTTAAATTCAACGATCAATTCTAGTTCAGTGTTTCCCCCTTACCAATATTTGTCGCGTTGTTTGGTGCTTCCTCGGTGTAAAATTGGTAAAATTTAATACTTTAACTAATTAAAATTCGTCGAAAATATCATTAAAATTTATTTATTTGCATTAGAAGTTAAAATAAACTCGTAAATTTATCGGAAAAGTGTAGAATTCGTATGAAATGAAGCGACCATAAAAATGTGAATTCGTGTGCGGTGGTGAGTTAAATAAAACGTGTACGATGTGTTTTGTGTGAATTAAATTCTTCTAGCTGGATGGGGAGTTACAATTAAAAGTTAAGTAATTAATTTCTATAATCGTCACTTGATTATAAGGTGAGTTGCAAAGCATTTTATTTCGAGGGTTGATAAAAACTGCTTTATAGCATGAAATTCTACTAAATTCTAATTATTTTTATGTATCATCACATGGGAGAGGGTTTTTTTTATTATTAAAACAAGATATGTTTTTATTTTGACTATTTTTAAATTTTTATCCGCTTCATAAGTTTTAAATTGTCCGCTCGATAAGCCTAAAAAAAGCGCGAAGGAGTGTGCTGCCCGAAATAATTTCGCGCACATTCACCCTGGGAAAAGCGCCAACAACGCCATCAAGCTCCGATTCCTCGTACCAGTTCGACATTTGTAATGGCCGCCGCTGGTCATCGCAATCATAAGTTCTTCTGTGATATTTTTATTTTCGTACGTAAAATCTCTGCGTGATTTATGTGTTTCACACTGGAAAAAAGAGCTCTAAAATAATAACAAGTGGAAAATAATTTTTCACTTCGTGAGATAATCGGCTAAAGTGAAATAGTAGTGTGGATTTAAAATCGTACGATTGCAGCCAAGGCGAAGAGGTGCGATTCCCAACACTCAATGGATAAATTTATATATATATATATATATATATATGTATATATATATATATAAAGAGTTTTTCTTGCTGTCTCGCATGAGGCGCTCTCCTCGTATCCGTGGTGCTTCACCTGCAGTGAAAAAAAAAAACGAAGAAACAACAAACCGATCTAATTACCTCGCGTTCGCTCCGGCCGTCGTCCCTGCTCGTCGGCCCCTTCACACACCAATTTCCGGCGCTATGCGGTCCTCCAATCGATTTATAACCTAGAATTGTGTTTTGATTATATCATGGCTCGAAAAGAAAAACGGCAACAAACACCGCTCTTGAGCCGCAATTTAGCCCAGCGGCAAACAGGCGGACCGAGTGACATTTCTGTGCATAGGACAGTGAAGTAGGAAAAAAACAAAAATAAATAAATTCCATCGTACAAGTTGTGGCGGCGGTGCTATTTTGCGAAAATGTCAAGGGATTAACCGAAAAATGTCCACCGCAACGGTGTGTGGGATTGTGTAAAAGTTCCGCAAAAGGGTTATTCCCCCCTGCGATCCCTTTTCCTTATGCCCATTTTTACACATAAAACCGGGCTCTTCTGCCGTTTACCCCGCGGAGGGTAACATCAAGACGAATGTCGGTCGCTGGGAAACAAAATGGCAAATGTCAAAATTGCTGCGCTGTTTATTCCGTGACGAGACGACTCCCAACACACACGCAAGCGGTGTAAAGGGGGGTATGGGAGCCTTCTCTTCTAGGGTTTGCTGTGTTGGAGGAGATGAGTGGGCGGATGAACGTGGAACTGGCGTCGTTCCTACGACGAAGAAGGGCACCTACTGCAGGAGCTGCGCCCTCACCCTTCCCACCAATTCAGCCAACAGTGCCAGCAAATGCCGATGGATCCCCCGCCGTACACAGCCGCATCAGCAGAAGCGCCCCGTTTGCGTTATTAGGTCGATAAAGCATTTGTTTTCATTGAGATGGAACGACTCCAGAGTCGCGCCGCCGGTGCAAAAATTAAAAAAAAAAAAAAAGAGAAAATGTCACATGCATCCTCCGGGGGTGACTGCCGAGACGTACTTCAACTTCCAGTAATTAATAGGAGCGCGGTCTGGATGCAGGTTTTCGTGCATCGACAAGTTACCCAGGTGTCGTCGTCGGGAACCCCTCCCCCCCTCAAGTTCACTAGACGTAATAGAACTTAAAAAAAAAAAAGAAATTTTATATAAATAAAGTAAGAAGTGCTTGTAGTCAGTTTGAGCGGAAAGTTGTATTTCTCGAATCAGGGGGTTGAAGAAAGGAGCGAAAGGTGCTTTCATAGTGACGAGGTGTTATTCCCTTGCTTCATTGGGCTGGCACATTTGTTTTTTTTTTTTTTTTTTTTTGTATAAAGCAACGATTAGATTCTGTGATCCTTTGTAAAGAGCTGATGCAAATAAAGCGAAACATCTCTTGACTTTACTGAAAGCTAAGGTGCATATCAAAGGGAAATCTTAAGTAGGACGCTTCCAGGATACATCATATGGTGTATCCCCATTCCTTGCCTTCAGAGTGATGTTGCTGTTGGGAGCTACACCCTCCGCCTTCCCCCTTATCATTTTAAAATTCTCTTTTCTCATTCACACTGCTTGAGGCCAGTTGTAACGTCTCAGTCTATTTTGTCTATACCGCATCCCCCGCATCTTTTGTAGTTGATAGTTTTAAAAATCCCACTATCTAAATATAAAATTGTGAAATTGCAAGCTTTTCTAAAACATATGGTGGTTTTGTTCCTATTATGAAAAACAAATAATTTCTTTTCCCGCGTTTGTTTTAATAACATTCTAATTTTAATGAATGTGTTATAAATAATTAAAAATTGATAAGGTAGGTTTTTTTTTTTTGTATTTCAATTTTTAAACACACCAAAGCACGAGAGTTAACATTGTTTAATTACCTTTTTAATAATAGATCATCTTAAAATTGACTGACTACAGCCTTTACGGATTTGTGAGTCAGATGGAAGTTAAGATGTAAGCAAAACACCGCATACAGAGTTCTTGTTTTTTTTCCCCCTCCAATAGAATGTAGAAGTTTAATTAGATCACAAAATTTTATACCTGCACTAATAGTTAAACAAAAAAAAAATACTACAGGTGCTATATGTATGTTTTTAGCAGTATACATATAAAAACAAAAATTTTAGTTGTTCTAAATTTAAATTAATAAAAAATTCACATATAGAGAAATAAAATGAAATACCTTTAATATGTTTTTATCAGATGAACATAATTGAAAAATTATCTTTTCAAGATAATAATAATAAAATAAATAGTGGAGCGAAACTAATTTAATGATATTTCAGATAATTGCAAAAAAAAAAATTAAACCATTTCTGCCCCCCCTAATGTTGGGATGCTGACAGGAGCAGTTGTAGTTGAAAATAATGCCCTCAAAAAATATTGTTGGCAATGCATCTTTCCTAGCACCAACTTTATCAATTTAAAAACAATTTTTCTTTCAATAAATAATATAAAAAAAAAAAAAAGTACATGGGTACTGCAAATGATCTCATTATTTTTACACAAAACTAAATTAATTGCATCGACTATGTTTTTCGCAACAAATATATATATTTATATTATATATTGCCCTAAAAGAAATATAACGAAACAAAAAAAAATAAAAAAGGCGGAACGGGCCCGACCTATATTCATCCCTACACAGAGAGACAATATACCCCCTCTCCATCATCATTCCCAACCACCGTCGCCCAGTTTGTCGAGGAATTGTGCGGTGTTATTTAATAAATTTTCCCACCAAACAATGAAATTTATTATATCGAATAATCCCGTAAAATGGTACACATTCCGATGCACTGTAATAATCAAAACAGCACATAAACTAGTTCTGTTAAGCACAGCCCTGCTCTTTCTCTCCTACTCTCTTTATCTCTCTTTTTCTCTCCTATAGGCAATAGGGGAGGGGATTTAAATGATAAAGAGAACATTTTCTCTCGCAAAATGAGAGAGTAAAACACGTGAGCTTTAATGGAATATGCGCAAATGAGGGCTTTTAGTGCTGCCCTACCGTCTCCAGTTTTCCGTTCAAGGGCTGTTAGAGAGCCCTCCCCTCCCCTACAATGGTTCTGAAATAACTGTACTACCGTGCCGCCTGACAACCAACAGAGCGAAGGGGTAATGTATTCATCCCTCCGGTAAAGAAGTCAACAAAATTTATATATATATATATATATATGTATCTTTATAGTTATATAGCTTTTTGTTATATTCCTGGGTATTATTTTTTTTTTTTCCTTTTTCAGTATATTTTTGGGGGGACGAAAGTGCGCGCTGTCCCTTCCACGACTGCTCCATTCAGAGAAGCTTTTTCCATTCCGTAATACACGCTTCAGTTTTTGGGGGGTAAGCTTTTTGGGGATTTTGTATCCGTTCGTCGGGATCATAGCGGTATATCTCCAACCTAGTCCTGTTTCTCTAAGGCTCGATTTGTTCGCCCGCAAACGCTACAAAACATTTCGTTGTCAATAGTTGCCGTGTCGGGGACGTGTGTAAAAAAAAAAAAAAAGGATGAGTGTTTTCAGATAAATAAAATTCTGTGGGAAAAAACATTTCTTGAAAGATAAAAAGTTAAAAGATTATTATAAAATAAAATTAAAAAAAAAAAATAAATCTTTAGAACGATTACAGACTCTCTCCGGGTGCTAAAAAATTAATGATAATAATAATAGAAAAAATAAAGTGAAGGTGTCCGTTTCTGTTTTCGGTGCTTCTGCTGTTGCTGATACGCAAAACAGAAACGAAAAGGAGATTTGTTATAATAAAACTAAAGGTCCTCGTGCTGTTCCTGACTGCTGTATGCTCCTGGATGTTATATCCTCAAAATTAGTGCGTGTTATGCTGTTGAGCCTTCCAATGTAGAACAGAATATTTCCGCTCTTCCAACAGTCTGGCTTTGGTATTATTATTATTATTAATAATAATAATAATAATAATATAATATAATAACGGACCCTTATTCTGGACCACTGGCTCCGTTCTCCTCATCCATATGCAAAAATTAACACCCTCGGAACAATAAAACAGCCCTTACAGCTGAATTCCATATATAAAACCTAAAACGACCAGAGCCAGTGCATTCCGCTGAGTGTGATATACTGACCCACATATTAACTGTTTATCCAAAACATCGTAAACTTGTCTCTCTGTCTCCCTCTTCCCATTGGATAAATTCCGCTTACTTGAAAAATAGGCTATTTCCGGTCCCGTATTCCTTCTACGTATAACTGTATATTCTATACAAAGTAAATAATAAGAAAAAAAATAAAATAAATAAATAAATAATACATCGTTTGTTGTTTCTTCGAAAAACGAGAAAAAAAAGAAAATATCTCTAAATTTTCGTTAAAATTCGTGTTGTTGAAAAGAAATCTAATCGTGTTGAAAGCAAAATAAAAAAAAGTTCTTCAAAGTTTGATAGTGAAGTAGTTCAAAGTGTTTACCTGTAAATAAGAAATAAATAAAAGTTTTAAATGTTTCTCACCTTTCGGGCGAATCTTTTTTTGTTTTTCTAGAAAGAAATTACAGAATAAGGTAAAAAAATAAATAAAAAGAAATTTTTAAAAAGAGTGTTCAAGTCGTTCTCCTTGGAAATATTTGTGAATGTTATTCGATTAATATAAAAGCCATTACAAAAAAAAAAAAATAAAATAAATTGCACTTACAGTTACCGGGAAATACAAGTTTTTATCACCCGCCATCCATTAATAAAAAATATATATATATATATAAAAAAAAAGAGAAAAGAAAAAAAATTTCTCCATCAGTTGGTTGTAAAAATAAGATGCCAACATCGACAACGATTGCATCAACAGTAACATTGATAGCAGCAGAAACAACGTCCTCATCACAGCAACATCAACAGTTTATGACATCAACACCTGTCAATATGTTGGCAACAGCTGTAACAACAGTCGATGATATTATTAGTAATAATTCCTCATCAGCGCCACAAACATCAATAAATAATTCATGTTCAACAATGACAACACCGCAAACAGCTGTTGCCGCTGCTGCTGTTGCTGCCGCTGCCGCTGCTGCAGTATCGTCACAACAACAACAACAGCAGCAACAACAACAACAACAGTCTTCAACAGTTGCATCATCAGCAGCAATAATTGCGACAACTTCACCAACATCCGTTGATTCAATTATTGATGTAGCTAATTCATGCAATAGTTTACAAAACGCTCCAGCCATATGTATTGGTGTTGGACAAACATCAACAACGGATGATATTATAACATCAATTGCAGCAACATCAATGTTAAATGGTGCTGCGGGTAACAATGGCAACACTTGTGTTGGTCTACTCGAATCAGAACTTAAAAATCAAACACAACAACAATTGCAACAATCATCGATTGTTGATCAACAGGGAAAAGTTGGTGATTTAAATTTATCATCATCATCTAATAGCGGTCTCGCGAATATGCTTCTATCGCCGGGCAATACTGGACCCAGCTTCCTTTCAATACATCCAGATCAGTGTGTCTCGATGGGGAATGCTACGTCACCGTCATCAGCTGCTTCAACACTTTGGTCAACTGCTGATGATGGCAACCACATGTCGATTAATGGTTTTGGAAATTTTCAAAATTTTAACAATCCCCCATTATTTAATGGCGCTGCAGCTGTTGCTGCTAGTTTGGCTCATCAACAGAGGCGTGCCATAACCGCATCTCAGGGGGGTAACTACCATCACGGACTATCACCAAATCGTTCGGGACAGATGCTCCAAAATCAGCATAGTCCCTCATCGCAGCAGAGTCAGCAGCAGCAGCAGCAGTCCCAGCAGAATATGTTTAAAAATCCATACCCATCCTGGTCTAATTCAGCTGCTGCTGCTGCAGCGGCCGCGGCGGCAGCACAATCTGTTGCTTGGGCCCCACCACAGCAGCAGCAGAATCAATCCCAGAATAATATGGCACAGTGGAATCGGGGCCGATCGGTACCAAATTTGAATCCATTAACTGCTGGCGGAAGCGGTGTGGGTATGCAACAAAGGAAGCCTACATCACCGAATCCGGGACCGTCACAATCTTCACCATTTTCGGCATCGCACGCTGGAATTTCGGGAATTTCACCGCTAAAATATCGCAGGAGCACTTCATTCCCCGGAAAAGGACCCTCACCAACAACTGGAGGATACTCTTTGGATGTACCAACGATCGACGATGGCCGGGACCCCTTCATGGCGTATCAGGTAAATTTTATATTTTTATCATATTGCAAAAATCAGAGCTGTAAAATATTGCATTACTTTGTACTGTATGCCATATAGCATTATCATTACAAACAATTCTTTTATCTGTAATAGTAATTAAAAAAAACACTGAATTACCATTACCAATAGTCTGTACTTTACCATTCGTTAACACTATTTAAATCACTTGGCATTACTCACCATTACTTTGATTATGGTAAGTAATGGCAAGTAATGCTTACATGGTTTTAAGTAATTATGAAGTACTACTATCATTATTGGTAATTTTAATTACCTGTAATAGCAATGGTAATACTTTTTTTACAGCTCTGGCTGAAAAAATCCAAAATTATAAAAACTGTTAAAGAAAATATTGGTAACGTAAATAATTAATAATGTTATCATCCTTGCACACGGCCATCGCTACGCTCGGAGTGCCCAGAGGAGCGGCCGACATAGCCTCCTTCCACCCTGTACTACTATTAGCAAATACTACCACCACCAACACTACTACTACTACTACTACATTTTGTTGCACCTCACATTCATCTCATACGCCATAAAAAAAATATATCACCACGATAGTGACCCGCAGCAAGCAAAACCAAAAACCAAAAAACAAAAAAAAAGGCCTCGCTCGCTAGTAGTTAAAAGCAAAAAAAAGCAGGCTTCCCACTCACCGCCTCGCCTCAACATGTGTGTTTTTATACTTTTACTCTTACTTTAAATTTTAATCAATTGTGGCTTTTTGCTGTTTTATTTGTTCCTTTTTGTTGTTATTGTTGTTGTATAATTATTAATATTTATTTTTCAATAAAGTTGCTTTTTTAATACACGTTTTTGTTATTAATGTTGTTTTTTTTTCTTAATTGTGTTGCTATGTAATTTTTTTGTTTTTATGTGTGACCTATTTTTTGATTAATAAAATGCGATTTTTACACAGCTAATGCTTTTTGTGTTTTTTCCCCCTTTTCACCTGTTTTTTTTTTCTTTATAAGTGTATTTTTATTTTATTTTTAAATTGGTTGTATTAATCGTTGCATTCTTTTGCTGGATTTGGCGGGAATCATCGAAAGTAAACTCATAAGGGTGGATTCCCTTTAATTATTTCTTTTTATGATATGGTTCTATTGCAAAACTAGGCAAAATGGATCTAGTTATATTTTACGAATGAAATTTAAATTTAAGAATTTAAGACATGAACACTATTAAAAGAATAATTACGACAAAAAGGAAAGTTCTTTTGGCTGATTCAGCAAATTCAGCAATTGCCTTTGTTAAGCTGAATTGAACAGACGGCTTCTTCAAAATTACTTCAAACAAACTATGAAAATTAGAGTGCTGTTCTCGTGTTGAGGTCAGATTGAAAAATTGAAATACTTTAGAATACACCGCTAAGAAAACGTAACTAATCTTCGCACGCAAATATTCTGATATATATATATTTTTTTTTTATTATGAATTTTCAATTTTTAAGTTAGATAAAACGGATGGCGTTAAAAGTAAGTATTTTTAAATAATTTTCCTTTCATAGGTAAATATAAAATTCGTTCGTTATCAGTTTTGTGTATGTGGGATCGGACGATTGCACTTCTCATCAGAACAAAAATTGCTCGAGAAGGCATCGGTAGCAAGGCCCACTGGTGGTAGCTATGTTGATTAGAGAGCATTGAAGCTCTAATGCGAAGGACACAGGTTCGAGCCCTGTCCCTTAGTCAAAGTAGCTTTGTTCGAGTAATTCCCACAATTTGAAACAAGAAAAATAAAACACTTCAGCTGAAATATTCCACTAGTAGATTTCTAAAGTTAAAATTCCTAAATTTTCAGACTTTGGTAAAATTCAGGCAATTTTTCGAAAAAAATTGATTATTGACGATGTTTTTTTAAAATAATCTTTTAGAATTTGGTACGGCATAGTATTTGGGGTTGCTGATTACGATATTGACTTTAGATTTACGGTATTCAAAATGATAGCTTCACTATAGTGATCATCAATATGTGAAACTGCAAACATTTTAGTAATTGTAGTCGGTTATTCAGATCCATAGCAATTATTTCAGTTTTTAGAGCAATTTAACCATTTTTTCGTATTTCCGTGCGCCATATTGTATCCGCCATTTTGAATTTAAATTTTTTGATAGTGAACTCCAAACCCAAAAACCCCTGTATACGAAAATAGATGAAAATTTGTCAATTACAAAAAGTTCTGGCACGGTATCCTCTAATTACGCGAGCCCAACTTGTTCCTAACTTACATTTTTTACTATCTTCACTATAATTATTACTATTGTTTTTGTTATTACGGCTTGTATTAAGCTTAAATAAATAACTAAGGATAATATGCTGGAAAAATTACTTTAACACGTTGATGTCAATTGAGTTTATACAGCTAAATCGACAACACTTCCTTTAGTCAGCCATACTGAAAAATGTTGCGGACTTACGAACAAAGTTAGTAAGGATGGTCACTCTAATTTAACTGTTCTTGAACTTTCGAAGCCACAAAGGATTTTTGTTAGTTCAGTACAAAACATCTGCCGGGCAAGAGGACACCTGCGGTACGTGAATTCGGTAGTAGAAATTGATCATGTGCTTTTTAAATTATTTTTCTTTTAAAGTTAGTGTTAGTGTAGTGTAGTGTAGATTATTTTTTAGTGAATTTATTAAATTTCAAAAATAAATTTTATTAGTAAATTAGTGTAATTGAGTGAATTATTTTTCTTTGTTTTTTTCATAAATATTTAATAACATGATCAATCGCGATCGCAAATATAACGGTAGTTTTATTTGTGTGTTAGTGTTTTATTTATATGCAAATACATTTCAAGGTAAATTTCTTGTAAGTATTTCGACATGTTTGATCATGTTCAATTGAATTCAAACAAAATTTTTTGGAAACACTTATAAAATAAAATCGAAAACAATTAAAATTCTTGTTTTTTTAATTCAATACGATAAAATAATTACAGCATATTAAAATTGTAGTAATTTTTTATTTTATTTTACACGTTTATTAGGATGAAAAGGTTTTTCCGTATGCGCCCCCACGGCTGTTTTAATTAAATTTAATTAATGTACAAAAATATGGAGAGCACGTTTTTCTGTAGATAAATTTTAAGAGAATAAAAATGACTGCATCTATTTAATAATTATAAAATGTACAGGAAAAAAGGCTACCCCCTTTTTTAATCTATTCAATTTTAATCCTGAATGCGTATTTTTGTTGCGATTATAAAGAATTTTGTTGCGATTATAAAGAAAAAAAAATTATTTAATACAAAACCAACAAACATGGCTCTATAAAAAAAAAAAAAACATAAACGATTAAGCGATTTTAAAGTAACAACAGCTTACAACATTTTTACTATTTACGCAGTTTTTGTACGAGTACACGAGAAAAACAAAATAAAATATTGCCTTTTTTTTTGGGATAATTGTAAACAAAATATTAAACTTAATTTTAAACTTATTGTGTACTGTATGTACAGTGACTATCACGAAAAACCGAACAAGGACAAGAATTAGTTTTCCTTTTAAATTCTGAAAAATTTTGAAGGATCAAAACAAATTTTAGTCTTGAAATAGTCTCTCTATATTGTCTAATATATTTTTATATGTAACTATAACTATAAAAAAATAACACATTCCTGTTGTTATAACAAAAAAGAGCTCTTACGAAAATTTTGATATTAACTTCAATATTTTGTCGCGTATCCTCCGTCCGATGCTTAAAACTGAGAAAAGACAATATTTTATTGCTTTTATACAAGTGCAGCAGAACATTGAAGAAATTCTCGTATAAAACAGCAACCTACAACAAGGTTTAATTCTATCATGATGCTGGAATTTGCAAAAACAATCGTATAACACTACTATAAAATTGATTTATGCACTATTCTCTAATCTATTCAGCCATAATAGAGAAATGTATTTAGGTAAAAATAAAGTTAAATACGGGGAATATCCGTATTACCTCAAATTTATATGCTTTTACAATTAAGGCCTACCATAAAACACAACCTTTGGCTCAAGAAAAATGAGAGGATGTTAATTAAGCCTTAAATTCAGTACTGCTTGATTTGGAAAAAAATACTTTATGTTAAGTTATTTTTTAAATTAATTTAATGTAGCCGAATTTAATATGTATTTTTTTGTTTTAAATGTTCAGTTGTTTTGTCGATTTCCGAACGCATTCCCATATTTTGTATCAGTTATTCCCCTAAAACATGTTATTTTCTAGGAATTTATCTACCGCATTATAGAAGGTTTACCTGTACTCATTAATAAAACATGTGAGCAAATTATTTTGCATATGAGTTGTACATTAATGTGAGGAAAGGAGAGCAGACCCTATTTACGGGAACAGAATCTTTTTGTCGCTTGAATCAGAGTTACACGAATTGTGTCCTCAACCGTTGGGAAAATGAGAAAATATTTTTGCTTTGATTCAACTAACTAAGCCTTCAACAATCCTTCTTGGCAGAGAGCGACAAAACTTCTCTTGTTACACAATGGGGAATTGAAAATCATCACGCATATCGTTGCCTGTATCGGGTACTATCTTAAAAAGATAGGTAGATGATACCTGTGTTTTCTATCTCGATAAGGAGGAAACAGCGGAGTATGATATACTCTGTGAATGCCCAGCCCTCTAAGTTTTAAAAGGCTAACTTTAGTAAGCCCCGGCGTTCCGAATCCCCAGGAAAAAATAGCCTTAGAAATTCTCATTATAAATTTCAGTAGTTCAATCGGTGGATCTTAAAATTATCCAAACGTTTTAAAAATTTTAGAATGCAACTGAAATAATTAGGCATTGGCCTGTGTAGGTTAAGTCATGCTGCATAGGAGAGGCATTTTCTTGCCAACATGATCCAGTATTAATAATAATACGACTCAAAGCTTAACAAAAATTAAAAACATGATTCATGGAATACAAAATAAAATTTTCTTATATTACACAAGTCTGCGAGGTTTTTTTGTGGTAGGGTAGATGGGGATCATTTCCGATATATTTTCTGAATTTTATATTTCAAAATTTTCTGCTCTACAAAATTTATTATAACTTTTAAAATATGAAATATTTTTTTATAAAATTTAAAGTGAGCATTACTTGTGTTATTATCATTCATTGAGCCTCAAAATGTCCGCATTCAACATTTATTTCTTAACTTAAATCCATACTGATAACAAGTTCATAGAAATAAGGGTAGAAAACTCAAAACTCTATAGCCAATAATTAAAAGCAGTAAGTATCACTAGAAAATAAATTCTTTCTACAAAAGTGGTAATTAAATATTTTAACTTTACTTCTATGTTTTATAACAAAAAATAAATATAATATGCTTTCCTTCACAACTACATTTTAGATTAGCCTTCAGTTCCAGATTAAAAAACGATAAATCTCGAAACAGTGAATATTTCTTCGATTAGATGTTTCTTGTTGGAGCATTTATTTTATTATTATTTATATTTTAAATATTTAATTCAGCCTCAACGACGTTTTGCACATTTCTTAGTTTATATTTATATTTATTATAGTTACCTACTACTATAAATGAAATGCAATAGTATATTACGATACGAGGGCAAAAAGGAGTCGATTCCATACTGCGAAATACACACAAATAAAATACGTTTTAAGATTCTTCCAAATTCACTTTAGTAACCTTTGATTTCAAAATGAGAAATTAATCCCAATTCAACCACTCAAAATTGTGGGTTTTATTTTCCATTTACCGCATAGAATACTATGGGGTAAATTAATATTTTCCCCGTATACGTGATATAAACTAAACTAATGTTTAATGCTTTTCTCACTGTTATCAATATTTAGTTTTGAATTTATGAAAGTTTTTCATTGTATGATATACCCAATTGTGGCATTATAATCATAAAAATGAAACTTTAAATGTGATTTTCTTGTACAAGGGTTGTAATAAAAGGACAAAGTTTTTGTAATGTCTATTAAACTTTGTAAGCATTCGGTTATTCAGTTGTGGTCATTTCTCATTCCCCAAAAGGAGTAGCACCATAGAAAATAAAGTCCTTAAAAAGTGGTTTCGAACATACAGTCGCAATATAAAATGCCAGAACACTGAAATCAAAAAAAAAAAAAAAATACGAAATTATCCTTTGACTGGTTTTAAGTTTGAACGTATCGTGAGTACACCCTTCGCAGGCACACTCCTCATCTGGAAGGAGCTGAAAATGAAGACAGAAGGCGTTAAAGGAGCAGAAATGAAAGGCGCATTATTTTCGTGCACGACAAATGATATTGCTCCCCGAAGTCCTGTCCTCAGGTGCGGGAGGAAAAAGGAGCCATTCCTCGAATTTGCTTCCCGGAGTGCAAAGTGTGATGATCTATATCTGGAGTTATGTCCCACATTGCTCAATGCTATCTTTTTTCTTTTTTTTTTTTTGGAAATCCAGAATCCTGTAGGACCCAAAAACGTAATGCAGATGTGGAAATGTGGCGCCTGGTTTCGTCTTATATATGTTTTTTTATGTGTGTTCATTTTCTTGTTTTACTCTCCATCGTCGGTTTGCTTTGAAATCGAATTCGTTCAGGATTCAGGGAGCAGTTCGACGCCTTTATTTTTGCGCGTGGAGTGCTCCTTCGAAATAAAAAAAAATAAATAAATAAATAAAAAAACAAAAGGCTGCTGCAAAGGGCATACACACCCGAGGAATTGTTTCCAAGGAGTGTTTTGTGTGCCACTTTTTATCCTTTTTAATATGAATGACTTTTGCCTTTTAGCTTAGATTTTTATGATTGGCTGCCTTTACGATGGATCATCGCGATTCTTGGCCTTGTGACAAAATTCTCCAGCTACTCTCCAGTTCCCACTTATTTTTGTAGATTTCTTTCGGGTAACATGAGGAGAGATGTGTTTTACTTTTATTAAAACGTTTTCATTTTCATGACAAAAAAAAAAAAAAAAAATACAGAAAATAGGGGCGTTACGGTGGGCCCATTTCGTTATTTACAGCTTCATATTTCAGTCACGTTTTTTATGAGCACGGGAATTAGGTGATGGCATATTTGGAAAAATTGTTTTCTATTTTCGGATTGCTTTGCAATTTTTTGTATGGCACCTTTCCCTTTCGAATGAGAAAAAAACGGTGTTCATTTCCTGGGGGATCTCAATCTTTTTATGATTTTAACTGCTTTAATAAATACCTTAATTTCATGTCGCATGTTTATGTTAGACACATTTCATTTTTATTATTTATACCTTTCGTCTGTATTTCGTTTTTCCCTCTCATTATGATTTTTAAAAATACACATTTTCTTCATCAATTCGGAGTTTTTAAATAGTTGATCCTTCATGATCATGGTGACTAGCATTTTTAACCATACTTTTAAACAAAAATAATTTAAAAAGTCAGTTATACAGAAAGAGAGTTGACCCGAGTAAAAATAAAATAATTTCAGTTCTCTTTAGGCTTAAATGTTAAATGGTAGGAAAGGCTGAGAAGAGGTTGAAAACTAGCTGAAGTAGTGAACGATAAAACGTCTAATTATAATGAACAAGACCGATAAAACTTCTAATCATAACGAACACACGCCGATATTTAAAATATAGCGAACCGTTGAACAACTGAAAAATGTATCAACGTTTTTGCGGTCTCAAATGAACTTTTAGGCGAGCGTCTTTTAGAATTTTTGACTATGAGCTTTTCATTGTGGAGCGAGCCTAGAAATATAAAAATGGTAGGATCTGATCCATACAGGGTCCCTAAGGTCATCATCATCATCGCTATCGTATACCGCCAAAATCTTCAATATATCATGACAGAATTAATATAAAATCTACTATTCCTTGCTTATTTAGGGAAGTCAAATCCAAAATATACGAGTATATTGTTAACAATTTTTCAGTGTTAATAATGAAGAAATTTAAAAGCAGCTCTGAAAGTTTAGAAAATTCAGTAATTTGTAATTTATTGTTTTTTCAACTGGTTGAAAATTACTTCTACGTGAGTAGTTATTTTATTGCCTACTCGAGTCCCAAGTATTGCTCCTTTCTTAACATTCACATTGTTAGATTTTGTCCCCATCTTTCGCCCTCGATAGTTATCGCACTAACTACGCTAACTTCGAACGTTTTACTATAGTACTTCGACAAGCCAACAATTCAGCCGCCTTCAGCTTTTCTAAAGCTCGGTCTTTACCTACCCGAATCTTGTACACCCCCTTCTTTTGCGTGTTCAGATTATTACTACCTTCTCTTTATTTTCCTTTTAAAAAGCATGGTTCTCTTTTTCCCTAGTCTAGCTAGTCTTTAGTCCCATTTTAGTGTTAATTTAAATCTTATTGTAGTTTTTATTAACCGAAATATATACTATAAATAAAAGCAGAGTTTGAAGCAAGATTCTGTATCGGCTCACACAGGAAATTGTAAAATCTGTAAAATGGCCTCTCAATCTACGGATTTGATTCCAATAGATTAGAGCGTGTTGTTGATGTTAGAGACCAAGGCTTGTACTAAGTCACACTAAAGTTTAGAATAGCTAAAGTAATTTTTAGCAACAATGTAAAATAAATTTTTTTTGAGACTGCCAGGTTGAATCTTAACTTTTTTTCCGTAATGAAATCTCGCTTCAAGAAACCTCTTATTCTTTTAAATCAAACAAGTTAAGCTCGTTTATTAGTATAGAGTAATAAATAAGAGTGATTTACGTTAATTTAATACAACATCTGCAAATATTTCATTAGCTTAGTTCCCCAGGCTGTCCCATGTTAAAAAGCATTATTTTTCTTAAAAATCCAACTTGATGTAATATTTTTGTTTCCATATTCATTTTTGAGCCATTCACAGACCAAATCGATTAATGTCACAAGCAAAAAGGGAAGAACATTAGGGAAATTACGCATATTTGATTTATTAAAAACTTATTTTTACTATAAATAAGAATAATACAATTTTGTAAAGTTTATTACTCTCACGTAAAATTACTAACATAATTCAGTTCCAAATTGAAGCGTTAACCTTGTATCACGTGTTTTAATATCAAGGTTTAAAATTTTTCAAAAGTAAAGTTAATCGATTTGACCTAGCTCATTTACCTACGAACCTAATTTTGCAAAACCTGTATAAATAAACTACTGTAGTTTGAATATTAAAACTTATTTTGCAAAGGTAAAATTTTATGTATGAGAAAGAAACTTTTATAGTATTAAATTTATAGATATACATAAAATTAGAAATCCTAAATATCTGCTTGATATAAAAGTTTAAATAAGAAATATTAACTTTTCATCCCTATTGCATTAAGTCTCCGAGTGGAAACTTTTCTATATAAAATTTACTACTGTAGATCTAAATTTTTAGTAGCTTAAAGGATATAATTTAAGAAGATAAATGGAGTACGAACTCTATAATGATAATTTATTGCTTTTTACTTTCAAAAACTACATATATTTAGGGTAATAAATTCAAACAGCTGATAAAAATAAACTAAACAATATTCGAAATTGCTATTTTAGAGACTCTCAGAAAAGAAGGTTGGGGTGGAATAAAAATAAGTATTGTAAGTAACTGGGAAATTATTTTTAAAGTTCGAAAAGTTAAATTTATAACGTAATAAGAGTTCTATTCTAAACTTATCACAAAAAATGTTTATTAATGAAAATTAGTGCTATAAAATTATGGTTAGGTAAAATTTTATAATTTTCCTTACCGTTTAACAACAATTCTTTGAAAACTATGGGTGGAAATGAATAAATTTATATTTCTGGTAATAAACTTGTCTTATTACTATCCTCTAATTAAACCTATTACAAGGCATTAATTTTTTTTAAATACCAATTATCTAATTAATTGTACATTTATTGATTAATTGCTTTTACTACTTTATTATAGTACCACAAGGTCTCCTCACTCAGTTGCATACATCGTAATCATCAAATCCCATTTTAGCTGGAATAATTTGCCTATCCCAACTATGGGCAAAGCAACGATAGTTTATTATATTTCATTGTCATAAAAGGGTATTAAGTTTTTGAAATTGCGATTAAATGCAAAGTGAGCACATAATTGATATTATCCGACAAGAAAATTGAAAATGTAAAATGCCCCGTTCCAACTGGCCTATTCGATTATTTATCATCCTAAAAACAAACAAAAAAAAGAAAATTGTAGCAATTAAAGTTGTTATCCAATCCCTAGTTATGGGCTGAGTTCGGACATTTTTAATAAAATAAATTTAGTGTGAAAATTAATGCCTAAATTTTTGGGTAAGCCCCGTAATCTCCCAATCGAGCATAGATTTCGGATGGTAATGGAATCAGGACGGGACCTACAAAAATTTGTTGAATAAACTCTTGTTGCCATCATAAATGGGGGTGAAATTGATAAAAAAAAAAGCGAACCCATAGAGTGAGTTCGGTGAGTTGGTGGGTATATACGATGCATAAAAAAGGAACGATTAAAACGTAAATCGTCCAAAAATTTTCCACTGTGGGCAGCTGCAACCGCGATAGCATCCGCGTTTTTGAGCGCAAATAATAATTTCTCCTCCGCCTTTTTCTCAGTGTGAAAATAATTCAAAATTTTGTGCACAGAATAAATAATAAAAAAAAAAAAAATAGGACACGTTCTGGATATCAATTGTATAACTCAGCAATAAATATTGGCTTTTTGACATAACTTCCCGGGCCAGGAAACTTTATTGTATTGCTATCATATTGAGAGGCGGTTCCCACGCCTCTTTCTGAACCCACCCGAATCTTCACTCAACCCCTAGACATGATGGGGAAGACTTACGCGGGTGTTACTTTGGAACTTTATACCCGGGTCTAGGACGAATCTTTCTATTCCTAGTCCCCCTTTGCCCTCCTCTGCCCGACGGGTTGTTTCTTTAGAATCCCGAATTCAGTCAACTTGTGGCCTTATCGAACGTAAAAAAAGAGGTAGATGCGGCGGGGGAGGGCTCTATAAACATTTGCATGCGGACCCTATTTGGTTTCGGCCCATCCGTCATGAAGGGCAGATCGGTGGGCCCCGGATATGTGTCAAAGGGTTCACTTTCTTGATGGGGGATGTGTGTGTTGTTGGCTCGTTCTCATCGTCATTTATTTGTATCCTCCGCTGAAGCGCACTAAAAAATATTTTGTGACACTTAAGCGATTTCTCAGCGATACCCGAATGAAAATTGAAACATTTTTCTACTGTCGACGAATATATTTTACTTTTTTTTTATTTTTTTTTTTTTTTATTAAATTTTACGCTATATTTCTTGGGTACAACTCGACAAGGGACCCTCATATCTGGGGGAGGGTTTAGAATTCAAAGTAGATGTCGTCGAACGAGGTTTTGATATATTCCCCTCGCTGCATGAAATGCGGGCGCACTGTAGATTTTGTGACTTTTTTAAGAGGCAAATAACGCTAAGGATAGAGGTTCGTTCTTTGATATTTATTTCATCAGGAAAAGACGTACCGATGGGCGTCACCCTGTGGAATACCAGGAGTATAGCATGATTGTTTTTATTTATTTACCTTTCATAAAAAATTCCCTTTTTCGCCCGACAGACATTAAATGGCCTCGACAGAAAATTCATGAGGTTATATATCTGTATATAAATTTTTTTTTAAAATATGGAGAAATTCCTGGAATCAATTTGCTCACCCAATTTAGTAGTATATGTATGTGTGGGGTAATTTTGTTACTTTTTGTTTTTCTTTTTATTTATTTTTATTTTTTTTTGGTGTTTTTCATTAAACTTTTATAGGGGGTATGTCTGACATTGGTCATAAATTCGTGACGGGAAATTGCTTTTTCCGCACAGGACTTATATGTCGCAATTAACTTTTGTTGGAAGTGGGTAAAACGTGCCTATCAACATAAATATCTTTATGTGAATACTGTAAATATCGCATTTATGTAATTAATTTCATGACATTTCATTTACATGGAAACATCAATTAACCAAATTTTATTTACAAGTGAACTCTAACTTATTGTAAAATTCTCTTTTATCGTCCCCAATTTGATTCAACAGAAATTTTTAGTGCATTCTAGTTAGTTAAAGCTTGTACCGATTTTGAAATTTGTAGTTTAGGGTGAAAAAACTGTAATTCTTATATTCTTCTATTCAAAGTATGCACCGTCATTAGTTATACATTTTTCCCATCTTTCGGGTAAATTATGAATTCCCTTTTAATAGAACTGTTCCGGTTTTGAAGTTAACCAGTCATCAAGCCAATTTTCGAGTTCTTCATAAATTTTGAAGTGCTTCTCTCTAAGGGCATGTGACATCGATGAAAAGAGGTAGTAGTCGGACGGAGCCAGATCGGGTGAATACGGCGGCTGAGCTAGAATTTTCGAATTTAGTGTTTTCAACGTATATTTTACCGCATTTGTTGTATGAGACGGAGCATTGTCATGGATGCGAACAGCTTTTCCATGTCTTCTCGCCCATTCCGGCCGATTTTTGAGCAATGCGTTGTTCAAATTGATTAGTTGCTGTTGATACCAAACCGTATTAACAGACTCACCAGGTTTTCAAAGCGTCAATGAGGAACCATTGGTATTGGCGTCTTCACCATGTAGACAGCAAAACTCGGAATTTCAGTTTTGCCGTAAAAGAACGAATAACACGGATTCGTGCATTTGTTTTCGTTCTGATTTGGTAGATTTTATAAGGCTCATATGAATGTAATGTGTATAGGGGTGAATGTAAAAAAATATCATAAAAATTAAAACAAATATTTCATTGTTTGATTACAGAACTTAAAAAATTGGTGGAATTATAGATAATAATGTCTTTCGGGCTCTGCCTCTGCTATGCTATTGATCGGAAACTAACAGAACAATTTCTGTAGTATTATTAACATTATAAAGAAAATTAATAGGACATTTTATAAATATCATTTGTTTGATAGGACATTTTATAAAAATCATCAGTTTTGCTTCAAAAAATAATTTTGTTCAACTGATTTTTAAGATTCATGCAATATGTGGAAAATTTCAGTTTGGCTGCTAAAACATGTTTTGAATTATGGCATACGCCAATTTGGAAAATGTAGTTTTGAAAAGTACATTTCTAAAGTTAAAGTCAAGGGAAGATCAGTTTTTTCCAATGCGGTTAGGAATAAATCCAAAAATTCTAATTTAAATGCATCACTAGATAAAAACCAGACTTTTGCAGGAAATTAATCTTTTACTACTATAAGAAGATTTCTATTTTTTTACAGATAATATAAATCTATTAATCGGAAAATGTACCTTCCGTCCTTTATGGTACACTTTATATTATCCTATAAAATCAAAATTTTACCACGACAAAGTTTCAATACCGTTAATCCGACTGGAAAAGGGAAAATCTATCATAAAATCGTTAAATTATAGCCATACAAAATCACTTTACAAACGATTCCAAAGGGAATGGGCAATATTTCACGACAAACTGTTCAATTACAATTTAAATCTGCAAAAATGCCTCTTATTGAAGGAGTTTATTTATTTTTTTAAATGTTCTGTAAGTCGTTTTTTGGCTCATGTCGATGACGATAATCGAGATTAAGGGAAATAATTGTTTACATGGAAACTGCCATCATTTACTCAGCATCTATTGTATGCAATCAAAAGTGTTCAAAAACTTTAGACAATTTTATTCCAAAAAACAATGGGATAATTTTTTGAATTTGAAAATTTTTGAATGTTGATTGTTTGTAAAATTTTTAGGGATTTATTGATCTGTTGCACGAAAATTACTTTGAAAAACATTCAACGTAAACTCGATGAATTAATATCAACTTTTAGGGTAAGGGGAATGTATTTAATGTTTTCGAAAAACAAATAAAACTTTCTCCTGTTCAAAATCAGCAAGACAATGACTTTAAAAACATATTTTCCTTACTTGACTTAATTAAACCAGGGTATTTTTTAGGGAAGGGGTTAAACTTTTATAAAACAAGTTTCGCAAGCGTTTCGATTTTCAATAAAAGGTTCATCCCCCTCAAAACTTTCAATTCAACAAAATTCAATATTCTAAAATTATTCAATTTTCGATTTGTTTACCTACGAGGTAAACGAGAAACCCATGACATGACCCTTCGGAAACCGTTGAACGTGTGGGAATATTAGAAAAAGCATTTGGGATCATAATTTTAATGGTGAAATGATTCTATTCCTGGAATAGAATCCTGAATTTTAGTGTAGACTATCCCGCGATACAATTAACCTTTGGTCAAGAAGGTAACCTCGCCTGGGATAGTATAAGTACTTTAATTAGAGGGAATTCAGTGGTAAACCATTCTAAATTTTTAGGGTATAATTCGTTGAGGGAAACTTTTGAGGGCCCCCTAAAGATAAACACTAAACAGCCCCACCCTGTTCATGTTATGTAGGACCATCCCATGGAGACCCTGTCTATGCCCTCTTTTATTTGCTTTGTATTTCTCTAATAACAGCCCTGTAATTTGCTATTTGCTTTAAAACAATGAGATGTTTGCACAACCCACCGGAGGTGTAAACCCTTTAACGCTTGCCTCTGTTGTTCTGGTTGCCCAAGCTGCCACTTCTAATTATTATTGATGAAATGTACACGGTGCCTGGTTCTGGTAGCAAACCCGACAGAACCAGATCCCGGTGGTAGGTCTTCACATCTTTTCCAAAGTTGCCACTTCAGACCGAGCGGATTTCTTCATGGTGATTAAAACGATGTAGACGACGAAGCTTTTTACTAAATACCCCGGGATTCGGAATGTATTTTCTCGATAGCAAAGCTCAGACAAGAACGAAGCTTAAATAACACCTGGCGCAGATATTTTCAGGTGTTATACCGCAAGTAATCAGACCAATTAAAGGAGTTTTGCAATCGGATTTACATCGAAAGAGCAAGGTGAGATGATGAAGAATCCATCGACGTTAATAGTGTGACATTCGATGTTCGATAATGTTTTTGAATTCTGCCTCGAAATCGATTTCAGTGATTTTACCTCCATAGTTTAAGACGCAATTAAAAAAAAAAAAAAAACATAGTTTATTCATTCAATAAATCTGAATTGTTGAGGGGTTCTTGATTTTCTAATTGGGAAAACAACATAAAGAGACGAAGGACATATTATTCAAGGACTGACTCAAGGGATACTTCTAAGAAAATTAAAAGAGCCTACTTTGAATTTCAGAAAGCTGTTTTTGCTTTGAAAATGATAGGTACAACTGATTGTGGGGTGATATTTACGTCAATTTATGAAGGTCATGTTTACCATGTTTGCAACTAAAATCAATATAAAAACAAATATTTTAGCAGCAAATTATTTTGTTTTTATTACCCGCACAGTTTCTACTTTGAATTGAAATAAAAATATCACGATATTTCTTAATAAACAATTTTTTTAAAAATAAATTAAAATTAAACCTCTTGTTGAGACACCCTGTACTTAATGCTACTACTGTTACATCCTAAATTAAAGGGCTTTTTGAATAGGAGCATATATCAAAAAAATTATACGCTATCCTGTTTCTTTTCGTGGTCATAGACTTGTATTTCCTCGATATCTTGCAATTTTGAGGTAGGTCATTGCCACCATTATCTGTTTTTAAAGTTTCTAAATTTTAATAGTTGATGCAAAGTTAACGGCCTAGAGACATTTCTTTACCTATTTTGATGTTAAATTTTTTTGTAAATTTTGGTGTTTAAACCTCGTACACCTAGAGTTAATCCAAAGTTTATTTTAGATAAATTAAAAAATTGTTGGTCGTGGTACTACCTTTTCCGATCTAACATTACTCACATTTATAGAGGGAAGGGTAAAGGGACCGAAGTACCTACTAAGAAACTCCCTTTTTTTATACGCATTATGTCAAAAACATGAAAACAAGTTGGTTCACCCAAGTAGAAAAACTTTACTACGTACTCCTGGTAAAGTACTTACAAAGTATAAACGCGCTCATTGTACACAACGTCGATATCTCTTCTCGAAGGTTTTTCTTGACAATGTAAGAAAAATTCCTTTCACGACCAGAACACTTAATGTTAAAATCAATAACATTTAAAGAAAAAAAAAAATTATGTTTTCACTGTTGTTGCAGACGCACGATGGTATACAACGGTAACAAAGAACATTATTATTTCTTTTCACCTTCTAGCGTCTTACAAAAAGGATACCTCATTACGTGCCTTGGGGAACCATTAACCTCTCAGCAGTTTCTTTACGCCCTTTTATATCAAGCAACCGTCAGAGGATTAGATTTCCTTAATTAGCGGGAAAGAAGTAAACGCTTAACCGTCTCTAAGCAGCAGCAGGTTTACGATTGTCTGAAATTTTATAAACTTTATGAAACCATTCAAACACATCTCTCCACCATATGAGCTTCAATAAAAAATTTTAAATTAACGCAAGTGGAATTACAGAGAAATGTTAACAAATACACGTAATATGTGCAAATGTTTATTTATTTATTTCTCTTTTTTTATTACACTTCATTAAAACCACCGCATTTCCATGGCATTCTTAAGATTATGGTTCATTTTAATGTTTATGAAACGTGAAACAGATTCTAGGAGGGGTGAAAAGTTGTAGGTACGTACCTATTACCTACTATAGGAAGAAAGTCCTTCCGATGCTTTTAATAGGAAAACTTTTATTATATACTATTATATATTTTAGAAATCTCATTAAACGAAATGAATGAGCCTTATGACTTGGAAAAAAAAAGTGATAAGTAAAAAGTTGTGTCACAGCACACTGAAAAAGTGTACTAAAAAAGCAAACAATAAGGAGGGATGTACGGTTGGTTAAACCTCCTCAAATTGGTTTTTAGCTGTAGAAGATCTTTTACTCTTACATTTATTTTATTTTATTCCTCTTTCATTTCTTTTATGTCCTACAAATCGGATTACGTCCTATGTCAGTTCATGTGAATTTTCTAAAATATACTAAATGAATTTTTCTTGTTCGTTATATTTTAAATCTGGTTTAAAATGTAAGCTTTTTATTAATTAGCAGAAATATTGAACTAAACGCCAAGTGGTGAGAGATTTTTTTCAGATATTCCTTGTCGGGAATAAAAAATGCGTTTATAACAATTTTATGTTGCGACAAGTCCTAATATGAGCTAAGCTTGATCTGAGTCTTATTTCATTTGATTAGCTACAAATATGTCAGTCTTATTTCGACGTTATTTGAACTAATCCGGGCTTGACCTAATTTAAATTTATGTTATTTTCTTATATTAACAACACTATGCTAGTCGAAAATTTCAACAAACAGAAACCATCATACGATATATAAAAATTAAAAAGGAAAGCGGCATTAACGTAATAGTTCTTTTAAAATATAAAAAATAGATACGAGATTTGCCTGAAAATTCTCCGACCTAACAAAGGTACAAGCAATTTTTTCTTCAAATTTATTTTTATTTTTCTACATAGTCCTTGTAAGTCTATACACTTCTCTGACCTTTTTAACCAGTCTAGATAATACTCGGCATCTTTCTTTCAAAATCATTAATTTATTTGTTATTTTTGTTTAAAAATAAATAATTTAAAAGTGATTTTATATTAATGAGTTAAGCATGGAATTCAGTTTTAAAAACCCCCCACAGTGTGCGGAATTAAAATCAGACAATGACGTGTATACACGTCGAACGCACGGCAAAATAATCCTATTATAAATTTTATAAAAAACGAGGAATAACTACATTTTTATTTAATAAAAACTTAAAAATTTATTTCTAAAATGGCAAGGGGTGAGAGATTTTATTTGTATGCGTAATTCCCAATCTTTAATGCGGAGATCAAACATGTATCAACCACTTATCATTTGGCTGACTCTCACCACCCCCCTTGGTATAAAATACTTAGCAGTCTTATTGGTAAGATAAAGGAAACATCCCACCAAATAATATTCTTATTGTATTTTGTTAAAATTGTTATGTATACAACGAGTATACACGTCGAACGCACCATACTAGAGATTTGGTTTGACGTGTATACACGTCTTGGATCTTGGATCTCTTAACTTAAAATTTTAAATCACGAGTATTTCGAAAAGAGGAGGTAATTTTGAAAAATGGCTGGAGTACCATTAAAGTACCTTAAATCCAGCGTTCTTGTATTAGGCTTGCCAGGTAGATAGGTGCGGCGGTGCTAATTAATAATTTATAATTAGTTAGGCACTATGAAATACACTTGTAATTTAATTCAATTCTCAAGTAGTTAAATCGGTAATAATATAATTTATATGATCAGATTACCTGATCTAACCCTGATAAGCCGAATCCGGCTCTGATAATTTAATGCCTCTGTTCATGAAACTTTTCTAGCTTTAAGATTTAATTAGTAGTTGTTGGAACTTGTTACTAAAGATATTTTTATTATAAAACATGAATCGTTTTTAATTTAAGCTGTATATCCCTTTTTTTCCATGAAATAATGCGATAAAGAAATAATATACTGAGCTTAATTAACTTTAAATATTTGTGTATTTAGTCAAGATTATTAAAAAAAGGGTATAGATTTTGTAATTATACCATTCGTTTATATTTTTTAATAATTAAAATAAAAGTATCATGAAAAAAAGCAATGTAAGCCAGTGAATCCTATCCATTAACTCATTATAGCTAGACCTTATAATGTATATTTATTGATTATAGTCCGTAATCAATCCTTTTTAATTTAATATTACCCGCGACCCGGAAATGAGCAGCGAAAAAACAATAAATTAATCACCGGCCCTGACGGGTTCAATCAAGAGACATCTAAGGGCTCTTTTTCCATCACCTCCCACTCTCATTCCAAATAAACCTTACACGGGTCACGTACCCGGCGACATCCTAACTCCTGCTCTTCCGTTCCCTCTTGACAATGCAGGAGGTAAGGGAAGAATCAGGAGTGACACTCAAAAGTGTCACCATTACTCGCTGTAGGAGCGCGGCCCTTCATTAAAAATTGAAAAGGATAAAAAGGATAATCGCAAAATTGTGAAATGAAGGGGGGTTTAGCATCGCAGTCGTATTTCGCCCCCGTAGTTACTTCCGGACGAAATGAAATTGGAGAGCATGAAGGCGGTTCTATCTATCGAGCTAGGTTCGCGATATATCCCTTCTTTTTTTTTTTTTGTGGGTAAGAAACCGCCCATAAATTTCGCCCACGTTCATTCCCACCATCGCTTCCCTGCATCCCTTCTCTGTACCCTTAACGAGATGCCCTTGACGTTGATTTTTGTATGCTAGCTGCCTCGAAAAAGGCAGGGAAATGGAAGAAGAAAGGGTTGAGAGACCCTTTTCGTCGTCAGCGCGCCATACTCACCGTCAATCGTTACATGGGTCAGAGGACGTTGGTAGTGTCAACAGAAATGCAGTTAAGGCGATTTTTTGGGGGAGGGAAGATGGAGGAAGACAATAAAACCAGGGACGTGCAGGAAGCTAGTGGCGTTAAAATCCCTGAGGGTAGGGGTTAGGTTGAAACTAAGCAAAGAGGGGATGTAGAAACGTGAGGTCGTTCGGATCGTTTGCCAAATAAATTCTCAATTGAGTTATCAGTGGCAATCAGGAGAATTTTTGGGCTGTCGTGTAACCTTTCTGGAAAGACAGTTGTAACTATCCCCCCTCTTTCCATGAGCCCGCCTGCACTAGAAAATTGCCAGGGCGACGCAACGTGCAGTAGAGAGAGAGAAGGGGCATTATCCTCGGACAAAACTCACGCGATACGACCGCAGCGTGTGCCATTTTCTCCTATATTTCGTGTTATTGCGGACAGTGCTTTCTGGATTGGAAATTTAATGGCGCTCCAAAGTTTTTATTGATAAAGTTTCTCTCCCTAGACTTTGGCAAGGACAAAACTAGACTTGAACCAGAACAGGGAACTGTGAGGGGGCGTTGCACGGGGTGGCAGCGGATGGTGCATTTTTCTTTTATTCGCCTTCGGCCATTCCTTCCTTCCCCCAGGGAACTATTTACTATAAGTTGGGGGTGGTTCGGAGCGTGGGTGGGGGTAGCTACCGAGTTACAACGTGCATTCAGAAGCAGTTGTGAGTGCAATCAGTAGGCACAAATCAATTTCTATGCTTTTCTCTGCTCAGATGGGCGGGGCTGGTGTTTCTGGTGGTGCACACCCTTTTGTACCAGAAGAGTAGCAGCAGGTGCGCTGCGGTTCCTTTTTGTTTTGTATGGATGGGTGAACATCGGCCCGGCGCCCATAGCATAAAATGTTGTGGGTGGCATTACGGCAGGCTAAATGACACGTTTCCGTTGGTAATGTATCACGTTTTTCTGATAAAAATATTGCAACCTCTCTCTCAATGCTCCCGATGTAGGTCAATTGGCTTTAGAGGGGCATAATAGGGCCCTACCGGTCCTCTGGTATGCTACCAGCAAAATCCTACTCTGAAGAATGTGCTTATTGATTTTAGGGCTAAAAAAAAGGGGGCGAACTTCTTTCACAGATTATGGAAATTGGGCTGGTAGGTGACGAGCTGTTTAGCTTCTCCGATGCTAGCCAGGTGGGATCATATCTCCTCTACTCTTTTACTACACCAGCCCCAACCCCCATCCCTTCATTTTATACTTGTTCTTCGTTTTCTGCCCTTTCAAATGTATGCAAATTTCAATTTGTGTTGGAGGCAAATACTAAAAAAAAAAGAATAAAACATTTTTCGGTGTGTAAAAGTTTTCTAGTTTTTCTACACTTCTCTCAAAAGTCTCAGGCAGAGCTCTCAAGACTTTGCTCCTCCCATGTGGGACCTATACGAGTAAGATTTTCAAGTGGAAAAGGCAGTAGAACACGATTTAAAACTTATTTTTTTTAATACCAAAAAGAGATATTTAGCTTCACTTAAAATTGAAGTTTTCTATTTTTCCCCATGTATGAGGAATAAACTCACTTAGAATGATGTTTTCATTTCCGGAAAATTTTCTATTCATCCGCCGTAGACGTTTATAAACTTACGAGTAAAGTTCCTATTTAGGTACCTAATTTTCTTTAATAAATGAGAGACTTCTTTTTGTATGGTTAGAAAATTTCTTATAGACGTAGTTACGTAAATTCAATTTCGAGTTTTAATCGAGTTTTCTAAAATTAGGCAATTATATTTGTTTACTTTTTAGGATTATCTGTTTGTCTGTTTTTCAAAATATTCAATGTACATAGATAAGTGAGTTAAATATAGGAAAACAAAAAATATAATTGCAAATGAGAAGATTGATGATAGAATCTAAACTATTTTATATATATGGGTTCAACGCAGGACTCTACTACTAAATACAAAAGTGGGTAAAGATTAGTGTCCGGGAACATCTCGAATTTTCAAAACTGCCAGAGTCTGGTTGTCTATTATAAGAACATTTAGTTGTCTAGGGTTAATTATATACTTTTAGAACCTGCTTGCATGATTTAAGACCTATTAGGTAGGGGGAAATACGAACACCTAAGGGGAAATTTAAATTAAACAGCAAAATTACGATTATTGTTATGCGTGCGAGTCTAACCTATAGCCTTTGCAACCATAATCCAGCACGGAATCAGCAGGACGGCTTTCATATTTTCCTTATAAAAAATACTGTTGGTTATCATTTTTGTATTTTCTTTTTTTCTTCTCTTCTCACTAGAGGTGGCTTGATATTTAAAATAGCGGTAAGCATAATACTGTCAATTCTTTTTAACATATTGTAGTAGAACGTTCGCTTCTTACCCCTACTATACTATCGATGTGTAGAACCTCAATAGAGTCTAACAAGACTGTTATACACCCGAGACAAAAGTCCTATTTAGAACCTAACAATCTCTTGATCCTTTTTATTTATTAAATGCTTACAGAAAGGAGCTTAAAGGTTTTATTGAGGTTTAAAAGTGGAACTTGATTATAAACTTATAGGTGCTGAATTTAGAAATAAGTGATACAGCTACAAGGTCTAAAATGGCTAATTTTCTTAATGTAAAGAGGACTTAGATAGAGCCTTTTAGACACTGAATAAACCATGGCTTGCTAGGTTCTAAATATGACTTATTATTTCGGAAATTGTTAAAATGCAAAGAAAACATACTTCAGTGATGTAATTTCTCTTAGTAATTTTGCATACTAAAAAAGATTTTATTCATTTTTGTAGTATTATTAAAATTACTATGTGTATTAAAGTAAAACTGATTAAGTTTCAACTTCTAAAACTTTAAAATGAGAATTATCTCTTTATTAAGCCTTTTTATACTTTCTTTTAAAGTGGTAATGACCCCACAAAGTGGTTTTTCACTCCTTAGCATGAATTTGAAATGAAAATGAACCAAAATTGCCTTCGTAGCCAGTTGCCCTGAAGCTTTGAAACATTCTAAACATCCCTCCCTAAATTTTATAATTTCCCACTTCTGTACGAAGGAAGCGGTTTGAAATAATTTCCTGAGCTGTCCGAAACCTGGCGCAGTTTTGTCCCATTTCGTCATTACTCGCCTCAACGCTTTTCTAAGCCTTTATCATCCCCCTTCAAAGATCCTCGACCACCTCCGGACCCTTTGAAGAGTTTTAATTGGCCTCGGATCAACTTCGCAGCCACGCACCAGCCTGCCTGGTAAATTGTTTGCGATTTTGTCCGTCGTCTTTCCATCGCAACACAACATCTTAATGAATACGTACCGTCTGCGTCTGGCCCTTACATAATAATTTCCATAAAACAAAAAAAAAATAAAATAAAATTTCACCGCAACAGCTAAGTCCCGAAAAAGGGATGAAAGGCCATCAAGTGACTTTTCCACACGGTCCTAATGAGCAAGTATCGGTTGGCTGCGAAAAGTTACGCAATCTGCTTTTACTCTACCCTTTCCCGGGGATGTGAAAAGGGATTCGGGATTGGGGACGGTTGGTTGAACCGCTGCTTCCTGATTTAATTACAAAATTATTTCAACCAGGCAAAAGCCAAAAAAGGAAACGAAAAAAAAAAAAATATATATATATATATGTATATATATAGCGGCGAAAATTTGTTCCTTGCCCTGATTAATTATTTGTCCCCCCGGTTAGGTTCCAGGACTGACCACGGAAAGGTTGAAAAGGTCAGAAACCACACTTTGGGGGGTGGGTTGGACGGCGACGGACGCACGCTACACTGCCTGGCCCCTGCCCAAAAACGACGTGGAACCCTGTTAATCGATATAAAGGTACAAGTGGACAACATAAAACAAGCCGAGATAATGAGACTTTGATAAAAACGAGCTAAAGAAAAGGTAGTCGTTGGCCAGGAGCACACCGTCCCTTGGGGTTTGGGGACTCCAAGAAGGACCTCTGCGGAAGAAGAAAAAAAAATCCAGGAGCCCAAAAATTAACAAGGGGAAATAGCCCCGCCCCCGTAATGGCGCGCACCAGAGCAGATACAATCCGACTGCTTTGTAAGTCTTTTGTAAGAAGATTATCAAGGTAAATGTCAAAGCCAAATAGAGAGATGGGTTGGCGATAGCGACCTTTGCTGCCTTTGAAGGTTTTAATTTAAGAATCACTTTAATTTATATATTTAGTCGGAAAGTGGAGTGGATAGATATGGTGCTGGTATCTGTTCGGATATATCTATATATGTATATATTTTTAATTATTTTATTTGTTATTTTGAATTTCGAAATTTTGATGGTATACGAGTATAATGAATATGATGAATAGTTTCCACAAAATACTTTTAGTAACAGTCTTCTTGAATATACAAATTTGTATAATATTAAATGATTGTATAAGTTCGTTCTAGATTTTAAAGATTATTTCAATTATTTAACATTCTTTTCTACAATTATTTTCCAACGATATACCAGCTTGTCGATTCCATTGGAATTGATCCTTTTGCCACTTAAACTATTATAGAGACCGAAAAAGGTTGAAATCTGAAGGTGCAATATCAACTGTTTTTTTTCCAGATCGTTTTTCATTGTACGGTATTCATTTGCTATCGCCTGGTATAATTCGATCCAAAAAGGGCTACTTTTCACATTACGTGCGGAGAAACGGCTCACCTTCACTCTATCAATCACTTTTTGTTAATGCAGTATTGAATGAGCAAAAAAGATTATTAGGTAATAATGTTAATACTAACAAAACTTTCTTACTCTGGTAATCGATGCAATTTCTAGATCCCACCCTAATTAATCTTGCGAATAAAAATGAGTTATAATTGATATTAAAATAATATTATAATATATTTTTATGCTAACTAATAAAAGAAGTTTCTACTGTGTAGGCCCTGCAGAAGGTGGTATCTATGTATAAACGACTAAAGAGGGTAGTGCTCAGAATCTTTGAACTTTACATTCCAATTACTTACGTAACTCTTTGCCTGGTTGCCGCCCCCGGAGCAATTCTTGGAGCACGTAGATCTATGTTTTATCTCGATGTATTGCAGGTGGGTAGAACGGGTGCATCGTCGCATTTTCAGGTACTATCAGGGGTCTTGGGTCTCGGTACGGAAACTATCCCAAGCTCTCCACATGTCCTACAAAATGTGCCCTAGCTCAAGGTATAACATCGCTGTGGTAAAGGGGATGATGCAAACATGCTCCACTGCCAAAGTTTCGCACTAAATCACAATTAACAATTTAACGAGCTCATAAAATTGTCAGTGGAGAAGGAGGAAACTGTCGAAAAATTTCATTTTGGGGAAATATACACGTGGAAAGATATTTTCACCCAATTACTATCTTCGTTCCGGATGGGCCAAATGAAAATTGTCGCTAAATGTTATCATGCTTGAGGTTGGTTTTTGGGAAAGATGAAAATTATTATTATTACCTACCACCTTTAAGAACTCTGCACATTTACCACCGCTTATGTTTTTCGTCACGTTGTTGGCAAATTAGGTTTTATTATTTTGTACGTAAAAGTATAGCTAGTAATAATTTTCTAAATTTTCTTCTTTACTACCTTTCGAGAAATGATTTATGTTAGGAACGCCATTTAATAAGGGTAAATGGGTTAAAATTGGTATAAATTGTATTCTTTACGTTATTTAATAGGCCTTGAATTTATTTATGTATCTAAGAGACAGTGTCTGAATATTTTGAAAACGATTTATATATTTATAAAATCGTTCTGTCGTTTTGTCTTAGTAAATTCGGCACAAAGCTAAGCCATTGTATAGTTTTTACAAGTTTGATATATAAAACTTTGGCTATTTATTTTGGGTTTGCTTAGGTAATTCGCATTAGTCAAAATCAATGATTTTCCTAATGCCCTTAGCTCTTCGGTAATTTATACAAATGGCACGTATGCTACTCGTATTCTAAACTCTTCAAATATTGCGGAAGGTTCACAATATAATCTTTTTTTTGTGCCGAATTGGAATAGAAATTAAATTTTTCCAAATTCTAATGAATTCCAAAAAGTAATGTGGAATGTTGTCATATTAGGGATATCTGCAACATGTATAATGCCTCGGACCTGATTTTTTCTAGGTTGAAAAACCAGTTTTATAAGCAATGTAATGCGCTTTCACCATTTCTGTACTTGTATATGCGCCTTAGGATTATGCTGTCCAGCGTTTAATATTATAACACGACGACATTGGAGATCACGTGCCAAAGAAATCAAAGAGGATACCTTTTGTTTAAAATATCGATTTGAAAGGTCCTCATACTAGTCTAGATTACTAACCATATTTGGAAATTTAAGTACATACTGAATAAATGTTTACTCGTAAAAATTAAAGTAGAAGGTAACTAATCTAGTTGGATATTCATTATATCTTTATTCTGATGCTACGAGTCATAAAACTGAAAGTAAAGGACCCTATTTATGTGTTAGGGAATACGACACCAAAGGTTCAATACAGCAATACAGTACAGCAATATTAAAAATTACTTTGTATTAACTTTTAATAAAATTAAGGTTTTCTTTTAGAATGTATTATACCTTTGGTATTTCCTACAAACTATTAAGTAATTTTGTTATTTTGAAAATAGAATTTTTAAATTTTCAATTAAGTGCATTTGTCCCCAAATTTCAGTCTTTGTACACACATACTACTCGTATGATAAAAGATATTAAAATGTACAATGAAATTCTTCGTCGTAGCGTAGAAGCATCTTCTATAATAAAACCCGGAATGTTGATGTAGTTGCTAAGTGACTGCTGAGGCTTTTAGTTTTTGAAATAATATTTTCCATTAGAATGTGTAATTTGTTTTACTGGGGATTCCCCAAAAATATCTTAAAATCTAGAGAAACAGCTGTATGCTACCTCCTCTTCCCCGAAAGAAAATTTCGCTTTACCTTTTAAAGTTTGTGCTGGATTTTAACATCTAAAAGGCAATCAAACACATTCGACTAGGGAAAAGTAGAACAGAGGATGATATCGTTACATTTCTGGTACCTATAGTGCTTTCTGTTTGTGTGTACATTTCGGTAGCAATTTTAGCTGACAAAGGTTTCTCTGGTTTTGCGATCCTTATTCCCGTGAAACCAGCATCCGCCCACTCTAAAAAGGGTTTTCCTTTTGCAGTTCTCTCGAGGAGAAATACTACAATTTCTGGGGTACCTTTGCTGCATTCAAATGATGATGATGGCGTGCACTGTTTTTCCCACGTTTATAAACAGAAAGGTAAACTTTACCCCGTCTCCACGCGTTGTCTAATATCAAGAAAATCTGCAGTGGTGCGAAAGTGCTAATTACACAGAAATTTATAAATACAATTAGTGCAGGCACGAAATCGCTAGCAGCTTCTTTTGTTTACACGGCAGCCAGGCCGAGAGGAATGCTAGAGCCCGATTAGCGGCGACGCGCCCCACAGCATAATTCACACGCTTCGGAATTAATTTTGCGGGACGGGGGGTGAACCTTTGAGGAAGAACGCAATACAATCGAGCAACCCCACCCAAAAGAAGGTTGTCACGTTATCAAAACATTTCGGGGGTGGATATGTTGGGCATCCGGCCGGTCTTTGCATTCGCAGGATCTAACACTTTAATGAGAGTATCTCAATAAAAAGGGATACTGCGACGGATAATAAGTTTGCAGAGAAAACAAATGTTGTGGGTGTATTAACAGCCTGTGCAATTGTTGCCGGCAGAAAGAAAGATTTTTTTTTCTCCCACCACCAGAGAAGCCCCATAGCTCCTGGAGTGGTGAAGGGGGTTGCTGCTCCTGAATCTGAGAGTATCTTGGGCTCGGCACAATGGCAGCAAATTAGCCAGATGCTGTGCAAATAAGCGGCCCACAGTACATTAAAAAAAGTAAAATTAATTAAATATTTATGAATTTGTACTTAACAGTTCGCAGCCCGCAGCTGGGGGTCCCCAACCCATCTTCTTTTAAGTTGAGTACCAACCACTGTCGACATTCGACTGTAATTAGAGTCGCCGTCGTCGGAATCGAGCATCCTCTGGATGATTGTTCAAAGTTTGTTATCGAAGTTGTCGAGAGAGTTTTTGAGGGTGGATTTTTTTTTTTAATATTTCTCGAAAGTAAATGCGGGGGGGATTGGGGTTGTGCTGTTTACTTAAATGACATAAGAAATGACAACGAGTTGCTAATGGTTAGGACGTACGTTTTGTAAAAGTTACTAAGTTTTGTTTTGTATATTCTGAACGAGCTCAGAATTGTCGTTTATTTTTAACGAATTAAATTTTCGTTGCTCTGTCCTTGCATTTATTACCTTTAGCCTTTAAGGGAGGAGTTTCAAATCTTTAATCTGGGAGACCCAAAATAATAAAATTTTCATCAGTTTTTTTAAATTAGTAACATCTAATCAAATTGACCAAATGTTGAGGAGTAGTACTATTTTTGGGAAATAGCTTTAGGACTTACGAAATCAGAAAACAATATGAAGCTCAAAATACAAAATTTATTAGAAAATTGTCCTTATCTTAAAACAAGGTTCTTTTTCGTTAGTTTAACCAAATATATTGATTAGCATATAATTCAAATAAAACTTTGGTTTGCAAGTTCATAAAATAAATGCGTGCTTGTCATCGTCGATAAGTTGATTAACCAATTTATGTATATTTCTTTAATTCCTTAATTTTAAAGGTTTTTAAAATGAAATGGTAGAAATATATTTAATTTAATCTATTTACACAATTTACATTGAAATTTTGTGGAAATATGCAAAAAATCCTTAAGAAAAAATAACACTTTCCCTCAAGCCTCAAAGCCAATCTATTTCAAATATTTTTTTAATTTATATTTAATAAATGTAGTTTTCGTTAAATTTAGCTATGTATAGCAGTGCTGGAAAATAAAATTTTACTGTTTGAAATATTTTTGAACTTATTGAAGGAACTTCAAAAAAATTACGCAAGCTTTTGTGAATCTTTTCGAAAAAAGCGGAATTGAAAATTAAGTTTATGTCCAAATAATTTGAAAGTATATTAAATATAGATCCATTGAGGTTGGACATTTCTCTGGGATTCTAAACCTTTATTTATTTATTTATTTACTAATAAAAATTTGTAGTAGTTTATACAGTGGAACTCTAATGATTTCTGTTTCTGCTAACAATAAGAAAGGAAATAATCCAATAAAAGATTATCTGCTTTCTTGAACTGTCTACTAATGAATAATTTCAGTTACCATAGTAAGTTTTAAGTGCTTAACATAAATTTTTGTTAGTTTGCCTATGCGGAAATCGTCCCTTTTGCTCTTTTCGAAGTTTTATTGCTTAAATGCACTCTAGGCTAGAGATGCTGAGGAACGCGCCACAAAAGTTAATCGGGAAAAAATTTCGTTCGAAAGTTTGGCAATCCTCCAAACGTGTCTAGCCCGGTCCCAAGCTGTACGCGTGTCACTAGGAACCTTATTACAAGAGGGTCCAGATTCCAGACACACAAATACAAAGACAGCCGGCGTTTTAGGAAATTCAGGTCCAGGACAAATTTGTTTTTCTGGTGCTGGTTTTTCCTATTTTTGGTCTCCTCGTTGGCTTTCGTTTTTTTTTTGTTTTTTGCACAAGTTGTAACATTTTACTAAATCCCGACGAATTGGCCAGGAGAGGTGGGAACACAACTTTCCTCCGATATATTTCGTTCAGTAGATTGTTCGTGTTGGAATTATTTCGGTTGCCCTTTTTGCTTGCTGCACTACTGTCGTTTGGCAAACTCGAAATTAACATAAAATTTCCAAAAGGGGGGAGCTCTTCTATGGTGCCATTGCCAAGAGAGTTGGGAACTTTTTCGATACGCTCAGAGGGGATTTTGTTGATTGCAAAAAGTTCGGACGAATCACTCCTGGATGATTTGCATGCTGTAGAAATCAATGCTGCCCTGAGACTTACTTTATTCGGTCGTCTCTAGGACATTTGGCAAGGGATGCAGATGAGTTTGTAATAAAGATCTCGAAAAACCCAGATACTGTTTTTTTTTTAAGGGTACTCCGCGTTTTTTGTAAGGGTCACCTCATTTTGGGGTTGCAACATTTTTTCGGATTAATTTTATGAGTTTTAAACCGATTTTCGAAGGGTTGCTATAAATGATGATTGTATTTTGAATCTGAAATAAGATCTCCTTGACCATATGAATTTGAAATGAATTGTGGGATTCGAGGAGAAAATTTAATTATTTCCACAAGTATAAAAAAAAACTGTAATTGTAAACTCATCAATTTCTGGCGAATCACTAGACAGATTTATGTAAACAATTCTAATTCGGTTTTACTAAATTTTTAGAATTTTTGATAAGAATTTTAAAAGTATTCATCATTGGGGATGCAAAATAGTTGGCCCATATTAAATAAGTTTCTATATTAAGTTTAAGTCCAAGATCGACCAAATTTCTAAAAGGATTTATTTTTTATTCGCTTTTCATTTTTCCCCATAAAGTCTCAGTAGGAGATAAGCTGGCCAATTTAAAATTGGAATTTATTTTGGGTGTAACCAATTCTTAATTTTTTAGCTGTATGGTACGATGGGGCATCCCGCTGAAATGTAAATTTTCGTTTCGGTGATAGAGGGCAAAAGATTGAGTTTTAATAACTCTTGATATCGTCGTCGTTGACGATTCCATTTATAAAGTGCAATTTGCCGACACTCAGTGCAGACATATGGTAAATGTCCAAACCATTAACGATACGGGAAGCTTTATTTTCCTCCACAGGTAATTTGAATTATACTCCTTACTCGGTCGGCTTAGGACTCTTTCTCTCGAGTCTTCGACACAAACCTCTAATCGGGAATCGTCACTCCATATTATACTTTTCCATTGCCTTAAATTCCAACTTTTATGCTCCTTAGGACATTTTAAACTTAAAACATAAAAAACTTCTGTAGCATCTGAATTCCTCCTCACAAAAGTGTTGGGAGTTTTACATACGAAATAAAATTATGTTTATAAGAGAACATTTTTGTTTATTCAAGATACATTAATATTTTGTGGAATACCCCTTGGGGCACGAAGGTTTTGATAAGGCCCTATGTTACATCATTCTTCCCGTATTCTTTCTTAAAATTGAGAAATATTAGACGAGTTCTCGTTTCTCAATTTTCTTCCCAAAATTGACCACAAATGAAGCTCTATAGCTCTATATTAAGATCAGATGACTGCGACGTTGTTTGCAGTCGATGTGGTTTTATTATTCAGAAAAGAAGATTTTTGTATTCGCAGCCGTATGTTTTAAAAGGTTATCCTGTTGAAAATAATAATTATTAATTCCGAATTTCTCTACGATGGTCTTTGTGTTATTGTTTAGGATATCGATAATAATAAAGATGATCCGTTTAATTAACGATGAAGTATAAATTTCCATTTTCAAAATATATCATACATAAAACCCCATATTTAACCGTGGAGCGCAAATGTTTTGGATTTAACGCTGTGTTTGGTTTTCTTCAAACCAATTGTCGACCATCAGACACAAAAAGTTTAAATTTGCTTTCATTATTAAATATTCTTTCAGTAATTCAGTTGGTAAGGGTTAAATTTGTGAGAATAGATGGTCTTCTAGTTTTCTTCAATTCGTTGATGCCACCAATTTTTTTTTATATAAAAAGTAATTATGTTTCGAATCGAATATTATAAAACTAAAAGTTCCCGAAGAATTAGAGTAATCCTAAAAATTTGTTCAGTATTTTATTTTACGACTGGGTAGTCTATTACAATACCACAGTTCCCAAGAATCCTCAATTACATAGTTATTTTTATGAAAACTCGATAAAATTAAATTTATAATCAACGAATGCATTTTAAACACATTTTGACTGACGATATCTTTTTATCCTTGACTATAAAATCAGTTCATCAAAGTTTATAATCAAAAAATTGAAATAACTTTTTTATACGAATGCAAACAGTAGTGACCAGAAAGTAATTTTTTCAAACAATTTTAAGAACGCTTCAAGTAAAGAAAGATTGCCTTAGGCTCACAGTTTTTTTGTATTCTTGTTGTTCGAAGTAGATATCATTTTTCCTCCTATGCAAATTTGAATCCAATCGAAATTCTGGTTCAATGAGTAATGAACCTTCATGAAAATCACTTGTATATGTGTGTATAAAGGAGCCTCATAAAAGTAGCCCTGATCGTAAAAATGTATGAATTTTTATGAGCACTTTGTGATTTCAAAAGTATGCAATAATTTTTTTTTCTTTTCCTTTTCATACCCCTCAGGACATTGGACATAAAAGTTTAACTGACTTCTAAAAGCCAAAAATGTTTGCAACTTGAACAGCGGTGATTGAATTTTGAAATTTATTTTATTTTTGATTTTCAATACGAAAT
Source organism: Philonicus albiceps (assembly GCA_963969385.1). NCBI lineage: Eukaryota > Metazoa > Arthropoda > Insecta > Diptera > Asilidae > Philonicus > Philonicus albiceps. The sequence continues at coordinate 29,101,042 of OZ017776.1, forward strand.
TCTTTGCCCGCCTTATGATTCTCATATTTCCATTATTCGTTTAAATTTTATTGTTTGGCGAATCGATTTTTGTATAAAAGGATTTTGGGTATTAATGGTTATATTGAGGTTAACTTAATTTGTGTGAACTCTTTTAAAGGGTAAAAGATTGGGGATTAGTAGTTCGAAGTTGGCTTAAAATCAAGTTTATCTGACTATCCAATTTATGTACACCGTATGAAATAAAATAAATTCCAAATAACTGACTGACAGTTTATGGTAAATGGTACAATTATTTTAAATTCACCGGGATAATTTTTCGAGTTTAATTCTATAGTATTACCGATTTTTTACAATTCGGATAATTTTATAAAATTTTATGAATTTTAGATTTGACGAAAATTACATCAAATCATATAAGCTTTTATCAAAAACTTAATTCCAAAATTCAAATTTGGATGGTTGAAATTCATGAACATTTGATGCAATTTGTTCAAATTTAAATATTGCTAAATTCGCCCCTATAAAATTTTGTTTGTAGCATTTATGTTGTCTTTCTAAAAGTTAGCATACAGAGGTTTTTGAATTAACCATTTAAAAATGTTTAATTTAATTTTCATAGTTGTTAGACGATATGGCTAGAAAATAGATGATGGACCCAAAACGGTTAAAATTTGTAAATATCAAGGGATTGCCATGAAAATTGGTATTTGAGGGTTTTTGCGAATCTACATTTGAAGTTTGAAAATTCAAAATGGCGACCAACAATTTTCAAATTTCAACAAATTTAAGGGAAATTTAGTACCATGGGTATTTTAAGGCAACTACTTTCCACTCTACTATCAAAATTTGGAAATTCAAATTGGCGCATCCAATATGGTGACCAGAATTTTTGGAATTTAACATATGCGAAGCTGGGTAACTCAGCTATCTTTATATATTTGCTGTGTTAAGTGTTTAAAGTTAAAAATTAAATATTTTTTAAAGTAAAATTGTATTGTATACTCCTCAAAAAATAGTTTAGGTTTAGTCTTAATATTACCAACTTATTAAAAATAAGGGGCCATAGAAGAACGAAAATTTAAATAAGTTTTTCAGCGTTGAAGAGAAATTTTAGTAAATTTCTTTCATCTTTCAACACCGCAGAAAATAAAAATTTTCCAACATTGTGGGATTACTCGCACACACGCGCCTAAAGGTGGATCCGGAGTGGATTATATCTCCCGGATGTGCATAAGCAATGACTCTAATAATTATAAGCTCAGTTTCAGCCAACATTTTGAGCGTTTAAATATTCATGGGGGCTCACCGACAAAAGGCCCCTTCACAGCTTCGTGCTTCGGGTTTCCCTTTCACGGGCCGCGCGCTGATCTGCTAAATAATTTAGCTCCATTCAAAAGGTCTAAGTGGGGGCCCTAAGTCCTTCGAAGTTTATTTGATTAAGCTGAGACATTGACGATACCTTTTGCCACCACCACCGAAAACTGTTCCCTGTCGTAGGGTAGTGCGGATCGGGGATGAAGATTAGAGTTACACCAATACTACGGCATAGCCCTGGGGGTCCTTTCGTCATAATACTCGTGGTAGAATGGAGGAGAACGGAAAAGAATTTCATCGTACGCTCCCGAGTCGATTTAATCAGAGAAAGGGTCCTGTTTCTGGAATATTGGCTACAATATGCAGCATCACCATCGAAATTGGTTCTTGTAACCGTGCCCTTTCCAGGGCCACTACTCGGATAAGTACACGACCATTGTTCCCGGAGCATGACGCTCCAAAACTTCGTGTGTGTATGCTTCCGTACACGAATCCAGGAGTAATCATATCTAGTGCTTTGCTGGCTGGAAGTTATTTGTCCCAATTATTCCCTGAACGGGCTCCTGTCCCGCCGGAGAAGAAATCCAGGCAGCGTGAATGCCAGCACTCAATAAATTATCCTCCAATAAATTTACATTCCCAGCTAATTCAATGGACCATCCCCTGTTCAGAAGTAGCGATACCCACTCGCTACAATTTCAAGGGGAGGTTGAAAACGGGCTTGTTATATTGAAATCGGAATTTTTCACAAACCACTTCGGTCGGGCTTCCCGCAATATCCCGTGTCCTGAGTCCCGGTAATGCGAGAGGACTCCACTACCACCACCGGATCGGACCCCACGGGAAGAGGCTTCTGTGCATATTTCCTCTATCCTAGCTAGTCTCGCTAGTTGCGGTTTCATTTAACAATATGCACCCAGAATTTCTGCGGTTACATTTACATTTGACCTGGGTTTTCGGGATTCAGGAGTTCATCCCCGATCCCACCACCCCTAATTCTGGACATAAATGCGATTAGGGGCCGGTAACTGATTCGTCCTCGTTCCCGACCATCCGGACAATGACGGGGTCCAAACGTAGCGATGTCCGCACTTGCTGAACCGAAAATCGTTATCAGGTTATGTTATGGAAATTGGGAAGATGCCCGAGATCCCCGGGATATCTTGGGCAGGAAGTGGTCCTGATTCTGCTGGTCCCAAACAATTCCCCTCCAATTTCGGGGTTTTTGGTGGGAACGGTAATGACTGTCAATATTTTGGGCAAAATAAAGTGGTGGACAATTTTAAGAGGAACTCTGTTTCTGACTTCTTGACTCCTGTTGCTCCTCCGGGAGGAAACAGAAAGAGAATGGCATGCTAATGCGGCATTGAAGATTGCTAATTTATGTGATTGCCCATTGGTTTTTATTTTTGATGTTTTCCCTTTTTTTTTTGTTTTAAAGAAGGACCCTTTGGCTTTCGACGAGTGATTAGGGTTTAAAATTCAATGCTTTCTGTAAGCAAGAAACTTGAGGTTTTAAAAAAAATATTCCCCATGATACTTTTAAACTACTACAACTAAAAACCTATGTAATTTTAACAAATAAACCATAGATAGATCCATACATGAATGAAAAAACAAAAACTAGCTCATATGTTTAAAGTTGGTGTAAAAACCAAATAGCTCGTATAGATTTTAGCAAACTATAGTTTTATACAAAAAGTCATGAGTATGATTAAAAAGAAAACTATGAGAAATGCCCTCTACCGTCAGAAAGTTTAGGACCACCCATAAAAATTGGATGCTATTTCGATAATACTTTCTAAGGTATTGTGGCCATAAAGACATGAAGAAATAATAAGAATTTCAAATTTGGATGCAGACAAATAATAGTAGTAGTGATTACTACCCATTTAAGCCGTACTATTAATTTTTAATGGTTTTGCTTTTATTGCTTTAACACAAAATATGTTTTCTTTTTCAGTGGGATAGTATAACTATGCCTCTTTTATATTTTAATCAATACTGATCTAAACTGTTTAGAAGCCTAAAATTATGGGCATTTATCTCTGTACGAGTATAACAAGTTTTTTGGGGTTCGATGACAAAACAAGAAATTCTCTCAGTTTTACTATGACCGTCTGTTGGTCTGTCCTTCTGTCCGTCCGTCTATATGTTATAGTAATTTAATTCTGAGATTATTAGGACTATAACGCTTTAAACTTAAAATCATTATGAGGTCTTTTAACCCATTTTTCAAAATTATGCTCCGATATTTAAATATTCTACGTACGTTCAAAGTAGTTAGTTATGTTAGATTTTGTGTCGGTCAAAATATCATCCTGAACGCAACTTTGAATAAATATAAAAAAATCTGGAAGACTAGCACATATATTTAAATTACTTTTAAAAATAAATGACTTATTAGAGTCAAATAGTTCTAGATATAGCCAACCAAGTTATGCTTATTTGGACTCAAACAATTGTTCGGGAAAAATCGCAAAAATAATTTTGCATGCTAAAATATCTAAAGGGTCTACGATAATTTTTATAGATTTATACGAATAACATCGCTCTTCCGCTATCATGGGCTCAATTTTAATGCTGAGCCCAATTTAAGGCCCTCTTTTTAAAACGATTTTAAACTATTACTCAAATAAATGAGCCAATGAAAGAATTTAATACAAATGATATCCCCGAAATATTTCGGTTTAATTTCTTATAGTAAAAATTACTAAAATTTCCTCTAGATTATAATTTAGAAGGTAGGTATCTATGGTAATTTATATTTTCGGGTATATTAGGAACTGATAAGAATTAGAGGAAGATTTAAAACGCGCCAGCCAGTCTGCAAGTGTGTATCTTTGCCGTGAACTATAAATAAAAATTCCGCTTAAATTGTTCTACAATTACTAAGAGAGTCTAGAATTTTTGTCCTAATTGCATCGACCTGAGCACGTTAGTGGTACCCATTACTCAGTACCTTCGCCTCTTTCCCTCTGAGATCCCAACGATGCATGAACAAAAGTGTGTTATGTCACACTTAAGTGACATTTACATTGTTCCAAAAATAAAAGCGAAGGAACCGCACCATCGTCGTCGCAAGTGCAATTTAGCAACAGTGAGGCAGTTTCTATTTTCAAAAAAATGTTTGTACGAAGGAGCTGTCGTCATCGCGGTCACCGCCACTCAACACTAAACCGTCAGCCCCTAAGGGGTGTTTTTTTTTTTTTTTTGCAAATCTACACATATTGTGACCAATATTATTATTTTATATCTTTTTTACTAGCTAGACGGAAGAGGGTATAATTAGACTTAGTGCTGGCCTGCAGATGCAGAGCATTTTAGACGCAGGTATCTTTCCGTGGACTAGCTAGCGGGCTGATTAACACACTCGCACTAATTACTGTGCTCACTTTGTTGGGGAACTATTAATAGAGCCCCTCCCCTCCCCTTTCTGTGTGATTCAGCGGCTTAGAATTTATTTTCTAGAACTGCGAGATCAGTCTACATCGCCTTGCCAAAATTGTCATCTGTCTCCTCCATACAATGAGGTGTCCGGTGCCAACTTTGGATTTATGAGGGGGCTGTGTCTCTTCGGAGTTCGGAGAGATATTCTGATCAGGTCCGGGGTCTCTGTGTTTACAAATAAAACGAGCCGGTGTTGATAGAAATCTCAAGGAGGTATACTGAGTTTCCTTAAATATGCGGAAGATGAATATCTTTCTAGATTTTTTAAAAGTTCATATTTCATATGAAAAGCATACTGAATTCATCATTTGTAATTCAATAACGTATTTGAAAGGAAGCATACTCGAAAACTGTGTACTCTTAGTAAGCAAAAAAGCAATCTTAATAAATTCAGTATAATGTGGAAAATTTAATCAAGTAAGGTTCATATCCTTGTAAATTTCTAGTCGTCCTATTCATCGTTGCACTGATTAAAAAAAAACTTTCTGAAACTAATCTACTTATCTATTGGGGCAGATGAACCTCTCTCTCAATTTCGTTTCAATAAGCTTCTGACTATATTGCATGAAGGTTAAAATTCTTTAACCATTTCAACAAGTTGGAAGAATACGTAAAGTAATTACTGGATTTCCTTTTATTCTCATTTTAAGTATCATCGTAATTTTAAAATGTTACGTCTGTATTTTATTTTCTTATATTTTTACCATAAATTTAATCCCTTTCGAATATTTGAACAATTTGGCCTGTATGTTTTAAATAATAATTGAAATTCTATATCCAGCTAGAAGAGAAGTTTATAAATGTAAAAAATCTAATTTTAATATTTGCAATAGTTTTACATCAAATTAAATCTACCTACATATGTATGCGGTTGAGACAATTATCGTTAAAATTCAGTAAACCATAAAATGAGAATGTCATACCTTTCGATTCTCATTCCTCCAAAAATCTATCCAATTTCTTCGGTGCATTCTCGAGAAATTGTAGATAACAATTTTATTTGCCGCAACGACAGGAGAAGCGAAAGGGTAATAAATTGGGATAAGAAATAAAACTTGTGACGTCTAAATCAACTCCTGGAGGTTCTTAGACACATTGCGGTTTACAGAATTGTTTAGGATTTTACCAACGACAAAGTTTGTCATAGTAGCTCAGGACTGCGCTGCAAAGTGCCGCGGCTGTAGGTTTCCAAAGAGCCCTACCTGAAGAGTGTCAAAGCACTTGTAAAGCCGTCAAGACTTGTCATATCGAATTGGCGAAACTTCTCGGATGAAGCAGGAGCATAGTCCTTAGAGTTTCGGTGGCATTTTACGCTGCAATAACAAGAGAAATCAATTTAACACGAAACTAAGTAAAACTCAAGACGTCTTTCAGCCCCAAGGAGAAGACGATGAAGATGGGGGGCCTGAAGGCTGTGGTATGGGGCCCTTGCTACTTTCGTTGGCTCCTCTTCACCGCGTACTTTGGACAGAAAATAAATTCGCTGCCGGGAGCATTCCTAGATATTATGACCAACAAAACCGAGTGGGGCACATAGACTAAATCACAGAAATGTAAATTTATGGGTCGTTACTGCACCAAGGGTAATTCAACCTCACCAGCTGCTTTCTCTGGGTTGGTCGTGTTTCTTCTTGAGGGAGATCTCGGGTTTCGCCTCCTCCGCCCGGCTATTTGTATTTCGTATTACTGAGGTTTTGGAAAGGGTCTAAGGAAGAGTTACGAGGAAAGTGCGACTATATTTCGCCTTGTGAATGGGCTCGAGGACTATGGTAGCAGCGAAGGGCCGCTCTAAGGAATTGTAATAATCTTACGAAATTTAACTCCCTCGACGCGAACTTTTCGCTGACTTTTCCTGTCGCCAATCTCCGTGATGCGATATGCGCGCGGTTTTCGCCACTTTGCGAGTTTATTAAAGTTTCGCTACCATTTCCAGATTCTACCAATCCCACTAGCGTGCTCCTCCTCGCCAAAAAAGCAAATTTCATTTTCCTCTCAACGTAATTTACGGCATAACTGCTCTGGGGGCTATCTCAGATGGGGCGGAGCCATTATTACCCTTTAATTAATCACTAAGTGTCCAGAGATTTAGCCGAAAATTAACTGAGTCTTTTTAGTACAATAGCTTAAATCTGTATATAAAATCAGAAAAATTTGTTCCTACTTTAGAAAGTGTATAGAATTTTGTGTAACTTAAAGTTTTAAATTTATGAAATTGGTTAAAGGTATAAAGCCATTAAGTATAATATAAAAATATGATACTGTGCCCACTGTGGTTGCGAATAAGATTCTAAATTAACAGAAATCAACGTTATAGAAATATTGAAATTAATCCACGATCCAACATTTCAATGGAAATCGTACATTATAAACTAATGGTAGACAATCAATTTCCCATTCTGAATTCCAAAATTGTATCATTATAATTGAAATCCGCGAGTCCAAAAGTCTCTAGGCATAAAATTTGTTAGTAGGGAAATCAACAATGTATGCTTGTAGAATCGATTTACCCTTGCCCAGAAGGTATGAAAATTTGTTCATTTTACCGCAGAGTTTGGACTCTGGGCAATAACTCAAGGGCATGCGAACATTTTGGGTTTATATCAATTTCAGAACATGCTTCACCTTTTCCTTAATTGCAAAATTGTAATTCATAGCAGTAAAGTTCAATTTCGAGTTCATATGGTTTCATTAAAAATGGTAAAGCAATTTTCGATCCTATAAAGCCTATTACTGCTATATTAGCCAATAACGTACAATTTGTATGGAAAGAAAGAGTACTTTGCATAAAAATCAGCACTTATTGAAAATAAAGCGGTCTAGACATAAAAACAATAGTAAGATTTTATTCAGCTACGTATTCAGCTATTGCATGTCACACATTTATGGACAGAAAGATTCCTTTGCTCAGAAATCACCAATTATTGAAACTAAAGCGATCTAAACATAAAAACGATATCACGATTTTATTTAGCCACGTATTCAGCTATTGCACTGCACACAAATGCCAAAAGGGAATTCGTGAACAAATTTTATATACATTCGTATGTAAATTTACTAACTTTATATTGAGAATTTCCTAATAGTTTTGAAAATAAGATTAAATTTGAATGTTAGAAACGTAAGTAATTAGCTTTAATTTATTTTATTTTCAGGATCGCTCCGGTTTGGGAAATGGATTAGATATGCGATCCCTAGAGCACTGTCTCAGCGACATTATGCGCAACGTTGGAGACTCGACTCAGCAGGACCATCTGAAAGGTAAGTATCTTTTCTGAAGGGATTCAGTTTTTTTTACGGTGCTCTGCGACATTCCCCCTCTCTATCGGCTACTGCAAAAAGCAGCAGCCCTATGTGTTTTCAAGGACTCCAAGGACTTGATATTTTTTTTTTTTTTTTGGTCGGTGCCACTGCTGCACGAGTTCTTTATTGTGCAGAAATTCGCTTTCATAAATGCCTGCACCTATATCTGCATGCATATAAAGGATTCAAGAACGTAGAAAAAAAAATGGATTTTGGAACGAGAGTGCGGACGCAAGGGAGGCCGAGGTTGGCGAAAAAAAATGGAAGAACTCAAGTATGTGAGCAAGCGAGTGTAATTTTCAAGTAGCTTTCGACATGTTACTCTTAATAAAAAAAAAAAAAAAGAAAAAGGGATTACCTAAGAGACCACTTAGTGAAATAAAAAAGGTCCTTCTTCGGTTGTCGAGGGACGGGCGCGCATTCATGCAGCGCCCTATGGTCGGTGCCAGCCAGCCCCCCGCGTTTGTGACACTGATCCCCAGCCCTTGGCCGCTCCCTTTGCCTGCAGCGCTAAATAATTTCACGTTCCTCACGGTTCGGCAGGTTTTTTTCTTTTGCAAATTCTACTGCACTGAAAAGCAGATTGGTGTAACGCGCCCGAAACAGATAGAAATGGTTTTCAGTTTGTGGCAACGATTTTTAAAATTTCATTCCTTTGTTTTTTAAATTGATGGAGTTTTGCAACCATTTCAGCCATCAGATATGGAGAGCGAAGTTCTTTTTGTGTTTAAAATGATCTATCATTTTGGTAAACAAAAAAATGTAATTTTCATATTAAACCCGGTACTACACTTTTCTGAATGTCGAGCTGTTTATTTAAGTTGTTAAGCTTTTTTGTTAAAACATCAAATTAAATTTGAAACTTAATACTGAAGAATAGAATTTAAGAAAGAGATAAAGGCTTAATACACTGATTATAGCATTGTATGGGCTTTATAGGATATTCATACATATTTACATATTATTTCTACAATTGTTTCTATATTATTTTTTGGTTTTTTCAATGTGTTTTGATGAAGACCTATAAATTTTTCTTCCTTATAATTCACGCTTTAGATTTCAGTTATTTATTTATAAAGATCGGCTTGCAAATCATTATTGTGAGTGTGTATGCCAGAGAATGCATGCAAATTTCTAAAAAGGAGAAAGGAAATGATATATTTACCTTTAAAGTATTAAGATATCGATGATGTCTTTTGGAAATCCGAAAACATGTTCCTCTTGTTTGCATCTTGTTTTTATTATTGTCCGTATTCCATAAAAGATAGCTTATCACTTTTTTGATAGCTGAAAGAGAAAGATCAGATACAGTACATTAAACGTTACTGTGTTGTGTTATACTCTTTTATTTAAAAGTATTATTTTCCGCAAAACTGCCAATATTATGCCAACGTCAGAATACAGAAAATGTACATTCAGATGAAGTTCATTTTAAACTGGTTGGTTGCTGCGTCAGCTGAGGTATCTTCAAATTATCCCACGAATGTTTCTGGAAAAATTTATGAATAATTGAAGAAATCATAAATATTATTTTAAAATAGAAGTTCTGCCTGATCCATACAAACTCTTCTCTTAGTTAGTTAGAAAACAATAAAAACATTAATTTAAAATATCTAAAAAATAATAAGTTACCATAACTGATGCATATTCGATGATTTATGAAATGATCAAAACTAATCTCCTTATAAATATTTTTCTATTAAATTACAAATTAAAGATTTATCTTTTTTTTTAGTAGCATGCAATAGCTATACCCACCCACTAAAAGATATTCTTTGACTGCTTTAACTGGAGAAAATATTCAGTAAAATCGGAGGGTTCATTTATCATGAAATTATTTGCATCCGCGACTGGCATTGACTTAAATTTTTGCGGAAGTCGATGAAAAATAATCGCAATCAGCTGCTCCAATCGCTGGATTCATGGTGCAAACAAACGTACATCCTCTCGGAGCAATTTCGATTTACATTTTTATGTCCTCATCTGCAATAGCCGGGAGTGTTAAAAGAGGGATGAGCATGAGGGAGATTGAGGGGTTTGGAATTTTATTTTGCTGTGTAGAAACTCTCAGCGATCTCCTGAATACTGGATGTGTTGGATGGTGGATACTAGATTCTGGATTCCGGGCCCCATCCCGACTAATGGTTGTTATTTCTTTATCCTTGGCCCATCCATCAGTTTTCCAGTTGGTTCCAGTGCCCCAGAAAAAAAACATTCACACTTATTACAGCTCCCGGGATAAATTGGCGGGCAATATGCTCTTCGTTTTTTTTTTGTTGTCCAGAGCGATTCCAGACTTTTGTCTTTATTGTTTTTTTATTGCAAATTAATTTCGCATTATTCCCGGGAAGGTTTGTAATAAGTCGTGACTATGCCGGTCATGGAATATATCTTTTTTAATTTTACTCTATCCCGGAGAAATTTATATACTTGCATTTAAAAGAGAAAATTCTGACTGATCACCAATGCTATTTTGATACTCAAACAAAAACGTAAATCCATTATTAAAAATGCATCCCCTAAGAGAGTAAAGGCAGAAAAAGTAGCTTCCATCACTCGATTAACTTTATAAGCGAAGAAAGAGGGGGATACTTATAAATATTTATTTAAAAATTATTTTAACAAATAAAAAATCATTCACAGGAAAAGTACGTTTTGTTAAGGGTCGACTTAAAATTGTGTTCAAAATGTACCCACTTTGTTAATCTAAATGTCGTTAATTTTAGTAGCATATCAACAAAACAATCATATATAAAGTTAGATCAAAACCATAGAATAAATAAGCCATATAGGAAAATATTTGTATGAAACTTTGGCAGGACAAAGGGTCGAGAATGAAAATTTGGGTCTAAAAATTATCATTTTGGAAGTTTGGTGACCAATATCTCGATTGCTTGTGGAACAATTGCCTTTATGGAGGAATCCGCGGAAAGCCTGAAATGTTGGCTTATCCTAGATTGTATTTGAAAAGAGTTGTAGAGATTAAACAAGTATCAACTGCGATAATAAGGGATAAAGTGATGATACGATTTTGGATGTAATAAAATAGTTTTTTGATCGAATAGCTGAGATATTTTGATCAACAATTTAAAAAAAAATATGATTCTGAGACAAATTCGTTTCAAAATTCATTTCTGTCGTTCTATATCTGCATGTGTAGATGCAAATGTAATATTATTAACAAAAATCAAAATACAAATACAACTGAGTATAATCCCTTAAATAATGACTATCCCGTGCAACGCCAGGTCTGGTGAGGTAGTTTAATAGAAAGAATTAGCGTTTGTGCAAGTTGAATCGACGCCTGTACTCCATACATCAATTTAAGGACGACGAAGTGTTTCCGCTCCCGATCGGGAATCGTTCGTTTGTTCCGGGACATTTTTCCTCGCTGTTGTTTTTGTTGTTTGCTTCCCGGGACTCGGGCTCCATCGGAAGTCGTAAGTGACCCCAATCGAATGGACAATTCAATTGAATTGCTTCTGTGATTTAAAACAGAGTTTAGAGAGACGTAGGTGTGGGAGGAGGTGCCCGGGTAGGAGAGTGGTGGTTTATGTCCGGACGCCGGGAACAGAACAACTCACTCCCTGTCCGGGATATCGACGACACTCAGGGGAAATTAAATTTACTATATCTTTTCTCGGGCAGCATCAGCGTTTCGAATTGTTCTTAATTTGTCCCCGGCAGGAGCGGCAGCAGCCGCCTGCCCGAGACATGGGAGAATTATGCATCTGCCCGAAGGACTCATTTATTATCCCGACCTTAAGTCCTCCTGCACGTAATTAGATAATTAATTTCAAGGAATCGTTCATCACCGGGCACCGGGACATTCGACGGCGAATGGAGGCATTTAGCACGTGATTCCTATCACTCATATACACGCCACTCCAGAAAAGAGGATCTGACTATCATAAATTTCTAGAACTGGGAGAAATACAACTTAAATCCTTCAAATAATTAATCGAATCGGCTGGATCCATCTAGCCCTTCGGGATCCTAATGAAAAAACTTTCTCTCCAAGGGAAACTCGTTGATCGATTGAGCTAAAGGCCTGGAGACTGAAAGATGCTCCTCAAGGTACTCCTTGGGGTACTCTCGTTGTCGTCATCTTCGTCATCTCTTCTACGTTATTGTTATTCAATGCAAGGAAACATGGAAATTAAATGCCAAAATGCTTAATGGGCCTCCTTGGGTAGTAAATAAAAGTTGTTTGTTACCATCGAAACTGTTCGATGGGACTCACTCGTGCAGACAGGGCTTCGCCGATAGCCGACACAGATTTATTGATAACAGGTAGCATAGGGTGCCAAGGTCCTGGACAAGGGGAATCGACAATTCTTCGAAAAACTTTGGATTTCTGTCTAGGTCATAATATGACTCTTTGATACTTTTTATGTCACACACAGGATTTTGTGGCATATTAAGGAAGTACCTTTGAATTGTTGTATATCACCCAATTAGCTAATATCTTGTGAGTTATCGCCAGAATGTTTTCCTGTGGTTTGCCTATGTGGCAAATTTATCCCCATTTTTAGGGCGAAGAACTTTTTCAAATGGGATTACGTGTTAGGGTTTTATAAAACACCCTTATGGAAAGCCATAAAAGGTTTTCTGGACATATTTCAAAAATCTGTTAAAAATAAAGAAATATATATAATACATACACCTATATAGTACATATATGCGTGGTGGCCGGATTCTAGGTAGGAAACACTATACCTTGGGGTGTCCTGAGCAAACTTTTGTTCTTTTTCTCCCTCTAAAATCACTCCTCCCCCATCAAAATCAAAGTCAAAGAATTTTAGGAGGTGCACTCACTTAAATCCTCATAGATTCTTGCGAAGATATTACAGGACATCGATCTCATTCAAAAGATAATAAAAGTCGCTTTCCAACGATACCGCAATTGTTAGGGTCTGTTAGCAAATCTAGGAATTATGGGGGTTCCAATAAATTTTGAATTTTAACTCCCATAACTCTTACATTTGTAAACGGAGTAAGTTGCAGTTGCATTTAAAGCTTTAACAAAAGATGTTATTAATTATTAAATTCAACCATAAAACGAAATTTTAAACTTATCTGAAAAAATATTTAAGCCTTACAAATCCAGTCTTAATATTCTGTGTATAGGTCATTTGCATTGATTACAGCTTATGGACGTCACGGCATACTGACAAGATTTTAAATAAGGTCTTGGGGTTTGTTATTCCAGAAATCTACAACAACCCTCATCATGCTTAGTTCTGCTCTGAATTCATTTTTGTTGCAGTCTTTCATATGAGTGGTGCCATACTCTCTATCTTCCTTCTACAATTTTAGGTTCAAATTTGTGTTGGAGTGGCCAAATAATATTTTCCTAAAAAGAAAGGGTCATATTTCAATATTTTTTGACGAGTTCCAGAAGCTTCTTCCGATTTTTCTATTGCTGCTTGTTTTTATATACCTTTTATGTTTCTATTTCATATTACAGAAATAACCTAATAAGTGCTAAAATGTACTTTTTCTACAAAGATTAGAAGAATTCGCAGATATGCACTCAATTCAGTTGAAAATAAATATTATGTGGGAATTACCTACAAAAGCTACGACTTTGACCACGGGACAGGGTTCGAACCTGTGACCAACTGAGGTACCCGAGCAATTTTTGTTGAAGTACGATCAACAAATTCCACATATTATGCAATATTACTTAATTACTCTTGCAGTTGCTTTAGCTTTTAAGAGTAAATATCACTAGCAGTAATTTACTTGATTTATTTCAGTAAAACTCCGAATATAATGGATTACCAATTAAATTAATGCCGATATTAAACAATAATTCCAAATATGACCATTTTTCCATTCATAACAATGTTTAAAGTCAGAGTAAGTTAACCAAAAATATTTAAAAAATTCAGAATCCCTGGAATAACTTAACGTTAACGTACTCATAGCTTTTTTTTTGCCTCCAATTTATATTTCCATGGAATACAAATGAAATACAGAGAAAGGCACAAAGCGAGCGAAAAGCAATTTCATGAAATGGATTTCGCTTTAATCTCATATCCCCTCGAAATCCCAAAAGGAGTTTTTACTTATGTTGTATATATCTGCAAGGCACCCGCAAAAGCAACAGAGGAACATTTCAAAAGGCGTGGAAGGACAAAATTTAATTTGGGACAGAAGCACTGTACCCTTCCACAAAAATTGGTGCCTTAGAAATGCTCGGAAAATTTACAAAAACTACATTTTCAAACTAATTTGTGTTAAAGGAGATTTCATAATTATAATATGGAAAATGCAATTTACAACAATTTACATATTTTAGATTTATTTAGATAATTTTGACTAAATCTTAATTTGAAAATATCATCAGCAATTAAACAAGGGAAGAGTTTAATTCCGATCAGAATCCCTGGGGTGATCGGAAATTCTTTTTGTTCTGCAGGAATCGACTTCGTTCGGTTATTAACATTAAAATTGAAATTTACACAGTCACATGGATATGAAAGTCATCCAGACATGGTAAATATTCCGGGGCTAATTAAACGGGAACATGTTCACATATGTTCCGATGTCCGGATGTTTTTACTCTTGAAACACTTGGTGCATTACATTCATATTCTAGGATTTGTACTCTGTCTGTCTGTCTGGGGAAAGGAATAAAAAAAAAAATATATGTATATATGATAAAACTATCTAGAGCCAGCTGCATCCAGGTCTAGGAACGAATCCCGTAGGTGTGATGAGCGCACACGTTTTCGTCTGAAAGTAATCATCCACTTACATAATATTCCTGGATGTGCCTGGTCTAAATCCAGCACAATCCCGTAGAGATTAAGACTAACATTTGCAATTGATCCAAATCCGCTGGAGCAGACAGTCGAGGGGGCTCCAGTCGAACATTGCCCGTGGGAATGATAAGCTTGATATCCTTGCAGCCAGTAGCTTCCTGGTGCTTTTCTAATAAGGAAACTGGCGCTTCTATGCCCTCATAAATCGGCTTCATTGGTGCTATAACAATGAAAATCCAATTCAAGTCTATATAGACGCCAGGGAAAAATTGAAAAACAAAGGCCAGCCAGGGGGCACAGCAATCGTTTCTGGTCAGAGCCACTGGGACTGTTGAAATTCCTGGAAAATACTATATACATATATTTATGTAGAGAATATACACATAATTCGCCATTGGACTTCTTCCCCCCGCCCCTTTCCATTCTGTTCTATATCTAAACTCCACACTGGAGCTAGAGCGACGAAGATTTATTGATTTGAAACTTCCGTGCAGCTGCGCCACTGCTGGGGCTCCAAGTTCCCGTGGTTTTCAAGAGGAATTTTATAACACTTTTCAGTCGGCATGCATACATTTAATTGATGGAACACGGTACTACTAGGTTGGCACCTCCGCTTTCCAACTTGGAGCTCCTCCAACTAATTTGCATATACGGCTGCATTTATTATTCCCTGTAACAACTTTACCCGGGATTCAGAGTGGATATTTCTCTCGGGTGAAATTACTTCGCGCCCACACTTATTAGGAATAATAACGTATAATTGATATGCGTGTTCCAAAACCGAAACTCAACTTTAGACTTACAAAGTTCCGATTTATGGCGGGAGCTCATTTGTTTAATTTATTTATTTTTTATTTTTTCCATCCCAGAATTTCGCTGTTGGGCGCTTGTATCAATGATTACGTCCGATTAGCATGAAGGAAAAGATTTCTTCCTGCTCGTTTAGAGGGTTACGTGTGGGCTCCATTGCCATTCTAACAATATTAAATATTTACATACACCCCAGGAATTTCGTCTGGGGTGGACACACGATGGCGATTTGAATAAAACGTATAAAATTGCTATTATAACTTTATGTATTGCTACCCCCCAGAGCAAGCCAATCAGAGCGTGTTATGCATAATTATATCGTATAGGGGTATATTTCTGGAGCGTATTTAAGGACATTATTAAAAATGGCTCATGCTAATGGGTTGCATTTGAATTAGGTCTAATTATGGGACAAACGTGCTGCTGGACACTGTTATTTCGGAATTAAACGGTCGAGTGCCCTTCTGGACACAGTCGAACGTTATTTGAATATAAGCTGAAGGGTGGAGTAATGATTTAATGATTTTGATAAGTATTAATTACTAATTATTAATATAGTAAAAATATATATGCATTATTTGCCCATTTAATTCTATTTGAATTTCAAGCACTAATTGCTAGTTAAATGAGAATGGGAAAGCCGATAAAGGTGAAAATATGACCAATAAATAAGTCTACCGTTTTTAGAATTATAAAATTTAAGGAACTACTTAGTCATAAAGAATGTTTGCTTCTTTAATTTTAAATTTTACTCCTATAAAACGAAAGCGAAGTAGCTCTAAGTTTTCCCAAAAAAAAATAAATAAATTTAGAAATATTGAATTTTTCACAGAGACATTAAAAGTTTAAGTTGTGGGTATGATTACCAAAGGGGTTATTAGATGAACAACTTTTGTAAATGTTTAAGTTTCTAAACACACGCTTACAAACTTAATCCATGTAAGTCTCTGAACGTGTTTAAACTTTTAGACAAGTACCCAGAGTTAAGTTTTTAGCATCGGAACTGCAGTGCATAGTTTTCATGAAGGTAAACTACACTAAATTATTCATGTCACCCACCTGGTCTTATAAAATTCATTCAGTAAATTTTGCATGGAAAAATCAAAACCTAGTAAACTGTTCCCGCTAGAATATGTTCTTGTCATTAAGTCATTGAAGGAAATTGTTTAAAGTTTCATTTCCTAAGGAAAATTAGCCCATTAGCCTTCAGGTAGATTAATGTATTTGTAGAACTCAGAGATAAGATGTGATTTCTTCTTATTTGCATTTATCACCTATACACAATTCAACTAGCTGCCTCCTGTTTCTCATCAATATTTTGTCTTTCTAGTTTGCTAAACACATAAATAATTTGAATTTATTTCCTGCTGACGACATGTGCGTATGCAAGGACTAATTAATGGTTAAACACTTTTTTGGTAGGAACAATTGATGATATATGGCCAGTAGTTTTCAAATTATGACCATTAAAAAGTGGTTATAAAATAAAAGTTTTCAAATTACATCATGCAATCATCGGTATCTGCGATATTCTTCTTATTCGATTAGTAGGAATCGAAAGTGTACTTATAGTGATTTTAAAAAAAATATACAAAATTTCTTAAATTAATTATACGAGTAAAATCGAAATTCAAAATTTATTTTATCAATTAAAATTTAATAATATCGACAGACAGACTACTTAATGACTAGATATAAAAGTCAAACTATACGAATTTAAAACTATATGAAGTAGAATTTAAAAATTCTTTACTAGAATGGAAATATATTTATGTATGTAGGTCAATGAATCTGCAAATAGAGTTAGTCTGCCTTACACAGCGTGTGATGGGCTCATTAAAACCGTAATTCATTCTATGATCAGGAACATGGAAAAGCTCTTGAGACCTAAGGTCAGAAGACGGTATGCATATAGTCCTATTTGAGATAGTATAAATGGGTAATCGATTCGATAATTGGCAACAACCCATATAAACATTGTAGCAAAGTACTTTCGTCGAACTTCTAAAGAATGAATTCCAAGTAGTAAACATCTGGATTTGTAACGGAATAATCGAATAGCACACTTAGTAAGGAATGTTTTTGTAATCTTCCTATTTTGGGATGATTGAGACAAGTAATAAGGATACTTTACAATACAATATTCAAGGATTGACCTCATGAAATAAAAATATTAAGATCTAAGGGTTAAAGGGATTAGAAATGCCTTTTTTGCTTTGTGGTGGTATATGTGAGAAAATCTAGTTTATATACAAAAATGAAACATGGGTCTTTTTTCTCAGTTATTCGAGCGAGTTAATCTGTATCAATAGAGTAAAAAAAGTAATTGGTGAAACAAGGCGATGTAAAAATAAATATTCACGCTTAGAGTCTTTAAAAAATAAGTTATTTTTAATATAACAAGCGACCAGATTGCATAAGTCATTCTAAAGATTATTTATATCTAAAATAGATTTAATGAACAAAAAGATTTTTAGATTATCCTACCCCCGGAGCAAGTTATTTAGAGCGTGGGATACATAAGATATTGAGAATGACTAAGATTAGATAGAATGTCATTTAAAAAATAACAAAAATAGGACCGGCCATAAGTGGTTTCCTTGAGGAACACCGGAAATAACCTCGATAGGATCGTAGAGGACAATATCAATTTTAACGTACTTAGTACGACTGATAAGTTAGATATAAATCAATTTAAGATACTAGAGGAAAAGCTTAATAGCTTATAGTAAGTAATAATTAACTAGGTAAGGTAAGTCTGAACGTATAAAGAAAATAAACTTAAATTTAAAAGGATTGCTCATGTAACTCCCCAAATAAATATTTTATTTTTAATTAAAAATTTTTTAAAGAAAAATTACATCTCATTGTTCTCAATTTGTTTTTATAAGAAAAATGAAGACAACGATAAATATTTGCACCTGACGTTCGTTCAAAAATTCTCACACGTCAATAAATCGCAGAAATGCAATTTTAGTGATAGAGAGAGAGTAAAGAAGGGACGAGAGATGGCGAAAAGAGTTCAGACAGAAAATTTACTATCTTCTGAATGTTATAAAATTGATAAAATAAAGATAATACTCCGATCGAACGATTGACAGCTCTGCCAGGCAATAATGTTTGAAATTGAAAGTAGTGAGCTACTGCGGCGGCATTTTCGTATAAATTTCAATTTTATAGACCACCCAGAGTGCGGACAGACAGGCAGGAGTGGTGTTAGCAGTGGGGTCTATCACCTCCTTTTATGGGGATGATGGTGGGGGTTTTTAGGGCAGTTCTTAGATATGGGAAGATTCCACAAATTGGAAATGTTTCTTTTCTTTTTTCATTTTGTAAGTGGAAAGATGTTTGCACCACGGGTGGGGAAGGGGAGAGGAAGCGAAGTAGAGGGTCGCTAGCGATAGTAGTTTTATTCCCTGGTGGGTCCCTGCCGGGCATGAACGAATCCCGGTGTGTGGCCCAGGGTAAGGAAACATTAAAACGATAAGAAAATCCAAAATCCGACTTCAACTAGCGTTCTCATCTTCTATTTTTCACCTGACACAATTCGGTGCTGAAAACGACAAAAAAAAAAATTCGATTTTAAGTTTTATCTACGGAGTAGGAGTAGGGTTGCTTCTTCTAGATTGAGGGCGCAAGGCATTGTACGTAAGACGACGAAGGAGCGGCCAGAGGAAAGGGTTTAGTTATCCGCTAGGGCCGTAAGATTCGCACCCTTAATCCTGAGTTTCCCGCACTCTCGAGATCGGAAGAAGAAAACTCCATTTCGGAAAAAGTTTACATTGCGTCTGATAGTGTTGTAGTGGAAAAATGGGAATCGGTAGGGTTTACCCCCTGTTTTTTTTTTTTTTTTCTTTTTCAAACCACCTGGGAAGGGTGCGGAGGTGACCCGGCGAACGGGTACACCTGTTATCCATGTGCTGAGTGGAAAATCTGCTGCTACGTGATTCGAACTGGGTGCTAGATCCTGATTAATGGCAGCTATCTCGCTGCCCGCTTCCTTCCGTATTTATGGAACCCCTTAGCAGTTCTACTTTGGTATTTTTCACGTTTAAATTATTTGCCGCGTTTAAATTGTTTTTAATCCGCTGCAATCTGCACAGCTCCTGATAATGGAAAATTCTTGAAATTGTTAAGCTTTATTTACTGCTTTTAATCAGGATTTGTATTCTCTGTGATACATGACTCTTTCCCGTACAGATTTTTATAGTATAAACTTTTTTTTTTTTTTAGTTTTGAACTTTTCAACATTTTTGTGTTTGTTTAACTTAATTGGATTTATTTGATTTCTTTATAATTCATAGAATTGTAATTATATTACGAATGTTTGTTTTTATTATTTACGTATCTGATTTTTGAAAATTTAGCCTCGTAAGACGAAATCATAAACTTTAGTTATGAATCACAAATACGAGTATTATAAAGTTTACCTTTTAATTAAAGAAAAGCTGAATTTAAGCCACCAATATTCAAGTTATAAAATTAGAAAAGTGATGGAAAAGAGACTAAAAGTTGAATTTTAGACGGAAAACAATTGAAATTTATTATTTTCACTTAAAACTGACAAAAATCAGTCAAACATCATTTTAAATGTTGGACTTTTAGCAACAAACTGAGTAGTTCATATAGAGAGTAGCGTATGTGGCGTCTGATGCTATTTAATTATTTAGCCAAGCGGCTTTCAGGGCATTCTCATCAAGGCGCTTTTCTTCAAAACTCGTCAAGAAGTGTTTCGTTTCAGCGTCTGGTTGACTCAACTGGTTTTGTACCGGGGCACTCTGTCGTTAAGGGAAACAAGATCGCCAATAAATTGGGTAGAGAAGGATCTTCTCTACTTACCAAGACTCTGAACCCTACTGCAGTATTGGCTAGTCCTCGACCAAAGCTGTGGTGAAAAGGCAGCAAACCCTATACTGTGGGACAATGCTCCGAGGTTACGGCAAGCCAAAGGGCTTGTTACACCCAACACCACCACCCGGAGCAACAGCGATCTCAGGCGGCTGTTGGTGTCCTACCCATCTGGCCAGTATGGGTTGAGATATCACCTACATAAAATAGGTCTGTCTTTTGAGACGGAATGTTGAGTTATGTCTAGAGGACGAGGAAACCACACCTTAGATCTTCTGAGTGCCCGCCCCCAGAAAGGACTAGAAGAGGGTCTTTCAGCAAGGGAGTTTCTGAGCCCGGCTGAAGTCCGACGCTCTTCTGTGAGGGATCTTTCAGCTTTCTTTAGCGTTGCTATGAAAATTGGTAGTCAGGTGTCTTTGAGATTACTGATTTCGAATTTCATTATAATTTGATAATTCAATCGACGGATTCAATATCGTATATTCAATTCATAAATTCAATTTCAAATTATAAGAAAAAAAAGAACTCAGCCCTTGAATTTTTAAACAAAACTGAGACTTCAGATAGTGTGGAAATTGATGAATGGTTTGCCATTTCTATTATGTATACGAAACCCTACATAGTCTTTAGAAATAAAATCTCTAAGCTAAAGTGATTTATCCCTCAATTGCATAAATTGTAAAATTGGATCAGAAAAATCTCTGCATTAAAAACAACAACAGGATTTGATATTGACCTTACCGATAAGCGCCCAAGGCTTTCAATAATAACAAATCTGTTCCGCTTCGCATTTCTCTTTTAAAAATAATCCGCAACGCGGGGATAAAATATTAAATCAATCCAATAAAACATGCACTGTTTATCCCGCTCCAAATTGATTAATTGCCGTACATAATTCGTATAAATGATTCACCGAGCACAAACAATAAAAGTCAACACTACTGCGTCCGTCCGGTAAAGAACAATAAATTCACCGAAAAAGCCCCGCCGAAAGGTAACTAACCTACTTAACGATATTTCGGCACCGCAGATTAATTGAATCGTGGAATAATTCGAGCCCCAGACTGAGACCGCTCATCAGCGCACCTCCCCCGCTATTCGATGGGACTGCAAAGAGCATTTAAAGGTGCTTAGCATTTATTATTATTATTTTTTTTTCATTCTTATTTCGTGAATGCAATTTTTCTCCTCGTGCAGAGAAACTCCATAGAAAGAACAGAAACAAGGCGGAGTCTGGGAAAAAAAATATAATAAAAATAGCAGCCACAATATCCAGGTGCAACGGTAGCAAATCGCATTATGGCACGCTTCAATAATTTTTTTGATATTCCTGCGAACAGGAGAGGGCATAATAGGAAAAAAACCAAATTAATTTTCTCTGACAACAAAGAAATTGCAGCATATGACATTTATGTAAATAATTGCTCCAATATATGCACACAAGGGGGAGGAAAAGGATCAAGATCTATCCGCCCTCCGGAGAAGCAGAACAAACCTTGTGCAACTGAACGCCACCACCGCGATAATTATCGTGGTTTCGCGACTATTCCCGTCAATTGGAGGAAAAATTGAAAGGGAACGACAGCGTGATGTGGTGACGATCACGAGGAGAAGGACGCCATCGCCTGTGACGTCCACACGATGATGACGTAACACCAATCGGTATTAGACGTAAAAGCGCAATACTCTAGTGACCCAGTTTAGGAGGGGGGTTGTTTTCGCCATGTCCTCGTATTATTTGTTCTTATTTCATCTGCGATTTTTCATAGCCGGAAAATTTTTAAAAAATATATACATATATATATATATATAAAAAGAGGAAATGTTTGGAAAAAAGAGGCGGCAAAACACAATAAGTGTTCGTCGAGTGACATGCTTCTGACGCACAGAGACAAGCTGGACGAGGACGTTTTTATCCCGCCATTGTTCCTGCTGTGTTTGTTGGCTTTCGGGCTCAGAAAATGCTTTAATAAGTCAGCTGTAATGCGGCTCAATGTTAAATGAACAAAAAAATAAAAATCTAGACTGCGGGTAAATACTACAATTTTGGCAGCACTAGGTCACAGGATTTTGAGGGTTTGTTTCCACATTCTACTTAAAAATAAATCATTTTTTCTATAGATATTTTATATTTATTTATTTATTTTTGTCTTGATTTAAAAATAAAAGGACTTTATCTGTCATAGAATATAACACCTAGCAGTACATTGCAGCTTAAAAAACCAATAGCCTGTTCTCACATAACTGATTTCAGTTAATAGCTGAATATGGAATTCAGCATCACCGCCATTAGCTGAATAGCATATCAATTTCAAGTATTGAAAGTGTTTGTGATATTTCAACTCATTCACTAGCAAAAGCATATTCAGCCAATAGCCAACCATGAATATACTCGTTGTTGGCTAAATAAATGGGAAATGGCACTCAAGTGATTAAAGTTATATTTGAGCTGCATATATTTTGATAAACGTCCATATAAAAAATCGTATTAAAAGATTGAATTTGTAGTTACTCAAAAACTTGAAAAATTAAAATATTTCTTCACATTACGTGTTTGAGATACATGAAACTTAAAAGTGAAAAAAAACGTATAAAGTTAAAATATTTTTATAAAATTTACTTTGCTTATAATTCACACTTTGTCTCTGAACTAAGTAGATATAGAGATTAAAAAAATTAAAAAAACTTATATAAAGTTTAAATATTGTTAAAGAAATTTATTTTGTTTGTAATTCACATATGGTCTTTGAACCAAGTAGACATAGGGACTGACGTTCGATCTACACAATTATCGTGTCTGTGGCAGGAGCATCATTCGGTAGCCACACTGATGAAGTCTGGTGTCCCAGATCGAAAACCTGACCAATTTTGAACTCATCTGCTTCGGTGGACGAGCAGAGATTCTTAAAAACAAAGTCCCAAGACTCCGAATTATAAGCAAGAGTCGATCTTGCAAAATTGTAAAATTATCAGCCGGATATAAAAATGAATTAATAATAGAACCCCATTGGTTTTTGTTTCTCTGTGTTAGGTCTTTGTAAATATATAAGACAATGAAGTATTATTATTTTTATTAATGTATATTTATTCTAGCTCTAGACCATAATAGCTGCATTATTTTCATTGAGTTAGTTTTTCGGGATCGCTGGGTCCACTTTCTGGATTCCTAGTGGGGTTAAAATAAGGGCTGACATATGGGAATTCATCAAAAATGAGATTCACGTACTGAAAACTGGTTTCTAAGTATTTTTGGGTATGCTAATTTTATTTTCGGGGTTCCTATGATCACACCAGATGTGCGAGAGAATAAAAGTAGGGGTTACACGATTAAAAGTAATTTCTAATGGGTATGTGCGCATTTCATTCTGTTAAATAAATCTAACTTTGAATCTTATATTAGGTAACCAAAAATAGCCCTTTAACCCCTATTTTCATCCCCCAGTTATTTCGTTTAGTTAGGAATTCCAAAAACAGTATCAGCGCCTCCAAAAAAACTCTTATCATTATGTTTTCATTTGTTTTTCCATTGAATTGTGTCTTACCAGTTTTGGGACGGAACCTGTTTTCAAATTCACCAGTTAAGGGGTTAATAAAGGTCTCTACCTGAAGCGTAGTCTTTAATTCCATAGAAAATTGTTATGAACTCATAGCCATTTTAAAAGTGCACATGAAAATTTAAACGCTCCTTTTATTTTTAAGATGATAGTTAATAATAACCGCCAATCCCATTAATGCATTGCTTACTTTCAGGGAAAATTAAAATTTTATTCTTATATATGATATAAATTTTTTAGATAGAGTAAAGGAAATATGTTGATAGTCGTTAAATTGATAGGTCATTTGCGTTTAATGTTGCAACAAAACTGAAGGATTATGGGGCTGAGAATGGATTAGAATCACTTGGGACCGGTATTGAGGAAAGCACCTTGTACCATCATTAGCACTTTGATGGGCCTTCCACACACCGTTCAGTTCGAGCTAAAATTATCCGCAAGTCCTCTTCTATAGAGGGATTATGGTCAGTGGTTGACCTCGAAGGTTCCATGAAATTCACACGTGTTGTTATAAACCTTACATCCCTCCCCAATTAGTTCACGCTGACAAGGAATCCATCAAGGATCCAGAGTGATCCTTGTATTTCCCAGCGATGCGCACCGTTGTCTATGAAAAATCCTTCCCTTAGGTGTGGAACACGACAGGCGTGATAATTCGTCGCTTCATCGACATCAGACAGGTGCATTCTGTGTAAAACTGGAAATTAAAAGCACTGCGGCAAACAATTTTGTTGCCAATTAACGACAATTAATGTTGCGAGATACGTAAAAGCGGGAACAGAGGGAATATCTCCGCACTCACTGTTGGATTCCGGACCTGGATTTGGTCACATTATTGACATCCGGCCGGGGTTGAGGCGAAGTGGAGCTTCAGTGCTCTTGTTTAACCCGAACCCTCGAGAAATGCATTGTGTACCTGGAGGGGAGCGGAGGCAATTTATAATTTAATGAAAATTCGACATTGCCCTATTCCCGCGTTATCCGGTACCCAAGTACGGGAGGAATCGTGCAGAACCTCTTTCTGTAGGCATGCCTGGGACTTGGGACCCGGGTGCTGTGGTGCGGTATCCACGTATATTCCATAAATTTTACGTGGATCGATATTTCCGACGCAACCCATTGAACCCGAATCCCATGTATCAGAGAAACGGCCCGACGTCTCTGTTTTACTTTTGACGCCACCCTCCGAAAGAAGTATGCTAAAATTGAATTTTCTTAAAATTTCTGAATTCATAAGAAAGCCTCTTTCCCCCCCACCCAAAATACCCTTGGGCTTTTTGTTCGGAAATGTTTTGATACGACAGGTAAATATTTGTTGACGGCCAATTGTTGAATTTGTGAAAAGATGCAGGAATCCGCGGGGTAGGAGCGAAGTACATCAGACACCTGAGCTCTATTTATACGAACTCTGTCGGTGCGGCTCAAGAAAATTGTGGTAAAGGTATTTGGTTTTTTTTTTTTGTTTTTTTGTCTCTGTACGTCTGTGAGGTGTTGGCATATAACAAAATCAAAATCCAGCAAGTTTCCTCCTGACGAAGTTTATCCCGCACCGGATTAGGGATATTCGACAGCGGGAGACGGATAAAACCAGACTCAGTCCCGGAATCTGAATAGATCCAGCTGGTCGCGGTGAATGCGACAATTTTTGTTGTACCCCTTTATAGACTTTACAAAGCCCTTGGGATTTTTTATTCAAAGGAAAATTTAACCGTCCTTTAAAATTCAACAAATAATTTAAATTTTAGAGTCCCCTTCATTCAAAGCAATTTGTTTCCTAAATTTGAAATCAGTAAATCCGTAGTAAGCCTACATTTAACGCATTTTGGTTGAGATTTGAATGAAATTTGGCATTCTGAGTTCGCCATATTGGGTTTTAACAATGTGGAAATTAAACGGCCTAAGGGGATGAGAACAACCCCTGCGCCGATTATGAAAAAAGAGCTCTTTTTTAAAGGTTATGTTTTCAATTTCACTATAATATTTAGTAGGTCTGTTTGTTTAGCTCTGATCTCGATTTAAATAAATCAATTTAAATTGCCAGGTAATACTAGATCAAAAAACCTATCAACAAACGCAAATTAATCAGTTAAAATCATATCAAAAGTGAGGTTTCGAGAAAAAGAAATTTAAAATTTTATTGAAGTAATTTTAAATTATTTTATTTTTATTATAAAAATAAATGTACGAAAATTCTAAGATATTATAGTAGAATAAAAAGGTAAATTTATTTATATATTTGAAAACTAACTTTTAAAACAGGAATAAGTGTCTAAAAAATTTTAAATCACCTTGAGACGGTCAACTGCCATAAACTAACCTGATATACAAAAATTTGTGGAAAATCAAAAATTCTGAACCGTACGCGTAGCAAACCAGAATTTCTACTCTGACTTAGACAGAGCAGATTCAGAGGTCCAGAGAGAGCTTGTTCAGATCGATTAGTAAGAAACGATTTCCAAAACGAATAGTTTAGGAATCTTGCTGTAATGGACTTACAGCAAAAATAAAATAAATCGTAATTAATTCGAACTTATTAGGCTCACCAGGGCTATTTTCAAGAATTTAAATTTTAGTCCGCTCTTGCTCAATTCAGCTTAAGAAAAGCAATTGATGAATTGTATTATCGATTACAGAAAAATAACTAATACACACTTAACGTATTCACTGCCCACTACGAGTATATTTCATAGTTGGTGCCCATGGGTGAATTTGTGGCGGAATATGATCTCGGCAGGGAATGGGTTAAAGAGAAATTATTATTTAAATTTACAGGATGCTGATGGGCAATTCAGCTTCAGACTACTACGCTGAATTGTGCATCAACATCGTGTAATCAAAATTTCCAACTCATTCACAATTTCATTTTCAAAAGAAGGGTACTTACATTTTCCGATTTTAACGAATGTCTCTCATCTGTTGTGCAGGATTTCCTCTTTTTATTATGCACATATTAAAAATAAAGGTTTTATCTTTGTAGATTAGTTTAGCTTTTCCTTTAGATTTGTAGTCACGCATGTGATGCATTAGTTGACTTTATCCCTCAATTTTTATGCTATTTATTTTATATTCAAATTCTGAAGAAATTTGCATAACACTAGATTTTTGTAAACCACCGAAAAACCTTGAAAAGGGCAAAGCAGGTTTAAAAGTTCATCGAAAAATATTCAACATAACTTCATTCGGGGAAATCCTTTCTGGTGTCTTTAAAAATCCCATTTATTTTAAGTAGACCATAAAAATATTCCAGAGACCGAAACTCATAAAATTTTAGATAGTCTGCATGATACACAAATCCTAGAACTCAAACTCAAACTCGAAAAATGTTCAATTCGCAATAGTACCAACCTATGAAGATGTCTCATTGCTGAAATATCGTACCTGAGACACAAACCATACACAATAATTTTGTTTTCGACCATTCGTGAGTTTTTCTTTTTAATTAAATTAAAACTAAAATTTTATTTGTAGGATTTAATTATAAAATTTTGTGTATAAAGAAATGAATCCGTATTGCTTGTGTTAAAGTTAAATTAAAAACGGCTATTACCTTTCTGTCCAGGGAAAAACCGCTGTAATTAAGATTTAAACAGTCTTATAAAATATTCAGCTGAACAAATTCAGCTATTTCGTAATTTGGCACACATGCAAAGTTTCTGGAAATTAGCAAAGCAAGCAAAGAGGTCGTGATTGCCAGTTAAGAAGGTCGCAGTTTCGGGACAGACGTTAAACTTTTGTGTTATTTTTTTTTTACCCTGTATCCCAAAAATTAAGTTAAAATTCAACGCTGGAAATGGAAGAGATTTAATTTGGAAAATACGCCCTGCACCTACCATATATAAGATATTTTAATTATTTTAATTTAATTGCAATGCAATCATCCTGCAATACGAATAAAATGATAAATGCATGCCTAATACTGGGTAATGTAATCGCTTTGTTTTAAATGAACTTTTAAGTTGCTTTTCCTTTTTAGGGTTTTAGGTGGACTGCACAGTTCAAGTGCAATCTTAACATTTTTTTTGTTTTGAATTTAAAGGGAAAATCAATATAAAAACTATGCTGCATCGGTGGAAAGAATGCATATAATGAAATTAATTAGAAAATGCGATCAGATGTTAAAAAGCGGATATGCAGGAATATGAAGAGGTGAGAGTTGAGTAGTATTCAGTTTTTATTGAAAATATAATTGTGTTTGGCCTGTAGACAAATTCAGCTTGAGTTTACGTGCTGAATTGCGAAGTGAACTCGAAAAAACGTTTGCTTAATTCAGCTTCAGTTTTCAATATTTTTAAATAATTTATTTTAAATCTTTCGTTTAGCTGAGTTATCCAGACCACTAGAAATTGATTTCTTAAAAGAAAAATTAAACTCTTGAATTCAGCTACTGGCTGTATGGGTTCTAGACCTATATATTTTTGTGAATTTGGAATGGTATTTTAAAGAGTGTATTTTTAATAAATGTGGGTTTATTTGAAATTAAAGGATATTTCTTAAAATCAATGATAAATTTTTTAAGTTACATAACCGTTCTCTTTACAATTTCCTCTAATTCTAATTTACAATCGGTTGGAAGGAAAATCTTAAGCATACCAAGAAGTAAACGAAGCACACAAATCGATGATATAAATTTGCTGTTGGGATAACATTTAAAAAAAATAAAAAAATTTTTAGAAATTTACGAAATTTGCTTGAAATTCTCCTATAAATAAATCATAGCTAGCGAGATCTAAACGATTCCATTAAACGTTCCCGTTTCGCGGCCCAGAAAGGAATTCAAAGTCGATCCGAGGAATTTCACTTATCCACTTAAAATTGAGAAATTTTCGATTTTACTAAATGTTTCCTCCATAACACCGAGGAGCAATTTTACACGTCGCTTCCACGGGACAATTCCGTCTCGTGGAACCAAAATTGGAGGAGCCGTCGGGTCGGTGTAGAGAACTAATAAAAGAATCCATTGAGGCGACATTGAGGATTAACCAGTTCAAGGGTTCAAAGTTAATTATCTTTTGGTGAAATTCCTTGAACTGAGCGGATAGGCCGTTTTCTGGTCTTATAAGCTTCCCCCCTTAAGCCTCCTTTTGGCTGTATTGCCCTCCGAGGAAAAAATTGATTTGCCTGAAATTGTTCAATTTCGAGCCCGATGTCTAGCGCTAATCTCCAGCGCCTTTAGGCATACAAAATGTCACCGCAGAGTCTCCTAATTCGGCATGAGATGAACTTCGTTAGAGAAGATGAATCTTGATGTCATTTCATTCTAAAGGGGACTTATTCAGAGATTAACTTTTGTGATTTTTATTTATTACATATCTCTTTTTAAACCTTTCTGTTAAAACAACGTGTGGGAGACGTGATTCTTTGCCTGGATCTTAAATTGTAATCGCGTTTCTGAAACGTATCCTCGTTGTACAAGGATTTAAATCATAAACATTTTAAAAAATGTGATTATCTTGATTAGTTAATATTGAAAATTATTATTTTATAAATCTTTACTGAAGGTATTTTATATCAAGTTTAAGATAGCCACTTATTTTTTAAAAATATTTCAACTTAAAGAATCTTAATTTTAAAATGTCGCAAAGTTTTATCAGAAAAATAAAGTTTTCCCTAATATTTATAGCAATTTAAAATAAAAAGAAGCTTTTTCAAGAAATTATAAGTTCCTTTACATTAAATTATTAATGAAAGTGGCTTAGTGTAAAAGTTTAAGAACAATTAAATTTTATAGCTACTCTCTAAAATAAAAAAAATACAACGTAAAATAGAGAACGAATTTATAAACAGTTTCTATAGAAAACATATTTTTTAGTTCCTTCTCGCTTCGAGTTTAATTTTTAAAAAAACTATCATCCAATTTGCCATCTCTACAATTAAAGATTAGTAGTAGAGTTAAATAAAGATTGTATGTTTGTTGTTCAAACACGTCTAAATGTTTGGTGCGATAATTTTCATTTTTTTACTAGATATACTACATATTTCGACTTAAGATATAGATTACTTTTTATTCGCGAGTTTTAAAATGGTGATCAACAATTGTAAATATCGAGGGATTGTCATGAAATTTTGAAACTCGGTCCTTGGGGAAGCAATTGATTACAAATCTGTTTTCAAAATTAAAAATTAAAAATTCACCGATCCAGACGACCACAATATTTTTTAATTTAACTAATTTACGTGACATTTAGTAATGAGGTTTCCTTGATTCCCAATCCCTATCCCTATAGATATGTATAAAATCGAAAGTTTGTATGCTTGTTTCTCAATCCCGCCTAAATTCTTGATGAGATAATTTTCATATTCTAACTGGATGTACTACGTATTCCAACTCAACATGTAGACTATTTTTTATGAATATAATTTATTTATTTAAACGAATTGCTATGAAAATTGGTATTTGAGGGTTTTTGGAGATGTTGTAATAGTTGTGAATTCGCTTCTTAACTCTAGAAATTAGGACTGATAGTATTTTGCGGGAACTATTGGTTGTCAGTAGGCGTTATTTACCTCAACGCGTTAAGAAATCGCAAAAGTTTATTAAGATGTGGTTCTATGTCATATATACAAATTTTAGTAGTATACATATATACTATAGTATTTTTAGCAACTGTTTTAAATAAGACATTTCGCTTGGTAGTCAGGTCATAACTTATTTAAATTGTAGCTTTGTTACTAAGGATGAAAATTATCGAATGAAGGGCACTAAAAGCAGTCTATAATAAACTTAAAAAGCTCCTAGTAACAAAGATGAGTTATAACTCGATAAAATCCAGGGAAATAAAGGTGTACCTTCAAACGTCCCCAAATCTCCTTTCAATATAATCTTGAAAGAGACTTGCAAAATCCTAAAATCCGTTGACGATTAAATTAATTGACATCTTTCATCTTAAAAAAATATATATATAAATTTATGTATATCTATATAGTTCAAAGAACGGTAGACAATTAATCCGGTTAATGAATCCAATCTAAGGTATGATTGACCCTTGGGATGGGTGGTATGTCCGGACTAATGATTTACAAGGAGGTCGTCAGGGGGGGAGCCCTCTTGATGACACGCTCGGGTACCACAAAATGATGGAAAATTTCCATTTATGATACGAACTGGGTCAGATTCTATTTTACATGTCGTTCTATCAAATGATAGGTAACTCGGCGGATGCACGAAGAGAGACAGGGCCTAGAAATATGTGGAGCAAAAATCATTTGATGGCCTTCACCTTTTCCAGTTTGATGTCGAACAACGACAACAGACAAGAGCAAATAACCGGGTAAAGCCTTAAAGCTGATTTTGGCTAGAAAACTTGTTAGGGTGCGCCTTTTGTTTTTATGGTGGGGTGCTATGTTGTTACGTTTGTTCAGACGTGAATTGATTGCAAATTTGCTTTTCAGGTGGCAAAGTTGGCGCAAAATCGTACACACAGCCGTAAGGTTGGATAAGGAGAATGTGACCTTCAGATTTAGCAAGGGGAAATTTTGTTACATCGACTAAAAATTTAATTTAATATTTCTATAATAAACTTTGTTTTTACTCTAATAAAGGTTAATCTTACTATAAAATAATAGAGCTTTATGTAAGTAAGTGTCGGGTGTCTTTAAAGTTTTATAATCTAAAAATAAAACAAGTTGTATAAGTTGGTAGGCTTCGAAAAACTTTTCTCATTTTTCTTCGTATTTTTTCAATAAAAGAAGTTTACCACTAGAGATAATTTTAAATCAATTTTTCATGGGATTTAGTTTTAGGTGCAAGGTAATCACTTTACAAAAACTAGGAAAAGTTTTGAAACTTAAAATGTCGGGGAATATTTATTGAAATGAACTAGAAAGAAATGTTTGTTTGCTTTTCATTTTTAAATAGTTTAATGATACAAAGTCAGGAAAACACAAATATTATTTAAATAATCCGCATAAAGTACGGGAAATGTTATTTTGGGTAAAAGTGGTTGCCTAGCCTAATTGACCAGGATTTCGATTTATTCAATTTGTTCAAAATGCAGGAACAAAATAATCAAATAGAGATCATTACTATAGCACATTTTTTGATTTAATTTCGTTTAATACAAGCTACAAATAAATTACAATAGTATGAAAGTTATAGGAGAATTCTAAAGAAAAATTAAACTGCAATATTTTGAATGGTGTGCTTTGAATCTAAAAAAACTGTAAAGATTTTCGAAGTTAAACTTCGAAGGAAAATTCAATGTTTCCGAAATATTTCACGGATGAATTTCCCCAAACGCAATCTCACTACTTGCGATAAATAAAAGCTCTCTTTTCGCTCGCACACAAGCACGTATTTGTGGAGTATATAATTTTTAAAAAATAACAAATTACTGAACGACAGAATAAAACAATGCAAAATCAACTGTTGCGTTAAGCGGTCGAAGAAATTTCTCTTGCAGTCTTTAATCTAGAACTAGATTGCAAAAGGAAAATGTTCGGTAGGCGGTTAGAAAGACAAAATTTTCCCTTCGTTTTCCATTATCAATACTCCTCTAAAATTTAAGTCTAAAGCACTTGTGATTGGACTGAGTGAAAAGTAAAGTAAAGTTCTGAATGCCGTACAATTTGCTTGTTTCAATTGCTGTCTATCCTCCTACAAGATCTAGAATTTTTTTGAAAATTATCTACATATATAAAAAATACTGCATAATGTATTAGGAAAATTGAAATATGGAAAGGTAATTAATTTTTTCACATGATGACTATATTCGTCAAACGAAAAATGAATTGATTTTCTGAAAATTCTAGAGTATCGAAATTCTCGAGATTGTTTTACAATACGAGTATTTTTCTAGAATATTGGAAACTTTGCTCCCAAGGCTCCTCAACGGTATCTGGTTCAAATTTTGCATAGAGCAAGGATATTTTTCTATTAGCTCGTAATGCAGTCAAGTGATAACGTGTTACCACTTAAATTGGCATCTTTTTTTTCCCTTCTCATTTTCAAAAATAAAATTGAACTCAACCACTCTTGAATTCAATATCTGCGTGAATGCAAATCAAGTTTTCAAGGATCATTCCCGGGAAAAAAAGTGAAAAGATGCCCTATAGAGGATTGGAAAAAGAAAAATAAAAGAAAAAATGAGTTGAGCTCTATGTGCCCTTCGCCTGTTAGCTCCCGGGGTTATCCGAATTGCCAAATATTTTTTAGGTTTCGAGAAGGATTAAAGGAAAACAGGAGCTCCTGGTATACTCAATTGGGGAGCACTTCCTCGCAGCTGAAAGATAGGTGGCATATCGTTGGCGTACCTTTTCAAATATGCCCAACATGGTAGTTCTGTTTCTTTCCTTTCCCACTCCATCCCTGTTATTTTTATTTACTTATTTTTCTTTTCTACAACTATATCAAAAAAAAAGCGTATCACAGGGCGGCGGTGGCTTTTTACCACCCGACTGACTATGACTGGATCCTATCGATTCGGTTACATGGTGCTTGTCGTGTTTCCCGTGATAAATCGACGAAAACTTGATGATTGAAAGCAAATACTCAGCCAATCCTTTTGCCCCGAAGCTTCCGCCAGCTGGAGTTCCACATTTATTTTATTTTTATTTTTGTCATTTTTCCAACCGAGATATTTCGTGACATTGGACGGAATTAAAATTGCCTTTTCTGGGGAACTACCGCGAAGCGCTCCGTCCGTTGGTTATCCGTCGTCCGTCGCCCTTAATAGGATTAAATAAAGTTCTATAAGTCGTCTATGGCAAAGTGGTTATGTTTGCACTTGGGCGGTATTATTGCCGATTTTTATGTTTGCCCAGACATCAAAGGGTACTCCGAGGGGTTCGTCGCGAAATGCCCCAGCAAGGTTGAATAAATTCGCGGAATAACTCTGTTTGGAAGGGGTGGTGGTAAAGTCTATCTGCTATTTATGCCCTCAATGAATGTATAGGTCCTATTTTTATGCAATGTCGCCCCCATTTCGCGTGCCTCACTGCACTGCAATTAAGTGCGCTCCCGCAACTCCCTTAGAGACTTATCTCTTTAACCTTGGCGGTCCTATTTTTTTATTTATTTATTTGTTCATTTATTTATTTTTAATTCCCTCGCACTTTGTGGCCGTTTTCAAGGGCCATTTCATTTGACTCTTTCTCTCGCCTCGAGGGCGGATGCTCTGGTGCATAATTAAAGGGTTGAACTTATTTTTCTCGGTCTCATTTTGGAAAATAAAAGTTTTTCACTACGTCAGTAACAGTGTTTGTGAAGAGCTTTGTGGAATTTATTTAATAGCTTTAATATTTTTTTCAACTTTGAGTGATTATGAAGGTAATTTCCAGCACCTAAGGCGTTTTTAAATTTAAGCTATTTACCACAATTTGAAAAATTTCGGATGTTCAAATCTAAAAATTTGTTTGCATTTTAGTTTTCTTAAGAAAAGAGAGAAAATTAAATTCTTTGACTTATTTTTAAGCAACTACTTACTTTATGATTTGATACTTACGAAGTATCGATACCTACGAAGTATCGATAGCTACGGAGTATCGATACCTACGGATCATCGATACCAATCGATCGATAAGTAGTATTAATATCATCTTCTAATAGTCATATGAATGCCGTGAAAGTATCGATACTTACTGATATCGATATCTTCTGAAAAACAAAAAAAGTAGTGGTTAAATCTACCAAAATCGGCTTTATGATTAAAATTGGAAAACATTTTATTATAGAAAACTATCGAAAGAGTCGTTATTTTGTTTTTAAATACTGAGATTATTTGTTGAGGTACAATTTCATAGTATTAGGAACTTTTAAAAGAAATATTTTCTTCATTCATACTAAACTGGCCTAGTATGGATTTGAGTTTGCGGAATCGATGAACACTTTAACGTAAATATAAACTGTCCTTTCACCTTATAGCTGAATTAAAATCAAAAGCGTCAACGTGATTTCCGAATTTCTTTATTTGGTAAAATAACTTCTTCTCTACGTCCTTGAAATCATCTCAAATTAGGATCAAACACCCTTGTAGAAGACGAGTTGAAAGGTTAAGATGGCCATCGGCCAATCGGTTCAATCAAGCACCGATCAGGTTAACTGCCTTTAAAAGCAAATTGCCCTGGAATTTACCAAAGAAAATATAAGATGCCCTCTAGAAACCAAAGCTTGCCCCCCGGGGACCGTATTCGCATCACATCCTCGAGGAGTGCCAAGCATTCAGTTTGGTACTATTCTTTTTGTGTCGTAATTGAATTATTGCTGCTGCATCTCTTGCACCTGCAGTGCACCGTGGACGTTCCGAGAGAAGAGTCACGTTCTGGTACGCCAGCATCAAAAGAAGTGTCGTGTCCTGTCTTCTCGTGAAAAGGATCTTAAGAGAAGTGCAAGTGCACTTTGCACCGCTATAATATCGCCTGGCGCCGTGTTCCAGTTGCATCTATCCGCATCATAAGAGCCTCTAAGAGGAAATGAAAAATTAAGGCGGATATAGCCAAGCATCCGGAAATATGAAGTGTGCTGGGAAGATGAGCGTTGATGTCGTCACCGAGGGAAGTGACACCAAAGAAAATGGTCAATAATCTTCAAATCTTTTCACGCTTTTGAGTTCAACAAATGAAATTACAAAAGTTTTTCGTCCCCTCGGTTTTATATCGGATCATTGGATTTTCCGGGTTGCCTGTAACCTCCCCCCCATCAATTGGAGTTGAATAGTTTTGGGGATGGGTAAGTGCACAGAATCTGGATGCAAGGCACATTATCTGTAGTACCCTGATTTTGGTTGTTACCTTCGTTTCAAAAACGTGACTACTTACATATAGCTGAATAAAATCGGGCGGTTGAAATGTTAATGCCTAAAAAGTGTAGTACTTTATGATGGTGAATTATGCATACGGCAAGTTTTTTGTAGTATTATAAAATATGAAAGGAATTCATAAAATTATATACTATCGATTTTAATCAATGCCTTTAAAATTAAGACTGCTAAATTATTGAAATCAGCAAAAAGAATTCAAATTCATGATGATTGAAACGCATGTCGAAAATATCTTAAAGCTTTTAACTCTTACTGTGCTGACTTTTGGTATCATTGCGCTCTCTAGGCATTAACACTTCATCTGCCAAATTTGGACCTTATATGAAATTGGAATCTTTATCTAATTTGAAGCAGGTTCTTAATGAGAACATTTAGATCTTTTTTGGCTAGAGACTTTGTAATTATATCTTCTACTGAATAGAATATACCAATTTTTATAAAGACAGAGATTTTAATGCCTACAAAAGACAATTTTAAATATGAATTTGAGAAATTATTACTTGAATGTGTAATTCTCTATTTTATGTAAGTTAAAATCGAAATTTTGCTTACCATAACAACTAGACACCTCTGCAATTTTTCCCAAGATTCTCAGAAGGTAAGATTGAAATAGACGCAAAAGGGAAGCAAGGAAGGAAGAGGACATGAGCCCTTCGCTAGAAATGAAGAAAGCCGTCTTCAAGTGACGACAGTGGACACATTTTGTTTTTTTTTTTCCCGGGCTTTTCTTGTGCGCTTGAAAAGAGGAAGCGCACACTTCTTTTACTTGCTTGTAAAAAAAAATCTTTTTGAGCTAAAATTACACTTTTATCCCGGTCATAAAGAGACAAGGACGCTGCAGAATTGAAAAGGCATGGGTATTTTTCTGTTTCATGCAATTTTATGCCTCAAGGCTCCTATTATTTTGAGACTATTACGTAATAGCTTTACTAAGAGTGAAATCCGCGATGGATTGGACGAACCGCACATTTTTTCTGTTTGCATCCTCCATCCGGATCCTTTGGGGCAAATTGGGACACGGAATATCTTTAACATCTGAAATTTTTGGACGAGGGAGTTGTCTTAACTTTCATTTTTTTTTTGTGCGAATGTTGCAAAAATGACTTGAGGGCATTTGATTTTAATACATCTCGCGGATTTAATTAAAAGTCCGATGGGTCGCCACTGTTTAATGGCATAGCTTTTAAAATTGCCACGTAAACTAGTTCATTTCAGCGGTCCCCATGCCTTTAGGACTAGAGCGACTTATTTTAAATTTCAATTATAATAAGGTGGCCTTCACTTGAGATTTGAACGTCTATGTTTGGCTTATCGTATAAAAGCACAGGGTGATTACTAGAAAAATGGTACGCTGCTTTTGTCTTTCTTTTAAAATAGGATTTTTTTTTCTAGAAAGAACATGGTTTTTAAATCCAAGCTTTGTGTCCCAATATCAAATATTCAGTTACAAAAATCGCAGAGCATACGTGAAGTTAACTTTAATTTTTAAGATTAATGCTAATATTTTATAAAAATTAATTTTCTCTTCTTTTTACTCTTCCAGGTAAGTTCTTAGACTACAACCCTAGGATTGATATTCCTATAAAAATGTGAGTAATGCGGCCCGTAAAGTATTTATTATATTTATTTATTAAAGAGGGATAAAAGATAGAGCTGTAAAAATTCGAATACTGAAATTAGAATTATTCGAATATCCATAGTAGGTATTCGGATTTTTTAAATATTTTGATCTATTTGGAGTAAAATTGAATGTTCGTCTGTTTCTCTATTGCTCAATTCCGCCTTACCTTCGATAGCTTTTATTATTTACGGCCCGAATAAAAATTCCGACTTGATTTCAACTATGGACTATGGCCTATGGTTCGCAAAATATCAGCAGGTCTAAAGTACACCCACTTAGTGAACATTTACGCCTAAAAAGCTAGATTTACAGGCCTACGGAACGCCGAAAAATTTGACTAGTCAACAGCTTGCGATGAACCTAAAGCGGGTGGGACCACTGCGCGCCGACGTACTAAAATGTTTAGGTAATGGACCGAAATAGTGAATTTTATATACATATAAAATATATGTGCATTCCGTGTAATAATTCACACAGCGAGGCAAATTCTACAAAAACAAGTTTCAAAGATTTTGAGCCTTATATAGGTTTTGGACCCGATATAGACCATATAGACGTAGTGTTGCCTTTGAGTTTCAAGTTCAAGTTTTCAATAATTTTGGCATAGTGTTATTATTCAGTAATAAATTATTCTATAAAATGTTTAGGACTCATATAGGTGTGATGTTAGATTCATATAAAATTTTCGGCTTGATATGGGCCTCAGGCCTGTAGACGTCAAGTAGGCCTGCTAAAGAAAGTTCTTATTTTTACTCGGGGGCCAATAAATTTAAACGTCAAGAAATTGCCAAAAAATTCAAATTTGGAACTTCTAGAGACGGTGATTACGAATTTGCTTTCGAAATTTTGAAATTTAAAGTAGGCCAACTTTTTTTTTAAACTTAACTAATTTAAGTGAAAATGAGTCTGCTAATAAAATTTTCAAATTTCTCAAATTTGTCAACTTTAACGGCTCACGAGCGCAAG
Organism: Philonicus albiceps; assembly: GCA_963969385.1. NCBI lineage: Eukaryota > Metazoa > Arthropoda > Insecta > Diptera > Asilidae > Philonicus > Philonicus albiceps. Next base: position 29,139,413 of record OZ017776.1, read on the forward strand.
CGTTATGTTGCTTATTTTCACTAATGACTCATGGGTATTAACGTTAGAAATGGCTGATGAGCTTGTGGGCTGTAGAAATTGAAATAATTCGAATTTCGAGTTCGAAATTGAATAGCATCGTATATTCGAATATTCGTAGTAACTCATTATTTAAATTTCATTTAAAGGTCTAGTAAAGAAGTTAATAAATTAGTCCAAATTTTTGTTATAATTTTAAATGAAAATACTTCCGAAACACTAGTTGTTTATGTATTACAAATGCAGTTCTAATTTGTCTTCAATATCTCATTTTCTGTCGATTGGTGTTTTGTTCATTTCACATTCATCCCCATGTTCAGACGCTATCAAGCCCTTAATCATAGCTACAAATTTTCACACCAAGATACCAGATTCAGGCTAATGCTAAACTTCCGGACAAGCCCACTATTAAATTCGGACCATGGCCAGAGATCATTTTGAATTACTATGCGATGGGGAGAATGTGAAAAACGCTGGTCCACCATAGTACCTGGCCTCCTACCCAACTTCTAGCCTATCATAAGTAAGCCCCTAATTTACGGGGGAGAATACATCATAAATTTAATGTTTTGCACGTAATGGCGCAGAAACAAATATGCGACACATCCTAGCCTCAATATCGACCTATTTGCCGGGTAATTCTGAAAATATTGACACAGAGATTTAGTGGAAGTATCTAAATATCCCTGCTGAAGACTTTTGCCCTATCTTCGTTTCACATCAAACGCTTATCCCCCCGGAGATGGCAAAATATCTCTTATCACGTGAGATGCATACATCTTGAGCTCCATCATTTCCGTGATCTATTCCCTCACGTGCTATAGGGTTTTTGCCCATGTTTCGTTCGTTGAGGGCCAGAACATAATTAAGATTCAGGGCAAAATGTTACAAATAAATCCCGGAAATGTCAGGATGGAGGAGGAATTCAATCGACCCCCGAATCAAGCAGGAGGAGTTTTCATAACTTCATGCTTTGCTGAGCACAAGGAATCGCTTCAGGTGAAATTGGTCCATGGGAAAGGTGTCTGTTTTTTTTTTCGTTCTTTCGTTCTTTCGTTTTCGCTCTCGTTCATTTTCGTTCGTTTATGGCATCTAGGGACTCCCACTCTACGCATATGAAGACGTAAAACGTTTTTATTTTATTTTTCTGCAAAGGAATCAAATTGACCGAAAATACGAAGAGGAAATTTGCATTTTTCCCAAATAATTCTTATTCTGCTCGTCCGCAAAAGTCTTAAGAACGAAAAGATAATGTCGAGCACGCGACAATTATGAGGGTAGTAGGTAGGGTCCTTTTCCGAGATTTGCCAGAAAAGTGGCCACGCTCATTTGGATGAGGGGTTTGCAGGAAATCAAAAAGGAATAAAGTCTATTTCTTGGCGTAGCCTAACCATAATTTAGGAACGCACCATGGACCCGATTTGGGAACGAAATAATTTTCCTTTTTTTTATACAAACGACAAGGGCATACCTATTGAATAAAGTAAATTCCGGCAGAGAAACCTTCTCAGGCCTTCAAGGTGAATTAGAAGTGTGGAATGGAAACTGGTGTGGAAATAAAAATAAAATTGCGGGGACAGCACAAACTGCTAGGTATGAATAGCATTATCATGGCTCTGTTCGATCACAAAGCTGATAAGCTTCTTAAGGGTTCTGGAGCGCTAAATATTTTACCGGGCCCCCATAAAGCAGCCGTAGGACTTTTGCGACTTACTCTAGCAAAAATATGACCGCCACAACATGTGTTTTCCCATTGATTATAAAAACTGAGTCGCACCTGGTCGTCGAATAATGTTTGCTAATTTCAGAAATTCCCCACTTAATTTTGTTAGTCATCTACTCATTTTTTTTAATAGTGTCATATTTTAAGTGGCGGGAGGTTATATGAAATTATTCCTTTTTGATGACCCCAATAATTCAACCCATCCTTCTCTTATTTATTTATTTAATTTTAATTTTAGTGTCTAATCTTACAGGCTAGCATATACGAGTATACAAAAATAAAGCTACTTTTCGAAAATCAGCACATTAAACTAATTTTTCTTGCGACAGTAAAATCTACAGATTCAGCTAAAAATATAATTAAAGATAGGTTCATGACTACCATAATTAATCCTATGCAAAGGAACGTACCAACAGGATCATGATCCAATTGTTGTCTTAGGTGCATGGATATTATTAAGTTTTCAATAAAGACGATGGAATTTCATTCCAAGCAGTTTGCAATGCTATCCAAAGTTGATTAAAATGTCATTAATGGGATTTTTATGGATTTCGCGATCCATGTATTCCCATAAATTCTCAATGGGGACTTTGAGCAGGCAAATGATCCATTATTGGGATATTTTTCTCTTCGAATCAGGTCTTCGTCTTCCGGGCAGTATGGCATGGAGCAATATCCTGTTGGAAGCTGTATTCATCATTTCTGTATCTTCTGGCTTAAGATCCTGAAGCTGTTTGAAAATTTACCGCGAGTTCCACAAATGATATTTTCCTGTTCTTTAATACTTCCATCTTTAAGGCTATCTTTCTTCGTCAGTTTTCGTGGTCTCTCTGACCCGGCCTTTCGGTAAAATGTTCCGCGTTTCTTATACGAAGCGATAACCTTGCGCACGCCTCCCCTACTAATGATAAAGCATTTATTTTGCAATCTAGGCATTCAAAACAGGTCCTTTTATATCCCTTACTTACTTCTTTTCCGTACAGCTAAGAAAAATTGGTGGGACTGAAGGTAAAGTTCACATATGAAGGACGAATGTGGGTACTCACTTTTTTCTTTAATCAGTAGTTTACATATTTAGTCTAAGTGAGTTGATCACCTATTACTTATCCGATATATTTATATTCTGGTACTCTTTTTAGTTCCTTCTTGACGATCCATATGTTAATATTAATATCGTTTTTATTTTTCTGCTTAATTATCATATTGTTTTCTGCTATTTTGTTGCCCTAATCGTATTTCTTGCGATCTTCATTGATTATGTTTTCAATTTCAATGGGCGAAACTTTTGATTGGCAAAGGATTAAGATCTACGAAAGCCACTATCGCATACTTGTTGTTTAACGTTGCATTTATATAATTTATAGCCTACATATATAGAGACAGATGTGGTATTACTTCCCTTTTGAAATTGAATGTATTTTTGTACTTGTTTTATAGATTTTAGTTTTGGGAAGATAAACCTTTTTTTATTGGGCTAATAGTTATAACAAGTATCGTATGAAATGTAGCTTAAAAATGAGCTATTTTTTCCCGTTTAGGTTCACTTAAACACCTAAGCGGAAGTTGTAACATGATACCCTAGAATCGGGCCATGGTTGCTGAAGAAACCGGAAATTATTTATGGTTTACTTAAAACTTTGGTTGACATTTTTAATCAAAACTTTTCTCAAGAGGCAGACTAGACATGTTTTCAGAAAAAAAAAATCTTAATTCATCGGAGGACATTAGGGATGAAATTTAAATCTCGACCATGAAGAACTGCACTCGACTGCAGGAAGGAAACGTGACCTTAAAAAGTCAGTTAACTCATCTCCGCCTTGATGTGTTTCCTTATCCCCTCCAGCGAACGACTTAATTTCTGAACGGAGCTGTCCCGGACGAGTCTCGCTCTTAGAATTAAAAAAAAATACTGAGGCAATTGCAGGCAAAAGTTTTAATTAAGTTTTAATTGCGAGAATATGAAGAGCCCCACCTACATCGAGGCCGCGGGTGGTCTGCACTAAGCTCCTCAAGGAAGTTGATGGGTCTTCCAGATCCCGGAGGCGCTCTTCCAGGGGTCCATAAATGTTATTTTAGGTATAGGCGAGCTGCGGGACCGGTACGGGACCTAAGAGGGTTTTTTTTACCACCGGGCAGATTTACAGACCTACTCGGCATAATCTTTGAAAGCTGTTGAATATTCTTCGATGATTGCAAGGCAGCTCAACGACTCAAAAAAACAAAGAATAATTTTTTTTTTTTGCATTCGGCTTTTCAGATTTTTCTTCTTTCCCTGGTAGTTTTTATTTTCGGGGACTGGGTTAGATGGGTGGGATTTTATTAAAAGCAACTGACTAGGATTTTCACAAAATTTTTAAATGAGAGAGAACTTTCGTCCTTGAAATACGCATACCTACAAAAAGTTCGTCCTTGAATTTTTTCCGGGTATTGTGCATTTCCTGATTTTTATTTTTTTATTTTTTGTTACGTAATTGAGAGCATGGTATAGATTGTGGGAATTTTAGGAAAATTTTTATCTAAAAGTTATTAAAACATTTCCATTTACGCGCTGATGGCATCGCAAGTATTCGAATGAATTGCCGGTTCTTAATGGGATTCGATAACTTGAAAGCACCTCTCCGGCTGTCGGAATGCTCTTTCAAGGTCTTCTCCATTTTCCCGCTTTTATGTAAAATGCCCGACAAAACAGGGTGGTAGGTACTGGAAAGTGAAAATGTGTTGCTTACCCTTGTGTCGTGTGTTAACCATGGAGGGGGAGGAAGTACTCTTATAGGTTTACACTACCATCGAGGGTAGTGGGGTGTATTTTTGGGAGCAAGGTCGAGCTAGTTTACTTGGTTATGATTTAAGGTCTTATTAACTCGTATTTGGGTTAATGCTGAACCTTTTTCACACTTCCGGTTAAAGTTAAATAGGCAATGGCATATTATACGAGTATTGTTTAAGTAAATTTTGAGATTTGGTGTAAACTGTGCTAATGTTATTTTGAATATTTTCTTTAGTACACTTGAAGGGGTTTTTAACACTTACATTATGTGGCACCAAAGTGATGCCATTATCAAACTAGGCGTGTCTAGTTCAGAGCATAGTGCGGGTCAGAAAAAAAACTAGCGCTTCTTTTCTAGCTCAGACTCTTCAGGGTTTCAAAGTTGTTCTTCTTTTTGAGTTTAATTTAAAAAAAAAAAATTGTCTAACTGATTTTATATAAATTTATTTTGAGTTTTACTTACATATAGCTATGTGAAATATTTTCATTAAATAAGTACAAGGAAATCTTAACTCAATTAACAATTTAAAAATAAGTTTTAGTATCAAAATAACAAAAAAGTTGTTTTTTCCTCTTAAAACGTTAGCGGAAGATCTGCGGAAGCGCCTTCAAAAAAAGTATCATCGCGATAGATGGAATTAGCTTGTGAAGGACTTATCTGAAATAAAAACCCCAACATTTTTTGTTAGTAGATAGTAACAGCTTATGATTGAATAAAGGTTTTGAAAAAATAATAAAATTTGAATTTTTGCAGAGTTTCGTGCAAAAATTTGGCTTGTAAAATGAGTTGTTGGTTACCCAAAATAAAAATCCTCCGTTTAATCGAGTGAATACAATTTAAAAGTAGTCTGCAAAATTTCAAAATGATTATCTTGCCTACAGACTATAAAAATGCTGTATTTGAAAAAAAAAAAATGATTTTACGCGGTCGACCCGCATATAAGACGTGTTTCAAAAGTCTCTTACTCCTACAGTTTGGGTCGGATTGGCTTGAAACATGCAGGAAATATCCCTCTCATAATGCACTGTAAAGAACTAGCTTGCTCGCCCTTGGTATTTCTATAACTTCATCGAATATTGTCTTTTTTACTGGTATTCATTGTTATAAATCAGTTAATTTGCCCAAAGCATTCATTACTTATAGTTCTAAACATTCCTGGTGAGTGAGTCTATTTAATCGTTAAAACAGGAACAAAATTGCACCAGAAATCACGGAGAACATGTTGAACATACAGACATAGACCCGGGTGGAGATCTTGTTTTATTAATCGACTACTTTTCGATATTTTTCGACTTTAACTGATGTGTGTTTTTGAGTAACATTTGTGTTGCTTGTTACAGTACACTGCTTAATTTTATTTAAATTATCTAAGTGCACACTATCAGGATTATAATTATAATATAAATATTTTATTAGGGAAATTAGACATAGACGTATTCTGGTAAAGTGCTATTCTACAATAATATGGAACAAATTCGAAAAATGTTAATTTCTACAAAATCAGATCACTGAATAACATTTCTAGGTATTAACACCAACATATGTTGACTTGTGTCTCTTTGACACTGAAATTTTTCCCACTCGCATAATATAATAAATTTCAGTTTTAGCCATCGACAGACATTTTAATTAGTCTCACCTGATTACAGGTAGGGCGCAGCCAGCAAACATCCCTCTAAGCTTGCGAAATAAATTCATTAGACGGCCGCATGTAAATTGGCCCGGATTGTTTGTTATTAATGCCGAAAATTAGCTGCAAAGCTTTAATAAGTAAACCACTTACGCGGGGTTCCGGGGTTACCCGGGGGTGGTGATGATGATGGTGGTGGTGGTGGCGGCGGCGGCGGCGGCAAAATCTGGGTGGTGACATCGGTGCCGGGCCATGTTCGCGGAAATAATGCCGATCGGAACAAATGGCCCGGGAATCCGGTGAGCGACAGCCCAATAATTGCAATTCATCTTCGAATTGAACGCAATAAATACGCGCGACCCCGGTAAATAATCGCTCAGATTTTCACGTGAATTAATTGTTTTTCCGCCTCGTATCAATCGTACTTAGTGCGGACAAGCAAATTCCCAAAAATTTCAAATCAATTGGTATTGGTATTTTGGGGTGGAAATCCCATCAATCCACTGCGCCCCTTTAACAAAATTTGAAGAATGAGAGGGACAATTAGCCATGAAATTAAATTTAATTAGTCCATTCAATGGTAACTACTAAAGTTAGTAGAACTAAATATTTTATTATGTATTTAAATTTTTGTTTAAACTGTTAACTTTTCGCCCCCAAACAAAATTTAGTTTAACAATAGAACTGCATTCAAAAAAGTATGCTTTTGATGTTAAAAGAATAAATCTGGTTTCAATAACCAGTTTTGATATTTTTAATTAAATTTGTAATTTAATAATTCAATCAGATCTATAATATTCAATTATAATTCTAAATTAGATTTTTAATTAAATTTATCACATATGTTTTTTAATTAATATCAAATATTCCGTCGTTTAGTACTTTTAAAATAGGCTAATTGTTTATTATTACTTTGTTTGAGTCATTGTAGATTTTATTTTCGGTTATTTGTTAATGATTTCGAAAATATAAATGAGAAAATAATACACCAATGCTGGTTAGTGTTTATTAAATATCAATTTAATTATTAATTAAATTAATTTAGAAATTAAATTACATTGAAATTTCAATTGTAATTTAAAATTGATATATTGAATTCCTAAGTACTGGATTTGAAAAACATGTTCAACCATAATGAGAAATTGTAATTGTTAATCGATAATAATCAAACTACTTAGTAATGGACTTTAATTATTCGTTAATTGCATTATAAGGAATTGAATTTATAATTTCCTTTTTATCTATTCTAAAAAGGATTTTAGAGAGTATAGAGGAAAAGAAGGAACTTCTGATAAGGTGTAATAATTACTTGAATTGAATTCAAATTTATAAAAATTGATTCCAGACGTTATACTCGAATACGTACAAATGTACGAGTATAAACTATTGAGCAATTTAAATGTATAATAAAAATTCAAAATCATCATACCAGAAAACCCCTGTGTACTTATATATTACACATAAGTTAAGATAATAGAGATTAATAAAGAGTAGTAAACAGAGAAATATATGCTGCTGACTTTAGCTTCATTTAGCAATGTTGGCAGTATATTTCCCCTAGACATATGGGGGGTTGGGTACTGTCCGGGCTCGTCTTTGCTTTAATCCGGGACAAGTCTTTTTCCAGCCCCTTTCTAAAGGAACGGCTGCTCCTTATGACGGCTGGATGACATCTATGTGGTTTTCGACGCTAAATGCTGAAATTAATTGTCCCGCCGGCACCGTCCCCGTTTCCTTTTAGTCCGTATATCGTCTAAGCAGGAGATTTGCCACTTAGCTCGAAGGGGACTTGGAATCCGGAGATTAGTCGGGCAAATTTATGCTGCACACGGGCCTGGTGCTTAACAGAAAAAGGGAGGGAGGGGGGGACTTCCCCGTAGGGTCCTGCATGCTATCAAAAGGCTCTCGCGCTCCATCAAGCAAGCTAAATTTAAAGCAGTAGCAACTCAAATAAAAGTTTTGGGTTTATGAGCCATCAGAGCCCACACAGAATGGGGCCCACAATTCCTTACGACATCTTAACTTAAATCGTTCCCTGAAACCTGCACCATCGAGGAACCCCCGAATTGAGGAAGAGTGAAGCACGGATCAGGGTGTCATCACTTTCAACGGCATGGAATTGCACAAAACAGGGATTTGAGGTTGAATACCACCCCCAATGGGGTATTGCATAAATTTTCCCTAACACATGCAGGCCGGGTGGTTTCTGAACGTATCCTAGGAATCGAGTTGCACTGCCAAGGCATCGAGCAGAGTAATTGCTGCCGCATTAAATAAATTTTCTTTGTTAAACGTTTCCAAATTACACAGGACGAAGGTACTTGAGGCGTCTGACTGAATCGATGACATAAATCGTTCTCGACAGGGGTTGGAATGGTTAAGGGAACGTGACTTGCGACTTCTTCCTAAGTCCCTTATCATTATGCGGTACTTTTTGGGGGGGAGAAGTGTAAAGTACTGATTGCTCCTATTTGCCAAATTTTCATGCTACTCAAAATTTTCCCTTATTTTTTTTAAAGTATATTTTCTTGTTCGCGGGAAGAATAAAGTAAGATTTATTTAAGGGGAAAATGTGTTTGGATTTATTTATTTTATTTTTCTTATGGGGGGGAGAACACAACTGGGTGGTGTTATGGAGGGTTTTCTATACATTTTGCCTTTAACATAGGGACGTGAATTTGTTCGATAATTTGCCGAAAGAAAAAAACATTACAGCTTTAAGTATGATCGTAACGTAAATAAGAGGCTAAGCCAAACTTAATAACAACTTTCTTCGCCAGCTATATTTAGGGATGCGGAGGTAAAGCCCATTTTAATAAATTCATAATGGGATAAATTTACCATACCGCTATTTTATCACCCAATTTCTTTTATCTATAGTAACAATTTTATTTTAAATAAATAATAGGGAATTAATTAATTTATTGATTAGTTTTAATGTTCGAAATCAGTCCTTGAAAATTTAACTAATCGTCGTCGTCGATTCGACGAAGGTTTGTAGTCTACGGTTAAAATACTTAAAAGTTATTTTACCATAGTAAATTAAGTCTGATTTGGATTTTTCAACGTAAATTGGTTTAAAACTTTTTATTCAATTTGGCAATATTTCCTAGCTTTGGTAATAATTAACAGCAAATTCTTTTAGTAATTCTTTGAATATTCAAAGTTATTTTTTTCTTTAAAACTTTGATGTTATATGAAAAATTTACGATCCTAACACATATCCTGAGTGCAAATATTGATGGAATTCCTTTTGAAGTTTAATATTTAATTTAATTTATTATAAAATTTGGCTTTATAATAACACAACATTAAAGCCTGAAAAATTACAAGAAAAGAAGAAAATTCAAAATGAAATAACTTTGTAAAAAAATGTCATAAAGCTATGGTACCCTACAAACAAACGTACATTATATCTAAATATATTAAAAAAAATATACATTCAATTTACGTGACGAAAAGAGCTCATAACAATGAATGAATACTTCATTCGGGTGATCCTTTTCGCAACCGTTGGGATCACTCATCATTCTAAAGAAATCCATTAAAATGCAGATGGACTCTGAAATTTTGTGATAGTACCGGTGCCATGTTTACAATCCAATTAAAATGAAACATTTTCTGTGATGAGACTTGCAGGGGGATGGCGGACAGGGTATGGGCCATAGTACAGACGATTTTAAATTTCATCTAATTACAAAATATAAAAGCGACGAACGGGAAAAACGCAGCAACAAAGTACCACGGAAAACGTTGCAAAATTGCTCTTTCGCTCATTTCAGCATTTGCATTAATTACGGGTTCCATGTCAGATAAAACGAGGGATGGGTACCCCACCCTCACAAAAGCGGGGCGGGGTGGGATAGAAGAGATTTAAAGTGTGCCAGGATGTTCCTGAGCTATAAACATCTCAAACAGCATCCCCCTTTGAGGATTTTGCCCATCTGAGGACTTCCAAGGCGTTTTGGGTTCTACCACAGTCTTACTAAATCTCTTGAAAACTTCCATCCTCTGTCTCCTAACCCGGGCGGGGAAGGGTACAGTTTTAAAGAAACAATAAATTTACGAAATGACTTAAAATCGGAGCCGTGCGGGCCACACTGTGGCGGTGGCCAACATCTCGACGGAGGGTTCTTTTAACACAGGGTGGGGAAATTTAATTTAGTAGATTTCCTCCGAAATGCAATTTTCGGTGGAAGTTCCTCTATCAGTGAAATATTCAAACAACGTCATATTTAGAGGCTGCTGTGAAATGAATTAGGGGCGCTATCACGGGGCCCTCCAACAACGGCGAGAGGCTCTTTTGGGGCTGTTTGCGCTTCCTTCGTTAAGTTCACAAGGAAATGGACTTTTACCAAGTTGCTCGAGTACATAAAACTTTCAAAGGATTTTTGGGAGAATGTTTCATTCTAGAAGTTATCGTTAGTTAACAGTTTTCGTATTCCAGCAAAGTTTTGCATATTTAAAACGAAGCATGGGTAAATTTTTCTTTTTGTTCATCCTACTTGAAATTAAGTGAGGAGAAAAACAGATGAAGTGTGGTGAACACTTCATTTAAGAAAATAGAAAATTTAAATGCATCTCTGCTTTTAGGATCTTAGCTTACAAGGTGATTGAATTAAAATTTTTTATTTATAGTGCTTTAATCATGCGCATTTCTTTTACAATATGATTATCATTCTCATAAGTAAAAAAGAAGAAGTATCGATTGTTGAATAATTTCTTTTTCGATCTCACGGTTTGAAAAATTTTCTTCATTAAATACATCATCCCGTTTTCTTCTTCAGTTAGTGATTTTGATATAAATATGAAAACACAAGTTAAAAGTAGTCCAAACGTTTTCAAAATATTAAAAATTAATAAATCCAATTTTTTAAAAATAATTTGCAGTATTTTCATAGCAATAGCTGTGCAAATCAACTAATGCCGGTTAAACAAGATAAATTTTCCAGGAAATACAATTGTAACCCTCTTGAGAATTTTCAGATTAAATTTTATTGTGCTGAAGGGTAACAAATTAATTGGCGCCAAAAATAAGTGTATAAGACGTAGAGACCTAATTGTTTTTTATATCACTTGTACGGAAAGTATTAGTTTTCACAAGCTGCTCTGTGTGGTAAATGGAAATTAAAACACGGAGATAGACTGGTTGAATTGGGATTGGTTTGGTTCCCAGAAATAAGTAAACAAACATAAAAATATAGCGTCTTTATGTGAAATCGGCTCCGTTTCACACTTTTATCGTAATATACCTACAAGCTATTGTCAGTAAAATGACGAAGCGCAAAAATATGCAAAAAATTTAAATGAAAAATTTGAAAAAAGAAAAAAAATTTGTCAGTCAACTGCAGAAATCGTTTAAAAAAATCAATAAACTTCATCCTTCATCCCTTAGTCCTTCGGGACTCCCTCGATGAAGGTTCCTTTCACAGGACATCGGAATTGTCAATCAATTACCGATGGTCATAGAAAAAAAAAAAGAAAAAATTTCATTTGACCGGGGGACATAACCGGAAAATTATTTTTAAATCTCACGTTCCGCTCAAATTGCCCAGCCTCGACCTCGAAGTGAATTAGAGGGGAAGGATTTCCATCGGGAGTCGGGAGCACGAAGTTGAACCTCCTGATTACATTGTTTTCTACAGCTGGGATAGTCGGTCGATTCATTTGAGTCGGTTCTCCGATGTTGGAGCTATTCATTTGTGTCTGTTTCTTTTTTTCTGCAGGGATTTCGATCCCCACAACCAGGAGAGACTATAAACCTGCAGGCGAAATCTATCTCATGCGCTTTCATTACGGGAGCATTAAGCAGCCTTAATGGTAGCAATCGTTTTCGCATTAAATTGATGGCAGGGCTCGTCGTCGTAGCGGTAGAAATACACGCCCACCCACATACACAAGGTCCCAAAAGCCGGCACTTAATCTTCCCGGTCTTCCCGGTTTTCCGGTAGTCGAAGACAGGTCGATATTACGCCACTAATCCTTGACTGACTGCCATCGGCAACCATCGAGGTCAATGTGTTAACAATCGACTGAGACCTTCCTTCGACGCCCGGCATCCGATCCGACCAACCGACAATTGTCCGGACGCCTTCCCTTTTGGTGAGGAGGTCGGGGCCAATACAGTCGACAAAACCAATTGACATTTTGTACTGTGCAGAAATTCAGAAATGTGCTTGCCAACCCAAACTCCCTCCGCCCTGATCATTCCCAGAATTTATATTAACGAGCGATTGCTTGATATTTATGGAGCCAGGAGTGCTCCTGCAAGTCCTGTCCGAGGAAATTAAGTGCATCAACGATAAGGAGTTATTACGACTTCCTCGACGGGTGCTTCTATCGTAGAAGGCGGTGATTTCTTCCGTCCTCTGTCCCACTTAAATTGCCCGGATTCGAGTGGGAAATAGGGAAATAGGGAAACAGGGAGACAGGGAGACAGGCAGACTTGGAAACAGGTGGACGGGTGGTGATTGCATAACGTCCAAATTCATTCAGAATTTTAATCTTTAATCGGGCATTCGCCCATTACTTCCCAATTACTCGCATAAGTGAAAGCATTGATTAAAAATATCATTGAAAATCAACAATGAAATTTTGCACAGTGATTATTTCATGCAAGATGACCATGACCAGTAAAATATAAACTGGCGACAATCAGTGTACTTTAAAGTTTATAGCATTATTTAACCTCGATAGTACGTAGTTGGTAATATACGAATATTAAAAATTAATATTATTATTTTTTACATTTTATAAGTTAAGCATTGATTTTTCCCTCCAAAAATTATTAGCATTGGTGGAGGAGTATTTTAAGCAAAAATAAAATTCACTTTGCGGAAGTGACCCCAGTTACTTTTAAAAAAACAAAAAACGTTTTGAGCAAAAGCAACAGATTAAAAACAAGTAAAACCTTCAACTTATACCTGGACATCTACAAGCTGAAGATGTACTTTAAGCTTGGTGACCTCGACAAGTTACCACATAAAAAAGTAATAAGTGTCCTAAAAGTAGTTGGGAAATTAAAAATGGTCAACCTCAATTACATCCCAAGGGAATTCCTGACCAATTTGGATTTACCTTCCAAAGTTTTCGTCTTCATGGAAGGAGGAAAATTCATTATTAAACCCTCCTAAATTTCATAAGTTTCACTAGTAATTACAAGAGTAATTCCATCGTAGACTCATCAACCAACTCTAATCTTTACAACCCTGCATGGTTTAACTAAAACCGCTTAAATTTCATCATTTTATTTGCCGCAAATCGGCATTCACCAACAGCTTCAACGGCTATATTAGGATGTGCTAGCAAACAGCCGTTCATCATGTAGATTAGCACCGTCATTTCCTCAACAAGTATTTAAAGTTCAACAGCACCCATCCAAGTTTTCATCGTCAATTTTCATTAAAACATACAACAAGGGACTTAGAAGCAATTTCAACAGCTCCAAATAAAGTCAACCTTACTTTGAAAGTGCTGCAAATTAAAAGAATGTAGAAAAATAGACCTTATGACATTTTGCGACTTTGCACCACTTTTAAAGTAAACGCTTAACTTTCACTCTTTGCCCGTGTTTCTAACCGAAGAAATTAAGATTTTTGTTAATGATAATTATCTCTTTCTTAATTAACTTATTCATCGTTAAGGGGGTTAGAGGGGTAATGTGGCAAGAGATAGTTGTCCGGATAAATTTATTTATTTAAAACTACTTTGTAATTTTTTGGTTTCAAATCAAATTACTCTTGATTTTATTTGTTTTAAATAAAATTTGTAAATTTTATTGAGTCCGTCAATTACTTTCTTTCAAACGGTATGACTGACTTTTTGTCACATGGATCCTCAGTATTCTTTTAATTAGCAAAAACTTTTTCGGTTATTTTATTTTAACATTAAAGTGTAAACCCTTTTCCGACGTTAGGTTTTTACACTTGATTCACACTCAGTTGTCTTGCTGATGCGTAACTCACAAGGTAATCGTACTCGCATTTTATAGACAGCAAGTTTCGAAAATATACACATTTTTACCTCAAGACATACCTAGTAAAATAATATTAGAGCTTTAGAAGAACTGTTCGATTTGGCATTTTAAACTAAAGTTCAAGTATCTAAAGAGAGATGATAAACTCGTGTACCATCTTTCATTCTTGTAAATTTATGAATTTTATAAGATTAGGGCAAATATCCACGTTTTTTACTTTATCTAATGGAACAAATTTACAATTTCTATAATATGACTACTAACAAGGTTTATTAGTAAATGCGTTCTATTGTTGTATGGTATTATATTTTTGTTGGCTTGAAAAGCAACAAATTCGACCAGGGGCAGGATTTGAACCCATGACCTCCGCTGCTCTAACCAACTGAGCTACCCATGGCCCTTAACCTCCTATGTATTCTCAAGTATTTTTTGTTCTGATGAGAAGTGTATCGACCGATTGTACATGTATGTAATAAATCAGCTGTTCTGAAAACCTCCATATACTCAATATACTTTTTACCTTTAACCCTCAGTGGTCACATTTCTGTGGTTTAGTGTAATGGTCATATACCATATATAAGATTTGGATAAATAAACGTTAAAACTTTATGGAATTTTTAAACACTTCTACATTTTTCACCTTATCGCTAGATGCCCTAGATCTTGTAATCTAGGGATGCTGCGTAATACTTTACCACTTCGAGGTGAGCGTAATGCTATTACCGTTGTTATACTGAGGGTTAATTTAAAAATTTCAGATTTAAAACCGACTCATCTTGAGTTTGACTATTAGAGGGTTAGTACTAATAACAGCCCATTACAGTGGGATGGCTATAAGTAAATGTCTCTTTAAGCTCGTTTTATAAATGAATTTAATTTTTGACCGAATAGTATGTGCCAACAGTCAACATCAAGTACAAGTTTACTGAGCAAACTCGAAAGATATCATCGTTATCTACGCTACGACATATTGTGAATAAAAGATACTATAAATGTGATGTTTTGAGAAGTTTTCACCGCAGATAAAACTATCTCAACCAAAACGAATCACCACAAGAACCACATTTTCGTATTTCTCGAATTCGAATAAAAAATTTACAGAAGCAATAGCAACTAGGCAGCCGTCGACATTGCCAGCAACAGTGCCACCTCCGTCGACAACTGGCATCTTCTCGTATGATTTCATCAACAACGACATTTTCCGACGTAATATCCTGCCCGCCTGGGACATTAATTATTTACTACGTATGTGTCCGTGAAATGTGATACGCTTTATCTCTGCTCTGTTGACGTTAAAAGAAATTTATGTTGCCTCTAGATATGTGGCCGAACCGCAATAATTTGTCACTCGTCCCAGTGCCAAACAGTTGTAGGTACATTGTCCACAAATGTCCCATTTTATTGGCATCCCCATACACATCCTCTGGACCACCTTTGTAGGTCCTAGAATTTAATACAATTACCCTGTTTTACGGGGGACTCTCGGCCATTAGTGCTCGATTATTGAAGGAGCAAACTGATGAGGATTAAGATGCTAATTTCCCTTCCATTGGTGATTATATTGTCCGTCTTCATCGTTCTCTCTACGGGGAATGTTCTATGTTCACATGTACAGGGTGGTAATAAAAACGTAAATGCCCCATCCTTTTTTTGAAAAGACCTATCTTTCCTGGACTCACCGTGAATCCTTTCTCTGTTAAAAAGGACATATTATATATATATATTTTTTTTAAATATAGTGGAACTACTAAGAACTTTGGGCGGGAAAAGTTTAATTTAACGACATCTATGAAAGTTTAATTATTTTAGGGAAAATTGTTAAGAAGATAACTGGAGGGCAGACTTTAATGCTGGCCATTCCTGGAAAATATCTTCCTTAGCTTGTCCCCCCTTCCCCAGTCCAGGGCTAATCTCTTAATGAAGTTTCCTTGTCCAAATAAATGCGCTCTCTCTCACTGATTCCTTTTTATTTGCTTTATTTTGCAAGATGAATGAGATTATGAGAATTTATATTCCTTTTAGAGTTATGTCGGGTGTGCCGTAATGGCGACATTAAATGAAACGTTACTGGCTTTACGTTTATGCTCTTAACTCTGTGAAGTTTTTGCATTCCAAAAATGGATAAATTACGTAAATACCAACGAAAAAGGATGAAAATATAGATAAATATAAAAGTTAAATATGCGGTAAAATTAAAATATAAAGGTAGTAAAATCTTATACCTTTTAAAGGGATTTGGTTTTATTTCTGAGAAATTATGGCGGTAAAGAAAATGTTACATATGATGGGTAATTAACATCTTAATGAAATACGAATGTCAATATCTTACCCTCTTGCGATTACTTACTTGCGAGGTATTCCAATTAATTAAGACCAAAGAATTACAAAAAAACAAACTTAATTTTAATTTTATTTTGGTAAGATCAGTACGAAATTTATGTCTAATTTTTGGAATTCTTACTCAACTGCGATTCGAACGTTAAACTTGCTCAATATGGTTTTAAAAGGATTATTTCTGAAATCGTTGAAGTATATCAAACTATAGTTTCTAAAATACGGCTTTAAGAATTTTTAAGGATAAAATTCCTAAGAAAGCGATGTGAAAGAAAACGAGAAATGTGATATCAACGAAATTATGATAATTTTATACCAAATATTGCACCCATCTCAAACACACCTACTGCGCTGTATAAGAGAATTGAATATAATTTAAATATCTTTGTATAACATTAGATGATCTATCTCGACTTTTGGGCTCATTTATCAATGTTAAAATTAGAATTGCAAAGTAAACAATGCTCTGAACATGTCTCATAATCAGCCCTAAAAATTTTTTTTTAGCTTTTAAAGGCGGGAAGATATTTCCTTCGTTTTTCATTCATCCAAATACCAGGAAGTTTTGTGTGCTCCCTATCTGGAATCTTACAAACCCCTCTACCCTAATTCACAATCTGGGTATAGAACCAGAAAAAGGGGAGCACACAAAAATAAAAAAAAAATTAAAAAAAAACGAGCAACGTCTTCATGTATCAGACAAAACTTTCTCAAAAGTAAAATTCCCACTTGGTTGAAGTTTTCAGAATTTTATGCATTTCCTTATCGGAATGAAAGTTCAAAAGTGAGCTAGAGTCAAGATACGAGTGGGATTTTAACCACTTCACCTACATTAGCAATTCCCAGAGAAATTCTTTCGTGGGACTTTGGCAATTCGGTTAATTTGGAATGCAGCCTCGTTTCGCAGTTGAGTTTTCGTAAAATTTAATTTTTTTGTTTTTTTTTTCAAATTCAGAAGTGGGATGCGTTGTGAGGAATTTTATTAAACAATTAAAGTTTTTGTCAGCTTTAGCACTTTTGGTGTCTCAAATGGGAATGGAAGTGGACCGATCCGATCCTGGAAAGCCCCCAAGTTAACAAATATACGAGAAAATTATCAATTTTTTTCAGTTTTTCGTTATTATTAAGCCGTCATCTTTGATTTGCCATTTTGGATATCGGTTTTTATCAAATGTTTATATCAGACTCGTAATCAGCGATCCCAAAGATTCTTAAGTAACAGGTTTCGCTTAAAAAATAATAAAAAGTAGTATAATAATAAAGAAAATAGTACTTGGGGGTTTTTGGAAGTGCTGATTTGTAATATTTTGTATATTTTTTTCCCTATTTAAGTTTTCTTAGAGTACAATGTTCTTTTTATAAAAAATAAATACGTCGTGTGAGGATCAGTTAGTGTTATAATTAATAAAATTTATTATTAAAAAAAAAGGGTATCAAGTAATTTGACAAAGTCTGTTTTGGGTCCTGCAGTGTCTTGGAGGATAAATAAATAAATAGATCCTAGGGTATGATGTAGATTGCTGCCATTACCACTAAAATGGTCTAAGGTTTTTTTTTTCCCCTCGAGAAAAATACGCAGATGGCGCTTCGGTAAGAAACTAGGGCGGAATATGTGTGCTTAGAGCATTTTATTTCCGGATGTTACAATGCCCCGTGTAATCCCACGCTGGAAAAACGAAATTCTTTTATTTCGCTTGGACCTAAGTGATTAAGATCCTCCGGGCGAGGGTAGGACACCGGAGGACCTTTCGAGCTGGTCCCACACTCCAGACTGTAGGGCATGGCCTGTTTTTGGGTCTGGAAGGGCTAAAGGGATGTTGCGTCCCGTCCCTCCGGCACCGCTCATTTATCTTCTGCCAGTACATTAAACTGCCGATTGGAAAAGCCAGCAGCCAAGCATCGGGGATGATTGCGACAAGGGCTTCGTCTTTGGCAAATATCAAAATGAATGCGTTCGTTCTTCGGGAGAGCTGCTCGAATTGAGCCATGTGAAAAATTGAGCCTATTCGGTGTAAATGGAACGGAAACTTTGTCAAGAAGTTCTCCTATCGATCCACTTTGGTTCCCTGATTTGCTCCGAATATCGGGGCATCCACCGCAACCTGCTACCGGGGGTTGTTCCAACATACGGCCTCACTCTTCCTAGTTCTTGAGGAGATTTTCCATCCATCCTCCTAAAAGATGCTCCTCAGTCAGACTAAGTAGGAGCCGCTTCAGACTCTGATCGTAAATAATTTCAATAACTTTAAGTTGCTGGTTAGGAGTTTTAGAGAAGTTCTTTTCAGGGTATCGAAGCATGGTATCGCGCCACTCTTTGCCCTTCCGCTTTCGACCTAACCCCGCAGACTATAAATAACATTAAGAGAAGATTTTGACAGTACCAATAAAAGTGGATGCTTTACAAACGGTGAAAGGGGTCGATGCCGACAAAACTTTGATAATTCCCCTGCTTTCATGGATCCCTATGACTTTATATTGTTGACATTTGAGTGAAAAATTGTTTGTTGTAATTCGATTTGAATTTATATCGGTGGAGCAGGTAAGGTTGATAAAGTTGAAAAAGCTATTTATGCTACAATTGGACAAGGAGGAAGTAAAGATTTTATTGGTTTGGGAAATTCTGGGCTATTTCGTGGTATTATTTGAATTTGATTTCAAACATTTTGAGCAGATGATAATTATAGACCGTATTTTTAAATACGAATTGAAAAACACTTAAAAGTACCCTTATTTGATAAAGTTTCCTTAATAAAATTCTTTTGGCGGGAAGGGTATTAATGCCTTTTCCGCAGACTGGTTACAATTAGCTCGGAGGTCGGGCATTAATGCCTCTTTTACTCGTACGTTGTACGAATGTACGTTGCATTAGTAAAGAACGGACCAATGCTCGTTTTTATCGTTAGTTTTGAAAATGTTATATAATTTTTAAAAATGGTATTTTTCAAACTAGGTATGCGTGCGAATGAAGTTTGATCTATGTGTTCTCATAAATTCATTTTAGTTATACCTTTTAATTTAAATAGTTTACGACACAAAAGGTCAAAATAGTTCGTTTTGATTTTTCTACCGAATTATTTAAAATCACTTTCAACGAAAAAACTAATTGGAATCGAAGGTACCATAACTAAATAAAATGATTTATAAAATTTAGGGATTTTGTTATGAAATGTTAACCCTTAACAACACGGCTATACTCGTCGTCGCTTGATTCTCGCGAAAATTTGCTTATCAACCAAAATTGCGGCTATTTCCAATGTTGAAATGAAAGCTCTTTTATGGTAAAATAATTAAAAATGAATAGATCCGCAAAAGGCCAAGCGATTTTTGGTAATATGAGGTAACAGTCATAGTTTTATTTATTTTTTATTTTTCGCTGTGTAGAAGTATTATTTAAATAATTAAATACTTTTAAATGTTTTCTCTTCAAATTATTTTGGTTCTACAACTACCAAACGTCTTGTGCTACATCAAAGATAATGTTCTTATGTAGTAGCTATTCAAAATTTGAATATTAAGCATTTTTCGTGTTATTGGCAGTTGACATTTTTGAAAGGATAGTAGCTAAATTTTAGCTAAAATTTTAAATTCTAACTGGCCATTTAAAAGTTAATTTTGACCTGGACTCTACCTAGTTACAATAATATTGGTCGTATCCCCCAAAAGATCGATTATTGCTAATTTAATCCCCATCGGTGTCTCGAAATTTTCTGTTGACGCAAGAAAATCGGCCAAACCGAAAGGATGGAAGAGGTCCAGCCCCTTTCCACTGAAAGGTCGCATATGTTCAGCGTCGTCTCCAGCGGCAGCAGGAAGTTTGGCCTCATCTTTTAACGAGGAACAAATATGAGACACGTGTCAAAGGCATGCGACATCCCTAAACTATCGATTTAGCTACTAGGACTAGGGGTGGCTTTGTATGCTCGAGACGACCGGCTATCGGAACAACTTGAATAATGGCCTTCAGTATCTGACACAATTCTGAGAGATGTTGCGGGAAGGTGGAAGGTATTGTGGGTGGTGCGTCTCTCTCGAGTGGGTTTGCTATTACCATTTTTTTTTCTTTTTGCTTTATACTCCACCCTCTTTGAATGAGGACCACAGGCAAGATTAGGGCAAATCTGAGCAGTTCTGCAGACAAAAAGGAGCAAAATTTTGGTAAGCTAGGCTCCATTGAAGGACGCTCGTTACCTAAACGACTTCGACTTAGTCACAGTACAGCGGGTATTATGGCGCTGGTTTATTTAGAGCCCCCTCCCCCACTCTTGGTTTATTGAACGCGCGCCGTCATCAAGAAGTCCGCAGAAGGGTTTCCCTTTCTTGGGAGTGTTTGTCGAGTATCGATTTCTAATTCTTGGTAGCTTCGACACCATCTCGATTAGACCACTTCCGCCTCAAGTGGACACAGACTCTAGTCCTTCCAGAGAAAGTTTTACACGTGATAACGACGTCATGCCGATGAGACAGCGACTCCAGATCGTAAATTTCATCTCATTTTAAAGTGTAACAAATTCTAGAGTTGCCTCTTGAGCCGATTTTTATTAGATTAGAAAAATATCAAAACTCAATAAATTAATGGGAACTAGGCCAAGAAGCATGCAAAGCATGTATCTGATTAGTTGGTATAAGGGTCGTGGAAAAAATTATTTTTCTTATTCAATTTCATTAAACATCTCTGCTTTGGTAGAAAGTGTAAAATCATCAAGATTCGATAGTCGGAGTACTTTAATAATTTATTTTTACGATAAACTAAACTTACATTTATAGTCTTATCGCGAGAATCGATATCAGTAGAATCGATTCTATCTATTTTCGATTTTATCGGTAAAAGTGATGGTATCGAATAAAGACATCGACTGTTCTAATTTTAAAATAGAAACTTGCAGTGGGAATTGTTGAATTGATTCAGGACCAGGTACTACAAGAGAAATGGTAGAATTACATTTAAACGAACAGTCTCAAGTAAGATTTCATCCTCGGCTGGAATTGAAATAGGTTAAAATGTCTATAGAAAATAATAACAGGTGTAGACAATTATGAAGTAATTTAGTGCCATATGAGCGGTTTTTCCACAATACTTTTAATAGAGCCTAAAGACGTTGATCAATAAACTAAAGTAAATAAAACTAAAAGTAGTGTTCGTTATATTGGATTATTCAATTTTGATAAAATATTTTAAATTAGCAATCCCAAAGGTCCCAAAAAGCTAACTATAAAAAGGTATTGGTTATTTGATAGACTACAACATAAATAAAATAATCTTCACATTTCAGCGCTAAAAACTAGAGCTTTTCAGTCTTGTCCGGTTTCATTTTAAAATTATTCTTTCTTTTTAAAAATTTGCTTCCACTAACCGCGAAGAAAAAGGTAAAAATGTAAAAATATGTTGAGAAGAGTTGGTTCTTGGGAAAGCATCCTTAAAAAGCCTTGCCCTATTTACATGAGTTCCGAGACACTTTTGAAACGCGGAATGGAGGGAGAGGCGTAATTTGAGCGATGCTTAAAGAAGACATTTCTCCTTTGCAAGGATGCCACTGTATGGGGACCCCAAGAGGCCCTGGTGACACATTAAGGAGCCCACAAACACGGAAGGCACCGAGACATCCTCACAGTGACTGGGACTAATTGAAATGCTTTTTTATCGCTGTCGTAGACGCAGGGCATTAGCATAAGATATGTATGCCATGGCCCTATGGAGGATGTACGCCTCCATGCAAATATATTTTAGCGCCGCCCCAGGATCAACTTCCCGATGGAATTTGAGGGGAGGGGGAGGGAAGGGAGGAAGGATCAGTGAGATCCTGTGGAATTCCCGTAAACTTCTGTTGGGCTGCATTTACAGCCTATTCGGTTAATGTCTGGCTAATTCAATCAGACGTCCGGAGTTGGTGGCGATTCCTGGCACTGTTCAGTAGCATATTAGCTACATTAATAATTACGTTCGGCTCAGAGGACAATTAATTTAATCAATGCAAATTGGTTTTGGGTCCCACTAATCCAGTCCTAGCACGAATGTGTCACAGGATTCCGACTTCTCCGACATATTTCGATGTGAAATTGGTCTGAAGAGAGCTGGTATTATCCTGGATACTGAATTCTCATACATAATTTATTTAGTACATTTAGTGCCTTAGAAGTGTGCATAATTTTATGGTTTACTCATTTGTTCCCGCAGCATACCGATGGGGCCGGGGAGGTACTGTTTTCCAGTATTCGGGGACTTGTTTAGGGGTCCCCTAATACTCACGACCCCCAAGTACACAAGCAAGACAGAGTGGCCACTTAGACTGATTTTAGGAATTAATGATGATAGAATTCTCGAGGGTTAGATTAGGTAAAAACCTCCCTGATTCGGTCCTTGTAAGGGTTCTATGGGATGATACCAACATGTAGTGGATTTGTAGAAATATTTTTGAGTTTTTATTTTCTTTAAGAGTGCTTTTTGCCGCAAAACAATTACGTGAGAGAGATTTGGGGCTCCTGTTGAATTCATGGCATTCAATTGCGCTCTGTGCCCTCTTGAAACATTTTAAAATAATTTTGAAATTCTTCTGAATCATAAATAAGGAGTGTTTAAGATATTTTGAGTTATTTAGAGCAGCAACCATTGCTTGGATGAACTGAAATTTGAATTTTTATACATTTTAGATAATTTAATTCAAATAATGTATTTTTTTTATGTTACTCATTAATTTTCCCTTATATCATACATTAGATATTATGTAATAAATCTATTAAAATTATTTGTTAAATACATATTTTTTGGTCAGATTAAATACTCTTGAAAAATTGAAAATTAGGTCTCACTATCTAAACGGGGTGACAACTTTCTGTAACATCGAGAAATTCAGAATATTTTTATTGAAATCAGGGAATTTATTCATCCATAACAATCCCGACTTGGGCGCATACCTAGATGAGAATAATATAAGACATGTAAACGCAGAAGATAATACCGGTGATACACGGACGGCCCAAATGATCATTTAAAAAAGGCTACTTAACCGTCAAATGCTACTTTAAAATTCGCATGACACACGGTAGATAGGCAAGTAGCTTTTGAGAATTATTAAATCAGTCATATGTGGGAATTCCTTTTTACCTTCCGCAGATTGTGAATTTTATAGGACCATAGCTTTAAAATAACCCTTTCCTCAACTCTAACCTATTCCTTTTCTTTTTTTCTTTTTGTATCAGACATTGCACCTTTTTAAAGATTTCTACAGTTGCATATTTATGACAATTACAAGGTATGACAATCATGAAAAATACTAGTGCATTTACTGAACATGAAGTTCCTAAGAGGTTCCTACAAGCTAACATACTTAGAAAATGAGGTTTGTAATGAAACTTAAGTCTCTTAGGTAGCTTTTGGAGAGTGAAACATGGTCGCAGAAAGTAAACTTTAAGGAAGAAGACTATCATTTGACTCGTCCGTGTGACGTTCGTATTACTGAGGTTCTGGTCAGGGGATTGCTTGATTTGAAACTAATCAACTTCATCAGGAATACCTTATTTGAAATTGATATTGTTTTTGTAATCGGAATTACTCGTATTATGTCTTAGAAATAATAGGGTTCTTCAGATTACGAATAGCTTATATGGCTAAATATTGTCTGGAAAACCGGGAAAGAATCGAAAGCTTGGTCTTGACCGGACATTTCAAGGTCTATGTGAAGATTATAAACTCGTAGTACTACTAGTTCTATAAAAATCTCAAATATTTTAATTGAATATAAAATCTTAAAAATTCTTTATATTAAAATGTTTTACATAAACCTTATTTGCTAAATTGTTTTATCAAAGGAATGTTTAATAATAAAAGGAATATAAACGAATATAAAGCCTTATACTATACCATATAGAGGAGATGGTTATAAAAATATCTAAGAATACAAAACCGTCTTTATCTTAATCGTAATTCTTGAGGATGATAAAACCAAACACTTGTACATAATAAAATTTCGAATAGTAGTTTTATTTCCTGCTTAAATTCTCTTTGCTATTTTTCCTTAGGGTTATGTACGTAATTTGTGAACCGTTTCTTAAGTATACTTGAACGAAATGCGTCATACTTAAAAGTAGTTAAAAAGTTTCTAATAAAATGCTTACATTAACAGTTCATGAAAGCTGAGAAAACTAAGAGTATAACATAAATATAAAATTTCATAATACTAAGCAAAACTTATGTTCGTTACGGTCTTAATTTTGAAATTATATTTTTATGAGGACTAATTTGGAAATGTGCTAAAAGAAAATTAGGTGGAAGAGTAATGGTTAAAAACTATTCAAGTGAAATGTTCCTATGTATATAGATCAATTAATATAAATTGCATTGGTTAATATCAATGGAAATTCACATAATGAATGAAATGAAAATTATCTTGTAATTCCTCAAATAGAATTCTTATAATTGTGTCTTATAATTGTTATCAAAAAAGCCTATTTTAAATATATTAAGTTAAATTACTAGCTGGGTAAATATTTAAGTTTGTATTTATTTACGAAATATTGGACAAAGACTTGCAATAATTAATTTTTAGAAATTAAATTTCTCATTCCAGTTGGCCTCTAAAAATTAATTAAATGGCAATTTAGTAGGGTAGTGCTGGCTGGAATTTTTGGAATACCGTCCCCTTTGACTTTTATTTAAACAAAACCTCTTTTAGACTTGCCCTTTACCAGCCTGACCCTCCTTTCTAATCATCTACTCTCCTTTCTAATCATCTACTCTCCTTAATGCTCTTCCCCTTCTACTCATCTTATATTTTTTTGTCATCTAGTTTTTACATTTATTCTCTGTATTTTCTTCTTGTATTTTATTTTTTATTTAGTATTCTATTTGTTATTAGTTACTTTTTTTTAAATAAATAAATAAATGTCAATTTCTCTAAAGAAAAAAAAACAAAAAATGAATGCTTAGCAAACTCACATCTTTGTTAACCAGTTAACTGCGTTCGACGTGTATATACGTCAGTTTAAAGCTCTATTCCGATGATATTGACGCATATACACGTCGTGGAAATTAAAAAAATTACTATTCAATATAAAACTTAGGTGTACCTCGTATTGTTTTGTTTAATTTGCTGTCTACCAAGTAACAATGGCAATAATTTAAATAAATTACGCGAACTATGAAGACCTTTAATAATTTTTGGTTTGTTACAACAACTTGTTACCTATAACATTTAACAAACCTCTTTTTCAATATTGAATTATTAATTTTTATATATAAAAATGAAATTCTTATCATTTTACTTTTCGTAAAATTTATTGTGGGACCGTTTTTATTGCGTTCGACGTGTATACTCGTCATTGATTGATTTTTATTACGCACCTGGTTAGGGACTTTTTAAATTTAGCAGTTATCTGGTTAAGATTACTATTATTAAATGTTTAGAAAATTTAGGATTACCCTTTCATATTTCTTTTATTACTACTTCATTTTGAGTAACCATTGACAAATCTTTTTTTCCATTCATTAAATTCAGCTCATTTATACACGATCATCACTTAATCTATTTCTGTAGTGACTATTAATATCTGTGAAAATTTCAATGATTTTAAAACAATATAAGTTTTTAAAATTATACCTTTTTTTTGTTGTTTTTTGATTTGAAAGTATTTCTAAAATCAATTTTGTTTTTCAAATTTATTTCGATTGTAATCTTTTTTCAACGGTCGATTGTTTACCGGCCCACTATCGCGCAATAGGAACAGTCCCCAGAGGGAAAACTTCCCGGCGTCTCAGTGGGCCAGTCTAAGCCTACAGTTTAGATAATATCTACAAGAAATATAGCGACTTGGTTTTAAAATTAATTAGCAATCCAATTTTCTTTACCTCTGTTTGAAATTGTAAAGAAAATTCCCTCTGTATTTAAATTTGTATGAACGCTTTTTAGGTTAATTTGGGAAAATTTGTAAGCCTATCATGAAATAAAACAGTGTTGAATTTCTTCAATTATCGTTATGAAGTAAATAACGTCGACATACATTACCATTTTGAACATTTGCATATCAAACACAGTAAAATACATTAAAATTGAAACCCTTTCCTCTCACAAAAAAAAAAAATATTTTAACAAGAACGAACCCAGGTTAAGGATGATCGTATGACGAAAATAAAAACCCACTCTGTAAAATTATTAATGTCATTAAATTTCAACTAAGACCTCGGCGGCGGGAAATCCTCAGAGTTCCGCCTATTTTTTTTTTATACAAAAATCCTCCGGTATAAAGCAGGGCAAAGGAATAACAATTCTTTTTTAATACAAATAACATCTTCAACAAAACGAAAGTCGGCCCCGGAGGAAAATACTCCCACCGAAAGTCATCCCGAGACGGAGAATTATTCGCGGGAAAAAAATTTGATGAATCCCCTTTCCACCCCCTGAGTTTTATTTATTTTTTTTTTTATATTTCTTAGTAAAGTTTGCTTCAAATTCCCCCGGCTG
This sequence comes from Philonicus albiceps, assembly GCA_963969385.1. Taxonomy (NCBI): domain Eukaryota; kingdom Metazoa; phylum Arthropoda; class Insecta; order Diptera; family Asilidae; genus Philonicus; species Philonicus albiceps. The sequence continues at coordinate 29,166,312 of OZ017776.1, forward strand.
TTTCCTTTAAACAGAAAAATATCTTCTTTCTTTGTCGTCTTCAAAAAAAAAAAAAAAAATATATATATATATATATATATATATATAAAGAGGAAAGAAATCCCTCAAAATATCTTAGATGTTGATGGCTTTTTCTTTCTTTAATCTACCCATCTGAAAGTTGGCAACTTTGTGGAGTATTTATTTATTTTTTTTTTTTTAATAAAACATCACCCATCAACTGCTCATTGTGGATGTAATTATCAGCCGTGGAATTCGATACAAGAATTTGCCGCTGAATTTAATTTAGACCCATCCTTGCCATGCAACTTGCTTAAAAGTATTTCTCAAATTCAGAGGGAAATTAATTAAGAAGAAAAATGTTTTCTGCCTCCTATCCCCCCTATTTCTTGGGTAACACTCTTCCAGACAAGCCCATTCTGCGGCCTACCACAAGGTACCTAAGTGGGGCCACAGTTGCTATTTAATTTCAACTATTAGCAATTCACCGCAGCAACGAACCCACCCTTTTTTCTTCTCTCCATCCTTCCGAAAACCTTGTCTGTATCTGTATATATATATCTCTTGGAATTATGCGATACGATCCGACAATGGACTATTGTTGCTCGGAACCCCACCTCCTCTCAGAAAAGAGGGTGATTCTAAAACCAGCTCTCATTGCAGGCCATGTTTTTGGGGGATGGCCGTCGCCACCTCGCCCCCTTCTCCAATGTAAGAGTGTTCCTTTTAAATTACTTTCGGGCCTTGGACTTATTACGATAATTTAAGACATCGCTAATGTTTCTCTTTTCTTTTCTATTTCCAGGTAAGAAAGACTCATCCGGATGCGCGGTAGAGGTGGATTCACTTCACTTCCTTTCGTGCTTTCCATACCTCCATCCCTCGTCTCAAACAAAACTTCAGAGCCGAAAAAACAAAAACAAAAAAACGAAGATAACCCAGCTAACCTGTCCGATCCCCGGACAGCAAAATTTGTGGAACGTGCTACAAAATTTTAAGGGAAATAGAATGGAAGGTTGCGCGGAGTGTATGCAAATTTAAAGTTGGGTAAGAGAGATCAATTCATGTTTAAACATGGATCTGGGTTCGGGATTTCGCCCTAATTACTGGCTGATGTTACGAATTGCGTCCTTTTGTTATATCACACCCCCTCCCTTATTTTCTTCGTACCGATTCTGGATGACTTACAAAAATAGAGAAACATTTTTTTTAGGGTAAAGGAAAATTATCGGAACGGAAAGGACTTCCGTTGATACTTTTTGATTAAGATAAATTGGGCTTTAATTATTTAAGGGTCCGCGACTGAATTTTATTTATTGTAAAGTTGTCACACCCTCCCAGATAAAATTTACCCGTCATCGGTCTTGTAATAATCGGTCCATGACATTTGGCGCGTCTGTTCATTAATTTTAACTTTTATTCACTTTTATTCCAATTATACTGAAAAGTGAGGAAATCTACCCTTAAATCTTTTTTTTTTTTGTTGTTTTTGTGTGGGATGGCTCTTGCCCTCAATTATTACTGCTCTTTTTTTCTGTTTTGTTACAAAATATGAATATTCATGTTTGTGGGATCGTAAATAGCCTCAACCTCCCTACCCTGTATTTTGTTTTTTTTTTTTTTTATTTTAAGGTCTGACAAAACCACTTTACGAGACCATTTTCATATCTTTTTAAAAATTCATTGTGAAAACTGCAGGTGATGTTTATGCAATATTATTTTAATTAGGATCAAGTGGCCAATGCGGCTGCTACTTTATTGGGCTTTGGGTTAAGTATTTAAGGGTTGAATCAATAAAACAGAAAACAAGAAAAAAAAAAGGTACAGATAATAAAATAAAATTTGAACGATTTTTATTGAGGGAAGGACTTTCTTTTCTCTTCAAGGTTGTAAATATTAAGTGCTTTTTTTTAAATTTCTTATTCTATAGTCTGAGTTTAAGCTAAATTGATGATTTTATAATGATGGTTTAACGTTTAAATTGAGATCAAGTGATGGTTTTTAAATTGAGTCTTTACATTTGGGTGCTTAAGCCATAAAACAATGTAAATTTAAACAGAAATACGTCATTTGAGTTGTTACTTTAATTTCTCCATGTTTTTAATATTTTAAATATCTTTTTAACATTTTACTATAATTTGGTACAAGTACAAGTCAAGAATAAGGAAATCTTATAGGCTTATAGGCTTTAGGCTTGAAACGAATGAATATTTAAAAAATTGCGTTTTCTTTAGGTTTCACTTACCATACGCTTACCAGATGCGACGGTTAATAATTCTTAATTTTTTTCTTAAATAAGCATTTTGTGGGTAGTGTAAAAAAATATTTTATTTAAAATATTTACCATAGCTTGCTACATATTTGTGCCACCAGTTATGGTTCAAATTGATCAGTTGTTTTCTGTAGTGATCGGTAGCGACTGTTTGAAGGTATCTTTGTATACGACACCCTTCTTATCCCACCAATTACCCAGCATTGACTAGTTCGGTCTGGGTCAACGCATGATCTACTTAATTTGGGGTTCTCGAAGTACAATTTATTTTTCATCCTCCGTTACGAACAATTTTTCACTTTTCGAGTTGCTCGTCATTCAGTTCATTTTCTTGCCTTCTAGATCTACCCCATAGCATATAGACGATCACAAATGGTTCGGCGGCCAACATTTAATCTCTTAGACATTTATTATTGTGTTTGGGTATCATTTTAATCCAACAATGCTTGCAATTTGGTGTCTTCGAATTTTTTTACTTTTTTTACTTCTGCACAGTTTTAAACCTCTTAAACCAGCACTCACATACGTTTTGAATTTCGATGAGTCTACGATGGCTCGCAGTTTTCTTTTAATTAAATAAAAAAAATAGTAGCTGCCGACTTCACAGGAAAAAAATATGACGGTATCTCCCAATCGATTAAAACAACCTTTTGAGAGGTAATGTCTTAGGAAAACAATGATATAAGGGATGATATTATAAACCAACCTGCTTTCAAAGCCTCCTGAATAAAAACACCGGGAAATAGAAAAATTGTTAGTTTTTAATTTTTCTTACCTAGATTTAATCAGCTTAGAAAAACTAACATTTCACAATTGAAATGAGGTTTCCGTTTTCTTGACTTAAGCTTTTAATTTTTATATATGTATAGCAAAAGGCAATTAAATGTTTAAAAACCGAATATGCTCGTCAGTATGTTAAAAGTTGTACATTTTTCGAATATACTCCTCAAAAAAATGGGTTGTTGGCGATTAATTTGTTTTACATTCCAAATATACTCGTCAGTATGCAAAAAAAAAAAATTGTAATGGATGTGTGTTCATTTATTTTTGTATCGTTTTTCTCCATCAACAAATTTCGGGCATTTTTACATGAGTTATTACAAAAATTCATTAGGTTTCGCACTCTAAAAGACTTAATCATTAAAAACTCAACACGTTACTCTATGTATCCTGGCTAAAAACACCTGAAAATTTTACGTTAGTGTTTAAGAATATTTACCTGGAACAAACCGTGCCATAATGGCAGTTTCGTGAAACTTGAAATGGGGATTTCATATTCTTCCCTTAAGCTTTTAATTTTTGTATTTAGCACAAGGCAATTAATAATTTTACATGCCAGATATTCTTGTCGTTATGCAAAAAGTTTTCATTTTTTCACGACGAGTATACTCGTCAAACCCTGCTAAAGAGTTGATGAAAAGAGATAGTAGTCGGACCGAACCAGATTGCCGGGTGAGCTAGAATTTCCTAATTTAGTGTTTTCAACGTATATTTTACCGCACTTGTTGTATGAGACGGAACATTGTCGTGAAGAAGAATTGCTTTTCCATGTCTTCTCGCCAATTCCGGCTGATTATTGAGTAATGCGTTGTTCAAATTGATGAATTGCTGTTGGTACCGAGCCGTATTAACAGTCTCACCAGGTTCTAAGAGCTCTCACAGGTGTTAATGTGTGGAACAAAGTCACCATAGGTTTCGACCAGCAAACGCCAGCATTCAGCTGCAGTTTTTTTCTGATTATATATTTCTTTAACTTTTAATAAATTAACTAAGTACCGATTTGATTTTAAGAATACGTTTTTTCAAAATAAAACTTGTAATTCAATTAAATTGAAAATTCATACTTACTAACGACTGTATTTTCTTTCAAATTGCACAAAATACCCTTGAATTTATGTTCATGAACATACTTAGGGACCATAAAATTCTGGAAAGGGGAATCTCATTAAATTTGCAGTCGTAAAAATCAACAAAAGAAACAAAATTTCCCCTACACCGCACGCATTGTAATTGCATATAAAAGGAAATCTAAAAATCTTTTATTTATGCTATTCACCCCGTGTAAGGGTACTTTAGAAAGGCATGCCGGTAATATTTTAATTTTTGCAAACGACACTCAAATTGTACATTGGAGTGGCATAAATTCTGGGTGTTGCCATTTTAATTCATTTGCAATTCTATCTCTCCGTAAAAGGGGGGGCTCAACAGGGCCCAATAAATGTAAGAAATCTTCCCCAAAATAACCGCAATATAATCAAATTGGTGTCAAAGGGGTTAAAGGGCCATCGTAAAATTCAAATGACATAAGCCAAAGGCACAAAAGAAAATTGAAAGCCAACAAAAGACCGAAAGAGGCAGCGGCGGGGGTGAACTGTTTCGGGTTATGAAATCTCTGATCTGTCCCCCCAAAAAGACAATGAATTTTGGCTGCTATAAACCAGTAAAACGCTAAAATCGAGTGCTCTTACAGCGGGCCATGTAATTGCAGAGCGCCTAATCACTTTGCGGAGCCCGGGCCTTTGAGGGTTTATAGGCCATAAAGCGTTGCAAAAGATAACCAGAGCCTACCCCCTCCCCCATATCCCGCCGCCCCTGACGCTACCGCCAGCGCAAATCCACTTTTCCGGCGGAAAACAATTTTCATTGCCACAATTATTAATAGTGCCTACGTTCAGTGCTGCCTGTCTTCGCATGGAAGCCGCGGCAAGCGTAATCAAATGCACAAAAACAATTATGATTCACACGTAACGCGAGCCACGAAGCGCTCCGCGGCAGTCGCGAGTTGTCCACATTTTTGCCGCGACAATGCCGTTGCACAGCAGCGGTCTTTACGGCGACTAGGTCAGGACAGTGTTGCCGTAAAGAGTATCACTATAAATTTTTGGTTCCAAACATAAGCGTACAACGTAAAATTTTGAGGTTCTATTAAATCATGTTTTCCTTATCTAAGGGTTGAAGGGCATAAAAGTTGTTTTTTATACTTTAACCTCTTTTCTTTATGTTCTGCTATTTATGAATTGTGTTTTTACTGAGAAACATCCCAAACAGTACTTGTGTATATGGTTTGTTTTTTGTGTTTACTAGTTTTTTATTTATTCTTTATCTTTATTTGAAAAAGTAGCATAATTAATGGACTGGCCGGTTCATAAAAACATCTTAAATGGTGTGTCCAAAATAAAAAATTCCTCGGAAGGCATCGTCGGCAAGGGCGACGGGTAGCTCAGTTGGTTAGAGCAGTGAGGCGCACGAATTCAAAGATCGCAGGTTCGAACACTCAAAATCGTCGCTTTTACGAGTAATTTCCACATATATATGTACATTTTTGGTTTTCTATTTTTTCTTTGATTTCCTTTATTTAAAATTAAATTAAAAATGATTATTGATTTCAATGAATCATCAGAACTTCTTTATTACCATGAGTAACATTCAATCGAAATCGGTTATAACTAAAAATTCAAAACCATCATTTTGAGCCCGCTATCTTGTAATTCCGTTCCAAAATTGCTATGGCAACGATGTCCGTTTATTAAAGGCTTCTAATCCATGATTATTTAAAACTTCTTATAATATCCTTAGCGTGGACATTACTAATTTTTCAATTAAAGGCAATGGAATTTCATTCCAACTTCCATTGGAAAATCGTCAGTTTTTTTTTTTATATCTCAGTTTCTGGACCTCGGCTCTTAAAATATTTTTTCAGGAGGTGCCCTGTTTTTATTTTTCTTGTAAAGCTTAGCATGTTTTTATAGTCTAGGCGAATTTTCAGCTATTAGAAAGAATGTTTAGGGCCACGGCAGCATTTTTCGTTGAAAAGGGCCCTCTTTTCCTAAGTAAAATCGCGGCCTAATCAGTTAAAAATGCATAATTCGGTGAATTTAGCTCCAAATTTCACACGGGTTTTGCGTTTTGAACTTTTGAGGGATAACTCTTTAATTAGAGCCCTTGATTGCGCAGATCAGATTAGATCAGAATGAGTAAAAAGCGACTACACTAAAATAACGCACTTGGATTTATAATGTGAACCTGATTAGTTCCAAATGAGGCAACCCTGGTCAGGAAAACGTTATTTAGTTTAAAATCAGACAATCAGGTAAAATTTATCTAGTCTGGATCTTTTTCAGAAGCGTGATTATACTTGTTTTTGGAAAAAATTAGCAATTCTTTATGCCTAATCTTCATAGAAAATTAAACAAACCAAAATATCTGCAGCTATTTCATTTACATTACAATTTCACCTAATACATATCTCGATCAGTTTGGTTATCATACGCTAGCTTTTTGTTCTGTGTGAGTTAAACAATATTTACACAGATCTACGATAATTTATTACAAGTTTAAGTGAATACGCTAACCTAATAAATAAAAATTTTACGATATATCGGAGAAAAAAAAGATATCAATGTAACTGTAATAGTGGGTTTTGAAGGGAAAGAATAGTACTTTTAACTATCATATCATGTTTTATGGCTAAGAATTACATTGTCTTGTTATATAACCTCAAAAATAACGAAAAACCGTATTTTTTGTACTTTTAGGTTAGGATAATTCGAAATCCTGACGAGATAGAACAATTCGTTGGAAATTACTATCAGTTAACTTGTGATTTATTGTCCGAACGTTGTTGCAAGCTCACGAGTGAGCTCATGTTCGCACTTGTACTTGTTATTGGAATTTTTTAAATTCAATTCAGTAAGGCAGTAATAATAATTTTTTATTTATAATAGGATAGGGTTGATTCAATTTAAAATAGCGGTCAACAATGTGTTAACCCATTCCCTACCAACTACGAGATATCTCGTAGTTGCCTATAGCTGAATGTGTGGCTGAATACGATCTCGGCAGCGAATGGGTTAACACTTAAGCTGACATGATTTTATTCAGCAACGTATTCAGCTATTGAATTGTGGCTACCATGACAGATTAAGTGTTAACTACGAAACCTACATTTTTCGAGTAATGCCTTAATTATTTAATTAATTCTGTAATAGTGTGGATGTAATTTAATTAACGAAGAGTTACCGAGAAGAAATTGCTCATTAAAAAAATCCCCGAAAACGGCAACAACGAGTTGTCGACATGGGTCTTCCCACATCAGCCAGGGAGTAGAGTCACAGTCAATGCGACGCATCATTCATGCTTCTTGCGCGATTGTTCGGCAGAGATCATTCGCATGAATGAGATCGTGCGAACCCCTTCCCCACTTCTCGATCTCATCTAAGGTCCACGCGACAAACCCTCTGCGAAGGCCAAAAGACATAACAAATTACATCCCCCCCCCTCCATCCCCACCTCCGCTACTGCTCACAAAGTTCCCCGTCGTGAAGCGCCAAGTATCTGAATCTGAATGGATAAAGTCAGCTGATTTCGCCATGTGTCGTCGCGGGGCCGGAGCTCCGCCAAACCACCGCTTCATAAATGACACAGTGGAAAAATCACAGTTTTTATCAGACTCTCGGTCGCATTGTCTGCGTGCTTCAAAAGTTGTCGCGTTTTCTGTTGCGAATTGTTCGAAACATATCACGTCCTGCGGCTAATCTTTTTTAGCCCTATTCCCTCTAACCGTTTTTCTTTTTTTAAATTTATATTTTATTTTATTATTTCTAATTTTATATGAAAAACGAAATTGTTCTTAATTCAATAGTACCTTTGAAAGTTGACCACCGAAAAACCGCGAAACTATCGCAGGTCAGTAAAAATAAGACGAAAACAAAAATAAAAAAAAATAACTTGACCCAAACCAGCAACCGGCGGATTTCCTACCAAAAGGCGGTAATTAAATCGAACACGACGGCCACAAGAGTCAGCCGCGTCAACGGTTTAAGCTGAGACCCGCGGCTACTTAGCGAACCGCGCTCTTAAGTCCGCAACGATGACCCACTTCCCGCGGCGGTATGCTCAGTGATAACGGCCGACGCACGCCTATAAGGTGTCATCTTTTGTTGTGTTCCTTTTTTTATTACTTACACTAATTTTATTTATTATTTTACAACTAAACTTTTCGCTTTTTCTATTCAAAAAAAGAAAAGTTTAAATATCTTTCCTCAGTGCGGCCACACGTTCTGTACACATCGCAAAACATTTTTAGTGCGACACTTTACCTCTTTTTATGGGTTTTACTTTATTTTATTTCTTGTTATTATTTTTAAATTTTCTTATTTCGCGGATTACAAAATCGCATGTCATGTGACACGGATCTATACATAAAACGTGTGCTGTGTTGAAAAGTTTTTGTGCGCGAGATTCGACTTAAGTAAACTGCGCATCATTGTGCACCGCCCTCAGTATCTCGAATCTGAAACCAAATCGATCGGGCGGAAAGTGATCGTTTCTTTGGGATCTGATCGAAAAATGGATTATTGCAGATTTATTTAAGATTAGGACTGAGTTTATAAAAGTTTGACTGAGAGAAGAGAACCTTTTGGAGACGCTCCAATTTGTCTTGTTTTTTTTTACCCTTTTTTTGTTTTTTATCTTTAAAGTTTCGAATTTCTTGTTAACGCTCCATTTCTCCTTGCTAAGAAATATCATTGCACTTTTTGCAATCAGAAGACTCTTATTGTTTTTTTTCCCTTCTTATTTTTCTTGAGACATTCTGTACATTGCGCGAAATTTTTGGTCAACTTACTGTCCCCCTTCTCAAGTTGTGTAACTTTAACTTTTCTGTTTTTTCTGGTATTTTTTTGTTGTATGTTTGTTTTCACCTTCATCGGTTTCTTTATTATTTAAAGCTTTTTGTGTACTCAACACGTTAATCTTTGCACCTTTTGCGGAATTTGAACTAAAGAGGAACTTGCATTTGGTAAATTTTATTTATTCGAATTTAACTCGAAACTAAGAGACTACAATTTTATTATTTGGAACATTTTTTAAAGGGGTTTTATTTACTTGTTGTTGACGTTGACGAGACTTGAAATAAAATACTTTAGTAAAAAGTGTAGGTTGCCAAGCATACAAGAGAAAGAAACGAGTACACTGTTTAAAAAAAAAAAAAAAACCTATAGACGAAAGTAGGGTAAGATTGGGTACCTCTAGAATTTCCTAAATGAAAAGAATTACGAAATTGACAAAATATATTTAGTATAACATAAGTTGCCAATTCGCCCCTATCATTGTTGTGAATGACATTGAAGAACGAGGTCTTGTAGATCCGTGAGTTAGAAAAAAAAAACCTTTTTTGCTTTGTTTTAAATTTGGTTTTGAATTGGTAATGTGATTACTTTATAAAATAAAGAGTTTTTGTGACAAACTACATTATTTTCATATAAGATCTATAATAATAAAATTTTAGAAAACCTGTGTCTATACATAGAAAATATTTACCAAAAACTGATTGGGGTAATGTACTGGGTGGGTACTGGGTACTGGGTATATGCCATTTATGTATGAAAACCAATATCATTCATATGCCCATCACGGCTTCGCCTACAGACGTGTATTAGAATATCAAAATTTTAGATGATTTTTTCTTTTAAAATAAGATATATTACTTTAATTTCAGCTCAAATGTTGATTTTAAGTTGTTGAATTATTTGTGGATGATTAGCATACACCTTACCTTTCAAATAACTCCACAAAAAATAATTAAGTGGTCTTAAATCCATACTGACAATAAGTGGAGTGTTGCACGACTTGTGTGGCATGTCGCTCCGTCTTGTTGAAACCAAAAGTCGTTGGCCAATTCATTCAATTTGGGCTACAAAAAAACTAGTTAACATGTTGCGATAACGTTCCCTATTAACGACGATATTTTAAATGGCCTGGTGGCTTCAATTGTTGAGTTAGTTGAATTTTGTATAGATGCAAATGAAGATCAGCAAAATGCGTCATAATGTGATTTGTGAAATGTTTATTTCCTGTGAACGATGCCTAGTTTATTTATTTATTTATTGAATTTCATTATAGATAACTTTTTGAAAGCTTATTTTAAAGAGGCAATATCGCACTATTTTTGATATTTTTATAAGAATAATGTAATGGGCCAATTCTGAGGCCAAATTCGTATTCAGCGCAAAACATTACTTTCGAAATGACCCTCAATTGCCCAACAATATTCATGACTCCTTTATTTGCAGACCTGAGCAATCTACGGCTTCAACAGTAAGATAATAATTTCCTATATACTAAACAACGAAATTCTATTCGCCATGAAACCTTAAGTAACCCGTCTTGACCCCTACATAAAACAAATTGGAAAAAAATAAATTTAATTCTACCATTTTGTTTTTTATTATAATAAGTAAATTTCCCTGCTTTTTATTTATAGAAGCGAAATTAGTGGACTTAAAGTACCCTTAGTATTAATTTTCACTTCATCTTGAGTTTTTGAATTTTAAAAGTCAATTCAAAATCAAGATCTTCAATTACCATGGCAATCCTTTGAAATTTCCTTTTGAAATTGTTGAACGCTCTTTTGAAGCCCATGAATAAATGATTTGTCCTATTTCAGGATATAGTTTGGATGTCTTCCAAATTTCATTAAAATCTGTTGAACTGTTTTGGCACAAACTTTTGGATTTACAATCTTATTAAGATTAAGGTTAAGATAAAACATTACACTGAATATCGGTTTTTGTATACGAGCTTTAGTTTGGAAACTGCCGTTTGAGTTTTTACTTCAGGTTTACGTCTTTACCATAAAAGTAAAAGGTAAATTTTTTGAAAGATTCAAACCTACTTTGCTAAATAGATGTGTACGTCCGTTGGATCAATTTAATGGCTTGTAATGTAAAAGGTTCGTGATCAAAGTATTTTTCGATTAATTCCCACATACATACATAGGGTAATACAATCGTAAATCTGTTTGTATTTGCCGTAGTCGGGTAAAAATCAAATAAATTTTAAAAGTTTACGCCCGATAAACGATAATTTTTATCTACAAATGTTAAAAGTCATGTAATTCCCTTACCGTAAAAAAACTTTATTCGCGACCAGAATTTCAAAATGTTTATGTATTCCTGGAAATAGGAACACTAAAAATAATTAACGAAAATTAATTTTTCAAACCTTATACAGAAACCTAAGAGTTTGAATATTTACTTTATTATTTTGCTTAAAACATTGTTTTGGTAAAATATTTGTTTTTTCGTATTTTCGAGGGTTCACTTGGACTTTTATTAAATTTAAAATTACGCTATTTGGGAAAATTTTTATTGTAATCGGTGTGGTAGAGAAATTCAATTAATTTTAAGCCTACAAAAGGGCTCAATTTTCATTGTTTGATAATAAAATAAACAGATGCTCTTGGTTTCATATTACATGATTCGAATTTCATTAATCTTCCAGCATAATCGATGTAATTTTATGTCACGTAAACGTACGGCTGTGCACGATTTGTAAAACTTTCCCCCAAAAAATTCGTTATCATTCATTTCTTCCTCAGCATATATTTATTTTTAGATATAAAACTGATTAATTGAATGACGCCTACTCTTTTCAGTTTAATTTAATATCACATTGCCCTATAAAGTTGATATTGAATTTTTGAAATTCTCTTTTGCACAATTATGCTAAAAATTTGTAACTAAAAACTAATTATTATAATCTTTTGTATTGAAATTTAATTTAATTAGGAAGTATAAATTTTATATTTATTACTTTTTGTAGCAGTAATTTAATGTAAGTGTAATGAACGTTGGTCCGGTCGATCGTACTTCTCATCAGAACAAAAATTACTCGACAGCAAGGTCACAGGTTGGTCAGTTGGTTAGAGAGCATCAAAGCGCCAATTCGAAGGACCTTGGTTCGAACCTTCTGTTCAAAGTCTTAAGGTTTTTTTCCTACAAAATTAAATTAAAAAAGAAATTTTTAATAGCTTAGCCTTTTTATTGAAGGACCTCAAAAACCAATAAATAAAAAATTCCAAAGAGATGATGATATAAAGGAGTAAACTTTTCAAAATTTAATGAATTTTTGGAGAAAAAATGTAAATATTTCCTTTTAGCAAGAAATGAAAACTAAAATGTTTTAGAAATTTTACGATCATTACAGTCTAACTACTATTTATGGTATATGTACACATAGCCATTAGTGCTGTTTATAGAATTCAATAAACGTAACGACCAAGACAGAAAGATAAAAATCCAATTTCAATAAAAAGGATATAATAAACTCAATATTTTTGTATGCTATACCAAACTTTGAAGTTATAAATAACCGATAATAAGAAATAAAAAGAATTTCTCAATAACTTGCCCTCTGGACCTTAGGGTCCAAAATATTTCTTTCGTAGATGTTTTGATCCTTTAAATGTTAACCTGTTTTTATAGTCTGACTGAAATTTCAGCTTGAAAGGCTATTTAGTTTTGAATAAAGGTCAACTCCCATAAGTTAAAAATTGATAATTTGTATTATTTCCGATTTTAAACCTTGATACTTTGCGGTTATCACTGTAGCGCTTAATCTAGCTTATTTGAAATAAAAGAATCTAGTTGGTATTTATTAAATATACTTAATAAATACCTCGTTTATGATCTTTAGCAATCGGTTTGAATTTTGATGCGATTCTAACTACATACCCTCAAGGTTATTCTATTGTTTTTTTGAGTAATCGTCGTCATTAATTCCAAAAATATAATTTTGAGAACAATGAGATTGAAGTGAAATTTTTAAAGAGTATTATGGTAGTTGATTTAACCTTTCTGATGCGGCTTGGTAAAATTGCTTATAACTTTCTTAATTTTTGCTCAGATCAAGTGGATCTTCTTACCTTCTGGTAAAAATGACGAGTCTAGCTCGTCATTGGTTTTTCATGTCATACCGCACAATGACGTATTACATTCGTCATGCGATTAAAGTTACTGTTGAAGTGATACCCCAGCTAGGTTGCAAGCTAAAAGATGGGGACATTTTCCAGAATACATTCCTTCAACTTAGAATAAAAGAAAATCAAAGAGGCACCTTGTGTTTTACAAGAATTGACTATTAAGAAAAAGAGATGAAATTTTGGATTAGTTGTAATCATTTTACCCTCTTCAGGGACGAATTTTTTAAAGATAGAAGAAATGGTTTAAAGTTTTGTTTAATTTCTTGTCCCCTTATTTTTTTTGTAAGACACAATTTAAAAACAACTAGTATACTAAAATAAGCAGTAAAACGCTATTGGTACAAAAATCAAAACAAAAAACGAAATCTTACGACAATCAGAGGCAACCTTGCAATATTTTTAAAGTGGTGGTTTTATGGTTTTTGAAAATTGGTACTAATTAACCTAAAGATGTTATTTAAAAAAATTAATAGAAATACTTAAAAATAATCCCTAAATAAAATTTTAAATATACAGAAAAAAGGTAATTCTGTTTGAGTTCCTCCTGTGGGACAATCTTTTCTATCCCAATGGGCATCAAATCATATGTACCTCTAAAATTAATCTTTTCAGCATCGTCAATAATTCAGAGAATTGCTGACACAGTTAAAGTGACAAATATAGCCTATATCAAAATTAAATTGCGCATCGCTAAAATCGTTCCGAAAATACCACAAAAACATGGAACACCTGTTTCTCAGCCGCAGAAATAGTTCCTCCTCTGGTTTCCCTTTTTTCCAATCTATTTCTGGACCCCGTATAGTGGTGTTCCTTATTTATGGATTTTCGGGTGATGCCCCTTTCCTCCATGCATAGAGTAAAAATGCGTTTTTCCGCCAACTGCTGTATGTTCAGCTGTTTTGGGGGATAAGTGCAAACGTGGCAGTAGCAGAGCTCCACAAATATGGGGATAGTGTAGGGACTGACTTTTATATATTTTTATATGTATATATATTTTTTGTATTTTTGCCACCAAATGAAAATTTTCCTGGTGCACTTAACACGTTTCAAAATTAATGTGCACTTTCGCTAAGCCGTCCTCACATAATCAGGACAAAAACCCTTGCCCGGTTTATGTGTTGTTATTGTAGGTCTGCACACAGAATAACCGAGAGCTCATTAAATTTCCTGGCTGGCCAGTTCCAGGTCTCTCTGGGGTTAAGTTAGAACGACTCTAGGACTTCACAGCGATTGTAAATCAGAAAATAGTGCATTTGAAAAAGGGTACGATAGTGAAAAGGGGATGCTCAAAAGAAGCTCCCCAGTTCTTATCGCATCCGGGATTCTCTAGGGTTGAAAAGGGAGGTAAGGTGTGTGTTCAAAAATATGAAACACAAAACCCAAAAAGACTGGTACTTATCCCACAGGAAGGAAGAGCATAGAAGCCGTAAGGGTGCCGAGTTCATTTTAATTTAATTCTCCACAACCCTCACCGGGGTATACCGCCGTACATTCAATCCGTGAGTTTTCACCGCTTTTGTTTTGTTGGAAAAACCACCCCCCTTTTTATTATTATTATTTTTATTTTTTTTTATTTTTGACAAAACCCTTTTTTGTACGGTAATTTCTGGGTAAACTAAACACAAGGGTTGCTTCTAATGTGTTAGGAGGGTATTTAAATTAAGCCCCTACCTCCTCCTCTATTTATGCGGAGCGTTGCAGCTTAAAATTTCGCCAAAATGCGGATACTCCTCCTTCAGAAATTTTTGGCGGGTCATCCATCGGATGAAGAGGAGTATAAAAAGGGCGCCCACTCCGGGGTGTACACCCTTTTTTTTTGTTTTTTTCCTGACTGAATAGATATTAGAAGAGATATGTATGTATGCTCTTTTCTTTTTTGTCGACCAGACCGGACAATATCCGCCTCTTCCTTGCTGGACCCAATTTTTCTTATACACATTTTGTGGGTATAAAAATTTATTTTTTATTTTTTAAAACGAATACTTCGCTACTCGGGGATTTTGCTGATTATTAATGTTTACCCGTACCCCAAAAAAAATATAAATAAAATGAAATAAAAAAAAATCCCAACCCTTACTTACGCCGAAAAATGGCTTGCAAATGAAAAATATTTATTTATTTTTTTTCGCACAAGTCGCATTAACTGGCCTCACAAAAATGCGCAGCGGTAAGCTCAGTTTATCACCGTGACTTAAGTGCTATGGAAATTTTGTTCGAGGGGTTTTCATTTAAAATAAAAAAAACCCCCAAAAAATGTTTAAGGGTGAAAAAGAGCCCACCATCCAGCTTTTGCTGGAGATTTATTTTACTTACGAGTTGAGACGAAAGATTTGAAATATTTTTCAGCTTACTTAATCTTTTTTTTTTTACACGAATATTCAAAGTCAGCAATTTTAGATATTAAAAGTCGCCCTCTTACTGCAAGGGTATGCATTTTTCTATTCACTATGATGTGTGCTTGTGATAGTTTTTTTCCTGAATTTAATTTTTGTCACTACAGCTCAGATGAGAACGGTTCTTACTTTTTGGATGGATGAAAAAAGTTTCTTATTGAAGTCTATTGTAAAAAGTCTTAACTAAGTTTTATTTAACTTTTTAACTACAGTGGCCTTTAATGAATTCTTTTGTTGCATATTTCTTAAGATAAAGCAGAATCACAGGCTAGAGGTTACTTGGGCATTCAGCTTTTGTAGTGCATATTGATCCAATTTCCACCGTATTGAATCGAAACGAATTGGTTTTGGAATTTCTGTTGTAATAAAAACAACTGCTATTCATTAAAGGGGAAAGATTTTTAGTCAGGACCTGATAGGTTGAGGGAAGGATTTTGGTAGGCATGTATTAATACAAATTGAAAATATCAGAGTAAAACGAATAAACGGAATTCAATACAAACAAAGTCAGGGTATTTTATATTTATTTACAATCTACTCTTTTATACCTTTTATTTGATACCATACACGATAAATTTGCTTATTTTTTACAATTTTTGGCCGCTGTATTTATTTTATGCTGACGTATGTTACCCGCGCAATTATGATGAATCGATTGATCTTTCATTTGTCAAAATCTGATGACTATTTTAAGAGTTATGGGAGAACAAAGAAGGGGATCAGCCAAAAACATTACCCTTCTTTTGGTCTTTATCGCAATCAGGTAAAAATTACCATTTGTAACTAGAACTTTGACCAGGAGGTAAGCTTCGAACCTGCGCCCTTCGAATTGGTGTTATGCTGCTGCTTTAACCAATTGAGCTTTGCCACCGATGCTTTCTCGAGCAATTTTTGTTCTAATGAGAAAGTACAATCGACCGATTACAGGTATATTTTAAAGTTTTTAAGAGTAAGTAATGTTTTACAGTATATTGTGCCCATAAAGGGAAATGTAGTCAGTATTTATCGATCAGATAATAATGAGAAAAGCTCTAAAAATTCGATTAGTCAAGCTATTCAAATAATTTTCAATTTTAACCCTAGTATACTCGTACTAATCTTTGTTATATCGAGGTATACGCTACTAAATTTTGTATATACATATGTATCTCTTTAATTCGTGAGGTTAGCGCTTTTTGAGTTACAAACCAATTCAGTTCCTGGCAGGAGGAGGTATTGAGAGCTATAGTAAGCTAATTTTAGTTATTTTTGTAGAAAAAATAAATTTATATTATAATTAGTTTATATATAGGGTTCAATATAAGATTAATAGTCTAGGGTTAAGAGGTCCTTATACTTTTGGCAACATTAAAAGCAACTTTACAATAAATGGAAATTCTAAAATATAAAACACAACATACAGTTCTTTGCCACATTAATAAAACCATTGAGGAAATTAGACTCTATGTTTCAAACAAATTTTGTATACTGTCTGAATTCGTTGTATGGTTCTGTTAATATATCAAAGGAACTATAACTAGGGGTTGGGATGCTGGTAATCCAATATTATAAAATCGATTTTCATAGTGGGGAAACGCACAAGAATAAGTCAAAACTCATTTTCGACTCATGTGAACGATCGCTTCTTAAAAGCTCGTGGACGGGTACTTTGTTACTTTTGCAATTACAAATGTCCATGAGCAATAAAACTTTGAAATCATTCAGTCGTGTGCGCAGATGAAATTTCTCTTTATCCATAACTCATGGCATGTAAAATGCGTATGCTCATGATGTCAGGTAAAATTTCTTTTTGCTGTGTAATGCGGTCACAAAATATATTACTGCTTATTTTTTATTTTATTCTATTCATGTGTATTGTCCTCCCTTCAGCAGTGATTGCATCCCTACTCTATGTTCTGAAAGGCACTCATAAGTGATGAGTGGTTAACAAAGAGATATTTTATGTGTGCGCATGAGTGAGCCGTTTAAAATTTTTAAATTTCTCACTCGTGTGCGCACACGATATTTCGTTTTATTCATTTCTCATATGCGTGCGATCATACACAATTTATCGCACGCATGCGTACAATGAAGGGGATTCTTTTATTTTAGCGAAACGCTCTATAACTTGGACAGCGCTTGTTGAGGATTTGAGATGTTTTTAATTTGAGGTCTAGTTACTCAGCTAATAATAATTTTATTTAAAAGAATTTATATTTAAAAAATTTATTATAGGGTATAGTGATTTCCATTAAATCATGTAAAATCTCTAAATTTTAAACATGGGTATTTTAAAGTAACTCTAGTTGTTGCTACGCAAGCAGGACGTTTTCCACCGCCAGATCTCCTCGTTAAAAGCGTCATCGTTGCTGGCGTACTTAAAAACCAACATTGATGTTAAAAGCAAAAATTCGTGAGTGGCAAATTCACACATTCATCACTTTTTCCCCCCATATCTTTACGTTTTTTTACGCCCCAAAACAAAAAAAAAAATTGTAACGAGTATCGCAAGAGTCCCCACCGTCGTTCTTGTCGTTGTCGCAGCCACGGTGAATTAAAGTGAGCTAATCAAAAATTTCTGCTTTAATTCGGACTGATTTTACAACTCATCGGGGTACAATAAAATTTGACCCCATAACACTTTCACCCGGAGGAGCTCCAAAAATTAGATGAACTTTAGAGCGGGACTACTCCGTCTCCGGATGAGTGGCAAGAAAGTTACACGCGCCCCATTTTGGATGCGGAGTACCCTCTGTCCCCCCCTAACATTTTAGTGCTAAAGAGCCTGAAGCAATTAATTCTTTAGGAGGAGGGCTGAGGACACTTTTTGGAGCTATTGTGCAAATGACAAACTTTATCAGTTATCCAAGAATCGTTAGCTTTTCGCTAATTAGTGGATTTTCAAATAAAATTTTAAAAAAATTAAAAATGTAAAGTTTTAAGGGAATCATTGTGTATTTTTGTTAAACCCACACTTCTGAATCGTGTTAATTAATACGAATTTTTTTAGCGAATGGGAAAAAATGTCTTTAATTGAATCATTAATTTTCGGTCACTCTCCATTCATTCATTCCCTTGTCGTGCTGACGATGTATAAAAAGAAAGATACAAAAAAAAAAAAAAAAAAACAAACTACTGACCGATCGATTTATCACCAATAAATTATGTCGCCCAATGGGGCCCCTGAACTGAGTCGAGGCTTGCTGCGGGCCCCATAATACAAGCAGGTGCCGTGGGCTCACAATTCTCGATCACCCTATAAATTTTAATTTGTCTCCAAGCAATTTTTTTGTTTTGTTTGCACCTATTGTGAGTGTGGTGCTATGAATATGGAACAGGTACAATTGTGAAAATGCAAAAATACTCATACTGAAAAAAAAAATAAATAAATAAAAAAGTTTCTAGCCCAAGTGCATCCAAACTTTCCTTTAGAAAATGTCAACAATCGAGAAAAACTCCAAAACAAATCCGCCCTGCCAAGCTCAGGTGTTGGTTAGGGCTGCCAGATTTGACTCTAATTTTATACAATCTTCTGCGATAATTTTGTTCCGATCTTCACGTAGACTGCCTTTTTTTTTTGTTGTTATTTAATGATTCCTGTTCCTATCCTTTAAAATATACCAGAAATGTTCATTGGGATTTAGATCCAGTGATTGAGTGGCCCTGTCTAAAAGCTGAAGGTAGTTTGCTTCCATCCATTGTCTTATTGTCTTATATCAGGATATGTGTGGCAGAAAGCATTGTCCTGGTAAAATATGATTTTGTTGTAATCCATCCCAGTCTACAATTATCCTCCTGAAGACTGAACTCTTTAATAATCGCTTAATACAAGCTACTGACAATAAGTTTACTAAAATATTAGAGTGAATTAAAAATTAAAATAATGATTACAAATTAAATTTGGAGAATGGAACGGACAAATTTAGGTGGGACTCTTAAGATCATTCTTGAGAGATGATTTACTCAGGTGGAAGTTGAAAGAAGTAAAGGAATTGGCTTTCTGAAGCATTTGGGTGAGACACTCTAGAACATTTATACACTTTTGATTACTAATGCGACTAAAATACACGAACATTCGTCCACGCTGTTAGCCACCATGCAGTCCCAGACTATGATGTTACCTCCTCCGTGTTTCGCAGGGGGCATAATACATTTTGAGTTGTATTCCTCGCGTAACGCGTCTACGTACAAACGTTACAACAAGATGAAGAAGAAAATGAGGTGGCGGATTAAATGCCATAATGAGACCTAATGACTTATAAATGTATCAAATAAATTTTTTTCATATTTAGTAACAGCTTACTTAAAAATTTGACTCATCACACCAGACTATCTTTGACCAATCTTCTTCTGTGAAGCCTTTATAAGTGCTGAGCCCATTCTAGTCTATGAGAACTATGGCTTTCTTTCTCGTTTTGCACCCTCTTAGGTCAGCTTCCAAAAGTCGTCTTCAGATAGTCCTTGTCGATATTTGTTGTCCACTGTCCTCCGATGCTGCAGCAGTGGTTTTCTTCCAATTTCTTAGACAGAATCGAATTAAATTACGATCCTTAAGGTTTTGGCCTGTTTTCATGAGAACCAGTTTGAGAGTATGCTCAATAGCACCATGTGAACACTCGGATCCTGGATTTGGCTCCTCTGAAGCAATACCTGCATTCTTTTCTTCGGGCTCTGAGTCTGATTCTAGGCTATGTATTTATTTATTTGTTTATGTGCAAGGCTAACCTAACTACATTAATTTACCTAAAGCGCTACTCGGATATATGTCGTATTGAGTTATGTGAAAATAACGATTTTGTAGTTGGCATACCTCTCTGCCTGATATATGAGTCAAATTTGAAAATTCTGTTCTGCTTACTAAGACCGCTAAACGATACTAAGCATTCAGTGATTTTGTAAATTTAAAAAAATAGTACTATAGTATTTTTTAATTTTATTCTATTAAATCTGACATACCAGCATATTGGCTATATTGAAATTCTTTTTTCTGGAGTTGGTCAAAATCATCCCTCTTTGCAGCACATGCTTTCAGAAAAGTTTTTGTGTCATTATGATTCCAAACATGTCGATTTCGAAAAAAGATGATATTAAAGTAAAATTGGCAAAATCTGGAATAATGTGTAAGTTTGTCAATCTGTTAGGGTGATACCATTTGCAAAAATAAAGTCCTTCGTCACCTCCTAGAATATTTTGGAATTATTTATCGAGTTCTTTGATTAAGCTGGGTTAGTATCTGGTGTTGTATTTCCATGTAAGCTGCTGAACTAGAACCAGAACTAGATGAAAAGATCGCAGTTAATGTTAACTCACTTGTTTTTGGGAATTTTTATTTGGTAACAACTCTGCTTAGCATTTCACAGACAACTAATCATGCTTTCAAATTTACCTTTTAATTTAAGGCCTTATAAACTGCAACTGATGCATTTATTGAGAAATCCTTAATTACCTGTTACCTGGACTAAATGGTAGTTTTGCATCCTTTTCCGAGTAATATTTATTACCTAATTATGACTTCCTACCTGCGACAAAGGTAATGAAAGTGATAACGAGGTATTTTCCTTAGTTTTCAAAGAATGATAATAAATAAGGGTGGCTTAATACTTTTAGCCAAGGCTGTATTAAGTTGAATAATTGAATGAAAGGTGCTTTTATCTTCTATTGAACGAACCCTCGCTTAGTATCCTGTGATGTCCTTTTAAGGATTTATAACGAATTAAGTGAGTGCTCCTCCTAAAAACAAACAAATTTTCAAAAAATACGCGTACAGAGAAAATAATTTTTTCTGCAATAAGTTAACAGCATTAATTTAAAGTGCTGGGGTGTTGGTGTGATTCCTTGCTTTATACAGATAGTGTAGAGTCCTAGGATTAAACCCATATTTTTTCATATTATTGAAAAAGGCGTTGTTAAATTTGAAAATTGGGTATTGTTTCATATCTGTTCCATTAGGCATTATACTGAAAAAAAAACATTATTAAGGATCAGAGGAATGTATCCTACAAAAAATGTTAATTTTTAATCTAATTAAAGAAATACGTAGGCCACAATATTATCAATGACTAATACCAAATATCTGGCATCCCCAAAAATTGATTTTGTAATAATTTTATCCGAATTTTGGGCGTTTTTGTGCACAACAAGTCACAATGCCCCCGTTTGTTGTAAAGTCGGGCTCAGATGTTTTCGCTATTTTCTGAATGTTCACCGCCATGTGCCGGGCAGTAGTCGAAAGAAATAAAAAAACGAAATCGGTCAAAGAAAACTGCGCCAATATATGCCGCGGTCAATCGAACGCGGTATGCAAATTGACCAGCGAGCGCGCGAGTTTTGTTATGCAACGACATCGGTGACGCCGCTGCTGGCCAACAACTTTGCGATATTTATTTATTTATTTATTTATTTTTTCTGTCTCTCCCATTTTTCACTTTCGGGCGTTGGATTTCAATTTTTGGCGTTGGTTTACATTTTATCGCTGGTTTATGGGGAGGGGGGGCCCGTTCCGAATGTAGAAATGTAGAACAGGGAAATTGGGGTGGGGTAAGAGAGATAGCATGGATTTCCGAAATTGGAGTAAGATATAAGCCCGTATCGGTCTCGATTTGGACACGGTAGTTCAGGGGGCGGTAAAGGCGAATGTCTTGCGAATCTCCAATGGGGCCTCAGTGAACATTCTGAACGCGGCCTCGTGCCCAGGCGACCCACATGTGTCGCATGTTGAAACGTATGTGCCGCCGAGTGTTCGGAGAGAGTCCCTCCTCGGTGATGATGGCCTCATAAAATCCATAAAAAAAAACGACAGCAACAGCCAAGCCCCAGTGGCGGCAAAAACAACAAGGAAATCGAGATTCTGGATTCTGGATTTTGGGATATTCTGGGTAAAAAGCCAGGGGTGGTATATTCATAGGGCTCCTCTGTATCGGTGGGGCGAGGGGGGGATTGCTGTTATCGGCACTCCCCCCTAACAGAGAGCATCGGGAGAGTTTCGGACCACCACCATCTCCTCATGTTTTCTGAACTCTCCCTCTAGCTGGCCCAATTCCCTCGCTCAATGGGCGAATCTTGGCAATTTTCCCTTCGTCCTTTACGGCGATAAATCAGATCCCCAGATTTCGGGAATGTTAAGGCAGACAGGCTAACGTAAATTTGACGTGTTTTTGTTTATAAATTCCTCTACTCGAGGGGTATATTCTTGGGGCCGTGTTTGATGTATGTCGCCCCATCCTTTGGGATCTGGATCTAATTTACTTTTATGCGGTGTCGATCCATCAATGCAACCGTGCCAATCGTCTTTTAGGATGAATTTTTTTATTTATTTATTTTTTGTTTTGTTTTTGTTTCTTTTTTTTTTTTTTCTTTTATTTTCCGATCGCCTCTCAACTTTCTTTCTCTTATCGGATCCGTAAATGACATGTATTCGAATTTAGATTGATATCATCCTGGAATTAGGATGGTCCCCCGGGATGCGGGGAGACAGCTCATCGTTATTTATGAAAAGAGAAGATGAACAAAAATTTTAAAGAAAATTAAATTACGGGGAAAAAACAGAGTATTAGATGACTTGAAAAATGGGAAAAAATGTTTGATAATCTTTTATTTTGATATATCCGAATTGAAATGGTCGCAGTAAAAAATTTTTACATAATTTAACGATTGTAATTAGGTGCCATCATTCACTAGGGATGCTTAAAGGACTATAGCCCTATATAGTTTGGAGGGAACGGTAGAAATAGAAGAAAATAAAAGAAATCAACAAAAAGGAAAAGAAATTTCACTTTACACTGTTTACATTTCTGTAAAGCATAAATAAAGATCGATTCATAATCAATTGGAGATATTATCGATGTTTTTAAGTCGCACATAAAGAGGGTGTCTTAACAAAAACTTAAATTTTGAATCGTGTTCCATTTTTAATTGTTAAGTCAGTCATATATTCCAGTTGTGGCGGTTAATAGTTCTTAATTTTTTTCTTAAATAAAACACGATTAATTTGCGAGTACTACAAAAATTATTTTACTCAAAGTATTTACCATCGCTTGCCATACATCTTTTGAGGTGATCGAGTTATCGACACATTTTTCGATATTTTCGTAATTGCTGGAGTGTTGCATGGAAATTGCATGTGCTATTGATGAAAATACAAGTCTGGTGACTATGGCCCTTCTTTTCATGGTGAGGCAAAAGTTCATAGTCTAGTGGAGAAATAGTGTCTTTGTGCTTTCGCTGTATGCGATGGGGCTTTGTACTTTTCCCTATTTTCTGGCCTATTTTGGTTGCTTTTCGATAACTGCATGGTTCAAATGGATCAGGTATTGTTTGTAGTGTTTCACCTTGTTATAGAATTGCTTGACATCATTCTAATTACCCCAAATACACATGAGTGCCTACCTTCAAAACCGATTCGGTCTTGTGGTCGACTTAGATGCTAGCCTTGAGTGATTTTGTTTTGCTATTCTCGTAGTATTTTCAATTATTATATCAAGTTTTTGGGCTAAAAATGACCTTATTCTGATATATAACCTAAAAAATAACGAAAAGTCGTGTTTTTGCACTTTTAAGTTAAGTTATCTCGAAATCCTGACGTGATAGAGCGGCCAGATTCGAATGGGGCATTGTCGTTTTAGAATATTACTTTCCCCTATCTTTTGGTCCTGTTGTAAGGGGGTCGAACTCCCTAAGATACCCGCACAATAAAACTCACCACTTCGTGACGACGGTGCGCTGGTTGTTTTTCGATAACTGCATGGTTCAAATGGATCAGGTATTGTCTGTAGTGATCGGTAGTCACTGTTACAACTTGTTTCAGAAGTGCTTTGCAGACAACATCCTTCTAATCCCCCCAAATACCTTCCGAACCTATTCGGTCTCGCTCTCGACATTGATGCTTGTCCTAGGTAATTGTGTTTTGCTATTCTCGTAGTATTTTCAATTATTATATCAAGTTTTTGAGCTCAAAATTACCTTATTCTGTGATATAACTTCAAAAATAACGAAAAGTCGTATTTTTGCACTTTTAGATTAGGATATCTCGAAATTCCGACTTAATAGATTGGCCAAATTTGAATTCAGCATATAAAAATACATCGGAAATGACTATTGTATGTAGTTTTTGTTTGCTAATCCTTGTTATTCTGTATAATTAATTAATTAATTTTATGTTTATTAGTTTTGTTTTATTTTGATTGATGTCTGAGAATTATATTTCCACAGAGGTACACAATTCCAATCACCTATTTTCCAATCAACAACCACAATTCAATCAACTATTCATAAATTAATTTTTAGTATTTATTTAGGATATTTGTGATAGAGAATCGAAGAAAGTTTTAGCAGAAGAATTGGGGGAGGTAAAATAGAATGGGCCAGAAAAATATAATGAAGGGAGTGCGTTAGTAGTTCGTTTAGCCTAAGAGTGAAAAGTACGAAAATACAACAATACAAATTTAAAGTAATATTGCAAAATTAAATTAAAACAATACCACATTTTTTCGAAGAATTTCCAAATAGTATTTTTTCCGTAGATTATGAATTCGTAAAATACAATACTTAATCAACTATAATTTCCCAGAAAATAGGACTATTTTAAACGCGTTAATCCCATTAAAAATTCTGGAGGAGGTATTAAGAATTAACTTTATGGAGATCCATATTTTGATCCCCAGGATGGTGGATACGTTTAGAAAACTTGAGGAGCTAATTAGCAGAATTTTATTCTGTACTACCATATAACATCTCGATTTCCCGATTTTAGAGTGGAATATTAGCTCTAATTTAATCCTGAAAATCCTAGCGTAGTTTACATTTTAATTGACTTGTTGGAGAACTGAAAAAACTTTGAAACAAACAGTTGCTGCGAAAAATTGTTTTGCGTCTGTTGCTTAACTGCAACCGTTTGTTTGGCTTTGAAAAACCTTTTGTTTTGGCTACCCAAATAGTAAAATTATCTATTCTAATCTGTAATCATTTTCTTATCCTAAAAGGATTAAATTTGTAAAAGAAATTGCTCGATACTTTTTTTATTTATGATACATCATTAGAAATAATTGGATAACTTCAGGTTAGGTATATTGCTAAAAATTCTTATAGATTATTTCCGCTATTAAGTAGTAAAAAATTTTCAAAAAGTACTACCAATTTAGAAATTGTACCTATACCTCTTTCCGTAAATATTTCCTTAACTTTTCATCAACGCTATATCTTTAGGTCATCAAAAATTCAGATCATTGCCCATACCAAGCGAGAATGCGTCTTATAAGTGCCGCAACTCATTAAAATATAAGAGGCCTACCGCGAAATTGCGAACAGGTCTGGGCGTAGTAACGGTATAGACGCGGCATACGCGGTAATAACTTGCCCATTGACATGTACGATGGATCGGAGAGCGGACTTTATGCGACTTTAATGAGACCAGACTGGCCGTATGCGGAATGAATCTAAAAATGGTAAAATATTGCGTCTGGGAAGCAATCAGTTGAGTTGATGTCGTTTTATAGACTGATCGAAATCGATAGTGCGCCCATTACGTGAATGTTACAAAACGTTCAAATTTAGCGGGTAATTTGGCACGTCCGCCAACGATCAACCTACAAAAGTGGTGCTCGTGATCTTTTCATTCAATTTCCTCCTTTTGTGTATTTTTGAATTATTTTCATTTATTTTGTTCGCATTATCTGTCGGCAGACGAAAACGTGACTGTCCGTCGTCTGTCAGCTGATCCAATCTGTGGTCACCGGACGAGATCTTAACTACACGAAGTGGACACGGCCATTGGGCCAAGCAATTCAATTGCATTGATGCAAACTGCTACTTGATGCATTAAATTGACCCGCATATTAATATTTTGTGCTGTTCGCAATTCCCGCGCAATTCGAACGCACACATTGCGCCTTATTTTCATTGCAGGAGGGATATGATCAATTGTTGCGGACCCCAAAGTGAGGGCTGCTCTGGAATATTTTTAGTCTTTGTTCGTTATAAACAAATTTTATTGTATTTTATATGCAGTTTAATGTGAAACTTTCCAAAAGTTTTATAAGCGACTTTTTCCCCATTTTAATTGGTTTGCTCAACGGGCCAAAAATTGGTTTCACTTTTCAGGTATTTCTCTCTGTGCTTTTTAAACCTTTTAGAAATGAGATCTCATTTGCTAGTCCATTGTGCAGGTGATCTCGTTTTACATTTAAGCAATGTCGGACGACTTGGCATGCATTTCGATAGTTGCTTATCATGTTGGGATTCGTTACAATGCAATGGTGTTGTAAGTTTTCGACTCGATCACAAAGTGATCTTTTATCCATTGCCAATTTTGAAAGTCTTATTGAAAAGAAGGAAGATAGAAATTTGAGAAAAAAATTATATCACTGAAACAAACGTTTGTCCGTTTTTAACAGTCCGATTTCAAGCTAAAGGTTCTCAATTTTACTTTTTCATAAAAAGTCTTCCTTTAGGGTGTTTGCCGGATTAAAACCTTGGATAAAATAAGTAAACATTTTTGAAAATTTTTAATACTAAAGACCTACTGGGCTCCTTTTATTATTTTCATCCAATTAAAGTTGAAAGCGTCCATTAAAGAATGGAAAATTAGATTCTACTGAAACCATATGTGCAGGTTCTAATTTCAATTCAAAGCTAAATTCAGTAATTGTTTTTATTTAGCTGAATTAAGCAGTAGATTTCAGAAACTGAATTTTTGAATACGTTGTAGTTTTTCTCTGTGGTTTTGCTCTAAAAAGATGTAAACATGTATTTCTCTTCCATAATTTTGTAATTGGGGGTTATACAAAAACGAGCATTTCTTTAGAGAACTAAATTCTCTATAACTTTTATTAATAACATTCTCGTGGGATAATAATAATAATAATAATAATAAAAAAGTTATAAGATCCAAAAGATAAAACATTGGAAGAAAAAAATCGTTGATCGACTATTACAGCTTTATTTTCAAACTTATGAGGGTGGAAAGTCACGGGGAAATAACTCAGATTTTTTAACTATCACTTGGATTTACTAGATTAATTGAATTATAGCTGAATGTTAGAAAAAACGGTATAAGAATCATAGTATTTAATTCAGCTAGGACAGAGATCCTTTTATTATCTCAAATTCGTTTTAAATTTCAACTACCATTTTTTGAGGGGTAGAAACTAAAGTTGAAACGCTTCCAACGATTCAATTCGATCAGGTCTGGATCAGACAATCAAACCATGGTATATTAACTTTAAAGTTGAATGGGACATTTTATAAAAAGGTTGAAAGGTTGAGACCTGATTAGTTCAAATATGTTTTGCCATAAGAAGATTGATTTAAGGAAGATCTATTTGTACTTGATCAGTTGTATTAGGGCTTAGATCAGGTCTAACAAGGTATACCTAAGAATGGAATTCAAATATGATTTCTGATCAAGGCTGAATGTGAAATGCTCTATTATTCAGCCCGGATCATATTCATATTTAGAATTTACTGGAACAAAATGCTAGTGGATATGAGTTAAAATTGTAAAAGAAATCAAATTCTGGTTTTTATAGAGTTTTTACTTACTTAAAATAAATTATAAATTTAAATTTAACTTTAATGGAAGCAACCATTTCCATATTATCAATTTTATAGAAATAGGCCTATTATCTGTTAATTTAAATTTTATTTAGGTTTGTTGTGATATCCGATTTATTCCTAACTACCTAAACTATATCCGATTTCAGGCTTTTAAAATGATAACCTCACTTTGCTGCTATTTCAAACGAAACGTATTTAATTAATTTAAATAGTAAATGTAGGGCAATTTATAAAGGCTACAACAAATGCAAAATATTCCTGATATATGCATTATTTTTGTAAAAGGATAAAATTTAAATTTAGATTGTGATATTACTTAAAATCTGTGGTTATACCCACAATAGGAATATATAGGGTATCTTTTAAACATGTGATTTAAAGAAAATGCTTAAGGTAACTAACATATTTAATTTGATAAGGATTACTACTATGTCAGTCAAAACGGCATTGTAGGTGGATATTTATACGACTTAATTACCAACAATTTTTCTACTATCCTTCCATTAAACTTTCTTCAAGAAATTCGCAAAATGAGAGTGATAGTCGCATTAAAATCCATCAAGTAATTTAGAAATATTAAGTGATTAAATAGCGACTTTATTTTATAGGTACTATTTAGAGTTATGTAGCGAAATAAATAAATAAATAGAGTAATCTTTGGAATCTGTCTTAATGATAATTTTTTAAATCTTTCACGTCCTAGAGACTTAGTGTGACGTCGGACGACACCATGGAAATAAACTCGAATTCGATCAATTTGCGCAACTGTTCTATTGCGCGGCTAATTAATTACGCGACAGCCCCAAGTCGTCGACACCCGAAGCCCCGAGGGGCACCCGCAGCAGTAGCTAGCACATGAGAGCAGTGTAATCATACAAAAACAAAAAAAAACAAAAAATAATAGAAATTACCCATTAAATTCCGCGGGGAAAGTCAGTCGCTCGATTTGCTGCGACCGCGGGCTAGAATGGGCCGATAAAAGGTTTTTTTTTATTTATTTATTTATTTATTTTTTTTTTTATTTGATAAATAGAGCGCTCAAGCCGGCCACCGGATACGTGAGCTGAATAATCAAAAGCCCTCGGGATGAAATTCAAATGGAAATCGCTTGGCTAATTCAAAATCCAGGTGTCGAGAGGTGGTGCTAAAACTTTGGAGATTGTGCAATTGTTTCCCCGGAACGTGTACAAAGCTTTTTAGGTTTTGTGCTCTGGGAATGGTAACATTATGCACCTCGGGGATAATGGGATACAAAAATGTTTCCATTATTTTTATCTATTCGTTTTTTTTTTATTTTTTCCGGAAGGTGATAATTCATATCGCAAATATGGTCTCAACGACTACCGCACTCTACTGCAAGAGAGCAAACCTTTAATCAAATTCGAAGTCTGCGGTAATTGAAACTGATGACACCGGTTGCGGCATAGTGGTCGATTTCTGGTCGTGCTTGTGATGCATGCCATAGCATGGAAATTTTGTAAACAGAATGTAGACTATATGCCGGGCAAAAGCATCGATCGTAAATTCCCTTGAATTTCGTGTAAAAATTTCAAATAATCCCCAAGAACGTGCTGTGCAACGAAACGAAAAATAAATGATTTTTTGTCGGCTCACCTTTTCTTTTCGCGTACCAAAAAAAAATATATATATATATTTTATTATATATATATATATATATATTTAAGATGCGCGGGAGCTAGTCGGGGCGTGGCAGAAGGGAAGGGGTATGGGCATGGCCTAGACTTTCTTTTTCATGCTAAGCAGGAGACAGGTGAAACCGAAAGTGAATTTGATACGTGGGGCCGTAATTCACACGCCGGTACCGCGATGCTTGGCTAATTCCCAGTGATTGATTTGGGTGTCACAAGCGATAGATAGATAGAAGATAGATAGGCGTATAGATAGACAGATAGATACATATGTGGTACAAGAGATAGTCGACTATGTCTTAAATTACAATCTTCACACTGACCTTCCTTGGACTATCATTTTAAGAAAAAAACAAAACATAAAGCCCGCACACCTTGGGTTTTTGCTACTTACTGTGCTTTTACTTACTCACTCACATTCTAACTTTGCACATTTCCTCCATAAAAAAAATAAACCCAACAAAAAGCGCAAAGAGATCTTTGATCAAAAAACTTGCGTGTCCTCGAAAGGGAAAAAAGGGGGGGGGGGGACTCTGACTAATTAAGATTGATACTTTCACGCAAAACTAAATGCTAACCTCATGCCTACCTAATTCAAGCTGAATTTTGTATGAAACTAATCACCGCCGATTGATTTTTGGGGCTTTTTTTTCTTTACTTAAATTGATTAAATTCGATTTTCTTTCTATTTAGACATACCGATAGTAGGTAAAATTTGTTGTTTTAGCAGATTTTGATCGAATTCTATTAAATAGGTCAATAGACTTTAACCGACCGTATAGTAGAGGCTAAATTAGTTAAACAGTTGTAACTTTTAGAAATGACTAACAGAAACTACTTTGAATATTAAATTTTCGCTATTTGAAGGATAAAAGCAAATTGGTTAAAATCAATGTAAAAAGGATTTCGGTTCATGGTAACGTAATTTTGAATTGCAGATATTTTAAATTTAATCTAATACGCAATAGAAAAAAATTTAGCGCTCTAAAAAACGCCTGTAGAAGTGCGTCTTTTATTTTAAAGCTTGTTTATTTTTT
This sequence comes from Philonicus albiceps, assembly GCA_963969385.1. NCBI lineage: Eukaryota > Metazoa > Arthropoda > Insecta > Diptera > Asilidae > Philonicus > Philonicus albiceps. Next base: position 29,196,953 of record OZ017776.1, read on the forward strand.
GAATTCCGTAATTTAAAATGGAAAAAACTCTACTTTAACTTATTTTTCTCTAAATAAGGTTTTGTACTTTCTAGACCTCTATATTTTAAAATTCCACCAGTAAAGTGGGACTTACTTTCTTTTTGGAGCACAAAGTAAAAAAAAGGGAGTTTTAAACTTTCTTAGCTTAACTCTAAACTAATGCATTTTTGTAAAATTTCGTGCTTTATTTGCCATTTACCACACGGTAAATGCGTGCGTGCGTGCGTTAAGTTAGTGTTTTCTCCGAATTCGTAATATAAACAATTAAAATGTCTAATAACTAATGAGTTTGTCATTACATAGTATTTATCATGGTATCATATGTTAATAGCTCATCAAATTAAAAAATATACCGTAAAAGAAAAGTAAAACAAAATATAAAAAGTCTTGTTTGTAACAATGCGAGAATGAGCAGTTTAAAAATTACTAAGCTGGAAATGAAATTTCCTTGATTAGAATTCCTCGTTTAGTGCGATGTTCCTTTTTATCCTCTCATACGAATTTGTTGAGAAAGAAAGGACGGAACCAGCTGCTGGATACGTTTTGATAAAAAAAAAATATATAGAAAGTTTGCACAAGGGAAAAATTATCGCACTAAATTAAGTTATCGGATCCGCGAGACCTACAAAATTCTGTGCATTGTGGCATCGATCGATTTACGAAAAGCAACACAAGGAAAAATGCTTTGCAGATTTTCAAATTTGATAGCGTTTTCTCGATTAAAGCCATTTGAACGAGCTTAGAGGGGACGCCTGCTGTGTGTGATGTGGAAAATGTTGGATACGGATGGGGAAGGGATATTTTGTACACGCCAATTGGTCGTAATCAATAAACCCTTTCTCTTGGACACAAGTCAAGGAACACAATCTGGAGGAAATTTATTTCACTTGATGTGAAAGTGAATGCTTCTCTTGGAGAGCAGTATGCGATAGGATAAAACGACTGAAGGGTCATTTATAAAAATCGTAAACATTTTATAAAATATAAAACAAACATTTTGATATTGAGACAAATTTCGTAATCATTCACCTTTTTCAAATAATAAAACAAAATTCATTAGACCGTATAAATGTAAAGAGGAGATTAAATTCAGTCTCGAGTGTATGTTTCGATAAATAAACTATAAAACAAGTAAACTTATTTTCCCCGAGTACGTAGACAAAAGTAAAACAAAGTTTGTCTGCAGTGTACTTAATTCTTAAACGATATTCCATAAATAATTGCTTCCAATTAATTAAAAACTCACACTCTAAAGCACTTCACTTGTTTCTATAAAGGACATAAATATCGCTTTTATAACTACATTTATTTTCAATTTTATATAATCATAATTCATAGACATATAGAGGGAAGTATAACAAAAATAATAAGCTCTTATTCATTAAAATCGGTTAATTAGTTTTTGAGTTATCGTTGCAGAAAGCTTGAAAAAAGTTATTTTTCAGGAAATGTGTTAAAAATTTCATTTACAAAGCCCTGTTCATTGTTTGTCTGGCGTACGATCCGTCTTTAAACCTGGATGATCTTTTCCTTTCCTTTATGATTTTTTATAAATTTTCATACAACAAAATATTTAAAAAGGATGATAGGAAAATGAAATTAAAACGTTTTGGAATTTTTAATAAAAATATCCCCCTAAAGAAAAATTCTGTTCCATAACAATTACAATTATGCACTTTTTCTAGTTATTTTATAAGTAGATGGATGGAAATTAATAAAAGTAATCAAATTATTAAAAAGCATAGTATAAAATCAATTTTTTATTTTTATTATTACTTCATTTCGGAAGATAACATGTAAAATGTTTATCAGATAGAGAAATTGAGGACTATTCATGACTACTACTGCTACAAATTTATTAGATCTAGCTCTAGCATCAGGGGATTGATTAAAAACGAGCATTCTTTCTGCCTGTCTTTCTACGTAAGCTCCGATTTTCGCGATAGTCTGGAATTCCAGCGTGGATGAGCTACAAAATATCATAATTCTTAATAAATAGTAATTTCCTTCTATTAAATCAACAATTTTAAGGTGCCCTAAAAACTCTCATACACTAATTTTCACAAAATCACTACCATTGATTAATTGGTGGGTTTAAGTGGCAACTTGAACCCAACTAGACTCGAGTTTAAGTAGCGTAGCACGACGTTTTGAAGCCATGTAGGTATAGTCTGGTTTTTGTTTAGTTCTGAGCTTGTACTGGGGATTAGAGGTACTCGATGAAGTTCGGAATGTGAACTATGCCCTGTATCTTAATTTCGAGACCTTACTGAGTTCTCTTTAATAAAATAACTGCCCAGCGCTAAGGCCGGCAACTACACAGAAAATGAGAAAAGGTCTCTTTTTTACCTAGGTCCTTACAGCTGTGACAATGCTGGTTAGATGGTAATCCTAGTTTAGGTGCATGCTTCTCTATTAGCCAGTGGCCTGTGTGAACCGCTACTACTTTTGAAATGTCCACAATGAATTTTCATTCTAATATCATCGTAAAATATTTTTTATTCGCTGAATACAAGAAGTTTTTCTTAATAATAAGAGGGAATAAATTTTAATGAAGTAATTTTTTACCCGTTAATACCTTCAATTAATTCGCTGTTAACGAACTCCTTAGACTCATTCACTTGATGCTTTTCTGCACTATTCCAAAGAATCAGATGGTTTGCTGTGTAGGACTAATGGAAAGGAAAAATTAATTAAAACAAGAAAAGGGGGGAAAAAAAGAAATAGTAAAGGAACAGAATCGTACGACGCTCTGAGGTAAACAATCGAAAACTCAACGAGTCCCGGAAATAGCTTCTGTCTTTGCTGTTGATAGTGTAAACATTCGGTACGGAATCGATTGTTCTTCCTCGGGGCACACTGTTCACAGTGGGTTTTTTTTCACTTGTTAGTTATCAAAGTTTGGTCTACAGTAGAAAAAAAAATAAAATAAAAATAAAAACTAAAGTTCTTGGTCGAATTAAAAGTTTTTCATTTTACAAATAAAAAGTTTCTATTTTTATCCCATCGTCTTTGCCGTTGCCGTCTTCGACATAAGACTGAAATTTTATTTTTGTTTCTATTCCCCCGCCCTCCGCCCTTGAAGAGAACATTGGAAATTGTGAAGATACGGAAAAATTTGTTCGTAAAGTAAAAACAAAAATATAAGGTAAAAATAAAAACAAAATATAAGAAATATATAAAAATAGAAGTGGAAAAAAGCGCTAAGAAAAGTGCAAAATCATGTTTCGGGCATACGGTTCGATGCCAAGTTGTGGTGTTGTCGGGGATGCAGCCCCAATTTTACGGAGTCCATTAGATGCAATCCCGTGGATGAGCCCCCTGGCGAATTCGACGACTACCACAACAATCGTCAGTGCAATTACGACAACGAAAGATTTTCAATTTTCTTCAAACAACAACAGTAGAAGTAAAAATACCCTGGCGAGAAGCAACAATTGCGGGATCATCGATAGTGATGACACCAATTCTAAAAATAGTTACCGAGTTATTCCCGAAAACAATATTTTCAAGGAGGACACAGTGAAAGGTATGAGACCCCCTCAATCCCAAACTTTAATCTTAAAAAACAGGTGGGGTTTTCCCTCCCCTATGTTGTTATTACCGAAGTGCGCTTTTATACTGCACCACGACTGCTGTCTAGCAATCCTGGTGGTATGGGGGTGGATTTAATCTAAGATGTATTGATCCGATATTTCCTCTAATTAATACCGATGATATTGCCCTTCTACACCGTACTCATAGAAATTATTCTATCAGATTTACGATCCTATTTCAAAAAGAGCTTTCAGCTCCAAATTCAATTTTTTCAATGAACTTAATTAAAAATAAACCGAATTTCTTTTTCCCTCCAATTTACCATAATTTTTTTTTCTTTTCTTCTCTTCCAGGTGAGTGTTCCACTGAGTTTGAATCTTTGAAATCCTTTCCCAGGTAAACTGCTTATTAGTTCGCATGCAACGGACGAAAATTAAATGAATTTTCAGGTAGCTCTGAGCGTATTAAAAGATGTCTTTCATTAAAACCTCAATGCTCTTTTCGGTGTAATTTGTCGCTAGGAGGGTAACGAATGAAAAAAACGTGTGTGCTTGAGGTTGGTACAGGAGGGTAGCTATTGATTACGAATCATTTTTTCTTACTGATTTCATTTTGTATGTAAATCGTATCAACGTCGACTCAATTTATTTAATATTATAAGAATTTTTACAATATTCAGAATTTTAGGGTACTTTAACTTTGTAATTTCTTTCGTAAGTAACAAGTTCTTTTAATAATGAAACATTTTATTAAAAGTACTCCAGAATAATGATTTAAATACTTAAAAAAAAAGTTAGCGTAGAAATACTTTGAACATGGGGGCAAGATGATTTAAAGTTTTGATTATAACGCATTTGAATTGAACTCCGATTATATAGGAATTAATTTTATAAAGTAAATTACTTTTTGATCCCTAGAATGGTGGTCATGTTCGGTTTTAAAGAATTCAGGAGCTAATTCGAATATTTCTAACTCTATATAGCTCTTTACGCTGTTCAGGCCTGAATTTCTCCCTAGGCCAATAAGGTACCGGGTCTAGTGTCCTACCGTCGTGCGCAGAGTTTCAAATCATAGAAAACAAAGTTATAAACTATAATTATAACTAAAGTAGAATAATTTAACGACTTATTGGCTAATTTAGTAACACTGCAGAAGTAGAGATACCGATCGAACGATACCAAAGAAATGCGAACTTTTTACGGCAGAGTTAGACAAGAAAGGAATAATGCCCCAGGGTTACGACAAGCTTTTCTTAGAGTAGCGGATTGTCTACTCCACTAATGGGGCTTTAACACAAAAAAAGACCGTTTGGTTATAGTGCCCACCATACGGGTAGACCTTTTCCCCCTACAAATACAAAAGAACGAGAAATACCATATAAACAAACTTTTAAAAAGACGACATAACTATAGCTGAACTTATTGAAAAATTTAAATAAGATCAAGGTCACAGTTCATTTGCTTTTCTTGTTATCTTTCCTATTTACTTTGTTCTTTCTAACTTACTTCGTATTTTACTACCGAAATTTAAATAAAAGTGCATTTTCTGATAAATTTTCAAAAAGGCTTAGTGATCCTCAATTATCAAGTGCCTACGTAGTCTGGATCTCTAAGTCGAGAACTATTGATTTCCCGTTTTTAGAATGGATTATTAGCATCAATTTGATCTTAGTGTACGATCTCTAGATTCACATTTTAATTAAAATAAAATCTAAGAACCGAAAAAGAATTCCCGCGATTTATTCAGTAGTTTTCATAAAACAAAAAGAAATAACTTTGTTCTTAAATAAATAGAAAATAGTCAATTTATCGATTTTTGCGATTCTTTACCACGATCACGGTTTCGGTTTTGAAAAGGTCACAAAATCGTTTAGCCTGACTACTTGTCTTATGAAAATCATTGGCAATATCACAGCAGGAATTCTGGCTAGCGGTTCTAAAGATTCTTACATAAAAAATTGATTTTAATTTGGGGATAGGTTAAAATAAGAATTAAATTGTTATGATTAAGTTATATTTTGATCCTTTAAAACTTGCTCAAGAATTTAAATGTTCTTTAGAGCTGAATATTGAGCGACGGACTGAAATACAAAAGAAATCTTTTTTGGGCTTTAAACAGAAGTAAAATTTCCACTCAAAAATATTTCCTATATAAATTTAACAGGACGTCATATAGTTTATGACATGCGAAATATCAACACGCATTGAACCATACCGAATTTATTAAAATCGGTCGAGTATCATCTATGCATCATCGCCAATTGTGTCCAAGGATTGTTAAGTCCTAACGAATGGTATTAGATCTGTTTTGGTCACTAGTCAATGGTCTGATATCGCTGTTGATGAATTACTCCGAGATCGTGACACAGTGAAAGAGTTAGCTAGATTTTTCATATGGGAATCGAATCCACAACCTCGGATTGGCACACTTAGTACATCACAGCGAAATCACTCAGCCAGCTATACCACCCGAATCCCCTGTACTATTGTATCAAATTAAAATAACATTTTTCACTATTCAAATTAATCTATGACTGCTATAAATTTCAGCACGACATATGAAACCCTTAGGGGCCCCCATAAATTTAGTATTAAACATTTTAAACTTTGTAATTGAAAGCGTGTTTTCGTCAAACTATTACCGAAATAGTTTTCTGGGTGTATGCAGTAACAATTGATAGTGTAAAAAGTATTAAAGTATTTTCCATGTGGGAATAGATAAAATTTCGCAAATAAAATACGATCATAAATCAGTTATTGGAGTTATTAAGGTTATTTCTCATAAATATAAAATACCTCATAAGTTTAACTCCCATTTTGAGTAACTCTGAGATGGTACGACATAATTGACTTAACTACAAGCCAGAATGACCTTCCCCGGGGGAAACAGTTCCCTTCAATCGATTATTAACCAAACCACTCTCGGCCCGATGCTGATTACTATCATAAAAGATAGATTGTTCGATGCATCGTATTGTAGCGCACCAATCGATGCATGCAGCATAAATGCATCGGACTAATGGATTGTGTGTGCAGTGGCCCGCTGAATTATGGCTTTCGTGAACAGTAAATTGTACGTTAATTAGCTGATCATCAGCATCGGATTGGGATCCCTTTTTCTTTATTATGATGCACTACAGATGATTTCATATTTCACTAGTCTTAACGATAGATTTATCTCTCCACCCCCATCGTAATGATGTCTTCATAATTTTTCGCGTATCGATCCGGTACGCGAGGTTTCCTTGAACTTTTGGGGTTTGGGTGGGGTGGGGTAGACCCCAGATGAAGGTAAGGGAGCGGGTTATTACGTGGCGTGCGCGTTTAACTCAATGCTGCAATATGCCTCTGTGGGTTAAGTGTTGGCGGAAACATTCCGACACATGTCAGTATCCCTCCTCCTGCCTGGTGATAAGGATTGCTGGGAATAAATCAGAAAATATTCTGACAAGGGAATTTAGAGGCGCCAGACATACGTAAAAAGTATGTAAGCAAATCCGACCTCCCCCTCAGAACCGAGCTATAAACAGTTTTGTTACCTTCACCTGAGAAAGCCGTCAAAACGGAAAATACCGACACGTTCGTGAGGCCTCACTTCTTCATCGTAATTGAATAATCCCATCTCGCACGTAAAAATATCCCTCACATGGAATAAGATTACGAAAATGCGGGCCTGCGACGATGAAAGGTATTAAAAGAGGGTTGACACATTCTGGCGGGCTTGGGCCCCTTTTCTAAATTTAAAATGATAAAATCTTCCTCGGTAAGGGCGATAGGCAAAAAAAGAAAAACAGAAAAAAAAATTTGCCGCTCATCACTTTCTGCTGGCGGGGAGTGTGGAAGGGTTCGTAAAAGGGTTATGGTTTCGGTTCCTTTAACCGCATTTAATGCCGCCGGGCCATGTGAGAGCCCCTCCACGAGTCCAAATGTGGTGGGGACTCCGTAAAAGCGTTCAAAATGGGGCCAAGCTACGCCTCAATCCGAGAGTGGCACTAACATGCTCACTCGTGGTCCCAAAAAGTGATAGGTGTCAGACCATCCTTAATCCAGGGACAACAATGACTGGCATATTCACCTAAAAGAAGGAAGTTGACTTTCTCTCGGGGAAAGATGCGGGCTTGAATATACCCGGGGAGGTATTTTCAGTCACCCCTTGACTCGTCCATTTTCAGTTTTAGATAATTTTCCTCAAAAACAAAAAGGGTTAAGGCTCCTTTGCCTGACTACCAAAATGAAACCCCATACGGCGCACAGATCTTTGGGACTGATTTAAGGATGGCTTTTCATTAGAAGGCCACAGCTTGTTTAGGATCTAGGTTAAAGAGTTTTCAAGAGCTTTCTGTCTGAAGGGTATTTCAAGTTGAAGGGTAAAACGCCTTCAAAATATGAGAAATCCTAAAAATTTTGAATTCTCCATTACTACTTAATTAGTTCGTATAACATCCTTAGATTTTCCTGGATGTTTAAATTCAGCGCGAAAATTGAACTGATATAAATTCCATCTAGAAAAATAGTCGGTATATTGAAATATTAAAATTCAGCTTTAAATATTAATGCTAATTTATAATAAAATTTAGGATTTGTTTCTCTGGTTGTTAATAAAACTTATTTCGTTTTTGATTTGCATATATGAAATGGATTTCTATGAGATTTTAGATTAGGTTTGAGGATTATTACTATGGCCGTATATCGCGTGCTCTGTTCAAATTTAAATCAGAGCATTTCAGTGAATATGATACGATCATAAGTTTGCAAAAGAAGTTTACTTATAGAAGAAAAACTAAATATTAATTGAGTATGCTAGAGTACTCTAGAGTAATCGTTAATGAGATCAAGACTGCTGATTTTATAACAAGTTTTTGAATTTAAATTTTATGTATGTAATAAAGTAATAAATGGAATAAGGGTAAGACGCAAAAATCTGAAATTCTCTTCAACTGTCGGTGCATGTCGTACTATTTAAAAATATAAATTTCTAATATTTTATCTATCAGATTTTGTCTGAAACTATATCATCTACTGAAATAATTCCTTAGTACATATATGATTTATGGTAAAACCCCCTATGTAACTATTTTAATGAGATATATTTCAGATACCGACATCAATAAATATAAACTTTCCAATAAAAAAAAAGAATCGACCAATCCTTCGGTTCAGTAAATTCGGAGCAAATTGGCAAAAACAGACAGACAGACGAACAGATACAAGGGTTCCATTATAACCTTGTTAGGTGAATCGAAGGCGGAGCCCCAGAACACGATAGTCTTTTATACCATATAGGACTCAACCTAGACAGGGAGTAGATCAAGTAGGGTTCGCCTTAAAGATCTTTTAGGTCGCAAAGGGATCATTCAGAGCCTTCATGACCCACCAGAATAATAATAATAATAATAAAATGTTTAAAAGTAAAATATTTGGTCTCTGGTAGCTCAGTTGTTAGTACACTGGACTATCCTCCCAGAGGATGTGGGTTCGAATCCCACGTATAATCATGGTCTCCTACACTACGTCGTATCACAATGGGTCAACAAATGACCTAAGTGTACCTTTCTATGCAGTCACACCAGCCTAACTTAACCTATTAACAAAAATAATATATAATAATGCATATGTTGAATTGATTTTTAAACCTCTTGATTTATTGTTACATTATTAAAATTTTAAGTGCAGTTTTTCTATTTATAAACATAATCATGTAGCCAATATGGACTTAGACATTAACTCATTTTTCTCCTTTAGAGAAGGTACAAGACTAATAGTACGCATTTTATTTATGTTTATTACTAACATTAATGTCTGTCTAGCAATTTACCCCACTAGAATTGTAGTGTGTTAAATTTTTATTACATAGATAATGAGAAAATTCCTGCGTTTGAAGCAATTGCAAATGTTTAACCTTGGCGTAAAAACAAAAAACAAAAAATAAAAAAAAATAAAAAAATAAATAAAATATTTAGTTAACGCCAAGGAATCCCCCATTCCTGGGTGTGAAACACAAAAAATGCATTAACTCTGCTCATCTTAGCCACCCCTAGATGGATTTAGGAATGAATTCGTATTAAATACGTGAGCAAAAACAAACAACCAACAAAAAAAAAAAAAAAAATTAATTCATATAAAACTTAATTAAAGCGTTAGAGAGTCCGGACAAGAAGAATTCAAATGGTCCGTGTCTCGGACGGCTCTGCTCCACCATTTGGTAACATTTTCCAGGTGGGGCTCTGCTGGCACACTGCTATGTCGGTTTTTTTTTTTTATATTTTCTTGAAGTGCTGCGGCGAACGGTGGGTAAAACCCCCCGCCCCCCCCGTTTCAAATGGGCTTCCACGTGCAAAAATTCCACCCTGAGAAAGGGTTAAAGCTCATTAAAACTCCAGGTAAATTCCAATTTACGTAATTTTGTCGTCGTGAAGCCCTACAAAGTCCGCAAATTGATTCACTTGCCCCAGCCTTACACTTTCGTGCCCAGGCAACCTACAATCTACGTTTCCTTCCTTCCGGGAGCTCGGGGGAGGGCTCCCCACGACAACACACGATCACACACGTTCCCAATTTACTGGAAACCTTTTAAACGTATCCTGGTTAGGAGGAGGTTTCCCCCGCCCCCTACCCCTCCCCCCTTGGGGACGGATTTATCAAAATTGGTAAGTGTTGAGCTAGTGGCGGATAGAAGGGAATTTTCTCCGACCGCCTTCACTAAGCAGGCAGATTTTTACAGGGTTCGATTTTCGAGAGGATCCGAATTTTGGTACGGTTTACGAAAGATTCCATCGCCCCAGAAGGATGCTGCCTTGTTTCCTTTTCTTAAGTGAACCAAAGGCAAATACCTTTTCATGTTTTCATTGACGGAGAAGAAAATCAAACAAGAAAAGAGGTGATATCAAAATTCCTCTTGTGAAAAAAAAAAAAAAAATTTAACCTTTTCGGTTGTTAGACTGTTCTATGTCCATCAACGTCAATTTTTACAACTTCAAACCTGATAATCGTAGGAAGTTAAACGAAAACTCTCTAAAGAATTGTAAATAAAATAAATTGAATTTTTATTCAGCTATTAATTACAGAGTATTAGAAAAGAAAGACTTTTCGGGGGTATCCAGAACAAAGAGGTAGATTTCAATGTGGTCTTTAAAACACGATAAATGAATTGTCCTTATAGAAGGAGTGGAAATTTTGATTAAATTTTATTTATGTATTAATGAACTCATTAATTCAATCGGGGAAATGCAAACAATTGGTTAAAGCGATAAGGCTCTAAACTTTCTTCTGAACCGTTCTTATGGACACGGTTACTTTCATATTTCATTATCTATTTCAATTAAATTTTGCATTCATTGAGTCAAAATTATACGAGAATAAGTTTCTGAACTAACAAAGATATAAGACATTTTTTTCGTATTTATTTTTTATTTTTCTACATAGTCTCCTTTTAAGTGAACTAGTAGTTTACGAACGTGATAGCATCTTTATTCGATAAAAATTTCTTTCCTCCGAACGCAACTTTTAGTTTATGAAGCAAAACAAAAATTGCTTGGTCCGTAATTCGTGAATTTCTGCCATGGTAACAACTGAGGTGTGAGACGGCGCATTTTCTTGGTGAAACTATATTTTTCATTTTGTCTGCAAATCAGTCAGTTTGTTAACCTTTTGCGTACCAGAGGGATCGAATAGTTTGTTGAAAAAAGCCGACGTACATGCGCCTAAAATTTGGCGGGGTATGACACATCCCACCTTTAAAAAAAGTCGTAACAATACACCCCACCTATTATGGGATTGTTTGGCTTTGTCACCTAGTCTACAAAAGTTTAATTAGATTCTAGTTTTGAAAAAAATAATGCTCTTTATAAATTTTAACAGTCTTTGTTCATCCAAAATGTTGGACTTTTTTAAATTAAATTTTATAATTAGATTAGCAATTAGTGACCCGAAATGATCATAGACAGGACCCTCCAAAAACTGTTTTATTACAAAAAAATGTTTCAAAGTGGCACAGAATAGAATGATTCAATGAACCATTATCAATTAAAATTGATTGATGAACGATTCCCAGTACTTTACTAACTAGGGAATACCTGGAACGTTCCCGTTTTGTTTAATGAGCTCTGAGGTAGATTCTAACTTCAGTTGATGGCTGTTTGTCCACCGTACCGATCCTGTGGACTTAATCCAACATCGGTCGGCTGATCCTAGGCAATCACATAGTCCCATAAATCTGTCGACTGGCTCTTCCCTTTCTGGGTTATTTGTCTACTTGTCATGGGAATTCAATAAACCTCCTCTGCTTGTCTAAAGGCAGGAATTTCTTCCCGGAACCCGAGTAACAAGTGCCCGGGCAGGAAGTGCATCTCGTTGGTGTTCGCTAGCGGATGTCTTTCCGTTCTGCTCGTCTTTCCGTCTTCCCATTTTCCCCATCTTCTCGTGGGACCGTCTCGTAAGTAATGAAGTTGTAATACCCACAACCATTGCCTTGCTCTCGCGCCCACACTCTCGGGAACTGGGTCTGGTTCCGATGCGGCATCTGAATGCAATTCACTTTCTGGAGTTTCTCGAATTGGAATTCGTCTCAATTAAGTTAGCTGCAACAAATTGGCCATTTCGATACGTTCCATCTCGTCTTTGACGGGTATATTCCCTTTGTAACTCGTGAATTTAACGTCGATATGTTTCCCCTCCCTCCTCAATAAGTGCAGAAAAATGACGGTAATTGTGGAGTTGATGACACATCGAAAGGAAGTTGTAAGTTGTTTCGAACTTTATGCACTCTTTGGCTGGTTCGTGCCAGTCCCCTCGGATCGTTGAGTTTCGCTAACTCATCTTTTATTCTTTTCAAATATCTCTTTAAAATTGATTTTCACTTTTCCGATAGTTCGTTATTTTCCACGATTTTCACTTTTATTAAATGGACATGCATTTGTTCGATTTATGTATATTTTTAAAATAGAAAAGCTAAGATGAAGGAATGTAAGTTGTTTAGAATTTATTTTCTGTTTTGATGCATTATGCATAGGGCGTATATCAAGAGTCATTCATTTATGCTAGTGAAGATATAACAAAAGACCGGTCATTGAGTGTGAGTCAAACCAGGAAATTTTTATAGTACAGGAAATAATACATACCATAATTAAATTAGAAACTTAAGCAAACTTTGATATAATGCAGTCATGATCTATATTTTCGCTGCATTGTTTTTAGCATTTAAATAAGTGACCTGGATTGAAATTTTAATAGTTTTTATTCCAACGAATTGATTGAAGACATGAAGAAGCAAATCGCAGTTAAACCTTTACTTCGATAGACTTACTTTTTTGCCATAAGGGACTACATAGCCCAATTTAACATTAGGAGGGCATTAACATTAACATTATTTTGTTAAAGTTTATGGTTTGAAAGTGGCAGTTCAAAGATTGCTGGTGAAAATGTTGAATTTCGAAAATCACCACTAGGACGTTCCCTCCATTGGAGGTACAGCAAAATTATTATCACTCTGGGTTATTATTTCTTTTACGGATTCGAACGGTTTACCACGAAGAGATTTGTTTAATGAGAGAAACAAGGAATAATTGAATGGAGCAAAGTTTGGGGAGCACAGAGGTTAAGGTAGAACGTCCCAATTACACCATAATAGCTTTTCTCAAAAGCTACGCAAGTTACGCAAACGTAACATGCAGTTTTGCATTGTCAACAAATAAAACAAATTATTTTGTCTTAAATTAGCTTTTCGAAAAATAACAAATTAGTGGCCGTTTTTCGAAAAAAAGTAATTTTTGAGGTTAGATCGACTGAAAATCGAAAATTTCGTTACCGATCTTTTTGATCGTTCTTCATGCGAGACCCGTGGATGTTGTAGAACAACAGAAGTATTAAAGAATCAGAGCAGGTTTCGAATCTAAGAAAATGTGGTTTTGAAAAAAAAAAACGGATTTAAAGTTTTTGAAAGAATATTTTTTATTTTAAAACAAAGCTACGTACATTCAATCTAGGCCGTCTATACAAGGCCTTCCTTCTGCTCATACACCACTTGCAGCTTAAATTTCTCAATTATTCCCATCCATGTTAGCTGTTTCGATTTTTTCAATTATTTTTTCAAATTATTTTTTGAAATAATTTTAACAACAACTAAAATATAAGCTGTTTTCTCTCTTAAGTTGTTTATTTCCTCCTTAACTTTTCTTGCTCTAAAAGCGAAATAATTTCTTTTAAAAAATAAATATTTCTGTATATACCCCTTTATTTCCCTTTAGTTCCCCCCAGCCAACTTATGAATTTGAAAAGGTTTCATTATCGCAATTTCAACAAATCGTTGTGCGTGCGAATAATTTAATAACGTCTGAGTGGTTTAACAACAACATCTCTATCCCCTCCCATAGTCTCTATCCTCCCCATTCTGTCGAATTGCAATCCTTTAAAGCAATACAAGTTCAGTCTGTCTGGTGGTTGATTATACGGAAAAATAAATCTCCCTCCTTCAAGAAGTCTTTGACACAGTTTCCGTGAAAAATTCTCAACAACGACAACGGCTCGACTCAAAACGATTATAAAACCACCCCTAAATGCAAAAAAGCAGCAGCACCAGCCTCGCAAATTTAAAATCGGATTACGTAAACTACTTAATTTGCACTTTACACTTTCCCCTGCGGAATGGAATGGGGTGTGTTTGTATTTTTGTATAGGATTATGATTATGTAATATATATAGAGATGGGAGATGGGGAAAAATAACAAAAATCTCTTAACCTACTTTAAAAGAACGCGCGACCCCATAGGGTCACACGCACGTTAATATCGTTTAAATTCTGAACACGTCTAATTAATTGGATTGAGATGGTAACATCGAGCCGGCAATTATGAGCTGTTTTCCCTCTACTCTGATAATTTCTTTTTTTTTTTTTTTGTTTCTCTTTTTCACCCTCTGTATTTTTTATGCTTTCAATTTGCCCTAGAAGCTAAGCCCGCATAAAGCAAGCATAACAAATGCGCCAATGTTGTCGACATCGACGTAGACGATGATGACGACAATGCTGGCAGCACCATCGGCAAAAAGATAACCATCGGGTGGCTGGGGTACAAAAAAAAAAAAAAGAAAAAAAGGATGGTGTGGTGGTGGGCTCTGTTGGAGGTTGTCGCCGAGTGAGTATTATGGGGCCTGTTCCGTCTGCCGGTGCGCCCGACGCAAGGGGCAAATGCATATGCCGCTTCAAAATACATAAGAACGAAATGTCTCAAGCCTCTCAGAACAGAATTTCAATGGTGTCTCACGTGATACAGAGCGGCATTAGATTTACTGCGCGAAACACGGAAAATTGTGATGTGGGCAAAGTATCACATCGGAAAGGTACTCGTATATCTCTCCGCTATACGATTTCTGTTTTTTTTTTCTTTCTCTACCGGCATCAGGTTTAAATCGTAAAATTATTCCGCAAAGCACTTTTGCAGATAGACATCGTCGTTGAGTGACGAAAGGATGAAGCCTACTAGAACGCTCCCTTCTTTTTTCCCATACCATCTACTGGCGCCATCTCTCGACTGTGCTCGGTGAAAAATGAGGCTCGCAATAAGAGGCATTGCTGTGAGCAGACTTTTCAGGTGTTATTTTATTTTATATATAAAGATAGATTTTTCTTTTTTTTTCTTCCAAGGATCGTATACGGAATAGGCTGAGTGGTAAGATGTTGTGTACCTGGAGAGGTACAGAAGGAGCATCTTAAGTGTGAATCCTTCAATGAGAATACGAAAGAAATGTGGTCCGGGATTGGGAATCCTTGACAAATCCCAGTTTTTAAGTCCCCTTTCTCGTCCGCTATACCATCCCCTATAACCCCTATACCTATGCTCGTAAGGAGCCACACAATTCGGTAGATTTTAGGAAATTTAGCCTGAACCTGGCTGCATGAATAATGCAGCGAATGGAACACGATGATTTGTGTACTCTATCATTCGCGTGATACGCACCTATTCCCCTCCCTTAACTGCGGGAAGTATTTCGGATGAACTAGAAGGGGTATTCTGAAATCAAATAATACAAAAAGAAAAAAAAACCAATTCATCATATTTCCCAACTCGGTTTTTGGTTGAAATGCTCCTCTAACAATTGTATCTGAGATTTATGGAGATTTATCGCCCCCGGTACCCCGCCACCCCGCCACCCATACTCTCCGACCACGTTAGTAGTTATCACCGTCTCAACGGCCAAAATATAATAGAATATGGCATGAATAAGGGCTGCGGCCCCATTTATATACACGGGTACCCGACTGAGAAATGGTTTTCAAGAGCAATAAATATCCGGCACAATCGGAGGTGGGCTAATCAATGGACTTAGAAATGGGGATGGGGCCGAAACATGGTACTATCACCCGTCGACCATCCAACGTATTATTATTATTAAACATATAAGCGCTCTCGATTACATTCGCATTCTCCCAGAGGAGACCGCTTTAGGCACTTGATCCGGTTCAAACATGTTTTTACCCCCACAAATGGGCGGGATTGAGATTCCCATATAAGAGAGGAGCTCGTGATGCTATTCTGGATTTCGGGAATGGTCCTCAAACCGACCGGTCAAACGACCATGAGAATTCGGTCAACAGAAATATGAGAAAAGAAAAAAAAAATATATATACATATATAGTATATGAAAATGGGAAAAATGGAAGAATTGATTTATGTGCAGTTTTCAGGGCTCTTTTATGTGAATTATTCATAGGCGGTCTTCATTGTTTCGCTCCCGGAGCTCCTTGGGGAGTTTCCGGGTTGTGTCCAGATAAATCGATATCTGAAAGATTTGTGAGACAGCTGATAGTAGGTGATGGTCATCTGTCTCCATTCATTTCTTAATTTCACCCCTCAAATGGTAGATTTTATTCAACTATTGATGATGGGAATTATATTTTTACGTCTATACTATAAATTACTAACAATTAATAAAAGCTTATTTTTAAAAATGTTCACCTTATTCAGCTCATACGAATAATTGCTGAATTTGCTTAATATGCTCAATCAACTGAAACTGATCATTCAAAAATAAGGAGAATAGCAGTGGATCCAGTAATGAACCCTGCTGGGACCCCACTAGACATTTAATAAACATTGAAAAATAAATTATTGAATAGTGAACTTGATATCGAATAGACAAGTAATAATAAATTTATTTCACAGCATGCTTAAATGTTAAATTCTTTAAACAAATTAAGAAAAGTTAAAATTATATGAGGTAGGTTTTAATTCTATCATACTATTTCCTTTAATGATTTTGTTGACTCAGTTGCGTTTCAACCTTACACAGTTTTTGGGTTTCGTATAGAGAGACAGAATTTTATAAAAACGATATCCACCCTGACCTCTTTAGTCTCAAGACTAAAAAACAGTGAAGAGATCAACTTTCTTGAGTTTAGCTTATTTATTTTATGTATAATTCGTTCTTTTTTAAAGAATGTTCAAATAAATAAATAAATAAACTAACAACAAGATAAGATAGGGGGATATGTACACTACTTCTTCAATTATACGATCAGGCTGAGAAAAAGGAAATCGCATTCAATTTATAAGGTCTCATTTTTTTTTTTTTTTTAGAAAAGCCTACGTAAGCCCCTTAAGCAACATCCATACTGGCACCCTTTTCTAAAACTAGAATCAGCCAGAGACGGCAAAAAAAAAACACCGAGGATTATATTTATATGAGGGGGGGATTTAAAAAATAAAAGAAGAGAAGCTGAGGAAAAGCACTGCGCCTCATACCGGAAACATTCTGAAAGCGCGCCAACTACCCACTTTGACTCTGGCCTTTCAGATCCATCCGAGCAAATAAAACGTTTTGCAATTACGCACATATTTTCCACCCTGCTGCAATATAATTGAGCTTTCTGCCTCGCTATGGAAATATGAAATATAAATGCCATCCCCTTTCCGTTCTCTACCACTTCCCCCCCTTCCACCATTTCTCTCTTCGCATTAACAAGCCCGACAACCCGCCAAGTCGACCAACATAAGCTAATACTGCGAATGAAACAAAACAGTAGACGAGGGGAAGAAGGGATGGGGGGGGAGAGGTAGAAGCGGAGGGGAACTATGAAACTGTGTCAACCCCCCATTAAGTGAAACAGGAAAAAGCCAAACGCTAGCACAAAAATTATTTTACGTAATTACGATATAATTACTACGAGTGACTTCTGGCAGAGTGTCGGGGCGCACTTATGTGTTGAAAATTCTGTTGACCATTGCATAATCGTTACGAAAGTATAAAAAATATTAAAATATGAGAAAGTATTATTCAACTAACACTTATTAATGAGGCGAGGGACCGGACGGATGAGACTTTTAACCCTGGTTTTTTTTTTTTTTCCTTTTTGTTTTTTTGTGACACTGGGTGGGTCGATTTTATTCCTCTTCTCATATAGCGGCCACGTTCGAAAGTACTATCCATGGTAGTAAAAATGGTAAATGAAACTAAAATTTGGTCGATTTTGCGGTTTCCAACAGAATTCTGTTCGTTATTTTCCATCCTATCAACGGTGGCAAGAATTATTGCCGCTTTATATCGCATTCCGTTTTGGGTTTATCGTCCGGGGGGGAGAAAAAAACGAAATTTCCACGCATTTGTAACCATATTAAATGCAATTACCATGAGTATTTCAGGCAAAACAATTGTCAAGCATCTGGGGCTACCAGGGCTAGGCCCCGTTCACTTGGGACGGTGCCAGCATTCCAGCAGATAGTTTAGTTTGTGAGGCTTTTTTTTTTTTTGTTTTCTTCATATTTCCTGAGGGATGCTCACAACTCGTTTCCTGGAGACCGAGCACATAACTCGGCTTAAAATATGAAATGTGTACTACATAATGAAATTGAATTACCATTTGAGGTTGCTATTATTATTAAATACCCAACGACGAGGGAAGCGCCTAATTGGTCACGTGGATCCAGTCCCACTGACCTCAGCAATTTGTATTAAAGCTGCACGAAGAAAACAAGCACAAGGTTACTACGAGTACATGGACAACGAATGCAAATCCATCTCTGCTAATTGACGACGGGGCTTATTCAATTTAAGCATCATCACTATGTCGCTGTAGATGGCTACTTTATGAATATGAGGGCAGATGATGGATATTTTATTTTACTGAGTTCTAATAAGTATTTCTTGGTATCTGGAAGTAATTAAGTTAAATAGAGATTTTAATAATCGATTAATCGAACCGCATTCGATGTATCGTAAGTGGTATTTAATTAAAAATTTTCCAAATGCTTTTAAGTTTAATATTTCTCTCAGTTTAAGAGTATTTTTAAAATTATATGGGTATGATATAGAAATATAGTCCAAAACTAATTTTGCAACTATACTGCTACTATCTGCATTATTATCCTCTTTAACAGTTGTAGTCCATATTGCGGACTTGATTATTGCACTGGATCAAAAACTTGATTTTAGGCAACATTTTGCTAGGCTTTATAAGATGATGGTCTAAATCTTTATGTTTGCAAATCGCTATATGTATCACTTATCAGGTCAATTCTTGAATATGAGAGTATGGTATGGTTTCTATATTTTTTCGTACATATATCAAGGATTGAATCAGTTCAAAAAAGATTTCTTCGCTTAGCTTTGAATGGTTTACCTTGGTCGAATCGCTTGCAGCTACCCTGGTATGCGTATAGACAGAAATTGATAGTTCTGCATAGATAGATTTTGTCCATTTAGAATTGAACGCTGAATTGGACTGTCCTGTGTTATTGGCAATATTTAATATTAATTTACCGGTGAGAAACCTTCGAAAGAAAGAGTTCTTAAAACTACAGAATTACTGAATTTCTTATAAAATGTTTGGTTCAAGGGCATCTTATAACAAAGACTTTAATGAAATTGATCTTAATTGTAATAAACGTGATATAAAATACGGGCTTAGGAATATTGAACTGTAGTTTTATGAATTTTTGCACAATCAGGGCAGTTATTCTCTTGGGTTAATACATAAATAAATAAATAAATTATGGGAATTTTCAATCCTTTCAATAATTAAAAAAATTGTGATTGTCATATTGGAACCACTATCTTGTTGGCCACTATTTTGAAACGCTGTATTTTATGCTCATTAAAAATTAACTTATATATTAAGTTGGAATATGTATGTAGTACCTTCAGATAAAAAATCAAACAAGTCAACAAACATCTAAAACAATTCAACAATCTTTCGATTCCTTGAAAAATGTTCTAAATGTAGATGAAAATCATATCGTAATTTATAATAGACAAAGATAATAATTTAGCTATACACAGAAATCCTATTTTATCATATCTCTATATAATACAGATTGTGTTTTGAATGCTGGATCAACTTAAAATTGGAGTTCTCTGTTAATAAAAAGACGATTTTTTAGTTAAATAAAACATACAGGGTGTCAACTATCATTCCATCTTTAATTTTTTGCATCCGGCTTCCAAAACACCCTGTATAACATTTAATCATCTACAAATATTGATGTTAAATAAAAACCAATCTCAAATATTACGATTAACTTGTTGTTCAGCTAAAAAAAAATTAAACCCAGAGCGTATTTAAATATTTTTATATGTTTAAATTATTTTTATTTAATAGGTTAAAATTTTAATTTTTATTTAAACTAAGTAACAAGCTCCTATAACATTCTGTGGGGCTTTTAAATATTTCTAAATATAGTCAAAATATCAAGAAAAACGAATTTTCGATCGTTATATATTGGGAAACGTAAATTATCTTCCTTCTTTAATACGAAAGTAAATTAGGAAGTAATGCAAATCTATTTAATTATTAGTTAAGTCAGTTACACCCTTATCAAATTATACCCACCATAAACTCCACTTAGACCCTAAACTCGAAAAGATTACGATGTCTGGTGACCGGAGTCACGCAACATATAAAACTTGTTAGTTTATGTTCACGGTCCTTTTACGCATTGGACACACCCTCCCCTCTCTTCCCCTTCTCGTCGGCAAACATGCAATGTCAGTTATCCGGATCGTATGTTTTCAGGAAAACTTTTTAATCATAGGGAGCAACAGCAACAACAACAATAACAAAAAAAAAAAAAAAATTAACTTCCCAAACATCCTGTTTAAAAAAAAAAAAAAAATTAACTTCCCAAACATCCTGTTTACTAGGAAAAGTTGTTTCCGGAAATTGCAAGAACATGCTCTGGTAGCAAGCGTGCCACGTCGTATTGTAACTACCCCCGCTGCATATAAACAAGGGGTAAGTTCAGAAAGTCCCTTCAATGTGTACCCGGACTACTTGGCCGCCCGGAGGGAAATTTAAAAACCTCCGGCGTCCATTCAAAAATTACCAGGACCCCAGAGGAGAGTAACAGCAGCAGGGTCAAAGGCCGAACCGAGCATATGCCACTATAGTTCTTGCAACTTGTTTTTCTAATTATTTGTCTATTTGCGCACACTCCCCCTCCCCGCACTCCGTCATGAAACTTCAGTTGGCTGTCTAATAACTTTCGTGATAAGTTGACATGTGCCCCTTCGAAAGGTTTGGATGGAGGGGGGGGGGGGGATCTACTAGAAGAGATGAAGTTGTTTATGCTGGCCACAGTTTTCTTGGACAGCAAGAGAGGGGTTGCCGGAGCAATCCCCCAGGGTAAAGAAAAGACAAACTTTGCTGCAGCTGTTGTGGGCTCAGCAAACAGTTTGCTGCCAGCTCTCACTAGACGATTTGATTTTTTGATTATGAAGCATGCTCCGGCTTAAGACTGACTTTAGATAGAAGAGGAGCTTTAAAAACTTGACAAATTTTGCTTAGAAACGTCCACTCAGCCTTGTAAAAGTAAACAAGCTAAGGAGCACCAGATTTTAATTACTTTTGGGCCTACTTTAAGTCTATCTAAAGAATTTGTTTAAACATTTTCATTATTTTATTTATAACCGATTGCGTAATTTCAGAGATTCATGATCTTTTGTATCTTTTTTTAAAAATGAAGAAGGGCTTAACAAAATGTTTAGCAAATCTTTGGGGTCCCTAAAACCGTTTTAAAAATTTGAATATCCAAACAACTGCAACATATTAAAATGAGTTTGAATTTTGAGATTATTTTCGATTTATAAATAATAAATAAATGTAAGACTACCTTCGGGTGATTGTAAATTTATACGATGTCTATTTATTGTCGTCGATAATTACAAAATAGTTTAAATAAAAATTATCTATGTTGGTGAATGCGGTTCTAATTATGACCGGTTGTTATTCAAATTCATAATAAAATTGTTAAAGGATCGAAACATCTTGAATATCATCAGTTCACAAGTCTTTGAGTATTCGATGAGATAAGGTCGAAAACAGTCGTTTCGACAAAAACGTATTCAAAGTTTTCGTTACGTTGTAATTGTAACACAGTACTCAGTACATCCTATGGTATTTTGGGGCATCTGATTAAAATTCCGATTTTCCGATTTATGGAATTGAAAAAAACAGAGAATCCATTATAGCTTCCACCAATATATGAAACTGCGAACATTTTAGTAAAATTGGATATTCATGGATATTTAAGATCGCTGATTACAATTCTGACTTCAGATTCAAGGCAATTGTATTCAATTTTCAGAGTAAACCAACAAATTTTTGAATTTTAATACGCCGTACTGTGTACGCTTTTTTAAATTTTTGGTATTCATGCTTAGTGACCTCAAAAAACCCCTCTATGCTAATTTTTAGATATATCCAACAATTCGTCCGCCATATTAGATTCGCGATTTTGAAATTCAATTTTCTTACCCGAGTAAAAACTAAGGCTCGCCCATTTTTAGCCCGAAACAGGCACGCACGGCATCAAAACGCCTGTATGGCTCCCAAACGCGGCACCGTACGTCTGATCGAAAACCTTATTTTTTCAAATGCGGCCCGCTGCAGGCACGTATTGTTAAAAGACGCACGAAATAGTACAAACGTAGCATGGTACGCTTACCTTTTTCCAGGTTAAAAATTGAAAATAAATGCAATAAAATTATTTTCGTAGATTAAGGTCTGTGACGTCTCATAAAATAAATAATGTATTCTACTCATATATGTGTAATATATAATATATGTGTAATATATTATTGTTGTTTTTATCTGTCGTCTAATTCAATTTTTTGATTAACTATTTTCCAATTTTATTCATTAAAAACATACAAATAGAAATTTTACCACACTAAAAAAAACATATTTTTAGATTAGAAATATTTGATGCACGATCTGCGAATTTTGTTTTTGTTGCTTCTCGAATCAAGTACATAAGGTTGCGACAAATAAATTTTAATATTTAATTTTTAAAAATATCGTTATATTTATTATTTTATTACATTTTCAGATTCAAGTATTACATTAAAAATTACATAATTTACCTATATGCCACAAATAGTAAAACTATGGAAATTAAAAATACTTATTGATCATATTCAAACTTATTACTAGGCTCTAATACATATGTCTTATTCCGATTGTTTATTAGAAAACATAATGTAATTATACATTCAATATTAATAAGATTCATATCTTCTTCTTCATCTATTATTTTATAAATGTATGGTACAGAAATTCGTTCATCGATAAATTCAATATTCGGCTGTGGAATATTCATCTTTAGTGATACTGAAAAAGGAAGTTCAACTTTTACTTTTCTAAATAAACAATAATATGTCGATGTAGTACAATTTTCTTTGCAACATTCAGCACACCTACATATTTTTATGAATCCTTCAACGAATCCAACATTTTCACTATCGTCTTGTTGGACTTTTATACAATTTGACACAGTCTTAGCTCTTCTTGTATAACTTCTGGCATGTATTATTTGACTATATCGTTTTATTTTTTTGAACATAGAAATGTTAATCTCATCTAAATTATTAAATCCAATTTTTTGTAGTGCATTGATCAAAGTGATTGGAATTGTAGTCAAATATATCATTCTGTCGATAGCATAAGTTTCCTCGCCAATTCTATTATCAGCATTCTTCATTTTGTAGCCAGTTGTTAACAGATTTTTACAATATTTTCGAACATGGGATTCTTCACTCAATTCACTTAACTTCTTTGATACATTCCAAGCATAGGTTATTTTAGAATATATTTGTATTCCTACATACCGTGTTCCATGTACCAAATTTACCATTTTTCCTATTGAATCTTCATAAGGAAAACACGATGTTACCCAAAGGGGACCTAGATCTTGCGCAACATCAGGTAAATGTAATAACGAGTGGACATTGAATGACATGAATTCTACACCATACAAAGCTTGGACTTTAGACACAAATGCTGATAACAATTTTTTACTGTATTCCCATGATTCTCGGGAAATACTTGTTTGATTTAAAATATAAATTCCGTATACTAACTGGAGATAATGTTCAAAGTATTTGGGCTCCATAATATCATATAAAATTGGAATGGAATAATATAAAAATAAAGTTTTCAACTCGCTAGCTTTTAGATATGAAATATTTTTTGATAAACATCTGGGCATTCTCTTTACAAAACTAGGAGGTTTTATGTTTATAATTCGCCTATCTATTATTTCATGAATTGCACGTAAAGAAAACGGCATCATGCGATACGATGGATGAAGCCATAGCTCGAATAATTTTTTAACAACACCTGAATATACACAATGCATAATGTCTACTGCAGTGCCACGAATCATGTCAGGCATCAATCTGCCTAATATTGATGGACCTTTTACACCATAACATTCATTATTAATTGGATCTTCCGTTGCCAGTTGTGCATGAACTTCATGCTCTTCACTTGTACGTAACACTGGATCGCCTTCATAAGGATAAATATGTGTATTTCCTGAGTTTTCTTCGTTGCGATGATTATAACCTGATGATAAACACCTTAAACATCCATAATAACCATTGAATCGTATATGGTTTAAAAAGTCTGATCGAGCAAGCGCATCACAAGTTCCACTTAATAAAGTACTTTTGACTTGTATTGGTCTTCTTTGTCCAAAAATCCTTATATTTACTCCTTCTGTAAGAATCATCATCTGATCGTAGAGTGGTCTTAGGAACATATTTACTAGTGGGTCGGATGGTCCAAACCAAATTCCCGCAACAATCATATTTTCTTTTTGAATTCGTTTTTTATACGGTAATTCATTAATTGTTAAATACAATGGCCACACACTGTATTTACGAGATTTAAAAACAGGTGCTCCATCACTGTACCACATAAACGATATATTATGTGTATTTGAATAGAGATCATTCGTTGGGATATGCTCGGTATACAGTAACCCATCATGGATATCCTCGATGTTTTCTGGATGTCGTTTTTGACGCGAATTTTTATATTGTATATCTTCCACAAATCCTTGTTTTGAGAATAATTTTTCTAACTGATCTATAATGGATATTTCGATAAAATACCATCTTTCTGGATTATCATTACATTGGCACACATCATCCTCATTTTCACGCCACATCATACACTGCGAACAATACCAATGTTTCTTCATCGGTATTCCACCATGATTAAAATATTTAAGGAATAAATGTCTAGTTCTCTTGAAAATTGACGATGACGGTAGGTGCAGCGAAATTAAAGTTAACAGTTTATCAAAATTTAACCAAGATATATTGCTCGAGATAAAAAAAGAAAATATGCTGAGAAGACTTTCAGCAAGTGTTAGTGGGGCATCATCATACAGGGGCTGGTCATATTGCGATTCTGTGATATCTTCTTCATCATCACTATGATCACTGTCACTATCGTTATCTTCATCATTCTCATAATCTTCTTCTCCATATTCTTCGTCATCGTTCATTAAAGACTGTGCCGTTGAGGTACTTTCGTTATCATCATTACTATCCATTGTTTCTACAGCATCATGATTATAGTTATTTACTGAATGATCAACTGTTGCTTCAGAGTTATCAAAACTTGCACTTCGATCTTCTAATTCATCTGTTTGAATATCAACACCATGATTGCTCATTAATTCTTCAGCATTTTGATTATTGATACTTCTTAAATCATCAATTGGTCCTTCCAAATTGCAACTATTTATATTTTGATGTTCCATTTGATCTGCTGGTACGGTAGTATCCTCATCAATATCCATCGTTTCAATTCTACCATTATTAGCATCTCTACCTGTAGTAGAAAAAATCAGTTTTCAAATTTATTTGTTGACTTCAAGTATTCCTTACGATATTGTACAAATTCAAAATCGATAGCATTAGAAATTCCATGCGATTGCATTTTTTTTTATCGTTTATTTTTATACCTGTATATTCAGATGTTGGTCCAAGCTCACTGTCAGGAAGGCCATCCTGCTGGGTTAATTGATTACACCTAGAATGCCAATTTAAACATGATAAAATATTAAGTCATCATTCGCAGTGAAATTAGGAAGTCATTTTATCGTACTTTCAAGAATTTCAGATTATATTGCAATGATATTCACCTCGTAGAGCTATCTCTTTTCAGATTCCGAAGCAGTTCCCATCTCCTTGTTCTACCGTAGTCCGAAAAATCATTAGATTGCTTCTTTCTTGGCATCTTTCGAATATGGAGACTTTTTTAAACTTTCCAACAACAGTAATTAATAATAAAGAATTACTCTTTATACACTAAAACTTTAATTCAACTATCGATGTTTTGACAATTCTTCTGATTCACAATTCTGACTGACAATTCTGTGATTTGAACATTCAAAATGGATGCTGTCAAACACACGCTAAAAAGATCTACTGCGCACACTGTACTGCGCCTATCGTACTACGTACTTGTCACGTGACCAACTTCTTCGAATGAGGAGGCTTACTTTTAGTTTCCATGTTGTTTGGTGCGCGCCAAGACTTATATCGGTCTTGTACGTATTCGAATTTGATCTTTTTAATAAAAAATTAATGAAAAAATCAACGAAAGTTAATCAGTGGGTCCTCATTTTTTGGACTGAAACGTATGAAATTTCAGTAGTAAGTTTGAGTGACATTGTGGAAGTGACAAAATTGAAAAAAATCAAAGTTGGATGGTGTGGAGACTTACCCTGGATTGACGAAGAGAACATTACATCGTTATACGAAGCCAAAGTATTGAAAATTTCAAGTGAGTATATTTTTATTACATACATTGATTGATTTTATATAAAACTACATATCTATTTGCATTATTCCTTCGAATATATTCGTAATGAAGCCAATAGTACGAAAGTAGTACGTGGAAATTTTCCAGACAGTTTTTTTATTACCTGCAGTATAACCGGCGCTGGGTTTTTCCGTAGTCTCAGGTCTAAAGGCGAGCAATAGTTCCGTAAGGGAAGATTTTTTTCATTCGTATGCTGATCATTGGTGCAGTGAAGTAGTAAGAAAAGTGATTAAATTTGTAATGAGTTATATTTTGAACGAGATAAAACGTTTATGAAATGTTTGTCATAATTAAACAAAATTGACATTCAATATCTGTGAAGTGAAAAAGTAGTAATAGAATTCGTGCAAAAAAGTAGTAATTTACATTATTTTCCAGGGAAAAAAACTCTATTAGAATTACTTGAAGTTGACGTATTTGGACGAATATTAAAGAAAACCTATCCTACATATATAATGGCTGAGAAGAAAAAACTCGCAAAGGAAATCAAGGGAAAAAAAGAAATCAAAGCCAAAACCATGAAGGATTTAAATGGTGCAATAATGGATTTACCACCAGTACCCAATAAGTCGAAAGCGCAAACATCTATTCCAACAAAACTGCCAGAGACGTGTGATAATTGTAAAAATTGCATTTGTCGGAATTGGAGAGGGAATGGTAAGTTATATTATAAATTGAAAATACGTCCATAATGAGAGAAAAAAAAAATGAATGACAACTCCTAATTATTTTCAGTAACACCACAATTCATTACCATGTTTGAGGATGTAATATATAGCATGAAAAACAATGTGATGAAAAATTCACCTATGAGCAACTTAGATGTGGAGGTATAGTATTTATAGATATGCAGATAAATCTGATAATTGCACAAAATAAGCAAATAATTTTTACAGAATAAAAATTTTTTTTTTGAATTTATCCAGATTGAACTGTATCCAGGAACGGAAGTTTTTTTAGAGAAAAGAAAAATCTTAATGGCCATAAGTCAAGCTAAGGACAATCAACGAGCAATGATTCGGAATCTTCTAACTGCCATTTTTACCAAAGAGGAACTCTTAAATTTTGGTACAGGAGAAAAATTGTACCAAACTAAATCTGATGTTTTTTTAGCTATAAGTGGTTCGTAAACATTTAATTCTATTTTATCTTTTATAGTGTAACTTATGATATTGCCAGTGAAGATAATATTTGTCTGTTCTTTACAGAGTATTTAAAATCAAACCACAATGTTACAGTATCGAAATCCGAATTCGTTAACGTGGTCAACCATAAAATAGGAGAATGGAGATCGAAAAACAAGTTAACAGAGGAAGAAAAAAAAATAAAAGCAGAAGATAAAAGAATTCAAGCTCGTGTTAATCGGCAAAAACGAAAAATGGCGAAAGAAGAAATTTGCCAGAAAAGTCCCGAAAAACCTAGAGGTAAATAATACATACATATTCAGAGAAAAATAAATTATAATTCAAAACTATACTGTACGTATATGTAATTTTGTACGGTTTTTGTGCAGTTTCAGCAAACAGCACAGTTCAACCTTCACCACAGTCACTGCTACTATCATCAGACGATGACGCTACTTCACTTCCATCATCATCGTCAACGTTGCCATCAACACCTTCATCATCATCAGATTCTGTACCAGCTGTATTATCATCATCGAACGTTGAATCACAACCTTTAAATTTCATACCACCGAAATCATCACCACCAGATTCTGTACCAGCTATGTTATCATCATCGAACGTTGAATCACAACCTTTAAATTTCATACCACCGAAATCATCACCACCAGATTCTGTACCAGCTATGTTATCATCATCGAATGTTGAATCACAACCTTTAAATTTCATACCACCGAAATCATCACCACCAGATTCTGTACCAGCTATGTTATCATCATCGAACGTTGAATCACAACCTTTAAATGTCATACCACCGAAATCATCACCACCAGATTCTGTACCAGCTATGTTATCATTATCGAACGTTGAATCACAACCTTTAAATTTCATACCACCGAAATCATCACCACCAGATTCTGTACCACTTCCATCATCATCCACCTTAACCTTACCATCACCATCATTGTCATGTGCACAACCTCCAACTTATGCACAACCACCATACGCTCCTCCACCTTTTTCACACTATAATAATTATCCACCATCATACGGTTCTTCTCACAATCCTTATCATTACCAAAATCCCAATTTGCAACAACAATTTCACTATTCTCAACAATATTCGGCAGAATATCAATACCCCTACTATGCAAACTTCCAACAAACTCAATCCAATAATGCCACTTTCCCACCTCAATATTAATTTTTTTTTCAAATACTTCTATATTATTCCATTATATATAGTTTTTTTCCATATGTATATATGAAATGAAGTATAGAAATATAATAATTGTATCAACATTTTTTAAAATACGCATTTTAAGAAATGTCGATTTAATTATTATATTTATATACTTCATTTCATTTTATATTATAAAGGTTTTATGCAAGATTCTATATATGTCATGTTATATCATAATCATCGTAATTTATATATATATATATATATAGATATATTTTATAAAGATGCCTATCTTATTATTATACAACTTTTTATATTTTTGAATCATATTGTATCACAATAACTGCTGTTTTTTAATAAAAATTAATTAAATCATATTTGCATTGAGTAACATTTTGGTGGATTACAAGAACATCCATACCAGTAACAGCAGCATGCATACCTGTATGAACGGTAAATTTGTAGATTTTTGTGCCTGTAGCGGGAGCGTGCATACCCGTGTGGCTGGCATATTTTTAAATTTTTGGGCCTGTAGCGGAAGCGAGTATAACTCTGTAGCGGGTGGATTTTTTTATTTTCGTACCTGTAGCGGGAGAGTATCATGATAGTACTGGGCTCTTTTGTTCGCTATGCCTGCTAGTTTCGGGCGCATGTATAATTTAAAAAATTTAAATGTTTGTACTTAGTTTGGGCGTAAAGATACCAGACAAATTATTTTTACTCGGGTACAGCAGATTCGGCGACCCCAATCAATACCTTAAAAGTTTAAATCATCTTTTTCTGCCTTAAAATATACTCCCTTATGTATGGTAAAATTTCTATATAATGAACTTGTACAAAATTAAGTTGCTAGCTAGTGGTTTTGTTTTCTTTTAAAACTAATGATCTTATTTAAAGGTACATGCATGAGTATTAAATAATATAAATTAATTTTTTGCAAGGAGATTTTGGGGTAGATGATTTTAATTGAGTACATTTTTGACTCAAATTGAGTTAAGTTAACGTCGGTACCTTCGATATAAGTCTGGCCTGGAGATTCGCTGGCTATTAGGGAAAAATCACAAGTCCTTTTATATGCAATATTATTAACTTTTAAGAGTAAATTTATAAAATTTTTAGTGTTTACGTTTTAGTTTCAAATCATCGTTTGAAACGAAATTTTAAAAATTGCTATCATATATGAAATTGGGGATTTTTTTGATATTTTTCAATAATAATAAAATAGGGGATGTTACTCTATTTACTTTTTACTCTACTCTATTACTCTATTACAATTAATTCGTTTTACTTACTCGACCTACTTTAGAATATTTGTGTAATTCTATTAATTTGCTTGATATTAACTTTTTATTGCTTCACATCGTAATAATAAACTTCTTAGAATGTCTTAAGTTCCACTTAAGTCGAATTAAGTAGACACTTGCTCCCGGATCAAAATTCAATAATTCCTACAGGTTTCACTATAGCAATTTAATTGATAAGCAAAACCGCCAAATATGTTTAAATCCCACTTATGCGGGTGCTAACAAAGTGAATAATTCTGTCGAAGGGGGGAGGAGGTGGTTTTCGTGTAGTACTTTTGAGGCTTCAACTCAACTTGAGGGCAATAATCAAATGAAAACTTATTAACAGCAAAGAGTCTTTTAAAGTTGCGGAAGATCCTGTGCCCAACCGACTTACCATGTCCCTTCCAGTGTATCCCATCTTGGCCCAGTACCCTTCCTTGGAAGGGCAGTGGAAGGAGAAGAATCTCAATGTTTCATATTTACACAGCTTTAATTAATAAAGTTATGGCAAGTTACTCTTCTGGAAAAGGGTGCAAGTCGAAAGGGCACCCTTCAAATCCCACTGCATTTATTTGGCACATGAGGGGGTGATTTCTGGATGCTTTCCCCCTCCCCCCTCCGGGAAATTTTTGTTGTGAAGCTCTCTCTATTGCGTTGGCGTACAGCCCAGCGGCGGGGGTGGCATATGTTAAGACCCTAACCCAAAACTAACTCGACTGTTTGTTGCACACATGTTTTTCACTTCTCACATATTCAAGACACACCTCGACCTAGTTAAGGCTTGGCTGAAGTGCAAGTTAATTGCCACAAAGTGTTTTCACTGAAATATATTCTGTTCAGGCTTTGGCGAACTTGTTAATAATTTTACACCGTCACCTTTCTCCCTGGAATCGCTCTATCCCCTTCTATACCCATCCCATTATCAAAAACTTTTCGGATAGTTTTCGTGCAAAATTTCTTAATTGAATTTTAAGGAAAGCTACTGGTCTCTGGTAGTGTGCAATGTGAATTTAGCTTTAAAGAAAAACAACACCTGGTCTCGACTTGTCTGGGTCAAAATTATTTTGGAAAATTATGGGGGGGGGCCAGCTGTTTATTTAATTATTCTGTCTGCAATACTGAAGAAGAATTTTGCTGTTTTCGAAACGACAGTAATAAATTAATTACGCCTGATAAGTGCTCACAAAAGATTCCCTCCTAAGAAAGTTATTATTAAGGTGATGGTGGTAGTACCCAGGCACCTTGGAAAAATAATCCTACGTCTCAAGTGAGCAGGTAGTTTGTTATATCTGCTCAGGTATTCTCAAGGTATCGTGTCAACGGGCCCAAGGACTTTCAGGTACAATTTCCTTGGCTTGGCACGTTCGCACTTGGAAATGTTCACAGTGGCTTTATTTTAATGCAATAACTTTAACTCTCCAGTTGTGGATTTACAATTTGCTAGAAGGTACAATTTGTATGTAACTTTGGAAATAATCCTAGATATGAATAACATTTCTTCTGTTAGATTTACAATTTTCAAAATTTATGGAACAATCAGGTAATCTGTTATAGTTTCTGGAATTTTATTAATAACTTTAAATTTGTTGGACATTCTTAATGTTAATCTTTTAGATAGATATGTACACAGTACCTAGATAGAAAAATTGAATTTATAAGTAATATAGTAAATAATTTATAAATAAACACTACGGTGTAAAGTCTAAAGTGAATAGTTTGATTTTTACATACTTTTGTACTCTTGTCTATATAGTAAGTGAAATTACTTTGGTTCCAATTGTATTTCTTCTAATATATTTCGTTGTGTCTAATTAATTTCGTCTGTTTTATTGTTGAACTATTTCTACTATTTCTAATGAAATAATGGAACAAGTCCGGAATAGGGGAAATGGGCTGATTCAAATAAAGTTTGATCTAAAACAGAAGGATATAAAAGCATTCTTTGTCGGTCGTCTATAGTTTCCTAATTTGCACTGTAAATCCCTGTCCTCCCCTGCTGTTATATTTTTTCCGGTGAAAAGAAGTTCAATCTGAATTGCCCAATGGTAGCAATGATTCGAAATTTTAGAGGCGGGACAGGTATTATTTTGGGCAGCCTTCAGTTATAATGGAAAAATACCAATTTTTGGATTTCAACACGCATGATTTCGGAAATATACGTTCAATTTCTAGAGTTTTATTCTACTTGAATACGCTCACGAAATTGCGTCACAAAATTGCAAATTTCAACATGACTACGGCGACTGTTCATAGTTCCCGAGTTACAAAATATAGGTTTCAGTAAAAGAATATTTTAGTTATTGAATTAGTTGTCCCGTTCCCCAGATCACAGTCCTACTGAGAACCTTTGGTGGGGGAATATTAGCACGAAAAATCTATGCTAATGGAAACCAGTATAAGTGTACAGAAGCATCCAAAAATGGAATTCGTAAGGCATGGAATAGCATACCTCTTTCAACCTTGAGGACTGAGAATAGATTGTGAATGGAATATTTGAATTAATAACAAAACAAAGAGGCAATACCAGTTATTAAAAACTATAAATTTGTCCATAAATAATGGAATTTACTGCTTTTTCATCAGTGGAACCATTGCAATTTTGCACCTAATTTTCATATTTATTAGTTAAACTGAACAAATTGAAAGGGGTATTTTGTTATAAATTTAATTTAGACTTATTTTGAAATGATTTAGTTTTATTCTCAGTAATGAATATTAAATATGAGAGCTAGCTATGTTTTTAATATCGGTAAGAAGTAATGTTTGTCAGACGTATCATTTGAGAAGTTGTTTATTTTGAAAGCTAATAAATCAATATCGAATTTTAAATTAAGTTTTTTTCAAAATAAACGATAATTTCCACAAGAGACAAAAGTAATGGAAACTTAAATATCATGGTGCCATTACAATTTTTAATTCCAATTTTAATGTGTAATGGTAATGAAAGTTTCACTAGTAATTAATAACAAGGAAGTAATTGAACCAGAACTACAATTACCATTATAATTCTTATTGCAATAATTTGTAATTTGTAATTTTAGAATAATTTCATTATACTGATAATGGTAATGGTAGGAGTAATTATTGCTAATGTAATTAATTATTTTACATATCTGACAAAAAATTTAGGTGTTTTATTCTTGCATCATAATAGCGCTATTTTAAAAAGTTATAGTACATAATGTGATAGTGATAGTACATAAAATAAGTTCAGTTTTATAAACCTTTCGAACTGACTCATTCACAGAAGCTTTTAAATCTCTAACAATGCAAAATCTGCTTAGGGGACTCAACTCGGCTCTAGAGTAACAAACAAGCGTAATCTACCAATTGTCCAGCACACGTGAAAGGTATATGTGCTGGCGGTACGTGCAGAAAGTTTAATGCATGGGTGGCAAAGGGTTCGCTGGCCGAGTTGCAAACAAAAACTTTTTACTCGCCTGATGGCAGACGGAATCTTTGATCCCTTTGCGGGCGAACGGATTTTCTGTGCGGTTGACCATTTCGTGTTTACCCACGAAAGTATTTTTTCTCCGATGACTTCATTACTATCAAAGGGTAGACGGGTGGGGGGGGAAGGGGCAGCTTGGAAGAGGGGAAAAGAGCAATAGGGAATAACACGGCTCCTGTTTAAATGTTTTGGGGTGCCGGGCACCCTCGGGAACCGCAAAAAAGAACAATACCAACAACTCCGTCCGCTGCCGCTGCGGTGGGAATCAAATGCAAAGAGAGAGACCAAATGAAAATTTGCAGGAGTCCTTTTGATGTGGGTTTCCCGATTCTCTCAATTCTACCGGTTTTACCCCCCGCCCTGTTCAAAAGGCACACAGGACGTTGTTAAGGACCTTTAATCGGGAACTTTTCCGTTTTTTAGATAAATATGGATTCCGTTCAGTCCTCTCGGCCGGGCAACAGGCCACTCTTTTGTGCTTGTAATGTTTTTCTTAAGCTTGAGGGAACAATTGGGGATTTCGTTTCGGACCGTTTAAATTATGTCCATGAGGAGGAGGACCTCGTCGAGCCCTTCCGTAATCTCATTCGATTGATTCTCAAGCCTCGGATGTACCCCGGGAAGGATGAAATACTGTGGCAATTTCGAAGGATGGCCCACCCACTGGTTGTTTGAATCGACGTTTCTATTCTTCTCAATTCGGTCCCTTGATATTGGTCCGAAATTAAGGCCGTCATACTAACAGCGGGGCGAGCAGAAGAAAGGGTGTTCCCCAAATTTAATATGATTAATGTCATGAGTTGGAACTCGAGTGGTAAGTAAGTCATGGGCTACAATATCAGAGGCTCTGAGTTCGATTTCGATATTATCTAGTAAAAAATATTCGTAAAATATATTTCTAAAGTTCCAGGTAGTCTCTTATATGTTTTAATTGCTTATACTTGATTTGCATGGTGTATGCCAAACGTTCATATATCTAAAAATTCATAATATAATGAATTTATTAAATCTAAAGGTCATTATTTAACTCTTGAACGTTTAGTTTAACTTGGCTTATAAATCTTTAAATTTCAAATAGACCGTAATTCAATAATTTTTAATCCGATTCCGATACCGGCTAATTTCAAATACGAGTTGAACTTCTTTTTCATTTGGTTATTATAATTAGGAAAAATTGAAAAATTTACACTTAAATATTAAATGCATATTAATTTTAAATAATACTCCTGACTTATCAATACAACTGCTGTTAGCAAAATAAAGGAAACCAAAGGAAAATTAAGGACTTTACAAAGTCTTTTATCGTTAATGTAGCAGAAAATAGTAAAAAACCCGAGATTAATGCATTTACTAGAAATTAAATAGCCAAAACTCTAAGAAATCAAAGTGCTAACATGGGTTACGAAGGTTCAAAGAGATAAACGATATGAACGACATGCACTGAAGCTATTTTTTAGATAAGATTTTAAAAATTTAGGAATTGTTGAACGGATCGATTGAGTTGATCTAAAGATTATCGTAAAAATAAGTACGTGGTGGTTTTCTAAACTTTGCGTTTATACGTTAAAACTTTGTTATATGCAAAAAAACCTAGGTATAGTTTTCCATACAGATTTTTTGATTATGTAATTTACAGACAAGTATAAAATTAAATTTTATGCATGTTTAAACATAGAAACGAGTAAAATTGGTTCATAAAATTGTCGTTAACATTCCAGAGAAATGCTATTAAAAGCAAAAATGATTGGCGGAAACTCTTATCATTGCGTTGGCAGTCATTGCAAACAGAATACCGAAAATTTCGAATATTTGCCGGATATACGTAATTTTGGACAAGAGCAAAATATTCCAACAGAGGGGAAAATACACACATTTTCCTGTTTCTGACTGTAAATCTGATGTTTGCCTTCACTCGAAAACGTCCTGTGTTTATAGTTGCAAAACAATTGTCCTTCAGGCACCAACGAATTGTATGCATGATGAGCAAAATTTTATTGATGAGGCACAAAATGTGAGATGAACGTTACCCTTAAAAGTGAATTACAATAATTTACATTAAAACATTTCATGCATTTATTTATGTATTTTAATTTTATATAATTTTCTTTTTATCCTTTATTGTGGTTATTGTGGTTAGATACAATTCCACGTTCGCGGGAAAATTGTCACAATTCGTGTGTGGGCATTTTTATAATGAAATCTACAATTATTTTGATAAATGTTCAAAAGTTAATGTAAGCTGTCCATCGGTTGAGGGGTTTGTTTTTTTGAATTTTCATAAAATAATACGTAAATAAAGTTTGGGTACACACAACGAGTAGTGGGTATAGGTGAACCAATAAACATTATTTTTATGCTTCCGTATGTTTTCCGGGAAATCGATATCATGAGCTGTTTTTATAGTTGTTAAAAAAGAAGAAAGAGACTAATTTAATTCAGTCGAGGAGGGAGAATGATTTAAAACTGTTTGAAATTCAACCAATATGTTGGCTTCGTTTTCGACATTACTCCAAAATTTGAAACCGCCGTCTGGAGCAATGTCGGACTGCAGATATCCCTCAGACTATCCTATAAAAGAGCTCTAGAAAAAGTAGCTTCCTGGTTTTTCGGACAGAAGCAATATCTCGGGAAGTTACATGTCATACCCCCTAGCCAACCACTCAACTTCTTCTGGGAAAATAGGAGGGTTTTTAGTCTAGGGATGGTCTAGGTGTTGCAGAAATTTCTCCCCACAGCACGTGCGCTTCTATTAGAAAATTTAAGGAATGTTCTGCAGGGGTTGGAATATCCGAGAAAATATGGCACCTACCCTTCTGTCGAATGTTTAACGTTCCTCCGAATTGAAGTTTTATTTCCTCCTAATTTTTGGTTTTTTTTTGTTTTTGGAAAAGATCCTTCTGTTTTTTGTTTGTTTGTAGCTCTGCATTCATCCACATAACAAACTGAAATTTTACCATTTTCATTTCAGGTTTTCTCAACTGCAATTCAAACACCTTGCAATCTCTTGCGCAACTTCATGGTAAGTTCAAATTTAATTTAATATTTTTTTATATATATTTTTCTAGTTTAATGTGCTGACTCAAGCTCTCTATGTGGAGTAGTTGGTATTTTTCGTACGGATCAACTCGTAATTACGCTAAATTCGGTAATCCTCCTTAAGTGGTTATTTGGAAGAAAATTTCCGTTTAATTAACTTTATTTTTAACTTAAGAGGTTTATTTTAATTTTAACTTAGCAAACAATATATATATATTTTTTTATGATCCTCTATAAGAAATTTACGGAATCGTTAAAAATTTTTAAATACAACTTAGTTGTTTTTCAACTTTTAGTAGTTTGTAAAATATGCTGAGTGTTGGGAATTAGTACTTTGGTTATTTTTAATATTTTAAAGGTATTGTATATTCTTAACTGGATGAAAACAACTAGTACATGTTCTTTTTTTTTATTTTTT
The DNA here is from genome assembly GCA_963969385.1 of Philonicus albiceps. Classification (NCBI taxonomy): domain Eukaryota; kingdom Metazoa; phylum Arthropoda; class Insecta; order Diptera; family Asilidae; genus Philonicus; species Philonicus albiceps. The sequence goes on from OZ017776.1 coordinate 29,234,112, forward strand.
GAGTTAGTCTAGACATTTTTGTGGGTCGGTGACATTTTAAATTTACCTCATTGCAACGATGTCTAAGCGTACGCTGTTAAAACTCCATTCCTTTGTCTCTTAAAATACTGACGATTTATCTTAACACTTTTAACAGACGGGTCACGTAAATTTTACGTTTTTCAATTTCATCTTCCTAAGACGGACCACGTACGTTTTTAGTTGAAATTTCATTGAGGAGAGTTTTTGTTTTTCATATTTATGCCCTTAGTACTATCTGTCTGTTATTTTTACTGCACAGTTTTATTTTTTAGATAGTGTTTAAAATATATTTGTATTTAATTTCGTTAAATCATACCCGGAAACCGAATAAAACAAGGGAAACAATACCTTTCCGTAAAGTCTTGTTGGTAGAGAGTGATTCGCGGCAATTGTCCTTTAACGTCTAGAATTACCTAGTCTTCACTATCCCAGTATTTCTTCCACAATTTAACTACACTGCAATGGCTGATCCTCTCCAGCCTACCGATTGCCTTTAATTAATGCTAAAATAGCTACAGGATTTTTATCTTCCCCATATTCTAAAAATTTGATTATTTCGATACGAGTACACTCGTATGTGGTAAAAGGTAAAGAGGATCAGTTGAGTGGTTCTGGAAAAACATTGCTTTGAGAAAAATCCGAGGTAATCAGCAATGCAGTAAACCTTCTGCTTCCTCCAAAAAATCATTATCAGCCAATCTATCCTATCTACGCTTAGTTCTAGCCTTTCTTTTAACGAATTAAGGTGTCGACGCTTAGATTTTCGATTTTGTAAAAATTTAAAACTGGGCAGCCCCCTTAATTCTTCATTGTAGATGGTTCTGCATTTCAAAATTTATTGGATAAAAGTAACGAAACAAAATTATTAATTTTTACGATTATTTACCATACCTTCAAAGGAAGATAAGCTCTTTAATGTAGAATTTCAATAATATTTTTTTAGTTTCGTAACTTTAATTACTTGGATTAGGTTTCTCATAAGATATCCATTACTATGACTACTGGCTATTATAATTTAAAGGGTTTCCTTTAATTTAACGAAAATATAAATTTAGCTTCAGTCCCCTCATGCATGGTGGAACATCAAAAGATTGTCAACAGCGCATATTCTGTAATTATATTTCACTATTCAAGTACTTGAAAACCTTTGAGGGATAAATCCCTTTTTGAAGTACAGTTAATAAAGGTAATAACGTACTGAAATTAAAGTTGTCCTCATTATCCATATCTAATGAGTATTATTATAAAAGTTATTATTTTTGGTATTCCGTATATTACTTTTGCTTTGGGTTATATCTTTATAAAATATATTTGGTAATGAGGAATTTTCTATGATTTCAAGTTAAATTAAATTTATTTACAATTGGAATTGTTGAAACTAGGCAACACATTTAAGAAATGATACATATCTGAATTCCATTCCGAATATTTTGAATTTAAAAACGACAATATTTAATTAGTTGATTTAGAGACTAAACTTATTCCAAGGTTTAAGTTTTACTCATAAAAAAACCGACTAGAGGAAAGATGTGTTGTTCGTTTATAAATTCTCGACAAAAATTCACTATTTAATCAGCTTCAGAATTTAATTGTAAAGCTTTAATTAAAAATTAACCAAACACACGTGCGGTGGAAGCGTGAAGCTTACTTAAGTTAAGTTTAACTTATTTATAAAATTTTTTCCCACTAAAAAAGAGTAACATTTGAACAAGCTCTATTGCGAAAACCTGGCAGTCTTATGGTGCTCTTTAAGATACTTTTTGCATTTTTCGCCGAACTATATTTTTGTTAGCATTCAATGCTTTCCAAATTTTTATTTTGGATACCGATAAATTGTATTCTCTTTTGATATCATTACAATTTTTTGTTGAATTCTATTCAATATTCGCAATTTTCTTTTTATCCTGCTCAGTTAATATTTAAAGTCGGCCAGGATGTTTTTCCTTGCCATAATGTGCAGGATTTCTTATATAATTCCGAACAATTGCATCTGATCGATGTAATTAATGAGCAGTAGTTCCAATAGACTCATTTTTGACATGAAAAACATATCAATTATGCCTTTTCAGAAAGCATCTGATAAACTACTGTGGAAATTTGAAAATAACGTAGCGTTTATAATTTTTAAATGCTGCCAACACAAATACCGCAGTATTGCTTCTTATTTCTCTCAAATAATTTTTCATGATATTTCCAAAGTGTGCTTTATGCTGAAACATCATTAGCTAGTGCTAGTGGTTCTCAAAAATATTTAGTGGGATATGTACAAACAAGCCACGTTATCAACTTGGATGGTGATAGAGCATTTTCATGTTCGAATTCGTAATCTAAATTTTTTAATCAGTGATTTAGAATTATTCTATTTTAGAAACTGCGGCTAATTTTAGACCAAATCGGCAGGGTTAGGGTTACTTAAATTTATATTCCCATCTCACAAAAGAGAGCTCCCTTTAATTTCCGTTAAAATGTGTGAAAAAATATTCTTTCCGTGCAGTATATCACGTGGCGAGACATCCCGTACACGGAGTAGAACTTATCCATGAAAATCTTCACGAATTTCCACCAATTTCACAAAACTTTCAATTTCCCACGTGAAATGGTGTCTCAAAGTTCCCATCCCCTCCTCTCCCATTTCCCATATCTCGCAGATAAGTAAGATGCTCCTGATTTATGGATTTCTCAATTTTTCCGATTTTCTACTTTCAACGAATAAGACGAAACCTGTTGCAAGCCCGTCGCTTTCATACCCCCTCCCCCAAAGGAGTCAAAAGTAATTCAAGGAATAAATGAAAGCCAGGACCGCATTATCATTGTTCTCGCCGTCGCGTCTATTCAAGCAAATAAACTGGGGAAAAATTCGTAAAATTATAAATCTTTGAAATATCCTGGGAATCGCCATCTGATGTTTCCCATAAGCGAAATATCTCCCGGCCATTTTCGTTCGGGTGCGCTCTTTTTCTTATAGGAAAAATGCATACATTCGTTGGGCACAGGCACACACTTTGCCACGTTTCATGCCCTAGTTTTATTTTTTTTTCTCTCTTCAATATTTTCCGGCTGAAATACTTCCGGAATTTTACACGCTCCACGTGGGCTCGCACATGCAAAATCAATAGTAGGGATAGGTTTCACCAACGCAATTCTGTGAAACTCGCCACCCTCCTCACAAACTCTCGATAAAATCCAGGTATCCAGGTAAAGATATAGTGCGTGTCTGGGCGAATCCCATTTGATTACAGGTAAAACGGGATAAAACCCTCACAAAGCTGCGGTACATGATGTTAGCAAATTAACTGCACGCTCGTGCCGCCACTGAAGGTCCCGCTTTAATATCACCTGAAAAGGAACGTCGGGGAATCCCCGAAAGAGGAATATCAACTGGACGGTCGAAAGTTGCCACTCTCTCACTATCTCATACAGTATGGTGCCTCAGGTTTAGGTTCAACGACGAGACGTTAGGGCTGTTAAGTTGAATCGTTTAGCACTTGTTTGCAGTCATCCCTATTTTGTCGTCGGTACCAACTTTCATGATACCATACAGGGTGATAGTTAATTTGAAACCCCTTTTTGTGGGCGTCCCGGAACGCACAGTAAACTCCTTTAATAGAGTTGCCCCGTAATTCGAGGAGGAGGACTATCTTTCAAACAATTTTAAAGGGTTAAAACGGAGTCTCACACTATTCGTAAAAGCATTTTCTAAGAGTTTGAGTTAATAACTCCCACTCAGGGGATGATATTGCGGGGATAGAGGCGGAATTATTGCGGTCGTATGGTTCCTAGACGAAAAAGGATCTACAACCCCCTTTATAAAGCATTTAATTAAGAGCTAATTCAAATGGCCAATTACATGCATTGTCCATTGTTCTTTTAAAATGAAATTGGGTTTCCAGCATCGGAGAATGCACCTTTCATTTATATTTCTTTTTAATTTATTTTATTTTTATTAAATGTCCTTCACTCTACCTGAAAGCTACCAATTACTTGCAGGAGCTTCTTTTTTTTATTTATTTTTAAATTTTTTTTTAGTAGAAGACCCTAACTGGTTCTATAGATAGAAGCGAGTGTTCTCTGTCGTCATAAACAATTTTCAAATTACGACAATTTTGTTTTTAAGATGCTTTTCTCAAAAGAAAGAGCAAACGAACAATAAAAGCAACTTTTCTAAAAAGGACAATTTCATCATACCATAGAACGGACAACTTTAGCTCTGCGGGGGAAAAAGAAAAATTTAATGTTGGTCTTTTATGTTACGAAGAGGTCGCAAAAATGATTGTATTTTTTTTTTCTTTTTATTTATATACCTTAAATGTATTGCTTTTTATCCAGACTTTTTAAGTGATTCCTTGTCTGTTCAAACATTAAATTTTCAGTAAAACGATTTTATAGATACTTTCGACACGATAGTAAAAAACACTGTCTACAATTTATTTTATCATCTCTTAGTATAATTTGTTGGCTATTTTAATAGCAATAATTCTTTTATGATTCAATTATTAAATTCACATAATGTTTTGAACATTTTTAACTTGGATTTGATTTTAAGTGAAATTCATCATCATTCATAATGAGAATGATTGATGATATTCCCTCAAACAACATTTCAATTTTCACTCGCAAGTAATTAAAAAGATTTTTATTCCCAGTAGAAGTAAGTAAGTCTTTTTCTCGATATTTTGGAAAATTATTATTTTTTGTCAGAAGTTTCAAAAGTTATTTTAGGAAGAAGGCTTAGGGTTGGCGCGGCATTAGGGTAGAGCGAGGTAGGACTACCACCCCTTACTAAAGATGAAGGGATGCTGAATTCCATTATACAATACATAAATTTAATATAAACCTAAAATAACCTAGCCTAACTTATGCAGAAGGTGCTATTTCCTCTCGTCAGTTAACACGAAAAAGGAGTTTTTCTACTCTCAAAATTTCTTAGCTTGTTTTTTTTTTTTTTTAATTACACGTTTCTTAATTACAACTGAAATTTACTTACTCGTCTATTTCTTATTTCACTTGATTGATAATTTTTCTTAACATTACAAACAGTTAAACTCAATGAAACCAAATATGAGTGATTAATACCCATGCTAGAATTGCTATAAATACAGAATAATATAATAAATGGTATAAATTAAATGAACATTAAAATCCCTGGTTAATTCCCTGTATGGAGAGTTTATTAACGGTTGGAAAAACGTTCATTTAATCCGATAATTCAGAAGGCATACCAGCTGCTTTTATATACTTGTATTATATGAGCAGCGTATCTCATAAATACCCTACCAATTTGAGCGTATAATTGAGTTATTTGGAGAAGCTTCGATTACAAAGGGTCGAGTTGTTCTAGCCGAGGGGCCTATTATCCAATTTCGAATTGTACAGGTTAACCCTATTACCTGCCAAATATTAATGAGAAAATACAGTCCCCATGTATCATATAAAATCATCTTGGCAATAAATCTCTAAGGAGTATAGATACAATGAAAGGCCATTAGATTCCTGTACAAAGTGCTTCTTAAGGTGGCACCCTCGCATATTTTTGGAGTAAATTGGACTATACCACAAAATGCATGTTGGTTTTCCGGTTCTTTTCTAATTCATAAATAATTACTGAGGACAGGGGACAAAATAAGTTTATTACCAAGAAGCTATAATCTGAATGTATAGCAGAGCTCTGATCTGGAGGGAACTAGGACTACTTGAATAAGATACGATTTTGAGGTTTCAGAATTGTGCGAAAATATGTTTCGAACAACATACCAGGATATGGTCAAGACGTAAATATTTCATTCGGATTTGTGTTCTGTTCTCCCGTTGGGAGATGGAAATTTGGTGACCGGACATTGTCCATATTTCGAGTGGGTGGCATATGACCCTTATATAGATCTATTAGGTTCAACGTGATGCGATTATTGCTGCCTACCAAATGGACATTATTAATTATTTAAGAGGGCGACAATTCAAATGGTCCATATATCCATCCGAAACTCATAACAGTACACCATGTACCTTTAATAATTATTAGTCCAGAGTTAGAACAATAAAATGAAAAAATAAAGCATATTGAGCTATATTAAAATATTAAATTTAATAACATTTTCGTTCGTTAGTAGCTGACCTCTTCTAGTTTATTTTAAGGGGGATAGACCTCTCCTGGTTTATTTTAAGAGATAACTTTAGGAATATTTCTTGTATTTCATAAAATGCTAGTAAAACATCTTTAGAATATATCACCAAAATTAAAAAAATTAAATTCAAAATACTTCAGGTGTTATAGCCTTTAAAAGTTAGGTGAGGTTGTCTAAAAAGGCTCACATAGGCCATTTTTTATGCTATTGTGTTACCACATAGCACAGGAAACCATGGCTACGCGTGTAGCTAGAACCCATAGCCTCTGGGACGGTAGAATACCGGTTATTTTCGCTCCCTTGAAAAAAGTAAATTTTTTAAGCAAAAATAATTGAAAAACTTTGTATAAAACTTGAAATGTTTTTCTTTAAGAGGCTACAGCTTACGCCATTTCAGAAACCCCCAGGGATCCTTCCCGTAAAGGCATTATTATAATTTCAGCATTTTTAATTCTTTTAATTAATTTAACGAAGAGAATTTTAATAGTTAAAAGTATGAACCCTTGTTTAAAAATAAACAAAAATATAAAAATCTCCCTCTTAAGGGCTTTACATGATGAAGATTTTAAAGTATTTTAAAAGGTCATAGGTGTTATAAAATCTAAAAATAGCCTTTTGTAGTTCATGGAGATACATTTTCCGGTGACTCGCGTACAACCCTCCACTATAATTATAAGAAAAACAGATTTCATTTTAGAATTACACATTTTGGTAAGATGTTTCTTCTAATTATTAAATTAACTTTCTAAGAAAATGTTGAAAGGTAAAAAGTAAAAAGGGTCTTATTCACTCAAATACAAGAAATATAAGAATAAAATTTTGGTAAAAAGGAAAATATTTTATTATATTTGAGTGAATTTTCATAATTTAATTTTAATTTACTTTTGTCTTATTAAAACTAAGCATATTAAAATTCCTCCAAATACTCAATTTCCTTATTCAATAAAATTTAAATTCATCCAGCGTTAATATGCGAAATATGCGTGTTAAACACAATGCAATTGTCCTCGTTCCTTTCAATGATTTATGCATCTCACATATTCTAATATGTGTGGAATTTCGAGAGATTGCAGTTACTCGATTCAAATTTAGATTTACATTAATGAGGAAGGGTTGTTAATTATGAAAATTAATTTCGTAATCCCCTTATTACCGATGACACCTAACAAATCATCTAATTTTACGGAAATATCTTGTAATGGAAATTTAATTCGATTTTTTTACAATGTGTAAACAAAAATTGTGGTTTTCATTAATTTTAACCATAATTTTTATAAAAATTATTTTGAAAGAAACATTGTTAAAAATTTTGAAAACGTTCGTCTTATAATAATTCAACGCTTTTTTAAAAAAATAGTATGGGTTACATTACTACGAGGGCAGTTTGTTAAGTCAGTGATTTTTTATACCTTCCAAATACTGGGTTTTCTCGAGGTCCTTAAAATAGGCCTTTGTTTCAATGATGATTTCTTCATTCGACCCAAATCTCTTACCGCCCAGCTATTTCTTCAGATTTGGAAACAGGAAATAGTCACAGGGGGCTAAAACTAGAGAATATGTTGGGTGGAGGTTAGCAGTTTCTAGCTCAATTTATAGATTTGTACGATGGTAACTGGTAATAATGCTTAATCAGCACACGAAATTTACTTTTTCCATTTTCATTAAAATTTACAAGGTTGTCTGCTTTCTTGGAAATTATTAATGAAATGATGAAATGATTTTCTTGTTTTTGAGCTAAATAACGAGGATTCAGAATCTCAATATCAAATTTGCACACTATTAAAACAGTTTGTTCAATCGTATAACGTTTTTCTACTTACTTTAAATGTTTATTTATTAATCGCTTAATAAAAGCTACTGACAGTAAGTTTACTTATATATGCGAATAGATTAAAAAATAATAATAAATTAAAAATGAGAAATGAACGAACAAATTTAGAAGGGACTGTTAAGGTCATTCCTAAGAGGATTTACTTAGGTGGAAGTTGGCTTTCCGAAGCAATCGGATGAGAGGCACAGAAAGTCCATAGTTGGTACAATGTTAAACAGGGCGATTATCTCGAACAAAAGTAACTCCAAACAAGTTTTTATTTTGAGTTGATCGTGAGTACAAAATGCATATAATTGCACTATTTTAATAAATAATAATAGATTGGAAATTTTTTAAAATTCTTTATTAATTTATAGCGCAAGTAGTAGGTTATGCAAGTGCTACAGCAAGTACATCATTCGCAGTTTGTAAGCAAATTATCAGCGACGTGTATAGCAAGTCATTATAGCGCAAGAGGTTAAACTGACATATTTTTTAAAAGAAGAGGTATATTTAAGGGTTTATATATACCTAATTAGTTGTATAGAACCTTTGATTTGTATATCTTAAGAATATTTTCTAAAAGTTTCATAAAAATCAAAACCAATATTGACTGAGTTAGGTATGTTGGTTTAAGTAAATTATTGGGTATCGTTGGGTATCCTAACAAATTATTAACTTTAAACACGTTTTTTACATATATATATAATACCTAAATTAACCCCTTAAGTGTAACGATTCAACTGAACTGGTAGACCTATATAAAAAAAAAGGAAAATTTCAAAACCCGGAATGCATGAGGAAAATTAATTCTGTGGGTAACAGACAAACCGACCGGCTGCAGTAGGTATTGTGGTTTTAAACAAGATTAAGAGGGAATCCTCTTTCAAGGAGCCTCCATAGAATTAAATATAAATATATTTCTAGTCTTTGTTACTTTAACCCATCCCTTTTTCGAATGTTCAGACTATCCTAGCCACGTCCGGAATGTGGTAAACACAATTTCTTCATGCGTGTAAATTAAATAGAAGCTAAAGATGGGACCGCAAGTGTCATCTAACCACCACATCCCCGGTTCTTGCCTATACCCTTTAACTGAAATAATATCGTTTCACAGCAGCAGCGAAATCCATTCGAGAACTAGTTTTCTAGACACCATCCCCCCATCCCCTCCCCCGCAACCTTCTTTGGAATCTACCAGCAGCCCTAAATCTGCCATCACCCCCCGAGGATGGATTATTTCTACGAGGGCGACAAAGTCCATGGCTACAAATTCTCTGAACCGTTGAGAAGGATATTTTCCACCCACGATACCGACGACGACATCTGAGTATTTCTTGAGATGGATTTCTGTTTCTTTTCGAATAGAATACGACTAGGAGAGTTGGTGTTGGGTTGGGCAGAAAAAAATATAAAAATAAAAATATCGGTTGAAACAGAGCAGAAGGCTGTAAGCAAAAATTGCTCAACCACGACGTAGGTGAGGCTGTGATCAGAAAGGCGCCTACGAGAAGTTCAAAGGTCATATTTTTTTTTTTTTTTTTTGCCTTAATATATAGATAAATTTATATATAAATATTTTATAACAGCTCGAAGCTTCGAGCTGAGAGATTGTAAATCTATACAGTAATAAAATAATAAATAAAAGCAGTCTTGTGGTCTCGGTTTGTGCTCATAAAAGCCCCACCCCAAAGGAAGGCAAACATTTTCCTTAATGTCTCAATTACAGCCACCACACTGTTTCCCCTGTCTCGTTGAACCATTTTAAGGGCTGTGCTGCTAAAGGGAAAAGTATGGGGAATAGAGGAGGGAACAGAAAGTTTACTATAGGGGTATGGGAGTTAAAGTTAAGGAAGCGGACATATACAGTAGCTCGGAATTTGTTCTATCGGGGCATATTTTGTTGACCTAATCTATCCCGTGCACTGCACAGTTGTGTTCACATCCTTAAATGATCGATCAAAGTAAACACAAGCGGATCCTTCGGGCAAAATTTCCTAGTCCTTCGAGAGTTCCCTGTGCATCGTAGATTGTGGTATGTTACAATATAAGCGTGCTGGTCCTCGGTACAATTTAACAATAAAAAAAAACAAAAAAAAAGGATGCATGTTCCGGGAGTAGTAGTAGTAGCCGGGAGCAATTTCCTTGGCAGACGGCAAACGTTCATAAATTTTAATATTTGCCTCCTCCCCTAAACTCTATGCAAGGACACTGGCCTGCGGTGTTCAAAAATACAATTAGACGAGCAATGGACGACAAAAGCTAAAAATGCTGGAAAATACACAGCAAACATGAAAATACCAGTGCGGGAGCGGGGTATAAAGGGGGAAGGAAGGAGGTTTGACTTTCTCTATAGCATTGTTGAGGATTCGACGGGCACGTTCGGAAAGTTTATCCTGGACAAATTTATTTTATCGGACCGGTACCACCACACAACCACCACAACGCCCTATTTGTCCTTTTTAGATCTCCTCCTGGCGGTGTCTCGTGTTGTGGTGATTTTTAAACTGAGAAAGAACAGTGCACTTTTGTACACTTTTGATCGTTTTTTTTTGGTATATGCTTTCATACGGAGGAATTTATTCCAGGGGCTGGCGAAATGTTTATTGAGGTTATGTTCGCTCAGATTGAATTGGAGGGTATACACCAAATAGGGGGTTTAAGTCCACTTCTGTATAGGGTGTATTGATTTTGAGAACTATTGCTTAGAATTGAATTTAAATAAATCTTTCCGGTATGTAAAGATATAGGGCAAAAATTTATAAATTATTTATAATATAAAATCCCTCGAATAGCACTGTATACTTGAGTTACACGAAAATCGAGAATATAAACGCCTAAACATTGCGATAGCTCTCGAATAACAAAGAGCACAACATAACAAGGCTTTGAATAACACGAACCCAATTAACAGTGTTATTCAAGGAAAGCCGGTATGTAAAAATGTTCAATTTTATTTTTATACTTTTATAATGTCGATTATTTTTAATAAACTTTTCTAATGTAAGTAAGGATGTACAGGACTTTTTTCGACACATTGTATCTTTGAGGAAAGTATGACGTTAGAACTTAATCCTTAAGGGAAATTTCACCCCAGGGAAGATGTTTCTTTTAAGGGCTAAACTTGAAAAAATAAAAACTCAGTTTGGTCCAATCGATTTGAACGGTTTCACTACCTAGTGCAAGAATAACTTCTTTAATCTTAATGCATCTAAATGCCATCAATCAATTGCATATGAAAAATTTTCCCATTATATAAACCAGCAAAGAACTACTGCTTCCCATGCCTTATCTAAATTCCAAAAAAAAAAAAAAACGAAAGAGATAAGAATATGCAGCCAAATATTCTAATCTACAGAACTTACAAAATTGTGAATCGATAATGGGCAAAAGCTAGACAGCACCTACAGAGAGCATATGTACGGATAAGGACTGTTTGCATTTTTTCACTGCGTATTTTTAAAAGCGTGATAAAGTCTTGAAACGTGATGTAATTGATTGTAAATATTGCTGTTATGTGATATACTCGTAAAGATGTCTAACATTTGAAGGAATTGTGTTAATTGGTTGGTTGTAATTCTTTTACGGTTGGACTATGGTAAAGTCCTTAAAAATATTTTTAAAAAAAGAATGCATATCTAAAAATTTTTATATTAATTGTAATCAATTTGAACTGGATTAAACATATGGCGGTTTGATTTTAGATTATGTTTTCAAGGATGATAAATTTGGAAGACATAAACAGGTATAGAAAGAGAGGTATCAATTGGTATGGTATAATTTCCCTCAGTTTTTTATAGTTTGAAAATTTCAAAAATATCAGTTGTTTTTTGGGTTAAGGGGGTCTGGTTAAAAAAAGGTATCTTATTAAAAAACTAAAAATCTTTAAATTGTTAACTTAAAAGAATTATCCATTGGATAAAAGTCCTTTTCAATTAATCCCTCCGTATTATCGTGAGACTCTTAGAAAATGTTATTAAGAAATTCCAATACAATCACAATTTTACTCTCGTCTCGTCAATCTTTTATATTTTCTTTATATATCCCCAAGTCCCTTGAGTTGTTGAGGAAGGCCATTAAAGTAAAACAAAACAGGCAACATTTTACCAGAAAGGGAAACCGCCAACATCCGTCCTGTCTTCTTAGAGGGCGGGCAGTTGTAAAGAAAGCCCCCCCACAAGAAAATTCATTGCCGGCTGTTATGAGATCAAATTAAGTTTAATGTATTTGCCCAAGGTAAGATATCAAAAGGAGCGGGATAATTTCCTTAATGACCACCGTGTCCCTCGGGTGATAATGCATACAAATCATCGGGAGTGTACTAAGCTGCCCTTATTTTTTGGAATAAGGACTCCCTTTTTTTTTTTTATATATTGCACTGTTTTTTTTTTTTTTTTATTTAGCAAAATTTCAACCAAAAGTATTTTCACGTAAGGCTGCGATAAAATTTCGAGAAGCAAATAAAGCGTAATTTGTGCCCGTGGGGCAAATTTCGGGAAACTATTTGTTTTCCAAAAAGGGCAAATCTGATAAATGGCGCGCTGTTTTTAATTAAGGGGAAAAAAGAAAAAAAAATTCAGCAAACAGATGAAAATGCCGAACAAACATTGGGTCCAAGTTCATTTCGACAGGTTTTATATGGGACCCCAGAGTGGGGTGGTGGCCCCCTCCGGTAAGAGCTGCTGAGCCCTAGAAATGAAGGGATGGAAAAAAAAGTAGGCGTCTGGGCCAATAAGCGAAACAAAGGAAGCCATCCAGAGTCCTACCGAATTGCTTCTTTAGTCCATTCCTACGCAAAACAAGCCAGGAAAAAAAATATATATATATATATAAAATAAGGGAGGATGAGGAGAAATATGCAAAATAAGAGTTTCACCTTTGCTGCCTTCATATCAGTTCGAAGGGAGAAGTGGAATATAAAAAGAAGGTCGCACCCTCGCCCGCGGCCACCAGGACGTTTTCCATGCCCTAGCAAAGGTAAGGCACCAGGGCAAGGGCGACCTCAGTGTCATTACGCAGCGCTTTTTCCCTCTCAATTTTTTCTTTCTTTTTTTTTTTTTTTTAACAAACATCAGCAAAAATATGTAAATGCCGAAAGTGGTCCAATGCCACCATTCTTCCCCAGAACAGAGCCCTGTGGCCCCATTTATCCCGACTATGGGGAGGCCTAGACGACGACGACGACGACTCCGGGGCCAGGGATGTTCCATTTTGTCTGGAAAAAGTACGAAAACCTGGCCGCTATTTAATAGGGAGGAAAAGAAGGAATGGGAGCGGTCCAACTAAAGAACAAAAATATCAAAATTCTAAATAAAGAGAAGGAGCCCTTCTTCACCACTTCCGAAGGAGGGCTTTCTGGAAGAGGGGGGGGGGGGGTGGAAGGGGAGGGCTAAGGAGCGTGGGCAAACTTTTAAAACTGCCATCATCCGGGAACGAGCCATGCCCGATAAGCTGCGAGATCCCAACGTTTTTTCGGGTAAATGTTGGACATTTTTATTCCTCGCCAGATTGTTGGTCTTCCATTTCAACTTCTGTCGTGGAACAAAATAAAAGAAATATAAGGGAAACAAAAAAAAAAAATAAATAAATAAATAAATAATAAACAGATCCAGAAAGCTTAGCCGGGATACTAGCGAAAGGGGGGTTTGGCGGCGAACGGTGGTGCTGGAGTTAATGCACCATCAGCCGATTAGCAGGAGTGAAAAGTTCTTGAATTTTTTTTCCTTCCCGAATGGACGACGACGACAAAATCTCGCCTCCCCGCCCAAGGGAAGTCGTAACTTCGACGTGTTTGCACTTAATAAATTCCAAGCAAAATAACTAATTCCATTTTTAGTACGGTTGGTACTGTTCCCTTCTCGATTTCTGGATTTCTGGATAAGCAGAAGGTGGTTTTATTTTATTTTATATTATTTTTTTTAACGACCAAATTAATAATTGAAAATTTTCCGCTTTGTAGACGGCAATAATCGAATCATATTGCAGTTAATAGGATTACACTCAGAAAAATAGTAAAACACATGTTCCTTGTACATAAAACTGAATGGAATATTTAAACCATAAATTTTACGCTACAAATCACTATAAAATCTTGTGTACGGCAATAAACTAGCTCTAAACTTATTTATTGATATGAACAGCTTGTTCTAAAACTGCCATTAACTGCAATACATTTAGATTTAAAATTAATAAATTTAAGGGTTGACTAATATTGCTGTAGCTGTTCTTATTCTTAAATTAAAATTTGCTTATGTTACAACAATAAAAAATATCAAATTTCTATTCATTATTAACCAGTCAAGGTCCTCTTTGCAGAGCGCGCATTTGTTTGTGTATATCGCAAGAATCAAACGAATTAGCTCTCAGAATGTTATGGATGGATACATAAATTCATATTAAATTATTTATACTTTTTATTTATTTGTTTCATTTCGTTTTGCCCTCTAAACATCCTAAGCATATTGAAATTTACGAATATATTTCAGTTTTCGTCAAAATTACAATTTAAATATTAAATTTTACGTATGACGGATAAAGTCGTCATTATACAAAATTCTACCATTTCTCTATGACGGATATAGTCGTCAAATATACTTAAATGGTTAAAGAAATAATAATACATTTAGCCAAAAGAATTAGGGGTTCATATAAAAATTCTTTTTGAATTAGAAAAATAAATTATTTATGTTTATTTATAAATTTTCTACTTTAGGAAAGTTACTAAATTTTAAATTTTGAAACCTAGAAGATTAAGATTTCATATATTTTGGGCTATATCTTTACCAACCAAGTCTTTAAAAGTGTTTTTAGAAACCTTCAATGTATTAGGGGTACCGGAAAGTAATGTCGTTTCTACAAATGTCGATATTCGTTTGTCATATATCAGCTCATTGTGTGTACTTAAAAGTTGTGCCAAAGATATTTTAAGATTAAAGTGATTTGTTTACTCGTAAATAATTAAATCTTATATTTTATTTTTACAATTATGATGAAATTGCCAGCCAAATACCAGAATAGGTACATATCCGGCATTGTATGCTTTTTGAGTTACATAAGGGGTAGTAATGCAACGATTAAACCTATCTATGTACAGTATTTGTTGGAACAATATCGGGTTTTATTTAAAAATTAGTTAGATTAGCTTATTTTATTATTTTATAAGAGTAACAATGATAATTTTTAACAGAGTAACCCAATTTTAAGTTGAAAACCTAGGAAATCCTAATCAAATAAGTAAAGAAGAATATTCTCCACTTTCTTAAGGGTAATAGTAAATTTTCCAAATTTTGTTTTTATTCATAATTCGTTAGTACTGAATATGAATATTTCCGAAAAGTTTAAAAGTTATACCAGAGTATAAACTCATTGACCGTGCGTTAGGTATATGACTCTTTTTGGCTTTCAAATTGGTACACGAACGAAAACGTTGTGGGAATATTGCAGAGGAAACGAATATTACAAAGGAATAGAAGGGCTACTGTATGTGACCCTGGCATAATAGACTAAGTAAGTTTTTACTATGAAAAATTTCTAAAATTTAATAAAAATTTCACATTTTACATAGGGTAACCCCCTTAAGAAATGTACCAATTTTTAAAAGTATTATGATTTTGGCCCAATTGGTAAACCTATTTAAATACAATTATTAAAAAATTTATACGAATTTATCGTACACCTACAAGAACTATACAGAAAAAAGAACACACCCTCATCACTATGATCAATTGCTGGCATTTTAAAACTTTTATTGCGGTATTGATTGATTAATTTATGTATTAATGGATAAACAAAGTTTGATCAAAGTTTAATTCCCTTAATTCCCTGATTTGTTCGTTCTCTTTCTGGATTTCGTTAAAGTTTCATCTCTAATTTGAGTACGATTTATTTATCTTTAATTTCTCTTAATCAAAAGATTTTCAACTATTCAAAAACTATTAAATCTTAATCGACAAGCAAAACTTATTTATAGCAAATCTGAAATCATTGTTAAGCTTAACAGCCAAAGGAATCAATAAATAATAGAGAAAAAATATAATTTTAAGATTTAATGGACCAGAAAATCGATATAAGACTAAGAAAGGGGGAAAAAATTGATGCGACATGACACGACACAAGCTTAGAGGGAAATGATAAAGATTTTCTTTTTGAAATATTAAAAGGATTTTATTAAAAGCTAAGGTTATACAAAGAATCATTTTATTGTACCTAATTTATCTAAAGTAGAAAAATTAAATAAAATCTTATTTCGGATAGTATACGAGTAGTATAAAAATTGATTGATTACTGAAGGTTTCATGCTTTAATCGGGTTAAACTATATTTAAACTTAGCTGCTTTATTATAATTTTAAAACATCTCATTATATCGCAAAACAAAATTTCCGAAGAATTTAAAGTTTTGTCCCCCCTTTGTAACTAAACTATGTTTTGAAGTGAGCTTAAATAAATAAAGCTATTCATTAGAAGATCAAGCCACCGAAGGCAGCTAGCATCCGTTCAAGTTTTGTTCCTTCGAGTCATTAAGCAGACTTCCGTCATTATTGTTCAAGGTATAATTAACGACTTTTCTAAAAGTTTGGATACTCTCAAAGGATTTCCGTTTTAAAGAGCATCCAGATCCGACCTGATCCCCTGATGTGATGGGGTTCCCCATTAATCCACCAAGAAAATTCTATCAAATTTCGGTGCACAGACAACTTCATAATTTAATAAATAACACTCTGAAGGAGATTTTTTTTATATAATTATGGAACTCATTAGGGCTTCTGGGACCGATAGAAACCCTTTTTTCATTCACAACTGCCGTCCTGGGCCATGTTTGGAATCTTCATAGAGTTAGATAAATGCTTAATCCCCAGCCTGGATATACAGATCGTCGCTATCGCTTCTCTATCCCAAGAGTATGTTGGAATTCGCAGTCAGTGGACAGACAGTATGTATGTCTTCCACGAATTAAAGTTACACTCCTTAGCGGGAGTCGGGGGGATTTGGTACACCCCTTGATCGTATGACTCGTATAGTATTAAATTTTTGTCTTAAAACTTACCGAACAAAGTTAATTCCTTTAGAAAAGTTTCACTGTTCAAATTGACTTAATTCGAAGTGACTCAGGTGGAAAATGAACCAGCAGTTTGTGGCTAGAATCACAACTGAGACAATTAATAAATCGAATCTTGGTCCACTGACGGGGTATATGATAACCTTTAGCCTTTTCGCCTATTTCAATTTATTAAATGGCTCCTAGAAAGTAAAGGACAACTTTACACTACCTTCTCTCTTGGATATTCTCATCGTCATCCTATACAGAAATGAAACTGTTGGGTTTGACGGTAAAGTTTTTGACAAGTTTCCGACGCATTTAGAATTTTTGGATAGTTAATTTTCGATGCAATGTAACAGTGGCTTAATTGGTTCTCGGCTAGGTGATGGACAGTATCGTGGCAACTTCAATATTATAGGACCAACTTTTAGCTAGTTAGTTAATTGTCTCATGGGTAACTCTTTATTAGTTGTCCGTTTATAAAATTTAAGAAAATCCAGAATTCAAGAATTAGTTCACATTATTTTAAACTTGGTCGAACCGTTTATACCGACTTTTATTATTCAAATATTATTTTCCATAGTATGAATAATTTAAAAATTTAAAACAGTCTGCTATATTCATTAACATTTTCTCTGATATGGACTACTTTTCCTGGTCGGTGGAGTTTTATGCAATAAAATAAAGTTTTGAATACATCCGGAGAAGTTCTAAAAGCGTTTTTTTTTCTTTTGGAGATACATTTTCTTTACTTAGTTTTTTATTTATGCAAATATAGAAATGAATATAGGTCTACTATTTAGTGCTATATTAATTTCTCTAGTTATTTAATCGACTTTGACTACTTTACAATCTTCATCGACTACCATCTTTAAGTGTATCATACCTTAAAATTAGTACATGGTATAGGGGCTCTTACTTTCTCTCTGATTTCGAATTTGCTATTAAATTTTCAAAAATAAAAGAATAATAAAAATTCTTAACTTCAGGAGATAATAGTGAATGAGGCGTTGTATGAAAGTCAGTTGTATGGTATGTAGATTTTAACTAGTCTCAACTTTAAATGTTATAGCGATTTTATGGTTAAATAAAATTATACTCGTAATTTAAATTATACACTGATGGACATACCAGAAATCTGGAAACCAGATTTGTTTTTAATTAAATACGATTTGTTATGCTTGAATAAATGAAAATAAAATTGAGAATTTAAATAAAAATTTTATTAATTCAGTGTTTTCCTAAAGACAAGTTAATATCAGGTATATTCTCTTTCTCTAATGACCTCAAGAAGTCTATTTGGCATTGATAATACCAACGATTGAAGCATTTCTGTTTCACGATTTTACTAGGGTTTAGGAAAAGGCACATAAAAACCAAACAAAAAACAATATTTACATAATTCAAAAAGCAGTGTATTAAGGACGAAATGGAGAACAAAACAACGACACAAATTTTTCTATATTTATTGAAAATTATATAGGTAGCAAAGGTATAAAAGATAATAAAGAAAGTAAAAGTTGAATTTTCTCTTACAAAACGTATTTGCATATACATAGTCGTCGTCCGCAAAGGGTTAAAAAAACTATTTCTTTTAATTATCTCATAATGAAATTAGGCCATTTATAACGTATTTATAAATTTATTTTGAGATAGAGTTCTCTCGCAATGCGAATAGTAAAGCGCTACAAGCTGCTGGCCGATATATCGGATCTGGTACAAATGAACAAAATGAACTTCAGATCATAACCAGAATCTTTCTCACTATAAATAAAATTAAGTTAATTCCTTGCAAATGTATAGTAAAACTTTAAGTTCAATGATGTCTTTATGGCTATTAAGTCTATTCGTTATCGATAGCTTCTTGCCACTTATTTTTATTTTATTATATAGTAATTGTCGTCAAATTCCTTGACCTGTATATTCTTTGAGCAATCTCTCTTTTTAAATGCCTTGGTTCGTTTCTCGGTAGACAGAACAATTGCTTTTAGCATCTTTATTAAGTCTAGTTTAATTATAAAAGTTATACCTAATGACAAATTGATCTACGTATATTAAATAAAAGTTGTTAGCTTTATAATTTGTGTTCACATTAATAGACAAAAATTCAACAATTTTAAAAAATTGATTAAGGGTTGGTGTTAGTTTCTCGAAACTATTTATTTATTTTATTTATAATTTATATCACGCATATGGGGAAAGTATTACCTTACTGTACACTTTTCCGTGCGTTACCCGCTTCGTACACTTAGTTTCGCCTTCTTGTAGAATCGAATTCTATCGTAAAATATTATGCTACATTCATGTTAACGATACAGACATAAATTATACTTAATGCAATGTTATAATGAATGAAGGCAATCGTAATTTCCCACGAATTTTGACAAGGTTTTACGATAAAGTGACCCTATTTATATTTTCCACCTGTGAAACATTTTCACATAATTCTAAAATTATCTAAATTTGTCTTGGGGTAATGTCTTTTCGTTACAAAAAAAACAATTATTAAAAAATATGTGCTTAATCCAGGAATAGCCTTAATATCCCTTTTTCGTATACAATTCCTTTCATTCATGTCGACGATTACCTATGCCAGCCCGAAGCCAGCCCTCAAGAAGAGGCAGGCATCTACGAAACGACAAAACGGCAAGGTATCGTCACGAAGGAAACAAGATTCCGCTTGAAAGCCCTTTCTGAGGACCTTATTTCCTTTTACTGTCAGCAAATGACGATTTTGCCACAAAGCTCAGCACCCATTGTTCCGGAAAGAAAGAAATAAAAAAAAAAAAAAAAACGAAGCCCTTTGATAAAGGAGTTTCACACAGTACCAATGCCACTTAAGAGGACTGACTGGATGGGGGTTGGTGGGTATTCCCGAGGTTCTGGATCCTATAGGGACTCTCACGCCATAGTATTAGCTCTCTGGGATAGTGGGAAAAGGGCCGAAGACCCCCTATATCTACATACATATACCCCTCAGAAGGTGGTACCTACATCACACTCATCGGATAATGGCGGCAATTTGATCCACCTAGCCAAACAGGCTTTATACCGTTATTGTCCCTTAAGTGGTAACAGACCTTTGACCGGAACCAACCATCTGCACGGTGGCGAAAAACTCCGCCACCAGTGAGGAGGGGTGGGAATAATGCGAGTCAATAAAATTGTCCCTATTCCAGACTCTTTGCGTGATGCCCCAGCGGGAGCACTATTACCCGGCCACCCTCTAGTTCCCCTCTAGAGAGGACAAAAGCAATGTTTGCTTGGACGTCGTTGCCCTAAAGGAAATAAAAAAAAAAAAATTTGCTTTCCGATAAATATCCTGGACTTGGTAGACTCCCTTTTCCTGGACATTGGGACTATAGAAGTAAAAAACATAAATGGGAAAGAAAACCCCTACATCATTTTGGGCCGATATTAGTTGCTGGGGCCTATTATATGCGGATTTCAAGACCTAAGGATGTTTAACGCCCTTTAGGTCAGTTCACCCCCTCCCCTCCTACCATCCACCATCATGCGAAATGAGGGCGTAGGGCGGGAGGCAGTAGGGTCATTGACGATGTGATGAATTGATGAAATATTTAACAGTGCCCCGATCTTTGTTTGCACAACGAAAATGAAGAGCGAATTGCCAGGAGAAAATGAGCAAAGCCCTGAATAGCCCTAGTCAAGTAATATACTATTTCCTACATGGGCAACCCCCTCTGCCACCTCTTCACCCATATAAGCCCTTTTCCACCATATCTGTAAAGTCTAAAGGCCCAGTGGCTGAACGAAGGGTGATGACGGCGAGAGATGGCCTTCTGTGCAAAAAGGCAAAGACCAAATAGAAAGTGAAGGTCATAAATGCAAATAAAAGAGCCAATGGCGGGAAGCGCATAAAAGGGGCACTTTTGATGGGCTTCTCTTTATCACATAGAGCCTCAGCCCTTCATTTATACACATACATGCCCCCTCACTCACATACTCAAACCCCGACGATCCCGAACAAGGGACTGAGCTTCTTTTAGAGCCAGTTTTATTCCTAATTTATTCATAGGCGAACCAGAATTAGGGCGAACTTTGATCAAGTCGCCCAGTAATGAGGAAAACGTGGCGACACTGCCCCTCCTCAGTACTTCAGCCCTCAACCTCTATCCGTTGAACCAATGTTACAGTTCATTTGTTTATTGGCCATCCAGAGACGGCGGCGGCGACGAAGAAGACGTCTTTTGTTTCTGGAATTCATCCCCAAAAGGAGGTATGGGATCTTTTGTCAAATCATCTTGAAAAGGCCCCTTTCTCTTAAAATTTTCTAAGGCTCTAAGTAAGTGGTCAGGCCTTTTTATTGTAGCAACATGGTCAGATTTATGTTGTTTAAAAGTTGTTTTCTTCTCTTGCATACCAAATATTCTGGAATTCTCACAGAATTCGTATATTTTGCTGAATCATATAACATTTTGGTGTTATTTAAACCTATACACTGTGAATCTCAACTTTTTCAAGGATTTTATTTCAAAACATTTAAAGTGTTTTTTCTATGATGTCACCGATGTTTAAAAAGTGGGTATAAAACTAATCAAATGGGTCATAAAATTTGTATATTACGTTACAATAAAATACTTTAAACGTTTTGAAATAAAACACTTTTAAAAGCTGAAATTTTCAATGTAGAAATAATGAATCAAAAATAAAATTTCTAAGCCACAAAAACTAGTTTTTATGGTAATCTTATATGCCTCCTTATTTTATATATTTCTGGTAATTGTATCGTATTCCATATATTTTTTAGTAATTTCTATGGAAATATTGAAATGTATTTAAAAGTTAATTTTGAAGATATGTTTGCTTAAAAAATTTCAAAGTTTGTCGAGGTTTAAGTACTTGAGAATTTAGAAAATGTGACTTTATGTTCCTGATTTTTTTTTTTAAATTGTAAATAAAAAAAATTTTGAGTATCCTATTTGCAAATAATTTCCCCAATTTACAAGATTATGTTTAAAAATTTGCAATAATTGTTCTGTTCAATTTAAATTTCGCGCCTTTTACCCCAACTAAAAAATTCTAGTACATCATTGCAGTTTCCTCTTTGTCGAATGATCAAACAAATTAACCGTTCTATTTCGGAATGATTTTCTCAGTTCGGAAAAAGCTTCTCTGGCGTCACATCAGGTGGTGTAAACT
This sequence comes from Philonicus albiceps, assembly GCA_963969385.1. NCBI lineage: Eukaryota > Metazoa > Arthropoda > Insecta > Diptera > Asilidae > Philonicus > Philonicus albiceps. The sequence goes on from OZ017776.1 coordinate 29,256,263, forward strand.
AATTTGAATCGAATTAAATGTGGCAAGATTATTTGATTAATTAATGTAAAGTTTCAGTTGGTAATTCAGTTAAAACTTAATCCGTGTGCTTCCTAAAAACACATCCATGGGGAGGCGGAAATTTTGTGGCAATTTATGGCGGACGTGGTCTTACCGAAAAAACTGTCGTTCGCGTGCGGGTGGTGTAAAAAAGTTTGCGACTCGTTTCCTTAACTGTGGAATTTTATTTTTAATTTTATTTTTTACGCCAATTGAATTGTTGGGTTTCGCTTATCGGTAAGTCAAATTTTTTTATTTTATTTTTATATTTCCTAACATCTGATTTGCTTCTGATTCAGAAAAACTCACTACTCAGGTTTTTGATTAGTTTTAAGAAATTTCTCAAGTGAGAAATTGAGTCGTTTTTTTTTTTTTGTAAACGCTCTATAATTTAAAATAGGGCATTTCGTAAAAAGTTTGGAATAGCGCATCGATCTCAGGACCGGATAAATTCAAATAAATAAAGAAGATAACATGAAATAAGACTCAGATAAGATCCAATAAGAAGGCAAAGCTAAAAAGAGAAGCTATATACGATTTGTGATCAGGGTAGGATCGCTACCGCTTAGTTTAGGGACGTAGCTACAGATGGGCCCAGGCTTTGCAATGAAAATTTTGGACCATGCGCTAGATTATTCTAAATGTTAGCTCAATCCTACATAACCCAAGACGTTAAATATAAAACCATAAGCATTTAAACCTCATATATCAAAATCCAAGATGCCTTGAGTTTCGTAAAAATGGACAAATCACAAGAACTTTTTGTCGGAAAAACAAGCACAATCTCTTGTGCGTTTTACGCAGTACTTAAGGAGGTCCCCAGCAAAGGGATCATAAATTTGTATTTTAATCTCATGAATCTGAATTTCGGGGAGGTAAATACTTCAAAAAATGTTCACCTCTATTTCATAATTTTGATATATTATTTTCGCAAAAAGTCAAAGGTTTTATAGACGACAAACAAACAAATAAATAGAACTTAGTAAAGACGTTAATTTCATCTGCACTGAATGCCAGTTCTCGAAATCGTGATAACCTAGAGAGGAGAAAATAAATACGGGTTAATACGGAACAGGAAATGTAAACATTGAACGCAGATTCCAAATGTATGAAGTTCGCATTCACATTCCCGCCGACGGATTCAGCAATAAACCCCAATGATCAATTTTGATCAGCAATAACTCAAAAATAGACCGCTGTATTTTGTTTTGACTACTCACATAAGAACGAGTATATCTATAAAATACACATATAACATATAAAATCTTATCTAGAAAAGATTTCGCGTCAGTAGGTTAAATTTTAATAACTTCCTGAACTGTGCTGTTCTAGTCCGCTTATGTTATTTGTATTGAATTTGTGTTTTCCTCGTCGTACAAGCTGATAATTGTATGCTATTCCTGTGCTTTTATATCACTAGATTGCCGGATATTGGGTATATACCTACTTTGCCTGAAATAAGTCAATTTAATTCAAACAACAAAATAAAATTTTATTTTAAAGAAACTTTATAAAAAACACTTTTTACATATATTGCATATTCTGTTTTTAAAAAGCATTTTCCGCAATGTTTTTTTATTATATTAAGCACAGGCAGTCTTAATTATATTTCTGTTGCATGGTACTTAAACTGTTTTTCAATATTCTGATTATTAAATAAGTAGTGAAGTGAATGTATTTTTGGCTTCATGGTTTTAGTTACCGCTTTAGCCAATTGAAAAATTAATGTTTACTAGATTGACCTCTTTACTTAAGAAATATCGATATAAACGATCAATTTTAACACCCTTGCCTTAAAACAACGTCTGAGAGACGTGATCTCTTTTCTGTGCCTAAAATGAGAAGCTCGTATCAGACACGTGATGTTTTGTTCTAGCTAAACGTGAGAAGCTCGTATCAAACACATGATTGTTTCTACACAATAATGTTTTTGTTTTATACGTTATTGTTATTGTTTGTTACAATTCTAATATAAAAATTCTGTAGTATTATTAGTTTGCGTAAAATTTTTCGTGTGATTAAACTCATTGTCGTCACGACGAATGATAAAAGCTTGCATCTAAAGTGGCACTCACAATTGTCGCTCAATTCATAAGGCAAAGGGTTACAAATATTTAAAGAGTCAATTAGACTTTTTGTAACTAAGGAGTGAGGAGGGTGGGAAATTCGTATTCGTATACATTTCATTATTTCATTAAAAAGCAACACATATTTTTAGAAAAATTATTTGATGTCCGGCAATCGAGTGATATTGTAATTTTATTGAACTCTAGACTTGGGTTATATAGGGTTGAAGATCTACATCAGTGCAGCCCAGCATTGGTCTAGTGCTAGTTGGGAAGTTACTTTAACTTGGCTTGGCACTGATGATTTTAATTCACATAAAAGCTATATAAGCTGAATGGACGTCATTTAAGTCAACATGTTAAAAATTTCATATAATTTTTAAAGAACTAATGAAATTTAGCCATACATATCTACGTTATATTAATTTTTCATAATTATACGATGACTAATTCCATCAAACAGCATGTTTATTTTAAATGCAATAATCGAATTTTAGTTTTTAAGCCCAACAGAATCAGAGGAAAGACATTGGCATGTACCACATTCGAATGAAAATTGTTAAAATGATGTTATTCTGATATTTATGTTATTTCTTTCAACTCCCAAAATTAAATTTAGATTGAATCATTGGAAGATATTATTTATAATAAATATACAATTAAACAAATATTTATGGGAAAAATGGCAATAGGTTAAATGGCATAAATTTATCCTGCAGGGCATGATGTTCTGTGACTATACTCTAAATATTATTAATAAAATATCCACTGTTGGTTGAATGCACGAGTTGTTGATGTTGCTAATTGAGCACATTTGTCTGGCAAACACAATTGGGGAAACCTGTAATATAGGTATCCGTGTAAAATGCATTTATTTATTATTAATAGCTAGCAAATGCGGATTTATTTGCATAACCCATTATCCCCTCACACCGGTAGACCGCACCATTGTAAATATCCAATTATTTGCACGGATATGCATTAAAAAGCATTTAGGATATACGTCCCTGTAGAACCCTTCTCCCGCTACCTTCATCGGAAAGCCACTGTTGCGAACATACTCGTAATAGATGGCAATTAACCATAATTAATTACGTCCCTATTTCGAAGGTTGCCATAAAAATTCATTTTCTAGCACTCATTCAAAAGAGACCGCGCAACCCGCACGAGTTGCACAGTCATCATTATACCCATCCTCCCCTCAAGTGAGTGTTCGCGGCTCGAGCAAAAAAAAAAAAAAATAAATAAATAAATATTGCACGCAATTAGCTTTTGCAGCGTCTCACTCTTCGTCGCACGCTTAATTACCAATAATTAATCAATTCGATGCCAACGGCAAATTAGTTGGCGCACTACAGCGGTTAAATATCCGCACGGGGCAGATTTCATCGTAGTTGTGCTCCTTTTGCGCAACTGAGTTGCTTTTCGATTGTCATTCAGGGACATCAACGTTCACCCATCCCCCTTCATGTTGTCGGAGCCTCGCGGGCGTCAAAATCGCACAGTCTACCTCTGGGGGTTTGGAATTGGAGGAGTTTCCTTGCCGGGGAGCCAGGGAGGAGGGTGGAGGAGTCGAGTTGATTGCCCAACCATTAATCAAAGTGGGATAAAGAAGAAAATTTCCTTGGTTCCCACACCGCATCTGCGACGTGTCGCAACCTCAAAGGAAAACTCATTTTTTCAGCATATATATTTTTTTTTTTTGTTGCTAATGATTTTCACTTTTCTATTTAATATTCATGCCAGGAAGTAATTTCAACCCCCTGCTCTCCTTTCCCCCAGGATACCGATGATTTTTCGAACATGCGGCAATGTCCTCGCCTTCGGTCTTTTGCGCCTGATATTAAATCTCACGCCAGATGTTTTTTTAATTATCGTTCACAAAATGCGTTTAATATCGTCACGGACGTTACTTTTATATTTACGAGAGAAAAGGTATTTCATACGCCACACTTCACCTTTTCAATTTTACACTCTCCTTTCAAGTCACATAAATGAAAAAATGAATTAAATGAAAAATAAAAAGACTTTATAAATATAAAGTGATGTTAGCGCTCTTTCGTGTTCAGAATATTTAATTGTAATATTATATAATAATCTTTAAATGATGATATCCTAATGTAAGTGAAATAAACTAGAAAAATATTTATATTCAATGCATGCAGTGAGCACCTGAGCTTGTTGATATTAAATAAAAGTAATAAGGGCCCTAATTATACTCTTAATACTTTTAATTTTACAAAATGAACTTTTATAAGTCAAAGCGCTGCTAGAAAAAGCGTAAAAAGTTTTTAAAAGAACTGAAATGGTAATTAACAAAAGCACTAAAATGAACCAAAGGAAATTGTAATATTAAAAGAATAATTAGCCAACAATTAACATTTAAGAGAGTTTCTAATTTTTCCATATTAAAGTGAAAAATTTTAGTCATGTATAAAAATCGCAAATTTCTTAAATTAATCGATTAACACGTTCGCGGACGGCTACTGCATATGCAGTATTTTCATTTTGCCCTAGTGGGTCACCACTGCATATACAGTAGATTTTTTTTTTGTATGATTTGAATAATCAAAACGATGAAAAAACAGTAGCAGAAGTTTATTTTTTCAATGAAACTTTACAAATATGAAACAACAATGCAGGATTTTTTATATATTTTATGTCTTCATATAAAATGTACCAAAATTCTCTTGTCTTGATTTAATCCAACAAACGTTGAAGGAAAGGTTCTGGAAAGTGATCATATTAACAACCCATGCGAATTTATACCGTCCGCGAACGTGTTAATGAATCATTGGATTTGATTAATCGTGAGTGGAGCAGAATATGTTTTTTCAGATAGTCCAAATTTTAGATCTCAGAATAATGTGATATATCGCAAAAATTTAGAAAATATTCATTTTATATTTTAATTTTAATCGAAAGGTAAAATATCGATTAATTAAATCAAATTAAATTAATTGATTATTACACTCATGCCATATCTAGCCATATATCATAATAAAAAAAAGCTACGATCAAGCTTTATATAATTTCTATTTAAAAAATAGGAAAAGTCGAAAACGTAGAACTTGCCATTTCATTTAAACTTGAGATTTTATTCAAACACACAGTGTGTGTCCTTTAATTGAATTTTTACCTGATGATCATTGATCCTCACAAGAAGCACTTCAGATCCATATCTCGGCTCTTAATCAATAAAATTTTAATTTTATGTTTTTGCAATCGACACATTGTAGAGTGTAGAAAAAGAATATTTTAATAAAAGAATGACAAAGTTATTGCTATTAGGGAAGAGAGAGTTAAAGAAAAAATAACCAAGTACACAAGGTCTGCGGTAAGCTGTGCTTCCCTTGAGGGTTCATTTCATAAGGTTATAGTGTCATTAGTGTGATTTATATTTTAGTAATTAAATGTTTTCTTAAGGTAACTTTGTTAATATTTTGAATGAATTAGCTAAATTTATAGCGGAGCAAACTGCTTTACTGCTCAGTTTTACTGATAGTGAATTTCTGGCAATTCTACTAGGAATTTCTCCTGGAAACTTTACTGCACTTCTGGGATTCTCATGGTGCATATGATTTCCTGACAAATATTTTCTCGCATTACACCAACAGCCGCAAACATATGGAACCGGGTGCCCGGAGCTGGAAGCCCGGAGTCACAAAGAAGCAACGAATTCTAGTCACGTGCGCTGGGACTTCGAAGAAAATGTTGTTTCCTGAAATAAATGGTTTCATTTATCGTTCGTATTTATCTCACCATCGTTTTAGAAAGTTTCGCGAGGAATTTGCGCACTTGGGACACTTTAGCGCCTTTGTAGTACTTCCACTTTTTGCTAAATTGAATAGCGGCGACGATGGAGTGATGAGATTTATTTCAAGTTGGAAACTTTTCATGTTATTGCATTTGAAGGACCTGGTGGAATCACTGCAACTTTCACGAACTTTGCAATGGTTTATGGTAAAAGTACGACTTATCCTCGAATTATGAAGAGAAAAAGACAAAGTTCAAATTGAAAAGATTTTGTAATGTTTCTCCTTTTTCAAAATTATTATTTTCTACTTCCTGTTTGTAAGTTCATTAACTCATAACACAATCTGGACAAGATTTAAGCTAGTTGTTTAGTTTTCAGGAAATTAAGTTGCATTCTTATATTTGGGTTGGTTGGTATTATTAGAAGACTAATAATGCATAATATTTTTAAATTTCCCTTTATTATAAATAAATACGTAATTATTTCTCCAAAATATTTGTTATGACACTTTAAAAATTTGGAGTTTTGGGTTCGTTGCAAAAATAATGAGGAACTTTAACCAATAGATCGTCTGAAAATATTTTTCCTTTACCGTAAGAGAGAGAGAAGAAGAAAAAAAAAGCATAGTTTGTTAGCTAAATTATTATTGATTTGAATCACTGAATTTTGAAGCCGCTATTTTTTTATCTTATCCCTTATTTTTTAAATTTATGAAACAAAATGATAAGTAAATTTATGTGTAAAAAATTAAAATGAATTTTGATTTGTTAGAAATTAAAGGAGTTACAATTGTAAGTCAAATTTTGGGTTTAAAAATGTTGTTATTCCTTATAGAATTTCAAGGAAGTTATTAAAAAAAATTGGAGCAGTCCAATTTTGAAAAAAATAAAATTAAAAGTTTATATAAGACCAAAATAACTATGATTATAAAGTCTGTAACGACATGTTTTGTTTTGTGTATAAAAGTGGGTATAAATTTAAAACTACTTAACAGATTTAAATGAAATTTTAATTTAATCTACTTCATGTACATAACTTCATAATTTTAATGGAATGCTTCTATATCTGAATTGTCTTTTTTCTATCTCAATCTTCATTGGTGACTGTTTTCGTTACTAATGCCTAGTGATTTTTAAACTCATCAATGGTTTTTATACTTTCTCCTTGTTTTTATTAATTTATTTTTCCTAACTGCCCAAAAATTTTCAATCGGTCGAACATTTGGTGTATTAGGAAGTATGGCTCTTTATTGAATATAAACAATACACTTAGTTATAGTTGTAGGTATATTTTTTCCCCAATGAAGGATGGTTGATGGTTTTTTACTATTCGCGCAAAATTTGTCCATGAACTGAATCGCTGGAACGTTGCATTTCCACTAAGTTAATCGCGCATAAGTTAGCAGATTGATAATCATGTTAATAAATTTGTTATCATCTCTATAAAAAGTAGGGCTCAAGAAAATTAAAAATTGTTTGTAGAAGCTCCTCTCTATAGATGCTGAAACAAATTGAAAAATCAGCAAACTTAAAAATGGTTGGGTCCAAATATTCGGTGATTTGAAATGGAACGGATTGTCACATATATTTTTATTATTTTTTTTATTTTATATTATTTTTAACTTCTTAAATATATACCAAATACGTAAATAAATAACACAAAATATTTGAGTCTTGCAAACGAAACCAAGGCTATCACTAACTTTTTGTATTTACATTTGCAAATCTTCTTTTTGAATATAACTCGCCAATTTAATTGAAAATTCATAATTTTGATATTTTCATTTTATAAAAAAATTACATGTATTATACATATTTATCCTATGTCCAAGATGTTCTAATATTAAGGTCTACTATAACTAGCTATTCTCGAGAAGAATGACCTCATTGGGCTTTAGTATGCAGTAGTAAACGACCATACAGGCAATGCAGAGGTTACCACTGGCAATGATTGAGTTGAAAAGGAATTGGAACCACCAGGACTCGTATTCCTCAGTGGCATACCAAAGAACCGTGATGATGTAGTTTTGGATCATGACGAAACCGAAGTAGCCAAAGTACCAAAGCCGCAATTTCTTAAACTTGATGCGAAACTCTAAGACGACGAAGATGTAGATGTAAGCCAAGAAGGAGTAGAACAAAAGTCGTTCTATCTTCTCATGGAGTCGGGATTCGATCAGGAGACAAAGTAACATGATTCCATAATGCGCGGCGACAAGATACAAGAACTCCCAGGGATAGAATACGCAAAACACCGAGAGGGATATCATTCGCATAAAGATGAACAGGATCCACCCGAAAAAGGCGACAAATTTCCCGGCAAAATCATCCTGTTCGACTCCTTTAATTATCCGTCGTCTCCTTGGAAGAAAGAAGTCTGTGGTATCCCCGGTATCTGGTTGTTCAGATTCAGATTCAGAGATTGGTGGGTTCATTTGATTGCGATTAGCGTCACTAATGTCGTTTTTAGAAATCTCTCCCTCAGTGGGGTCTTTTGAAATAATTTCCTTCTCCCTACTCAGAGTGCGTTCCAGGACGATGCGTGGCGGGTGCGGGACGTGCTCTTTGATGTACGTCTCAGCGTTCATTAAGAACTTATCCTTGAAGGTGGATAGACGCTTTATGGGGTTCAGATAGGACCAGGTGCTCGAATCTGCCTCTGATGAGGCTGCTTTCTGAGGTGGTGGGGGAGGCGGTGGTGCTGGGACATTCGGCACCATGTCAAGCTCTGTCTCTACCAGGTCATGTTGCAGATCAAGACTAATTTCTTCCACCAGGACGATAGCATCTGGATCCTCTTCCTGTTCGTGCTCCCCTTGGAACTGCCTCTTGTTTTGAACAGCATCCACCTCATCTGCGACTTCTCTACCCTCTCGCATTTGGCAACTGTTCAATTTTTCATCGTCTGTGATGTTTCCCAGAATCGAATCACCGGGATGCTCCTGCTCGGAAATTTTCTTATTCTCGGCGCGATGCCTTCGATTTTCTTGTCTGACTTCACTTCGAATCGAATTAGTTTCCTCTTCGATAGACTGGGAGGAGGGACCGCTCTGTCGCCCATATTCCTGTGACTGGAAACGCTGTAAAATTTTCTCATTTTCGGGAAACTCCCGAACATTGGTCATGTCATCATTCTTTTGGCTTTCAAGTATTTCTTCAAGGCGACTCCTTGTCCTACGAAATTTCATTCGATGCTCTTGAACTTGAAGTGGCGACATCCACGGATACTGTCGGCCTGCAATTTTTTGGCTCTCAAATCGTTGATACGACATCGTGATAGTCGCTAGATTTATCAGCGAAAAGATAACACTTAATACTTGAACATTTGCTGAAAATAGAAAATAATGGAAGGTCAAACTCTTAAATAAGTAAAAATATTAAAAAATAATTGCTTTTAGCGTTTATTGGAAAGCTAGCATATTTTTTTTTAGTAATAAAACTTAAATGACCTGCATATAAATAAAATCCACATATGAACTACGAAGTGAAAGAGCATCTGCCCAATATAAAAAGCTTTTAAAAATACTTCCCAAAAATCAATTAATGACCTAAAGAGGGTAAAGAAGTACATATTTTTATGTATGTACGCTCAAATGCCGGAAAATCATTGCCAGTGAATGCATGACGGTGAACTTTTTTTCCAGAAATGGACTGTTCAAAAGATTATATCCTTTAGATCCTTTTTAGCATGGTAAAGTGTAGGAATTGGTAAAGAATTCTTTAAAACATTTAGCTTTCTTTGAAAAACAAAAAGTTATTTTTCAATAAAATATTTTCTAAGTCTCTGTGTTATTTCTTTAATTAAAAATATTAAAGTGCCTAGAGCAGAGATCTCCAAAGTGAGGTACACGTATCCCGAGGGGTATGCAGAATATTCTAGGGAATCAACAGAATTCGCACCTGTGACCTTTGAATTGGCGCTTTGCTGGTCTAACCAACTAAGCTCTATTCGATACTTTCTCGGGCAATTTTTATACTGATGAGGTGCGATCGACCGATGTGTGTTAAATTGTATGATTTTGTTTTTTAAAATTAATATTAAGTGAAAACAAAAATACTCGGGAATATTACTCAACTATTCATTTTGGATAAAAAATAGAGCTCAATATTTTGTTATACCCCTCTTACTGTGGTGCTCTAATTCACCTCCTAAACCTCTCAGAAAATCACTTTCTACTAATTAAACCTGCCACCGTCGTCGTAGCCTGGTTATTTTCTCAGGGAAATTAGTCATTCGGCCCCGTGTTGTGGTGGTGCTCCCGTATGCGCCGAAGCTCCTCCATAATTACCCGCCATCGATTGGGCTTACGCCTTTAGATAATTTCCCCAGGAAAGATAAGCATAAATTAGGCGAGCGTGCTTATCTGCAAATATGTCACTACATTGCCCGATGCATTAAGATAACAAAGTGATAACGCCGCAACTCGAGGGTCTTTTCCATTCATCACATACACCCGAAGCAGTTTAGCTGCTGAGACACGACCCACCGATTCCGTGGCAGTCGCGAAAATAAACACTGGGCCCGCGCTTTATTAAGGCGCACGGGTAGGAAAAAAAATGAAGACGATTTTATTTTATTTTTTTTTTTTTTTACTTTTTCCCTTGGGGTTGAACCCGAGGGTTGGAAGTCGTAATGAAATATCACAAAAATGAGCAAAGAGCCATAGAACAAATGTGCAAAATATTTTTATATAGGTATTTTTCCTTACTTGTCTCATAATTCCTGAAAATGTCCTCCCGGAGCAGGATGAAGAGCTGCAGGATAATTTGGGGCGCTGCTTGGGTGTAGGCTTGCACAAAGTGGTACAACTCAAAAGGTGAGGTCTCCGTTGCCTTCGACACGCTATGCTCCCGCTCAAATGTGTCCCTGTTGTAGAAGAGGGCCTCTATCGACCAAAAGATACGGCGACAGAACCTAAGACAACGAGGACAGGGATCGAATGTTTAATTATACCTTTAGACGAGGGGAATTAATTCAAGGTCCATTGACCTCACAGGCGATTTTTTTAAAATAGGTTTTTGGGTGTAATCAGCAATCTGAACTCATTTTAAATACATACTAATCATAGTTGTAGGCTACCTAAACTGTAAAACCGTAAAATATTCGAATTTTGTCTATTGTATATATTTTCTTTAATTTGATTTGATGTTTTGAAAAAAGTAGCAGTAGAGCAAATGCATATCTTTCTGAAACTGGCCTCTTTTCGAAATTTAAATCCTCTTAACTATCCGGTCAGGGAAAATTGTCCGTTTAAATTTTGTTGTAAATTTAAGCTAATAATAAATATTTTACTTCGTGAAAATCGAATTTTATACTCGTATAATAAGTATATAGGGGTATTTGATAAGAAATTGACTTAGATAAAGACAGACATAGAATCTGTAACTTTCGAATTTGGGTATTTTATGCTTTAACCAATGGAGTTGAGTAATTAAAAGTCAACAATTGTTGAATTATTTACTGAATTACTAAAAAAACTAGACTAAAATATGTCATTTTAATACATCTAAACGTTTAAGTAATTGTGGGTGAGCGCCCACCTGTAATCAAGACCTATACCTGTGTACAGCTCCGATAGGAAACAGAATCAAATTGAAAAGTTGTCGCATGAGAAAGTTGAGATTTTCTGAGTTGCAACCCTCCGCCTCGGGCCACTGTCCCGGCGAAATTACAATCGAGACGAAGCAAATGAAGGCGGGCAGGCAGAGAAAGAGCGCCGTCAGCCCTCCTTGGACCGGGTGATTGTCCCGAAAATGCTGGATAGTCACAGCAAGGTCGGCACTCGTTTGAATTAAATACGTCACAAGTTCAAAAGACGCGGGTATTAAAATCGTCAGGCCGATTTGTGTCCGAGTTTTAATTTCATAACCCAGCAGGTGTCTGGGGACTCCGTCGAGTACGTCCATTGTGCGTTGACCCTACGTTTATTTTTTTATCTTTCCTTTTTATTTTCTTATCCCCGTCAAACTTTTCCGTTGTTCAACCTTTTTAACGCGGTCGAAAGTAAGTAACTTCATTTGTTGTGGGAAGATGACAGAAAAAAAAAAAATATAAACTTTTAATAAACTTCACAGAACAAAACTGCGGAACGTTTCGGTTTTAAAAAGTTTCACCTGAACAACAAACTGAACATTTCCGCAAACGAGTGGCCAACTTTCGAGTCTGATTGTTTGGATTTTAGTAGATAAATGTTTTGCCGCTCTTGATAAGATAAAGCGGCACCTCACGGTGACTCAATCACAATTTCAGGTGTACTCCTATTCAGGGGAAAAATATATTTTGTTATTTTTTTTCATATAGGTGCGACAGATCATTCATTTGGATCCAAAAATAACCTCATTTCATACATTTAAAGGTTCTGTTTGTTTACACGACTGATTCCATTTTATTGAAATATTGATCTGTTTATTCATTGAAAAATTCTTTATTTTTTTACTTAATCTTATCTTTTTAATTTCACATAACTTACAGAAGTTATGGTAGGAATAAATATTGCTAAAGAATGAATATTAAGACTGTCTTCTTTGAATATTTTAAAAGTTGCTTATGGTTGCATATAAAATCTCTTTTGAAAATTCTTTCGTTATCAGTTCAATATTTCGAAATGAATATTGTTGCTTAAAAATGTAGGAAATGTCTGGAATATCTTAAATCTTGTTTGCATTTGTTAATTTTAAAATGCAGCCAGTTGCAACAGTTTGCGGCAACTAGCTTCAGAACATCATTATTTTCTGCTGTACTCAGTATTAGACAAGTGTGCCTTTTTTAAATTTGAAACCCTACAACTCTTACATTTCGAAATGGATTCTAATAAATGAGGTGACGTTGGAAAGGTATTTTTATACTCTTTTGAATGAGCTATGTCTGCTCTATGTCCTGCAATATCCTTTTAAGGACCTGTAAAGACTTAAGTGAGTGAAACTCCTAAAAAGTTGAAACGTCGATTTTGAGGGGAAAATCTGATCTAATATTTTAACGACCTTTGTAAATTTCAAATAATAATAGTATAATTATTTTAAATATTCTTCTGTTATATGTTCTCTTTTTAATTTAATGAAAATGGGGACGCATGGGTACAAAATTATTTTCAACTTTTAAAAGAAATATAAAAATCATCGTGAATTTGGAAAATGACATCCTTTCTGGTTGTTATTCGTCATATACAATTCAATTGATATACGATTTCGAAATATTATTTATTAGACAAAATGAAAGATTTATGCTGATTATTAGATAACATTTTACCTATTCGGTTCAAGGAATTGCACGTGCAGAATTGATTAGATAGTTTTCCAATTATTATTTTTTTTTTGCTAACAATAAAACGAAACTGAACATGACTAAAATCGTTTTTGTTCAGTAAAGTGCCGGTAATTTATTAGACCACAAAAGTTTCCATCTCCGTTGCTGAATTACGTACAAAATATTCGGGATCCCTGAGTCTATTAATTTTGTAATACTTTATGGCCCAAAAAGGTGAAAGGGGCAAACTAATAAAAGTTTTTCTGCTCCTTCTGCAGATTTTAGTTTGTTTCTTATATATTGTCTGGCTTATATTAAACGAGCAAAACGTGACTTGCAGCTGGTAAAAAGTTATCAAATCCTCAATTTTCCGCCTAATAATTCGGCACTGCCTTGAGCGCAAACCTAAAGTCTTGAACAAATTGAAAAAGAAAACGAAAGGAGAACGTCTTCGAAGGCGCTCTGGTTGCATGCCAAAGGATTATTTGTTGCAATTACTAAGCTAAATCGAGTTCCGACAGAGCCTAGATGTGGTCCCGATACACTCGGCGGGTGGGCACCAACCGAGGGCTCCCGCAATTCGCAATTAGTCACTGTGATTAATTGGAGAAATTTCAGCTTGGCAAAAAATAATTAGGCAGTTAATAAATTACGACGGCCTCCTTCCTTGCTCGAAGCAAATTCGGCTGTTTCGGGTCCTTTTGGAACAACTTTGAAATGCATGAGTTCATCGGGGTATGGTAGAAGAATAGGGCGCCTTTTTGCGAGGAAGGGCTTAAGGGAAATTACTACAAGTCCCGCCCGCTGGGAATCCCATCATAATGATTATGTTAATCCTGCAAAACCTCATGCGGTTCCGGCGGTTCCGCTCGTGGGTCCTATGCAAGACGCATTTCCACATCTCTTTGACACGATCGGGCCATCAATCATTTCAAGGGCTGACAGAGGAAAAAGTGTAAAACTCACGAAAGTGCTTTCCCTCCCCGCCTCGTCTCGGATCGTTCTAAGACTGCCATTTTCCGTGTCCCAAATGCTCGTTAATCTGCTGGAATTACTACCGTCCGTCACGCCTTTTTTAACGTCCTCGAATCGTCCAACCGCAGCAATTCTTCAACGGAATTTGCAGCCAAAAGCCAAATGAATGGCTATGGTGACGAAAAACGAAAAGAAGCCCTTTCGAGTCCTTGAAAGAATCCCCAAAATAAGAATGTCTATAAGCTATACCCACGTGCCAGATTGAAGAATGTGGAGCCCCATTCTATTCAGATTAATCGAATATAGGAACTTATGGTGCTCGTAACTATTGGCTATATTTTGAGATTTAACACTTAAAATCAGAAAAATAATTGCTAAAATTAAGCGAACAGCGGGATAAGCGAACTAAGTATAAATGATTATGGTTTTCAGTCAAACACAATAATTTCTAGCGTTAATTTCATCCCTGCTAATACCTAATCTTCAAGAAATACATGAAGTCAGTAACCAAAATATCTGTAATTAATAAAATTCTAGAAATGCTGTGTCTGAACATAGAAAATATTTACCAAAAACCGATTGGGGCAATGTAGAGAGGCTAACAGAATATAAAAGGACCATTTTTAAAAAATTTACCTGTCTGTTTGTCTGTTTTTACAAATTATTTAATACTAGCTAGACTAATTTATTGAACTTTACGTGCCACCACCGTGCGCAGCCCGATTAATCAGCTAGTTCTTAAAATATAGTTATACTTAATAATACTTGTAAGTAAGAATTTTTATACTTGAAATGCTTTGCTCAATTTGAAATCAGTAGCTTTTCCGTTCAATTGTATTTTTCAAAACGTTGCGTGTATAAAAATTTTAAAATTTGAGAGAAGTGCATCAAATTGCCATAATATTTACCCATTTAAACTTCAAACATTGAACCCGATAAATGTTTGGATTAAGTTGACCTAAAGTGTGTATAATTCCAGACAATTTGATATTATTTTTGTAAAATAAAAAATGTTTGATATGAGTAACTATGCATAAATTTCAATTCTGTGCATAATTTCCTGTTTAACCTGGATCCTCAACATAGAGTAAGTTGTGACTGGTAGAATATGGAATTAAGTTTTAAGGGGGCATTCAAGTAAACCATAAATTTTACGAAAGATAAGGAATACTTAAAAATTTCAAATCATCCATTTTTCGAAATTTATAGAACTACTAAACTATTTCTTTCAAAACATATAGAACTACCATACTAAAGAGATTCTTAGTTATTCAGTTTAAAAGACGAGTAGTGCTTTAATATTTGAAAATAATTTAATTGTTTTGTTTTGTAATGCAAAAGATGGACGTAGTTAAGAAGTTATAGGGTAATACAAAAGCGTTGTTCTCTTTAACCCTAGAACTTTAACTGCTATTCTTACGAGGTTTTTACCCAAAAAGCAAACTAAATGGATGCGGTTAGGGGGAAAAAAATGGTTCTTCTGAATCGTCTTGACAGGATCCTTGGGGTCTAACTCCCACACCTCCGTACAATTTCTTAAATTAAATTACTTCCGGTGGAACATTTTCTGGCAAGCAATTCAAACGACGACAATCAATAAACAAGAAAAAGCGAACTGGAGTACGCTAGATTTCTTCCGCCTTATCGGTCTCCTTTCGTTCGGGATCCTGCTTATCACCGTCTTTCCACCCCCCGAACCCCTGTCATGGCCCCGGGAACATTCACAAAATAGGTTAGCGAAACGCGGTGGCGGGACCGATGGTAGTGGTTCCTTGTAATAAATGAGCGTGCCCTGACTTTCATTTTGCACGCTTCTGCCATTTCTTGGTGTTTTAACTCAGCCCAGTTGAAGTGCTCCTCAGGGACCCATGCCCAACCGTGCGCCCGCCGGATCCCTTTGTATCGAATTGCAACTATTCACGCAATCTTGAACTAAATCAGGGCGAAGTACTCAAGATAACTCTCTTTCTAGGGCTTAGTGCCATCGTTTACCCTCAATTATGTTTAGCAGGGGGTTTGGGGGGCATCGTGTGCGGGTGTAAGACGACATCTGAGATATGTATGTACGTCGAAGATACCCGAGAGAAGGTCTTCAAGGGCGGCCAAGACAAATATTTGCCGTGGACCACTTTAACGATTTACTTTCGACCGAAAAGTGCCTCTTGACAAGTTACGATATCTTTTATTTTTTTGGTTTTCTGCTTCTGTACAATGCCCTTGCCCGATAATTGACAGTAGCAGGCCCTATAACTCGAACAGAATCGAATCACAGTCGAACTTGGATATCGAGTGGGGGATGTTATCGAAAAGGACATTCGGCACCCCTTCCGGGCTCCGTCCAGAAAAAAGGATATTTGTAACCTTCTTAGGACAGCTGCTAATTTAAGGGTCTCCTCCTACCATTTCAGCCCTTGTTTACAATGGAATTTATATATATATATATTTATATTTTTTTTTTACCTCGTCATTCTCACCTTTATACAGTCCCTTCCTTTTTCTTTCGCATTTTGTGAAGGAATCAATTTTACTTGAACAAGTCCCCCGACAAGGTGTACTTAGCTTTTATCCTCCGTAGGGACCCCAAAAATCGAATAGGAAGCAAAAACTCCACAGGATTCGCCCTATCATCCTGGAAATCATATGAAGTGGAAACAATGGGTCCCACACGATGGGTGAATTTGTAAGCCATTTTCAGGGTGACGAAATCCTTAATTTATTTTTACATTCCCGGTAATTGCACAGTCCACAACCCACCTCAACCCATCCCCCAGCACTTTTTGACCCGGAAAGGACATTTACTCCTCTCCTTCCTTCCCGGTAATGGTGACAGGATTTGTTTCGAAATTTGATCAGGCGATAACACCTGCTCTAAAATCAATTTGCATTATACGACCTGAGAATGGGGGTGGGACTAAGAGCTCTTCTACAAGATAGGAATTTTTACCTTTGAACTTTCAATTTAATTAATTTTTTTTTTTTTTTTTGAAAAAATACCTGACAATGGAAAATGGTCACGATTCACGGTTATCCACTTTAAGCGTTAATTAACGCAACTTTAACCAATAAACGATTTTTTTTCACCTTATTTCCTGCCACTCAGATTATGAGGGCTCCCGACTTACTAAAAAATTTTAACTGGGAAAAATAATATTTTTTTTTACAACTGTATTGATCCTTTAATGAGGAATCAGTTGGAATTTTTTCTGCAATTATATGAACTGCAACAAAGTGGCAAAATCATTACTTGGTTTAATTACCTTTAAATAAAAACGAATAAAAAGTTGTTGCAAGCCGAATCACCCTTCATGCGATAAAAGTTCCATAAAAGCCATATTTTTTAATATTTTTTTATTCTTTTATAGATTTTGGTATAATTAAGTTAAAAATTTGTGCAGTACTCCAATGAAGCAATGTTTTCATTTTGAGTTTATTAATTGTCTCACGCAAAATTAGGGAATCTATTTAACAAAATTCATAACTTGAGCATTGGGTATATAAATTAGTTTCAAGGTATTTTTGTTTGAGAACATAAACAATATTTTTATTTTAATCAAAGTATGCTCCATCTCAATCTACAACCTTTGCACATCTTTCTGGCAGTAAACGTATTCCTCGTTGGATGAACTCTATTTTCTTTGAAGCGATCCAGTTGTCTAGCCAAATTTTTATATTTTCATACCAACTAAAGAGAACAATAGCTGGGGTAGAACTTCCTACTCTGATCCTTTTAAGTAATTTTTCACAGGCGAGCAACATGCAGTCTTGCATTATCGTGTTGAATTACTTTGTTGTGTATATTCGCCCAATCTTGCCTTTTTTGAATTAGAGCTCTTTTTAAACGTATTAATTGAGTTCATTGACGATCACCAGTAATAGTTTCTGAAGGTTGCAGTAGCTCATAGTTTCCAATTTTGCATTTTTATTTATATACCCAATATATTTCGATTCATTCTATGTTTAGCTGAATAATATCTCTCGTTATATAAACAAATAGGTTCTATTAATTAGCCGTATCTATATATAAAATCCCTTCAATAACACAATACCTGAATACCAAAATTAAACTTCGACATACTATAAGAAGCCAACCAAGGTATTATAAAATTAATTACCAACAACTCTAAATCGGAAATTGGTTAAGCCCCACACTTCATAAACTCAAAGTCCTTAAGGAATTGTAGAAACAACAAAATTCCAGGCATAATGAGGCCAAAACCCTTCAAAAGTTTATTTAGCGGGGCCGTTCGTAAATTCGATGATAGAAAGGAAGGTATAGAAATTTAAAATTAACGCAAAACCATTAACAACCGAGCAAATTCTTAGGCACGATAGAATATTGCTACTAAAGACTTTTCGTTTAAATAATGAATGAGGTGGAAAACACCCAATCAAAATTTCGCACCTGTAATTAAGGAGTCTCCCTACCGTTGGGAATAATGAAACCCAGATGCTTCAGAAATACCGCGAATAATTCATTAGCCATCCGGTGTCAACTGTAAACCAAATCCCATTTACCAAATTCATCGATCAATCACTGGGGGAACAGAGCGAGCGAAGCTAATTTTCATCGTAAATAGCGTCACAAATTCATAAGTAGAGCCCCCACGATTGGAAAGGATTGAGAGAATTGGGATAAATTCGGGTGAATTTTCGAAAAGCAAGTAAATTTAGTCATTAAACTTGCCGCCCTCTTTCCTAGTCCTTGTCCAGCCCCACAGGGTGTCGATCTTTCCGGGACAGTGTTTATTTAAACCGGGAGATAATCCCCGAATCCCGAAATCACTACTGCAGAGTGCATAGGGCCCTGTCACTCGCAGGACTATATACGAAAATTTCTGTACTTTCATACACATGAAGGGTTAGTAAATTGCTCCCGTTGTGGAGTGCCACTGTGTTTGGGCGCATTTATAATCGAATTTGAATAATTAATAAACGTTTCCTGGCCTGTTTTTACTCACAGTAAGAGAAGCAGTTCATTACCTAAGTATTGATTAGAACGCCACTTTAATTACGGCGAAAAAGGGAATTAAGTACTAGCTTTATATTTCCACTTTACAAGCCCTCCAAATTTGGATAGGCTGGGCCCCAAAGTCTGTTGGATTTGTTGGGCCGGTTTTTGAGAAGCTCAAAGGAGCGCTATTCGACTGACACTGACATCATTAGATTTAGTCCGGGATTTATTAACATAAGACAGCAGAGCAGAGCCTCGCACTGTTCCAGTCGCAGCTGCAGGAACAAAGCAGGGCCCCACAGCCCGCAGGAGCATTCAGGGCTTTCGCTTAGGACAGCTGATTCTCGCAAATATTTTAAACCGGAAAATTTACGCCTTCCTACCCTGAGGTTCAGGGTTCTGATAACTCTTTTGACCCGGGATCTGAGCGGTTTTCCCTTTTCGTGCATCCTTTCAAGGATGCTTCATCCCACACAGCAGCAGGGACCATAGTCTAAAATATTTTCACTTTAGGGTTGCCACCTTTTCCTGCTACATTAGATGCATGCTTTAGATAAAATAATCTTTTATCTTAATTTTGGTATTACATTTCGTATTTATTTTCTGTAAAATTTGCTGATTTATATCTAAGAGTTTTTCGTTCTGACCTAAATTAAATCAAAACTTTTAAATTCTAATTCAAAAATAATTTTAGAATATCCAAAATGTTATTGAATTAAGAAAATTAATAGAGAAATTTGTTATTTAAGTTTTAGTTTGATTTTGAATTAAAATTTAAGTTTTAAGGAAGAGAAAATTTTTAGTGAAAGTATTAGTTTCAGAATTTATGAGGCAATTTAATTTTTTGTGATATATTTTAGGTATGTTAAGAAACCTTCTGTGGGAAATAATAGTAAAATATGGTTGAGAATAAATTCATGCGGCAACTCTTCAATTCTTTCGTACCCAGAAAACTTCATAGAACTGGGATTCGTGTCGAGAAAAAGCTGCTTTTCATGAGGTGCCCCCCCCCCACTACCACAATGGAGCGCTCTTTTAGGGGCGTCTATTTAAGAGCATTTAGGACTCAGGACCGCCCCAAATGAGCCTCGAATTAGAATTTATTTTACGATCCCGTCGCTACCTAAAACCCAAACCGCAACCGCTGCGTTTCCACTGAATTTTGAGTAATGAGCCGTTCGCCGTGCCGTCCTCGGTCCTCACATGTGCACCGGTAGAAAGGAGCTCCAACGCTTCCGTTTCTAATGAGCCCATCCGTGGCCAGCCGTGAGTACGGTATAACGCCAGGTGTAACTTACGGAGGCCCCCGTGGCGCTTCATTAAATATCAATTTAATACCTTTAAGTATTCATGGGGGTTTTTGGTAGTACTTTTTTTTTTTTTTTGCAAGGTACGTAACGATAAAGTTTGGCCATGAAACCATGAAACCGGGGCTTTAGACTTGGGCATCAAGGAAACCCTGACGTCGTTGGCCCACTGCTGTAGATTTTAACGGGTGCCTGTACTCACGGCGATCCCCGCAAGCATGTAAAATGGCAGTGATTGTGCCTTAAATTTCCTTGATAATATGTGAGACCCATTTCAACGGTAGGAGGGCACCTCTACGTGTGCGAAAATGCCTCAGCATTTATGCGAATCAAATTTTATGGGGAGTCATTAAGGAGCGAGACGCACGCCCGCAGAACCAACTTTTCTCTGGTGTTTACCCACTTTCTGTTGACGTTATGGGGAACGGATTTGCTCCCGAATTTAATTGTCGTGGGGCTCGTACTGTTTGAATTTCATTTCGAGGCGAATCCCACGAGTAAACAGAAAGGATTTCTTATTTGCCCTTTAAGGGGATCGGATATGACAAAACAGGGAAAATTACATTTTTAAATAGTCTTCAAGTAAAGAGATCTAAACAATGGATAGATGGAGCATGTTAGCCTAATTTAAAAGATTCTCGAAAAGGAATAATTCCTTTAACTTTTACAATATTATCGCGTTTATAGAAAATTATTATTTTAAGATCTTATAGCCTTCACGGCTTGAAACTAAATTTGCAGAACTTTTAGAGAAGATTTAGTTATAGATTAATACAGATTTACATATTTAAAGTAAAATGAAATTAACAAACTGACCTTTCATTTGGCGTTTTGAATAATGCAAGTCAATGCATTCAAAATTTAAATTAGGCTTCGACATCGATGAAACAGGCCCGTAAAACCCAAAGTTGGTACAATAACAAAGCAACTGGAGAAAATCCATGTCCATATACACGTCAATCTAAAGCACTATTGCGATGCAATTGACGTGTATACTCGTCGTAGAAAATAGAAAATTACCATTCAATATCAACCCAACTCAAAATTTCATATGAGGATAGTTTGATAAGTTTCTCAAATTTTGAGCAAGCTGCGTCATTTAGTTTGTGTTTGACAGCCATTGAAATCAAAAAATACATAAACTGGGCTACGAAGTGCTACCCCATCCAGAATATTATCCAAATTTAGCCCTCTGCGACTACTTTCTGTTTCCAACCCTGAAGAAATGGCTGGGCGGTAAGAGATTTGGGACGAATGAAGAGGTCATCACTGAAATTATCGCCTATTTTGAGGGCCTGAAAAAAGCTGGAAGTGAGCACGTCAATAAGTGAGCACTCATTGACATTAACTATAGCGCGAAAAATGTTCGCATCGTTAGCGTAACATAAAATTCTAGACTGGTGCAGAATCAATAAAAGGTAATTAATAAAAGAGGTCCAAGATAACTGCCCTGCAGAACCCCAAATACAAATTGGACGTAATACAGCATCTCGGAAATTAACGTGTTGTATGATTCGACAGATAAGAATGCAGTCAACAAAAAATGGAAAGGAAAACCGAGGACACAATTATAACCTTTGTTTGTAGAAGAATTTCAAGATTGGTTCTATCAAAGGCCTTACTAAAATCGGTGAAACTGGAATTAGCCCGCTTACCAGTCTCAAATGGACGAAACATCGCTAAAGGGTTAGAGAAATTTGCTGGTATAACACGCATTGTTGCTTTAAATAAATTTTGCCTTAAAAGGAGAGATATATGATAATGCTAAAAGTTTTCTCAAATCAATTGTAAGTATAAGTTTACCCATAAAAATAAAATTTAATCAAGTCAAATGTCTCACTCCCAAGTTTAGGGAGTGATATAATCTCTCAAAAATAAATCGGAAGTTTCACAACAATCATCAGACACCTTGGAATTAAAAGCGCTATTAAAACAATATCTCATGTCAGTTCGTGACTGAATCAAGGTTGGCTATTAAAATAAAACTTATCTTTTAAATATTTTCCTTCAGTAATACTCCAAAACTTCCAACGACTTCCCAGCAATAACTCCTACATAGTTAAAATAATGTTTACGATTCAAAAATTTTATTTTTCGTGCCCGAGGTTGGAGGTTGAAAAAATGCTTTCCGACTGAAATTTGTCTTTTCATTTCCCATTATTTCAGTCACATCACTTTAAAGAGTTTTTATCACTCCCATACCCGACCCCAAAAAGTTCTTACATATTTAATTTTTCGCTTACTATTTCTGCCCATCGAATTCATGCGCATAGATAAAAATCTGCAAAATTTTTAAAAAGCGCAACGGATTGGGATTCACCATCAAATGTCAGTGGGAAAGGATATTTATTAGTTGCCGACATTCTCTCATATTTTCTGATTTATTGGAACTAAATCTTAGTGGACTGCCATTTGCCAGGCAATAAATCGCTATTTCGCTGGAATTGCGCTTTTCTGAATACTTTTTTCCGAGGACTGAGGTGTAGGACAAAGAAACAATGGATTTTTAGTCGGCCTTCGGTCGTTCTGATTTGATGAGGGAAATGTTTCTTTTACAGTCTAGCCTTATCGTCAAAATCAGGGTTAGAGTTTGTAGTTTATAGCCATATAAAGTATGATAATAAAAGATCATTTTATACGTTAAATACAAAACGTAATATGCAACTTTAATCTTACATAAACTTTTGAAACGTTCAATTTACAAGTCTCTCTATTTATTCTACGAAAACATAAAAGAAAAAATATCGTTAAAAGTCAATTTGTGGCAGTCGGTCATTCGATTATTTCCTAACATCCTTTAAGCATAAATTTTTATATTATATGAAAACATTTGATTCGTATTCTATCCGATATAATAAATTTGGTTAGACATCTTCAGTTTTGGAGAATTTCAAGGTTTAGAAAGAAACGGAAGGATCATGTTTTCTTCAGAAAATTTTCTATGGACACTTTTAAAGTTAATAAAATTTTATAGTGTTTGGTTTAGGTAGTACTATAATTTCAAATAGTGTAACGTTTCAAAATTTATTTATTTAAAGATATAGCATTAAATTTTATGTGGAAATAGTTTTAATATCTTTTAAAATTTTAAAAATATTTTTACTGATACCGAAAACTTTTACTATTTTCTAATAGTGAAAATTTATCCGGTTGTTCATTATTTTTTACTGTTTTTTAAACGATGTATCAACACTTAGATATTTCGAATTACTATCTATCTGGAAAAATCCATTTAAATTCTTTAAAATCTCTTAGAAAAAAATTAAAGAAGTACCCTTTCAACATACAAAAGATTTTATCAATCTTGCTAATTTTAGAGATGACGCTTAAATACCCGCTCCCCTATTCGTAAAAAAATAAAAAATAAAATAAATGATTTAATAATTGTCGCGATAAAAAGTGATCTTTTAATTTTTCATAATTTATTGCATCTTTTCACGGTTAGAGATAAAAGCATCACCCTTCCGGGGGCTATTGAAGCTAAAAAGAAATCGAAGGAGCTGAAGCATCAAAAGTTTTAATTACGCTCACAGGATCCTGTGCTCAGGCCGTAAATATTTCGGATAATAATCCCGCCTTCCCTAATTGCTTTTGAAACTTTCTTTTTTTTGTTCAAGTCTTTCTCGACTTAAAGCACCCTAACAAAGTCCAGAACAGGGAATGAAAGGAGCGAATATCACGCAGCCAATTGGCGCAGTCTTTTCCAGGTCCACCTCCACAACCTCGAACAAGTGGCGAATTTTACCACCTGCTTTAGGGGATTTTTTTCAGGACTGCCACAGGACATTTTTACAGAATTGGTGGATGTGAAGGGGTTGAAAAGCCAGGGCATTTTTTTTATTTTTTTTTTTTTAAAGGGCTACATCGATGTTGTCGATTTCTTCCCATTATGTGTTAATCACTATTTTACACCCTTTTGAGCGAGAGGCTATTTGACGGTTTTATGACTGTGTCACGAAATTATTAGGACATGTCTTTTATGCATTACACTGGTGTTCAAAATTAAGGAATCATTTAAAAAGTTTTAACATTTTCCTTGATTTTTACACCGCTTTATCTATCGGAATTAAACGAAACAGGACTCATTTAAGAGCTTGTTCTTTGTACTTTTGAAAGTTTCTTTCAGCAATTAGTTTCTGTAGTCTATCCCATGAGAATCGAAGAAGAGAAAAAGGAAAATTATTTCTTCTTTTTATGAAGTTTAATATTTTTCTACGGAGTTGAAAAACAATTTTTTAAGAGATCCGTACAGAGTATGTTAGGACTTACGCCTGAAGGGGAAAGAAAAATAAAACTTTGGTAGAAAAGAAGCTTTCGAAAATATAAGGAACTAGGTTTTCCTAGTAAGACCTGCCTTCTCTATTATTGAGTATTATTCTATATAAGTACTTTAAAGAATACTAGAAAAAATATTATTAAATGGTAATGAAGTTATTAATGTTAGAAACTAAATTTAACTAATCTATTCAATTAAGACTTTTTTGAATTATTTAATTTGGTGAAATTATCGTCTTGATAAAGCGGCTTTGGTTTAAAAAATTAGAGAATATTTCTGATATTTCTATTTCCAGTGTAAAACGAAAAACGCAAGGGCATCTATAAATTGCCTAGAGGGTGCTGTATTTGTTTTCATTAATTTTTTTTATGTACGGGTATTTTTTTTTTGTATATATCGATTGTCGCGTTCTTGAATTGAATGAATGAAAAATAAGGCAGAAGGCGGTAATGACATAAAGCGACATGAAACAGTCATCAAAATACTGGACATTGGTCATAATCCAGTTACGTTTGATTAGACTTCCCCTAGGGTTTCGTGGGACTCGAGGTCATGACCTTTCGGGGTGGGGGGCCTATTTTTGGAGTACACAGATTGCCGCATCGCATGTATCGGGCCAAGCCGAAGCCAAGCAGAGGGGAGGGAAAAATTAATAATAGTAATAAACGTGGAAACCCTGACAGAATAATGCGTGCTGGCCAGACCCAGGAACCGTGAAGGCTCGGCAGAGAGAGAGTTCGCTATTAAAATTGAATTAACCCGAGGGATTCAGTCCCGGATCTAGTTCTATATGTTAGCACTTGGTACTATGCTTTTCTCTGCAGCCCTCAGGTCCTGTTCTTTTCCCGGGAAATGATAATGACATTGTAATTGAGGACGAGAAGAACCGGCATCCGGAAGGGGGCTCCAATTCTCTCTGGTTCTTAGTTCCTGGTTCCCTGGTAAATGCTTCTTACTCGATTTTATGAAAATCGGGAGGTTATGTGAGAAAACATTAACTGGCGGCAATTTGGGTGCATATAAATTAGATCTATTAGGGCATTCATATTTGCTTCACGTAATTATAAGGGCGGGTTGGAGGGCGTGATCAAGAACGCACCCTTTTAACCCTTTCCCTTCAATAAGGGTTTGTTTCCTAGTTATATGCATATATTTGTTATGTTTGCGATGTGTATTTTCTTATTAAACTGTTTGCCCCATCTAGGCTCAGATGAGGTCTTGGAAAATTAATGAAATGAAATTACAAAGAGATAGTTGCCTACGGGTGATTACGCGACCGATTAAACGAGGTGTTGCTAACAGACACTTCTTCTGTCTTGTAGATAGAAGCAATAAATATTTCATTAATTACAGGCTGCATATACTCCTTAATATTGTTATTGGCTTAGCAACTAGCACAACTTACGTCATCGTGTCTTAGATAAATGAATTTGATAATATGCTAAGAGGCCAACGTTGTCAGTTAAATTTAAAACGTTGTCTATGTACATAGGGTCAAGTAGGGTACCTACGAGTGCTTTAGCTAGAATAATTATTATTATTCCAATTTAAACCACATCTTACTCTATAACAAATTAGAATTTATATTTATTGTGGGCATTAGGCGTATATTACGCTACTGTTTTAATTAATTAAGTTAAAATTACTGCGACAACTAGAAGATAATTCAAGTTCAAGTAAAGATATTTAGAAAGAAAGCTATATTACTATATCTCTACTATTAAAATTACTTAAGCCTTAAGCATAAATGGTTAAAAGTATTTGTATAAATTTCTAAATACAAATTTAAATTTTCCGGTCTTAAAACAGCGTCTTCTGACATGGTGCAAAAGATAAATAAAGTTTTAAATTTTTCCTTATTAAATAGTTTGTGTACTCAGGGCATACGATTGCTGCTGGTAGGGGTAGAATATAAAACAACATTTTGCAAAAACGCAAATGTCACTTTCTATTACCACTAATTTACGTAAATCAATTAATTTAAAAAGAAAAACAGTTTTAATAGTGTCATCTATCACATATCTTTTTCTATAGTACATTTGACATTTGAGTTTTTAATGTTTATTATATGAAGGAATTTTTGCTCTGAGCAAAAAAGCAATTTCTTTAACTAAATTATTATTTTGTGATGTCGATTTTCGAAAAACCCTCAAAATATTGATGTACCTGTTTGATTTTTTCGTTGCTCACAGTAGAAGAATGACCAGAAAATGCAGTGTAAAAAGTTTAAAAAATAAATTTTAAATAAAATGTACTATATAACGAAAAGTTGGTCTTGCGCTCCGAGGCGTAACAGACAGATAGACAGACCAACTCGGTTCCAAGCGAGCTCATTAAAAAGGAAGAAATCCCGGGATAATATTCGCCGTCTCGGCTTTTATAGGATTAACTAGTTCCTTTCTTCCCATTGTAAAAATTATTGCTCAGGAGGAGAATGATAAAAGGGCCCTCGAAGAAAGGCATCTGCTGGCAGTGATGATATCCATTCAAAAGCCCAAGGATATTTCTTTCA
Source organism: Philonicus albiceps (assembly GCA_963969385.1). NCBI lineage: Eukaryota > Metazoa > Arthropoda > Insecta > Diptera > Asilidae > Philonicus > Philonicus albiceps. The sequence continues at coordinate 29,283,388 of OZ017776.1, forward strand.
GTGGCGTTCTATTCTTGGGTTATTCAGTGCTTCAAAATGCGGAAAATACTGTGCGTCTTATCCTACCCCTCCTCTCCTTTTGGGGAGGAATGGGGGAAAAAATAAAAATCCTCACCCGTCCAAGAATATGAAAACATTTCGCTTCGCTTCACTGCCTGCCGGCAAACACCTCCTCCTGTGCCATTCCCATCTGGAGCAAAATGGAAAGATGCGTCTACATGCAATATTAAAAGACAACGAGATGAGCAGCAAGAGCTGGGAACTGGGAACTGGTAACTGGAACCGGGAACGGGTCCAGAAACAACCAACAGCCAGCAGAAAAGGATTATTTAATATTTAACAGGGCCCTCGAGATCTGAGCACCTCGGTGCTTACCTCGCTTGATTAACTCAATCTTTCCGGGGACTCTAATCGATTCAAAAAGTTCAGTCCCATTCGGACCCCTGCCCCGCCTCCCGCGAATACTTCCCCATCAATATATTTTTCAAATATCATCCTCACTGGACCCGAGGGGCGGAGTTAGAGTCGGGGGATAAATTATTAGTTGCTAGAGTAAAAAGGGAGGGAACGAGGGAATCTTATGTTTTGTGTTGACTCCATAAACCCAGTTAAAACTTCAACTGCACCTGTACACTAACACACTTCTCTTTCGAAGTTAGCTGCATTGGGGCAAAAGTTTGAGTTTTGTTATCCTCCAAGTGCCTCACAAAGATTTTACGAGGTGCGAATGCTTTTGAAATTTTATAAATTCCGTAGCTTCCCAAGTATTCCCGGGCATCTTGGGGCTTTTAGGAGATCCTCCTCTAGAGAAACTATGCTCTTTATATACGAACATCTTGCCCGATGGTCTGTGAAAACGTTATCAGCGAGATGGAGAAGTTTCCACCTCTTTTATAGTTCATTCAATTTTGGTTTTGTTTGAAATTTAAACTCCTAATAAATTGGTTGGGTATATCTGTTCAGGGGCCTTCTTGTAGTTCACTAACTAATGCACTCGATGTTTCATGAAATTCCTTCTTACCAAATGAGATTATCAAACGATTGCCCTTTACATGCATATGTACTATAATATAAAATAATATCTTCTGGAAAGTCATTCGTATATCTAAGGGGGATAATTTACCCCGAAAATACGTATTATACTCGTATATTAGCACACTACTCTTGAGAGGGTTTAATACACCAATTAACGTATATTTGGTTTTTAGAGTCTCAGAAGTTTGACATAACTAAAAACTTCTTAATTCTTAGTCCACACCCACTTTAACTTGCATTTTAAGTGTATATGTGGTGAAATATTATAAATCGTTCGTTAGTGTAGTCAAAGATTACATTTAAGATAATTTAGAATAATCAGAAATATTACTTGAGGGAAGGTGAGGTCAACAATTTTAATAATTTTCTTACAAAATTTAAAAATTAATAACGACTGTTCATCGTCGCTGTACCCATTTATTTTTTTATATCTCATAAAGGAGCACCAGCATTCGTTTGACTGGGAATATAATCCTTTATAATAAAGGCAAAGCGAATCGTTATCATTTTCATCTTCTGAATTTTATATACCATAGGGGTATATATATTTTTTATGAGGTTATTTTCCCCTTATATATTTCATTTGTTTTTTTATTGATAGATCAGCATAAAATCATGATGAAAATGTATTTGGTAGCTCCACCCATTCTACCCAAATATAAAGCCCCTGTTCATTGAATTAGAACCATAAGAATTTTCTTGAAATTCGTTTTTTCCTATAAAAAATAAGTGTACATTTTGGATAATTGATTTATTGACTATTAATTAATGAACAAAATATTTTAAAAATGTCTTAACTTAGTAAAACTACTCTTACCACTAATACTCGCGTTTATTCGTTCTGAAATGCATACTATCGCGCTATCATTTCTTTAATTTTGAGGCTTTTTTTCTCACACATCTGTAATATTTTGCTTTAAGATCATTAGCCTAAGATCAGAGAGGGAATAAACTTTTAATTTGAGTAGACTTCCAAAAATTTTATTTGTATTTAAATCGGGAGAATTACCTGGTCAAGGATGAATTGGAATATTATGAGTGCTAAAAATGTTATTTATTGACAGGGTGCACCATCCTGCATAAAGGGGTCATTAGAATATCATCGATGACCTCTTTGTACACATCCTGGTTCATTGTCCCGTCGACAAGAAATAGAGGTTCAGGTCTGTCGGCGGAGATACAAGGTCATATTATTGTTGATGGTGAATGTTTCACGTTCCTTACTACGCATTCTTTGTTGTGCAGCTTCTTTGGCTCCTTCGAACGAATCTTTCGTTTCTAAGTGATAATTAAACAGGTACCTTATTAAAATGCGCTACAGTATAATGGCGAAAACCTCTTGCCCGTCATTGAAGACATTTCGATCCCTGATACAAACTATTAATGGATGCGAAATGATTTTCGATAACCTTTAGGACAATTCGTTAGTCAGTTCGAGGCGTCGTCTTTCTTTGACTGCGACAAATTTGATCCTTATTGGTCGATCGTCTTTGATTTTTGTCCAACGATTTCGAAATTCTTATTACACTTTGATGAGATACTTTCTTTCTTTCGCGAAAACAAAGTGTTTCAATATTTAACAAGGCAATTATACCTGACTCTTTTTCGTCATTAATTTTATCAAAATTTGCTGCACTTTTTAAATGTCCACTATTTTCAGCTATATACATTTGCAACAAAATCATATTTCCGTGCATCAGAATGTCATAAGTAATCAAAAAGTTAATCAAAATACCAGTGAAAATCCGGATGTCAGTAGCAGCAATTTAAACACACAAAAAAAGGCAGTATATAATAAAAATCGTGTACTACATCGCAAAGAAAAAAAGTAATTAATTCACTGTAGGGCAAATCATGTTTGCTAAAAAAAAATACAGATTTCGCGATTCCGCGACTAGGCTAAAAACGAAACGAAAGGTACATCCCTTTTAGTAGTACTCGTTTTTTTCTTTTTGTCTCAATAAAATCAAATATTCGGTTAAGGCCCTGGGGCGAATTCCATCAGATTTCTATTTGCTGTAGCCTGATTTAATTTTATTATGGAAATGATGGATTACGTAAAAAGAAAAACGCCCGCCGGTGAATCTGGAAAAGCCAAAATCTGAACGAGATTTTTCCATTAAAAGTGCCGAGCTCAATCGGGTTGAAGGTTTGAAAATAAGAAAATTGAAAGAGCACCGGATAAATTTCATTTTAATGAATATTTACGGATTATGGGGAAAATTTTTAAAATTATCTCGCGCAAATTTGTACCTATTGTTTATGTTGATCTTCATAAAAAAAGTTCTATCTAAGCGATTTTTGTTTTTATGGACATGAGACCAAATAAAGTGACTTTCTGAGACTTTTTTTTTTATATCCGGCTGAAAAGTTTTTCAATATATTTTTAAGGACTTTGAAAATTTTTAAGGAGCTAACTAAAAAATTGAAGGAAAAACTTTTCCTTTATTCAAAACTACAATAAAAGAAGCTAGAGTTGAGAAAGGCAGACAGATAGAAGAAAATTCTGAATATATGTGATTTAATTTTGTATCATTCAAAATTAATAAAAGAGGTGAACTTTTTTAAATAAGCCTTGGAGGAAGCAACCATTCGTAGCCCGAGTAAAAATAATTTGTCTGGTATCTTTACGCCCAAACTAAGTACAAACATTTAAATTTTTTAAATTATACATGCGCCCGAAACTAGCAGGCATAGCGAACAAATGAGCCCAGTACTATCATGATACTCTCCCGCTACAGGTACGAAAATAAAAAAATCCACCCGCTACAGAGTTATACTCGCTTCCGCTACAGGCCCAAAAATTTAAAAATATGCCAGCCACACGGGTATGCACGCTCCCGCTACAGGCACAAAAATCTACAAATTTGTTTAGTTTCTACAAATTGAATTAGACGACAGATAAAAACAACAATAATATATTACACATATATTATATATTACACATATATGAGTAGAATACATTATTTATTTTATGAGACGTCACAGACCTTAATCTACGAAAATAATTTTATTGCATTTATTTTCAATTTTTAACCTGGAAAAAGGTAAGCGTACCATGCTACGTTTGTACTATTTCGTGCGTCTTTTAACAATACGTGCCTGCAGCGGGCCGCATTTGAAAAAATAAGGTTTTCGATCAGACGTACGGTGCCGCGTTTGGGAGCCATACAGGCGTTTTGATGCCGTGCGTGCCTGTTTCGGGCTAAAAATGGGCGAGCCTTAGTTTTTACTCGGGAGTTTAAAGATTTTAACGGTTAGTTGGAATTTTGAGCTCTTGATACTTTGTAAATATAATGAATAATGAATTATTTTGGTTTAAATTTCGTATTTACTAATCTTTTGAAATATAGTACTTGTTCTTCAATAACGAGTACTTTTGCAAAATGTTCTTATATGCGGGAAACGAAGTGTTAAGAGCACAAACGCCAAAACAAAAAAGAAATGTTTTAGATTTGAGAAAATCGATTTTTAAAAATTAATTGCAACTATTACCAAGTCCACAAATCAAATAATCTTTGCATTTTAATCAAAAAATCCAATTTCCTTAGCTGTCTGGCATTTTAGTTCAGTTGGTTTTGTTTTTGGAGATAAATGAGAAATTATTAAAAGTAATCCTGGCCATGGGGCCTCTGATAGTTCAGTTGTTAGCGCGCTGTCCTATCGTCCCAGAGGCTGTGGGTTCGAATCCCACGAATAACCATGGTCTCCTGCGCTATGTGGTAACACAATGGGCCAAAATTGGCCTAAGTGTGCCTTTCTAGGCAGCCACAGCAACCAACCAACCAATCCTGGCCATAATTGGTGACCCCGAATCAGACGGTTTTATTTATTCAGAAGCAAGACATTTGTCGAAGTCTCGACGCCTTTTCTTTGTTTCGATCGACGTGTTCAATGGATATCACTTCAATAAAAAGAAGATCACGATCCAATGCCTACACCTACCGGCGACTTTACAGTCGCATTCTATTCAGCACCTGCCAGCAATCTTACAGTCGCATACTGTCCAGAACATACAGCATCCCGCACAATTATAATTAACTGAAATGTCCATTACTTTCTACGGGTGCCCAAATATTTCTTTAAATCATCTTCACCTTCGCACAAGAACAGCGGATATAAAGGATTATCTATCTACCCTTACCAGACCAGTTCCAGACCTCCATGATTCGACAAACCAGTGCCATAAGCACTAAATGTATATTCCTTTAGTGGAGAATTTTTACCCTTTTCCTCTCATATTTATCGTCTTCTATCCGGTAACTCGGAGGAAGGTACTGACCACAATAATTTTTATTCTATTATTGGTATGATTTTCTTTATCCATGTCGATGAATACGGCTTCCAATTTAATTGTTCATCCAACCTGAGGCCTAAATAGCGCGGCATATATACTGCAAAAATTTGTAAAAGGTGATTTGGGCCATTTATACATTCAAATTCTTATTTAACAGTAGCTTGATACATTTAATTTAATTCTTTATATTTTGTGGACTGTCCTCTCAACGCCTCAAATATAAGTTACTTTTAGGAAATACGAAATATTCCTTGATAATGCTATATATATATATAAGTATGGATTGCTGAATGTTTCATTCCTATTTTTATTAGTTTGTGCTGACGATGAATTCATAAAATTCAAAAATTTAAAATAAAATAGTTGTCTTTGTGTTTTTTATTCCCGCCTTCCCTCCTATTGCATAGCAAACAATCAAACAAGTGAATAAAAGTGAACTGTCAAGTGATATAACTTTTATACGTTTTCTATAAAGAGAAATATAAGTGAAGTAATTCAACGTATTTTATCCCTTCGATAAGATTTTCAGCAGAATAATAGAAAACAATTATCCGTTTCGAGCGTAATTACGAGCCATGGAATCCTTGAAACTCTTTACCTATTTACGAGCTTTAAAAATTAAGGGACTTCGTAAGTTTTAAAATGAATTCTTCGATTTCTGCTTCTTAAAAGATGTTAATTTTACTTTTATTGTGTAGAAACGTAAAATTTCTAATGAGTTTTTTTTTTTAGAAAAAATTGAAATTCATTTGGTTTTCTTACTATTTTCAGGTAAACCGTATTTTCAAGGACTGGATGATCACATTTCTGAGGAGACTGGAGGATTTGTCGATGGTACCAATTTGCCTTTGAATTCTCCAGCACGTTCCTCGCCGCATTCACAAGGGTCCGAAGTGACTGAACGCTACTCCCGGAAAGTTTTTGTGGGAGGACTTCCACCTGACATTGATGAAGGTTTGTATGTTCACTAAATTTAAACCCCTAACTCTAGATATTTTGACATTTTCGACTATTTACACATTTTACCAATTCACTGCCTTTTCTTCGCCTTATCTCAACTTAAGTTCAAAGTTTCCAGTCATTGTGGTAATTAGATTTAAAAGGATATTGTAAAGGATGTTTTTCGATGTCATTGAAATAAAATTGATAAGAAGTTATTTTGGTTTAGGATATTATGTGACATTTTTATCACTTTTAAATGATAAGGATTTTATTGAGTCAAAGTTATAGCCAACTAAGCAGGCTTAACTGTCGAGCCGTAAATAGAAGCCGGTTTCAAAGTTACTCCACAAAGGTAATTTTATTGTAACCCCCAAAATCGGATCTTACAATAAATTTAGTAACGAAAGGCTTTTATATACTGAAATAAATTTTATTTATTTATAACTAAGCAGGTCAGGTTTTTTCATCAGTGGTATTAAAGTATAGTGGCGTTCGCTTATAACGACGGATATTTCATCGTACTAAGCAGAGTGGTGTACTCAGCTGCGATCTTTGCTTATTTAAAAATTTGTAGCATAGCTAATTGCATAAAGTTTTGTATAGAATTGGCGTCAACATGTTTTTAAAAGTTATTTTTTGATTGTACATAACCCCTTAAGACGCGTCATTATAACCAATAGAAATTAGGAAATAAGGGGATGGTAGCAAAATCAAACTAAAGGGTGTACGTACATCGTTATAAATGCTTGGTGGTTATAAACGAGGTCGTATTAAACGGACTCCACTGTATATATTTATATAATTAGGCTTAGCAATTTATTTTACCATCATTTCATTTTTTCAGACAAAATTCCTCATACAAAGTTATACGTATTTCTGGTTTAACACGATAAAATTTTCTACAAAATGAAATTAAAACTATCCACATTGAAATTTTATAACTAAATTTTCTTAGTATCAAAAAATACTTTTATTACAATCTTTGAAATTTTAAATTTATATCTTATGAATATGAAAGACTTATACGAAAATTCTACCTTTTCGTTTTTAATTTTGATGTCTTGTGAGTTTTTTAAATTTTTAATATTTATCAGTTCAATAAACTCAACAGAGGTGAATTGAGAAAAAAGTTATTACCCATTGACCGGTAAAATTAAATGAATTTACAACTTCGTGTACCAAATTCCAAGAGCAAGTTTTATTTCCCCGATGTAGACTTCTCAGTGGTTAAAAACACTATCAAAAACTCTAATCCTTCTATGGTTAGGTGTAGTCCAATTTCCCCCCTCTGATCGCTTGAAGTGTTTCATTTCCAGCACCTCTAAATTACATGCAATATCCCGCGATTTTCTCCATTATTTGGAATTTCCATATAAATTCATGTGCAATTTCCCAGAACTGCAAGTTTTCGTTCTCCCTCCCCACACTCTTTATCCTTCCATAGTGTTCGTTGTTCGCGTAAAAGAAAATGAACTCCCGAAAATTTCCAGAACACATGAATTCCATCCGTAGTGTTGAGTGCACCCTCCTAGCCAGAAGCAACTCCCGCGAGACATATCGCACTTAAAAGAAGGTCGAAGAAGGGGTGCTGATACTCCCTCATTCCTTCATCACTTGTGGAGCCAGGCCAAGTTTGTTACTCGCAGCAGCAGCAGCAGCAGCAGTATCAGAAATTGCAATCTGTTCCCAACTAACCCAGATTGCGCATAAAATTCCCTTTGGCAGTGCTATAAAATAAACAGGATCCCCTAGAACCCACTTAAGTTAATAATTTCACATTTTTACTGTCGGCTGAATATATAGGTCCTATGTATGCTGTGCATGTTCCGTACCGTGCTGTGTCGTACCGTGCCGTTCCGCATTCTGCATTTTCCCCTTCTTCATGCTCCCGTGACTAGTTACAGGGCAATTTTCTACACGCCGTAAAACATATCCCTGCCAGGAATTTTAATGCATCCTAGAAAAGTCCTCGGATCCAATTAACTCGCGTGTGTAGACAGACGATAATTCCAGAGAAGCACTCTGCCAACGCAAGCAGCAGCTCCCTCGGGCTCCTCTTAGCCCCCTCCTCTATCACTCTCGTATCGCGTTGCGCCTACAACATTCGAAGTTTAAACGTACATCTTTAAATGTGTCCCTATCAAGTTTTAAGGTTTCATTAAAGAAAAGTTTTTCATTAAGTTTCAAAGTTTCAATTTTACATGAAAACAATTTTCCATCATCCACCCATCCGCAGCACCACCCCCTAAGGCACCCATTTCCCACCTACAACCCCCTACCCCTCCTCATTTTCATTGGTGTTTTTGTTGCCTTGTTCCTTCTTGGACAGCCGCCGGCTCCTTCATTGCTCCAGTTGTGATATAAATGGAAATTTCATCTCTGCCTGTATCATTTTCCGTTTCAGATGAAATAACAACGTCATTTCGCCGTTTCGGGCCACTCGTTGTAGATTGGCCTCATAAAGCTGAATCGAAGTCTTACTTTCCACCAAAGGGATATGCCTTCCTCCTCTTCCAGGTGAGTTTCTTCTGTTAATTGTATTGATTGAAGACTTCTTAAATTGCTATTTATTTTTCCCACTCATCAAGTTTTAACGTAATTTAAAAAAAGCAGACCTTTTGCCACGTATTTAGATAATAAGTATCATTGCGTCAATGTAGCTAATTTTGAACTAAAAGTATAGATAATTTTAGAAAATATATTATTTACTTACAGGCGTTAAATTCAAAAATATACCACCTACATAGAAAATATTTTCATTCGTCAATAAGTTATTTTGCGTGAATAAGTCGATTTTAATTTATTTCATAAATAGAACATAGAATTGCCCACATGAAAATAATAAAAATTGAAGATTTAAAAGATCATCGACCTTTATATTCAAAATTTAATTTAAATCCGAACGAAATAAAATTTAGAGGATATTTTAAAGGTATCACAAATCTGTAGAAAATTAGATAAAGTATATACTGAAAATAGGACTCCGTTAAAAGTATAAATATAACTTTATATAGTCTGTAGTGATACGAGTAACTCTTAAAGACGGTTCAAATTTAAAATTCAATATAATTAATTGAGGCATCCATGAGAATTTCAACCCCTTAGAGCCATTGAGTGGAATGCAGGCATTTAATTTTGATTGCCATATAATACTAGAAGCAAACACTTCTACTCTTAGTTATTTTAATTAAATTCATCTGACATGATCTTATTTATTTAGATATTTGAATTTAATTCATTTATTAAGCCTTTAAAAACTCGCAGATAGACTTAAAAATAAATAAATGTTACGCTCCTGGAAGAGAAAATTTGCAATACAGGAAAATTGGTACTTTAGAGTTTATTTCCATTTTTACAGTATAAAATATCAAAAATTGGTTATAGTACATTTACGACTAGCCTCCTGTATTGCCAATGTTTCAATGAATTTAAGAACGAATTCATTAATTAATCGTTGTGTTTGTGTTTTGGCTAGACCATTGTATAATTCTCTCTAAGAGGACATTAATGACTTCAGATCATGTTGAAAGTTTCATCATGTTTAACAAAATGATGACCCAATTTACTGGCCATTTTAAGACATTCTTTAATTAAATCTAGAACCGCATGTTATTCGTTTTTTATCACTATGTTCTTTGGGATCAGGTGCCTTAAGGACAACTTCTATTATTTGATCACCGTCTAAGACTTTATTCATAAATATGCATTAATTGCAATTCAGTGCAAAATATCCTGCTTTATTTGGATATACAGCCGATGTGAAAAGAACACAGCTTATATTACATGCTTAAATAATGGGCAAACTCCAGCTTAGGAGGTTTCGGGATAGGTTTTGGGAAAAAAATCGCTATAAAAATAAAAGAGGCTTGGCTTATCCCATCCTTAACCGAATTGTAAAAAAAAAGTCCATATGCATACAAGATTAGGGGTGAATTTGAAGTGCTACTCATCTAAAGCATTTTTCGCTTTCTTCTAATTCCTCCTTGAACTCAAACAGCTCTTACTAAAAACCCTAACGCTTGCTCAACCCTCCGACAATATTTTATTTGCGAGACGGTGACTTGATAAGAAGGCGAAAATAAAAAATAAAAATAAAACAGTTCGCGACACAATGGGGTAATTCTTAATCCATCTGTAAATAACCGTGTAATTCCTGTCACAAGACCCGGGAGGAGCGTGAGCATGAATTAAGTATAAAAAAGCGTTTCCTTTAATTAAGCAAACAGCGGAGTTGCTCGGGGATACTCCGCAGAAGAACAAACGACGCTGGATATGAATGTTCAATGGCACTCGTTTGTTCGACTGTCGGGAAGAATAACAAGAATTTCGGGTGCTTTTATGATTCCTGAAAAGTTTGCCTAAATTCTCACATTGTTCGTGTTACGCAATAAATTTAATTAAAGCAATTGTATAAGAAACGACTCCTTCTTCTGTTTCCGGTAAGAAAGATAGAGCAAGAGGGATGGTTGGTTTGGCTGAGGTACCAAATTCAAGGGAAGATGAACGTTTTCTTAAACTTTTGGGGACTTGTTTTGTCCCAAGAAGCAGCTCAAGGCTCCTTTCAAGGGCTCTAGGTAGGGAAAATGCTTTGAACTAAAGTTGAACACAAGAAGTATCCCCCCCCCCACACGGAAGAAAGTGATTTCTTTGCGAAAGACTCCCTTAAAAGTTTTCCGAGTTTTCGTCTGATAAGTAACTAGTCACCTTACAAAAGGAAGCGTAACACGTCCCACACATTCTTGAAGGGGATCTTCCAAGATATAAATAGATAACAAGCTCAAAAGCACTTTGCCCCTCTCATGCTCTTGCTTTTTGGTCCCTCTTATGCAAACATTTTTTTTTTTTAGGGAAGAAATAAAATTTTGAACAGCATATAAATTTAATTTTCTTCCTTTTCATACAACCCTATAGTTATTGCCGGCCGTTGTGTAGATATTTTTTGAGACAATCTTAAGCTGACATTACTCTTACCATGACCTTAAATATTTCCGCTTTATGCAAAACTGGCCTTAAAATTTTCGACAAAATCTCTCATCAAATTATTATTCTCAAATTAAGTTATCTTGGCTTTCCATTCATCCTAATTTCGTAAATTTAATCCTACCCTAATAGCTACCAATGTAGAGTTTGTTTTTATTGGTCTAACCCCTTTATATCCCAATTTTGACGTCCCCCAGGGTAGTCATCTCGGTCCATTTATTTTCATATTGTCCATAAATGATAAAGGTAAATTTTTTTTAAAAAATGTTCAGCTATATTTTATTATTTTTATCAAAGGTTTTCATTTAATTTAATTTTTAATTTACTTTAGTTAAGTAAAATAAATAAATAAATAATTTCCAGGATGAGAGCAGCGTTCAGCAACTGATAGAGGCCTGCATCACTGACGAAGAGAAACTCTACTTGTGTGTATCGTCGCCGACAATTAAAGATAAACCTGTTCAAATCAGACCCTGGCGTCTTGCCGATGCCGACTTTGTCTTAGACGCTTCCATGCCCCTTGATCCTCGTAAGACTGTCTTCGTTGGCGGCGTGCCCAGACCACTTAAAGCTGGTAGGATCCTTTTACACTCTAAAAATAAATCTGTTATACTAATTATTTTATTCATTACCCTACAGTTGAGCTGGCTATGATTATGGATCGCTTATACGGTGGAGTCTGCTATGCTGGCATTGATACAGATCCCGAACTAAAATATCCAAAGGTAAGTGACCATTAATTATCTTAATTAATATCATTTTTTGCACTTTTTGTATTTAATCTTGTATTCCGCAAACTTCTGATTATAACATTAGAATTAGTTCTGAAAATAAATCTGTAAATGAGTAAGTAGGAGCTGCTGTACTCGTATGTTTGCAACAGGTTCGAACTAGGGCTCAAAACTAGCCCTAGGTTAATCAGATTTTATTACGTATTAAATAAAAAACTATGTGCGAAAGTGAACATAAACAAAATACAGATCGTTCATCTTTAGGACCACTGAATCTCGAATTTGGTCTTTCTGTGTTTTCGAATGATGCTTTGAGTGTGAATAAAGTTTTGTAAGCGTTCAAAAATTCGAATCTTAATTCGAATTTAAAAGCATCAACGCTTCAGTTTTAAGACCACTGAATCGAACATTTTGCCTATATTTTTTTCGAATGATGCTTTGAATGAATGAAGTTTTTGTAAGCGTTCAAAAATTCGAATTTAAAATCGAATTCGGAAACCTTCAGAGCTTGCGTAGACGTAGTGTTGAAAAGTTTAGTTTTAAAAGTGTGTATGCATGTGTTTGTGTGCAAGAAATGATGATTTAATGATTTGCTTAACTTAGAGAATATTTCGCTAAATACAAAGAAATTAAAAGTTTATTTTAAATTAAATTAATTTTAAATGTTTGCTCCGTAAGTAAAATAAGAAGGTAGATAATGATGTAGAAAAAAATAACTTAAATATACAGGGTGTTGCGCTAAGGTCTGAATGAGGTTGCGCAAATCGATTATACTTGATCTTCTGATTGTTTGTTTGAACACCTCCCACCCTAAAATCGGTCATTCCTTTCCCTTAAAATCGAAATTTTCTGTCTAACAAAGGAGGTGAAACCAGAAAACGCTTTATAAGACCTTTAAGAAATATCGTAGGATTTTGGTTGATAAGTAGATGAAGATCAGTAGATGAAGCTGCAAGGTTCAACAATGGCCTAAATTTGACCTTTGGTCCTTCGTCATGCTGATTTTTTATATGGAAGGATTGAAATTTTGTTGTCTTGTAGCGTTTCTAAGAAAGAAAACCGTACTCAAACCCTACAGAGCGTTCTGAAATTATTCCTACTAAAGCAGTTCACAGCACCATAAAGCAGGTGGGACGCTGGACTTACTTTTAATCGTGAAATTCAATGCTTGAGGTGGTTAGCTTAGGAGATTTCGTGTGAATTGGGGACATTTGTATTTTGAATTTTCTGTTAGCCTTTAATTTGAGATATTAGCTTTTGAATTGAATTGAATTCAATCAAACAAAATCCTAAGTTATTTCTTAAAGGACTTATAAAGCCTTTTGTATGTAAAATCAATTGCTACACCCCCGTTTAGACCTTAACGTAACACTCTGTACTTTAATACAAAAATTTCTTTAAAAAATATAATGTTTTATTTTATAAATAATTATTATAACTAATGTTTTAAAAATCTTTCGAATATCAGAATATTTGCGGAAAATATTTTGTCTTTGCTTTATAATTCACATTTCATGCAATTTAATATTCACGATTTCATAAAATTTCATTTCCATAAATACACAACAGTTCAGTGCATTTTATTTTTTTGTTTTTAATAACATTGTGCTTTTATTTATTTTTTTCATTCATTCATCAACAGATAAGTACATTTTTGATTTTATTATTTTGTAATTTCATTATTTAAAAGCTGTGTTCTTTTCGTCTATCCAGAGCAAAAGGAGATTTTGTTTAGATTATAAATTTATAATCAATAACTCGTAGCAAATATTTAATATAAATAAAAATAGAATTTTTAATTAAACATTTCATTTGAGAAATGTTCAGTTCAAGATTTGAAGTTTTGCATGAATAAAATCATTGCAATTCTTACTACAAATTCCAATTCTGAAGAACTGGTAACGAATTCCAGTTTAATATAAAAATTTCTATTTTTCTGGATACACTAAAAAAAAATGCAGCTAAAAATAATATAACATTTTTCTTCTGATTGAATCCCCTGTATAGATAAATAATTTTAAATTATAATTTTAGGGTGCTGGACGCGTGGCTTTTGCAAATCAACAAAGTTACATAGCTGCAATTTCGGCACGCTTCGTGCAACTGCAACACGGTGACATTGATAAGCGTGTGGAAGTGAAGCCATACGTTCTCGATGATCAAATGTGTGACGAGTGCCAAGGACAGCGGTGCGGCGGCAAGTTTGCGCCGTTTTTCTGCGCCAATGTCACATGCCTTCAGGTATGTCTCATTTGCCGACTAAGGGCCTAAACTAAAATGTGCACAAAATTCCGTGCGGAAAGTTGCCAATACCAAACTTATCGGAAACTTACGTATTCGCCTTGATTTTTTTAAGGCAAGAAAACCTCTGTGTAGTCCTAACTATAATGGCTTTAATGCACATTAAGGTTTTTCATCCATTTTCCTTAACGTTGGTTTAGTTTTTGTCGAATCTTTACGAATCTTAAGCTCAACTAAAATCGCCTTTATGCATTTTTAAGAGTTGTATTATAAGCCAACGTAAAAAGTGTAATGCATCAATTTTTCTCAATATTACGACTTAATTTTCACCAGAATTTAAGACTAAACTACCTTAAGGTGTCATAAGGCCATTGTAGTTGGGGCTTATAAAAGGTGGTTTTTTTTAGAGGTATACACATTTAAAATGAAATAAAATACTTAAAAATAATGTTAATGGCTATAGTGTTGGCTTTATTTAAAAGATATTTTTATGCCATGTTTGAACATAATTTCGATCATATGGGGGCCACGGCTGGCTCGAATGGAGTGTAATCGGGAAGTCCAATTTTCGACCACTTTATCAAACAACTGGGGCCGTATATCGGCAATAACAACAGAGAGTGTTGACCTATGCAGAATATGATGCAGGTCGTACTTGACGAAACTCGACGAAAGGAAGACTATTCCTATTATGGTTTGAGAATAGGTTTTGTGGATTATCGCACATAGTTCCGCACGGAACGGTATGCACATTATAGTTAGACTTTAAGACTTATACCTTCGTCTTTTGCTTATAAACTTCTTTTCTTTTATATCCAGTATTATTGCGAGCACTGTTGGGCAACCATACACTCGCGTCCAGGACGTGAGTATCACAAGCCTCTAGTCAAGGAGGGGGCTGATCGGCCAAGGGCTGTGCCGTTCCGCTGGTGTTAACCCAAGCTTTTATTAGCCAACCCCCACACAATGATCTTTTAGACGAAGATTCTGTTTTTTTTTTATTGCTATTATTAAACAAATGTTATTTCTTTTTTATTACTTCTTTTCAAAAAAAGCTTTAGACCAATAATGCAACATAACGCGGTGAGAAGGGTGAAATACCTGAAGCATAAGAAGTTCAATTTCTATGTCTCAAATGATTAGGAAAATAATAATAATAATAATAAATAAAAGAAAGGAAAGAAAAAATAATAAGAACAATTGTAAAGAAGATGAAGATGAAGCGGAAGATGTGCTGATTAGATAGCTCAGAGGCGATCGTAGTCCTGTGGGACTCGCATGTTTACCTGTTGTTAATTTGTTTTCTGTTTCCTATTTAATTCCTATTTTTTTTATGAAACAACTAAATAACTATTTTTATATTCATATTTTTAATTGTAAACAATCTTATTATTATTTTTTTTTTAATATTACCAATTTTGTTACGAGTGAAGCGCTGTTTTAATATTTAAATAATGAATGAACACGCCCAAAACCCATGCGCACTCAGTCGCTGTATCCTTTGTGATTAATTTGAATTTTTTTTTTTTTGTAATTGTTTTTAATCATTACCTAGTAATTTTTATTTAGTGTAATCGCAAGCGAATAAATAGTTTTGCTTAGAGAAACTTGTTCTGTTTAAAGTAAAATAAAAGAAAGAAAAATTTTTGTGATACTTGAATTAACGCACGCGAGAAGCAATTCTAATAAAAATTCTGTTCATGAGAAGACGTCGAACGTCGAACGATCTTTTTGTATTTTTATATGGTTACACCTTGATTCGATTTTTGTATAAATGCAAAAAAAAGAAATAAATAAATAAATAAATAAATAAATGAATATACTTAGAAATATTTTCTTAGCAAATTAATAGAAAACGAGAAGTCTCGATCGTCATAAATACTGAGCCGAAAAACAGCGAGAAAAATAATTGCAAGAACGTTTTTTTTTTTTTTAAATTTTGTTTTTTTACAAATAAATGAATAAATAAAACAACGTGCTAAAATGAGTTAGATAAATTCTTAAATTTTTAATATCATCAATTAATTGTTTGTAACATCATAAAACAAAAGATTTTTATAATTTACATTACGAATTTCGTTGGTAAGAGGACAGTCACAAAATTACCACAAGACGGAGAAGTGACAGACTACAAGAAAAAGCTTTTTAAAAAATTTTATATATATATATTATTTTTTTACAAAAACATAAATATGCGGACAAATAGTTTTTAATAAGAAAATTAACGTATAAATGTTTTATTTTTTGGTATATTTTCATTAAGATTACCACAATGCGATATTTACCTCTGTGCGAGCAATGGACACTTTTGTATTTGTTATTAAATAAAGCAATTTGTATTAAATTTCGTTATAACTCATTTTCATTAGTTTCGGTAAATTTAAAATTTGAATTAGTTTTCTAATAAATAAATACATTTTTATTCAATAGTACATAGTAAACTAACAACAGAATCTAGTAATTGAAAAGGGGTTGCATGTAAAATTGCTTGATTGCTCTTTTTAAAAATGATAGGAAAATATAATTTCGATATAATGGGGAATTGAAAATAGAAAATTAAAATAAAATTCTTCGAATGGGGAACTAATTAATATTCAAATTAAATACTTTAAGTGTTTTAAAC
This sequence comes from Philonicus albiceps, assembly GCA_963969385.1. NCBI lineage: Eukaryota > Metazoa > Arthropoda > Insecta > Diptera > Asilidae > Philonicus > Philonicus albiceps. The sequence continues at coordinate 29,300,237 of OZ017776.1, forward strand.
CTAACCAATTGAGCATGAATAGTTTGATTTACTTTTTTAAATTTTTGGCAATTATTAATTGAATCGGTCATTTCAAAAATTACATAAGTTACACAATTAACATTTTTTAGGAAATCAATAAAAACTGTGTTATTCACAAGTAAACCAGTTTTGAAGTTATTTTTTTGTGGTAAATATAGTGTTTGAATTTTAAAAGATAGAAAATATAAAATATATTTTATAATTAAAGAAAAACTTAAAAAACTGTGACTTATGTGGTTTTAGCAAAGAAAAAAAAAAGGACTAAATGGTATAGAACTTGTATAAAACAGCCATATTAACCCTTTGCAGACGAGTGTCGGGAAACAGCCCCCCAAGTTTATTTAGACGCAATTTTGTCGTAAGGTTATAAATTTAATTACAGATTGTGAAAGTTGACCAAATTTTGTTGTATTTAAATAAAATTTAAGTTTTTGTAATGCAAAATGTTTAAAGTGTATATTTTCTCAATTGCGTGCACTAATTCCTTTCGTCGCACATTGCACGCTCGTCAGGCGATTCCGTCCGCAAAGGAGTTAATTATATTTTGAATCAATAGTATTAATAATTACCCTTAAGCACTATCTTACATGTATACATTTTCATGTTTTACTATTAATATGGTACTCAATCATATCCTCATCTGGATTGCTTTCAACATTTGCAGCTAAAAATATTTATAATAAAATGGCATATGCTCTTCCAGAATGCTATCCTGAACTCGCATAATTCAATCATTTAATTTTTTACTATTAATTGGCACTCTCAAATCGTAATCTTCGACTGATGGAAGAAAGTGCTGGTGCAAGCCAACTCAGTTTAAATCAGCTTGAAGTTTTAATGATTATCATTTCTTGCTCTTTTCTGCTCCAGGTTGATCTATAGCAAATCATTAAACAAACCTAGTGTTTATGAAGAAAGTAACGACATCACAGAGGCCTCTGGTAGTTCGGTTGTTAGAGCCCTGGTCTACCGTTTTAGAGAGAGGTTCGTATTCCATCCCATAATCATGGTCTTCTGCGGTACGTGGTAATACAATGGGCTAAAAAAAATGGCCTAAGTACGCCTTTCTAGGCAACCACATCAATCTAACCTAACCTAATGACTCCATAACAAGGATATTGAATGAAAACGTACTACTAAAATCAAAATTTGAATAATAGGGGTTATTACGAAATTCCGCCGGCGGAATGTAAATACGGATTTCATACATTTAATGCGGATTTCAGAATTCAATTGTATGAAATCCACATTCGCATTCCCGCCAACGAATTCAGCAATAAGCCCCATTAACCCGTCACCACCATTTAGTGCCAAACAACGATATATCATCGTTGAGTACACTTACGATAAGTACCGACGACGATATATCGTTGGACGTGAATCAGTTCAGTATGCGCTTAGATTTAAAATGTAGCATTTCGGAACACAATTATACAATGCTAAATCTGTCTGTCTGTCTGTCTGGACTTGGATAAGGGAAGAACTTTAAAAAATAATTTAAAACGTAGCATTTCGGAACTCAATTATACCTGTGCTTAGTCTGTCTGTTTGTCGCCTTCTTCCACAAGGGAAGGACTTTGATATTTTGGAAAAAAGTCACAAATATTTTGTTACATTCACATCTCCTGCATATATCAATTGATCCGTTATTGATTTAATGCTTGTTTTTCATTTTCGTCGCCCCATCACCCACATTTGGGTGACATCTAATAGCTGAATACGTTCTGACAAAAAAAGCTTGAACCAATCAAAACATTGCAATTTTAAAACGTTAAACTCAGACATAACTACTACCGCCAGCTGAGACATGGGTTTTACCCAGAATATGCATCTACCTTTAAGGAATGTTTAAGTTGTTAAGTAAGTAAGTTTGAGAAAAATGGGATTAATACGATTTTTGAAATGACCGATTCAATTACTTTATATTTAAAAAAATAATAGCAAGTACTAGACAAAAAAAAAACCCTTTTAATAGAACACATAGGAAAATTTAGGTGATAATACTCAATTTATGCTGTAAAATTATGAGTGAGTTATAAATAAGTTAATACAAATTGTTTATAGAAAAGAGTCCGTCGCCACTGAGATTATTGAATATACTTTCATTGATGAAAGTTAATAATAAAATTGTTTTAAAAAAAAAATAAATAGCCAAATAATGCTTCCTCCGTTTTTATATAAGTGGCACAAGTGAGACAACAAAAGAACTCTTAAAAATCATTAAAACATAACCATAAGTAAAAAAAGTATGAGATATAAAATAAATAAAAGATGTTGCAAAAATAAAAATAAAGCTAAACTAGTACTTGAAACTAAAACATTTTCGGTATGAAATGATGATACCGAAAAAGAAAGGATTAAAAGCCATCATCACCTTTAAAACTCCTGTTAAATTCAAGATCGACATAAATTTTTGGAATCTTCATTTCAAATGACTTCTGTAATAAAAAAAAAAATATATAAAAACGAAAAGAAACACAAAAATTATGATGTAACACGTTAGCTAATACGATTTTATTTTTAAAAAAATATGTAAATAATCGATAGTTTCGTTTTCCTGGATTTGTTGTGTACGAGTAACGTATTCACATAAGACGAGTTCTTTTTTTTATATATTGAAGATTTAGTTTCCTATTTGTTGTTTTCTTTTTTATATACATTTATATATTTATACATAAAACACGTCCTGTACGATTTTTTAAATACACTTATTTCATTAAAAAAAACATTGAAAAATTGACAAACCAAAAAAAAATAAATAAATAATTCAAAGTGGAGAAGAGAACGAACGTTTACCTGAGAACATAATTAAAAATTGTGCTTCATTTCTAAAAGTAATGATAATGAAAAACACAAGAAAAAAAAAAGAGTAATTTTCTAGGAGTAATAAGAAGAAGATATGTAATAGTGTTTTTTACATTGAATGAACTTTTTTATTTTTTTAATCCTTAAATGAAGTGATAAATGAAATTTTTGTAGTCGATTTTTATATCGTTAGTGTAACTAAAAAAAAATAAATAAATAAAAGAAAAAACAGAAAAAAATGAGACAAAAAAAAATAATTTAGATGATTAGTCTCCTTTTATTAGATAAAAACATTTTTATACATTTTATTCGTTTTTTAATTAGATGAATACGAGCAGTGCAGGCGACGATGTTCTTTCTTTCATTTCGAATATGTAAGTTTTGTCTGAGACCGCTCCTGTTTCTTGTTCATTGTTCGATTAATTGATTTTATTTTAAAAATGTTATTATATATATATTTTTTTTGTTTTTTTTTAATTATTCCGATTATACTGTTCGCTGGCTCGAACACACTGTCCTTTTTGTGTTTAATGAAATTCTTTGATATTTACAAAACAAACAAATAAAATATGTGTTTCTATTCAACATTTAATTCTCCAATCTTACTAACATTACTTATTGGAAAATTTTGGATTTGGACAAGTTTTAACCTTTTTGGAAGGTAAGAGCATACTAGAGCAAATGAGTTTTCTTATCTCTAAAGACTTTCTCATTTACTACAATACAAATAGAATTTATAAATCAAATTTCCAAGAAAACGGACATTCGAATTTATTGTTCTATTTATTTGCAAGTGGTAAGTAATAATTTATCTGTGGGAAAAGTTTAAAAACGTTACGCTTTTTAAGTAAATTACTGTCGCAACTTAATCCTTTATGTGAAAATTTGTTAGTTTGTCTATTAAGGGGTAAAACTACTCTAGAAATCCGATAATAATGATTATTTTTAAAATTTTGTTCTGCAAATATAAAAAAAGGAATAGAAATTTGGATTAAAGCAGTGTTTTTTTGCCTACGCTTGTTCAAAATATTGCCACCGTTCAACAACGTTTTAATAAAGTAACTAGATTAATTCAAAACTACGACTATATGCGGTGCAAAGCGGTTTTATTCATCTATTTTTACTCTCTAAATTACAAATAAAAAGCCAGAACATTTAATTCGTTTATTTTCATGTTGTAAACACAATTATTTCTTAAATTCGAAAAACAACCGTGCAAAACAATAGCAACTTTTAACATTACTTTAAAAATGAATGTGGTATCCTTCGTTTTTTATTAAATCAAGGAGTGGCATAACATCTTTTGCATATGGCAACATAATCGTTTCTAATAAATCTCTATATTGGAAACGATCTATAATTCTCAAGATTTCATGAAGAGGCTCTACTACATTGGCCGAAAAATAACCCGACACCATTAGATGGCCACCGCTATGTTTCATGGTAGGCACGCAATTTCAATTTTACTAACACCTCTCGAATGCCATCGGAATTAAAACATGTTAAATTTGCATTCATCGCATTTATCACTCTATAGTACGCTCCTCCAGCGATTACCACACCAATCTATTGTGCTCCAAAGCAAATTTGAGTCTAATAATAAAAATGAGTTATCTTTACTCATGAAAACGTGTGTAGCAAATTTTACTGCTTGACTTCTTTGCGGAGCGGTAGTCCATCTTCGAAGAATAGTACTTATGTTAACCTTTATTCTGAAAGAACTACCAATTTGGTTTGAAGACATGAATGAATTATTTTTTAATATTATCCGTATCAATCTGTCTTTTCGCTCGATTTCCCAAATGAAGCGTTTTAACAGTCCTTTCCCTATAAAATTTTGAAACCCAGCGACTTAAAAAAGATCTCCTTAATTCATATTTATTTGCTACAGAATACTGAGATGTTTTCGCCTTTACTTCTCGCACTAATTTTAATTTAAAGTCATCACTGTATTTCTGCGATGCCATTTTCATAAACAAATTGTAACATTTTGACTACAAGGCATATATCGATGTTCGAAGTCTCAAAATAAATTGTATTTTGTAATTTAGAGAGTACGGATAGATGAATAAAACCGCATTTCATCGCATATACTCGTAGTTTTGAATTAATCTGATTATTTTATTGAAAATTCGGTGCTAATGTTTTGCACACAAGTGTTATATTGAAGTATCAAAATAAAACTAAATAAAATGCTCCTACTTTACAACGTTTTAGTTAACTCATATATATCTTTTTATGTAGCAGTTTGCGAGCGGAGTCATATCTCCGAGCCAGATTGGTCCTAAACTAATAGCCTATGTAGCATTTTTTTTCGAAATAATGATTTTTAAAAAAATAGTGCGCAATTTAAGGAAAACCTCCGATTTTTGGGTAAAAGTTTAGTGTAAAATTCCATATATTTTCAAAAACTTTTTAAGATATCGTAAAAATTCTTCGTAGTCTATTAGTTCATATATTTGAGGAGACATATTTTAAATTTCAAATCGATTAATTGAAAATGGTCTGTTCTAAGTTCTGAGTTTCTCCGATCCGATTTTAAAAACACGGTTTTGAGAAAAACGCATTTGACTCGGTATGAAGCTCTGCGACAAATTTAAAAAGATCACTTTTAAAATTTCATTTGATATATAAAACCATTGTTTTTAGGATTTGATATATCGCGGAAGGAAAAAGAAAAAGAATAGATTTTTTAAAATTTCGAGAGTGGTTTTAGCTCTTAAGTAATAAATTTGATTGCTATTTATATGCAGTTTACAAATTTGATAAGGTAAGTATTCTACTTACTCGTGAAATCTGATTGAACCTTTTCATTTTTAATATAATTGAAAAAAAGAGATCGTTTTGTTTAAGGTAATTGACAATTATGTTTTATTTTGAATTAAAAAAAAGCTACACTTTAACTTCGTAGATTTATTTTAATTTATAAAGTCGGTATACTGTTTCCACCACAAAAGTTATAGCCTGTCCAAAAGTTTTGCTATATTTTAAAGCAATCCATCCCTATAAAATTATTGTTAATGGTGTATGGTGATGTATGTCTCCTTATTCGCTTTTCCTCTAATATCCCGCCTTTTATGGCGCTAAATTTCTAAGAAGAATTCTAAAAAAAAAAAAGCCTACATATAAAACTGCTGCTGCTAAATTAAAATAAAATTTCAAAATTTCAATAAATTAAAATTTTATTTTATTAAAAAATAAAAAAAAAAAAAATTATCGTAAAAGATAAAATTACTCAGCTTAAATGTAAATATCCTTACCTTTATATAATCACAAATAAAAATGTACCTACAATTGAGAAGCAATTTTCTAAGCTTTATGCCTTTTTATCAAAATATTTTGAGAGTTCAATTAGTTTTTTGTACATTTTTAGAGCGAAACTTACATCTTCGAAAGCGTGCAAAATAAATATATTTTGTAAATGACTTAACAAAAATACAAAAACAAAAAAAAAGAAAAAAAAAAACTGATTAAAAATCACTTTCTCATACAAGAAACAAAAAATGTTTATATATATAAACCCAGTAGTTATACTAGGTAATATAAGATGCTGACGAATCTTATACAGAAAATTTAATAAACAAAAAACAAAAGCATATAAAAAATATATAAATTTAAAAAAAAAAACAAAAAATTAAATACAAAGGGAGTATACATCATAGAAGGGTGGCGAAGTAAAAAAGAAAGATGATGATAGAATATGCAACTTTTTGTAAAGTAAAAACAAGTGAAATATCAAAAATAAGTTATTTTTGGTAAACAACTTCATTTATTTTTGTGTAAAAGAAATGTAGAAGAAAAAAAAAGTAACTCAAATTTAGCAAATTTAATACTTTGAAGCAAAAGAAAATGAAAAACCAAAAAAAAAAAAAATACACTTAGAAAATATTTTATTATACCTCTCTTTTTACCTTTTTTAAAACAACACATAAGACAAATACACAATTACACGTATATAAACAATTCTTAGGATTTTTTCAAATTCAAAATCATCGTATTTCGATATCTTTAACTAATAAACTTAAACAAAAATCTTATTTGAAATCGAATTCAGTTAACACAATTCGGTGTTTTTTTTGCGATAATATCGCAATTTAAAAAATTGAACAGATAATCGAAAACAAAAACTGATTTTCTAATATTCTGCTTTTAAAATTATAAAAATGTATTTGAATTTGAATTGATTCTAAGTTTAATTTCTAAAAAACGATATCTACCCACAAAAGAAAATGTTCACCAAATTGAAGTAAACGAAAAAAATGAAATAGAGTTGTAAAAAAGAGTAAAGTGAGAGTTAGTAAAATTATTACCATAAATGCTGCAGTAAGTATATATTACCAGAAAATACGGAAAAAAGTTAGAAATAATACTTAGGAAAATAAATCGTCCTATATTTTTATAATTTATATTCATCTATACATCTAAATGTATATTGAGAAAAAAAAATAAATAAATAAAAATTGTATATAGATAAATCTTAGTGAAGAAGGAAAAAAACATTTTTTTAAAAAGCATCGCCTTTATAGAAAAGTTATATAAAACAAGAAAAAAATATATAAACTTTAAATTGCATCAATTGAAGGAACTTAAAGTAAAACCAAAAAGTAAAAATATACAAAAAAAAAAAAAAAAAAAACATAATTTTTGCTGTATTTTTTTAGAGACTTTCATTAACATAAACAAATTTTTAATTGAAAGTGTGTAAAAATGAGAAAATAATGAAAATGCAAAACGTTTTAAATATAGTCAAAACTTCAATAAACAGTGAAAAATGAGAAATAGTAAAATTTACTTAGTCAAATTGAATTCTTATATAAATGAATACATAAAATATATATTGAACATCCATAGTTAAAAGAATACATAGATATTTTTCGATATAAATATAAAGAAAATAAAAAAAATACAAAAAAAAATACAAAAAACAAAAAATGATGACATTTTCAAATGGTTAGTCAAAGGCTTACAGTCATTAATCTAATTAAATTAAATAAAACTGGCTCGGCTTGTAACGTATAAGTGAAAAACAAACATAAGAAAATTATAAAAAAAAAAACGTATTCATAAAATAAACAAGAAATCAAAAACCAAATATTATATATATTTAAAAAAAACAAATGGAAAATGTAGTCAATAACGAGGAGTTGTTGGTTCATAGCTTCTGCTTTTTTCTTCTTAAACGTTTTTAACGACAAATTACTCTCCACGTTTAAAGTAAAAGTAAAAATAAAAACAACCCAAAAGTAAATAGTTAAAACTTAACAGCGTAACACATTCAAACATTTGAAGCATTGCTATAGATGAAAATGAAAGGAAAACAAAACAAAAAACAAAACTCGACTGGAAAATTTGTGTTCATATTTCAAATCATAATAATACAACGTATTAAGCAATCTTCTACACACTTCCATAACAGTGATAGAAACAAAAATATAATAAAATAAAATAAAGGTTGATCAAAGAAGTTATGTAGTGACGGTATTGATTTTTATTTTTTCTACTTAAAAAACAAATAGCTTAAATAAATTTCAAAAATTCTATACTGTCTACAAAATCCGCTGAATAATGCGAGTTTTATTATATTCATTTTGTAGCGCTGGAAAGAAGAAAAATAACTTGTTTCATAAAAGTAGACATGATAAGAATTGCTAATCTACTTTTTCCTTTAGTGCTCCAAAAAGAAAATTTACTTTTACTATTCCAATTCCAATTTCATAAATAAATATGCGATCCTTGTTTCGAAACAACACTATAAAAATATATTGGTTTGGTGCATAATTATGAGGCGTTTTTAAACGATATTATCAGACGTTCTTGAACACTATTTTACAATGAAAATGTAAACATAAAAATTCAACAGTAACATTTTTAAATGATTAATCCGGAGCGTAATCACCATCTATTTCAATAACTGCCATTTAAATTTTTATTAAAATATAACACATCAAAGAAACGCCTAATAATTATGCACCAACCCAATACATATATTGCTTATATTTTTGGTTGGGGCTTATGGTAGCTCAGTTAGTAGCTTGTTGGACTACCAGCCCAGAGTCTGTGAGTTCGAATCCCATGTATAACGATTATTTCCTGTGCTTACATGGTAATACAATGGTCTAAAAATTACCTAAGTTTAGCATTGATTCAACTAACTGTACAATATCCCATAATTATTTTATTTTATAATTTCCAAAAGCATTTTTTAATTGTTGCCATAAGTTATAGTTATAATTGAGAAGGGCACAGTAAAACCAACAATGATCCGCAAAAAATTTGTTTGCTGTCCGAGAAGTATGTTTCGGATCCATTGTCTTGTTAAAGGGTCCATTTTAATGGCATATTATCTTCGGTAAATGGAAGCACAGTATTTTCAAGTATATTGACATATTCGTATTGATTCTTTGATCCAATAAATAGGTCCAATTGAATATCACAAAAACGATCCCCATAGCTTTATATTCCCACCTCTATATTTAAAAGTATTTTTTGTGTATTTTGGGTGAAATTCTTTGTTCGGATGCCTTCTATCGCAATACCGACCATCGGATCCAAATAAATTTATTTTCGTGTTATCCGTACACAAGATATTCCTCCAATTTTTTTATACTTTTAGGACCATCCCAGTTGATATGGTCAGATGTAAATTTAAGTCAGTTTTTAATATTCTTTTTAGACAATTGAAAAACTTTTCTGGAGACTCTTCCATGTAAATTGTGCTCATCAAGTTTTCTGTGCACTGTACGTTCATATGGAGATTTAATTCAATTTTAATTGTTTTCGAGAACTCGAATGGATATTTTTGTGAGGTATGAGCGATGAACGCTTATAAGGATTTCCCTCAAATAAAAATATTTGCAAATACTTCGCTCTATTAATCTGATCAGCGAAATTGACGCGTTTTTTAAAAATGAGCTTCGGCTAAAGAACGGAAATGAACTATAGGTAGAAACAGTCATATTATCCTATACTAAACTTATTGGTTAGTTAATATATGGCTCTATTTTAATGAACACCACTGTACATATTTTGTAATATAACAAATTGGGGTAATTTTTACTTTTCCTATATTTAGTTTTTAGTCATTGAACAAGAAGAAATTGGTGATTATGTAGAAAATAGTTTTTGAATTCAGAAATCCGAAAATAAAAGAATTTGTTTTTTTCATTTGTCTTGTAGGTTTGTTTCTTTTTAAATAAATTAGGGAAACTTACTCTTTGTATGATCCTCGATGTTTTATACCGTCACTACAAATATCACATCAGCCAGGCTCAATACACAACCCATAATTTCTCCTTTACCCTTTAATTTCCTAAATGAAAAGCAATTGAAAGAAAATCTTAAAACATATTTAATGCATATAAATTAAAATTCAAAAAAGACACACACATACACGTACTGCAGTACATCGACATTTCTATTTAAAAAACACAAAAAAAAAAAAGGCAAAATGTTTATCAAATCTAGATAAAGCAAATGCATAAATTTGATATTGTATTATATAAATGCAAAAATAAAAATAAAAACATACAAAAGAATAATACAAAATAAAAAAAAAATTAAAAAAAAGGTATGAAGAAAAACACAAAAAAAACGTATTTTTTAAAAAGAAAAACAAGAAAAGAAAAAAATATCTATTTTAGCTGTCAGAAAAATTTTATACTACTCTTGTTACCTAAACATAAAAAAAAAAAAACGAAAAAAAACTAGCTAATTTAAAAGTAAGTTAAAAGAAAAGGGATGAAAAGCTAGCTATAAAAGTAAAAGCGACCGTATTTTGTTTTTGTTTTTTATTTTTATTTATTTTAATAGGTTAATTGAAAATAAACAAAAGTTTAAACAAAATCATAAACGATAAAATATCGATTGAGGGCAAAAAACAAAATAAATAAATAATGTGCAATACGTCTTAAAAGGGAAAGTGAAACATTACTTAAAAGGGAGGGGGAGGAGATTGTCTCAGATTAAATTAATGATACAACCATTACTAATAGCGGAAATTTATATAAAACTAAAAATAATTAATGAAAAACAAACAAAACAAAAATATATCATTAAGAAAGTAAATATATACAACACGCGTATATACACACACACACACGACTACACGGTACACAACGTTTGGTTTGTTTTCCTTATATATGTATATTTTTTTTTTAAATATAAATTTTAATTTAACATTTTTCTGCGTTCGATTTTAAGAGAGATATTATTTCGTCGTCAGACTTGTTGAAGGGTTTTCTATGTTACCTTTTAGTAAAAAGTATAAAATAAAGTATAAATATCTAAATAGATATATAAAGGTAAAAAAAACGAAAAAAAAAACAAAAAAAAATATTTACTTACCTGTAGAATCTGACTCGTTACCTTTTTTATAATCAATTTTTTCTAGACTAATTATTTAAAAAATGAAAAAAAAGTAATAATAAAAGTAATGCAAACAAGTAAAGCATTATACTAAAGAATTATAATATTCATAAATAGGTGCAATCCTTTGTTTATTAATTTTTTTTTAATATCTTGTAATTTTATAAAATGTATTAAAAGTTATATGTTTTATTTTTTGCACTTTTCTAATGAATAATTTATTTCTCTTTTATTAGAAGAAAATGTAAGAGTTAAAGGAAAATAAGTAGAATTTTTGGTAGTAAAAATTGGTTCTTCCTTTTTCTTTTTTTAAAAAAAATAATAATTAAGTAAATGAATGAATAATAATAGTTTTGCCTTCACTATACAATACAATGTAAGTATAAAAACAGCTCCTCAAATTGTATTTTTACTTTTTTGTAATTTCTTAGAGAGAGGCATATAAAGTCATTTGCAGTTCCGTTCAAAAAAAAAAAAAAATAGCTATGCTATTTGCCCTATAAAGCATTACTTTAAGCTAAATGATCAATTGTTACCTATCAACTGCTACTGACATAAACAAACTAAAACCTTGTTAAGAGGATTAATCATAGATGAGTTATTTACATATTATTTCCCGAATAAACCACACAGAAGAATTACGGACCTCATCTCAGCTTAAGAACCCTTTGCCGAAGGTCCCACTTCTAATCTGTGTCAAAGTTGGACAAGTCATACAGAAAATGAGCTGTTGTTTCCTCGTCCTCTAGACATAGTCGATATTCCATCTCTTGACCCTAATTTATGAAGGTGAATTCTGATCCGGTGTGATGGGCTGATAAGTAACCCACCAGCAGCATTAGATTCGCTTTGCTTTGAGGATAGTGGGGTGCTGTAAAGGAGTAGGGTGTATTAAGCTCCTTAACTTAGCTTACTTAGGTAACACAAAAGCACATAAGAAAAATAATAGGAATTCAAAACAGTACAAATTTCAGTAACTCAACTAATTAGAAACTATTCATATTCGTTGGAAAACCTTTACTAGAAATTACTACTTGACAGCGCTGAATCATTGATTCCATCAAATGTCTCAACTTTTCCACCGGAATTTGTTAGCTCTGCCCATAAGTTCTTAATTGGATTGAAATCCGGACTGCAGGATGGCCAATCCAAAACTTCAATATTATTGCGTTGGAACCAGGCAGTGATTGATTTATACGTGTGTTTGGGGGTCTCTATCTTGCTAGAACTTCCAAATAATCGGCAAATTTTCATCTCCAAAGGGTTCCATTACGCCACGCTCCATAATGTCCTTGTATTGATACTGATCTAAAAATCTTGGTATATCTAGGATCATTTTCACATCATGGAAGTCTTCGAATGTACCTTTTTGTTTCCATCAGATCCAAACCTATTAATTTTCGTTTCATCCGAACATAAGATATTCTTCCATTCCCGAGTATTTCAGCTTATATGACTGCCTGGAAAAATTCATACGATTTTATCGATGAAATTTTTTCAACGTAGCACTCTATTAAATAAATTAGTCCATTTTTTAACTTAACATTTCCTATTATGTTAGGCTCATTTATATTTTTAAACCTACTGCTAAATAACATTTCATAAAAAAAAACTCTTTTTGTTTACTTATTCGCAAGCTATTACCTATTTAACTTTGGGAGTCACTATATGATTATTTTTTTTTTTTCAAGAATATGAAATCAGCTAAACAACTCAATTATGACTGTGCTTTACAACCACATTTTAGTTGGTGCGTAACATATGCAGTTGAGAGATAAAGGTTTCCAATTAACCATTTAGCTTATAACAACGCAGGAACGTAGTAAGCACTGCTATTTTTTTCGAACGGAACTGTATTATTATTATAATTATTATTATTATTATTATAATTTTTTGAAATCTGTTTTTGTTAATTGACTTGATATATATTAAATAAAACATACATAATTAATATATTTTCTACCGCCATGAGCCTGAGTAGTTAAATTTTACAACCAAGTGTAAATAAGTTCCTAATTTTGTTAATTCACTATATATAAAATTATGTTTTCATTTGAATAGTTCTTTTTGTTTGTTTTTGCTGAAAAAAGAAAAAGCTGAAAGGAAAACAAGGATAATCAATTGTTTTATTTGTATGTCAATATTTTGTAATACATATATATTTTTTTAATTATGAACCCTTTTTGATATACCTGCCTAAATTCCGATATACAGGGTAGGCAAATTTGAGGTTAGGAAGTAAATTGGTTTAAAAACACACTTTGTTTTTTGACAAATTCAGAAGAAGAAATATGGGAATTAATAATGATTTCAGGCAAATGTCTACCTCTAGACGTGTGCTCTTTTCGCAAAATTTTGAAGCAAATTTTGTAACAAAGCTTCGCTTATCTCGTCAATGCAGCGCCGAATTTCAACTTTCAGAGCGTCATTTGTTTTTGGTTCAAGTAAACCCGGTCTTTTAAATTGCTCTAGAAAAAATAGTCCAGGCCAATTGAACATCGCCAAATTGAGAAATTACGCGACCGGGAAATTTCTCATAAAATAACTGAATTGTTTGGCTGGCTGTGTGGCTCGTAGCCCCGTCTTGCGGAAATTACAGGTCGCTGATGTCTGGTGATGCCCAATTGTTGCGAACGTCGACGAGTTGATGTTCCAGGCTCATTCTCACCACTTTGCTGTACAGCGGCTATGTTTGCATCACTATGGCCACTACGAGCATATTGTTTTGGCCTATTGTTAGCAACAGTACCGTGAGCCTTGAATTTAGCGATTAAATTATGCATAGCGGTCTCAGAAGGAGCTTGATAACGAGGAAAAGCTCCTCGAATTTTATGAAGTGAAATATAGTAAAATTTTCATCATTTTGATAGTAAATTTTCACAATTCACAAATTCGTTCTTCAAGAGTTTAGCGTTCCATGGTTCAAATTTCCTAAGTTTTTACTAAATAAATGTCAAAGGTCGCGAGCTTAATTCTTGAAATATCATCATTTGACAGCCTATTTACTTCCTTATCTCAAATTTGCCCACCCTGTATATTCCAACTCCTATTATAAAAGTAGCAATATTTGTTTTTTGTACATAATATTTTTTCATATAAAACATCAAGGGACACGACAAGTTTTGCACTGTCCCTATCATTGACCAAACAATAAAAACCTTTTTTAGCTCATCTTCAGTTAAGTATTTGTTATTTTATATTTAAAATTATTATTTTAATTATATTTAGTAAACTAAAAAAAAAAGAATATATTTTTGTTCTCTCTATGATCACACCGTCACGCGTTGTCCTTACATCTTTACATATTAAGTGTTTTCTAATAAACAATGTGACTAAAAAAGTGTTTAAACACTAAACATAATATAAAAAAAAAAAATAAATTAAAAAATGCTTTTATTTATATTTTTATGTGGGTGTTTTTGATAATTTTTTCTTTTTCATCTCGTTGTTGTACAACATTTTTATAAATAACAAAAATAAAGGTGATTATATTTAATAATAAAACAAAAATGCCACACGTCTACTTAATGTGTAAGGCAAAAAGAATACGAGATATATAAAAAAAAAACCAACTTATATATATACACTCATTATACATATATTATATATATATATATTTCCCCAAAAAATTCTTCCGTGTAAATTTTTAAAATGAAAACATTTTTCAGCATTTTTAAACGTATTAACTGTATAGATTGTAAATTACTACAAAATATATAATAAAAAATATTACAGTGACGAATAACACGTTTTTGGTTGTAAATAAAACCATTTTTGAGAAGGAATTGGACTTGATTCTCGAAAGTACATTTATTTAAAAAATTCAATTTTATTTTCTTTTTTTTTGTTTTACACTTTTTGTAATGTTTAAGGGATTTTTAATATAAACTTGTTTTGAAAATGGTTGTAAAACACTACTGCCAAATAATAATATAAAATTTAGAAAATTCTTTTCTACTTTAACAATTTTTTAACTTGTTTTTATATAGAACTATAATAATAAATTTTACTTAATATACATCTGAATTGCATAAAGTACTTATAATTCAGTTATAAGAGAGAAAAAATACGATTTGTGTTCTCTATAGAAAATCATAGCCCCAAGATTCAATTTTTTGGCTGTTTATCAAACGATTAAAATTGTCTACAAGGTATCCAAAAAGGTTGAATACAAAAATAAATTGCGATATTATACCACGTGGCTAAATTTAATATTGAGAACATTTTACAGTAAATGTTTTCTCATTATTCCTCCTTTAGCCTTCATTACTAATCTTAATATATTTTCAAAAGAATTACAAGTGGTACGCACGAATGACATGGGTATTTCCTCCCAAATGTTAATTAATACTTGATTGAAATGCTCTAAACTATTGATGTTTTGGTCCTTTGAGTTTTAACATCATGTAACTGCTGGCGGAAAAACAAACCAAGGGTTTTAAATTAGAGCTACATAATCTACTAAATTTTCAACGGACCACTTTTGAAATGCATTTGGGGTATGCGAAAGCGCCCCGTCTTGTTGAAAGCAGTAGTAGTCGTCTCTAGATAATCCTTTGCAGTTTAGAAGGAAAACTGCTTAAAACATCTCCTTCTAGTAGTACTAAGAGCAGATCTTGACGTCCTTTTCAATAAAAACCCAATGGAGTTTATCCCCTTCTTACAGAGAGAGGAAATATTTTGGTACATAGACACATAATGTTTGTTTTCTGGAATATCTTGAATTCTTAATTACTACACACGATCATTTTGAGAGTCGTGTCGTTCTTGCAAAACGAAAAGTTCTTCTTCGGAAAACACAAACTCGTCCCCAGTGTGCCAAGCAAGGATATTGCGTTACTTAGTATTGTGTACTGTGTGCGGACATACACTTTTCTTGCAGTTTCCAACAGATGATGTTTCTTTAAAACTTTTAATGGTTTTATATACGAAATCCTATTTTATTTCTACTTTTCTCAAGGCACGAAAAATCTCATTCACTCCACTAAATTTACTCACAGCTATCGCTCAACTCAACTCACTAAAGAATTCTGATAAAATTTGGATTTTCCATCACAGCATATGGACCAGTAGTTGTTTCAGTTGTAAACAAACAAACTTTTGTTTTTGAATTTATTGGGTACCGCGTAAGATGAGAAAAAATGAAAAAATTTAACATTTTTAAAATCAGAGGCTTATTTTTAAAAACTGCTGAATTACGTGTTAAAGTGTTTGCATGCAATTCAGCCATAAGAGGAACTATTTTGTTTTAATTCACTTTTAATTTTTAATTTACTTATTTTAAATCAGCGCTTTAATTTCTACTCCTAAATGGTTTTTTCGGCACCAAATCTTTATATAAATTCGTCAAAATAATTCTCGATCGGAGTAAAAAAACAAAGCTGAATTCAAAATATACACGTAAAATAAATTAAAACATAAATAAAACATTAGCTGTAATTTAAGAAATAAAAAACAAAATTAATATAAACACGAATACGTTAAATGTTTTTTTTTTTATACAATTCCACTCATAAAAAGAAAATCGAACGAAATCTTAAAATCGTTACGTACATTAAAACATTTAATAAATGGAAATGCAAAAAAAAATATTGGCAAACTGCAATAGTAAAACTTTTTTAATTATTTTTTTTAAATATTCTCAAAGTATTTTACAAAATTAATTCCTATACGGGAAATAGAGAGAAAAAGAAAAGCTATATAGGGAACGCTAGGAGATGAAATGATGAATTTAACCATCGAGTGTAAATTTAACGTTTCATACAAAATTTATTGAATATTTCTAAAATTTCTAAATATTAAGGGTGTATTTTTTACCTTAAAAAAAAAAGAAAAAAATTGTACTTTTTCTGAGCGATGTGGAATGCATTAAAAGAAAAGTCATTTTAAGATTTGATAAGAAGAGAAGAAAAAAAAACGATATTTGTATGTAAAAACCAAAAAAATTAATAACGATATATTCAGTAACGTCTTTTTATATGTATCTACCATTTGGAAATCGAAATTTATTATATACCTAACTTGCATACAAAAAAAGCATGTAAACTGTGCATTTTACGTTCATGCAAAATTGAATCGCATAAAATGCAAGGATTAAGATAAACGCTGCATTTTAATAATAAAAATTTAAAAAAAAAAATACGATCATAGAGTATCAATTGGCGATGTTCCAGTAATTTTGTTTTTTTTTATTTTATTTAATAATTATTAGTTGTTTTAACGTTATTAGTTTACTTTAATTATGTAGTTAAAATGGTTTTTACTGTTTAATAATTAAATAATCCTGTTCTTCCTGCCAATAATCGAAGAGGAGTTTAACTTTAACTTGATAGTTTGATGTTATTTTAAAATTTGTTTTTTTTACATTAATTGGAAAAAATAGTAAAGATTTTTATATATACGACGTCTGTTCAAAAAGTATTGCGAATTTTGAATTTCCGCGGGCTACGTATATTCGATTTTCAATTTTTTTTGTGGCGGTATGTTGGTACTCATATCCCTCACTTCTGATGATAAGATCGGCTATTTTAAATGTTTAGTTAATTTTTGAAAGCTATTTTGCTTGGATGCTTTTTGGCTCGTCTTCGATTTTTGCCTATTTCAAAAAATATATTAAAGAATCTGTACGAAATTTTGGTTTCCACGTCATAACCATAAACCCATGATTCATCACCTCTGGAGAAAATTTGGGTCGTTGCGGACAGAGTCCAACAGCTCCTTAAGAATGTTAATGCGATGCTGTTTTTGGTCGAAATTGAGCAATTTTGGCATGAATTTCACGGCGACTCGTCTCATATCCAAATCATTGGTAAGAATCGAATGGCATAAGCCAATCGATATATTTAGGTCCTCAGCATTTAGCTTTAATGGTGATTTAACGATTGGCCAATACCACGAGTATTTCCTTCACTTCTTCGACGTTATCTTGCGTTGTTAACGTGCTCGGGTGTCCGGCACGCTCTTCGTCGTTAACATCTTCTCGGTCCTCTGAGAACATTTTGTACCACCGATAAACGTTGCTTTGGTCCAAGGTAGCTTGGTGCGTCCGCGCACTTAATTTTGTTTTCCAAACAAAATTTGATAGAGATTCTTTGATCCATTTTTTGGAATAGGCAAAAATCGAAGACGAGCCAAAACACGTCCAAGCGGTCAAAATTTAACTGAACATTTAAAATAGCCGAGCTTATCAAGCTTATAACCATAAGTGAGGGACATGAGGATATACATAGCCAGCGAAAATTTAAAATTCGCAATACTTTTTGAACAGACCCCGTAATTCGTAAATTTTGCTCAATTAGATGTATAATAAATTTTTTAATCGTTTATTATTTACATTTTATGATATAAATCTAAAAAAGCTTAACATGTTAAAATACAAAAAAAAAAATTTTACACTATCAAAATTATAAAAGTTAACTCCTCTGCTTTGCACTAAATAATTTTTGTATGTTCGAAAATAATTTTAGAAGAATTTTACTTAATAATTTATTTATTTTTTCAAAGGCGTATTTAATTTTTTATATTGGCCCACAAAAGTAAATGTAAAAAAATTTGGATAATAATTGAACTATATCACAAAAATTTAAAGAAAATATTTTTCTTTGCTGTAATATAAATTAAAATAAGCTGCGTAGAGAAAACAAAAAAAAAGTATATATATATATTAAAAAATAAAAAAAAAATTATAAAATTAATGCAAACAAATCTTTTTTAGTTTTATTTTTTTAGAAAAACCAAAAAAAAAGAAAAACACATTTTTTTCTTAAAAATATGAAGGAAAGATGGAAATAAAATATTTTTTCAAAATAAAAAGAAAATAAAAGAAAAAGAGAAAAAAAGTGAATCGCAGAAATAACGACATTATTAAAAAAATGAAATATTTGAAAATTAATACAACAAAAAAAAAAGGAAAATGAACAATGTAAAAGAGAGCGTTTTTTAAAGGAACATACATAAATTAGGTGAATAAAAGTGTTTTTTATACTTGTAGCTGAATTTTTTTATAAATTACAAATGGAAAAAATATATATATATATATTATGTAAATTTACATGAAAAGTACTTATTACAATAAATTTAAGTAATACAATGTAATGGAGAGAAACGGTGTTGTACGAAAATAGAGGGCAAAATATGGGCGGAGCATAAACCCAGTGCCATCATTCGAACTTACATTGTTATTTTGTTTTCTTTTTTTTTTTATATATATATCTTTTATAAATATTGAAACACACTCTGCCGTGGAGGAGAGTTCAAAGTTAAGAACGTAAAACTTCTTAAACTTTTACATAAAAAAAAAATTCTATTGAGTGTTTCAGAGCGATTTTTATAGCATTCACCCGAAGCTGATCAGCATAATTTTGAATGTGATTGTTAATTTTTTTATGCTACTTCGCAAATTGTCGTGTCGGTTAATTTTTTGTACAAAATTATTAATGAGAAAATAAACAACAACAAAAAATAACAAAAAAAACCAAAAAAAAAACATTATGAAACCTTCGATTAGTCATAGGATCTACCAAAAAATTCACCATAGTACATTACGATAATTAATATTAAACAAAAAAAAAACAAGAAAAAAAAAGAAAAAAAAATAATTAAGAGTATAAAGGCAAACATCTTAAGTCAACAATTAAAACAAGTAAAACACTTAAAAATAATGAAGAGAAGAAAACATTTAAGAAAACACAAAAGCAGCTGAATTAAGAATGTCGACAAGTATAAAATGTAAGGATAAATGAATTATTTTTTTCACAATGGTTTAACGTAATAATTAAACAAAATGAAATGAACGTTTTTTATTCCGTAGAAAAGTCCTCTCATTTTTATATAACTATTATATAAATATATATAAAAAGTAAGTATAAAATATGTAAAAAAAAAAACAAAAAAAAAATAAAAAAATCTTTTGTAGACACTTTTTATGGCATACCTTGGTGTGAATTCTTTTAGTAGATTTGTGATAGGTTTACCCCTCTGTTTGTTTTACGTTTTTCATACTCGCGTTATCACGACATTTAGTTGTAATTGTTTCCTATCTAATTTCTATTGGAAATTTTTGAAATAAAAATATATTTTGTTTAAAATAAAAAGCAATGGCCGTTTTATTAATAGCAACCTTACATCCACCTATTTAGAATATAGGGAAAAAAATAAATAAATAACTGAAAAATGTTGCTGAATGTAATTGTAATAATAAAAAGAAATTATATATTAAATTATAAAATGATTTTTCTTTAATGTGACAGTAATCTTTCCAACAATTTTCGAATACCACTTGTGTTTTTTTCTAATAATTTTCTTTGGTATAAGTAAAGGCAAAGGAAAATCTACCACAACCAACTTATTAACCTTTGTGTAACGCACCTTTCTTGCTCCTTCTTGGAAAACGGTGTAGAGGTTGATGTTATAGCCACCGATTTTAGCAAAGCCTTCGATAAAATCTCTCATAAAATTATCATTCTATCTAGGCTTTCCTCCCCGACTCATTTCATGGATTTCTTTCTATCTCGATAATCGCCATTTAATTCCATCTAGTCCCTTCACATCCAATTCCGGTGTGTCCCCCAAGGGAGCCATCTCAGTCCTTTAATTTTCATATTGTCCGTCAATGTTGTTGAAAACATAATCACTCTGAAATTTTAATTTATGCCGATGTTATGAACATCTTTAAACAAATCTCCAAGGTATCTGATCTCATCTCTCCTTTAATACGACCTAAACAACTTTTATATCTGGTGCACGGAAAACTTTCTTGATCTCAATGTTTCTAAATACCAAACGATCACCTTTTTCTGTAAGTGCACCTCCTGATCCTATATCCTCTCTGGCGAACCCATTCCTTTTGTCACTTCCCTTCGCGATCTCAGTGTCATGTGCGATTGTAATTTTAATTGTAAGGGGGGTCGTAGGACTTTCCAGCCCCTCTCTAGTACTGCGACCATAGATGGTCTTTTGTATTGCCCCTTCTCATTAATCCCCGCTCAATTTTTTATGTCACGGGGAGTCGCTTTTGATATTTCCTCGGAGGTGCTAAAAGCAGCTCCTAGTTGTATCAACCGCAGTCGACCAAGGGCTTCACACTAGCAGAGAATATGTTCTGCCGTTTCGTCCTCATCAAGGCAGAAGCGATAAGCGTCATCATGTAATGGCTAATTGACCCATCTTTTTCGGGTGATACCTGAAATGGCAGTGTCCTGTGTATATGTCTGTGATGGCCTTTAGTTCAGGGTTGTTTAATGAAATGAGTTTCTCAGCCCTTTGCCTGTCTTAATCCCGAGAGGCTTCCCCAGTTTCGTGCTCTCTCGTTTTTTTCCCAACACTTGAGTACATTAGAAATGTGGCTTCTTGCTAGTCCATATAAAAATTCGGGTCTAATAAAGGAAGAGCTAGCTGCGTTTTTGGCAAGCTCATCGGCTTTTTCGTTTCCCAATATTCTCTTATGTCCTGGTACCCAAGCAAGAGTTACCTTATTTCGCTCTGATAGTGAGTTTAATACTTCCACACAATTCACCACCAATTTGGAGCTAATGGTGTACGCAGTCAGCGCTCTGATCGCGGTCTGGCTGTCTGTTAGTGTTCTCATTTTAGATCCTTTTGTGCCTTTGGCTAGAATGTGTCTGACATAGGTTTCAATTTCTAAGATCTCTGCTTGGAAAATGGTAGGGCTGTTGCCTAATGGGACTGATATCTGGCAGTTTGGTCCCTAGATTCCCAGTCCCGAGGAGCCTTAGATTCCTGATCCCTCAGTCTACAACTCTAGAAGTCCCTTTTCGGCGTGGGTATTCCTTTTTGCCCATACCTACCTGCTCTCCATCTCTATTTTGAAGGGGACATCGAGGTTATACTTTTTAAGAATCAGATCCAATCGTCCATCCCTTACAGGGTCGTCTGCCTGTCAGGTTTCGTCACCCTCGCAATCCACACTCATTAGCAGGATTGAATCTATCTAGCGCAGATTCATCCGCTTTGAACTGCGTGACCTCTTTAATCTTCCCCCTTATGAAAACCGCCTAAAATCCTCCAATGAGTCTCCATGTCCCCGTGATCTAGTCGTATATGTAGGCTAATTTAATTTTACTTAATCTAGTTTTTATTGTTATTGTTTGTTGCTATTTATCTATGTAGCTTGTATTAAGCGAAATAGATAAATAAATAAATAAGTAAATAAAAGCAAGTGGTGAATTAAAAGGACGGTTTTATTTATAGTTCCCACCCGATTTTTGTTAATTTTCTTAAGAGGAGTTACATTAGTTTTGAAACTTCAAAAAGTCGGTTTTTGGCGATAATTTTTTTATTTGAAATGAGATAAGGTTGTATCTAAAATGTTTTTAGCAGGAAAAACTGATCCTTTTTCATAGAGAGTTGTCTTTCTGACTGACCAGAGAACTTAGCTAAAACAATTTCAATCTAAGTAACAAAATGTGACTCTGTCTATGCAATCCCAAAGATCTAACCCATATGCAATTTCTAAAACTGCATTGTTAAAATTTTTCCATTAGATAAAGTAGCAAAAAATTACTGCTTCCCATGCTTTATCTAAACTCCAAAAAGAACAAAAGAAATAAGAATAGGCAGTCAAATATTCTCATCTACAGCACTTACAAAATTCTGAATCAAGAATGGGAAAAAGGCATGCATTTGCATTTTTTCGCTGCGCATTTTTGAAAGCGTGATAACTTTTTTGAACGTGTGCGTTGCTCTGGCCGGGTGCTCTTGATATTCTTGAGAAATTAATTCTAAAAGCATTTTATAATAATTGCCAATTGTCGATTATCAATCGTTTCATCAAGGTAACTATTATGGTTTAGTCAGAATATGAACACGAAGACGAACAGAATAAAGTTTTTATTATATTAAATTTTAATTTTAAAAATTTAATACAGTTATAATGTAAATTCTTTTTATTTTTCCTTTTTTAATATTTATGCGAATTGAAAAGCGAGAAAAGGGCATCGTACAAATTTCGCTTGGTACGCCAGGATTGTTAAAACCGGGGAACGATTTCTTAAAAATAAGAAAGCGATCAATTTGTGTAATAGTCTGGTAAGGAATTATAATTCTTGCAAGGGAACATACATTTTATTTTTTGATTGGCTCTACAGTTTAAACTTCTTTCGTTTTTTACTTATTATCGATAAGCAATTACAAAATGATGATTTAAAATAAAAAGGTCACTTTGGAGCCACCGTGCGCCGACAAGTTGTATGGTTCTCGTGTATGGCTGTAGATTCAATATAAAAATAATACAAAATAATTAACCTCGCTTCAAAAAATTTATTCCTGATTTAAGTTCTTAAACACATAATTAACTATGACGGCAAAAACAGTGAAACCAATGAAAATGACTATATTCGAATACATGGCCTGCCAGCAATTTTCAGCATTGCTCGAGTTCATGTCGTTAGCACCCTTATTTACAGCGTTCTTCGACATTTCCATTTGCCTCTGTTGATCCATCTGTTCCTGTTCCTTTTTAAGTTTTTCGGTGATTTCCTCGCAAATATCAGGGAACAGTTCACGGAATCTAGAATTTTTTAAATTGTAAGATAGCGACATCCTTGCGTACTGCTGCTTTTCGTAGGTTGTTGTCTCAGTGGAGCCCGAAGTCGAGGTCGTTTCCAACATAAAGCTGAGAAGGCCGGTAAGGATAGTTGCCACCGACCAAGCTGGGTTCCAGGTATCTGGATGAAAATCGGAAATGCTTAAACAGAGACGAGTGTTTGTCTTGAAGCGTCCGTTCGGCGTAATCATGTAAATTGCGGGCGGCTTAAAAGGAAACTCCCGAGGGAATACCAAACTCCCATGGTAGTACCCGCCAAAGTACGGAGAGTCTTCGGGACCTTTTATGCAATAGTGCCACTCCAAAATATTGGAAGGGGTCGGTTCTGCCAAAATATAGGGAATTGGATCTCGTTTAAGCCGCAAGTAATCCTGCCGAAGTCGAGCCGTTGCCGTTGGCTTCCGGTTAGTCATTTTGAGCTTGAGTTCGAACTTCTTCTAATATTATAAAAAAAAATGATACTGTCTGAAAACCGAAAAAAAAATCTTAAGAGTTTCAACTACACAAAGTAGAAAAATGTTTACCTTTTTTGGCAGATAATCCCTTGCAGTCGGAGAATTTCACGAGTACGACATACCAAGGCCTGCCACAGCCGATTAATGGCCAACACTTCGATTTCTTAAAATAACAATAAAATTATTGAAATATAATTCTTTGTAAATACGCAAAATACCTTTGATGTGGAAGTGTCGAAAACAGTTTCACGTTTTCTGACTCTGAGCCGTTTTAATACTGCACTTTGAAAAGTAAATCTTGAGCCTTGAGTATTGTTGATTCGATTAGAATTTCGCCTGATTTCCGAGGAAAAAAATTAAATTTATAGTTAGGATATTGTCTTTTTTAGTCTTTCGAATAAATGTCATGGAAAGGGGCACAGAATTCACTCTGTCACGCGGTATTTGAAGCAGGGAACAGGCGCACTGAACGCCCTTTCAAGGGGCACTGTCAGGCAAAAAGGATTCAATGATATCACGTGCACTAGATGCAATCTTAAAGATTTTGTTACTTTTTTCATGCTTTACACTTTTAATTAATAAATACCCCGTGTTGCTACTAAAATCAGAAGTGGGGTAAAGAAAAATAGTGAAAAAAAAATTACATATTTAGCTTCTTTTCTAAGAAACTTTAAAAAGCTACTACGGCATGCAATATTTGGGATAAATTGATTATTTAATGCAACGCAAGAAGAAATGGGATATTTTACTTAGCTTACAGAAAACAATGGAAATGTTTTAGAATGTAGTAGAACATTACAAATAAAAGCGTACTTATTAAAGAATTTTATACTACAATAAATTTGAATTCTACTGATTTTGGCTAATTTTATTTAATTAATCTGCAAATAACGCGGGTAGTCCTCTGGAGTCCCCAAATACTATGAATTTTCTTGGAAAATTGAATTAGCCTTTTTAAAATTAGCTAATTCCTTTATTTATTATTATTACTAGCTGTGTCTTCCTTGCAATCGGATTCGGATTAGATTTATACCAGTTAAAAATAGCGTAATACCCTTTCTAGTTTTTTATCGCTTTTCCTTACGTTGCTCTTACAAATTAAAAACAATTTAATATGTAAAATCACTGTCCCAAAGAACTCTTAAGTAGTTCAACCCGCAGTCTACATAAGTTGGATGGATTTATCTTTATAAATGAATAAATTGAAAAACTCCCGCCAGCTAAAAGGTTATCCAGCATATGAAGCTGAAAGTTTAGATTCTGAACTTCCTGCAACTAAATAAAAACTCAAACTAGTGAGCATATCGTTTTTATCTTTTCTAAATGCATTACAAACTAGAAATTCACTGTAAAAGAAAATAATAAACATAAATTGCAAATTTCCGAATAAACAAAGATCCTCAGGGTCTCTTGGCTAAGTGAGTCATAGGATTCGATCATAATCACCTGAATATTTATATTGTCATAACAACGCACGTTCTACGCTTAAAATCCCGCAAAACTTCTTATAAATAAAGTTCAAACTTCAGCAATTTGCAAAAAAAAAACAAAAACCTTTGGGAATGAACTTACTCTGGGAATACAAACAAAATGTTAAAACGACTCCTTCCGTGCGACGAATTCTTTTCCAAAAAACATAAATCGAATTGAAACAATTTCTTGTACTTAATATTACCGCACGGGCTTATTTTAGAAGCGAACTAAAGGGAGAATTCCTGAAAAAAGAAACGTTTCACTCAATTTACCAGGGAACTTGGCAACCAGCTGATTGACAGGCAGCGCAACCGTCCGCGAGGAGGCCAAATGAAAAACGTCAGTTCGAAATTCGGTAGTATGGCTGTGTACGTTAGTCATATGTTTTTGTTTACAAATTTACATAGCAATGAGGTGAAAAACGTCGAATTTTAGTTTAATACAGCGCCATCTGTTCTTGAAATTGTTCTCGCCGTATTCGTTTATTGTCCCCCCTTAGTTATGGAAGAAATTCACCACGATACAAAATGTCAAAGGACTAGAAGTTGTCAAGTGCTGTTTACAAATTGTTTTGAATTATTTTAGTTAGTTACGTGCACTTGAGCTGTTTGGTTATTGAAGAGAAAATGGGCGAAATAAATCACAAGACTGTATTCGTCTTGGATCACACACAATACTTTGGAATATCTAGCGAAAACCACATCGATTTGGATTTTGTGAAAAATAAAACTCCGGGCGGCCCTGCTTTGCCTCCAATTAGCAAAAGTTTATGGACTTGTTCCGTCGAAGCCGCCGCTGAGTACTGCCGGATCGTATGGGATTTGTTTCCAACTGGAAAATTAGTAAGAATTTACAAATTTCTTTATAAAACTGGGGGCTAAGTAGAGTTTGAGGTTCTTATTTTCATTCCCAAGACACTTTAGGCACAAAAACTACTAAATTTAATAAATATAATCAAGAATTATGTGCCAGCGTAACTTATTTATAACAGGTGAATGTATTTATACGTAAAAAACACCTATAAGAAATCTTCGCTACAATTAAAAATCAAATAAAAGACGTGTAAGGCCTTAAAACAATTTCAGCATTTCCTATCCCTTATTTCTAATTTAATTTCCTGAAAATGTTTCTGTAGATAAACTACAATAGGTTTTTAATTGATCCTCTAAACTGCACGATTCAAACAAGGAAACTGTCCATTTTTGAGGATAAATAGTCAACTCAGTTGTCTCAATCAAAACATTCTGCTAACTCCTTTTTTTTAAACTATTTTATTTGTACAAATAAAAATCAACCATAGAAAACCTTGAATTTATTTATTTTTGATAAGTTGTTTATTCTTTTGGTGGTGCTTGTTTACGTTATCATATATATGTGAACCACCAGTGGTCCACGCCGCCAGAAGGAGCAAACTAGGTGTGATCCACCGGTGGTTTACGCCGCCAGTTGAAAGCAATGTCTGTGAACCACCATACAGCATGGCTTTCTTAAAGGAAATCTACTACCATTAACCTTACCGACTTCGTCTCCAGAACACTGTGCACCTTGGAAAAATCGTCGCCACTGAATTTAGCAAGGCGTTCGATAAAATCTCACATAAATTAATTCTTTTCAAACTCTGCTCTCTTGGCTTCAATCAGCCTTTTCTCTCTTGGTCAATTCAGATGTTCCCCAGGGCAGCCGTTTAAGGTCCGTTGCAACTTTTTGGGCTTGACTCCAGATTCCTACTGAGTATTAGAGAATTTTTGATTTTATTTTAGATTTGATTGTTTTCATTATTATTGTTACCGATCGTTCAGAAAAAAATACCTCTACATTTATTTTTGACATAATAAATTGACTATACTTTCCTATTTTGTTTATTTTATTTAAAACTATGTATTACAAAACATAAATCAACACCGTCGGAATACAGCAACGAAAATCAAAATCGATGGTGTCACTCCGACCTCAGGTAGGTGCTTAAGGGTTAAATTAAAATTTGATAAGCCAATTAATTGAATTACATATGAATCGTCCACTTGTTTTGTGTCCAAGTCCAGCCCTAAAATGTTCAAAGCTCGTATTTTCTTATATTCTCGGCTCTCTTTATTATTTGTTTGCAGTTGTCTTGCATATTTAACAATTTCATTGAATTTTGAACAATATTTCTTCGTTAATCCGTTAAGATTTACTGAGTTTATTGTGCTACGAAGAATTTTTTTGGTATTCGATTGGTCACATATCTAAATAAAATTAAAAATTCTTTAAACCGACATACTTATCTTGTAGGCCTCATATAAATTGTTTATTTATTTATAATTTATATATGAATTTTTTCCTTATGCATTAAAACTAATATTTGTTATTTGTATTTGCGCACAGTTGGTAAAATTCTAAGTTTTAACTGATTGTCTTATTTTTTTTTTAATATATGTTTCCAGTTAAGTACGATTTTAATACAAAATCACGTCCTGGGCCAAACTCAAAAAAGCTCAAATGCGTGCTTGTCGGCAATTTTTTCTGGACAATTAATTACAATAGAGAGATTTTTTGACAAGCACGCATTAATTAATAATAAATATGAAGGTTTATTTAAAATAGTTTTGACTTTGTTAGTTTACCTTTAAATCAGATTTGAACTTTGTTAGTTAATCCTAAAATCAGATTTTGCTGGTAACATATATAATCAATGTAATTTAAATGATCGATTGTTATCTCTTCAATATCTAACTTTTCCTGATAATGACAATCCATAGATTCGCTTCATAGTCAGTGATACGGCAGCTCACATTGTGAACACATGGGGTACAACAACTCAAAATTTAACCCATGTCCTGAATGCGATGTCAATGGTTGGAATTCCGCCCCGATCAGCCCCACAGTCAACAGATTATTCAGTCATTCATGGCTTGAGGGCTGCGATAGAGGCGATTGCTGAACCTACAGACATCCAGAAGGATCTCATGAAGCAACCAAAGCCCGAGGAGGAAAAATTGCAGAATAAAGGCCGAGTAATTTGCATAACATCAGCGCGGGACAATGCGAGTATGAAAAGTTTAGAGGATATTTTTCACACTGTTCTACTGCAGCAGAACACTTTGGCTGCCACCCACAGTGAGCTGATGCCTATTGACCACTGTCATCTGGTCATAATCAACATGATTCCTATGCATATTGAGTCTTTGGTCTCTAATAGAGCGCAACAAGAGGTATTTAATTATTTTTGTGGGAAATCACCATTTTTTGAGCTTGATAAAAAATTGTCAAAAAAAACTACATGATTTGTGGGATTTATTTTTAGAAAAACTATAGTACATTTTGAATAACCCTTTTCAGGCTCTGTTTTTACATTTGAGCACTAAGTATTCAAAAACTAAAACTCGATAAAGGATCTTCTAAAGTTAAAAATAAAAGCGCTTAAGACATTTGTTACATTCTCAACAGCATATTCGCTCAGGCCTCTTACCTGAATTATAGTTTTACTTTTATATAAAAATTGGCTGTTAGGAGATTTTGAGGTCATAGAAATTCCTTTTACGGCATTTAGCTTGCAATCCAATTTGTCCTGTAGTTTTTCGTCTGTTAAAGTTAGGAGATTAAATATTTTTCGAACAATGAAAGTGATCTTCCCTTTAAACATTATTTTCTTAAATATGATCCCTTCCAGATTTCACCTGCCTTATCCTCTGAAATCCATTCAGTATGCGCTGCGGATATATCTAATAAATTAACTCATCTTATTTTGCCTCACTATGATTTAGCCAGTACCACAGTGACAGGAATTCCAATGAAAGTATGTTTGATAAAAAATATATCTTTATATATTTTTGTCCAATATCAATTTTTTATTTCAATATTTAGGAAGAGCAAAATGCCAGTTCAAGCGCAAATTACGACGTTGAAATATTCCATGCGAAACAGGCGCATACTGTCATCTTCGGTTCAGAGCTTATCCTTCCAACAAGTATTAAGGAAGGTGCTAAATACGAGACTGTCACGCTCAAATGGTGTACCCCACGTGGCTGCGGAGCCTCAGATCTCCAACCTTGCTTGGCACAATACAGGGTGACTCCCGTCGATGTTACCTCCCGTCCAAGTTCTTGCCTTATTAACTTTTTATTAAACGGACGTTCTGTTTTATTGGAAATGCCAAGGTATGCAGCAATACTAAATTTTATTTTTTGTTTATATCTAGTTATTTTACAAAATGCTACAATTGATTTTTAGCTAGTCGACTTGATTTTTATATTTAATTTATTGTAGTTCGTGCTACCGTTTATTTTCTATTTGGTTTTTATAGTTTAAATAACTAGAAATTTTATTATACTTTTGGATGAAATTATTTTGAATTTACACAGGAAAACTGGGGGAAAATTAACAAGTCACCTACTTTCTGCTCATGGTGGCGAAATATTTATTCACACCCTTCACATATCTCGGTCGTGTCTCGAAGATCCTCCCTCAATATCTGAAGGTGGTGGAGGGCGCGTAACTGATTATAGAATTGCAGATTTCGGTAATTTCATTCAGACACACAAACTCGTCCCACTGAAAGCAATTCCAGAGCATCCATTCGATGAAAATTTACAAAAAGCAAGATTGAAGCTATACAGACGCTCTAGATATTTTCCGCTTACCCTCGGCATGACTCTCGTTTACAATGTCAGGCAATATTTGGACCCGCTACTGAATGTAATTGGAAAGGAAGAATTATCGGAAAATGATATAATTGCATGTAGACAAGTTATCTTCAATTTAGTGAGCTTGTCTTCAAGAAGTGAGCAACTTCCGCTTCCTAACATGGGGCATAGGCTTAAAGGAAATAAAAAAGAGGAGCAATATAAACTTCTCTGGACGGAATTAGAAATTTTAATTCAAAGTCAAGGAACATCCGCCGGCCACAAGGCGGTGCTTCAGTGCTTAAGGGACTGTAGATCTCGAGGTCCTGATACGGCTGAAAAGGTGGAAATAGATCAAGCAGTTAGGGAGTTGGATTCCATGGGTATGGATCGTGATTAAAATAAAAATTTCAATTAATTTTTTCTTATCTATTTTCTTCAGCTGAAACTACGCATCGCACTAGTGTTATACGAGCAACGACTGATACTCCAATGTCTCCGCCGCACGATGCTCCTTATACAAAAACAAGAAAAGTGTTTGGAAACACCGGAAATAGGTTAGTCTTTTTTTTATGATATTAAATCCTTGATATAGAAAAGAAGGGTGCAGTGGTAGAGGGATTGATATTTTGGAGCTATATGTGCATTTATAAGGAAGTGTGTTCATTGATAACTCGTTCTCTTCAATTTAAAACCAAAATAATCAGAATTCTCAAACATTTCTGGCGTTTAGGAATAACTTAACAATTGTTGGAACTTGTCAAGTTTAAAATATTTTCCTTAAAAATAATATTATTTTTCAGATCTCTTTTGGACATAATCACTGCATCGGAGCGAAGTCAAAGTCAAAAACGCATTGAGTTTTCAGGAAGACTTTGTACACCACCAGGACAAATTGCGAAACTTTATCCGAATTTAGGTCTTAAAGAAAGTGCGATAAGAGAGGCGGATGCTAAATAAATTGTTTAGTTTTATTTTATGTTTTAAGAATAAAAAAAAAGACAGGAATCAAATTTACTGCAAAGTGAAAGTTTCAGAATTTTTCTCTATTGAAAGAGTTCCTCCAGGGCCTTTTGCTTTCGCTTCCTTCATACAATTCATTTTAATTTCAAGAAGTTTTTTAACATCATTCCACATTTCAAGTTGTTTAGCCCGATATTCCTGGTTCTTGAATAAAGTTTCCTTTTCCTGAAATTATAGAAGCATGGAATAAGTATGCAATTTATTAAAAATTTAAAATTTCTACTTCTTGTAAATCTTTCAGTTGCCTCTCTTGCTCATGAATCTGAGTCTGAAGTGATTCTTTAACCGACATTTCTCCAGCTTCAGTTCTATCGTTCATTTCATTTCGCACTCTTTCTAATAAATTTTCTGCACGATCATATTCCACCTTTTTCAGCATAAAAATAGTGATTCAATTTATGGGGTGCTTTTAAAATAAATACAAACCTTAAGTTCCTGCCACTCCTTTTCCAATTGTTTAATAATCATTTCAGTTTCAGCAATCTCGCTATGTAAAACAGCAGCTTCCGCACTAAGTGTAGCGTTAACACTGTCGTAAGTCTATAATTTAAGTTTATTAATTAGAAAATCGGATTCTACAAAATGCGCTCAAGTTTTAATGAACCTGCTTTCTTGAATCTCTTTCATCTTTCAACTCAATCACTCTTTCTCTTAATGGTCGAAGTTTCTGAGACAGCGGTGTAACTCTATCTCGAGCTGCTTTTACAGCTCTTAGCAATCCATCAACAATGCGAGATAATTCGGTTAATCCGCGAGTTTCAATCGGAGATTCAGACCTTGGAGTTTCTAAATCACCCACTTCATTTGTTACTTGCTCCAGAGTTGTTGAAAGGGTGGGATCTTGGGATTTTAAATTTTCTAACGTTTGTGTAAGGTCAGCAACTTCGGCTCGAATGCTAGCTAGCTCAGATCTCTGTTGCTTGTAGACGGATGTTTTTGCACGAAGAGTATTGACGTACTGTTTTCGCTCTTCACCACGTAATATAACTTCTCCCACTGTTTCCTCGAGCTACAAGGAAAAGGAAATATCATAAAACGTTTATTAAGAAATTAAAAAAATATATATAATTTTTGTAATTGTTGAATTGCGCTGAATTTTGATTACAGCCAAAAATGCTTAAAGGGCTTACCAACTTTTGTTTTTGTTCTAACAAAGAATCAATTTCTCGGAGCTCTTTTGTTGCTTGATTTAGTTGCTCTGCAGCCATTTCTTTGTTTCTTGCAACTGTTGCTGCTTGTTGACGAAAAGGAAGAAGGGCATCATTTTGATTTCCTCGTTCGACTAAACGTTTTTCAACTAAAACTTGAACTTCTTTTGAAGCAATGTCTACCTAAAATTATGAAAATATTTATCGTAAATTGATGTTTGGATATTTAAATAAAATTCCAGAGGAATCACAGAAAAATAATTTACCTGTTTCTGTAGGTCATCAAGATAATCCCGGGAAATGTTCGGTTCGTTTATAACTTCTTCCAGTAACTTAATTTCCTGCTGCAGTTCTTTCATCTCTTTAGGAAGTTTTTGTTTAACCATAAATTCCATAACTTGAGTTTCTTCGTTAATTGTGTCCATTAATTGCTGCGGTGAAGTACTTTGAGTTGCGATACGAGCATTCGACAAATCTTTTTGCAGTCGCTCATGCATCTAAAATGAGGTAAAAAATATTATGATTATTTTAATCAACAAAAAATCATACCATTTGAGCCCTATTTAGGGCATGTTTTTGGTCTTCAACATGCCCTTGAAGCTCTTTTAATCGATCTTTTTCCACTCGAAGAACATGGGCTGCCTCTAAAAGGAGTTCTTGTTGTGGAATTTTATCCAAACGAGTTTGAGTTCTTTCAATGCGTTTCTTGACTGAAATTTAATTTTTGTTTTATTATTATAATGGAAATTTTTATAAATTCGTTAAAACCATTTTCCTTCTCCATTTCGATAGCATTGATATCATTGCGTAACTCTTTCAGTTGGGCTGTTTCCTTTGAGGCTTCTGTATGAGCCTTGTGAGCCTCCTTAAATTGTTCCAT
Organism: Philonicus albiceps; assembly: GCA_963969385.1. Classification (NCBI taxonomy): domain Eukaryota; kingdom Metazoa; phylum Arthropoda; class Insecta; order Diptera; family Asilidae; genus Philonicus; species Philonicus albiceps. The sequence goes on from OZ017776.1 coordinate 29,333,569, forward strand.
CACATGCAAATATTCTTCCCAGAGTGCGGCTATTTCAGAGTTGCTCATCGCCTCTGGTGGCAATTGTATCGGCAAAAGAAATCTTTAATGGTAGATCGAATAATGTTCATTTATATTTAATCAAAGCTAAAGGTAAATACTGTGCTAAATATGTAAGATGATGAATTCGTTCCTTATTGCTGAAAACATATTTCATAATTGGATAAATCGTTTTCTTATCCCCCTGACTGAGGTTACGTCGAAATGCTACCGGATCGATAGTATCCGTTTGTGATGGACGATATTGAATTTTTTTTAATGATTCCAATATTTTTTTGATCACTTCATCCCTCTCAGTGAACTTTACTTCGAACTAGTGTCACAATTATGCATTATCTTAATTAAATTAAATTAAGCTATGAATAAAATTTACCTTTGTGGTTGCTTTGAAATAATTTAGGACATCAATAAGGGTCTGCAGCAGTGACTCCGCGGACATTGAATCAAAAGAAATGAGATTGTAATCAGTTTTTAGAGTGTTGTTTAATTCATTTACTATTAGTTTTAAGTCGTCCGTCATTTTTATGCAATTTATGTTTATTAGAATCTGGCGAGAGGCGTTCTTAAGGAAAAATTACTTTATTATGTTTTTGTATTGTAAGTACGTTGCTTAGAGACTGTTGTCGTGGTGAAGGAGGGTAGGATTGAGTTCGAAAATTTTATATTTTCTACTATTTAAAAGAAATAAAATAGAAATAGATAGAATAGAAATAGAAATTATGTGTGTCGGCTTGAGACGAAGAAGTAATCTCTCCATTTCATGTTGGCTTTACTTAAAAATCATTTCATTCGCATATACGAAATCTGCGATGTTTTATTATAAAAGGAAATTAAATCTGATACAGACAAGTGATGTTTCATGTAACCAGGTCAAATACAACTCTTCGTCGCATTATAATAGATCTTCCTCGTGATATTTCGAAAACGCTTTTTCTGAGTTAGCGGAAGACCTCAAAATGGTATAAACTAGGCAAAATCATAGTGTAAATTAGATTAAAATTAAGAAGAAGTATTGAAAAATGTCGAAGCGTAACATACAAGAAATTTTGCATTAGTAAAAAGGTGGGTGGGTGGTAAAAAGCAGATGTTTAAAGTGTGATCCCCACAAATAGCCTTTTTTTTACAATGCCGTGCTTTTAATCGTGTCTTTTGTGGGCTTTTCAATATTCAAAATATCTCCAATATTTATTTTGATGGAACGTTTGATAAAGCAGCAAATCTCGAAAAATAACAAGTGTACAGAGGTGCTTATCCCATTCAGCTAATTTTGCTATTTACGAAGGTACTGTGAGTGAATTGGGTGGAGGACATCACGAATTCGCAAAATTGGAAGGGATCGGTAGTCTATTAGACGAATATTTAGTGATCTAAGATTAAATAATTGCCCTATTTTGTCTACTTCCGCTCCGAAATAAAAAGAGGGAGTTGTTATAAGTTTAAAGTCTTTGTCTGTCTGTGGTATCGTAGAAGACTCGAAGACTATTCAATCGATTTTAAAGTAGTGGTTTTCTTCTAAAGCTGGTATTTGAAAAATGGTTCCTAGCCATTGTTTAGTGAAAATCGGATATGCTATTTCGAAAATCGTTACTACGTTTCTGAAAGTCAAAGGGGATGGAATTTTTGGCTTTACACAACATTCTCGAGATGACCTCGAAATATCCGTAGTTGGTGCTGTAAAGATCAAGGCGAAAGAGTGGAAAAGATCTAACATTGCGGGAGGACAATTGGAATGGGTACTCCGGAGAGTACCCACGTACTCATGTTACGTGAGTTTCATCAGAGCACGTGTAGGAATCTCTGCTTCTATTTAAGCCAGATACTGAAGTTTTAGCTCAAACGTTTATTAAAATTCACCAAATACCCGTGGACACTTCGTAAGCAAGAAAGCATCATCAAAGTGGAGACTAAACTCTTTCACTGGTCAGGTACGGGGTTAGATGAATGTTTCCACCCTCATGCTGAGAAATGCGAACCAACATTACATTCACGTTTGCGTCAGTATCGTATCAGGTGCAGTACATACTTCGGGCGAAAAAAAGACTGACCTGGATCAGTACCACCAGACCGCCTAAATTCCAGAAGAAAGCCAAGAGGCTTTAGATAGAAAGGGGTCTAGCCCGAAGTAATGTTCTGAATAATTCCTGGCTAGTGCCCTGATGCGAAAAGGAGGGTGTTTTAACTGGTAAAAAATTATATTCATGTTTGATATGAAATTAAACAACGAGCCTGACTCGTGGTATTCAAGTTTAGCCTAAAGTTTTCATCACGAGTCAGACTCGTGAAAATAACGCAAGGGATTAATAAGATATAAAATTCATTGTAATGTAAATCTAAATTCTTTTACTTTAAAATTTTTGAAATTAAATTCTTAAAAATCAAAATCAATTTTTCTTCGTTTGATGAAAGCGGGCAGGTTAACTCTAAAAAAGTTTGAGCGCCGCTGGTGTTTAGAGCGTAAAAATGTTACAAATCCTCCTAAGGTGCAAAAAACCTCTCGTGATTGCTAATAATTGTGATTTCTCTCAGATTTTTTGTAGTCATTTTGTTTTGTGGTAATTAAAAACAGAATTAAATTTGATCTGTAAAAACTCATTGGATGGGTCTTAAAGGGTGTTTAGAACGCGCCCTCCGTAGTACAATTTCCGACCACCAAATTGAATCGTAGCAGCGCAATAGTCTTCGTTTGACATTTCGCTTGACAGTCGCCTTCCCACCCCACATTCTGCTGATTGGGCTGCCGAGCCATAGATGGGTTTTAATTTAATTCGGTCCTGTGAGCGAGTCGGCAAGGAGTCAGGAGTTTTTCAGCGAGCGCAAATCGGTCTCCTTGCGGGAAGTAAAATGCTACCGGCGTAAATTGAACGATTTTTCGAAGCCAGTCAACAAGAGTGAAACCGACGACTACGTCCGAATTCTGATTTCTTTTTTTTTTTTTTTTTATAATTTTCCCTCCTCCTCACCCCCGCTGTTCGGGTTGTAAAGGGGAAAAAGGAAAAAAAAAAAAAAATTCGTAGCGTACAAGTGCACAAAAAGGCGGCTTTAATTTAGCCAAATATCAACGTGAAGTGTAGCAAAAGGCTTGCAAATTGATTCGATTCTGTTCTTTTCGACACGGAAGCATCACTTTTCGCTGGATCCGAGAACCGCCCCAGCTGCTATTATGAATTTTGACGACTATGAGCAGCTCCCGACGACGAATATTACGACCAATATGACCGCGGGAGCAATCGCTGGCGTGCTGGAGCACTGCCTCATGTACCCTCTCGACTCAGTGAAGGTACTTTTTCTATCCAATTCCCTTTACCTTTAGCTAAAAATCCGCGAAGCCCCGAGAGCCGGACAACAGTCCGCTGGCCAAAAATTCATTTCGGAAAACATAACCTTAAAGGCCACTGTGATGTAATTCTCGGTTTCCCCGAAAAATGCCTATTATTAAGCCCGGCAGTGCAAATAATTATGCCATTGACGTCCCGCGGAGGCGGGACAGTGAATGCATTGCGAATAATTATTTTAAATTCCGTCGTCTCATGGTTGTAAACAATTTTTAGCAGGTACACGAGTGCTGGCGACGACTGAAGTACAACAGAGGCGGGATTTATATCACTGTAAACCCATTCGTAGCCCATTTTAAATCATTTAAGCCCATTTTCTAGGTCTTGTTGTGGAAATTTTAATAGAACGACGCAAAATTTGTAGAGTGATAACGCATCCGGGGGTTCCCCGGACCCGCTAAACTGCATTAAAGGAATCGTGACTAATTCGAAGAAATATCATTCGTTTAATACCGGGAAATCACATTCATTCGTGATCCTCGGCAAATAGCATCCAAGACGCAATTTATGAATGCAATGCAAGCCCCATTTCACAATTTCCGCTTGAGATAGATCTGTAAAATTCCTCAAAATGCCGGTGATTGCTTCTATTCGAGCGAAGTCAAAAGTCAGGGTCGGCGATCGGGAAGATTCGCTGTTTAGTGGATCGGTCCAAAACCGATCCATTGCGAATCTCCCCAATTATCCCCCTTCTGATCTTACCCTGACTTGTGAAATTTAGAGATAATTGACCTCGTAATTTTTGTAAACAAAATAAATTAATTTAATAACAACAGTAAGAATAGGCATAAATGACTTCCTAATAAGTTCTATTTTTGGGGGAAAGAAGAGCTTAAAGAATGCGTTTTAATTAATAGCTCCACATTCAATTGAATTGCTTTTTCTTTTGTTTGTTTTACTTTAATTAATTCACTATCTTGAAAAATTAAACTGAATATACTGAATTTATTTTGAATCTGAGTATACAGGGGATAGTGTCCCTCGTTTGTTTCCACAATATTCTGAATACAATTGGCAAATTGTCTAGTAGTTGAATAGCTACAAGTTTTTAATTTTAAACTTTAGTAATAATAAGATTTTGTCACTTTAAAGGACGTTTTTATAAAATAAGATCATTCATTTGCAGTATTAACTTACTCTTACTATTTTCCCTTTTGTAGATTTTATTTAAATAGTCTGGGTTGATGAATGCGGCTATATTTCTTTAATTTATTTGATTAGGGAATAAATTTATTTAACTTCACTTCACTTATAACAGCTTCCTTAAAATTCCCAAAAAGCAATTGATCTTGGTAATTCCAAGAAGAAATTTAACTTTTTGGTGATATGAATTCCGCTGACGATGAACAATAAATCATTAAAATAAACAAAGTAAGGCGTTACAGTATTGAATTTTTGTTGTGTTGTCCTAAAAACGTTTGTTTTTAATAAGCCCTATAATTCGTTTTAAAATTATTATGTTTTTATAAAATGTGTTTAGAATGACCAAATAGTCTTTATCAATTTCTACTACCACGATCATTTCCGATTACTTATCGCTAATAATTAAAAAGAAAAATAAATAACTTAAAATTCACAATTCATTGCTAATCTTCCCTATAGAATTTAATTAATACATAATTTGTGATAGTAATTGCAATTATAACACTATTTTGCGATTTTTGTTAAATTTGTTAAATTATTTATAATTTTGGTAGTGAGATAATGCAATTTTTTATAACTTAATATTATGAGAATTTCCTCGATTTTTATCAATTCTAAAATATGTTTTTACGTCTCAACGGGAGGTAAATGTTTATCACCTTGAGCTAAATTTAGTCTAGAGGGTTGAATGAATGCAAAATGCAGTCTCATTGTACATTTTCTGGTAAGTTAAGAGTAGGTGTCTGTTTTTTAAGCTCACCTTTCCGCAAACCTCGTAATCAATCATTCATCGGACTTTTGTGTCTTATTTTGTTTTAAATGTTAAAGATAAAATAAGAAAAAAAAACTAGCTCATAAAACTAATTTCATACTTCTAATTGATATTAAAAGTTTAGTTTTTTGTTATATTTTGTCCAACAATTTAATACAATTGCTGTAGCAGGAACAAATTGAATCATAACGAGGTTTCTTATCAGAAGAGAAATAATCTGATGATATCACCGTGTACTTTTTAAAGGATATGTTTTTATTATTGAGAAAAATAAAACGTTCTCATAATGGGAACAACTGGAAGATAATGAAAAATTATTGTCATGTGGTATTTAGCAATGTTCAAATGAATGAATCATGACAACACTGCAAAATATAAAAAAATTTGCAAACTCCTAAAATATTTGACCTATAAACTTGGGGGCTTGCGAACTTATGCACAGACTTAAATCTTACGTTGAGAATCTAATTTTATATATTGTGATGTTGTAACAAGTGATTTTAAACGATTTATATATAAATAAAATGTTGCATTGCACACATTCAAATATTACTTTAAAAAAATAAAATAAAGAATTTATATTGCTTTGTTTTTTAAATTTTTTTTATATTATTTCAGGGGTCATAATTCCGTGAAAGGAATACCTTAAACTAATTTCGTTAACAATTTGAAATTTTCTTTTTATAAATGATAAATGAAAATTGTTAATTATGTGGATAAGAAAATAAATAAATTTTATTATTAATATTTAATTTACGTAACATACTACTAATCTAAATTCTAGTCAAAACTAATTAGTAAAAGAGATGTTTAGAATTGACTTTGTCTATTCTCAGGGCATTCATTCAAAATTATAAGTGATAAAAAGTCACACTATCGCACTGATCGTCTAAAAATAGATTTATGTATGCGAGTACACTCAAATTATTGGGTGGATAGATAAAAATGTTATGCTTAAAGGTTTTGATGATAATGTCATTTAAATGATATTAAAATTAAGGAAAAATAATGTAGATATTTTTTTTTTGGTTTATCATCTTACCTATGGAAAAGATTGTCGGATGGGGCATGATATACTTTTTGCCCCTTCTATCTAAATTCGAGCAGTATTTCATTTTTTTTTTTTTGTTTTACTGCAACACGTTTTGTAAACAGGCGTATCTACCTTTTAAATTTACAATTTAGCGAGTGCAAGCTGTAATCTTTCCAAATTTAATTATAAAACTTTTCCTGTCTTGTGATTCGGTTTTTATTACGAATTTTCTTTAATTTTAAAAAACCAAGTCGCGAAACTGCTAGTAGGCTTTTATTTTAATATTATTACATATGTTTTTTTAAGTTATTAAGACTCTTCAGCTGTTATTTTATACCCTATTTTAGGTTTTTTGGGATAATATTTTGTATTATATGTTTTTTTTTGATTTCTAGTTGTGTTTTAAAAGTAATTTTACTATTAAACATGTTTTTTAATCCGATTTGTATGTTGTTATCGTTTATTTATAAATAATAGCGCTTCTGCAGCATATATTCAATTAAATTTCAAGTATAAATTCTTAAAAAAAAAATTATCTTTTCACGGTACTAAGATTATTTCGTAAGATATGTAATCATTGTTATCAGAATTTTCTTTTTTGCAACATATTCGCACGTACCATAAAATGATTATATCTTGAAGTCACATTTTGTGTATTATGAAATTTTCAGATAATGCTAATTCTTTCATAAAGTAAATATTAATTAAATTTTATTTGAACAGCTTCCGTAAAATGATAAGCGTACGGAGAATTTGAATTTATTTTAATATCCATTCATTTAAATTATGTTTTTAAAGTTTTTAAAATTGTATTCTCCTTTAATTATTTGTACAATATATAAAAATTATAAATTAGTTAGTACTGGTGAATGTGAAAATAAATTGATTGAATGATTCAGTTTTCGTAAAAGAATTTCTAATAACGTAAAGTATTACATCTAGTAAAGTACCTTACAATTGTATTATCAGTTAGTTTCCTTGGAAAAAGTAAAAAGTAAACAATTTTATCATACCTTTATAATTAAATAGAAATTTTCTTCAAATGTATTTGCATTGTTTAACATCAAAATATCGATAATTCTTCTAGTTTTAAATAATATGCTTAAAATAAAATAATAATTTTGTTTTTCTTTTTTTTTTACATTACAGACAAGGATGCAGAGCTTGTCTCCAATTAATTCTAGCTACAACATAAGAGCCACATTTACAAATATGATCCGTAAAGAAGGGCTTTTTAGGTGATAATTTAAACGAATATAAATAAAAGATATATTTTTGTTTTTTTTTATAAAAAGGTTTATATGTTTTATATGAAAAATTTTTACTTTATAAAGGCCCATTAGAGGAGTTACAGCTGTTGTGGCAGGTGCTGGGCCAGCTCATGCTTTTTATTTTGGAACATATGAATTTACGAAGGAATTTCTAACACGGTTTACAACACACAACCAAATAAATTATAGTAAATTTTATCCGATGGAAATTTTTAAATAATTAATTTTAATTTTCTTCTTTTGTTTTTTTTTCTCTTCTAGTAATGTCTGCTGCGGCAGCAACATTAATTCATGACGCTATTTCTAATCCTACTGAAGTAATAAAACAACGATTGCAAATGTATAATTCACCTTTTAAATCAGTTATAACTTGTATGAGAACGGTGTATCAAACGGAAGGATTACAGGCTTTTTATCGGTCTTATTCAACTCAATTAATTATGAATTTACCGTATCAGACGATACATTTTATGACCTATGAATTCTTTCAGAATACGGTAAGCTTTTTATTATATATAAATTATAATAACACTATAGAAAAATGACTTGATTTATTTATGATAAGCAAAACAGTCAAGCGTTAGTAGTCTTAAATTTTACGTAGTTAGTTTTCGGTAATAAAGTACCCTTCAGAAATTTTATGTTTGCTTATTTAAGCTTAATACAAACCGAAATAATAACAGATTATAGTAATAAAATAAAAATAAAACATTAACAAAAAACGACAGCATTAATACTAAACAAAAAAATCTTAATAACTAAATAGAAAAATAACAAGGAGGGGCATTAAAGAATTTATTCGAACAAGGTCATTCCTGAGAGATGATTTGTTTAAAAATTAAAGCAATATATGTAATTTAGGTCTAATGTTTAGGTGCCGAGAATTCATGTCATCAAAAACGTGAAGTATAATATTATCTTATAGAATACAATTAGATAGAACCGTCGTTTTTCCCGTATTATTGTGATACTACGACGAAAAATTATACTGATTTTTAATGATAACAAGTGCCTGAACAGGTAAGTAAGTAGGTACCTATCTGTGGCTAAATAAACAAGAATTTTATTTAAATGTCCTCCTACGAACTGTTGATTTATAAAATAAATTACCTGATAATATTCTTAAAAAAATTATTCGGCTTTTATTACAAGAAAGATCGTCTGTTTTATAAAATATCGGTGCAATTTTTCAAGTTATTTTAGGGGTTGCAGAGTAATTACACTTTCTACATTTTATGGTTTCTGACAATTTTTTTGATTGGATTTCAAAATTTTTAATGCCATTCCTTTTCAAATAGTAATTAGAAAATAATTAAAATGTAATTAATAATCCTCAAGGCTTTAAGGCTTTAGACTATTTAGTAAATAAACGATTTTGTTAATAAAAACTATGAAAGTAGTGTATTTTATAACTTTGAATGAAAAGGAATTAAGAAATTAGAATCGAATTTTAATTCTAAATTAGTTTATTCTCCCTTACTTTCGAGTTCCAGTGAAATATATGAAAAAATATGTTTTTTTTCATTGGAATAGTAATTAATTTACATTACTAATTGAAAAGGAATTCAATTATAGAAATAAGATATACATACATACATATGTAAGTCAAAACTATTTTAAAAATAGGAGTTATATTTAGAGCCCTTTTAAAGTAATACATTTTTTTAAGAAATAAACTTTTGTTTCAGAAATTCATTTTTACCGGTTATGTAATTCTTTCAATATATCCTTTTTTTTTAAAATTCCTTAAATTTTTATGATTGTAGCTAAACCAAGAACGAAAATACAATCCTCCAGTTCATGTGGTAGCAGGAGGAGCCGCCGGGGCAGCAGCGTCTGCTTTAACAACGCCCCTTGATGTTGTGAAAACGCTCTTAAATACCCAAGAAACAGGTTTCACGCGCGGTATGCGAGAGGCAGTAAAACAGGTACTATAAATAAAAATCTTCAATCAGTTCATATAAGAAAAATTGCTCAGTTTCGGATTATTTAATTACAGATTTATAGGGTGGCTGGTCCCTTAGGATTTTTCAAAGGGTTAGGCGCTAGAGTGCTATATTCAATGCCTGCCACTGCGATTTGTTGGTCAACATATGAGTTTTTCAAATTTACACTATCCCGAAAGAGTAGGGAAGATTATAAATCGTCAATTTCTGGAAAGAGTTCACTACAACCTAAAGAGTCTGGAACGATAGCATCACCGAAACCTCCCGTCGATGAGATGACAAAAATTGGTGGTCTAAGGTATGTTTTACCCACAACAAGTGTTAGTGCAGCTGAAAGTAGTGAAATTCCTTCGTCGCTTAGAGATTCGACGCCATTGAAGGCCGTCTGTGAGTTGTCGTCTCCGGTAAATCCAGACGGTGTTTATAACACTTTAAGTCTAACGACCATGCACTCGGACGTAAAAGGACACTACGAGAGGAGGGGCTATTGTGGTTCTTACAGTGATTAAGAAGTCATGTCTATTTTTGAGAAACAGAAAACAAATGGACGGATGAACGAAGAAAAAAATTAAATGAATTGAAAATACCCCAACATTTTTTTGTTGAGCAAGAACAGAAAATTGAGATAGCCTCTGTGATTTCCAATACTACAATGTGCTAAGCAAATGGTAGTAATAAAGAAAGAATAAAACCGTTATATACATTTGGAGACAAGTCCAAACTGTTATATTATTGAAAACTATTTAGTTATTTGTTTAAAATATTGTTGTTAATATATGTTAAATGTACTATAAGAAGCCCAAGTGTTATTCGTGTCGCGGAAGAAGCGGGTTGTGAGGAAGCACATTTTATAGTCATAATTTTCATGGTTATGCTCAGAAAATTTTCTTGTGCGATTTTGCAACGAGTCAAGTATTTGAAATAAAACAAAAAAGAATAAAATAAAATTAAACGTGGAACTCGGTTTGGTCTTAAAAATATTTCGTTTCTTTTTTTTTTTTTTGTTTTTGTTTTTAATAAGTAATCGCTTTGTATGCCATACAGAAAGTTATTTCTACCACAGATAAGAAATTAGATTTATAAGCTTTATGGAAATTGTAGTCAAAATCATGTTAAAAATGTTGTCAACTTAACACAACAACAGACAAAAAGTATTTCATCATGAATTATGCAATTGGAAATATTTCCGAGAAGAGAATTATGACCTCATTTAAGTTATTCCTTGATTATGTGGATAAATCAACTTGGACGCATAAAAATCATGGTATGCAACTTAAAACTTATTATACTATTTTCACAAAATATATTCGAAGTTAATTATTTTTTTTTTTTAATTCACCTACAAAAAGTATTATTTTTTAAAAACCAACTCACTATATTTTGATCAAATGCATTAAATCCTTTACTTTTGTTTACACAAACTTAGATTGCAAGATTTGTCTTCACCTTAAAATCGAATTAGAATATTTTTTGGGTATTATTATCGGTTAAAATAACTTCTAAAAACTCGAAATTTATTAGAGATCAAAATTTGTTTATAGTGAACATTAAAATTTAAAATGTTGCTTTAGGGTAATTTTAAGTAAATGAGAATTTTTTTAAAATATCACATTTTAATTTAAAATTACCATTTTCAATAAAAAGCACACACAAAATATTAAAGTAAAATGTAAACAAAGTGAGTAACCAGCCCGAAGGAAGCCAGATTCTTTAAGAAATTAAAGCTTTCTAAAACATTCAGTTTGGAAGGGTTAGTGAGTGTGTGTATAAATGCGTATGCATAGGCGCAAGTATGTGGGCACACGATATCGAATCACTGAATCAAAATCAATCGATATAAATCAAAACAAATTAAATTGTGAAGTTCCGAAGGAAGTAGATGCAAAATAACTTGAATCACTTATATCACAATTATAAATTTCATTAAAGCATGCTTTTCATATCATCATCATAAAATATCGAGTAAAAGAGTATCGGGGAATCGAGTCTTAAATTACTCGATATCGCAAAGTATCGATACATTTTTCGCGCCCCTACGTGCTTGAGTGCGAATTTGTGAATTTTAATCTAACTTAAGATTACCTAATTTGTTTAGTTCTGCTTTGAATTAAATTTTATATTTTGTCTAATTAATTTGCTACAGCAAATTTAAAATTGATTAAAAAAAAAAACAAATTTAAGAGTCCATTTGAATTCAGTGATCGCGGAAATTCTTTTTAAATCTATTTGAATGAAAATCGGATAATTTTTGGAATTTAATTTTAATCCCATAGAAGATTGGGTCTTTTCATTAAGATAAACATGAACATGAACACAACAAGTAAAAATTAAAAGCGGTGTATTTTTACATGAGGTATTATCGAATAAGTTAGAACTTTGTATATCAAATTTTTATCTTTCTCTAAAGTCTGCTTCTGCGCTGTTTTCTACCATTTAATTGTGACTAGCAATTTTCCATACAGCTTAGAAATTTTGGTTCCATTATTATCTGGACAGAGATCGGCAAAATGAAAACAAATGTTTCATTTGTAATTGCAACATTGCGAATAAAATTTTATTTCCAAAAATTCCATTCCTCCGTAATTGGTTGGATAATGGAAATTATAGTTTTGCATGTTGTCAAATATTTAAATAGTTGAAAATATATTTAAATAAATCTTTGCCAATCTCTGTATTTGGGGTCCTATTGAGTTCTATGAGCTGTGAACAATAAATACTCTTTTAAACACAAAACAGGAATCTTTGTAGTTTTGCACATGCACTTAAAAAATTGTTCATTTTTAGTTTTCTAAACCTTTATCCCATCCGAGTACTTTCTCTTTTCGTAGATGACAGTCAAACGAATTTCTATAGCGGTGGTGGAATCATCTATTTCTCAGCGTTAAATTAAGTCGATTTATATAAGCGAATTTGCAACGTATCAGTGCTTGCTCGAAAAATAAAATAAAATAATAACAAAAATTGTTTTAAGTAGTCCGACCAACACAAATCAAAGATTTTTAAGAGAATCACTACTATGTTAAATGAGTTGATATAGGATTTTAATTACCAGTGAAAATATTTGTATTTTTTGTACCACACTATGTTTTTATAATACTACTCAAAAAAAAAACAAAAAAAAAACATTTGTATTTTCCTTATAGTTTTGTTTATTATTATTTTTGTCGTATTTTTTTTATCGAAGACCTTCTGTATTTCATGAAATCACCATGCCATATGTATTTAGTAATTGTATGTTATTGGTATCGCAAAATGTGGCAAATCATAGTGGAAACGGATCGTTGTACACAAGATTATCATCCAAAATAAATTTTATTACTGCAATTCTCTATAAACTTTTAACTTAATTTTCCTACATAATTGTTTGGGAAGTGTCTTCAAACAATTAAACAATAAATATGATAAAAACAAAGATCACAGGCTTCGGTAATAATAAAATTTACCTCGTAAGATTTGAGGAGATTTTAAAAATCACACCTTGTAATATATTGTATTATAGAAATAAATATCTAAGATCAGATAAACATTTTTCTCTATACCCATCCAACTACAATACTTTTTCTATTATTGGGAAAAATTACTATTAAATCGGGTAAGTTAAAATCTTAATGAAAAAACAATTATAACATATCATTTTTCTTAGTTACAGAAGGTAAGAAGATGTAATTTATATAATCAAATAGCAAAATACAGAGGACGAACATAACTAATAGAAAAAGGTAAGGTAAAATTATTTATCTTTAGAATAAACTTTTGTTATGTTTGATTCTTTTAACCTGTTCGATACCTAGATCTCCTTTAAAAAACACCCAATATATCCCAAAATTCTTTTTGGTTTATATGGCATTAATTCGAATTCGACGGTTTGTGATAAGAAAACGCCGTGTCACACACATGTGATGGCTGGTAGCGAATGAGCTTAATAGAAATATGCGTTAATTTAACCTAATAAAAAGTAAACACAGTGTGCTGTTGGCTTTAGTTTCATTCCCAAAGAAAATTCCATTTAGTTCCTGAACTCCTTTAAACAGGAATGTTTCTATACTTTTGCGTTGTGTTATTGATTTTTCAAAAGTAGAAAATAATTCCATCCTTGTATCTGTCATTTTAGATTCTTCAGTGTTTTAAAATATATTCCATTTGGGATTTTAATTGAAACAATAATTTTTGAACGTGTTTAATAACAATGCGAGCACATTTTGCAAATGATTCATTTAATGAATCTCAAACATTAGAAGAAAGAATTGTTAAATTTAAAGAATGCAAAGAAGATATGCAAGTTCTTGTCGATTTCGTTAATAATATTCTTTTATTAGCTCAGAAAGAGGCTGAAAATAAATTAAAATTGCAACAGGTATGTAAATATTTTTAATATAGTAACATAGGTATGATGTTCGGGTATAAAATAAGAAATATTAAGACTACTTTCAAGGGGGTATTCCTCAATGTGTTGTTGTGAACAAATAATTCTAAATCCTAAACCTTTTCTCGGTTACTCGTCATCGCTTAATTTCTGTGATACAATTTAAAAAGTTATTCTACACAACTAACATCTTCTTAAATCACATTCTTTTTAGAGCAGATATACAAAATATTGAAGTTTATTTAATTTAAAATTAGTTTTACTAGAATTAAATTTAACAGAGTGTAACAAAATAAAACGTTTAAAGCTATTTCATTTTATTCATTAACTTTTTAATATGCATATCGGTGCAGTTGTTAATTATCGAACAAATTGATGAAATAGTCTCAAGAGTATGCAGTTTTACTGCTAATTACGCGCTTGAACTAACCTGAATAGATCGATTTTTAATAACTGACCTAAATCATTTTAAACATCTTCATTTTCAATGTTATTTTGTTACACACTTAACATAATTAATAAATATAATAAGCGAAAATGATGATTTTTTTTCGCAGAACTGCAGTAAACCTGGAAGGGAAAGTAAGTGTTTTTTTTTTTTTTAAAAAGGCATAACTTGTGCTAATAGAATTTAATATTATAAAAAATTTATATTTTATTTACAGCTTCTGTATTTTCCAACTTAAAAAATGGAAAAATAATAAATCGTGCAAGAGGTGTAGTAACAAGGATATTTGATGTCCTTTGTAATCGAGCTTCTTTAACTAGCTCTAATCAAAATGTATACGGCAACAAGGGCAAGGACTAATTATCCAACATTATGGAAATATGAACTGAAGACACAAAAAGTAAGATAATAAGGATAATATTCATTATGATATTCCATACCCGATATTCTTAATAAAAAAGAACAATAGTATAAAATAGTAAACTTATTTTAAACAGTATACTTTAATCCGATTTATGATAGGATTTCAATCAAAATTAGAATTGTATTAAATTTAAAAAGAAAATTTACTAAATAAGGTAGAATACTCTTAAAAGTTTTCTGTACAATTTTTAAAAAAAAAAATTCAACTAAGAAAAAAGATTTTTTATATTAATTTTTTAATAGTATTTTTACCTCTACAATATTTTTTATATTTTTTATTTCGGACTGGAATTTAGCAATAAATATCTTTAAATTTGATCTTTCGTTATTCGGTTCATTGTAAAAGAGTACTAATTTTAAAATAAAATAAAATTATGAAAACAGTTTGTTTGATTAAAAAAAAAACTTATTTATAATCTTTTTTAAACTTTTAAGTCTTATTGTATTAATTCATTACCTTATTTATTAATTTGCTTAAATTGTGTTTATTTGCTTCGTTTATTATTATCTTATTATTTATTTATGTTCTTTACAGAGTAAAAGATTAATTTGGCCGATTAATAACAAGCGCATAGTCATGTAACACTACTCATGGTTTTTAAAGGTAAGTTTTGAATACCTCTGACTTTATTTATATAAAATTTATTAAAGAGCTGGTATTTATGTATTAAAAATAAAATAATCGTATGGTATAATTGTTCATAATGTAAGGAGCAAAAATGTTCTACTGTCGTCAATTTAACTTTGTCATAGTTAAGTTATCCTAGGATGATGAAAATTTATATTTAACATCAAATTTCCATAAAAAATACGGACCTAAAAAAGAAAAAGGGTATTTCAATTCATTCTAAAAGTTCAATTCGAATAAAGCAGTGCCACTGTGTCTCCTCTAGATTGATTTAAGCGTTATCGATTTGCATAAACTAATTGAGAAAATCTTTTTTTTTTCAAGGATTTAAAAGGGCGGATAACCCTCTCTCTTTATGGCCGTTTTTGTTTGCCAAAAAAAAAAAAAAAATTGTTTAAGAAAAACATTTTTCGAACAGTCTCGCAGAAACCGATGAGAGATGGTGCGTTGTACAATCTGGAAAGGGACAAAACCATGTTGAACTAAACCTCTTACGGTGCTCTCATGAATAAAACATTCCCAGAAACTAATAAACTGAATAATAAACGTAACAAGAGCACATACATCTGCAAAATTTAGGCTACTTGTCTTTTCAAATCTCGTCTGTATGATTTTTCCTCCTGAAGCCATTGTTTATCCACTCTAAGGGTGAATTCTGTACACAGATATAGGCCAAAAAGTCTATGATTAAATTATAGAAATTGGTGCTGTTCCTGGTGGTTTTTCTGGTTACCACTCAATGCAGAATTTGTACATATTTAAAGCTCGGGTTTAGGGTAAAGCCTTTAATGAATAGATGTTTATAGAGGTTATTCCTTTCGTTTGTAACCTGATAAATAATACAAATCTGAATTTTTGGGACTTAAAGTTTTAGATTTTAATGCCAATATTAGCAATCAATGGGGGGATTTACGTTATTTATTGGTTGACCCTATAACTAAAAGGGTGGAGCTTATAAATATAGGCTTAGTTGTCTTTTTTTTCCCTTACGTACCTATTTTATTTAACTTTGGAATCAATACATAGTTTTATTTGAATAAAAGAATTTTTGGCATATATTCAATGTTTAATTTGATTACAGAAAATATTTAAAAATTAGAAAATTATAGACGAAGCAGCCTATAGAAAATTAAAACTAAAGAATTAAAAATTAAAAAAGTTATACGAAGTTCTTGGAGAAGTCAAAAACTGAGTATTTGAACTTTTTTGAAAATTTGCGCAAATTCTGTGGTGTCAAATAAACTCAAAACGAAATATAAATTAAATCTTGTACCCTCACTCAACTACCATTTCCTTAGGGCTGTAATCAGGGCTATATCCGGTTTTCCCTAGAACTGATCAGGGCCGGAGTAGGCAAACTGATCAGGAATGTAAGGCCTAATATGATTTGGGTCGGATCAAGGTAATCAGATTTGAGTCGGACCAGGACCACCGAAACTGGCAATATTTTTATTATTAAAACTTATTAAACTCACTTAACTATTCGAGAATTGAATCAATTTAGAAATTTATTTTCAAGTCCCTAAAATAAAGAAATAGTTAAAAATTTATAATTATTAACAACTATAATTGATTGTTTATTATTTAAATGTATGGAAGGAATTCCAAATGCAAAACAACATAAGGCGATGACATTAGTTTAAATGAGGCATTTCGTAAAAAGGTTGAAATAGGTCATCGACGTTAGGATCGGATCAGTTCAAGTAAGGTTTGTCGTAAGAAGACTGAACTAGGCTAGACGTATTTACACCTGATCGGATGAAATAAGGCACAGATCAGGTCCAATAAGGTATATTTGAAAAGGGAACTTGATAAACGATTTCTGACCAAGGCGGGATATGAAATGCTCTTTATGGTTTGCCCTAGCTCACCCTGATCTGACCCGGATCATACTAATAAGATATGATACACCTGCAACTCTTATTTAACAAAAACCTCAAAGAGTGCATAAAATAATTATTGCAATTCAAAAGGGTTATCAAACAAGTTTCACAGACCTTCAAAAACAAATGAAATATTCTTTTGTCGTCACATCTTTTGGACCCCATATATTTATTTATTTTGTACCAATAATTCAGGGACATAGATAAGTTTGTAGTAGCTCTGATTAAACCTATCAATTAAAATATTTGAATTTAAAGTGCATTGTCAACAAAACCTACTTTTAATATCGACAGCAATTGTAGATAAATGCAAATTGAAATTGGGGAAAAAAGAAATGAATCGCACCTTTCTTTCGGATATCCTCAATCTTATACCATTAACATTGGTCCCTCCCTTTAGCTGATTTTGAATTCCTTATTTAAATAGATATCGATTTACTTCTGTATTTCTTATCTCGACTCCCATTAATGCAGGTTTCTGAATATTCTTTCACTACTGAACGGTATCAACTCGCCAATGAAACTTTTTATCTTCGAACAAGTACATGCTTAAGGTTCCTTCAGAAAAAAATTTAAATAGAATTCAACTTCGTTACCCATTTCACCCTTGGCACTCATATTCCCTTTCCATCCAATTTTCATTTTCAAGTTGTACTACGGAATTCAGCTGAAATTTCAGATCAAAATAAAATATTAAAATTTTACCACTTGCAGGCGAAGATAATTTCTGGAAACGAGCGATGAATTCAATAAAATGGAAAAGGCGAAAATCTGTTTAACAATTTTTCCGTAAAATCTAATTAACCCTCAGCAGGGAGCTTTTGTGATTCGCACCCTTCTCTGGTCCTTTAATCCTTTACGTTCGAAACTTTCTTGTTTGGGTTTGAATTACAATTTCAAGTGTTGCAATAAAAACTTTATGATTTTCCCTATGACTTGGAAAATTTTTTTTTAGAGGCCCGTCGATTTTGAGTTTGGAATAATGTTTTTATGGGTACGGGAATAATGTAAACGTAATTAAATGAATTTAAAAATGCGTAATATATACCTATCTGCGGAAATTACCTAATACTCATTAAATTTGCCTTTAAAACGAAATGTTATAACTTTTATATGAAACGATTAATTTTTATATGTATGAGCCTTCAATTAAGTGCAATATACCAAATTACTTTTGGCTACCAATAAAACTTTATGAATTTCAATTTTGTATAAATATTTATGTTTTTGCATTTGTATTCATAGTGTGCTTTTCGATTCGATTCGACAAAAAGGCGACTCTAAAAAGGGTCTTTAATATTTGAGCCTAGTTTAATTAATAGCTATATAAACATATAAACTATGCTCTAAATTTTAATAAAACTTGAGAAAACTACACCATGTGTATGTTCTATTTTTCTGCTGATAGTTTGAAAACTTAAGCGATGGATAGTCTGAAACGGCTTTAATACTGCAAAATGTTGTATTGTTGGAAAAGTTTATATTTAGGTTAACAATCTGCTATCTGAAGATTTTCGTCTCAAGCAAAAAATAAAACATCTATTGGCTGCTTAAGTGGCTGATGAAAACTATGAAGAAAAGTTTTTTGGCACGTATGTTATAAGAGGTGTTCGCTGATATCTAGAAATGTGATTGTATTTTCTTACACACCAGGATCAAATTCCTATCCTATGGTTCAAGGAATGCAAATATGACACAGTCAAAACACGTCCACAGAATACAAATCCATTCTCAAATAGTATTTCATTAGAAGGTTTTTCGAGATAACTATTTTCGTCGACGTGACTTGAAATATTTTGCTTTTTTCGTGAAGAAAAAAAAAATGTACAAGAGAAAAGCGATACTGCCTGCAGTATAGTAAAACATGAAAAGTTACCCCGGAAGTGGCCAAAGAAACAGGTACGGCATTCTTCCTTGAAAATCTATGTTTCCTCACTTATTTTTTTTTTTTTCTTTCTTGACTGGTTTTTATCAGCTTAACGCCACCCATCGCAGCGACTTAACCCTTTTGAAGCCTTGGGCACGTCCGAGTTGTATAAACAGACAGGAACAAAATCGCGTTTGAATAATTTTCTAGTCCAACGAAAAAAAGGTTCTAGAGAAATTGGCCCTTCTACCTGACCAGTTCTTGTTATTAATAAATAACTGTTTGATAAATAAAAACAAAAATAATAATAATACTGTCTGGGGTGTCAATAGATAAAATAGTCCGTCTAATTCTTATTTGGGTAAATTGCGCTAATTAAATCAGTCGCTTGTTAAATTGAGACGTAGAGTTTTATTCTTGGTATTTTTACTTATTCCGAAGGATTTTCAATTAGGTATTTATCATGGAACCTTTCTTAAGATACAGTAAAACTTAAAAGAAAATTAAATTTTCATATTTCTCATTTTGTGTAGGAGTCCTATTTATTTTAAATGTAAATTTTGGGTATTCGTCTTATTAAAAATGTGGTACGAAAAAACAAATGTTTTCATAAACTGCATCTGTACTTTTGGAACATGTTGATAAAAGGTTTTTTCGATATTCGATTTCATTTTAAAGTTATACAAGATAATAGCGATTCCACCGTATATTTTGGTTTCAAAAAAATTCTAAATTATTATTAAAATATATATTAAAAATTCCAAAATAGTACGCCTTCTAAGTTCGTTAAAAAAGGACATGACACGAGCTGACCCCCATTCTATTAAACAATTTTCTGAGGTTTACCTTTTAAAGGGGTCTTGTAAAAGTATATGTTTTTTATGTACATTTGTATCTTTTAATTATATAAAATAATTGAAATAACACCTTAGTCAAAAAGTTCCTGGAATTCACTCAAAAAATTAAAAATTCAAGTTATTCTTCAAAATTGACTCATCGACTGCAACGCACTTATGCCAGCGCTTGATTCAGTTCCCACAACATTTGTGGTATTCGATTTTTGATATGTGCATCAAAACCGTCTTCAATTTTTGTATTTTCTACTCTCTCGGCTACTAAAAAGCGTCCCCTGCAATGATTTTTTGAGTCGATCAAACAGAAAAAAGTCGCAGGGAGCTAAATCCAGGTGGATTCGGTGGCTGCGGAATGTTATTCGTTACGTTCTTAGTGAGAAACTCGCGGATAATGATAGCATTGTGTGATGGTGCGTTATCATGGTGCAAATTTAACTCTATTAAAGAAATCGCAAAACGCATAAAAACAAATGTACTCAATACTGTGTAACTTTCACAAATGTTAAGCTAGGATGCTGAAATTTGGAGGAAATAATGCTGACAAGAGTGGAAACCCACAAAAATTAACACGACGGTGATTTCAGGAACTTTTTAAACAAGATGTTAAATTAGTATAAAAAATGATTCGATAGGCAAATATGTCCATGTGACTTTCTAATTTATAGACAAAAATGATAGCTAGGTCCTAAAACTCAAAATATTATTTCGGTAACTGTTCTGATTTTATGGATAATTATTCTATAAAGATATAATAATTAAGTCAAGAATTCAGGATCGATTTTTCTTTAGGCTAATAAGGGGAAACTTTTTCAGATATTAAGGAAAAGAAGGAAACTGAAGATAGCAATTTTATGATTCGGAATTTGTGTCCCAGTTCAGTATTTATAGGATCTAAAAACTGACCCGATTGTATACCCAGGAGTTAGAAACTTTAAAACCTGCCTGCCAATTAATATTTATCTTCTAGATGTTTTGAATTGTTAATATTCTTTTTTAATCTTTGTGTATACTTTATGATCCGCAAAAGTGAGTTTGTTTGAATTCTTATTTTTCTTGATTTGTTTTTATTTATTTATTTATTTTTATTTTCTATCGTTACGGTTGTCATAAACGAGAATTACGTAATCAAGTTAAATAGCCCCAAAAATTTATCTTACGCCTTGCTAAAAATAGGGGCTCTCTGTTTTTCTTTTGCCCCCCATCATCCCCATCTCTGGCCACCTTATCCTCCTTCCACAAACCATAAGATGGGTAAATGGCGCTAAGCATAGCATCCAAAGAGATTATGTACCTATATAAATGAGATGTCCATTACCCAGTACCTTTTCGCAGATAACCGCGTCCAGCTTAAAATATTAATGTTTTGCGGATACAATAGGGACAAAGAATTTTCCTGAATTGAATTACCTTTGAGCATTAAAAAATACTTTAAAACCGAGGGAATTGTATTTGTTCTGGTTTGTGAGAAAGGTGAATTTCTTCTTAACGAAAAATTCTATAGATTAATGGGAAATTATTCACATTTTATATTTTCACAGTATTTTAATGAGAATAATACACAGGACAGTTTAATTCATTTTTCAATGTACAAGAATACATTAAATTTGAACAAAGGAACAATGACTAAACACTCTTTGTTCTTTGCTAACATTTTGAATATTCCACACAGTACGTTCGAAAAACGTTGAAAAATACTGGCTCAGCAAGTTAGAATTGAAAATTAGGAAATATTTGTAGAGAACATAAATACATTTTATTATTTATTAATTAATTTCTCTGTTTTTACAGCATGGGCGTGCTTACAAACTTCAAACGATAGTCGACATCGTTTCGCTTTTACTTGTCGAAGTCAAAAACTATGAAAGACAAAATTTATTCAAAATGTAAGAAATTTATTTATTTAACCAACATTTTTAAAACTTTGTTTTCGTTTTGATAGCTGTTACTTATTTTACATACATTCCAAATTGTCGGTATCAAGTCACGACTTTGAAAAAATAGATGTTCAAATACACAAAGTTGAAAATCATTTTTAAAAAAATAACACAACTTAAAAAGATATGTTTTTTAGAAGCGTAACATGAGTTTGGTTGTAATATAACAACAGGGTGGGCCATCGGTTAATCCTTTTTTCATCAAATATCAAAATTTTTACTCTTTCCAATAAAGCGGATCAATGACCTCAACTTCAGCTCGAATATTTTTAAGTTATTCAAATTGTTTGTGGATGATTAGCATACACCTTACCTTTCAAATAACCCCACAAAAAATAATGAAGTGGTGTTAAATCTTCTAAATTTCTTGAATTTAAGCAAATTTTATTGAAATAAATGAAATGGGCAAATTTTGTTGAGAATAAATGGAGTGTTGCACAACTTGTGTAACATGTAGTTCCGTCTTGTTGAAACCAAAGGTCGTTGGCATTCAATTTGGGCCACAAAAAACCAGTTAACATGTTGCGATAATGTTCTCCATTCACGACGACGTTTTAAATGGCCTGGCGGCTTCAATTACGTCGTAATGTGATTTGTGAAATGTTTCCTGTGAACGATGCCTTATTGATGTGATTGGTTCATGATCATGATTATGTTGATACGGTCTACAACCTTCCGCTGACACAATTTCTTCAAAACGATCAATAATTTTGCGAATTGCATGCTTAGTAAGACGTTCATATCGACCAAAACTGTAACGAAATTTACGAAATTTTGTTTTTTTTTTTTTTGAACGACCATTTTCATAATACATTTGGACAATAAAAATACGCTGCTGTGTTATTAGGGACTCCATGATCATAAATGGCATATTTTTAACTTTTCATATGTTGAAGAATTTTATAGAACAGATAACACTAAGTACTAAAAATCATCGACTGAAAAAAATTACCAGAAAATGGCACACCCTGTACTTGTTTAGTTGCAAAATTAATTTTTAATTATATGATTTAAAAAATGCATGGCTACATAAACAACTGATTTCTTTATTTCAGATATATGAACACCACAATTTAAGAACACCTTTTTTAACGATCATGAAGCATTTAAGAAGATTAGCAGTTCCTGGACATTTTCGAAATTGGTAAGTTTTTTTAAAATTTTGTTTTTTCTTATTTGAATTGTTTATAAGAAACAAATATGGAGAAATAAGCTAAGAGTTGGTTGGATCTTTTGTTATTTGTTTGTATTTATTTATCTATTTCTGTTGATCTTAAATAGTTTTAAAAATTTGTTATATTGGAATTCCCATTGCCAAATACCAAATTTCTATAAACGCTTCCTGTTGACTAGGATTAAAATTGTAATTTATACTTTTGAAGAGAGTTTGGGCTTATTATAATTTTTATATTTTATTCATAATAACAATTAAGGATATAAATTCCCTACAATCAATTTTAATCTTTCTCTAGTCGCATGAGGTCTATTGGACTCCAAATAACTTTGTTTTTTTTAACAATTCGGCAAATATTCGATGCAAGCGACTGTACCTTCTAGTGGCTTCGTAGCTCAACCACTCTACCCCCTACATCTAAAGACAGGTAAACTAAAACCAAGTGCGGTAGATGCAACTGATTTATGTTGCAAAGTTGTATACCACCAAAGTCTGCAGTAATTTTGAGAGACTGATTAAGAAGTTTATGTTCAGTTTTCTAGTATTGGGTTGAAATGCTGTACTTAAAGTTTCTAATAAATATAAGAATTTTTCTCTATTATATTTATTTTATGTTTGCCAATCAAATATGGGGTCTCTGTGGATCCCACACGACTAAAAGTGTAATTATTTCGACAAGACTAGCTAAACTAGCTTAAACTAAGAACTAAATATTTGTTGTTTTCGGTCAGCTTATTGATAAGATACTCTCGAATAAAACGCCCTATACTTTCTAAAATCTTTAAAAATTCAATATAAAAAATTTAAAATTCCGGATATTTCTTATATAAAGAAATCTCTTTATTAAGGTTCAAATCACTCTTATAAATCTGAACAAATGTTGCATCTTGTAAAGAACGAAAAAAAGGAAGAAAGATGATCGATGAAAGTATTACCGGGCTCATATGTCGCACACGACGTGCTGGAAAAACAAACTACTCTCGGAAAAAAAAAATATATATATATATTTCGGCAAAATCATGAGTACGAAAAACTTTTTTTTTTCGCACGTTTGACTTATCTTAACTGCTTTTAGGGGATTTGAAGGGAAATCCATAGAAATTGTAAAATATTCATGATACAGCACTTTAACCATTTGTTCCCTCTGTCAAACTTCAAATGTGTTTTTTAACGTTGGCTTTATTTTTTATTTAACGAGGGTAATGAAGGAAACAAATTTCCCTTTATTGTGCAAAGTTATTTGAAAAAAAAAAGAAAAAAAATTAATATCGAATAGGAACTTTGGACCTACTGAAAAATATTTGCATTTTTACTTTGAAAATTGAAATGTTAATGACATGAATTTGATTCCAGTATAATTCATACGAAAATGGAATTGTAGAAAAGGTCAAGTAAGATTTAAAATTATGAGACTTATGAGATAATTTATAATTTGTTTTTTAAAACAACCAGCAGGTAAATTTTTATTAGTATCATTAAAGTTTGAACAAGAAGATCTCCAGTTGTACAAAAAGTTGTTTCTGTTGTTATATATTAAATTTTCTACTTAAATTGGGATGCTATGAATTTTGTGTGATTTAAATTTTTTCAATATTAATTCAATAGACCCTAGTTTTCGGATTAAAACCCTTTTCTAATTCTTGCACTAGAATTTCGTTAAAAAGCTATTAAAGGGGTCATAAATGTTGTTGAACAGCTTAGGGCCACTTCTGAAGTAATTTTTCGCTCTTAATCAGAATTTGGCCTTAGAATTAACCCATAATTTTAGGATTTTGAAATAAGATTTTAGGAATTGAGGTTAAATACATAAAATATTTTTGTATTTTGGAAACTTTTGAGTTTATGTATATAACTCTGGTTGTTTCTAATAAATATATAATTTAGTACCATATTTCTTTTTTAAAATAAGCTTTAGAATGGTCATCTGTAATGTTTCCTCGCAAATTTACAGCCATTTTAAGGTGACATAAAAAATTACTTCGGATATGGTTTTGTTTGTTGGCCAGAAAAGAGTCATTTCCGAAGTCATTTTTTATGTCATTTTAAATGGCTATAACTTTACGAGGAAACATCGTAGATGTCCATTTTAAAGTTTATTTTAAAATAGATGGATGGTACTAAATGATATATTTATTAAAAAGAAGGTGAAAACATTTTTGGCTTCTGTACATAATCTCAAAAGTTGCAACAAAAAAAAGACATTTGTTAAGTACTTAACCTTAAATATTTCAAAATCATTACCTGGTGGGTCAATTCTAAGGTCAGATTTGAATTCAGCGCGAAAAATTACTTTAGAAATGACCATCATCATCGTATTTTTTCTTTCGTATGAAAATGAGTTTTAAGCATTTTGGGGAATGCTATACCAAATATTACTGCGCCAAAAGTTTATATTAGAACATTTTGTATATTAAAAAAATAATCTTATAGTTTGAATATGTTAAATATTTTGGAAATATATATATATAGGGTGTTTCATATATCGTATACCAAAATAAGTCTAATGAAAGAGCTGGCAGGGATAGGGAAGATGGAGATGGGGGGCCTCTTAATCGTTTAAGAATTACAGAGTAATTCGTAAATTTGAATTTTTCATTGTATCCTCATCGTTATATTATTTTTACGTTTTAAATTACTCAACACAGTGACATTCAATTCATGGCAAAAAAATAATATGCCAATGCCTTTTCTGAAAATGTCGACAATATTGTCCTACCATCTACCACTGTAGGTACATTTACTATAGTTTTTCATTTTCCTAAAATTCAGCTTTTTCTCACATTTTTTCCGAAATTTACGAAATTAATGCACTTATTTATAACTATAACGAATTTCCTATCTTACTACCTTTCCGACAAGGTATAACATGTCCAAGTAGAGAAAAAATATGGAAATTTATTTGTGGAATTATTTTGGTATACGATATATGAAACACCCTGTATATATTAATTTTAATAATAAAAGAATAATGAAAGTAATATTTGTAAAATTTATAATTTTAAAGGTTGATTAAAAAAAAAAACTAGAAGATATAAATCCACATTAATTTAGTAAAAGCTGATAAAGCAAATAAAAGAGAACATTTTTCCTCGCATGATTAGTAAATGTAGTCACATATCTGTTTTATCAGTGTAATAATAAAGATTTATGTCTTTTATTGGGCAAACGGTAGAACATAAAATTGCTCATACTTGTGGTAATCTAGGCCCACTTCTTCATGTAATTTGGATATATAAGTGTAATAAAATTATACCAAATATGCTAAAACTCGGCCAAATGTCTAATGAGGTGATATTTATGCATGTTGGCAGATGTATGCATAGAAAGAAAAATAACACAGGGTGTGCATTTAATTAATCATCGTGCTCATTTTCATTATTCTTAAAAGAATCATTTTTGTTTTGGAAGGGGCACCGTATCGCAAAGTTTTTGGGTTCCATTCAGAGTCCCCTCAAAAAAAGAAAAGAAAAACTCATACGCATAAGGCAAGTTGTTTCCGGTCATTGTATCTTTTCGTGAAAAATTGTTTGGAACTCCCACATCATCTGGTTTACCTGTTCCGAATGGAAAGATATTTAGATGAGATTGGGTAGTGGGATAAAAAAAGAGTAAAGTAAAAAAAAATATACCACTGATGTATCGTGTACCAATTTGGCGGCATTTTCTACAGTCGTATCGTGAAATTGTTTTCAGACAGAATCGCACATGTCTTTTATACCTCTAATTTAGAGCTTTTTTAGTTCGATTGAAGAAGAAATGGTGAGAACTTCGAGGAGATGTTCAATGGACTGGTGGACCTAGTTTACCTTCATCCTGGTGGGACCAGTGAAAGTTATCAGAAAATATCGAGGACTATTTTATTTGTTGGACGATTGCGCATGGCTCAATGTGAGCAGCCTAGAGAAAGTTTTCAGTTTTGGTCTAAAAGCTTGGAAATGTTTTATTCAGTCAAAAGTTAAGCTGGAATGGGTATTACTTAGTCTAACTGAAACGCGCTTTTGTTAAGCCCAATCTTTTGGCTAGTAAGGAACAAATTTCATTGAGGAAAACAATTTTATTTCTGGGTAAGAGACAGTTTGCTACTAGCACTCGTCCTTAGCGGATGTATTTAATGTTCTAAAATCGTGTCGGTATATTCTTCAAAATAAAGTGTGCAGTGAGGGAGTGTGGGCACTTTGCATGCAATTTAATTTTTTTGTGAAGTTATTCTTAAGGTGTAAAATTTATTTTGATTATGTAAATATTGCAGTTGTAACATTTCGCGGATTTACGCTATATGTCTTAAGTGTTGTTGTCGTTTAGTGAACGCGATACTATTTTGAGTTTATTTTTATTTTTATTATAAATTATATCGGTTTTCTAGTTTAAAATAAAAGAAAATATATAGAAATATATATTTATATATATTTTTATATATAAAGTGTAAAATAACCTGTTGAAGTAAATACGGGGGTTTTTGGAAAAGAATTGGCATTTTACTGCTTCTCAATATCGAGGATAAAAATTTCTGGTACTGCTGTGTGTTTGTTAAAAAGGAGTAGGAGTTTGAGCAGATTTGGTAATAAATTCATTACTTATTTACTTTGTATTTTTATTATATATAAAAAAAAAATTTTTTTTTTTTTTTTGCAAAAACTTAGAAACCTTTTTCAAGGTAGCATGCCGCTAAGAAATCACCTAGACCTTGAGCTTCCGGCTCGTAATGCACACCCATTGAATGCGATTGCGACCTTGAAAATCTTCCTCCCTCTATGGGAAGTGCAGCAAAAGCTCAAGTTAACTAAAGGGCTTAAATCTGACTTGGTGTGTTCTGGGGCCGATAGTAGGGCCCCATTTTTATATATATATCTTTTTATGTTGTATTGAATCGAAGTTTAGTTAAAGCGTAGTTTTTTCACAGACGACCGGCCAAACGATGAAGGGTATTTTTTTTTTGTTTCTTTTTCGTATAGAGTCGCTGGTATAGCCCACCATCAGGAACAAGAGTAGGAAATAAAAAGACCTCAAGATAGCATCTCCTTCCTAATCCTTGGGGGTGGTTACCGAAACTTTCCGGAGTTTTAGGAAGTATTGCGATTGTGTGTTTCTTCTTAGTTTTTTTTTTTCTCCCGGATGTCCTTACAGGCTATACCCGACCTGAATTATAATAAAGGAAGTTATGACTTACGCGCAAATGTTTTTTTACCCAGGGACTTATATTGTGTATCGTTAACGAGGATATCTTACTTACTCAAAAGAGTACCGATAAGATAAATCAATTTTTTATTTTCTTTTTTGATTAATTCCCCCTATTTTTGATGATCAGTTATTTCTACTTAATTTGTGCAGGATGATTTATTATAGCCTCTATATTCTATAGTCCTCTATAGTCCTCTATTACATCAATTTATTTAACAACTAAAATTTGTTTTATATCCCATAATTTTTCAGTATTTATTTATTACCAATATTCCAATTTTAAATTGAATTCTTATTAATTCGTAAATAAAATAAAATTCTTTACAATATCCAATAAACTGTGCTCTTTTGATGATCTAATCTGGATCTGGAATTTAGCCCTGAATTGAATTTTTTGTTACCCGATTTTTATTACGATTTTTAACCATCCAAACCTCTAGTTGTAAATTGAAAAAAACTTATTTGATCCAAATATTTGATGGTCGCATTTGCTACAAAGAACCATTCACAAATTTCAACTCAATACAAAATTTGTTATAAAATTGATAAAGATCAGATCATCAAAAAAAAAAAAACAGAGATCTTAAAGACTGATTTTTAAATGAGAAATAATTAAAAGTATCCTTCAATATTTGACGAAAAATAGCCATAAGTCAATGCAATTTTATACCCTTTTCCCATTTTGCTACAAAAGAACCACTCTCATCAATTTCAAGTTAACTCGTGTTTTCATGCCCAAAACGTTGTTGACCGGTTACGAGTAAATTTGTATTTCCATTTGCATTATCCATTTCAATTTATGAAATTCAGAGCGCTACAAAATATTACAATTGCTTTGATGATCGTGTTTAGTCGTATTATAAAACATATGTCCAAAGTTTAATTTAATTTCATTAAGTATAAAATTTATTGGAGTTTATTTAGAATGTTTTACGAGTATGCTCGTCAAAAACATTTAACTAGTTAAAAGTTATAGCATACACAAGTTCAAAAAATGTAGAGTAGTTTTAAGAATATCGTCTTTAACACGTTCACGCCGGTACTCTGATTCATTTTTCTCTCCTATGAGCGGTTACACTCAAACTGCTTTTGCTCTATCTGAGGGCCTCAAGAATATTTTTTTCTGTGGTTTATTCTTTAATATTTTCTTTTTTCAATTTATATGTTATACGTAAAATTTCTAGTTTTTTTAGTTTTCAACTATAAGGCAATATTTCTAGTTACTGAACGATTTACATTTTGGGTGGTACGCACCGCCTGATAGAGGAGCATTCAAATGTAAGTCACCGGTGGTACGCACCGGCGTGAACGTTTTAAGGAGTACTTTAAATGATCCAAAATCTTGTTAAAAATATGAAAAAGTTTGATTTTTGTGTTTATCTCTTTCGGATCAAAAGTTATGTCAACTTTACACCTGCTCACACGCAGCGGTCATATTCCTCCGCATACGCTCCGGTTATTCGATGTTCTTTATACGTGTTTTTTTTTCTAAATCAGGTTTTCTAAAGTGGTGTGCAGGATATTTCAAAAACTATTAAACCTAAGGGGCTAAAATTTAATGTGGGTTTATAAAACAATATTATCTTGAATATGAATATAAAAGTTTTTTGACTTGCAACATAGAAAAAATAACTATTTATATCGAAAAGTTATTAACAAAATGATATACCTCAAAGATAATCTGCTATTCCAGGATCATACATAAAATAGGCCTTCCTCTTCTTCATACTGGCATTAATTTTATGATTTGATCCAATTCACACTTCTAGTACAAGTTTTTGAATTTAATATTCTCAAATTGGTTTCTTTTATTTTCGTGCACTAAAGCTCATATGGCAACTTTCTGTGTTAGCCATACCAACCGACGCCCCTATACTATTTAAAATTAAAACTAAAATTAAAAACATGTTTTTTGATTTACAATTTGGTTACATTCCAAATACTACAATTAAAGAGTTTTTGAATGTATTTTCAAATTTAAAACGAAACTTATTTTAAAATAAAATTAAGTTTTAAAGTTTAAGTTAAATTACACTTTTTAAACAATTTAAAAACAAACAAAAAATCGCAATAATTATAAAAACGATTTTTTAAAGAGAAATTTAATTTGTAATTAGAAATTGGAAATTATAACGCTATGTTTTAAATGTTGTACGTTATTGCAAATATATGGCAATCATCATTTATGTAAGTCGTAAAAATTTATATTAAGCTCATTGGTCATTATTTCGAATTGTAGCGAATATTCACAAGTTTTTATTATGAAGCTGCGGGAACATTTTATGGGATTATGGAAAACCCACATAATTCACGGTGCAGTGTACTCTCTGATCCATTTTATAATTAATTTATTGAAACCGATGGTGGACGGACAGATAAAGGAACATTCAACGGATGCTGCTGATAAGAGGGCAATTCGTTCACCCACAGCTTCGTTGAAAATGTGAACATTTCGAATTAAAATACCTCCGAATTTTCAGATGTTATTCGATTAATAAATTCTGAATATGCGATTGGTTATATAAAACGAATATAAATACACAGTACTTTGCTATGCGAAAACATTTTGCCTTATGGGTATGCGAAATAATCAGAAGAGCTTATGAAATGAGC
This sequence comes from Philonicus albiceps, assembly GCA_963969385.1. Taxonomy (NCBI): domain Eukaryota; kingdom Metazoa; phylum Arthropoda; class Insecta; order Diptera; family Asilidae; genus Philonicus; species Philonicus albiceps. The sequence continues at coordinate 29,364,470 of OZ017776.1, forward strand.
TGTAATGTATTTTATGAATATCCAATCATAATTTCGAAGCCAATTTATCATTAATTTTAATTCGTATTTCGGGAAGTTCGGGTTATAACATTTATCTGTTTAATATTTAAAATTATCATCAAACGCCTTGTAGTATGATTCTGGTTGTTACTTAAATTTTTGTGTAGTCTTCCACTATCATATTAAAGAAAAATAATAATAAATTTCTTTGGTTGGATGGTAAAGGTCCCGAATTTTTGAATAAGGCCATAGAAAGGGCGTACAAGGACCACATTTTATTTTTTTATTAAAAGAGCGGGTATAGGAGCCATTAAACTAAAATAAAATTAAACAATATTTTTAAATATCAATTATTTATTTTTTAGTATTATACTTTAGTGGGCTTTCATTTCGACTTAAATTTTGGCCTTGTATCGCCCAGTGTACAGCCTTACCGCTATTCTCTCTATTGGCCCTTGCTCGCCCTAACTTACGTGGAATATTACGAATCGTTTGAAGCTCTTATACGCCCTTAGAAAAATCAAGCGACTCTTGTTCACCCGCTGTATGTTTGTTGATCATTTTTACTCGGGATTATATAGGTTGTTTTTTTTTGGTGGATATGCCAAAATGAGTGGAATGAAAGATTTGTCCTAGACAAATAAAAAATTGTATGACATGGGCGGGTAGAGGGGCTATCTCAACCGTTTGCGAGTTACAGGGTGGTTTGAAAATTCAAATTTTCCATGGTATACATATTACTCTTTTATTTTTATTCAACCCAGCGACACTCCATTTTCCAGATTAAATAGAGGTATAATTCAGCACTTTATCAACAAAACAAAACAATTTTAATTCATTTTAAAAGCAACAATTTCGTCTAATATTTCTCCTATATTTCAAAATGATAAAGTTTATAAAATATAACTAATTTTTGACCTTCCAAGAAAGTACAATTTTCTCTTAACTCATTGAATTGAGATAAAAGTTTTAATATGTTGTAAGAACATTCCTAAAATTTACACCTAAATTATTTCTATTCAAATTTATTTTGTTCACTTTTCTCAAATTTCTCATATTGTTGATAACTTTCCACTGCGTGGAAAACTTTTTGAAGTGGCTTGATAAAACTTAACTCTTTAACACTTTCCCTAACCTTTACGTCCAACTCTGGCGTAAAGACAACTGGAAACTTTTCCTTTGGCAGTGAAAAATTTCTCTAAGTGGTTATCAGATGGTGGGTAAAACTTTTTTAGAACTCTTAAAACCACCACCATAAATAAATGTATGAAATTGCAAATTTTAAAAACAGTCAATTACACTGGTCAACACAAATTTTTCTTGCCGAATAATTAGTAGTACATTATTTCTATAAACTTTTGCCTGTAGATTACGAATTCGAAGGGCTTATTTATGAAAAATCAATATAATAAAATATATTGGTTCAGAAGCTTGTTATATTCCTCAAGTTATAGATTGAATCTTAAGCTGTTATTTAAAAATAGAAAACTAATTTGATTTTTTCCATAAATCGGCTATTTCATACAGCAGATTTGCGAACAGCAATAGCAGGCTTACAAGTATGAAAAAGTTGTTCGTTAAAATGTTTTAAAAAAGATATAGAGATGGGTTGTACTTTATGTTTTGAAATTATAAAATAGGCTTTTATTTAAGCCATGTTACAAACTCCTACGAAAAAACCTTTATTTTTTAATAATTTATTTAATGATGGCTAAAGTACGGTCTTCTGTGTATTGTAACTCTCTGTTTTTTTTTGTTAAATTGGGTGTTGATAAAGCATTTTTATTTACGAACTCATACTAAACGAAAAAAGTACTATAGAAGTAATTGACCAATTGTTGGTCCAGTGTTATTACTAAGCCTAGACTTGCTTAAAGTGAATATCTCTAAAAAAAATATTTTTTGAATAGTGGCAGTAGCAGTTATAAGAGAGAATAAAATTTTACCATAAAGTTTGTATATGAAGACATCTATTAAATATATGGACCCATTAAAGTTGCCTACAAAAAGTTCCCTTATAACCGAAAAATATATGGATATGTAAAATTTCTCTCCGGTAAATCCAATTATAAGTTTCTTTGAGTCTCGCACATTTTGAACATTTAATTTTGCACTCGAACGAATTTTACACTTCCCCAATATTATTAAAAGTCAGATGCCCTGAAAAAACAAAATAGGGCGTGGAGAGTAATCACAATGTTCATATCAGTGATTTTACGCGAAGTGTTGACATGTTATTTATCAAGCTGTTGACACGACAACAATGTGTCGCCCCCATGCACGTCATTTTCTTTTGTTAAATGATTTCCTAATCTTCTTGTCGGGGGTGCTCAAGTTTTTGAGTAGTTTTATATACGAGTATACCTTACAAGTACATTGAAAATGATATTTATGACGTTATCGGCCCTTTCCTGACATCCCTAGAATGGCCTAGTTAATTTTACTCTTTGTGTAATTTCTGCCACATTTATGCTACTGTTAATTAATTTTCTAGAGGGGATTTCTGCATATTGCAGTTTCATATTATGCTATTTACGTATAGCTAGGAAAAAATTAATATTGGTTTTTCTGGAATGATTGTATCTTATAACTGATTATTATACCATATCATTTTTACTATGTTTAATACAATAAACTGTTTCTATATTCGTTACATGCATTTAAGAGTTATGGAATCCTGAGCTAAATAGACTTTTTATAAATATGTAAATAGAAATAGAATAGACAAAAGATTCGTTTTTCGTAATCCGCAATTTATGTATGTTTTATCTAAAATGCATTCTCTTTGATAGAGTTTGTCTAACCGCACGAAAATTGGTTTGGATTAACCCTAGATAACTAAACATTCGTATAATAGACTACCGAACACTGCCGGTTTTACAAATTCGAAATATTCCCATATATTTTTAACATATGCTAAGATTGCAAACACATTTTTCTATTTTTTAATTAAATTGTAATCTGAAGGCTTATTTGCTTGGAGTAAAGAAAGGAAATGCATATAAAAATATGCATGTTTTTAGTTTGTAGCCTAAGAGTAGAATGATAAGTTATATAGTAATACTGATTTAAGTTTAGTTATCTATGGTTAGGTTTAGGTTTAGGTTATTGTGGCGAAAGGTACACTTCGATCAAGTTTGGCCCATTGTGTTACTACGTAGCGCAAGCGACCTTGGTTATTCTTGGACGGTAGCCTAACGCGCTAACAACTGAACTCCCAGAGGCCCCTATCTAGGGTTAAAACTCCTTAAAATTTGCCCATTCCCTTTTAAATAATTATAATACGGCTCTAAAACTACCTATAAATTATGGTGAAAATTGCATAGTAATTCTAAAAACACAAACTATCTATCCCTTTGAGTTAATCTAATTATACCGCTTACATATGGCCCTTTACAAAATCTGTGAACTCGAAATGATGAGACCGAAACTGAGGGGGAAAAAGCAAAAAAATTAAAAGGTGTCTTCTAATGATTTTCTTTCGTGCCCTGTAATTGATTCGGTGAACTATTTCACATCTTTTTGTTTAGAAAGGCATGAAGCACAATATCTTTTTGTTTGTCATCCTATTCGTCAGTGTCTATTAAAGTGTCGGATATAAATAAACCCAAAATTCGGCTATCGATCCGATCTTTATCTGTTGTCCAAAAAGCTGACTCAGATTCATCTTATGAGGAAGGGTAGATTTTCTCCAAAAGACTGCTTATTGGAAGCAAATTCGAGGCATTCACTTTGACGATCAAAGACATCCACATACGGATTTAGATATTTTCACTTAATTGATAGGCTTTCAAATATTGTTTATTTTTGGTTCAATCATTTTGTAAGTGAGACTGATTTAGGAATATTTAAAAACAAAAAAAAAAATAGCACAGTAAACATGTTGAGGTTTTCTATGTTTATTTAAAAATTCATCAATGTACTGGTCGTACTATTAATTGATTAATTGGTAATAGACAACATCTGCTATATTATTTTAGTAGTATTCCATCTGGCTCCAATTCAGAATTTATAAGTCTTATTTTATGGTATATTAATTCATATCACGTAATTTATGGGATTTTATGTCATATTCAAACCTCGTGCCCTGGTGTTTACATCTTAGATTTATGTATAAATAAAATAGCGATTAAATTATCATAATTCAAAATAAAAGTCGTAATTGTACGTACTTTTTTGCATTTACATCAAATTTCATCAATAAATTCTAATTTTAATAAAATTTTATGTGATCATCCCAAGTAAGCATGACCCCAAAAAATGTTTACAGATTCTAAAAGGGGATTAATTGTGTTGTTCTCCTCCAAACTAATTATTTGTTTGGAGGTCTATTGTAAAATTTGCAAATCGCTTCTTGCATATGAGTAAAATGTTTTAAATTAAATGTACCTATAAGAAAATTCTAAAAATGAATTTATAATCATTAAATAGATTAAATTTAGCTTTCGAAAATTTTAAAGTCAAAGAAGGGAAGAGAACTTGCAATTTAATTTGATCAGACCGTGAAACATACTTTCTAAAATTATATCCACTCACGAAATGTCTGCATGAACTGGCATCTAAAAAGGGATTTTATATGTTAAAACTTTTCTCCAGGTATGTTATAAAATAAAAAAAAAAGGAAACTGACACTCAACTTTTATCTTATATGATTACCCAAGGGAGTTTGGAGTTTTCAGAGAGAAATTATCGGTTTTCTAGGATAAAGTTGATAAAAAATCGCTTTCTTCCTAATAACGAAGCAAATAAAAGTTAAGGCATAATACCGAAATAGAAAGATTTTTAATAATCGATTTAGAGACACAATCATAACTTTAACCATTTGCTAAGAATTACCTAAAGTAGGTGAATGGGTTATAAAGCAAATACCTAAAATTGTAGGTTCATATTTGTTGTTTTTATCCTAAATTAAACCTTATTCTACGGTTTATTTCATCCATTAAATGCTTGCTTAGAAAGTTTCACATGAACGATTTCGCGAAAAAAAAATTTTGTTTTTTTCTTTCCATACTTATTAAAAACTTAGTAAAAGTAAAACATATGGTTGTGTTCACACCCTTCCAGGCGCTTTAGGGTTGAAAAATACCTTAAGAAAAAGTTTTACTTAACTGAGGAAGGGGGAACCGTCTTCAAGTAAACAAAAGCTTAGCAAATTTCCTTAAAGACACTGTAAAGCACCTCCTGTTACCACAAAACTTCAGCCTAAGGCAAAATGAATGTTTATTTCTTGGTGACGACGGGCTACCACAGATTATTTCAATACCTTCGAATTGACTCAAGACGTTGGCTAAACGTAAACATTACAAGAATACAGGAAATGTTTGCTCTGTTCTAAATACAAGTGGAGATAAATAAAATTATATATATATATATGTATATATCGAAAAAAAAACAAGTACATGAAAAATCGCAAATGCAAATCTCAGAAATACATTTTATTTGTGACAAACGGCCCACAATTTACCTTCCAAATTTGGAAAGTGCTTGATAAACTTACCATAAAACCGTCAAGAATTAAATTTCATTTACCGGAAAGGTGACGAAACCCGTTCTTTAATATGGAAATATCTCAAGTTATTTTTAATAATTTCTTTTTTATTGGATGCTAAAGTTGTGCTAGATAATTTAACCTTTTTTTTTATATATTCGAGGCTTCAGCTGCATTAGGAAATTGCCGGTCTTAAACTTAAACCAAATTCATCATCCTTTAGTTTGGTTGAATTATTTAGTGAAAGGGTAATTGCCCGGTCAATAACCATCACAAAGGTTGCTGACTCTTAAGCAAACGTCGACAACTTATTTTATATTCTGAACTCGAAGCAGAGGTATTTTCAAATCGATAGTTTTCTTTTTGACGTAGGTTTCGTGTTAACCGCCAACAGAACCACATTCTGGGTATAATGTTTAATTAATTTATGGGGTAACATGTAATAAATATTTCCTATTTCGAATGATTAATTACTCGAATAATTATTCTTTTTCCTATACGCTACAAAAGTAGAAAAATACGAGTACTTCATCTTCAACTCCATGTGTACAAGGTAAGAATTAAGTAAAATTTTATACTCTTGAAATTCGGAAAATAAATATTATACATATATTGAAATTTGATAAAATTCTTTTATATCTAAGCAGGATGTTATTGTTTGAAATGTCTATATACACTCATTGACAAAATTCAATGCCCGGCAATATATTTTCGATATTTTATTATACGAATTTTTGAAGGGAATAGCCATATTATTTTAAACAACATGCAAATTAAAAGTATATAATAAGATTTATTGAAAACTATAAAATGTAAAAGTTCATGGTTTGTCTGTAAAGAGGATTTTCTTAAAGCAAAAACAAAAATAAGTTTTACTTATGACAAAATTAAGTGTACTTTGGATTTACTCAAATTATTTTATGTAAGATTACTTTAATACTTGGTGGCACCTCCCTTATTATTGATGACCGGTATACTTTCAACAAGAGACGTTATAGTTTCTTGGTTTATTTTATTCCATGTGTGCATGTTGTACTTTTAGAAGCTTGGGGTCCAATGTAGCCTACAAATTTTCGATTGGGTTAAAATCCGGGCTTTGTGCTGATTAATCCGAGAATGTTTATTTGTGGTCCTTCGAAAAACTCTTTTGGTACCTAAGATGTATGCTTGGGGCCACGGTCTTGTAGAAAGATGTAATTTACTCCAAGGTTGGGAAGAAATTTGCGCAGAATATATACATAAGATACTCCAATTGCCAATTTATCAATTTCCTGGGCCGAGAAAGAACCCCATACCATAACATTTTCGCTGGCATGTTTTATGGTTTGAAGCAGATTCTTTTCTTTGAGAGCTTCGGTTTGTTTTCGCCATACACGTTTACATTTTTTCGAGTCCATTAGCTCGAATTTACTTTCGTCTGTCCATATGAACCTTTTTCCAAAAATGCACGGCTCGTTTAAACACTTTTTAGTAAAGGATATGTATATATATATAGATATATTTTTATTTTTGATAGTAATAAATGACTTTTTCCTTTGATATTTGTTCATTAAACCAAACTCACGAAGGCGGCGGTTGATAGTTCAACTTGAAATATCCAATTTAAGAATTTATATATTTTGACGAAAATATCACTTTTATTTTGCACTTCTCTCATGAGAAGTATCTTCCCTCCTTCAGTAGTTTTACTTTTTTGACCTCTTGCTTGCAACTTTCCACAGTATTTGTATCTTGGAATGTTATATAAATTTTTCGCGTATCAGATTTTGATGCCGAGTACTTCTCCGAAAGTTATCTCCATAAGAAAGTTCTTTATTTCTGTCTTCTACTATTATTTTTCTTAAATCATAAAAGCGGATATATAAAATTCTTCTAATCACAAAATTGTTGTTTTGATTACGTGCACTTAATTATGACCCGCCAGTTTTAATTACTACGACCCTACATCACCCTTTTCTACAATGAAAAATTATACCGAAAATCGCTTGTTAACCTTTCTGTGACTGTAGAATATCTCCAATATAGCAAGTCGTGCACTTAATTTAGTCACTGAATGTATATTTTGAATCTTTATCAATAATATTCAAGGGGGTACAAATAAGTTTTGAGGTTTTTCTTTTTATAGCTTTAAAGCTTTATTCAGAGAAATTGGTACAATGTATTTTATTCAAAGTATTGTCCATCTTTAGCTACGATTTTTTCCCATTTTTCAAGCGGTATCAGGAATCTGCGTTGAAAAAATTCCTCGTCCGCTAAGGCGATATAAGAATCGACCCAATGTTTGGCTACTTTGTAAGAAGTGAAGTGCTGTTCGGCCAGGCCATAAGTCATTGACCGGAATAAATGGTAGTTGGGACATGGGTAGTAGAACATCACATTTAAGCGCCTCTAAAGTCTCCTTGACGACTCTTGCAACATGTGGCCGAGCGTATTTTGGATTGAGTTCATACAGAACTTAATTTCCTTGTTTTTGTACCATACCCATAGCCCAGCCTTGAGACGATTTAAAATCGGTTGTTGAGTCACTCTCAACGTTTCAGTGAGCTCCTTTAAGTTTGAATCTTAATCCAATAACGGCCTTTGTCGCTGGTGTTAAAATCACCACTTTTAAAACGACGGAAGAAGTATTTTGCTTAGATTTTAGCGAAATGATATATACTGATTTGTTTTTGATTGAATTGTTAATAATTACGAAGAGTCTTAGAATAAAACTTTTTTACTATTAGCTGATGTTAACTACAAAATTAAATGTTCAATAATTTCGTACCAACAAAAGATTAATTTTCTTCTGTCCGTAAACAAAACATTTCATTGATAACGAATTTTGTTCCCTTACTTCTTTAATGTAATGCTAAAATAAATAATGAAATTATTTTCTTTATATTTGCGGCAAATCCTCTTTCAAGAAAAAACTTAGGTAGTTGATAAATAATTCACTGACTAATATATTTTGCAACCAAACAAAAATCCCCTAACGAATTCCATTTACTTTAATGGAAAGGAAATAATATTTAAATTTGGGGAAACAATATTGGTTGTTGTTGGATAAAATTTAATATGTATTAACATTTATGTTCGCATACATAACACGCTTGAATTGCGTTTATTAAATAAACAAAATCTCCATTTACGGAAGAATTTTATATGAGATATACTGCTGCTATGGTAGAGTAGTGGACGATCCAGGATAAATATTTACATTGGATGCAACTCACTGCTTCAATAACTCATTAAATTTAGTCAGACATTCCAGGTTGTGTTCAAAAATACCTGAGAAATAGTTTTGGATAGCGTCTGCTTCTACGAATTTTGCAATGATCAAAATTTATACCTTCAAAGAATTTAATATGAATATTTTACTACTTCGTAATTTTCAATTTCAAATACTTTGGCATTATATTTAGATCTAAGAAGGTTAAAAGGTATAAAATATTGTTCATTATAATGAAACTGATTTTCTGATAATTTTAATACCTTATTAACTAAGTTACTTTTATCGTTGGTACTATCATAAATTTAATAATTCAAAGGAAAGCTATTTTTGTTCGGTTTTTGGGATAATGTTTTCCATTGAGTTAAATATTTAGAAAGTTTAAATTAAATCCAGTGTGGGTAAAATATTGTCCCACGCAGGATTAAGAAATATTAAATATTCTATTTCTATGATAAAATATAATCAAAAATGAATTGAATAGATAAACAGCTGTATTTAGAATTGACTGGATAATTGAAAACTTTCTTTGTTACCTCATGTTAAATGTCCATCAGATTGGTCTATAAATACTTAATTGACTTTATAGATTTCGTGACTCAAAGTATTTGACTAGAGCTCACACCTCGAAAGCACTCCCATAATGTGTTCATTAAACAAACTTTTCCCTTATAAAAGCGTTACACGTTAATTTGTACTAATAAAGGGAAAACAGTTTTCTAATTTATTTATTTTCTTCCTTAGAATGAATTTTACATGGTATAGACTAATCTATGAAAGATAAATTAAAGATTACCATAAGTAGTACTTTAACTAAGCAATTATTCACAACTTTACTTAGTGGCAAACGTTTAAGAAAAACACTTTAGGAATATATGATGGAAATAAAATACGAAAACCTTGTAAATTTTTAAACTGAAAAATAGGATGCTGTTTTCGGATATTGTATAGGATCATGTTTTCGAATTTGTGCTCTAATGTTCTAACTGATGAGCTTACCACAGTTACTTATCTTTGATATCGCAGGGAATTCTCATATATGTTTAGTAAGGTTATAACAAGATTCAAATTACAATACACCACTATTAGAGGTAAGTCTAAGTCCTTAAAAGTCTTTAAAAGTTTTAACTTCCGGATATTACGTTATTTTCGATGAAAGAGTGAATATTTCTTAAGATTTTAAATCCAATAGTTGAAAGTTAAATTTATTGGTAGGGTGCAATTTTATTTAAAAAATTTAATAAAGTGTTATATAAGAATTAAAATAATACGTGGTTTGGTATGGTATGGTAAATAGTATGACATGGTAAATAGTGAACATCATCTTGCTTTAAGTTGTGCAACAAGCTAATTGTTATGTATTAATCAAAAATTAATTTTTCTTTTTAAATACACCAATAATAAAATTTAATTATTTTGGATTGTACAAAATTGACTCTATCAAGAACATTGTAAATAAATTATGTACTTGTTAATTAACAACGCCTCATATTTAACAACAAAATTGAAAATTTTTGAAAATTGCCTATCTGTTGATTGAGCGAGTAATAAGCGCTACTAAAATTCAATTCGGCCCTCAGGAACAGAAAGTGAGAGACTTTCAGATTTATTGAGGCGAAATGAAATGGAACGTTCCCTGAAATCTTCTAATAAAAGTAAACAATATCCCGCCGGAGGCATCTATCAACCTACATCCAATTCTACTGAAGATTTATTCAAAATTAAAGGCAATTCCCTCTAAAGATAAAACTTTTAATTAACAAATTAAACGACTCCTCTGTCGGCCTCCAAATGATTTGTACGTACGTTTGTGACAAACATTTGAATCGACCAGGAGTAGCTAGAAATAGTTATCGATTTTACGTGAACGTAGGATATGCCAGGGGTTGGGTTGGTAGTGATTTAGTAATGGAACACGAAAAGGTAATTTCCCCATACCGTATGGAGGTGGCAGCGGTCGTCTTCCTGTGTCAATTTCAATTATCGCTCATCTTTGAGGAGAGTTCAGAGTATTCCAGATAAAATTTCATCTACACCAAATAATTTACCCTTAAGATAGGATAAAATTTAGGCTAAAACTCAAGCTCTATGCTGTCAGCATTAATGACAGGATACAGCTGGGGGAAATTGATGTCAATTCGGGCCAGCAGGGGAAAGCAAATAAATGTCCTTTACTATTTATGCTGTATGGATTTTTGCTAACTGTACGCCAGAATAAGGCCTGCCTCAAATGTATTCATTTGTCTAATTAAGATCCAAGCGAGATTCCTTTTGATTGCCCTAATTTTCTCAGGTATCTCACTCAAGAGCTAACTTCTGCATATGTCATGTCGTATAGGAGGCTCTTTTTAAATTTAAAACAATAGCTTTTAAGACGAAAAAGCAAAATTAGGTCATAACCACAAAAAGATTATTTTATTTTTGAACCCTTAAATGTTTTAAATATCTTCGAGATTTTAATTTTTCTACAACTTCTATTAATTCGAGAATATCATTTCTCTATCTCGTATCTTTTAAAAAGTTGAAGTCTTTTACGATGACGATTTACCTAAACTTATTACATGTGTAAACTTTTTAAAAGTACGAAGTATAGCAAAGGAATAATATTAGAAATAGTTATATAAGTCACCTAAATCAAATCTGTTGCTCTCAGGTGTTTGATTTCTACTTCTTTAATTGAATTTGAGCACTTCTACTTACATATTTGATATGGGAAGTTTTAAATATTAGTAAAGTGCTAGTACTTATTATTTATTAAATAACACATCAATTTGTTTCATTTCAGATGAAAAACTAATCACAGGAACTGGATGTAATGATATAGTCGTAATATTTTGAATGGCTCAGTCAAATCGCAAAAATCGGAATTATCATGGATCAAATTGATTGCCCTTGGAAACAACTACCAGATACTCTGGTGAGTCTTTTTTTTTACATTTTTAACTAACTACATTTTTAAAAATGTTATTTTTTGTAAAGAAGTAAAAATTTCATTTCCACTTTCTTACCTTTGCCTTACAATTTGAGTTTAAAGCAACATACGTGTGCAAACTAATTAATTTTAAGGTAATACTGTACTGTACTGTACGGGGGTTATCTTAAAGTAATACTAACCTATTTCAATTTTAATAAATATAATAAATAAATTTACAACTACTACTTTTGAAGCATTTAAGTATGCGGCGGGTATATCACGTCAATGTCGAATTTGCAACAGAAAATGTTTGCGGGTCTTTTCCACTTAAGGGGTGAAGGGCCTACTGGTAGTAGATTTTCATAGACGGTTCAAAAACAAGTTGACTTGCAATGCGTAATGTAACTCGTTACAGGATTATGTGAATTCGGTGATTCGGTAGCTATTTCGTAAAATTGTTGGGGCTTTTTTGAACCGAAAATGATAATTTCCACCCTAAAAATCGGCCTATTGTTGCTTGTAAAGTAAGTTAAAATTCTATACATTCGTATATGAAAATTTAGCCTACATATCTGTTTGCCCTCGCAAAACTCGAAAAGTAGTAGGTTAATAAAGCAAAGTTCTGCGCCGCGTCTATATCTATTTGTGATTTTTTCCGAAATTTCCGAAGGAATTCTATTCATTCAAAAGTATTTCTTTAGTATTTACGAGTATATGGTAAATAATGGCAATGTTGGTACATTTTCGAAAATGGTCCTTACTTAGTCAAAATAATTCTAAATATTGCAAGGTATTTGATTTTCGATTTTTCTATATACCATAAATAGTCTATGAAAGTTCAAGGTAATTTAAAACTTTAATTTAAAGTTAGTTAAACTCTAAAACCTAAATAAGCTGAAATGTTTATGTAAAGCTGAAATTGCTTATCAACAGCTTTAGGAAGTGTCTTAAAGTAATACAGATTATGCCACCTTTATATACCAAAGTTTTTCAAATTCATGATACATAGTAAATGTTTCTTATAATATAAACTGGACGTTGTTTCTTTTATTTTTGAAAATTTTAAATGCCAAGGGTAAGACAAAAGACCCAGAGAGCTATTCTAAAAGTATTATTCTATCAAACTCAAACAAAATTTAATTCATGCAGGCGGACCTATTTGCCATGAATATTTAAGTAAACTTCTTAAAATTCGTCTATCGTATCAGGCTTCTCATCTTATTCTCCGAATTTGAAAAAGGAAGCATTCATATAGATTTCGTTAGCATATTATTTTATCAAGGCAATGTTCTAGGGATGGGTAAATATTTCGAATCTTTGAAATTATCCCAACACATGGAAACGGCAAGATATGCAAATTGAACCTTAATTAAAATAACGTAGAACGAAATCCTGTCAATTAAAGTGTCTGGCATCTTTTATCTGCATACCGAGGTGTAAAATAGATGAGACCGTCGCATATCATTACGCAGAGTAGATATCAAAAGTTGCCGTACACTTCATCAGAACCTGATCCCAAAGTTCGAGATGAATTTTCTTCATTTCCCTGAGAGTGTCAATAACTCTCCGTCGTTCGGAATCAATACCTAGCCTGATCAGAATTCAATGTGGGTCTCCTAAAGGAAAGCCATTTATCATGTTTACGGAGTACACATTTAGATAAAATCTGCAGGGATTAGGGCGTACGTTTCTTTTGCATTTGATAACGCGATTCCCAAGGGTACTCTTCTTATTTTTTTTTTTCTTCCGGTGGCTAAGCCCACCACAGATGGCTTAATGTAAAAATCACAATTGCTTCGGAAATTGACAAGATTTACATTTATAATTTTATTTTTTAAGAGCAATACAGTTAAATCTGGCACCACCAGCGTCTTACTTTTCTAAATAGAAATAAGGTTGAGGGTTTCGGAGACGATTGAATTCAACCGGTGGATAAAAACCTTGGTAATTCAAAACGACGCAACGTATTTTGTTGAAATAATGAATATATTGGGGATTAAATATCTTCGCCAGCTTAGGAGATTTATTTCTTTTAATCTATTGTTATTTCTAAAATTAACAACAAATAAGTATTACGTGTCATTACCACAATTTTCCCTTTTTCCTTTATTTTTCATGCATCATTTTAAGTTATATTTGAAATTGTGAAATTCTCAAAAGACTTTAAATTCTTTGTATTGTGATAAGTTAAACGCTGCTACTACACAGTGGTCCTGCCGTAGGTCATAATTCGATAAACTAGGGCTTAAGGCTATCCTTAACCCGCTTTAAATCGTCTAATTTTTTGCTTTTATTGACACTTTCAAAGCATAGGCTTCAGCTTTGATGGAAGTGATATAGGGATTAAAAATTTCTTTTTCAAAATGAATGAATCTTTAACAAATCCATCAAAAACTTCATAAACAGTATTATTTGGAGAGTAAGGAATACACTGCCTTATATGAGTAGACCCTTTTACCCTAACAAAACCTTTTAATATACCATAAATTCTGAAAGAAAGCATAGTTCAGGACATAGGTATAGCAGTTTAAAAATGCCTTGCTCTGGGGTCAACTTGACCCCGTGTACGCGTGTACCTTTTGTCAATATCGCTTATTTTATATTTTCCAATTTGAGTTTCAATCTCAATGTAATATTTAAGTTATAAAGTAAAATTATTAAAATATTCCGATCGTGTGCAAATAACCTTTTCGAAACGAAATCTAAACTTGTAACGCGTGTGAAGTTCGCAATTCTGATGTTTTAAAATTATCATAAATTTTTTATTTTTGTGAACTTTTCGGATTGATGCTGAGGGGTCGACAACTGGTTGGTCGGATAGTTAATGCTGTGTAGTGATTGTGACGCAGATGTATCCCCCCCCCCACACGTGTAGAATAAAAAATAATAAAAGTGAAAACAACATCCTTTGATGGTGTCACCCACATTAAAAATATTCCTTGACATCCGGCGAATATGAAGTACATGACTTTACTACAAATATCTCGATATCACAAAATAAAATGGTTCTTGGTTCTTTCGAAAAGCAAGTATAATAAATGCTTTCGGAGCCTTAACCCAAAAATAATCCAAGTGTGAAGAGAAAACACGCACATTTGGTTTGCCTTTTACGGTTCAGTTTTATTATAATTAATGGCCTATCTAAGATTCACCTTAATCCTTCTCTTCGAAGATTAATTGTTGCTTGAGTAGGTTTATCATGGATTCTTTAAATATACTTCACATCCATAAGATTTACATTTATGGGGATAATGAGAGGAATAATTTCGGTAATTACACACATGAAGAATTGCCAACAAAAGCCGGTCCATAAAATCCTTGAGAGTTCTTTGAATATTCGTAAAACTTTCTTAATTATGTTAATCACTGAGTTGAAAAGATTGCGTAGGAAATCCTCCATGTAAGGGAAAAAAAACACAATCCGATGAAATGTGCCCAATATATGAGCCCATCACCTTGATACTTCTTTAAAAGTTAAATGCTTTGCTTACATGAGAAAGAAAATCGAATGAAATAATATTTAACATTTCAACCCTCAATCATACGAAGCTATAAACGCTTCATTATTTTTGTCGCATGGTAAAATTCCACCGTTTTGGACTTTAAAATAAATCCCATTTTCGTAATCATCGTTTCAAAAAACTTTAATAACGACATCCATATCGATTTTTAGGTTTATTTACCCATTTCACCTTCTAAAGAGTTGATTTTCAAAAAATCGCGTAAAAAAACGTATTACGCTTATTTGTTTTTAGGAGTAATCCTAGGAAGTTTCGAATCAAATTGTACATACAAACTTTGAACTTCTATTTTGCCCCTTTATATTATATCTATTATATAAATTAAATTATATTTTGATCTATAAGATGCTAAATATGTTTCTTTTAGAACAGTTCAGGAGCTAATTACAATTTGTTAACTTTATATAACTCCTTGATGTCCGGATTTTAGAATGTAATATTAGCTCTGATTTGATCCTAAAGATGCTAGCGTAGGACCTTCAGGTTCACATATTAATTCAAATAAAATTTAAGGGCTGTTTATCACGAGACAGAATTCATATCTCAAATTTGTCAATACATTTTATACGGCGAAAAGAAAGATCCTGTTCTGAAATAAAACATACGATTTTACGATTTTTGTGATAACTTGTTGCGGTGAGAGCTTCGAAAAAGTCGTAAAATCCTCTCTTCCGGCTACCAAAGTCATAAAATTATCGGTTCAGATCCGAGATTTTGTTTTGTTTTTTTTCATATCGTCCTATGAAAAGTAATGCAAACAGCCTAATCTGATTCCAAAGACTAAAACAAAAAGACTGATTCTATTTCGGTGATATAAAGATTCGAATAAGAACTAAGTTATCACGATTCAGCTCTATTTTAATCCTAAACTTTTTCAAGGTTCTAAAGGTTCAACATTAGAGTTTTATTTTGAAATACAAATTCTCAGAAACCGTGAATTTTTAGACTTTAAGCAGAACTAAAATTTCCACTTGGGACAATATTTTTTAAGTTGATGTGGTCTTGGTATACATTCAGAATTTGATGTGAAAATAGGAACAATATTTAAATTACATATGAAAGTTTAAAGTCTTTTAAATTATTTTATCATAGTGTAGCATCGAAATGGTTCTAGGATAGTTCTGAATCTGCTGCATTTTAATTAATTTGAATTATCCAAATAGTTGGAACAATTCATGATTCGAATTTCAAATAAATAGAAATTGGAATGGATATTTGGAATTATTTTACCATAAATGTAATAAAAAATTTATTATTTGAATTGAATAATGCTATTTGATTTGATTATACTCGTTATACATATTCGGCTCGTACACTTCTATATTTTAAATTAGCAGATTGATTAAATGCCGAAATCTAAATGAGATTTGTGAATGCCGAATGATTAGGTGGGATGACGTTTCATTTTCACGCAATTATCCTCGTGTGCGGCGAGCATACCATAAATCTTCTATTTAACCAAGTCGTATACTTTCGAGGGGTGAAAATAATTTATCCGAATGAAAATGGGTTATTTGGCTAAAAGGATGAATTAGCAAGGTTTGCTGTGTTGAGTACGTCTTACAGACGTTCGCAGTAGTGTCATCAAATTGAGTTGATTAGTTCTTGATGAAGTAAATAGAAACGCTAAAACTGGAACAGATCTTTGTGTGTTTGTAGAAACAACAAGCAAATTCCTTCGTTAATGTTCCTCCATTTCATTAAAGTCAGGCACTCTTCGAGAGTCTTCTCTATGGATCCAAGGATGCCGGAAGGGTCACATAAAGGAAAAAAACAATTAATTCGGGGGGAAATATAAACAAGATAGGACTAGAAACAGAATCGTAAAACGAAGAAATTGTTTTTAGTACCCCCTAAAGAGGTGACAAAAGGCTTTCGAAATATGCACGAGACGTTCCGTTGAAATAATTTTCAAGACGCCTACGAATAACTTCTACCCCCTGAGATGCTCATTTGTATCAAAGGGCTCTTTTAGACTGGATTAGCTCTGTCTATTTTAAATTGTGATATTTTCTTTACTTCCTGAAAATTGAATAAGTTAAGTACGCATAGCTCAAAACTTAAAAATGTACCTTAACAATTTTTCTTTAAGTATTAAATAGGTTTCGAATAAGTCGATAAAATATTTAAAAGATTTTAGTTTTGATATGAGCAATTTAAGCATTTACATGTTTTGGGACTATAAATTGCCCCCTAACAACTAAATTCAATAAAATTGAAATAATAACGAGGCATAAGGAATATTATTACATATTTCCAAAAGTCTTTGCCACTATATGAAATTGTAAAACTAACAATTTTATTTTTATTTCCTATTTCCAATACACGAAATTTTGCATCTAGCCCTAAAATAAGAATGAGTTGAGAGTTTGTGATTTAAATATGTTCACAATTTCATAATAGAAACATTGAAAATATCATTAAATCACAAAATTTAATTTAAACTTAAAAATGTTTCAATGTTTCAAACTTTATTCCACTTATTGTTTTAGAATTTCAAAATTATTAGTCTTAAGTGGTATTAGAGAACTTATAGATTAAATAGACAAAGCTATTAAAGAAAATGTCGTTAAGCAGCTATATCAAATTATATCCTAAATAATTGGAATATTTATTAACCCTTCATTATCATTCGTTGTTTGCCATTTAATTGGATGAATTTTCGTGTGCTAAGGTTAAGTTTACGGGGTCGCTGAGTTCATTTTCGAGACTCCTAGGATCATATAACACATCAGTGAGGATGAAAATAGGCGTTGAATGGGGTTGATATTTAAAAATGCGATGAAAGTGATATTCACGTATTGTGAATTGGTTTTTGTTATTTTTTTCGGTTCGCTAATTTTATTTTTGGGGTTCCTATGATTACATCAGACGTGGGAGGGAATAAAACTAGGGGTTGAAGATAGTCTCTTACGCAATCAAACGTAATTTCTAGCTGGTATCTGAGCATTTCGATCTGTTACCCCTATTGTCATCCCCCAGTTGTGTCTTATAGCATCATAGGTACCCTAAAAACGGAATCACCGCATTCAAAAACCTCATAAATCATATTTTTACTGAGTTTTCCATGAGTTGCGTCTTGCAACTAAATAAGGGGTTAAGGAGGCATTATTGAACGTGTTTATATTTAATTTTTCATTCTTTTTGAAGAATTGAAGTAATCATTTCTTAACAATTTAAAACCTGAACATTCCCAATTTTTATAGTCGCATATTGGTGAGGAAAAAATTTATTTTCTACTTTGTAGTGTATAATAAAAGAAGGCTTTCTTTTGTACATTTTAATCTACTATAAGCCTTACTAAAGCTAATTCGAACGGATTCAAGAATCGGGTCCCAAGTATCTCGAGATTGCACGTTAGAAACATAAAATCTTTAAACACCCTCATGCCATTTAGCTGTGCTCATTTATTGGTTGGCTGTTGTACGTTAACGACTTTAACATTTTATACCATCCTCATGCTGTTCAGCCCTTGGTATATACTCAACGTATATTGGCCTGATTAGGTTTGATACGAGCAAGTTTTCTCAGAAAGCGGTAATATTAAGATTCGAACTCGTACTCTACTCGTTAAACCCTTTCATATCATGGGGGTTGTGAAGAAAGGGGTAATCCAACATCTTGGGGTGATTGCGGTATTAGATCTACTCGTATCATAATACATATTGCATATACTCTAATATTTTGCATTGAAATCAGAACCAAAGCTGTATACAAAATTTCAGCATGATCAGATTTCTGGAATATTTCAAAAATCAATTTCCAAGTTTGTATCTTACAGACAGAACAGAAAGTGAATTTAAATAAAACCTTGTAATAAAAATAGAACTACACAATTGGAAAGCTTTTAAATTTAATAAAACCGAATGAACATACCGACTTTTCTTAAACATTTTAAACAAGCAGCAATTTCACAGGTATGTACCAAGAGATAAACGAAATCCTTTTTTAAACAAGGTTATTTATAAAAATACGAATAGTTGAGAGTTATAAAATTCTATGATCGAAGTATATCTCGTATAAAATACTTGACTTCACCCTCTGAATCACTAAACTGAAATTTATCTATTTAGTTCACAACAAGTTGGCGAAATGTTCATGTTCCAAAATTGGAACATCGGAGAAAAAATGGGGAAAGCTATTATAGCTAAATTATGCTATTTAGATCTCCATCAACGCTTTTGAACGTTTCGAGTATGGGTTTTTGCGCACAACCTGAATGAAAAGAGAAGTGTGATTTTGGCCAACTTCCCAGATAGGGGGGATACGATAGAAATCTAACACTTTATGGGACGCCTCATAATCTATTGGAATGCTGCCCTCGTTTAATGTGGTCATTCAATTTCAGTATTTCATATTCGACGAATTAAATTCGATTCAGGTTCCCTTGAGCCATGCACTTCCTGTGGGGTTCCATACGTTTTCATATACGTGTATACTGAAAATGGAACTTCCTGTAAATTCCCTTGCACCCGTAATCCATCTCTTCCTGTACACTCACAATTCGAATAATCCTGTGCAATGTCTGTGGGTCAATTAATTGGATAGAGATTGATGTTTCAACATTAATTGAAATTTGTGTTTTGCATCTATGGTAAGTGGACCAAAATAGACTGCAATCAAAGCGATGAGAGTTCACGTAGTTAGAAAATGTAATACAATTACTAGTCCTTGTATCGATTTATTTACTCCTCGAACTTTCCTTTAAATTATTAGATATATGTAATTGAGTTTTACAAATTTAACATTTAAATCTAATGCATATGTATTTAAATATAGCCTTTGAAACAAAGTTATATCAAAATTTATATTGGGTGTGGGAAAAATTTCGTAGCGTTTTTTTTTTTAGTAAAATTCAACTAGTTTTCTTATAGTGTGAAAATGAATTTATTTAAACCAAATACGATCCATTATTATCGACAATGTTTCGCCATTTTTCGGGTAGAATCATGATGCCATCGATGTAGAACTTCCGTGGTTTCTGGTTGAAAAACTAAATAAAGTGGTTTTCACAGGCTTCTTTTGAAACCATCTTATTTCCATTGAGAGAGTTCTACAGGGATCGGAATAAGTGATGTCTGGACTATGCGGTAGATGCATTAAAACCTCCCAACCATGATCTCGCAATTTTTGACGGGTCATCAATGAAGTGTGTGGTCGGGCGTTATCGTGATGGAAGACAACGCCTTTCCTATTATTCAATTCGGGTATTTTTCTTTCAATTGCCTGGCGTAATCTCTCTAGTTGTCCTCAGTAGACTTGAGAATTAATGGTCTAACCAACGAAGTAGCTCATGGTGGATGATTCCCTTCCAATCTTACCACACACACAGCATCACCTTTTTCAGCGTCAATCCTGGCTTCGCGAACGCTTGTGACGGTTCACCATACCTTGTCCACGATATTTTACGCTTCCGATTGTCTTATATGATCCATTTTTCCTTCCCAAGTCCTTTCCTTTGTTATAATAATATTGCAAAATATAGCGCAATTTTTTTTATTATTTATTTCCAATTTCCATGTGTTATATACTCAAAGTAACGTTCGATTTGTCACCTTTTCAACGAGAGTTTAGTGGTGTCTCTAAGGTCTGTGTTTCCTGAGTTATTAGCAATTGATACCATCTATCGGAAAAAAAACACCACGAACTTTTTCCCACACCCAATATAAAATTTATACGTCTTTGAACATTTGAATAAAAATAAATTTATAATGCGAATATCAATTTTTCGTATTTAACATAGTTTTTAAAACATTGTTTTTTTAAATAGTAGTATTACGGACTTAAGAAATAATAACAATTGCATTTAAGATATAAAACCAACTTCTTATATCCTTTAATTTAAATATTCGTTCATACCTTTTACGATTTTCACGATAATTCGAAATAAAATTGTCGAATTATTATTGGGATTCCTTGATTTGATTACGTTTTGTTATAAAATAAAAATGCTTTAATTTCCAAAACTTATCAGGTCTCCGTTTATACCCAAAATTAATCCCTTAATTCGCTATAAAATAAACTGAGAAGTAATATAAACTGATAGTGTATTTTTACTACATTAAAACGTATTTACTGATTTAATTTAATTAATAAATGAGGGTATATCAATTAAAAGGGACAAAAACTCGAATATTATTTTGTTTAAATCAATATATCCTGAAATGTATGTCAGGACATTAAATAAAAGTATGGTAATGTAAAAATTTAATGTTAATATTTACAATCCCAAAAATCATATTTATACACGAAAAGGTCGTAGGTGAAGGTAGTTAGAACATTTCTAGAATATTTTCTGTGCTAGTGGAAAAATGTCACGATGTTTTAAGGATAATTTATCATCGTTTGCCTGTCTGTACATTAGAAATATTAAAAGCAATTTCTTGTACCTGAACGGATGTCAATAAAATAGAAATACCAAAATTATAGACATATTTCGATCAAATAAAATAAATCTTATCATACAAGGTAAATAGAATTATTATTATTGTTTTTATTTTTACCACAAAGTACTTACCACAAATAGCCTTACTTGGAATGTCTTTAAATTAAACTATACAAATGATAAATCAATCGAAGACGTATAGGCTTTTTTTCTGAAATTACACAGCGATTAACGAAATCTGGTACACATATAAAATTAATTAGCTGTCGGTTCGTATTAAAAATTATAATTTTCTAGCAATTAAGATTAATGGATAAAATGATTCTATATTTAGTTCTTAGTACTCTTAAATTAAAATTTCGTTCTGAAACGATTCGTGTATTTTTAGAAATAAAATCTTTACAATACTTCAAGTTGCTGAACTTTCGAAATTATCGAAAATCTCATTAATCACGACATGTATGATGGTTTTTTTTTTTTGTAAAGAGTGTGCAATGATCTGTTGCAAACTCAACTGAAATCTGACTGACTGAGTTAAATTTCCATTAACAAAATTCGAATGATTGATTATATTGGTTGATGACAGACTTATAAACTCTCTGAATCATAAAACGGGCAAATAAACATCTATTATAGTGTAAAAAAATATATATATATTGGATAAGCTACTTTTAATTCTTATTTATAATTTAAATCAATATTTACGATTATATGAATATTTGTGACTACTTTTGCTTCGATAATTAAAAGACTGAAAAGAAGAATAAATCCTGAAAAAAAAGGTTAAAGGACTAAAAAATCGATTTTATTCTTTCATTTCCTTTATTGTGGAACACTTTTCATTTTATATTGAGGTAAGAAAGGAATTGATTTTCTGTAATTCTAGACGTTTCCCATGAATATGGAAATAGAATGTAAAAATGAAATATGTCCCTCTGATTTTTCATTCTCTTTAAATAAAACATCAAATGTCATATACATTGCGAAATTTAATATTTCACATCATCGAAAGAAGTTTAATAGGAACAATGTAAACTTTTAAGATGAGTAAAAAATAAACTAGGAATTTTATTAATTAAATGTGGATTTTATAGAATGCAGGTTTTTTTTAATTAAAGAAACCAATAAGCTTAATTAAATACAATAACATAAATGTCATGATCATGCACTTATAAAATAATTGCTAACCTTTAGGTTAAAATAGGTTTTATAACGCTTTCCTATAATTCTTTGGAGACCCAAATAACATTGTATACTTTCATATACCCCCTTTTTGCAGTTGTAAGCTGCATTGCGCTACAAAAAAAGCATTTCTTTGAATTACATTCAAACTTCAGGAAAGTTGCTTATTTTTCCTTTTTTTTTTTTTGCATTGTATTTCAGGGAACTTTATAACGACGACGCTTTCTATTTTCTATTTTCACCTCTATGTTTTCTCTTTTGAAAATGAAATGTGTCACGTTTCCTAGCAATTCAGAAGGACAAAAAAAAAATGAATTCATTTTCACATAATAAGAATATCAAAAGTTTGTATGTTTGAACTATTTGAATTGAATTCATTTTTACCAATTTCACCATATCCAATCTGAATGTTCAATATTTACAGAACTTAAATCATATTTAACTTTATAATCATTCTGTCATACCAGACATAGAAAATTTTGAATCAGATTAAATTAAATATAAAATTTGTATCTCCTATAATATTTTATTTTTTTTTTTTATATATATAAATTTTACAATTACAGATGGTGAACAAGTACAAGATTCTTCCGTTGGTACAATTACGTCATGAATGAAACAGAGTGTGATAATTTAATAGAAACTGTAAAATGGACGGAACCAGGAAGTCTCATCTCATTAGCAATTCTCGAATTCATAAATGTTTTAGTTATTGTGGGAAATTGCTTAGTTATTGCAGCAGTTTTCTGCTCTAACAAATTGCGTAGTGTTACAAATTTTTTTATTGTCAATTTAGCTGTAGCTGATTTATTGGTCGGCCTAGCTGTTCTTCCATTTTCTGCTACGTGGGAGGTATTTAAGGTAAGTTTATTAATTAAATATTTATTTAATAAATTATCGGATATAATGATGTAAAAATATAAACTTAATTTAACATTAGAGTAGAATTTCACTAAAATATCGACTCTATTATAATTTCTTTTAATTTATCCAAATTTTATTCAGTTTTGTGCAATATGCAAAATAATAAGCCTAGGCATCACTCGAAAATTTATTTCAAAATTTAAAAAAACACGAATAGTTTGCGTTTATGCAATTGATTGTTTTTATTAGCAATGAAATATACTTTAAAAAAATTAAACTTACGTATGGAATTCAAATACCAAAGTGGTAAAACAAAACTTAGCTTTGCAAAAAAAATAAGCACACTTAAGAATAAATAGGGACCTCTAGTAAATCAGTTGTTAGCGCGATGGACTACCGATTCAGAGGCTGTGGGTTCGAATCCCACACATAACCATGGTTTTCTGTGCTACGTAGTAACACAATGGGCGAAAAATGGCCTAAGTGTACCTTCCTATGCAGCTATATCAATCTAAACTAAGCTAAGAATAAATAAAGAATGTACTATAACAATTATTTTGTGGTACTAACCTTATTTTCTAACACAGCCTTACCTTATCTCTATGGCATTGAGTCTACCGACTTTTGGCATGCGAAAATGAATTAAACGTTTCCCCTTTGGCTGGTGATTTTGGGAGTATTGCTGATCGCTCTTTTGACATGTCCCCAAAAGTTATCTATAGGGTTCAGGTCTGGGGACTTTAAGGGAAATCTAGCACGCATGCCTTGAAATCATTTTTTCGTTACTTTATGTTTACGATCATTATCTTGTTAAAATTGCCAACGCAAAGGCAGTTTTACACTTCCCTACTTCATGCCAAGATGTTTGAACGTTTTCCCAGAGTTCAACTTTGGCTGGTGGTTTGGGAGTATTGCTGAGCGCTCTTTTGACATGCCCCCAAAGGTTCTTTATAAGATTCAATTCTGGGGACTGTGAGAAAAATCGAACACGCATGTCTCGAAACCATTTCTTCGTTACTTTATGTTTAGGAACATTATTTTTTTGTTAAATTGCCAACACAAAGGCATATTAGGTATACATAGGATTTCTAGAATTTCGATGCTTTTGAGATACTTTTGTTAATTTATCGTATATCCAATGAATGGGCTCAACACCGTAATACGAGAAACATCCCTAGACCATGATATTTCCGCCCCCATGTTTAATGTGTTAATTGTATATCTTGGGCTAAATTTCTTTCTTGCCGATCTTCTAAACCCAAATAAATTTATCTTTGTCTCATCCGACAAAAAAGAATTAAAAACCATTTCTCAGCAGTTGAATATTGCGAATATTTTGTAACAAAATTTACTCTGTCTTTGATACTTTTTTAGAGAGAAAGTCTGCTCTTTTTAGCTTTTAAATTGTTTTCAATTAGCCTGCTTCTTATCGTTGAGGTATCAATTTCAAGGTTCAAGGTTCAAATTAAATTTGGGCTGATGTTAAAAATTATTGCTATGCGAAAATCGGTTTTAAGGGATGTTTTGCGTTTCCGGCCGCGAGTTTCTTGTAGTTTTCTGCCTTCTATTGCATTCCTTACCATTTCTAATAAACATGAAATTATTTTGGCAATAGCTCTTAAATATTTAAAATCGTTTCTCAGATTTTTTATAATTTCTCATAGTTTTGAAGGGCAATGCTTATTACGCCCCATTTTTTTTCTAAAAGTAATTTAAAAAATGCTATTTTTCGATTAATACTTAATTTTTAAATATTTTGAGGCAACAAAATTAGTAATAATCGTTTGAGTGCCTCTTGTTTTTTACAACAAAGAAAAGCACTTTTTCTCAAGAGAATGTTTGCTTTACTGAACTTGATGTTAAAAATAAAGTAAATGTTTCGAATTTTAAACGTTACATAAAATTCAAATTCAAAACACGATGAAACTGAGAATTGCCATTTTCATTTAGAATGTAGAGAACTAAAAGACTTCTTAGATGTGTGCTTATTATTTTGCATAGCAGTGTATAATTTCAGATGCTTTTAGAATCAGTCAATTACTTTCTTAGAGTAGGCTTATAGCTTTCCAAAATTTATCGAAATCATGAAAAGGTATTGCTCCTTGAACCCCTAGCTAAAATATTAGCTCAAGTTTCTTTAAAAATCCTATTTAACTATTTCATCAACAGCATATACTGCTAGAGTTAATTTAAACTTAGAGTCTAACTTTTACATAGTACAGAAAATAACTAGATTTATGATTTTTTTAAATAGGGATGTGATCCCCAACCGAAAAGGTTATTGTTAAAATTACGTTACTAGCTCCTTGTCTAGAATATTTAGACCCTTTAACAGTCCGATCAACTTATGCCATTTATTTGAATTTATAATTAACTTATCTTGACGTAGACAATTTTGTGATATTACGTCACCTTTTACGTCTATAAATCGTCTTGAAGTTGAATCTTAAGTAGCTTACTGAAGCGAAAGTAAAACACACATTTAAAACTTGCGAAAAAAGTCCAAGAAATTATTCATTTGAAAATCATTTAACCAACTTCATGAAAATATCCGAAAGGGTTTTCTTTTGTTAACAGATATTAACCTTAAGAACTTGAGGTAATTTCAGAAAAAAAGAGTGGAAATCTAAAATGAAATGGGACGAGTTATTTCTTTTTTTTATAATTTTACTTGATTCCATTTCTTGTACCGCTCTAAAGCTTATTCATGAGAAACTTTAGACGGAAAACGCGCCTACATAATTTTGCCCTGAAGATTTTCAAGGAATTTTCCTTTTCCCGATGTAAATAATGTAAAAATTCTTTCTTTGTAAAAAAGAGCATAATACCATCAGTGAAATGAAAAAATGTTTTATCGTCTAAATCAATCAATTTACTTTTTTAAATCCAATTTACTGCAAGTGTCTTTTAAATTTGTTTATTATCACTCAATGCCACTGTCAGGTAGCTGTGACCTTTTGATTAATCACATAAACTTGCATTATGTCGTAGGTGTTATAGACTTTTTGATGGCATTCATCAAATTTTATTTAATCTACGTAACTCTGTCCTATTTTCAATTACCAGATGTATGTATATATTCCTCAAACCTATTGTAATTTGAACGCTTATATCAACCGAAAAGAGAAATATGGCTTAGTTGAAATTGAAATCAATCTTCTTTTCGCTTCCAGGTGTGGATATTTGGTGATTTGTGGTGCCGAATATGGCTTGCTATGGATGTATGGATGTGTACCGCATCAATTCTGAATTTATGCGCCATATCCCTCGACAGGTATGTCGCTGTCACTCGTCCAGTAACATACCCGAGCATTATGTCAACAAAAAAGGCTAAGTCACTCATAGCTGGCATATGGGTGCTATCATTCGTTATCTGCTTTCCACCGCTCGTTGGATGGAAGGATCAAAAGGTTCGTATATTATACTTGTTACGAAAGCAAAATATGTCAGCTTTTTCCTCTCCCTCCTGCTCGAATAAATTGCCGTATTTTTTACACCCTATGTAGACGACAATGATATTCGTACAATTCTATTCTACGCGTAATGTGACTGGGCAAATTAACCGCTGTTGTCGCCTATTTTATTTCTACGTCCAAATGAAGGTATTTGCAAAATGTGTCTGCTCTGCAAAAGATTTATTTGAAAAGGCGATTAATTTATTATTCTCCTAGGTATCGTTATGTTAGTACAAAAACTTTTCTTGTTATATTATCTTGATATTTGTTTTCATAAATTAAATTTAGGGTTCCACATATATTCATAACAAAAAGACAATATAAGACGATTTTAGAACAAATTCATTTTGTTTGCTAACGAATACATAACTAGAAATGACAAATTGGTTTTTTGATAGCTGAAAATAATACTCGGATCTTTATTATTTGAGTTATTTGAATAGGTTTCAAAGATTTAAAGAGATATATATGCAGGTAAAAAGTGTTTTTTTATTTAATTTGAAATTTTGATATCTCAAGAATATCTCGTAAACATTTTTATTTAAAAATTCTAAGAACTCTTTCCATTTCCAATACAATCTAAGTTCGGTGTGTGGTCCATTAAAATCAAGAAAATGAGTTCTTTTATTGGATGTCTCATAAATCTTTGAAAATTATATATGTAGTTTGCAAAATTTGTCCATATTTCTTTAATTGATAAAAAGTTTTCCACTAAAAAAAAGAATTAGTACATGAATTTTATTTACTTGAAAATACGAGGGCAGTTTGATAAGTCAGTGATTTTTTGAATAACAGATATTTCTTTTCGACAAATAAGCGTTTTTGTTTTATGAATTTTCGTATACAGGCGCCTTTGATATCACTGAATTTAAATCTGCTGTTAGAAAATTTAAATTCAAAATAGCTAATCCAAATGGCTTAGGAAACTTCTAAAAATTATTGAATTGCTCTGAATCTTAAGTTGGAATCGTAATCAGCGACCCCAAATACCCCCGAATACCGACTTTTACCAAAATTAGACCATATTGGATCCGCCACTTTGAATTTCGTAAGTCTGAAGTGGGAACCGTAATCAGCGACCCCAAATACCAAAAAACTAACTATAAATGAATTTTTTCAAAAATATCGTCGTTTTTCTAAGACCAAAAATTTTTTCTGATATACCCAAATATGTGAAAAAAAAGTACTGATTATTTTGTAATTAATCGATGTACTAAAAAATTATTATTGGTAAAATTAACAAAATCATTTTGTAATGAAGTAAAATTATTTTCTTGGTAATTTTCAGTCAGGGACTGACTTAACCTACAGCAGGGGAAATCATACGCTTCTTTACGCTATAACTGAGTCTACACCAGTTCCACGGCCCTGTCCCTGGAAATGTGAATTGACGAACGACCGAGGCTATGTTTTATACTCAGCTCTAGGCTCGTTCTATATACCGATGTTTGTCATGTTATTCTTCTACTGGAGGATCTATCGAGCCGCTGTCAGGACAACTCGAGCCATTAACCAAGGATTCAAAACGACTAAGGGTAAGTGAAACGATATACCAACTTTTATAATATTTTCTTTACTATTTCAATTTATATTTAATTCTAATTTTCAATCTTTATTCGCTTTATTCTCTCAAGTGTATATTCAAAAACATTCAGTAACCGAAATTTCTTTAATTGTATTAAACTGCAATTTTAAATAAACTGCAGGCATGCGAAAGTGCATGTTTAATTTTATAATTATATTTCTCTTTCTATAACTTCAATTTGTCTCAAGTCTCATTATCTTCTTTCATTAAATTTTATAAATATATGAAATTGGCGGATCATTACATAAATAACATGTTTTATTAGCTCTTTTTTATTACAATAGTTGTTAGTTAAAGTGTACAAAGCGAATGATTGTCCCAATTTAACTTCATTACTCGTACATTTAATTTTTGTTTTGTTGGGATAATAATTCTCTAATGTATGTACATGTCTACGGTTTTCATATAAATAAATCTGTGTAGATTTAAAATTCAAATTTTGAATGAAATTAAAAATGATAGGGTCTTGCAATGCATTTGTTAGAAAAATTGATTGATTGGCAGTACTGAGAACGTAAGTTTAAATGAAATTAATAAAAACTGAAGATATTGTGTATGATTATAAATAGTATAAATATGTAAAATATATATAGTCATGTAATTTTATAAATATTTACTTTAAAATGTTAGAAAACATAGATATTGTAGTGATCAAAATTTTAGAAATTTAAATGTGTACTACTTATAAATTTTGATTTAAGACGTTTTATATTAATTTTGTTCGTGTGAATCGATGGTGCAAAAACAAGAATTCTAGTTGACCATTTTTATACTTCTGTACCTTGGAAATGTGTTAAATTTAACTAAACAAATTTAAATTGCAGCGAACATAATTCTGCACAATCTTGGGTCAATATATGGGGTCAGTTTGAAAATGATCCAAGTCGATCAAGGGGGTGAAGGAATAAATATTTAAAAAGTCTTTTTAAAAACGGTATTAACCCTTGGCTGGTTTCGATATTTTAAATTAAATTGTAGGTATCGAAGGTCCCAAAAGACCCTAATAGAAAAAATGCAAATAAATCGTATTTTATGCATCAGTGAAGGTAAAAGTTTTTTATATTTTAAAATAATACACCTTTTTGAATATAAATATCAACTTTTATTAACTGTGTTTTAAATCTTATCACTTATATCACTTATTATATATCAAAAACTACAAATATTGCAATAATACCCCCACTCCTACGACCATTTGGACCCCTCGATATCAGTTAAGGGTTAAAAATCGAATATATCAAAAAATAGTACCCACCAAGAGATATTGGCTCATATTCTAAAACAATTAGCAAAAGCTCAAACTCGATTTTTTGTATAGAAAATTTAATTTTAAGTTGAGGTCGGATTCGATTTTTCTATGGAAAAATTGAGATTGTACTTTGGCTTATTTTCTTAGCATATGACCCATTATTTTTTTTAAAGAATTAAGAGCCAAACTATTTTTTAAAAATAATCAGAGTATTGAAAAGTTTACTCTAAATATTCTAAAATAATAACGTCTCTTTTCCTTTTAGTTTAACTAATTATGAAAAACTTATTTTCAAAAAAGTATTTTTGTAATTTTTTAAAATTTTTAGTATACCTTTGTGACCTTAGGTCTTAATTTTTTCGTATAGAAATTTTGTATAGAAAAAAAACTTATTTTTCTAAGCTGATAACCCTCATTAGAACCCAGTTGGTAACAAGCTGAGATTTATTTTCCCACTGACCAGAGAGGCAAGCCGGCTAGCGGTAACTTGTTTACTTGCTGTGTCTTCTTTACTAAGATTTCGTCTTGACCTTAGCCATCTCAGTCTCATTTTTCGATAGTGTTTCGCCGCGTGCAGTTACTTTCGGTGCATCGGATCAATAATTAGAAATAAAATTTTATTAGAATAAATCAAAAGATTTCAATTTAGGCGGGATAGTGTGTACGAATTTTTAATTATGTATTAAAAAATAAATTCGCGAGTGGCTAATTTTAGTGCTATCTTCTAACCGGTTAATTTGATATTTTTTTTAGTTTCTAAGATTTTTTTTAGCTTTTCGTAATTTTTTATGAATCGGATTTTAGTTAATTTTTATTACGGAAAATCAAAAAACGCGAGTGGTTAATTTTAGTGCTAATTTCTAACCGCTTTTAATATTCTAGGGTTTTTTTTAGTTTTTCATAATTTTTAGTGAATCGAATTTTAATTAAAAAATTAAGTTAATTACAGAAAATTATAAATCGCGAGTGGCTAATTTTAGTGCTAACTTCTAATCGCTTCTTTTAAATTTTTTAATTCTAGGGTTTTATTAGCTTTTCGTAATCTTTACCGAATCGAATTTTAGTTAAGTTTTATTTCGAAAAATTATAAATCGTGAGTGGTGCATACTATCGGGTTCTGGTAAGTTCTTTATTTTTTTACAATTTTGGGATTCATAACATTCTTGTTCGATTTATTCCTCTTTAAAAGAATAATTTATTTAAATTTTTGGGAGGAGATGAATATACCTAAAATAATTTGTGTTTTACTTTATTCAACTATAAAATAAGTTTGCAACATTTCGGTACTGTAGCCGATTACTGTTGTAGGATCAATAAATATAAAATAATCATTCAAGAAATTAAAAGTAGCCTTTTGTCGGTATCTGCTATATCCTCCACTCTAAGTATTTTCTGCCTTTTCTCTAGGTAGTCTACAATCGGATTAGCGAATAGAATTTATTTGTATATCTTACTTTTGAATATTGCATCATGTGCTTTTCTATTTTGATTTCTAATTGTATTCGCCTTACGAACATTTGTTTAAACTTGTTACTCATATGACTTGATCGATACTTTCTCATAAATTAATTTATATCATTTCAAAGCTAAAGAGGTAATACTTTAGTTAATTTATTACATTTTTTTACTTTAAATTGCTATACAAATTTACTGATCTAATTTCAAATTGACCGGCTGAAAAATTTTTGTGGAATGCTTAAAATAGCAATAAAATAAGAAATTAATATAAAATTATTACATAAAATTGTCTGTTTTTATATCTCCCGCCACGAAATATCGTATTTGGAAAATAGTCGTTTTTTTGGAGTCTCCCGATCATATTTTATTGATAAAGAACCTTAAAAATTCCCATATTTTCTGTTAAAGGTTTTTAACCCTTAAGGGGTATCATAGGTGAAATTTCACCCAAAGCAAGTTGCTGTTCTCGTATTTTAGAAAGACCTAATCGTTTTTAACAGTGACTTTTTCAACATACATTTATAAGGTGGCTATAAAAATAACGTTATCATGAAATATAACATTTAATAATGCTACTATTGTATTTAATTCCCTTTAATTTTTTCTTTATTATACTTAAAAGATATGTAAGCATATACTAGGGTAAAATTTCACCCATGATACTCTTAACGTAATTTATTTGGATGATACCTTTTACGGGTTAAAAGAAGGAAATTGCAATAAAAGTTTCGCAAACCACTAAAGTGCTTAGTTAAACTGACAATAAACGTCTCAGATTTTTCTAGTTTTTCTACGACAATCTAAGGCTCTTGTGTTTCATTATTTAACAATTACTTTTTGTCTTTGACAATTCTACCAGCTATTCAAAATTGTTTCTACTTTTACATTAATCTAGAATTTATTTCATTTCATCTCGTTTATTTTTTATCATATCCTCAATCACCTTTCAAGTGTTTAATTTTCTTTTAGATCTTCTCTAAATTTGATATTTTTATACTGTAGTTACGAAAAGGTCGTAATAAAATTAGATTACTAGATCCAATTTGTTTATCTCATCTCTTTTATTTTTCTGCCTAGCATAGTTTTATTATCATTGATGTAAATTGTTCTTTTGATATAGCACAGATAGTAAAAAATAAAGACTAGTCGTAAAATTGGTACTTAAAAAAAAAAAACGACGTCTCCTAAGAGTGGGTGGCTCGGAGAAGGTTTTACCAATTTTTATACTTTTTGCTTGTAAGCAAAATAAGGGCTGCATTACCTTTATTTTTATGGTACTCTATACACAATAAATAAATATGGATACATGTATTATTTATGGAGTTAATTTTTGTAATTTGATTATGCTTTTAAACTTAAATTAGTTTGCGTCTTGCCTTTCAAAACAAAAAAAAAAAAAAAAAAAAAAATGGTATGTTAAGTGACTATAGAAATAAAATTGTGAATGACATGCATAATCATCTGCATCAATATTTATAACCTAATCCAATGTATATTGTCTTTCGAGCATGTATTTTTTATTTTATATATCTCTGTCCATTTTTAAAATTAACACATTATTGACCAGTGACGAGTTAGCTCGTCCTTTTCATGTCCAAACGTTGACATATGACGGGTTAACTCGTCATTACTCTTGCATTATCCATTTAAATTTGAAATATATTAAAACCCAAGGTGATATATTCCAAAAGCTTTGATAATTGTGTTTAGGCATGTTATAAAAAGTATGTCTAAAGTTTAATTTCATTTCATTAACACATTCGCTACCGTATCCTCAGAAGAAAATCTTTTACCATAACCCGGGGAAATTTCTCTTATATTGACTTCAATTGACTTTGGGTTTTATAGCATTGCATTGAAAATACTGAAAATAAATAAAATATGCAATTTTCCGTATTGAATATTTACGACACTGGGCTTAGGAGTTAAAACCACATTTAATAGACTGTGAAAAATGAGTGCAAGACATTGTTCTAAACTGATGAAGACGTCATGCTCACACACAAGAAATAAGACATCGCATATATGCGACGCTGGTAGCTAATATAAGTAGAATTTACTAGAATTTATTTAGAATGTATTAGAAACTATTTCATATCATCGGCTATTATTTCGTAATTCAATGTTGCCTTTATAGAATAAAAATGTATAAAATATTTGCTTTAAATTCATTTAATGTTAATAAAAATTATTATTAATTTTATAAAAATGTTTTTAAAGCTTTATTCCAATTCAAATAATGCTGTGTGCCACACAACCAAAAAACGTTTAATTACGAAATAATAGCTGTTGACATGAACGAGTTTCTGGGAAAATTGCCAGTAAACGAAGTATTTGAAAAACTAAAGCTTTGAAATAATAAGTAATAAAATGAATTCCTGAAATAGATCAATATTATGAATGTCTGTTTGTAAATGGCGCAAAAGCGTAGCATTTAGGAAAACAAGTTAAAAACCTTAAGGGAATCATATTAGGCTAGAAAATATTAATTACGCATATTACTAATCAAAATGTTACCTAGGAAATGTTCTTATATCTTTTGTTACCTGTACCAATTAAATACAATGGAAACGTGAGTAATTGCGTAATTCTCAGCTATTTTATTTATTTTATAAATAGAAATATGAAATCAATATCCTGCGGCAGTCGACAAAATTTAATTAGTACAAATTGACTCGCTGGGATATCCCATCAGAATTTCGCCTCAATGACTATCTTGGGCTAAATAAACTTAATGAAGAATCCTTCGGATTTGGAGGTTTGCCCCAAAGGTGCGAATAATTTCAAATATTCACGCTACCGACAAAAAAAAAAAAAAAGAAAAAATTTCATTAGATATTTCAGAGATTTTATTAAAAGTTTCAACTGGGGGGAGGTTGTTGAAACAATTTAACTTTATAACTTTGTTTATTTCCATCTACTTTCTTAGAGAAAAGCACAAGACAAAATTTTTATTTTACTGGGTGGAGATCGCAACAAAAGTGTACGATTTCCTATTCCAGACGCCTTTTTCACTATGGAAACGGAATCCTATGATAAAAATAATTGCATAAGGTTAAAACTTTGAGAAAATTACGAACGACTAATAATTCGCTTAGGTTCTAAGTGCGATCATTGATATGCTAATTAATCCCCTTCTGTATGCTGCGCTCTGCAGTAAATGAACCGAACTGAGAAAACTTAATGAGGTGAACAGTTTCGTCCCATCGCGTTCAGCAGAGAAGGTTTAAATGTAATTAAGAGTACAATCAGGGCAATTAGCTGCATCAAACAAAGCCCTACTCGCTGCGATATATTACCAAATTCGATTGCCCTAATTGAGGGTCTGATCACTGAAGAAGGAAATATGCTTAAAGACGGTTTCATAAGCCCCACCCGGGGGTTAATGGACAGTTGCGCGAACACAGTACTGTTCTACTCTCAGCTTCCCTGCCGGTTTGTCTCCTCTGGCAGAGCACATGATATTTATCAACAAGTTTAATTCGACAAATTAATATAATTAGTGACCTTTCAATTTCCTGCGTTCTTATCAATATTCGGGTTTGGTCAGGAATAACGAATTGATTTCGATTAATGAAGGTTTCCCACGAGATCCAGCCTATCCTTTTGGATTTCCGTATTAGTCTGGTCATGTTAGACATAAACAAAAAAAAAAAAAAAGAAATAAACCAGCTAATTGCGTGTCTGCATATATTTAAAGGGCTATTGCTCAGTACATCCACTAATTATTCAGAACAGTAACAAGAAAATTCTACCCATAATTATGCTTTCTTCGAAAAGAAAACATCATTTTTCTTCTAAGTTGTCCATTTTTTGTTGTTTAAAAATTAATCTCAATTAGGTCCTAGTGTTTAGCTCATTGGTCAGACAGGCTCGTACCAGAGCTGTAAAATAATGCATTATTCTGAAATGCATTACCATTCTTAATACTACTGCAAGTAATGTAGACAAGATAAATTACCAGTACCATTGCCAAGTAAATTTAAAAATATTCAATGTACTTGAACTATATTAAAGAATTTTATTTTCTCTTTATCAATATCAAGTAAAGTTAAAGCATATTAAAGATGTAGAGCTGTACAGAGCATTTCTGATTTATGGTCTGTTTGGTAAGAGCGTCTTGCTCAGAATTTAATAATGCGATGAAAAATTAACAAAATATAATTTTTTCCTTATTATTTCAAATTTCAAATTTTCATTAGCCCCTTTCAAACAATTTTCGGGTAAAAGTTGTTTGATTGTAGTACTGCGGTGTTTGATGGAATTTTCCCTTATTCTTTTCTTTATGGTATACCTTTTTCAACTAATTTGCTTCTAATTCGTCTCAGCGTCATTTGTAGATCCTTTTCAAATATCTTCAAACTAGCAATGTCTTATTTTTTTGATGTTTTTCTTGTTTTACTCCTTCTTGGCAAGTCGTCGACGTTTTTTTTTTTCTCAGAAAACTTCTTACACCACTTCTTAAAAAAAAAACGCATCCTTTTGAATATATCTCGCATAAGTCTATTTAGGTCCTTTCGGATGAAGGTAGAGAAGCACAGCTTGAAAACGTTTATAAAATAAGGCACTCATGTTGAAAATCGATCTTAACAGTAGAAAGTTCAACGCAAAATGAGTATCATTCCCTCCACTTCAAATATTTCTGTTCTGTCGTCGATACGCTCTTACCAAAACGACTGTATGTCGATTAATGCTGGTGCTAAAGAATTGTTGAGTATAATGCTGATTGCTGCAGTATCGAGTAAGGCTAGTTATTGTTAGACAATGTTACGTAATGCTGAGTATTTCTAAGCATGAGTATTTCTGAGTAATGCTAAGTAATGCTTTTAAAGTACGGTAATCGTAATAAAGCAACAGTACCTTTACTTAGTAGTAGTAATTAAAGCTGTTGAAGTACCAGTACTACTAATGGGTAAGTGCAATGGACAAAATGTCTGAGCGGTCGAGGCTACACGTCTCGCCCACTCCAATAATAATAATAATAGTACTGCTAATGGTACTAGTAATTTGTCTTCTTTGCATTAGTTGCACTGGTAATTGCAATGGTAATGTTGGTTTTTTCACAGCTC
The DNA here is from genome assembly GCA_963969385.1 of Philonicus albiceps. NCBI lineage: Eukaryota > Metazoa > Arthropoda > Insecta > Diptera > Asilidae > Philonicus > Philonicus albiceps. The sequence continues at coordinate 29,400,851 of OZ017776.1, forward strand.
TTTTATACTCATATACCAGGTACATTGATATACTAGTTTACCTTTTTCAATAAAAGCAGCTATCATATTTTTTTGCTCAACATTCTTTTAATCTCCTTTTCTTTCCTAAACTTAATACGTTGGCATGTTTAAAGCTATTACTTGTAGGGTAATGCATAACCGGTTATCACAACTCCACGGGCTTAATTTTATAAAAATTCATTCTCCCAAATGCTAAATATTAAAATTCAAGAAAATGAATTTTGTGGATCAGAAGAAAACAAAATGTCATATTTGCACATGTAAATTTTATTTCATTTATTATTCACATAAATTCATTGACATTCTTGAAAAAGATATATAAAAAAAAAATAAATGATTTATCTGAACATTGCGCGCAATATGTGTTGTTTAATCTTGCCTGCGGCAGAGAAGACGATGAAGATATATCCAAGTAATATTGTACATATTTTAATCTTTATGTCTATCTGTTGTCTTTTGTAATCGTGGGCGTTTTAGTTAACTTGTTCGCTACCAACCGTCAGAACAGAATTGCTAAGTTTGAATATGCAGCAGATTAAAAATTTGTTTATTTTACTTTTCTTTTAGAATTCTCTAAACACAGTGATTCACATATCCAATTGAATTAATATTAAATATGGAATTAAGTGTTTCTAAAATTAAGCATGGATATATTTAGCTTTTTATTTACATGTAATTCATAAATAAAAACATATCCATTTATATGCTTTGGTTAACTAAATGACTTTAATTTTGTGGAAAATAACAGTGTTTTTCGGCAAGAGTGATTTGCCCAATTTTGTGAGTTTGGAAAACACCCAAGTTTAAATTTAATTAGTATTTGGTATGCCAGCCTTTTGCAGATAAAACAGATTTTGTTCGTTCTGGCATACTGTGAACTAAATTCTGGCAAACTTTAGCTGATATTTTTTTCCCTTTAAATTTGTACTCGATTCTAAACCTCAACTGTTGTTTTTGCTGTATCATTTTAGCTCGATACCCTTTGCTTTAAGATACCCCAAAGATGTTCAATGGGGCTTAAATTAGAGCTGATATTTTTTTTCCCCATTCAATTTGTACTCGATTCTAAACCTTATCTGTTGTTTTTGCTATATCATTCCAGCTCGATACCCTTCGCTTTAAGATACGCTAAAGATGTTCAATGGGGTTTAAATCAGAGGATTGAGGTGTGTCCAGTCTAATAAGTTAACCCCGTTATTTCGAAATCATACCCTCGTAATTCTTACGGTGTGTTTCGGATCATTATCGTGTTGGAAAGCAACGTCCGAAACGTCTTTACGCCATTTTCGCAAAGATGATTTTAAGTAATAGTTCAGCATTTGTAACCTTAAGGTGTTATCCGACCAATTATTCTGGAACTTGATCCAACCCCCCGCGGAACGCATACAGCCCCATAAAATTATGTTCCCGCCACCAAACTTTAACGCTTCTTTAATAAAACGTTTCGATGAAACTTCATTCGGTTTTTTCCAGACCCATTTTCTTTCATCTGAACTTAAATTGTTAATTTTTGTTTCATCAAACCAAACGACATTTCCCAATCAGGCATGATATAATTTTGGTACTTTTTGGCAAATTCCAATCGTAGTTTCTAATGACGATTAATTAACAAGGGCTTTTTAACTTACTCGTCTTACAGTTTCGGCGCTTATAGTTGAAGAGAATTTTGGTTTTCTTTCGCTAGGCCGGTTTTAGGTCGTTACTTGAAATATTTTGCTATATTTACTTACTGTGCTTAATGCACATTTAAGTACAGCAATAATTTCTCGATGAGTATGACCTTCTTCTGGCATTCCTTCAATATTCTCTAGAGTATTTCAAATCTTCTTCCTTTTTGCCCTTTAATAATTTAAATGAGAAAATGGGAAAATTAGCTGGTAGCTAAGTGGGAGTTAAGATGTACTTGTCACTTATATTTCTAGTAGAATTTTAATTTGTTGGTCCAAGAATATTTTGCCGGAATTATGCTATACATTTCTATTTTTCTTACCAACAGATAGAAAATTACATGCATTTTTAGATGAAATGAAAAGCATACGATTTGTGTTTGTGCTTTTTCTGGTATATATAGGCCCCGATGATCGATGATAACTAATTCTTCTCCTCATTTCTAGTAAAAGTTCTAGCAGAATTGTAATTTTCTATAAACTGAAACTTTTAGATGAATTATCTAATTAAAAATAAAACGATTGAAATTTGAGGTCATAAAAGTAACCCCAAATCAACTTCAATTCAAAAAAAAATCAGTTTTAAATTAAAAAGTGATATTTTTCTATTGAGATTTTACCCATTGACCCATAAAGTTTTAGTGAAAATTTATTAAAAACCTCAAATTGAATCTATTCCAACTTTAGAACAATTATTTTCCAGAACAACTCTGGTCGAATTTTGTCGGCTTCAAGACACAAAATCTATTTTTTGATCAGGTTTAAATCTTGCCCTCTTTAATATGTAGTTTCAAAAAATATAAGACAAGATCATGATTTTTAAGTGTATTGTTTTATATTAATTTAAAATTGACAAAATAAGAATTCGCCTAGAAATTGCAACTAGATTGCAATTCTTCTTTGAGAGTATTTTTATATATTTTTTTAAGAAAATGTTAATAATAGCAATGCTGAGGAGAGGTAAAAAATTACGAAAATATTTGTTTCTCAAGAAAAGAATCCTGTCAAGAGATGAACTTTTTATAGAATGGGCCACGGTCCATCAGGGTTGGAAAATGTTCCCTGAACTCTTGTGAAGCTGCTAAAAGACTACCAAACTAAGTTTTCGTTCAAAGGCATTTTAATTTATCTGCCGTCGCTCTGGGGGATGACTGATTGCCTTCGGAGTTGTTTAAAGCATTTCCGCCTCCAGGAAAATTTCAAACGATATTGCTATAATTAGGTTTAAATCCCTTCGGAGTTTATTTAGTCATTCTACTTACAAACGAACCCGTATATTTAAGATGTTATCACTTTAAATTAACTTTCACTTTGATGAATTCATTTGTTCTTATTTTCACGTAACAGGTTTTTGGTGCATTTGTTTTTCACAAAACTTTGTAAACTTGAGGTACGCTTTGTGTATGGTAAATATTAAAAAAAAATCAATTATTACAGCAATTTTACGTTTTGAAAGAAGACGGTAAACAATCAAAGTGATAACGAGGCGGGCTTATTTTAGAGCTCAAGCAAATTGTTTGTTTACTGTAGGTGTTTTATTTTAATTTTCTTCTATGTAACCTTGATAATTTATAAGCTTTTGTAAAATTTGAATTTTATTTTATCGACTAAGAGTATAGGTATGTGTTTTTCTTTATGATTTATTGAAAAGTTGTGTAATTTTAAATGATAAGAAAATATTATAGACGAAAAACAGTACAGCCTGATAAGGTTTTGATTGTAAAATTACAATTATTCAAAATAGTTGTAAATAAGCTACGAAACATTTTTTCTATGTTGCATTATCCTAAATTTCTAAATGTTTAAAATACTTCAAAACTCAACATATCAAAATAGTTAGAGAAACTATTTAAAATATTAAAACGGATTTTCGATTTGTTCAGCCGTTTTCATTTTTTAATTTTTAATTGTATTTACGTAACATAGCTAAAAACAAAAATAGTATACCATATACAGAACTTATTTTTTGTAGATAAAAAGGGTATTTTTGGCTAAGGTCTGAACAGGGGTATGCCAATCAATTCTACTGATCTACGTTTGTTCGGAGGCCCTCACATAAATCGATCCTTCACCTCTAAAATGGCAATTGAAAATTTAAGGGGGGGTTAACCCAGAAAATACTTTATAAGTTCTTTCTGATACATCGTAGGATACTGGTTGATAACGTATCCAATCCGTCAACAAACATGCGAGAGAGACTGCATCAAACTTCAAAAAAGGCAATTTCATAGTCAAAAATTTGATTTTGGTCTTTCCTTCTGTCGGTTGCCTGTAAGAGAAGATCGAAGTTTTTTCTGAGAAAAAGCTTCGCTGCCAAGTAGACTTTCTCAGAGAAAAAAACCGTACTCGAATCCGACAGAGCGTGCGTTCGTATCCGAGACGTTCCGCAGTATGGGGCTTGAAGGCTCAATTTTTTAATACGTTATCATTCCGCATTATACGATGTCTCTGAAAGAACTTTTAAAGCATTTTCTCGATTGATCCCCTCCAAATTTTCAATTGCGATTTGATTAGGGGTAAAGGGACCTACATATTTTAGGAAGGGTCTCCCAACAAACATTGATCAGGAGACCATGTAGAATCGATTAGCATACCCCTGTTCAAACCTGTATCAAAACACCCTGTATATGTTTAATAGATTTAATATTTAAATGTGCATGTTAAATGAATTAAAAGTAGTTAATTTTAAGTTATAAAACTGTTGTATTTTGTATTAGTAATGTTAAGGTTTAGAATTCGATAAGATTTTTGTCTAGGTATTTTAAAAAGTCATAAACCTATGCTGTTTAATGGAGCAAGTTAATAAAATCTAAATAAAATTGTAGTAATATGTATTTTAAAATATGTATAGTAGGAACATTAAATCAGTGTAAATTTCATTGAAATATTTTTTTGTTTTAGAATTAAAACTTTCGTCATTTTCGCCATGCTTAGAAATTATGAGTAGCCAAAAGAATTGTAAGTAATTTTTAAAATATTTTAGTAGTGTTCAGTAAAAATGTTTAAATTATTTTCTTATCAAGTATATTGGAAAGGCATGTTCAGTAACAACGATTGAGCAATTTTTAGGGATTGTTTTTCATTCATATGTTTTTACATTTACGCCACAATCGTGCATTTTCGTCACAAAAAAAAAAAACAAATAAATAAATAAATTTGGTGAATGCGAGTCATGATAGTGTTGTGTTTCAGTAGCAGCGTTATATAAAAATTAATAAAAAGTTAAGTAAATATTCTTAACAAAATTTAAATTTTATAGTAGGATTCTACTAAGGATTCTTTTGATTGCAGGAACAACTAAAAGCAAAGAGGGAAACCGTTTCGAGGAGAATCATCTTACCTTAAGGATGCATCGTGGTCGGACAAATATTGGCACTCAACGGACTGCAAACTCTTTGCAATCTGGAAATTCATCATTAAGTGTAAATAGCACTTTTGAAGATTTTGGTAGTCCTAGACAAACAGGGGGCTCTATGAAACTGAATCCGGGTCGTCATGAAAAAGTCGCGATAACCGTCTCATTTCCATCAACGGATACAATAGGAAGTCCGAAGGGTTCACCACAGTATGGGATTTTTAATCAAACTCACCATAAGGACCCCTCAACTAAAATTGGGAAAAGCAACTTCAAGACGAGCCTTCTTGACATCGGAGAGACTACATTCAATTTGGATAGCACATCTGAAACGAGTAAAAGTTTCGATTCGACCTCTCCGTCTCCAAAGTGTAAAAAGCGGACAGGAAAACGAAATATTAAATTTCAAGTTAAACGCTTTCGAATGGAAACGAAAGCGGCCAAAACACTTGCGATTATCGTTGGCGGTTTCATATTTTGTTGGTTACCCTTTTTCACAATGTATTTAATAAGAGCCTTTTGCCAGCAATGCATTCAACCCTTAGTTTTTTCTACCCTATTCTGGCTTGGCTATTGCAATTCAGCCATAAATCCGGTAATTTACGCACTTTTCTCAAACGAGTTTCGTATTGCGTTCAAACGGATCGTCTTTAGGTGCGTTTGCACAAGAAGTGCGTATCGGGCTTCTGAAAATTTCCAAATGATGGCTGTTCGCACCTTTGTAGCGCCAGTAAATTTACATAAAACGATCTCTGGATGCAGTGACCAAGATGCTGATGATTTTAGTTGACAATTACTGTCCCCAAGTTCTTTGCACAGGACTGCATCTTTGCCGCCAAGCTCAAGTCTTAGCATGCGAAAGGGTATTCATGCTCTACGAATGCTTCATCCTTTTGCGTCAGAACATAAAACCCCTAATGGGGATAAAAAGGACTCTGTGACAAATGACGATAATAAAAATGACCCACAAGTAACCTATGAAAAACAAAAACAGTAGCATTGTACTCTTTACTCGTTTTGGACGTCTTTTTCTTGATGAACTTATGGCAGCTGCTCGTGAAATATACATACATATAAAAATATGTGCTGTGTAAGTTCTCAATAGTCAATAAAAAAAATTGTTTTAAACAAAAATTTGATTTTGAACATTCAATTCCTTAAAATTCAACCTTAAAAACGTTTACTTAAATCCTTTTAATTCCTGCCTCATTATGCGAAGCTCTGAATATTTAGAGAAGATTTCCACATGTAATTTTTTAAGCATCGTAAACTATTTGTTGTAGTCTAGTCTAAAAAATGTTTAAACAAAAGAATTCCAACCTTAGTTTCATTACTCATTAGAGCTCAGAATTGCTAGAAGAAATCGATAACTGGCTGCCACACGATAGCTTAGTTGGTCGGGGCATTAAAGCGCAAATTCGAGGGTCCCAAGTTTGATTCCCGCTTGTGCTATTAGTTATAAATTCTAAAACGTTTTTTAAATATTTTTCTGTTTAACATTTTGTCTGATTGTATTTTCATAATTTACTTGGGCCAGTTTAGACTCTTGGAAGTAAACTTTAAACTGCGTCTGAGTACGATTTCAAGAAACTGAGTTGGGGAAGAGAAACGAAATGACTATTTATAATATAACAATTTTCATGGGGCATATTAAAATATTTTAAAAGCATAAACATTTACATTTTCTTTAATATAAATCTGCGTAATACAACAGCAAAGAATACTTCTTGTAAAACATAAAAATGCTCTTTCTTTAATTAAAAAACAATTTATTTACAAACCTAACGATTGTGTTCCAGATTCTTTGCTTTATTTCCTCCCCCAGAAAGAAAAGTTTCTCTGAGGATATATAATAAAAAAAAAAAGAATTCATTTCTTTAAAGAGGACGAATTCGGTCAATTCCTTAAGAGATTTCTCTCATGAAAACTTTTTATAAAACCGATCTTTTTTAATTCTATTTTATTTTATTTATTTTTTTTTTCATTGTAAATTTCAAGAGTGCTTAATGAAAATGTTCGCACAGAAGATTTTAAATGTATTTTTCTCCGAATTGAGAATTTATTTTATCAGGGTAGCTAAATTTTAAAGTGTAAATATAGATTATTTTACAAAATCTTTTCGGAATTCTACTCTAAATTAAGCTTTTAAAATCTATTTTAAGTTGTAATGGCTTTTTATAATCGATACGAGAATATTTCGTTTAATCTAAAAAATTCAATTAATAGAAAATCGTTTATTTTTCGAATATCCTTAAATAGCGTTTGTGATAGGAAAAAAGCTTAAGTAAATTTGCTCGTATTTTTTTATTTAGACGTAGATATTTTGTTAATTTATTGTTGAGTTTACTAACTTGTAGGTTTTTGATACTATGGCAATTTAGCATATTAAATTATTATACTAATTCAAAATTATTTTAATATTGTCATTTTTCTAAAAAGGACATAATGACCCGTCCAATATCAAATTGAGTACATACACGACGGGTCAACGGCTAGAAGATGCTATCGTGTATAGGTGGCATTTAGAAAATTTAGTCAAATGCAATAGATTTGCTTTTCCCTTTAAACAAGAGAAAAATTATAAACCCGCATTATTTTGCTTCTGAAAATTAATAAAAGTCATTTTTGAATAAATAAAAATCAGACGGGAACGATGTCCGGTGAATACGAAGGGTGCATCATTCTTTCCCAGCTAAGCTCGGTTATTTTTTCCAGCTTACGATGAGAAATATGAGGCCGAGCGTTATCCTGATGAAACAGAACTCCCTTTCTGTTTTTTTTTTAACCCTAGCCGGTTATTCTGTAACTGATAAACGCTGTAATTATTGACAGTATAGTCTGTCGTTATTGTTTAGTTGACTGGTAAACGTTCAAAGTGAATTACTCCTCGAATATCCCACCAAATAGAGAGCAATATCTGCCGCGGACACGTCTAGAACGAAGTTGAGAAATGTTTCAAAGGCATTGCCTATTTGATTAGAAATAAAATTCCCACTTATAATTACAATATATCGAAAATAAACAAATTTCTAGTTATATTTAGAACAAAATATTATTTTTAAAATTATTTATAGCACTAATAACATTGAAATCGTAAATCAGAAACAAAATAGTTTTATAGGTCGTATTAAATTTCAAAATAACTTTTTCTCTATGTAAAAATCAGCTAAAAAATCGAATATACACCGAAACAAATTCCTCTTCAATTCAGACTTTTATTTCGCAATTTTTTGCGAACGTTCAATAAATCCGAGATTATATTCCTTGTAATATTCTACGTGCCTGAACACCTCACAATTTATCGTGTTCAATATCATTTTCAACATTTTTAGATTATGGGTTCACTTGGCGTCGAGCAAAACTTAAATATGGGATATTTATAAAGGATTGTTCGGTTCGTGTGGATCAGAGGGAAGAAATATGCGTAAACAAGTCCTAAGTAAGCTGAAAGATTTAAATTAGTTTGCATAAGAATTGTTCGCCCGCCCTCAATATTTTTATCGTTTTTATTTTAAAAGGAGCAGGAGAAAAATGAATTTGAAAAAATTCATGTAAATACCTTCTGAAGGTGGAATATTATTTTTATGCGTAAAGCCACAAATTCAAATGAATTGTAATTTATTTTGTTGGAGTTTCAAAAAGGCATCATCTTTAAGCTTTCAAAAACTATTACAGACTTACTTACTTTTAAAATAGGAAAAGGGGTGCATATTTTCTCTCACTTTAAAATATAATACGCTTTTGAGCATATAAAAGAACAACATTTAACACGTTCAACCCGACCTATACCACCGGTGGTTCACAGGCAAAAATAGTTTTAGAAAAATTAAAATCGGATAATTTTCACAAAAGTTATGAGTTGCCAAAGTTTTCTATTATTTGTTACAAAGTTTAAAATCATAGAATTTTCTCCAAGTAATTTAAAAGGAAAAAGATAAAGAGGATGTTAGAGAACGAAATATAAAGTGACTAAATAAATAAAATAATATTAAAGTAACATAATAAGAACCTTAAAAAGGTTTTCCGTTTTGATTAAGCAGATTTCTAAGAACAATAAAATTTTCTTAAGGAAAATTTTTTGCAAACGCTGTGATGTTTGGCTCATTTAATTTTTATTAAAGTAAAGAACTTTGTTCCCAAAATAAAGGGACTCAAGAGGAGAATAAATCTTTGTAAGCTATTTTGGAAAACGACTTTTGAAAAATTGTTAGAAAGCGGATTAATGAATGGTTTCAGTCCAAACACCTCAACTTTAGATATTGCGATAGAAGGGCACATCACTGGAGCACAAAGTCAAACAGCTCCAGATTTTAGGCCTATTACTTAACTTCTCCCTATTACTGGCTGTTGCCAGTAAAATGGCCAAGAAATGTAAATGGAAGACTGATGACTAACTGAGAAGGGCATCGTCTCAATACGTCTTCCTTAGAAATTTCGGGGGACGTTTTATTTTGGACGTATTTTGTCGGAAAGTTCATTTTAATGATGCTCGTCTTTTGTCGGTCGGTCCGACTATATTTTGTGGAAATATTCACTTACGTTCTTCTTAAAAACGTTTAGAAATGGCAAGATACGTTTTTTTTTATATTCCATTTCGAAAGCCGCTTAATGGACTCGAAGTAATGCAATATCACAGCCATGGACCTAAGGAAGGAAGCGGTCGCTTTGTTTTGAATTTCAATTTGATGTTTATTCGATTTGTGATTTTGAGACCAATACGAAAAAGGTTTTCTCTCCTCTTTTCGTATTTTGTCATTTCATTTCAGATTAAAGGGCAAGTGGAATTCTAGAAAATATCGATTCAAAAATCAAGGGCAAAGAGAGGTGTATATAAAAGAAAATATTTCACCATCTCTAAATCATTTATTTTTCCGGGAAATTGCACTGATTTCGATTTTAATTCCATACATGTGTAATTTTTCTAAGTATGATAGTAGTTTTTCATTTTATAAATAAAACTGTACTAAACATGAAATGCTGTACATTCGTGGGTTAATGACGTTGCGTTTCTATTCATTTTTCAACGCGAATGTTTGCATTGAAACGAGGGTTTTATTTTAAACGGTGACGATGATGAGTTTTACGTTGCCGCAGCTTTGAAAAGTAATTTGAAGTTGTATGGTTCAGTGCTTTGGTTTTATACTGTAAAAAATTGTGTTACAGTCTGTTTTCATAAGAAATGTATTTCTATGTGAAATTTGGTGCCAGAATTCTAAAACTAGGCTTAATCCATTTGTACGACCTTTCCACAGACTTCGCATTTAAGTTAAGTTAACAAAAGTAGGGTTAATATAGACCTAGACCTTAAAAATTAGAAAATAAATAGTAAACGTTTAAATTAATAAATAAAATACCTTTTACTAAATGTTAATTTAATGTTAATGTATAAAAAAACATCCCTGAAAATGTTGTTGCATAAATTCTGGAGTCTATTAATAAATTTAAGCAGTTCATGTATGGTAAGAATTTAAGCGGAGACAGCTGAATAAATTTTCTGAGATGAAAACCATAATGAGTGGAAATAGAATGAAGAAATTTAGGCTGATTAACAATTTCAGAGATATAGAGTGAGAGAGAAAGCATTTAAGGGGATGATTAATGAAGGGAAAAAAGGAAATAAATCAGCAGAATTAAATGAAAAAGACAAGAAAAAAGTATCTAAAGAATTTTAAGGACTTTGAACAAATATTCCGGACGCCAGAAGAGACAAATCGAAGGATATGAAATCGATGGATTTTCCTACATAAGATTTATTTAATTTTAAATTTTTCATTCTTGAAGTTATTTACGTACTGCCGATAAAAAAAAGTGATTTATTTCTTTTATAAAAAAAAATTTAAATTAGACGCAAACTTAAAGTACTATTCAAATTAATCGGTTATACTGAATGGACTCGTCATAAATATTGTCGTTTACTAAAACGATTCTATATAAACATGTATAACATTTTTAAATTTTAAACAATTCTAATTTTGTTGTTTACTTACTTTAAAACTATCCCTTTTCTTTGGAGCATTTTCACTTTAAGACCATCGGTTTTTAAATATTTCAATTTCTTATCGCATGTGCCTTAAAATTCGTAGCAATCGAAAATAAGAGAAAACGTTTTTCAAAAAGTTATATTATGATTTTAATTAAAAAGTCTGACTTGTGGTTTACTTCGATTTTAAATTCACTGTAGTAACTATTTTCTGGTTTAATCCTTGTGTTAATACCCAACTTTACTGATACGGTATAGCACCCATGGTATCCCTGGGGGTATCAAAGTAAGCTTAAGAAGAAAAAAATGGAGCGATGGCTTAAGTTTAAACTAATTACAAAAATATAAAAAAGACAAATTCATGATTTGCTTGCTATTGAGATAAATAACGAAGATCCGGAAGCTCAATATCAAATTCTCATTTTTTTCGGTTTTTTTCATGCATATTTAACACTGGATATCCGAGTATCTGAGTATTAACACAAGCGTTAAAGTGTAGTTGGCAATATTAAAAAAATGCTGTTAATTCATAAATAGTGTGGCAGATTAAGTTTTTAGTAAGCTTTTAATAAAAAAAATAATACAAGGTTGTTATATTTTAGCCCTTTACACTCGGATGTCTCTGAGGCACCATTCAGCTATTGCTTGTAAAAAGTCTTCGAGTGTAAAATGAGTAAAAGACATATCCTAGCTAGCTAACTAGCTGTCCTGATAGAAGTTGTCTTGTCCAAATTTCATTTTGTCATTTCTATCGCCAGTTATGATTATGATTTTTTGCAATGTTGTCCGCATTTCCTGACTTTCATTTGTAATTCTCTTGAATTTGTTTTTTTCCTGAAAACTTTTCCAGGATCATAATGAACAAAACAAAATAAGAGAATAACGCATATCGATCATTCGAATAGTGAGTTATGGTCTTATTAGGAAAACTGGCGTACACCAAGAAATACAAAGGCATAAAGAAAAAAAGTCCTATTGCAAGAAATTTACACTACTGCCTATTCACCAATGCATAAAGTCCAACCAACTAATTTGCTCAATTGACTGATTCACGTGTAAAGTGCCAAGCCCTTGCTTTTCGGACAACGAAACAGTTGTGAGCTTATATCACTTTTCTATACAACATTTTGTTGCTAATGCAACAATTTCAATAATATAAATAAGTTGCGCGAACTATGAGTCCCCTTCGTAATTTCTGGCTTGTTGCAAACAACGTAATGCTTATAAATTTTAACATATCTTTTGGTTGAATTTTATCTTATTGTTATTATGTAAAATTTAATCCTTGTTGTTTTACTTTAATTTTTTCGTAAAATTTTTAATGGAACCACTTGTATTGCGTAGGACGTATATACTCGTCATCGCTAGATTTTATTTGCGCACAGTGTGGAAGGATTTTTATAAATGAATTCCACAATTAAGTGATCTTAAATTTTTGATCAGTGCACTTTTATATAAATTGAAATTATTTATTGTTTACAAGGTGGCACAAAAGTTGTCACACGATGTTCTTTGGCTGTAATCTTTTTTTATGAATGAAAAACTTTGGTTTTGCTTTTGGGATTGTGTTTATTTGATGTCGTAATCTTTTTATTTTTATATTAAGTCGAAAAAATTATATCGGCCAAGTGGTCGCCGCCAGAATTGATAATCATACGGGCCAGATTTATGGTATTTTCTATCACTCTTGTTAGAACTTCCAGTGATAGGTTTTCGTGTTTTTGACGGATATTCTCTTTGAGGGCTTGAAGAGTCTGAGGCTATGTTAACATAGACTCGTGTCTTCAAGAAACCCAATAACAAAACAAATTCTGGAACGATTAAATTGATCTTAAAGCGATCTTGCCGGCCAGTCCAAATCACCAAAACTAGGGATTAAGCGACCCGGAAATAGAGCCCTCAGAATTTCGGTTGTGGTTCGAACAATTGGTGCCGTTGCTCCATCCTGTTAGAACCACATGTTTTCCAGCCCCAATTCATCCAATTGAAATTGAGGAAGGAGAAAGTCGTTGGGCATGGTTCTGTAACGCTCGTCGTTATCAGAGTCGTTTGGATCGCCCTATATTCGAAAAAATTGGGCCCGATGACGGCTCTAACGTAAACAGTACACTATGCAGTAACTTTGAGCAGGTGTAATGGCTCTTCGTGAATTATACACAAATTTTCGATGTTCACATATCCATGGAAATGGAAATGGGCCTCGTCGCTCATGATGGGATTTTCTATGAAAAGTTACCTTCCTCATGGTCGAGATTCAGGATGGCTAGAGTGTAGGTTACACTCGCTTGGTGGTCAATAGCTAACAGTTGATGCACTGCCTGCATTTTGTATGGGAACATCTTTAAGTCTTTTCACAAAATTCTCTGTAAAGACCGCCGATTAATACCCAATATAGTGGCACGTCGTCTAGTCGATATTCCGGGGTCGTCTATGACATCTTTAGCCACAGCTGCGATATTCTCAGTAGAACGGCTGCTCTGGAGTCAACTAGATCTTAGAGCATCTCGTATTGTCCCATACTCTTTTAGGTCAGCGGCTAAATGCCGTAGTGTTTTGCACAGTTGTTGTTGTCGACCGACCGGGAAATCTGCGCCTAAATGCATGCACCGCCAATACCACATGGTATAAGAATTTTTTTAAAAACCCTTCTCGGTTTTAGATGCGATAGAAATGCGGTATTTTAAAACCGAGTAAAGGTTTTAGTGGTAGGTATATAATTTTACTTATGTATTCTATAATAATAAATAAATACAATAAATAAATTAAAATTAAGGTTCTTAAAGTGAAAAAGCTCCCAAAGAAAACAGAGGTGGTCTCAAACTTTCGCTGTACACTTTACACAGATGTACGAGTAGTTTCTAAAACATGTTAAATAAAATGTGATTTAAAAAATAGTAAGCGACAAAGTTTTACTAGTAAAGTTTTTCTTTAAAATATAAAAAACGAGACCTTATTAAACTTTGCGAAAAGAGATACGGAAAATGTGGAAGTACCATTTCCATTAAAATAATTAATTAATGGAATGTTTCAAAATTAATTGTAAGTAAGTAAAAACTCTAAATAAACTTTTAATTTAATCCCTTTCACTTCTTTGACTAGCTTATCAAAGAAAATCCTCTTTTCCAGGTTCGAAAGGAATCGGCAGTCGGTTCGAGGAGCAGCGATTAACTTTAAGAATTCATCGGGGTCGTGGATCCAACCAGGGCGAGTGCAATGGCAGCACTCATAGCACTACTACGACCCTTGGAACGCCCTCGCCGGAACGGTCGGCGCGATACGCCACCCGGAAGCATGAAAAAATTAAAATTTCAGTTTCCTACCCTTCCAGCGATAACGTCCAGGGGCTGGCTCAGAATGACACTCAAAATGTGCTCTATGCCGTGCACTATAACAACAATGGGAAGGAGATTACTGCAGCGCAAATTTTTCGCCAAAATAAAGACGGTTACCTGCATGTGGGGAGAAGTCTACCTGAAATGCCCCAGAAAGGGAGCCCAAACTCCTCCCCGAGACCGAGCAAGAAAATGGGTAAGCGAAACATAAAGGCCCAGGTGAAAAGATTCCGAATGGAAACGAAAGCCGCGAAAACTCTTGCGATTATCGTGGGACTGTTCATCTTATGCTGGTTTCCCTTCTTCACGATGTACATTGTGAGGGCTTTCTGTGAGGATTGCATCGATCCCCTGCTCTTCTCCATCATCTTTTGGCTGGGATACTGCAACTCAGCGGTTAATCCTATGATTTACGCCCTCTTCTCGAAGGACTTTAGGTTCGCATTTAAGAGGCTAATTTGCAGGTGTTTCTGCTCAAAGGAGGGAATGTCCGCACGGACCAGTCGTAGGGGTTCGGATATGTCTCAGATTAAAACGCGTACTCCGAGCATATCGCCGAGTGCAGCAGCACAATCTGTCGGAGAGGACAGCGATAATATCGGTGAAATTTCCGATTCCAGGTGACGATCATTTGGCCCCAGCATTAGCTCACAGTCTAGTTCGGGGGCTCGGAAATCTAGTCTTAAAGTTCCAGTTTATGAAATATGTCATCCATTAGTTATGGAATCACATTCTTACTCATATTCTTCCGAGCGGGCCAATTCTAGTAATACAAAAAGTTCCAATTTCTAGAAATTATTAAGGGGCTAAAATCCGCTCGCGAGTAATACAATAAAATTAAGTAAAATGCTTGCTGAATGTATAAACTAATTTTTCTTAAAATAAATCCCTTTTATGTTTTTGTCTAGGGGTGGTCGATTTTATTCGAATATAAAATGGAATTATTCAAACTATGTACATAATAAAAAAATATAAAAATGTATAGAGCTTAGACCTGGAGCGGCTAATGATTCAGACAAATTTACGTAAAAGTTAAAGGAGCCATAAAGAATTTAAATATGGTGTTCATCCAAAAATAAAACTGATCTTTTATTTATTACGGTTTCAATAGTATTCATATTTAGTATTACGCTTAGAGATCGAACTTGGGTTTTCTGGATTCTAATCCCACTATGCTCTTCGACTAAGAGCTTCATGGTTTATTAATTGCGGTTTTCATTCCCTAGTCCAGCTTCGTAAATATTCAGTTGAGTTCACTGAATTGCATATTTGGTTCATTTTCTACGTCTTTAAGTACAATGTTGTAAAAACCAATTCCAATTGAAGTCAATATAAGAGAAATTTTCCTGTGCTATGGTAGAAGATTTTGTTCTGAAGCTTCGGTGGCGAACTTGTTAAGGGGTGTTGCACTTTGAAAATCGATGAAAATTGCGTATATTTCTACTAAAGGTAATTACAAAAAACGAAAAACTATAAATGATATTTGCTAATTCCCATAAATTTGCTTTTTAGTTAACAAATTTTTGTGCAATCACATTTCCCGATTCAAAAAAAGCGTTTAAAATTTCAAAACGGACTTTAGGTTCGTTTTTCGATATTAAAAAGTAGATTAAATTGAAATTCGCCATCTATTGTATGAAATTAATCAGTGTATAGGAAAAGTAAAACTGGCGGATTATTTCGAATTGTCTTAAATTTTATTGTATTTTTGTTTAATGACTTAAAATTTTAACTATCATTTGAGCAACATGATAAGCTCCTAGATTTATTCGTTGATTTTTTAGTCATTTTTCAAAACTGATCAAAATACGGCCTTCTGTATTTTTTCTATTTTATTTCTTGTTCGAAAACGTGTGTGTTGGAGCATTTTCTTTTACGAATTTGCAATCTATAGAAATTATTTGCTATATCTTTAGAGCTGAAGTTGCTGTTGCTCAGTGCAATTGATGATTTCTTTTTTCCCATCAGAATCGAGTAAATGACGACACTAACATTACCGATAGTCGCACCGGGTCATAATTTTTATCTTTTGCAGTTTTAAAAAATTATAAAAGTAAATTTTATTTGCTTTGAAGTTCTATTTTATTAATCGAATATTCAAATTATACGCACACCTCTAGATTAATCTGTTCAACATTCAAAGGAACTAGATTTTCTGATCTCAGGGTAAAGATTAATACCAAAAATGTTTTTGAATGAAATTCATTTTTAATCCTATTCGCATCTGAAAATGTGTACAATTTACCTATCTATCTACATAAATAAATAAAACATTTATACATTTCTTCTATGTAAAATTCATTCATATCTTTACAACATCGTTCGTCTAATAACATTTAAAATTGGTTTTGAAAAATAGCATTTATTACCTATACATAAAAATACTTGGAGTATTATCAGGAAAAATACTTTTAAATATTTTTCTCTCAAAAATTGTACATCATAAAATTGTTTAATGGGAATAAATTTTTTTATTTTATTATTTTTTTTTAATTAATACCAGAAATGCCTCGAAAACCGGTAATTGAAAATAAAATTTATTTTCTACTATATCTCGACTGAAAAATAGAAATTTTAACGTATGCTTTCCGTAAAATAATTATTTCTAATTTTTTAAAAAGGTATTTATCGTAAAATTTTCATTTCTATAGAAGTGGTAGGGAGTGGCTGTGGTATTTACAGGTTTCCTAATAATTTGAAAATTTCCTCTCTCTTTGGCACATTTAACGTATCACGTTAATTAATGTGATTAAAATTAAACACAGGAAAAAGTTATTAATGGAAAAAAATTATATTTCTGTATGCAGCTATTTTTCTCAGAATAACTAAAATTTCATAATAGAAATTCTGTATGTATTCAATTTCATGTTAAAAGATAGGAATGGAATTTAATTAAATTTAGCAGAAATTGCTAAACAATTTTTATACATTTCTCGTAACTACGACCCCTCTTGATTTGGTCAATTAACTTTCACAATAAATTACACTTTTACTAAAGCAAAATAATAGAGAAGGGGAGGACAGAATCGATCAACTTTAAAATTAAATCAATTCATTCATTACACGACTCGTTTTCCAGTCCAGTAAAATAATTGAAATTTTCTATTGGACTAATGATATTTGAGGAGCAAATACCTACAACATATAATTACAGATTTATTTAATAGACTAAATTCTTTTAAATTGTGTTAACAATAAAAAATTGACTATTGGTTTAAAATAATGAAATAATGTTAGATGGTCGGATAAATAAAACTACACTAAAATTTTAAAATTAATTACCTACGGGTATAAAATGTATATTCTTTTATAATGTTATATATAATTAGATTTTTATATGCTTTAGTTAAAATGGTGCTATTTTAATGTAAGGCTATTGTATAAATTAATCCTACCGATTTATTAATTCTATAAATAATACACATAAATTTATTCAGGAATTTATTCGCTCTTCGTGTTTGCATTTCTATTTGTATATTGTAAAATTACTAAAAGTGTTTCTACAATACTTTTTTTCCTATTTTTGGTTTTCTTTAAAATAAAATTTGATCTCTCAAGTAAATGTATAAGATAAAATTGAATAAATTGGAGAAGTATAAGGCTAAGGTTGTTATACTGCTAGGAGATAATTTATAGATAAAATTTTTAACATGTGTATTATTATTTAACAGCAATACTTTATATAAAATGTAAATTTTATGTAAGGTGATAAAATTCGTGTAATAAATTTTATCTAATACACTGAAGTTGAAATTAATAAAGAATTTATTGTAAACTTTTGAATATTCTATGAATTAATATAATTTTTCCATATTTTTATATATATTTTTTGTTAAATTTAAAGCCTTACCCTTCCTAAAAGTATAAAGCATTGCTAGATTTTATACTCTAGTTATACATTTTAAAAACTCAACTTACTTTTTATTTAGTTTAGGTTTTAGTCCTAATTTCGATGATACTGAATTTTACGGGAACCAAATAATAGAAAACTGTCGTAACTTCATAACTTAAATTTTAAATTTTCATAAACTAATTGTTTCGTTTTTTTAGAAATCTATGGGTGCATTCATTTTAGATTTGTAGAATTTTATTCTTTAAAAATAGGTGTTCCTCTTCTTTTTTATTAATAGAAGAAATTCTAATAAGTGGGGGTTATTTAATTCTCATTATAATGGTTAAAAGTTTATATGGGAATTTTTCAATTTATTCAATTTTTATTAAATATCGAGCAATTAGGCAAAATATTGTTCTCCCTTCTGTTGTTTATTCCACTATAACTATTTTTAGAAGTCGAAATAAAAATATCTAAAAATATGCCCCACCAGATTTCTTAAAAACGAACAAAATAGTTTTTGAAAATTAAAAATTGAATGATTTTTACAAAAGTTATGAGTTGCCAAAGTTTAGACAAAACATTTCGTTATAACTATTTTTAGAGGACGAAACAGAAAAATTTAAAATTATTCGCCACTAGATTTCTTAAAAACTAAGAAATTGATTTTTGAAAATTAAAGATCTAATGATTTTTACAAAAACTAAGAGTTGCCAAAGTTTGGACAACAAATTTCGCCATAACTATTCGTAGAGGACGAAATAAAAAAATCTAACAATATCCGCCACTAGATTTCGTAAAAACTAACAAATTAGTTTTTGAAAATTTAAAATCGAATGAGTTTTACCAAACTTGTGAGTTTCTAAAGTTTAGACAAAAAATTTCGCCGTAACTATTTTTAGAGGACGAAATAAAAAAAAATCTAAAAATATACGCCACAAGATTTCTTACAGATGTAAAAAATACTTTTTGAAAAATTAAAATCGGTTGATTTTTAGCAAAGTTATAAGCTGCCAAAGTTTAGACAATAATTTTTTTTACATAACAATTTTTAGGGGTCGAAATAAAATAATCTAAAAATACACCCTTACATTTCTTGAAAACGAAAAAATTAGTTTTTGAAAATTTAAAAACTGATGATTTTTTCGAAAAATTATCATTTATTTGTTTAAATAAAAAAGGCCAAAAATAAAGAAAAAAAAAAAGTACTGCGGGCGTGTTCCACTACTGAATGTAATCGAAGTCAACGTAATGATGAAGGGCAAAATATAAAAACAATTCCGCGAATAAAAATTCCTCGAAAATCGAAGTCTAACAAAAACTTTGCCCGTGAGGTGTAAAAACAACATAAACATGTCCTGGTTGTCTCACGTGAACTTGACCATGTCAGAAATTTTGTATACCTCACCGTTGTGGGCTTGAACGAATTTATTAATGTTTTTCCTTTCCTGTCGCAGCCCAAAAGATTAATCAGTTCGCAGCATGACTGATTAAATCTTCATCAAAAAGCACCGAAATCGTTCACCTGTCGTGATCCAATGCAGGTAAATCAACGGCTTATCTTTCTTTATTGAACTTCCGAATAATTCTGATCTTTGGAAGATAATCCATCGGTATAATTATCACTCAATTATCGAAACCTTGAACAATTTTAAGGTTTTTATTTACCCATAATTCGGGTCAGTCAATTTCTCAAAGGCTTTCATGCGTTTAATTTTCGGAAGCAATAAGGGTAACCCGATTTAACTGATAAATTTTATTCATAATTATTTACTTTTCCAAGAGTTATTGTATTAAATCGAAAGTTGAATTTTTTTCAATTAATATTTATATGACTTTAACATTACTTCAAAGACCTTGCATTTTATTTTTGCAATTACTAAACTTATGTGACTCTTAAAATTCAATTACATACTTATCAGGGCCGTTGTTCAATATCTTTAAATTAGTGGCACATTTAATTTTCTGAAATAAAACCATTTTATGGTATGGAAATTGTTTAAGGGTTTAATTTTTTATATATAGAACCTTTAGACCAACCTTAATAGGATTTACCCTATTTATTGAATCGTTCATCCGTTAAATTAAAATATTAATTAAAAGCTAAAGCACTTTATGATACTCGTAGTTTAGAGAATGGTGCATCCTATAAACGTTTAACTCTTCTGCATCGGCTCTATTGCATTTTGTTGGTAAAAGCACTTAAGATAAATGCGGTATATAGTCCCTAGATTCTTTCCCCAAGGATTCTACAATATTTGAGTTTCACAAATCGATTCCACTTCAATTTCATAGAGTACCTAATTTGTTTTGGGTGCCGGTCAGCTTTCTTGAAAATTGCTCACATCAATTTTGAAAAATTTCTGAATAATTTTGTTGGTTTAATGTAAAGGGGTTTTATGAATTTTGAAAATTTATTATAATCTAAAATTCTCAAAAGTGTCCGATAAAAGCATGTGATGTAAGGTGATAGTTTTTCATATAAGAGAAAATTTTCATAAGTGTTACATATAAATTGATAGTAAAATAAAAGTCCACTGATGCTGAAAATCAGTTTTCAAGTTCTATAGGATCCTATACTATTTGTATCAATGCTGTTAACTGATTGTTTATTTTTTCAATAGACTGCTAACAGTTTGAATAATTTAATTAAACTATTTTTTCGCGTTGAATAATGCGATTAAATTAAGTAAGAAAAATCCAGAAACGTAATTCTTAAATTTGTTATTCGCGTATTTTCGAAAATTACACTCATTGACTCTTGAACGAACCAAGTCTACAAATATTTCGAACGAAAAACTCGAAGTAAATCAATAATTTCATAAGGGTTAAAGATTGCCGTTTTGGTGTAAGGGAGGGAAAAAGTGATTACACTTTGAATAAAAAGTTTTGTCAGTTAATCATCAACCCTTTAAGGGTTATACGCAGTTGCAAGGCCAAAAAACAATTTTTTTCTGACAAGGGATTTTATTTAAAAAATACAAGAAGTATTAATACATGCAGTGGTAATTTTTAACTTTATCTTGGCATGTTTCATTTTTAAAAATATTGCGGTACAGTGCTCCTGTAGACGATCTCCTGAAGATCGTCCAAAAAAAGGTGTCTGGCGGTAAGCATGATATCTCTGGTTTAGATTATCTAAAATAAAAACAACAAAAATGTTCTATTAGTGGATAGATAAATCTAGGTATCGATCGAAGAAATAGTCGAAATTTTGATTTTTGACAAAATTTCGGCTACAAAAAGGAAAAAATTCCGATTTTTAACCAAAATTTTGTCGTTCAGTTGTTTAAAAAAATAGAAATAATTTTACGAAAATCTTATTCCTTCGATCAATCCCTGAAGATTATACCTGCGAAGGTTGTATTACAATTTCAGAACGTTTTTGAGAAGTACTTAAACTCGTTTAGTGTCTCAATCATTTCTCCATCTACAGATAGTCCCAATTCCTCAACACTGTTCGCTTTGCTTTTTTGGAGTGTTGAGCACAGAATAGTAAAAATATTCATGTAATTTCTATCGATAATACACCCGAATTATAGAGATAAATGACTAAAAATAATATAAATAAATTGTATACTTACATAGTTTGGGGTTATAAGAACCCCAGACTCCGAACTTGCTAAATCAGAGTGTGTCCCCCTAATGCGATCAAATATTTTTGGAATACCTAGCCTGTAAACATTTGATTGGGTCATTTGATTGGGTTTAGGGAACCTCTGTATAAGGTCTTAGGTCCTAGGTCCCCCCCTGTAAGGAGTAAAGGTTAAGATAAAAATATACGAAATTATAATTTGTCGGAAATCGTTATTTTTGGCGCAATACTTCAATATCGATAATAAAATTATTAACTTATTTTATTAATTAAAAATAAAGTTGTATTTAGTTTTTCAAAGATATTTTTTTTTTGCTTGAAAATAAAAATTCACTTAATCTGGCAAGCGTAATCAGAATCCAGTTGGTAACATCTTCTAAGTTTTGGTTCTCGAGTCCCAAACTGCTCAGAACAATTGCCGGCAAGCGGTAACTTGTTTACAAAAATTTGAGAAAAACATCTCAATAAAATTTTAATTACTTGAACTGCCTCAGTTTTTGGTAGGCTTTGATTGCGGTGAGATGCATCGAGTGCAGTTGTTAAAAAAGTTTCTTTTTATTTATAAAGATCTCTAATAAAATTTTGTTTTCTAAGTGAATATCTCAGTGACCAAAATTGGAGAAGCATAATTTTATTATTCGAGTGAGTAGTAACAAGCATTTTTAATATTATAAAATAACTAACATTTTTACTTCGACTTATTATCCAATTTTTATTATTTCATTTTACCAAAATTCTTAGAAGATTTCTTTTTCTTTTGTATGTGCTATCAACCTTTTAAATTTTTTCATTTATCCAGTTAGTAACATCTTTAAAAACCTTTAGAGTCTAGCTCAATTAGCTAGAAATATTTATTTGGCTAGAATACTTGCCGGCTTAGTGGTGGTATCTTGTTTACGACGATTATAATTTCAGAAAAACATTAGGAAAATTGTTAATTATTTAAATTGTTTCCCTCTCAATTTTTGGTAGTCTTTGATCCCACTAAGGGTGCATCGAGTGCATTCCTCAAAAGAGTTTCTTTATATTTATTAAAATCTCTAATAAAATTTGTTTTCTAAGTAAACTTCAATTATCAAATGATTCGAGTGAAATTTTTACCACTTATTAAGTTACCAGCATCTTTAGATTCTCTAGAATCTCTAGATCAAATCGGCTAGAAATATTTGGGTTGAATAGTGCCGGCCGGCTAAGGGTAACTTGTTTAAAAAAATTTGAGAAAAACATCTCAATAAAATTTTAATTACTTGAACTGCCTCAGTTTTTGGTAGGCTTTGAGGCGGTGAGATGCATTGAGTGCAGTTGTTAAAAAAGTTTCTTTATATTTATCAAGATCTCTAATAAAATTTTGTTTTCTAAGTGAATATCTCAGTGACCAAAAGTGGGGAAGCATAATTTTATTATTCGAGTGAGTAGTAACAAGAATTTATAATATAATAAAAATTAAATAACTAAAATGTTTACATCGTTTTACTATTACAAAGTTCTACCACTTACTAAGTTAGCCACAGCTTCAAAATTCTCTCGAGTCTATTTCAATTGGCTAGAAATATTTGTTCAGAATATCGCCGGCCGGCTAGATGTGTTTTGTTTACTAAAATTTTAGAAAAACATCAATAAAATTTTATTTAGTTGAAGTGTCTCACTTTTTTTGATAGTATTTGATCGCGCTAAGATGCATCTAGCAAAGTTTTTTCTATATTTATTAAAATCTCTAAAAATTTGTTTTCTAAGTGAATCTCAGTGATTAAATGATTTGAATGAAATTTTTATATTATTTTACTATCATAAAGTTTTACCACTTATTAAGTTAGAAACATCTTCAAATTTCTCTAGAATCTCTAGATCGAATTGGCTAGAAATATTTTGGGTTGAATAGTGCCGGCCGGCTAACGGTAACTTGTTTACAAAAATTTGAGAAAAACATCTCAATAAAATTTTAATTACTTGGCATACCTCAGTGTTTGGTAGTCTTTCATTCGGTGCCAGTGGTTATAAAAGTTTTATTAAATTTCGGGTACTTATAGTAGTGGATTATAATTAATAAAATTAGTAATACCGATCTTTAATAAGTGTAACATGTTCTCTTATTGTGTTTTTATTGTTTGAAGTGAATCTAAGTGTCCCCTTTGATGGCAAAGAAGTGAAATTAAATTTTATTCGAGTGAGTACTATACAAGAATTATAATATAAAATAAATAATTAAATTTATATTTTCTGTTGGCCGTGGTTTTGTATTATGCAGCTAAATTTCTTTACCTTCTTTTCCTAGAAACATATTTCTGGGTTTTTTTTTAAGTAGAAAACATTTTTGATAAATTGCATTTTGTTTTTAAAATACTTAAAAGAATTTTAATTTAAATATCCGGAGTTTTTAAATGATTTTCTGCTTGTATTTCCATTTTATTTTATCTAATTCTGCTCGTATTTCTATTTTATATTACCTAATTTTGCAAGTCTCTTCAGATACCAGTTAGCAATTTCTCCAGTCTATTTCAAGAAATTGTTAGCAGTAACTTGTTTACTTTAAATAGAAAAGCATATTAATAAATTTCTGGAGTTAACAAATTTTATTATTGTATTAAATTTGTTGTTTTATTATTTCGCCGGATTCGTTTTCAAGCGAATTTCGGCAATCTCGGAAAACGAGTGCAACTTGATTGAAGAAGTTTAATAAAATTGTTGCTATTATTATTATTTTTTTTTGTATAAATATTTTGTTCGTATATTTTGTTTTATAACAAAGTATGCATCTTTTGTTTTTATCGTAACCTTAGCTAAATTGTTGGGAGGAGGGCAAATAAATTGAAAATAAATAAAATAAATTTTGTTATGTATGAGGGCTTATAATTTATTCTCTTTTATGTGTTATACCTTAATAAAAAGTCTAAAATTAAATACTCTTAGCTACATTATAATAATATTTGTTTCATCATATTTTCTTATAAAGTTATTTAACTTTAACTCATTATGAGTGAAACAATCAATCAGTCTTTGCGTTTGTAATAAACTTTAAGAAATAATTTATTTTAATTTGATTCATGCTCCATATCTGGTGGGTTGTAGGCTTCTTCATCAAATTGAGATTTGTTGCTATCAAGCTTCTCAAGGTTGGGTACTGCAATGGCAGTGAATATAACAAGTCCAAGGCAAGAAAGTGCCATAAACCAGAAAAGCCATCCAATTCCGACAAATTCTATAAAACGTGCATAGCCTCTAGTGAAAAATATCAAGACGAACCAGCTGAGTGCAGTGCAAATGTTCATTGTAACGAAATATCTTGACCTTGGAATTAAATGTCTTATATACTTCCAAGATATCCTATGAAGTCCCATTCCATAGAGGAAAACGTAGATGCCGTAGCAAATTAGTGGAAGGTAGTTGTACTCTTCGATTTCGTTATATGAGCCTCTGTAGTGAACGTAAAATCCGAGGAGTAGGAGTGTTGCAAATTGCAGCAATAGAGTCCAAATTAGGGTTAATTTATCACCGAATGTAATACCCAAAATCTTTGGTAACCAAATGCTTACGAAAAATACTGCAGCGATTAGAATTGATGATAAATCCGGAGATAGTTCACCATCTGAAATTATAGAAGAAATAGTAAAAGAATTTTAAGAGATGTATTATCTCATTAAGAATTTAACATAAAAAGAGGATGGGATCTAAATAGTTTCTGGACGTTTATAACTTACCTAAAATTCTAAAATTCCAACTTAGATAAAAGAAACATCCAAGAACGCCACAGAGCTGATCAAAGACGACTAGACCAACAGCTGGAAGAGTTCTACGAAAGCTGGATGGTCCTCTGATTAAATTTTTAAATGCGAAATTCTCAGTCTTTTTGTTACACCACGAATGGATGTCCTGGTCAATGTCATCCCCGATTTCTCGGAATTTTCGGAGAATGTCCTTGGCGGCATTGCTTTGCCCTTTGTAACATAAATATCTTGGAGATTCGGGCATAAAGAAGAAACCAAAAAATAGAACTGCTGGTGACACTCCTGACAAAATATTTATGAGCTGACAATTTTTTAGTAGGACTAGAAAATAAAATAAAATACGAATAAAATATAAATAAATAAATATCAGAACAAATTGTAAAATTGCCTCAAGAGGAAAAAATTAAGAGGTTGGTAGTTTTGAGTACTCAACAAAAAATAAAAACAGATAACCTTCAGAAAGCCGTAAATAACTAGGAAAGACGACAACTAAAATTACATATATATATATTCTTTTTGAGCTAAATTAACATACAATTGACCTAAATATTAAATCATATATCTTCTACTCTTGTTGGATATTTCGAATTAAAGGGGTTTGAGTTTTAATGGAAGAGAAAAAAGCACTCTGGCGCCGAGTGTCTGCTTTTCGAATATTTACGATGGTTGTGATGGGGGTACCCACCCAAAAAATAAATTTGTGTCAAATATGAGGATAAATCTTCCTACTTTAAAACAATTAAATACAAATAACTTTCAAGAGCACCTCAAGCAATCCAGAGGAGTTTTTTCATGCGTAAAGCATACTTTTTTCTAGACACTTTCACCCTCTGGAAAATTTCCGACTTTGAAGGGCATAAAATTTGAGCCATCAATGTTTTGAATGTTAAAATTTATTTTGAGAAGTCTAGCGCATAATGTAGGCGTTTTTTTTCTTTTCTTTTTTCCTTTCAAATAAAATATTTGACAATTTTATGGTTGCGATTAATCATAAAGACTTTAACACTTTCCTAAATATTTCGAAAAATTCACTATATCTCTTTAAATAAAAGTGTTATACATACAATTGATAGATAGTTCGCGTACATACTCTTGAATAAATACCGATTTAAGTTTTTATTTGACCTAGATTACGAGTTCTTATGTTTTGATATAAAAAATTCAATGAGATTGAATTTGAGGCATTTTTCATAGTACAGACCTAGGTGGTTTAAATACAGTCTAAAATATAACGAATTTTTCGGTAAATTGATGAATTCAATGAATTTTTAAATACTTGCTATACACAATTAAGAAAATACTTAAGATTGACATTAGGTAATATTTTGAATACGTTAGAAAACGACTTCTTACCTGCAACATTTTCTGCAAGAATACCAGCAGCCAAGAAGCTAGACCACACGTAATCAAGGGTTATTTTTAGATCGCTCGAAGCAATGTCCTGGATATAAATAGGTGCTAGAAAATGGAGACAACCCACAGATATTCCGGCCAATATCCTAGCAAGCAGCACGGCGACAAGATCCTGACTATGTTGTTAAAGAAAAAAAATTTCCACTCTCTTAAAAGTTCTGTTAGAAAGTTAAAATAGACCTTACTAGAGGCTAAGGGCGGCCCATGATGTCAGCAAAAATCCACATGCTGCGAGGATTAATCGCTTGCTTCCCACAAATCTCCATATTTTATAGACGAACAGGGCAGACAATGTGGCGCCAAGACAGAATCCAGAGATAATCCAAGAGACGTGGCGCGTCGTCATGTCAAGAAGCTATGAAGGGTGAGAAAAGTTTAGCTTACTACCACCCCCAAAACTGCTGAGATGATTCATTTAATAACTTACCGTAAGGGGGAAAGTCTCTGTCGAAAGAATATGAATCGCTCCTGAGCTCCAGGCTATGCATGATCCAATGCAAAATGCTGACAATGATGCTGTTTTGAATAAAAAAACAAAAATACCATAGATTTAGTAAATTTGCTAATAAATTACAAAAATAAGAATAATGTAACAGGAACAAATCCAGTCGTGATAGGATTTATAAGTATCTATCAAAATGCAATTATTCTGCTATTTTATACAACTATTTTCTACTTAAAAACCTTTTTATAACGAATTTATATATAGCCCACCTCCTCAGTTTCTTTAATCTCTAGTCTCTAGTCTCTTAATAGCATAAAATATAAATTGTCTGTTTATTCTCCTAGTACTTCTAAACTAGTTGATGAATTTTGATGTGGTTTTCACCATCACTTGGAGAAGTTTTTAAAGAAGGTTTACGTGTAAAAATACATTAATATTAAATGTAAGGATAGTAGAGAAATCATGTCGTAAAAACCCCTTTATAAACCTTGTTATAACGAACCCATTTATAGCCCACCTCCTCTATCGGTTTCTTAAATCTCTAGTCTCTAAATAGTGTGGTATTAAGCATTTCATTTATCTGCGTCTGTATGTTTACTATTCGCTTAGTACTTCTAAACTAGTTGATGGATTTTGATGCGGTTTGCCTATTTTATAACGAGCCTATATATGATTGGTTTACAGGCCAAATCGATTAACTCCATAAGCGAAGAGTTGAGAATACTGGGGAAACAATACACATTTTATTGTTAAAGTTTATTACTTTTACGTAAAATTATTAAGATAATTTCCAAAATTAAACGTTAAGCTTGCATTAGAGTTTTTAATGTTGTTTAATACCTTGAAATTGTATTAGTGCAACGATTTGCAATCTTTTCATTTTAACAAGGCCATATTAAATGCATAAAATTATCCTTGGATAATTATTCGACCTAGGCAATGAAATTTTATTCAAGATAACTGAAAAGTTTTATATTAAATAAAAAAAAAAGCTATCTATACTAATTATTTTACTAATCGCACTTTAATGAGAATTCAAATTATCGATAACAATTTAAAATTGTTAGAAGTCAAGGAAGACAGACCGACATAACTGCTAGTTTTGTCTATGAAATGTCCACGCGTGATGTGTTTCCATTTAAACGCGCCAACATCGATAAACTTTAATATAATTTTTGATTTTGAAGTTTTTTTTTTTTGTTTTTTCCTAATGAATTTATCAAATTAATAAACCTGCAAAAGTAGTAAAGTTTCAAGTTTTAATTTCCTGTCATCAAAGAGAGTCAAGTGTGTTTCGTAACGTTATAACGTTTAAAAATTGTAGTTTTATTTTTAAGCCTATAAGTAAAATACTTAGAAATATGCCTAAATAATTTTGTATATTATGTAAAAGTTCTCAAGGCATCGTTTTCGATTTCTTTCACAGATTTTCGACAATTTCTCAGGAAGGTGATAAATTGGCGGGCTTAATCAAACTACACCAGAGTTTTGAATGGTTCTACAATATTAAAGATTTGATGGTAAGTTTGATATTAATTTTAATTTATTAAACAAATCAGCATTACACTTCATTATGAATTAGAATTTCATTAAACTAAACATCTAAGAACATGAGACGTTATAGTTTAATTAATTTTTAAAATTTAGAGACCAGATATTTCTTAATTGACCATTTTATACCATAAAAATCCTATTGAGTACATTCTACATCATAATGAATGTCTATGGTATATGACACTTATGAACCTTCACTTGCCCTCAGGGTCTGAACTTTCTGTGTATTTCTATTATATTTTAGTATCCCATTATTTTCTATGATCAATTTCCTATTTTCTGTTCAAAACACTAAAACTGCTTCTCCTAAGATTTTCTCTCGGTTTTATTTTATTTCAGATGGAGAACTATCTCCGGACTTATCATCAATTCCCCATCGCCTTCCTCTAAATCTTGGAAATATTTAAGATGTTCTACCCACCACCTACTATCACCAGAGGCTATGAATGCTTCATAAAATTGTTGGGTTAGGAGTTGAGGGACTGTTTTGATTCAATTGGTACAACATTTTAATTGGTAAGTCATCTTTTCATTTACTACAATAAATTTTAATCCTTATTACAAAACTTTAATGTGTTTTAATTAGGTTTTTGAATTTTATTTAAATTTTATTTAAATATTTCAAATAGTTCTACTTTGTAAAACAATTCAGCAGTAATAATAGTGTTTTACTTACTTACTTGCGCCAATTTTTGAATTTTGAGAATTTTGAAAATTTCGTAATTTATTAATTAAAAAGAGGATAGGGCATTTTAAAATAAATCAAACAAATACAACCTTTTTAACCTATTCGGGAAACATTTTTCTTGAAAGGGGAAGAAATTATAGTATAAGTTTTGTTTAAATTATGTAAAACGACTTCTTTACTTTTTGATTGTCGACGTATATTTTTGCACTTATTTCCACGGTATAACGACGACATTTTCGGTAATTTTCTACTCATATATCACATATATCGACAAAAATAAATATTTTGGGTTAAAAATTGTTTTCTCGTAAGTAAAACTTAAAAACTTGTTTTTAAGTGTGATAATGAGTTCGGATTAGGGATCTTTTTTAGTTAAATACAAAAACTATTTGAAGTGCTATTTTTGATATTAACAAATTAAAAATCTTTACACTGTAGGAGAAAGCAGCTATAATTTTTAAAAAGTAAAAATTCTACTACATTCTACTATTCTACTATATCTACAATTTATAAATTAAAAGAAAATATAAAGGAAAACTATAGAAAAATTTGTCGGTGTAGACAAACAAACCAAAAAATCAATTATTCATAGGTTTATAGGTGAAATCGAGTAACTCCTCAAATTACCCACATTTGATTTAAATTCTTGTTTTAAAATAAAAATTCAAACAAACATTATTTATTAACACGTTTCCTGCCACATGTACCAAAAGAGGTACACAAATGAAAGCACTTTCTATATGAAATGCATTTTTACAAGTAAGACTCTCACGAAAGCTTTATTGAAAATTCTGGTAGGGTACGTGTTAAAGGTTATTAGTTTTACGTAAAATTATTGAGATAATTCATTTTCAAAATAAAACGTTAAGCTTGCATCCGGGGTTTTTCCCGAGTAAAAGAAAACATTTCAATACTTGATATGTCTATGACACATCTAAAATCTTAAATCGATACTTTTAAATGAACCTAAAGTGGGCATAAAGCGCATCGGCGTTGTTTTTTTTTAAACCTATAACAAGCACATTTCATAAATTTTTGTGGGCCTATAGTGACTCTTATTAGAAATTTTTATGAGCCTATAGTGAGCCTATGCAATACTGCTAGATGAGTCCTCTGTTAGGCTTTTAGGCCCCAAATAAGTCCCCCTTAAGCAAGTTTTTATTTTTATTCGGCTTAATGTTAAGATTTCGACATTTTCACTTCTATCGGATATAACGACGAAAATGTTCGTCCTTTCAATGTCGTTATAGCCGATATTCGTTGTACTGATTTTCTTTTATTGACAGTAATTCAGTTAGTAAGACAAAATTGAGATTAATTATTTTATTAATAATTTATAGGCGGTAATTTTCATACAAGACAAAATCATACAAAAATATAAACCATTTCTCAAACTAGACAGAGCTAATTTTATTTTATGGTTCGAACTATGGTAGAACTTTATTGGAATAAAGTAAAATGATTTTATCGAATTGTTAATAATTCGTAAAGTTGTCTAAAAGTAAAGTTAAGCCACTAGGCCAGAATAAATCCAAGTCTTTGATTTAGTTCTATGTATTAAGCAAAAAGAAACAGAACAAATCATTAAATGTATTAACGCATTAATTACGTTAGAGATAAACGTTTCTTCCCAGCAATAAAATCGAATTTAATCACAACTTCCGCAAAAGAGGGGCACGGAAGTGTGCTCATCGATAACATCTCATGATGATGGCAAGAAAAATGTGTGTTCATTCGGAATCACGCCATTCACCATCACATCTACAGCAGAATGAACAACGCGTGTTCATTTTGTCGTGTATATGCGAAAAATTTATTCGAAGGAATGTTTGAGGAATTTCAGACACCTTCCAAGATAATCTTATAACTGAAATCTCACCGAATAAGCAAGCAAAAACCGCATAATTCCTTTCAAGGAATTTCGATGATTTTGTGTAGTCTTTTGGTAGCATGCATTTTCGCGAATTTGTATACGTTAACTCCCGCATTTTTAATATATTTAAAAATGTTATTTTAATAGTTTCACTTATTTTATTATTTTATACTGAATGAAAACTTTTTAAAAAAACTTCACAACTTCGTTTGTTTGAAACGTTCTATTCTTAACTGATGCTTGCAATGAACTGAGGGTTTGTACGAACAAAAATTGAATTATGAATTTCTTGAATTCTCCTTATCAGTTTTTGAGCGTCAGGCCTGGTCCTAGGGATTATGACTAGACTTAAAAAAATTGACCCCCCGACATCAGCCGCTGGCTGCCAGTCGGTAGCTGATAAGCCTGAGATAGATCAGCAGAGGAGTGTCTCAAGAACTGGTGATCTTAATTTTTATTTTATTTATTTATTTTTTGTTATTCCCCGTGAATTAAGATAATTGTGGTAATGGTAAAATATCCCAAGGACATCACTAAAATCCAATTAGCAAATTTTAACATTTCGAATTTGTTTAATTAATATTTTGAGGAATTTCGAAGATATTGTTACATTTATTTTTGTCTAACTTGTTGGAAAATTAGTCATATTTAAAGTAAATATTTTACGAAAGTGTAATACCCATGAAGAATTCAATTTTTATGTTTATTTTTTTATTCAAATAAAATTTTAATATTAAAATAATCTAATTGAGTTTTAGGATTAAATTTTAAAAAAAGGGACTATTGAATTGATTGTACATTAAATAAAAAGTTATACTATGAGGCTTTCCTTTGTACCAAATTTCAATATTAGAGGCCAACGAATAGTACCCTATAAGTTTTAATTTGTCAGTAAGTGAGTTAATCTGTCAGTATGAAAATACACTTTGAAAGGCTGTATCTTTTTATTGAGTCATAAACCTGAAATTTTTGCAGTAGGCTGTAGTATTTGCGATTAATTTCAATTCTAAATCTCTAGCCGTTTCTGAGAAAAAGGACCGGGTATTTATGGATAGACAGACAGATAATACTGAAATAAAAGATTAGAAATATCAATTAATATTTTTGTAGATTTTTAGCCAACTATTGTAATTGAATTAGTTGTTAGAGCTAAAATTTTTATAGTTGAGAAATCAAATGCTTTTTCAACTTGTTTAGTTAGCTACTTGAAAATCAATAAAAATCTTAATTTATATTTCTAATCTTTCCTTTCAGTGAACAAAGTGCTTCCATAAGGGTTAGCTTTTTTTAATTTCAAGGTATGGAACCCGGAAAGTAGTTGTAACAGTAGACAGTTTTTCGTTCTACTGCGATCAAAAGTTTAGACCTGACTAACCCCCAAACTGTCGACAAATCCAGAGCGTAAAAATTTGGTAGGGTTTGTAGAACCCCTGTGTAGTGTAGGGTCCTAGAGTTAATTATCCTAAATTTTAATATAGTATGACATTTTCGATATGCCGGAAATTATCTAATTTATAGACAATTTTCGTCGAAATGGGGAAGTGTTGGTTTGCAGTTTTTATACTTGTTTAATAAAAATAAGCGATGAAACCTAAAATCTAAACATAAGCAAAATTTAATTATCCCTTAAGGGGTGCACGCCCATTAGATGTTAATTTACTGCTAATGTAATAAATCAGGAGTAGTTTTTACAGAGTTAATACTTTTCGTTATGGGGAACTTATTCTTTACTGTCTGCCTGGAGGTTTTTCCTTGATAGCTAAAATTTAATGTTTAACAGAAATGCACAGAGTGCTGTAGGTTTTGTTTGGCTTTGACCTTTGTATTTATGTTTCACTCACAGAAATTTCAAAGAAACAGCATTAAATCCATAATAAAATGTTTTAATGCAGACCTTTCTGTGCCGGCCGAAGCTTGGTAATACATAGAATGAAATCAGACGAGTAAATCGTGCAATTTTGCTTTAAATATTGTATAGGCAATCGTAGAGTAAATTGCTGCTTTTATGAGTATCAGAAATTTCACCATTAACCCTAATTATCCGCCTTTATATGGATATTCTCCAAGAAGTAAAAACATCGGCAAGAAATCAACTGGGCAACAAAACCATCTGGAAACGGACATTCCGGTCGCACTCGGCCTGAACCCATCGATCCATAACGCAACCAACTTTCGTAAGGTACCCGATTCCAAGGTGGATTTATTCTTGAAGGTATCCGACCACAGCACTTCTTTAAGACGACAGTGGTCTGCAGTAAAAGGTCTGTTTCAATAAAAAATTTAGTACGAAAACTTTTAGATCCTACCTTCGGGTAAACCGACAGGAAGACATTCCTTACGTACCTTACGTACCTTGCGCTCAGATATACCTTGAGATTTTTAAACTTTTATAGTGCATTTGGTGCATGATGGGCCCCATGGGGCATGTAGGATTTCGAGTAGCGGTTTATGCTTTAGTTTGATGGACCAGACTTGGAGGCTGGGACCCACCCATTTGTTGCAAGCATACGGATCCCCTCCCCCCATTCCCCGCTTCCTCCCGCGCTCTGCATGTTGCACATTCGCCTTCTCATACCTTTAAAAACACACCCAACTGTTAGAAATTTCGATTTCAAAATTTCTCGCGAACAAAAGGCACGTGCCCGGGCATTAAATTTCATGTATCTGCCTACCTGTGGCCATGGCTGGCTCAGTTAGCCACTTACGGCCGCACTGTGCATTGATTACAAAATTCTGAAGTAATTACCTGGTGCAGGTGCTGGTTTTTTTTATTTTTATAACATTTTTGTTTTGCTTTCCCCGCACCCCCCTCCCCACCTTAAATCGTATGTGGGGAGAATATTTCAAGGAGAGAGAGCTAAATGAAGTTCCGTGTGAACTGATCTAACATTTTGGTTGGGTACCAAAAAAAAATTCAAACTCACGTAATAAAGTGTCTAACAATCTTTTTTCGTTGAGATGCTGGAATGCTACTTATTTGTATAATGGCCTAGCTGCGCTTTTTTTTGCTATCTAACAATTCAAATCAAATTAGCTAAATTTTTACTATCGAAGGTTAATCTCTATTGACGCGTAAATTAAATTTCGATTTTATTTACAAAACATGGTGATTGACCCTTAAATTTGGTGGTGTATGTTGTGTAGAAGTAAAGAAAGGTGTTTCCACTTTTGTTAAGACCAAGACTAGAATTTTCTTTAATAAAATCATCTTAACTGAGAAAAATTTGTATGGGTTTGCATGATCAACTGTAATATAGAACAAAAATTTTTAAATATAAATTTAGCATACCCACAATAATTACCAGAATCTTGTGCGTAAACCAAAATCTCCAATAGATTGCTTTAAGGCGCGTACTAATTAACCAGATAAGCGTAGAATTTAGTTTTAAAAACACTCCAGAGTGTGGAGAATTAAAATCAAGCTAAGACGTGTATACACGTCGAACATAGAGCAAAATGATCCTATTATAAATTTTATGAAAAATGAGAAAGAACTACATTTTTATTTAATAAAAACTTAAAAATTTATTCCTGAAAAAGTCTCGACCATTGTCGTAAGCCATTTTTCAATATTAGAAATTTATTTTCGTAAAATATCGAACTAGTAGTTGAAAACACTATTTTTTCCCCTCTCTCCTTTTCACATTTTTAAGGTATTTCGAATATACGAGTAGTAAATATATAAAGTAGTAAAAATGAAGAAACTCTAGGATTTAAAATGCATTTCTTTATTTCGATATTTTGAGAATTATTTTTCTGTACAATCTACGTGAAAATATATTTGAAATAAAACCTTGAACATCGTGTTTCAAATTGAGATCAAACTCGATTTTTCTTGGTAAAAAATTTATTTAATTCTGTACTGTTAAAATCGGGTCTATCCTCTATTGAGTTTAGTTTTTTTTAAATAAAAATAACCTTTTTCATTATATTTTAAAAAGTTTTTCATAGAAAAAATCTTAAATATTGTGGAATATACCAAAAATACCATTTATGATGGAAAAAATCTATCCAAAGTTAATTAAATTAATGAAATTTGATTAAAACTATGATTATTACGTTTTTGTTCGTCTTTAAGATGAAAACTAAAGGTACGATGCCTTTCCTGCTCTCATTTCCTTCCTTCCTTACTATACATAATAATTTGATTTGATTTGTAAAAGTTGATTGCGCGGTGCCAGCATGTGGCCTTCTGGTAGTTATAATTGGTAGAATAAATTATGAGTTATTACATACATAAATTAATCTGAGTGTTTGTAATTTTTGGGGGAGTCTATCAAAAGAAGGGTATAATTATTATTCCTGGATTGACTTATAATTCACCTCAAACTAATTTATCCAACGTTGCGTGCCATGCCAGTGGTAAAACTGGAAAAAGGCCTCTCAACTTATATTTACAATTAACCTTCCCTGACTCTGGTATCGATCCCGGAGGCTGACAAAATTGAAATTTACTCATTTATCGAAATCAATGGCAGACTCAGACCGGGGGTGGATGAAAAACGGTTGTGTAAATTAAATCGCCGCGTGAATTTTTAAATGTTTAATGAACCAATTTTTTTGGTATGTTATTTACATATATATGTATATATATTTTATTTATAATTAACTGGTGTTTATTATTGTTCGTTTTTTGGTGTTTATTTATTGTTCGTTTTCAACACGACTTCTCAAAATATGGAATATAAAAAATATTTTAAAAGAGACCTCCAATATTCACGGTAATTTTTTCATTTCGAATACATTGCGAGTAGTAAAAAACTCAATTTCAAAACTTGAGTGGTCTCACTGTTTGAACGGAATCAAATGAGTTTTTAATTAAAAAGGAAAATCTGAAGATTGTTCGCCTGAGATTTGGATGTATCTTCAATATTTAGGGTATGGTAATTTTATAGCAAAAAGGAAATAAGGAAACCTTTGATAGTTTAAAAGATAAAAACAAACTGGGTCAGTCTAGACTATTTTGTGGATCAGTGACTTTTTAAATTGCAACGACGTCTGAGTGTACGCTCTAAAAAGTCTATTTCTTTGATTCTTAGAATATTGCGGATTTCCCTTAATGGTAGAGAGCGATTCGCGGTAACTATACTACTTATTCCCCGATCTGTTCTTAGAGTCCCTTGTCACCCACAGGTCCCCAACCGATGTAAAGGAATTAGCTGGTCTTTATTTCTTTCCCAATTTAACTACACTGCAATGGCTAACACCCTCCAACTTCTTAGTGTGTACAAGCAGAGAAGGTTTTAAAGAGATAAGGCTCGGGGCCAGTGAGAAAGTGGAAGGTCCTTTAAATTAAATTATTTTAATAATAAAACCTAAATTTCTATTTTTAAATGATTTTTTCAAGGGAAAATCATTAATGATTTCTTTGGGGTATATTTCCCAAGGTAGACATTTCTACCTCAGTGTTGTGCGCCAGTACATTTTTAATAATTTTCATTTTACAATAGAAAATTAGCGTTCTTTTCTACAATTAAAAACCATCTTCGCCAAGTACATTCTCAATGAAATGCCAACGTCAGGAAATGCAAAACCGAGACTGTTATTAGCTAGAATTCCATAGAAAAACTTATCTTCTTGATATTTTGTATAGTATTTTTTGAAGACTACAAACTACACCAACTATTCTCAAGAGTGACTCCTAGTTAGGGAGGTCTTTGTAAATTTAAACTAATTTTTCTGTAATCGTGCTTCGACTATTCAAATAATTCAAGAAAAATCGATAACTGCTGATCATTTTTATATACAAATGAAATTCATTTCGATAGTTTTCTTTAAAGTTTCGCAACCTATTGGCTACAGAAATTTTATCTTATAAGATGATTATTTAATGAATTTCGATCTGTTTTCAATATAACTACACTCCTTAAAAGAATTAAGGGATCACCTACAATATCGAAGGATTTAAGTAATTTTTAAAGTGCTGTATCTCCGCGAAAAATGATCGTATCCAAATAATTCGGAGCTTATTTTAAAGCTAACACTCTGTAGTTTGCTAATTATTTTTAATTTTGTTTCCAAAGAATTTGCACATCATGTCTACAGGTTTTTTTTTTCCCATAGATAACGAATTCGTAAATGAAAAATGTTCATCATACTCGGTGAGTGATTTTTTGAATTTTAAAGCTTTCTCTGGACTGAAAAAAAAAAATTATTGAGTAAATTTAATGAATGTATTTTAAAGTACGAAAAATTCTCTAAAAAATCGGTTTGTTTTTAAATACTCCGGGAGTTTTCTTTTTTAAAAGTTCTAAGCTGTAAAAGTAAAATTGTGACTTTCAATTTTAAACCCTTATAACTCCTACGAGAATTACCGCTCACAAATTTCAGAAAGCGTGTTATTACATTTTTCTTTGGTTTTTATACCTTTCAAAGGTTCCCAAACGCGCAATTTGTTGCAATTTGTTTTCTTAGTGCCCTCAACTGACGAAAATTTAAGAGAGTTAAAGGATATTTTTTCCAATGTTTATTTCACCCCTCACAGAGCATTGAGGGGATGCTAACAAATGTTGAGTTAGTGATTTGACAAATTACAAAGTATAAGAATCGAAATGAGCTCTGGACTATTCCGATATGATAATTTTACCGCGGACATGCACAACTTTAACCCTTTGAGCGCTGAGTTTAGCGAAGTTAAGCGTGTGCTCTGGACCGCTTACTTTTTACAACGAATTCAGAAGTTACATCTGCGTTCATAGTCCTCCAAATTGAATGAGCTGTGTGCCCATATTTATGCGGTTCATAAGCGCTCAATGGTTTAAAAATCACTTAAATTTCTGAATTTTTTAATTGATCCCTTAATTCTTTTAAAAAGTGTACATATTTCAATAAGTGATTGCAAAAATAGTTTAAATCGTACCCTTAATAAATTGATATACCTGTAATAAACTGGCTTTATTTATAGTCATTTAAAAATTTAAAAATTTTTCACTAAAGCCTAGAATTTCATTTTATTGCAGTTTTGGACTACTTAATTTTAACTCTGATTATATTTCCGAATCTTCCTTAATTAAGTTCAGTAGATCTAATTTTATATACCTATTTAGTTATGTAATTTCTGTATCCGGGGTTCTCGGTTACTCCGCAGTAAATTTCAAATTTTAAGCGTTAAATAACCACTCAATTGTGGAATGAACTCAATAATTGAGTTGATATTGACCAACAAGTCCACTATTTTCCAACACATACATTTTTCTGTTTTAAAAAGAGCTCCACAGATGCGTTATATTTTCAATCAATAATTCCAGGTATAAATCCTATAGAAAATTTTTTTATTATACTTTGTAAAACCTTTCAACTGCTCATCGGCGTATAACAATTTAATTCCTTTTTAATCAGAAAATGATAAAATGTCCAGTAAAATAGAATCGTAAAAGGAGTAAGCTTTAAAGCGAAATTGGCTTCTGAAAAATAAAAAAAATAATAAAACCTCTTTTCCTTTAAGAGGATCTAATCAATCCAATAGTCCTTTTGATTATTAATTAAAATTTTTAATGGGAATTGAAAATTTCTGTAATATCAGGAAGTTATTTTCGTAATCCATTAAAGGATATTAATATCACGTTGATTAAAATTACCTTCTGAAGCAGGTAAAGTATCAATTTAATTCCTTATTCGATTTATAATACTTTGATGCATGGAATATTTCGTTCGTTTTACTGTTGTCGATAAATTTAGTCACCTAAACGTGATATCGCCAAGCCCACTTATCAAATATATCATTCTTTTATATCATAGCCAGGCAATGTTGGTGACAGCAATATATCAAATCAGACGGACATGCTCTGGTATGATTAAGATTCATGTCTATTAAACAAATTTATTCGAGTTAATGCTTCTTAGAGTTATGAACTTTAAAGTCATTAGTTTAACTAATTTATTTTTTCATATTTGTTTTTATTCCCTTAAAATTTGTGTTAGTCTATAGAGTTTTTCATTGGAATATATCAAAAATGTGTGCACTCTGAAAAGAGTTACTTTGTAAAATTTGATATACAAATCAATTTAATTAAAAACATTTGATTTTTGAAACGTATATGAATCGCCTTATTAAAATTTGTCCTGAGAGTGATAGTTTGTCATTACTTTGACCGATAACGCAATTATTTTAAGTTATTTTATAATGGTGCATAGATTATCATGTAACATTTAAATTAACCGTGAACGAAAATTTCACCCCATATGCTTGCTTTTATCTGCTATAAAATCAAGTAAACCCCTAAAATCGAATACTTTAATAATTCACTTATCACGCAATGGTACGGTGAGTAAACATTTCCCTTGAAATCTCTCAAGATGTGAAATAATTTAATGATTTATAAGTTAATAGTTCCTCCGACAAATGACTGATTTAATTTTGATATTGATACAATTTAAGCCTGTTTTTGATTGAAATATTGTAGCATTTTATTGTAAGATTTTAATACTTCATCCAATTGATTTTTGCAATGGTTTAAATTTATATTTTCTCCAAAAATAAATCGTTACGAACAGACGCAACAAGTGTTGACTTAATTTTCGTTTAAATCTCAAGAATCTTTAAGTAGAAAACATTATGAAAATAAAATGCTTCTATCGCCGAAACACAAATTATATTAGAATAAAGCTTCTTTATAATTTACAAGTTTTTATACTTGTCTGAGACCCGTACTCGACGGGAGGTCTGAACACAAATTTAATGATAATTTGTTAGAGCAGAGAAAATTACCACTTTCTTCCCCATTATGCTCGAATTGAATAATAAATTATGCCACAAACTGAAATGATGGTACCGAAAGGATGAAACTCCCTAGTTATTAGTGAAATTATTAGGAATTACAAAGTGCCAAGAAGCGCGGGGACAAGTCTAATGAGTGGGAATTGCTTGGTAAGATGGTGAGGAGGTGATAAGTGATGGTTACATAATTTGATAGAAAGTAAATTTCCTCCTAAAATCCACTCTGACACGATAAAATTTGAGAGGAATGAAGAGCTGTTGGTTAAGTTCCTTTTTTTTTTTAGCTTTCTAAGATATGTCAACAAGACTTTTATGTGAAACGATCAGGGGGTTACTCGACTGCGATGATGTGTTCTAAATATAGGGGTAATTTCGTAAATTAATTAAACGAAAACTATTACCTGATTAAATTTACTTTTGGTAGAATATTCAAGCATATATTTAAGCTTTAAATAGTGCACTGTACAACATTTTGGAGTTATTTTTGCCAGTTTTATTTAGAGTCATTTTACTAATTATTATTCAATCCTTTAATATAAAAATAGTGAAATTGCATCGAATAGCAAAGGCATTCAAGAAAACTCCTATACTAAATTATTTCAATTTAAAGAGAATAGCACATGGTCAAAATTAAGACTTAAGAAAATATTCAAAAATTTCAATATGAAAAGCTTGTTAAAAATTTTTTAAGTTATATTGTCAAAAAACTTTTACAACCAAACCATGAAGAATAACTTAAAGAACATTCCTCTAAAATTTGTTTTTAATCGGTCAAATAGTTTTTGTGTAATCAGGCCCCATATGTTTCGAGAAGTTAAAGTTTCAAAACGAATTTTCGATATTAAAAAGTAGATTAAATTGATAAATTTATACATAGATAAATAAATAAACAGACGAAAGAATGTTTAGAATCGCTTTACTAGTTTTGAATTAAGCACGTTTGGAACATATAAAACCGATGCTTCAAAACTACGAAACTAACTTCGCGCCGGCAACTTTTTCAAAATAGTGCAGACTTAGTGCACGCACAAAAGGAAGCTATTTCTATTTCTAATACGAATTGTGCAAAAAAAATATATTTACAATGCATTCTTAAGATTTTAAGGAATTAAAGTATAAAAAAATAACGAAAATCGGTCCATTTTCAAAGTGAAATACCCCTTAGCCCTTTGAGCGCTATGAACGCATATACGGGTATCTCACTTTGGATCCAATAAGTTTTTCAATTCACGATTTGATCATTAAAATTTGATTTAATTTTTGCTAATTTTGAAAGTTTTACTATAGGTAACAGTTTAAAAAATTCAATTCAGTGCGAAATACCAGGTCTAGATTAGATTAACAAAAAAGAAACAAACAAACAAATCTGAAAAAGGCCAAATGATTCTTGTAAGCTTTCGAACCAAAAATCTATGCCTTTTAAACAAAATTTCAATTTTCATAAAATTTTGAGTTAGGACGTCTCTAGCTCCTCAGTACGCGGCAAATTAAATCGCTATAATTCCTTCACTAAGTCGAATTTTCAAATGTTTTTTTTTTCAATCTCTAAGAAACTAACTACTATCTGAAAATTCTGGACGGTACGTGACCCCTTAAAAAGCATAAGAAAAATAATATAATTGGGCTTTTAAAAAGCCTACCTCTTTTAGCGCTGAGTGGGACTTCTAGAGCCCTGGAAATCGTCGTAAAAACTTATCATATAAAAAATATTATAAACCTTTGTTTCGTTTTTGGAACAGATTGAGTTTGAGGGTCTCCACACGGATTTTGACGAAACCTTGTACAAATATTTATTTGAGGTCAAAAGTGACGAATATATAAAAATAATTTATCGATTCCTTGTACTTTCTAAGAATTTTTCACATATTCCCACAAAATTTCGTTGCAAATAATTTTTTAATTAACTTTTCTGTACTCGCACTATTTTCTGTGTCATATAAATTTGCGTCAGTTCATCAAACCGATAACATTGACAAAATATAGATTTACGTTTGCTTACTTATTATTTTAATTCATTAAATTATGGTTCTTTATACATATGTAGAAATAGAAGTAAAAATAGTACAAAAATAAATTTATTTTTAATAATCATAAAATACGAAAGAAAGATATATTCGATAGTGTCGGTCTGTGTGACTAACACAGGAGTTCAGGAAGGGCATTCTTACAATTTTTACATTAGTTTTCAAAATTATTAAATTTAAAATCTCAGGATATACAAGAGACGGCCTTATTTTGTTTGGAGCGATTACTTTGTCCTATTTTAAATATTTTTTATCCCACCTAATTGGAGTTTGTATTTAGAAATAAACATCTTCGCCTGATATAGCTTAGAGGTAGGTAAGGTGTAGCAATTTTTAATTTAATTAGAAAGTAATATCAGAAAAATCAATGTTTGGGACAATTGACTGTGGCGTAGCTAAAAAATACCCTTAACTCTCAAATTAGATTTTGTCAAAAGAGGCATAATTTTAGCATTGTAGGATGCACTTCCAAACCTTTAGATAGTATTAATGGGGGTCACCTTCTTAAATGATCGTTCCTATTAAGTTTCATCAAAATGCCTAAGCTATGTTAAAATCTTTGATCAAATGGGAGGATAACGTGAGACTATAGTTCAAATATTTAATTTTGATATTAACCTTGCATCAAAAAATTCGATTTTGCTAAATAGGCTTTAATAAACTTAGGCAACTATCGTAATATTATTAAACATCTGAAAAAATTCATTTATCTCTGTTAATAAATTATAAAACGGTCTTATCTTTAAATAGAAATTTAGAGAAAGAACAAACATAATTAACGGCTCAATTTTCTTTGCTGGCGCTAACACAAAAAAGAAATTATCTTCACCTTTCCAAATTTGCAAAGCATGGAAAAGAGAGATATTTTCATGGAAAAAAATAATTTTAAATAAAAATCTGTGCTCACGCGATCTCAAGTTCACCACCAAAAATTTTGCAATGACCCAGAGGTTGACCCCGTCCCGAATATGATTTGTCGCTGAAATTATATATTTGTGTTTATAAACAGATCATTCTAATTTCCTATAAAATTCCTAATTGTGCACATTCCAAACATCGCACAGATCTTTGCTGCACTTGGCAAATGAGTTCGATCGTGAATGGTTGGATTATATAAAAAATACAGACATTCTTTTCAATTTCATCGCGAACAGTAACCGCACCCTATAGTTTCGCATTGCTTTCTAAATTATGTCTCTATTGTTGTGACATTTTAAACGCCGCTTTAGACTTGAGAGATAGTAGAATATGCCTGAAGCTTAAGCTTAGCAACAGTTTCTATTTAGGGTGACCTCTACACTTCCCCCATTTCTCCTTGAAGATAAGCCTCTTTCTTCGTTAAAATTATGGAGGAAAAAAGTGAGATATGAATGTTTTGACTACAGAACGCCATTTCTCATACAAGCGAAAAACGATCCCCCGCTAATTTTTTAGGCCCTTCAATTTGTGTTCGTTTATTTTAAAAAATTTTGCCTTATCTTTTATGCTAAAACACTTGTGCAGAAACAGAACATTAAAGATCAACTCAATATGAGCTGAAAATTTCATCAGTTGAGATTAATTCTCAGGGCAAAAAATTCTTGGTTTGGTGTGGTATAGGTACGTGAATATCGTTCTATCTTTTTGGTAATCTCTATAAATTGAGGATTGACTGAATTTGCTTAGTTAGAACCACTCCATTTACATATATTTGTAAAGT
Source organism: Philonicus albiceps (assembly GCA_963969385.1). NCBI lineage: Eukaryota > Metazoa > Arthropoda > Insecta > Diptera > Asilidae > Philonicus > Philonicus albiceps. The sequence continues at coordinate 29,444,767 of OZ017776.1, forward strand.
ATTGAAGAATTAAAAACCTTTTAAAATAAAAATAGAACCCCCTTTAAACAATTTTAAGCACTAAATCCTAAGATTTTACCAAATGTTTTAGATCTAATTTCTATGATATTTTAATAAAATGAAGCGTTAATACACCATAATTTTAAATTTAAAGCGGTGTTTTTAAAATTTCAAACTAAATTTAAAATAAACAACCCCAAAAATCCCAATATACGTGGTTTTTTAAGAGATTTGAATACAATTTCAAGTATATTTCGATATTACATTTCCGAAATAGGGCTCCAAATTATATTTTAGCCTTCTCAAGATTAAAGGTTCGCTTCCAAAGATTAATCCGTCGTTAGAACGAAACGATATCATCGATACTTTTATTCGATATCCTATCGGTCAGAAAGTATCGATGCCTACTCAGTATCGAAATAATTAAAATCGATTCATAAATGATAGAAATATCGTGTAACATACGAGGGCAGTTTTGATAAGTCAGTGACTTTTTGAATTTCTCGCACAGTAATTTTTTAAGTGCAACACTGTTCCCGTCAGTTGCCCTCAATTCAAATTTTGAGCAAGATGGCTTGTATTTGATAGCCGTTGAAAGCAGACAACCTTGTGAATTTCAACGAAAATGTGTGATGATTAAGCAAAGATTGGGAAAAATTCATAAATTGAGATACGAACTGCTACCCGCATTCAGCACATCCTCTAGATTTACCCTCTGCGACTATTTCTTGTTTTCAAACTTGAAGAAATGGTTGGGCGGTAAGAGATTTGGGTCAAATAAAGAGGTCATCACTGAAACAAACGCCTATTTTGAGGGCTTCGAGAAAATCTATTATTTGGTAGGAATAAAGACATTGAAAAAACGCTAGAGACAAAAACGATAGAGCTAAAAGGAGGCTACGTTCAGAAATAAAACTCTTATTTGTCGATAAAAATTTCTTTCATTCAAAAAGTCATTTATCAAACTGCCCTCGCACATAATAACTTTATTATATAAAAACTATATTCTAATGTATGTGTTATATACTAAAACCTTCCTAGAAATAGAATACATCAGTGAAATTATCATAAAAATCGATATGTATAGTAGTTTTTGTGGAAATTGCGAACATACATACAAGCCGGTTAAAAATAAAGAATGCACTTTTTTAAAATAAGGATATATACCGAAAAGGTACTACATTTTATTTAAAAATATTAAATAAATGTTTAAATTTCAAACACCTTTATGTTTTTCTAAATTTACAAATTTATTTTATTCTCGTTTCTAAAAGTAGCCATTTACCTTTATTAAAGTATCGTTATGAAAATTAAAGAGACCCTAAAGTATCTTAACATTTAATACCCATGGTAAGATTTTGGTAAACAATAAGAATTTCGTTCCCGGGGTGGAAAGTTAAAGTAAACCGATAGTTGGGGGTCACAAAAACATGCCTTCGACACCAAATGAAACCCTCATGAACCTATTTGAGATTATGAGTGACATTGATAGGCCTAATGTACTCAATTTAGGTGAAATTGCCTCCACTTTGATTATAGGCGTGCGCTAATTTGAGGGCTTTTGGAGGCGGAGCCTATCAATTTAGAATTATTATTATAATTTTTTTGTTTTATTGTGCTAATTACGCTCTAGTCGCAACTAATCGCAGAACGCCATCTCGTAACTCATAGAACTCTGATAATGGCAATGGAAACGTTTTCCCCTTTGGGGTTTTTATTTTTTTTTTTTGTTTTTCGTTGTGTCTGCAGCAATTAAGCAGTTCCGGCGAAAGGTCAATTAATTGTTTTTGATATATGTAATCAACGTGGCGCTTCTCTGTTTGGGTTTTATTTTTCGCTGAGATGCTTATTTAATTGTCAATTACTTGCAAATTCTGTTGTGCAACTACAAATTGTGGTAAAGATTGGAATTTAAAATGATAATTAATTAAAATAAATTATAAATGAAATTTACAGAGATTTATGTGAATGAGAATTCAATTTAGTCTTTCACATACATAAAAATTGGTTAATATTTTCCTAAACAAAATATACGAGCAAATGTTATTGGTACCATGACGCAAATCGAATTTATTTTATTACCCTCTGTTACAAATAATACGAAGTATTGACGATTCCCTGGTCTCTTTGACGTTATTTCAAATCTTATTAGTAATTGTTTTATTACAATATTTAATAAAAACTTCTTTAGTTTATTATCTACTTACGTATGGACCTCTAAATGGAATTGCTGTTGTTTTAGACCTCACAGATACCTTTTCTAATAGTTGAAAATAATATTTTAAATAAGGTATGCTGGTAAGGTACTAACTTATCGCACGCGGCTCCGTGTAGTAAGTAGCAAATAACGCACGAAGCTTTGACTAGTTGAGTTGAGGTTGGTTCGGTTTCTTGACTATTCTCTTCTTACTATCTCTGCATATGGCGCATAACTAAACAAACTTAAAGAAGATAACCCTGCAAATTTCAAATTAGCGCAACCTCATTTTATTTGTATTTATTTCTGTCCTAACATCTCCCATTTTACTTCCATACATCAAATAATAAACAAAAATTTGTCAAAGATTAGTTTGTTTGGAATTACTTCCTGCCTAACTAAAAAATTAATAAAAAGAGCACCCTGGGGTCTTAATTATGAAGCCAGTCGTGTGAATTGAAAGGAAAGTTTATTTTCCAGCAAATTAGTTTGTTACCGACTTTAATTAATTTTCTCTTTTGTATAGAAGACCTAATTGAAATTGAAGGTAAATAAAATGAATTGTATGAAAATTTTATATTTATGAAAGTTTTATCCAAAAAGTAGTGGTTTTGTAAGCTCGTTTTAGACAGATTGGTGGCATTTTATATAAAACCATCCTTTATTTATTTTATTTTTAAATTAATTATTGCACCGACATACGTTCAATTTCCACTTGTAATTTCTTCCTGTGCTTGATATTTCATATACTTAAGAAAAATCTAAAAAAAAGCGCTTTGAGATTTTTACACCATCCTTTTAGAATCAAATTAGGGAATTTTAAATTATTTTTTGTATTACGAATGTCTCGCACGTTCATTAATATAAAATAATAAAAAAAATATACAACAGGTGTCAACAAGAACCTTTAGAAGAAGGTTAGTTGAAGCTGGATTACATGATAGGGTTTTCCGAAAAAAACCAGTTGTAAGTCCAAATAATAGAAAGTGAAAATTTAAATTCGCAAGGGGTTATCTGACTTGGGAAACCAGCCAGAAATTACAATTGTAGTCAGCTAATCAGGTAATAATAAATTGAATAAATAAAACCTACTACAACATCTATTCAATATTACGCCATACTGAGCCTATCTAATTTTGAATTCAGTAAATAATGAATTAGTAGGGCTATATTTTAGGGTGCGCTGAAAATTAATCTGTGATTTACTTTGGAGTTAGGGGCTTAGCATTTTTATGCATGATGGAATATTTTTAATCCATCCCGAAAAATTAAAATTACTCATGCTCAAATCAGTTTAATATTTTATTTAAAATTGCTCTTTTATTCCTGTTTTGTTCTAAAACTAAAATAATTACTAGTTGCCTTAATTATCGGATGAGCAGCTTTAAAAATATTGAGGATTTCGAACTGAATTATTTGTAAAAGGTCAGTAATTTTAAAATCCTCCGTCATAACTTTTTAGAGACATGAACACGAATAATTAAAGATATTTTAAAATATATTTGCTAATTTATAAAATCCGGTTAACGCTGCTCTGAGGTATCATAATTTAATTTTGTGAATTTATAATCGTTTTCATTTAAACTCTGAACATTTTTGAATATTAAATGTTGCGAATCGATTTCTAATTGCATCGATACATTGTCACCTCGTAAAAATTAATCGTTATAATGATTAGAGAAAATGTTCCCAGCAAAGAAATAAATTATAAATTCAATTATACGTCGAATATATGAAATCGATTTATTATTAAATACTTTCGGATTTAAATAAATCCTACTACACCACAATCTCGGGCATTTATCAGTGTAATAAACACATGAATTATGATCCCAGTGGTCAATCTTGTGGACTCTGGGAATTGATTTTAATTGAATCCTTTACTGGAAAGAATGTTTCGCAATTTTGTAATTTGCATGCCGCGGCCAAGCATCTACTCGTCATATTGTGGGTATAAACTTGGAACTCATGCTTTTCATAGACATAATTTTTACATTAAGGCCGTTATCATAAAATTACAGCTTCAACTTTTCAACTAATTTAATTGCCCCCGTCTGTTTGTGTGGTATACGTTGAAAACGTGATTAAAATACCGGAGACCAAGACTCCTGGGGGGGGGGGGGGAATTGAGGCAAATTTGTGGTTAGAACAAAAATTTTATGGCCAATTTAAATAATCATTAGATCAACGAATATCTTTCGCGGACAGGAATTGTATCGAGCTTTTAATGTTTTAATGTAAATTTGAAGGAATTAAATCAAAACTACTAAGCAATTACTTAAGCTTTACAATTTCGCTTACACAGTGTTGCTTGGTGGCAATTATCGGTATTAAGGAAGTCGCTGCGAAAATTATGGGAAACGCATAAAAGTCCGGTGGGGGTTATTTTTCTTACAAACCGACTAGTAATAAAAGTTTGATAGAGTTGAATCTTTAAGAGCTTAATTTATATTAAGAATTTTATTTAGATCGATCAACTAATTATCTTTGTGGCAATGAGTCGCTTTTTACTTAAAGAAATTTAAATTTGAAATGTATTTAAATTAAAAATAATATTTTTAACTATACCTTTTATTATATTAAAAAATAACACGTAATAACATAATGGGCCTTATTACTGAATTTCTTTCGTATCGAATTATAAAAACCTCTTTTATATAAAAATTCTTAATAGAGTTCCTTAAATTCTCAACAATTTATGTCAGTTAAAAACCTTAAAAAAAAATGGGCCCTATTCTTGAATACGCTTAGATCGAATTAAAAGGAGCCCTTTTTATATATTTAATTTGGGCTAGACTGTTTAGAATAGGAAAAAGTAATTCGGACCGCATTTAATTTTAAAGTTTAACAATTTTTAATTGATTTACCTTATAAACGGCTCAAATTACAATCAAACTTAGTAAATAAGTGTTTTCTAAAAAAACATGTAAAAGTAAAACTTATTTGAAAAAATCTCTTTTCAGATTCATCATTTTCGTCATCGCAGATGATTTTTCTCGATGGTTCAAAGTCATCGTCGTCGCCGCCGTTGCTGTTTACGCTGCTATTTTTTTATTTATAATTAATTAGCTATTTTATGTTAGTTCTAAGACAATTTTCCAGACGATTGTTAATTTCTTAGCATATAAATTTATAGGGTAAACAAACATGAACAAAAAGAAAAAAAAATCCACAACAACAGAGAGAATTTCTCTGGTTTCTGCCGAATTGGCGGGAAGTGTTTTAATTTTTGTGCCACAATTTGGCCGTGGTTTTTTTCGTAATCAACTGAAGCCTTTTATTAGGCACTAGACAAATGGCCCGTATTCATCAAAAATAAGCGACAATTTTATAAATTAACCAGATTTAAGTTAAGATGCTTTAAAAACTAAGAGAGATACCAAAAAACGTTAAATTTATTTATAGACTGAAGGTAATTTTTGATGAATATGAGCTGAATTTACCAAGTTTGTCAGCTTATTTCGAATTTATTCTCCAAGAAAGTTTATAGAAATTTAAAAAAGAAAAAATATAAAGATTAATTAGGGTATTTTTGGTAAAATATATCATAAATCTTTTTGGACGGAAAATATTCGAAATAATTTCTTGGTAAAAAAAAGATGTAGTTTTAAGGATAATTTAAAAAAGATGTAGTTTTAAGGATAATTTAAAAATTGCTAATGGAAATGTAACTGCGCTTATCCTGCGATTGAAATTGCTGCCAAAACGGTGCAAATTCTGCGATAGCTCCGGGGCACAAGTGATTGCTTTGCAACGCAAGTTTGCTCGCTGTGATGCATCTGCTAAATGCAAATTAGTTGCATAATGCCAACGTGGCTGCTACGCAATGTAAAAACCCCAACGCACCACGGCATTTGCAACATCGAATTTGCTTCACAGGATAGGCGCAGTGCAGAGTTCCTGGGCAACTGCAATTTTCTTGTGTTGGCGAAACGCACTGTGCTTCCTACGCAATGCATACTTTTGCTATGCAACGTGACGCATTGCGTTAGTTACACATTTGAATTGTAGCGGAGGATTGCTAAACTTTTGGAAATTTTAGAAATGCAATTGTCCCACCGGAGGCTATTTTCGCTAAGCGTGTAGGGCAGTGCAATTCATTTCCT